>JAKSZU010000007.1:121253359-126053359 GCA_026018925.1 Tupaia tana | reverse complement strand
CACTGATTTTTCTCCTGTTAAGACTACGGTTTTCAAATCAAGAAGATTGTGCCCTTCAGAGGACATTTGGCAATGTCTGGGTACAATTTTGGTTGTTTGGGAAAAGGATGCTACTTGGATCTAGTGGGTAGAGGCTAGGCATGCTGCTTAGTCTCCCATAGTATTCAAGACAGCCCCCTGACAACCAGTTGCCAGCCCGGAATATCAGTAGTACCGGAACTGAGAAACTGCATGAAATTAAATCAAATCGATTTTGGATATTCATAAGAATCTGCTTTATTTTATGCTCCCTGCTTCTACCTCTTTCAAGTTTTCTGAACACTCAAGTGTGCTGCTTCAACAGGGTCATAGTTGATAAGGATTGCTTTCTTTCCTGTTTCCATAGATATTCCCCACTTCCCTTGCCAGTGAACAGGGGCTTCCTTCTGGAGGTTTATGATAATTTAAACCACAAGACAAAATTCAGAAAATTAGGCAATCTATCTCATCCAGCTTCAATGATCACATATAGGTTAAAAATTTTGTGAGGTTTCCTGTTCTAAAAAAATCGGTTTATCTGGAAATATACAATAATAACACTGCAAAGCAATTATAGAAATGATAGAATACATTTCTATATGCTGTAAACAATCACCTCACAAATCAATGTAAAAATGCTTTAGCCTACCTTTTTTTTCTTTTAAATAGGGGTGCTATTCCCTTTACAGATTTTTGGCAAGTTAGTCCATTTACATGCACAAAGGAGCTTCAAAATGTTTATGGAAAATGGTTGTTATGAAAAAACACAGACTTCATAATTTTTTGCCCCCCCAAACCCTATACTTTATTTTTTACATGTTTTTGAAGTGTCCTTATATATAATAAAATCCTATGGTTTCAGAGAAGCCAATATAAGACTAAATAAAACTAATAGGGACCAGCAGGTTGTGTGGTGGTTAAGGCACTGGACACTCCCACATGGCTGACCATGTTTCAAGTCCCAGACCTGGCTTGCTTTCTCACTTTCCCTCTCTCTGTGTGTGTCTCTCTCTGGTAAAATTAAAATAAATGAATAAATAATATTTTTAAAAAATAAATAAAACTACCTATAATTGAATTATACTCACATTAATACTCTGGTTATTCACCAAGCAATGAGATAGCATGATAGTTTGGTATTTTGTACATGAGTGATGTTATAGCAAATATCTAATTCTAATGAAATGAATCAGTATTTTTACTGCAGATAAGAACTTTTACTAGATTATACTGTAAAATAAAGCATAACATTCAATACAGCAACATTTATTAAGCTTGTACTAGGTCTCAGCTTCTGTGCTAGACTTTGGAAATGCAGACATGATCATTGTAATGTGTTCACTGAGCACTTAACCATATGCCAAGTACTACTATAAGGACATGCTATGTTTTTGTTTTGTTTGTTTTTTAATTTGATCCTGGTAGCAACCCATTTGTGTAGGTACTCTTATTATCCCCGTTTTGCAGATGGGGAAACAGACCCTGCAGAAGACAGAACTAGAACTTGACCAAGATCACGCAGCTGGTAAGTGGTAGAAGTGGGCTTCCAACCCAGGCATCTGACTCCATAACCCATGTGCTTAACCCACACACTGTGACTGAGGTGTAATGTGGTCACTTCAGAGAGATGTTAGATGAAGTCTGGCAACAGAGGTAACTTTTTACATGCCAACAAATGTCCTGATTTCATACATTTTATCCTAGTTTTTTGAACAATCCCATGAAGGATGTACTAAATATTTCCATGTGCAGATGAGAAATAAGGTGCAGTAACCCTCCCAAAGTCACAGAATCATTAAGTAGAACTCTCAATCTGTCTGGGCTAACACTGATGCACACACAATTAGCCACTACATCAATCAGTCTATGATAATTCCTACTAAGTAGGCATAGATTAATTTTGAATAGATGCACAGAGTAGATATGTATCTAGGGAAGTCTTGGAGTACTTCATAAAAGAAAAGGTGTTTGAGCTGGGCCCTGGGCTTGATAGGATTTGCATAGGCTGATGATGCGATATACATGCTCTTCCATGTTGGAAGAGCAGAAACAAAGGTATGGATATCTCAAGGATATAGTCTCCATCGCTTCAACTTGGAGTGCTTGAACTGGTAAACAGAGGCAGGATACCTGGGATGGTATTCAAAGTGTCAGTAGTCTTGAATAACATGCCAACTAGAGCTTGGACTGTTATTCAATAGAAAATAAGGCACTATGGAAGATTTTTCTTGATAAGAGTTATGTGTCAGTGGTTAGTTTGGTGTGGACAAGGCTGGAAAGGAAGTGTGGAGAGTTGCCAAGAATGACTGGGAAGGAAAAGAAATGTGTTAAGATCTGAGAAGGGCAGGGCAATTTAAAGGAAAGGGAGAGAGCAATTCAAAGGTAGAAATACAAGACCTGGAGAATGACTTGTACAAACAAAGTGGAGAGAAAAAAGAATTGGAGATGACTGTAATTTCAGCTTTTGTATTTGAGTACATGTAATACTGTTAACCAAGAGTAGGAACAGTTTGTGAGGAAAAGCAAATGGATTTAGTTTTGACCATATAAGGTGACCCAGAGATGGTTCTGGAAGATCTTAGAGAGTTTGTATGCCATGCTAAGGAGTTTCAACTTTATCCTAACAGTAGCACTTAACATTATTAAACAAGGGGACATTGCATTTGGCAACATGCTATGTCCATGTATGTATGTCTACCTATCAGGGTGTCATTGAAAATTCATGGAAAATACCTGTCATGAAAAAACAATGCATGGATTTAAAAAAAAACTTACCCCCCCAAATGAACTTGTAAATTCCATTTTTCATGAACTTTCGGAAGGACTTTGGTCTGTCCCTAGTATGTGTTTGGAGGATGAATCTGAGAGGCAAAAACAGAATTGAGACCAGACAGCAGCCATTAAGAGTTCGACAAAAACTGGTGAGGACCTGAATTAGGGCTGCAGTAGTCAGAGCAGTGAAGGACAGATCTGAGGGCTATTGAGAAAATAAGGTCAGCATGACTCAGTGATTGATTGGATATAAGTGATGTAAGGAAGGAGGAGAAATCAAGAAAACAGAGAGCTGATAGATACTGATGGATGAACCTGCTGAGAATGCAGACATTGTGCTCTGCCTGATTTGACATAGTTACTCTCACCCCTGTATTAGTTCTGGCTAAAAACTTTTTTTTCTGGTATTTATACACTTTTTGTTTCCTCCTTTGCTTGTGAGGACTTAAGGATTTGAGTCACAGGCTGCTAGTACCTTGATGACTACAGTCTGAATCAAGGCCAAATATTGGATTGTTGGAAAAGACAAGATGCGTTTTTCTATGCAAAAATGCCTCATGACTTTCCCGATAACCCAGTAAAAACCAAGCCAATGACAGGAGGGGAGGACAAAGCTTTGGACATTATTTCAAGCCCCTAGATTATGTGGCTCTCACATTTCACTGTGCCTGAAGCCAGTGTCATACTGGACTACCTAATTACGTAAGATTCTTCATTGCTTTTTTCTTAAGGGGAAAAGAATTATAGTATAGAAACAGCAGATGATGCAGGAAAAAGAAGCGTTTGTTATAGAAGCCGAGAGTAATTTCAGCAAGAGCCTAGCCGAAAGTGTTGACATTGCAAAGAAGCTGGATAATCCAATGTTCTCATGATTGATTTATCAATTGATGAAATCTAGAGCGATAGTTTTAAACAGAAGACTACATGTGAATCAAATGGAAATTTCTTTAAAATATATATCACCAGGCTTTGCTCCAGCATTCCTGGTTCGTGAGCATACAGAAGACAATTGTAATCCGTAGCTGAATGGATGCTAGGTTGTCATGCATTGTGACATAA
The DNA here is from genome assembly GCA_026018925.1 of Tupaia tana. NCBI lineage: Eukaryota > Metazoa > Chordata > Mammalia > Scandentia > Tupaiidae > Tupaia > Tupaia tana. The sequence continues at coordinate 126,049,510 of JAKSZU010000007.1, read as the reverse complement.
GTAAGGGAATAAAACAAGAATCTGATGATTTATTAGTGGGATTTAATTTCTCTTCTGGTAGATATTTTGTCAAGGAGTATGAAAGGATTAAAATTTCATACACTTTTTCATCTAACAATTTTATTGCCAAGACTTTTTCCTGAGAATGTAATCATGGGTGTATACATAAATACATAGTTGCATGAATTATAATGGCAGTAACTAACACTAATTAAGTATGTACCATGTGCAAGATTCTGTGACAAGAGCCTTATGTATAGTAACTCAATCTTCTCAACTCTGAGATAGTTAGATGCTATTACTACCCCATTTCACTGTTCAGGAAATTAACTTGTTCAAGGTGAAACAAAAGGTGTAAACATGTTGGCTAAGACCAGTACTCTTCAGCACTATAACCACACTCTCTCTCCTTACGGCACCGTTAGTGGACATTTGAAAGAAATCCAAAGATCCACAGTGTGAAGTCTGAGAGAGCACATGTTCTAGAAATCAACATACCACCAAGTAAGTAATTTAGGACCCAGACCATGAGACATTCTTTTCCCTACCTCTCCCCAAAAGATCATCAGTACTGATCTCATTTGAGGTGAGATGAGCTAGTCTGCATCTCATTGATACCTCACATCCCTGCTAAGGTCCATTGTTGCCAGAAGGGAAAACTTCTGCAGTCAGCCATGACTGGACTCACATCTCTTTATGGCCCAGTATATTTCTTGAAGTGGTCCAACCCTGACCCCTCATGTTCCTTCATGTGCAGTATAATCGCCCGTATCATCGATATTCTCTCTGAACATTTTCTCTACCTCTTTACTTTAAGGTAGTGCTGGCTGCCCCCAAGGACCCTGATTTCTCATCTCACTCGGCTGTCTTTCCTCTAACACCTGTGTACCTTAGGGCCAGGTAGCAAGTAGGTGACATATTGACTCACTGCTGCTTCCAGAGTGTTACTCTCTTATTCTCTAAAATCCTTTGCTCTGTCAGCCTCACCCATAGCAAGGTTGCAAAATTGAACTCAGACTGTCACATAGAAGTGCAGGGAATATAAATCGTTAGCTCTCTACCTCTCAGTCAGTCTGTCCTCTCCTTCCTGGATAGTTCTCATCAGTTTACAGTCTAGCCACCATCCCCAGCTGTCTCTTGATGAGTGACTCTCTCTGTACTTCCTTTAAAGAGCTAGTCATCTAATTGCCTACTACTTGCTACCTCCATATCTCAGTGAATTATTTTTGTTTTGTAAATTATTTTAAACATTTTAAATACAGAAAAGTACAAAGGATAATACCACTACCCATGTGCCTACTACCCAAAGTAAACAAATACTGGCATTTCTCTAAATCTTTTACTCTATCTTTAAAGAATTAAATATTACAGATAAATTCACACCTATGCATTTCCTCTCTCCAGTTCATTTCATCCCCCACCACAAGATCACTGCAGACATAATTTAGCATTCAAGCAATACTTTGATCCTTTTGCCCACAATTTACCATTTCCCCCTTTTGAAAGTTTTTTCCCCCATTTTTCTCTATAATAATGCTTCAAAGCACACCCCTGTACACATCTCTTCCTCCCCAATATACAGTGTCTCTAGAGCTGCTTACCATGGTAACTACTAGTCAGGTGTCTCTTGGACGCTTTAAATATAGCTAGTCTTTATGGAGATGTGAAGTGCACACTATATTTTGAAGACTTAGTATGAGAAAAATATATAGTATCTCATTAACAATTTATATTGATTACAAAGTGAAATGATAATATTTCAAATATGGTTAGTGTCTTTGTTCAGGCTATTATAACAATGTACCATAGACTGGGTGACTTATAAAAACATCATTTCTCACAGTTCTGGAGGTTGGAAGTCTGAGATTGGGGTTACCAACATGGTCAGGCTGTGGTAAGGCTCCTCTTCTGGGTTGCAGTGTCCGGCCTTTTGTGTCCTTACATGGAAGAAAAGGCACAAAGTAGCACTCTGGCCTCATCTTAGAAGAGCACTAATGCCATTAGCGAGGACTGTATCCTCATGCCCTAATCACCTCCCCAAGACTCCACTGTCACGTACTGTTCCATTGATGGTTAGAATGCCAACATAGGAATTGGGGGTGGAGAGGACACACATTGAAGTCAAAGAAGTCAGAGTGAAATAAAATATATTAAATTTTATTTCATCTGTTTTTACTTTATTAAATGTAACTACTAGAAAAATTTAAGCAATGTCTGTGGCTCACATTGTATTTTCATTGTGCAGTGCCATTCTAAGGTATAGAAGTAAACCTAGAATTGCGAGGCATGTATAAGCTGAGCAAATGTTGAAATTGAGTCTTTTGACTTCTTTCATTCCCACCCATTTTTGTAAAAGCCCTCCCAGTTCCCCAGTCCTTGGTCATCTTTCCTCTCTCTGAATCTGCAGGGTTTACATATGTATGTCTCATTTTAAATATACAGTTTGGTTTCTGTTTCTGTTTTGTTTTGTTTTTTAATTTTGCCAGAGGGCTCAGGCACTCTCTGGAGAGAGATGTGCAAGGCCACCTTGTTAGATTTATTAGAGCCATTTTCAAACATGCCGCATCTGTCTCTATAAAGTATGACATCATAGATTAATGGACTAGTGAAAAAAGCAGCAGGATTGCAAAAATCAAGGGAGTAAGTAGGAATAAAAGCTAGGAATGAGTAAAATATTAGGAAAATCAAAACTGCTCAGATAAACCCTCAGAATAGCTGGGCCCAGTATCCTAGCAGCCTTAGGGCCTTCTCAGCTTGGGAGTTCTGTGCTAGACACTGCCTTCAGTGTCCCAGGCAATACTATTTTGTAAAACATTAACTTGATTAAATGGTTCTGTTCAGTTCTTGTGTAGAGACAAGTTACAGTCTCCCTATGTACAGTACCTAAGCAGCAGATAGGGAAGAAGCCCGGCAGGTTTTACTGCCCACAGTGAGGCAGCTGGGAAGTTTTCAAGTGCCAAAGGATAAAGGAATGTTGATAAAATTATCTAAAGAATGAGATTCCCTTGGAACCAGCAGTTGGTGTAATGGCTATGTTGCTGGACTCCCATGTAGTTGACCACGGTTTGAGTCCCAGACCTGGTGGCTTAAACTCATACAGGGTGCGTGTGCGTGCGTGCCCAAGATCCCAAGAAGAGAATAGAGGAGAAGGGATTGCAGCGTGGCCATCTCCCCTGGGGGGTGATTTCTCGCTTTTTGTTTCTCTGTCTCTGTCTTTCTGGTGAGCACACATGCCCTATAGGAAAACAACCTCTCCAAAAGAAAAAGAAAAACAAACAGCATAGCTGACTGCCTGATCTTGCAGGATGCCTCTTCAGAGAGCTTGTATGGACCTAGTGCATCCTGAAACAACACGTGGGGCTGGGGGGAGTGGGGAGTGCAATCAATTCAACCTCTGGCTCCTTCCTATGTCCTGACTCACATGGTAGACAATCCCTGTTTTATCAACTGCATCAACCACCATTTGTCTGGGTCTCCCTTAAAAAGTCAATAGATTTAATGAGGATAAATGCACCCCTTTTTTTTTTTTTTTTTGGAGAGGTTTTTCACTATAGGGCGCGTGCGCTCGCCAGACAGACAGAGAGACATAGAGACAGAAAGCGAGAAATCACCCCTCAGGGGGGATGGTCACGCCGCAATCCCTTCTCCTCCATTCTCCTCTCGGGATCTTGGGCACACACGCACACGCACCCAGCGTGAGTTGTAAGCCACCGGGTCCGAGACACGAACCGCGGTCGACTACGTGGGAGTCCAGCGACATAGCCATTACGCTAACTGCTGGTTCCCGACCCCTTTTTTCAAGACATATATAATACTAGGGAAAGGTAGTATGAGTAAGGACAACTAAAACAATAGAGCAGATATCCTCAACCGTACAAAGCTACCCACAAACCACATCATGAGACCTGCCTGTTGAATCATTCTTTTCTGGCTACTCATTGGCTCTTCAATTAAAGGAGCTCCTAGTTTTTAATGCACTGCAAGCATTTGGGTAGTTAATTTTTCCACATAGCAATAAAAAATAAATCAAGCTGGACCCATACCTATGGGTTAAGGGAGCTTGATCTCATGTGGTTTATCATAGTTTGAATCCCAGCCCCAGTGGTTTGAAAAATATGCTGGGTACATGTGTTTGTATGCCCCAAATTCCTACAGGATAGAGAAATGGAGAAGGAATTGCAGGATGACCTCACCCCACTGAGGGAGGGAGGGTACTCCCTTCCCTCTGTAAAGCACACAGACCTTCTAATAATTAAATAAATAGGGACCAGCAGATGATGTAATGGTTATGTCACTGGACTCCCAAGTGGTTGACTTCAGTTTGAGACCTAGACCCAGTGGCTTAAAATTCATGCTGGGTGTGTGTGCGTGCATGTCCAAAATCCCAAGAGGAGAATGGATTGTGGCATGGCCATCCCCCTGGGGGATGATTTCACACTTTCTATTTCTCTGTCTCTCTTTGTCTGTCTCTCTTTCTGTCTCTCTGGTGAGCACACATACCGTATAGCATAAATCTCTATATAAATAAATGAATAAATAAATAAAGTAAAATATCTAAGCTGCCTACCTGAAATCACTTGATTTTGTCTTTTTTTTTTGAGAGAGAGATTTTTCCTATAGCACATGCGTGCTCTCCAAAGAGACAGAGAGAGAGAGACAGAAATCAAGAAATCACCACACACACACCCCCCCCCCCCCCCCCCAGGGGGATGACCATGCCTCAATCCCTTCTCTTCCATTGTCCTCCTGGGATCTTGGGCACACATGCATGAGCATCTGGAGTGAGTTTGAAGCCACTTGATCCAGGACTCAAACCACTGTTGACCATGTGGGAGTCCAGTCATGTAACTGCTACGCCATCTGCTGGCCCTGAAATCATTGTTTTTTAATCTGTGGAAAGAATTTTAACTTCTATGGTGTGCCATGGTTTCCCTTGGAACTGAGTCTTTGTGTACTAAAAATAAATAATTTTTTTAACAAATAATTGAGAAAGGGAATTTAATAAATGAAAGAAAATAGAGATGAAAGGAAGAGTCTTTAACTAAAATTAATTTCCTGCCTTAATAGACATCCAGTAAATACCTAAAAATGTATGCTAAAAACTGGCATTTTACTTGCTTTCTCACTTTCCCTCTCTCTTTATCTGTATTTCTGTGGTCAAATTGATAAAAACTGATGATAATAAATAAATTTTAAAAAGTGGGGGGGCAGCAGGTGGCATGGTGGTTAAGGTGCTGGACTCCCATATGGTCGACTATGGTTCAAGTCCTGGACTGGTGGCTTGCTTTCTCACTTTCCCTCTCTCTTTCTCTGTCTGTATCTCTCTGGTCAAATTGATAAAAAAAAATGATGATAATAAATACAGTTTTAAAACTGTCATTTTAGGGTTTAGAGAACTGCTTTTATTGATCAAATGGAAATTGCTCATTCCAATAACAGAGAAACTTTATTTGAAAAATTCTTTAGCTTAAAACAAATTGAATCTAAAAAATGATCTCTTCTGATATTAAAGGTGTACATTGATATAGAATATACAAGAGATCTTTTAAAAGTTTATAGGAAATGAGTATTATTAAAAACTATGTGTGGATTCCAAACTTTTTCCTTCAAAATAAACTCATATTTTAGTTCCATTTCCACAGACTTTGGAAATTCCTTTGTATGTAGTAGGTAACGAAATTAAATATGCTTCCTATGGAAACTACATCACTAATACACTTTTTTTTAGAGAATTATTTATTTAATTTTATTTATTCATTTATTTTTAATTTGACAGAGAGACACACAGAGAGAAAGAGAGAGGGGAAATGAGAAAGCAAGCTACCAGGTCTAGGACTCAAACCGTGGGCTTAAACTGCCATGTGGGAGTGTCTAGCACCTTAACCACCACACCACCTGCTGGTTCCATCACTAATACACTTTTTAGTAATTGCCAAAGGCGAATGTCTTGGTTATGTTGCTAACAGAAATACTGACACTAAGTGACTTATAAACAAATAGAGATTTGTTGACCTGCCATTCTGGTGGCTGGAAAGTCCAAAGGTATCACAAAAGACAGATGGTAGAACTTCCAGTAGAACAGACCATGGTCTATATCCATGTAGCCTTCACCTGCCTGATTTCCTTTTCTAATAAGCCATGAGTGCTAGGGTCAGCAGTTGGTGTGGTGGTTAAGGTGCTAGACTACCATATGGCTGACCACAGTTTGATTCCTGGACCTAACAGTTTGCTTTCTCACTTTCTCTTTCTCTCTCTTTCTGTCTGTCTTTCTCTAGTGAGTGCACGTGCCCTGCAGAATATTTTTTATAGTAATAATAAAGTGAAATAAGTAATTCTTAGGGAAAAAAAACAAATAAAAAGGGACTCTATCATGAGTGCTCTGCCCTAATGACTTTATCACACCCAAAGGCCTTACTCTGGAACACCATGAAGGGATTGAGTTTACACTTCATATCTTTATAGTGTAATCAAGTCTTAAACACATGAACACATGATGTTTTGGGGGACAAACCATCATCCAAACCATTAACAGTGAACTGAACTGCATAGCATGAACTTTGTAAGCCAACTGTGATTTGAATCTTGACTCTTATTTATTAGCTTGTTAGCAAATTATTTAATGATTTTTTTTCTGTTTCCTTATCTGTAAAATGGCAATGATAGTAATTTCTACACGTCTCACAGAATTGTGAGATTTAAATGAGATAACCCAGTCAAACTACTTAGAGCAGTACCTGACACATAGTAAGTACTCTCTACTAAGTATTCATGAGGTGAAGTTACTACTGTTAATTTAATAAAAGAGTTGGGGAAGGTTCTTCAACAAATAAGCAATGTAAGCACGATTTAAAAGAACTGGTTATTTTCTTAAGAACAAACTTTTTCAAGCATATTAATTATACTGTTTTTCTTTAATGTTCATATATGAGTACAGAACACTAATGAGTAAGGTAACATCTTTATTAAGAAACCTTAAAATAATTTTATTTCTAAAACTATTATATATGTGAACATAGCTAAACTGCATTTTTTTTAAAAAAATGTATAAATCAATATGCATTTGAATGAATGATTTTGGAATTTAGAATTTATATTATTTTGGGAAAATGTACACCCATATATGTTGAGAGATTTTTCCTGATCACCAACTCTCAAATTCACAAGGCAGATTTTTATAGTTGTCCATCTTATAGCTGAGAATTCAAAACACAGTCCATCACTTCAAGATGAGCCAGAGAAATCACGATGAAATGTTGTCCCCTGATGCTTCCCTCCCCCCAAATCTACTTCTCTCTCACCTCCTTTCCAAGCCAATGCAACACCACCCATTCATTTACCCAAGGCAATAACCCAAGACTTTGGATTCTACTTCATTCATTTCCACCGCTAACAAAGATTCCCTTCTTTCATTTACAGGACCCTTTTTTGTCTCTCCTTCCTCACTTCACCGCATTTGTTGGTTCCTCAGTACAGTAATTGTATTTTTCCATTATGTTTCCTTATAACCTGACCTGTCTTTCTTCACAATCCTTTTTCCTCTTTACAGCCAGAAAGTACTTTCCATAGTGAAAACTGCAAAAGCAAAACCCGAAGAAAGTAAAATTCTTTAGAACGGTATGGTGACAGAACAAAAACAGTTTCCTGTTTTAGAGGTCCTGGGATACATTCCAAACTCTTCACGTAGCATTTGTGTGTCTTGATGGGAAAGTCCCTTGCCTTTCATTTTACTCCTTCGAGAACTTTCTGTTCCTACCATATTGAAATTTTGCAGGAAGTCAAATGATAAAATCTCTGTCAGGTCTCCATGGGCTTATATAAATTATTCTCTCTTCCTGGAATAAAATTGACTGCCTATTTCTCCTTGCCCTATTTTTGCCTGGTTAGAGCGTACTTTACCTTTAAGACTGATTCAGGAGGTGTCTGCTTCCCCCAGAAAGTCTTGTCCTGAGTTTCATTTTCTTCTTCAGGTACTTGCTCTCAAGACAGTTCCTTCCTCAATCACCCTCCTCTCTTTTTTACCCAAAGGCAGGTTCCTCACTCTTCTCAAGTAAAACAAAACTATAGAAAATTGTCCAAAAGGGAGGAGAGTGAAATTCCAGGGTAGCAAATAAAGGGACAATGTAAAATACTGATGAAAGTATTAAGGAAGTTTCCAATGATTTGCTTTTAAGAAAATTGAACTGTTAGCTGATAAATTAGACAAAAATTTCTCTTTCTACCCCATTCACTAGAGTGAGTGTATACTCTTTGAAGGCATGGACTAAAGCATATTAGTAACTTTTTTTATTTGACAAGTAGGGATTAACAGATCTGGTCAGGCAATACCTATTGTAAATCCTTACCTCTTTGGTGTAAACTTGCTTACCTAGAAGCTAGACAACTGAAGTATAAGCTATTCAATGTGGTCATCTAGTGGCCAAAGTGGGAAATTACTTTATTCTTGGGTACGTGCACGTAGTAATAGAGTCCTCATAGTAGCAACAGAATGGACTAAACAAGATGTATCCAACAACACACCCAGTTCTGACCGTGGCTGGCAGTTTGAGGCATGGCATGTTTACTGATGTAAGTAACGCAGCAAGTTCAGGCAAGGCCTCCATGATATGCCAATAGGATTAGATTCTTCAAAACCCATCAAGGCTGTCTTTAAAACTGACAAAGGCATATAAGTCATTTTCAATGGTTATGCTATTCTCACTTTCCATCTCTATTCTTTTCCAGAAGTCAGGTACTTGCTCTCAAGGCAGTTTCTTCCTCAGTCACCCTCCTCTCACTTTATACCCAAAGGCAGATTCCTCACTCTTCTCAAGCAAGACAAAACTATAGAAAATTGTCCAAAAGGGAGGAGAGTAAAATGCCAGGGTAGTAAATAAAGGGACAATGTAAAATACTGATGAAAGTATTAAAGAAGTTTCCAATGATTCACTTTTAAGAAAATTGAACTGTTAGCTGATAAATCATGAAAAATAATTTTTGACAATAAGCACTATATTATTTTTAGCATATAAATTTGGAAGGAATTTGGGGTTTTTGTTTGTTGGTTATGTTTCAAAGAGATTTTTGCTATAGAGTGCATGTGCTCTCCAAAGAGACAGACAGAGAAACAGAAAGTGAGAAATCACACTCCCAGGGGGATGGCTATGTCACAATCCCCTCTCCTCCATTCTCTTCTTGGGATTTTGGGCATGTGCACATATGTGCCCAGCATGAGTTTCAAGCTGCTGGGTCCCAGACTGGAACCACAGTTGACCATTTGAGATTCCAGCATCTTAACCACTATGCCACCTGCTTACCCAGAAAGAATGTTCTTATAATCAAGAACTGGCTATAACAAAACTCCTTCTGTTACCACCTGGATACATCTGAGATCAAGAATTATCTGTATTTTTTTTTTCCTTTTTTTAGAGAGGTTTTTGCTATAGGGCATGTGCGTTCACCAGAAAGACAGAGAAACAGAGAGACAGAAAGCGAGAAATCACCCCCCGGGGGGGATGGCCATGCCACAATCCCTTCTCCTCCATTCTCCTCTTGGGATCGTGGGCACACACAAACACACGTGAGTTCAAGCCACCGGGTCCGGGACTCTAACCAAGGTCGACTACATGGGAGTCCAGGGACATAGCTAACTGCTGGTCCCTAGAATTATCTGTAATATTTTTAAAGACTTATTTAACTTTATTTATTTATTTAAATTTGACCAGAGAGGGACAGAGGGTGTGTGTGTGTGTGTGTGTGTGTGTGTGTGTGTGTGTGTGTGTGTGTGAGAGAGAGAGAGAGAGAGAGAGAGAGAGAGAGAGAGAAGAGAATGGGAAAGTTAGAAAGCAAGCTGCCAGGTCCAGGACTTGAACCACAGTCGGCCATATGGGAGTCCAGCACCCTTAACCACCACACCACCTGCTGGCCCCAAATTATCTGTAATTTTATAAACAAAAAATACAGGACTAGAAGTGATTCTGCATCATTCTAGATAATAGTAATAGTGAAGAAAAGCCACACTGATCTCTTTAGAAGATGCACTGCTAATTAAATTTTTTTATTTTTTAATATTTAACAAAATATTTTGATCAGTTTTATACTAATTGCAATGAAAACTCAGTTCATAAGATAATTTTTAAAAATATGATTAAAGACTTACTGCCCAGGATATTTAAAGATTTTTAATTTCTAAATATATTTTTATTGTGCAATAAGGTAATTTTAAATCTTTTACTCATACTAATCTATTAATTTGGAATAAAATTTGTAGGAGAAAAGTGGAATAGAAAAAAGTATAAGTGGCTGATTATTGATATATGTGTGCGTGTGTGTGTGTGTGTGTGTGTGTGTGTACACACACACTAGAACTTCAAAAAGTTCATGGAAAATGGAATCAAAAGATAGAAATAAAGGCATTATTTCTCAACATAAGCTCCATCAAGTTCAAGACACTTTTGTAAGTGATGATATTAGTCTATCTCTAAAGAATTGAGAGTCCTGGGGACCAGCAGTTGGCTTAATGGCTATGTTGCTGGACTCCCATGTAGTTGACCACGGTTCGAGTCCCAGACCCAGAGGCTTAAACTCATGCCGGGCACGTGTGCATGCATACCCAAGACCCCAAGAGGAGACCGGAGGAGAAGGGATTGTGGTGTGGTCTCGCTTTCTGTCTCTCTGTCTCTCTCTGTCTGTCTGGCAAGCACATGTGCCCTATAGCAAAAACCTCTCAAAAAAAAAAAAAAGAAAAAGAAAAGAAAAAAAAAAATTGGGAGTCCTGGAAATTTAATCATGTCAGCGCAGCTTTTTTTATAATACATTACTGAAAAATGGGTACTCTCAAGATTTTTTTAAGATTAGAAAACAAAAAGAAGCCAGAAGAAGCCAAACCAGGGCTGTAAGGTGGGAGCCTTACAGTTTCCTATTCAAACTCTAGCAAAATAGCCTTCGTCTGATGAGAGGAATGAGCAGGAATGTTGTCGAGGCAGAAAGGGCTTTCTGGTGAAGCTTTCCCAGGCATTTTTCTGTGAAGCCTCAGTTAGCTTTCTCTGAATGTTCTCATAATAAGCAGACGTTATCATTCTTTGGCCCTCCAGAAAGTCAACAAGCAAAATACCTTGAGCATCCCCAAAAACTGTTGTCGTGACCTTTGCTCTGGACTGGTTCCACTTTTGCTTTGACTGGATCACTTCTACCATTGCTTTGATTATGTTTGTCTTAAGGCTCATACTTGTAAACCATGTGTCAGCCTCTGTTAAATTCATCAAAGGAATGCTTCAGGATCTTGATCTCACTTGTTTAAAATTTTCTCTGAAAGCTCTGCTCATGTCTGCAGCTGGGTGCAATAGGTTTGGTACCCATCAAGCAGAAAGTTTGCTCAATTTCAACTTTTGAGTCAGAATTGTGTAAGCTGAATCAACAGAAATGTCTATAGTATTGGCTGTTGTTTCTGCCGATAATCGTCCTATTAAATTAGGGCATGAACAAGATTAATTTTTTTCCTTACGTATACATGTGGATGGTCTACCGTGGTTGGCATCAACTTCAACATCATCTTGTCCCTTCTTAAAACAAGTTATTAATTTGTAAATTTCTTTAAGACATTGTCCCCATGAGCTTCAAGTAAAGCATCAATGATTTCACCATCCTTCCACCCACACTTCAGTGTAAATTTGATTTTTGTTTTTGTCTCAATGTTAGCAGAATTTACATTGTTCTGATAAAGGTTCTTTTCAAACTGATCTCTTTTACTTCTTATTCCTCAAATTAGTTTCTGTTTAGATGTCTTAACAAGTTAGTACGAGTTCATGTTGGTGGGAAAAAATTTGAAATCTATCTATAGATATTTTTATATTCCATATTTTCAATAAACTTTTTGAATACCCTTTATACACACACATACACACACACACAAGTGTAAACATAGGAACCCTTTACTTTTTTTTGGAGAGGCTTTTGCTATAGGGCGTGTGCGCTCTCCAGAAAGATAGAGAGAGACAGAGAGACAGAAAGCAAGAAATCATCCTCCAGGGAGGATGGCCACGCGGCAATCCCTTCTCCTCCATTCTCCTCTCAGGATCTTGGGCACGCACGCACACGTGCCCGGCGTGAGTTTAAGCCACTGGGTCCAGGACTCAAACTGCGGTAAACTACATGGGAGTCCAGCAACGTAGCCATTATGCCAACTGCTGGTCCTAGGAATCCTTTAAATATATGAGCATGTACATAATTTTTCAAAATTATATTAGGGAAAACACTAAGAAAAATTTGAAAATCCCTTCTTGTGGATCCTGGACAGCTACAGAAGATGAGATTAGCTTTTTGCCATCTCAGATCTAATGACTGACCTGCCAATCTCAGGCCTGGCTCCATGCCCAGAGTCTAAGACATTCTTGCAAGAATTCAAGAAAGCTCATGTTGTGTACGTTGCTTTTCCAGCCAGAAATGCCTGTCTTGATCCTTTCTGTTCCTTAAAATCTGTTTCATCTATTTTATCTTGTATGTTCCAATTTTCTCTTAGTAATGTCCACAACTTGTGGACAACTTCTTTAAAAGGTAAAACTTAAGTGTTCATTTTATTTTTAAAAAATTGCCAGAGTGTACACGTGCTTACAAGAGAGAGACAGAGGCAGGAAGATAGAGAAGGAGGTGGAGAAAGCACCCCCAGTGGGGTGTGGTCACATCACAATCCTTTTCCATTTCTCCATCCTGTTGGATTTGGAGCAGGCACCCACATGGGCCCAGCACGTTTTGCTGTTTTGTTTTGTTTTGTTTTGTTTAGAGAGATTTTTGCTATAGGACACATGCATTTACCAGAGAGACAGAGAGGCAGAAAGCGAGAAATCACACTCCAGGAGGGATGCTCATGCTTCAGTCTCTTCTCCATTTTTCTTGGGATTTAGGGCAGACACACACATGCATCCGATGTCAGTTTTAAACTGCCGGGTCTGCCACAATAAACTCTGTGGGAGTCTAGCAATGTAATTACTACACCATCTGCTGGTTCCCGGCCCACCATGTTTTACAAGCCAGTGGTGCCAGGATCCAAACCACGGTCAGCTATGTGAGATCCAGCTGGCGTAACCACTAGGCTACATAGGGCCAATCTGGGGAATAAACCAATTTATGAAAATGAAACCAATCTAAGATCTGACAAGATTGTATGATTTGCTGACAGTTACAGAGCTGCTTAGTGAGGAGCTGGGACTTGCTGCCAGGCCTCTTAACAGCTGACCTCTTCCCCCCTTACCTTACTTCTCAGACCAGTCTTATTTTCATTCTGTGTGTGAGTCACACTTTCTCCAACCTCTTTTTTTTTTTTTTTTTTTTTTTTTTTTTTGAGAGGTTTTTGCTATAGGGCATGTGTGCTGTCTTGAAAGACAGAGAGAGACAGAAAGCGAGAAATCACCCCCCCCCCCCAGGGGGGATGGCCACACCACAATCCCTTCTCCTCCATTCTCCTCTCGGGATCTTAGGCACGCACACACACACGCCCAGCGTGAGTTTAAGCCGCTGGGTTCCATACTCAAACCATGGTCAACTATGTGGAATTCCAGTAACATAACCATCACGCCATCTGCTGGTCCCTCCAACCTCTTTTCACTCATTCAAGAAATACTTATGCTGATATGCGGTCAGTAGTGCACAATTTTGTTTTCTTCCCTACATCTGCCTGTACACATTTATTGCAGTTATTTTATTGCAGTTAATATATCACTCTCTAGATAGGCAAGTTAGAAATCACTACTTTATTTTTAACTTCTTTTCTTCCCTCACTCCTCATATTCATTAAGCGGATGGATTCTGGATTCTGTTGATGCCAGTTGCTAAAGATCTCTGAAGTCCAGACTAGGTTGCTCATGCCCTAACGTTACCCTCGTTGAGAGCTCATCCTACCTGGCCTGGGCTAGTGCAATAGACTGCCAGCTGGTTTCCATGGCTCTGGGCTGTTTCATTAGGTACTACTGCTCCAATGAGTACCCTTTCAGAAGAAAAGGAGAAGGAGGAAAAGAGGATTTTCTTTCTTTCTTTTTGACTTTTTGCCATAGGTTACATGCACTTGCTGGAAAGACAGAGGGAAAGGGAGAAACCACCTGCCAGAGAGGATGGCCATACTGCAATCCCTTCTCCAGTCTCATCTCAGGAGTGTGGGCTTACACACACACACACACACACACACACACACACACACACACACGCCTGGCATGTTTTTAAGCTGCTGCATCTGAGATTCGAACCAAGAAATTGGCCATGTGGGATCCATTATCTTAACCACCATGCCACTCAGTGGCCTGGAAAAAAAACAGAATTTAATTGTGTCACATTCATGCTTAAAAAGGAAAGAGTAACATTTACAATCCTCCATTCCATATAGGAAAAGTTTAAGAAAGAGTGAGAGAGAGAGAAAGGACGGAGGGAGTGAGGGAGGAAGGAAGGGAGAGAGAGAAAGAGAGAAAGAAAGAAGAAAGAAAGGAAGAAAAAGAAAGAAAGTAAAAGAAGACACCTTAGCCAGAAATGAAAAACCTTTCTAAGTATGGTCTCATCTACTCTCACTAAATTTCTCTCCCTCTAAGCCCTGGTGTCCCTGAATTCTTGTCAATGACCCTTCCATGTTCTTTTCAGCACCTCCACTCTTGGTACATATTTCACTATTCCTGGCATGTGCTTCTTCTGCCTTGTGCACGGATGTCCCCTTTTCTGTGAGTTCAATACATATGTCACCATTATACCCATGGTATTCACATATCTCATGGTACAGGTCGAGCGTCACTAACCCAATGTGCTCCGAAATAAACTGTGTACATGATGCCACAGCGGGAAATGCCACACCTCACCGCAGGACAGCTTGTAGTCAAAACGCTGTAGCACAGAACTATTGTATAAAATTACCTTCAGGCTATGTGTATAAGGTGTATATATAAAACATAAATGAATTTTGTATTTAAACTTGGTTCCTATCCCCAAGATACCTATTAAGTATGGTACAAATATTCCAAGATCTGAAAAACAACAAAAACTCAAAACCCCAAAGTTCAAAACACTTTTGGTCTCAAGCGTTCCAGATAAGGGACACGCAGCCTGTATTATGGTTACCTACAAATTTACATTCCTTTCATGTATCTAGACTTCGGCTTCAGTGAACACTGGACCTCCAGTGTTGGCACAAAGCAGGCACTGAATAGGTGTTCGTGGAGTGAATAAATCACTCTCCTGTGGAAAACAGAGAAATATACAAACTATATTTTTTTAAAGAATTATTTAATTCAACTTGTTTTTATTATTATTATTATTATTATTATTATTTTAATTTGATCAGAGAGAGAAAAGGAAAGTAAGAAAGCAAGCCACCAGGTCCAGGACTCAAACTGCAGTCATCCGTGTGTGAGTCCAGCACCTTAACCACCACACCATCTGCCAGCCCCACAAACTATATTAAAGTGGATTTGTGGCAAGATAGAGGGATAATGAAGACTGTGGGAGTGTGGAAGACCCCCTCCCCCCTTGTCAGCACTCCTCGCCTGTGAACACTGTACATGTTGATGTGGTAGGCAGCTTACGGCAGCCCCTGTATCATTTTACTGTCCCTGGTCTGCTTGAGTCTGTGGAACCATTTGACCATATCTCTAGTAGGTGAGTCAGATACAGTAGAGAGAAGGCAAAACTAAAAGACACTTGCTCCTGTGACTCTCCCTGACACTGGATTTTCTCTACAGCTAAGCATTGAACACAATAGCTGCATCATCGGGGCAGGGCTTATTTTAGGGCTTATTTCTGACCTATTGCAACCTGCATACCATCTTCTATTCTGTTTCCTTTTATGGGTAAATATGTTTCCATTCAAGTTTCTTGGGGACCGTGGGGCATTTATTACTTTTAGATGTTTTAATTTTTAGACTACTTCGTTGGTCTCAGGTACCCTGTAAGTATTTCCAGTGAGGAATATATTGACTTTCTTATGTCTGGTTTCCCTCTGCACCATGCTGTACTTCTCCATTTTTCTTCTTGCAGGGATTGTCTCTATTACCACTCTAACTGTGCTGGCTTACGAACGTTATATTCGCGTGGTCCATGCCAGAGTGATCAACTTTTCCTGGGCCTGGAGGGCCATTACCTACATTTGGCTCTACTCACTGGCCTGGGCAGGAGCGCCTCTCCTGGGCTGGAACAGGTACATGCTGGATGTGCATGGACTAGGCTGCACCGTGGACTGGAAATCCAAGGATGCCAACGATTCCTCCTTTGTGCTCTTCTTATTTCTGGGCTGCCTGGTGGTACCGGTGGGCGTCATTACCCATTGCTATGGTCATATCCTGTATTCCATTCGAATGGTGAGTTGAAGACATCAAATACCCCTTTGCCAAACCATGTCCAGGGTAGAAGGTTTTCTATGGATAAGAATCAAGCTCTTCCTACATAATCAGTAGTTGCTCAGAGTAGAAGCTGCTCTAGGGAACTGCCCATTTGATACAATCTTGTACTATGAGTCACTCTTAAAGATCAGTAACGATTAGGGGCCCACAGGTGGCATGGTGGTTAAAAGCACTGGATTTCCACATAGCTCACTGGGGTTCAAGTCCTGGACCTGGCAGCTTGCTTTCTCATTTTCCTTTTCTCTCTGTATCTCTCTGGTCAAATTTAAAAATAAAAATAACAAATGAAATTAAATACTTTCTTAAAAAAATAAGTAAAGATTAATATTTACTCTAATCAACCTATAAATCAAAAGAAAGGAGGAAAGAGGTTCTGAGTAGACAAAATAACCAACCAAATGCCCTACATCATGCAGTACTCTTAGAATCAAAGAACTCTTGAAACAGGAAATTCCACCCTTCCCATAATGTTCTTGTGCAAAAATTATCTGAACCCACTGCTAGATAATTACCCAGATGTTTTGTCTGGAAATCCTGTCACCGTGTCAAAGGGGAAGAACTGATGACAAACAAGTTTCACGGTGGGCACCAGCAAGAAGGAAGATCGCACCGACAGCGTGGGACACATGTCACATCTCAGGCTTTGACTTCAGCCTTGCGTGCTTCCCTCCTCACACTGCTCCTTCTTACCATATGTGTTCTCTGCTTTTACCAGAACTCTCCAGTCCCTTGCTCATACTGTCAAACCTCTTTAGCTTTTTTGGCTTTTGTTTTAAATCAAACTTAACCACATGTATCATTTTTAATCATGGCTCACTGCCCTCAACTTTTGGTTCCTCCTTTTTTCACACATGACCATTCTGTTACAGAAAAAAAAAAAAAAAAAAAAAAAGACAGATTCCTGGATCAGTCCAACTCTTTAGTTCTTCTTTTCCTATATTCAAAATGCAAAAAGAAGCTGGGAGAAAACCACGTGTCCAAACTCAGATGTCCTCTCAGCTCTGTTTAGGAATCTGGGTATCCCTGTGATCTATTTTCCCCACACAATGGCCGTTACGAATCTTCAATTCTCATTTTATTTTTTTGCCCTGTGATCATCCCTCATTCTTATCCAATACCTTTACTTCTGAATTACTGGGGACAATAAAGCCGTTATCAAAACCTTCAACTCCCTGCCCCCACTTATACAGATGTCTATGTCCACACTGATGCTTAGACCGCTAACTCTCTTCAGTTACAGGAGCCCTGAGGGGCCTCCCAAAACCAAGCTGATTCTCTATTCTGATTGTTCTCCCAGCCCATTCTCTGCCCTGGAGACTTTGCTCAAGTATAATAATTTTCTCTTTCAAAAACGGTATTAATCTAACTTCTCCCGTACTACTGACTCTTCCCCTTTCACATATAACCATATTATATTAAAATGAAAGCAAAATCTACTCTCAGTCCCCTCAGACTATCACTTTATAGTTCTCCTCATCACTGCTAATTTGAAGAACCACTGGTGACTTTTGATACCACATTAGTCACTCAGTAAGCACTTATCTAACCAATATTTATTGACCATCTAAAATATACCTGTTACTATTATGGACTGAATGTTTCTGTCTCCTCCAAATTCACATGTTGAAAGCCTAAGCCCCTACCATTACCACCTGATGGTATTTATAGATGAAAACTTGAGGAGGTAAATAAGATTATATGAGGTCATGAGGGTGGGACTCTGGTATGATGGAATTAGTGCGCTTGTAAGAAGAGACACCAAAGGGTTTTGTCCTCTCTCAATTCCCATGTGTGTATAAAGGAAATGTCATGTGAGCACACAGCAAGATAGCAGATGCTTACAAGACAAGAGGCCTCAGAATGAAATCTGTCGTACCAGCAGCTTGATCTTGGACTTGCCAGCCTCCAGAACTGTAAAAACTAAATTTCTATTGTAGTTAGAAAAGCTTTTAACTTAGTAAATTTATCTATAATTTATTTCCTCAACCCATTGCAAATTAGTGTCTCTTTCCTCTACAATAGCCTTACTGAAACAGCCCTCATTTAAGGTAATTGATGATCTTCCAAAGGTTAGATCCAATGGACACATTTCTGTTTCCATTTTTTTCTGGCATCCATAGCCTTTGAGATGGTTGGCAAGGTTTATTTTCTTGTCTTTCTCCTCCCATTGATTCTAGGCCCTTGTTTTCTGCTATCTTTATTGCTGACTCTCAGCCCCATCTTCCTACGTCTCCTTCAAGGTGTTTTCTTCCTTGGGTCTCCTCAGCATTCAGTGTTCAGCTCTCATCTTATGTTATTTGCTGGCCTTGGGTGATTTCATATACTCCCAGGATGTCTCCTTCTGACAAGAACAGTTTTGAAATTTCTATTTCTAACCCAGGTCTTCTGATATTATCAGATCTTCAAAGTCAATTACTGTTGAACACCTCCACTTAGCTGGCCCACAGATTTATCAAATTCAACATAGGTGAAGATTAATTTTCCATCGTTTTCCCGGAATCTGCTATGCTTCCATTCTCTTTGTCAGTGAATGGTAATCATTTCTAGGTACCTAAAGCAGACAATAAGAGTAATCTTTGACTATTCTCCATCCATGTCTCTACCTACACTCAACTACTGATCAATTCTTATCTATTCTACAAAATATTTTCTTAGCAATCCATTTCTTTCTTTCTCCCACTGTCACAGAGTGAGTTAAAAAAGATCTTTGTGGGAACCAGCAGTTAGCGTAATGGCTATGTCACTGGACTCCCACGTAGTTGACCGCAATTCATATCCCGGACCCGGTGGCTTAAAACTCACGCCGGGCGCGTGTGCATGCGTGCCCAAGATCCCGAAAGGAGAATGGAGGAGAAGGGATTGTGGCGTGACCATCCCCTCTGGGGGGTGATTTCTCGCTTTCTGTCTCTATGTCTCTCTCTGTCTGTCTGGTGAGCGCATGTGCCCTATAGTGAAAACCTCTCCAAAAAAAAAAAAAAAAAAAAAAAAAGATCTTTGTTTCCTTCCCATTATTCTTGCTTTCCTCTAATCCATTCTCTGAACGTGATCAGAATAATTGTTCTCAAATGTTAGCTATGGGTTCCACTGTTTTCATGATTACAAATAAATAAAGCCCTGAGAGCAGCTAATACATCCTGTGAGCCATCATGTGTCTACCTGCCCAACCTCATTTCCTGACACTTCTTCCTCTGTTCACATCAGGTTTCAACAAATGGCAATATTTCTTGTTTTTAGAACACGACATACGTTCTTTTATTCCTTTGCCTTAGCACACTTCCTTTCTCTGTAACATTTTGCCTCTCCTGCTTATTTGGCTAACTCCTCCTCACCTCAGAAGGCTGAGATAAGAAGTTTCTTGCTCTAATTCACCTCAGAATTGGGTACCCATCCTGAGTTCTCTTATAGTCCTTCCTGGTCACCTCCTTCATGGCATGTATCACATACTCAAGCACCAAATAGTGAATTCCTCAATAGCAGAGGCTGAATCTCACTTATTTTTTCACCTACAGCTGGAATAGTACCTGCATGTAATTGGTGATCAGTGACTGTTTTTGGAATGAGTTACAAGTAAAGCGCATAAAAAAGGAAGTGGTAAAAGTGTGAAGAGAGTTAACTTTAGATTGTGCTATTATTATCTCAATAGAGAACTTGGTGTGTGCAATTTGTCTTTTTTATTTTTTTTATTCATAGAGGGATGACTTGTAACAGTGATGTAGACATAGCTACTCACTGGAGAACAAGGACTCAGTGAAATTTGAAGATCGACAGGTGTCTGGATCAATAAGCAATAGGCATCAACCATTTATATAGGCAGAGAACACTTTTAGAGGAAATTTTGGAGAATTTGTCTGAAGTAGTCCATTCTTTAAGACTAATAACGCATGTCAAGCTTCATGCTTGACAATTTTGGGGGACAGATAACTGAGATGTGGTTACATAACTAGTTAATTGAAACTCTGAAGAGTCATAAATTATGATTCCTATAGAATAAAAATACTAATTATATGACATAAATGTTAGTTTCAAATATAGCTCAAATATAAATATTTAATTTTGAAAACAACCCAACAAAGTCATGTGTGGAACTGGAACCCATCTTCTGTTAATTCTTTGTTGTTGTTGTTGTTGTTGTTGTTGAAGACGTTTTTTGCTATAGGGAGTGTGCACTCACCAGAAAGACAGAGAGACAGAGAGCGAGAAATCACCTCCCAGGGTGATGACCACACTGCAATCCCTTCTCCTCCATTCTCCTCTTGGGATCTTGGGCACGCACACACATGTACCCAGTGTCAGTTTAAGCCACCGGGTTCGGGACTCAAACTGCAGTTGACTACATTCGAGTCCAGCGACATATCCATTATGCCAACTGCTGGTCACAGGTTCTGTTAATTCTAATAGGTTATTCCTTTTAACCTTTTATTTTTACTTGTAAAGAGAGTAATTGACTTGCTCAACATTACACCGGGAGCAAAAGTAGTAAATCTAGGGTATGGAGACCAGCAGATGACATAATGGTTACATCACAGCCGTAATTCGAATCCCAGACCTAGTGGCTTAAAACTCATGCCAGGCACATGAGTTTCCATCCCGAAAGGAGGATGGAAGAGAGATGATTGTGGCGTGGCCATCCCCTTAGAGGGTGATTTCTCACTTTGTCTCTCTGGCGAACGCACATACCCTATAGCAAAAATATCTCAAAACAAAACAAAACAAAACAAAAACTAGGATATAAACCCAGATCTTTCAATCCCAATCTAGAGCTTTTACTCAAACCTTACAATCTTCCTGCCAACTCTAGAGAGATCATCCCTCCTCATGCCAAATGATGTATTGAAATATAATATCCTATCCCACTAAATAAAATGGTTTCTTTTAAATAACATTAAACACACATATAATAATAGTACCAGAAATGTATCCATTCCCCTATACATATTTTCTTGGATCTAAAAATTAAACCATTTAAATTTCCCATGTTTCCCTCTTTTCTTTTTCAATCTGAATGCATGATTTTAATAAGATTATAGCTTCTTAAATATAATTTTAGGTGATATCTATAATTTAGGAGTAGCATTTAAAATATATTTGTAAATACTATAAGCACATGTTGAAAATTATTTCTTTGGAAAATTTTCCTTTGTTTTATGATAATGTTAGAACTAAAAGGTACACTTAGAGTTCCTTAAAATGCAATAAATTTCCTAATTTAAAGCTTTGTAATATTCAGTATCAACATTATGCTAGGGGGACCAGCAGTTAGTGTAACGGCTATGTCGCTGGACTCCCACGTAGTCGACCGCAGTTCGCGTCCCGGACCCGGTGGCTTAAAATTCACACTGGGCACGTGTGCGTGCGTGCCCAAGATCCTGAGAGGAGAATGGAGGAGAAGGGATTGTGGCGTGGCCATACCCCCTGGGGGGGTGATTTCTCGCTTTCTATCTCTCTGTCTCCCTCTGTCTGTCTGGTGACATAGCCATTACACTAACTGCTGGTCCCGCTAGATACCTTTTTTAAATCCATAAGTAAACCAGTTGTATATTTGAACCAAAAATTAGTATAACTTCTTACAATGATCGGAAATAACCATTATGTTAAAAACATAAAACACCTGATTATTCCAATAGTATGATCAACATTTTAAGATACGAAAAGAAAGTAGCCAAAATGTGCTTTTTGATGATACTCATCTTCCTGATCTGTTGGGTGCCTTATATTGTGATCCATTTCTTGGTGGTTAATGGTTATGGACACCTGATCACTCCAACAGTATCTATTGTTTCATTTCTCTTTGTTAAATCAAGCACTGTGTACAATCCAGTTATTTATATCTTCATGATCAGAAAGGTAATCTATTTTTGGTGTGCAGAAATATTTTTCCTTACCTTAATAACATGCTTATAATAATAATAATAATAGAAGGAATAGCTAAAGAACCTTATCTAAAAAACTCAAAGAACTTTTGGACTGTAGGTCATTATTCCTCACTACCTTTCATGGGGACAAAGTAGGTGTCAATATGGTGATTTTAGGGAAATGTGGCTCCCCAAATTTTTACCAAGTGCTTTTCTCTGCAAATGAACCCCTAATGAAACCAACCACAAACACATTTTTCATCAGATTCCACCTTATAACCATTGGTAGGGAATTGAAAAAAGTAGTTTCCAGCACAGTTCATGGGAGGATTGTTTTCTTTAATACCAGCAATAGGCTTCACCACGTAGAACCATGGCATGACATGCATTAGCTGCCTGGTTTGAGAAACTGCAGTATGAGCTTTGGATAAAAGAGTTCCCACAATCATGCAGAAATGTTTTTCATTTTATCATGATTTTTTTCAGTTAGTAACTTGACAATCTAGTCAAAATAATTCATTTTATTCTCATTAAGTAAATTAGGAAAGGATTGAAAGAAATGAAAAGACCCGCGAGGCTATGTAATTCATCCATAATGTGTTACAGGTTAAGAGACTGATGCCCAGATTAATTAAGTCTGGGTCGAGCTGCAGGTCTTGGATCATAAGTCAGCCTCCCAAGGTTGCTTTCAGTCTCCTTCCAAGGGGACAAGGGACAAGAATGGTACCTGAATATCTGTTTTCAAAACAACAGAAGAAGACAATTATTACATTTTTCAATACTTTCCTTTTTTTCTTTCTGCAGCTTCATTGTGTTGAAGATCTTCAGACAATTCAAGTGATCAAGATTTTAAGATATGAAAAGAAAGTAGCCAAGATGTGCTTTTTGATGATCCTCACGTTCTTGATCTGTTGGATGCCTTATATTGTGATCCGTTTCTTGGTGGTTAATGGTTATGGACGCCTGATCACTCCAACAGTATCTATTGTTTCATTTCTCTTTGCTAAATCAAGCACTGTGTACAATCCAGTTATTTATATCTTCATGATCAGAAAGGTAAGCTTTGTAATTAATAGATTGCTTTCACCCTGGGGATAGGGTTGAAAATTATAATACTTTTATAGAGGTGATTTAGAGCAGCCTCAATGATAGAAACTCAGTCAAGAATTTTATAAGACAGTAATGGTTTTTATAAAAGTGATTTCTTCCAAATTCTTCAGCATTTGAAGTCACAGTGATTGTTACTGTGTTTTTATTATGATCTGTTACCTTTAAAATTTCCTTGGACTAATTAACCATTACTCTTAACTTTTAAATTTTCTGATCTTTCAAATTTATGACTTAGAGGCTCAGTTTTACTTTGGTTACACTGAGGTCTCTCATAGCCATGACTAATAGCCATCATCAAGTAAAAACCTTCCCAAAACATGATAGGCTTCCTAACAGACCTAAAGGAAGTTTCTTGGGTCAAATAAATCTTGACTAGACATTGACTGTGGTAGGTGAACTGCAACCCAGACCAATTACTAAAGTCTGCATAACTCTAAGTCCTAACACTGGATTTAGGACTCAAGCAAACCAGGTTCAAATCTTGGCAATAACACTTAACATTTCCTGGATCAGGGAAGTTATTTTAACTTCTGTGGACCTATCAATATTTCATAATCCATAAATAAAATAGGGAATATCAGTGAATATTTTATGAAATGTTGCAAAGTCAATGGGTATAATCTGCATATTACAGTAAGAATTTTAAATGTATTTTGAACTTTGTGGCTATTATTATTACTGGGAATAAAATATTTTCTGATGAAATAAATAGTATTTTTAATAGAAATATGTCTAGTAAATAGGAACCTCTATTGATAAATCTTAGAATTTTTATTTCCTTTGGAAATACCCTCCATTTTTTTCTGAATCCTTTTTATTTCCTATAAAATTCTTCTATCTTTGCTACTTATAATATTTCTAGATTATAACACAGTGGCTGTCACCTAGTAGGTGCTCACTGAATATTTATGGATTGACTCAGTGTTCAAAATCCCTTAAAGAAACAGATCTAGTTGCCCTCATAAAAGCTGCATGCAAACTGAAGCTATTAAGATTATAAATATTTAAGTAGTTCTATATGTTCTAGTTAACAAGATTTAAATAAGTAAAAGACAAAAAACTCTTGGGTGACTTAGATCTGAGCTTTACTGAATAAACCCACACTCATCAGTTGACCGAAAAAAAAAAATGTAATTTAACTAATTTTTTTCAAAGAATTATTTTATTAACTTTATTTATTTATTTTAATTTGATCAAAGAGGGGCAGAGTGAGAAAGGGGTGGGGGGGGGGTGAGGAAACAAGCTGCCAGATCTAGAACTTGAACCGCAGTTGGCCATGTGGGAATCCAATGCCCTTATCCACCACGCTACCTGTCGGCCCCAGATTTAACTAATTTTTTAAAATGTTAACCCAGATTAAGAACTAAACTTTTCCTTAATAGCCAACTTTATTTTCTCTCTGCCCAGTTCCGAAGATCCCTGCTGCAGCTTCTATGTTTCCGGCTGTTAAGGCACCAGCGGCCTGCTAAAGACCTACCAGCAGCTGGAAGTGAAATGCAGATCAGGCCCATTGTGATGTCACAGAAAGATGGGGACAAGCCAAAGAAAAAAGTGACTTTTAACTCTTCCTCCATTATTTTTATCATCACCAGTGATGAATCACTGTCAGTTGATGATAGTGACAAAACCAGTGGATCTAAGGTTGATGTAATCCAAGTGCGTCCGTTGTAGGAATAAGTAATGGTAATGACAGATGGGGCCTTCTATTGGATGCTACTTTTAGACTTCCATTATGAGGACTGTTCTGGAATCCACATTCTTTGTAGAATCAACAAAACTTGGTGGCTCATGGGAAATTTGAATTACCCATATGCTCTGTGGCCTCAGGAAGTAATCAAACATGACACACTTTTTTATTTCAACGGGTGCTGTACATAATGAAAAACAACTGTGGCACAAGATGGGCATCTGGCACCATCATCTTCTAACATGTTGGAAATTTTTATTTTTAATATATTTCTAAAGTACTGACTTTCCAAGGCTCATAATACATTGTTGTCAAAAATACTTCACTGTAAAAACAATTTTCTCTTAGATACGTGTATGAAATAGCTAGAAAATTTTGCATTTTCTGTTGTGCTGAGTCCTATTCAGTATCAGGTCCTATGTTTGACCAAATCAAGAAGATAAATATAGAATAAAAAAGAAAAGCAGCCCCCTAACTTTATTGGAAATAAAAGATTCTTCTTACCTGTGTAGTGTGTAAGAGAGCAGCCTCAGAATAACATGCTACTGAGCAAGCTCTAGAAGATACGACTAAGAAACATCATAACGCAGAGAATAAGGTGATGAATTGCAAGGTGATTACGTCATTGTAGTTACTTATCAGAGAGTAGGGATGCACATAGTAAAAGCAGTGTTGATGGCAGGTTGGTATTTACATCTATATCATTTCAAACATGAGCATCACAGTATTAGCCACTCCTTTTGAGAATTTCCCACTATTTTGTCATAAGTTTTTGATTTAGAAAAGGAATTCTGGGAACCAGCAGTTAGCGTAATGGCTATGTCGCTGGACTCCCACGTAGTCGACCGCGGTTCGCGTCCCGGACCTGGTGGCTTAAAACTCACACCGGGCGCGTGTGCGTGCGTGCCCAAGATCCGGAGAGGAGAAGGGATTGCGGCGTGACCATCCCCCCGGGGGGTGATTTCTCGCTTTCTGTCTCTATGTCTCTCTCTCTCTGTCTGTCTGGCGAGCGCACATGCCCTATAGCGAAAAAGCTCTCCAAAAAAAAAAAAAAAAAAAGAAAAAGAAAAGGAATTCTAACTTAAAAAAAAAAACCTTACCTTTGAAGGAAGATGAAAATAAGTGTTAATATTTTTTGCTCATGAATCAGTCTACTGCATAACTGATGGTTGGTGTTAGTGATGAGGCCATTTCCTCATGGGTCATTGTTTAAGACTTGTAGCACACCGGGATATGCTACTCTAAAACATGTGTCTTTGCATATAGATTATTTTGAACTGAAAGCAACCTAAAAGGAGCAAGTACAAGGAAAGTTCTTTGCATTCCCCTATTTGTCTAAAAGCAAGACATCAATTTACATAGGTGTCCTCCTCCTCTCTAGGAAAGAAGGACAAGGTTGATCACCAAAGGCAACTTTAGACCCTCAGAATCTGTTTTCTTTGTCTTGTCATTTCTTTAAAAATTTACTGTTCTTTGTTGAAAATGCTATATAAACTAGAGAATTCTAAGCCAGCTCTTTGAGATTCACTCATTCTCCAGTATCTCCCATGTAAATACTAAACTATACATGTTAATAAACTGTTTATTTTTCTCTTATTAATCAGTATTTTCTTACAGGGGACCCAGTCAATGAACCTAGGATGGGTAGAAGAAATAATTATTCTTTCCTCCCCTACAAACCAAACATAGATTATCAGGACCCCAGGGTTTCTTTGACATTGTAGAAAAGAAACACTGGATTATTTTATTTACTCATTTTTATTTCTTAGATGATTCTCCTAGTGTTACATCTTCATATTAAACATGTTAAAAGAACTGCTAGATGACTCTGTCAGCCTATTGAAGAGGAAAGAACCAAAGAAAACATTTTTGCTAAATGCACGTTTAAAATTAAGTTATGCAGCAGTATGCAGTTCAAAAATACATTACCAGATTGCTTCTGAGTGTCTGAAATGGAGTAAAACATACCTTTGTATTTCCACAAAAGTTTTCTCTCTTTACTTCCTTCCTATTCACTTATGTATGTAGATATTTAATTTATGAATACTTTTTTAGAATTATTTATTTTATTTACTAATTCACTTATTTTAATTTGACCAGAGAGACACACAGAAAGAGAGAGAGAGAGGGAAATTGAG
This sequence comes from Tupaia tana, assembly GCA_026018925.1. Lineage (NCBI taxonomy): Eukaryota > Metazoa > Chordata > Mammalia > Scandentia > Tupaiidae > Tupaia > Tupaia tana. Next base: position 126,022,380 of record JAKSZU010000007.1, on the reverse strand, counting down.
AAAGCAAGCCACCAGATCTGGAACTCGAACCGCAGTAAGCCATGTGGGAGCATCCAGCACCTCAACCACCATGCCACCTGCTGTTCCCCCATAAAATACTCTTGATCCTTCATTTAGTATGGCATTTTTAGCCCCCCTCTTTAAACAAAACACAAAAAGGAAGAGGGTGTATGCACTCACCAAAGAAAGACAGAGAGAGGAAGGAGAAAGCACTCCCCAGTGGAGCATGGACATGCCTCGATCCTTCTCCTCCATTTCTCTACCCTCTAGGGATTGGGGCATATATGCACATGTGCCCTGTATGTTTCTCAGGCTGCCAGGGGCCAGGATTCAAACCACCTGGTCAACCACGTGGGCTCTAACTCTTTTAACGTTAGACCACACAGTCGGCCCAATAGCCTTTTTCTTTTCTTCACAAGGAAATAACTGACATTTTAAGACTGGAAAATAAAATGAATACATTTGGGACCGACTCCATGACCTAGTGATTAAGGCAGCTTGATTTCAAGTTGGCACTGTGCAGTTCAAGTCCTGAACCCAGCAGCTTGAGAAACACATCAGGTACGTGTGCATGGGTGCCCCAAATCCCAAGAGAAGAGAGAGGGAGAAGGGATTGCGGTATGACCAGTCCCCATTGGGGGTGGGAGGGATTGCTTTCTTTTCTCCCTCTCTCTCTCTCTCTGGTGAGTGCATACACCCTCTGGAACAACAAAAGGTAGATTCATTCTGTAACAATCTAGAAGTCCCTTGAATTCCTCATTTATTCTTCTTCTTTTATCAAGTGGTAAGTTCCATCCAGGTGATGAAAAGTCAGTTAATATATAAGGCAATTTGTGATTTCTAGTCCCTGGTAATGAGTCAATTCTGTTGAATCTTACAACATCCTTTATAAGGAAATCGTGATCAGAGTCTTCCCCAGGGTCTCTGGGGCTTTCCTTTTTGAGAAGTGAAAGGGATCTTGGTCGTTGCACTTCTTTGTTTAGAATGACCCAGACAGTGTGCATAATGTGGTGGAGAATTTGCACATTGCAATTTAAAAAACAACAATAACAAAAAGAAACAGTGCCCTCCCCCAACCCCCTAGTAATTACAGTTAACACACAGAGAAGTTCTACATTGTGTTTAATTATAAACTGACAGCTATCTTCCATTAGTGTGTTAAATACGGCAATGGAAACATGTTTTGATCCTTAATTTTGATTACAGAGAAATCAAGCATTTGCTATCTCAGAACCTTTGTATCCCCTGCTAATGAGATTGGGAATTTGTTCTAGTGGCTCCATGGAGTTTGCAGGGAAGCATGTCCTGTGTTCCGGAAGTGAGCAATCCAGTGCCCCGGTCTTCTCAAGTAGTCCAGAGGTCCTCGGGACATATAGCGCATAAGTAGGTAGGTACTACTGATGGCTATCAGTGAACCAAAGAAAAAGAGTCCTTTGTTTATTACCTGTAAAGACAGCAAAAACTCTCATTTCATTTGTCCAGAGAGTAACACCTTGACATAGAATTTATTCTAAATGACAAAAGAGTGTACAGTTTTCTCTTAGTTTTTTAACCTGAAACAATTGAATTGATGACCATTTAGTAAGGGATTGGTGAGTTCAAGGTAAGATCAAGAATGGGGAGCTTTCCTCTGCCTTCTTGCCCAAGACACTCACGGATTCAGGTGTTCTGTATAAGGAATTCTGATACAGCTATTAAAAAAGAAAACAGCCTGCAGTTAGAAAAAGTCAGCTTTTGTGTAGCTATAAAAAAAGCCACAGCTTAGAAAAAGAGCATGAATGCTGTCTTAGAAAAGTACTGTGCTGAGGACACAGACAGTTCTGTCACATCTCAGGCACTGTACCAAGTCTCCATAAGAACACTTATGGGCCTGGTAGTCCCTGAGAGGACATGTTCACCTGAAGGCTATGAGCATGAAGCTTCCCCACCAGCAGTGAAGCAGTAGCTTATTCTGGTCTGGATCAGGGCACTCCCTTAACATCCTGGCTGGTGTCTATCCCTGCATGTGCTGACCTGCATACTGACTGCCTGCCACTGTCTCCTTTCACCTTTTAGACTTTCAATTCCTCTAGGTCAAGGGCCCTGTTACATCTATCGTTGCATGGATAAATCTTGATTCCTTCCAGTCCATAATCCACACAGCAAAGTAATCTTTCTAAAATCCAAACCAGAGTCTATTAGCCTCCTTAATATTCAAGATGTTTAAGGCCCTGCTTACTTTTCCAGCTCACCTCCTGGCCATTCTCACACACACATGCTGCCTTCCAGCTCCTCCCAAAATACTTGGCATTCCTGCTCTAGCCTGTTGCTCTGGTTTCTTCAGCTCCCACCTGTCCTTGCCCACTCCCATTCTCCTGGGGCAGCTAACCCCCTCCATTGCAGCTGTCCATCTCCCCTGCTAGCCTCTGAGCTATGGGAAGGGTAGAGATCGCATCTCCTTCATCATCTCATCACCGTTCCCCACTCAGTGTCTGCACACTAAACAAACTGTATGTTGAATAAATAAAGTTTGCTATAGTCTAATCAAATGCACAACAGCATTTGTTTGCATTTTCCATGGAAGGCTACAATATACCAAAGTGTTTAAAAATGTCACAACCCATGTCTTCATGACATCTGACAGATATATTTCAAATTACTCAAATGTATCCAATCTTGTTCTTTCTAGATGTGGTTAACCTTGTAAACAGAGGTTGTAATCAATTTGTAAAATTCCTGAAGTCAGTCAGGACTCTGAATTCCTTTTAATAGCATCTCTGAGTCAATCAGCCCACGCCAAGGTAGCATAGCATTACATTAGCGTTAGTGTTTACAAGTGATTCTGCTCTGCCCAGATTTACAGATCAAACCCTACGTAGGAATACTGCACAAAGGTAAAGTCCACAGTGGCTCACATTGCTAAAATAAAAAGTTTAAGAATATTAGTGCCAGTTTCCTTTCTGAATTTCTTTCCTTCTAAAGCTCTCTTTCTCTTTTTGCCTCTTTGATTTTGTTCAGTAGGCACAGGGCCCAATGTGCACCCCAGATATTTTTGACTTTGAAAGCAAACATTTGGTAGCTGCCCCATCATTTCTGTATGAGTCTGGGATAAACGTAATCATAAACCTATGATATTCACCACCTCAAATTTGTGAACAAAGTGTAATCTATTCCAACCTTTTTTTGCCAGTGCCAACGCAGTGCTGCCTCATGGTATCTTATTCTAGAAAAGGTGACCTACAAGGAAGTTTGAAAGTGTTACTGTGTATTCTTTAATGGCTAAACAGAGAAGTAAGAAGAGACTAAGTCTTAAATCCAGACCTTACCATGGTATAGAGAGGGATAAATGTAGATGGCATAATAGCATGAAGAAATCTCTCCACATTCTTTTGAAAAATGAACCACCTTGAATTGACGTGTGCTCGCATCTGCAATAATGCAAGAGTCTTAAAGAATACCTCTAACTAGGCACCTTTATTTCTTTACTAGTTATTAGTACTGTTCATTCCTACTCATCACAATGCTAGACACAAAGCACTGAAATAAAACTTATTTCTATGATACTTATTCCTAATCCTTTTTATTAAATGTCTGCAGTATAGATAATACCTTGATAATGTACAGCAATTACTCAAACTCATAGAACGGAGTCAAACCACTCACCTCTATGTAATTGTACATGGATAGATCTGAAACTGCATGGTCATCTGGAATTCTAAGTCTTGAGAATTCAGGAAGACATAAACCTAGAACCAAGTTAATTAATATATCTTTCCAAAACAATGTATAAAAACGTGCTAAACTCTACAAACATCAAATTAAAAGATAGCTTCACCACCAATGTTCTCTCTAATCCTTTAAAACTATGGATTACTGTTCTGTGTGACCAATGTTCTATGATTTCTGAGCTATCCACACAGACCATTCCCTGTGTGATTAAATAAAAACTTATGATGAGTTAATATATATTACACTTGAGTAGGAAAATCATGTATTTATTTATTTATTTATTTTGGAGAGGTTTTTGCTATAGGGCACGTGCACTCGCCAGAAAGACAGAGAAAGAGAGACAGAAAGTGAGAAATTACCCCCCCCAGGGGGATGGCCACGCCGCAATCCCTTCTCCTCCAGTCTCTTCTCGAGATCTTGGGCAGGCACGCACACGCGCCCAGCATGATTTTAAGCCACCGGGTCTGGGACTCGAACTGCGGTTGACTATGTGGGAGTCCAGCGACATAGCCATTACGCTAACTGTAGGTCCCATCATTTCTTTATTTCACAAGTTGGAAACCATTCATGTAAAATACTGTAATGGGTCCTCAGTCTCCCTTAGCATTTTCTACACTCTTCTTCATGCTCCTTTGGTTCCCTGCGCACAGCCGTTTCCTTGTACCCAGGACCTTGTCAGCCTACCCAGCAGTTTCACCATTGTTCTGTGAGCTCCCAGGGAGCAGGCTCCATGTGTTTTTCACATTTGAAACCTTACCCTGATATATGGCAAATATTAAATAAATACTTGAAAAATGGATGTCAACTGGTAGTGCTCTCACATAGCAATCAAACGACTCTAGTTATTAGAGTTGCCATTTCTAAAGTCTGAAAACCCCGGTTCAGGTCCCAGCTTCACCAATTTCTAGTTACACGGTTTTTGAGCAAGCTACTTAACCATCTCTAACTTTTCATTCCTTGGTTGTCATGTGAGGACAGGAACAGTATCTATGTCTTATATTTTTTGTGAGGACCAAATGCAAACAATGCATTTAAACCTAGCAAGATATCTCACACATATCATATGTTCACTGATAGTAGCTATGATTACTATTCATGATTACTTTATCTTCATTATCTAGGACCCCAAAACCAGCATGCACAGTTGTTCTGGTATATTCTTTAATCATGTGTAAACCAATCACATCAGGATTAAGAAGGCAGGAAATGAAATCTCTGGACCCTGAGCATTTAAGTGAGATGACTGGGAAAATCACAGAAGAAATTGACCCTGGAACCTGTCATCTCTGTAGATACAGGCATGTGTCTGGCGACGCAAGCTTTCTTTTCTTAATGTCAGGCTTTTTTTCTTTTTAAAGTATTACACCAATTATTTAATTTGGTAAAAGAGTCTTCACAACTCTCTTAGGTTGATGTCATTATTTCCATGATATAGAATTAAAAAAAAAAAAAAAAACCTGAGTCTTCAGAAAGATTAAGTGACTTGCTCAAGGTCATACAGCTATCAAACTGGCGAGTCAGGCCTTAAATGTGGGTCTAAATTTAAGTCTACATCTCTAGTCTATCCCTTCCTGAAGCAGGTTGAGATTCAGAGGTAACCTTTGAGAACATGTGGCGCAGGGAGGCAGGCAATGGTTATCCAGTTCTTAGACTTTTGTTTCTCATTTCTTTATATATTTTTTCTTTATTTTATATATGTGTGTATACATATATATACATATATATGCCTGTATATATATGTATATATATACATATATACATTTAATTTAATTCTATAATTACATATAAACATTTAAAATTTCAATATTCGAAAAATTAATATATTAGCTGAATTATTTCTTTTTATGCTAGAGAACATGTGTGCTTTCATGTGTGTGCACATGAGCACACATGAGAAAGAGAGAGAGCAACACAATAAAGTTTCAGAATCTGGGGTGCCCATGTGCATACCTAGTGTGTTTCTAGGCTGATCTGGGGAATCTAAACCCTCGGTAGGCCCCTTGCCTTCCAGCAATGCAGTTTCAGCAACGTACTATGGACTGCACCATCCAGGCTGGTCCTGGCTGAATCAATTTTAATCTAAAGGCAAATGGCAGTATCAGATGAGGATCTTTGATAAGTCAAGAAGCAAGAAAATACTGGCATGTAGAAGAGTGTTTCTGAGGCATACTGTAAGAGATGCAGGCAGGTGTGGTACCTAAGTTGAAAAGAAAAAAGTAACATATCTTGACCTAGCTTTGGCAATTTAAACTTTTGTCATTGTATGGGTCATTGCATGGACCTCCATGCACAAACCCTAAAAGAAACTGTTCCCCTCCCTGGGTGCTCATTTTCTGATTTGGGCAACAATAATGACATAGTAAAATTGATAATCCTGAACAGGGGGAAATGCATCATGTGTTTGTGATCAGTGAGGATCATAAATAGGTCAACAATTAATCAGCAGAACTGGTCTATGCCCAGGTGAAAAATTTTACTTACAAAGATTATTATTAAATTTATCCATTAACTCATCAAATACTAAGCAGTCTTCAAATCCCTGAAACAAGAAAAAAATGGGAAAAAATAAACTGGAAATAACAAAATCTCCTCAGCAATTTTGGATAGACCATCCATCAGTGAACATAGACTGTTTATCCTCAGCCAGTACCCAGCAGCTGAGTTGTCACCTACCATTAATCTATAATTATACAGGCTCATCAACTGCATGCTTGACGGTATTGACTTTGCCCAAATGATGATTTGAAATTTATCAAAATTTTAAGTTACTCTTGTAATTTTGATGGATTCCATTGCTTCTTAGAGAAGGATAATTATATAGTTCTCCATGAGTTTTAGAATTATATTTAAACTATTCATACCATTCATGTCTTTAAGATTCACACTTAGAGTGATTTAGTAATAGGATAAAACCATTTCCATATTAATTTAACTCCTGCAACTTGAGATTAAAGCAAATTTCCAATATCAAGAAATTTACAAAATTAGTAAGGTACTGTGCTAAATGCAGTGAGGAATAAGAAAATCGAAAGCTATATATCCTGTTTGCTAGGTACTCAAACTACAGCATTAGAGGCAATATAAAAATGTGTAAAGGTAAAATATTTTCATAATAATTAAAGGGATTATACCCAAAACAAGTAAATTTACTTGTCAAATAAATTATACAGGCTCTTAAGTTTATAGTAATTTAGAAATGGGTGATACCATGTGGGGTTACAATAACAATTTTAAATTCATGATTTAAATTCATTCATTTACTCTCCACAAATATCTGAATTAGGTAATATTAAAATTCAAAATTTACAAATGAGAAAGTAATGATAAAGTTAGCAAGCTGTGCAAGTAAATCCTGGGTCAAGATTTGAACCAGGCATTCTAAACCAAATGCTGGGCATTTATTCATTATGCTACAATTGATATCTTTTTTATGTTTTTAGAAAACAAAATGTTTACCACTGCTTTATGGAAAATATAACTTCTTAGAATCATAAGTTATTTTTACATAGATTTTACATAGATTCCATATCCTAATCACTAAAACAATATATGACTAAAGCTATTGTTGCATGTGTGTGCACACTCACTCACAATTAGTGTGTGCACACACAATTAGCTCAGGATTCCTTGATATTAATGTTCAATATTTGAATACTATTTCTTTTCTGAAATTTCTTTCAAGCTAGAACAGTAAAATTTCCTTAAAGGCAGAAGTATTCAACTTCTAATCAGTTTTATTTCACCCTGACAATTATGTTTCTCTTTTCTTTGGAAAGAAACAGAAGAATCAAATAATTTAGGATTCTTTTTCTTTCTTTTTTGGGGGAGGCTAACATTATATATTTATGCATAGTTGCTAGAAAAAGATATTGTAAAAATTAAATCCTAAATTGCTGATAGCCAAGTTTCCCAAGGTGCTGATACATTTTCTAACTTAATAGAATATTATATTCGTTATGTTTTCTTTAACATTGAATTACCAAATTAACTAATCCTAATACTGACTAGAGTTGGAGATCGATTAAGTTAAACAACTATGATTGTTGAGTTGAGTGTGTTCTTGGGATTATATGGGAATAGTTTTAGACATATTTTTAATTTAAGACTGATTACTTGAGACCGACCACAAATATTTCAGGGACTTACGTGGGGAGAAAGAACTTACCGCATTCATTCCTTGACCAAAAAATGGCACTATGGCATGAGCTGCATCTCCCATTAGTACACAATGTGTCTTAAAGTGAAAAGAAGAGCACTTTACAGATATCATGGGCTGAGCAGGCAATAGAAAGAAATCTTTTGCCAGGGTTTGCCTTCAGAAGAAAAAAATCAGAATGTAAAGATATTAAACTGTGTATTAAATCTTGCTGAACTCTTTCAGAATCATTGACTTTATTACCACTCTATTTTATTTAAGAATACATAAGACTATCAGGAAGAAAACAGGAAAGGGAAAAACTGAAGTTTCTCTGAATCTCTAAATGTCCATTATTTTAATTACCTTCCTAATTTACGACAAGGGTAATCACATCCAGAAAGAACAAGATTGGCAGCATTTTTTTTTTTTTTTTTTTTTTTTTTTTTTTTTTTTTTTTTTGAGAGGTTTTTGCTATAGGGCGCATACACTCACCAGACAGAGAGAGACAGAGAGACAGAAAGCGAGAAATCACCCCGCAGGGGGGATGGTCACGCTGCAGTCCCTTCTCCTCCATTCTCCTCTTGGGATCTTGGGCACGCACGCACATGCGCCCGGCGTGAATTTTAGGCCACCGGGTCCGGGATGCGAACCGCGGTCAACTACATGGGAGTCCAGCGACATAGCCATTATGCTAACTGCTGGTCCCTGATTGGCAGCATTTGAATAACTAGAAATATATCTGTGTCAGATGTCATGAGAACTTCACTATCATGCACATGGGTTGTGAAATTTCCACTTTGGTGATTCAGTCTTCCATGGAAAATGAAACAAGTGCTGTTGTACAATTGATTAGATGATAACAAACCAAAATTAAAAGTAATGTGAATCCTTATCTATTTGAAAATGGATAATAGTGAGCAAACTCGTATTCAGGAGAGTTGGAATATGGCAGTCAAAGGGTGCAACATTTCAGTTAGACTGGAGGAATAAATTTAAGAGATCCATAGTGCAACATAGTATTTGTATTAGCATCTCCGGAAGTTTTGTGAAAGCTGTACATATACCAACTGTACATACCCACAAAGATCTTAGATATGGCTGGAAAAGCAAGAAATAGTCATGGGAGAAGTTTGAAAAGTAAATAAGGGGTAATTTTTGTATGCAGACAGATATTTGTCTTCAAGGTTGCAAAAAGAAAGATCAACAGAGATGGAAGTAGTCTGTAGGAAAGGGTGCAAATGAGCAATTTTTAAAAGACCTGCCATGGACCAGCAGTAGGTTGTCCCTTTTACATAAATAATGATTTCATTTTCACAATTGACCTAAAACATAGGTATTCTGATACCTATTTTAAAGGTAAGACTCAAGGCAGCAAGGGACAGAACAGTATTACAAAGTTCCTCTACTGTAAACTGGATGTTTATGTCCCCCTAAAAATCAAGTGTTGAGATCTTTATTTTTTTATTATTTTTTTAAGAGGTTTTTGCTATAGGGTGTGTACACTCGCCAGAAAGACAGAGAGAGACAGAAAGCGAGAAATCACCCTCCACAGGGGATAACCACGCCGCAATCCCTTCTCCTTCATTCTCCTCTTGGTATTTTAGGGCACACACACACACACACACACACACACACACACACCTGGCGTGAGTTTAAGCCACTGGGTCTGGGACTCAAACTGTAGTTGACTACATGGAAGTCCAGAGACATAGCCATTAGTCCAACTGCTGGTCCTAGTGTTGAAATCTTAATTCCCAATCTGATGGCATTTGGAGGTGGGACTTCTAGGGATGACTAGGCAAAGAGAGTGGATCCCCCTCATGAATGGTATTAGCGCTCTTATTAAAAGGGCTGCAAAGAGCTTCCTCGCCTCTTCTGCCGTGTGGAAGACACAATGAAGACATGCCAACTACCACCAGGACAATAATGAGCACTGTCCTCACCAGACACCTTTCTCTGGGCCCTCACCAGATACCTAACCTGCAAATGCCTTGATCTTGGACTTCTCAATCTCCAAAACCATGAGAAACAAATCCTGTCATTTAAAAGCCCTCCACCGTACGGTATTTTTGTAATGGCAGCCAAAACTGAATAAGACACGCTCTTTATGCAGTATTACGTGACATCCATGAGGACATCACTGGGAGTAGAAACTGAGAAAGGAGAGTCCGTGGGAGGAGAGACTCTGAATGAGAACAAATGTCAAAGTTCATGTAGAGGATGGTGTTGACACGAGTCGGGAGAGCAGCAGACAACTTGTACAATTCGCTATCCATTGTGGGGATGTACTATGTGCAGTTCTTGTGCTGAGTGATTTAAAACATGATCTCAGTCTCACAACAACCCTTTGGGGTAGGTACTATTATTTATAAGCACTTTGCCGTGAGAAGCCCAGGACATAGGGAAGCTTTGTGGCTAATATGAGGTGAATCTGAGACTTGGAGCTGCCAGATGTATCTGCTGTGCCAAAGATTTGTGTACCATTAGTAGAAGGAAGCACAGCCAATTTCTATGGCACACCATACCCCTTGGAGCCTTCCCGTAATACATAAAATCTTGGAGACGTTGGTGACTCATCTTTCCAGGAGAAACTGGTTATAGTATGAGTATTTCCTGCTCACAGCCCAACATCCACTTAGACTTTTTTTCTCATGTAAATTTCTGTGCAGGTCAATGTATGATTCATCACACTGAACAAAATTGAAATAAGGTTTGTATACTTTGTTTGTATTTAGAATTACTCCAACCAATCAAGCACCATAATACATCTTGAAACTTACTTTCCAATTAGAGGGATGGCATCTGGGAAGTACTTCTGGAAGAAATTCAGCACATCGCTACTGGTTAGAAGTTTGTCAAACTCTTCGAAGGGCATGAACAAAGTGCACGTGAAAGATTTGTTCTGTGACAAGAAGAGGACAGTATGAGACAGAACAGGGGAACAGGCAATGCTAGCACTACAGGTGGCATAGGAAATGTTAATTATAATTTTGCATTATCAATGCAAACTTATAAACCAAGGAGCTCTCTGAATGAACGTGTAAGCAGACAGGAAGTCACTGCCATTACTCTTCTCACTCCCTCAGAAAAGCTTTGCCAAATGCCCGAGGTGCTCCCCACTTCCTTGGACATCAGGAGAGTTTCTACACTGTGATCTCTTCGTTTCCACCAGGCAAACACTAGATTATCAGATTATTAACTGATTGGCTGGATTTGCTTCCTCCTCTTCTTCTTCTTTCTTTTAAGACAGTATTAATAGGCAGTGAACTCCAGGACAGGCAGAAGCAGAAAAAGAAGGACAAACCAGAGAAACAGTTCTATCTGTATTGGGCAAAAGCCCGTGAAGTCTAATGAAAGAAAAGCTTTGCTCTGTTTTGATAATGTATATATTCCAATGTCCCACAGACGTTAAAGGTTGGAAATGTTTTTCTGATATGTAGCCAAAATCCATTCTGGCCTCACTAGAGGCCAACTCCTACACTGTCTTTGGTGGAGATGACAGACACCATCACACATAAACTTCTGTAATTCATTCATATCAGTTCAATCCCCTTTCCAAAGTAAATTATTGGAATTCCTTCAGGATTTTCCTCAGGAATCCCAAAGTTTCAAAAGTATAACACTAAATAGATTAAACAATAAAGAGATCAATTAGGTATATACATACTAAGTACAGAAGTAAGTAATAAAAATCTCAAATTACAAGTGCAAAATTACAGTTGATATATTCTCTATTACCATATTAGGAAGTGCAATCATCATGAAGGTATTTCTGGGCCAAATATGTAGATAATTGGGTTCCATAGCATACTGCAGGAAAAAATAAGATGTTTGATTAGTGCATTAATATAGCACATCTATAGATCTGACTCCACTTTACAATTGTTTCTGCAGTAATTTAAACCATTATCATATGCATGGTAATATGCACACCTATTGCTACAATACATAAGGTAGAAGTTGTGTTAGGAAATACTTTTTTTTTTTGGAGAGGTTTTTGCTATAGGGCACATGTGCTCACCAGAAAGACAGAGAGACAGAGAGACAGAAAGCAAGAAATCACCCTCCGGGGGGACAGACACACCGCAATCCCTTCTCCTCCATTCTCCTCTCGGGATCTTGGGCACGCACGCACATACGACCAGTGTGAATTTAAGCCACCGGGTCCGGGACTCAAACCATGATCGACTACATGGGAGTTCAGCGATAGAGCCATTACACTAACTGCTGGTCCCGTGTTAGGAAATACTTTGAGTTCTATCTTTATAAACTCAACCTTAGTTGAGTTTTTAATGCCAGATACAATTCAAATTTTGAGAACATGTTATAATAAGATGCCTTCTTTCTCTCTCTTTTCACCCCCTAAACATGTACACCTTCATGTATGTGTGTATTTGCACATATATAGCTTCAGTTGATGGTTAATTGTACTAGCTGTCTGGTTTGTTATCTGCTGTTCCCCTGACCCATGTCAACACCACCCTCCATATGGACTTTGGTATTTATTCTCACTCAGTGTCTCTTCTCTCAGAGGCTCTCCTCCCTGAAAACAGTTTCTACCTCCAGAGGGTATTCCTTTAACGTATTGAAAAAAGATGTTTACATGTTGCTGTGTTTCTCTGGCACTGGCCTCATCCATTTCATAATTACTCTGTCTCCTGATTACATGACTTTGCTTGTGCTTGATTTAATCTCATGTCATTTTGTTCTTCATGACCTTTCCAGTAGGACAAGATGTGGAGGTGGCAAACAGTGCTATTGATGATCCAGATCCTGTAGGCCTAGGATGATGTGTGTGTGCGTGTGTGTGTGTATTAGTTTCTAACAACAACAGAAAGTAAACATATATATTTTTTAAGATGAAAAAAGTTAACAAAAAAAGATAAGTTAAAAAGAAAAAAGCTTACAGAATAAGGATATAAAGAAAAAAAAAAAAAAAAAGGACCAACTGGTGGCTTGGTGGTTAAGGTGGGTGGATCTCTCTTGGCTGACTAAAAGGTTTGAGTCCTAGCCCCAGTAGCTTGAAAAACATGCCAGGCATGCATGTGAACATGCCCCAAATCCTGAAAGGTGGGAGAGATGGAGAAGGTATTGCAGTATGACCATCTCCCATGGAAGTGCTTTCTTACTTTCTCTCTCTGGAAAGCATGTGTGCCCTCTAGCAAATTAAAAAGAAAAAAAAAATGAGAAAAAGAAGGAAGGAAAGAAGAAAGAAAAAATTTCGCACAGCTATGCAATATATATTTTAAGCTAAGTGTTATTACAGAAGAGTCAACAAGTTTAAAAATTAAGAGTTAAAGAACTAAAAATTAAGAAGTGGGTGGGGGCAGCATGTGGAATTGTGACTAAAGTGTTAAACTCCCACATGGCTGACCATAGTTTGAGTCCCAGACTCAGTGTCTTGAAAATCATTCTGGGTGCAAGTGTGTGCATTCGTGCCCCAAATGCCAAGAGGAGAATAGATGAGAAGGATCCCAGCATGGTCATCTCTCCTGTGGGATGATTTCTCACTTTTCTTCTCTCTTTCTGGTGAGCATACATGCCCTATGGCAAAAACCTAAAAAAAAAAAATTAAGTTTATAAAGTAAAAGAGTGGGTGTATCAAAGAGAGATATCCCTTGGAGATAGTGGTGGGGGCTCTCACCTTTCTCTCTCTGTTTCTCTCCAGCAAGTGCATGCACCCTGTGGGAAGGGAAAGGAACTGGACCCACTTGAAAACAAAAGTGAACACATTTTAAAAAATCATTTTGCCAGAGGATATGTGTGCTCACCAGAGACATAGAGAGACAGAGAAAGAGAGAAAGCAAAAAACATCCCTTCCCCAATAGGAGTCTCGTCACGCCACAATCCCTTCTCTATTTCTCTCTCTCTTTGGAATTTTGGCACACATACACACACACCGGTGTATTTTCCAAGCTACCAGATCTGGAACTTGAACCATACAGCCAGCTATATGAGATCCAGCTGCCCCAACCACCATGCCATGGTCCGACTTTTGAATACATTCTTGACCTGGAGTAAAAAATAGAAAGGCAGGGACCAGCAGTTGGCATAATGGCTATATGGTTGGACTCCCAAGTAGTCGACTGAGGTTCGAGTCCTGGACCTGGTGGCTTAAACTCACACTGTGCCCAAGATCCTGAGAAGAGAATGGAGGAGATGGGATTGAGACATAGCTATCCCCCTGGAGGGGGGGGGGGGGTTGTTTCTCACTTTCTGTCTCTCTGTCTCTCTCTGTCTTTCTGGTGAGTGCACATGCCCTATAGCAAAAACCTCTCAAAAAAAAAAAAAAAAAAAAAGGCAATGCAATGTTAAATAGAAATTTGACTGACTGACACAGTTCATTGGTATGTAACAGCACTAACTCAAACTAATTAGCTAATTTACAGATGGCTGGCTTTCAGATAGGATGGATTAAATAAATACCTTTACAATTTTATGTGCAAATCAAGTATTTAATGTTGTTTGTTTATTCTTCTCCTTATAAGCCAATATCCTTATTGCTTCTGTTAGTATTTTAAGTTTCCTTGACAAGGTACTAGACTTGTTCGCTTTTGACAATCTAAAAATTTGCATACCACTTATTTACTTCCAGTCACATATTGTTTATTTTTGGTTGTTTAGATTTTTGCGATAGGGCAGGTGCACTCACCGAAGACAGACAGAGACAGAAAGAGAAAAAGTGAGAAATCATCCCCCCCATACAGGGTGATTGCCACACTGCAATTTTTTCTCCTCTGTTCTCTGGGATTTGGGGTACATACATACACACACCACATGTGATTTTCCTTCTTTTTTAAGTTTAACTTTATTTATTTTAATTTGACCAGAGAGGGACAGAGTGTATGTGAGAGAAAGAGAGAGGGAGAGTGAAAACACAAGCCACCAGGTCCGGGACTTGAGCCGTGGTCAGCCATGTGGGAGTCCAGCGCCCCCAACCTCCACATCACCTGCTGGCCCCCAACCACATGTAATTTTCAATCCATTACAGCTGGGACTCAAAGCACAGTCAACCATGTGGGAATCCAATACCTTAACCACTGTGCTACCTGCTGGCCCCAGTCACATATTGTTTAATAATGGGAACCAGAGCATGAAAAAAATACAATGAAAATATCTTTGTAATACCTTACTCGTCATTTAATTTAATAATTGTCATTTAAATTAATCATAGTTGTAAGAACTCTGGATTGTCAGTAGGCTGGAGAATTGATTTCCAACTTTTTTTTTCTCTCAAGAAATCAGAAACAAATTATACTATCATTTAATACAAACTCCCCGTGTTTTTCCAGAAGGAAGGTTGTAATTTCTTTCTTTTGCACTTAGGAAAACATAATAAAAATGTAAGGAGTGAGAGTGATATTGTTAAAGAGGTCCCTGTATATCCAATGTATTATTCATTACAGAGTTCTTGTGGGAAAACTCAACATTGATCAAGACACGTCACTGAGAACCACTCAGCTTCTACACTCATATGGGAGGAGAGTTGTGGAAAGGGAAGGACTTACATCTCCATTCTTAGGTGGAATAGTCAGTTCCATGTACCCATGAGGGATATATTGCTGACTAAAATCAAAGCGAGGCTTCTTCATGAGGTGAGTTCTGACAGTTGAATAGGCTCCATCACATCCTACAATGAGGTCATAAGTGACGTCTTTTGAAACTTTGTCAGATCTGAAAAATAGAATGAGCCATCTAAAAAAAATGATCTGGTGGTGAAAATGATGTACTTCTACTTGGGTATAAAAAGTAATGACTCACTGGGTAACTCAGAAAATTTATACGTCTGACTTAAGCTTTGACTCAAAATATATAAAAGTAGGATGAAAACACTTGTCCCAGTCATGTGTTGCTTTTGAGAATGAGAATGTCACATATCAGACTGATTAATGAAAGCATGCTAGGTCACAGAACTGTGAAAAGGAGATGTGCTCTCCGCATGAAGGAAGAGAATCTTGAAGAGAGAGTAGGGTATTCCAAGTGTGTAAAGGAACAATGCATTCATGTATTCCAAAGGCATGAGTGAATGTAAGAACAATGACAGGGATTTGTGACTGGGGTTTTCTAGGAGAAGGATCAGAAGGAAAGGTCAAGACATTAATATAATGTAAGGAGAAAAATAGAGGAGAGAAGCTTGGATATTAGGAAAAAGGTTTAAATACTGATGCTCCTTGCCTTATGTTGGGATTGTATTCTGATAAACCCAATATGAGTTGAAAATACATATAACAGAGGATGGCACGTGGCATGGTGGCTGAGGGTACTGGACTCCCACATGGCTGACTGTGGTTTGAGTCCTGGATCTGGTGGCTTGTTTCTCACTTTTCCTCACTCTCTCACTCTGTCCTTCTCTGGTTAAATTAAAATAAACAAATAAATATATAAAGTTAAATAAAATAATTCTTAAAAAAATACATGTAACATATCTAACTCACTGAACAGCACAGCTTAGCCTAGCCTACCTTAAATGAGCTCAGAATGCTTTTGTTAGTCTACAGTTGGGCAAATTCATCTAACACAAAGCCTATTTAATAATAAATTAATGGCCTGCCACAGTGGCACAGGCAGTAGGGAACTGTTCTGCAATGCTGGAAGCCATGTGGAAGACCCAGGTTCAGATCCCAGGTTGACCTGAATGTGCCAGGTATAGGAGCAAACCTGTGATCATGTTGGCTGGAAGATTGGGGGAAAGAGTAGAGGGAGACTCAGTTGAAGATGTCTGTCTCTCTTTTCTTTTTTTCCGTTCTCTTTCTCATGGAAGAAGTAAAGTTTTAAAAATAGTGTTGAATACTCATACAATTTATTGAATATTGAAAGTGAAAAACAGAATGGTTACATCTATACTCGAAGTATGGTTTCCACTTAATGCATATCACTTTCACCTATTGTAAAGCTGAAAAGTCCCAAATTGAACTATTGTAAGTTGGGTACCGTCTGTATTCTGGCCAAAAAGGAGGAAATAAATTTTTACATTGAGAAGATGACGTATGAAGAGTGGTACTATATAAGAAAGCTCACTTGGCAGTTTGGAGTGGCGGCAGAAGAGAGGAAAACAGGAACGCGATGACAGCAGTGACACGTACGGGGATGAGAGCTGGAAGTACCGTCACGCTGCAGAAATAAGGAAGACAGACTCTGAAGTCAGCAGGGAGTCAGAATGCCTGGGAAGTGTTTTTATATTTAACAGAAAGGAATAGGAAAAAGGATACATCACAAATAATTCTAGTTATTCAGGAAATAGTACAAGAGAAGTCAAGAAAGGAACTGGCTCGGAGAGACATGGATGTTTAATAGGAAATTGACATTAGTTGATTAAGATTTTGAGGAGGGTTGAGAATGATAAAAGAATTTTTGACAGAGCCAGGAGGTATGTGGTGGTTAAGGCACTGGGTTTCCACATGGCTGATTGCAGTTTAAGTCCCAGAAACAGTAGTTTGAAAATAATGCTGGAAATAATAAATAATAATAAAAATTTTTAAAAGAAAATATTTAAACAACCTCTAAAAAAAAAGAAAGCAAGAAAAAAAGAAAATCATGCTGGGTGTGTGTATGTGTGTACCTAAAAATCCCAAGAGGAAAATGGAAGAGAAAGAATTGTGGCATGGTCATACCCCCTGGGGGGGTTGGTTTCTCACTTTCCCTCTCTGTCACTCTCCGGTGAGCACATGTGCCCTATGACAAAAACAAACAAACAAACAAAAAATAGTGTTGACTAGAGATGTTCATTTTAGAGGCATGAGTTTATATGTTGAACTCATGACATATCCCAACAGTAGGATATGTGGCTTGAGCTTTTCAACGTCATAGAACCAGCTATGGAGAGGCAGAAAAGCAGCATTGAGACGAAGACAGGAGAAGCAGGGTGGTGGAGAGTCATCTTTGTCCAAGGAGGAGAGAGTCTGAAGTAGAGCATGGTCACCCGTGTGGAATACTGTGGGAAGATGAGTAACAAGAGAATTAGTAAGAATCACTGACATTGGTGTCCAGAAAGTATCCAAGACTATTTCAATCCAAAATTTCTTGAATCTAGAATCTGTTTGAAATTACCCTTTTAGTAATCATTTAACTATTTCAAAAGAGCCAAAGAACAAAGTTTACAGATATAGCCCTCTACTCTAAGCTTTCACCCCTGAAGTCAAAAACCTGACCCGTGATTACCCAAGCACTGTGATTTTTCCTTCTTCAAGATAACATTTCAACAGCCTGTGGCCAAAGTGCACTTTTGCATTGGGGTATTTTTCAACAGCTGAGGAAACAAAGAAGGCAAATAGAAATGAAATTTCAATGCTTACTTAATCAAATAGAATATTTATCATTTCCTGGGAACGGTATGATATGTATTTTACATTTATCCTTAGCAGTGTAAAAACACATTGATTAGAATGATCATTGGACAATTGTGTGGTCAGAATTCTAGTCTAATTTGTTAGTAAAATAGATGACTAAAACCCAGCTATAGTTTTCTAAATAAACCCAACGAATTCCATTGTGCAATTTCTTCCATTGCTGTAATTATTAGCCTCTTTAGAAAGACACCAGCATCATATATTTCAAAAGTTGCTGCTAATATCTGGCTTTCCTTGTGATCGAAAATATTCACCCAAGCTCCTTTCCTCATAGTATGTACATCTCTCTGTCTAGTTTTATCAAGTCCCCAGACTCCTGATTCAAGTTGTCACAAACATAGATTATTGGTGCTAAGTTTTTGGGAAGTCCAACACTGGAAGGGGAAACAGGAATAAGAAGCTTTGAAACTTCTCAACAAACAGACTGAAACTTTAGTGTTTTTGTGCCTTGCCTGCTAGGAATGTCTAGAATTGAGTTCTGAACTATTAATCATGTTCTTGTTATATTAGTAAAATATGACTTTGTTCCTAATGACGTTCATGGGACCAGCAGTTAGCATAATGGCTATGTTGCTGGACTCCCACGTAGTCGACCGCGGTTTGAGTCCCAGATCCGGTGGCTTAAACTCACTCCGGGCACGTGTGCGTACGTGCCCAAGATCCCAAGAGGAGAATGGAGGAGAAGGGATTGTGGTGTGGCCATCCCCCCTGGGGGGTGATTTCTCGCTTTCTATCTCTCTGTCTCTCTCTGTCTGTCTGGCGAGCGCACGCACCCTATAGCAAAAACCTCCCAAAAAATTTTTAATAAAAAGAATTGAGTTCTGAACTATTAATCATGTTCTTGTTGTATTAGTAAAATATGACTTTGTTCCTAATGATGTTCATGATGAGGCAATTTAACATTACAGACTATTTGTTACTCATAAAAGTACAAAGTAGAATGCAGATATTAGGGCTGAAATCAATCTTTGAGATGATTTAGTTCAAATTCCTTCATCTTACAATGCAGATCCTAAGAGGGAAGATAAGATCCCTGAGATCACAAAGTGAAAAATTAAGGCCCAAACTCAAGCTAGATACATTAATTATATATAGCATCTTCTATGCCAAAAATTTTTAAAAGAATTGACTTTAAAAATAATTAGAATGGACCAGCAAGTAGCATCATGATTAAGGGGCTGGACTCCCACGTGGTCAACTATGATGTCCTGTACCTGGTGGCTTGAGAATCATGCTGGATGTGTGTGTGTGCGTGTGTGTACATGCCCCAAATCCCAAGAAGGCAGTGGAGGAGGAAGGAGTGATTTCTCACTTTCCCTCTGTCTCTCTCTCCCCAGTGAACACAAAAACTTAAAAAAAAAAAAGGAGGGGTGGGAGGAAATGAGCAAAGAGTTCTGACTTCCAGTGTGTGTGTGGGGGGGTTCTATCTACTTCTCCTCATCTCAGGTTTCATCTTCTTTTGTTCTAGTTTGATTTGGAATTTGAAGGTTATTTTTTTAGAGAGATTTTTGCTGTAGGGTGTATGTACTTGCTGCAAAGACAGAGAGAGAAAGAAAGCAAGAAATCACCCCCCCCCCCCCCGGGGGTGGGGATGGCCATGCCATAATCCGTTCTCCATTTTCCTTTTGGAGAATTCACCCTACATGAGTTTTAAGCTGTTGGGTCCAGGATTTGAACCACAGTTAACTATGTGAAAGTCCAGCAACATAACCATTATGCCATCTGCTGGTCCCAGGGATTTGAAGATTTTAAGAGTCTTGGATATGACACTGGAAATTTTAGGATATTAAAATCTGGTCTCAACTGGGCTGGACTGAGGTGTATATCATGCTCAGTAAAGTCTCTTCATAATCTAAATGATGTATAGTGATTTAATGTATGAATAATAATAATAATAATAATAAATATATAAGTAAAAATAAAATCTGAAAGACCTTCAAGCAAAGGAATTTATTTTTATATAAGAAAATTTTCAACAACTTTGGAGAAATCAGAGTTTGCTTGATACTTACTAGGAAGTAGGGGATCTTTTAAAAACAAAAGATGTTTGTGGAATAAACTTTATCTTATTTGATTTTTTACATACATATATACTATTATATCCCAGAGACTTTCCCATAGAATATTAGTGTTGGGATATGCTCTTAAAAAATAAATAAATAAATAAAAGCTGTTTCATGGTCAAAGACAGTAAAGAAGTGACTACTCTGACCATCTTGAGCTATGCTTCCTGGTCTGCTGTTGCATGGACTTGTTGAATGTTTGCAATATAGCTAGTCTGAACTGAGAAGTGTGGCACACACTGGAATTTGACAACTTAGAACCACTCTCTCCTAAGAAAAAGGAAGAAAATTTCTCATAAGGAAACTTTCATATCGATTACACATAAAAATGACAAAATTTTTTATACATTAGGTGAATATATATCCTACTAAAACTATTTCACCCATTTCTTTTTAGATTTTTGACAATGATTTGTATAAAATTTATGATTACTTGCGGCTGTCATTTGTGGTCACATAGTGAACAGTGCTGCTTTAGAAGGTCTACAATGCAAGCTAGTATAATGAAAAAGTCCTGAGAAGTACTGCAAGAAAAAAACAAACAAACAAAAAAAGACCTAAAACTTGTTTGAGGTAGGATTTATCAAATGTACTTAAACGCATATCCTTTTTCTGTTTTGTTTTACTTAATTATTATTAACATTCCACAGAATAGTTAACCAAGAAACAATCATCCATGAATTGCTGATGCAGGGAAATGATTTAATGGCAATGTTTTCAGAGGGAAAGTTGTTTAGTAGAGAGAAATGAGCATCTAATTGACCGAATGTGCAGTTTACGCATCTGATGCCTTAGAAAGAAAGAACTTCACATGACAAACATAGGTTAAGGGTCAAGAAATTCAGCATTCATGTTATTAACACTGTATGACATTTATTAAATTGCATGCTCTACAACACATTCCTAACCAAAAAACAAAAAAACAAAACAGGAAAACTTCTAATGTGTATGCGAAAATGATACCTTTCCCATATTTAGCTTTTTAATATAAAGAGATGTTTCATATATAATAGTAGAGGCAGAGAATGTAGTAGTTGAACAGATGGACTTTGGAATAAAGAGACTTAAGTTCAAATCCAAATTCTACCAATTATTAACAGTGTGAACTAGGCTTTCTAAGCCTCATTTCACCATCCATAAAATTGAGACAAAAATAACTTCTACCTTGCACAGTTGTTGAGAGAGTTACATAAACTGATGTATATAAATTACTTAACATAGTGCCTAGTACCTCAATGAATGCTTGCTGTTTTTTTTTTTAATGTTTTACGAGAGAAAGTGAGAAATCACCCCCTCTAGAGGGGAGATACCACACTGCAATCCCTTCTCCTCTATTCTCCTCTTAGAGACAAACATACATGCTCACCTGGCATGATTTTCAAATCACTGGCTCCAGGACTTGAACCGCGGTCAGTGACCATGTGAAAACCCAGCACTACCTTTTCCATATAGCCTCCAGCATTAAGCAGCAGTGCCTTGACTGTCTGCTCCACCAGCTGGATTTTAAGCAGAAACCCTGTGCATCTGAGGTGGGCCTAGGCCTGCCCCTTTAACTGGAAGGCCTCTGCCCCAAACCTCTCCTTCCAGCTCAACACCCAGCAAAAAGCCAGAATCTATGTCCATCTGAGGTGGGCCTACGCCTGCCCCTTTAACTGGAAAGCCTTTGCCCCAAACCTCTCCTTCTGGCCCAACACCCAGTGAAAAGCCAGGTAGGGTGGTCTCTGTCTTCTTTTTGTCTCTGTCTCTCTCGCTCCCTCTCCCTTTCTCTCAAAAAGTTCTCATATATATGTGTGTGTATGTGTGTGTATGTGTGTGTGTGTGTGTATACATATATTTTTTTAAAAATCTGTAGGTTCTGTCTCTTGTGTCTGACTTCTCCTTTCTCTTGCTAATTTCAGAATCCATGTGCATCTGAGGTGGGAGTAGCACTGCCCCTTTCACACATAGTTCTCATTTTTTGCAGTTTTTTTTTAAATTTCCCTTTTCATTGTTTTGTTTTCTCTTTCTTTTCTTTTCTTTTCTTTTCTCTTCTCTTCTCCTCTTCTCTTTTCTTTCTTTCTTTCTTTCTTTCTTTCTTTCTTTCTTTCTTTCTTTCTTTCTTTCTTTCTTTCTTTCTTTCTTTCCTTCCTTCCTTCCTTCCTTCCTTCCTTCCTTCCTTCCTTCCTTCTTTCTCTCTCTCTCTCTTTTTTGATCCTTTTCTCTTTGTTTTCTTCCTTTTACCTGACTTTCTCATAATGCTTCTCACCTTCTGCACATCGAATATCTAGGCAGGTCTAGGTGCACAGTTTTGAGACACCTGAATACTTTTAAGGTCATAGAAAACCTCAACCCCCACTGAACTGCTACAGAAAGGGATAAACTCAGCTTTATAAATCTAAATTGAAATTCCTTTCTGTGGATACCAAGTTGCAAAACACAGTAGTAGAGGAGAAATAGACATAGAAATACTTCACAGTAAAGTGAAGCATATGAGCTGACAGTAGCAGAAGTTGCTAACGAATTAGGCAAATGTGAACATACCACCAAATGACTAAAAACCAGAGAAGAGTTTGCAAAGTGAGCAGCTGAGAGATATACAGAGCTGCAGGGAGAGCACGGCTCATCTCCTCCACACACCTCTGAATTCTTAGTTCAATCCCCGCAGCCCAGCCCAGATGCACCTATTCCCTTGAAACTGTGAGGCCTTTGTAATATCCAGTTTCATTGACAAAAGTGCGGGTTGCTTAGTGAGGATCAGGGAAATGGAGCTGCAAAAATATTGCAGGTCATCTCATTCCACATGCCTCTAACACTCAGAAATAACTCCAAGAAGGTAGGAAGAAACGTATAATCCGACACTCCCAGCTTTCGACCCCTGGGCCAGGATCTTCGAGGGAGGACTGCCCCCAGTAGCTTCATCCCTGGGACCCCCAAGCCAGACACCCCTCTTTCAGCCAGGAACGCCCTCAGTTCCACCACACCATACTCCTAGCTTTCGACCCCTGGGCCAGAATCTTTGAGGGAGGACTGCCCCCCAGTAGCTTCAGCCCCGGGACCCCCAAGCTAGACACCCCTCTTTCAGCCAGCATTTGAAGACTCTCTAGAATCCTCCATTTCACTGAACCACCTAAGAAGAAGGAGATACATTTCTTTGGACACCTGGAGAGAATACTTTTTCTTGGATTACATTACTAAACACAATTGAAGAGAGACTTTGGCTGTCTCCATTCCACATCAGAAAGGAAACACACTTGCTCCTATTCGAAGAAATATTCTCGTAAAAGGTTTTTCAAAGGGAACACATCTCCCAATGGTCAGAAATAGAAGAACCTCAGGCCTGAATAAAGCAGGAAATATGTCTCCATCAAAGGAATGCAGTAACTCCCTTCCTTTTCTTGAAAAAATAGAGGACGTTACCAAAATGTCCGAGATAGAGTTTAGAACATTCATGTTAAACAAGTACTATGAGCTGGAACAGAAAAGAGACAATGAACTACAGGAGATGAGGAAGTCCTTCAATGATATGAAGGAGGAAATGCTAAGGAAGAATAAGACGGAACTATTAGAGGTGAAGTCTGAAATACAGGAAATCAAAAACTCTCTCGAAAGTATTAAAAGTCGATTAGACCATGCTGAAGGTCGAATCTCTAATGTAGAAGATAAAACTTCTGACTTAGAGAAAACCACAAAAAAGATAGAGAAAATAACAAAAAAACATGAAGATAACATACGAGAATTACTAGATTCCATTAGATGTCCTAACATCCGAATGATTGGTATCCCAGAAGGTGAAGAAACTAATAAGAGCATGGAAAACCTATTCCATGAAATCTTGGAAGAAAATTTCCCAAGCATAGAGAGGCACTCAAACATCCAGACCCAAGAAATACAAAGGACACCAAATAGAATCAACCCAAGAAGATCTTCCCCAAGGCATATCATAGCCAGACTAGCTAAGACCACAGATAAAGATAAGATACTAAAACTGGCAAGAGAGAAACGACAAGTGATTTACAAATGTCACCCCCATCAGGCTAACACCAGACTTCTCAACGGAAACAATGCAAGCAAGGAAAGAATGGGAAGATGTACTGAAAGTGTTAAGAGAGAAACAATTTCAACCAAGAGTATTGTATCCTGCAAGATTATCCTTCGTATGGGAAAAAAGATTAAAATCTTCTCAGACAAACAAAACCTGAAAGAATTTGCCAGCACCAGGCCAGCTCTCCATGAAACCCTGAAGAAAGTACTGTTCCAGGAAAACTAAAGAAGTAACAGCCAGAAACAAAAGAGTAAAAGGCAACTAAGACAATGGCCAGCTTAAACGTCGGGACAGATCCATTAACATCAATAATAACATTGAATGTTAATGGATTAAATTCTCCAATCAAGAGACACAGACTGGCTAAATGGGCTAAAAAACAAAAGCCCTCCATCTGTTGCCTACAGGAAACCCACTTCATGGATAAAGATATACATAGACTGAAAGTGAAGGGTTGGAAAAAGATTTTCCATGCAAATGGGAACCAAAAAAGAGCTGGAGTTGCAATACTAATCTCTGACAAAATAGGTTTTAAAACAAAAACTGTTCGAAGAGACAAAGAAGGGCACTATATTGTAGTAAAATGATCAATCGATCAAGAAGATATAATGCTTATTAATATGTATGCACCTAACACAGGAGCACCCAAATATGTGAAGGAAAGCCTGCTAGATCTAAAAAGGGAGGTAGACTGCAACACACTAATTGTTGGAGACCTCAACACTGCACTAATCCCCCTGGAGAGATCATCTAGACAAAAAATAGGTAAAGAGATAAAAGATCTAAATGATATCATAAATCAAATGGACTTAACAGACATCTATAGAACTTTCCATCCTAAAACCTCGAGATACACTTTTTTCTCGCCACCACATGGAAGATTCTCAAAGATTGACCACATAATTGGGCACAAAGCAAGCCTCTACAGATTCAAAAGCATAGAAACTATACCCAGCATCTTCACCGATCATGATGGAATTAAACTTGAGTTTAATTTCAAGAGAAATCCTCAAAAATACTCAAATACATGGAAACTTAATAACCTACTCCTGAATGACTCCACAACTACTGAAGAAATAGACTGAAATCAAAAGGTTCATGGAAGCCAATGACAATGAGGACACAAGTTTCCATAATCTTTGAGACACTGCTAAAGCAGTCATAAGAGGAAAGTTTATAGCAATTAGTGCACATGAGAGGAACATGGAAAGAAGGCAAATGGATCACCTAACATCATGCCTCACAGAATTGGAAAAGCAACAGCAAAAAGATCCAAAAAACTCCAGGAGAAAGGAAATAATAAAGATACGAGCAGAAATAAATGAAATAGAAAATAAATGAACTATACAGAAAATAAATGAAAGTAAAAGCTGGTTCTTTGAAAAGATAAACAAAATTGATACTTCACTGGCGAGACTTATTAAGAAGAGAGAAAAGAACCAGGTGAATCAGATCTGCAATGAAGCAGGCAAAATAACAGACATAGCAGAAATAAAAAACATTATTAGAGGGTACTATGAGCATCTGTATGCCAAGAAACAAGATAATTTGGATGAGATGGACAAATTCCTGGACATGTATAATCTACCTAGATTGAGCCAGGAGGATATAGAAAGTCTGAATAGGTCCATAACAAGCCAGGAGATCAAATCAGTTATAAATAACCTCGCAACAAAGAAAAGCCCTGGCCCTGATGGATTCACCTCTGAATTCTACAAAACTTTCAAAGAAGAGTTAACCCCCATTCTGCTCAAGTTATTTCTAAATATCCAAAAGGGTGAATCTCTCCCTAATTCATTCTATGAAGCCTCTATCACCCTTATCCTTAAAACAGATAAGGACAGGACAAGGAAGGAAAACTATAGACCAATATCCCTGGTGAATATAGACACGAAGATTCTCAACAAGGTACTAGCAAATCGTATACAACTTATAAAAAAGATTATACATCATGATCAGGTAGGCTTTATCCCAGGAATGCAAGGTTGGTTCAACATATGCAAAACCATAAATGTAATACACCATATTAATAGGAAGAAAGATAAAAACCACATGATCATATCAATTGATGCAGAAAAAGCACTTGATAAGATACAACATCCCTTAATGATCAAGACTCTCAGCAAAATCGGCATAGAAGGGTCATTTCTCAACACAATAAAAGCTATCTATGAAAAACCCATAGCGAACATCATCCTCAATGGAGAAAAGCTGAAAGCTTTTCCACTAAAAATGGGTACAAGACAAGGATGTCCACTTTCTCCACTCCTCTTCAATATAGTACTAGAAGTCTTGGCCATTACAATCAGAAAAGAGGAAAAAATAAAAGGCATTCAAATAGGAAAAGAAGAGGTGAAACTCTCTCTATTTGCAGATGACATGATTGTATACATAGAAGACCCAATGGTTTCCATAAAAAAATTTCTGGAAGTAATACATGAATACAGTAACGTTGCAGGTTACAAAATTAATATCCAGAAATCTATAGCATTTCTGTATACGAACAACAGGCAGACTGAGATAGAACTGAAAAAAGCTGTTCCATACCATAGCCACAAAAAGTATAAGATATTTAGGGATAAATCTAACTAAAGAAGTTAAAGACCTCCACAAGGAAAACTATGAGAAGATAAAAAAAGAAATTGAAAATGACACAAAAAAGTGGAAGGACATCCCATGTTCCTGGATTGGAAGAATATAATCAAAATGGCAATTTTACCCAAATTAATCTACCTATTTTATGCAATGTCAATCAAAGTACCAGACACATTCTTCACAGATCTAGGTAAGACAATCATAAAATTTGTCTGGAATCATAAAAGACCCCGTATTGCCAAAGCAGTTCTGCACAAGAAGAGTGGAGTGGGCGGCATCTCACTACCTGACCCAAAAATATACTACAAAGCTGTGGTAATCAAAACAGTTTGGTACTGGCACAGGAACAGACAGGTGGACCAATGGAACAGAATAGAGTCCCCAGAAATGAATGCTCAAACATACAGCCAACTGATTTTTGACAAGGGGTACCAGTCAATTCAGTGGGAAAAGGAAAACCTCTTCAGCAAATGGTGCTGGCAAAACTGGATCTCCACTTGCAGAAAGATGAATCTGAACCCCTACCTCTCACCTCTGACAAAAAATAAAGTCAAGGTGGATCAAAGATCTAAATCTAAGACCGCAAACTATAAAACTTCTCCTGGAAAACACCGGGGAAAATCTGGGAGACATTGGGGTAGGGAAAAACTTCTTAAATAAGACTCCCAACACACAGTCTATGATCCCTAAAATAGACAAGTGGGATTACATCAGACTAAGAAGTTTCTGCATGGCAAAAGACACAGTGATTAGTGTGAACAGACAGCCCTCAGAATGGGAAAATATTTTTGTAAACTATGCATCAGACAAGGGACTGATAACCAGAATTCACAAGGAACTCAAGCAGCTGTTCCAGAAAAAGACAATCAATCCTATTAAAAGATGGGAGAATGAGTTGAAAAAACCACTCTCTAAAGATGACATACGAATAGCTAAAAAGCATATGAAAAAATGCTCAACATCCCTCATTGTAAGGGAAATGCAGATCAAAACAACAATGAGATATCACCTAACCCCAGTCAGAATGTCTGAGATTAAAAAAACAAAAAATGATAAGTGCTGGAGGGGGTGTGGTGAAAAGGGAACTCTCTTATACTGCTGGTGGGATTGTAAATTGGTCCAACCACTGTGGAGAACAATTTGGAGATTCCTCTAAAATCTACAAATAGAACTACCATATGATCCAGCAATTCCACTCCTTGGTATCTACCTGAAGGACAGAAGAATACTTAATCGAAAAAGTGCTTGCACATCGATGTTTATTGCAGCACTTTTCACGATTGCTAAGTCAAGGAAACAACCTAAATGCCCACGAACTGATGAATGGTTAGAAAAACTGTGGCACATATACTCAATGGAATACTATTCATCCATAAAAAACAACAAAACCCTGGCTTTGAAAGGAAGTGGATGAATATGGAAGACTTACTGCTGAGTGAAGCAAGCCATGCTATGAAGGAGAGGCATTGTATGTCCCCACTTAATATATATAGAGTGTCTGCACTCTAAAATATATATACATATATATGTGTGTGTGTATATATATATATATACACACACACATATATATGTATATACATATACATATATACACACACACATATATATATATACACATATATATGTATATGTATATATATATTTGAAACTATACTGCTTCTGTTGTTATAGAGTTATAAAATTATACAAATTTATGACATATTTTGAACATTATCTTTAAAATTCAGTATTTTGAAATTTTGAAAGTTTTTTGTAAACTGTCAAGAATTATGGAGTATGAGCTAAAATTTTTTGCTATGTAAAGTAAATGTTTGTGGAAAAATTTAAAAATAAATAAATGAAAGAAAAAAAAAAGAAACGTATAATCCATCAGATGACCAGAAACCACAGCAGAGGCACAAGAAATCTGGGAAATCAATAAACTATCTACCCTGCAAGGGGAAAGAAAAGCCCTTCATTATCCACAATCAGTACAATGGAACTCCTGGAAATGTCAAATAAAGATTTTAGGACCTCATAGTGACAAAGCTAACAGAGATGCAAGAGAAGAGAGACAATGAACTCCAGAAGATGCAAAAGAAAAGAGACAATGAGTTTCAGGAGATGAGGAATTTCTTTCATGATCTGAAAGAGGAAATACACACCATGAAAAAGAACCAAATGGAACTGTTAGAAATGAAGGCTGTAATACAGTAAATCAAAACCTCCCTTGAGAGTATTAAAAGCAAATTAGATCATGGAGAAGACAGAACCTCTGACCTAGAAAAAGTAACCAGAAACTGAGAAAATAACACAAAAAAATGAGAATAATATACGAGTAATACTAGATACCATTAGACACTGAAACATCCGGATAATCGGTATCCCAGAAGGTGAAGAAACTAATCAGGGCATTGATAATCTATTCCATGAAATCCTGGGAAAAAAAACTTTCCTAATCTAGAGAGGCATTCAAATATCAAGACCCAAGAAATACAAAGGACCCCCACAGATAATCAACCCAAGAAGATCTTCTCCAAGGCACATCATAGCCAGATTGACCAAAACCACAGATAGAGATGAGATATTAAAATTGGAAAGAGGAAAACATGAAATTACTTTCAAAGGATATCCCATCAGGCTAACATTGGACCTCTCATCGGATACAATGCAAAGAAAGAAAGAATGGGAAAATATTTTCAAAGTGTTAAGTGAAAAACAATTTCAACCAAGAACACTATACCCATCAAGATTATCCTTCATATGAAAAAAAAAAAAAAAAAAACAAGACAAAACATTCTCAGATAAACAAAACCTGAAAGAATTTACCAACACCTGACCAGCTCTTCGAGAAGTTCCGAAGGGAATACTATACCAGGAAAACTAAAGACAGACAGACAAACAAGAGAACAACAACAAAAAGGCCAACTTAATGGTAGGGACAAGTTCTGAAATATCAATAATAATGTTGAATGTTGACAGAAAGTTTAGACCACAGTCACATTGCAAATTCAACAAAAGAGAGATTACAGGAGACTGAACTGGAGAAGTAGAATCCTATGACTTTTTTTTTTTTTTAAATATTGAACACTTCACGAACTTGCATGTCATCCTTGCTCAGGGGCCATGCTAATCTTCTCTGTATCTTTCCAATTTTAGTATATGTGCTGCCGAAGCGAGCGCATGACTTTTTTCTAAAACATTACTGATTTTCTCCTATGCTTTGTCTTCCAGATTTAAGAGTTTTTGTTTTCTTTTGAGTTGTTGATAGGTTCAGCAATTTGTTAAAAACAGTTTTTTAATTGAAACAAACTTCTCTTCCTTCCTGGCCCCTTTGCAATTGGAAAATATTTATGAGCATTCTTACTTTGCGGCAGGATGGTTATTTGCATAAGTTCAATAATACAATAGTATCTGTTGCCTTGCATGAGAAATTGTATTCTTATGGGGCTTTTTGCAAATAACAGACCAAATTGAGGTTAACCTATTTTTTTTGCAAACAAGTTAGTTTATATTTCTCTTATTAAAAGGGGGAATGGAGAGAGAAAAATGTTTCAGGAGGAAATTATAGTGCACTTGTCACTAGATTTCTAGTTTTGTCCATACTTTAAGATCTTTAGTGAATCAATACAATGTGAAAAAAAAAGTTTAGTATGAAAGGGAGGGAGGGGTAAAGGGAAGAAAAAACTGGTAAAAGTATACTTAACTGATAAAAAATGAAAAACTATTTGCTGATGATAATGTATATAGTAATATCTTTGTCTTGACAGATATGCATGGTTCTTGTGTTGTAAAAAGAAATGTATACTGTAAAGATGTGCTTAAATGTAAATAAATTTTAAAAAAAGAATTCAGCACCTTGACCACCAAGCCACCTGCTGGCTCTGTTTGCTGTTTGCTCTTATTTTTATCTTTACAAATTCAGAGGATGCTATAAAGAGGTGGTCTTACAGTTCGAACTGTAAGAAATGGAATTAAGAATACTAAGTGCTATTTTTTTAAGTCATCAGTATATCAACTAGAGTGCACTTCCCCATCACGCTTCTCTTTCCAGTTCGATCCGCTTTATTCAATACAACTCAATTGTGTTCAAACAGACTTTGCAAACTCAATCAAGGACAATAGAGAAGTGAAGAAAAAACGTGTGAAAACTCCACTTTTCAAAGAGCAGAGGCTGCTGGACTATAGTCAAAGGGTTTGGTCTACAAGATAAATACTTGAGAAACTCTTTTCTGGTAATCCATCTGTTTAGAACAAATGCTCAGGAAGAGAACAAACCATTATAATCTATGCTTACATTTAGTAACAGCTACATGGAAGTGATTAAATTGATTATCCAAACTACAAATTTAATTTACAATGTAGTGACTTTTCCTTTAATGGACAGACCTTTCCCTGAAGTTTCTATTAGTTTAGTAACATTTTTAGTTGTTCAAGGTTATGTTTTATCTTTCTTTTTCTTAACTCCTTACAGCCCCTACTCTGCTGGGTTTCCTACTGTCTTTATACCCAGGAATATGCAATACCCTGAAGTCTGCAACCCTCTACCAGTCTCCACACTAACAACTTTTCATTCTTATGCAGTGTAAATTTAATTAAGTCACTTTGCAAATGATGTGAACATCGACTGTTGTTCCACTAGACTGTATTCATTATTGAGAGTGAGCACTTAGGCCTTCTAGTGCCTACGAGACAATGGGAATTCAATACACAGTGAACAAGTGATTTTCATTTAGATCATCAATCGGATGAGGAAGAGACAGAAACCGTGAACTACTTTTTAAGAAGGACTTTGTAATGTACATAGTCTTAATTTTTATAACCCACAGAAAGGGACAGTGAGCAAGTCCCAGTAAATTACATGACAAGATTATGTGCTTTACTCAAAATGACAACTGGTAATAAAAGAATTGGACTTACCAGTCAGAAGATCCTTGTTTAAATTTTCTCTGCTTATGGAAAGAATATACTGCAAGAAAAATACAGTAGACACTGTTTCTGGAGATTGGACAAATAAAATTCTAAGTTACTCACTTAGCAATAGGAAATATTTAATATTGAGTAGAAGGTTGCAAGTTTTGGGACCAGCAGTTGGCGTAATGTCTATGTCGCTGGACTCTCATGTAGTCGACTGCGGTTCGCGTCCCGGACCCGGTAGCTTAAAACTCACGCCAGGTGCATGTGCGTGTGTGCCCAAGATCCTGAGAGGAGAATGGAGGAGAAGGGATTGCGGCGTGGCCATCCCCCTTGGGGGGTGATTACTCACTTTCTGTCTCTCTGTCTCTGTCTGTCTGGTGAGCGCACGCACCCTATAGCAAAAAACTTTCTCTCTCAAAAAAAAAAAAAAAAAAAAAAAAAAAAAAGAAGGTTGCAAGCTTAGTTTTATAACCATTTAACTAGGTGGCCTTTAAAAAATACTTTAACCAAATATATATACTACAATGCCCAAGTTTTAACTTATTTCCAAGTTTGACTATAAAAACCAAACCCTTCCCTTCTAGCTAAAATGTCATTTTTACTTTTACTAAGATAGTTTTGTCTAACCACAAACATTTTTGGGGGGGACAAATTTAGCTGTTAGAGAAACTTCTGTAATGACAGTATTACTAGAATAATATCCTATTTTTCAGTGAGGCCATTTTGAAGGCCTTCAGTCCAATGTAAAAGGTGTGGGGAACCAGCAGTTAGCATAATGGCTATGTCACTGGATTCCCATGTAGTCGACCGCGGTTTGCGTCCCGGACCCAGTGACTTAAAACTCACACCGGGCGCGTGTGCGTGCGTGCCCAAGATCCCGAGAGGGGAATGGAGGAGAAGGGATTACGGCATGACCATCCCCCCTGGAGGGTGATTTCTCGCTTTCTGTCTCTATGTCTCTCTCTGTCTGTCTGGTGAGCACCCACGCCCTATAGCAAAAATCTCTCCAAAAAAAAAAAAAAGGTGTGCACATGCGTGTACACGTGTGTGTGTGCTGGGTGGTTGTGGTAGGGATGGCGATTGGCAAAAGTAGAAACAAACATCACTGGGATATGCATTGCTTGTTTCTGACTTTATAGGACAATTCAGCAAGACTGTCCCATAAGGTGAGGGAGTTACAGTGCCCAGGGACCACACTATTTTAACAGATCAATTAAAATGGTTCGATGTTAATTTATTTTAAAATCAAAAGGAAGAAATTAAGTACAATAATCATGAATAGATTGGGTCATCGGGAAAGTCATGACGCATTTTTGCATAGAAAAACATAGAAAAAGTACGTCATAACTTTCCCAGCAACCTAGTATAATAATAAATCCAGCCTGGATTATAGTCATCTTTATACCAATGTAGTTATAAAATGTACTTTTTAATATTTAGTGTTTTGGGACCAGCAGTTGGCGTAATGGCTATGTCACTGGACTCCCACGTAGTCGACCGTGGTTCACGTCCTGGACCTGGTGGCTTAAAACTCATACCGGGCGCGTGTGCGTGTGTGCCCAAGATCCCGAGAGGAGAATGGAGGAGAAGGGATTGTGGCATGTCCATCCCCCCTGGGGGGTGATTTCTTGCTTTCTGTCTCTCTGTCTCTCTCTGGCTGGCGAGCGCATGCGCCCTATTAACAAAAAACCTTTAAAAAAAATTTAGTGTTTTATAGAAAAAGAAGTACACGATGGCAAAAATATCTACATAGGGGCCATAAAGGTAATAATTCATCCTTGCAATTTGGGGTGAATGTATTGCATAAAAAAATTAAAGCATATGATTATCCATATTATGACATCACAATAATTTAGCACAAATATGCTAGTTAGGAATCTTCACTGCCTGAAAAAGTAGAAGTTTAACACTAACAGCTAAATTTATACTTCTGTAGAAAGAAACTGGTCATACTACGATGATAATAACTGAGGAGAGGCTTCCTGTCTTTGTTATAAATTAAAATAAAAAGAAATCTCTTTATTCCGTGCCTCTAGCGCTGTACTGTTTAGTTGTGCTTTCTGGTCTTCTGGGTCATTAGTCTTTTCAATGGAAACAAAATTTGTTATGCCAAACATATTAGGAAACGTTCCATTTATAAGATTCTTTTATGTGGGAAAATATTCATTTCATATCAATTGTCAGGTTTGGTCGATGTTTGCATCTTCTGGGAGCCGACAGAAACCTCAGTCCTGCACGAACATTGGACATCCCTTGTCTTGTCTGTTCTCCACATCTTGGACAATATTATAGTATCACCTAAAATTTGAATTGCTCCCCTCAAATTGCACTCCTCCAACACCTATTCTAAGAGATTGACCTTATAAATGATAAATAAGGATAAGAATAAATAAATCAGGAACTATAAAGTGGCTTTTATAACTAAAGAGAATACAACAAAACCTAAAAGAGATTAGATATTCTCCTTTTTAGATTTCTAAGGCAATCATTGTAGCATTGACTATCTCAGTTATACGAGGGTACTTCTAAAAGTTTGTGAAAAATGGGATTAATGTATGAATTTACTTTGGCACCAAAAAATCTTGAATTCATCCATAGTTTTTTCATAGTATGCATTTTCCATGAACTTTTTGAAGATTCTTGGCATTAGGGAAAAAAATCATTTATTTCTTCTATTCCCAATGACTTCAGAGGAGAATGTTTCCTATTGAGGGGGTGTTGTTTCTCTATTTTCAGCATAAGAGGTAGGGAGTAAGAATTAGAGAGCTCTGACAAGCTCTATATTTTAGAGAACGTTTTTATAGTGCCCAGAGAAGTTAGGGATAAAGATGAAAGCAAGACAGGACCAAGAAAGAAACAGCTGGAGGAGGGTGGCCAGACAAGGGGTTGAACAAGAATTTGGGAGGTCAAATTCTGCACATTGGGATTTCTAGATTGTTTGCTGTACCATGCCCACTGTCATCTCTTAATGACCCATAGGCCTTCTGAAGATTCACGCATCTTTTGTTTTGTTTTTTAAAGAAAATTTTATTTAAGTTTATTTATTATTATTATTATTTTAATCTGACCAGAAAGAGAGAGGGAAAAAGTGAGAAAGCAAACTACCAGGTCCAGGACTTGAACTGTGGTCAGTTAGAGAGGAGCCTGAAGACTCAATCACCATGCCACCTGCTGGCCCCTCATGCATCTTCTGAATGAGTGTTGTTTTTGAAAACCGATGAAAAGGGTAAATTATATGCCTGGACTCCCATGGTATACAGTCAATACCAAGTAAATGGGAATGCAGAGCCAAGAGGCAGAGGGGGCAACTACTTGGAGATTGAAGTTATCCTGGGGTCATGGGGTACAGCTGTGAACTTATGAGGTTCAAAGACATTTTATGTGGTTCTTAAAGGGCAAGGAGGTCCCCACGTTTGACTGAGATATAAAACCAATGATGCAAATGAAAAATAAGGGGCGGCTCTAAATTTAGCATGAATTCGATTCTTAAGATTTTAGAAAAACAGAAGGTTGATGGGGGATGGACCATTTCCTCCCTCTTGTAAAGCGTTGAAGGCCCCAAGTGGAAACATGCACCAATGCTTTCACCCTTTTAGGGAATTAATGTGCGCTTTCTCTCTCTCTCCCTCTCCCTCACATGCACACAGACACACACTACACACACACACACACACACACACACACGTATGTAACTGGGCAGTACTGTCCAGGCTCCCAGCACCCATGTTCAGCCAGCAACTCGCCTGTGAGGAAACCTGCCTTCTTGCTTCCTTGATTTCTCATGTGAGTCTGTTTCCTTGTCTCTAAAACAACGTGATTGCATTCAATGAATCCAGAGTTGCTAATGACTGTGAGAGTCTGTTATACTAAAGTATATTTGGAAGTTTTCCCACCTAATACACTTGGTGCTTAAAAACGTGCATTTCTTAGAAATCGATCTCATTCCACTCTCCCCCATAGAGAGATCAAACCAAGTAGGGATTGGATTGGGACAACTTTGTTCCACTGCCAATTTAAGATTTAAACAAATGTCCGTCTCTAATCTTTCTTTCTCTGTGAAATCTTCTCTGAAAACTACAACCTTCATCTCTCTCTGACCAATTTCCTATTTCTTATCTGAACCATATAGCTAAGTGCTTCTGCCATCACCCAGCGGAAGTCTTTGTGTGATGAACTTGATTTCTGTGCATCCCTCTGGGTTGCACACTCCTCTGTTCTCAGCAGCTAGCAGCGCATGGTACACAGGACAATCATTATTGAGTGCCAGATTTATTATGCACTGCTCATACTTGATTTCCACGTGTTAATCTTACTAGTTTATTAAGGAGAGAATTCTTTGGTCTCTTCTGTTGTACCCAGCTCAATTTGGGGCCAATTACCTAGGACATGTTGATTACTTGAAAATGTTTATCTCACTAAGAATAGCTCAGTGGACTTCTTCCTCCTTCCTTCTATCAGGCACATGCATTAAGCCTTTGTACCTGTGTTTTTATAATGTCAAAAAAGCAGGTTACTATTATTAAAAAGCTATTACATAAAAAAAAACAACAACTTTGATTTGGTCCCCACCCCAAAAGCTGTAATAGAATGTTTTACTTTGAGCCATGTATGTCACTAAAAGGTATGCTAAACCTTGATCCTACGAACATATGGGCTTCAGATCTTGTTTCCTAAAGTGTGGTCTCTGAACCAGCAGTGTGAACACCACTTGGAGCTTGTTGGAAATACCGAACCTCAGCCCTATTGAGTCAGGCTCCTTATTTTACCAAGGTCCCAGGTGAGTATGCAAAGTGCTGATTGACCTGCAATGGAAGCTTTGCAAAGGGTCAGAGAAAAATCCGAATCTCACTCTGTCTCTATGCTCAACAAAAAAAGTACTGCTTAGATCCAAACAAAGCAAATTGGGGTTTTTCTCCTCATGGATGTTTTGGTGCATTCATTCTCTTCAAGGAAACAAACTCAGAAGATATACTAGATAAAAATACATCTTCCCCCCAGTTCTGTTTGGTACTGTATGAAAGCTACCAACAACACAAAGCAGGATAATGAACGTTCTTTCATAAACTCTCCATCATGTCTGGCCTCTACTGTTGTAAAAGGAATGTAGCACTGACAGCCTTTCTGATCGGTTCTGTAAGTTCTGTTAGAAATACATCTGGGCAAGAGGTTTAATTAGGTGAAAACATCAACATCATAAAACCCTTTACAGTCAGTTGTTCTTGTACATTATGCTTTCCAGCAAATAACATTATAATCCTCTCTGTCTGACTGAAAAGGAGTCTCAGGCAGCCAGGCTGCAGAAGCAGTGCACAGAGGCAAGAAATAAACTTATAAGGGGAATGCTAATAGCTAAGTCTTTTTGGATGTTTATTAGGGGCTCGATCTGTTCTGAGCGTCTTCATGAATTAATTTGCTAACTAATGTATGTGTTCTTAAAATCTAGACAGAACGAGGCAGGCAATGTCAAAGATAGGGCTAGAGAGGAAGGAAGGGGCCTGTAAGTAAGTGGTAGGTACCAGACATTAGACTTAGTTACAATCAATGCACAGTAGGCTCCAGGGTGACCTACCTGAGACTTTGTCCCATAGGGAATGGCAGACTTTTTTCCTGAAAGAGAGTGAATCATTCTTGCTCTCATGGGAATACCTTGGGATACAATCTGAAGTGAAACCAGAAATAGTGATTTTAGTTACTATAACATAGCAGTGTGCAATAAGATAGATGTTCATTGCAAAATGTGATTTTCAAATATTCTTCCCCCCCAAGAAAAACCTAAAAAATTGTGAAGGATCACAAAAGTCCAGTATGGTAAAAACACATTCAGTGAAAACTATGTTCCTGAAACTTTTAGTTTAGTTGTTTTTTGTTTCATTTTTACTTTAGATCTTGGAATTGACTCAAAGTATATCTAATCTCAGCCAAATATCACAGACTGAGGAAAGTGATATGTTGTTAGAGAAGTTAAGTGATTTTCTTATGGTAACAAGAAGGGTCACCATGAAGTGTAAAAAGTCAGGCTCTTAAAATTCACCATAATGTCTTATATTGCTGCTGCTATATACATGGCTGCTGTTGTTTGGAAGACAATTGCAGGAATGCCGATTCACCTGTACTTACTTTTTTTTTTTTTTTTTTTGAGAGGGTTTTGGTATAGGGCATGTGAGCTTGCCAGAAAGACAGAGAGACAGAAAGACAGAAAGTGAGAAATCATGCCCCCCCCCACCTCGGCAGGGGTGGGGTGGGGTGGGGAATGGACATGCTGCAATCCCTTCTCCTCCATTCTCCTCGCAGGATCTTGGGCACTCACGCACATTTTCCTGGCATGAGTTTAAGCCACCAGGTCCAGGACTCGAACCATGGTCAACTACATGGGAGTCCAGAGACTTAGCCATTGTGCCATCTGCTCGTTCCTTTTTACTCTTATTCTCAATTCAAAGACTCATTGTCAGAGAAAATCTTATCAAGAGAAATATGAGGGGACTTCAAAAAGTTTAGATAAAATGGAACTGAAGTTATGAGTTCATTCTGGAGCAAATTAATTTTGAAATCCACCCACAGTTTTTTCATAATACACATTTTCCATAAACTTTTGAAGGCCCTGTGTATATCACTTCTATTTACGTTTCCAAGTTTCATGTTACACAATGAGAAGTTCTCATCATTAAGCCCATGTGAGGAAATTGTTCTGTATTTCTAACACACTTTTTTGTTTTTTATCCAAACCCACCAAGCTTGACAGTTTCAGAATTCATAATTTTTCAAATTGTAGACAGGCAATGTATCATACATATGCTGGATATCACATAATACCCAGCAGGTCTGGGCTACCTCCCAAATCAAAAACACATTTTCTATTAAAAACATATTCATACTAAATGGTTAAAAACAAAATAGACCATGAAAGCTTCATGTCAGGTCAAGGTTTGCTGCCAGATCAATGATGAAAAAAGCTTTCAATTTTCAGAGCTTTCTGGGGCGTAGAATTGCGGATAAGAAATTATGGGCCTGTAGAATGAAAAACAGAGTTTTTCTGCTTCCTGTCACTTCATACGTCATCTCAACTCCTACTTGCTATCAGCAGAGACCCACCATGCTGTTGAGAGCCAATGTTAGAAGCCATCATTAGATGAGGTTTCAGTGTTGCCTGTCATGCTCTGGTGCCTCAAGTGGCAAGTGGTGACCCTCTTGCCTAATTAAGAATTTTGAAAACCTTTATAGCGTGAATTTTCATGCAGATATTCTTGGCACTAAATGGCACTTCGAACCAGGATGAAATCAAGACCACAGGTAGTATCTTTTATAAAGAAAATGATTTAACAAGGTACCTGATCTTCTAGGCCAATGGCTTTCAAGGCTTGCCGTCCTCTGTAAGAAAGGGCCAAGTTAATGCTTCTTCCACGTGCGAAATCAGCCACTCGAATATCTAAGACATTGGAAGCAGACTCCATGTTACACATACCTTATATATAGGATGGGCATATCATTGTCCCTGAACATTTGGTGCATTTGGGACAAAATTTAAAGACCTTATTAACTCTTCTAATGAAAATATAAAAAGTAGTAAGTCCGTATTAAATTTAGATAGCTGAGGTGTCCAAAAACAGTTCTTTTTTAAAAACTTTATTTTAGGGACCAGCAGTTAGCGTAATGGCTATGTTGCTGGACTCCCACGTAGTCGACTGCGGTTCAAGTCCCGGACCCGGCGCCTTAAACTCACGCCGGGCGCGAGTGCGTGCGTGCCCAAGATCCCGAGAGGAGAATGGAGGAGAAGGGATTGCGGCGTGGCCATCCCCCCTGGGGGGTGATTTCCTGCTTTCTGTCTCTCTGTCTCTCTCTGTCTGTCTGGCGAGCGCACACGCCCTATAGCAAAAACCTCTCCAAAAAAAAAACCAAAAAACAAAACAAAACAAAAAAACAAAAAAACTTTATTTTACTATTTTTTTTTTTTTTTTTAATTCAGAAGATCAAGAGAAAGGTCAAGGTGTTGGCACATGGTGGTGCATCAGGATCTCTATGGAAGGGGTCTTGGTATCACATCCTACAGACTTTCTGAGTATACATGCATTTGTCCATGCACCAGTGATCTGAACCTGCCAAGACTTGGCGTTGATTGCAGCATGCTGACTCTACTGGGGGTGCTTTTCTCTCTCTGTACTCTCCCATGGAAGATATATATATATACACACACACATATATGTATATATATCTTCCAAAGAAAGAGAGAGAGGAGCAGCAGGTGCTATGGTAGTTAAGGTGCTGGATTCCCACATGGCTGGCCACTGTTCAAGTCCCAGACCTTGTAGCTTGCTTTCTCACTTTTCCCCTATCTCTATCTCTCTCATGTGTTCTATATCAAACTTAAAAAATAATAATAAATAATTTTTAAAAAGTCTTCAAAAAAGAGAGAGAGACAAAGGTGTCAAAGAATCAGAATCACATCTCACAATGTTCACTATTGACTTACCTTCCCTAGCTTCATATATATCAACTTGGAAATTCCTTTTTGCAAGGAAGCATGCATGTAGTGATCCAACCTAGGAACCAAAAAAAAAAAACAAAAACCAAAAAATTATATATATATACATATTCAACTCTACAAATAAAGACAATTTTTAGTGGCAAAATGAAACATCATGTGTGGCTTTATTGGCTACACTGATCATATTGATTTACATACTCAGTCACTACTGGAAAGTACCCGTTGCAAAAATAATAAGACTAATTCAAAATTAAGTGATATAATTTTAGAGTCTTTTTTAAAAAATTCTTTTACTATTTTATAAATATACCTAAGTGGGAAATGTATTTGTATATATATCTCCCCACACTTTCTTTATTTGTCTGTTGAGGGAAACTTAGATTTTGCATATCTTGGCTATTGTGAATAGCACTACAATAAAGGTTGGGGTGCAGATATCTTTATGACATACTGATTTTCTTGGGATATACACCAAACAGTGGGATGACTGGATCACACAGCAGTTTTATTTTTAGTTTTTTAAGGAAACTTTATACTACTTTTATAATGACTGGACCAGTTTACATTTCCACCAATGGTGTTAAAGAGCACCCTTTTCTCCACATCCTCGCTAGCATTTTTTATTTTTTATCTTTTTAATCATAGCCCTTTGAACTGGGATCAGTTGATATCCCATTGTGGTTTTGATTTGCATTTCCCTAACAGCCAGTGATGCTGAACATTTTTTCATGTTTATTGATCATTTGCATGTCTTTTGAAAACTGTCTAGTTCATTTGTTCATTTTTCAGTCAGGTTATTTTATTTAGTACTCATTTTTGGCTGTTAAATTCTTTGTACAGCCTGGGTATTGATTCTTTGTCAGATATACAGTACTACGGAAATATTTTCCACGAGGTTTCCTTTGTTGTGCAGATTCTTTTTTTTTTTTTTTTTTTTGGAGAGGTTTTTGCTATAGGGCGCGTGTGCTTGCCAGAGACACAGAGAGAGACAGAGAGATAGAAAGTGAGAAATCACCTCCCCCGGGGGGATGCCACTCCACAGTCCCTTCTCCTCCATTCTCCTCTCGGGATCTTGGTCAGATTCTTTCAAATTGGCTATAATCCCATTTGCCAATTTTTGCTTTTGTTGCCTGTGCTTTTGAAAGAAGTCTTTACTCATATGGATATCTTGAAGTGTTTCACCTATGTTTTCATCCAGTAGCACTGTAGTTTCAGGCTTTATGTTTAAGTCTTGAATCCATTCGGAGCTGATTTTTGTAGATAGTGAGAGATACACTCTAACTTTATTCTTCTACATACACAGTTTCCCCAGCACCAATTATTGAGGAGACTTTCCCCCAGGGGATTTTTTTTTTTTTTTTTTTTTTTTGAGAGGTTTTTGCTATAGGGTACATGCACTGGCGAGAAAGACAGTGATAGAGACAGAAAGTGAGAAATCACCCCCTCAGGGGGGATGGCCACACTACAATCCCTTGTCCTCCATTCTCTCTGGATCTTGGACACACAAGTATGCAAGCTCGTTGTGTGTTTAAGTTGCCTGGTCTGGGACTCAAACTGCAGTTGACTACGTGGGAGTCCAGCAATGTAGCCATTACATCATCTGCTGGTCCCTCCCAGTGGATTTTCTTGGCAGCTCTGTTAAACATCAGCTGACTGTATATACGTGGACCTATTTCCGGATTGTTTGTTTTGTTCCATTGATCTATGTGTCTGCTTTTGCCAGTACCATCCTATTTTTGTTATTATACCTTTATAGTATACATTGAAATCCAGTAGTATAATGCTTCCAGCTTCACCAATTTTGCTCAAGATTTCATTTTCTATTTGGGCTCTTTTATGATTTCATACAAATTTCATATTTTTTTCTATATCTGTGAAGAATGTTCTTGTTTTTTTGATAGGTAATGCATTGATTAGATAAATTGTATTCAGTTAAGTAGTATAGGCATTTTAATAATACTGATTCATCCAATCTATGAACACTGAATATCTTTGAATTTTTTTGTGGGTCTTCTCCAATTTCTTTTATAAATATTTTATTTATATTGGAGATCTTATACCTCCTTGGTTAAATTTATTCCTGGGAATTTTATTTTCTTTTTAGCTGTTTTAAATGCAATGCTTTTTTTATTCTTTAAAATAATATATTTTTTAAATGTGTGTGCACTTGACAAAGAGAGGGAGAGAAAAAAGGAAAGTGGGGACCAGTAGATGGCATAGTGGTTACATCTTTGGACTCCCATGTAGTCAACCATGGTTCAAGTCTTGGACCTGGCAGCTTAAACTCACACTGGGCTTTGGGCTCGTATGCATGCATGCATAAAGAGAGGTATAAACTAATTTATTTGAAAAAAAAAATTAGGTTAATCTCAATTTGGTCTGTTATTTGCACAAAGCCCCATAAGAATTCAATTTCTAATGCAAGGCAACAGATACTATTGTATTATTGAACTTATGCGAATAACCATTCTGTCACAAAATAAGAATGCTCACAAATATTTTCTAATTTCAAAGGGGTCAGGAAAGGAGAAAAGTTTATGTTTCAATTTAAACATTTAGAATAAAAATAGGGAGGCAAAGCATTAATGGGACAAAAAAAATGTGGTATTATCAGTTGAAGATATTTTATAGTTTAACCAACTGGACTAGAGAGAAATGTTCACATAGTGAAATATTCACTTTGTAAGCTAAAAAAGGTAATTGAATGTATAAAAAAAGAAATAAAAAAATAATTAAAAAATTCTTTTTTTTAAACAAATTACTGAACCCAACAACTCAAAAGAAAACAAAATTTTGGGTTTTGTACTTTTGTTTGTTTGTTTTTGGTCTAATCTTTAGGGTTTTCTTTATCTATCATATTGTCTGCAAACAGGGACAATTTAGCCTCCTCCTCTCCAATTTAGATGCTGTTTATTTCTTTCTCTTAACCAATTGCTTGACTAGGATGTCTGGTACTATATTAAATAAGAGTAGAGCAAGTGGATTGTCTTGCCTTGTTCCAGTACTTAGAGGAAAAGCTTTCAGTTTTTCCCCATTCAGTTAACTGTGGATTTGTCACCAATGGCCTTTATTATGTTAAGGTACGTTCCCTTCTAAACCTAATTTGTTGAGCATTTTTGTTCTGAATTGATGTTGAATTTTGTCAAATGCTTTCTCCATATCTAATGAGATGATCATATGATTTTTGTCCTTCATTTTGTTGATATGATTTATTACATTTATAGATTTACGTATGTTTGAACTGTCCTTGTATTCTTAGGATAAAACCTAGTTGGTTAAGATGTGTAGTCTTTTTGATGTGTTGTTGAAATTGACTTGCTAATATTTTGCCAAGGATTTTTGTTCACTAGGGATAAAACCCCAAAGATTACACAAAAACAAACAAAAGCCCTCTTAAAATTAACAAATGAACCTAGAGAGGCATTGAAATATCCAGACCCAAGAAATACAAATATGTTCTCCACACAGATGTGTGTGTGTATTATCTGTCTGGTTTTGGTTGTT
Organism: Tupaia tana; assembly: GCA_026018925.1. NCBI lineage: Eukaryota > Metazoa > Chordata > Mammalia > Scandentia > Tupaiidae > Tupaia > Tupaia tana. The sequence goes on along the minus strand of JAKSZU010000007.1, from coordinate 125,978,630 downwards.
TTAGGGTAATAATGGCCTAGTAGAATGAGTTTGGAGGATTCATTCCACTTTGATTCCTTAGAATAGTCTGAGGACAACTGATACTAGCTCTTCTTTAAAGTTTGGTAGAATTCAGCAGTAAAACCATTTGGTTCTACATGCTTCTTGTTTGAGACACTTGTTATTGCTGACTCAATCTCAATGACTGTTATTGGTATAATCAGATTTTGTATTTCTTCCTGGTTCAGTCTTGGTAGGTGGTATGTGTCTAGTAATGTATCCATTTCATCTAGAATTTTCAGTTTGTTGGTATACAGTTTTTCACAAGTCATCTTTTATATTCCTTTTTTATCAGTTGGAATCTCCTTTTTTTGTCTCTTATTTTATCGGTGTCTTCTCTCTTTTTTATGATTTAGTCTAGCTAATGGTTTATTAATTTTATCTTTAAAAAGCAACTTTTTGTTTTATTAATCCTTTATATTATTTTTTTAAAGTCTAAAGTTAGTTTATTTCTTCTGTAATTTTTCTTATTTATATCCTTCTGCTAATTTTTGGAATTAGGTTGTATTCATTTTGTTTATCGGAAATCTTTCTTCTTATTTATTTATTTATTTATTATTTACTCATTTTTGATAGAGGCATTAATTGCTATAAACTTTCCTCTTAGAACTGCTCTTGCAGTATTCCATAGGTTTTGATATGTTGTATTTTCATTTGTTTCCATCAATTTTTAAATTTTTGTCTTGATTTTTCCTTAACCCAGTGGTAATTCAGAAACGCATTATTTAGTTTCCATGTGTTTGTATGATTTCCAATATTCATATTGTTAATCATTTCTAGTTTCTTTTCATTATGGTCAGCAAAGATATTTGATATGATTTCTAGTTTTAAAAGTTTTATTTTTCGGGAACCAGCAGTTAGCGTAATGGCTATGTCGCTGGACTCCCACGTAATCGACCGCGGTTCGCGTCTCGGACCCGGTGGCTTACAACTCACGCCGGGCTCGTGTGCGTGCGTGCCCAAGATCCCGAGAGGAGAATGGAGGAGAGGGGATTGCGGCGTGACCATCCCCCCTGGGGGGTGATTTCTCGCTTTCTGTCTCTCTGTCTCTCTCTGTCTGTCCGGCGAGTGCACGCGCCCTATAGCGAAAAACCTCTCCAAAAAAAAAAAAAAAAAAAAAAAAAGTTTTATTTTTCGAGATTTATTTTGTGGCCTAACATGTGGTCTGTCTTGGAGCATAATCTAGGTACTGACAAGAGGAATGTTACCTCTAGTTGTTGGGTGAAATATTCTGTCAACGTCAGTCCTTTTGACCTATGGTGAGGTTTAAGTAAAATATTTATTGATTTTCTGCCTAGATGATCTGTCCAAGGTTGAGAGTAGGATATTGAAATATTATCCAACAATTACTGCATTAGAGTTTAGCTCTCCCTTTAACTCTAATAAATAATAATAGTTTTATATGTTTATGTATTGGGCACACGTGTACTTACAATTATGTCTTGATGCTGGATTGATTCCTTCATCATTATATAATGGCCTTTATCTTTTGCACAGTTTTTGAATTGAAGTCTACTTTAACTGATATCAAATAGATACTCCTGTTTGCTTTTAGCTTCCATTTACATGAGATACATTTTTCATTCTTTTACTTTCTGTTTATGTGTGTTATCTATGTATGTCTTTACATGTGAAGTCAGTTTCTTGTAGGAGTATAGTTACTTTCTTTTTAAAATTCATTCAGCCAGTCTGCATCTTTTACATGGGGAGTTTAATCCATTTGTAGTTAGGATTGTTGTCAATAGATTAGAACTTACTCTTGTCATTTTGCTAGGTGTTGTCTAGTTGCTTTATATGTTCTCTGGTTTTATTTTGGTTTGGTTTTTACTCTTTTATTGTCTATGATTGTGGTTTAGTGACTGTGTGTGTGTGTGTGTGTGTGTGTGTGTGTGATAGGGTTTGATTATTTTCTCTTTCCCATTTATATGTCTGGTCTACCAGTGTGTTTTATATTTTCTTTTCTTTTCTTTTTGTTGTTGTATTTATTGCTCTTTTGCTTCTAAATGTAAGACTCCCTGAAAGAGTTCTTGTAAAGCAGTCTAGTGATGCTGAATTGCCTCAGATTTGGCTTATCTGGGAAAGACTTTATTTCTCCTCTTCTGAGTGATAAGTTTTTTGGGTATACTATTCTTGGTTAGCAGTTTTATTTATTTATTTTTTATTTAGTATTTGAATATATCATCTCATTCTCTCCAGGGCTGTCTAGTTTCTGCTGAGAAATTCACTTACTCTGACAGGAATTCTGTGATGTAACTTAATGCCTTTTTTTGTTGCTTCTGAAATTTTCTCTTTATCTTTGACTTTCAGCATTTTAATTATAATATGCCTCAGTGAGACCTCTTTGGGTTGAATTGGAGATCTTTGAGCTTCTTGTATCTGAATGTTCATATCTCTTTTCATACTTGGGAAATTTCACCTATTATTTTATTAAGTAAGTTTTCTGTTTCTCTCTTTGTCTCTTCTCCTCTGGAACTTCCATGAAATGAATATTTGCTTGCTGGATGGTATACTACAAATTTTGTAGACCATCTTTATCCTTTCTCATTCTATTTTCAGACTTTGTTTCCCTGACTGAATGATTTCAAAAGACTTATCTTCCAGGTCTAATATTCTTTCTTCTTGTATTAGTCTACTTTTTTTTTTCAGTTTTGTAATTGAGATTTATTGGTTGTGTCAAGGATCAGTATAGACATTTCAATTTGTACCCAATTCTTAACATACGTACCAAAAATTAAAAAAGCCAAGTATAGTGATTCTTTTTAGGTTATTCCAGTGACATTCCAGCTTCAACTTTGTAGGCAAATTTTCTTTAAGAGGATATCAAGAACCACTGTCTTCAGATGTTGAAAGCTGTTATGTAAGTCCCACCAAATCACAATTTAGTATCATACACACTACATACTTCAAATTTCCAATCTTTCACAGCACATTAACAGAATTATTAGGAAAACTGGACTACCATGACCAAAGATGTTAGAGTGCACACAATTCTGACAGGGAGAGCAACAATCAAAGAGTGGTTTTCTTTAGGAAACAATACTACTAAAAAACATAATAGAAGTCATTTAAAATATTCAAGACACATTAAATGCATGACTGTGACTCCAAACTGCCATTTAATATGCTTTGTATTTAGGATATAAAAATGACCCACCTGCCATCACCTACGGAATGTTAAGCTGACACGCAAGAGAGTCAAAGCCTCCTATAAGTCAATATCCCTCTATTTTCTGGTTGTACTGAAAAATAAACAACCAATAAATCATTTCACCTCTTAAAAAAAAAGCATTTACACTTAAAAAGTGGGATGAGGTGGGATTCTCTCCTTCTTAAAAATGTTTCTAGAGCTACTAAAAAACTTGCATTTACAAAATAGTTGATAAAAATATTCCTCTGGATTGTACAAGAAGGGAGACAGGGACCATTGATAAGACATGGTATATGGTATTACTCAGACTTGACTTCTCTCTCGCCTGCTTCATCAGAGGGTGGACTCTCCTCATGTTTAGTTTCTCCATTTTCTGCAGGTAAATCTTCTTTAATGTCTCGGTTGGCCACTTCAGCCTGTTTCCCCTTTGCTCCCCTTTTCCCTTCTGTTTGCACTCTCTTGTCTGAAGATTTATCCTTCCCTGCCGCCTTTTTTGGCTTCCTCTCCACTTTTGCAGGAGGTTTAGCTGACAACCTCGCCGATCTCCTCTTGGACTCTTCCCTGGCCGCCCCCTCGGCTAAGCTGACCTTCCTCTTGGGCATCTTGGCTGCGGACAGGGTGCGTCTTGGGTGCCTGATGAGGCCACGATGCACCTAGAACATTTGCGGAGTTGAGCGGATCTTGTATTAGTCTACTTTTGCAGCTCTCTCTTGTATTTTTAATTTCATTTTTGGAGGATTTCAGTTCAAGAATTTCTGTTTTGTTCTTCTGCATGATTTCTGTCTCTTTTTAAAATTTCTCATTCTGTTGTTATATTATTTTTCTGACTTCATTGAATTGTCAATATTTTCATGTATCTTGCTGAAATTTTTTTAGCATCAGTATTTTGAATTCTCTTTCAGGAATTTTGAGAATTTTCCTTTTTGGGGACCTATTACTGCAAAATTACTGTGTTTTGGGGTGTGCTAAGTTTATTTCCATTTTCATATTTGTGTCCCTGTGTTGCTATTTGCATACTGGTAGGGTTATGATTTTTTCTTTTTTTTTTTTTCTTTTCATTCCTCCCTCCTGTGGAAGGGGTTATGATTTTGAGAATTAGCTTTGTTAGTGGAGAATTTATTTCTCAAGCATGTTTCCTTTAGTGGCAATTACATGGGGTGTTTTGGCTTTGAGTGGCTATAATTAAGTAATTTCCATAGGATTTCTTCTATATTCATTGTCAGTGCCATCTGCTAGTACCTCACTATTCTAGACTTTGAGTCCTTGTAGTTTTAGTGGTGCAATTTTGTTGAGAGTCAGGATCTCCCAGAGAGTCCCTCAGCTGTAAACAGCAGTAGGGGTCAAAGGATGCAGTCCAGTCTGTTGGCCCCATCTATAGAGCAGGAACAGTCACCAGGATCAGCAGAGTCCAGAATGCCAGCCTGCAGTGTCCAGAGAGCCTTTCATAGGGATTAGAATCTGTGCACTGTGACTGTAATTGGTGCTGGGTTCAGTGTTGATCCTGGGTAGGGGTCAACCAAGTCTGGAGGGCTCCCATGAGGAGGAGAAGCTGGTGTAACCCAACTGTGGTGCATGCTGGATTCAGCACCTGTCAGTGGCAGAGGCCTACAAATTCTGGAGGGTTCCCACAAGAGGCGGAGGCCTTTGTGCTGGATTTGCTGCTGAACTGGTCTCTTGGGGGCAGCCAACAGAATTTGGTAGAATTTTTTCAGGTACTCAGGGATGAGAAGCATGTGGGGTGCCACTCCATGTTGCTGGTTCTACTACAGCCACTATTTTGTTCCCCAAAATGTCTCAATCTGCCACAGTTTGTGCCCTGGGAAACTGGGTTATCTTGGTGGAGATCCTTTCCTGTACTCATGCAGTCCCGCAGATCTCAGAACTTCCTTCACTAGGCCTGGCGCCATGTGGAATGCTGGACCCCCAGACAACTAGAATGCCTTCTGTGGCCGTATCAGAGGCTGCTGGAGATCTCTTACTCATATTTTTTTCCCCCCAAGAAAAGAGTGCTTCTTCCAGATTCAGTCTGCCAGGGTCAAGTGGCTAGACATTTTGGTTTCCTTAGTATGCTGTTCCTCTTGAGTTTTCACATTTAAAAAATCTTTAGATATTTTTCTTGGTAAGTTCAAGTATTTTTCCTTAAATGTTCCATTTGAAATGTATCTGACTAATTGTCTTCTGCCTTCCTGTGGAGAATACAAGAGCTGGGTACTTCCCTTCAGTCATCTTCAGTGTTCCCTATTGTGAAATCAAGAAAAATTCTTTTGTCTATTTTCTTCTAAAAGCTTTATTGTATTGATTCCTAATAGTTAGACAGATTGTGGTAGTTTTTTTTGGTTTTGTTTTTAATCTTTTTTTTTTTTTTTTTTTTTTTTTTTTTTTTTTTTTTTGAGAGGTTTTTGTTATAGGGCGCGTGTGCTCGCCAGAAAGACAAAGAGAGAGAGAGACAGAAAGTGAGAAATCACTCCCCGGGGGGATGGCCACACCGCAATCCCTTCTCCTCTCGGGATCTTGGGCACACATGCACATGCACCTGGTGTGAGTTTAAGCCACTGGGTCTGGGACTCGAACCTCAGTCGACTACATGGGAGTCCAGCGATATAGTCATTACACTAACTGCTGGTCCCAGATTGTGGCCATTTATTTACTACCTCATCACTAGCAATGAAAATTTGGTAATGTCATCTTCATTCAGATGTCAGAGTTGAATTTTCACTAGCATTCAATGTTGCTAACTAGACCTTTCTTCTTGACACATAAACCTTTTTCTCACTTTCTAGTTTTATTCATCTGTGGCCATTTCCTCTTTCTCTCTTTCATATTCGCAAAGGAAAACAATCAAATGTTGGAGTTTCTCCACTTCCATCCTAGTTAATTTTCTGTATTCCTGGTGATGCAAAAGTATTTATCTTCAACCCAGATCTCTTTTGAGGTCATGCACATGAATGTTTATGTAGTTTCTTGTACATCTTAAAGCCCCTCAAAATGAACAGATCCAAATTGAATATTGTGATCTTTGCCTCCCATCTCACTAGTTCTCTCTATATATGCCCTGTGTCAGTGACTGAAGTCATCCCTCTCATTACCAAAACTCAAAACCTAGGAGTCATCCTTGGAACCTCTCTCCCCCTCATTTTCTACATTCAGTCCATTCCTAGTTCTGCCAATTCTACCTCATCATGTTTTTTCACCTACCTATTTCTTTTCTTTTCTTTAAATTAGTTTATTTCTTTTTTCATAAGCAAGAGAGGCACAGAGGGAGAAAGTGTGTTTGTGTGTGTGTCTGAGAGAGAGCACACCCAATAAGATCCTAACACCATGATCCACCCTTAGTCCCAGTCAGCTCTGGATCACAGGTATGAGTATACCTTGTGTACTCAGACAGGTCTCCAGATGTAAACACAGACCCTTCCCATGTGGGTCAGTCTCACAAACACTGCATTTTCACTGCTACGTCACCATCTAGCCCCTCCCCATCTCTTTTCACTTTTACCATTCTGCTCTTAGTTATCATTATGCTCCTTTCTGCCTATGCCACTAGCATTTACCTGGTCTCTTGCCAATTTGTTCTCCATAAGCAACCATTTGGAATAGGTCATTTTAATACCACCTCTGCTGAAAAAATGAAAACTCAGAGAGACGACACTTAGAACCACTTCTAGGGGCATCTGCTGAAAGCAGAAGTGACTGAGAATGTCAGTGGAATTTTTGACAGACTAAGGAAGCTAGCAGTATAAAATATGGAGTTTTAAAACCCCAGCCCTAACTCCTGCTCAGGAGGGCAGATTCTGACCTCAGACTTTGGGCCAGGACCCTAAAAAGATACATCCCAGTGATAGTACAAACTGGAAAGAAATTAATGTTCAAAGGCCCAAATCCTGTTTAGGAAGTAGTAGTAATCCTGTTTGGATTACATTCACTTGGGGTTGCTGGTAACCAGAGCCACCTGCCAGAGCAACTCTAAATTCTCTTTGGAAAAAAAGTGACATCATTGCAGACCTCAAATTTTCTTCATCTTTTTTTTTTTTTTTTTTTTGATAACACAAATCTGATTGTGTCACCCTTCTGCCCCAGCCTTGCTAACCTTTGACCACTTGTATTCACCATGCTTTCCCCATCATGTGATTTAACACATATTTTCCTGTCCAAAATTATTCTTCCTTTCCCTCTTTTTTTTTAAGAGAGATTTTTACTATAGGTGCACGCGCTCACCAGAGAGACAGAGAGACAGAGAGACAGAAAGCGAGAAATCACCCCCCAGGGGAGATGATGACATTGCAATCCCTTCTCCTCCATTCTCCTCTTGGGATCTTGGGTACACACACACACAAGCCTGGCATGAAGTTTAAGCCATGGGTCTGGGACTCAAACTGAGGTCAACTACGTGGGAGTCCAGTGACGTAACCAATATGCCAACTGTTGGTTCCCCCTTTCCTCTTTACATCGTAATCTCCTACTCATCCTTCAGGTATCCACTCATCTTCACCTCGTCAAGGAACCTTTCCTTAGCCATTCTACTTCAAATCCCCTGCTTATGAGTTCTCATAAAGCTATGAACTTTTCCATTGAGTAGTACTGAATTGAATTTTGTCTTTTAAACTTCATATCTTTAAGTTCTAATCCTGTATCTCAGATTATGGCCTTATTTGGAGATAAGGTCTTCATAAAGTAATCAAGTTAAATTGAGATCCTTAAGAAAGACCCAAACCCAGTAGTATCCTTATAAAAAGAGGAATGTGGACACAGAGACAGTCATATATAGAAAAAAGATAGACAGAAGACCACAACCTACAATCCAAGGAGGAAGTTTTTGGAAATTTAAAAACATCTTTCAAGAGACATAGAAGATCATTGGAAAACTATTAGGTTGTCGGGAAAGTCATAACATATTTTCTACATAAAAATGCATCTTGAATCTCCCAGCAATCTAATATTTATTGGTTCCTAGGTATTACAAGATTCCTTACTAGGCATTAAAGGTGATCCAAAGATAATACACAATTCCTGCCTTCAGGATTTTATAACCTTGTCTGGGTTTTCATAATTAATTTATTATTTATATATCTATTTACTGCATATATATATATATATATATATATTTTTTTTTTTTTCCCTATGTGCTGGCTCTGTGCTAGGTACTAGTGATCCATGTCAATCATAATCCCAAAAGACACAATCCTGAATGCCTTAATGCTGAGTGTTAAATTCCAAAAAGATCATAATTCCACACATATAATTCTGAAAAAATAATTTAAAAGACATTTATTTACTTTTAAAATGGGGGTTTATTTGAGAAACATAAAAAAAGACCAAAAAATTCAGAGGCCATTTTTCACGATAAGGTAGGCAATAATAGCATACATATTTTTGCAAGCATAAACTTGTAGGTGTGCTAACAATACTTGCATGAATATAACAGATGTAAACAGATGAATTACATCTGTAAAAAAAAAACAGATTAGAAAGTAAAATGCATGAACACATTTCACTATGGTTAGTAATTATGTCCACTTAGTTTGATAATTGCAGTCACCTGCTGTTATGTACACACACGGTGCTTACACACAAAGTCAGCGTTGTGATACAATGCTCTTTCACAAAATCAAATGTACAAAAGATGCATAAAATGAATTTGAATTCTCTAAAAGTGTTCATACAATTTATACTTCTAGTATTGGAAATAATTCAAAGGGAAATACATAGCATAGTGAATAGTTTAAAAAAATGATGCTGACAATTTAAAATAATAGGGGGGAAACTAAAAAATAAACAAACGAACAAAAAATCCACTTTATCTCCTCCTGAATTTTTCTATTCTTCATATATAGCCTTTTTTTTTTTTTTTTTTTTTTTTTTTACAGTAGGACTGTGGTTTTCCGGGTATTAGCATTTGGAATTTTAATCCTTCCATATTGTCATTTGGGGGATTTTAGACATTAGGAATTTTAGACTTGAGGGGTTTTTAATTTTTTGAGATGTCAGTATTCGGGATCATGGCATTCTGGATTGTATCTTTTAGGATTATGGCCCAAACCTGCTAGGGGTAAAATGGAGCCCAGGATATACCCACCCCTCTCAAGGAGATTATGGACATTTATGACAAAGGATGGTACTAGCATGATGAGCAGAAGCATAACTGTAAGATTAGAGAAGGAACCTTAATCTAAATTCAAGGGAGTGGAGTGGGAGGAAGTATAATCTCTTGGGGAAAAAAGTGAAAGCTAAGCTGATTCTGAAAGGATCAGTGGGAGCTAACCAAATAAGGGTCAGAAGGAAGAAGGCTCCAGAAAGAAGGAGCATGTGATTAAGTTTCAAATAAATACTGGAAAGAATGGGACGAAGAAATCTAATTGAAGAAACAACAATACTATACAATACCTATGAAAACATGATGTATCATTCACTGCTGGGTCTCATTTAATCTTCACAGCAACCATATGAAGTAGGTAATCTTGTTATCGTGTTTTATGGAAACATAAAATAGATATGGAAATTGGCACACGAGAAGTTATGTGGCTAGCCTAAGTTAACACAGCTAGTGAGTGATAGAGCTGGGGTTGAGATTCAAACGTCTCTATTTGATTCCAGATTATGAGCTCTTAACTAACAAACAACAAGTGTGACTGAAAAAGCATTGAAGATCCAGTTGAGGATGAAGACCACGACTTGATAGTGACATAAGATGTGGGTTTACCTTTTTTTCTTGCAGCACTCAATATCTTGGATTTCAATGCAGAGGGGAAAACGTGTTGGAAAAAAAGTGCGATTGAGCCATGTACTTGGAAGGGAAAGACACTAAAACAAAGGACTTGATGATATTAGTTGAACTGATGAACCAAAACAACTGCTAGGTTGGAAAGACGACAGAAGAGGGATGAAGAACAGGGTTAAATAGGAGGAGATTTTGACAAACAGAATGAATTACTTCTCTTATTCCAAAGTAACTGAATGAGAGGCCAGCAGGTGCTATGGAAGGTAAGGCTGCTGGATCCCACATGTCCAACTGCACAGTCTGAGTCCTGGCCCCAGTGGCTGAATAACATGCTGAGTATGTGTGTGTGTGTGCGCGCGCACACGTGTGTGTGTGTCTTCAAAATCCCAAGAGGAGAATAGAGAGAAAGGATTGCAGTATGGCCATCCCCACCTGGGAAGATGATTTCCCACTTTCTCTCTCTCTCCTCACCCCCTCTCTGGTGAACACACATGTCCTAGAGCAAGCTAAAATTAATAATAATAAAAGAAATAACTGAATGAGGCAGCTAGAAAATAAGGAAGTTTTTGATCATAGAGTCCTAGGTGTGGCACTATTACTGGGTCATAGGAAAAAACATGATGTATTTTTCTCTGAAAAAATGCATCATGATTTTTCCAACGAACCATTATTTTAGAAACAGGGCAATTCTGGGACCAGCAGTTAGCGTAATGGCTATGTCGCTGGACTCCCATGTAGTCGACTACGGTTAGAGTCCCAGACCCGGTGGCTTAAACTCATGCTGGGTGTGTGTGCAGGCATGCCCAAGATCCCGAGAGGAGAATGGAGGACAAGGGATTGTGGTGTGGTCATCTCCCCAGGGGGTGATTTCTTGCTTTCTATCTCTCTGTCTCTGTCTTTCTGGTGAGCACACATGCCCTATAGCAAAAACCTCTCAAAAAAATAGGGCAATTCTGTGGGATAATAAGGTCCAGGGCCAGGATGTGGCGGATGGGACTGAGAGGCTGGTGCACAAGGGTTGGAATCACAGAGTTCAAGGCACTGAGGGCTTAAAAAAAGGGATTGGTCAACAATGTGAACTTCAATAGTCACCCAGGGTAATGACAGGGCTGGGATATAGAAAGAAGATTGTGGGGCCAGCAGGTGATGTAGTGGTTAAGGTGCTGAACCCCCGCACATTCAACCACAGTTAGAGTCCTGGATCCAGCAGCTTGAAACTCATGCTGGGCTCATGTGTGCACGTGCCCAGAATCCTGAGAGGAGAATGGAGGAGAAAGGATTGCTGTGTGGCCATCCCCCCCCCCCGGGGGGGGGGTGGTGATTTCTCCTGTCTCTCCTTCTGTCCCTCTCTATCTCTCTGGTGAGTGTGCATGCCCTATAGCAAAATTCTCTCTACATATAAAAAAAGATTATGTGTGAGTGCTGCAATTTTCAGTATTGGGAAAATGTGGCTTTGAGGATGGCACTTCAATGAAAATGGGCAGGGGACAGAAGGTCGTCTAATTGATTGATACATGTCTCGAGAGTCTGCACATGAAAATGGACTATTTTAACAAAATATTTCATAATTAAATTGTTTTTGAGAGAGTTTGCTATAGGGCACGTGCACTCGCCGGAGAGACAGAGAGAGAGAGAGAAGCAGAATGCAAGAAATCGTCCCCTGGGGGGATGACCACACTACAATCCCCTCTCCTGCATTCTTCTCTCAGGATTTTGAGTCCAGCAACATAATCATTACACCGTCTGCTGGCCCCTCATAATTAAATTTTAAAATAAATAAAATATTTTGTTAAAATAAATATTCTGTTTTCCCCTGTGTAGCTCCTACTGAAATTATAAACAGATTACCTGCTAACATTGGGTGTGTCTGAAAGATCAAATTGCTTCTCTCTTCCTCTGTTAATCTGAAGTGACTACAGTGTCTACTGCTCAACAGTGATCGAGCTTCCCAGATAACAGTGTGACTTTGTGCCTGGCATAAACTGCGTATTTATCATCTTTACATCACCTTCTTCACTCCCTTCCAGCAGTCCTGGACTCTTAGCCCCTTTGTTTCACGACAGGAGATTTTTTTCTCTTAAGTACTAACATCTCATATTTCTTTCTTCCTTCCCTACTTGCTTCTAACTTACGAGAAGGTACTTCTCTATCATTCTGAAAGAATATCTAGCAAGCACAGTACTAGAGATAAGCTTGTATTAAGGAAAAGAAGAACTACAAGCTTACTGAATTTCATACAATAAAATAAACTTCTTCCAAAGGCTAAACAGCTGTATAGCATTTACAAAACAAAAATTAGGGATGAAAGGCTAGAGCAAACATCACTGAAGGTAAAGAGGAAGATTTGTAAACCTCCTCTTTCTTTCACAGTGTTACAGCCATAAGTGTTTCTCCTAAGGTGGTGGAAAACTGTTCTGGCGAAGGATGTGATCAGGGGACAACATGGTCTGGGAGATGGAATGAAGCTTCAGGAGGTTCCTTTAGAAATGAGTCTCTTACTAGGAAACACTGCTGGGATGAAGATGAGTCTGACAATCTCAAGAACAAATGATCAGTAAAAGTTTAATGTAGAGAAGTGGTCTAGGAGTAGAGAGATTGGGATTCAGAGGTAAGAAACCCACTCATGCATTTCTTGGGGCTTCAATTACAGTAAAGGAGCTATAACGAACAATGTAGCAAACAGGGTCTCCATGACTGAGTGGGAACAGGATCTGCTCCAAGCCAGTCTCGGGCCACTGGTCTGTTCTCATGTGTTTGTTATGTTTTTTTTATTTGGCAAAAATTAATTCCAAGAATAGGCCAGCAGGTGGTGTGGTGGATAAGGGCACTGGATTCCCACATGGCCGACTATAGTTCAAGTCCCGGACCTGGTGGTTTGCTTTCTTGCTTTCCCTTTCTCTCTCTCTCTCTCTCTGGTGGTCAAATAAAAAATAAATAAATAAATAAAAACTAACAATAACAAATGGAATTAAATAAATAAATAATTCTTTTAAAAAATTAATTCCAAGAGCTGGGGAAAGGAAGACTGACCTCGTTGGAGGTTCTTCTTGAATCTCTTCTAAGATTGGCAGGTGCTGACTCACAACTCTCCAACTCTTCTTATGCATTTGCTAACTGAACATATATTAATGGGTTCTTGTGGGGGGGGGGGGTGAAAGAGGAACTTTAGGTAGTGGAGACACAATAGGATTAAATTTAATCCTTGGTTCATGAAAATATCAACTGCTAGAGAAGACAAGGGCCAATGGGATCTCTTATGCATAACTTGTAATTAGCTTGTCAAGGTGAATATTCACATAACTGACAAACCAGAAATTCTTCTTCATGGCATATAACCAAGAGGAACTTTTGCTATGTGTCCACACCAGGAAACGTGCCAGTTGTTCAGAGCAGTGTCTTTTACAACTAAAATCGATAATCAAAAATAGTGGAACTCGCCCAAATGGCAACCACAGAGGAACAGACAAATAAATTAGATATATTCACACAAAGGAATACAATAATATGAATACATCAGCAATATTATAAGTAAAATAAAACAGTCCTGGGCCAGCTGGTAGCATGGGGATTAAGGCAGCTGCATCCCACTTGGCTGACTGTACCGTATGAGCCTCAGACCTGGCACCGCCGTTAGCCTGTGCGTGCATGCCCAAAATCCCGGGAGAAGAATGGAGAAGGAAATGTGGGGTGGCCATTTCCCCCCTGAGAGGTATTTTCTCATTTTCCCCCATCTGTCTTTTTCCAGCAAGTGCATGGGTGGGGAAGAAGCACAGGGTTGACAGAAGTCACTGGCAATGTATTAATTCTTGTATTGAGTGTTGGGTTCACAGATAATGTTATTATTAACAATAAACAAGGAAGCAAAGAAGTAAATTAAAATATCTTCTCCAAGACCAGTTGTAATGGTGTGTCATGAGACAAAGATTATGTTAATTCCAGTTTTGTGTAACTGAGGGTCAAACAAAGCTAAAAGAAAAGAAAATCTTGTTAGGTGTTATATAAGTATATAAATTCCGGTGGAAGAGTTAGTATTGCAGCCAATAACGTAGCTTTTAGACTCTAACTTCATTTGCCTTCTCACTGTCTGTAAAAAGTTCTTAATTGAAAGTAATAGTGCAGCCTTCAGTTGTTACACTGTCAGAAAAAAAAAAAAGACAAAGAAGACATAAAGATATAAATGGGAAGGAAAATGTGTGGTGTGTGAACCATTCTGCATCTACCACAAACTCACAGTTCAGGCACAGCTGGGTTCCTGAGCATAAACAGGGAAGGAGGTTGTGAGAGCAGAATAGAGATTGGACGAGGTTAGACACCTCAGAGAAATAAGACAAATTTCCTGATGCCTGTTCTTGGGTTAAACTTGATGCAGGGCCATTTACATTAATGACATGGACAGTTATAAAAAGTTTCTGTATTTGTTTGGAAGCACCAGAAGTCCACAACATTTCACTGTATGGATTACAAAATAATTTGTAAATTAAAAGTTTTAGGAGCCAGGCAGTGGTGCAGTGGTTACATAACTGGGCCACATAGGTAAGGTCCTGGATTGGAGTCCTGGGCCCGCCCTCAGCATGCGGAGTGCGCCTGCCCCTCTGTGATCCAGGCAGGCGGAGTGGCTGAGTCTGAGAGGGGAGGAGGATCCCGGTACAACACCCAGTTGGGAGGCCCTGTCTGTCTTATGGGAGAAATAAATAAACTTGAGGGCTTTATTAACAACGGGTCTAGCCTGTTTGTGTTTAAGAAATGCTCTGAGGAGATTCTTTGATTACGTAATTGTGTATTTACCCAATTTATCATTCTCTTGTTTCTCCTCTTTCTTTTTCTGTCTCCTGGTACTTCCCCTGTACAGGTCATGTGCTTTGACTGCATCAGGGTCCATTGTATAAATGTCCAACTTGCTGACTGAAAACAGCATTGAACTTATCTTTTATGTCATTGTTGAGACTTGTTTCCTACCTTTAAGTTTTCTCATTCTTCTCATTCATTCATCTATCAAACACGGAATGTTAGGCATGATTTCAGCCACTGGAATACATTGCTAAGTTTGAGCTTATGTTCTAGTTGACATATATGTTTAACAAACATGTAAAAAAGCCAAAGTTTGTAATTTCAGCTACTAATAGATAATATAAAAAACCTTAAAAAGGGAAGGAATGAGACTAAAGGGTTTATAGCCTAGTCAGAGTAAATATTTAACAAATAGATATATTTTTTTAAAAAGTGTGGAGGTCAGCAGATGGTATAGTGGTTAAGTCTCTGGGTTCTCACATGGCCAACCACAGTTTGAGTCCTGGACCCAGTGGCTTCAAAATCAGGTCAAGCGTGGGACCAGCAGTTGGCACAATGGCTATGTCACTGAACTCCCATGTAGTCGATTGTGGTTCAGGTCCCAGACCCAGAGGCTTAAACTCACGCCGGGTGCATGTGTGTGCATGCCCAAGATCCCAAGAGGAGAATGGAGGAGAAGAGATTGCAGCATGGCCATCCCCCCTAGGGGGTGATTTCTCGCTTTCTGTCTCTCTGTCTCTCTCTGTCTGTCTGGCGAGCGCACGCGCCCTATAGCAAAAACCTCTCCAAAAAAAAAAAAAAAAATCAGGTCAAGCGTGTGTGTGTGTGTGTGTGTGTGTGTGTGCAGCATCCTAGGAAGAAAATGGAGAAGGGGTTATGGTATGGCCATTCCCCTTGAGGGATGATTCTCAAGTTCTCTCTCAAATATCTCTTCTCTCTCTGGGGAGCTCACGTGCCCTAAAGCAAAGACCTCCAAGAAAAAGTGTGTAATTTTAGATACTGGTAGATGATAATAATTTAAGAAAAAATAATAAAATAGGGATGGGGCCAGACCACAAAGAAGAAAGGCTGTGAAGATTTTTGTAAAAAGTTTAGGAGGTGTTAAGCAGAGAATGATAATGATCAGGCTGTTTCAGAATGGTGATTCTGACTGCTTTGTGGAGAATGGACTGTAATAGATAAGAATTAGAGCTGAGAGGCTACTTAGAAGGTGTTTGCCTCCTAAAAAGATTATTTATTTTAAACATATTTATTATTTTAAATGTACTTATTTATATACGTACATATTTAAATATATTTATTTAAAATGTAGAGCCACCAAAGCTTACTGATGGAGTAAAAGAAAATTAGGAGTTTACATAAGATTTAAAAAGAGGTCAAATACGATGCTCAGACATGGGCCTGAACAATAGGGCAGATGGAATTCTTTCACAGAGGCATTTTAGTTGCTTTTTAATGCACATGTAGTAATTTATGCCTTTTATTTTCCAGCACATGTATGAAGTGATTACATGATGAAGAGTCCAAGTGTCGTTCAGAGAGAAATCCACAGATGACACCCACATTTTTATGCCTTCCAAAATTATACATTCAATCACATATTTATTATCTCCCCATTAGTTTTCTGAAAGACATCACTCCTGTAACCTTAGTCCTGGTCTTAGACTAACAGAGCCTCCTAAGTGTTCTATTTTATCTTCTTACAATTTTTCTAGTCATTCTCTATGCAATATCCAAGGGGATATTTTAAAAACACAGCATACTTTCCTGCCTAAAATCTCTCAATGGCTTTCCACTCTACTCTCAATAAAATTGCATCTCTTTGCCTGGCCCTGCAAGATCTGACTACCTCAGCTGCTCCAGCCTCCTCAGCTACTCTTCTCTGGCCTCATTCTGCTCCAGACTTTCTCTTCCTTGAACATGTGTAGCTCACTGCTGCTTCAGGGTTTCCCTTGTGATTCCCTCTGCCTGAAATGCCGTTTTGCTAGATCTTCACATGGTTGGTTCCATCTCACCACTCAGATCGTTGGTCATTTATCCTCTTTGAAGAGAGGCGTTCTCTGATCACACTCTAAAACAGGTGCCCCCTAACACTACAGAATTACTCTGTGTGCATTTATCTCGTAGTGCTTATCTCCAATAGAAATTATCATATTTTTTCCTCTTCACTGTCTTTATCCTCACCCCTGTACTGCTACTTCTAAAACAATGTTGGCATACAACAAGTGCTCGATAGGAAACAATTGAATAGAAGCCCAGCATGGAGCAATAATAACATATGTCACATCCAGTGACTAACACAGCATGTGACAGCAGTCCTTAACATTTGGGAACTTAGAACCATAAATGTTAAAGGAATTGTCACAGCACTTTGGGGGGAAAAATAACAAAGAAGGCAGAACAAAAGACAAATTAGCATTTATTATGTAAATACATGTATGGTATAAAATAAACTAATCTACATATAAGGGATCTTCAAAAAGTTCACAGAAAATGTGTATTACGAACAAGCTATACAAAGACTTCAAATTGATTTTGTTTAAAAGTCCCTTTAATTTCATTTTCCATAATCTTTTTGAAGTTCCCTATACAGTTTAGGACAGTGTTAGGCCTTTAATAAGATTTTGAGCAAATGAATGAATAAATGAACAACTATGAGTTAAAAGCCTACACATTATTTGACCAAAGGTGAAACAAAATGATTAAACTTTAACTAATTTGGATATTTTTATTCTAAAATAGTAGTTCTGCTGAGAGGGGAAAAGTTATAGTTTACTGGAGGCAGTTGCACATAAACCAGAACTAGCTTTGACACCATAACTGTGGACACAGAGGAGGGACCCCCTTCTTATAGCTGACTGGTTGTAGGGCAGACCCCAGAATCTTTATCTCACTGACTCAAGTGAGAGGTAGGTGCTTCACTCCATTGCCTGAGGTTCTCCATTGGAACAGCCAAATAAGTCAGACAATAAGACAGGTATTCTTACCAAGTACTCAAGTAACTAGACATGATACTTTTACAGTACCTTGTGTGTCTCGATTCTTATTTTCATTAGGCAGTATTAATTGAATGATTAACCCAAATGGGACAAATATTTTGGTTAAAATTTTCTGTTAAGACTAATCTGTTTTTGAGAATATGAGCTAATTTGGGGGGAAAAATCAGTTTCAATTTTCTTTTTTTTTTCAATTTTTAAAAAATGCTAAACCCGAGGGGCTGGCAGGTGACGTGGTGGTTAAGTGCGGGACTCCAGTTGACACATGGCCAACCACAGTTTGATTCCCAGACCTTGTGGCTTGCTTTATCACCTTCTCTCTCTCTCTGTCTCTCTCTGATAAGCGTACATACCCTATGGCAAACCTAAATAATATAATAATAATGATAAGAAGAAAACAAATAATTTTTAAAATACTAAGTCAAAATGATGAGGGAAAGCAGACAACTTTGTATTTAATATTATGAAATACTTTTCTTGGCAAAGAACAAGTTAAAACTAATACCATACTTACACTAGGTATATTTAAGTATCAAAACTTTTTTCCACAAGAAAATAAACAATCTGTGTAAGTCACAAATAACAATTAAGGGTTATAATAGTTAATATAATATCACTAACATTAGTAACATATCCAGATAGAGTCTTACCAAGCCACCACCAATAACAGCTACTTTCTTTCTTTGACAATCAGATGACTCCATACTGCTGAAGAGCTGGTCACACTTCTCCCTCCCTCTGTCACTTCGAGAACTGTCTCTCCGAGGCACTCATTTCTCTCAGACTTTATACTGCCGGAGCCCAGTGTATTTGTGAGCAAGCACCAATGTTTGGTCAGAGCTAATTTCCCATGATAGCATTTAACCCATTAGTATCCCAAAGTACAATCAGTTTAGCCTTAAGAAAAAAAGGAATTCATTGCTATAATCAAATTAAAACACAGCCAAGAGAAGGTAACTCTGTCTATGTGTAAGACACAGCATTTTAAATCTGTCTTAGAACTTTTCTTCTGCTTTTTCTGTAGTATATATTCTTAGTTTCATTTTCGTTCATGATTAACCATGAATGGAACTTCCCTCGGGTGAAGTTTCAGAATATCTTACACTCTCTCAGAGAGTAAGAAGACATGGCTTCAGGAGTCATTCATGGATAATTCTTGTCATTAAGACCAACCAGGAATTTTGCCTACCGTGTCCTCATCGATTGGCTTTAACAGACCACAGGGGAAAATTTTCTGCCAGGTCTTAATAGTCTCGTAAGCAAGATTTCTGACTTGTGTAACTGACTATAGTCCAGCCTCCCAACCTGCATTTTAAAATTCTTAGCTTGGATACTAGAAAATTTAAAATCTAATTTATGCATTACCACTCAGATGGTTAACATTACACTTCCCTAAACTCAATCCTGGCTTCATATTATCTACCTACTTTTTTTTTCACCCCCGTTTAAAATGTATGTTATTTGTTTTTCATACATATTTATGAATTGCAATTTCTTTCTGGAACACGATGTGGGGTAAAGTAAGAGCATAAATGAAGATGCTTCTTCACTTTCTAGCAAAAGAGCGGTTTTTTTCCCCTCTTGATTAAGAACTAGAATTAAACAGCATTCAATAGTGACCCCTTGTGGATACGCATGGGTAGAGTTAGTTACCAGTGAACAGTTTTATTTGGCTAGGTAATACCTTCATATGGGAGGAAATCAAAATTCAGATATAGAAGTGTACAGTAAATAGTAATTCTTCTACTCACTCTGTCCCTTGGCCACCTAGCTATCCTGTCCAGAGGCAAACCACTATATTACCCAATTCTGTAAGCTTATCATCTCAATCCCTCCCTTTCTTCCTTCCTTTTTTCCCCCTCTCCCTAAACCTCTCTTCCTCCCTGATTTTCACTTTCACTTCCTCTCCTTCCTTCTTGTCCTACTTTTTCTTTTTTTTTAGAGGTTTTTGCTATAGGGCGCATGCGCTTGCCAGACAAACAGAGACAGAGAGACAGAAAGTGAGAAATCACCCCCCAGGGAGGGTGACCACGCTGCAGTCCCTTCTCCTCCATTCTCCTCACAGGATCTTGGGCACGCTCGCACACATGACCGGTGTGAGTTTAAGCCACCGGGTCCGGGACTTGAACTGCAGTCGACTACATGGGAGTCCAGCCACATAGCCATTACGCTAACTGCTGGTCCCATGTTCTGCCTTTTTTAAAACCTTAATATAAATGAACTCATAGCAGGTTATTTATTTATTGCAACTTCCTTCTTTTTCATAGTGTGCTTGTCAGAATACATATAGCGATTTAATGTAGGAATAATAATAAAAATAAATAAATAAATAAATAAAATAATAATAATAAAAGAAAAAAGAATACATCTGTATTCTGTGTTGTTGCATGTATATCTAATCCATTCATTTTCATTGTCATATATTATTTATTCATTCTGCTATTGACAGGCATTCGGATGTTTCCAATTTTTAATATGGAAAGTAATGCTACTATTATAAATATTCTTGTATTTACAATACAGCACAGCTATGTATAAATATCTCTAGAATGTATATGCCAGTTGTGCATATTTTAAATTTTCCTAAATAAACCAATTACCTTTTATAGACTTTTTTTTCTTTTGGAGAGGTTTTTGTTACAGGGGCACATGCACTTGCCCAAAAGACAGAGAGACGGAGAGACAGAAAGCAAAAAATCATCCCCCAGGGAGGATGGCCATATCGTAATCCCTTCTCCTCAATTCTCCACTGGATTTTGGGCACGTGCGCACTCGCGGCTGACATGAGTTTAAGCCACCACGTCCAGGACTTGAACTGCAGTCAACTATCTGGGAGTTCAGCAACATAGCCATTACTCCAACTGCTGGTTCCACCTTTTATAGACTTTTACTTGACACAGGGTATAGAAACTTGTCTTCTGCTCCATTTTCCCAGTGTATATTGCTGAAAGTTTTAATTTGTTGATAGTTTGTACTTTTCATCTGCAGTCCTTTGATTATTAATAAAGCTAAGCACTGTTTACTTGTTTATTTATACTTTTTATTTCTTTTGTATAAACACTGCTCAGTTTTTGAGGTGTTATCTTTTTTTTCACTGTCATTTGATATGAGCTTTATTATTTATATATGCTGCAAATAACTTCTTCTATCATGTAGTATATCTTTCTTCTTTCTTACTGGTTTCTTTCAATAAGTATTCTTTTTTTTTTTTTTTTTTTTTTTTTTTTTGGAGAGGTTTTTGCTATAGGGTGAGTGTGCTTACCAGAAAGACAGAGAAAGAGAGACAGAAAGTGAGAAATCACCCCCCAAGGGGAATGGCGATGCCACAATACCTTCTCCTCCATTCTCCTCTCGGGATGTTGGGAATGCACGCACATGCACCTGGCGTGAGTTTAAGCCACTGGGTCCGGTACTCGAACTGCGGTCTGCTACGTGGGAATTCAGCGACATAACCATTACTCTAACTGCTGGTCCCAGTATTCTTCATTTTAACATATTCATGTTTATCATCTTTTCCTTTGTAGTCTGAAATTTTTAAGTCATCTTTTATCATTTTTGTTCATAATCTTGGGGTCATAGAGATATTATTCCATGCTGTCTTCTAAAGGATTTATCATTTACCTTCCCATTTTAGATCTAAAATTAATGTGGAATTAATTTATATGCATCTGTGATATAGAAGCCAAAATTTCTTTGTCTCTTTTTAATTTTTGCTATAGGGTGTGTGCAACTACACAGTCAGTTATGTGAGATCAAGCTGCCTTAACCTCCATGCCTCTTGCTGACCCAAGCCAAAATTTCATTTTGTTTTCCGAATGAATATCCAATATTCTATTGGGTTGTTGGAAAACACATGACTCATTGTTACATAGAAAAATACGTATGACTTTACAGACAACCTAATAGTATTGCTAAAGAAAGACTTTCCTTTTCCCACAACTTTTGTAATAGTCCAGTGTTCATCTATGAGGGGTCTTCAGAAAGTTCATGGAATGTGTATATTACCAAACACTATGCATGGGTTTCAATTTTTTTTTTTTCATCAAAATGGACTTTAATTGTATTTTTCACTAACTTTTTGAGTATCCACATAAGTGTGGGCCTGGTTCTGTTTCTATTCTGTTTTATTTTATGTAGTCTGTATTTGCCTATGTAAATACCAATTCTGAGGCTGCATTACAATAGCCTTAAAATAATTCTTTTTTTTTTTTTTTTTGGTAGAAGTTTTTGCTATAGGGCGCATGAGCTCACCAGACAGACAGAGAGAGATAGAGAGACAGAAAGTGAGAAATCACCTCCCAGGGGGGATGGCCACCCTGCAATCCCTTCTCCTCCATTCTCCTCTCGGGATCTTGGGCACACATGCACACGCGCCTGGCGTGAGTTTTAAGCCACCAGGTCTGGGACGTGAACTGCGATCAACTACATGGGAGTCCAGCAACATAGCCATTACACTAACTGCTGGTCCCAAAATAATTCTTGATGTAATAGCCTTAAAATAATTCTTGATGTCTTGATTAATTTAACTGCCATGTCCTCTTATTTTTTTGAGAGATTTTTGCTATAGGGTGCGTGCGCTCGTCAGAAAGACAGAGAGAGACTGAGAGATAGAAAGCGAGAAATCACGCCCCCCCCCCCCCCCCCCAGGGGGAGATAGCCACACCGCAATCCCTCCTCCTCCATTCTCCTCTCGGGATCTTGGGCACGCACACACACACGCCCAGCGTGAGTTTAAGCCACTGGGTTGGGGACTCAAACCATGGTCAACTACCTGGGAGTCAAGCAACATAGCCATTACACTAACTGCTGGTCCCTGCCATGTCCTCTTTTAATAATTTCTTGTCAATTATTTTATGACAATTTGCATTTCTATCTAAGTTTTTGAATTGGTTTGTTAATTCTGTAAAAATATTAAAAACGTTGTTGGGATTTTTGACTGGGATTTCTTTGAGGTTATAGGTCTATCTGTAAGAATATTTAGACTCTTAAGTTTTTCAGCCCATAAACATAAACAGTATACCTCCCCATTCATTTATCTCTTTTTTTTTTTTTTTTGGAGAGGTTTTTGCTATAGAGCGCGTGCACTCGCTAGAAAGACAGAGAGACAGAAAGCAAGAAATCACCACCCCCCCCCACCCCCCCACCCCACCCCCGGGGAGGATGGCCACGCAGCAATCCCTTCTCCTCCATTCTCTTCTCGGGATCCTGGGCATGCACACACAAGTGCCTGGCATGAGTTTAAGCCACTGGGTCCAGGACTCGAACCGCGGTCAACTACATGGGAGTCTAGCGACATAGCCATTAGGCTAACTGCTGGTCCTGCCCATTTGTTTGTTATCTCCAAAGTATCATGAAGTTTTATTCTTTTCTCTGTAGAGGTTTTGGCCACTTTTGTTAGATGTATGTCTAGGTTATTGTTATTTTCTATTTTGTTGTAAATGGTATCTTTTATTTTCTGCTGTTGATATGTAGAAAAGCACTTAGTTTTGTTTATTGAGCTTGTATTGCAAAACTATTAGGTTGTTAGGAAGTTATGATGTATTTTTCTACATTTTTCTATGCAAAAATGCTTCATGACTTTCTTGATGACCGAATATTTTATTAATTCTAACCGTTTCTCTGTAGTTTTTTGGATTTTTTTTCACCACAATCATAATGATGTTTTGTTCTTTTCCTTCCTATTAGTTCACTGAATGATTGCTTTACTGTGCTGACTAGTCCCCTCAGTACAGTGTGGAATAAAGTGTATTGTTTAAGTTACAAATACATTGGATTTCCTATTAATAGTTATCTTGTTACTGATCTCATTGTGGCCAGATAATATGGTTTATAGGTCTTCAAACCAGTTGAGACTTGCTTTATGGCCAGCAAAAGGTCGATTTGTGTGCATGCTTTTACAGGTGCTTGAAAAATGAGTATTCTATATTTATGGTGTGCATTTTTCTATAGTCATTAGGTCAAATCTATTGATTATTTATTTAAAACTTTTGTGTTCTTCCTAACTTTTGGTCTGCTTGTTTTGTCTATCACTACCAGATATATATTTTTAAATATCATACGATGAATGATATTTGTCTATTTCTTCAGAGTGCTCTACATCGAGTAATCCACATTTAAAGTTGCTGTATGTTATTGGTGAAAAAAAAGCTTTTATCATTATAAAGTACCTTTCTTTATCTCAAGGAATGATTTTTTTGCCCTCTGGTTTAAGTGTTTGATATTTATATTAGCTTTTGCACTTGGTTAATGTTTACATAGTATGTATTTTTCAACCTTTATTTATTTATTTATTTTGGATAGGTTTTTGCTATAGGGTGTGTGCACTCACCAGACAGACAGAGAGAGACATAGAGACAGAAAACAAGAAATCACCCCCCAGGGGGGATGGTCACACCGCAATCCCTTCTCCTCCATTCTCCTCTCGGGATCTTGGGCACGCACGCACACGCGCCCGGCATGAGTTTTAAGCCACCAGGTCCAGGACGCGAACTGCGGTCGACTACGTGGAAGTCCAGCGACATAGCCATTATGCTAACTGCTGGTTCCCTCAACCTTTTGATTTCAACGATTGTATCTGTTTTAAATGTGACCTTCATAAGCAGCAAGCAGTTAAATACTTTTAAAATTCAGTCTCTAATCTTAATCTTTTAACTTAAGTCTAGTTTTGTGTAGTTTCACTAATATGTATCTAGGTAAAGTTTTTTTTCCTTTTGTTACAGATCTAAAAGGAAACACTGGGTTTCTTAAATATGAATTGATTCCTTTCATCACCTTTAGTATGTATTCAGCTATACATCTCCAAATATTGTTTAGTCTTCCATGTCTTTTATCCTTGCCTCATTATTTTTATACTTCATCCTTAATGTGCTTTATTACATTATATTTAGTTTAATATATTAGTGAATTTACTAGTTCTCTTTTCTGTTGTGTTTAACCAGCTGGCGAACTCATCCAGTGTGTTCTAGATTTTGATTATGGTAATTTTTATTTCTGGATATGATTCTTTTTCATATATACTAAATTTTTTTGGAATTAAAAAGTAATTTTTATTTATTATCTTTTTTATATTACATTTAATCACATATATCGTTACAGTGTATTACATTTCTTTATCCAGCATGATTACCATGCATATAAGTCAAGGTGACATTTATCAGCATCATCATCAGCAAATAGTTTTTCATAATTTTTTAATTTAATTTAATTTTTTTACAATTAAAGTATGAATTTATTTTGGTACAAAAACTTTTTAAAATTCATACATAGTTTTTCCATTACACGTATTTCCATGAGCTTTTTTATCTGAAACTTTTTTTAATTAATTCACTTATATTAATTCCTGAGCACCATCACAGCATACAAAATGTGATTTCCCATCTAGAATATACTGCTTAATGGCTTAATCATGCATGTTACCATCAATAACTTTCCATTTCTTGTTTCATATATATATATATTTTTAACCCCTTTTTCGCATCCTCTGCCATTTCCCACCCTCCTCCCACACTATCTCTAGTATCTACAATTGTTTTCCACTCCTTTTCCCCCCACATTTTATTGATTTACAAAATTTCTTGAATAATCTAACTACTTTCAATAGCAAGTTCAAGTGGTATGTACATTATCTGTGAATACATGTCTGACTTTAGGCATGAAACTCTGAGTAGAATGAATGTACTATAAAGTAGTACCTAGCTGATAGCTTACTGTGGTCATTAAATAGGTATTTTTAAATATATTTTTTAGTTTCGAGAAAAGCAGTTTTAACTTTAATACATCATAGAAATGCTAAGGAACTTTGCTTAAAACTTAAAGTCAGGAAACAGGTTAGGGTTCTGTTCAAATAATAGGTATATAGGGAACCAGCAGTTAGAGTAATGGCTATGTCACTGGACTCCCATGTAGTCAATCGCAGTTCACGTCCTGGACCCGGTGGCTTAAAGCTCACGCCGGGCATGTGTGCGTGCGTGCCCAAGATCCCGAGAGAAGAATGGAGGAGAAGGGATTGCGGCGTGACCATCCCCCCAGGGGGTGATTTCTGTCTCTATGTCTCTCTCTGTCTGTCTGGCAAGCGCACGCGCCCTATAGCGAAAACCTCTCCAAAAAAAATAAATAAATAATGATAGGTATATGAACCTATGAACAGCTCAAGGCAGAACAAAAATCCTTAAAACTGGAAAACAAAGCCTAGAGGAAAATCAGCGATGTTTTAGTCAAAAGTCATAAAAAGCTATTTCACCAATTCAGTCTCATGTACTCAATCTATCTTCTGTAGTGGTTTGATCTTTCCGATTAAATTCTGGGATATAATATTCAACTCCAGACTTGACCCTACGATTAAGTTGGCCATTTTCTTAGTTTTTGAACTCTTATTTCTGTGTTTCTGTATTGAATTTTCCTGGTATAGCACTCCGTTATAAACCTCTTGGAGATCTGGTCTGTGTTGGTAAATTCTTTCAGGTTTTGTTTATCTGAGAATGTTCTTGTCTTTTCTTCCTATATGAAGGATAATCTTGCCAGATAAGTACAGTATTCTTGGTTGAAATTGCTTTTCCCATAACACTTTGAATATATTTTCTCATTCTTTCCTCACTCACATTGTTTCTAATGAGAGCTCTGCCGTTAGCCTGATGGGATATCCTTTGTAGGTAACTTGCCATTTCTCTCTTGCCAATCTTAGTATCTTGTCTTTGTCTGTGGTTTTGGTCAATCTGGCTATAATGTGTCTGGGAGAAGATCTTCTTGGGTTGATTCTATTCCGGTTCTTTGTATTTCTTGGGATTGGATCTTTGAGTGGCTCTCTAGGTTTGGAAAAAATTTTGCAGAATTTCATGGAATAGATTATCGATGCCCTTATGAGTCTCTTTGCATTCTGGAATACCAATTATACGGATGTTTGGATGTTTGATGGTATCTATTATTTCTCGCATATTATTCTTATTTTTGGGGGGCAATTTTCTCAGTCTTTGTGGTAGATTTTTATAGGCCAGCAATTTTCTCTTCTACGTCTGAGATTTGATTTTTTTGTATAATCTAGTCTGCTTTTAATACTTTCAAGGGAGACTTTGACTTCCTGTATTATTCCTCTTATAGATCTTGCAAGAATTTCCTCACCTCCCGGAACTCGTCAGCTCCTTTCTCCTGCCTCTTCCACACTTCATTGTCTCTCTTCTCTTCCATCTCTGTTAGCTTCATCATTATGGATATTCTGAATTATTTATTAGACATTTCCATGATTTCCACCTAACTGTGGATGAAGAGGAATTATTCTTTTACCTTGGAGGAGAGGTATTTTCCTGCTTTCCCATATTTCTTGTGACCCTGTGGAGATTTCTAGTCATCTGATGGATGGTGTGTTTCTTCCTAATTCTTTAAGTTCAATCTGAGCGTTCTGGAGCATGCAGGAGGTGATCTGGAATCTCTTTACCATACTGTTTTTATCCCTTTGTGCAGAAGATTCAGTGGATATTGAGGAATATGTTAACCCTAATAGTATTTGGATGCTTGGCTATGATTTTCTTTGATCTGTCTAGAAACATAGTAAATGGAGATTAAGGAACAGAGTGATGAGATAAAAGAAAAAGAAAAGGAAACAGAGAGAGACAGAGAGAAAGAGAGAGAGAAAATGAAGGGAAATAAAAAGAAAAATAACCAAAAAACTTATTTTTTAAGAAAAAGCAAAAAATAAAAATAAAGAATTAAAAATATCACTAGTTCTCAGCAGCCATGGAGGAGTCTTCTTCTGAAGGCCTGCCCCTTGCCTCTCCTGGAGGGGAGGGGAAAAGGGGATTATTCTATACTAAATTATTTTTATTTTCCAGTATCCTGGTAAAATTTTTGCAGCCTGTATTTTGTTACTTAACATAATAAGCATGATTGCATTATGGTCTATGTCTGATAATTCCTATTATGGGTTTTTTTTAATGGGTAGTAATTTGTCTTTGTACAGGTATTTATGTTGTGTAATATCCATGGAAGCATTTTAAACTTTGAGTGCTCAAAATTATATTTTGAAAAAGAAAAAAGAACACCTGGGGGCCAGCAGGTGGCATGGTGGTTAAGATGGCTGGACTCCCAGATGGCTGCCTGCGGCTTGAGTTCCAGACCTGGCCGCTTGCTTTCTCACTTTCCTTCTCTGAGAAGGAAATATTTCTCTCTGGTCAACTTCAAAAAAATAAAATAAAGATAATGACAATGAGTAAAATTAAATAAAATTGCTCTAAAAAAAATCCACCTGTAAGTAGTTTGAAACTTAAGATATCAGTATATTGCTTTAGAAAAAAAATTACTTCTGCTTCTGCTGTGTGCTTGTGAGTGATTCAGAGCTTATTCGGTGTACAATATTAATGAGGTCTATCTGTTTCTGGAATAGCTGTTCTTTTGGTGTCCACATGGCCCATCAGAGACTAAACTAGTGATCTTCATGCTGCTTTGTCTTAGCCTAGGAGTTTCAAACCTTTTTTTTCCCACAATACATGACTTGAATATTATTCATCTGAAAGACAAACTTTTGTTTTTGGAGAGGTTTTTGCTATAGGGCGTGTGCGCTCGCCAGACAGACAGAGAGAGACAGAGACAGAAAGCGAGAAATCATCCCCTAGGGGGAACGGCTATGCCGCAATCCCCTCTCCTCTGGTCTCCTCTCAGGATCCTGGGTACGCATGCACATGCGCCCAGCGTGAGTTTTAAGCCACCGGGTCCGGGACGCGAACCACAGTCTACTACATGGGAGTCCAGCGACATAGCCATTACGCTAACTGCTGGTCCCTGAAAGACAAACTTTTATGGAAACATTAACATTGGTCTATTAGGCAGATGACGTAGTCTGATGGTTATGAAAAATTCTTTACTTAATACCTGGAAGCTTATCCTTTCTCTTTGACTCAAAGAACATATCTGGAGGTATATTATTTTCTGAATAACATTGCATCTGCTTTAATTATTATTATAATTATTATTTCAATTTTGCTAGATGGTGTATGTGCTTACCACAGACAGACAGAGAGTGAGAAAGCACCCCTCATAGGACTTGGTCACACTGCAATGTCTTTTCCTTTTTTCCCCTCCTTTCCAGATAGACACCCATGTGCCTGATGTGTTTCTCAAGCTGCTCGGCTGTACTGTCAGCCATGTGGGATCCAGCTATCTTGACTATCACATCACAGGTAGGCTTTAAAATATTTTCATATTTAGATATTTTAACTCTGTGTATTACATATTATGACCCAGTTCAAAAAGGATCTAGATAAATCAGTGTTTTCTGACATTGCAATTGACTATGAGAGGACCAGCAGTTAGCGTAATGGCTATGTTGCTGGGCTCCCAAGTAGTCGAATGCGGTTTGAGTCTCAGACCCAGTGGCTTAAACTCACGTCGGGCGCGTGTGCGTGCATGCCCAAGATCCCAAGAGGAGAATGGAGGAGAAGGGATTGTGGTGTGGCCATCCCCCCGGGGGGTGATTTCTCGCTTTCTGTCTCTCTGTCTCTCTCTGTCTTTCTGGCGAGCGTGCATGCCCTATAGCAAAAACCTTTCAAAAAAAAAAAAAAAAAGAAATTGACTATGAGGATGTTGGTAACTATTGTTCTATGATTTTTCTACACCATTTATAAGGTGAGTCAAATAACCCTCCAATTATGAGCCAGAAAATTATTTATCCACCAAATAGTTGATATAAAGATATTAATAATGAATCGTGAAGTTCTAGGCAGTTTGTGAACTTGTATGCTTAACCATGACCTGAGACTGGCTGAAGACTAGAGGTGGATCACAGTTTTAAGTGCATGCAGAAATGGAGGTAGAAAGACTGCAGTGCAACCATGCATACCATTCAGGAGTGATTTCACCCCCATCTCTGGCAAATGCATATCCCCTCTGGCAATAAACAATAAGAAAATAATAATATGCTAATAGAGCTGATAAGTAATGGCCGATGATTATTTATTTGTTAGTAAGTTCCATTGATTATTTCCTTGGTAGCAAGTTCCATCTCTTCTCAGTTCACTTTTTTTTAATTTATTTATATTTTTTGAACGAGATTTTCACTACAGGGTGTGTGCGGTTGCCAGAGACAGAAAGATAGAAAGAGAGATATCACCCCCAGGAGAAATGGCCATGCCACAACCCCTTCTCCTCCATTCTCCTCTCGGGATTTTGGGCACATGCTCAGCATGAGTTTTAAGCCACCAGGTCCGGGACTTGAACTACAATCAACTATGCAGGAGTCCAGTGATGTAACCATTACGCCATCTGCTGGTCCCCCTCAGTTTACTCTTACAATGGGGCCAGCAAGTGGCGTGGTGGATAGGGGCGCTGGATTCCCACATGGCTGACCATGGTTCCAGTCTCAGACCTGGTGGCTTGCTTTCTCACTCTCTCTCTCTCTCTCTCTCTCTCTCTCTCTCTCTCTCTCTCTGTGTGTGTGTGTGTGTCTTTCTGGTCAAAATAAAATAAATAAATAAAACGAATGAATAAATAAAATTAAATAAATAATTCTTTAAAAAAATAAATAAAATTACTTTGTATTATTATCTCTAAGGACTTTCTCCAAACCTTGTAGTAGGGAAAAAAAATCAGTAATATCAGGTTGTTGGGAAAGTTGTGATGTATTTTTCTATGCAACAATGTATCATGATTTTCCGACAACCTACTACATGGCTGTTTCTCCTGAGAGGGGACAATTTTCAAATCTTGTTACTTTTAATTTTTTTGATAATTCAAATCTAAATAAAATTTGAATTGATAAAGTAGCTACATTTTATAATTATACCTGAATAATTTGGGCTTGATGTTCTTCAGGGTGGAAAAAAGAAGCAAGAAATAACTAACTTTTTGTCACAAGTTGACCAGGAGGAAACAGGTCTGGATATGATGACACTTGAGCACTTTTAGAAATTGAAGGATAGTATTAGGGTGCAGGGTGCTTGGCGAGAGAATGGGTAGCAAAAGCTTGAATACAGTTTGACAATTGTAGAGTTACAGATTTGACCATAGCTGCTTACACTTATAGCTTTCCTAAAATCAGTTGAAAGCATTGCCTTAGAAGAGCCTCAAAAAAGTTCAAGATCATCATTTCTTTCACGGAGGACTTTCTTGAGAGTGAGAAGAGAGAGACTTGTTTCCATCATCCTCTGAGACTGAACTCTAGGCTATAGAATATGTTAAAATCAGTGGGTAACTTGTGTAAATGGCAAGAAACAATTCATCTTCAGTGAGATTCAGTTATTTGTCATTCCTAAAACAGGTGCCTTCCAAAGTGAAATGACTTTAACAGGAGCATATTTTACATCAGTCACTCAGTATTTCCACTTTCCTCTACATACCTACATACAGACAGACAGACAGACACACACACACACACACACACACATATATTTTTTACAAATCAGCATTTTTGGAAATAATGAAAGTATGAAAAGAAATTGAAGTCCAGCTGGTAACATGAAGGTTAAGGCAACTGGATCCCATCTGGCCAATTGCACAGTTTGAGTCCCGGACCCAGCAGTTTAAAAACAATAAAACAAAACAAAACATGCCAGACTCAAATGTGTGCATGCCCAA
This sequence comes from Tupaia tana, assembly GCA_026018925.1. Taxonomy (NCBI): domain Eukaryota; kingdom Metazoa; phylum Chordata; class Mammalia; order Scandentia; family Tupaiidae; genus Tupaia; species Tupaia tana. The sequence continues at coordinate 125,947,390 of JAKSZU010000007.1, read as the reverse complement.
AATCCCAGGAGGAGAACAGAGAAGGGATTGCAGCCTGGTCATCAGCCAGTGCCAATGCCCTATGGCAAACAAACAGAAAGAAAGAAAGAAAAATTGAAATGGAGCACAGAATTAAGTAATACAATATTTGTTCTGTTGTTTTCGTCATTCTTGTACTGTTGAAGTTGACAGGATTTTGTCTCACTCTGACAAATTCAGCTTGCTCAATAATTGTTTATTCATTTAACCAGGTCCTTTGAACTTGTAGCTCTCTTTCTGGAATGTTCTTGGACCTTTGCATGGCTAGCTCTGGTTGTTTAGATCTCAGCTCAGATACATCTTTTTTTTTTTTTTTTTTTTTTTTTTTTTTTTTTTTAATAACCAGATTTTTTTAAAAGAGTTATTTTATTTTAACTTTATTTTTAATTTGACGAGAGTGCCGCCAGGTCCAGGACTTGAACCGCGATCAGCCATGTGGGAGTCCAATGCCCTTAACCACCACGCCACCAGCTGGCCCCCAGCTCAGATACATCTTTAATTTGATCATTTTATCTAAATGAAGTAGCCCCTACATCATTATCTAAGCATTTTCTTGTTTATTTCTTTGGTGTGTTTACTGTTACATGAAACTACCTGGTTCATTTTGCTTATTTATCTGATTAACAAATAGAGAGTAGTGGTAGTGAACAAAGCGGGAAGTGGATGAACTCAAGATACACAGTCATGCATTTCTTTTTCTTTTTTTTTTAAAAAAAAGAATTATTTTATTTATTTATTATTATTATTTCTCATGAGTTTTGCCAGAGAAAGAGAGAGAGAGGAAAAGTGAGAAAGCAAGCCACCCAGTCTGGGACTTGAACTGTGGTTGGCCATGTGGGAATTCCAGCGTCTTAACCACCATGCCACCTGCTGGCCCGCCATGCATTTATTAATGACAGAGACATTTTATGAGAAATGCATCATGAGATTTTGTTGTACAGACATCACAGAGTGTCCAGACATAGACCCAGAAGGTATAGCCTACTGTAGACCTGGTATAATCTTATGGAATCACCAGACACATAGGTTTGTTCTTGGGAGAAACATTGTTATGGTGCTTGGCTGTAATTTTGAGGTACAATGGCCAGGATTTGTTAGTAAATTGGTCATGGTGTATCATGGATTTGGGGGGCAGGAACAGAACTCAGATATAAAGGAAGATTTATAGGTTTTGAGCTGGAATAGCTGGAAGTACCATTCACTGAGTATGAAAGATGGTGTGGAAGTGCTCACTAAGGCTTATATTTAGGGTTTATGAAGTTTGAATTGTGAGTATTGAATTAGATTAGCAAGTGGAAATATTAAGTACCAAGTTGGATATGTGAGTATGGAGACCAGGATGAGTCTGGCCTGGATATGCATATTTGGCATCACTGTTATATCAACATAAAGATGGTTTTGAAAAGCCTAGGAATGGATAACTCACCTAGAGAGAGAAGACCGAGAAGATAGCTAAGAGAACAGCTAGGAAATTCCATACTATTTACGTAATTTAAAAAAAAAAATGCTCTAGGGTATGTGCACTTGCTGGAGAAAGACCAAGAGAAAGAGAGAAAGTGAGAAAGCATCCCCCCACACACATAAGGGGAGATAGCCAGGCTGCAATTCTTTCTCCTCCATTTTTCCTTTCAGGATTTGGGGCACACATGCACACACACTTGGTATGTTTTTCAAGCTCTGCTTTTTGGGAGACTTTTGCCATTTTCTCTTCCAAACTTTCTATTACAAAGCTTCCTCTAAGAAAACCCCTCATGAACTCCCAGGCTGGAAAGTATCCTAAATTAAAATCATTAGTCTTTAGTTGAAGTGGTAAGAACATTTTCATTGATAAGATTTAAACGCTGCACTCTATTTTGTCACCCAGGTGTTGAGATTGAGATGAGAAGAAAGAGAAAAACATTGCATTGTTCACTTTTCCATCAAGGCAGGACATTGACCATGTTCCATAACTGAAAATGGCAACACAAATAGGCAACTATCAGCAAGAAGAAAGCAGGTCAATATTATTACCAGACAAGTCAAATGTTAAAGAAAACTTTAAGTGAGGTAAAAACATTATTTTTACATAGACAAAAGATTGCACTCCAAAACAAGGCTAAATAGTGTCAATCACTCATAGACTTACATACATTTTCTGATGTTTCTCAAATTTCAATCATTTGTATAGTATCTTCATAATATACTTAATATTTTGCTTCAAATTGACATATATTTAATTTAAATGAAAATGGAACTTTATATTGCTGCAGATAGAAAATGAAATTCACTGGGACTAGCAGTTGGCGTAATGGTTATGTCGCTGGACTCCCATGTAGCCGGCCGTGGTTCGAGTCCCGGACCCAGTGGCTTAAACTCAAGCCGGGTGCGTTTGCATGGGTGTGTGTGCCCAAGATCCTGAGAGGATAATGGAGGATTGCGACGTGGCCATCCCCGCTGTGGGGTGGCTTCTCACTTTCTGTCTCTCTGTCTCTCTCTGTCTTTCTGGCAAGCACATGTGTCCTATAGCAAAAACCTCTCCAAAAAAAAAAAAAAAAAGAAGAAAGCAAGCAAAGAAAACTGGGAGGACCAGCAGGTAGCGTAATGGCTATGTCACTGGCTACCATGTAGTTGACCGCGGTTTGAGTCCCAGACCCAGTGACTTAAACTCATGCTGGGCACGTGTGTGTGTGCCCAGGATCCTGAGAGGAGAATGGAGGAGAAAGGATTGCAGCATGGCCATCCCCCTGGGGGGTGATTTCTTGCTTTCAGTCTCTCTGTCTCTCTCTTTCTGGAGAGCGCACACGCCCTATAGCAAAAACCTCTCAAAATAAAAAAAGAAAGGAAACTGGATAAATAAGATGTTTTGTATTTATGTGGTGGAATATAATGATGTTAAACAGATCATGATCATATCTCAAAAACATAGAGCTCAGTTACATGGCAGTAAATATTAAGTAAAATTTTATAACCATTGTCTGCATATCAGACACAAAGTAAAAAGTATACAGGCGAGTTGAAAGAATACATATCAAAATAAAGATAGCTTCTGGGAAGATTAGTATGAAAACACCACACCATTAAAAGAAATGTTTTATTTCTTTCATCTTACAAAACGTATAAAGCAAATACATTAAAACGTTAGTATATCACAGGAAACGGCAGTAATTGTTAGTGTTTCTTTAGTTTTCTGTCAAAAAATACTTTGATGACAAAAATAACAATATTATCTTGACTTTAAAAATTACAAGTGTTTGCTTTTTAGTGGTAGAAAGTGTAAACACAAGACAGGTGGCTCATTATTTCCTCAAAGTAATGCTTTATCTTTTGATTCTGAGTTTTCTTTCATTCTGACCTTCTAACTTCTACATAATGTTTGGTTTCATTTTTCATTAAGTATTTTAGTAATTTCTGAAGCATCATTTGACAGAGGGAGAAAAAACTAGTCTATAAAAAAGTTGCATGGTTTATCTGATTGAGGTTCAACTATTATGGTCTCTCATGAAAATGTTTATACTGTAAAATACTAGTCAAATTCATAAATCACAAAGTAACATGAACTATGATACCAAGAAGTTTTTGACAGAGGCACTGACTCTTAGAAGCTTGCTTTGCACACTCTAGATTTTTGTTTTCTAGACATCATCCAATTTCTCTTTCAATTAACTGTCCTCTTGTTCCAAGCAATAGAAAAAAGAAGAGGTAAAATTGTGGTTCAAACAGTTTTGTATCAGTTTCTGCTTTCCTGTCATAGTTTATTATATTAAAACAATATGCCTTTCTTAATTTGAAAATGTATATTGTAATTAAACACAAAACTTCAAGAACCTTCAAGTTATACTCAAAAAACCTTTAAGAACCACATACTTAGATTCTTGAAGTATTTAGAATACAATAAAACGTCTGAGATCACCTGTAGATATGGACATTTTCCACACTACACTTTAAAAGAGATTTTTGAGAATACATGTTAAGCAGGGGAATTGCAGAGACATAAAAATGGTAAGTTAAAAGAAATCAGTGATGGGCCAGCAGGTGATGTGGTAGTTTGGGCCGCTAGACTCCCAAATGTCTGACAGTGGTTTGAATCCTGGACCTGGCAGCTTGCTTTCTCACTTTCTTTCTCTCTCTCTGGTCAACTTCAAAAAAATAAAATAAAATAAAGTAAAATAAAATAAAATAATGACAATGAATAAAATAATATAATTATTTAAAAAAAGAAGTGAATGATAATTCTGTCTCTGGGTGATGGGATTATGAATTATTTTATTCTCTGTATTTTGCACTTTTCAAATTTTCTACACATAAGATGTGATCTGGAAGAAATGAAAAGAATTCCAAAAGAAACGACATGTAGTGCGTGATTACAGTACATGATATTAAGTAGAGAATAAATAAAAACTTCTTTCCGGATATTTCACCAACAGAACAGAACGCCGACTTTCAGCTAACACGCCCGCCTTTTATTAGCCACACACAACCAACGGGCTGAAAGAAAAATCTGAATTTCCTTTCCCATGATTCCCTTCTCAGTAGTTTCTCCGGTCTCCGAGAGCGTCAAACTCTCGCTTGGAGAACTGTAGCCCGCCCCTCTCTCTCCTTACTGGTCATTTACGACTGGTCCCGCCCCACTCGCTCTGTATGAGGGAGCTGATTGGATAAAAGGGGAGGCCGCGGGCGAGACGGCTGCTGACAGTCGGCGTGGAGGCGTGGCCATAGCCTGCCCCAAATTCTACCCATCCTGCCGCACCACCATGTACCGAGCACTCCGACTCCTCGCGCGCTCGCGTCGCATTCTGCAAGCTCCAGCCTCGGCCTCCGCTCCCGGCCTGGGCTGCGCGCCCATTCTCCTGCTCCGGCTCCCTAACGCCGCTCGCATGGTGAGCGCAGGCCGCCTGTCCCCCGGCCTCCCCTCGGTGACCTTCAGCCTTCCTGCTGGCCAGCGCGGTCGCCCGTGGGCCGGCGGAGGTATTCCCGGGCGTCCGGGCCGAGCCACACTGGGCTTCGAGCCGACTCCGGCGTGGCTGGCCTCCCGGCTGGGGGACCTCCTGCACCGCGGGGGTTGAGCCTCAGCCCTGGCTAGGGGGCTCTTGGGGAGCCGATGATGAGGGACCTGCTGGGCCTGTCTGGCCCCTCCCGGAATCTGTGGCCGGGCAGGGGCTGGGGCGTCGGGGGGTAACCCGCCTTGGCTCGCTCACTGCTTCGCTCCTGCGGGTTCCGAGTCCCCCAGCCTTGGGGCATTGTCTTCAGGGTCAGCGCCCCCGGTGGGGGAGAGTGTGGGAAGCCGGGCAGCGCCTGCCCCTGCCCGGCCCCTTAGTAGGGCGCTACTGTCCGGACGGTAGTCTCCAAGTCCCCGAACTTAGTTTTACGGTTCTCATGGCACAGTGGACTGCTTTCCGGCCCCCTAGTTAAGGTGAAAGGTTCTTAGAAAATTCATGGTTTTACTTGTCATGAAATTGCATGTTTAGATTATTAGGCTGAATATAGATTTTTCCCCACAATTTTTGTAACCCCCTGAACTTCATAAACATGGACATAATATTCAGAGACAGGTTCAGGAGATTGGATAGACCCTAACTATAGCTGCATCTGTCATTTTTATTCAGAAAGATAGCTCAGGAAGTTAAAGGTTCAAGTTTTGACGTGCTTACTTAAAACACACCCTCTTGCTCTTTAGTGTTACCCTCCGTAAGGCAGACTTTTAAAGCATTACATACATATGTATATTGTTAGGATAAGTTTGAGAAATTATGGTAGTTAGGAAGAGTTACTCTTTGCACTGTTCCCTGCGGTGTAGCATGAGGTTTGCAGTTTCAGGGACGTGATTTTCAATCTTACTCTGCTACTTGGTGTGAGTCTAGACTTCAGGCAAGTTGTGCCTCAGTTTCTGCGTGTAAAATTAAAATAATTACAGCTACTCAGCAAGAATGTACATGTGAAAATCTAGTAGTGATTGCTCATTAAATAAGTGTCCCATGTAGGGTATTTCAAAATATCATGACATTTTCTGGGCTAGATGAAGAAGATTCACAAGTTTGTGAAGTATGGATTTATAGTGTATTATTTTGGTGCAAAAAAAACCCCAGAAATCCATTCATAGTTTTCTCATAATGCGTATTGTCCACGAACTTTTTCATGAAATTCAAGGTAATTGGATGGTATCATTATACCTGAAACTACAAAATCTGGGTTGCTTTATATTCCTGGGGTTTCCTGCTCTACTAATTTTAGTACCTTCAGTTTTCTTTTTATTTATTTATTTATTTTACTTATTTAGTGTCTTATAAAGACAAATAGAAGACTGGAGAACTTATGAGTCTGTTTTGTTGAGTCAAATGTGAAACATTACCTCTTAAGGTTGAGACTTTAGCTAAAATCAGATGAGTGTAGATTTTTTTTTTTCATAGTACCAAACACATATTTTGCCCTGTAGCCTTTTCTCTCAGCTCCAAAATCTCTGTTGATTTGTTAAAAAGTTCTTTCTTTTGCTAATGTTGAGAAATTCACACATCCCTGGAGTCCATAAATTACCTTTTAATTTAAAAGAATGCATAAAAGATTATCCAATAGAAAGATAGCATATTTACTGAATGTCTTATATGTATCTGGCCTTGTGAATAAAGTTCGGTGACTACTGGGAGAGATTAAAACTGTTAAATTTTAAGCAAAGAAACCACACAATGAATGATTACAATGTGATAAATACTACAGAACAGAAAAAGTACATTGAGAATGAGACTGTTTAACAAGGAGAACATCTGTAATAGGACCTTGGTATCATGGTGGATAGGGAATCCCTACATTAATGAAGAGACTTGATGTTGATCCTGTATTTTAGGACCAGGCAGACTTTTTTTTTTTTTTTTTTTCAGAAAGAAACAACACAAAACACAATGAAGTCAGATGTTGAGTTTTATCTTGAGATAAGTCTTATAACATGAGAAATGATTTGGATTTTCTTGAATACTGCAATATTCTTTTAAACCACTTTAGATTGAGAATTTGAGGAACTTTTTTTTTTTAATAGAGTTTTTGTTGTAGGACGCATGCACTCCATGGAGAGAAAGACAGAAAGTGAGAAATTACCCTCCAGGAGGATGGCCACACCGCAATCCTTTCTCCATTTTTCTCTTGGGATTTCGGGTACACCCAAACATATGCACCTGAAATGAGTTTCAAGCTACAGGGTCCACCACTCAAATCGTCATCAACTGCATGGGAGTCCAGTGACGTAACTATTGTGCTATCTGCTGGTTCCAATGTCTTACCTTTCTTTTAGGAAATGCCACGGTTTGTTTAAATGTTAATAGTTATCTTGTCCATGCATTTGATGGGGACATGTAACAGGCCCAAGGTCTGCATTTTCTGGTTGACCTTTCAGGTTTTGACTAGTCTGCAAATTTTGAAAATTAATTCCTGAGATTTCTGAGTTTAGTGGCTGGTAACAGAACTTAGTATTTCTAGAACCTATAGCAGTCATACTGTAGTGGATACTGGACACATTAAACCATCAAGTGACAATGTTCTTTTCCCTAAAATTCTGCTCTCTGGATTATGGGATATGAAGATACAGTTTTCAAAAAGACTAGCTTTTTATTATAATAGATTATGTTATGTGAATTTAAAACTTCTAGTTAAGAGATACCATCCATCAGTTCATTTTTTCATCAAAAACACTGATAATTTTTTCACTGACTTAAGTAAGCCTACCTCCTTTTTTTCCCAAGCTACTGTGAAGACATTATTTATATGATAATATGGGAAAGTATTGAAAACCACACAAGTATTTTTCAAACCTGAGATGGACTCATTAATGGATGGTGAAATCAATGTAGGAGGTAGTGACCAGCATTATTGATTTTTTTTAAACAGATTAGAACATGGAAAGATTTGAATGCATGACATATATGCAGGTACTGCAGAAAATTTATGGAAAATGGAATCCAGGTATAAGCTTATTCTGGTGCAAGTAGTTTTGAAATCCATGCATAGTATTTTCATAATGTGCAATTTCTGAGAACTTTTTGAAAAGCCTCTCATAATGTTTAATGAAATTTTTGTTGTAGGTTTTGTGCCCATGCGCATAGCAAGGTGGTAAAGAAGTTAGTATTGTCACTGCTGTCATTGCTAATGTTACTGGTTATTGCATAGCTAATGTTATTGGTGTAAAGTTATATGTGTTTGCGTTCATTTTTCTAAAGAGAGGATTCTTCGCTTTCCTTAGATTCTCAAAGGGTCTATACCCTGAAAAGTCTAAGACCTGACCTATGCCATCTGCATCTTTCCTTTAGAGCCAAGAAAGGCTGACTTGTATTCTGTAATGGAAGGTGGTGTTAGTGGTCAGTTGTCTGACTGCGAACCATAAGTGTTTGTATAGTACTGTGCTGCCTGGCAGTCATAGTGTTTGTACACCACAGCTGAATTTGTTTAAATATATTTACAAATTTCAAAGCATCATTTTTAGACTATTTTCACAAGCTCTCCATAAAATAGACATTAACCTAAGTAGATTGAATCGGCCAAATCTTAACCAGTATTATGCATACTCTTGGAAAGGAAATGATTACTATTTGTACTTCAGAGACTTCTTTGTATTTATTGTCTGCATAGGGTATGAATGCTACAGTCTATCTTTAGCATATGGACTAATACACGTGTGGGACAACAGTGTCTCAAGAAAAGAACTAAAATAGAATGAGGATCAAATAAAATTTTTTATCTTTATGTTATATTAAAATTTTGTTGCCTTTACAGCTGATGTTACTGCTTTTGATATATTTTTTTTCTTTCCCCAAGCTGTAACAGTGTTTTATCTTGTATTTAGGCCAGCCAAAATACCTTCCGGATAGAGTATGATACCTTTGGTGAACTCAAGGTCCCAAACGATAAGTACTATGGTGCCCAGACCGTGAGATCTACAATGAACTTTAAGATTGGAGGTGCTACAGAGCGCATGCCAGTAAGTGGCTATTGTGGGAAGTGATGTCTTATTTTGGATGAACTGGGCTATATTCAATGAGTTACTTTATTTTATAGGTAAATATTTTATATAGTTAAAATGTAAAATTATTAGAGAACTGGCTTTCCAAGTAGTACAATGTTCTTTTCTTTGTTTTGTTTTGAATTGCCACAGGTCACATGTGCTCGCAGAGACAAAAGGAGAAATTTCCCCTCAGTGGGATGGGATGTGGTCGTGCTGCAATTCCTTCATTTCTCCATACTGTCAGGATTGTGGATATGCATGCACTTGCACCCAGTGTGTTTTTCTGGCTTCCTGAGCTGATATTTATTCATGATAGGCCATGTGGGGTTCAGCGCTCTTACCCACTAGGCTATGGGCCAGCTCTGGAAGAACTTTTAGCGTTCTGTTACTTTGACCCATGTCTTTGATAATTTCAGATTTTTATTTAATAGAGCTAACTGACTGTCTTTTCATTCTTGCTGGGTTGAGCATGTATAGATTTTGCTAAGATTTTATAGTTTGTAAACATTTTGAATTTCAATATTCAAATCCTTTTTTTTAACTTAAAACTCATATTATTCTTTTCATTTGTTTTTTTTTAGGTTTTTTGCTATAATAGGGCACATGTACTCACTAGAGACAGAGAGAGGGAAAGTGAGAAATCACCCCCCCCCCCCGGGGGGGGGGGAGGATTACCATGCCATAGTCCCTTCTCCATTCTTCTCTTGGGATTTTAGACATACACACAGTTATGCAGCATGATTTTCAAGCCACCAGGTCTGGGTCTTGAACTGGGGTTGGTTATGTGGAAGTCCAGTGCCTTGAACACTGTGCCACCTTCTGGCCCCCAGGTTTTTCTTTTTTCATTTTTCAAGTTTTTCCCACTGGGTATGTGCTCTCACCAGAGAGAGACAGAGGGAAAAATGAGAAATCACCCTCACCCACCCTGCCCAGGGGGGATGGTCACACCATAGTCCCCTTTCCTCCTATCTCCCCTCAGGATCTCGGGCATACACAAACATGTGCCCAGTGTGATTCTCAAGCTGCCAGGTCCCGAACTCAAACTGGTTAGTCATGTGGGAGTCTGGTGTCCCGATAACCACACCACCCACTAGTCCCCAGATTTTCCTTTAATATTAGGCTTTCTGCTTTGGCTTTAATTTCCAGAAAAGTGTACAGCGTACATCAAAGTATATTTCTTTACCATGTCTGGCATATAATCAATAACATTTAAGAATTTGTTCAATGCCACACGAACGATTTAATGATTAAAAAACTTCCGACCCCATTTCATTAAATCGGAGATGCCATCAATTAGAAGATGCATCAATATGCAATGCTAAGAAAGAGAAAGACTGCCAATTAAAGTTGTGACAGGTCATAGATTGTAAGATGCAACTTGATTTCAGAGATGTTCAAGTGTGAAAAGAATTGATGAAATACATTAGATATCCTTCTGGAGCCCAACTGGAAAGTGAAAATAGTGACTGAAGGACAGGCTAGTAAGTCTAGAAGTAACCAGATTTCACTAGTGAGAGATTGTTTAATAGTTATCTTTTTTTTTTTTTTTTTTTCCTTTTTTTGGAGAGGTTTCAGCTATAGGGCGCGTGCGCTCGCCAGACAGACAGAGAGAGACAGACAGACAGAAAGCGAGAAATCACCCCCCAGGGGGGATGACCATGCCGCAATCCCTTCTCCTCCATTCTCCTCTCGGGATCTTGGGCACGCAGGCACATGTGCCCAGAGTGAGTTTAAGCCACCGGGTCCGGGACTCGAACCACAGTCGACTACGTGGGAGTCCAGCGACATAGCCATTACACTAACTGCTGGTCCCTAATAATTATCTTCTAAGTGTAATTTTTATCCTAAATGTTTTTAACTTTCATATTTTAAGTCAAAGCCTTCAAGACTGAATCTTGATAGATTTACAGAATTTGACAACAGGCAGCTAAATCTTAAGAAAATCTCTGTCATTACGTCTCACGCACAGCTTACTTGATGGTGAGATAAACATTGCTCCTGACTACACATTTGGGTGATGAAGGATAGTGGCCCGTCCTAAAATACCCTCATATGATTCGATTTCTGAAACTGAGGAGTTCAGCCCAAGCCGATACTGGTCGGAGTGAGCATGGCTCATGTTTTGATTGTCCTGCTTCAGCCAGCAAGTTACGTGGTCCTCGGGTATGTGGTTGCTGCTTCCACTCCATAGGCAGGGCAGCTATTTGGAATATACGTCTGTGGAAAGTAAATTCATGAGGTATCAGTTTTGTCACATTTGACTTCATCTGAGTGAAATTCCTGATATTAAATATAACACAGACTGTAAGTACTCTGAATAGTATGACCTATTTGTACCTGCGACCAAAAGGAAAACAAAAGCAAAAAGATTATGAACTTCTAATGTGAGTATTAGGAATAATTGACCCTTATTGTCAGCCCCAGGAATTAGTGTTGACATTTTATTTTAATGGTGTTCAGTGAAACTCTCTGCTGTGACCCTTTTATTTTAATGGGCCCCCCAGTACTGGGTCAGTCCCTCTGTTCAGAGGGCTGGTGTTCACTGGCGTTTGGTTATGATTGTGGTGCTGGGTCAGCCCACAGCTGCAGTGGGCTGACCCTGCAGAAACTTACATTCCCACTTGTTTTCACATCTAGTGCTTTTAAAGTCTTTTCAATCTTGTGTACCATTTCTCTCTATTTGTTTGAGTAAAACATTTATAATGGGAGCCGGCAGGTGGTTTGTTGGTTAAACGCACTGGATTCCCACGTGGCCAACTGCAGTTCAAGTCCCAGACCTGGCAGCTTGCTTTCTCACTTTCCCTTTCTCCCTCTCTATGTCTTTGGTCAAATTAAAAAATAATAATAGCAAATGGAATTAAATAAAAACAAATAATTCTTTTAAAAAGAAACCATTAGTGGGAACCAGCAGTTAGCGTAATGGCTATGTCGCTGGACTCCCACGTAGTTGACCACGGTTCGTGTCCTGGACCCGGTGGCTTAAAACTCACGCCGGGTGCGTGTGCGTGCGTGCCCAAGATCCCGAGAGGAGAATGGAGGAGAAGGGATTGCGGCGTGGCCATCCCCCCTGGGGGGTGATTTCTCGCTTTCTGTCTCTATATCTCTCTCTGTCTGGCGAGCGCACGTACCCTATAGCGAAAACCTCTCCCCAAAAAAAAAAAGAAAAAAAAAGAAACCATTAGTAATGTCTTCATTTTAGCCACTTAAAATTCAAAATAAAAATGTTCTGGCTTTTCTTTTTGCTTTGCTCCTCAGCTTTAACTCACTGGTTCAGGTTTATGTGTTTAATGTCTTTTTGTTTTTCTTTGTTTTTTTTCTACTTTGATTTTCCTCTGAGGACTATAGTTTCTCTTTCATCTCTTTCTTCCTCACTTTCCTTTTTTTCTTTGGCTTTTTGCCCAAACAAACTTGATATGGGTAGGTTGTCAGGAAAGTCACGACACATGCTTTGCATAGAAAAACACGTCTCGACTTTCCTGACGACCTAATACATACTACATTCTCTAGTATTAGTTTTGACCAGAAGTCATAATTCACTTGTCTTATAGAAACCAGGTTACTTCATTGAAATTTTATCAAAAGATGTTCAACTTATCCTTTTACTATTTAGTGAGGTGATTTGGGTAGAAAATGAACAAATCAGGTAAGGTCTGTGGTCCAGCAGTAAGTGTGCTGCTCAGGAAAAGCCAGGTCCCTCATGGTGAATGCAGTTTGAATCTTTGGCCTTGTCAGCCTGAGACACACTAGACAAGTGTGCTAGTTCCTGGGATCCATTGGACTGAGGGCTGGGGGAATCGTGGCATGGCCAGACCCTGCAGTCTCCCTGCTCCACCCCCTCTGTCTTATGCACATGTTCTCTTTTTCTCTCTGGCGTGTATACTTACACATGCTCGCTCATTATTAAAGAAAAGTTAAAAAAAAAAAAAAAGAAAATGGAATGATCTGCAATATATCTGCCGCTATCAACTTTAGGTCTGGAGAACTCTGGGTTTAAAAAAAAATTCTGAGAGAAATTTCCAGTAATCTACTAAGTGTCAGGGATTCACTAACTAGAATATATTGTTTTTTGGCCTTGTGACTAAATGATACCTAATCAGTAATGGTTTATTTCATACTGATGGGCGATGAAATACGTTACTGATTTTTTTTTTCTTTTAAAGAGAAGAAGGAAAAAATTATGCAATATGGCATCTAATGAGAGAAAATAGTGGCTTGTACTGGTGAAATGATTGAGTACCATTTATTTTTATGTATAGTGTATGAAATAAAATGTAAACTTTATAGTATGTATGTATATGTGTATATATCATATATATATAGGATAGAGTATGTGAATATGTATGTGTACATATATGAATGTGTGAGTCATAGGCACATACGTTGGATTGTTGGGAAAGTCATGGTACATAGAAGAACATAGAAAAATACATCATGACTTTCCCAGCAACCTAGAATAGGGGGCAGTGTACAGTCTGTGTTGCTGAATGCACTATACACTCTGAGAGATATGTTAGGAGATTGTGTCAGTGTGAACATCACAGAGTATACATGAGCAGTATAGCCTACTGCACTCTAGGCTGTGTAGTATACCTCATATGCGTCTTCTGGACCACTGTTGTATGTATGGTTCACTGTTAACGAGAACTTCATTGTGCAAAGCATGACTGTATTTGCTTTTGTTTGATTTCCTTAATAGACATATATGATAATAGTGATTCTTGGTTCATCATATGTCTGTCTGTATCTTATTCTCTATCTTGAAAATTTTAGGTTATAATGTTCCTTTTTATTTTACAGTTTTTGCATCTACATAAAATACTTTCATGCTTAACTGAAATTGCAAATTTGAGATATTTTTCTGATTAATTTTAGATCCCAATTATTAAAGCTTTTGGCATCTTGAAGCGAGCGGCTGCTGAAGTAAACCAGGATTATGGTCTTGATTCAAAGATTGCTAATGCAATTATGAAGGCAGCAGATGAGGTAGGAGGTGATGAGTATGTTTAATTAATATTATCAGACCCTTGTCATCCACTTGAAGATATAAGCTCTGAAAGGAGGGCCAGCAGGTGGCGTGGTAGTAACGGCTCTGGACTTCCACATGATGGACCACGGTTCAAGTCCCAGACCTGGAGGCTTGCTTTCTTACTTTACTTCTTTCTTTCTCTCTCTGTCTGCCTCTCTCTGGTGAATGCATGTGTACCATAGCACACAAGAAAATAGTAATAAATAAAATTAAATAAATAATAATTTTTAAAAACTCTGAAAGGAGGAAAGGGGCTCTGCAAATTCTTGAATTAATGAATTTCATGATAGAATAACAACAGCATTATTTAATGAGAATATTAATACAGTGCTTAAAATACATTGTGACAAAATGTATGAATGATTATGTGCTGTTTACTTTTTTTTTTTTTCCCTCTTGTAGAGAGGTTTTTTTCTGTAAGGCATTGTGTACTTGCTGGAGAGACAAAAGAAAGACAGAAAGCAAGAACTCACACCCTCCCCCCCAATAGGGGATGGTCCCTAGCAATCCCTTCTTCTCCATTCTCCTCTCGGGATTTTGGGCATGCATGCACATACACCTGGCATGTATTTTAAGCCACTCAATCTGAGACTCGAACCATGTTTAACTATATGGAAGTCTAGTGATGTAACCATTATGCCATCTGCTGATCCCGACCATTTTCATTTAAGCCTCTTCAGTTTCTTCATAAGTTTGTATAGTGTTAAGAAAAAATTTTGAAAACACACTTCAAATTTTATTTTGGATTTCTTAGTTTATGTATAAAAGATTCTTTTTAAAAGTAATTGATTTTTTTGATAACGTGTATCAAGAATGCAACTTCATTAATCCATATTGTCTCAAGGAAGCAGTAGAGACAAAAATTTGAAAACCGTGTACATAGTATTGTTCATTGTAGTACTATTTATAATAATAGAATAAATATAACATCTAACTGTAACAATTGCTTGAGTTATAGCCATTTGGGAATCAGAAATTTTGTTTTTAAAAGATTAGCATAGAACAAAGACTAGTCGATAAATAGATCAAAGGATTGTAAAAACGTATGTGTTTTCTATTAAGTTTTCACATAGATATATGCATATATACACATACCACATATACATTACACACATGTAAGCACACCCGTTGCATGTAATAGGGATTGGAAGGAGATATTAACATGCTAATGGTCATTATTTGTGAGCAGTGGAACTGTAGTGATTTATATTTTTTCAATTCTGGAAATTTTCTATACTGATCACCCATTATTTTTATACAACTAGAAAAAAAGTTTTAAAGCAAACTAAATGTTCAAAGTAACACATTTTTCTTAAATTCTGATTTTTTAAGCTACAATTATTCCAGAAGGTGAAATTACACACCTATTCTTTAGGAAAGCTTATAACCTATAAGCTAACATAAGCTAAAACTATTAAAAATTGACAAAAATAGGGGCAAATCTGGGCAGTGTTGTTTCTGTATTTAGCAGTTGTTACTTACTGGACATCTGTGGGATGAAGTGTAAACTCACATTTTCAAGTCACTAATTCGTTATATCTTGCTGGCTCTGGGAGTTACATCTGTTGGATATTCCCGCTGAGCACCAAGGGTAAATGTATCTAAAAACAGCATATTTGCCAGGTTAGCAGGTGGTCTTCTGTTAGCAGAGGAGGAAAAAAATACTAAAGATGGCTTTGATTCTGTTTTTGTTTGAAACCAGTGAATTGTCATACCATTCAGAATAGATAATATTTCACTTTTTAAAGTATTCGCTTGATTGGCACAAGTTCCTGCAGAAACCTAGATTTGTGGGACAACCGTATCCCAACTCTGGCACCATTGTCACATCACTCGGCACATGGAAACCTATCAGAGGAGCTTACTTAATCGTAGTCGCTTAAAATAGCTAAATGAATATTTTTTATCTTTAAGATATTCAGTTTCAACATTTTTTCTGCAGGTAGCTGAAGGTAAATTAAATGATCATTTTCCTCTCGTGGTGTGGCAGACTGGATCAGGAACCCAGACAAATATGAACGTAAATGAAGTCATTAGCAACAGAGCAATCGAAATGTTAGGAGGTGAGCTTGGCAGCAAGAAACCTGTGCATCCCAATGATCATGTTAATAAAAGCCAGGTTAGTATGTGATCTCTCTTTTCTCCTTTTTTGTTATAAATTGAAAACATTCCTGAGATTTTTCTTGTAAAACAAGCATTTGCTTTTTGACCAGCAGAATTCATTAGGTTTATATTTTTTCATTGAGAAAATTCTACACTTCTTATTTCTTTGAGGAATCTTAGTTTTATGTCTTATAGTTTATAAAAATCACTTTTAGGGTACCTGAATTTAGTATACGTGCGTATCGTTTGATTTATTTTAAGAAACTTCTTAACTTGAAATAATTTTATTCTATAAAAAAAATTGCAAAGGTAGTTGCAAGAGTTCCTGTATTCCCTTTACTCAGCTACCTTTTATTTTTTTTTTTGGAGAGATTTTCGCTATAGGGCGCGTGCACTCGCCAGACAGACAGAGAGAGACATAGAGACAGAAGGCGAGAAATCACCCCCCAGGGGGGATGGTCACGCCGCAATCCCTTCTCCTCCATTCTCCTCTCGGGATCTTGGGCACGCACACACACGCGCCCGGCGTGAGTTTTAAGCCACGGGGTCCGGGACGCGAACCGCGGTCAACTACGTGGGAGTCCAGTGACATAGCCATTACACTAACTGCTGGTTCCCTACTCAGCTACTTTTAATGTTAATGTCTTACATAACCAAGGTACATTTATCAAAAGTAAGAAGTTAAATTGATACAGTACTCTTAACTAAAAATCAGACTTTTTTAGAATATCCCAGTTTTTCCTCTAATGTCCTTTTTCTTATCTAGGTTCTAGTCTAAGCTATCCACTCCATTTTGTCCCATGTTCCTTCAGTCTCCTCTGATCTGTAACAGATTGTTTGACAGATTGTTTTTTGTGATTATCTCAATTTCTTTGGGTCACTATAATTAAAGACCATAGACTGGGTAGCTTGTAAACAACAGAAATTTATTTCTCACGGTTCTGAAGGCTGTGAAGTCTCCAAGATCAAGACACTGGCCAATTCAGTGTGTGCTGAAGGCCATTTTCCTAGTTCATAGACAACTATCTTTCTATTGTATTCTCACATGGTGGAAGGGGCAAAGCAGTTCTCTGAAGGCACTAATCTCTTTCATGAGGTTTCTACCCCCATGATCTAAATCACTTTACAAAGATCCTACCTTGGGACCAGCAGTTGGTTTAATGGCTATGTCGTTGGACTCCCATGTAGTCAACTGCGGTTCAAGTCCCAGGCCTGGTGGCTTAAACTCAGACTGGGCGTGTGTGCTTATGTGCCCAAGATCCCGAGAGGAGAAGGGATTGTGGCATGGCCATCCCCCATGGGGGGTGATTCCTCGCTTTCTATCTCTCTGTCTCTCTCTTTCTGGAGAGCGCACACACCCTATAGCAAAAAACTCTCAAAAAAGAAAAGAAAAAAAGGTCCTACCTCCTAATACTATTACATTGGGGTTAATTTCAACATGAGAATTTTAGGAGACACAATCATTCAGACCACAGTAGTAACCTTGACTCTTTGGAAGTAGTGGCCAAATATTTTGCAGAATGTCCCTTAATTTTGATGTGTCTGATATTTTCTCATCATTAGATTGAGACTGACTTTTTGGAAAGTCTGCTACAGAAGTAAAGGACCAGTTTCTTTGCATTGTATGAGGGAATATGTGAGAGTAATATGACTTATTAGTGGTGATGTTTACCAACTCTCTCCATTGCAAAATTACAATTTTTCCTTTTCCATATCCTATTTGTTAGAAATGAGTCATTAAAGTCATTCTTATATTCTGGGTACCATATGAGTTTCAGTTCCTACAAGAGAAGAATCCCCCAAAATTTTTGGACATTTAAAAATCATTAGCATAATTAATAGTGATACTTTGAAGACATGCAAATAAATATCTTCTTTCTCCATTTTTTTTTTTTTTTTTTTTTTTTAATATTAAGATAGGGTCTTACCAGGACCAGCAGTTAGTGTAATGGCTGTGTCTCTGGACTCCCACGTAGTCGACTGCGGTTTGAGTCCTGGACCCTGTGGCTTAAACTCACGCCGGGCACGTGTGTGTGCGTGCCCAAGATCCCGAGAGGAGAATGGAGGAGAAGGGATTGCAGCATGGCCATCCTCCCTGGGGGGTGATTTCTCGCTTTCTGTCTCTCTGACTGTCTGGCAAGCACACTCGCCCTATAGCAAAAACCTCACCAAAAAAAAAAAAAAAGATAGGGTCTTACCATGTCGTGAGCCTTTTGCCTGAGCCTCCTACCTGGGACAACAGGCATGTATCATTGGACCCAGCTCTTTTTTTTCAGTCATTGTTTTACTGTATTGCCTAGTCCAGCCTCAAACTCGTGCTCCTCCTGCCTCAGCCTCCCTGAGTTACTGGGCTGGTAAGCACGTGGTACAATGTTCGGCCTTTTATTGCAGGTAGAACTAGGAATTAAACCTGGGGCTGCCATGTGCTCCCCTCCTGTGAAGTACAGGATCTTAGAAGCACGCCCCACTGTCTCTGGGCCTCTCAGACTTCTACCCACAGTTTTAACATTCCTCAATGGATCTTGTTTATAGCAATTACTACTATAGTGCTTTAAAAATGATTTTTAGTTTTTCTTATTCTTCCTAGGTTTTTGCTTAAAATAACTAAATGAATATTTTTTATTTTAAAAATATTTTATAATTATTATTTAAAATGGTGCTAGAATTTTCTTTAATAAAGCAAGAAATGTTTATAAAAGATTGTATGTATTATATAATTTATTTTCTTCTTACTATCTTTAAATGCAGAAATTTAGAAATTTTTCTTAAGGAGGATTTGTCTTCCTTCCCTATTGATTTATTTACTCAATCCTTTACGTGTATCAAATCCTTATTTTATTCTTTGGGTTATAATTAGACACCTTGTTATTTGTATTGTTGCTCAAATTATTTCAGCTCTGGGAATCCCTGTGCAGATGATGCTTATGTCCTTCAGACATGACAGCATCCTTTTCCTTCTTTCTTTCTTTTTCTTTTCTTTTCTTTTTTAAGCACATCCTTACTTTCTGGCTCTATAAGATACTCCAATCATACATATCTAGTGTTTTCCCTGCCTCTCCCCCAGAAGCAGCCATTTTTCAAGGAATTCTTGGAGAATCTCATTGGAAAGTGATATTTAGAAACCAAAATCTCTGGGTACTAGATATAGTTGAATATATTTTTAAATGCTGAGGGGGACTTTTTTCAGAGATTTTCATTATATGAAGTATTGTCCATTTCAAACTTGAGTTTAAGTATGACTTTATCTTTTACATATACTGAAATATGAATCTGTTTCAGAATAATCCTGTATGTGTGTGTTAGAATAGGGGAGTTGGGTAGAGTTACAGATGAAACAAGATTGGCTACATGTTGATAATTATTTGAATTTAGGTGATAGGTACATGCATGTCCATCTGCATTTTTGTCAGTGGTTTGATAATTTCCATAAACAGTTAACTATACTAATAATGAATGTGTCTTTAAATCACATCGTACTTTAAAAGTACGGGGTCATCACCCAAGAATGGAGCGTAAGTGTACGTGGCTGCGTAGGTCTCAGTTTTGCCAGTTCCGAAATATTTCGGCAAGTCACTTAATCTCTGTAAGAGCTTAACATTCCTATTTTTAAAATACTGCCAGAATTTTCTAAGGGTTTAATAAAGCAAGAAATGTTTACAGAAAATTGTGTACATTATATCATTATGATATTTTATTATTATCTTTAAATGCAGTTGTTAACTATACTCCATTGAGCTGTCATTAGCAAGCAGAGCTAATATGTATTAAGTTTACAGTATGCAAAGGAACTTCAAAAAATTCACGGCAAAAATGGAATTAAAATATGAGTTTATTTTCTATAAATTTTTTGAAGACCCTTTGTATGATATGTATATAACCCTGTCCTGAGTGTGTCCCCTATAGGAAGCCAGGTTGCTCCTTATTTGATCCTAAATGACCTGTGACTTGCCACACATTAACAGAACTCAGTACTATATACACTGAGTTTTTGGTAGTAATTTGGTGAGTTTTTTCATTGAGACATCAAGTTCGTTTTTTGTTATCTCTGATTTAACATATTATATCTCCTCTGAAAAATTTCCAACAGAGCTCAAATGACACTTTTCCCACAGCAATGCACATTGCTGCTGCAATAGAAGTTCATGAGGTGCTGTTACCAGGACTACAGAAGCTACACGACGCTCTTGAGGCAAAATCCAAAGAATTTGCACAGATCATCAAAATTGGGCGTACCCATACTCAGGATGCTGTTCCACTTACTCTTGGGCAGGTATGAATTTTGTGAATTTTATTTAATTTAGGGATTGCTACAAATGATCAATGAATCACCCTTGAAATTGTACCAGTTTGAAAGGTCAGATTTATAATCATTAAGTTCAGTGTCAGAGATTGTCCTGTGTCATCCAATCAGCAGTTGCCACTGACTTCCTCTTAGTAGAAGAGCAGAGCCATATTTGGAATCAGACTGCTTGGGTTCAAATTTTTTTTTTTTTTTTTTTTTTTTTCCCCATAGAGTGAATGCACTCTTTGGAGACAGACAGAAATAAGGGAGGGAAACTGAGACATCACCCACCAGAGCGGATGGCCATGCCATAATCCCTTCTCCTCCATTTTCCTCTCGGGATGTTGGGCACAAACATACATGGGCCCGGCATGATTTCCGAGCTGCAGGGTCCAGAATTTGAACTGTGGTCGGCCATGGGGAAGTCCAGTGCCTTAACTACCACGTCATTTCCTGACCCCTTGGGTTTATATCTTAGCTTTGTTGTGTACAAGCTATGGGACTATGGGAAAATGATTTAGTCTTTCTGTGTCTCAGTTTCCAGAGCTATAAAATGAGGAAAATAGTATCTTTCATAGCAAGTTGTGAAGTTCTAGTAAGCTGATTTCACGTAGAGTGCCTAGGGACATGACAGGCACATTGTAAGTACACATTTGTGTAGCTGTCATCATTATCTTCATCAGTATCATTACCATGATTTTGTCATTTGTCTCTTTTACTCTAAATTAGTTGGTTATTTAAAATTTAAAGTGATTAAACAAAGATCTTACTTCTTAAAAGTGTTTTGACTACTTGTGAAAGAGATGTTACTGTCTTCTACAAAATACCAGATGGTACTTTTGTTTATTTATTCATATCTGTGGCAGTCCCCAACCTACCTGGCACCAGGGACCAGCTTTGTGGAAGACAGTCCCTCCACAGATGGAAGCAGGGGATGGTCCTGGAATGACCCAAGTGTACCACATCTACCATACACCCTATTTCCACCACTACCACATTGCAGTATACAGTGAAACAGTCATTCAGCAGTAGGGTTTGTGCTCCCATGAGATTCCAGCATTGCTGCTGATCTGATAGGAGGCGAGCCCAGGTGGCAATGCAAGTGACAGAAAGTGGCCACATAGACAAAGCCATGCTTCCTCACCGGCTGCCCACCCCCAACTTCACTGCCCAGTAGACCACCTCTAGGGGGTTGGCCCCCAGCAGGCCACGGACTGGCACCAGTTCACAGCCCAGGGGTTGGAGACAGCGGACAAAGAATATCTAAAAGTATGCATTGCAAAGGAAATGCAAGGATTAGATTTTGCCTCAGTAGGCTCTTGCTCTTGTTTGGAAGGAGGGACATACACTAATTATATATCAGGAGATGCTTATATTTGCCAAGTTATATATTAAATTATAGTGGTCAAATAATATTTTCATAGAAATTGAGCTGAAGGTGAGAGTCTGTTTGCTACTTGGTTAGATTCTTATTTTGGGCTTTTATATAGATGATAGCGAACACTGAGGAAAGCTTGATTATTTAGCTTAATTTCAATATGGAAGGAATGAGGAAAACTTGAAATGATTAATTGAAATACAAATGATGGGACTAAATTGAACTCACTAGGTTAAGTTGTCTCTTAGGGCTGTTTCATTTCTCTTTGTATTATTGGTTTTCACATACGTGCGTGCACACAAAATAAATTTAAAAATAAAAAGATAATATAGGAGCCAGCAGGTAGCATGGTGGTTAAGGCACTGGATTCCCACATAGCTGACTTTGGTTTGGGTCCTGGACCCAGTGGCTTAAACTCATGCCAGGCATGTGTGTGTACACATGCCCAAATCCCTAGAGGAGAATGGAGAAGGGATTATTGCGTGATTGTCTCTCCTTGGTGAGTGCGTGTGTTCTATAGCAAAAAACAAAAAAAGGAAGAAGAAATATATGGGGTAACTTTAGATCTTGGCTTGCTCAGTGAGGTCCCATTTTATGCCTCTGACCCTATGTCATTTTTAGAGCCCTTGCTGTGTTCAAAGCATAAGCACTTCTTTGGTTGCCTTGTTTTAAATGTGTCACAGATTGGGAACCAGTGTGGCATTGATAGGGAATTAAAATGCATAATGAAGCTATGGTCTTACTATTCCTTTAACTTCTCATGTGTTAAGCGATTAATTTAGCTATTATTGTCTCTATAAAATGTTCTCACATTCCATATATTTTTTTTTTTTTTTTTGGAGAGGTTAATTTTTTTGTTTGTTTTGTTTTTTTGTTTTTTGCTATAGGGCGTGTGCGCTCACCAGAAAGACAGAGACAAAGCGAGAAATCACCCGCCGGGGGGATGGCCATGCCACAATCTCTTCTCCTCCAGTCTCCTCTCGGGATCTTGGGCACACACGCACACGTGCCCAGCATGAGTTTAAGCCACCGGGTCTGGGACTTGAACCGTAGTCAACTACATGGAAGTCCAGTGACATAGGCATTACGCTAACTGCTGGTCCCCATACTGAGTTTTTAAACTAACATTATATGGGGAATATTACTGTATTTGCACTTTTGGTGAGAGGATTCAGTATTTTTTTTTCTTTCTCACTGTTGTCTGGGACACACCAGAAAATAAGAGATCAATTTATTTAAGATTGCAGATAAGTCAATAATGTAATGCAGTGATTTTAGTTTTTGCTATAGGACATATGTGCTCACTGGATAGAGACACAAAGAGAGGGAGATAGAGAGGGCAAGTGAGAAGTCATCCCCCCAGGGGGATGGCCACACCCCAGGCTTTTCTTCACTTTTCTCCTGGGCTTTTGGGCATGCATGCACAAGTGCCTGGCATGAGTTGCAAGCCATGGGCTCAAATTGCAAAGTCACTCATGTGGGATCCAGATCCTTTACCACTACACCACTTGCTGGACCAAAGTTGTTCTTTTTACAAGTTTATTTTATGTGTTATTTTCCTTTGCTTTCTCTTGAAAGACTAGATTATAAACTGGCTGCGTGTTAATCAGTGGCATTGTCTTACTTTATAGGTTTATATCCTTCCCTATATTTTGCTCATCATAGGAGTTGAAGTAGTATAAATACCACTCGAATAGCTTATAATTTGGGTTCCAAAATGAATCTTGAAAGCTTCTATCTACTTAATACAGTTAGAGTATTGGGACATTTATTCTCACTTTTCTTTCTTTTCAGGAATTTAGTGGTTATGTTCAACAAGTGAGTTATGCAATGGCAAGAATAAAAGCTGCCATGCCAAGGATCTACGAGCTCGCAGCTGGAGGCACTGCCGTGGGGACTGGGCTAAACACCAGAATTGGCTTTGCGGAAAAGGTCGCTGCAAAAGTCGCTGCACTCACAGGTTCGTGATCACGAATTATTGCTCATTTTTGTGTTATCAATCTGTATATTTTCTAGGTGCTTCTGCCTTGAATTTTTTTGAAATTAAAGTGAGAAATAATATTTTCATATCAAATATGTATTGTGTCCGTTTGAGAAATTGTAATATTGATCATTTTTCTTTTTAAGTTTTCTATTTAGGAGTTCTTACAGCATGTGGTTAAAATCTATCAGTGTTAACTTTGTTTTCTATTAGGTGGTATCTGATTATTTTGCCTTTAAAGCTATTTTGAAAGGCAGTTTTCAAAGTAGGCAGAAACAACTGATATTTTTGGGACGGGGGAGGAGAGGTTTTTGTTATATGGTGCATGTGCTTGACAGAGAGACATAAAGCAAAAAATCATCCCCCCCAGGGGGGATGGCCATGCCGCAATCCCTTCTCCTCCATTCTCCTCTTGAGATCTTGGGCACACACACACAGTCGCCCACCGTGAGTTTAAGCCACCAGGTCCAGGACTTGAACCACAGTTGACTACATGAGAGTCCAGCAACATAGCCATTACGCCAACTACTGGTCCCAGAAACAACTGATTTTTGAGAAAGTCGTTAGATGGCAAGCGTGTAGACAAACTTAATTTTTTTAATGTCATGCTGTGAATTTTTTTTTTTTTTTTAAAGTAATGATCTTTCGAGGGACCAGCAGATGGCTTAATGATTACTTAGCTGGACTCCCACATAGTTGAACGCAGTTTGAGTCCTGGACTTGGTGGCTTAAATCTCATGCTGGGCACAAGGGGACCAGCAGTTAGTGTAATGGCTATGTTGCTGGACTCCCATGTAGTTGACGCGGTACAAGTCCTGGACCTGGTGGCTTAAACACACGTTGGGCGCGTGTGCATGTGTGCCCAAGATCCCGAGAGGAGAATGGAGGAGAAGGGATTGCAGCGTGGCCATCTCCCCTGGTGGGGTGATTTCTTGCTTTCTGTCTCTCTGTCTCTCTGGCGAGTGCACACACCCTATAGCACAAACCTCTCTGAAAAAAAAAAAAAAAAAAAATCTCATGCTGGGTGCATGTGCCCAAAATCCTGAGAGGAGAGTGGAGGAAAAGGAATTGTAGCATGGCCATTTCCCCCCAGGGGGTGAGTTCTCGCTTTCTATCTCTCTCTCTCTCTCTGGTGATTGTGCACACTCTATAGCAGAAATCTTTCTTTAAAAAAAATTTATTGACTTTGGGAATCCTATCTTTCCTTATTTTAATTGATAATGATAACTATTATTAGAGCCAAGTTTTCACAATCAGAAAACTCTTATTAAGCTGCCAGTGTTTGGGCCAGCTCCATGGCACAGCGGTAATGCATTACTCAAGGGAAGCTGGATCCCACATGGTGAATGCAGATTGAGCCTTACGTCTGTTCACCCTGAAACACGCTGGGCACATGCATGAGTATCCAAGATCAGATGGTCATGGGGAATCGAGGAAGGGGATTATGGAGGGACCAGACTCTGTGGACCAGACTCCTTTGTCTCTCTGTCTCAACGAAGCACTTGCATATACTCTGTCACAAGTAAAGGAAAACAAAAATACCATTATTAGAGAATTAAAGTAGACATAATTATTCTGCACATTATATGCACATGATAGCTTATTAACTGATTGTTTTTTAAACAAATTTTAATTAAAAAGGACTGTCATTTTAGGTCTTAGAATTACGTGTATCTTTAAAATTTTGAATATGTGGAAGATTGAGAACATCTAGCATTTTTGGTCTTGATTTTCTCAGGGAGTCTTTTTGTGCCTCTGGCTAGAGGAGAGAATAAAACAGAATATAGTGGGCAAAAACATTTTAGAAAATATATACCAGGAAAGGAATGTGAAATAGAACAGAGTAAATTTTACCGACTTTTCATCTTTACTCCAGCATCCCAGGCATGTATACGTGTTTGCAGTTTATGCTTGCCATGTGTTTATGATATTGACAGTTTCATCCTTTAAGTGTAATGATACCACATTCTTGTCACTCCTCAGGGCTTCTTAACAAACTGTAGGCAAAGCCTGCGTCTACTATAAAGTGTTTCCTGAATTACCCAAAATTTCTGTAAACATCTTATTCTGTTCTTTTTTTGCTTTTTATATACTAGATCTTTCTATTTAACTTACCGATGGTAAAAAAATGTTTAATCTTACCTCTTTACCCATATAAGTTCTTTTTTGTTTTTCAGGCTTGCCTTTTGTCACTGCTCCAAATAAATTTGAAGCTCTGGCTGCTCATGACGCTCTGGTTGAACTCAGCGGGGCCATGAACACCACTGCTTGCAGTCTGATGAAGATCGCAAATGACATTCGTTTTCTGGGTTCTGGTCCTCGGTCAGGCCTGGGAGAACTGATCTTGCCTGAAAATGAACCAGGAAGCAGTATCATGCCAGGTAGTCATATAGCTAGTAAATATTGGCACTGGAACTTGGCCGGGCCCCAGGCATTCTAGCTATCCAGTATGTCTGTTTTAGTTCAGTGTGATCCCAAACCTGGATTGGGACATTTGAGACACACTTGTTTGAGAATCTGTGTGGGGCCATTTTTGATCAGGATTTCAGAAACTTCACCTAATCAAACAGGAAAAAGAACCTGAGTTAGCAGTAGGCATTTTGGTTCCCACATTAGAAAATGTGTTATAGTTCTCTGTCTTTTATAGTGCAAAGCTAGGCAGTTTTAGAACAGGCTGTTAAGGTGATCAGCAAGTGTAAAGTAAAAAACAGGTCATACCAACCTCCTCTCATTTCATTTTTTAGCTGAGTTATGGGCATGTTAGATAAGGAAAGTGACACAGATACTGGGTGTCTGGATTTCAGCAGGTCATTTGATGGATTCACATGATAGTCATTGATTCTAGTGGAGAGGTGTGGGCACTGCTGGTAGATGAATTTCACTGGGGGAACAGTGACATTTAAGTGACTAATGAGTTGACTTCAGTCTGGAGGAATATCTTGGTAGCAAGCTAAAGAACTCTCTCTCCAATACTTCACTGGTGGCTGAGGATGAAGGCAGAAGATTTTTTTTTTAATCAAGTAACAAAGTTGAGATAGCAATATATTGGATGACAGTATTGGATTCATAAAGGCCTCTGTAGCTAGAACTAAAACTGACGAGGTAACTTTTAAAGTGAGAAAGAAAGGCCCGGCTATAGATTCTTTTCATTCTCTATGTGAATAGACTGAGAGGAGGTTTCGTTTTAAATGACAGTACTTCATGTTGAAAAACGACATCAGGGCTAGCCGATTGCAAATTCAAGGTGATAATTACAAAAGAGAGATGGTAAGTCACAGGTAAAGGAAACGGTCCTAATGAGTTACTTTGTACTGGTGAGAGGAATTAGGGATGTTACCAGGGTTGGGTTCCAGAGACTCCTGTGATGAATAGGACATTTCTAACTTCATGTCAGATTCCTCTAGGGAGCATCCCACATATTAGAGAGGTTATCCCTTTTATAAGTGTTCCCTTAGCAGCCTGCTCTTCTCTGTTTTTACCCTTGTCTTTCATAATGGCCTGTTTTTCCCCTAACCTCCAAATTCTGTAAAGGTGAGGCCTGCATCTTCCCTATTCACCATTTATAGAATGAACCAAAGCTATGACGTGGAGAACTTTATTTCACATATAGTTGTGTCTGCTCATTAGCCTTTCACTGTTTTGTGTTGGTGACTACACATCCCTCTTTCTCTGTTTAGTTTCATTAAGTCAGCACTTATGGTTGGGTTTTTACTTGATTGCATGTCTTTTAGATTTCTTTTTATTTTAATTCTGATTATTTGACATAAAACCTACCTAATCTTGGGACCAGCAGTTAGCGTAATGGCTATGTCGCTGGACTCCCACGTAGTCGACCACGTAGTTCACGTCCTGGACCCAGTGGCTTAAAACTCACGCCAGGTGCATGTGCATGCGTGCCCGAGATCCCGAGTGGAGAATGGAGGAGAAGGGATTGCGGCGTGGCCATCCACCCTGGGGGGTGATTTCTCGCTTTCTGCCTCTCTGTCTCTCTTTGTCTGTCTGGTGAGTGCACACGCCCTATAGTAAAAACCTCTAAAAAAAAAAAATTACCTAATCTTAACTGATTGTTGAAACTGCAAGTATATTTGATGAGGATTTCCTCACTGGTTTTCTTGAAGGCAAGGTGAACCCCACTCAGTGTGAGGCAATGACCATGGTTGCAGCCCAAGTCATGGGGAATCATGTCGCTGTTACTGTTGGAGGCAGCAATGGACATTTTGAATTGAATGTTTTCAAGCCAATGATGGTAAGCTCTCCATTTGATTTAGTTTTTGTTTTCCATGAAGGTTACTAGAAATTCTACGTTAGGCATTTTGGATGACATAAATAGCAGTTGGAGTCGGACATTTATTAATTTAGAGGAATAACCCTAGACGTGAGGAATTGGGTGTGTTTTAGCTCAAATGTTTTGATGGCTTAGTAGGAAGAACAATTGTGGAGACAGTGTATAGGCTTCTTCTGTGTCCCTTACTACTTCGGATGCCAGCAGCTAGAAATAAGTTCAAGTCTCCTCAGTTTACAAAAAAAAAAAAAGAGTAATCCTCCATTGTAACCCTATCTTATTATTGTGATGTTTTCATCCTCTTTCAAATTCAGTTTCCTTGAAAGAGTCACCTGTGTTCATTGTCATTTACACTGTACTCACTGTAGCCCAGCTGTAGTAGCCCCACCACTTGTGATTGAATTGATTTCCCATTCATTAATGACCTCTGCAATCTATGGACATCCGTGGTTCTTCTTTTCCAAACATCTGATGTTTCTTCAACCCTTCCTTCCCAGTTTTCTTCCTGTCCCCTCTCAGGCTTTCTTTCATTGGTTTTATTTCTTCCACCTACCTTGAAAATGTTGTTTCCACCAAAACTGCTGTTTTTCCTTCATCTTATACAGATGGAACAAGAGGGCATCATCTAGTTTACCTAGCTTCAGATACTGGAGCTTTGTACGGTCCTTTATTTGTGTAGTCTTATATCTAAAATATATTAGTGGCTTATTTCCTTTCTTTTGGTATCTGGTATAAAGTCAATATTTAATTTGATAAACAAATACTAAGTATATTCATTCAGTGTATCACCAGATATTTATTGATGACCTCATGATCTATATCAGGCATTGGCCTGGGTGCTAGTGATAAATCAGTGATTAAGGCAGAGTTTTTTATTGCCTTCATGGATGGTGCGTTCCAGTAGTAAATGAAAAGGTAGGCCATGGCAGAACTCAGACCTATGCACTAGCATTCAGGTCCAATTCCAAACAATTAACCTTAGCTGATTGCCATATATAGATGCATGAAAATAACTGTCTTGTCAATCCTTTTTAATCTATTTTTAAATCTTTAATAGAAAATACATCAAGATTAAGTCATTAGTATCAAATTAAACCTTAAAAGTTTTATACCTTCTGTTAAAATTCATTGTTGGAGGTATAGTTTTTAGATCTAACGGTTTTAGGCAAAGAATAATTAGGATATGACTCTCTATATAATTAGCTATGTTACCAAAAAGAAAAAAAATGCTAAAACAAACCATTTGATTTGGTACTATCTTTAGACATTTGTGAAAAGTTATTTTAATGTGACCATGGAACATGATTTTGTTAAACATAAAACACTTGATGACCACTGAAAGCTGGGAGACCCGGACTTTACTAACGTTTTAACCTCTGCATTTTTGGTCCTCTTCCTGCTGCAGAGAAGATTCTTTCCCCATCTCCATCTCCAGCTGTCTAAGTCCTCTCCATCAGCTAGATCCTCATCAGTTCCTATGGCTGGAACTCATTTCTCTATGTCTATGATTGCTAACACTTCATATCTCTTCAAATAAATCAGTTTGTATGCTATAAAGATGTTCAGTGATTTAATGTAAAAAAAATGTAATTTAAATTTTTAAAAATTATAATTACAATGGCCTATCTTAAATGTCAGGTGTTTGTGTTAGCCATCTTTTTCACCTACGGAGATTTTTATCCTGTTAAATGATCATAATTTCTTTCACATTAGCTTCTTGGGTGCAACGGCTTATAGTTTGTAGGACTGCTATGTTTATTGAAAACCGCAAATAATATGTGTTATTAGATATACAAAAAATAGGCATATTAATATTTGTGTTTTTCTCTCTCTTGCTCTCTCTGTCTCAAAGATTAAAAATGTGTTACACTCAGCCAGGCTGCTGGGAGATGCTTCAGTTTCCTTCACCGAAAACTGCGTGGTAGGAATTCAGGCCAACACAGAAAGGATCAACAAGCTAATGAGTGAGTCTCTGATGTTGGTGACAGCTCTTAATCCTCACATAGGTAAGAGTTTAAGGAATAATAATATCACTTTGAATACAAAATTTAAAAGTTTAAATTATTAAGCAAATACTGTAACAGTTTTGTGGACAGTAAATTTCTTTAGACATTGTTTCAGTAAAATCTCTTTAAACTATGAGTAGACATCAAAAAGTCGATAAAAAAATAGAATTCAAGCGGGAATGTATTTTGGTACAAAAAAACTTGAAATCCATGCATAGTTTTTCCATTGTACATATTTCCCATGACCTTTTGAAGACCCCTCATATTCAAAATTGTGTTGACTTTTATGATGTCATAGTGCTTTTAAAAACCTGGTCCATTACACTTCATATTATTTGAAATGTACAATTCAGAAATAACGTTCAAACCTCCTTTAGTCTTAATGGAATTCAAATGCTAACTCTTCTGTGCAGACACTTGGGGAAGATTATTTGTCATACTCTCAGTTGGTGATGTCACTAGGTGGCACTGGCTGCTCAGCAACAGGATGGATTCACTTTTCTCTCTGCTCTAGATGTTTTATAATGCTTTGATTTTGTTGCTTTTTCCAATTCAAAACAATGGAAAGGTACGAAATAAAAGGAAAAAATTATGTGTTTATTTCTCATAGAAAAATGGAGGAAAATGCAAATATCTTATCTAAAACCATGTTTTTGTATTACAAACCTACATTCCAGAATTGTTAAATATTTCACTTATGTAGATTCAAACATGTAAAGTTGGATTTTAGACTGACCGTAATGATCCCCATTAAATAGACTGTTTGACTTATTTTTTTTTTTTAAAGGTTTTTGCTATAGGGCGCGTGTGATCGCCAGACAAACAGAGAGAGACAGAGAGACAGAAAGCGAGAAATCACCCCCCAGGGGGTATAGCCACACCGCAGTCCCTTCTCCTCCATTCTCCCTTTGGGATCTTGGGCATGCACACACACGCGTCTGGCGTGAGTTTTAAGCCACCGGGTCCGGGACGTGAACTGTGGTCAACTACATGGGAGTCCAGCGACATAGCCATTACACTAACTGCTGGTCCCTTGACTTGACTTTTATAGGTTCTGAGGCATTCATTGCAATGTGTTATGTATTAAAAACCTTCCCTACCTTGTCCTCCTTTCTGCTGAACTGATGTTAATACATTCTTTGGTTTTCTTGTATTTTGCAACAAATTATGATACAGTCATTTGGCATAATATGGTTACTGCTTTAAATAATCCTGAGCTTTCAAGGCAAATTTTATGTGATGTGGCTTCACGTGAAGCTGTAATTTAAGTTTTATGAAGTTAGAACTCATCTGACTGCTTTAGGTAGCACTGAGTTCAAAATGACAACTGTTTTTTGGTGTAGTATTGAGATTGGTAATGATATTTTGATCCATTTAAAATTATTATACATCAGCCTTCAGCTGGAAAGATAAAAACAGTAACCAGATCACGGGTTTCTCTATGCCCTCATTATGTAACAGGCTGATTGTTAATATTGTCTTGTGGGACTTGGAATGAAAGTGGTAAGCATTAATGCTTAGTCTTTGAAATCACTGTTAACATAAAAGTGCAGAATATATTGATTCCACGAGCTTAACATGAGAAGTCTTTCTCAAAGCTACTCTGATCAGTAAATACCTTTTCAACATACTTACTATTTATAAATTCAGTTAAGTAATAAGATTATGCCTCTGATTTGCTTTAGAGATGGTTAATAATTGCATATTGACACATAACATCTTGTTTGGTTGATAATCACACTGCCTCAGCAGGTTTCTTTCCTTTGGTCATATTCTCTGATCTTCCTTTTTTGCTTTTTTTCTTTGCTTCTCTCTCATTGATTTCATTAAATTACTTTTAGTCAAGACAGCTTGCAGCTTTGTCCTGCCCTACCTTCATTAACTTACGAAGCAAATAATTCTGAAGTAAACAGTACACCTGTGATCTTTCTTAGAAATGTATGTGTCTGCTGAAATGTTCCCACTTATATCTTGTAATGTCTGGGAAGAGGGTAAGGAATGGGAGCCTGTGCAATGGAGAGGGGAATAGAGAAGAACCTTCGGAAGCAACTCTGATGCCCTCTCTGCTCTTCCCCCACTACAAGATTTCTCTTTTCCTCTCATGCTCAGAGCCAGTCTCTTACCATGCAGGACTGCATTTTCTGCAAGACTGAAGCAGTAGCTTATTAATGCTTCCTTAGAAAGATCATTATTTCTGGCTAAATGTTGTTTGAAAAGTATAACCAGATGTATGTTTTTGTGTCTTGCTGTTATTCCCCACCCACCCCCCAAGAAAAGGGCAGTTTCAATTTAGGAATTAATCTATTGCAAAAAGTAAGGTTTGCTTAAGTCTATATTACTGTGTTCTATCCTATATAAGAAATGACAGTTTTCTGAGATAACCACTGTTGAATTTTTTTTTTAAGTAAAAGAAAATAGTTTCTTTAAGAGGTCCATAACATCAATATCAAACTTCTTTGCTTTGGAAAACAAAATTTTAGTATTACTTCCTATATCATCTTTTTATTTTTTTCTTTAGGGTATGACAAGGCAGCAAAGATTGCTAAGACAGCACACAAAAATGGATCAACCTTGAAGGAAACTGCTATTGAACTCGGCTTTCTCACAGCAGAGCAGTTTGACGAGTGGGTAAAACCTAAGGACATGCTGGGCCCAAAGTGATTTTAAATAAATTTATATAAAAACAAACAAATAAAATTTAAAAAATGAGTCTTTCTGTTTCTTAAACCAAAATGGGTAAATTTAAAATAAGCTGCTGTTGAACTGGAGTGTGTCTAGCAGGGCAATTTGATCAGTGTACAGAACCCTCTGATGTGCTCATTTCAGAGAATTAAGTATAAAATAAAATACATTGAATTAAGTTTAAAATAATAAAAAAACTAATTTTCTTCTATGTTAATTGACTATTATGAGTTGGATTTCTTTTCTTTTTTGGGGGAGAGGTTTTTTTTTTTTTTTTTTTTTTTTTTGCTGTAGGGTGCATGTACTCACTAGAAAGACAGAGACAGAGAGACAGAAAGTGAGGAATCACCCCCCCCCCCCCCCCTTAGGGGTGATGGCCACATGCATGCACACATGCCCAGCGTGAGTTTAAACCACCGGGTCTGGGACTCGAACCATGGTCATCTACATGGGAGTCCAGCGACATAGCCATTACGCTAACTGCTGGTCCCATAAGTTGGATTTCTGACTTGTGCATATGTGTTTATGATTTTTTAAGCTTTCTGAAAGAGCCATATCAATTTTTAAAGGATTTTACATTTTTTTTTGGTTGGTGATAGTTTGAAAAATTTCCCTATAGTCAAAGAGTACTTATTACTGCATTTCCAAGAATTGTTGTAAGACATCTTTTATTTTCCTGTGAGTTGTGGGTGTAAGATGACTAAGCTGTTGTGAAAGGGGTGTGTGTGTGTGTGATTGTGCACACATATGTGTATAAGTGCAAGTGTCTGTGTGTGCATAGAAATAGGATAGGTTTAAAAAATTGGGACATATATGCAAGCAAACCTTAGAGATACTGCGGTTCACTTCCAGACCACTGCAGGAAAGCAAATAGCACAGTAAAATGACACAAAATTCTTTTGGCTCTTTGATGCATATGAAAGTTTTGTTTCCACTATACTGTAGTCCATTAAGTGTACGGTAGCAGTATATCTGTAAAGTTAAAGTACACTTAATTTTTTTAAAAGCTCTATTACTAAAAATATGCTCATGATCATCTGAGCCTTCAAGAAATCATTTTGCTAGTAGAGAGGTTTCCTGGATGTTGATGGCCACTGACTGATCAGGGTGGTAGTTACTAAAGTTGGGATGACTATGGCCATTTGT
The DNA here is from genome assembly GCA_026018925.1 of Tupaia tana. Taxonomy (NCBI): domain Eukaryota; kingdom Metazoa; phylum Chordata; class Mammalia; order Scandentia; family Tupaiidae; genus Tupaia; species Tupaia tana. Next base: position 125,913,527 of record JAKSZU010000007.1, on the reverse strand, counting down.
TAAAAAAAGATAGCAGTGAAGTTTGCGCATTGACTGACTCTTCCTTTCATGAACAATTTCTGTCTTGCATGCTGAGCTGTTTGGTAGTGTAGTGTTTTACTCACAGTAAAACCTCTTTCAAAATTGGAGTCTGTCCTGTCAGACCTCAGTGCTGCTTCATCAAGTAAGTTTATGTCATACTCCAAATCCTTTGTAGTCATTTTGATGACAGCACAGCATCTTCACCAAGAGTAGATTCTGTCTCAAGAAACCACTGTCATAAGAAGCAGTTCTCATCTGTTAAAGTTTTATCCTGAGATTGCAGCTATTTTTTTGAGAGGTTTTTGCTATAGGGCATGTGCACTCTCCAGAAAGACAGAGACAGAAAGCAAGAAATCACCCCCCGGGGGGATGGCCGTGCCGTAATCCCTTCTCCTCCATTCTCCTCTCGGGATCTTGGGCACGTACACACATGCGCCCGGCATGAGTTTAAGCCACCAGGTCTGGGACTTAAACTGCGGTCGACTACATGGGAGTCCAGAGACGTAGCCATTACTCCAACTGCTGTTCCTGAGATTGCAGCAATTTAATCACATCTGAAGGCTCTAGTTTCCATTCTCACTCTCTTGCCATTTTCATCTTTGCAGTTAACTTCCTCCACTGAAGTCTTGAGCCCTTCAAAGTCATCCATGAGGGTTGGAATCAGCTCCTTCCAAATTTCTGCTAATGATATTAGGACCTTCTCCCATACATAATGAATGTTCTCAGTGACATCTGGAATGGTGACACTTTTCCAGAGGTTTTTAGTTTACCTTGCTGAGACTTGTCAGTGGAGTCACTGTCTATGGCAGCCATAGCCTTATGAAATGTATTTTTTAAATAATAAGACTCAAAAGTTGTAATTACGCTTTCATCTGTGGGCTGCAGAATGGATGTTGTGTTTGCAGGTGCAAAAACAGTATTAGTCTACTTGGGCCTCACTATCAGAGCTCTTGGGTGACAGGTGCATTGTCAATGAGCAGTTGTATTTTGAAGGGAATTTTTTTTCGTGAACAGTAGGTCTCACCAGTGGGCTTATAATACTAGGTAAATAGACTGAAATATGCACTGTCATCCCAGCTTTGTTTCTCCGTTTACAAAGCACAAGCAGAGTAGATATAGCATAATTCTGAGTGTCCCAGGGTTATCAGAATGGTAGATGAGCATTGGCTTCACTTTAAGTTGCCACCTGCATTAGTCCCAAACAAGAGCACCAGGCTGTCCTTTGAAGCTTTGGAGCCAGGCACTGTCTTCTCTGGCTTTGCAAATTCTAGAAGACCCGTGCTTCAACAGAAGGCCATTTTGTCTACTCTGAAAATTAGTTGTTCAGGTCACCACCTTCAGTGATTTTAGCTAGTTCTGGGTACTGCAGCTTCAATGTCAGCACCTGCTGCTCCATGTGGCCCTTTGGTATTAAGATGGCTTCTTTCTTTTAACCTCATGAACCAACACCTGCTAGCCTCAGACTTTTCTTCACCTCCTTCACTCTCTCAGCCTTCATAAAATCAAAGCATTAAGGATTAGGCTTTTGTTTAAGGATTAATAATGTGATTGGGTTGCTCTGTCTAGACGACTAAAATTTTATGTTAGGAAAATGGCTATTTCACAGTCTTAATGCTCATGTGTTCACTGGAGTAGCACTTTAACTTTCAAGAACTTTTCCTCTGCATTCATCCTTGGGTTATAGTTTGGCACAACAGGCCTCACTTTTGATTTGTTTTGGCTTTGGACATGGCTTCCTCATTAAGCTTAATCATTTTTGCTTTTGATAGAAAGTAAGAGATGTGTGACTACCCATCATGTGAACGCTTAGAGGCTAGTATAGGGGTGTTAATTGGACTAATATCAGTACTTTTATGTCTACAGGAATAGGGAGGTTTGAGGAGATGGAAAGAGACTGGGAAATGGCCACGTTGGTGGAACTGTCAGAACACACAGTGTTTATTGATTAAGTTCTTTATCTGTAGGCTGGGTTTATAGCACTCCTAAACAATTACAATAGTGCCATCCAAGATCACTGATCACAGATCACCATAACAGAAATCATCATAACGAAAAAGTCTGAAATGTTACAAGAATTACCAAGCAATAACAGGGAGACATGAAGTGAGCATATGGGGTGGATAGGTTTCCTTAATGCAGAGTTGCTACAAATCTTCAATGTGTAGCCTTGGGGCCAGCAGATGGCATGGTAGTTAAGGCACTGGACTCCCACATGGCCTACCGTGGGTTGAGTCCCAGACCCAGTGTCTTGAAAATCATGCCAGGCATGTTTGTGTGCATGCCCAAAATCCTGAGGGAAGGGATTGTGGTGAGGCCATCATCCCTGGGCGGTGATTTTTCTGTGTTGTTGATGAGTGCACACATCTATGGCAAAAACCTAAAACAAAAAAAAAAAAATTGGAATACCCTCAAAGCATAATAAAGTCAAAGCACAGAACAACAAAGCATGCCTGTAGAGCATATGTGGTCATGATGCACGCATGTCTCCTGACCTTGTTTTAATTATCAAAGAAGACCTGGAAACACCATGATTAAGAATTCCAGGACATGGGTTAGAAAGGATAAGGAGAGCAGACGATTGGAAAGAAAGGAAGGATGTTATCAAAATGAGTCTTGCCAATCATCTCTGCACCAGTGCCAAGATTTTTTTAGCAGGAATTTATTTGAAGCAAACACATGGGATTCAGAAGTAGCAGTTCTAGGAAGATCCAGGATAGGCTGATTTCAACTTGAAGCTAAAGAATTTGAAAGATATTGGGCCAGCAGAGGGCATGGTAGTTATGTCACTGGACTCTCACATGGCCGACCGCATTTCAAGTCCTGGACCCAGTGGCTTGAAAATCATGTCGGGTGCATGTGTGTGCATGCCCAAGATCCTGGGAAGAGAATGGAGGAGAAAGGATTGTGGTGTGGCCATCCCCACAGCGAAGTGATTTCTCACTTTACCTCTCACCCTCTGTCTTTCTACAGCGAGCACACACACACCCTAAGGCAAAAACCTCTTTAAAAAAGGGAGGAAACCGTTAACATGTAATAGGGCCAACCTCTATTAGGGAGTTGAAACAGACATTTGGTTTCACTTTTCCCCTTCCACATGTATAATAACAGAATAATAAAAAAATAGCCATGACTCGTGCTAAGGTATCTCATCGATAAGTAGTGTTCTATTGGGTATATTTTTTAAAATGGGACACTTTTTGAAAAAAAATGGGATATTTATACTTGAAAGATTAGTCATGTCAATACCAACTCCTCTGTGGAAATCTAAAAGTAATTGCTTTATATAGCATTTAAAAAAGTAAAATAAAACAAGTTCTAGAAACACTGTGATAAAAGATGAAATTTATGTTCCCAACCAATTTCTTAAGCCTGAGTGGGTGCTGTTCTAGTTTGCTCTGTTACTGATAACAGAAAATACCTGAGTGAGGGTAATTTAGAACAGAGGTCCAGCCTGTGGACCTTTGTATTCAGTAGCAAACTGACCTGCAGGGCTGGAAACCATGTATTCAGATTCCCAGGGTTGGCTTTAAAATTACACGCTGGGTGTATGTACACATGCCCCAAATCCAAAGGAGCTGAAGGGCCGGGCAAAGGGGATTGTGGCATGATGAGTCTGTGGGGGTGCTTCTCTCTCCTCGTGCCTGTGCACACACTATCACAAACAAAATTTAAAAACAAAAGAATATAGGTTTATTCAGTTTATAGTTGGAGGTCCAAAGTCCAGGGTCGTATCTGGTGAGGGTTTTGGTTTCATTCTTGCTGGTGAATCACATGGCATAGTGAGCAGAGCAGGAGTGTGCACGTGTATTTGTGTCTCTCTCTTTCCCTCTCCTTATAAACCCACCAGAGTTCAATCACGGGGGCCCTGCCTGTTACCCTTTGTCCTCATTTTGTCCCATAGGCTCCGCCTTTTAATACCATAGTCAAATTTTTACTCTTAATCCAGTCCCAACTGAATCTCAACCCATGAATTTTGGGGAAACATTCAAACTATAGGAGGTACTCTTATAAAAATAGTTTGTAAATTTTTAAAAACATGGTACTGTAGAGCCTTAGAGGATCTGCTTTTTAGCCCATGCGATACTGTTTTGGCCAGTGTATTTTGGGTGGTTATGATATGATGCTTTTGCAAGTTGCTTTAGAACAGTGTTTTCCTTCAGTCCATTTTGTTTTCAGATGTTATTGGAAAATAATAAAATTAAATAAATTGTGTACAAACTGGCACACTGCAAACTGATTTGTAGGTGTGAAACAATTTATCTACTCTGATGTATGTTTTACCTTAGCAGGCGTCTTCAGTCTAAACAGACTGTCATTTGAGGGCTTGGCTAGAGACATAGCCACTTATGTAATAAAGATGACAGCAAACACTGCGGCTCTGTAAGCCACATGGTTGACGGCAGATTTCGGATGATGCATAGGTCAGCTCCAAAACACAATATGTGTATGCAGACGTGCCCCAAATTCTGACATGCTGGAGGGCCGCAGGGAGGGGATTATAGTGTAACCAGAAGCCCTGTCGGGGATGCTCCTTTCCTTCTTTCTATCCCTCTCCCCTGTGCATTCTCATGCTCTCTTTTAGGAGAACATTTAAGAAACCAGCAGATCAAGTTCCTAGCCTCGGTCTTTGTACAGCTGTCTCCTATATCCCAGCGTATTATAAACTGTCATAGAATCCTTTGAATTGACAGTCATGTTTGTGCGATGTTAGTGAAGTAAAATTGCTTCTCATGTAATCTAAAGAGGGCTTTGAGACTTCTCGGTAGGGGGTAGTACTGAAAGTGAACTTCAGGTTGTTTTTCCCACTGAGGACAGTTTTGCTTCTCAGGAAATGTTTGGTGATGTTTGGAGAAATTTTTGCTCCTCACAGCTGGAAAAGAGGGTGCAACTTGCATCTAATGGGTAGAGACCACAGACACAGCTAAATATAATGCACAGGAGAGCCCCCTACAATAAAGAATCTTCCAGCCCAGGATTTCAACAATGCAGAGATTAAGGAATTTAACACTGGAAAGTGTCTTGAAATGTTCACTGTTAGCTAAGCTTCACTACTTGTGTGTGTGGGCATGTGCTGTGGAGCTGCTGTGACTTTATCCATCGAAACCTGAGGTATCTTAGATGTGACCACAAGTCATTCCAACATTGACCTGTAATGATCCTTAAACCTTGGAATGACTTATTCCCAGCAAAGTACCCAAAGATTTCTGCTGGGGAAATGTGATGAGGGTCAAGGGCTTACCAGAAATGTGTAGTATATATGAGGGGGACTTCAATATTTGAGGAAAATGGAAGTAGGTATGAGTTTATTTTGGTGCAAAACAATTTTGAAATCCATACACAGTCTATCCGAACATGCATTTTCCACCAAGACTCCTTTTGTATGTTTAAGGTGGAGACCAAAACAATCCATTGATCCCTGGGAACAAATAAGGACAGGGGTGGGGAGGGATTTCTTGAGCAAACATTTCAGACTAGATTTCTGAACTGAACTGCTTGGTCTGGAATTACCCTCAACTTGACACACAAGCAGGATAATTTGTAGAAAGCCACTAGCCAAATTTACACATTTCTTTATCCAGTTTATTTGACAGTAGTATATATACACACACATATATACATACAAGTTTTAAGATTATTTCGTACTAAAACATTTGGGTATGGCACTTATACCTCTTTCTTTTCAATGTTCCTTTTGTTTTCTGCTTTTTCAAAAGTTTATTTTTATTTTAGAGACAGGACCTCACTAGGTTGCCTTGGCTAGCCTTGAACTTTCTACTCTCCTGCCTTAGCCTCCCAAGTAGCTGAGACTACAGCTACTACCACAATGCCCAGCTTTCTCTCTCCTTTCAGTTTATAGTGGAAAGAAATCTGAGAGAGACAAATGCAATCTTTTAAAAAAAAAATACATGGTAAGGAAAAGATTAAAGCTGGTTAACTATCATGAGTATGTTTTTTTATTTTGTTTTGTGAGTTTTTTTTTTTCTTTTTCCCCAGTACATTCACTGAATTGGCATTCAGCAATCGGCTTTTGAGCAATCGATATGCTCTAGATGCAATCTAGGTGAGGAGAATGACGCTGCTGATCATCGCCTGCCACTTAGGGTGCCCTGACACAGAATGTTGCGATCATAAGACACCTGTGTCAGGTCAAGCAGATGAAGCCATTTTGTTGGTATCTTCTGATAAACCTGGTGATAATTTCTGAGATTTCACCCTTCTCTTCAGAGCTTTCCGGAAAAGGCCGACCATGCATCCCTAGCCACAAGCCGGGGTCCAGAAGAGCTCATTCTATCCCAGCTGCTGTATTAGCACCACTTACATCTGATCTTAACCCTCTGGGACCTGAGAATGAGGGCCCCTCCTACTCTAGGATTAAGTGGTGGGAGAGAAGTGGAGATGTTCCTTATATCAAACGTGGTATCCGCATAGATGAGCCTTCACTTTAAGAACCTGTAGTCAGGTGTGTTTAATTTGACCTCGATCAAGGGAGGAAAGAATTTAGCAAGGAAGCATTCTTGGTAAGAGCTACACGATTTCATTAGCAAGTCAGGGCTAACCCTCATATCAAGACTTTTAAACAGAGGTGAAATTTGAAGCTGAAAAGAATGGTCAAAGAAGAGGCAGAGGAAGGTGAGAGGCAGGTAACCAGTGAAGGTGCAAGATGTGGTCTAAGGAGGATAAAATTGGCTCTTAACTAAATGCTGAGCGAGGAGAGGGAGAAAGCTGGCCGATCCAGTGGGGTTAAATTTCACCTCTGCTGTCTACTACTACTGTTTCTTTTCTCCACTTTATAAACTCATTTACTTGTCCTTACAATGCAACTATTTGCACATATTTCATATTTATTTTCCTAAATTCGTATATGTATATTAAGTATGCTTGCCTCAGTTTTCTAATATCTTGAAGAGAGTGGGCAAAGTTGCCAAATATTGGACAGATTTTTAGAGGGCAAGACTGAGGTATAATTGGGTTAGGCCATTTTTCTCTTCAAGAAGAATGTTCAACTATATAATTTATCACCCAAACTCCAACACTTAGTAGAATAAAAGCTAAAATAATCAAAATTATATAACTTTGGAAATTTTTATTGACCAAAGAATTGGCTTTTATTACTTTGGTAGAACAATAAATAATGCTACTCAAAAACTAATTTCAAAAACAGAATTTTGTTCAATAAAAAATACATGTGTATGAGTATGAGTACATTAAAAAGCAAAATTAAAAAACACTTCCTATAGATTATCTGAATATTAAAATAACAGAAGCAGAACAATTAATTATTCTATGTATTTATATAATTTGATCATTTTATTATTATTCACCTTTAGAATAAAGTATCACTGGTATTTCTAAAGAACATATTTTTTCCAACAGGGTCTTATTATTTCACCTTTTCTATAAAACTGCCTACAATCTTTAATATTGTATCTATGGTTAATAACTGTAAAATTTTGATATTTTTCAATTGACTCTTCTGTGGACGACAATATTTTCATTGAACAACTAGTCTTTCTATTGCTGTGATGTGTCTGATAATCTCAGAGCAAATTCTACTAAATGGAAAACACTTTTATTGTCTTTTAAATTTTTAAATTCGTAAATACTTAAACTTAATATTATTTGTCTTTTAGCCTCTGTTTGGGCTAATTTCATTTGATGGATATTTTTTGAAGAGCACAGTTTGTCAAATAAGCTGTTTTAATTTGATTCACTTGCCATCATTTAGATGCTGCAAAATTGTAGGTCTTCTGGATTCACTCTCTCCAAATACAAAATATAAATATACAAAATGTAAATAGGAATTTTATCAAAATTTTTTCTCAACTGTTTTCCAAGTTAAAGTTTAAGCATTATTTGGACTCTCATTTAATTTGTTCCATTCTTTTTTTTTTTTTTTTTTTTTTTTTGAGACTGATGTCAGTGTCTTCCTGTTTGTAAACTTTGTTTTCAATTATTACACTTCACATTAGAGAGGTAAAAACCTGGAGTTTTATCAAATACCTTGATTAAAGATTTCCAGCTGTTACTAGTTTCCTGTGGCTACTGTAACTAGTTACCACAAATTTGGTAGCTTTAAAACAACAGAAATGTATTCTCTAACAGCTCTGGAGGTCAAAAGTCTGAAATTCATTTCATAGGACTGGTTGTTTGCCAGCAGTCAGCCCATGGTACATTGCTCCAATCTCTGACCTTGTGGTCCAGTTACACTGCCTCTTGAATTCTTTAGGACAGTCTTCCCTTCTCAAGATCCCTTACTTTATTATGTCTATGAAGTCTTTTTTGGCCATATAAAGTAACATTCACAGGTTCTAGGGATTAAGACCTAGATGTCTTTGGTAGCCATTATTAACTTGCTACACTAAATAATACTGAACAAAATGCAACTAAAATTTAGAGAGTGCATTCACAAAAAATGCACTTATGCTGTAAGGTGTTTCAAATGGTTTGTGAAGTAATTCTAAAAGTCAGAGAAAAATAATAATTTTGTTTTCAATATAATGTTTTTTATCACAAAACATTTTTATAGTTATCCTAAAATTATAAATAAAAATATACACTTCAACTAGGAAAACTTTTATTTCAATTGGGAAAATATCGCAGCTTGTTTGAGTTGTGTTTGGACCACAACCAGTTCCAAGTCCACTTTTGTTACACAGACTTACTTATTGCCACAAAGGGTGTGTGTCATAGCTAGTAAGAAACAGAGGGACAGAGGGATGTAAGAGGAAAAGGGAAAAAGCACTCTACCCCCAGTGGGGCATAGTTAAATCACAATTTTTCTCCTTCATTTCCCCATCTTGAGATTTGGGGTATGCACACACATGCACCTGGCATGTTTTCAAGCTGCCAGGCCAAGATTTGAACTGCAGTCAGCTAGGTGAAATCCAGCTTCCTTAACCATTAGGCTGTGGTGCCAGCCCACAGACTTCTTAATTTAGTACATATTTGCTCTTACCACTGTCAACTGTCAACTCCAACAAAGTATTCCTATTACTACCAGTCAAATTACTTTATCTTCAGTGTTGAAATTTTTATAGAATTTACAGTAATGTTTTATAACGCTGACTTACCTTTAATATCTACTAGGTTGAGAACTATGTGGTCCCTGTTGTCTCAGCAGAGTTGAAGAACAAGGAAACAAGCTGAGTGCAAGGGTAATAGAGAAAAAAGATACATTCCACAAGCAGAATGCTAATGCCAAGGGAGGCAAGCAGGCCCCAGGAGATAGAGACACAAAATTTGTCTCCTCGAGAGAACAGAGCAGAGCCACCAGAGGCGAGTAGGCACCGTCTCCTTCCCAGGGTCTGGTTTTATCCTGTTTTATTATAGATCCTTTGTTTAGTCAAAATATGTGCCCCAAGGTCTCCTTCAGCTTGCTACTTTTTTCTTTGTTCCCCCCCCCCTTTTTTTTTTGAGAGTTTGGTGGTTACAAAGTAAGTGGTTCTATGGTCCCTCCTTAACCTGTCCTGTCCCTGGTATCCTAACCAACACCTAACACCTCCCCAAGAAGTTCTGATTGGAAATAATTGATTTCCTATTTGACACATCTAATGACTGATATAAAGATAGCAGCATTTATCTTCTTGCTTATAAACGCCATGTGATGAAATGGACCATGAAAAGGACATTTCACGGTCTGAAAGTGGAAAGAAGGCAGAGCCTCCCCTTGGCAGACATCAGTTAGGAATAGAAGTGAGCCACAGTTTTTGCCACTCTGCTATGTCTACAGATGGAAACCCAAAGCACTACAAGAGTCGATTCTGAGGTTACAAATACATTTTTGTGAGTAGTGAGTTAGCAAACATTTTACCTGGAAATAATGCTAATTGGATTTTTCTAGCTCTTTTTCAGAAAAGTAGTACACATGTATGATGCTAATAGCAATTGTATGAGGATACTCTCCTGGCCAACAGGTGTCATGTTGAAAAACTGATGACTTGACTTTTGTTTTTTTAAGAGAAGTACCTTGTGGTTTCAATTTTAATTTCTTTGATTACTACAGTAGTCAAAAACATGTCAGGCATTTGTCATTTGTTTTTCTGTAAATATTTATTCCTTGTTCATTATTCTATTATGATTTTAGCATTGTCACATCAATTTGAGTTTTGAATATATTCCGTTCACCTACCCTTTGACACATTTCATGTAAATACTTTCTTTCCTAGTTTTTTGTTCGTTTTATAATTGAGATTGAAAGAATGTTTTTGCATGCAGGAATTTTGCATTTTTTATGGAATTCTCAAATTTATTAACTTTTCCCTTAGACTCAAGATATTTGGAAGTAAAGGAAAGAGACAGGGCTTCAGCTTGACGGTCAAGGAGAGTCCAGGGAAGTTTTATTCCTACTTATTTGCCTCCCTCCCTCCCTCCCTTCCTTCTTTTTCTTCCCGTTTAAAAAATGATGCTAAAACTTGAACTTTTATTGACATTGAAATACACTAAGGCCAGTAGGTGAAATGGAAGTGAAGCAGGTGGGCTCAATTCCACATGGCTAACTTTGCGATTCAAGTCCCAAGCCTGGTGGCTTGTGCATTTGTGCCCAAAATCCTGGGAGGAGAGGGAGTGACAGTGTGGTCATCCTGCCTCAGGGGGTGATTTCTCACTTTCCCCCTCCCTCTGTCTCTGGTGAGTGCGCACACCCTATAGCAAAAAAAAAAATTAATTTAAAGTAAAAAATGGACCAAAGCTATAAGAGAAGGGATGCTTGGTGGAGTATATCCCAGAAAAACAAGAACAAGGTCATTATGAATAGCATGAATTTGATGTGGCAAGAAATAGGATGTAGTTTTTAATTTTAAATGGAAGGTACTGAAGTTAGGAGCAATTAAGTCATCTAAAGAGAGGTATCTTATTTTTTTCAAGAGTTTTTGTGCTCCAGAGGCCTGACTCATGGTTGGAGGGTGAGAAAACAAATTCTCTAGTAGTTGAAAGTTGTAGGCATAGAGATTATACCCAAGGGCCCTTTTGTTAGACCATACATTTGTTTTTTTTTCAATGTATTGCAATGAGCTTTTTATTTGAGTACCAAGCCTTACTAAGTACACGTTCAGAAGAGTATTTTACTGATCGAAACAACAATAAATGGGTTCATCTTTAACCATTTAAAAGTAGTTGGTCTCGATTGTTATCCCCTTCCTTTTTTTTTTTTTTCTTTTAGAAACAGAATAAAATGAAAATACTGCTTTTTTGGTTGTCTCTGCTGAAGAGTGGAAATTTAACTATCATTTCTGTCAGAGACTACTTTAAGAAGCTTTAATTCTGTGTTGGAAGCTATGTTGAAGTTTGAATTCCCAAGAAACCCATCATCTAAAATTCTTGTGGATCAAGCCAGATTGATTTATCACATTAATCATGTCTTTTCTGTATATAGGGAGGATGGATATAGGCTTCTTTAAAAACAAAAACAAAGACAAAAACAAGCAAAGAAACTTGTATGTTCTTGTGATTGTCAAACCAACCAGCAAAGATGATGGAAATGGCCACCTTTTCACATCAGTAGCTAAAGATGTGTTAAATTTAATTAAAACTGTTCCAAATATATTTCACAGTTTTTAACAAGGTGAGAAGTGCTACATAAATAAGCAACTCAATTAAGGATACTTTTATTTATTTTTAAAATTATTGATGCATTAATCAAGAAAATTACCAGGGTAACTTTGGGTTATGTAACTATGTATGATTACCTTTAGAATCTGAGTAGATAAACCAAATAAAAATACTGTTTTAGATTTAATCATATTTTTGATAAGGGAAGACAATCAAACTGAGAACATACTTTATGACAAAATAATTTTAAATGAAATAGGATAAAATTGCATTCTCTTGGGATGAGGTCATTCATTTCTGCCAATTTTGTTAATTTTATTCATGTTTATATTTATCATTTAGATAAAATTTATTTAGCATGTTTTCTGGCATCAGTTTCTATTAAAGTCCCAGAATATTGCTTTAAGGACTGAATTATAGTGTATTTTGCCAAAAATGTAATTTTTGCTTATTATATTCATCTAATCTATTAAGTGAGAGAGATATGTGCTTGAAAAGTACCTGTAACATCAATCTCACCTAGCTTTGGCAGGAGATGCATACTAGGATTTCTTTGGAAAATTTTACGATGTCAATACTCAGCTTCCCTTTCAAGAGTAAATCAGAATTTCTGAGGGAGGGGACAAGGCATAAGCCTTTTTATAAAATCTTTCTAGGGGGGTGCAGGGGGACTGGGCAGTGGCACCGTAGTAAACCATGCTTTTCTGCAAGGTGACCTGCATGGCAAAGTACCGGCTTTCCATTCAAAGACTCCCCTAGTGCTGTGGCATATGTGTGCTCATGACCCAGGACTGGCTGAGGAGGGAGTGGACTCAGGTTCAAGACCCTCTTGGAGGTCTGTCCTTTTCTGTCTCTCTCCTCCATCTCTGTTCTTCATGGAAGAAATAAGTAAACTTAAAAAACAAAAGGGGACCAGCAAGTGGGGTGGTGGTTAAGGCACTAGATTCCCAAATGGCTAATCATAGTTTGAGTTCCAAATCTGGCAGCTTGAAAATCATGCCAGGTGTGTGTGCGTGTATGCCCAAAATCCCTAGAGGAGAATGGAGGAGAAGGGATTGTGGCGTGACCATCCCCCATGAGGGGGGTGATTTCTCACTTTCTGTCTTTCTCTCTAATGAGCACATGCAGCCTATGGGAAAAACCTAAAACAAAAACAAAAACCTCCCCAGGTGAGTTTCTTGAAACTAGGATTTGGAACCACCCATCTATATTACACAATGGCAATTTTAAAATACATAAATTAGCAATTTACTAAATATAAAATGACAATCATTTTTAGTATGTCAAATGAATGGAAGTTATGTTTTTCTTGTCATGAAGCTGGTTAGATCATCTGGGCATGATTTCATGTTATCAGTTACTTCTGTTCTTCTAAACTCTCTTGCCATTTCTCCACATTTCCTTGACGTTCTAAGGACTCAAATTAAGGGAGAAAAATCGTTGCCATTTTATCCTAATGATCAAGTATCTTTACAAAAGTGATTTATTTACTAATAGACTCCTGGAATTCTATGTTATTTTTACTGAAATAAAGGGCCTCGTCCCCCAACACATTTGCCATGCTTAGCAAGTGTTCTGATTTTAACGTAAGTAATATTTGACTTACACTAACAAATTATTAGACATATTTTTATTAATTATTTCTCACGATCCCTTTCAACATGCACTCCAGAAAATCATCTGACTTCATAGGTACAAAACTAGAAAACGGTCCATGTATCAGATAACAACTTCTCATTCCATGTAACCATTCTCGGCAGTTTACCTCCTGCCTGTTACTTTAGAACAGTAATAAGCAGTCTGGCCAGTCAAACCAGGCTGTCTGTGTCTAGGTTGCTTTGGTTAAATCAGGAAACATTTCTATTAGTGTTTTTGAACTAAAACAGTGGATCAAAGACTTCCTGTCACCTAACTTCTGTTCTTGTTTTCTAGCTGTGAGACTAACATCCTAGTGTTTGCCTTACCAATCAGCCACTATTTTTATTTTACTGATCTTTTTATTTTGACCTGTTTTCAACTTACAGAGACGTTAGGGAAACAGTAGGAAAGGTGGCTTTATGTGTCCCTCCCAGCTTCCCCCGATCGGGATATCTTACGTAACTATAGTACAATGATCACTGGGAAATTAACACAATACCATTAACTGAACGTCAGGTCCCCTAGCCCCGCTTTGGCCCTTCTCACTATCCTTTCTTCTCTGCTCCATGATCTTGTACTGCATGTAGGCGCCCCTTCCCTTAGTCTCGTCCAGTCTGTAGCAGCTCCTCAGTCCCTTGTTTTCTTTCATAACTTGACATTTATGAAGAGTACTGATCAGTTAAGAATGTCCATCAATTTGGATTCTTTGGATATTTTTCCATGAGTGGAATGAAGTTTTGTGTTTTGGTAAAGAACATCACAGAAATGATTCTGTGCTTTCCTCAGTGCATCACATGACAGGGTTCAAGCTCTCTATCGCTTATTACCAATGACATTTACCTTAACTGCTTGGAGAGGAGGATATCTTCCACGTTTCTCTACTATAAAGTTACTATTTTGGGGCCAGCTGGTGGCATGATGGTCAGGACACTGGACTTTCATGTGGTTGAACATGGTTTGAGTTGTGGACCTGGTTGCTTGAAACTCACACCAGGCGTGTGTGCATGTGTGCCCAAGGTCCTGGGAGGAGAATGGAAGAGAGGGGATTGCAGTGTGGCCACCTCCCTGGGGGATGATTTTTTTTTTTTCTGTCTGTCTCTCCAGTTGGTGCATGCCCTTAATATCAAAACTCTCTCTAAAAAAATAAATAAATAAAATTAATAAATAAAGTTACTATTTCTCCCTTTGTAGTTAGTAAATATCTTGGGGAGATATGTTGAATCCATGTCAGTCATCTTTCTCTTTAAACTTTCACCCACTATTTTTTTGTATCCATAAGTAAATCTTGTCTGCAGCACTTGTTATTGTGGTAGTTGCCTAATGGCAATTCTTTTTCTTTCTTGCTACAATTATTTATTGAAATTCTACAATAAGAAAGAGTTGTTTCTTCTCTACATTTATTTGCTAAAACAGTATGAAATGATGGATATTTATTTTATGTGTCCAATACTCTCATTATTTACTTTGTCACTCAATTTGCTCTCAGTTCAGCCTTTTGGGTAGGCCCCTGCTCTTCTCACAAGCCCTCATACTTTTGGAGGGTTTCCTTACTTTGCTGGCATCACGAGATGCTCTTTATTTTGTGTCTGTGTGAGCATTTCTGTAGTGAAATAAGACTGATCCTATGAGGGCACTGTACAAACTCTGAAGTAGAAAGCAGATGAGTCAATGTGACTGGTAGTATCTCCTCTACCAGTGAGTTCATTTGAATGTCACAGGGTACAGTTGTAAAGAATGTATGTGCTACAGTGATCGCACTGTCACATAATAGTAGTGAGTAACTGAATATGGACCAAAACACCATTCATCAAAGAAAAGCAATGACAACAGCAGAAAAAGAGCAATGGAGTGAATTTTGCTTGGAGAATTGTGTGTTTGTTGTGTGTTTTCGCCAAATGAACCTAGGAAATACTTTAGATCATCCGTTGTAGGGGGATTGAGGAATTTGGGGGGTAATTAAAGAAAAAGATATGATGACATGTTGGCAACGGCACACACAGCTTTTTGGGTACTGCTTTGGCAGGTTTTTACGAGGGAAAAGTCCCTCATAGCATAAGACCTTCCAGAGTCTAAGGTGCAAGGGGCCACTGCCCAGTAACGGCAGGAGGGCAAGGGCAGAAGGAAGCTGGAGAAAGGGCTTATGTCTCTAGGTGATGCCACTCAACAGCATGGCAGGAGTGTCTGAGTCAGAGACTTTGAAAGAGCAGCAGCTGCTTGGGGTCTTTGTCATCTGAAATTTATTTTATCTATGGCTAGCAGATGCTGGGTACAGTTTTATAGGGTATCCAAACAGGCAGGCTCTAAATGTCTAAAAAAAAAAAAAACCCCTCCTTATTTGAACCCTTTGCTTATTCATAACTAATTGAACAATTAGATGTGTAAAAAATTGAATTTTGTGCTAGTGGTATTGTGAACTAATGGATCTCCGCCTGAAGTAAAAAAACAACCTTCGGGCCAATACACAGAAGCCATTGCTGGCTTATTTTTGTAACATTCACAAAGTAGCACAATGCTTTTTCATGCTACATCAACTCTCAGTTTCATGAATATAATGAATGATTATTCCGAATGAACTAGAGGACAGAGCAGCTTGTCAATCAGATGACATAGAGGTCGATGAGAAATGGATGATAGACTGTGCTTAGAGATAAAACACCAGACAGAAAAAGACCAATTGCAGTCAACCCCCAATACCATGCTGACATCTGGGAGAATACTCATAGGAATGGAGTGAGTTAATATATACACAAAAATTAATGAGATGAAGGGCAAAGAAAGTGCTAGCTGGATCACTCTAGACAGTATATTTTATGCTGGCAGAATGATTTGTTATTAGCATGGGACTATTGCAATGGTAATATTTTAAAACCTGCATTGCAATTCCATCCCTCTCACCATGTTCACCTAATGAGAAGCCAAAGATGGCATATTAATCCCGACAATCACTTCCTATGTATCCAAGGGAGGCTTTGCCAAACACATGAAGTGGCACCTGTGGTGGGGTGGACAATGCTGGGCTTGGGGTCCAAAGGCATCTCTGGATCCCAACACTGATACCTGCTTGTCCTGTAACCAGAGGCAGAGGATTTAGTTTTGTAAATTCAGTTTCCTAAGCAAAATGGGAATAGAACTGCCTAACTCACCTAGCTGTTATTTGTGCTAAAATGAATCCCAGCATGTAAATGCTACCAAGTATGGCCTTCTGAAGATTGTTTCATTTATATGGTGACTGAGTAGATGGTCACCCTACCTGATAAGATTTGAAGGGTATGGAGGCAGCCACTCTGAAATGGTGTCTTGAGGGCCAGATGGTGGCCTAGTAGTAAGACAACTGACCCACATGGAAAATCCTGGGTTCATGTCTTGGAGCCTCCTTGTATAGCAGTCACATGTGGGCATGCCTTGTCAACCAGGTAGGCTGAAGCTGAGGGGAGACTGTGACATAACGACCCAGTTGTGGGTACTTTTCAAATCAAAATAAAATAAAACAAAACATTGGCTTGTACATTATAATACTCCATGAGGCCAGGGACCATGTATACTTTGTCTACCTCTGAATATCCAACATCTTACATAGTAACTGACACACAGTAGGTTCTATATAAAGAAAGACGTTACTTGAAACCACTTTTCTGAGAACAATCTCAATTTAAGACATTTCTGCAAGATGAATAAGTTCTAGGGATCTACTTCCCACCATCTACTTCCCTTTAGTTAACAATACTGTGTGTGCACTTAAAAATTTATCAGTGTCGGGACCATCAGTTGGTGTAATGGCTATGCCGCTGGACTCTCATGTAGTTGATCGCAGTTCAAGTCCCAGATCCAGTGGCTTAAACTCACACAGGGCACGTGTGCATGCGTACCGAAGATCCCTAGAAGAGAATGGAGGAGAATGGATTGCGGTGTGGCCATTCCCCCTGGGGGGTGATTTCTCACTTTCTGTCTGTCTCTCTGTCTCTGTCTTTCTGGTGAATGCTCGCACCCTATAGCAAAAACCTCTCCCCCCACAAAAAAAATTATCAGTGTCAATCTCATGTTAAGCATTCTTACCATTTAAAAACTGTAACAATCTTTGATAAATGCAAATATTATCTATTTGGTCAATAATGTATTGGTTTAATGTAATCAATCAAATTAGCTCAGTCACTAAGCAGTATACTGGGGAATGGAACCTAGTTTTGGTGAAGAGACCAAGAGTATGGGGTATATCTTTTTTTTTTTTTTTTTTTTTTTTTTTTTTTTTTTTTTTTTGGGAGAGGTTTTTGCTATAGGGCGCATGCACTCGCCAGAAAGACATAGAGACAGAAAGTGAGAAATTACCCCCCAGGGGGGATGGCCATGCCACAATCCCTTCTCCTCCATTCTCCTCTCGGATCTTGGGCATGCACGCACAAGTACCTGGCGTGAGTTTTAAGCCACTGGGTCTGAGACATGAACCGTGGTCGACTACATGGGAGTCCAGCGACATAACCATTACACTAACTGCTGGTCCCAGGAGTATGGGATATATCTTGAGTGAGGACAGCCTGGCTACAGTGTTGTTGGGGCAATGGTTCCCAAGTAGCCAGTAGAAAGTCAAAAGAGGTTAAATGCATAGAAAAAGGAACACGCAAAACCTGGAGAGGGCTAAAGAATATGGTCACTTAAAACATACATGGACAACTTCCCCGAAATGAGTTTCATGCCTGCATATTTTTATTGTGTATGTTTTCTATCTTAGTAAGAGTAAGATACTGTGGAATTAATTATATTTTGGCCATGGTTAGTATTTCCTAGAAGTGCAAAAGAAAAGGGTAGATAACCATTTTTGCAGGTGTCACAACTCAGTTGTCTCTAAACGCTAGATCTCAGAGGGCTCCTATACACATTCTGAGAGAAGGAGGGAAAGACGACAGTGGAGGAGAGAGAGTTGGGGGGAAGGAAGTGACAGAAACACGGATGGATTGAGTAAAGGATGGGAGAGGCAGAAAAAAATAAGGGAGAGAAGGAGAACAATGAGACACCAATGACACTAGGAACCAAAGTTCCTGTTCTAGTCAATGATTTCTTGGCATGGGGCTAAATCCTTTGATAACTTTTTTCTCCCCTGTCTTTCTCACCCACGAATCTCAACTACAATTGCCTTTGAAAGGTATTCATCTGCTTCTCAAATGTTGTCCCTACAGAAAGAAGGCTTTAGAATCTGAATTGTGTGTCTCAGCCACAGAAGGAACATTTATGAATAATTGGACAAATTAAGGGTATGAACCCCAAAAGAAACAATGTATTTTGACAAGAAAAATTGGTTGGCAAATGTTAAGGTTTTTATGAGTAATCGTAATGATACTTTAGGAAATTATAATTTGTTCTGCATTCTGTCACAGTTGTTTTGATTTGTGGCTTTTTAACAGTGATTAAATTTATTTAGTTGTCTTTATTTTTAGGAAGAGAGTCACAGTATTGAAATATTTCAAATACCAATGATGTTAAATTTCTTGAGTATTTTCCTTTCTATTACCTAATGAGTCATTAGACTAGGATTCTGTCCCAAGAACATTATGGTGACACCAGTCTTAGTCACAAAATCATTACTGTGGTAGTTTTGGGGGTGGGGGACAGAATATGGAAAGAAATCCACACACAAAAAAAGAATGTGATTTAATCTTAAGGTTGGAATCGTGGTCCACATTTTTAAAGCAATCTTATTCTAAAGGAAAATTTTAAATTTCCCAGTGCTCAACTGCCCTGTTATCAGGCTACCCCCAGATGCATGAAATCCAGAAGCTACAGGGATATGAAGTTAGGATGCTGTTGCTTCATAATTCAATTTTCTTTTTATAAGCATGATACATGAGGATTAGGAGTATTATGCTACAGGAAGAATAAGTGCAGTCATTGAATGTAAGTCCAGATGTACTCTGTTAAACCACAGAAGCATAAAGCCAAGACACATCTAAAGGCGATATGCTTCAGTCCCTAGTTCATTTTCCACAATTATAATGCTTTTGTAAACTTTACATGAAGGAAGCAGACCCAGAATATTGGTTGATTGCAAAGCATTTACATTAGTTAAGCATTGCACACTGGTGAAAATTCCAAACAGAAGAGCTGGTTACAAATATGATAAATAGATCAAATAGTTCTTCTGTAGGAATTAGAGCAGACAGCTTTTCTAGTTCAGTTATAACACATCAAAATATAACACAATATTGTGACTTTCCTTTTTTTAGAGTTAAAAAATGAATTCCAAGTGAAACAACAAGAATTGACTATTTTTTCACTAGATCCCAGAACTGGGGTTGTGGAGGATTTGATAGTGGGCAAGAAAGATGACCTAAATCATGAATGCTGTAAACCTATCTCTCTTATTAATAAACAAATGCAAACTCGAATAAACTGGTGAGGAATAGCTATTAATTAAATGCTATTTAACACGCATTTAACCTTTCTGTGTCTTTGGTTCTTAATTATGCCTAAGATTAAAAAGGGCTATATACTGCCTTAATCTAAAGGATCAATGATTATTCAGGGCATTATGGGAGAAAAACACAGTGCTAGAAAAGTATCCTTAAATAATATACTCATAAGCATGTTCATATTTCCCACACGTGGCTCCATTCACTGACAGGGAAATTCATTGTTTAGAAATATATCCCGACAGGTCATGCTTTATCAGGGCCCATATTTTGCTAATTAACGTAAATGGTTTCTGCTGACTTGTTGAAGTATCAAGTATCAACTCCACAACTTTTCTTTAGAGTCTGATACTTCTGGTTTGGGTGGGAATTTCTTATTTCTCTCTGAATTGTTTTGGTCTTCTAAAAGCATTTACTTTGACTTTGTCACTAGGATATACGTTTTGTTAGCACAGAAACTCATTCTTTTTTTTTTTTTTTTTTTTTTTTTTCCTTAAGAGATTTTTACTATAGCGTGTGTGTGCTCACTGGAGAAACAGAGAGACAGAAAGTGAGAAAGTACACCTCCTAGTGGGAGTGGCCACGCCACAGTTTCTCCTCTTCCATTCTCCTCTCAGGATTTTGGGCACACACACACATGCACCCAGCTTGAGTTTTTTTTTGTTTTTTTTTGTTTTTTTTGGAGAGGTTTTTGCTATAAGGCGCGTGCGCTCGCCAGACAGACAGAGAGAGACAGAGAGATAGAAAGCAGGAAATCACCCCCCAGGGGGGATGGCCACGCCGCAATCCCTTCTCCTCCATTCTCCTCTCGGGATCTTGGGCACGCACGCACACGCGCCCAGCGTGAGTTTAAGCCGCCGGGTCCAGGACTCGAACCGCGGTCGACTACATGGGAGTCCAGCGACATAGCCATTACGCTAACTGCTGGTCCCAAGTTTTTTTTTTTTTAATTAATTTATTTTAAGATTTCTTAATTTAACCTTATTTATATATTTATATTAATTTAACCAGAGAGGACAGAGTGTGTGAAAGAGAGAGAGAAAGAATGAAAGCAAGAAAGCAAGCCACCAGGTCCGAGACATGAACTGCAGTTGGCCATGTGGGAGTCTAGCACCCTTAACCACCATGGCACCTGCCACCCCCCAGCTTGAATTTTAAGCTGCTGGGTCCAGGACTCAAACCACCATCAATTACATAGGAGTTCAGCAATGTAACCATTATGCCATCTGCTGCTCAATAGAAACTCATTCCTTTATTTATTTATTTATTTATTATTATTATTTTTTTTTGGTTGGTTGCTGTTGGACACGTGCACTCGCCAGAAAGACAGAGAGAAACAGAGAGATAGAAAATGAGAAATCACCCCCCAGGGTGGATGGCTACGCCACAGTCCCTTCTCCTCCATTCTCCTCTCAGGATCTTGGGCACGCATGCACACGCACCCGGCATTAGTTTAAGTCACTGGGTTCGGGACTGGACCCATGGTCAACTACATGGGAGTTCAGTCACATAGTCATTACACCAACTGCTGGTCCCTCAATAGAAATTCATTTTCAAGGAAGCTTCATTCATTTTTGTCAGCCAAAATTGTGTTTCCTTTAATATTTTACTTCAGGCTTATTTTTTTTTTGGAGAGGTTTTCGCTATAGGGCGCGTGCGCTCGCCAAACAGACAGAGAGAGACATAGAGACAGAAAGCGAGAAATCACCCCCCAGAGGGGATGGCCACGCCGCAATCCCTTCTCCTCCATTCTCCTCTTGGGATCTTGGGCACGCATGCACACGTGCCCGGCGTGAGTTTTAAGCCACTGGGTCCGGGACGCGAACCGCGGTCGACTACGTGGGAGTCCAGCGACATAGCCATTACGCTAACTGCTGGTTCCCGACTTCAGGCTTATTTTTAATCATATTATCCTAGAAAGTTTTCCTTGAAATTATCCTAGAAATTAATCATACTTGCTAGAAATTTCTTTTATTTGGGGTAGGAGGTGGGCACAGAAGCCAGGCAAAGTTCTTATTTCAACATGCGCCTGGCCCTTTGCTAAGAATAGAATTCAGGGTGAACAGTGACTATTCAATGTCTACTATGACAGGCTCTGGGTCTACATGCACAAATTATATGTGATCTCTGTTTTGGGTGGTTTAATAGAGGGAGACCAATAGATGAACGTTGAAAAAAGTGTGATGTGTTAAGTGTGTAATAAGGAATATGCAAGATTGAAGGGTGGGGCCAGCAGGTGGTGTTGTGGCTAAGGGCAGTAGATTCCAACATGGCCGACCGTGGTTCAAGTCATGGACATGATGGTTTGAAACTCACTGGGCACGTGTGAGTGCATGCCTAAAATCCTAGGAGGAGAATGGAGGAGAATGGATTGTGGTGGGACCAGCCACCCCCCAGGGGGTGATTTCTCACTTTCTCTCTGTCTCTCTAGTGAACACACATGTCCTACAGAAAATAAATAAATAAATAAGAAATAAGTAAAAATAAATAAAAAACCTCTCTTTAAAAAAAAAGATTGAAGGTAAGTACAAAAAGAAGGTAGGCACAAAGCACCATTTTAGATGGTGTTTATCAGTGTTCCGTGGGATTAGTGACCTTTGTGCTCACTGCAGTTGGAAGAGATGGGCAGGAAATAGCTGGGACAAAGTGTCACAGTTCCAGCTGCCCACCTGTGGAGCTTTTAAACAATCAATATGGGGTCAGATGGTGGCACAGTAGTGAAATGTGCTGCTCTGTGAGGCAGACCCACATGGGAGCGCTCTGCGTTTGTTTCCAAAGACTTCCCTTGGTATATGACTCATGTACTTGCTCCTACTTCTGGGCTGGCTGAAGCTGGAGGTGAACATGACTTCAGAACCATGTAGAGGGGACTCTCTCTCTCTCTCCCCCCTTCCCTCCCTGCCTCTTTTCCTTCCTCTCCCTCTCTCTCCCTTGTGCTCACTCGTGGAAGAAATAAACTTTTTTATAAAGAGAGAGAGAAAGAGAGAGAGAGAGATGCACAGAAAACAAGATAAGCAAATTCCTTTTGCTCTAATTTTCTTCAAAATGTATATCCTAGCCTATAGACAATTTGGTAACCTTCCATATGCACTCAAAAAAATTTTTTTAATTCTGCCATTATTAGTTGTAAAGTTCTAAATGCTGGTTAGATCAAGTTGGTTGATAATACTATTTAGATTTTTTTAATATCCTTACTATACTTTTGTGTGCTTGTTCACCTCCTTATCAGAGATTTTAATTTCTAACCCTGACTACATATTTTTCATTCAGAGGGAAATAAGGGTAAGAATGGTACTAGCAAGAGCGTTGCCTAAGCCCAGAGTAGAGTAGTTAGCCCCCCCCCCCCCCCCCCCCCATCATCAGGCTCTAGGCCTTCTCAGACTGGCATGGCTCTTAGCAAGGGCTACTTCCAAAACCTAGCATTCCCGAAAGTACAGGAGAGACAGCCTTGACTTAATCCCTTTATTTTTTGCAGGGCATGTACCATCCTGTGACCTTTTCATTCAGTAACCTACTGTTGAACCTGACAGGTCAAATAGCATTTACCCTAGCTGATAGTAGGGGAAGGAGGAGTGGGAAGCGAAGAAGAGAAGTCAGGGGGATGATTTCAGAGAGCACATGCTAAACTTCATAGCAGCTTAAGGGATCAGGATGGGTTGGAGGAGTGAGACATGAGGCAGGGAGAACTGAGTACTAGGACCCTGCTCTTTAAAGTGTGGTCACGGGACCTGGGGTGGGGGGCATCACCTGAGAGGTTGCTGAAAGACAGTCTCAGCATTCTTCCCACCCTCCCGCCTCACCTCAACCTGCTGGAGTAGAGTCTGCATTGTGTAATATTTCTACATGATTTGTTTGCACATTAAATATAGAGAAGCACTGAATTAGGGTATTCGTTCAGGTCAAAGGAGATGAATGCTTGAACTAGGTAGAAAAGCAGATCGATGTGGAAGTAAGCACAAATGCTTTAAGAGATAATAAATGACAGATTTTGATGACAATAGAGAATGAGGAAGATAGAGTTGAGTATTTTTCACAGTTTCTTTGGTGCTGAGTGAATAAATGGTGCCATTTACTGAAGTAAGGGCAGGCTTGGAAACAAAGCAGGATGTTTTTTTAATTTAAATTTTTATTGAGATAATTATAGATTTGCATTCTTTTGAAAGAGAAATCCTGTGTACCATTTGCCTATTTCCCCCTCAGTGGTAACACCTTTCAAAACTATAGTACAATATTATGACCAGGATATTGCCTTTATAAAACTGATCTAAATTGCCCTAAGCAGCCCTCACACTTGGGTAATGTACAATTACCCATGGCTGTCCTCAGTTTCTAAAGTGCAGCTTAGCATGGTATACAAAGGAGTTGTAACCAGACCCAAGTAGACCCTGGTAACCCAGCAACTGGGCCTCACACAATCACAGTAGCCAACCTCTCAACCTATCAGAGATGAAAGTTGCCAAAAATGTGCTGAAAACGTATGTGTGAGGAAATACCACTGGTAGCCAACCACATTGGGTTTACATGCCTTTTCCTTGGTTTGTGGGTCTCTTCCTATTCTCTGATTATCAATCTAAATTGTGAGGCTGGGCAGAGCATTCCAAACCAGCTTCAGGAGTGTTGCCCAGTTTTAGAACTTATCTCTTGCTCAGTTTAACTGGGCTAGGTTTAATTGGTCTTAAGATTTTTCTTTGGGGCACTTTCTACAATCAACTCATTCTTATTTCCCCAGGTTTGTACTCACTTATATGTGTGTGTGTGTGTGAATGTGTGTGTGTGTAGTTTTGTATAATTTTGTCACGTATGTAGATTCATGTGTCCACCACCACAGTCACAATATGAAGCACTTTTCATCACAATGACTCCTCACGTTGCCCTTTTATAACTACAGCCTAGCCTCTTCTTGGAACAGCAGACCCCTACAACCATTAATCTTCATTTATTTTATTTAAAAAATACTGTATGTACAAATTTTTGTATAAGCAAAGTTTTCTTTTTTTTTTTTTTGGACTAAGTGCTCAAGTGTGTAATTGATGGATCATATGATAGTTGTATGTTCGGCTTTATCAGAAACTGCCAAACTTTTGCAGAGTGGGCATATCATTTTATATTCCTATTAGTAGTGTATAAATGATCTAATTTCCCTAGATACTCTACAATATTTGGTATTTTTATTTTGTCCATACTGATACATGTATCATGATATTTTGTTGTGATTTCAAGCTATACTTCTCTGGTTACCAGTGATGCTGACTGTATTTTCATGTACTTATATACCGTCCATGTATCATCTCCTGCACATTGTTCATGTCTTTTCTCATTTTCTAATTTGGACTTTTTTTTTTCATATTCTTCCTGTGCCATGACGTTTCTGTTTTAGCCTCCCAGTTGGAGGTACCAGTCTGAACCACCGTGCCAAATTTTTTTTAGACACTGTGTTTTTCCTATCAGGCTTAAGCTCGTGGTCCTGCTACCTCAACCTTCCCAAGTCACTGAGAGTATAAGCACATACTATTATGCTTATTCTTTTTGTTGGACAGGGAATCAAATCCAGAACTCCAATGTCTATGGCTGGGCCTGTTCTTTTTAATTTTTATTTATTTTTACCGGGCTTTGAAATTATTTCTTTCTTTCTTTTTTAAAAATTATTATTTATTTATTTATTTATTTTTTTGGAGAGGTTTTTGCTATAGGGTGCATGTGCTCGCCAGACAGAGACAGACAGAGAGACAGAAAGAGAGAAATCACCCCCCAGGGCAGATGGCCATGTTGCAATCCCTTCTCCTCCATTCTCCTCTTGGGATTTTGGGCACGCACACACATGCGCCCAGTGTGAGTTTTAAGCCACTGGGTCTGGGACTCGAACTGTGGTCGACTACATGGGAGTCCATTGACAAAGCTATTATGCTAACTGCTGGTCCCATTTCTTTATTTTTTTTAAAAAAATAATTCATTTTTTTTTAAATAATTCATTTTTTTTTTCCATGAATGGGGAGGGAGAGGGAGGGAGGGAGGAAGGGAGAGATAGAGATAGAGAGAGAGAGAGAGAGAGAGAGAGAGAAGCAGGCTCCTGATACTGTGATCAACCCCCAGCCTTTAA
The DNA here is from genome assembly GCA_026018925.1 of Tupaia tana. Taxonomy (NCBI): domain Eukaryota; kingdom Metazoa; phylum Chordata; class Mammalia; order Scandentia; family Tupaiidae; genus Tupaia; species Tupaia tana. The sequence continues at coordinate 125,887,826 of JAKSZU010000007.1, read as the reverse complement.
TCAGTCCTGAATCATAGATAAAGACATTACCAGGGAGGTTTCTGGAATTGAACTGGGGACCTTTCCAATGTGGAATTGCTTTGCAGAGCCTTGCATTTTATTGCTGACACCATTTGGCCCCTTGAGAGTTCTTTATGTATCCTAGGTACTAGCTCTTTTTTTGGATATGTGGTTTACAAATACTTTCTCCCAACTTGTAGCTTATCATTTCACTCTCCTAATAGAGTCTTTAGCAGAAGAACACTTTTTAATCTTGATGAGGTTTAATTTATAAAGAATCCTTTTTATGAGTTCTGTGTGTTTTTGTGTTGAGTTAAAGCACACATTGCCTAGCCCTCTAAGCCAATAATTTTCTTTTAACTTAAAAAAAAAAAAGTTTTGTACTTTATATTTAAGTCTATACTCTATTTTGAGTTAATTTTTATATAAGGTGTGAATTGTAGGTTAAGGTTTTTGTTTTGTTTTTGTTTATGGATGGTCAATGGGTTTAGAAACATTTGATTAGACAAGCTACCCATTAAATAGCTCTGCCATCTTTGTCAAAAATTAGCTGAGCTCATTTTTATGAGTCTACTTATGGATCCTCTATTCTGTTCCATTGATCTATGCATTTATCCTTCCAGCAATACTATACTGCCTTGATTACTGTATCTATATAGCAAGGTTTTATATCCAATAGAACGACTTCTCTCTCCCTTTTTCTTCTTTGCTAGATTATTTTAGTTATTTTAGGGCCTGTGACCTCCCATATAAATTTTAGAATACATTTTTCTCTGTGCACAAAACCCTTACTTATATTTACAGGAATTGAATTAAGCCTGTAGATCAATTTTGGAAAAATTGACATATTTACTTTGAGTCTTCTAATTCATGAACTTGGTATGTCCCTTCATTTGTTTAAGTATTTTTTGATTACTTTCATTAGCATTCAGTAATTCACAGCATAAGATCCTGAACATGTTATGTTAAATGTGTATCTAAGTATTTCTTTTTCTTTGTAGCAAATTGTAAATGGTATTGGGTTTTTAATTTTGCCTTCTGCATGTTTATTGTTAGCATATAAAAATGTGATTAATTTTCACATATGTGAGTGTGTGTGTTGATCTTGTCTCTTGTAACATTGCTGAATGTGGTCCATTTTGACACGATGAGTATATGCCTTTTGAAAACATTCAGGTGAATAAGTTCTATAGAAAATTAGATATAAACCTGTGGCTTAGTCAGTCTTGAAGAGAAGGATTTGAGAATCAACCATGTCCAGGAGAAAACAAATAGAAGGAGGGTTTTAAGAGAAAGACATTTTCAGCAGTGTTGGAGTCCTCAGAAAGGTTATTAGTGCTTAATATAGCTTAATGAATTTGGTAAATATGACCTCGGAAAATGCAAATTCAGTGTATATGTGAATGTGGCGGACATTAACAGGGGAGACATTATCAACTATTATTTTGAGGATCTTAGTCACTAAAGGAAGGAAACTGGGAGGACAGTAACAAATTTAGCATGGACTAAAAGAAGAATATGATGAGAGATGAGAACTTTATTTTATTACAGGGAAGGGCCCAGTGAATAATGAATGAGTAAAACACAGAAAGGTAGTCAAAGGAGGGAAGAAATGAGAAGAGAGAGGATGTAGAGAGAGAAAGATAGGAAATAAGAGGACCAAGATCAAGAAAGAGGAAGGAGAGGAAAAAGAGAAGGAGGAAAAAATAGAGGGAGGCACTACAAAGGGTAACAGAGAGAGGAGGTAGGAGGGTGGTTTTTCAAAAGCTCACTAGAGGGATAAACCTTGAAAGAACTTTCTCTGTAATTAATACAAGAAGAGGTGAGGGTGAATGCAAGATACATACCTTTGTTCAGGTAAGTACAAACACTGTGGAAGTTCTCACCCTTTGGAATGAATAAATTTTCTCTGTGAAAAAGGTATCCTGGCCATTAGGCTCTACAACAGCCCTAGGAAAACCGGATTACAGAGCATAGTGAAATTGAGAAAATCTGTTGACAAGAATGGAAAAGGGACAAAATAAGACGTGAAAAATATTTCAGATGAGTAATGACAGCCCAGTTGAGTTTGAGTACTATGATTCTATGTGGCACAGGTACAATTATACAGTGCACTGAAGGTGGGCGTATTTTACTGAGCCAAAGTTGCAGGGTAAGGTAACATAACGTATGATGGGGCTGGGACACACATCCATATTAATGATTGTTATGGTGGTTGGGGTGGTGGCGGGTCATTTTTGGTAGCAATAGAGCAACGGTGGTTTTTGTTATTTATTTATTCATTTATTTATTTAGTTTAATATTGCAGATGGTATTAGACTCTATTTGTTGTTGGTAGTAATGACGTTAATGGGGTTGCTGGTAAGGCTGTTGGAGTCAGCAAGATTAATGTAAATAATTACGTAGGAAAATGACTAAGAAAATGAATTGCATCTCTTTTTTCACTGCTAAGAAAGAGTAGCCAGCTTTGCACTCTCAAGTTCTAGGCTCTGTTGGTCCTAGGAAGCTAAAATAATCTTTTTGCAGATCTCAGCTTAACAAAGAAAAGCAGATAGATGGGCCTAATCCATATCAAAGACACATCCTAAATTGACTTTTGTTTTCCAAGATCCAAAGTTAACTGGATAATTCTCCAGGAGGGAAAAAATTTGAGGCTTGTTACTTGAAGGGATAAAGATGGAAGGGACGCACCAAGTCAGAAACTGGAGGGACTGGCTCAAAGAGTAGGGCCAAAGATGCCAGAAAGTATGTGGGCTACTCAGTTGGCTTGGTTGTGGTCCGTGGAGATTGGTACGAATCCCAGTGGCTGAGCCTGGTCCAGGAGCATGAGGGCAAAGGGGAGTAGAAGAGGTAATGGCCTAAGGCTGAGGGTTGTGTGGAGAGTTTCTAAGAAAGTAGCTAAACCAAAGTTTAAAAGAGGGCCCGAGATGAGCCTTACCTAGGAAAGTAAGTAAACCTGCTCAGGTTGGATAAAGGGCCCAGGATAAAGTCCCCAAGGTAACTTCTACAACAAAAAAAACAGACATTCCAGACCTCCCTCTGGTGCCACCTCTGGCAATCACATGCTAGACATCCTTCATTCCGAAGGAAGGACCACTCCTCACTGGGGCTGGACTCAAGGTTGCAGAGTTTTTATTGCCCCCCCTGCCTTACCATTAAGAGTTTGAAAGGAGACCCTCCTCAACCCAAGACAGAACTTGCTCAAGCCTGAGCTGGGTACTCTCACTAGAGCTCTCGTAACTTCTGCTTCCATTTCTGCCTTTGATAAATTCTTTTACCACCTGCACACCAGGCCTGGTGCTCCACTGTCCTACTGCTTTGGGTCTCATCATTTTCTGAGCTTCACTTAAAAAAAGAACATTTAATAGTAAAATATCTACTTTAATTTCTGTTCTTTTACTTTTCTCCTCCATATACTGAACCCACTTTTAATGATCTTTTATGAACAGTTAAAATAACTTCAGATGATATTACAAAAATACACATTTATTTGATACATAATATTGATTCTTAGATATTAGGGGTAGTCTGAGAAAGAAATCATATGTCCTGTTTATGTTTTTTTTGTTGTTTCTTTTAAAGTCTCTTTCTTTTTTCATGAGGGAGAGGAGAAAAAAAAAAAAAAAAAGAGGGAGGAAGAAAAAGAGAAGAGAGAGAAAGACAAGTATTCTCAACCAGATCTCATGCAATGATCTCCCAGCTTCTCTGGCTTTTCAGCAGGTCACGGTCGCAGGTACACATATGGCCTGATCTTTCATATGGCTTCCAACACTGCAGAACATTGCATTACCACTGTATCACTGTGGATGGGCCTTTGGGTTCATCTTATAACCAGAAAATATGTGTAAAACTAACCCTAACCTCATCTGCATCTACGGGACGGTGGAGGGAAGGAGTAAGTGTATTATCCTGTGGCATTACTTGGTTCCATAAAAGAAGATTCACATTCCTACCCCCAGATCTACAGACTGATAAGATCAGATGTCTAAGCTGATAGTACTTTGGTCTTTGAAATAATACTGTTTTGGGTATTATTTTATTGTAATATTTTAGTTTTAAGTGGATTAAGAAGTATTAGTCCAAGATATTCAGGAATTGATTTATTTAGGCTTTTCTCTTAACTCCTTCTTTAAATTACTGAAGAAATTTGAAGCTCTTAAAATAAGTTCTCATAGATACTCTATAACAAATGCTAGTGTGAGATCAGCAGATGGCGTACTGGTTGCGTTGCTGGACTCCCATGTAGTCTACTGCAGTTTGAGTCACGGTGAGTCATGGACCCGATGGCTTAAAATGCATGCCAGTAACATATGTGTACGTGCCCAAAGTTCTGAGAGGAGAAGGGATTACTGTATGGCTATCTTCCCTGGGGGGCGATTTCTCGCTTTCTGTCTCTGTCTCTCTGGTGAATGCACATGCCCTACAGCAAAAATCTCTCAAAAAACAAAACAAAACAAAAAATGAAAACAAATGTTAGTGCTGTTTTATAGCCATATAGTGAGACTGAAAAATATCCCTAAACACAGGATATCTAGAAAGAACTGGCCATTTAATCTGTTAGATAATTAGTCAGTTCTGTTGATTGGTTTTTATATTTTTTAAGAAATTAACCAAACCTGACAATTTCTTTGGCTCTTTATAGAAATACCATGAGAATATATAAGATGAAACTATCTGTTTATCCTTAGGCACTTTTCAAAATTCTTTCAATTTTTGTGTGTAGATTGATTGTTAGCAAGCAAGTAATATTTTACTTCGTTCTGATTATTAAGTATAGCAGATAAAATTGGAAAGAAAGTCATTTATCTGACTAATTTACTGACTTAATAATATAAGAAATTTTGGGGTGCTTGAGCAAAACTTATCTCAACCAACATCATGTTACAGTAGAAAAAAATGAAATTTGTTTTCTTATATAAAGATTACTTTTATTAATGAAAATTTCTGATTTTGATGAAATTATTTTCACTTTTTCATTTGCGAATGACTTTATTTTATTTATGAATTTAATGTTTATGAGAAATTAAAATATATACACACACACACACACACACACACATACACAAAGGGGGCCAGCACGTGGCATGGTGATTAAGGCACTGGATTCCCATATGGCCAACCGTGGTTTAAGTCCCAGACCCAGCGGTTTGAAACTCACTCTGGGTGTGTGTGTGTGCATGCCCAAATTCCAGGAGGAGAATGAGAAGAGATCGTGACATAGCGATGCCCCCGGGGAATGATTTTTTACTTTCCCTCTCACTGTCTCTGTCTCTCTGATCAGTGCATGTGCCCTATGGCAGAAACCTTAATAAGAAACAAGCAACCCAAATAAAAACTGGGTAAAAGATCTGAACAGATACAATAATGAAGATATTTGGAAGGCAAATTAGTAAACGAAAAGTTATTCAACATCACACATTACTGTTATGAGGAAATTGCAAACTGAAATAATGAAATTCCACTGTATACCTATCAAAATAGTGAAAATCTAAAACACTAACAACACCAAGTGCTGGGGGCACGTGGAGCAATAATTCTCTTTATTGCTGGTGGAAATGCAAAATGATAGGGCCACTTTGGAAGATAGTTTAGCAGATTCACAAGCTAAAGATACTATGGTTAAGCAATTATACTTTCTGGTATTTATCCAAATAAAATGATAACTTATGTCTACATAAAAAGTTACTCATAAATATTTATAGTAGATTTATTCATAATTTCAAAAAATTGGAACCAAAATATCCTTTAATATGTATCCTCCAATAGAATAAACAAACTATCATGTATCATACAACAGAGTATTATTCAATGACAGAGAAAATGGACTAACTATGAAACCATGCAAAGATACGAAGGAACCTTCAATGCACATTGGTAAGTGAAAGAAGCCAGTGTGAGAAAGCTACATGCTATATTTGTATCCAACTGTGTGACATTCTGGAAAAGGCCAAACTATGGAGACAGTAAAAAGTTCATGGTTCCCAGGGATTTGGAGGCAGAGAGGGATGAATAGGAGGTACACGCAAGCATTTTTAGGGCAGTGAGATTACTCCATGTGATATTGTAATGGTGGACACAGGACATTATGCATTTGTCAACATCCATAGAACGATATGACACTAGGAGCAAACTCTGATGTAAATGATTATTAAACTTAATGACAATGTATCAATACTAGTTAATCAATTATAGCAAATGTGCCACACCAATGCTCCAAGTTAATAGGAGAACTGTGAGCAGGAGAAAGGGGGTATATGAGAACTCTCTGCTTTCTGCTCAATCTTTATGTAAACCTAAAACAGTCTATTGCTTAAAAAATACTGAAAATATGAAAAAAATACAGAATATAAATGGATTATATTAGTGGATTTTCACAAAGTACATACTATAGAATCAGTAACAATAGAATAAGCCTGCTATAGAAGACTTACTCTAGAATAAGCCACTAACTGAAGTTGGTGACCCAAGCTACTGAGCTTGGCATAGTTCTCAATATTATCTAAGAATAGAATATGCTGCCTGGATGAATTTCCCATTTATTTGGGAACAATGGGAATTCCTATTACCATATTTTATCAAAAGATGCCTTTTAAAAAATTCTTTTAGCATCTCTAAAACTGGATGCATATTACAATCAATGGCATTTTATAATTGGCAACCTTTTTTGTTTCCTCGTAGTGGTACATAAAATATATAACATCCTGGAATTCAATAAAATATGGCACCTTCTTTGTAGTCTCTTAGAAGAGAACTTTCCTCCCAATTTAAAGAGAACTATTCAAAGAGCAAGGAGACCAGAGTCCCAGTCTTGGCTCTGCTATTGAGTAGGTGTTGACCTTGGCACTCTCCATTAAGATTTCTGATCCTGACTTTCATCATCCACAAAATGATAGGCGTTCCAAGATCTTTAAGGTTTCCATTACCTCAATATTTGAATCTAGGCCACCTTGGTAGGACAGGGCAGGGAAGATGCCAGGGTAACACAAATGAAATTGAATTGCTCTTCTTTCCCTGTGAAGCACCTGGGCTGTTTCCAAATAGAAAATGCAGCGAGTAATTGTTATGAGCAAGAAATGTCCTAGCCAAGCGGAGGGAGGAAATAGCAGCAGAATCGCGCAGGATGTGGGGTATGCGATCACATGTTTTATATATTTGGCACCACCTCGGACATTCATATGAATAGAAAGACTTTTTAGTTTTTAAAAATAAATGTTTCATATTTGATTTGCCTCTGAGTTATACTTAGTAATAAGGGAAAAATAGCTAAATCTCCAAGACACCCTCCAACCTTCCATCTGCCCACTCACCCCCGTGCCTCCCTAACACCTTCTGTGCTCCTATTCCACTAACAATGCCCACCATTTTTTTAAAAAACAGAGATTCTTGGTATAGAGTGCGTGTACTCACTGGAGAGAAAAAGAGACATAAAGCGAGAAATCCCCCCCTCCCCAGGGGTATGGTCATGCCCCAATCCCTTCTCTTCAATTCTCCTCTTGGGATTTTGGGGATACATGCATGCCCACATGCTCTGGGTGAGTTTCAAGCCTCAGGTCCAGGGCTTGAACCGTGGTTAACCATGTGAGAGTCCATTATGTCATCTGCTGTTCCTCAGTGCCCTCCAATTATTGTTCCCATGGCCCCTTCTCCAGGTATCTGTTGTCTTTTCTCCAAGACTCTGGTTTCTGTATACAGGTCTCTATGCTACTAATGACCTTCAACACCCAAAGCTTCTTTAGAGTGTGGAATCCATATTTCTACATGCTCCCCAGCAAGCCTGTTTACAGCACTCCAAACATGATGTCATCATAGCTGATGTCACAAGTCAGTGAGCTTCCTTTAGGACCAATTTTGAAACCCTGGATTTTATGTTTCCAGTAGTTGGCATTTGCTACTCATCTGTATGAGCATATTGTTAATAATGCAATTATATTATGTGTTAATGATAATTAAGTATTTTGTTATGATAATGAACTGTTGTTCTTTCAGATTAACTCCACAAGGGGATTAGTCTAGCCTTTAGTCTTGCCTAAATCTAGTCATTAAATGGCCAGAGGTATCCGTGGAAATCAATCACTTCACCCACCACGGAAGCCCAACAGCTGTCAGTGCGGCACAAGACTGTTGTTTACTTCGTTGAGAAACTGTCTCCCCATGATTCTGGCCAGAAATAAAGATGAGTAACATAATGAATAGGCATCAGAAGGGGAAATTTAGGGCCCTTTAAGTTAACCTATTTCTGTTTTGCTGAATTGCCCATGTAGAGTGTGATACAAAAATTAAGTGATTTTAAGTACTGGAGGCATGAAATCCTACCATTTTCTTTTTTATCAAAATTTGAGAATATATATGCATATTTGTCTTCTTATTTAGCTTCTTATTTATATAAAGTTATGCTTATTGGTATCTCGGTTTTTAAAAGACAATAGGTATTAAGGAAAGGCATTATTTCTACTTTTGAATCTCCTGCATTTTCAGCCCTTGACAGTTAAAGCTGAATTAAAAATGATCACTTGATTCTCCCTGATTTCTCTCTATCACCTGATCTATATCCATAATTGCCTGCTTAGATTCAGATCATTATAGCAATTTTGATAAACATATCATGATATTTGTGCATTCAAAAAAACTGATTTGATAACTGTATTCAATACATGAATTCAGTAATGAATAGTAAGCTCCCTACCAGAACTGCTTGTCAGACTTTTATTTATTTTTTTTGAAAGGTTTTTGCTATAGGGCACATGTGCTCGCCAGAAAGACAGAGAGAGACAGGGAGACAGAAAGCGAGAAATCACCCCCCAGGGGGGATGGCCACACCACAATCCCTTCTCCTCCATTCTCCTCTTGGGATCTTGGGCACACACGCACATGTGCCCGGTGTGAGTTTAAGCCACTGGGTCTGGGACTTGAACCACAATCGACTACATGGGAGTTCAGTGACATAGCCATTACACCGACTGCTGGTCCCATCTAATTTTTTTTTCTAACATGCTTGCTATGGAATAAAACACAAATAAATTTCTTCCTTTCTTTTCTTTTTTTAAAAGTTTTTGCTATAGGGTGTGTGTGTTTGCCAGAGAGGGAAAGTGAGAAACTACCCCTAAAAGGATGGCCATGTCACAGTCCCTTCTCCTCCATTCTCCTCTCTGGATTTTGGGCAAGCACACACACATACCCAGCATAATTTTCAATCTGTCATGTCCAGGACTCAAATCACACGATCAACCATGTTGGATCCAGCTATTTTATTAACTTCCATGCCACCTGCTGGCCCTAAGAGATTTATTATTATTATTAATTGCCAGAGAATTTGTGTGCTCACCAGAGGGGGCGGGGAGAAGAGAGAGAGGGAGGAACAGAAAAAGAGAGAGGAAGCACACCCTACTTCATGGGGCATGGTAATGCTGCAGTCTCATCTCCATTTCTCCATTCTGTTGGGATTTGGGACATACACACACACACGTGTGCCTGGTGTGTTTTTAAAGCCTTTAGGGCCTTGTGGGATTTGGCTCTTTTAACCACTAGCCCACAGGGCTGGCCTCGAAGAAATTCCTTTTGTGCAACATGGTAGCATGATAAAAGGCATTTTTGTTCCTTTTCCCAAACTCCTATTTCAATGACCAGTAAAATATACAAGTATATTTTTAAACAGCTTAAAACTACAGATGAATATCATCTCTACAAATTTTGATTTGAAGGAAAGCTCTCATGATTGTCTCTTTTTGAGTAATCAGAAGGCTGAGGAAGTAAGAAGAAAGCTTTAAAGAGTTCATCTGACAAGTTAGGAAGTTCAAGAACTAGATGAGAGAGTGGGCTCTGAGGCTTTAAACTCCCTCTTACCCTTTTCCCACCGGAAGGATCTGGACTTCACTAGTAGACTCACCATCCCCATGTTCACTGTTGTGCGAGGAAATAGAGAGCAGATACAGCTGTCATGTGCTCCTTACACTCATGAGACTATGAGGAGAAAATGGCAGCGGTCTTCTCTCCTGAGCTGACAATGTCAGTGGCATAGATGAGTACACGTGCCATATAGTAAATTAAAATAATAATAAATGAAATTAAATAAATAATTCTTTAAGAAGAAAAGGTATGAACTGGACCCAAAGAATTCATCCTAGTTCTTACTTGATTCAAAGCTTCATTGTGAGATAAGTTAAACTGTAATACTGTAGGATCTACAGATACATAGGAAAACAATCCCTCAAAATAATTAGATGAATTCAGTGCATATATATAATTATATAGGCATTTGTGACTTGAAGATAATTTTAGAACAGGAAAAATTGCTTGGAGATAAAATCATAAATACTGAAACCCAGTGATGGCAAGGTGAGGATATAGAAAAAGTAAAAGCTACAAATTCATTAATTGTAAGTAATAGGGGGAGAAATCAAGTTAATATTTCATCGCTGATGTGAGAATTAGAGAAATTAACCCAGAAAAGCTGCTCACCTCTATTACTTGCCTGGATGAATATGTTGTTAATGACATACTTACATTGTTTGTTACTGATAATCACTACATCTGATGAGGAAATGGGTTTCAAAGCATAGACCATTTAGCAGGCTATGAAAATTCAAGACGTGTATAGGCATCTTAAAAAAGAGAAGGAAAGCGGGAACCAGCAGTTAGCGTAATGGCTATGTCGCTGGACTCCCACGTAGTCGACCGCGGTTCGCGTCTCGGACCCGGTGGCTTACAACTCACGCCGGGCGCATGTGCGTGCGTGCCCAAGATCCCGAGAGGAGAATGGAGGAGAAGGGATTGCGGCGTGACCATCCCCCCTGGGGGGTGATTTCTCGCTTTCTGTCTCTATGTCTCTCTCTGTCTGTCTGGCGAGCGCACACACCCTATAGCGAAAAACCTCTCCAAGAAAAAAAAAAAAAAAGAGAAGGAAAGCAAAATAATATTGATATGATAATTAGCATAAGTTAAATATATCATTTGGACAGTGTAAATAAGGGATTACCTTCCCTTATTAAAGTGAAAAAATTTCATATTGATTAAAAACAAAACCAAAGAACCTCAAATCTCATACTATATTGTTTATAAGGAATATCTAAAATAAGGAAAATTAACTGTTCAAATTAAGACCAGCTGGTAGCCAGGGTTGATGCTGTGCTTCCGAGATGCTAAATCCACATGGGACAGTCCTGTATCTGGGTCCTGAAGTCTCTCCATAAACGTCAGGTATGTGTGTGATCTGTGATGGGTGAGGCTGGGGGTGGATTGCAGCATGAAGACTTTGTTGGGGATGCCTGTCTCTCTCTCTTTGACTTTCACGAAGGAAATATATTTGGAAAAGAAAAAGAAGGGTGGGACCAGCAGATGGCGTAATGGTTGTCGCTGGAGTCCCAGGTAGTCAAATGTGGTCTGAATCTCAGATTAGAGGCTTGAACCTTACGCTGGGTGCGTGTGCGTGTGTGCCCAAAATCTCAGGAGAAGAATGGAGAAGAGATTGTGGTGTGGCCATCACCCTTCATGGGGTGATTTCTTGCTTTCTGTCTTTCTGTCTCTCTCTGAATCTCTGGAAAGCACATGTGCCCTATAGGAAAAATCTCTCCAGAAAACAAAAGCAAAAAAGCAAAAAAAAAAAAAAAATGAAGCAGGGCAAAGATTTATTAGATAAGCAGAAAATAAAGGAAAGCAAGGGCATTGCTATTAATAAACCCGCACTCATTCAGTGTATTTTTATTCATTTACTTTTATTATTACATTCCTCCTATATGCCAGGCAATTTTCCATGCACTGAGAAAAATAGAGACATTTCCAACCTTAATTGAGCTTATTTTTGTAGTGGGAAGACATATTAAACAAATAAATAAAAATGAAATCAAGTAATGATAGATGCTACAAAGGGAACTACAGAGGATCATGACTGGGGCAGCCATTTTAGAAGAAAATACTTCTCTTAGAAAGTATTCAGGGGCTTGAGTGGAAGGAAGGAGAGCTGCATAGTCATTCGGGACTGCTTCAGTGATCTAGAACGGTACTTCTTAACATATTGTCCATGAAATGTTTGTTTCCAGCAAGTAATAAGATTGCCCCAGAATGCAAACCAGCCACTTCTTAAGCACACTGTTCTCTGCAGCTGGCATTTCTCTCTTTTGTGGCAAGACTTTCTTGATGAAGGAAACAGTATGTTAATTTGCACTCGGCTTGTGCTTCCTATCATGTTGTACTTTGAGTAACCCTGGTCACAGAGGGTACAAAGTGCAAAGGCCTGAGGCGTGTCAAACAAAGTAGACAAATCAAGTAAATGAAACTAAATAAGTGTACATAAGTTCAATAATGCTTGTTGCATTTAATCAGAAATTGGAAATACTCATTACAGGACAGGGCTTTGATTGGAATGGTATACCTGAAGATTAACTTGTGTGCTGGGCATTTCTTTTCAACAATTTGAGTAGACATGTAAATATTTTCTCAAAAATATTTAAAAACATATTGTCTCTGTTGTTATAGAGTCACAAACAAAATTTTATAAAATTACAAGAAATATTATCTTTAAAATTCAGTAGTTAGGGGATCAGCAGTTAGTGTAATGGCTATGTTGCTGGACTCCTATGTAGTCGACTGCGGTTGGAGTCCTGGACCCAGTGGCTTAAAACTCACGCCGGGTGTGTGTGTGTGCATGCCCAAGATCCCCAGAAGAGAACGGAGGTGAAGGGATTGTGGCATGGCCATCCCCCCTGAGGAGTGATTTCTCACTTTCTGTCTCTCTGTCTCTCTTTGTCTGTCTGGCGAGTGCACGTGCCCTATAGCAAAAAAAACCTCTCCAAAAAAAAAAAAAAATTCAGTAGTTAGAAATTTTGAAAATTGTTTATTAACTGTCAAGAACTATGGAGTATGAGCTAAAGTTTTTTGATATGTAAAGGAAATGCTTGTGGAAAAATGAAAAATTAATAGAAAAAAGAAAATTACTAAGGCAATTAAAAAAGAGAAAAAGAAAAACCACTATTCTAATGGATACTTATTATACAATACATGAAATTATATAAATAATAAATAAAATCTACTCCTAAAAAATAAAATAAAATGTGGCAACCAGCAGTTAGCGTAATGGCTATGTCGCTGGACTCCCACATAGTCGACTGCGGTTTGCATACTGGACCCAGTGGCTTAAAACTCATGCCGGGCTCATGTGCGTGCGTGCCCAAGATCCCGAGAGGAGAATGGAGGAGAAGGGATTGCGGCGTGACCATCCCCTCTGGGGGGTGATTTCTCGCTTTCTGTCTCTCTCTCTCTCTCTCTGTCTGTCTGACAAGCGCACGCGCCCTATAGCGAAAACTTCTCCAAAAAAATAAATAAATAAAGTAAATAAATAAATAAAATGTAATGTGTGGAAGTACTAGGAAAAAAAACTAAATAAGTATATTAAGTCTAAATATACTGAACAAGTAATTAAATAATTTTACTTAGATAATTATTTATACAAATAAGATTCCTTTCAGAGATATTAATATCAAAATCTATAAAAATCTCTCTCCTGAACTCTTGAGTTATCTCTCTCATATTTATTTTTATATATATCTATATTCATATATATATGAATATTTATATTCATTCAACTGGCAATCTCCACTTTAATGTCTAATAAGTATATATAGCATAATGTGCTCCAAAGTGCAGTGCTGTTTCCAATCTTCCACATCCTGCCCTTCTGCTCTACAATCTGCTGCAACTTTGGTCTGAACTACCATCTTCCTCTGCATGTATTGTTACAGGAGATTCCCAAACAGTTTCTCTCCCTAGCCTATTCTTCACTTAGACTCTAGAGTAGCCTTTTAAAAATGTTAGACATTGATATTTCCACTCAGAACTTTTTTTTTTTTTTAACTTTTCATGGCTTGATAACTTATTTCTTTTTCTTTTTTTTAAATTTATTTAATTTTATTTACATTTTTTAAATACATTCAATCACATTATTTAGCTTACAAGGTGATCATTTCAATATATGAACATTTCTCCCTGGTCGAGTTGATCAAAATATAACAAAAATACCTCCCTGTCTCAACCATGCTGTCTTCATATCCCTCCTCCAAATGTTTTTCCCCAGATCTCAATCCTCCACACACACCACATCCACATCTGGCATTCACATCCACCTCTTGTGTTTGTACATCCTTTAGCCCGTCAGTTTCAGTTATAGAGTGTGGACATTCGGTATATATTAAGTGGGGACATACAGTGTCTCTCCTTCATAGCCTGGCTTGCTTCACTCAGCCGTAAATCTTCCATAGTCTTCCACTTTCTGTCAAAAGCCAGAGTTTTGTTGTTCTTAACAGCTGAATAGTATTCCATAGAGTATATGTGCCACAGTTTTTCAATCCATTCAGCTGTTCAGGGGCATTTGGGTTGGTTCCATGTCTTAGCAATTGTGAAAAGTGCCGCAATAAACATCGATGTGCAAGCACTTTTCCAATGAGAAATTCTTCTGTCCTTTGGGTAGATGCCAAGAAATGGGATTGCTGGATCATATGGCAGTTCTGCTTGTAGATTTTTGAGGAATCTCCAAATGGTTCTCCACAGTGGTTGGACTAATTTACATTTCCACCAGCAGTGTAAGAGAGTTCACTCAGAACTCTTATTCGTTTTCCATCTTGTTCAGAGTAAAAGCCAAAGTCCTTACAATGGCCTCTAAGCCCTATAAAATCAACACGTCTTCTCTCTGGTTTTATCTCCTGCCTCTTCCTTACTCTGTTCTAGCCATATGTCTCTTTGCTAGTCCTTGAACATCTCAAACATACATCTGAGTGTCTTTGCACTTGTTAGTAGTCTCTAGGACCTCTTGTAGGTCTATTGGTGTCTGAGATCTCATCCGACTATCATAAGTAATATTAACCAATCCTCAAGCCAAGATATCACTTCTCATTTACCTCATTTTAGTTTTCTCCAAAGCACTTCATATCATTTGTTGTTTGTTACTTGTCTGTCTCTTGCCCTCTTCCAACAGACTAATGTCCCAGGAGAGACGGAGGTTGTTACTTTGATTTCTAGCACTAAGGAATGAGCTCAATGAATATATTGGCACATATTGTACTGGGGTGCCCCAAATCTGAGAGCACTTCCCATAATGTTGACTAATTCCAAAGAACACACCTGGAGGTCTTGCAGGAGAAGACATGAGTTTACTCACATTGGGGGAAACAAGTCCTGTGGATGGCTGGGTGGAAAACGGTCCCTGCTGCTGTGAGCATAAGGTCAGGAACAAAGCATTTATAAATCAATTAAAGATCAATGCAGACTCCCCATCACGGACAGGAGTCTGGTTTGCACATACATTGTTTGAAGGTTATAGTAAAGGTTAACTTATTGATTAACAGAATCAACAGAGTATGTTTAGGGTCTAGTGTCCCTAGTCTAGTGATGTTAACGTGTGAGGAGTGTGCATACCTCTGGAATGGCCCTGCTGTAGGCCAGCTCCATGAGGTGAAGATAAAGGTCACAAGATATTCTGGAGGCCCGGTCAAACCAGCAGCTGGGTCACAGGGAGGTAAGACAAAGAGGGAGGGAGGAGGAGAGCTGAATGTATGGAGCCGTCTCTCACATACGTATTTTTTAATGAATGAAATCAAGAAAAAAAGAATTTAAGGCCCAGCCATGGTGGTGCAGACAGTGGGGGCACTGCTACATGATGTTACGAGCCACATGGGAGGGCTCTAGGTTTACATACCAGGTCTGCCTAAACATGGGCTATGAACTTGCAGGTGTACCTGTGGTCCTGGCTGACTGCAGGATGTGGGGGAGGGCTATGGCCTAAGACCCTGTCGAGGATATCTGCACCTCTCTTATAAAATAAGTTAATAAATAAATAAGAGTAGGGAGGATTGTCTTATTAGTCTGTTCAGGCTGCTAAAAAAAAGAAAGAAAAAAAAAAGCCATAGGCTTATAAATAACCAAAATTTATTCTTCAGAGTACTGGAGGGTGTGAAGTTCAACCTCAAGATGCTATCAAAATGGTTGTCTGGTGAGGGTCTGCTTTCTCGTGGATGGTGCTTTCTTGCTGTGTTCTCACATGGCCTAAGGGGCAAGGCAGCCCTCTGGGGCCTCTTTTATAGTACTAATTTCATTCAGAAGGGTTCCATCCTCATGACCTAATCACCTCCCAAAGGCCCCATTGCCCAATATCTTCACCTTGAGTGTTAGAATTTCTGTATGTGAAATTTGGCAGACATTCAGATTATATCAGGGGCTGTGTCTAGCTTGGTCACAGGTCTCCAAGGGGGTCATTCAAGAATCTTGTCTAAATCCTGTGAGGAAGGGTGATTCTCTGCAGCTGGCGATTTCTCAGAACACAAAAGGGTGGAGGATTTGGATGGTTACTGCTGGTTACCTGACGATTACTGATTACCACATTGTTACCCCATAGGGGTTTGGTCACACTGAGGTCATACATCAGCTTCAAGACTGGGGAATGGTAGCTGCTGAGACTGTCATTGAGCCATTTCTTCTGCCACCATGCATTGTCCACAATAGACGTACCAGAGAGGTGGTTTCCTGACAGCCTGCTCAGATGTCTCTTCACTGTCAACATGCGTCTCAGTGTGTCTCCATCTGACATCCAGCTCACAGACTCTTACATCTCACTTTGTCACCTTTCCTCTGAGTCACTGAAAGAGAGAGATTAAAGGTGACTCAATAGGGGGAGTCAGAGTATGTGCTTCTTGTTTTATTCAGTACTCTGCCAACCAGTGGGTATGAGGGAAAACAGTGATGACTTCAGTTATAAATCACTTACTGTCTCCAAAGAAAGTTGGAATTAGGTTGGATATGTTTTCTTCAACTTAAATAGCTTGCTCTGGGAGCCAACCCTGTTTCCTAGACCTAGTTCGGCATTGCATTCCAGTATTATGTAGGTCTTATTAAATACATAAATCTTGTGTTTTCTAAAGCATTACTTTACTTGAACAAACTTTCTTAAGTTCTTACTCTAAAGGATAAGAACTTTGGAGGCTACTAGGAATATATCAGTCTCACGTAGAAAATGCTTATATTTGAAGTGTGGATATAGAAGTATGACCTCAGAGAGCCCATACCCAGACCCCTGGGTAAAGTCCAAATTATTTATTATTTATTTATTTATTTAGAGAATTATTTACTTAATTTTATTTATTATTATTATTTAATTTGCTATAGGGCACGTGCGCTCACCAGAGACAGAAAGAGAGACACAAAAAGTGAGAAAGCAAGTGTCAGGTCCGGGACTTGAACTGCACCCAGCCATGTGAGAGTCCAGTGCTCCAGATACCACACCACTTGCTTGTCCCCCCAAGTTCTCCCTTTATAGAGAAAAGTCTCAGGGTATTAGCTCTAGGAGCATCTGTCCCTAGGCCTCCCTTTGATAACTAAGATATAAAGGAATGTTAAGATGGTCCCATAAAGGAAGGGTTAAATTTAAATTGTCTCATACTCTAGCACTTAAAAATAGCTGTTTTTGAGAAAGCAGTTAAAAAACAAAAAAGCCTTACATTTGTTTGAAACTTTAACTTTACAAAGTACTTTTATACCATATCATTAATTTTCACAATTTGGCAAGCAAAAAAGATCATTTCCATTTTGTTGATGGATAATAAAAGCTATTATCTATTTCACACTTATTTCCTGGCAGGCACCGTGCTAAGTATTTGTTTGATCCTTGCAGCAATCTTATGACGTCTGTGCTATTATTGTCCTTGTAATACACACATTGAAAGTGAGGCTCAGAAAAATTCGAAATTTGGCTAGGGTCAGTCAACTACTAAGTGGCAGAGTGGAGATTTGAACATGTGTTTTTCTGACTCACAATTTTCTAGTGTGGCCTCTGTACCATTTCAGCCACAATGTAAAAATTGCCTACATACTACCATACAATGTGCAGTAAAATGTATACAGAAATAGAAATTTTAAAAAAGAATAAAACATGGGCCAGTAGGTGGTGTAGTGGTTAAGGTCTGGACTCCCACATGGCCAACTGCATTTGGAGTCTCAGACCCAGTGACTTGAAACTCACTGTGGGCACGTGTGCCTGCATGCCCAAAATTCCAAGGAGAGAATGGAAGAGAAGGGATTGAGACGTGACTGTCCCCTCGAGAGGGTGATTTCTCACTGTCTCTTCATGTCTCTCTGGTGGGAGCACACACCCTATTGCAAAAATCTCTTTCTCTCTCTCGCTCTCAAAAAAGAAAAAGAATAAAACAAAATGTGCAGATAGAAATTCACATAATTTCTCCCCATGTGCAGATAGAATATCTTACATATCCTAGGAACTTAATCATGATGAATTCATTCTTTCAGATGCTTATCCTTTATGAATTGTGCAGAGGAAGAAACCAAGTCCATTGTGAATTGGTAACTTGTACATAATTACACAATCAGTAAAGAATTCAGAGAGATTTTCCACTCTCCTCTTCTACTGCTAGGTCCTTTGTCATTCTATACCATGCCTCTCCATCTGCTTTTTGCCAGAGCGTGCTATAATATGTCACACTGTGAATTAAAGGTTTATAATCCCTAGCTTTTGTAAAAACCTACTTCTTTTATCAGTAGTATGATCCCCATACCCCGTGAAAAGTAAGAGAAATTAGTACGGTAGCTAATGAATCAAGCCAAAGTCCACTTCCCTTCCAATTTCTCTCGACAGAGCATGTCTTCTGATTTTATTGGATAATCGCTAGCCTTGATGCTATGGAGAGCTGCCTATTTAGCACAACATAGACTGATTATTTTTTTCTTTCTAGAATTTGTGTTTCTACTCTCTTTTGGGGATATGACACTCCCAATTCAGTATTAATCACTTTACTTGATTGCTTTTTGCTAACTTCCAGTGATTCTGTGAGTTCACTTTAATAGAAGCAGAATGAACTATTTGTTGCTCTAGCCATTTACAAAGTCAGACAATTTATCTGTACTTAACCTGTAGGGATCTTCAGCATACGAAACCCATTAAGTCTGGTCCCTCAGTGCTCACCTGAGGTGGCACAATGAAGTTGCCAAAAAGGTGAAACCGCTGTGTGTTGGGTGAGATGAAGCTGGGAGTCTGGTGTCCTTTCTTCCCCAGAGGGAAGGAAGCATGAGCCTGAACAAGCAATGTCTCACCACTAAGTGTCCTTAGCAAGAGTCTACCAAGGACTCCGGTACAAACATGGGAGAGGCACGGTGAGTCACAAAGGTCAGGACTATGGAAAGCCACCAGGGAATACATGCATTATTGACTCTCTCGTTCCAGGGCCTCAAAATCTTTACCTTTAAGATAACTTCAAAACTTCTGGGCTCTTGCCATTTATTTCTTAAAGTCAGACCACTCTCACGAAATATAATACAAGGAGGATAATACAGAAATTAGAGCCCCATGTATTACATTCTGTTTGCTTCAAAAAGGAGCCTATGAAGGACAAGCGAGTAGTGTTTACATCATCCTATTTGATTTAGTTTCACTTGTTTGACAGACATGTACAAGGTTCACGCCACGTGCCAAGTGCCATTCTGTGTGCTGGAGGATAATGCAATGAACAAGGCAAGGTACTTGTCCTTCAGGAGCTTATGATTTGGGAAAGGAGAGAAGGCACACACACAGACTGCTGCATCACAGCCTGATATGTGATGTGTCCCAGAAGGGGTAAACCATATGGAAGTTACACAAATCACTACATTTGTTTAACTCTCTTCATCTCATCCTGTTCTGTGATATTGACACTTCAGGTGCGTTAGATGCTTCATCCAATGATAAGAAAAAAATACCCATAATCCATATGAACCAAGACTGAGGTCTTTGAGTCACTGGATCTGTGCCCTCCCTATTTGGCAGCACTGCTTTTCCATAGGGCGTTATGACTGGGTCAGTTTTGAAGGATGTATCTGAGTTCCTTCGGCAATGGGACCCTTACTTTAGCAGCAGAGATAATGGCTAGATTCTTCATTTGGCTTCTTCAAGAGCTCTCCAAGGGGAGCTAGAGAGGAGGCCTCTAGGAGTTGGCCCACTTCTGCGGCCCAGAAAGTGAATTTGAATTTGAATATTTGAATTTGAATATTTATTCCTTTAGAGCATCCAACTCTAGTCATCTATGGTGCTTTCTTTCTCACGGACCCTTGGGAAATACTTTTTGCCATCTTTATTTAGTTCATCCTGCTAACTTAATGAGCACCAGAGTGATAGTAAACACAAAGTATATGTGATATCACCCACCCTCCCTTGCTTTGTTTCTCTTTAAAATTTGCTGCTGTGATATATAATATTCTTACATGCTTCTCTTTGTGGTCTGCGTCCCTCATGAGGCTGCGAGTGCCTCAGCAGCAGGGCCTGGGTCTAGCTTGTCAGCTGCTGTTTCCTCAGTTCATAGACACTTGTCTGGCCCAGTAATTGTTGGTTAGTTGAATGAATAAGCAAAGGAAGAAACAAATGAGTATCTTGCTCCGTAAATATCTTTTAAAGAGGTTAATTCTATTAAATTCTTACCAAGGAAGTTATTTTTAAAAAAGAATTATTTTATTTAACTTTATTTATTTTTAAAATTTTTGAACAGAAAGGGACAGAGCAAGAGAAAGAGAAAGTGAGAAAGCAAGAGAAAGCAAGCCACCAGGTCTAGGACCCAAACCTTGGTCAGCCATATGGGAGTCCAGCGTCCTTAACCACCACCTGCTGACCCCCAAGGAAGTGATTTTTAAGGAAATCTAAGATCACCTTCACAAACCAGAGCGCCCGTATTTGTGATTCTTTTTGCGTGAGGACATTTGTTTTCATGTCCATAACACTGTGTAGGCCCTTCCCTACCATTGTTTGAGTGGCTTAGAATTCATTTCAGAATAACCTCCACATACCCCAGATGTCAAGGCTTCTCAAATGGTTTCCTTTTTATCTGAGTGACAGTGAGTAGAGCACACTGGAGTCCCAGGTTTCCCTGAGAGTTCAAGAAAAAAGACTTACCTTGTATTTAAGCAAGCACCTTTTAACCATGAAACAAAGAGTCTCTGATGCTACTTCAAGTAATGATGTGTATTTAGAGGAGAGGAGTGATGGTTATTGTAACTTGAAAATCTGAGCAGCCAAGGCCTTAAAAAACTGGTAGTTTCTAGATTAAAGACAACTGCAGTAGCTAAAAGCGGTCTGTTTGCTCAGGTAGAGTCAGCCACTTGCTCCCGTCTGTTTTCCTCTTATCTCTACTAACTTTTTAAGCTATAACTTTTGATATTTGACAAATTTCAAATAGTTCATGAACCAAACCAAGACAGAGTGTCATGTATTCAAATTGAAACGTTAAGGTGTCAATATAAAATGAAGGCTGAGTGCTAATAAGTGAGATAAAAGTAGTTTATCTGAGCCAAGACTTAGGAAACACCCCCCCTCATCTCCCCTCCCGTGATACACTCATTGAAATGATAGCCAAGAAAGCTGGTTTACATAACAAAAAGAGAAAGAAGAGATGTTACAAATTGTTTGTCAAGAGTTTTACATTGGTCCATTAAAAATAATAAAAATATGTCTGGATTGGCAATATCTTATTTTTACATTACAAATTGGAGGACACCAGGATAAAGAAAACGCGAGGTTTTCTCTCTCTCTCTCTCTCTCTCTCTTTTTTTTTTTTTTTTTTGAGAGATTTTTGCTATAGGACACGTGCCCTCACCAGAAAGACAGAGAGACAGAAAATGAGAAATCACCCCCTAGGGGGGAAGGCCATGCCACAATCCCTTCTCCTCCATTCTCCTCTCGGAATCTTGGGCAGGCGACTACTTGGGAGTCTAGAGACGTAGCCATTATACCAACTGCTGGTCCCCAAAGTGAGGTTTTCTAATCCTTTGTAGTATCACAGTTTATTTACTGTAAATTAAAACATGCCTTTTTTGGGCAATAACTCTGATAGTTGTGGGGTATAACCAAAGTCTCAGCTTATGTTTTCTAAGGCAGTGTACGGCTGTAAACTGCTTTTCTTTCTCAAAGGGAGCAGAAAAATCCCCCAAACACACCAGTTCTTTTTTTAAAAACGAGATTCACAGCAGCTAGCTGGAAACCACCCAGTCAACCTGAACCGACCTGGAATTCCCTCTGGTCCCCATAGTTACAGGGCTGAAATTACTGAAACATCAAATGCAGATTCTCATCCTCTGATTGGTTGAATTACAATGCAAGATGATCTCCTAGCTTCCCATCATGCCTACTGTTAAAGTGAGGGCATCAATTGGGGAAAAGTAGGATTTTATAAACTGGGATGGGGTATATGGAAAGATCCTGATAAGTCTGAGCACTCTGAGCCCCTAAATTCTGATGAGTCTTCTTTGTCAGCAGAAGAGGTCTCCCCACCCCAGTAGACAAGGTGTTCTGCTCCCAGGGAAGTTGACCTCCCCACCTTCAGAGACAGAAGCCTCTTCATCCACAGTGCTAAACACTTCTTTCTGAGGGTTCAACCCTGAATTGCCTGAGGAAATAGTAATGGCCTCCCCTGAAAGAGTTGTCATGCAAGACTGTGCTGATTCTCCTCAAGATCCACTCTTATCATTGGTCTTTGCTTCAAAATCTATGACTAGATGCAAGCGTCAGCAGGACTCTAAAGTTGGGGTACAAAGTGACTCTTGAGGAACTGTATTAGTCTAAAAGAACTACCTGTGTTTTCTAATTTATGCAAGAAAAATATAAAAAACATGTGTAGGAATGGATATTAAGGATATGGGATATTGGTAGAAAGAATGTAAAGTTGAATCGGGACACATTTATTGATATGGACTCACTAAGCAGAGATTCTGATTTAATGTTGTAGTTTGGGAGATAGAAAGGACTCTCACAGTTTAGTTAGTTGGTTGAACAAAAAACATGCAAAAGATGGCCCACCATGAATAAACTAAATTTTTAACTGCCCTTGTTTTAATATAGAGGAAAGCTTAGGGAGATTGGAATATTATAGTGGATTTGTCATTAAAGACCTATTCACCCATACTGGGAAGGTCCGGAAAACATATGTCTCACCAATACTTTGAGAAATAAATTTGTGGGAGGAGCTCACCATCTTGAACAGCTCTATGATTGCTCTCTTCTGTAGGCAAGAACTTACAGTGGGAACCAGAGCCACTAATCTGGAATACCTAAATGAAATGGGAGTAACTGGATCCCAGGGAGGCAGAGGCAAAGACAAGGTGGACTCAGTTACCATTATGAACAGGAGATTCAAAGCAGCTATCAGAATAATCTGACTCTAAATTGAAGTTGAACAAATAGGAAATCTACTTGATTTTTACAAGCTTAAAACTACTATGTGCCACCCAGCCATGGTGGCACAGTCTATAGTATGCTAAGCTGCAGTGCTGGAAGCCACATGGAGACCATGGATTGAATACCCAGCCAAGTTGGCCTGAAACAAGCTGGGCATGTACACATGAGTGCCCAAGATCCAGTGAGCTGGAGGATCGGAGGAAGAGGATCATGGCATGACCAAACCCTATGGAGGGTGCTCCTTTCTCATTCTTTTTCCCCTCTGTCTCTCTTTTTCTTATGCATACATATAAACTCTGACTTGGATAAAGAGAAGAAAAATGTAAGGTTCTAGGTCAATTCTGAAAAGTATAACTCAAATAATAAAAGCAAAGAATCGTGGTCACTCAATTAATTCCCAGATTTAGGCCAGTTTAATAGACTCAGAACTCCTTGAGGGAAGGAAAGGTCTAGTCCCCTGGAAGGATCCCTACACAATACTAAACACTTTATACTGTTAATTTTTCTCCAAGCTTTTCCTAAAGGAACTAAAAGCCTTTTATCAAGGCAATTATGCACTGGGAAAAAGGAAATAACCAGACCTTTGGACACTACCGGCCACTGGCTGAACTGTCATTGACTCCAGGAAACTCAAAACGTCAATGTAGTCCTCTAGTCAGAATTAAGGCCTATGAAAATAAGATGATCAATGGAGTTTTAGCTCAAGTCTGGCTGTCAGTGGATTCAGTGGGCCCCTGAATGAGCCTGTATAATTCTTCAGTTCTGAATGTATAGTTAAAATAGATTGAACCCCCAACATTAGTTTCCTGACCTGTGAAGTGAGGGCTTTTATTGTGGGAAAGGTCAAGTGAAAAGCATTTGAACTTAGTCATCTCAGAAAAATAGTAAATTGAAAGGAATGCTGTAACTCCAGAGGGATTGTCGGAATTAGTGCCACCCTTAAAAATTTGAAAGGTTCAGGAATAGTGGTTCGTAGCACATTCCCATTTGGCTATCTTGTTTGACCTATGCAGAGGACAGATGGGTCTTGGAGAATGACAGATTATCGCTAGCTTAACCAATTGGCAAACCCAGTTTCAGCTACTGTACCAGATGTGGTTTTATTGCTTGAGCAAATTAATGTATCACCTTCTGCCTGTGCATATATTTCCCTGGAAAATGCCATTTTCTCTGTTCCTGTTCATAAAGCTCACCAAGAGCAGTTTACTTTCAGCTTATAAGGCCAAAATCCACCTTCATCGTCCTATCTGAGGGGCACATCAAGTCTCCAACCCTAAGTCATAATTTAGTTCTCAAGGATCTAAAATACCTTTTCCTTCCCTAAGATATCATACTGATCCATTACATTGATGACATTATGCTTACTGGACCTAGTCGACAAGAAGTAGCAATTACTCTAGACTTACCATAAGGTCTTTGAGTGTGAGAGGACGGGAAATAATTCTGACTGACATTTAAGGGCTTTCCATCTCAGTGAACCTTCTGGGTGTCCAGCGATATGGGACATGTCAATATATCCCTTCTAAGGTGAAGAGAAAATTGTTGCATATGGCTCCTCCTATAACAAAAAAGGCACAACTCCTAGAGAGTGTCTTTAAATTCTAGAGGCAATATATTCCTCACCTGGCTGTGTTACTCTGGCCATTTACCAGGTGACTCATAATGCTGCTAGTTTTCTCGTGCACTAGAACAAGACAAGGCTAGGCTCTGCAACTGGTCCAGTCTACATCCAATGATGCCCGAAGTGGCAATGGCAGATAGGGATGAGATCTGCAGTCTTTGGCAGGCCTGTATAGATAAACTGAAATATAGGCCTTTAGGATTTTAAAGCAATTTCCTGCCATTATCTGCAGATCAGTACTCTCCTTTTGAGAGACAATTCTTGGCCTGCTCCTGGGTCTCAGTAGAAACTGAACACTCAACTGTGTGGCATCAAGTTACAATATGACCTGAGTTGTCATAAACTGGGCATTATCTGACCATTAAGCCATAGAGTTGGGCATGCAGAGTAATACTTCATCATCAAATGAAAGAGATATAAACATGATTGGGCCCTAGTAGGCCCTAAAGATACAAACAACTTACTGAACATGTTGTCCAGATGCCTCTGGTCCCTCCTTCTGCTATACTGCCTTCTTTCTCCCAGCCTGTTTGTATGGCCCCATAGGAGTTCCCTATGATTAACTGACAAAAGAAGAGAAGATTTGAGCCTTGTCTGAAGGTGGTTCTGAAGGATACGTGGGAACCACATGTAACTGAACAACCACAGCAATGTAGCTCTTCTCTGGGGCATCCCTGAAGGGCAGTGGTAAAGGGAAATCCTACCAGTGGACAGAACCTTGGGTAGTATACCTGAATTTGTTTGGAAGAAGAAATGGCCAAATATGCAATTATATACTGGCCCATTGACTATAGCCCATGGTTTGGCTGGATGGTCAGGGACTTAGAACAAATATTACTGGAAAGTTGGTGACAAAGAAATGCAGGGAAGAGAAATATAAACTGACATCCCTCACCCTCAAAGAGCAAAACATGAAGATACTTGCGTTCCAAGTGAATGCTCACCGAAAAGTGACTTTAGCAGAGGAGGACTATAATCAAGTGGGTAGGGTGGCTCATTCTGTGACTACCAGTCATCATCTTTCCCTAGCTACTCTTGAGATTGTCCACTGGGCTCAAAAACAAAGTTGCCATGGTGGCAGGTATGGAAGTAATGCATATGCTCAGCAACGTGGACTTCCACTCACCACGCCTAACCTAGCAATAGCCACAACTGAGAGCCCAATCTGCCAAGCGCAGAGACCAGTGAGTCCCTGATATGGCACCATTCCCCAGGGTGATCAGCCAACTACCTGGTGGTAGGTTGATTACATTGGACTGCTTCCCATGGAAGGGGAAGTGTTCTGTCCTTACTGGAACACACACTTCTCTGGATATGGTTTGCCTTCCCTGCACACAATGTTTTTGCCAAAATTGCCATCTGTGAACTTACAAATTCCCTTATCTACCATCATGGTATTCTACACAGTATTGGTTGTGATCAAGAAACTAACTTCACAGCAGAATAAGAATAGCAGTAGGTCAATGCTCTTGTAATTCACTGGTCTTGCTGTTCCAAAGCAGCTAGCTCAATAAAATAGTATAATGGCCTTTTGAAGACCAAGTTACAGTGCCAGTTAGGTGGCAGTACCTTGCAGAACTAGAGCAGGGTTCTCTAGGTTGATGCTGTGTATGCTGTGAACCAGTGTCCAGTACATGGTACTGTTTTTCCTGTAGGCAGAATTCACTGGTTTAGGAGTATAGGGATAAAATTTATATCCCTTGTAGGACCCTTAGTGACTCAGTAGCAGAACTTTTATTTCCTGTTCTTAGGATTTTATACTTTTCTGGCCTAGAGGTTTTAGTTCCAAGAAATACTTCTACTAGGAAACAAAATAATTATTTAATTAAAATGAACATTAAGACTGCCACCCAGCCTCTTTGGTCTCCTTACACCTCTGAATCAATAGATAAAGAAAGAAGGTATGTTGACTGGGGTGACACATCCAGACCTCCAAGATTGTACTACTGCTCCACAATGGAAGTAAGGACGAGTATGCCTGGGACACAGGAGACCCTGTATGGTGTCCCTAGTATCACCATGACTTGTGATTATGGTAGACAGAACACTAAAACCACCTAATCCAGGCAGGATGACTAACAGCCAAGACCCTTCAGGTTTGGGTTCCCTAGTAAGGTAGAATAATACCATGACCAGCTTAAGTACCTGTTGAAGGCAAAGGAAACACAGAATGAATGTTAGAAGGCATTTCAAAATATCAGCTAAGAATAAATGATCAGTGGGACCAGCAGTTAGCGTAATGGCTATGTCGTTGGACTCCCATGTAGTCGACCGTGGTTCAAGTCCCGGACTCAGTGGCTTAAAACTCACGACGGGCGCGTGTGCGTGTGTGCCCAAGATCCCGAGAGGAGAATGGAGGAGAAGGGATTGCGGCACGGCCATCCCCCCTTGGGGGTGATTTCTCGCTTTCTGTCTCTCTGTCTCTCTCTGTCTGGCGAGCACACGCGCCCTATAGCAAAAACCTCTCAAAAAAAAAAAAAAAAGAATAAACGACCAGTTATAGAAAAAGAACTTTAGTTGCCATGAGTACTTTCATCTTATTTCATCTTATTTTGTTATGAATACATTTGTATATGAATGTGTGTATAATACCCTTATTAACTTTCCTGTTTTCTTATTTTGTAACACAAGATGTAGTGATGTTATTTTAGTATTTAAGTATTGTTAATTTTACTTTATAATATTTACATTAAGAGTTGAGTAAACATTACTCAATGACTTTTCCTCCTCTTCTGGGAAAGAGATTAATGTGGTTTTAGTTGTATGCATGATAATTGTATTGTTAGATACATTGTTAGATGGGATTATGACCTTATTGCTTTTGTTTTAAGATTAAGCATGGTATAAGAAGAAGGATATGGGTACCAAGTTAATAAAGGGTGGACTTGTGATGGTTAGTTTTTTGTCAACTTGACAAGGTTAAGGTATACCCAGATAGCTGGTAAGACATAATTTCTAGTTATGTCTGTGAGAGTGTTTCCAAGAAAGAATAGGCATTTGAATCATTGACTGAGTGAAGGTCACCCTCAGGAATGTGGAAGGGTATCACCCCATCCACTGAGGACCCAGCTAGAATAAAAAGAAGAATTAATTTACTCTCTTTCTCGTTAGAACTGGGATATCAATCTTCTGTCATCCCCCATGGGTGCTTCTGGTTCTTGGGTTTTCAGACTCAGAGCAGGGCTTACATAACCAGTGTTCAGTTCTCCGGCATTTGTTCTTGAACTGAACTACACTGCTAAGTTTCCTGATTTTCTAGGTTGCAGACAGCAGACTGTGGGACTTTTTGGGTTACCTTGCAAAGGAAAGGCTTTCATAATTGCATGAGCCAATTCCTATGAATATTCTCTTTCTCTCTCTCTCTCTCTCTCTCTACACACACACACACACACACACACACACTGAGTTGTAGAAAAAGTCATACATATTTATCTGTTTTTCTATGCAAAAATGTGTCACGACTTTTCTGACAACTCTGTGTGTGTGTGTGTGTGTGTGTGTGTGTTCTATTTCTCTGGAGAACCTTGGCTAATACAGTATTTTAAACAAGATCGTGGTGTTTCTTCAGCAGAAAATCCTGAATTTCTTTCTTTCAGTGATGGCACAGATTCATAATAGTTCAGCTCCACTGCACAGCTGTGACCACTGAGCTTTGTAAAATCTTCCTCTCCAGAGAAACCTCATGCAGTTTCATAAAATTACTTTGTCTTCGGGATGGAGGTTTATTGGTTCTCTGCACAACTGGGAAATCATCCTTTTTGGACTATGGAGAGTCTTGATTACCCCTTCCAAATTAGTTTTTTCTTCCTCTGTTGGAACTTTTAATCAGTACAGTTTGCTAGGCATAAGGCGGTGACTCCTCCAGGCTCTGACTCCAAAGGTTTGCTTTCTGTATTAGAGTTGGTTGCTACCTGTTAACCTTCAATTAAGCCTGGGTTCAAAACAGTGCTAAATGATGCTAAATTGATGATATTAATGCAGCTGACGCATTTTTTGCCATCTAGAGGAAGAGATAAACTGTTTCACAAAGTTCTTCCCCTTGCCAAGTACAAACCACTCAGTTCTAATTTTGCTCCTTTAAGGGAACCACTGTTTGAAACAATTCTTCTGGGAGCTAGCAGGTGGTGTGGTTGGGGCACTGGACTCCCATGTGGCTGACTATGGTTTGCGTCTCAGACTCAGTGGCTTGAAACTCATGCAGGGCGTGCCCAGAGTCCTGAGAGAATGGAAGAAAAAGGAATGGGATGTGACCACCCCGCCCCAGGAGGTGATTTCTTGCTTTTTGTCTCTCCAGTGAGCGCATGTGCCCTATAACAAAAAAGAACTCTCTCAAAAAAATTCATTCTGGATGTGCTTTCCCTCTTACTAGTGGATTTTTTTTTCTTTCTGTAGCCTATAGCTACTATTAAAGTGAATCAGTGAGTTTTATTGCCCTGGTGAGAGGTTGGCAGGTACAGTCCAAATCCATACAGTAGGAGAGAAGAAAGTGATGAGTGAAGATGTTTTCTCCCAAATAAGAAGAAGAAGTAGAAGATTTTCATGGATTATAAGGAAGGGAGAAAAAGAGATGTAAAAAATGACCCAAGGGTCAGGATGAGCCCTCTGCCAACGTAGAGACTCCATAAACTACCACGTACACTAACACCTATAGGGAAATTGACAAAGGCAGACACTGGAAGAAAGAATCATCATGGATAGAAAATTGAACTTTAGGGACCAGCAGTTAGCGTAATGGCTATGTTGCTGGACTCCCACATAGTCGATGGCGGTTCGCGTCCCGGACCCGATGGCTTAAAACTCACGCCAGGCATGTGTGCGTGCGTGCCCAAGATCCCGAGAGGAGAATGGAGGAGAAGGTATTGCAGCATGGCCATCCTCCCTGGGGGGTAATTTCTCACTTTCTTTCTCTCTGTCTCTGTCTGTCTGGCGAGTGCACATGCCCTATAGCAAAAACCTCTACAAAAAAAACAAAACAACAACAAAAAAAAACAATTGAACTTTAAGTTGTTTAATATGAAATTTTTTTTCCTAGAAAACAATAAAGCTAACTTAAGTTAGCAAATTCCAGAATTCTTTACCAGCTGCCAGCAGTGGGGGATTGGGTTTTATTGTAGAGTGCCATGGGAAGAACGACCAGCAAAGCCGGATTAAGGTTAAAGGGAGTCTTGATTGGCTGGCCTACAACTACAGCCTGAGGCTCAGCGGCCGAGAGTCAGAACTGCAGTCTCGACCTACCGAAGTTGAGCAGTCTTTTTATGAAGGGTCAGTTACCAGGGGTGCAGGAAGTCCAGAATGTCAGGAAAGGGATTGGGGTTTCCATGCAAGCAGTTACAGAGGCTGAACCAAGCAGGTTAATTATTTCTGAGGACACTCTCTAGACCTTCGTCTAATGATCTCCATGGCTCTGGGTGGGGGTCTGGTGATTGGTAGTTACATTGCTAAGAAATATCTAAACAAAGGGGTTTGGGCTACTTAGGAAAGACGGTAACAGGTACTGGATGGCATCCGGATGCGGTTTTCTGTATGGCTAACACAAGCTATTTTCTCATGGGAAAAGCAAGCAGGTTTACAGACTCAGACAGCCATGTTAGGGTAAGGGTACAAAATGGATGAACAGTTGCTCATGTGAAATATCTAATACGCAGCCTTCTACAGTTTCCAGATAAGGATGAGAGACATTACGGAAAACAGAAAAGTCTACTTTTGTAGCAAATCCTTTGTTTGTATGTATTAATTTTAGATAATGCTCTGCTTATGTAACTCATTCTCTTGGATTATTAATAATGGCTCCTTTCAAAATGCAAAGAGATTATTTGGAGGCTTTGAACCCAGAAAGAACTGAGGTTAGGTCTTCCCTAGCCACTTATTCCCTGATGCCCTTGAGCAAACTCATATGCATAAGAGGATTGCATTGCTTGAAGATGATGTGAGGACTGAATGAGAAGATGTTTGTCACGTTCCCAATACTGTGCCTATCACATGGTAGATATTGTGTTATGACTGTCCAAATTATAAGTTTATTTTATTATTTATTTAAAACAGAGACAGATCGACAGACTGAAAGAGGTTGATTTTTGACAGGATCTCACCATGTTGGGATTCTCCTGCCCTAGCCTTCCAGGTAGCCAGGACTATAGGGGTACACTACTGCACTTGTCCTGTTGCCATTGGGCTGAGATTCAACCCAGGTCTTTGAGCAGCAACATCTTAGCAGCATGCACCATGGCAGCTGAGCCTGTAGTTGTCGATTTTAACATCTAAAAACGAGGGCCCCACTAAATTGCTTTGGAGGTTTCCCTGAGGGGATGGCCAATAAGTGTCAGCTAATGAATGATATTCTCTGTGTCATGGGTGGCCCAGAAGCATGTTACAATATCTGTGGTATATATCTTTTTGTAAGGGTTTTTTTTTTTTTTTTTTTGGAGAGGTTTTCGCTATAGGGCGCATGCGCTCGCCAGACAGACAGAGAGAGACATAGAGACAGAAAGCGAGAAATCACCCCCCAGGGGGGATGGCCACGCCACAATCCCTTCTCCTCCGTTCTCCTCTCAGGATCTTGGGCACGCACGCACATGCGCCCGGCGTGAGTTTTAAGCCACTGGGTCGGGACGCAAACCTCGGTCGACTATGTGGGAGTCCAGTGACATAGCCATTACGCTAACTGCTGGTTCCCTCTTTGTAAGGGTTTTGAGGCACTCTAGACACAAGGTGACAACTCTGTGAAAGCAACTTTTGTTAGCAGACTTAGTGATCTAGAAAAGTAATGACAGCAACTCCCCACTACTAAAAACAACAACAACAACAACAACAACAAAACAAACAAAAAACACTCCAAACCATAGTCCCTTTTAGATTCATTAGTTTTTATTTTTCAGTGACAATTTTTTGGTCTGTAGCTATCTCAGTTGATTTAACTATGGCATTGTCAATCTGTCTACTTACTAAGATAGACTGAAAAATTTATCAAGTGTCAGTCCAGGGGATGCATTTACAGTTCTGGAATCCTAGCAGCAGTAATTGGGATTAGAGAGGGATAGACATGTCATTCCCGAGACTGTATGTCTTAGTTCATTTGTGCAGCTATAACAAAATACCTAAGACTGGGTAATTTATGAAGAATAAAATTTTATTTCTTATAATTCTAGAGTCTGAAAAATTCAAAATCAAGGTGCTGGCATTTGGTTCTGCTGAGGGCGCCTCTCTGCTTCCACAATAATACTTTATTGCTTTGGCCTCACAGAGCAGAAAGCAGAGGGGATAAAGAGCCTACGCTAGTTCCTGCCAGCTCTTTTAGAAGGCGCAAATCCATAAATGACAGTAGAGCCCTCATAACAGCCACTTCCAAAAAAGGTCTACCACTTCATGACACCATAATGGGAGTTAAACTTCAACATGAAGTTTGTAGGAGACACACAACTCCACTAGGCATTGTTCTATAGGTGACTTTCTGTGTGACCCTGCCCCTGTGGCAGCTCTTTGCCTGGGCCCTAAGCTTCTGTAAGTCAATCTTTGAAATCTAGGTGGAGGTGGTCATGCCTCCACAGCTCTTACACTCTGTGTGCCTGCAGATTTAACACTGCATGGACACCATATTGGTTTTGGCTTGGACCCTCTGATGGCACATGGGCCCACTTAAGCCCTAGCTGAGACAACCAAAGAGTGTTGCACCAGAGTACAAGAAGCAGAGCTGCGGTGGCCCTGTGAACTCATGGGCACTCTGAGCCCCTCCTTGAACTATTCTGTCCTCAAGGCCTTGACATCCTGGGCCTGTGGTTGGTAAAGTAGCTGTGAAGAACTCAAAACTTCCAATGGGGTAATTTTTTCCCATTATCTTGATGAATAGCATCTGGTTTCCTTCCATCAACATTAACTTCCTTATCCAATAGTCACTTGACTGCACCATTGATAGTCTCTCCCAAACAGATTCTCTCACCCTTTATATGATTAAGATGAGAATTTTTCCAAATCTCTAACTTCTGATTCCTTTTTTTATTATAAATTCCATTTGTAATTAATTTCTCTCTTCTCATATTTTACTTTAAGCTGTCAAGAGAAGTCATCCAGCCACCCCAAATGCTGCATTTGGAGATTTCTTCTGCCAAAATCCTTGTTTATCATTCTTACGTTTTGCCTTCCATCAGGTACTAAGATGTAAAAATAATTCAGGCAAGTTTGTTTTGTTTTGTTTGTTTGTTTGTTTGTTTTTGCCATTTTGTAATAAGAATGACTTTTTCTCCATTTTCCAATAAGATATTTCTCATTTCTGTTTAAGACCTCATCATTCATATTTCTATCTACATTCTGATAATGACCACTTAATCTCTAGAAAGACTGAGGCGCTCTCTGTAGCTATCTTTTCTGAACTCTCACAAGAATTGGCCTTCATGTTCCATTCACAGCAATCTTGGCTTTTTCTAGCATGTACTTCAAACTTCCTGTTCCAAAGCCACATCCATAATTTTTGGTGTTTGATACATCAGCACCCCACATCTGGTGCAATTTCTGTCTTAGTCACACATTGGAACTACAGAAGTCTGGTCTCCTCTATGCCATTATTTGTTTTTCCTCTTTGGAAGTAAAAAAAAAGTTGGAAAGTACATAGACCAGAATGGGAATGGAGGCCTTGAACTTTATGAGAAAGGGTGATCTAGATTTTCTTTCAGTATGTATGTAACTTTAGTATTTCTGGCTCTCCTTATATTTACACTTGCTTTTGCTCTTGCCGGTATCTAATTTAGGCAAATATATATTTATTTTATTTTATTTATTATTATCATAAACTTGTTTATGTTACACTGAATAGCATATATCTTTACAGTGTATTACATTTCTTTTTCCAGATATAGTATTCTTGGTTGAAGTTGTTTTTCACTCAACACTTTGAATATATTTTCCCATTCTTTCCTTGCTTGCATTGTTTCCAATGAGAGGTTTGCTGTGAGCCTGATGGGATACCCTTTGTAGGTAACTTGATGTTTCTCTCTTGCCCATCTGAGTATCTTGTCTTTGTCTGTGGTTTTGGTCAGTCTGACTATAATGTGTCTTGGAGAAGATCTTCTTGGGTTGATCCTATTTGGGAGCCTTTGTATTTCTTGGGTCTGGATCTTTGAATGTCTTTCTAGGTTTTGAAAGTTTTCTTCCAGGATTTCATGGGATAGATGATCAATGTCCTTGTTAGTCTCTTCACCTTCTGGGATACTGATTATCCAGATGTTCAGACATTTAATGCTGTTTTCTCAGTCTTTAAGGTGGATTTCACTAGTCCAGTGAGTCTGTCTTCTACATCTGAGATTTGATTTTCTGTATGATCTAGTCTGTTTTCAATACTTTCAAAGGAGGTTTTGACTTCCTGAATTATAGCCTTCATCTCCAACAGTTCCATCTGATTCTTTTTTTATGGTATGTATTTCCTCTTTCAGATCATGGAAAAACTTCCTCACCTCCTGCAACTCATTGACTTTTTTCTTCTGCTGTTCATTGTCTCTCTTCTCTTCCATCTCTGTTAGCTTTGTCACTATGAATAAATTTTTTAACAGACCTTTCCGTGAATTCCATTGTACTGTCTGTGGATGAAGAGGGGTTATTCTTTTCCCTTGGGGGTGAGGTATTTTCTTGGTTTCATATATTTCATGTGCCCCTGTGGTGGTTTCTGGTATCTGATGAGTTATTTGTTTCTTCCTAATTTTTAGAAGATCAATCTGAGCAATCAGTGGCGCACAGGAGCATGTGGTCTGCAAACTCTTTGGCGATGTGTTTTTTATTTTTCCCTTTGTGTCACAGATTCAGTGGGAGTTGAGGAATATGTGGACCCAAATGGTATTTGGATTTTGACAACTTTTCACTTAGACTTGGCTAGACATTCAGTGGGTGGAGGCTGAGCAGCAAAGTGATGAGGTAAAAGAAACAGGATGAGAAAACAGAGAAAGAGAAAGAACAAAAAAAGAGAGAAAAATGGAAATGGCAAACAAACAAACAAAAAATTTTTTTCTTTGTTAATTTTAAAAAATGAAGACTGCACAGCACGCTTGATCACTAGATCTTGGCTCTCATGGTAGACTCAGTCTTCTTCTGGTCTGCCCTTTCTGCTTGCCTAGATGGGAGAGGAAAAGGAGAGGGCATTCTTACCAAGATTAAAGGAGGACTTCAGAGCTAAGAAAAAACTTTACCTTAAAAAATTTTTTTTTTAAGAAAAATGAAAAGACAGAGACAGAGAGGCAGAAAGAGAGAGAGAGAGAAGGGTACAGGGGCTCTACCAGGGTAAACTTGCAGGGTAAACTCTTCATTGCTCTTATCTCTGAAATCACTAGATCTCAGCTCTCATGGTGAACTCAGTCTTCTTCTGGCCTGTCCTTTCTGTTTGCTAGGGTGAATTCACAGCAGAACATCTTCATTGCTCCGATCTCTGAGATCACTAGATCTCAGCTCTCATGGTCAAATGATAGCAATTCTTAAACATACATATTTGACACAAATATTTCTTCTGTACTTCTGTGTATCAGTCTTTGCCCTAAGCTCTTAAGAGACAAATAAGAATAAAACATAGCCTATTCTTTTAAGGAGCTCACAGGGTAGACAAAAACTTCACACATAATCATAAAGAAACACAACTAGTAAATGAAATGCTGAAGTGTTAGATGGTTCACTAAAACTAATCTGGTGATTAGTGGCTTGGAATAGTCAGGAAATATTCCTTGGAGGTGGTGATACCTGAGCTAAATCTTAAGAGGAGTTCTCTTGTCTGGTTGGGGATTGGCGGATACAGTAGATAAGGATTAATAACTACTGTAATAAACAAATCCTCAAATATCAGTGGCCAACATAGTAAAAGTTTACTCATTATTCATGTTAGAATTCAGGGAAGGTTTTCCTATTGGTGGGAATGGGATAGATGGTAAGGACATGAGTAGGGGTTGCAGTAGGGTTGCAAGGTATGAGAAGGGAGAAAGGTACAGAAGACATGTCTGCATCTTAACCACTTCAACATATATCACATCTAATTCTGCATTGGTGAGACTAACCAGATGGCCCTACCGTGAGGGCAGGGACTTCGTTTCATTAACTGTGTTGTTCCTACACATGAGGCAGTCTCTATCATACCCTAAGTGCACAACAAAAGCTTGAATCTATTTGGGATTGGATGAATCATTGTACTATTAGAACAGCATCCAGCACACAGTGCCATTCAATCAATATCTGTAGAAATAAAATGTGTAGTTTTCCCTTTCCCCCTTTTCCCTAAGTTAAAAATTGTCAAAATATAGTGAAAAACCTAAGATATTAGAATATATGGACTTCCTAATTATGAACTTAAGAGCTTTGAGAGGTTAGAAAAATTCTAGGGAATAGTTGTCTATTGGGCACCAAAGAGGACTTCCAACTCTACAGTGAGGATCTTATCAGCTGTAAAGCCCTTTCCTCTCTCATTCTTGCATTTTCCCTTCCCCCTTCTTCCTCTTTTTACTTTCTCCCATGTCCAAGGCATGAACACAGTCCATAGTGCTGCTGTCTTACATACTTGGGGAAATGCAGAGATCTGTTAGACACAACTGTTGCTTTACAAAAGTAGTCCAGGCATATCACCATGAATAAGCACACAAGGCAAACAGGGATGAATGCTACATTTGGGCAATAAGTGGAACCCCGTCAGGCCTCCGTGGGGCTGAAGAGGGGCTGGCTCTAAAACTCCTCTCAAATCAGGTTTGCCCTTTCTCCACCTGGAGTCCCTGGTCCACATAAAGTTCAAGTGCCATAGCCTGCTTCTTTGACCCCGTGAAGGGGAAAGTGGCAGGAAAGATGATGGATAAAAATCTTCTACTGACAAAGCTGTAATTTTTCATGCCAAACATCTTACGTCTCCCAAGGACCTTTTTCTGTCACACATATGTGTCTGAAAGTGATCCGTCCCATGAAAAATCTTCTTGGTTGTCAGGCCTAAGGATGAGAATTACACATAGCAAAGGACAATTTTCACTCCCTTTAAGAAGAAAATTGAACTATAATGCATATAAATAGGTGTCCCCACAGAGCAGCTGAGTTTAGAGGGCACCCTAGCCAGCAGGGATGAGTGATATTTTTGTGCAATCAGGAGAAATAGCATAAACAAACACTACTTCCCAGTGAGACATCCACCCATCAGTTCATCAAGGCAAAAACTCCAGATTTTGAAGAACTTTGCATTAAATGGATCATGAAGTTTTTCAATACCTTGAGGATTCAACTGTGCCCAGAGCCCTGGAGATTTCATACTCTGTTACAAGTACTGCAGGGTTCACTGATAATTCCCAAGAATATCAAAGTTAATGTCAAGTTAATGTCATTAGAAGAACAAATATATTCCCACTGCATTTTCATTTTCACAAGTAAAGGCAACTTGAGTAGTGAGGCAGTAAGGGCATTCAACGTGTCTTACTGGGATGTTATCTGAATGGTTGTCTATGTTTTCAAATTCAAATGAAGAACATGGAATAGCTTCAATTCTGGTCATGTAACTGTAGAGTCAAAATTGCACCTGCATCATTTAGGGCCCCAGTTGGGCCTGAGAATTAAATTGGCATAGACAGATTAGCAGCAGAAAAGCTTATAAACTTCCTTTACACAAGTTTTACAGGGCACGGGAGCCCTCAGAAAGAAATAAAGACCCAAAGCAGTCGTTAGAGTCAATCCCTTATGTACTGAATTGGGCAAAGAATAGTAAATTGAGAAACGTGATGAGGCAAAAGTGCTTGGACTAGGGGAGTTAGTTGGGTAGAGAAGTGACTAGGAAGGTAAGGGTTAGTTTAATAAGATTTCTTTGTAGAGATTTCTGTTGGCTTCTACGTTCTGCTTGGTATGATGAGAATTTTTTTGTAATAGAAAGACTATCTTTCATATGGGAATTTTATGTCCTTTTAAAAAGCAG
The DNA here is from genome assembly GCA_026018925.1 of Tupaia tana. Taxonomy (NCBI): domain Eukaryota; kingdom Metazoa; phylum Chordata; class Mammalia; order Scandentia; family Tupaiidae; genus Tupaia; species Tupaia tana. Next base: position 125,850,125 of record JAKSZU010000007.1, on the reverse strand, counting down.
AATGAAGATTTGAATGATCTTCTTGCACATGTAGTTTTTAACTATTTTTAACTTAAATAATCAATAAGCCAGAGCAGCATATTTTGGGGATGGTACATTTCATAACTACTGCACTACCAAGAACTACATTAAAAGCATTTCGTTTTTTTTTTCTATTTTATATTTGATGACCTCACCATCGCTAGCCTTTTTCTTCCAACTGAGTGCTTTAGTTATATTTTTGTGATTTTGCCTTACTATCTGAGCCAAATTATTTGTGTCCATCACAGAAAGTTGTTTAAATGGAATTCACTTCCCTTAAAGCTTGTAGGGGAAAAAAAAAGAAACAGCACTCTGGGTAGAAAAAAAGAAACCTAGTTTCATGCAGTTGTTGCCTAATAATGGTCTGTTCCGAGGTAAATGGGAGACTGCAATCACTCTGTTAAGAAAGCCAAGCTTTGGGGCCAGCATTTGGCATAGTGGTTAAGACACTAGACTCCTACATGGCTGACCACAGTTTGAGTCTCAGACCTGGCAGCTGGAAAATCATGCTGAGTGGGACCAGCAGTTAGTGTAATGGCTATGTTGCTGAACTTCTATGTAGCTGACAGCGGTGTGACTCCCGGACCCGGTGGCTTAAACTCACACAGGGCGTGTGTGTGTGCGTGCCCAAAATCCCGAGAATGGAGGAGAAGGGATTGCGGCATGACCATCCCCCCTGGGGGTGATTTCTCATTTTCTATCTCTCTATCTCTGTCTTTCTGGCAAGTGCACGCACCCTGTAGCAAAAACCTCTCTGAAAAAAATAAATAAAAGAAAATCGTGCTGGGTATGTGTACCCAAAATCCCAGGAGAAGAATGGAGGAGAAGGTACTCAGCATGGCCATCCCCACTGTGGAGTGATTTCTCATTTTCTCTCTCCCACGAGCACACATGATCTATAGCAAAAAAATCTTAAGAAAACAAACAAACTAAAACCAAATAAAGCCAACCTCCTTGGTCCTACCTCAGTAGCACAGGTGGTAGGGTGCTACCATATTATAGTGGAGCTATAGAGGAAGCTCACTTCAGATCCCAGGATGAGCTGAATGAAGGAGGAGGCATATCTACATACACCCATGATTTTAGCTGACTGGGAGGCTTGAGGCAGGATCACTGCATAGTGAGATCCTGTCAAGGGTACTTCTCCCTCTCTCCTTTCCTTCTCAGGAAACGAATAAAATATACTTAAGAAAAATAAAGAAAAAGAAGCCAACCTCTTTTCTATAGACCGATTTGGCAAAAGTAGGAAGAACTGTATATTCCTTGAATCTGTGACTTCTGTGACTGAGATAATTCCTCATTGCACTTGTTTCTAAGTCATAATCCAATCTAGGATACTGTTGAGGTGCCCCTAAAAAGTCCTTAATAAACATCTAAAAACCACATATTTTACTAATATTAGAAAGTGATATTTTTATATATATTTTAGAAACCAATGTGAATAACAACAAATATTCAGAATTATATTGTTCATTATTAGAATAACAACTTGCAGAGTTATGTGGTGATTTGAAGATCTGAATCTGGATTTCTATTCTTTCATTTACTAGCTATCTGACTTTAGATATCTTGTTACACTACTCTGGGTTTTATTCAGTTCTTGATTTTCCAAATGAAGATAGTAATTTTTACTTTGTGACTTCAAAGTATTTGTTTAATGAACAAGAAAGGAAAAGAATGTGAAAATGCCATTTAAACTATATGAAGCTACAAATTATTAAGATAATTCAATAAATAGGCTTCATATATTAATGTTTTTGTTTGTATCAATGTGGTGATAAGTCCTATCTGCTCTACATTGTTAAATTAAACTATTTTGACCTAGAACAGCTGTTGTACTCCCTCACTTAAATTCCTATTGATAAGCCGGAATCATACATGTTAGACCGTTTTCCTGAGCCGGTTGGTAAGTTATAGCCAATCACACTAGCCACACTTTGGTCAATCACAGAAGGCCCAATTTTTGGGTTGTTTGTGCAGTCGACCACCCACCTGTAACCAATTCAATTGTTTCTCTACTTCATTCCTTCACTTCTGATTTTGTGTGTCATTTTCCCTTTACCAGAACTTAAATACCAAGTCGATCACGAGGCTAGTCAGAGTAGTCTGAAAGTCCAGGGTCAACTACCTGATTCAAATCATTGTTAAGATTTGCTCAATTAAAATTCTACTCTATTAAATTGGCTGGTTTATTTTCTTCTAATAGTTTTGGTGTCAGATGTGGGACCTGAAGTAGAGCTTCCAGTGACCCCCCAGGAGCAGTGTGTGACCAAGCAAGGTACCTGTGGGACCCTTTGTTGTCCATTGATTTCTTGCAGTAACTGGGGATCATAAGTTCTTTCTCAGATTTGAGCTTTACAGACTTACATTCAGAGCTCTCTGAGTTTTATATAAGCAAATTTTGGTCTAAACTGGGTTCGGAGTTACCACAAACTTGGACTGGGTCCAGGATTAGATTAGAGTAAGTAATTAACTGAATTGGATTCCATTGTCTGGCCCAGACAGAAGCTAGCAGTAAGTAGCTATTCCTGTGGTGGATACAATAAAATTTTATGTTAAATTTTTTTTTGTGTGGGGGGGGTGGACCAGCAGATAGTGTAATAGTTACATCACTGGACTCCTATGTAGTTGACTGTGGTTTAAGTTCCAGCCCTGGAGGCTTAAAACTCACATCAAGACATGTGTGTGTGTATGTGCTAAGATCCCATGAGGAGAATGGAGGAGAGGGGATTGTGGTGTGGCCAACCCCCGGTGGTGGTGGTGGGAGGTGATTTCTTGCTTTCTGTCCCTCCCCATCTGTCTGGCGAGTGCACTCACCCTATAGCAAAAATCTCTTTCTCAAAAAAAATTTTTTTTCCTACATGAGATTTTTATGCTCAACATCTTAATTTCTTTTTTTTTTTTTCTGCATGCTTAGTTAAAAAAAGATCATGGAGTAAATTGATTAAGGCAAGCTTAAAGCCAAAGTTAAGATAAATTATTTCCCGCTTAGGTTTTTCTTGACTTGAAGAGACTCAAAATTTATGTAAAAATGAAATTCCTAATTCTAAAGATCAAAGTATTTCCTAGAAGCTACAATATTTACAAAAATGGTAAGATCTTCATAACATCATTTAAAAGTACTATGGCCATAATGAAAAACATTCTTTATAAACAAAATTGCTCTTTAAAAGCATGATTAAAATTGAAGGCTCCCAATTAGGCCCATCCAAAAATGCCCGTTGATAAACAGAAGCTTTTAAAGGGTTTAATTTTATTTGATCTCTTTTAAGATTCTATAAAAAATAAATAATAAGCTTAAGTGACCAAAAAAAAAAAAGTTTTACCAAAATTTTTACTTTGTTACCAGCCTGCTCAAAGTGAAAAGAAACCTAAATAAAATATTTATTAAAATGTTTTAAAATACAGCCACAGATCAAACTGGGTTGTTTCTTGTTTAGCAGTATCTGAGCGATATCCATGCTAAATTAAAAACATTGAAAATGGTTTCTTTGCCTTATTTAATGGGCTCCACCTTACAGTCAGTAATTAATGTGCTCACTTCAGCAGTATATATACTAAAATTGGAACAATACAGAGAAGATTAGCATGTACCCTGTGCAAGGATGACATGTAAATTCATGAAGCATTCCATAGTTTTTAAAGTAATTTCAGTTCAGTAAGTGCTATCACTATTTTCCCTTTCTGTAGATATAATTGGTAATTCATTAGTGACGCTCATCTTTCTACAAAGATGGTGAATGCCATCTGAAAACCTACTGGTGATTGGGTTTTTTCTTTAGGTTTATATGTAACTGTTTATATGAACATATTAATGCTGGGGAAATCCCTTCACTTCTCAAAAACAAGCAGACTCACCTGTGTTTTAATTTGTGTTCATTAACCCATTAAAGGCAAGGGCTGAAGATAATGATGTCTGCTTTTTATATTTGGTCATAACTCTGCCAATCTAATTCTAATTCTAAGTTAATTTTTACCTTTGAATTCTATTACCTAAGTCAGACTAAGGTATATTTCAGGATTGGTAAACAACTGTTCAAAACCACACAGAAACTGAAGAACTACTGTATATGTTTGATTGGTAATAGTGCTTTTGCCAATTTATTAGAAGGATTAAAGTAGAGGAGATATACCATCAGCAAAGATTTGTAAATTATAGCACCATAAGACTTAAGATAATTAAAAATCAAATGACAAATTAAAAAATTGGTAATTACTTAACACATGTGCTGAGTTTAAAAGGCTACATATCAATTAAATTGTTTTTTGGGGGACCAGTAGGTGGTGTGGTGGTTAAGGCACTGGACGGTCCCACATGGCCGACCATGGTTCGAGTTCTGGACGGTGGTTTGTTTCTCACCCTCTCTCTCTCTGGTCCAATTAAAAATAAATGAATGAATAAATAAAGTTAAATAAATAATTCTTAAAAAAATAAATTGTTTTTTCAAAAATACGGGTTTCTGACAATTTAGTAGTCTATTTAAAAATCTGGGGAAAAAATTCCACATATTTGTAAATACATGTCCTTTAAGTCCTAAAATTTCTTACAGTAAAAAATGCATGAATTTAAATGTAGAACACCAACAGAGCACCTATATCAATAGTACAGTTGTTCAGGACTCTGCTTAGAAAAATCCAAATGTGGTTCAAATCCTAGCCCCTGCACACCATTTTTAAAAGGTCTATGCATATATACCCCCAAGCCCCCACTAATAGCGTAACAAAAAAAACAACAAAGAAGAGATTGCTGCGTGACCACTCCCTGTTGGGAATGCATTTCCCGCCTTTCTCAGTCTAACAAGGACACCTTCCACAATCTGGATAAAAATCCTCACCTTTAATCATCCTGTATCTAATATGTGCCTTTAAACTATAAACTTTCTACCTCATTTAGCCTACAAATTGTACCTATTAAATAAATATTTAGGGTTAAAACAACTAATTGCAAAATTAACTATTAAAAAGTAATGCTAAAATACTTGTTATTAAGTGTACATGTGGAAGTAAAAACAAGTTATTCATTGTTTTAACAAACTCAAAAGAGATCTGATTATATCAAGAAATCAGTCATAACATTAAGGGGTTTCTCTTCTGGGCAAGAAGAGAAAAATGACAAGTTTCAGGTCCTTGCAAAGGGCATAAAGATAATAAGTGATTGATTACCTACCTATTATACCCTGCAGAAGCCAGGGTAGAGCTGATCAAGACAACTCTTATTTATTTATTTATTTATTTAAGAGAAATTTTTACTATAGGCCATCTGCACTTGCCAGGACAGAGAGAGACAGAAAGGCAGAAAGCAAGAAATCACTGCCCCAGAGGGGATAGTCACACCACAATCCCTTCTCCTTCATTCTCCTCTTAGGATTCCAGGCATGCACGCATATGCACCTGGCATGAGTTTTAAGTTGCTGGGTCCAGACTCAAACTGCAGTTGACTATATGGGAGTTCAGTGATATAACCATTATGCCATCTGCTGGTCTCCATAGGTCCTTAGTTTAATACAGGTATCTGTAAGGACTCAGCAGGGTTAAGATATAAAGGATTCTCTCTCTTTTTTGCTTTCCTTAGAAAAGAAAAAAAGCATAAAGAACTTTTCAAAAGATCTTCTGTTTGTGTGTATGTATATGCATAAATGTTATGTAGTATGTTATATGTCTATATAATAAAAAGCTTTATAATTCCATTCAACTTATATAACGAGCACTTGCACAAAATAATTTAAATACTTTTCAAGCTTATGTGACTTAAGTAAATAAACCAGTTTAAAATATGATAAAAGAAAAAAGGGTTTAAAAGATCTTCATGAATTCCAATGTATGTTTTGTCCAAAGTTTTATTAATCAGGCAATATCATGTTTATCTTCATGTAGTTAGTTTAATAAAACAGCAGATATTTATATGCTATGTGTTATATTTTATCTGGTAAATACCTAACAGAAAAATAAATTCATGATTAGCTTTTATAAAAAAAAAAATTATTATTTTATTATTTTCACATGAGTTTTTGCCAGAGAAAGACAGAGAGAGAGAGAGAGAGAGAGAGAGAGAGAGAGAGAGAGAGAGAGAGAGAAAATAAGCCACCAGGCCTGGGACTTGAACCATGGTTGGCCATGTGGGAGTCTAGCACTTTAACCACTAAGCCGCCCATGATGAGCTTTTTCTTGCTTTAGTTTTAGTGTCAACAGACACTTAGTTAACACTTTTTTACCCCTAACGTGCTTAAAAAAATTTAGATTTTTAGTGTCAACAGACACTTAGTTAATACTTTTGTACCTGTAAGGTGCTTAAAAAACATTTAACTTTCATTTTCTTCTGACAGTTAAGTCAAATATTTAAGCTTATTGCTATATTTGACAAGGTCTCTCTAAAATCAAATTCTAAATTATTTTACCTCAAAATAACTTTTAGATGTTTACAGAGGACCTCTAAAGCATCCAAAAGAAAAATGTTAAAACCAATCCAACTTATTTTAATATATTAAATAATATAAAAAACATTAATTACATTAATTATAATTTTTTACATTACACTTAAATTACATGTATACCTATGTTATGTGTATATGTGTTTATGTATGCATGTATTTATACATACACTATGTTCCAAAATAAATTAAGATTCCCCAAAATCTATAGTGTATTATATGTCAATCATGTTATATGTTATTATATTAAAGTAGTATATATCACAAATATAACCTATTTCAGGTGACTGATACTACTTCCTCCTTAAACTTGGCTACCAAATATACTAAAAAAGTCTCTCAAGAGTAAAAAACAAATAATATGTTTACAGGTACAACAAATAGTTGGTTTGCAGCTATCCTAAATAGTAAGTGGCAGGCTTGAATTTTTCAAGGTTTTTTCTTAATCTTTATATTTCTCCTAGTAGATCTCCAGGTTATTGTAATTTGTGTTACTAAACTTATGGCAAAAATAAACACCTCTTCAATTCAAGCCATTAAAAAAAAAACACTATAATCCTTAATAATCATCACACTCCAAACAATGACAATGAGCAAGTAGACTCAAGTAATATTAAATTGCCTATGTTGTCTAAACCTTAGCCTGTTTAATTTGGTTCAGTTTGTTTCATAAGAATGTTTATTAAAAAGTACACTTGAATCATCACATTAGTCCTCCTATTGTGCTCTATACTCTTATCTTAAGTGCTTTTTACGCAGCCATTTATCAAATGCTAAATAGTCTTGTTTCAATCAAATCAGAAGAAGTACCAGAAAAGACCCGTTGGACCTGTATAACATCGTGTTCGACTTATATAATATTGCGACTTACAAATAACATGCTAGAGACCAAAAAGTCCTTATAATTTCTACACTAAGAGCAAAAATACACATCATTTATAATAGTAACAAAAAGTGGCACCAATGCCTTAAGTTTTGGTCAATCTCTCAAACATTTGAGAGGCTGTCTAAAGAATGATTAAATTAAATGATTTGAATCTAAAATGGCTGCTGCACCACCACAATTAACTTTCTATAAATAGCTAAAATCAGACACATTAGGCTATTTTCCTGAGCTAATTGCTAAATTATAGTCAATCACACTAGCCAAGCTTTAGTCAATCACAAAAAGTTCACCTTTTCATAAGATTCTGGTTATATTTAAAGCTATTCATAAACTAAAACAACTTGTAGACTGTACAGCCTACTGTTCATGTGTAACCAATCCAATTGTTTCTTTACTTCATTCCTTCACTTTTGTTTTTGTGCGTCATTTTCCCTCTTCCAAAATTTAAATACCACGTCAACCATGAGGCTAGCCAGAGTTGTCAAAAGTCCAGAGGGAGGAGGGTGGGAAATGGCAGAGGGTCAGAAATAGGGGTAAGATAGGGACCAGCAGTTAGAGTAATGGCTACGTTGCTGGACTCCCATGTAGTCCTCACGCCGGGCGCATGTGCGTGCATGCCCAAGATCCCGAGAGGAGAATGGAGGAGAAGGGATGGAGGTGTGGCCATCACCCCTGGGGGGTGATTTCTTGCTTTCTGTCTCTCTGTCTATGCACCCTATAGCAAAAACCTCTAAAAAAAAAAAGAAAGAAAGAAATAGGGGTAAAATACACACACACACACACACACACACACACACACACATATACATACATATATGAAACTAGCAATGGAAAGTTATTGACGATAATATGCATGACTAAGCCACTATGCAGTGTATTCTGGATGGGAAATCACATTTTGTATGCTGTGATGATGCTCAGGGGATGAATGTAAATTAATTAATTAAAAAAATGTTCCAGAAAGAAAAAAGCTCATGGAAATATGTGTAATGAAAAAAACTATGTATAAATTTCAAAAAGTTTTTGTACCAAAATAAATTCATACTTTAATTGTAAAAAAAATAAATTTTTAAAAAGTCCAGAGGCAACTACCCAATTTAAATTGTGTTAAAATGTGCTCAATTAAAACTCTATTAAATTGGCTAGTTTATTTTTCTTTTAATAACATTCAAGAAAAAAAAAAAACAAGATCAAATAAAACCACAATACATTTTTATCCTTTTTTTTTTTTTTTTTTTTTGCTCTGGAGGCATGCTGAGATGGAGGCAAACCATCTTAAAGCTTATTAGATCTCAACAACAACTTATGTTGACGTGGCTTGGAATAAAACTTGAGTTCATGATATTACTAGATAAGAACTGACAATCTTCAGAAGCTGGACATACAGAGAAAATGTCTAACTTCTTCACTAAAAGTTTGGGCAAAATTTTTGTAGACTTGTAAGGTCAGAGAATACAAATCCCTGGCCTTCTTTTCTTTGAAGTTGTAAGAACAAATGAGTGTTTTTTACTAAAGAGAGTTTTTGTATGCCTCAAAAAATTTTCTCAGTATCTTAAAATTAATCTCTGTATTTCTACATGCAATCACACAACTGAGTGTCTAGAAAATGAAGAGCAGACTTTGCTGTACCTTACTCTAAATGATGGATTTTACTTTTAGTTACTTAAGTACCTAGATTAGGGAATCAGAGAACTTCAGTCAGAATATGAATTTGGTTGAAGCCTATTATTGGATTATCTTAATAATAATTTATAGCTTTCTATAGCTTAAATGGCATTGCCATGTTCTTGATAAGACAGTATCAACAAGAGAGATCATTTTCTTGAAAGAAAGTGTTTCGTTCTAATGCAATTCTCTGCTTGCAAGTCTCTGCTATAAAAGTGAAAGTTGAGAGACCGTGGAAGTAAATGCTCAGATTGGAAGAATCTTTGGTATATTTTAAGTGTGGCTGAGTTCCATATTATATTCCAACATTTTGGGGAGGATATGAACGTAAGCGTCTCCAGTGGCTTCTACTCTCATTCTGGAGCTGAGTTCCTCAGTAGTTACTAGCTGATGTGTGAATGACAGATGATGATTCAGATTGTATAAAGCAGGTATCTCTTGACTGATGCTGGAAAAAATATTCTCTACATTTTGGGGAACAAGTTGATGTGTTGTATTTGGTTTTAATCCATGTTAGATCATCAGTAAGCAACAATGCAATACCATGAAACACTTCTTGGCAGTTCATTTTTTTTTATGCAACAAAAAACTTGAATTAGAACATTAAAAATGTTTAACAGGGTCCTTGGAAAAACTCTATGAGATTTGTACTTTTACTCAGTCCTAAATGTTACTAAAAGATGAGAAAATTGAGGCAAAAAAATTGCATGATAATAGTCAAAACATTTATTGTTTTATGTTTATGAGAGGGAATTAACACAAATATCAAAATATCTGCAAATAGTGAAGCTGCCCCCTCTGAGTGCATGTACAAGTATAAGCATCAGAACTCAGATTGGCAATTGTATTGGGTGGAATGGTACTTCCCAAGCTTATGTCTATCTGGAGCCTCAGAGTGTGACCTCTTTTGGAAATAAGGTATCTTAATTAGCTAAATATCTTGAGATAAAATCATCCTAGATTTAGAAGGGGCCTCAAGTCCTATGCCGGGTGTTTTAAAAGAAGAGGAGAGGATACAGATAGACAAAGAGAAGACCATGTACAGACACAGGCAGAGATTGGAGTTATGCTGCTACAAGCCTAGAAATGCTTAGAACCACTACATGCTGGAGGAGATGAGGAACTTAATGGGAGTGTAGTGTTGATGTCTCTTGATTGCAGATTTCTAGCCTCCATAAGTGTGAAAGAACAAATTTTTGTGATTTTAAGACATCAAGTGTATGGTAACTTGTTATAGTAGATCTAGGAACGATTACAAGCACATGTGAGCAGAATTTATAGTATAGGCAGGGAGAGAAATTTGGCACCTCCTCTTCCCAAAAAGCAATAGCTGAAAAAACTATTTTAGGACTCTGAAAATTGATGAAGTCATAAAAATGGAGAAAACCACTGAAAACTGAGTAAATTTCTCAACATTCTTGCCTGAAGTTGCTCTCATCTTATCTTTAGCTTAAAGGCTCAATTTGAGATGACAGAAGAACAAATCAGTGACTTTGAAGAGAATCAGTAGAAATTATCAATCTAAAAACGACATACATACACACACATGAATAATGAACAATCAACAGGTCTTCAAAGGCTATGGGATGACCTTGAGAGTATCAATATTTGCAAAATCAAAACTTCAAAGTAATGAGAAGGAGAAAAGAGCGGACAAAAATATTTGAGAAAATAATGGCCAAAACATTTTACACTTTTTTATTGCTAGAGGGCATGTGTACTAATTAGAGAGAGAAAAACAGAGAAAGCACTCCCTCTCCGTGGGGCATGTTCATACCATAATCCTTTTTCCCTCTGTTTCTATATCCCATCAGTATTTGGGGCACACAAACACATGCTTGGCATGTTTTTTAAGCCATGGGACTGAGATTTGAACTGTGATCAGCCATGTGGAATCTGTCAATTGCTAAGCACTTAGCTACTGTACTATAGAGAAGGTCCAAAATTCTTACATTTAATTAAAAACAATTAATATATAGATCTAGGAAATTCAACAGACTCCAAGTAGGATGAAGACAGAGAACTGCAACTAGAAAATCATTGTCAAGCTGTTGAAAACCTTGACAAGTGGAAATCTTAAACCTAGTAAGACAAAACTGATCTATGCTATGCAGGGGAATAATAATGTGATTACCATCTATTTGACTTGTTATTTTTAGAAAAGGATGCCAGAAGACCATAAAACAAAATATTCAAAGATCTTGAATAAAACCAGAACTGTTGATCAATAATTTTATATTCAGCTAAAATTATCCTTCAAAAATAAAGGTGGAGTAAAGAAATTTGGAAATAAAAAATACCAAGAAAGTTTGTTGCTTGTGAACTAGCCTCACAGAAAAAACTAAAGTCAAAAAACAAAAACAAAAACAGAAAATAGAAATGACATCAGACAGAAACTTAAATCATACCAAGAAGTAAGCCCTGGAAATGTGCGGGTAAATATAAAGTGCTCTATGAATATATATACATTTATCTTAATGTCTTTAAAATGCATAAGATTACACAAAATAGTACTTAAAACACCACATTTTTTGGTTCGTCATATACATAAATGCACTATATGTGACAATAATAATGAAAAAGAGAGGAGGAGTGGAGCTATATTGAAGCAAAATTCCTATACCAGAATTAAGTTAATATTAATCTGAAATAGAGTAATAATTTAAGATGCAAACTAAAATAATAAAATAGTTAAAAAGGGATTAAAACGATGTACTAAAAATGTTTATTTAACAAAAAAGGCAATAAAAGAGGAATAGTGGAACAAAAAAAATGAGACATACAGAAAGCAGGTAGCAAGATGACCAACATAAATATATTTATTATATTACATTATATTACAGTATATTAAATGTGATTAAATGTATGATTACTTTAAATATGAATAAATTAAACACTCTAATCAAAAGACATTAAATGTATTACATTAATGGACCAGCAGTTAGCATAATGGCTATGTCGCTGAACTCCCATGTTGTTGACCACAGTTCGAGTCCCAGACCTGGTGGCTTAAACTCACGCCGGGAACAAGTGTGTGTGTGCCCAAGATCTGGAGAGGAGGATGGATTGTGGCATGGCCATCCCTCCGGGGGGCGGGGGGGGGGTGATTTCTCGCTTTCTGTCTCTCTGTCTCTCTCTGTCTTTCTGGCGAGTGCACGCACCCTATAGCAAAAACCTCTCCCCCCAAAAAATGTGTTACATTAAATTATTTTAAATATGAATGAACTAAACACTCTAATAAAAAGACATATAGTATAAGACTGGATTTTAAAAATAAAAACAAGATCCAACTACATACTTTCTATATATTTAAATTAAATACAAATATGTTGAAAATAAAAGGAAAGTGATATAACAAGCAAATACTAACCATAATGGAGCTAGAGTGACTGACTATATTAATACAGACTAGAGTGATGTAGCTATAATTGGGGCCAGGTGGTGGATCAGTGATAATAGAACTAGATCCACATGGGAAGGATCCTGGGCTTGCATCCCTAGATCTACCTAAGCACCTTAGATGTATGTGAGTATGCTCATGATCTAGGCTATAGACTGAGGTGTGAACACATTTCTGAACTGTCTCTCTGTTTTTCTTTCTCCTAGAAGAAATGAATAAATAAACTTTAAGAAATATAGATATAATTGACTTGAAGATAGGACAAATTGCTAGAGACAAAGAGGGAAATTTCATTAATGATAAAAGGGTCAATTCATCTGGGAGACACAACTATAAATACATATGCAACTAACAATAGAGGTCCAAAATCCATTAATCAAAAGTTGACAGAATTAAAAGGGGGAAGTAAACAACTTAACAATAATAGTTAGAAACTTCAGTAACTTATTTCCAATAATTGATAGAATAATAAAGAAAACAAGGATTTATAAGACTTGAACAAAATTGTCAACCAATTTTTATTAACTGGTATTTATGGATTGGTCTACACAACAACAACATAATCTTTTCAAGCACACATGGAATGTTCTTCAGAATAGAGCAAATGCCAGGCCATTAAAAAATTTTAATACATTTAAGAGAATTGTAATCATAGAAAGTATGATAAAATTAGAAATGCATACAACAAAACTTGGGAAATCCCCAAATAGTTAGAAATTAGAAAACATACACATTTTAAAATTATCCATTGGTCAAAAAAGAGTTCACAAAGAAATTAGAAAATATTTCATCTGAATGTAAACAACATCATTACACATAAAAATTTTATAAGTGACTGTAAAATGGTATGACTACTTTGGAAAATAGTTTGGCCATTTCTTTTTTTTCTTTTTTTTTTTTTTGAGAGGTTTTTGCTATAGGGCGCGTGCACTTGCCAGACAGAGAGATAGAAAGCAAGAAATCACCCCCCAGGGGAGATGGCTACGCCACAATCTCCATTCTCCTCTCGGGATCTTGGGCATACATGCACACGCGCCCAGCGTGAGTTTAAGCCACCGGGTCCGGGACTCGAACCACGGTCGACTATGTGGGAGTCCAGTGACATAGCCATTACGCTAACTGCTGGTCCCCACTTCTTAAAATGTTTAAAGTAATCTACTTCTAGGTGTCTAGATGAGAAACAAAAATATATGTCCATAGAAAGACATAAATTTTTATAGCAGTATTACTCCCTAAGAGCCACAAACTGGAAACAAATCAAATATACATCAGTGGGTGAATGGATAAATAAAATGCAGTATATTTCTATTATTGAACATTATATGGCAATGAAGTAAACAAACTACTAGATTCTATAAAGTAGATGAACCTCAAAAACATTATGTTAAGTCAAAGAAGGCAGGTGCAAAATACTACATATTATATGAAAAGGCAAACATGTAGATAGCATATTGTAAATGCCTGGGTTTGGGGTTGAAAAGGAGGTTTACTTCAAATGAACAAAAAGAAACCTTTTGGGGGGGGGAATGATAGAAATGTTTTAAATTAGATTTGTGTAATGATTGCAAACTCTATAAATTTACTAAAAAGTATTGTATTGTGCACCACAATGAGTGAATTTTATGATATACAAATTATACCTCAAATTTTAACCAAAAAATAGTAACTTGCCAGAAGTAGTGGGTAGGGAAATATATGTATTTGCAATGATTAAAGTTGGCTGGTTCATAGTGGGAGTCAATTATATTATTTCTTCTACTTTTATGTGTGCTTAATATTTTCATAATAAAAACTTTATAGAAGTCAATATTAGCAGAAAAGTAATGAAATGTAAGCTTAACTTCCTACACTTCTGGTGTCTATAATATAATTACCTCTTTTTAAAGATACATATTATCAGTTCCCAGTGTCTCATTAGATAAATCAACCATTAATTACTGAAGTCACTTCAGTTTCAAAAAAATTTTAACACTGCATGAACCATGTACAGGTCTGATACTTTCCACATTCTCCCCCCCCCTTAAATTCCTAATTGGTTGGAGCAGATATTTTTGCCATATTTTAAAGTTTGGTGATTGTTTTTGTTCCTTTTTATTGAACTTTTGTTATTATTAATGGTGTATATCTAGACACTTCTGTTATATGTCTCTGTAGATTACCTACCCTTTCCATATTTTGCCTGTAAAAAATAAGTTTCTTTATAAATTGATGGAATTTGTACCTCCACAATTCAAGACATCTAATTACAAAAGTAAAATAGTTTGTGATGTTATAAGATAATTGGATTTTGGGGAAAGTAATTAGCCCCCTACGTGATGTCCAGCAGAGACAGTAATTCTGTGCTATGCTCTGACTGGCAACAAGGTCTCACTTTATCAAGTTGATTTACTCTATTTAGAATGACCTGGGTGAATTCTACTCATCAAAGGACAATGTGCTCATTGAAGTAGCCAGCCGTAAGTCTAGCATCACTTATTTGAAAGTCTCAAAATAATAGACTCAGATACAGCTTAGAATGTGTTGCATTAACTGCCTCCCATGAAATTGGAATTACCTACAATGGGACAGTTGAGGTATTACATATATAGATCTCATAGAGATACTGATTTGAGGAAACTGGTTAGAGTCAAAACAAGACTGATTTCTTTCTCTTCATAATCTCTAGGGGATATCAGGCTCCCAATAGTACTAACTTCCAGAATTTGGGTGCAACGTCAGGAAAATCAAAATAAATTAAATATATTAACCCTCTGTAACCAAAATAAAGATAAGATTATAAAAGCTTTCAAAAGTCCATCAAAGGCATGAGAAAATCTCTGAAGCATTTGTAAAAAAATATCATGTGTTTCTGAAATCCCCAGCCGTTGTACGGTACCTGTCAAAGAGCAGGATCTTGATAAAATTCCTCATATTGATTATTGAATTTATAAACATTAATGATTAATGTAAGATCAGCTGTTAGATAATTAAAATGTTATACCTCAGGTAATAACAATATATAAGTATAATGATAAGTACAAAGACAAGAAAAATGAGAGAGAAAAGAGTTTAGAGATTAAGAAAAAGTCACTATCTCTGGGAGATATAAGCATTTCTATTACTAGAAAAGAAAAGACTATAAAGTAGGAAAAAATATCCAGGTTACACTACAACCTAAATGAAATATCTTATTAGACTCTTAACTTCTTTGCTCTGTGTCAGAACTGTCTGATGATTTAATTTGTATGGCAAAATCTTCCAATTTGGAAGATATTGGGTAACAGATACAGTCACTGCTTATCAAAATTATAGCTTCCATTGGAAGTTAAAATAGAAACTGCCTTGTAGATTGGTTTGGTCTCAATATAACTATCATTCATTTTGTGACCTTGAGAAAATTGCTTTATCTCTCTGTGAAGAAAGAAATTTCTTTACTTGTATAATTACAATATGAGAGTAAGTCAACATTTCCCCATCTTCCACAAAATGATAGTTTCAGCAAAGTGCTCAACCTGCTAGAATTGAATACCCATATGCCAAAAAAAGGGATTTAGACACAGAAATTACATCTTTCAAAAACATTAACTAAAATGGATCATTGACATAAATGTAACATAATGTGATAAAACTGCTACAAGTTAACATAAGAGAAAATCTATGTGACTTTGGTTTGACAATGACTTTTTAAATAAAAGACCAAAAGCAAAGCATGATTCATGAAAAAGAAACTTCATAAGTTAGATTTTCTTAAAATTTAAAACTTCTGCCCTGTGAAAGACACTGCTCTGGGAGAGGAGGGGAAAAAGGATAAAATATTTTCATGGAGAAAGCATTTATAAAACATATCTATTTAGTATCCAAAATATAAAAATATATAAATAATTCTTAAAACTCAACAATAAGAAAATAAATACAACAACTGAAAAATGGAAAAAGAATTGTACTAAATAAGACATACAAATGGTTAAAAAAAACTTATGAAAAGATGTTCAACATCACATGTTATTAGGAAATTACAAATGAACATAACAATGAGACACTGTTACCAACTAAAAAGGACAAAAATCCAAAGCATTGACAGCACCAAATGCTGGGAGGATGTGGAGCATCAGAAATTCTCATTCACTGTTGGTGGGAATGCAAAATGGTACAGCCACTTGGGAAGACAGTTTGGCAGTGTCTTAAAAAACTAAACATATTTTTACCATATTATCCAATAATTGCTCTTCTAAGTATTTAGCCAAAGAATTTAAAACTTAGTCCACACAAAAACCTGCACGTAATGTTAATTTCCAAAATTTGAATACAACAAAGATAGTTGTCAATGCTTGAATGGATCAACTATGGTACATCCATAAAAGTAATACTCAAGCCATGAAAAGACATTAAGAAACTTAAAATGTGTATCACTAAGTGAGAGAAGCCAGTTTTAAAAGGCTATATACTGGGACCAGCAGTTAGCATAATGGCTATGTCTCTGGACTCCCATGTAATCCACCGCGGTTCGAGTCCTGGACCCGGTGGCTTAAACTCATGCTGGGTGCATGTGTGTGCGTGCCCAAGATCCCAAGAGGAGAATGGAGGAGAAGGGATTGTGGCGTGGCCATTCCCCCTGGGGCGGGGGGTGATTTCTCTCTGTCTCTCTCTGTCTTTCTGGTGAGCACATGCAAAAACCTCTCCAAAAAAAAAGAAAAAAAAAGGCTATATACTGTATGATCTCAAATATATGACATTCTGGAGAAGGCAAAAAATAGAAACAGTTCAGCAAGCACCAGTTGGTGCCTGGTGCCTGGTTAAAAGATCAGGGTTGCAAAGGATTTGGGTAGAAGGAGGGAGGGAGGAAGAGAAAGCACAAGAAATTTTAGGGCAGTAAAATTCTTCTGTGTAATACTGTAATGGTAGATATATATCATTATATATTTGTCAATATCCATAATGTATTAGGTTGTTTGGAAAAAGTCATGTTTTGTTATTGTTGTTGTTGTTCTTCTATGCAAAAATGTGTCATGACTTTTCTGATGACCCAATACAACCCAAAGAGTAAATCCTAATGTAAACCATGCACTTTTAGTTAATAATAGTGTATCAATCTTGGCTCATCAATTTAAGAATTTAATTGATGTAACAAACATACCAAATAAAGATAAAATGTTTATAGGGGAAACTGGATGGGGAGAGTGTAGTGGAATGTTAAGAAGATATATGGGAACTCTCTGTAAACCTAAAACTGCACACACACAAACACATACATACACACAAGTAAGTTTTTTTTATTTTAAAGATGCTCAATATAAAAAGAGTCTTATGGTCAAGTTATTTCTGGAGATGCTTTATATCATTTTAGATCCTCTTTGTGATCCATATTGAATATTAGGTAAGAAAGTCTGGGAAATCCTCCAGTAAAGATTAAGCATAACACTGTCTTTCCTAGCATTTCCTAAACTTACTTGGTCATGAACATTTTTCCCCCAAGGAACATATATTAACATCCCGAGGAACTAGTGTTTCGTGGAGCATTTGGGGAGATTTAGTGACTTAGATGACCATTAAGATTTCCTCTAGGCCCAGCCTCTGTAGTGTGTGCTGGCTGATGCTGCAACCTGAGGCCACATGGGAGGTCCAGGTTCCACTCCTGGCTCACCATAAGCCAGGTACAGTAGTGTGTGCTGCTAGTCCCGGTTACTACAGGAGGATTGCCATGCGATGAGGTCCTGTGTAAAAAAAAAAAAAAAAAAAAAAAAAAAAAAAAAAAAAAAAAAAAAAAAAAAAAAAAAAAAAACGAAAAACAACAACAACAAAAAAACCTTCCAAATTAGAAGAGTTGATTTTGCCTGTACTATGAACTTTAATAGAAACAAGACATTCCCATGGGACCAGCAGATGGCATAATGATTATGTTGCTGGACTTCCATGTAGTTATACATGGTTCAAGTCCCTGACCTGGTGGCTTAAACCTTATGTGGGGTGCGTGTAGATGTGTGCCCAAAATCCTGAGAGGAGAATGGAAGAGAAGGGATTTCAGCGTGGTCATCCCCAAAGAGGGGTGATTTCTCACTTTCTGTCTTTCTGTGTCTCTCGCTGCAAAAATCTCTTTCTCTCTCAAGAAAAGAAAAAAGAAATGAAGAGAAGAGAAGAGAAGAGAAGAGAAGAGAAAAGCAAAGCAAAGCAAAGCAAAGCAAAGCAAAGCAAAGCAAAGCAAAGAAAAGAAATAAGACATTCTTGGAGGATTCTATAAAAATCAAATTTCTGAACCTGTAAAGTGGAAGCCTGACTATGGACCCCAGTGTCTTTAAAACAGACCTTGTGAGCCCAACTTGTTCAGCAAGCACCAGTTGGTGCCTGGTGCCTGGTTTTACCATCTCTAGTAGCAGTAAATTCATTCCTTTGTAAATGTCCTTAAGATAACAGGTCAGTACCGTGGCCTGACCTTTAAGGGAGTTGGATTCCACATGGCTGACCATGCAGTGTAAATCCTGCTTGAAAAACAAAAACAAAAACACATTGGGCACACGTGCATGCATGCACAAAATGCTAACAAGGTGAAGAAATGGAGAAGGGATATAGTGTGACCACTCCTCATTTGGGGCTGCTTTCTCCCTCTGCCTCTCTTTCTGCCTCTCAGTTTCTCTCTGGCAAACACACATGCCCACTGGTAAAACAAACATAAAAAATGAAACTGTAGGAAAAGAAAGAGAGAAAAGAGGATTCACACTGGGGATGTGTTGGAGGGTGGTTGTATTTTATTGGGTTGTTGGAAAAGTCATGACATATTTTTCTGTTTTTCTATAGAAAATGTATCATGATTTTTCTGACAATCCAATAAACAGAGTAGCAGTTGATAAGATGACATTTGAACAAAGACTTGATGGAGATAAGAGGGCAGCTGGCTGACAGAGACTTAAGATATTGGTGTAACAAGGAAGGTGAGCCACATGGGCTGCTGGGGATAAGGGGGTATAATACAGGAACACAAGCACATGATGGCCATTGGGAGGGCTTTTTCTTTTACTTTATGGAAAGAGCCATTGAAAGTATTTGAGCAAGAGTTATTAGTTTAAGTGTAAAATATTGTGCTAAGAATAAACTTAGGTAGTTTAGACTATAATTTTAGTTGTGCATTCACCACATCTCATTCGGTTAAGGTTAGGTCAAACTTAAGAAGATCAAAATCATGGGGGACCAGCAGTTAGCGTAATGGCTATGTCGCTGGACTCCCAAGTAGCTGACCGCGGTTCGTGCCCTGGACCCGGTGGCTTAAAACTCACGCTGGGCGTGTGTGTGTGCGTGCCCAAGATCCCGAGAGGAGAATGGAGGAGAAGGGATTGCGACATGGCCATCCCCCCCGGGGGGTGATTTCTCGCTTTCTGTCTCTCTGTCTCTCTCTGTCTCTCTGGCGAGCGCACGCACCCTATAGCAAAAACCTCTCCACAAAAAAAAAAAAAAAAAATCATGGCAAAACTTTATTATGCCAAGATGGCCTGCTGAGAAGAACAGGCTATGAATAAAGGCTAGAATTAATACAATGTCGGGTGTAGGACCTAAGAGACAGTATAGTAATTAGAAAAGGACAGTGTGGACTCTGATTTGGGAATCTCAATCTTCAATCTCAGCCTTACTCCTGAGTTTGTTTTCTTGGATATACATCTCTCTTTTCTCTATCTTGCAGAAAGGTATCAACTTAAGAAATAAAATGTGCCCTAAAAGGTTCCATTCTAATTTTTTAAAAATAAATGTATTATTTATTTTTGGTGCATGGTGCAGTGTGGTTTTTCACAACATGCATACAGTATGTAGATTATACATAAAGCTTTAAATGTCAATATAAGTGGCAAAAAAAAAGAAAAGAAAAATATTTCAGGTCTAATTCATACTTTCAGAGCATATGCTGTTAATTAAATGAAAGCTTTTTTTTTTTTAGGTATTTTCCATAGGGTGTGCACATGTGTGGGAGAGATACAGAGAGAGATAGTGAGATGGAAAGTGAGAAATCAGCCCCCAGGGGGGATGGCCACAATGAAATTCCTTCTCTGTTCTCCTGGAAGTTTAGGCATGGACGCACACATTTCTGGCTTGATTTTTAGGCTACCTCATGTCCAGGACTTGAACTGCGGTTGGCCATGGAGGAGTACAGTGCCTTTACCACATCTACCTGCTGGTCCCATGAAAGTCTTTTAATACATGTAACTGATTCTTTCATATTCACTAGTTTTTCTTCTCTTTTTGCCTCACTACTAAGAGTTACATTTTTAAAACACCAAGAGAAGATTAATAGAATAGCTTTCCAAGTAAATATGAGAATCTCCTTTCTTGTCATCTTGTGATTAGACCACTTCCCTTTCACCCAACCATAAAAACTATTGGAAAGTGAAACAAGAGATGTTCCCACTCTCAAATAATGAAATATACATTGCTTGGATCCTGCATTCTCGCTTATCTAAACCATGAATCTCATTTATATTTATTAAATATAAATTAAAATACATTTACTGAGCAGTCTTTAACTTTAAAACATTATGTTACTCTCTGAGCTCAAGGAGCTCAAAAGCTAGCGGTCGTATCAATTCAACTGGGAGGGAACTTTCTGGTAGCATTCTTGTTAAAAGCATTCTCTAATGTTTTAACTTATAGCCTGGCCTTACAGAATTAATGGAATATAACTGTGACACTGACTACCTCTCCTTACTGCACCGGTATGATGAAGTAGGCCACATAAAGTAATAGAAACCTCACATCTTCATACATGCTACAGCTGGAGTCATCTTTTACTCTTGGTGACTTTCTTTGCTCATTCTGATCTTGTAAAATCACTACGTGAACTCAAATTTGCAAGAGTGTCATATATTTAAAGATTTATTAATAAACCCAGTACATACAAATCCATATTTAAATACTCAGTCAATAACTGATCATTCATATTATCAAAAGATTCATAATAAATTATTTAAAGAAGAATATCGTTATATGCATTTCAAAATATGATACAATACATTAAATATTCACAGTTGACCTACTTCTCTTTAGGGATATGAGAATAACACAGAGGGAGGTATAACTGTACTGGGGACTGTAGTATTAACTCTTACTAGTTCTGTGAAGTGAAAAGATAATATCATTGGAACTGGGGAATTCTATGAAGATAATATATTCCACAGTAGTCAGTTCAGTGTATCAAAGAGAGGGAGGAAAGGAGAAATTCACCCTGTCATTCTTCAAGGACATGCTAAGGAGACAGAAAAAGACCTGTACTTTTCCATTTCCTCCTATCAAAGGGGCAACTTTTAGATGATACTGTATTTTTAAATGCCTTTTCTATTTTCTGTGATTGCGTTTATTTTTCTGTGTAAATGTCATCTACATTACTATATCTGCAGTCCTATCTATCTATCTATTTCTATATATAAATATACACACATACTTGTGGTAAATATTACTGTCTAACATATAATTCCATCCATAGCTCTATATTATTTATCTACCCATCTATCTTCCACCCACCTACTTACTATGTATATATACAACATAGGAACTCTGTTCAAATAACTGTTTTATGAAAAAACCTCTTCATTTCTAATTCTAGCCTACTCTGAAATCTCATGTTGTAATGCATTAAAAATCACTTGAAAAGTGAAAGATCATTATGGGTCTTTCTCACTTTTTCATCCATGATATTTCAGGGCACTTCAATAAATCAAATTGCAAAACTGCAATGTGAGAGACAGTGGGGAATCACACACACACACACAGACACACACGTGCACACACACACATACGCTTGCCTTCTTAGACTTCATAAATTACTGAGGACACAAAAACTAGACATGTTATCCAATCATTTAACAGGGCTAGATACACATGACTCAGTTTCTACCTGTAGAAACAGTGGACGTGGGGCACCGCTATGAGTATGTGATTAGGGTCTTGGTACACCTTTTATATGATAACTGAGCAGCAACACCCTCAAATCAATGTAATCACTAGTGCCAAGAAGTAGACAATTCCCTCTCTTTCATATATTTTTAACCTAATTTGGAGGGAAATAATCCTACCTAGCTCTTCTTCTGAGAGATTGGCAGCAGGCCCAGGTCTCTGGGGGCAGGCGCACTGCCCTCCAGGTGTCTGTCTCTTCAGTCCCCTTGGGTCCAGGGCACTGACAGTCAGCTGGGGGTACCGCTGAGTGTGTTCTTCCCTACATTCCAGCTCTACTGCTGGGATACCCGAGGGATAGGAGGCCCCACGATGTCCATAATATATCAATTTAATTTATCCAATGTAAGCCATCCATTACCTTGACCAAGTTGTGGGAGAGAAACAGTGACAAAAATTTAAACCAAGAGAGCATCTTATTTCAAAGACAGCAAGCTTCACAGTCTCTCAGGCCTCCACAGAGGGTACTGCTGCATGGGCCCCATGGGGGATATAAGTGAAAAAACCCTCCAAGGCTTCCCTGCAAGAATCCTACCAACCACCTGAGCAGGCAACCCCTTCAGGTCCCCAGGCACTTTATGGGCCTGGAGCCATCTTCTTGCAGTGGTGATTTAGTGATCTGAAGAATGTTTGGAGGTGATTACATGGTCTTGGCTCAGGATGAAGCTTATGGCTCTGGAAAGCCTGACTCATTATTTTCTGATAGTGTTTGCATCCTAAGGCATCAACCTGGATCAGAAACATTATTCGTTCTGTGGTGACAGATGCAGAGCAAAGGGCTAGCCTGCTTTCCACGATAGGACCACTGTGTCAGGGCTATGAAGTGACCGCAGGTACCTTGACTTGCACTGTAGTTCTCCTTTGGGTCCTCTCTGGTGCAGTTTTATTCTATTCCAGATGAAATGATTAAAATGATTAAATGATAGGGGAAAATAAAACAACTTTTGCATCAGATCTGGGTTCAAATCTCTGCTCTGCTACTTAGCAACAGGGTGAAACTGAACAAGTCACTTAGGCACTGAGCCTCAGTTTACTCATCTGTGAAATGGAGATTAACATTCTATTTGTTACATGAGATTATCGTGAGGATGAACATATTATATCATGTATCTAAGTTGTTTTTTACAGTGGTTGGAATGAGAGTATAAGAAATGTTAGTTTTGACATATCTGTATCCAAAGTTATTTTCTGGTTGTTGGATTATAGGTGACTGTGTTCCTGCTGTCTTCCTCAGTAGCTACAGCAGAATGCATTCCCCCTGGCACAGAATCTCAGCCTGGAAGGGGATGCCATAGGTAAGATTCGGAAATGTGGAATTAACTGGGTGGAGTTGGTGGGGCTTTGGACAATGAGGCCTCAGTCTCAGATATTTTAGGATGCAAATCTGGTGACCTTCATATGGTGGCCAAACATTTGGTCACCTTGTCACCTGCTGGTCTTTGGAATATAGTCCACATGTCATGGCAGCCATGCTATCAGGACAAGTAGAAAAATTCAGAACCTTGGCATATGATTGTAGATTTCTTTTTCTAAAGATATGCCTGTATTCAGACTAGAGTTAGCTAGTCTGCAAGCAGAAATGAGAGATGAATTTTACACCTAGGAACTGCATTCTAAATTGACTAGGAATTCTATATTTTGGACAGCATAGAATATTAAATAGAAATTTATACCAAAATGAGCAAGCAAGGAGAGTGAGAGCAAGCGCACAGCTTTAGTATATTGGTACCTTAGGACTTTATCATGCAGTTTCTTCAGAATTCTTCAGACAAGTGCAAATTTGCATTATGCTTGATATTGCCCATATTTGAATGATCTCCTGATATTGGCCATTAGGTGATGGAATGGAGGAATCAGCAAAGTCCAGAGAACAGTAGGTCAGAAAAAAAATCTTCAGGGTAAATACCAAGTCTAGACAAAATCTTTGCCTGAGGTTATTCATACATAGAGTTGACTGACAAGAGAAATTATTCTAAGATTGGAAATTCTGTAAATTTTGAGATAATTCTTTGCCAAAGACCAATAGGAGTCTGTAATTGTTAGATATCTAAAGCCATGTCTTACCCAAAATTCAGACCAATAGAAAGTGGGAAAAATACCCCTGGTCGCAAAGGGAATTGCCCTTCCACTGTACCTACTTCATGGGTGGGATGGGTGACGACAAAGAAGACTCTTCTAGGCGACAGGGCTGGAGGATGCAAAATGTGCGAGGATGGTGCCTAATGAGAACAGTCCTGAGCTGTCCTGCCCAGCGATGTTTGATGGTTACTCTGGCACTATCTATGCTCTGTGCCTTCTGTTGACCTACTTTCTTTTCTTTTTTTTTTTTTTTTTTTTGGAGAAGTTTTCGCTATAGGGTGCGTGCGCTCGCCAGACAGACAGAGAGAGACATAGAGACAGAAAGCGAGAAATCACACCCCAGGGGGGATGGTCACGCTGCAATCCCTTCTCCTCCATTCTCCTCTCGGGATCTTGGGCATGCACGCACACGCGCCTGGCGTGAGTTTTAAGCCACCGGGTCCAGGACACAAACCGCAGTCGACTACGTGGGAGTCCAGCGACATAGCCATTACGCTAACTGCTGGTTCCCTGTTGACCTCCTTTCTGAAAGCAGTTAATATTGTGCTGATTCTGCTTCTTTTTCAATTATTAAATATTGAGTATGCTGGAGAAAGAGAACTTGTCTTTCAGTGTACCCAACATAGCCTATGTGAAGTCTCATCTAGATCTAATGGAAAGGCTGCCCCAGAAACCATGAAAAGCTGCATGGAGTCACTAAATTAGGTTTTGGGGTCATCACCTTTAGGGAGAGGTGCTGCATATGTCCTATCTTGGAGAGAACGGTGTGTGTAAATGCTGGGCAGCTTCAAGTGTCAATTGTGGCAGACCTAGCTAACTGGATACCTCATACCCATGCTCCTTCTCTCGCTCACTACAGGAGCTCTAACTTTATCTGAAGAGGCATTATTTGAGCCCATCTGCCAATTATCTCCAGACTTCCTTGCAGCTAGTAATGGCGTAGAAGTCACTATGACCAATGAGGTATAAGCAGAAATCTATCGTGGGGCCTCCAGAGCTTTTGTTTTTCTAAAAAAATAAAAAAGTATAGAGCCACCTGGCATTTGATATTTGCCCTTCATCTTTCCTCTCTCCTCTCTCTTTCTCTCTTTCTTTTTTTTTGACTAGAATTAAGACTCAGTGCCTGGAGGTAAAGAGTCATCTGGAGAATGTGAGGACAGAGCCACACGCTAAGGATGAAGGAGCAGATAGCTAGAAGGAAGCTGGTTCCAGATGACTTCCTTGAGCAGTTGCATCAGTTCTGGACTGTCTGTCAACATCCAGATTCCTTTTTATGTTAACACAAGCAAACTAAGAGAACAACAACAACAAATCTTACTTGATAAGTCCCTGGAAGTTGAGCTTTCGTGTAAATACACGTTTATGGTCAAATTTTAGTAAATTATGGCTTGGTTGCCAAGAGAAATTGGAGGCCAATGAAAAGAAGCGAAGGTCAAACATTCTTAGTTTGGGGAAGGAGGGAGAAGCAGTAACAGAATGGATGGAAATGGTGGCGGGGTAGTGCAGGAGGCATTGAGCGCTTTAGATGGTGGAGGTGATGGTGCCTGGGCATGTTGAAGGTGCAGAAGCGTGTAACAGCATCTGGGGCCAAATGGCAGCTGAAAGGCAGAAACCATGGTCAAGGCCAAGGAGGTGGCAGTAATGCTCTCTCTGCAAAAGATCCCATGTCCAGTAAGTTACACTGTACCTCAGCTCAGGTAGCAAGCGTCATTTAATGCAGGCGGGCCAATGAGGCGTCGACAGAAACTACGCATAGGTGGGAGTCAACAGGATAATTCCCTCATCTTTTGGACAGCCTAGGTAGAGGCATATCTGGGATGATATACAGCTAGTCATACCACTAGTCTCCTGCTCTTCTTTTCTTTTTGTTTCTTTTTCTTTTTGTTCTTTGGGAGGTTTATGCTATAGGGCGGCGTGCGCTCACTGGAGAGACAGAGACTGAAACCTGTTCTTCTATCTTTTAATAGACAAAGTATAAG
The DNA here is from genome assembly GCA_026018925.1 of Tupaia tana. NCBI lineage: Eukaryota > Metazoa > Chordata > Mammalia > Scandentia > Tupaiidae > Tupaia > Tupaia tana. The sequence goes on along the minus strand of JAKSZU010000007.1, from coordinate 125,823,764 downwards.
AATAGTTATTCAGGGAATGAAATGGCCTGGGCTTAGGCTAGGTCCCAGTCGCTCAGTGACGTTGACTGAGCATGCCAGCTTCTTGCCTTGGCAAAGCACAGAGAAGCTGGGCTCAGTAAGTCAGGGGAAGCCGCCATTCAGACCTCCCAAATCACCTACGGTTATACCTGTTAGACTCTCTACGGCCTGATAAGACATTTATTCTGTTTTCATATATTGTCTATTTGCATTTTTGACAATGATATGCAATATTAGGAATAGTCTCTTTTGTTTAATGAAGATATAGCTGAATTCTAGAAAAGAAAAGCAACACTGCCTTAGTTCCCTGTGTAAATATCTGAATCATTACATTGGGCTCTGTAATGGTGCTTAATTTCTATTCTTACATTTCAAGAAATTACAGAAGCAGCAGCCCTCTCAGACATAACAGTCTTCAAGCCCCAAGTGGACCTAAATTTGGAATGTCTGAAATTGAAGGCACTGATAATGGATTTGTTCAAATCAAGCAGAATGAAATCCTCTCTCCTGGCATGAATAAAAATGATTGCAACCTTTACTTTAAGAAGCATGTGCTAGATTTTGTAATTCTCCATCCTCTTTTAATCTATTGAGAAAGAAAACAAGAAATGGTGTAAGAAAATGGAAAAATCTGCACATCGCTGTTATATTACAATCACCCTTTTGCTTTGGTTTTAGTCATGGGTCTCCAAAGAAACAGAACCAATAGGCTATAGATATATAGCTATGTCATACAGATATATTATAAATACATATGTGTATATACACATGCACACACACACACACACACACACATAGAAAGAGAGATTTGTTATAAGGAATTGTCTCACAAGATTAATCTGTAGTCTCAGGAGAGCTGATAGTATATAGATAGACTATATACTATATATAGATAGACTATATACCATATATAGATAGACTATATACAATATATAGATAGACTATATACTATGCATAGATAGACTAAATACTATCAGCTCTCTCTAGACTATAACCTATCAGGCTTGAAACCCTGGAAAAGCTGATATTTCAGTTCATGATTAAGGGCAGGAGTGATCTGATGTCCTAGCTTGAAGGCAGTCAGGCAGAAGGAATTTCTCCATCAACTTTTTTTGTTCTGTTCAGTCCTTTACCTAAATGGATCAGGCCTGTCCCCATCAGGGAGGTCAATCTGCTACTCAGTCTAGTGACTTAAATGTTAAGCATCAGAAACATCCTCACAGACACTACCAGAATAATGTTTGAACAAATGTCTGGTCACTTAATAGCCCACTGAAGTTCATGCATAAAACAAATCCTCGTATTTAACAGAGATTAAAAGGTAGACAATGGCCCAGCCATACTGGCATGGGTATTTGGGAGCCGCTGCATAATGAGGGAGGCCTGTGGGAGGCCCAGGTTCAGAACTTGGGTCTATCTAAATACATTGGGTGCATATACAAGTGCCATGATTCTGGATGGGAGACTGGAAGAATTGTGGTGTGGCAAGACTCATTTGAGGGTACCTGTCTGTCCATCTCCTGACCTTGTTTCTCTCTCTCTCAACAAATAAATAAAATATAATTTTCAAGGAAATTGTAGAAGGGCCAGCAGATGGCATAGTGGTTATGTCGCTGGACTCCCACATGGCTGACTGCTGTTTGAATCCTGAACGTGGTGGCTTGAAACTCAGGCCGGGTGCATGTGCATGCATACCCAAAATCCCAGGAGGAGAATGGGGAAGGAACTGTGGGCTGGCCATCACCCCTGGGGAGTGATTTCTCACTTTCCCTCTACTTTCTCTGTTCTTATAGTCTAATCAATGAGGAATGAGAGGACTTCTAGACATAACCAAATTACAGAAGTTCTTTATTAATTAGGCCGGCAACTACAGGAGGACTCACATCTCTCAAAAACTCCACAGCCCTGAGTGTACGGAGAAGAGGGCTTATAAAGGCAATCACATTTGGGTTGATGTGGCAGGAGGTGTAACTGTTGAGGAGAAGGTGACAAGGAGAAGCAATGACCTTGCACAAGCACTGTTACCTGGGGCATCTTTAGGGTTGGGAACTCTCTAGTCCTTATACAAATGCAATGGAATCTTAGTGGTCTTCATGGCTCAGGGCAAGGGGTCTAGTGATTGATTATTACATCCCTCAGGAACATCTTAAGGTAGGGAGTTTCGGTTATTTAGCAAAGACAGTAGGAATGTTAACCACTCTATTTACTCCTGGCAAAAGGAGAAAGCAAGTTTCCAACATAGAGAGGAGTTCAAAATGGAGGTGCTTTTGCTTCACTGTCTGTCTTTCCAGCAAGTGTACACTCCCTAAGCCGAACACCTCATTTTTTTTAAAAAAAAAAGAAGAGGAAGATATCTTTACAGTCTAGATCCAGCTCAGAGTCCAATGTTTATTTTTTTTTTATTACATGCTGTTAAACCAATAAACCAGAAACATATTTGTGGTTACAAAATAATAATAAAATATAGTAATAATAGAACTACATTTTGTTTTTATTGTTGTAGGAAAGGTGGCCTTGCTCTAGGGAAACCACCATAGCATCTCTGTAAGGAACTATTGAGGAGGTCTTGGTTATGCTTGTGGTAGAGGGGTTGGGAGGCAGAGACCAGTTCCTGATTCAGATCGCTAAGAAGGTAGGTCACTTCAGAGATTGAGCATCTTCATAATTTTTACCTAGGAGAAGGGGACATTAAAGTGGGTTTAAAGGTATAACTCTTAGAGAAGCAGAATTTACTCTACAGGTGATGCTAGTCAGAAGTGGGCGATGCTTAGTTATGTGGGGGTCATAGTAGCCTTCTCTGCGTCTTTCTCTGAATATGGTTATGAAGTGGCCTTATCTATGTCTTGGTTTTGAACATTACTTGTGATTGTTTTGGGAGCATTGTGGTCTGGTTGTCAGCATGGCCATTTCCACTTTCTCATCAGCATTTCAAAATGAAGAGATTTTTGCCTGAAATCCATGTTTGTCTTATTTTGAAAAAAATCTAAATACTGGGTAATGCTGGGCTTTTATTATTGACTGTCTCATCTTAAGTTTGACATGTCTTCACCTATTTTTTATTTTAATAGAGGGCAGTTTCTGACAGTATCTTCCCGTCCTCTGTAGACATGCATTTTCAACCTGTGGTCTAGATGATTCGCTAGGCAGAGATTAGCAATGGCCTAGTCTTTCCAACTATTAAAATTGTTCAGTTCTCAACGTTTCTTATTTATGTATTTATTTTTGGAGAGGTTTTTGCTATAGGGCACATGTGCTAGCCAGAAAGACAGAGAGAGACAGAGAGACAAAAAGCAAGAAATCACCCCCCAAGGGGGATGTCCATGCTGCAATCTCTTCTCCTTCGTTCTCTTCTTGGGATCTTTGGCACTCACGCACACGTGCTCAGCGTGAGTTTAAGCCTCTGGGCCCAGGACTCCAACTGCAGTCGACTACATGGGGGTCCAGCAACAACTGCTGGTCTCTCTCAACATTTCTTCACAGTTATTGAAATGAAAGAATTTACTTTCACTTAACTAAATCACTATGCCTCAAATTTTGGTCTATCTTACTTTTGGGGAAATAAAATAAAAACTGCCAAGCATCATGTATACATTCGATTTCAGTTGCTTTGTCAGTCTTTAAGTGGCTTAGCTGATTTATGTTAGATTTAAAAGTTAGTAAGCTAGAATACTCCATCTCTTATTCTCGCTAAACCACATAGGATGTCTATAACTTGTCTATGAGTAGAACTCTATAGGTAATAGACAGAATAATCTCACTCAAGTTGGCCTGAACAAAAAGAATTTATTGACTCACGTAACTGGAAAACCAAGGAGAAGATTTATCTGTATGGCTTGATCCACTCACATAAATAGAGCCATCCCTGGATGGCTTTTTCATTTTTTATCTGGTTTCCTTCATATTGGTTTCAATCTCAAAATCTCCATGGCTTACAGAATCTACATCTTCACATGCTTAAAAACAGTGGAAAGGAGAACTTTTCTTCTCCCAAGAACATAAATACTACTGATCCAAGCGAATAATTTTGTAAGGAATAGAATATAATGATTGTCTCAGTATTACTGCAGATCTGATTCTGGAACTAGAGTTGCTCATCCCCACACACTGACATGGAGTGGATTTCAAAACAAAAGTTGGAGGCCTAGTGATAGAGAAAAGGAGAATGGGAAGCAGTTCCCAACAATGAATTTGGAAGTATTGCACAATAAACATCTACTGTGACTCAGTAGGGCCACTACCTGTGCAGAATCTGATTTTTACCTTGGTAGGTTCAGAAACAGTGCTTGCAGAGGGCATCAGGTGGTGCGTTTAAATCCACATAAACTTATTGAAATCTGATTGTGTAATTGCCTCCAGCTTCCTAGGAAGCGGACTCTGAGATGGAGATTTGTGTGCAAGTTTATTAGAGTTTTCTCAGCACACTTGTGGAAGAGTAAATAAGGTAGGAATGGGGAAAAGATAAAACTTGAATGCAATGAAGTCACCTAGAAAAAGAGCTTCAGCTAATGCTAGAGGGAGCTCTTGAGCAGGGATGCCCTTTAATCTGTGGGGGATCAAGCCTTTATATTTGCCTCTTGGCTGTAGGCTGCTCCAGAAAAGGGACATGACCTGGGGCAGGGACTTTGTTAGGATGAAAGTAAATCCTGAAGAGTGACTCAGCTGGATGCTGCCACCTACTAACCTTTCCAGCAGCTGGGGGAATGACTACTTCAGTCTTGAGGGTCAGGGGTAGGTCTTGGTAGCATGTTAGAACATCCAGTACAGCAACACGACTCTGTCTCAGGTATATAAATGGTGAGGGAGAAAGAATACATAAGTTCCTCAGAGCATTCTATTCAAAGAAAGTTTTTCTTGAGAAATATGTGTGTGTGTGTGTGTGTGTGTGTGTGTGTGTGTGTGTATGTATATATATACATATATATACACACACACATATATATATATATGATCAAAATGTCACTTGGTAAACAAAGCAGTAAAATAATAAGGCAAAGTAGAACCACTTAGAGGAACTGTGTCCCTGTGGTCTCAGATGTGTTTGCGTCCATCATAGACACATGCCTGCTGATGAAGGTGTGTGAGGTGTGTCAGACCATCTCCCTCCTGTAGCAGGTCTGGGATTACACATGTACAGACTCTCGCCTTCAACTCACTTTGTCTAGTAATTCTTATGAATCACCCCAGACAACTACTTTACAAAACATTCTCTGACCACTTCCTATACGTTCCAAGAAAGAGTAAGCTCATTTTCAACTACATATACTAATGGAATGCTTCCAGGGCTCCTCACACAGCCTTTAGAAGCATCCTTTTTCACTAACAACACTGACAGGCAAAGTCTCATCTGGCATAGTCAGTTCATACCTTTATCTATATATTACTTTTATTCCAGCCAAAGAGTAATCCTGACCCTGTCCTCCCAGTTATGTGATCTTGGTCAAATGTTTAACCTGTCAAGTTCTCAATTTCTTATCTGTACAATAAAGTGCCGTGGGAGACCATACTTTAAGGTACTGTCTAGCATTCAGGATCCTAATGTGCTAGGATTGCTTTTTATTTCATTTATTTATGATGTAAATAAAACAAATCTAGTGATCCTTACAAAGTATTTAAATGACTGCTTTAATGTCTTATAAGCTGAGGGTCTGGGAAGAAGATGGAACAGTAACATTCAATCTCTGGTAAGCCTGTTCGTATCAGTCATGATGTACAAACACGTGATTCCAGCAGAATAGTGGAGTTGGATCAATCACCTACTTAGAGATTTCAGGTAGATAGACTGCTTATGCATTTTTCATAGAATCTGTGTGAATTCTACTCAAAAATAAATTTGAGGGAACCAGCAGTTAGCGTAATGGCTATGTCGCTGGACTCCCATGTAGTCGACCGCGGTTTGCGTCCTGGACCCGGTGGCTTAAAACTCACGCCGGGCGTGTGTGCGTGTGTGCCCAAGATCCCGAGAGGAGAGTGGAGGAGAAGGGATTGCGGCGTGACCATCCCCCCTGGGGAGTGATTTCTCGCTTTCTGTCTCTATGTCTCTGTCTGTCTGGTGAGCGCACGCACCCTATCGCGAAAATCTCTACAAAAAAATTTAATTAAATAAATAAATAAATAAATTCGATCTTGAAAACAGAGGCTATTTCCCAATATTAGCAATATATTACATATCTTTCATGTCATAGGCAAAGCATTTTACAAGTCATTGAAATAGGCTATTGTTATGAATCAGAAAATCAAGTTCTAATAGTTTCAGACATATAGGTTCACTTAGCCCTTAAAACAATTCTAAATTTACAAAAAGGAAATCTAAAACTCAGGTAATATAAATGATTTTTCCAGGGTCCCATAAGCTATTAACTGGTACAGCTGGGATTCAAATCATGGGATTCTTATGCAGAAAGTAATGTTAGATTGTCAGGAAAGTCATGATGTATTTCTCTGCTTTTCTATGCAAAAATGTGTGACGACTTTCCCGACAACCTAATAGATATGCCAAGATCAGACCATGAAATTATTTGTTTCTGTTCCTAAATAAAGACAGAAGGGATTTGATTGTATGTATTATTAGAATACATATTTTTATACCCATTGTATGATTGAAAATTTATCCTGTAACTTTTTTTGTAGATGGTTTACAGTTTATTCTGTATATACACAAACCTTATATACATACATTACAAACATGGGTTAATGCTTGGGTGTCTCTTCTCTTTTTTGAAAGTAGACATTCTTTTTTTTTTTTAATTTTTTCATCTTATCACTTCTCTGCATACAGGAATAAACATACTAAAATCCCCAGCAGTGTCTGCTACATATGAGACCCTGCTCAAGCAGTAGGAATGTGAAGCGAACACAGCAGATTCTCTTCTTTCAAAGAACTCATAGTTCATAAAGCAGGGAATTCAGACAAACATATCATTGCAGTCTAATGGGATGAATGCTATTATAGTCATATGTCCATGGTGCCAAGAGATCACAGCAATTAGGTCTACCTCTTCCCGAAGTGGGGCATGGGTAGGCAAGGAAGTACATACACATCAAGCACTTACCACTTCCATATGCTCTGCTGAGGGCTAAGGTACAACAGAAATAAGAAAGCCCTTATTAAAGAGCTTACCATCCTTCAAAGACAGAGTAGGATTTGTCAGATGGAAAGTTGTTAGTGACGTTTCTACCAATGGAGTCAGAATATGCCCTAAGATAAGGCAATATGATTTATTTACAGAACTCCAAGAATCTTAATTGCTTGGAAGTGGGACAAAACATGAAGATGAAAATATAGGAAAAAGTAAACCCAAAAGGTTCTAAATGAGCAAATGGCCTATTATGAGATGAGTAGCATATGAAATATTGGGTCATCAGAAAAGTCATCAAGTATTTTTATATATTTTCCTATGCAAAAATGTGTCATGACTTTTTTTTTTTTTTTTGAGAGGTTTTTGCTATAGGGCACGTATGCTCACCAGAAAAAGAGAGACAGAGAGATAGAAAGCGAAAAATCACACCCCAGGGGGGATGGCCACGCCGCAATCCCTTCTCCTCCATTCTCCTCTCGGGATCTTGGGCGCACACGCTCATGTGCCTGACGTGAGTTTTTAAGCCACCGGGTCCGGGACGCGAACCGCGGTCAACTACATGGGAGTCCAGGAACATAGCCTTTACACTAACTGCTGGTCCCCAGGATCCTAGTGACATAGCCATTTTGCCAACTGCTGGTCCCAAAATGTGTCATGACTTTTTTGACAACCCAGTATTTTAACTAGAAAAGTATATAATAAAAATCTAATTTTATGAAAATTATTTGTGAGTCAATGTAGAGATGGGTTAGAGAAAGCTGAGATAGGAAGAAGGAGAGTAATTGAAGACATTAGATATATTAACTTTGGAGCTGAGAGTTTAGAGTAAGGTGTGAGAAGTGGAGGGAAATTTCAAGAGGTATTCTAGAATTAGTGAGATTTTGTATCTAATATTGGAAGAGTCTACAAAGGAAGGCTATGAACTCTTCAGCTTTGGCTTTGGGTCTCTGGGTCATTAGTGGTGCCATTAAATAAAGACGAGGGAATTAATTAAGATAAGGAACTTAATAAAAACAAGAGAAAAATGGGAGCAGCAGGGTAGGATGAAGAGAAGAAAATAATTAGATCCATTTTGTGGTTACCAAGTTTGAAGGGCTGGTCACATATTATAAGCCAGAAAGCAGTTGGATGCGTAGGTCTGGAACTTAGGAACCTGGAACTGAGATGTATAGATTTATAACACACCAACAAGAGACTGAAGATGGGAGGAGGTTGAAATTACTCAGGGAGAGTGTTAAATTTTAGAGAGAGGCCATGATAGGACTAAGGTATACCAACATTTTTAATGTAGCTGGGCAAAGTGAATGAATAGAAGAGAGTGACAGGTAAAAAGATTGCAGTTTGCACTGGGTGCATGTGTGTGCATAACCAGAATCTCGAGAGGAGAATGGAGGAGAAAGGATTGCGGTGTGGCCATCCCTCCCGGGTAGTGATTTCTCACTTTCCCTCTCACTGTCCTTCTCTGTCGCTCTGCAGTGAGTGCACATGTCTTATGGCAAAAACCTTTTTTTAAAAAAAAGTGTAATTTTTATTTTTTCACGAGAGAGAGAGAGCAAGAGAGCGAGCAGCACTCCCAATAGGGTTTTGTTACCATGTTGCCTGGCATATTCGGGGAGATCTCAGGATTTGAACTGGAACCTTCCTATGTGGGAGTGCCTTACGGAACTTCATGTTTTAGCACTGATCCACCATCTGGCTCCAAGAATGTAACGTTTTCAAAGACAAGAAAAGAAAAGATTTTTTTTTAGAGGTTTTTGCTACAGGGCGTGTGCGCTCGCCAGAAAGACAGAGAGAGAAAGAGAGACAGAAAGTGAGAAATCACCCCCCAGAGGGATGGCCATGCCACATTCCCTTCTCCTCCATTCTCCTCTCGGGATCTTGGGCACGCATACACACACACCTGGCCTGAGTTTAAGCCACTGGGTCTGGAACTCGAACTGAGGTCGACTACACGGGAGGCCAGCAACATAGCCATTACGCCAACTGCTGGTCCCAAAGAGAAAGGATTTTAGAAAGGAACTGTGGAGCATAATGCCAACTACTACAGAGAGGGGAAATAAAATAAAAATGAAAAATAGATTTTAGATTTGACACTTTAGTGTCAAAAGAGTGATTGCAATACTTTTGGACATGGATGAAGGGGTAAAGTTCAAAAGCCAAATGGGTTGAGGAGTGAATGGAAGATGAAAAAAGAATGAATGTTGATTAGTTTTTCTAGAAGCTTGGCTATAGAGAATAAAGGTGCTTATCTACAGACATTCTCAGTACAGACTTTTATCTATTTCCTCTTATTTTTTTTCTTTCCTTGTCTTTGTGCTTTATTGTTATTGATTTCATGCCAGATGGAGAGCTGAGTATGTTTATGTATAAATAGGTTAAAGCCCATGGTGGGAAAGTTCCTAATGGGTAGTAAAAGGACTCATAGAGCAAGAACAAAATGGAGACATAACGATGAAATTTATAGGCTACCAAGACGGATAGTTCACTGGCTTCTGAACCCGGTTGTGCGTTTGATACAACTGGCGAACTTTAACAACATGCCAATGATAAGACCCTGTTCTAGACCAATGAAATCAGAATCTTTGTGAGTGGGGCCAAGGTGATGGTGTTTTTGAAAAGTTCCCCGGAAGACTTCACTGAACAGCCAGAACTCCCTAAAGCAAATAAGATACATCTAATCTTGTCTGAAATATTAACAAGTGAGGAGTATTTTTTTTTAGAGAGACATCTTTGTTATGGGGCACAGGTGCTTGCCAGAGAGACAGAAAGAGACAGAGTGACAGAAAGCGAGAAATCATTACCCGGGGGGGGGGGGGGGGTGACCACACTGCAATCCCTTGTCCTCTATTCTCTTCTTGGGATTTTGGGCATGCATGCATACGTACTTGGTGTGAGTTTCAAGCTGCCAGGTCTGGGACTCGAACCAGAGTCAGCTATGTGGTAGTTCAGTGATGTAATCATTACGCCACCTGCTGGTACTGAAGAATTTTTTAAAAGGACCAGCAGGTGGCATAATGACTATGTCATTGGACTCCCATGTAGCTGACTACGGTTCAAGTCCAGGATCCAGTGGCTTACACTCTAGCCAGGCACATGTGAGTGCATGCCCAAGATCCCGAGAGGAGAACGGAGGAGAAGGGATTGCAGGGTGGACATCCCCCCTGGGGAGTGATTTCTCGCTTTCTGTCTCTCTGTCTCTCTATGTCTTTCTGGTGAGTGCATGTGCCCTATAGCAAAAATCCTCTCAAAAAAAAAAAAAGAATATTTTTAAGTAGAATATCATAAAAGGGGTTTGAACTGATCCTTCCCATCCTGGGCACCTGTCAGGACTTGATTTTCATATTTCTTTCTGGCCTTACAGAAGTAAGGTATGGTGGCTTTGAAATGGGTCTAAAGCACACAACAGAAATAACCAAAAAGGTCAAAATGTTAGTCCTCTAGGACCTGGGTTTTAAGGAATTGAATTAATTTGGCCAGAAGAGAAGGCTGAAGAGGCACTTAATTACTGTTATTGAGGAATGATCAGATTTTGTTTGAGAAAGGCAAAACATCTGTTCACTCTATTCATATTCACAGAGGCCAAGACAAAGGGGAAATAACTTATAATTCAGTAAGATACTAATTAAGTGCTAAGAAAAACTCTGGTCATATATATGGGTTTTGTAGTGAAGGGAATATGTCTAAAGAGGTTTTTTTTCCTTGGAAAATGCAGACAATATAGAGATAGAAATTGATTAAATGAACACTAGAGATCCTTTTGATCCTTGAGAGAAATTTAAATTTTTTTATACATTCAATCACTGTAACAGCATACAAAATGAATTTTCCCAGCATGAATGCACTGTATATTAGTCCAAAGATATTAGCATACATGTTATCATCCACAGATAGTTTTCCATTTTTGCATCCCTTATATGTTTTGCTTCTTTATTTTTTCCCCTTAATTCCCTTCCTCTCATCCTCCCCCATTTCTCACCCTCCTCCCACACTGTCTCTGGTATCCATAATTATTTTTCACGCTTTTATATCTTATAATCTATCAGTTTCTGTGATAGAGTACAGATATTTGGTATATGTTGAGTGGGGACATACAACGCCTCTCTTTCATAGTCTGGCTTGCTTCACTTAGCAGTAAATCTTGTATATTCATCCACTTTCTATCAAATACTAGCATCTCATTGTATTTTTATGGCTGAGCAGTATTTCATAGTGATATGTGCCACATTTTTTCAATCCATTCATCTGTTCATGGACATTTTGGTTGGTTCCATGTCTTCGCAATTGTGAATAATGCCACAATAAATACGGATGTGCAAGTACTTTTCCAACTGAGTGTATTCTTATCCTTTGGGTAGATAGCCAGGAGTGAAGTTGCTAGATCATGTGGTAGTTCTACATGTAGGTCTTTGAGGAACCTCCATATTGTTCTCCACAGTAACTGTACTAATTTACATTCCCACCAACAGTGTAGGAGAGTTCCCTTTCACCACAGCCTCGCCAGCATTTATCGTTGTTAATTTTTAAAATCTTAGCCATTCTGACTGGGGTTGGACTGCATCTCATTATGGTTTTTTTTTTTGTTTTTTTTTTTTTCTTTTTTTTTTTGGAGAGGTTTTTGCTATAGGGCGCGTGCGCTCGCCAGACAGACAGAGAGAGACAGAGAGATAGAAAGCAGGAAATCACCCCCCAGGGGGGATGGCCACGCTGCAATCCCTTCTCCTCCATTCTCCTCTCGGGATCTTGGGCACGCACGCACACGCGCCCGGCGTGAGTTTAAGCCACCGGGTCCGGGACTCGAACCGCGGTTGACTACGTGGGAGTCCAGCGACATAGCCATTACGCTAACTGCTGGTCCCTCATTATGGTTTTGATTTGCATCTCCCTTATGACTTTAAGGGATGTTGAGTATTTTTTCATATATAATACTTTTTGGCTATTCACATACCTTCCTTAGAGGGTTGTCTTTTCAGTTTGTTTGCTCATCTTTTTATTGGGTTGATTATTATTTTTTTTTTAAGGTAAGCTGCTTGAGTTTCCTGTATATTCTGATTATCAGTACCTTATCTGAGGCATAGTTCACAAATATATTCTTCCACTTCAAAGGTTTGTTAATCCACTCTAAATATTGTTTCTCCTGCAGTGCAGAAAGCTTTTTAACCAGATGTAATCCCACTCGTCTATTTTTGGGATTGTTGCCTGTGTCTGGGGGGGGACTTATTTAAGAAGTCTTTGCCTACCCTGATGACTCTAATAGTTTCCCCTCTGCTACCCACCAGCAGTTTTATAGTTTGAGGTCTTAGGTTTAGATTTTGATCCATTTTGTGTAGATTTTTGTTAATGGTGAGAGATAGGGGTCCAGTTTTATCTTCCTGAGTGTGGATACCCAGTTTTTCCAGCACCATTTGCTAAAGAGGTTTTATTTCCCCACTGGATTGACTGCTGCCTTCTGTCAAAACTCAGTTAGCTATATGTTTTGAGATTTATTTCTCGGGCCTCTAGTCTGTTACATATGTCTACATACCAGTTTCTTTGCCAATATCATGTTATTTTGATTATTACATCTTTTATATTGACATTATTTTATAAACTTTCTATTTTTTCCTTGAGAAAAATAGAACTGTAATTATTTTTATAGCAATCTACCAACACACAGACAAAGGAAGCTTACAACAAAGCTAACAGACCAGTTACAAATATGTTTGCCTGTACACAGCAAAATATATAACTCAACACAGTGACTTAACACTTTTTAAAAAAAATTTAATTGTTTAGAGAATATTCTCCTGGTGTATTTTTCAAGCTGTAGGAGCTAGTATTTGAATCACATAGATTGGCCATGTGGGAGACCACTCCCTTAAGCACTAGGCCATGGAGCCAGCCGAACACATACTTTTCCAGTCTATTTGTGAGATCACTGAAGGCAAGTAGCCATCAGTGTTGGATCAGTAACTCAGCAGTGACAGAAACCTCGCAATTCAGTTGTCTTTTGTCCTTTCCCGCATGATCTCACCTTATGCTGCAAAATGGCCATCCACCTCTTGGCATCAATCCATCCTCAAGGCTAAGAGAAGAGGAAAGCAAGGTGCAATGCAGGCTGCAACTTTTCTGTTTTATCAGGAGATCAAAAGCTTGCCTCAGGGAACCAGTAGTTAGCGTAATGGCTATGTTGCTGGACTCCCATGTAGTCGATCGCAGTTCGCGTCCCGGACCCGGTGGCTTAAAACTCACACCGGGCGTGTGTGCGTGCATGCCCAAGATCCCGAGAGGAGAATGGAGGAGAAGGGATTGCGGCGTGACCATCCCCCCTGGGGGGTGATTTCTCACTTTCTGTCTCTCTGTCTCTCTCTGTCTGTCTGGCGAGCGCATGCGCCCTATAGCGAAAACCTCTCCAAAAAAAAAAGCATGCCTGAAATCTTCCTCAATGGCTTATGTTAAGGGTTTCTGATGGGCATTACTACCTGTTTAGCGAATACTCATTCTCCCATGGCCCCCAAAAAGAACCTAATTTGTTCGGGGTGTTACGGTTCAGCCCAAAGACAACATTTTCCGTCTTCCCTTGTAGGTAGAGTTGCAATGCTATGGTACAGAAGTTGTTGGGTGTGGCTTTTAGGGAAGTTCCTTAGGGGCTGGCTAGAACCTGGCTCTCCTGTCCTCCCTTTTTATACCCTGCTCCAGTACTCTGAGTCCTGCCTGTTATGTGACATCATGGTTGGAGCCCCAGCTGACATTTTCACTTAATCATTAGCAGTGGTGGCTGTGCAAAGTAGTCCCTTTCACTTTCTGACAGAACATAGAGAAAAACTGGTCCCAGCTGGCAGTCATATCCCAGAGGGTGATAGAAAAGTATGGCTCTGGACTACAGAGTTTCCTGCCCATTCTCACCATCCTAGGTGGGTGACTGAGGCTAGAAGAGTCACACTTTCGGTTGTGATGGTAGTAAGAGGAAATAATATCTGTGGTGTGGAAAGATGGGGCTTCTGGGAGGAGATTAGGATTTGGGTCATTAGGGCAGGGCTCTAAGATTGAGTCCTGATGGTTTCATAAGCAGAGGGAATGAGGCCAGGACAGAGAAACCCACGGACTGATCTGTATGGTCCCATGACCCCACCAACAGGAAACCCCACCACATGTGACCCTTGACCTCTAGACCTCCAAACCACGAACTGAATAAACCTCTATTTTTTTAAATATAAATCACCCAGTGTCAAGTATTTCTTGTTATTAGCAACAAAAATTATCTAAAACAGAGGCATTGGTGCATTTATGCAAAATGATTTGTCAACGTGACTGCTGAACAAACAGGTCCTATGTGAGGTGCTTTTGTTACTGTTCAGCATATTCCATGTGTCTTCTCTTTCATTTCCTTTGGGAGCTCTTGGTTCTGGACACGGTGCTGGCCTAGAGGTAGGCTTTGCGGTGTCTTCCAGTCACGTGTGACGTGCCGCTGTTCAAACCTGTGAAGCCCACCCCCTGCGGAATAGTTTTTCACATTTCTCATCTCCGCTCCCCCAACTTTTATTTCAGCTAGAGAATCTCTTAGCGGTTACTGTGGATGGTTTCAAGCTTTGGAACTTAGTGAGGCTCACATCTGCTGTCTTGCTTCGATACTTCAGGCTTTCCATAGCATTTTCTTTGCTACGTGTTTTCTTGCAAGAGGGGGATACAGTTTTGCTGTTTCTCTTTTTCTTTCAGAACGGCTTGGCTGTGTTTGTAGCACTTCAACTGACTGCCTTAATCTGTTTCAGGTTTTTCTTTCTTTCTCTAACATTTCCAGGCCCAGGCAACACCTGAGTGCCCCTGAGAGACTACACCTCCTTGAAATCCACCCAGCTACCATTAAGTATTTAAAAACCTCCTTAAGACAAGCTCCATTTATTCAAAGCTATTCATTCACCATTTGCTCCCTGGCCCTGAGAGCAAAATGGAATTTGTGCAGCGGATCTAGTATTCCACCTAGGAGTAGCATCAATAATTTAAGGGTAAAGTCTCCCTAGTGTCTTCAGCAAACCTGGAATGCAACCGCCTTGAAACTTAAAAGCAATCATTTTCCTGTTCTGCCCACCATTGCCTAAAAGATTGTGTGTGGAAAAGTTCTCGTAAAGCAGACACCTGAGTTCAGCTATGATTGCTTAGAGCCATGTTTTCTAGTTTAAGGTCAAGCTGTGATGACCAGCACACCGTGAAGCATGGTCTCTGCTGAGGCATTCGCTGCTCTCCAAAGCTGTAGTGCTCATGGCTTTGTCTCTAGAGAAATGGCAGCTCACTGTGGGCAAAGGGTGAAAAATCCCACATAGCTGTGCCTAAAGCTATAGGCACCTTCTTTGGTAAAGAAAGTTAAAAGCTAAGAAAGTTGTCAAAAAGAGCCACATTTAAGGTGCTGGACTCCCACGTGGCAAAGGGTGAAAAATCCCACATAGCTGTGCCTAAAGCTATAGGCACCTTCTTTGGTAAAGAAAGTTAAAAGCTAAGAAAGTTGTCAAAAAGAGCCACATTTAAGGTGCTGGACTCCCACGTGGCCGGTTGCAGTTCTAGTGCTGAAACTGGCGGCTTGAAATTCACACTGGGCATGTATATGCGTGCCTAAAATCCAGAGAGGAGAATGGAGAAGGGATTGCTGCATGGCCATGCCCTCCGAAGGAATGATTCACTTCTTGTCTGTCTTTCTGGTAAGCACACATGCCCTAAAGCAAAAATCTCCTTTTCTCTCAAAAAAAGGAAAACAAAAGAAAGAACCGTATGGCTCAGGGTAGCCTTTCTAGTTTTCAAAGTTATGTTTTACCAAAGTCCAAATTCCCAAACACTGGCCTAAAGACTCACTGGTGTGTTATTTCAGTCTGGTTCTCAGATTTCAACATGATGAATATGGAACATGGTATTTTTTTGCCCCTTGTCTAAAATATAGAAACAATTGAGAAAAAAATAAAGATAGGGCATATGGAAAACATACATCTGTTTTGTTATTGACAAGGCTACTGTTTAAAATATGACAAATATCTTGGGCACATGGTCTAATAACGAGTTAGACTGCCTTCCCCAGTCCCAGGCTGTGCTGGTGCACTGGAGCACCCAGGCCTGAATCAAAAGGTGCAGATCTCTACCCCCATGGAGAAGGGAGAGCAAATTCCTGGGTCCTACAGACAGAAAAAAGAAAGAGACTAGCACACATGTTCACTAAATATCCCCAAATCACTAATTCAGGGAAGATATTTCTCATTTTTAGGGGAAAAAATTAGATGTTCACACCAAGGAAATTCCTTCTATAGGAGGTTTTTTTTTTTTTTTTTTTTTTTTTTTTGGAGAGGTTTTTGCTATAGGGTGCGTGCGCTCGCCAGAAAGACAGAGAGAGACAGAGAGACAGAAAGTGAGAAATCACCCCCCAGGGGGGATGGCCACGCTGCAATCCCTTCTCCTCCATTCTCCTCTCGGGATCTTGGGCACGCATGCACATGCGCCCGAGTTTAAGCCACCGGGTCCAGGACTCGAACCGCAGTTGACTACATGGGAGTTCAGCGACATAGCTATTATGCTAACTGCTGGTCCCAAATTCCTTCTATAGGGAAAGAAACGTAAGACTCAGAGAAGTTAGGTGATGTGTACAAGACTGTTGTGTGAAGTAGTATTAATGCTGGAAATTGAACTTTGGACTGATGATTCACAGCCGTCACAGACAGATGCCTTGAGGAAACACTAATCACTTTCTCATTTGTGCACCTCGGATCACTGTACACACTGCCCTTCCTACATCTGTTACTTTCTCATTCGTGCACCTCTGTTCTCTGTACACACTGCCCTTCCTACATCTGTTACTTTCTCATTCGTGCACCTCTGTTCTCTGTACACGCTGCCCTTCCTACATCTGTTACTTTCTCATTCGTGCACCTCTGTTCTCTGTACACGCTGCCCTTCCTACATCTGTTGCTGCACTTTTCTGTACTTATTCACAACATAGATGACTCCCCCGCCAGGCAGAGACTGTGACTTTGCCATCTTAGAATCTCTAGCTCCTGGTGCAGTGCATGACACGTAGTAGGAATTCAGCATGTGCCTATGAAGCCCAACCTGGACTAGGGTGTGTCTGGAGAAGCAACTCATGATTGTTCCTGTTCTGATGATAACTGCTGCCTAACAGTTTGTCCCCCAAAGCAGGAACTTACAACAGCCATTTTCTTTTCTTTATGATGCAGGTTGATACCTCTGGAGAGTTGCATGTGCTTATTCTTGCTTGGGGGTCTCTTGTGCACTTGTAGTCAAATGTTGGCTACAGTCATGGAGGGCTTGCCTAGGACTGGTTGTCCAACTCTCTGATATGGCTGCCAGTTGATGTGAGAGCTCAACTGAGACTGTCAGCTGAACTCTTTTTCTCTAGCCTGGTGTTCCTAAGGATAGTCAGGTTTCATTCATAGTATTTGTTTCCCCCAGAAAGTATCCCAAGATAACCAGATAGTAACTGCAGAGTTTGGGACCAGCAGGTAGTGTGGTGGTAAAGGGGCTGGACTCCTACATGGTTGACTGTGGTTCGAACCCCTGACACGGTGGCTTACTTTCTCACTTTCCTTCTCTTTCTCTCTGCCTCTCTCTGTTGACCAAACATTTCCTGTCGCCAACTTAAAACAATAATGATAATAAATGAAATACATTAAAACAAAAGAAACTGCAGAGTTTTCTCTGACCTAACTCTAGAAGTCACACGGTCTCAGAAGTGACCTCTGCTGCACTTTATTGGTACATTTTGGTCATAAAGTTCAGCCCAGATTCAAAGCGAGGACATACTCCACCTCTCAATGGTGCTGTTTTGAAGAGAAGAAAAAAAGCAGTTTATAGTTCAATATTTAAAAGGTATCTGAAGGATTTCCATTTGAAGAGGTATATCAGACTATATCTCGGTGATCTCCTGGTAGAAACCAAAAGAAAATGTACAAAACATCCCTTTTGGAGAAAATGCTTTTGATTGAAATGTGGCATGTTGGCAGATAAGTACATAGAGTAGAACTCTAGAGCTCTAAAACTTTTACAACTGTTTTATATATATAATACTGAAATTAAGAACATTACTGTCGTCCCAGGAGCTTCTCTTATACTTCCTTCAAACTACTACTCTCCCCAAAGTTTTTCACTATTCTGACTTCTACCATTGCAGATGAGTTTTATTTGTGTTTGAAACTTGCATGCAGAGAACGTTAGGAGATGAGCCCTGTTGGCTTCTTTTGTGCATGTGGTTAAGTAGAAAGGTCAGTTATTTATGTTTACTCTTGTGGAACATTCCAATGAATTAATATGCTCCCTATTACTTATACTACTGGTGATAGGCATTTGGATTGTTTTCAATTCAGGACAGTAGTTTTCAATTGGGAATAATTTTGTCACCCCCTTCCAGGGAGCACAGGCAATGCCTGGAATCATTTTTGACAGTGATGAGTAAGGGTGGCTTTTTGAATCTAGTGCATAGAAGCCAGAGGTGCTGCTAATCATCCCATGACGCACATGAAAGCCCTCCACAACAACCCAAAATATCTAATGTCCAATCCGACGTGCCAGCAGTGCTGCGGTTGAGAAACCCAAGTTTAAACCTGTTACAGTAATCTACCTTCAAACACTATAGAATGTCTCTTTGGATGAGTTATTCATGTATGTTTCTTTAGTAAAAAGGTAAAAATATAATTTCTGAGTAAGAAAATAGTCACATATTCAGTGACAAAATGAAAGACCAAATAGTTTTCCAAAGGGATTTTACTAATTTACATTTTCACCCCCTGTTCAGGAGAGTTCCAGCTGCTCTACATCCACACCAACATACAGTTTCAACATCCTTTTACAATTTATTTATTTATTAATTTTTTTAATTTTTGCTATGGGGCACATGGGCTTGCTGGATAGAGAGAGAGATAGAGAGAAAGTGAGAAATCACCCACCGGGGAAATGACTATGCCATAATCCCTTCTCCTCCATTCTCCTCTCAGGATCTTGGGCATGCATATACATGTACTTGGAGTGATTTTCAAGTTGCCCGCTTTGGGACTTAAACCATGGAGTCTGCCCTTTGGGACCCAGCTCTTTAACTACCACGCCACTACATGGCCCTTCCACATCCTTTTATTGGGTCGTTGGAAAAGTCACGATGCATTTTTGCATAGAAATACAAAAAAATGCCTTATGACTTCTTTAACAACCTAGTAAATTCCACCCATTTTGGTGGTTTTGTAGCCATATCTTTATGTGATGCTAATTTTCATGATGACTAATGATTATAATATTATTACATGTTTACTGGTTGATAACCCCTTTTGTGAAGTGCCTTTTCAAGTATTGTGTACAGTTTTCTACAGGGTTGTTTGATGTTTCCTTGTTCATTTGTAGAGTTTCTTTGTTATTTTGGATCTGCTTCCAGATCCAGAATTTCTTTCCTGATGCTGCAAGGCTGTTTGCATATGCAACAGGGAACTGCAGGAGCTACCACCTTTTAGGGTAAATTTTGAGCACTGGAGAATGAGAATTGATGGATCCATTTTTTATTTCAGCCAAGACAGACATCTTGAAACCATGTTAGTCCCCTAGAATTGAGCAACAAGTTGGCCATATCAAAGGTCAACTGAATAACTTAATCTTTGAACTCTAAAATCAGAAGCCTTTCTCTGAGGCTTTCCTGATAAGCAGCCTGTTCTGGTTCTGAACGTGTGGTACTACAAAACTACAGGTGCCATCTTTAAGCTAATCTCGACAGATCACTAGATTAATGAAGTCTTTGTCTTTTTGAGAAGAGATCTCAAAAAATCCCATTATGTCCACACCCTGTGAAAAGCATAATATTCACAGCTAGAAGGAATGGATGCTAGTGATTATTTTGCCTCTGCAGGGCTCATGCCAGGAGTTCTCTTGAAACTGTCTCCCCCCCGAATTCAGCTTATCCCTTTGTTGCATTGCTTTAAATATCATCCAGTATTCTTTAAATAAAAGAGCATGCATTTATTCACTTCTCATTTCCACATATTAATAGATAACTTGTTGTGTGTGTTAGCTATATTTATAGCATTGCGCTAAGTCCTTACTCTGTATGTCATCAAAATCTCACGCACAACATAATAATTACTATTCTTAGCTTCCATTTTACTATTAGAAGATTGCACATAGTGGTTTAGAGACTTACTCAAGATTATTTGGCTAGTATGCTTTGAAACAGAAATCCAAATCCAGGTCTTTTGGGTTCAAAAATCCTATTTGATTAACCGTGAAGTTCCACCGCTTCACTTCGCTCAGAACACGCAATCCGAACATGGAACACGTGCTGCTGCTATCACATAACGTTATTTCAGGTGCATGGAGATGGCCACAGTGTTCTTTTTCAAGGCTTCTTAGCGTGTTCACATAGATGATGATGAAGAGGAAGATGAGGAGAAAAAGGAGGAAGAAGACCTGAGTGAGGATGATGACAATGAAATATGTAGCCTGGCTTCCCTTACAAAATGTAAAGCAAGGAAATCTCTGGGGGAAAAAAATGTCATCCACCTTGAAAGGAACAGATGGCTAGAGCTTATAAGGAGTTAGGCAAACACAGCTAGAAAACCGGAGCCTGCTCCTAAGCATACAGTGGGCTAATAAAAGAAAACAAACATTTAGTGTCCAGTGTTGAACGAGATAACAAGAAAAAGAACCACAGCCATCATAAAAGGGCTTTGAGCAAGCCGGAGTGAACATAAAGAGAATCTTACCCATGTAACAGTGTGGTTAGCTTTCTATTTTCTCATCCGGAGAATGGTTAATCTCTATTTTATTACTACTGACTAACAGAGGTAGAGATTGAAGCAAAAGGACCATGGCCATTGGGGCTACACATACTTGGATTTAAAATCAGACTTGTCACTATTTTGGGGGGACTTTGCTGGAACATTGAGGTTTAATTTTTGCATCTATAAAATACGATCAAGAAAAGCCTGGTTTTCAGGGGTTTTATGAAGGTAAGTGTCTAGGACTGGTTCCCAGATAAACATGATAAGATGATCATGTGAATGTAAGAGAACATTCTTGGTTCTCAGAATTGACACCTATGGGAGGGAATGAAGCAAGATTGGGCTGACGGAGAAGCTGACTTGCTATGCAGTTACAACAGAACTCATCTGACCTTGCAGGAGCTCTGGAGCTGGCCCTTCAGAGTTACCCTGTTGATGGCAAGGGCCCAGATCATCATACCCTTTCTATATGAACCAGGCAGAGGTTGAATGTGGGTTGCTTTTAGGGAGAGTATATGGCCTCGAACCAGGTGGTTCTCTAGTTTAAATATTAGGTTGTTGGAAATGTCATTACATATGTTTCTACGTTTTCCTATGTAAAAATACACCATGACTTTCTGACAACCTAAGTTTCTCCAAGAACTGATGCACTCAAGGGCTGGGAGAAGCATTCACTTTGATGAGGGATCTTGGCAGTGTCCACAAGCATAGGCATAGTAGTCCAACTGGGTGGTTTGGTAGAGGCCTCCCCCCACCCAACTCCCCTTCCCAGCATCTCCTCATGCTTCTCCTTGACACTGATTGGATCTCAAACTGCCTCCACTGGAGGCCACCCTAGTCCATTGGTCCCAGTCTCAGTTTCCTTCCCTACTACTGCAGACAAAGCTCAGCTACTCAATTCAGAGACTGTCTTTGAGAGATTCCTGAGAGCTCAGCTTTTCAAGGCCAGGTTCTAGTGCTCTTTACCTTGGGAGTCTTGGCAAATTTCTGCTCATCTCTGCTTTCATTTTTTTTTTCTCTCCAAATGTGAATCTGGCTCAAGTTGGAAAGCACAAAGAAAAAATGCTGATACTCAGACAGATCAGGAAGAACTGACAAAACAAGCCCCACTGAAAGTATCTGTATGGAGGTAGGTTTTTTCCCATGACAGGGTAGAAGAATAGATGGCCTTGTTAGAAATAACTAGCCAGTTGCTCTGTAGCCCTTATCACACACCTCAGGATGGATTGAGCTTTATTTTATACATCATGCAAACTTCCAACACATCAGTACTGGCTTTAATAGCAAATATTATCCAGCCCTAACCATGGGTCATTGGCTGGGCGGAGTGCTCCATGTGGATTATCTCATTTTATCCTCTCAGTAACCCTATGAAGCTCCTGTAAGGAAGAGAGTAACATTTTCTCCTTTGTGATGGAGGAATCTGAGGCTTAGAAAGGACTTACTTGTCTAGGGTCAATGTGATTTAAATCCAGGCACGATGACTCCTTATCTTTGTATTAACTACAGTCGAGGGCACTGGGAAAGGAGCATGCAGAACCCAGTATCCACTCCCTCAAATTCATAGATGGCCCCTTCGTGTCAGAGAGGAGCCATTTGGTGCATGGGCGGTTAAATAGTGCTCACCTCCACCTCAGTTCACCTCTATCTGAAACATTGGACTGTGACCTTATTTGAAAATATGGCCTTTGCAGATATAATTAGCTAAGGACTTCAAGACGAAATCATTCTGGATTTAGAATGTACTCTAAACTCAATGACTGCTGTCATTATAATAGGAGTAGAGGAAACAGAGAAATAAACAGATGGAAAAACCATGTGAGCACGGAGGCAGAAATGGGAGTAACGTGGCCCTAAGCCAAGGAATGCCTGGGTCTTATAAGTCGCTGGAAGAGGCAAGGAAGAATTCTTCCTTGAAGTCTTCAGAGAAAACATGGCTCCACTGATCACTTGATTTCAGATGCTCTAGATCTGTGTAGAATAAATTTCTGTAGTCTTAGGTCACTAACTCATGGTAATTTTTTATGGCAGCCCTAGGAAATTAATACATGGTGCAATAGAAACAGCTAACCTGGGAAGGAAGCATCAAGCATCTTTTTTCCTGGGCCCATTTCTTCCATAAAATGAGGCATTTGGGTCCAAATTACCAGTGTATAATCCTAAATCCTGCCCTTTCCTAGCCATTTTTTTTGGTCACATTCTTTGGACCCACACTGAAGCACAGACACTCAGCGCTTTCAACATGCCTTTTAAAATAGCTTTGCTTCCAAAAGCTTCTTAAATAAAATGTGATTTAAAATGACTCCAATTCTGAGAATACCCTTCATTTGTTCTTGCCACTTGTTCACCTCCTGAGCCACGTACTTACAGCACAAATGGCAGCATCAAAGGTTAATGCAAGCATTTGGATTTGCCTGAATTTGTCACTTTTCATTGGGCAATGTCAGTAATGTCTGGGCCTGAGAGAACCTGACTCTTAGAAAGAGACAATCACACGAATAACCTGAGAAATGCTGAAGGCAATGAAATACAGCAGAGACAATGCCCCGCTGATTGGTCTTTTTAAACTTTCACAAGATAAGACTATAACTAGCACCTCCTCCTCAGGAAGTAGCAAAACTAACATAATGTACCATAGGTTTCTCTCCCCGAAGCATTGTGCTCCTCAGGAATTGCATGACTGGATCTAGACATGAGTCATGCGTCTCCCTTGGGAGACCCTTTGTAGATGCTCAGGGTTGAATTCTAAAGGCAATAGGAAATGATGATTTAAAAATCATTTATTTATTTACCCATTTACTTTAATTTAATCAGAGAGAGACAGAGAGAGAGAGGGAATTAGAGAAAGCAAGCCACCAGGTCCAGGACTCAAATCATGGTTGACCATGTGGGAGCATCCAGCACCCTAACCACCATGCCACCTGCTGGTCCCTTATTATTATTATTATTTTTGCCCAAAGGTTTTTTCTTTTTTTTTTTCCTACCCAGATGATAAGTAAAAGAGCTGGATTCAAACTTAATGCAATCTGACTCTTTTTTTAAAAAAAAGAATTAATTTAATTTAATTTATTCATTCATTTATTTTAATTTGACCAGACAGAGATACAGAGAGAGAGAGTGAAAGTGAGAAAGCAAGCTACCAGGTCCAGGACTCAAACTGTTGTCCGCCATGTGGGAGTGTCCAGTGCCTTAACCACCACGCCACCTGCTGATTCCCATGCAATCCGACTCTTGAAAGTGTGCTCTTAATTCTTTCTCTATTTCTACTACTTTTCCATTTGCAAAATGAATTAGATGGAAGAAGGAATGAAGACTTAAGAGGAGTTAAAAGACTGTTTTGTACTTGTTTTGTTGTGATCAGAAAAGGAAGGAATATATACTTTAACTAAGATAGGAATAACACTGTAGAAGGAGTGGACTGAAATACTGAAAAAGTAGAAGCTAGCCATGGGAATTGATTCAACATAGGGGATGCAGGATACAGGTGATTGAGAGAGGTGACATATCTGTGTCTTGACAAATGAACAAATGATGGTAGTAGTCACTAAAGGAGCACAGAAAGGGGAGGAGTATGTTTGAGTATAGATAACGGGCTCAGCTTTGGACATGTGAATTGCTTCACTGTTCCTATGGAGATGCTCAGCTGTCTGAACGGTAAATATATCAGCCCCCACTTTTGCGTCTCCCCAGATTTGCTTGATTGCTCCTGCATCCCAGGCACATAGCCAGTTGCCTGGATAGCCCCAACTGCTGCCAGCTTGACTGTCAACACTGCAGACTCTGCTGCATCTAAGGAGGACCAGGCTCTGGCAGCCTGTATTGTTCCCAGAACAGTGGGAGCCAACTGCAGTCCTGACCAAACTTGGCCTAAATAGGACCAGAGGCTCTGGCTTCTCCCACCACTTGTAGACTGTGATAGAGAGTGACACCGGAGGTTGACTCCTGGCAGGTTCCCGTAACCTGGAAGTACAGAGTAATAAACATTCCATGTGGCGAAATCTGACTCATCAGAGACAAAAGATGAAGAGAGTCAACAGGTAAGTTACCCTGCTTTCTTTTTTATAGCATAATGATTCCAACTTCCCCTGAAGAGACATTTGTATGAGTAAGCAAAAGAGCCATGCTTTCTTAGAGACTATAATCACTTAGCAGTGTACAACTTTATTTTCCTCCTCACCTCTCCTGCATTCTTGATTCCTGAATTCTGCCTCCTACTTGAATAAAGCATTCTCTTGTAGTCTGGCTTGCGCTCTGTATTCCAGGGAGCATGGGGTATCACAGTTGGTGCAAAGAATGACTCCAAAAAGCAGAGACTCAGCAGGAGCTTTGACAACGGTTTCCATCTACCTGAAATCAGTACTAAGCCTGTTGCTGCAGTGGAGTGGAGAAACTCCTCTGCCATGTAAATCATTGCAAATACTAAAGCTTTTCATGTTCATTTAATTGGGCAAGGTGCAGGTGGAAGAGAAGGACAAAGGAGAGCAAGTGGATACTACATTATAGTGACATAAGGACAAGAATAGTTCGAAGAGTAGTGGTGTGGGGTATTTTGGCAGCTCTGAGACTCTTGTAGAAAATAAAAACAGGGGACCAGCAGTTAGCATAATGGCTATGTCGCTGGACTCCCACGTAGTCAACCGCGGTTCACGTCCCGGACCCGATGGCTTAAAACTCACGCCAGGTGCATGTGCATGCAAGATCCCGAGAGGAGAATGGAGGAGAAGGGATTGCGGCGTGGCCATCCCCCCTGGGGGGTGATTTCTCGTTTTCTGTCTCTCTGTCTCTCTCTGTCTGGCAAGCGCATGCACCCTATAGCAAAAACCTCTAAAAAAAAAAAGAAAAGGAAAGGAAAACAGTAAATACAGAGTAGTTTATTGCCAATTTAAGGAATGCTGGGAATATTAAGGACCCTTTGTGATAGCTTTACAGGCAGTTATTGTCATCTGCAGCCCAAGGGTATACTCTGGTAAAACGTCAGGTCTAGGATCTGATTGTAAGTGTGGCTGAGTTGCAAATGCTGTCAAATGCATACCTTGACAAGTTTCCTATGTCATAGTCAAGACCTTGATGGGAAAATACTTTGAGACTTGGCATGAAGACAGTTAAGAGGATTCATCTTAATTTTGTACTATGAATTCTCCCCTCTCACAGTGGTTCCGGCAGGCAAAAAAACCTTCCCATTGCCAGAGAACAGATTTACTTGCCTGGAAACTGTACAAAACCTCATATGAATGAGGTCATTTGAAGTACAATGTTAGGTTCCAAGACCTAGCCTATTTACTCATTTTCTTCAGGCCAACAAGCAGGTTCAGATCTTAGAACAGACTGAGCATGGAAGTACAACCAGTTTCTGCAAAAAAAAATAAAAATAAAAAAAGCCAAAAGATGCCAGAGGAATTGCAGGGCATGACTAGTATGAGTGGTAGAATATGGAGGAATCTGTGCGAAAAGGGTATTTAGTGTGTTTAGATTTAAGTGGTTAGTAAGCTGAAGCAGGATAAATAAGGATGAATTTATTGACATGAACTTACTCATGACTTGGGACTTCATATTTTGACCTAGAAAGGTACATGTGTGTCCACGTGTGGATAAAATCCCACAAGATTCATGGGTCAGGTATATTGGTGAAGTTTTTAAATAAAGATACTTGTCTAAAGTTGATTTTTGTATTTGATTGGGTTAACTACTTAAAGGCTAAAGATAACAATGGCCTAAAATAGATAGGAATTCTTGGGTTACAAGTTCCTTGGCCTAAGATTGAGGAAGGGTTCAGAAGTCTTAGGGATGGAGTATCAGGGTGGATTTGTATGTAAAATTCACCCCCCATTTGACTTCCCTGAGGGAGTCAGAAGATCCTAATTTCACCAAGACAATCAAGAATGCACAGGTGAATGAAAAGGGACCAGCATCTTTGAGAACCTTGGTGGTACTCTCTTCTCAGGCTGGGGTTTAGCGTAGGAGATGCTGTCCTATAACTGGGTTCTCTTATATCAGTGGGTATAATGGGATTCTGAATGTCAGAGACCAGATGTAATACTTAATTAACACTCAGAAGCCAAGTAGATATATATATTAGTAATATATTGCTAAATGTATTTATCAATTCTAATGATGTATAGATTCCTTTTATATATATATATACACACATATGTATATATATGTGTATATATATACATATGTATATATATACATATACACATATATATATGTGTATATATATATACACATATATATATGTATATATATATAAAATCATGTCTAAGTTTAATGAGTCCTTCCTTGACTTTTTTTTTCCTTCTTGTTTCTTTATTGATTTGCCTTAAATCTTTCTTATGATACTAACCTCTTTGCCTTATTTTTCATCTTGGAGGAAAATATTTCAGTATCTCAAGATTAAATAGGAATTTTCTTTTTACAGATGTATCATTTTTGGTTAAAAAAGGTATATTCTCTTCTGAGTTTGCTGAATTTTCTTTATTATTATTACTATCATCATCATTATAATTACTTGGTATTTAATTTTTAGTTATTTTTCTAGTTATACAAGTGACCATTTAATTTTTTATTTCTGTTAGTGTGGTGACTTATTTTTGAAAATTTTTTAGAGAGATTTTTGCTACAGGGCACATGCACTCACTGGAGAGACAGAGAGAGAGAAAGACAGAGAAACAAAAAGCAAGATATCACTCCCCAGGAGGGATGGCCATGCCATAATCCCTTCTCATTCTCCTCTTGGGATTTTGGGCATGCACACACATGTGCCTGTTGTGAGTTTTAAGCTGCCAGTCCGGAACTCAAACTGTAGTCAACTACATGGGAGTCCAACAATGTAGCCATTATGCCATCTGCTGGTCCCTGATTTTTGAATGTTAAGACATCTTTGTAATCCTGATATAAGCCTAGATTTTTGTGATGTATTTTTATTCTATATCAATAGACTTTATTTCCTATTTAGTTTAAGATTTGATATTTATCCAGGAGAAACATTGATCCTAGCTTTCCTTTCTAGTAATGTCTGTCAGATTTTGGTATTGACTACAAAGGAAATAAGAAAGTTTTTTCTTTTTTTCTGATCTCTAAAAGAGTCATGTTATATTGACATTATTTCCTCAACATTTGGAACAGTTCCTCAAGAAAAATATGCAGTTTTGAGTATTTATTTATTTATTTACTTATTAATTTATTTAATAAATATTTTATTTAACTTTATTTATCCTTTTTTTTTTTTAATTTGACCAGAGAGGGACAGAGTGAGAGAGAGAGAGAGAGAGAAGTGAGAAAGCAAGCTGCCAGGTGCAGGACTTGAACTGCAATTGGCCATGTGGGAGTCCAGTGCCACACTACCTGTCAGCCCCAAGAATATTTATTAATGAGAAAAACTTTAATAATAAATTAATAATTTAATAATTGTTTTATGAAGATGGTTAAATTATTTTTCTAAGAAATATTTAAATTATTTATCAAATGTATTAGCTTTAAATTGTAAATAATATATTGCTGATTATTTTTATTGTCTATGGGGTTTGTAGTGATGTTCTCTTTTTATTCTGAATATTGGTAATTTATGTTTTCTCTCTGTCTTTTCTAATTGATCGGTCTTGTTAGAGGCTCTTTAGTTTCATTAATCATTTTGTAGACCCTATTTTAAAATTGGTATTATTAGGGAGCAGCAGATGGCAGAATGGTTATGTTACTGGACTGCCATCTAATGGACTGCAGTTCGAATCCTGAACCCAGTGGCTTAAAATGCTAAAAGTTACTTAGAAACAATCAGGGGGTCAGCAGGTGGCATTGTTGTTAAGATGCTGGACTCTCAACAGCCAGCTTCAGTTTGAGTCCTGAACCTGGTGGCTTGAAAATCATGCTGGGTGTGTATGTGTGTGTGCCCAAAATCCAAGGAGGAGAACAAAGGAGAAGGAACTGAGACATAGCCATCCACTCTGGGGAATGATTTCTTATTTTCCTTATCACTGTCTCTCTTTGTCTCTCTCCAGCAAGCACATGCGCTCTATGGCAAAAAGCCTTAAACAACAACGAAAACAAAAATGAACAAAAATAATTTGGAATATATTGAATTCATTATCAGCTATTAAAAAGTGCATCAACTGTATAATTTCTATTGGTTTTATTGATCATATTGTGGTAATTAGTTTCCAGAAAACTTGAAGAAAATAAAAAGTAAAACAAACTCATTCCTGTTCCAAGGAAAATATCTTAATAATCTCATCCTGTGAAAGCTGGTTAGTGAGATGATCTTCCCACAACTAGACAACAGAATACTTTTTTTTTTTTTTTTAAGAGAGATTTTTGCTATAGGGCATGTACACTCACCGGAGAGACAGACAGAGACAGAGAAACAGAAAGCAAGAAATCACCCTCTCCCCAGGGGGATGGCCATGCTACAATCCCTTCTCCATTATCCTCTCAGGATTTTGGGTGCACACACACACATGCCCAGTGTTAGTTTTAAACTGCTGGGTCTGGGATTCGAACTGTGGTTAACTACGTGGGAGTCCAGTGACGTAACCACTACGCCATCTGCTAGCACCCAGAATAAATATTTTAAAACTTTTTGTAGGTTAATTTAACTCTAGGTACCTTACTTAAAATGGTTTTTGTGGTCATTTTATTTCAATCATTTAGTCATCAATAGAATTTTGTGTGTTGGTTTTGTTTTTTAAATTCTGGATGATCACATTTTGGGAAGTTAACCTAAAATCCAAATATTTATTTAACAAAGTAGTTAAATGACCTATCAAATGATAGAAAGCTAGCGTGTAATCGCTGGAGAGACGGGGAACAAAAGAGAGAGAGAGAGTTGTCTCTGGAGTTCTCTTACCCTATCATAGCGCTTACTGCACCAGTCCTCAGGTGGTGTAAGTCTCTGCCTCTTATACTAGCTACATGCATTTTTTGTTCCTTTTTGCTTTATATGGACTTCTTGAAATAATTTCGCCATAAGCAGTGGGTATATACTTAAATTGATAAAAACCTATTGTATTCATAATTACTGAAAACAGTGCTGCCATATAATTTTTGAATAAATAATTCATTCTCATAGTTTACAATAAAACAATGTAGAAAACAATATACTGTGAACATCCTCCATGCCACTTGCCACCCTGCCGCTCACTGAGTATACAATTCACATTCCCACAGACTACGTGTGTTACTAGATCCTCCTGTAGCTTTGTCAATATATTTTATGAATATGAACAAAAACACTACTTTTTCACCCTTTTTTTGAGTAGCAGCTTTTACTGTAACAGTAAACTACCCTAAAATGTCAATGGCTTTTAGCAAGGAACTCTTGCTCATGGATCTGTGGGTTGACTGTGCTCTGCTGGGTGCAGTGATGATCAGCTGGATGTGGGTGGGTTCAGGTCAGGTCTGCTCCCTGTGTCTCTTGTTTTGGGATCCAAGCTGAGGGAGCAGCGGCTGCTTGGGCATGCTCTTTTTCCAACAGATGGTGGAAGTTCCAGAGGACTTAGCAAAAACACATTTTGCTTCTAAGTCCTTTCCTTGCAGCTGACACACTCTCATTTTCACTCACATGAAATTGATTAAAGCTAGTCACATGGCCACATCAAACATTGGCGGGGTATGGAAGCAGATTCCTCTCACACAGTGTCAGAAGGAGCGAATATTTGATGATTAATGATGCTGATTATTAACTTAGTATGTGCTTACAAACTATTTGCTGTATTTTTATTTACAATTTCTTGGGGGATATTTGCATGTCAGTTTCTTGACCATCTTTTCTCATTTAAAAAAATAACTATACAAGGACCAGCAGATGGTGTAATAGTTACATTGCTCCCATGGTTTGAGTCCCAGATCTAGTGACTTAAAACTTAAAATGCTGGGCATGTGTATGTGAGTGTCCAAGATCCCAAGAGAAGAATGGAGGAGAGGGGATTGCGGCATGGCCATCGCCCCGAAGGGGGATTTCTCGCTTTCTGTTTTTTTGTCTCTAGAGTGAGCACATGTGCCCTATAGCAAAAAATCTCTCTAAAAAATAACTATATAGTATTCCATTTTATGGACACTTGTAATGTAACTATCCAATTCTCTGCTGATGAACATGATAATAACTTCTAGCACTTTGCTATTACAAACATTACTGGAAAGAGTAATCTTATACATACATTATTTTGCATGTGTGTCAGTTCTATCTGCAGGATAAGTCTAGTTGTTGGACTCAAAGATACTTAATTTTGGTAAATATTGTAAATTTTTCCTCCACAGACATTGCGTCCATATACAGTCTCACCAGCAATATCTAAAAGGCCTGTTTCACCACCTTTTTGTCAACTTACTGTGTTATCAAGATTTTCTACCTTTTCTGTCTTGTGGGAAATAACATAAATTATTGTCTTTTTTTTTTTTAAGAGGTTTTTGCCTTAGGGGACATTAGCTCACTGGAGAGAGACAGAGACAGAGACAGTGAGAGGGAAATTGAGAAATCACCCATAGGGGGGATGGCCATGTTGCAATCCCTTCTTCTCCATTCTCCTCCTGGGATGTTGTGCACACACACATGCACACATATGCACACAAGCACATACACACACACACACACACACACACACACCTGGAGTGAGTTTCAAGTTATTGAGTTCAGGATTCTTACCACAGTTGGCCATGTGGGAGTCCAGTGACATAACCACTGCTGTGGCATCTGCTGGACCCATTGTTGGTTTTAACAAGTTATGTTGGGATATAATTCATTTATGATAAAATTCACTTTTTTTAAAGTATGTCTATTTCTTCCATGAGTGAGAGAGAGAGAGAGAGAAATATACAAAGAGAGACAAGCACTGCTCGACAGGGTGCTTACACCACTATCCGCCCTCATCCTTAGCTGGCCTAGACCATAGGCATGTGCACAGACATGCCAGTGTATACAGGGGGACAGTGGGACACAAACCTGGGACCTTCCCAATGGGTCTAGCATTGTGGGGTGATATGTTAATACTGCACCATCAGGCTGTCCCCTAAAATCCATCCTTTTAAAATGTACAATGTATTAGGTGTTAGTGTAGCCAAAGAGTTGTGCATGCATCACTGCAAGGGAATTGTAGAACTTTATCACCTCTAAGAAAAACCCCATACTCATATCATTTGTTCTCCGTTCCTTCTCCCCCTAGAGTTCAACAAACACTGGTTTATGTTCTTTTTGCCTATCCTGGACATTTTATATAAATGGAATCATAAAATACATGCCCTTTTGTGACTGGGGTTTTTCAGTTAGCATACTGTTCCCAAGTTTCATTCATTAACTCTTGTTTTAGTGTATATCGATACCTTACTCTTTTTATTACTAAATGATTTCTCATTATGTGAATGTACTGCATTTGTTTGTACACTCATTAATTGAAGGACATTAGGGTTATTTCTACTCTGTTTCTTGTAGATAATGCTGCTATACATGTCTGTAAAAAAAAGTTCCGGTGTGGACATATGCTTTCATTTTTGGGGTAGATACCTACATGCGAATTACTGAATCACTTAATAATTCTGGACCAACTAGATGTGGATTTCTGAGTCATATGGCAACATTTAACAATGTGCAGATCTGCCAAAGTGTTTTCTAAAGAGGAATTCACTTTTACAATCCTTCAGTAATGTATTTACGTTCCAGTTTCTCCACACCCTCACTAATCCTTTCAGTTACCTTTTAATTTTTTTTTTTTGTTTCTGGTATCCTATTTGATATCAAGTTGTATCTCAAGTAGTGGCTTTGATTTGCCTTTCTCTAATGCTAATGATGTTGAGCATCTTTGCATGTGCTTATAAGTCATTGATGTAGCTTTTTTGGCAAAAACCTTTGCTCATTTTTTAATTGGGTTATTTGTATATTTAATGATGAATTGTAAAACTTGTTTATATATTATGACTACCAGCCCCTTATCAGATATATGATATTAAAATATTTTCTTCCATTGTGTGAGGGTTTTCTTTTTTTTTTCATTTTCTTGATGGTGTCCTTTGAAGCACACAGTTTTTGTGAAGCCCAATATATCTTTCTGTTGTCCCTTGTGCTTTTGGTTTCATATCTAAGAAACCGTTGCCTACCAAAGGTGATAAAGATTTTTCCTTATGTCTTTTCTTACAGTTTTTGATTTTTAGCTTTTCCGTTTAGGACTATGATCCATTTTGAGTTACGTCGTTCATGTTGTGAGGTAGGGATCCAACTGTAATCTTCCATGTGTGGGCTTGTGTTGTCCCAGCACCATTTGTTGAAGAAATTATTCTTCTCTATTGAATGAACTTGGCATGCTTCTCAAAAATAAACTGGCCATAGATTCATGGGTTTTTATTGTGGGCACTCAATTCTATTTCTTTCATTTATATATCTAGCCCTATATCAATGTCATGCTGTCTTAATTTCTTTTTTTTTTTTTTTTTTTTGGAGAGGTTTTTCACTATAGGGCGCGTGCGCTCGCCAGACAGACAGAGAGAGACAGAGAGATAGAAAGCGAGAAATCACCCCCCAGGGGGGATGGTCACGCCGCAATCCCTTCTCCTCCATTCTCCTCACGGGATCTTGGGCACGTACGCACACGCGCCCGGCGTGAGTTCTAAGCCACCGGATCCGGGACACGAACCGCGGTCGACTACGTGGGAGTCCAGCAACATAGCCATTACGCTAACTGCTGGTTCCCCTGTCTTAATTTCTGTAACTTGGTAGTAAATTTGAATGGGGAAGTGTGAGTCCCCCAACTTTGCTCCCCTTCTTTTCTAAGATTATTTTGGGTATTCTGAGCCCCTTGAAAGTTTACATGGATTTTAGGACTACTTTGTAAATTTCTTCAAAAAAAGCAGTTGAGATTTTGATAGAAATTGCATTAAATTATTGGCCAATAGTTTTACATTGCATTTATTTTATAAATTAGGTATGACATGTTCTTGTTCATATTCTGTTTTTTTTTAAGAGGTTTTTGCCATACGGCATATGCACTCACCAGAGGAAGAGAGACAAAGACAGTGAGAGGGAAAGTGCAAAATCACCCCCCATGGGAGATGGCCAAGCTGCAATGGCATCTTATCCATTCTCCCCTCAGGCTCTTGGGGACACATATACATGCACCCGACCTGAATTTGAAGCCACCAGGCCCAGGACTTGAACTACGGCCCGCCATGTGGGAATCCTGTGACATAGCCACTACACCATCTGCTGGCCCTCATGTTCGCATTCCTAAAGCCATTTATATTTGTTTTTTTTTCCTAAACTGAGAACTCATATTTTTGGCTTTTTTAAAAAAATTGGGTTCTAGTTCTATTCCCATAGCACTCAAATTATATTTGAAAACAAGACTAAAGAGATGAATATCTTTCCTAGTTACCCTGGAATATAGTTATATACACTTTCCTCTATGAGCTCTGCAAAAGGATTGTGTGTATTGCCACAGCAGGACAGGATATTTCTAATCAAAACAACCAGACTCACACTGAAATCAGCAAGAAAAAAGCTGTTCTTTTTTCCTCTTCCTCAGAACTCAGTGTTATCTATTAAAATGTCCATTGATTTTTTTTTAAGTTCCAAAATAAATTTAATCAAAATAACCCAACAACTCATCCTTGGAAAAGTCATTTCATAAAACATTTCTTTTTCTTCTTTTTTAATTGCAGAGGGCACATGTGTTTGTGAGAGAGAGAGAGAGAGAGGGAGAGAGAGAGAGAAAGTCCTCCCCATCCGCTACCCCCCCCGCCCCTCATGCCACAATACCTCCTCCTCCATTTCTCCCTCTTGGGATTTTGAGCATGAACACATGTCTCCTATGTTTCTCAAACCACTCGGTCTGGGACTCACATTTCACTGTAGGCAATGTGGGATCCAGTTGCTCCAACCACCATGCCATGGACTGGCTTTTAATCTATTTTTAGTGTATATTTTTCTATCAGTTTCTTTTTTTCAGATATTTTATTTCCCTATTTCCCATAGAGAGAATTTATAGAGTTCTTGCCCTATAGTTTGAAAGAATTTACTCTAGTTTTGTATGTGTTATTTCTCTTTTTCTTCTCTCACTTAGTATAACCTTAACATCATTTATGCTTTTCTGGTATTCTCCAAGAATAACTTATAAGACTTAAATTTAGCTCAGTTATGCCTCTTGGAAGAAAGCAGCTTAGGTACACAGCTGTTAAATAAACAACTAGCTCCTAAATATGTCAATGCCAGAAAATCAAATGTCACCATGATCTAGGGTCATTGGTCAGAGTCCTGCAATTTCCTCAACTATGCTAGAAATCAGATTGTAAGTACAGGCCTTTGATGAGTTTGTTTCAAATATAAAGAGCTCTTATTCTGTTCACCTGGCGTGCTGAAAGGGTGTGTTTCCATTCACTCCAAACCAGCTCTCAATGGCAATGGGTGTTATTCAGTTCTAGATATCTAAAGAGCTCTGTAGATCACAGAATGGCTCTTGCTGTTCTTAATAACACATCAGAGAAATGAATAAGGCAGTGGCATTATACCGTAATTAAATCCTACTCCTAAACAAGGTAAGGTAACCATGTTTTTAAGCAAGTTGTTCTTTTGTTTGTTTCCTAAGAGCCTGCTGCTTTGCTTTCAAATCTGCTCCAGCGAGCAACTAATGTTCTCCATCTGTCCAGTCTCTCTCACCTCTATAATGTAAGTTGTCCTGCATGGTGTACCACCATCATTTTTGGTAACAGAGACAGTCTTGCTAAATATGACCATGGGGATCTCTTGGGGATATTAAATTGATAGAAACATAAGAATACATCATTAAGTTTGAATGTGGTTAAATAGGCATTTTCACTGAAGACTGCTATGAATGGAATTTTGCTTGTATTTATTTAATGCCTTTCTCTTCTAGAGATCAGAAAACTTTATCAATATCACTCTACATCATCTCTACATCACTCACAAGGGGTGGAAAGTTCAGAAAAGACTTTTAATGGCATTAGTGTTAGCAAAGGGGACAGATGTTTGCTATTTCTGTTTAACCATGGTCTCCATACCTTTTCAATTTAGTTGTTTACATCAGGTGTGGCCAGAGTTATTTTTATCAAGGAATGGATAAAAGGGTGGGTGGTCCAAAAGTGACACATGGACCCAAATGCAAAAGGTCCTGGGTTCATATCCCAAGGCCTTTCTGAACATGCTGGGCAGGCAGGTGTGCCTGTGATCCAGATGAGGGGTGAGTTGCCATGTATGGAGCTTCTTGCGGTGCTGGTTTCTGTTATCTTGGAAAACATAGTCTTTTTTCTTTTTCTTTTTTTTTTTTTGAGAGATTTTTACAACAGGGCATGTGTGCTACCAGAAAGACAGAGACGAAGAGACAGAAAGTGAGTAATCACCCTCCAGGGGGGATAGCCATGCCACAGTCCTTTCTCTTCCATTCCCCTTTCAGGATCTTGGGCACACACACACACACAGGCCCAGCGTGAGTTTAAGCCACCAGGTCCGGGACTCAAACCGCAGTTGACTACGTGGAAGTCTAGTGACAGAGCCATTACACCATCTGCTGGTCCCAGAAACATAGTCTTTTAAGAAAATTAATTGGTGAAAAAAAAATGGAAATAATTAACCTTCATACAGTTTCTCTTATGTTCCAGACAGCATGCTCTTGGGTTGTTGGAAAAGTCATGGTGTATTTTTCTGTTTTTCTGTCCTTTTCTGTGCTCACTATCCATCCTCGTGGAAACTGCAGGAAGAGCCTGTACTCAGGATATCAAGTTCCTGGCTCAAGAGACTCCAGGCCTCTTCTGGTCTATACAATCATATTTCTTTCTATTCTGAAGTACACATTTTTCCCTAAAATATTTTAGAAATATTTTTCAATACTTTTGCTTTTCTAAGGCAGAGGCTACTTCTCACTTGCCACCTTCAATACAAATGGACCTTTTGTCAGAGCTGCCAAGCAGGGAAGAAGCTGCTGTTACAAGTCAGCTTACCAAGGATCACTTGGACAGCATTTTTACAAATACATCCAGGACTGGAATCTTCGTTAGAGGATAGCCTAGATTTTCTGCTGCTATTTAGAAACATCACCAGAGAAGTTAAGTGGGACCTGGGGGACAATACAGAAGTAGCTTAGTGCTAAACAGAAAAATGAGAAGCTAAGTATGCCAGAAATTGATGGTTAGATCATGTCAGCTCCATGGAATTGATCCATCACAGCTGCCAGAGCTGGAAGAAGGCTCACAGGTCCTTCAGTCCAATCCACCCACTTTTAAGATGGAAAAATTGAGCCCTGTGAAAATAAAGGGACTTGTCCAATGTTAAACAATTCAAGATTCCTAAGTTCTAGTGCAGTACTCTTTCCATGACACCACAATTATGAATACTTCAAGGCTGTGAAACAGTAGATGGCTTATAGAGACTACATTTAGTTCACTAACTTAAACTTTTCTTGAGTAAGAAACTTATTTTAAACCACTGTGATTTGAGGAATGATCTGTTATCACAGCATACCCTGCCTGTTCTGAATAATGTATGCGTCTATCAAGATTATCATGTTTTTTCATGCTTTATGTATTTACTGATATGTTACAATTTTCTGAGGCTGGGTTATCTTTATATTCTTTTTTTTGCTTATCTTTTTTAAAATTTTTAAAAATTTATTCATTCACTATACATCATTACAGCATACAAAATGAGATTTCCCATTCAGAATACACTGTATATTGGCTCAATTAAGCACATCAAAATACGTCTTATCATCAACAAACATTTTCCATTTCTTGTTTCCTGTATATTTTGCCTTTGTTTTTTTTTTTTTTTTTTTTTTTTTTTTTTTTTCCATGCTTGATTCCCTATCTCTCACCCTCTGCCATGTCCCACCCTCCTCTCATACTCTCTCTGGTATCCATGGTTGCTTTCTATGCCTTTTTCCCCCATTTTATTGATTTGCTAATAAACTTAATTCATCTAAATATTTCCACTAGCAAGCACAGCTGATATATACATATCCATGAACACAAGTCTGACTTTAGGCATAAACCTCAGTGAGTAGAATGAACATACTATAAAGTAGCACCTCACTGGGGCTATATAGCTTACTGCAGTCATCAAATATACATTTTTTTTTCCTGAAATCTTTTTTTTAATTAATTAATGTACATTCATCCCCTAGTCATCATCATAGCATACAAAATGTGGTTTCCCATCCAGAATATACTGC
Organism: Tupaia tana; assembly: GCA_026018925.1. Lineage (NCBI taxonomy): Eukaryota > Metazoa > Chordata > Mammalia > Scandentia > Tupaiidae > Tupaia > Tupaia tana. The sequence goes on along the minus strand of JAKSZU010000007.1, from coordinate 125,785,793 downwards.
ATAGTGGCTTAATCATGTATGTATGTTATCATCAATAATTTTCTATTTCTAGTTTCACATATATATGTATATATGTGTGTGTGTGTGTGTGTACATATATATATATTTACCCTTATGTCTGACCCTCTGCCCTTTCCCAACCTCTTCTCACACTATCTCTGGTGTCTACAGTTGTAATCCATTCCTTCTCCCCCCCCCACACACTTTTTATTGATCACAAAATTTCTTAAATAATCTAACTACTTTCAATAGCAAGTTCAGCTGGTAATTTCAAGAAAAGCAGTTTTGAATTGGTAAGGAAATTTGCTTAAAACTTACAGCCTGGAAACCGGTTAGTATTCTGTTCAAATAGTGGGTATATGAACCTATTGACAGCTCAAGACAGGACAAAAACTCTTAAAATGGACAACAAAGCCTAGAAAAAAAGCAACAATATTTTAGTCAAAAGTCACAGAATGCTATTTCACCAGTTCAGTTTCATGTATTTTATCTGGTGTTATGGTTCGATCTTCCCGATTGAATTCTGGGATAAAATATTCAACTCCAGACTTGTCCTTACAATTAAGGTGGACATTTTCTTAGTTTTTGAACTCTTATTTCTGTGTGACTACGTTTAATTTTCTTGACATAGCACTCCCTTGAGAACTTCTTAGAGATCTGTTCTGGTGCTGGTAAATTCTTTCAGGTTTTGATAATCTGAGAATGTTCTTCTCTTTTCTTCCCATATGAAGGATAATCTTGCTGGGTACAATATTCCCAGTTGCAATTGCTTTTCCCTTAACACTTTGAATATATTTTACCATTCTTTCCTCACTCGTATTGTTTCCGATGAGAGGTCTGCCGTTAGTCTGATGGGATATCCTTTGTAGGTAACTTGCCGTTTCTCTCTTGCCAATCTTAGTATCTTGTCTTTGTCTGTGGTTTTGGTCAGTCTGGCTATAGTGTGTCTTGGAGAAGATCTTCTTGGGTTGATTCTATTTGGGGTCCTTTGTATTTCTTGGGAATGGATCTTTGAGTGCCTCTCTAGGTTTGGAAAGTTTTCTTGTAGGATTTCATGGAATAGATTATCAAGGCCCTTATGAATCTCTTCACCTTCTGGGATGCCAGTTATTCGGATGTTTGGACGTTTGATGGTATCTAGTATTTCTCATATATTATTCTCAAAATTTTGGCCAATTTTCTCAGCCTTCATGGTGGATTTTTCTAGGCCAGCAATTTTCTCTTCTACGTCTGAGATTCTATTTTCTGTATGATCTAGTCTGCTTTTAATACTTTCTTTTTTTTGGAGAGGTTTTTGCTATAGGGTGTGTGTGCTCACCGGACAGACAGAGAGAGACATAGAGAAAGAAAGCGAGAAATCACCCCCCAGGGGGGATGGTCACGCCACAATCCCTTCTCCTCCATTCTCTTCTCGGGATCTTGGGCATGCATGCATTCGCGCCCGGTGTGAGTTTTAAGCCACCGGGTCTGGGACGTGAACCGCGGTCGACTACGTGAGAGTCCAGTGACATAGCCATTACGTTAACTGCTGGTTCCCCTGCTTTTAATACTTTCAAGAGAGATTTTGACTTCCTGTATTATAGTCATCTCTAACAGTTCTATTTGATTCTTTTGTAAAGTGTGTAATTCCTCTTTCAGATCTTGCAAGAATTTCCTCACCTCCTGGAACTCATCAGCTCCTATTTCCACTCTCTTCTGTAGTTCATTGTCTCTCTTTTCTTCCATCTCTGTTAGCTTCACCATTATGAATGTTCTAAATTATTTATCAGGCATTTCCATGATTTCCATTGAACTGTGTGTGGATCAAGAGGAGTTATTCTTTTCCATTGGAGAAGAGGTATTTTCTTGCTTTCCCATATTTCTTGTGGTCCTGCAGTGATTTCTAGTCATCTGATGGAAAATGTGTTTCTTACCAAACTTCAAGTTCAATATGAGCGTCCAGGAGCATGCAGAAAAAGAAACAGAGAGAGAGAGAAAAACAATAGCAACAAAAACAACCAAGAAACAGAGAAAAAGAGGACAAAAAAAGTATAAAAAAAACTAGAAAAATTTATTTTTTAAAAAGCAAAAATTAGAAAACCAAAGCACGCAGTGTGAAATCACTAGTTCTCAGTATCCATGAAGATGTCTTCTGTGGCCTGTTCCCTTGCCTCTCCTGGGTTGGGAGAGAGAGGGGGGTTATAAACAAGGTAAAGAGAAAGGAGGGGCTGAAAGCCAAGAGACTGCTTTGCCTTAAAAATTTTTAAAAAGGAAAAATTACCAAAAAATGAGAAGACAGAGACAGAGGTAGAGAGACAAAGACAGAGACAGAGACAGGAGGCTTTAAAGTCTGCTGCCTACCACACAAGTTTATGGGCTGGAGGCTGAATTATCAGTGGAAAATATTCATTTCTCCTGCTCCCCTGAAATCACTAGTTCTCAGTAGCCATGAAGATGTCTTCTCTATCTTTACATTCTTGAGAAAAATCTCTAGATTATGAAATGATGGTATGTAGATATGATGAATTTGCTATGTGCTATCTTTAATGAACTAATATTTATATTTTGACTCTAGAATCACAAGTAAGACCAATCTTTTCTTGTCCTGTCCTTGTGGTATTTTGTTTTTGTTTGTGTGTGTGTGTGTGTTTTAAAGATACTTTTGCAATAGAGTGTGCGTGCTTACCAGAGTGACAGAAAGCAAGAAATGCCCCTCTGCCCCTGGGTGGTATGGTCACTCTGCAATCCCTTCTCCTCCATTCTCCTCTTGGGATTTTAGGCATGCACATACACACACCCAACACTGTGAATTTCAAGCTGCCTGGCTGGGTCTCAAACTGTGATCTACCACACGGGAGTCCAGAGCCTTAACCACTAAGCCACCTACTGGCGTCCCTTGTCAGTTTTGATATTCGTTTCTACTGGAGTCATTTACTGGCTGACTTCTGTTTTTCTGTTCTCTGTTCTCTGAAACATCTTATATAAGTTCTCCTCTTTGAGTTTGAGCAAAGGGGAATGTAGCATATGAAATAGAAGTGATGTAGGACCAGGTGATCTTTCAGGTCACAATAAGAAGTTTGAATTTTATTCTAAGGACAATAGGAAGCTATTGAAGAATTTAAGATGCTGGACAGCATCCAGATCTGTTACATGTTTTAAATATATCACTGTGTCTCTTATCTGGAGAATGCATTAAGGTGCATTCCATTAAGGATGGAAGTAAAAAGACTCTTCAGAGCACTACTTAAGTAGGCGAGGTAAAAGATTATGGTTGCTTGGGCTAGGAGGTGTCAGAGGTGGTGGAGGAATGGGATAATCTTGATGTAATATGTATTTTGATATATATTAATGGGACTAGTTATGGGATTGCCTAAAAGAATAAGAAAAAGAAAGAGATTAAAGTCTACCAGAATGACTCCTAGATTTTTGCCTGTGTAACTGTGCAAAGAAAGTCCTACTTATTCATATGAGGAATTCTGGAAAAACATAATTTGAGGGGTATAGGTAAGGAAACCAGTAGTCTAGTTTTGGATTTGGTTAAATATTGGGTCATCAGAAAAGGTGTGATGTATTTTTCTATGTTTTCCTATGTAACAAAGTGTCATGATTTTTCTGATAACCCAACAGAAATGGCTATTAATGTTCCAGCAAAGGTGAAAAGTAAGCAGTTGAAAATAAGTTCAGAACTCAGGTGATACATTGGGGTATCATCTGCACCAATGACATCTAAAGCCATGGAACTGGGTGAGACACCAGGGGAGAGAGGAGAGGCAGAGATGATGTCCCTGGGCTGATACCTGGAGCATGACAAGTTGAGCCAGTGGGAGGCTGAGCTCATTCTTCAGGGCACTTTAGCTTCCTGGTGTTCCTGTTTCAGGATGATTCTCTTAACCACTTGAGCTATGAGCAACTAGAACCTTGTTAGGGTACAACGTAGGTACTAATGAATAAAGGACTAAATGGTTCAGCAAAGTACTGTTATTTCTGAGGCAGATGCTCTGAAAACAGCTGGCGCTTTATCAGCGGCTCCCCAGGTCTCTCTACACAATGGCTCCATGGGGAGACTTTGGGTCCTCTCCTCAATGATTTCCTAGCCTAAATGTTCTACTTTGAGTCAGGCTGGAATCATATCAGCCACATTTGGGAATCTATCTCATGCTTCATAGAGATGGGGAATTGGGTATAGGATGGCTGCATCTGGTACGTGTCACATATGGGTCCCTGGAGGGAGAGACAGCTTTAAGCAAGTACAAACCTGAAGGTCTGCAATGTCACACCCCTCACCTTGGGCAGGGATTGTTAACCTGTCATAGCATTCTTTCTGCTGATCCTTTGAGTGTTTCCAGCTTTTTCTCAGTTCTCAGTGCCCCAGGAGGCTGAATAAAAACAAAAACAAAACCTTTTTTTTGCCAGTGAAAGAATGGATAGATGCTGGATTAAAGTGTTATGGTTTTTGAGGAGCTCAATGATGTGCTAGAAGCTCAAAAGGAGACAAACGTCCTTGTCCTGCTGCTGAGGGTAGGTTTGGTCTCTGAAGGGCCACAGGCTAGACAGAGAACCTTGAACAATATCTTGGTTCCTCATATGTAATTAATGGGCTCTATTAGTGAAAGGTAAATAAAATTGATTTCTTTACCTTGAAAAATTATCTCTGGAATATTCATGGAAAGAAAAATAATTCGATGAGTCTAAAATGAAAGAAAGATTAGAAAACACTATCTATGTCAAGAAGATTCAAAACTGAAGAGCAGGGGACCAGCAGTTAGCATAATGGCTATGTTGCTGGACTTCCACGTAGTCGACCACGGTTCACGTCCCGGACCCAGTGGCTTAAAACTCACACTGGGCGTGTGTGCGTGCATGCCCAAGATCCCAAGAGGAGAATGGAGAAGAAGGGATTGCAGCGTGGCCATCCCCCCTGGGGGGTGATTATTCGCTTTCTGTCTCTCTGTCTCTGTCTGTCTGACAAGCGCACGCGCCCTATAGCGAAAACCTCTCAAAACAAAACAAAACAAAACAAAAAAAACTGAAGAGCAAATAGTCAAAGTACCATAAGAGGACATTTTATACAGAGATAAACTTAATTCAGGTTACTAAGCTTATTATCATGGATTGCCCTATATTCATGCAATTATGGTGTTATGTGTTGGTGATAAATTGTTATTAAATTTGAAGCTGATAGACATAATTAATTCACTTAGGGTCAAGTTCCTATATTAAAAATGTATATTTTAGGGACCAGCAGTTAGTGTAATGGCTATGTCGCTGGACTCCCACATAGTTGACCACGGTTCGCGTCCTGGACCCGGTGGCTTAAAACTCACACCGGGCGCGCGTGTGTGTGTGCCCAAGATCCCGAGAGGAGAATGGAGGAGAAGGGATTGCGGCGTGACCATCCCCCCTGGGGGGTGATTTCTCGCTTTCTGTCTCTCTCTGTCTGTCCGGCGAGCGCACGTGCCCTATAGTGAAAACCTCTCAAAAAAAAAAAATATATATATATACATATATATATATGTATATATATATATGTATATATATTAGAAAAGTATATTAAGCAATTTAAGCAAACATTTAAGTTCCTTCATTCTTTTTACCTTGCTGTTCCTCTATTTCTGTGTGTGTATGCATGCGCATGTGTGTGTATATGTGTGGTGCTTTCTTTTTAGACATGGTTTCACTATGTTGTGATCTTCGTCCTCCCAACTGGGACTACAGACACACACCACTGCACCAGGCTTTTAGGGCAACCAAGGACTCAAACCCAGGCCTCCCATGTGGCTGCAGCCTGCCAAACAGCAGCTTCCAGCACTGTACGCTACTGCATGTGGGCCTGCTACTTCTTTTAAAAAGCAAGTTAGTTTTAGAGAAATTCAATACTGATAATGCTTGCCTAGCTGGGAGAGCTAGGAAGTATTAAGAAATAGGAAATGATGGAAAATAAAAGAAAAGAATAAAGTAGTTAGAAGTGAGTTTCTTGACTTAAGACAAGCACATGCTCTCTTATCCTCAACATGAAAAAATTCACATCTGAGAAACTGCAAGGTGCTGACCAGGAGATCCACTGAAGACAACCATTTGGTGAAGACCAATGTCCTAACAGTAGGTGTTGGCCGCCGCCGTTGGCCGCCAAGCCAAGATGGCGCTGCTGGCTGCATAGGGAGGCGTGTACAAACAACTCCTTCTACAGCCAATCAGGACTTGCCTCGCACAGGTGAAGGAATTTGCGAGTGGGGCTGCCGGGAGGACCCTATATATACGGGGAGAAAGAAGTAGGAAAGAAGCTAGCTGGTAAAGAGGGAAGAAGCCAGCTGGTAAAGAGGGAAGAAGCTAGCTGGCTGAAGGAAGCTGCGAGAGAAGCTAGCTGGTAAAGAGGAGAGAAGCTAGCTGGCTGGAGAAGCTGGTACCGGGAAGAAGCTAGCGGGAAAAGCTGAAACCTGTGAATAAAGACTGCGGGAGGAAGAACCGGGTGTCGTGCCGTCTCTTCTCTGCAGAGAGACGGCGCCGACAAATGGTGGCCTGTACGGGGACAAAAACAAAAGAAGCTGAAACCTGTGAATAAGACTGCAGAGGGTTCAGAACCTCCGAGTCTGCAGGGGAGCTAGCTGGTACCGGGCAGGTCCCGGAAGGAAGGTCTCGGTAAAGAGGCGGAAACCTGCGGATAAAGACTGCGTGAGGAAGTACCGGAGAAGGTTCAGAACCTCCGAGTCTGCAGGGCAGCTAGCTGGTACCGGGCAGGTCCCGGAAGGAAGGTCTCGGTAAAGAGGCGGAAACCTGCGGATAAAGACTGCGTGAAGAAGGACAGACTGCAGAGGGTTCAGAGATTTTCCTCCGAGTCTACAGGGCAGCTAGCTGGTACCAGGCGAGGGTCCCGTAAGGAAGACCTCGGAAAAGAGGCAGAAAAGGCTAACAAGAAATTTTGAAAGCTAAAGAAATTTAAAGGACTAAGAAGTTTAAAGGACTGGGAAACTTGGAAGGCTGGGAAATTTGGAGGACTGGGAAACTTAGAAGGCTAGGAGATTTGGAGGACTAGGAAACTTAAGCCAAGAAATTTAAAGGACTAAGAAACTTAGAAAGCTAAGAAATTTAAAGGACTAGACAAAAACAAAAAGGGGGAATTGTTGGCCACCGCCGTTGGCCACCAAGCCAAGATGGCGCTGCTGGCTGCATAGGGAGGCGTGTACAAACAACTCCTTCTACAGCCAATCAGGACTTGCCTCGCACAGGTGAAGGAACTTGCGAGTGGGGCCGCCGGGAGGACCCTATATATACGGGGAGAAAGAAGTAGGAAAGAAGCTAGCTGGTAAAGAGGGAAGAAGCCAGCTGGTAAAGAGTGAAGAAGCTAGCTGGCTGAAGAAGCTGGTACCGGGGAGAAGCTAGCGGGAAAAGCTGAAACCTGTGAATAAAGACTGCGGGAGGAAGAACCGGGTGTCGTGCTGTCTCTTCTCTGCAGAAGGGGCGCCGACAAGTAGGTACTACCTGTTTCTAAATGTGTGACAAATGCTTGAGCAGCTTTTCTCATAGTCACACTTCAGCAATGACCACCATCTGTTCAGTACTCAAAGCTAAGTAAGTTCCCTCTCTCACATGAAGCACCACTGTGACCTAAATGACCTTCACAGAGAAATTGTTATTGGTGTCACTTATCTGTCATTTTAAATAATTTATGCTAACCTTCTTTTAATTTAGAAAATCATTTTAAGTCCTTATAAGAAAACAGTAGTAGACCACTGTGGTGGTGCAGGGAGCACAGTGCTCCATGATGGGGAAGCCATATGGGAGGTCCTGGGTTCATATCCTGAGATCTCCCTGCACCTGCCAGACACATGTGAGCATGCCTGTGACCTGGGCCGGCTGAGGCTAGGGGTGAATCATGTCATGATGACCTTGTTGGGTTGCCTGTTCTCTCTCTCTCTCTCTGTGTCTATCTCTCTGTGTTTCTTTCTGTCTCATGGACTTAAATTGCAGTTGACTACGTGGGAGTCCAACAACATAACCCCTATGCCATCTGCTATTCCAGAAGGTTAGGACATCAACATATGAATTCTAGGGGGACATAAATATTCAGACCTTTGCATCTATGTAAGTATAAGGCTTAATATTTTATCTAATTTTGGCAGCTCATCTTTTCAGCCTGCTCAGATCTCCTTGGGTCCCCATGCCATTATCCAGTACATTGGCTGTTCTTCATAGATTTGTGTCATTTATAAAGTTGACTGATGGGCTACTTGCTCATTTACTGGAGTAGCTGTGCCCAGTTAACTAAATAAACATAACTTTAAAACAATAGAAAAGAAAATGGTAGGACCAGCAGATAGCATGGTGGTTGGGATGCTGGAATTCCCATGGTTTGAGTTCTGGACCTGGCGGCTTGCTTTCTCTCTCTCTCTCTCTCTCTCTCTCTCTTTATCTCTCTGTCTTTCTCTGGCAAAAACTCATAGGAAAAATAATATTAACAATAATAATAATAAATAAATAATTCTAAAAAAAAAGAAAAAATAAGAAGGAAAATGGTAGTGTTTAGTTTTCACATTCCTTTTCCTAAGTCATCTTGTTTTACAGAGAACATGGGAGTTAGAAGTACTTTTTGGTTACCTAGCCCAATGTTCTCAGTGTAACAGTGACCCCTCGGCAGCCTCTCAGGTGGGGGCCATGTAAGTCTTCATAGACACCCTCAGGGATGTGCAATGCGCCTCCTCATTAAGGCCATTTTGAACAATTATAACCATTAAAAAGTACTTTCTTATATTGAACTGAAATATGTCTTCTTGAAATTTCTACCTATTATATTTAAATTTGTCCTCTGGGGCTAAATAGTATGTTTGTCTCTTTTTCTGCATGAAAGTGTTTTAATGCTTTAAGATAATTATTGCAAATCACCCAAGCCTTTTCTTTCATGGACAAAATATCTTCATTTTTTTCCAGTCATCAGAGTGGCTTCACATTCTTACCGTTTTCCTCCAGACTCAGTAAGTCTCACTCAATACTGTTTTGTATTTCTCCTGTCAGACGGGCACTGTTCTAGGCACTAGGTGAACAAGAAGTTCTAAATAAGTGCTGAAAATAAGTACTGAAAAAAAGGACAAAATCTGTGTTTACAGAAGTAGAGGCAGAGCATCAATGAAGGGTTGATTCTGGAAGGTTGTGTTGTCAGCATGTGGCATCCAGAATGTTCTAGATATATCTGCATAGAGCAGTGCCATGACAGGCCTGGTTTGAACACCTTTGTTCATTTGGTCGTATTTCTCTACCACAATGTCTTTAGCAATGCAGATTGAAAAAACATTATCTTCTTTTGGCAGAGGTTTTTTTGTTTTGTTTTGTTTTTAACTATCGTATAAACAAAAACCAAGAGTCTTTCTCATTTGAAGAAATGTTCAGTTTTATCTTCTCCAATCTATTCTTACTGCTAATCCAACCGTTTCCCATTATATTAGTGTGTCCTAGCTTCTACAATACAATAAATTGGGTGACTTATAAATATAATAAACTGGGTGGCTTATAAACAACAGACGTTTATTTCTTACAGCTCTAGAGCTGAGAAGTTCAAGACCAAGTCACTGGTAGATTTAATGTCTGGGGAGGGCTTACTTCTTTATAGACAGCTGTCTTCTCTCTGTAACCTTGTATGGTAGAAGGGATGAACAATCTCCTATGGTCTGTTATAAGGGCTCAAATGCCATTCTTGAGGGCTCAAGACTAATGACCTAATAACTTCCAAAAGTTATCTCCTAATACCATCACTTTGAAGGTTAGGATTTCTTTTCCTTTTTTTTCTTTCCTGAGGGAGATTTTTTTGCTATTGGGTACATGTGCTCTCTGGACAGACGGAGAGTGACAGAGAGATAGAAAGCAAGAAATCAACCCCCAGGGGGAATGGCCATGCCACAATCCCTTCTTCTCCATTCTTTTTTGGGGATCTTGGTCATGCATGCACGTGCATCTGGCAGAGCATCAATGAGTTTTAAGCTGCCAGGTCCAGGACTTGAACTGCAGTTGAGTATGTGGGAGTCCAGCGATATAACCATGAGGCTATCTCCTGTTCCTAAAGGTTAGGACATCAACATATGAATTCTAGGGGAACACAAACATTCAGACCTTTGCATCCATGTAAGTATAAGGCTTAATATTTTATCTAATTTTGTGCAGCTCAGTTTTTCAGCCTGCTCAGATCTCCTTGGGTCCCCATGCCATTATCTAGTACATTAGCTATTCTTTTTTTTGGAGAGGTTTTTGCTATAGGGCATGTGCGCTCGCCAGACAGACAGAGAGACAGAAAGCGAGAAATCACCCCTCAGGGGGTTTGGCCACGCTGCAATCCCTTCTCCTCCGTTTTCTCGGGATCTTGGGCACACACGCACATGTGCCCGGCGTGAGTTTTAAGCTACTGGGACCAGGACACGAACCGCGGTCTACTACATGGGAGTCCAGCAACATAGCCATTACACTAACTGCTGGTCCCTACATTAGCTACACTTCATAGATTTGTGTCATTTGTAAAGTTGGCTGGTGGGCTACTTGCTCACTTACTGGAGTAACTGTGCCCAGGCCCAGTTAGAACAGGAAAATGATGGGAACCAGCATTTGCATAATGGTTATGTGGCTGGACTCCCACATAGTCGACCGTGGTGCAAGTCCTGGACCTGGCACTTAAAACACACACAGGGCTTGTGTGTTTGCATGCTCCAAATCCCAAGAGGACAATGGAAAAGGGATTGTGGTGTGGCCATCCCCATTGGAGGGTGATTTCTCAATTTCTGTTTCTCTGTCTCTTCTGTCTGGCAAGTATAGACACCCTACCGCAAAAATCGCTCTCGCAAAAAAAAAAAAAAAAAAAAAAAAAAAAAAAAAAAAAAAAAAAAAAAAAAAAAAAAGAAAAGAAGAAGAAGAAGACAAGAACGAGGAAATTATGAATATTTCCTATGAAGTCCTCGTTTCTGGTGTGTTCTTGTTAATTAGTTTTTTTTTTTTTTTTTTTTTTTTTTTTTTTGCCAGCCTTAGTCAGCCTGTGCTGAGTCTAGTAAACTGTTACTCAAGCACTCATTTTACTGTCATGTTTACAAAGCTAACAGAAAAGAACCTCTCGAATGTCTTGCTTAATCTATTGCCTCAATACGATCCCCATTTGCCAGTCGAGAGGCCATACAGAAAGAGCAAATGAGGCTAGTCAGGCATGACGTGCAGTGGGGGCACCCTCCCTGGCTCAGTGTTCACCACCTTTCTCCTTAAGTGTCTGAAACCCATCTACTCACCCCTCAGTTAGAGAGAGAATGTCCCAGCAGGAGCAGTGGGTTCTTTCCAATATAGCCCTGATTTACTGACCAACTCTAGTTCCATCAAAGTTACCCTTCCACTTTGAAACCAACCCTCCCAACTTTTCCTGTTTATCAAACCTTCGTCTTTATTCATGTTTCTGTAAATTAGCCCGTTATTCCACCCACCCGAAACGCTGCTCTTCCTCCTCTTTGTCCATTTGATTTTAAAGACACAGTTAAAACATCCCCTTTTCGGGACCAGCAGGTGGCATGGTGGATAAGGGTGCACGACTCCCACATGGCCAACTACAGTTTGAATCCTGGACCTGGCGGCTTGCTTTTCTCACTTTCCCTTTCTCTCTCTCACTCTGTCCATCTCTGGTCAAGTTAAAATAAATAAATAAAGTTAAATGAAACAATTCTTTGAAAAAATCCCCTTTTCATGGAAAATGTGCTTGACTCTCGCTTCTGTGCTTTTCTAACACTCTGCACGTGCACTTGGTACGCCGAACTGCGGTGACTCACATGTCTGTTTCTCCTACTGGACCCACCATGGAAAAGTCATTCATGGTCAGAGACTATCATGGTGCCTGGTATGGTAGCAGATCTTAATACACTTTTGTTGAATTTTATCATAGAACTCTCTTATGGACTGGGTCTGGGTACCTATCCAATTTGTGAATCCACATTCTCTCATTTCAGGCAAAGTGGTTCTGTTTTGCTATCTTCTTCTTTATATTATGCTTTAAACGTTCCTGAGAACTTCATCCCTACATGTTCTCAGGGTCAATTGCTCTGGCTCTGGAGATTACCACCATTGAATGCCATTTTACTGCCCCTTCCCTTACCTCAGGTCTCAGTTACCTCCTAGAGGCACCATTACACAAGCTGAGAGCCAGCAGATTTGAAATCTAAAGACCGAGGTTTAAATCCTGGCTCTAACTCTGCCTAGATATGTGACCTCGAGAAAGTAAATTTACTGCACTTGTAATTTTAGGGCTACCCTCCCAATTTTTATTATTACTCTAAGTCTGTCTGCTATCATTCCAATCTGAAGGCTGTCTTCCTTGGCTAAGAATTTGAAAAACAAATATATTGTATTTCCCACTTTTGGGGGTCATGACTCCATTGATCTCATTGCTCGGCTGCTGGAGTTCTCTTCCATAGGCTGTCTGGTGAGAGCCCCGGGTGACCTGTTCTTGCAATTCCCAGCCCTTCTACAGGGTCACTGCCTCTTGTCTCTTGCTGTGTCATTCTGATCACCACCTGGACTTTCAGCATACTCAGGACACCATACACTCTACCTGTTGAACAAACTTTTCAAATACCAGAGCTATAGCTTCTCTGTGTCTGCTCAGCAGAAATTATGGTCTATGTGCAGGCCGACATGATGATGCTGACTGTCATTTGCCTTGAGATACAAAGGTTTCACAGCAGAGCAAGACAAAGCAGGTAATATGAATTTTCTCCTACAGTTAAGGAAACTGGGGCTTAAAATAGTGAAGTCACTTGTCCACTGTTACTAGACTTTTTAAAATTTTACTTTATCTTATTTATTATTATTATTTAGTTTGGTATAGGGCACATGCACTCACCAGAGTGCACTAGAGAGAGAGAGAGAGAGAGAGAGAGAGAGAGAGAGAGAGAGAGAGAGAGAGAAAGTGAGAAAGCAAGCCTCCAGGTCTGGGACTCAAACTGCAGTCAGCCATATGAGAGTTCAGTGCCTTAACTACCATGCCACGTGTTGGCCCCAGTGTTACCATACTTCTTCTTTCTTTTCATTGAATTTTTTTTTGCTAAGGGAGTGCATGCTTGCCAGAGAGAGAGAGAGACAGAGAGACAGAAAGTGAGAAATCATCCCCAGGAGGGTGGCCATGCTCTTCTCCTCTCAGAACTTTGGGCATACATGGACATGCATCCCGTATGAGTTTCAAGCTGCCATGTCTGGGACTCAAATCACAGTCAACCATGTGGCAGTCTAGTGCCTTAATGACTGTGCCACCTGCTGGCCCCGTTACCACCCTTTTAAGCAATGGAGTCAGGGCTAAAACTCAGATGTCCTGATACCTTATCTAGTGGCGTGTCAACATACTAAAAGAGCGGGAACAAGGTCTCAATGATTTCTGTATTCTTTCTCAAACATAGTATGGTTCACTCATAATATGTGCTCAATTAATCTGCCAGTTAATTGAAAAATGTGCATTATTTAGAAACTGGGTAGTTTTGGGAATACTTTTGATCAGAATTTAAACATTTCAATAGAAAAAAGAAAGGAATAAATATGTGATGAGGACTAATCTCAGTTTTTACTTTTTTTTTTCTTTGCCAGCCCTCTAAAATTGATATGAAAGTTCTAATTTGCAGGAAAATGGCCAGAAAATGGACACTATAAAAGCAGAAAATAACTCATTAGTGAGAGTATTGTGTGATAATAATTAATGGTTGACAATGAAGAGGAAGGTATTTCTTAAAAACTGTCATTTGGGGCAAAATTTCTCAAACCATTTTGCCTTTTTCACCCTGCTCATATCACTTTCAAATCAATTGCCCAGTAAAATGTCAACGTAGCATTATGAACAATATAATCCCTTTAACATTGTTCTCATCTGTGTATTTGCCTCTGTGTCGCTTACAATTCTTTTACACAATAAAAGCCTCAAATTAATAAAGTGCTTTCTCCTAGAAAATCAAAATGCTTTTTCCATGTTACCATCTAATTAATTCTCAAAGCCTTCCTCTGTGAGGTGGGTGTGTGGTGGGAAAAAGAATTATTCTTTCCTCTTATGACACATAGAAAACAGGTTTGAAGAGTAGATCATTTCCATCCGCTGTGGGATTTGATGCTAATTCAGTTCAGCTCAGTCAGGGTTGTGCACTAGGTTCTTCTAGTCTACCCAGTGTTTCCAACAGAATTAAGCTCTCGGGCTCATTCATTCAATAAAATGGCACATAATTACTGTGTGCTCTTTGTAGGTCAGCTCCCGTTCTAGACCGGGGGCATATCGTAGTGAGCAAGAGAGGAAAAACCCCTTGCCTAATGGCACTTAAATTATTCTAGAGGATGAAAGACAACAAATGTAGTCAATAGGTACATAGTGCAGTACATCAGAAGGATATAAATGCTCTGAAAGGCAAATAAATCTGTAATGGCCGAACATGGTTCGAGTCCCGGACCTGGTGCCTTAGAAAACACATGGGGAGTGTGTGTGCGTGACCAAAATTGTAGGAGGAGAGGGATTACAGAGTGGCCATCCCCTCTGGGAGGGATTTCTCACTTTTCCTCTCACTGTCTCTCTCTCCCTCTGGTGAACGCATGTGCCCTATGGCAAAATCTTAAAAAAAAAAAAAAAAAAAAAAGAAGGAAGAGGGATGCAAGAAATGTACATAGTTTTATATCTAGTAGCTACAGTAGGCCTCTCTGGGATGGTGCCATTTGAGCAATGAATGTATGGACGTAGGGGAGCAATATCTGAAAGAGAAGCATTCCAGGCAGGAGATAGCTAGTACAAACGTCCTGAGGTGGCAGCCCCCTGGAAGGTCTATGGAATCCAGGATGGCAGTGCAGCTGGAACAGAGAGTAAGGAGAGCAGCGTGAATCGACGTCAGAAGTGGCAACAGAGTGTTCACCTAGGACCTTGCTGGCGTATTGAAGAGTCTTTCCCTTTGAGTGACATGGGTGTCCTGGAGGAGTTTAAGTAGAGAAAGGACATGACGTACCTTTAGAATGATCACTTCGGCTGCCATATGCTAGCAATACACATATAATAGATGGGAAGGAAGGGAAACAGAGAAACCAGTTAGGAGGCCATTGTCTTCACCAGGAGAGATTAATTAGGGCTCGAAGCAGGGAGGCAGCAGAAGTGATGGCGAGAAGCGACCATATTCTGGATGTATTTGTTCACGCAGAACCAACAGGATTGGCTGACTGGATTGGATGTGAACTGTGTGGGGAAAAGGGAGGAATTTCATCTTCTGATCTGCACTGGAAACTCCTTGAGGACAAAAGTCATGTATTATATTTCTTTCTGCTTTTTACAGAAACAGAAGAATATTTCATGTATAATAAGTAAATATTTGTTGAGTGAAAGGAGGAATAAAAGAAAAATCACATCAGTTGTTCACAATACGGGTTTCCTGTACCCTAATG
Organism: Tupaia tana; assembly: GCA_026018925.1. Lineage (NCBI taxonomy): Eukaryota > Metazoa > Chordata > Mammalia > Scandentia > Tupaiidae > Tupaia > Tupaia tana. Next base: position 125,770,415 of record JAKSZU010000007.1, on the reverse strand, counting down.
ATTTGTAAAACTGGAGACTATTTTCAGTATTTCAACACTCCAAATAAAATTCAACATTAAAATAAAATTCCCCAAGACTGATAAAGCTAAAAAAAATACTAAAAGCCTTTACATGTCTTTGTTTGGGCTGGAATTACATTACTTTTTAAGGTCTTCTATCTGCTACACGGAGGTTCTATCTACCATTTGTCAAATGGATGTATTATTACATTTCATAATTTAATTTACTTAACACAAGTATTTTTTAAAAACAGGGCTCATAAGGAAAATAGTAAAATAGAATTTGGCTGATGATTGGAATCACATATTGATATGATTTTGAATTAATGAAACAAAATTAAATATCTATCCTTTTTTTTTTTTTTTTTTTTTGCTTGCTTACAACAGAAAGGTCCCCATTATATAGGAGGAAAGTACGAAAGGGAAAATTTGAAAATGTATGCTCTAAGACCCAGATGGGTTTTGAGAGATAATCTAGGCTAATTCTTCAGTTTATATTAGAAAAATATGAGTCCTAGAAACATTAGTTCAGGTGATGGATATAATTTTGTTTCCAACACACAGAACACAAATTATAAACCGTCTGCTGAGGCATAAAAATAATAAAAGAAAAAAAATGTTAAAATATGCTATTACTTGAATCTTCCTTCTTGATATTTGCCTGGCAACAGTAACTAGCCATAAGCAACCCTGAGCCATAACTGCCCAAAGAGTGAGAATTAGGTGTGTGGAAGGTGATGGGGCATGACAGGTGAGAGAGAGAATGGAATGAGAGGCATCTTGGCAAGAGAACTCCAGATTGCTTTAAAGCTCATACTGTTGCTAGGAGACATTTGCACATAACCATTTCATAGGGCTTTAGAGTCACCTAGAGGTATATTTCAGTCCAGGCTCTGATATTTAGAAGGTACAAATGATTTATGTTTAAGTTTCCTAACCATCATACAGGCATTATAGGACAAGTTTTGTCAGAAATAGTAAGATTACTTTTAATTTGCTAGAGGGTGCATGTGCTTGCTGGGGGAGGGGTAGAGATAGTGAGAAAGCACCCCCAATGAAGGATGGTCATGTCACAATCCCTTCTCCTCCATTTCTCTCTCCTTTTGAAATCTGGAGCACACACATGTGCCCAGTGTTTTCCTCAATCCTCTGAGTTCTGGACTATAGTCATGCAGTTGGCCATGTAGGATCAAGCCACCTTAACCACCATGCCACAGGCTGCTCAGAGACTCCTTTAAATATGTTTGAAGAGCGCAGGAATTCAGTAAGTGGTAGTTTTGCTACTAGTTAATTGTCCTAATGGGTTTCAGCATATTTTGCTTTGGTGCCTTATTAAAAAACCCCTTTCCCACCATCTCCACAGGTGGATATCCTATCAGCCCTTGGAGAGCCCAGGTTGAATATCATCCTTTCTTCAGTCAGCTCACGTACCATCTATCATTCTTTTTTGCGTGTACATGTGGCTATTAGTTTCATAATTTTCTCTAAGTTGGATTTCTTGAGAAATGGTGAAAACAACCTGGCAGTCTTGAATTTGAGTTATACCAGCTACTCAGTCATGGGACTAGAACTACCATGAGTATAATTGGATAAGGGATAAGTGAATAAGAACACATACAATTGTGAATAAAGCTAGGAAAGTTATTTTTCAGAAGGGAGAACTGACCGAGCTTAGAAAAGTCACTCCCACACCCTTTGAGACCCTTGTATGGATGGCAAACTAGCTGTGGGAGCCCATGAGTGGGAGCTGATAGGAAATTTAATGGAAAGCTGTTGTCTTTGCATGATCATTGCCTCTTTGGGTTCTTGTTAAGGCTCTTGTGTAAACGTGAATCTACTGTTGGTCAACTGGGCTGGAAATTTGGGAGAGGATTGGGTGTGAAGTGGGAGAGGGCAGGATTTGCAAACCTGCCCCCCCCCCCCCCAGGACTCTGCATGTCATTACATCTGTGGTTTGAATAGTTCCTCCCAACCTCAGGTGTGGAGATTTGGTGCTGGCTATTAAGAATTAATAAGGAATTAATTAATGAGGAATTATTTAACCTATGGTATTAAAAGATGGAGCCCTGGAAGGTAAATGAGGTCTTCAGGGTAGGGCCCCCATGATTGAATCCTGGTGCTTCGTAAGAAGAGGGAAAGGCTGGAGTAGATGAACAGACTCAGTCAATGGGCATAGACGAGCATGTTCTAATCTCTTGATTTATGATGACTGGTGCCATCTTGGGACCGCAGAGTCCCCACCAGCAAGAAGATCCTCACCAGACATGGCCTTGGACCTCTAAAAATTTGAGCTAAATAAACCTGTATTCATAAATTACTCAGACTCAGGTATTTCTGTTATTAACAACATAGTGGACTAAAGTATCATCAAACTACAAAGATTTTCAGAAAAAAAATTAGTGCCTTTGCATTCTGTTTCCCAAATCTTATACAAATTTCCCTCTTTGGCCAATTCTATTTACATGCATACAGTTAGGGAGATCCCGAGAACTATTGTTCCAACTAATCAAACTGACACAGTACAAACTTTGACTTATTGGTTATGTTGGTTGTATTGGACAGTTTATCACCATTTCTGTCCTTACTGGTTGTATATGTGAAAGAGAAAAGTTATAACTACTTCTGTAGGATTGTTATTAAGGGTTAAACAAAATGATAATGCAATAAATCAATTATAAAATAACTTAGCAGGTTGCTGACCCATCCATTTATTTCGTAAATATATGTTTATTGTGCATCTGCTGTGGGCCAGGGACTATATTATGCCTGGGATACACAGCAGGGAACTGCATAGACAATGTCCCTGCTATCATGAAGTGGAATCAGACATGAAATAGGTATTCACGTGGCGATGTTAAGTAGGCAGTTGGATTTTAGGGGATAGGTCCAGGTTAAAGGCACATATTTGGAAATCATTAGTATTTAGGTAGCATTGAAAGGTATGAGCCTGAATTAGCTCACTTAAGTAAGGCACATGAATTGAGAGAAGCAGCAACTTAAAGACTACGGTCAGAGGTATCCCGGAATCAGGGGGCTAAAAAAGATAGAGGAACAAGCAATGAGGTTAAGAAAAAGTTAAGTAATGTTGAAAGAGAAATTGAATAGAGTGGTGTCTAGGTAATCAAATGGAGAAAGTTTCTGAGAAAGGTGAGGGGGGGATCAGTCTTAACTTCTGTTGAAAAGTCACTTCTTATGGTGATTGAGACTGCACCACAGTTTAAGTGACACGGAGGGAATTGCTAGAATGGAATGGGTTCAAGAATGACTGGGAAGAGAGGAAGTTCTAGTGTGAAGTAAAGTGGGAAAATAGGGTGGGAATAAAGTGAACTGTGTCAAGGGAGATTTTATCTATGCAGTCATGTGCTGGGTAGTGACATTTGGTCAAAGGTGGATGGCGGACATGATGGAGGGGTAGTGGGCTAGCCCATGTAGCCTAGTGTAATAAGCTATCCCATCTAGGTTTGTGTAACACTATGATGTTAGTACAACGACCAATCACCTAACGAAGCATTTCTCAGCGTGTATCTCCCCAAGTGACGCATGACTGTGTGTGTGTTTAAATTGGTTCTAGCTAGTTTGCCGATGGGAATGCTCCATCAGTCCTGGGCTCCCTATGGGGCTAGGACTCCCTGCCAGGGGAGAACCTCTACTTAGAGATGTAAAGGAGAAAGCCTGCCTCCTTCAGGCAATCCCTCTGAGAGGAGAAATGGCCGAACGGAGTGGACATGCCCAGTTATTCTTTCTAAAGGTATTAACCCAAGTCATGTCAACTTCTCAGCAGCAGAGTGAGCAAAGGGTCAAGGGAGGATTACAGGGAGAGAAGTAGGTTTCAGCTAGAATAAGAATGTGCGGGAAACAGAGGGAGTTTTACTGAGGAAGATAATAAATTCCAGAGGGCACAGTGGAAAGATTTAGAAAAAGAGGGAAGAGCAAGAGTGGGTCAGACAAGGGCCCATGTAAAGTAGTTTGGGACCTGATCTTTGTCCTTTAGTATTTAGAACATGGGAAGGTTAAATATTTGTCCCTTGAGTGAAACTTGATGGTTTGGGTGGGGCTGGGGAAATTCACTGTCTCACAGGGCCCTTATTTGAACAGCCGTCCAGACCAGCTTGGGGTCAGGCCTGCTGAGATTAAGGGGTTGAGGAGGGGCTTGCTTTCCTCTCCCCACACCTGGCCCAGCAAAGGGAGGAAAGCTACCTCAAATGTTTACAGCTTCCCAAACCTACCCCCGACAGCTGGAGACAAGCGTTTCTGTACTGTCACAGAGACAAAGGTGATTTTTCTCCACGTTCTAGTCATCACGGAAAAATTAGTGGTAGCAAACTGAAGAATAGATGGGCGGGAGTGGGGCAGGGGATCAGCACTCCAGACCCTCTTCGAAATTGCAAGAATAAAGTTCCCCTGTGCATCTTCTGTTTAAAGGAGAAGAGTCGGCCATGGGGGGAGGGTGTTCCTTCAATTTCGCAAGTGGCAAGAATTTCACCTCGGGTTGGCAGCCTCCAAATCGTTTCCTATTTCTCCAACTTCAGAGGAAGCTGTGAAAGCCGCAGGCAGTCGAGGATGAATGATTCATTCGGTCCTGGCCATTCCTTTCACTCCTAGGATGTCTCAATATCTTTCCACTTTGTTATTTAACCGTAACAGTATCCATCCTCTTCTTCCCTCAGACTGTCAGCGGAGTCGCCTGCACGTGATAAAACCTGCGGGCTGCCTGGGGCCCCATCCCTCCTTCCATCCTCCCACCCGTCCACCCACCCATCGCAGAAGCCCTTCCTCCCTTTCCGGCTTACACTCGGCGTTAAGCTCGTATCTCCAGGCCTTCGCGGGCGCGCACACCCGGCGGGCGGGGTGTGCAGAGCGTGGGCTGGCAGCGCCGCGGGCAGGGCTGTGGTCCCCCGCGGGGCGAGAGGGTGAGGAGGCCGAAGAGGCCCCGAGGCAGGGCCGTTTGGCGGCGCCGGAGCCGAGCCCGTCCGAGCCGGCACCTTCGGACGCTCCTGTCCCACGTGACTGTCCTCGCCTCCCTCCTCCCAGTCGCGCGCACGGGCCGGGCGTCTGACTCCCGCGCGCGCTCGGCTGGTCCCAGTCCCCCTGAGAAGCGGCGGAAGGAGCGAGCCAGCGAGGCGGCCCGGGGGAGCTGGCGCGAGCGGCGGCTGCCGGAGCCGCCTGTGCACGGGCGGCGGCGAGGGTGGCGGTCGCCTGAGCAGCGAGACCTGGGGCGGCGCGGGATCCGCATCCGCCGAGTGTGATGAAGCTGCCCTGCCTCGCTGCTCCGCTTGCCGCCAGCTGACACCGCCTGCACCCAGCCCGCCCGGGAGGGAGACGCCGCGGGGCCGTGACCTTGGCCGAGGAGGTAAATAGAGGAGGCGGGAGGGAGGAGGCAGCGCCCTGCGGGGCTCCAGCCTGCAACCAGCCCTGGTTCTGATGAGTCTGAGCGTTCGCGGGCGCTGGGCGGCCGCTCCCGGGAACCCCGCGCCGGGACTGGGCTGCTGGAGCGGTGCGCACGCCGCGGTCCACGGTGCTGAACCCGCTGCCCGGCTCCGGCGGCCGCCGCGCGGGGCACAAGCTCGCCTGCCATTTGCTGCTGCCGTGGGAGCCGAGCAAGTGGAGCTGGGCTTGTTTCTTTTCACCTCTTTGCCTGGTTGCTCCGAGGCTTCTGCAATTAGTATCTACCCTTGCTGACCTGGGTAATTGGCTGAAGGCTTGACCTCCCACCAGTTCTTGTTGCCAGGACGTGTTCTGGTGCCTTCTGGCCAAGAAGAGGCAGGATTACCTCCTGACTTCCAAAGCGAGGTGGGGTGAGACCATCAGCCTGTGGCTGGCAGCGCAGACAGGTGAAAGTAGGCGAAGGTAAACCCTAGCTCTGTGTAGGAGACCTAGGGGGATAAAGAGGAAATACAGGTGCTGATGAATGACACGGGAATGGGCCTCACTGATGCTCCTGTGTGTGGGGAAATGACACAGATACCTGAGAGAAAGTGTGCTGCCCCCGGGTGTCGCCTTTTCACCCTTTTGGGAAAACATCATCAAGTGTTGGGCGAGAAAAGAACTCAGTAGTAATCATGGATTTTAAGGTGAGCACCTAACACTTAAAAATGTTAATATCCAGAAAATGGAGTCACCTAAAACCGTAACCAATTGACTCTAACGGGAAGATTGTAATTTCTTACCATTCCCTGGGGTTACTGTAGGTGTAATTCATTGAAAAACAACAAACGAACAAATGCTATGTCCTGTGTCACTTCATCCATCCCCATCCCCGGCTTGTCAGTACGCTCCTTATGGGGTGGGTGGTGGGATGAGGATGAATCAGGGCAGTCAGCCCCCTTGAACACTGTACTAGGATCTCACTGAAGTCTCTCTCACCCTTTGCAGGCAGACTAATAATCCTCGCATCTGAGAGTGGACCAAGTTTTGGGTGACATGGCCCAGGGGAATAATTATGGTCAGACCAGCAATGGGGTGGCGGATGAATCACCCAACATGCTGGTGTACAGAAAGGTAAGGATTTCTTCACTTTCTTGGAAAAGGGAAAACTTCTGCCTTGATTTTTTTAAATTTTTCCCTGCCTAGATCAGAGTATATCTTTGTGGTCTCGGATTTCCCTGGGCACACTATACTTGAAGATGATTTGATATTCTCAAGTGATCCGTTCGTGTAGACACATAGTGGAGTAAATGAGGCCTCATACCTTTTCTGCTGATTTTACATAGATTCACCTGTCATCAGCACGTTTGGGCATTTCATATTTATTTTGTACACCCTTGATTTAACAGTATCCATAATACATTTCATAAGCATTTTCTTATATTCCTAAACATTTAGGTTATAATAATTGTGTAAGTTTATCAAATTTAGAAAGAAAAAATAGACCACTTGCCAGTTCCATGGAAAGACTGTGTCTGTGTGAAAGTATGTGATTTAATGTGGTTTAACGATTGTACTTCTTACTAAATAATTCTAGCTTTTGGTTTAGCTGCATTGTTTTCTGTGCTTTTCTATGATTTTGCTATAGGTATTTATGTTCTAGTGTCATATGCTCATTAAGTAAGTCTTTCTGTCCCAAAAGGATTTTGTTTTTTATTTTTTGCCACAAACAGATCTGACAGGTTTATGCATTTAGTGGCAATGCTGTCAGTAGCAAACTTCTAGACAAGGAACCAGCACAATAAAGATGCATTTGAATATTGCATGTGCTTCAGAGTGGTTGCTTAGGTAACTTCACTCTGGTTGTAATCACTGATCTTACTAAAATTAAGCATGTATTCGTTAACTCCTACGTCAGTCGTTTCTATTGCATTTTTTTGGGATTATTTTCTATTATCATATTATCTGGAGTGCTTACTGCAAAATTTCTTTAGTTAATAGGACAGTGGTATAAAAGAAAATCATACCTTGAATCCCCCCCCCTCCAAAAAAAAGCTCAAAAAAACAAATTGTAAATATTTTGAGTGAAGTGGCCCACTGAGTCCAGGATGAATTTGCATTTGTGCTTTCAGTGAGAAGATAGTGCTGATTATGAATAAAGAGGAAAGGCTAGGTGTTACCTTGACCTGCACTCCAAAGCAAGTCTTTCCATGTATGTAGCCCAGAATCATTGACAAGGAGTGATGAATATGTGTTTGAGGGACTATCGCTGTTGCTTTAATGCGAAGATGCGTGGGCATCTTGGCAAAAGCTATCAATAGTTGTTAATTCTCTAGCCTTGTGAATAGTGCTGTATTGAGAACCTGTGAATGTGGTCAGTTACATGTATTTGGGACAAAACCATGGATGGGAAGAAAAATAGAGATTCATTGCAGGTCTTACGGCATTCCTACTAGATACGTAAGGAAGATAATCCACCCAAGGCTTAATTATTTCTACATTGTTTGGAATGACTATACTTTACTTGAAAGAGTTAGTCCTAAAAATAACTATTTTGAGGGAAGTAAAGTAGTTTTAAGTAAGTTCTATTTTATATTATTTGGTTTGGCTTTGATTATTGTAATATGAAGATGTGACTATTTAAAATTCTCTCTTATGATTGAATACAGTATAGGAAGTTGGACTTTTGTATAAAATTATAGTCATAAAATATTTTTATTAGGTCAGACAACTATGTTTTCTCTTTTTTTCTATAAAAAGTTTAAGGGTTAAATTGATCATCAGACACCTAGGAGTCATTTTGACTGAAAATAAACTTAATATGACATCAACAAGTGTGTTTTAATAGGCAGTTATTATGAGAACAAAATGAGAAGGCAGGAGTTTTGAACTAGTCATGCACTTAGTACTCCTGAGCTGCACATTGGTAATTTTGAATTTATTTTCTAAATTACTCTATAGCATCAAAGTACTGTTAGTTTTACTTCCAAGTTAACAGATAAGGATGATTTCAAGGAGAGAATGTAATATCTTATTTTTTAGCATTATTAGTTGGTTAAGCATGCAACTGTTTGTGCTATTCATTTTGCCCTCTTTTTATTAGCCCTTATTTAGGGGCTAATGACATATATCAGTTATTTTCCAGGGAAAGAGTTTCCTGGTAAATCATTATTATAAAATAATAATTTAATTCGGAACATTTTATTCATAATGCTTAACTATAGATTGCCTGTCTATCCTTTCATTCTTTAATCATAACTTTTTTGGTTTTGTTTGGGATATAGATAATAATATAAAAATAAATACCAGATAATTTATAAAGAAACACAGTGTTCTGGTTAGCGTTTGCCAGTTAAGTCATGTGGTCCATGTCTTTGTACAGATACAATATGACGTAGTGGATTTTATGTGAATATTGTACCTTTATTTCTTGTGTCTTGTCTGGGCTTTCCATTTAATATATTCTCAGGAAAAGGCCAAATTTTAACGTGAAGAACAACAAAGTAATGGAAAGTGTGTAGCTTGAATATATGTGTCAAGAGAGTTCAACTGCTTTACCTTCCTGAAAGAATAAGCTCCCTATTACAGTGCTTAATCAGGAAGTCAGTCAGAAGCTTAGAGAACTTCAGTCTCAGCTGAGCATTACTCAATAGCAGCCGGGAGAATGGATGGAGAAATTGCTGCTTTATCGACTCACGACAATTTTCCACTTCTGCTTCTCTGCTGAAGTACAGTTCTTAAAGAGTGCTCTGACCAGCCACATTCACAGTGTTCTCACTGTTTCCTCTGCCCTCCTTCCCATGCCACCTCTCATTCCTCACTATTCAGGATTCCGATGGTTTACATACAGTCAAGGTGTGTTTGTATTGTTTCCATTTTATCTTCATAAGCTATGAATGACACTTAATAGTCCTCATGCTGGTGAGGGATAGGAAACATTGAATCATTCCTTAAGTGAAACACCCAGAAAAGCTGGGATGTATGGATTTCTTTCGTTCACCTGACACCTCTCTACATCATGAGTATCCCCTCACAGATCACAGAAGTCCTTCCAAAGAATGGAAAAATTCCAGGGATCTTTTTTCCTTGTTAAGTCTGTAGTGATTTTATTTAAAACATGTACAGTGCATTCAACTCTGGTCTTTCAGTAGGAGTGAGCCTCACCACAAGGAAGGCTACAGGTGGTGGATATGCTGCCAGTGAGTGGCAGAGGGTGGCCAGCAGATTTTTGGTTTCATGTGAAGAGTTTCTCGAGTTGTTCACTGTCAGAAGTACATTTAAGAGATCCACATGGGCTAAGTATTTGCCTTACCAATTCTTCTATTTACAGGTAATTATATTAGAGTGATTATATTGTTTTATGTGTTTGAGGATATCTTATTTAAAAGAGCATAATATTATGAGGTTTAGCCACATGAATTCCAGGGATTCTCTAGGCTCCTTTCAGACAGGTCTCTAATAGACTAGAACTAGAAGTAATCAGGTCTTTTTTTAAAAGAATTATTTAATTTATTTATTATTATTATTATTATTATTATTATTATTATTAAATTTGACTAGAATGAGAGAGAGAGAGAGAAAAAGTGAGAAAGCAAGCTGCCAGGTCTGGGGCTTGAACTGCAGTCAGCCATGTGAGAGTCCAGTGCCTTAACCACCATGCTACCTGCCAGTAATCAAATTCTTTGAGATCCAACTTGCTGTAGGTTCAGGTCAGCTTCTTTGAAGGCTTTGTAGTGGTTACCAGTCAGAACCCAGTTTGGTTTTAGGTCAGTGGTTCTTAAACTCTACTCCAATTTTGGTCCTCTTTGGATGAATCATCCATGGTGGGGGTAGCAATGGCTGTAAAGGACAGCAAAGCTAGAACCTGGAATACAGGGAGACACACTCCAGATTTGATGTCTGGCCAGGATGCTGCCCGCTAGACAGTATACATCACTTTCTGTCCAGCATCTGACATTTCTGCATTTGAAAAACAAAACTTTTTAGGGCACCTTGAGGCCAGTATTTCAAATTGGCTGGAATACTATTTTCTCACTAGGAAGAATGCTCAAAATGTCCAATAACTTCTGATATTTTTGCAGCAACAGTTTATGCTCCAGCTGTCAGAAGAAAATGGAAATGTTTTCCTTGCCCAGTATCTTACTGTAATAAACATGTTTTCTGAAATGGCAAACCTAGCAAGTTCACAATGCGTCTCCCCTCACCTCGTCTACCTCTCCCATTCTTTTGTCCGTTCTACCCTCCTCTTCTGTCTTCGTTCTTTACCTTCTTGTAGTCACAGGCCTTCCGTTTATTTCTTTTGATTTTTTAAAAACAGACTTAGGGTAAAGATGTAATTTTCACTAAGAGACTGTTCATTTTAGTTGTGAAAGAGAAATCAGCATCTTTTAGAACAGAGGCTAGATACCAGGCTTGTTTGAGTACCTGCTATTCATAGGCATTTGATAAGTACTTTTACACATGGTATCGTACTGTGATAGTGGTAAAAGGTTAGTGTTTAGGGGTTAAGACTGTCCTGTTCTTTTTGTTTCTTATAAGCCAGAGGGCACATGTGCTTGTAAAAGAGTCAGAGAGAGGAGAGAGAGGGAGCTAGTGGAGAAGGCATCCCACGATGAGGCATGCTCACACCACAATCCCCTCTCCTCCATTTCTCCTTCCTGTTAAAATTTTGAGCATGCAGGCACACACATGTGCCTGGTGTATTTCTCAAGCCACTGGTTCTGGGATTCAGACTGTGGTTGACCTTGTGAGACCTGGTTCCCTTAACCTCTAGGAACCAAGACTGGTTCAAGACTGCTCTTTCCTTTTTTAAGAGAGATTATTGCTATAGGGCATGAGCACTCTCTAGAGAGACGGAGATAGAGAGACAGAAAGTGAGAAATCACCCCTCCCAGGGAATGGCTATGCCACAGTCCCTTCCCCTCCATTCTCCTCTTGGGATTTTGGGCGCGCAAGCACATGTACCTGGTGTGTTTCAAGCCACCGGGTCCAGTACTTGAACCGTGGTCAACTACATGACAGTCCAGCAATGTAACCATTATGCCATCTGCTGGTCGCCAAAACTGCTCTCTTGAAGAGCAAGGTAAGATTACTTGCCTTTCTTCCATGAAGGCATTGTGAGAACCTAACAACCCACTAGGAAGATTGCCAGTGCTGATTGGCTTGATCCAGCTGTTGTCTTAGGAAGCTATTTCAGAAAGTCAGTTTATTCAGCATCAGTAGACATACCTGCAAAAAAGGAGAGGGGCTTGACTTTTTCTGAAGAGACTGAGTCACTGACATTACTTGTGGTGAGTTGGCTGGCATTGTCTACCGTCTCTTTCTCTGCAGTATTGCCAACCTGGTCAGCCTTGACTAAGGACGTTAGTATTTCCTGCCTCAATCCTCATCATAAAAAGTGAACTTGGCCTTTTGAATCTTACCTTTTTTAAAATTTATTTTTATTCATTTATTTTGAGTGCCATAGGGCACATGCACTTACCTGAGAGATGGGGGTGGGGAGAGGGTTGGGTAGCAGAGAGTGAGAAAGCATTCCTCAATGGGAGATGGTTATGCTGTAACTTCTTCTCTTCCATTTCTCCATCCTGTTGGGATTTGGGGTATGAATGCACACACTCTCTGTGTGTTTTTCAAGACTCTGGGGCCAGGATTCAAACCAGCCATGCAGGGTCTGTCTTCCCTTAACTACTAAGCTAGAGGGCTGGCCCAAACCTTGGATTCCTTGATCTGTTTTTTGTTTGCTACACATAAGTGGAGTGAGGAGAACTTGCAGGTGCTAACAAGGCAAGAGCCCATTAGAAATGGAAGGAATGTGTGTAGATTGATTATCACAAAAGACATGGGCTTTTAACCCCTCAGACTTTTAAATTAGAGACTCATGTGGGAGGCTGGCACCAAAAGAAATGTCTTACTTTTTCTGAAAAATTCTAAAATGCAATGTCCTCTCTAAATCAGATTACTTGAGAGACTCTCTCCAAACCAAGGGATGTTATCTACCATAAATATATTCATATCTGTTTGTCCCTCATTGATACAAATACTTACATGTGTCCCAAGCTAGGATAGGATCATCCTTGATGGCACCTCTGCTGGGAACTATTAGAAGCAATTTTGGAGGAATAGTTTAATGATGAACTTTGGATAATAGTTAACTTGAGTTCCGAGCAGTGACGCCTTCCATGGTTGAGCTCTTTTCTCAGCAATTGTTGCTTCTTGGTGCTCGTTATGGGATTAAGACAAAGATTTGTGGCCTGAATCTTATCTCTTTCAGTTCTTACCACCAATCTTCCTGGTTCTAATTGATCATAGGGTAGTGCAGAGGTACAGAAGAGACACTATCTGGGGATTTTATTGCCTTCTAATAGACTTTGTGGTCCTGGTGAGTGATGGAAAGGATATTTTTAGGTGGTGTGGGTGATAAAATGTGATCACTGCAGACAATATGGAAATGTTTTGAATTTGAACTGTTTAGTGACTAAATAAATGTTAAGTCTCCTTGAAAACAGAATCATGGAAAACAAGCAATGTAAGTAATTGACCCTTCCTCCCTACTTCATAGCAAGGATAAGGGGGCATTTGAATGTCTGGGTGAGGAGATGTGGATCCTACAGAGTATCAATCTAATTATAAAACAATTGTAAATGATAGAGTGACTCCTCAGTTCCTTAAGAAAATAAATAAATAAAGGCCTTCTCTTTGCCATTGCAATGTAAAAATTTAATTTACCCTTTTAAAGATTCCTATAATCTTGTGTCACACTCAATTAACAAAGGTCTTAAGAACATTGGGACTCTAATATAGAATGATGAATTTGATTTTAGCTTGATTGAAATTGCTGCACTAGAAGGTATTTTGGTCGAAAAATTGTTAGTCTTGCTTCCAGAAAAATATATAGGAAAAATAGCAGCTTTGTGAAGTTAACTGGGCTCTTAGGAGGAAGTTTAGGAGTCTTGTTTTGGGTCCTTTCTGGCGATTGACAAGCAAAAGTTTTCTTAAGGAGTCAATGTGCTAAAATGGAAGAAGGAAAGGCACTGTAATTAGAAAGTCTTAGTGTGAAATCTCAGTTTTGCTACTGTTAAATGCCAGTGGGTTAGTGACCTATTTTCACTGTAGTTTCCTTATTTGTGAAATGCTGAATTATATAAAAAAAAGTTTTCTTCATGGTGCTGTTTGATAATGAAATGAGATAGCTTAGGGAAAGTCTGGCATAGAACTTACGTGTATTAGGTCCCCAATAATTACCTGTTATTATAATGAATATTTTTATTACCTTAGTACAATTTGCTAAAAACTATTAAACACCTTGTATATGCCAGGTGGGATAAAATGTATTGGTGTGTTTTTAATTTTTTTTGATAAAGAGAAAAAGGTGAACATTTCACCACCTCTAGACATAACTTTGCTGCCAGTATAAAGATGTACAGTGCTTTGATAATGCCATTTTATGATATAATATCTGTCTATATTACTTAGCCCTCTATGGCAAGAGTCTTCTACTTGTTATTAAACTCATTGAAGTCTTGTCTTAATGTATCTTTGAAGTCCACACAGCTCTTTGGATATTATGTAGTTTTTGAATCCAGGAATTTCAGAGGTAAAAGGGAAATCAGAATTTACCATTCATTCTGCAGATTATGAAATTTAGGATCTGGGAAATAGCACAGTATGTGTTAGCTCACAAAATTCAAGTCTGTCTTTTATGGTCTTTCTCTACATAAAGGCAGTAGTCTGGTGTGGAGTTCAGTGTCAGTGAGTAATCAGTGTCCTGGCTGCTCTGTGGATGTCCATGGATTACCCAGGATGTCTAATCACCCACTATAGCTTGGTTGCCTTTTTCCTTAGCTTGGAGCCCAAGAATGATAAGATGGGGAACTTAGTCTGATCTATTCTGGTTGTAGTTCTGCTCTTATTTGATCTCAAATGAAAGCTCTGTGCGGATGAAGATCCAGGGTTTCATGTTCTATGGCAATTCTGTACAACAGAACTTCCTCTCAAGATGGAAAGTGTTCTGTATATGCAGTGTCCAGTAGAGTAGCCACTAGCCACATGGGATCATTGAACACTTTTGTAACACAACTGTTACTGAGGGCCTGAATTTTATATTGCAGTTAATTTTAATTGGTTAACATTGAAATGTAAATAGTGGCTAGTGGCTAATGATTATTGGATTGGACAGCACAGTCACATGGAAAAAGGATAGTGGAAAAATAGCATCAAATCCAAAGGAAGGGAAGACCAGATGGTGGACAGTGGTAAAACTCAGCACTCTGATGCTGACCCACATAGGAAGGTTCTGGGTTGGCATCTGAAGTATGCAGGGCATGCCTGTGATCTAGGGCCAGCTGAAGCTGGGGGTGGATCCTGGCCTCAAGACCCAGCTGTGGGTGTCTTCTCTCTCTTTCTTGCTTATGGAGGAGATTAAAAAAAAAAAAAAAAAAAAACCAAAAAACAACCCACAAAACAACAACAAAAACCAAACATTGAAGCAAAAATTTTAAGAGAAGAGATTAAAGAATATACTATACTTAGCTTCACACTTGGCCTGTAGTGCTTAAAACAAAGTTGAGATCAATAAATGACTTTTAAAAAGAATCTAATGAAAGTCTTAAAGGAAGATCATGGCTTGGTAAGGGAATCATAAACATGATAAACAATATCAGCTCTCTACTCAAGTTATGATTTTTTTTTTCTTTTTTCGCCAGGGGGAGCAGAAATGTTTAATGGTTTAAAGTAAGTGGCCCTTCTAAGGTCAGATAACAAGGACTATCTTTCAGGAAGAAAAAGCCTCTATATAATATGAATATACATACAATGCAGGGAGCTTATAGGACTTCAGATGATTTGCTGATCTTGGAAGTATTTCAGTTTATCTTGATCTTGTAACAGCTCAGAGATGCATCACAGACATTCCAATTCTTGACTAGATTGAGATAAAACCAGAAGCTTTAGTGTAAAAGGAATTTAAAATGGTTGAAATTTTTTGAGAATTAAAAGTTGGAGTATAAAATAATCCTTTTTGGGGGTTTGTTTTCTTTGAAGCTTTGTTCTTCTTTTATGTCACAGATTTTTGTTTTCCCCCCTAACAGAGTCCCTTGTCATGATCCTCCTGCTTTGCCTTCCAGCTGGGACAGCAGGTGTATGCCACCACACCTGATCCTTTTCTTAGATAGGATCTTGCTATGTTGCCCAGGCTAGTCTCCTGAGTTGCTGGTATGACATGCCCACACTACTGTGTCTGCTTTTTACGTTGGACTGAGAATCAAATGTGGATGTCCTATGTGGTCCCAGCCGGGAGATCACAGCATGTCAGTAGCATGTGCTCCCATGGCTGTGCCTGTCTCAGAATTTTAAAGGCAGGCAGGTAATGGTTCCTACAGAGGTATTAGAGATGGGAGGTCAGAAGACTGTGTCATATGGCTGGAGATATACAAAAAATCTTGACCCTAACCCTAACTAACTATGTAGACTTGGGCAAGTTCTTAAAAAAAAAAAGTTTTTCAGTTTATTTCTCGAGAAAGAAAGAAAGAAGCAGGACCCTCTACAAGGTCTCACACCATGATCTCTCTCCCCTCAGCCTTTCCTAGTCAGCCAGGATCCCTGGTGTGTGCAGATTGTCACAGAAACTGAATCCTGATCCTTCATATGGCCTCTGACATTGCAGAGTATTGTGCACCTGCTGTGCCATCACGGTTGGGTCACATGTGTTAACTTCACTTGGTTTCCTTGAAAGAACAAACTTTGCTTCCTCATGAGTCTTTTCTGCTGCTTGCCAAGTGTCCCTTGTAGGCCATTTAGAAATTCAATGGCATGATTTTCCCTGTTTGGTCATTGCTGGAAAGTGTCAAGAAGAATAGGAGTCTACATGACCTTTGTGGCCAGAGTTCTCCATGTCAGCTGTGCTGGCTCAGCAGAATTTTTTTTCTCTAGAACAGAAATTTATGGGACTATTTCACCCATCATACTTAAAGAGGATATATGACAAAGGAGTTCGAAGAAAATAAAGTACCATTTTAAAGAGAACCCATTATTACTAATGCTACGAACACAATAATTTTATCAATATTTCTAGGTACATTTCCGTTGGATATCAATGTCATTTGTCATTTGTATTAAAGAGTGTACATAATATTTTGCTTTTAGATTTTTGGTTTATTGTAACTGAGTGCTTACCATGTATCAGGTCCCTTACATATGTGACCTATTTTCCTTAAAAGAAGATTGCATGGTGGTTATTAGTATCCAGTTTTTCTAATACGAAAGCTGAAAGCAAGCATATGCAGACTGAGTGACTGCTCAGAGTCACTCAGGGCTGAGTGATAGAGCTGATGAGCTCTGTGAAGGTGGAAACACTTATTTTGTACTGCTTTGCCTCAGCATGTAGAACAACGGCACAAGGCAGGCGTCCCAGAATATTGGCTGATGATGCACAAATGAATGAATTAAAGAAAAATGAATGACTGCATCGTACAAAGGCTCTGTTCATGCGTCTTCACTGTATTTTTGTCTAGATCAATTAGGGAATGGACAGGATACACAAAATTCCATTCCACTTAGCACATACGTGTTCAGCCTTGGTTACGTATCAAGACGTGATGTATGTGATGGGCATGAGGATGGATACGGTCTGAGCCATCGCCGAACTCACTTTTAAGGTGGTGAAGACAAATGTTAAACAACTTACCGTAGGGTGATTGATACCATGAAAAAGGAAGACTGAGTGATAGGAAAATGTATTTATTTTTGGTTGTCTGGTTTCTAAAATAAGTATTACGTTGGTGTCTGTTTTTCTGTTACGATAACTGAATACTGCAGAGTAGGTAATTATAAGAAAATAAAAGGCTTTTCAGCTCATGATTTTGGAGGTCCAAGGGCAAAAAGCCCCATCTGGTGAAGGTTTTCTTGCTGAGGAGGACTCTGCTGAGTCTGGAGGCGGTATACAGCATCATGTGATGAGAGAGCAAGGCCCAGTGTCAGCTGTGGTCTCTCCCTTTCCTCACAAAGCCACCAGTATTCAATCATTGGGGCCCCACCTTTAAATACCATAGTTTCTTTAAATGTCCATCCTCTTACTACCATCACAATAGAAATGAAATTTCAGCACATGAATTTTGGGGCTCACGTGCAAACAGTAGCAATCTCTGCTTTCTATGTGCAGTTCTGAGTGCTTTGCACAGTGACGGGGTCTGACAGCCTCTGACACTTAGTAAGTGTTAAGTAAATTAAACTAAGTTAATATTGAAAATCCTCAGGGCTTCACAGAGACATATGAAGCAAAGTTGTTGAATTTATTCCTTAGAAAATCAAATCCCCTCCCCCCCAGGATTTCAGTCAGGCGTCCCTAATTCTGGCAACTCGGGAATAATAAGACTGTCTACATTAGCTAGCAATAAAGGAGAAAGAGATACTGTTAAAATTTTAAAACTACTTACAAAGCTTAAAGTTTGCAGTTAGAGGAACCAGCAGTTAGCGTAATGGCTATGTCGCTGGACTCCCACGTAGTCGACTGCGGTTCGCGTCCCAGACCCAGTGGCCTAAAACTCACGCTGGACGTGTATACGTGCGTGCCCAAGATCCCAAGAGGAGAATGGAGGAGAAGGGATTGCAGCATGACCATCCCCCCGGGGGGTGATTTCTCGCTTTCTGTCTCTCTGTATCTCTGTCTGTCTGGCGAGCGCACGCGCCCTGTAGTGAAAAACTCTCCAAAAAATAAAGAAAAAAAAAGTTTGCAGTTAGACTGCCTGAGTTTAAAAGGCACTTTTTATGAGTCAAATTCTTTCTCTCTTTGAGTCTCAGTTTCTCATCTGTAAAATGGGAGTAAGGATAATGTGCTACTTTTAGAATTACATTAATAGTACATATAAAACTTGCATGTTGGAATACTTCAACATATATCATCTATTAATTATCAATGCCCAGAAAAAAGGACCAGGATTTCCCTATAAATTGCAGAAATTATCCTAAGGAGCATGTTCCTTTAAACCAGGGGTCTCTGGGGGCCAGCAGATGGCATAGTGGTTACATCATTGGACTCCCATATAGCTGCCTGGTTTGAATCCCGGATCTGGTGGCTTGATACATGCCAGGCATATGTGCATGCATGTCCAAGATGCTGGGAGAACGGAAGAGAAAGGATTGTGGAGTGGCCATCACCCCTGGGGGTGATTTCTCACTTTCGCTCTCACTATCTCTGTCCCTCTCTCTCTCTCTGGTGAGCACATGTGCCCTTAGGCAAAAACCTCTAAAAAAAAAAAAAGACCAACCCCCAAATACAAAAAACAAACAAAAAAAATGGGATAAAAGCAGGGATCTCCAACTCAGAATGGTACCTGTCTGTGGCTGTTGGGAATGGGACACACAGCAGGAGAGTGGCAGGTGAGCGAGTAAAGGTTCATCCATATTCATGGCCACTCTTCATAACTGGTCCCTGGTGCCAAAATGGTTGGGGCCTGCTGCTTTAATCTCCTTCCTTCCTTCCTCCCTTCTTCCCTCCCTTCCTTCCTTCCTTCTTTCTAGAATTATTTTAACTTTATTTATTTATTTATTTATTTATTTTAATTTGACTAGAGAGGGACAGAATGAGAGGGAGAGGGAGAGCGAGAGCGAGAGCGAGAGCGAGAGCGAGAGAGAGCGAGAGCGAGAGAGAGTGAGAAAGCAAGCCTTCAGGTCCAGGACTCAAACTGCAGTCGGCCATGTGGAAGTCCAGCACCCTTAACCACCATGCCACCTGCCAGCCCCTGATCACTTACATTTCTGTCTAACTAACAATCTGTTATTTTTATTTGAATTTCTGAACTAACTTTTCAATCACAGGTCATTAAAATCTTCGTTACTTTAAAAATTGTTTTACATTTACTCATTAGCTCAGTATCCACCGAGGGATGATGAACTCTCAGTCATAGGCTGATTTGTAGTTTCATTAACAATTGAAATAATTTCACGGACATTTTAACACTTCTTGGAACACCCCAATTGACCTTATTCGAGTAACTAATGTTACCCTCATTTACTGAGATCTCTTTTATTGCCATTGAGCATTAAAATAACGGTTGAATCTCCCAATAGGGATAATATTTCTATCTGCAGGTGTGCTGATGGGACTAAAATATTCCTATTCCTACTTTTGTGATGAATTGTGATGTTCACGTTTCCCCATAGGACTGCTATTTCTAACTCATGAATATGAAGGCAGAATAAGACCTAAGAGTATCTACTTGTACCAGACTGTGCAGATTTGAATCCAGGCTGTGTTACTGACCAGCTGTATGACTGATGCACTCCAAGGTTCACTTTCTTTATCTGCAAATTGGAGTAATAATAACAACCGTCTCATAGAGTGGCTATGGTGATTAAATAAGCAAAGGGATTCAGCATAAAACAAACACAAAGGTAGCCATTGTTATTGGTTTAGCTGTCTCCCTTCCTTCCTTCCTTTAATCCTTTCCTTCCTGCTTGCTTACTTGCTTTTCCTGTTTTTTTTTCTCCTTCTCTCCCTCTTTCTCCCCTCTCCCTGCTTCCCCGTCTTCCTTTACCTCTTATTCAAGATCCTACTCCATCATTTTCTGTCTTAATAGCTTAAAGAAAAAGTAACATGAAAGACTTTGTGCAGTTTTTACGTAGAACATTTTCATTTTAGCAAATAGCAGACAAATTAGTTTTTCAGTTTATAAAGTATTTTCACATTGATAATCTCGTTTTTTCTATGAGAGCCTGTAAACTTGTTATTAATTATTTCTGTTTTACTGACAACCTTCATGGAGGTTAAATGACTTGTTTATAATACGTCTAGTAACTTATAGGCCTGGGACTCGAACTGATTCAAGGCAATATTGGGCATATCACTTTCTCTCTAAGTCTCAGTATAAAATGGGGATAATAATTCCTGCTTCAGAGCGATGTTGTAAATATTAAATCTGACCATGTAATAAATCAAACTCTTGATCTACCATTTAATGAATGTGTAACCTCACAGGAGGTTATGTCTCTATGGTAGTGATGAAGTTTACTAAAAAAATTAAGATAATAGAAAAATTGAAAAATAAATTCCGTTTTATTTTTTTTTTTAAACGATGGGATAACTATTAATACTTTTGGGATGCTGAGTTGGAGAAGCCAACTCACATCTCTTAAAACATCTTGTAAATGCTTTAAGGGATATCTTTCACTCTCAAAGTTGTTTATTTGTTATTGTATTGCTTTGGTTTTGTTTAATCTTCTCATCCTTTTATTCTCAGTGCATTTAAGTTTGGAATATATTAGTGACTATAAAGCATTTACTCTATGTAGAAGATAAGCAGAAAGATGTATTGGATTATGCAGAAAAGTTACTATTTATTTAGATTAGTATAGAATCAGTTTCACTGGATCTCTCCTTTCATCTCAAATCATGGTTTTGTGCAGTTGTTTATTCTTTTCATAATTTTTCTTTTAACTGATTTGAAGTGCCTTGATATTAAGTTTTAGTTCAGATCATGAGCATAGCAATTTTAATGACTTCAATCAAAAGCAGCTTATGTATTGGAAATGGTTCTAACTCTCCTCCCTAATTAGCATTATCTATCAATACAACCTTATAACATGTGTGATATTCCTACTCTGAGAGTTTATTAGACACTAATTTACTTTCTCTATATTGATTTGCTTGACTGAAATTTCAGTGTCACTTTATCAAACTGTGGTACACCTCTGTCTTCACTATTCTTTCCCTCCTCTTCTAAAGTAATAACACTCCCCATTTTCATGTAGACACATGGCCACTAGAATAGAGGTTTTTCTGTTTCCCAAGAAACTAAGCATGGTGATATGATACAGTCCAGCCAAAAAGATATAAACAGATGGGATATAATATGTAGAAAGTGCTTTTTAAAATTTTTTTAAGATAGAGATTTTTGCTATAGGGTATGTGTGCTCATTGGAGAGACAGAGAGAGAGAGACAGAAAGTGAGAAATCACACCCCTGGGGGGATGGCCATGCCACGATTCCTTTTTCTCCAGTCTCCTCTCAGGATTTCAGGCAAGCATGTACATGCACCCAGCATGAGTTTTTTAAGCCACTGGGTCTGGGACTCGAATTGTGGTTGACCGTGTAAAAGTCCAATGACATAACCATTACACAATCTCTGTTCCCAAGAAAGTACTCCTTATTTTATTTTATTTATTTTACTTTTTTTAGAGGTTTTTGATATAGGGCATGTACGCTCGCCAGAAAGACAGAGAGAGACAGAGAAACAGAAAGCAAGAAATCATTCTCCGGGGGGATGGCCATACTGCAGTCCCTTCTCCTCCATTCTTCTCTTGGCATCTTGGGAATGCATGCACGCACACACGCACGCACACATACCTGGCATGAGTTTAAGCCACCGGGTCCGGGACTTGAACTGTGATCGACTACATGGGAGGCCAGTGATGTAGCCATTACACTATCTGCTGGTTCCTAAGAAAGTACTCTTAAAGAAAGGGCATATAGGGGCCTGCAGATGGCATGGTGGTTAAGGCACTAGATTCCCACATGGCTGACCATGGTTCGAATCCCAGACCTAGTGACTTGAAAATCATGCCAGGTATGTGTGTATGTATGCCCCAAATCCTGATATGAGAAGGATTTTGCATGAGAAAGAGGAAGCATCCCCAAGAGGAGTGGTCACACAGAAATACTCTCTCCTCCAGTTCTCTCTTCTTTCCAGATTTTTGACATGCACATGTACCAAGCAGGTTTTTCAAGCCATTGGTGCAGAGATTTAAACACATGATCAATCATGAGGGATGTAGCTGCCTTAACCACCAGTTCATGCATTTGGCCCTAAATCCCTATTTGTCTATACGGAAACTGAACATGGAAAGGTTGTCGTTTGTTCATGTCAAAGAACAAATGTAAATAAAAATCTTCTGATTTATTGCTGATTCAGTATGCTAGAGGTAAGAGGAAAAGCATTTCAGAATTGCTTAACTTATTTCTTTACCCTAGAAATTGGTTCCTTACAGCTTCTGTAGCTGAAGATGTTCTTGAAATGCCTTTTTTGTTTGGAAGTTTAGCTGTTTTAAAAATAGAATTATTTTATGTACTAAAGTGAAAGTTACTTAAAATTGCAGAGTTAGGCCAGTACTGTATGGATTTATTTGAATATGATATTTGGCATATTTAAACACTGTTTTATGTTTAGAAGCACTTTGTTGTGTATATTTATGAAAAGTAATATAAATTGCTCCCCTTGGTACTATCTTTGATGGAAAAATGTCTGTTGTTTACCATGGAGATGAGGTGCTCAGATTCCTTTTAACAAATAGAGTCCAATAGGTCCATTAATTTGTGGTGCTTCAGTATGTGTGTGTGTGAGTGTGTGTGTGTGCGTGTGTGAGCGTGTGTGAGTACTTCGAAACCAACACAACAAAGCAAAATATGGGCATTTGTACTATAGTGTATGCAATACATGTGTTCCTTTAAAAATGACCAGATTCTGAAAAATCGCACACTAAAAATAACTGGCATTTTGAGGGAAACAGAATTGGAATTACTTAAAACATTTTAACCACTCAACACATTTAGCGTTCTAAGTGAACACTAGTTTTGAGTTATCAAAACAATAGCGATCTTACTAAAAATACTCACACAGCTATAATAACGTGTTAACTTCCCTATAAATAAATAACACAATAAATACAAGGTGTTAACCTTAAAGAGGAGGTGGTCTGATGCAGAGGACATAGGAAGTACTGAGTTTTCTGTGTTACGGAAACCAGGTCAGGCATCAGCAGTTTGCTTGTTGGTTTTGTACAAATGTGCAATATACACTTTTGAAGTTGAACATTTAGCCAGATTGAGCCCAGAGGAAGAGTGAGACGTGAACGGGCAGCATGTCCGGTGCTGTCTTCCTCCTTGGCTTGCTTGTCCACCAGGGCATGTGTACTTCAGTTCGGCTGCTGTGTTGTGGCACAATCTATAGTGTGCGTTAAGAAAAATTGGTCAGAAATCAGTAAGGCTTCTGTGTTGGACTGTCCCTATTTACCACTTGTGTATTGGCTAATTCTTCTTACAGCAATATACTCTCTAGAAAGCACTGTCCACTAAATGACTGTTAAACTTTCTTTCATTAAACTGGGAAGGCCTGTGGAGTAAGGGCAAGAAACAACATGAGTACGTTTGAAATATGAATGGAATGGGACGTATTAACTAATTCAGTCCTTAATCCAGCTGTGTGTGTAGTTGGAAGTGATGTTATTCAATGTTACAGATAAGGAAATGAGGGTTTGGAGAAAGTTTAAAGTGACTTTTCTTGGGTTAGTCAATAAGTAAAAACTGAAATTGGAGTTTTAAAATTTCTCTTCTGGTGCTCTTTCCCTTACCCACACCACTGGGGGAAAAAAAGTAATTTCCTTTAGTTGTTTATTAATTCAGATGTCCTGCAAACAAGATCCACCCACATCTAAGAGTTAGAATGAATGAGACCCATCAGTGGTACTCAACCATGTGGGTTAAATAAGAGAGAGACAAATAAGTGAAAAGGCAAAATTAATTTCCTGGCTCTCTGACCTTCGGATTTATCTTCTTGTGTTCCTTTCTAAACCGCACATCTGAGCCTGCGCGTGTGCCTTTGTTACTCTGCTTGTGTTCACTAAGTTCAATGGGGAAATAGAATTGTGGTGTCATCATGTGAAAAATAAAAGATGAAATAAGGAAAACATACATGAACAATAAAGCAGAGAATGGTGGGGAAGTGGAGGTGAAAGTTCTGAGAACCCATCAAAGACCAAGTTTTATTGTATTTTCATAATAGTCCAATGAGGTATCATTTTCACATTCTACAGAAGGGAAAAATGAGGCCCAGAGAGTAAAATACTTTGTTCAGCATCACACAGATCGAATATAGTGGTTATCAGGATTTGAAATCCAGTCTGGCTAATTCCACCTCTGGTTTTTTTTAAACTACACACATACCTGGCTGCTTCCCTCAAGGGTTGGAATATAGAATCTGATGCTCATGGGTTTAAGGTTGTGGGATGTTCTGTGGCTCTGTGAACTTGAGGGAGTCTTTAAGTTCTCAGCCTATTTTTCCTCATTAATAGAGGTGCTATTTCAGAGGATTATTGGGAAAGTTACATGGGATAACTCATATGGAAGTACTTTGTTAATGTCAGAACACTGTGCAAGCAATAGGCATTTTATTTTCTCTCCATAAAACTTCCAGCCCTTTACATTAAAAAGATTACACATAGAATTATTTTTGAGATTACAGAGCAAATAGTTTATATAGTTCTAAGAATAAGAGAAGAGTTTCTGGGATGAAGCAAAGATGTTTGATTCCAAAGCAAAAAGCATCTGCATGTTAAGAAAACCGAAGGAGGAACCACTGATTACAGCTACAGACACTGTAGAAATTTAACCACAAAACCAAACAGGTGGCCTATCATTCAGTCCTGTCTAGGAGCTGCAGAAGCAATAATATTCTTGTCTAGATTCCTATATTTAGGGACCATCCTTCTCTTAGCTCCCACTTCCCTCCCCTTCTTTCACATTCTATGACTGAAATTTTGACGTGATTGAGAATGTGTGGTGGAATCATGCTCTGCAATTACATTTTGCAGGATGGAGCTAGTCATATAGTTAGAGCAGTGGAGCTCAGGAAGGCTTAGTGCTCAGTGATGTTTCATGATGTGTTTAGGAAGTTGAACACTTTGGAGGCTTGATGGTGACCCACCAGTAAAATCCAATTCTCTGCAAGGCTGACCTGCACAGGAATTGTGTCTGGGATTGTTTCTGGTGACATACATGAACACATGCACGCTGGACACGTGCATGCCCATGGTCCAGGGTTGGATAAAGTTGGCCATGGATTGTATCATGAGACCGTATTGAGAATACTGTCTATCTCTTTTTTCTCATTTATGGAAACCATAAATACACTTTCAAGAAGAGATATTGGATATCCTGTATTAGTGTTTTCTTCCTTAGTTCTACCAGTACACATGGCTTAGAGCTAATCTGATATGCCTTCAAAATATTTCAGCCACATCACTTCTAAATTTAGTACATATTTAACAGATTAAAGAATGTATGGAGGAAGAAAAGATTAGAATTGTGGTAAAAGTTTTTTTTTATTTATTTTTTTTAGAGCAGATTCAATGTATTTGTTGACTAATATTTTATTAACAAGTAGTTCCACAAACCCAGAGAAAAATGAAACCTTTTCAGTTTGCTGTATAATTTGTTCAATGAGTGGAAGTTGAATTTGCTCCAATTTCAGGAGCATTTGGCATTCCATGTAAACTCATACTAAGTGGAAATTACCGAAGCGCCTACTCCTGACTTTGCTTCTTATTACTAATGAGTTGACTTCGATAATTTATTGGGTCTTCCTAGCTTAGTAGGATGCACATGTGTCTGTGTTTGTGGAAAGAATATAGTTTAATGTAAAGGTTATTTCCTTGTAGTGCTAAGTTTTCAAGATATGATTTAGGATGCTAGACTATCTTCCACTGTTTGCCAGTAATATGAGAGAGAGAACATCTACCTAAATTATAGACTTCCCTTACAACTGGGATTAGTCTGTAGTTTCTTTCTTTCTTTCTTTTTTTTTTTTTTTTTTTTTTTGGGAGAGGTTTTTGCTATAGGGTGTGTGCACTCACCAGAAAGACAGAGAGAGAGAGAGAGATAGAAAGCGAGAAATCACCCCCCAGAGGGAATGGCCACGCCGCAATCCCTGCTCCTTCATTCTCCTCTCGGGAACTTGGGCACGCACGCACACGGGCCCAGCATGAGTTTAAGCCACCAGGTCTGGACTCGAGCCGCTGTTAGCTACATGGAAGTTCAGTGACATAGCCATTACGCTAACTGCTAGTCCCAGTCTGTAGTTTCTTACTGTGTTCTTTTAATTTTATTAGTTTAGTCTTATTTATTAATGTGGAGATTGGAATAATCAATGTGTAGGAAATTAATTGCCTCATGGATATTATTTTTGATTGTTTAGAACATTAAACTGGCAGAACCCAGAGACCCTGCCTGCTGATTGTTAATGACTCCTAATATGTCATAATTTAATAATGCTTGTGGAAACAAATGTTTGCTTTATTTTATATTTGTGTATATTAAAAAGTCTGCCTAATGCAAATAATGATTTTTTGAAGTGATTCTGTAACTAGAACTACTAATAGGGCCTTCTGCCAAGAAATGTCCTTTTTATTATTGTCATTATAATTTCTAATTTACATATAATAGTTATACATATTTATGGAGTACAGAGTGGTTTTCCAAAACATGTGTACACTGTGTAATGATCAAAGACAGTAAACATATCTACCATTTCAAATATTTATCATTCTGTGTTATTCACATTCAAAATCTACTCTCCTATCTTTTTTTTGTTTGTTTGTTTTTGGAGAAGTTTTTATTTTTGCTATAGTGTGTGTGTGTGCTCGCCAGAAAGACAAAGAGAGAGACAGAGAGAGAAATCACCCCCCGGGGCGATGGCCACGCCTTAATCCCTTCTCCTCCATTCTCCTCTCAGGATCCTGGGCACGCATGCACATACACTTGGCGTGAGTTTAAGCCACCGGGTCTGGGACTCGAACCGCGGCTGGCTCCATGGGAGTTCAGTGACATAGCCATTACTCTAACTGCTGGTCCCTATTTTGAAGTATACATTGAATTGTAATCAATTATCATTCCTGTACTGTGCTTTGTACTCCAGATCTCATTTCACTTATCTGCTTGCCCTCTTGTACCTGTTAAGTGAGTTCTTCCCATTCCTCTCTCACCCTTCTTCCCTTTCCAACTAGTGGTATCCAGCGTTACACTGTCCACGTCTACACAATTGCATTATTTTTTAAAGACTGACCTGAATATTTTTATTTTAAAAAATCACTGTTTTCTGAAATAAAAAATATTAATACAGAGACACTGGTTTACATATTTATAAGTCTCTTTTATGGCTAGTGTAATAGAAAAGAGCTGCATTTTCATATATGCTTTGGTATTCACTTTATCATCACATGTTTCTGTTAATGGAGATGGAAAATCTGGCCTCACACTGGTATTTAGTTAGTAAAGAGAGAACCTCCTAGACTCCTTGAAAGGATCTCAAGAATCCTCAAGAGTCTTGAGACCATGTTTGAGAATCGCTTCTTCAGAGTTTACTTGAACATATTTATTTACAACAACTATTATTATGTGCAGTGGAGATTCTAATATGAACTTCCTGTTCTTTAATAAAAAGCCAGAAGGTTCTTGGGCAGATATGACTGAGAAAATGGCCTGTTTTGGACCAGTAACGGCATCTTTTTTCTTGTTGAATTTGAGGTCTGTTGATTGTTCTCGGTGGATCCTGTGCCACTCTCTTGTATATTAACTTCTTTCTATTAATATTCTATCAGAGTCATTCTTACTGATGGCAGAGAGATTTCTTTGTTTCTATGTGTAATTACCCAAGGTTCACACAAAGAACAGAACTTTACTCAGTGAAATTTTTGTTGGTATTTTTTATTGTGATTTTTTTTTTTTGAGAGTTTTTTTGCTATAGGGTGCATGTGCTCGCCAGAAAGAGAGAGTCAGAAAGACAGAAAGTGAGAAATCACCTCCCCCACACACTGCCCCGGGGGGGAGGGGGTGATGGCCACGCTGCAGTCCCTTCTCCTCTATTCTCCTCTCGGGATCTTGGGCACACACTCACATGCGCCTGGTGTGAATTTAAGCCATCAGGTCCAGGACTTGAACTGTGGTCGACTACATGGGAGTCCAGCAACATAGTCATTACACCAACTGCTGGTCCCAACTCAGTGAAATTTTGTAGGAAGGTTTGATTTCCTTCAATAATCTGAAAGTAAGTTATTTATTTATTTATTTATTTATTTATTATCTTTTAGCTCCCACCGAGTGAGAATATATGGTGTTTGTCCTTCAGTGCCTGACTTACTTCACTAGCATTATGTCTTCCAGGTTCATACATGTTGCCTTACATGGCTGAAATTCATCTTTTTTTTTATGGCCGACTCATATTTCATTTTGTATGCGTGTCACATTTTATTTACTCATTAACCAATTGTGGGCACTTAGATTGACTGCAGATCTTAGTTATTATGAATAGTGTTGTACTAAATATAGGAGTCCATATATATCCTCTTACCACGCTAATTTATCCTCCTTGGGTATTAAGTCAGTAGTGAGATTCCTGGATCAGAAGGTAGTTCTATTTTTAGTTTCCTGAGAAATGTTTATGGTGTTTTACACAATAGCAGTATAATATCCCTAATAGTGTATGAAAGTTCCCACTTCTCCATAACCTTACCAGCACTTATTGTTCTTTATTTTGTTTTGTTTGTTTAGGAATAGCCATTCTCACTGGGTAAAGTGATATACTTGTAGTTTTGATTTGTGTTTCTCTGATGATTAGTGATGTTGAGAATTTTTTGTTCTTGTCCCTTTTTGTGTCTTGAGAATTGTCTGATCAGACCAATTGCCCATTTCTAATTGGACTGTTAGGAGTTTTGTTTTTTTGCTGATAAACTGTTTGAGTTTTTAGATATGTTGCTTATTAATTCCTTATCAGATGGGTGGCTTGTGGATATTTTACCTGTTCTTTTTCACCTTTGTGATACAGAAGGTTTTTAGTTTGATGTAATCCCATTTATTTATTTTTGCTGTTGTTGCCTGTGCTTTTGCAATCTTATTTACAAAATGTTTACCAATGTCCTGGAGTGTTTATGCTGTGTTTTATTTTAGCGATTCCATAATTTCGAGTTTTACATCCATTTTGAGTTAATTTTTGTATATGGTAAAAGATAGGGTCTAGTTTCATTTCTCTTGATATAGATACTCAGTTTTCTCAGTACCATTTATCAAAGAGCCTGCCCTTTATCCACGGAATGTTTTCGGACCTTTGTCAAAAATCAGTTGGATGGGACCAGCAGTTGGTGTAATGGCTTTCTCACTGGAATCCCATGTAGTCAACGGCGGTTTCAATCCCGGACTTGGTAGCTTAAACTCATTCCGAGTGTGCGTGCGTGCCCAAGATCCTGAGAGGAGAATGGAGGAGAAGGGATTGCGGTGTGGCCATTCCCCCTGGGGGACTGATTTCTCACTTTCTGTCTCTCTGTCTCTCTCTGTCTTTCTGGCGAGCACACATGCCCTATAGCAAAAACCTCTCCAAAAAAAAAAAAAAAAAAAAAAAAAAAAAAAAAAAAAAAAAAAAAAAAATCAGTGGGATGAATATTCGTGGATTTATTTCTGTGTTCTCTATTCTGTTCCATTGGTCTATATGGCTGTTATTGTGATAGTATCATGTAGTTTGGATTAAGGAATTGTAATATATTTTGAAGTCAGGTAATATGATGCTGCAAATATTGTTCTTTTTGTATAAGATAGCTTTAACTATTCAGGATCTTTCGTAATTCCATAGAAATTTTATGATTTTTTTTTTCCTATTTCTGTGAAGAATGTCATTGGCATTTTGATAGGGATTGTAGTGAATCTGTAGATATCTTTGAGGAGTATCATCATTTTTTAATTTCAAATTTATTTATTTACATTCATTCACTGTACATCATTACAGTATACAAAATGAGATTTTCCATCCACCAGAATACATGTCTTTTATTTATTTTTTTCTTCACATTTTATTGATTCACCAAAGATCTTAATTAATCTTAATACTTTCAATAGCAAGTGCAGCTGATATATACATATCTATGAACACGTGTCTGACTTTAGGCATAAACCTCAGTGAGCAGAATGAACATACTATAAAACACCTAGCTGGGGCTATATAGCTTACTGTGGCCATTTAATTAGTAGGTATTTTTAATGCATTTTTTTAATTTCAAGAAAAATAGTTTCAGTTTTAATAGATTAAAATTAAAAAAATGTTAAGAGAAATTTACTAAAGACTTAAAACCAGGAGAAAGGTTAGGCTTCAGGTCAAACAGTAATTAGATGAAACCATCAACAGTTTAAGAGAAAACAAAGCGTAGAAGAAAGTCAGTAAAGTTTTAGTAAAAAGTCAAAAAATTCTATTTCACTAGTTCAGTCTTATGTAATTAATCTCTCTTCCATTGAATTGCAGTGTTACTGTGGTCTGATCTTTCCGTTTAAATTCTGGAAGTTAACATTCAACGTTATTATTGATTTTTCTGAACTTGTCCCTACTATTAAGTTTGCCATTCTCTTGGTTGTTTTTTGTACTCTTATTTCTATGTGTCTGACTTTAGTTTTCCTGCTATAGCACTCTCTTCAGCACTTCTTTTATTTGGACAGGTTTTTGCTATAGGGCGCGTGTGCTTGCCAGACAGACAGAGATACAGAAAGCGAGAAATCACCCCCCAGGGGGAATGGCCACGCCGCAATCCCTTCTCCTCCACTCTCCTCTCGGGATCTTGGGCACGCATTCACACGTGCTCGGTGGGAGTTTAAGCCACCGGGTCTGGGACTCGAACCATGGTCGACTACGTGGGAGTCCAGAGACATAGCCATTACGTTAACTGCTGGTCCCTCTTCAGCAGTTCTTGAAAGGCTGCTCTGATGTAGATAAATTCTTTCAGGTTTTGTTTATCTCAGAAGAGTATCCTTATTTTAACAATATTGATTCTTGGGACCAGCATAATGGCATAATGATTATGTCACTGGACTCCCACATAGTCTACTGCAGTTCAAATCCTGGATCTGGTGGCTTAAAACTCATGCCAGGTGCGTGTGCTTGTCTGCCCAAGATCCTGAGAGAAGAATGGAGGAGAAGAGATTGCAGTGTGGTCATCCCCCCAAGGATAATGTCGTACTCTATCTGTGTCTCTCCAGGAAGCACATGTGTCCTATAGCAAAAATATCTCTTTGAAAAAAAAAGCAAAAAACAATATTGATAATTTTAGTCTATCAACATAGGATGTCTTTCCACTTTTAGTTATCTAATTTCTCTCATGAGCTTTCTATAGCTTTAATTATAGAGATATTTTACCTCTTTGTTTAAATTTTCTATACATTTGCTTTTTCTGGGGTAGCTATTATAGATCAGATTACTTTCTTTATTTCTCTTTTCTTTTCTTAATTTTTAAGGTTTTTGGCATGGGGCATGTGTTTTCACCAGAGAGACAATGAGAGGGAAAATGAGAAATCACCTCCCAAGGGAATGGACATGCCACAATCCCTTTTCCTCCATTTTCCTTCTGGAATTTTGGACATGCACATACACATGTCTGGCAAGATTTTCAAACCTCCAGGTTCAGGACTTAAACTGTGATTAGCATGTGTGAGCCCAGCGCCTTAACCACCTTGCCACCTGCTGGTCCAGAATTGCTTTCTTGATTTCTTTTCAGCTAGTTTGTTATTGGTGCACAAGAATTTATTTATCAGTTCTAGGAGTTTTTAGTGGGTAATTTAACTTTTCTTACGTATATAATCATGGCATCTACAGACAGGGACAATTTAACATCCACCTTTTCAATGTGGATGCCCTTAATTTATTTTTCTTGCCTACTTGCTTTTGTTAGAACTTCCAGTGCAATGTTAAATAGGATTGTGTAAAGTGGACATCATTGTCTTGTTCCTGTTTTTAAAAGAAAAGCTTTCATCTTCTTCCCATTCAGTATTTAGTTAGTTATGAACTTGTCACATATGACCTTTATTAGGTTGCCTTTGAAGATATGTGCCTTTGATATTAGTTTTTTAAGACTCTTAATCATAAAAGAGATGTTTGTATTTTATTAGATCCTTTTCAAACATGGATTCCTATGCTTATATAGTTTTCCCCTTTCCTCCTGTTGATGAGATGAATCACATTTATTGATCTTTGTATATTGAACCATTTTTGTGTCCAAAAGATAAATCCTTCTTGATCATGGTGTATAATCTTTTTGATATGCTGTTGAATTTGTTTCCTAGTGTTTGGCTGAGCATTTTTGCATCTGTGTTGAGTAGAGATATTTATCTGTATTTTTTTTTTTTTTTGTCATGTCCTTGTCTGTTTTTAGTATCAAGGTAATGGTGGCTCGTAAAATGAGTTTGGGAGGATTCCCTCCTCTTGGATCTTTTAGAATAGTTTGAGAAGAATTGCTATTTGTTCTTTTTTTTTGAAAGACTTATGAAATTCAATAGTGAAATCATCCAGACCTTGACTTTTCTTTTTTAGGAGACTATTGCCAATTCAATCCCATTTCTTGTTATGATCTGTTTAGGCTATTATTTATTCAGTCTTGGTAGATTATATATCTCCCGAAATGTATCCATCTTTTTTAGGCTTTTCAAGTTTGTGGACAAACAGTTTTTCATAATAGACTCTACTAATCTTTTTAAAAATTTTTTTTGGTATTTGTTATAATGTCTACTTTGTCCTTTTTGCTTATTTTGGTCTTCTCTCTATTTTCCTTAGTCTAGCTAATAGTTTGCTAATTTTCTTCTTTTTTTTTTTTTTTTTTTCAAGTTTTTTGCCTTAGGGTGTGTGTACTCACTGGAGAAAGATAGTCAGAGGGAAAGTGAACAATCACCCCCTGGGGGGATGGCCACTCCACAATCCCTTCTCTTCCATTCTCCTCCGAGAATCTTGGGGACACATACACACATGCCTGGCATGAATTTCAAGCCACTGGATTTGAGACTTGAACCATGGTTGGCTATGTGGAAGTTTAGCTACATAACCACTACACCATCTTCTGGCCCCACTATTTTCTTTATCCTTTCAAAAAGCCAGCATTTTGTTTTGTTGAACTTTTGTATTGATTTTTTGGTTTTTATTTATTTCTGGTCTGATTTTTATTATTTCTTTCATTTCACTAATTTTTGTTTTGTTTGTTCTTTTCTAACTCCTTAAGAGTCATAATTAAGTTATTTATTTGCCATCTTTAATTTTTTTTTGAATGTGGGCACGCAGTGCTAGAAATTACTAGTACTGCTTTGGCTATATCCCATATGTCTTGGTACATTGTGTTTCTATTTTCATTTGTTTCAAGAAATATTAAGTCATTGAATAGCATATTGTTAAATTTCCATGCATTTGTATACTTTCTATAGTTCTTTTTGTTAATTTAATTTTGCTAGTTTCATTTGACCATGGCTAGAAAAGTTACTTGGTGTGATTTCTCTCCTTCAAATTTTCTTAAAGCTTGTTTTTTTGCTGAATATATGGTTGATTGATCCTGGAGAATGTTGTATGTGCTGATGGGAAGAGTGTGTATTTTGTACCTGTCTATCTGCAGATGTCTGTCATATCCATTTAGTCTTTGGAATACTCAAACTCCTATATTTCTTTGTTAATTTTTTGCCTAGATGACCTGCCTGATACTGAGAGTAGGGTGTTGAAACCCCCAGGAATTATTGTGTTAGAGTTTCTCTCTTTCTTTGGTTCTAATAGTATGTTTTATACACATACGTGCTCTGGAACTGGAGGTATATTTATTTATGATTGTTACGTCCATTTGCTTAATTGATCCCTTTATCACTATATTATAATCTTCTTTGTCTCTTCACCAATCTTGGCTTAAAGTCTATTTTATTTTATATTAGTATAGCTATTCCTGGTCATTTTAAATTTCCATTTGCATAGAAACCTTTTTCCATTCTTCATTCTTAGTTTGTGTATGTCTTTACAGATGAGGTAAATTTCTTGTAGGCAGCATACAGTCAGGTATTGGTTTTTATTGATTTTTTTTTTATATATATAGGCCAGATTATATCTTTTGATTGGGGAACTTAATTGACTTACCTTCAAGTTTATTATTGATAAGCCTAGACTTAACTCCTATTATTTAGTTGATTGTTTTCTGCTTGTTTTGTGTTTGTTTGTTTCTCTTTTCTTTTCTTTTCTTTTCTTTTCTTTTCTTTTCTTTTTTTTGCTATAGGGAGCGTGCGCTCGCCAGACAGACAGAGGCAGAGAGACAGAAAGCGAGAAATCACCCTCCAAGGGGGATGGCCACGCCACAATCCCTTCTCCTCCGTTCTCCTCTTGGGATCTTGGGCACGCACACACACGTGCCCGGCATGAGTTTTAAGCCACCGGGTCTGGGACTAGAACCGCGGTCGACTACATGGGAGTTCGGTGACATAGCCATTATGCTAACTGCTGGTCCTTGTTTCTTTATTATTGTTTATCTTTGTGATTTGGTAGTTTTCCACAGTAATAGAATTTACTTTCTTCTATTTATTTGCGTGATTGTTCTACAGGTGAATTTTCTACCTTTGCATGTTTTCATGGTGGTCTTTATCTTCCTTTCACTTCCAGGTGTAGGGCTCTCTAAGTTTTTTCTTGAAGAGGCAGTCTAGTATTAATTCTTTCAGTTTTGTTTGTCTGACTTTTTTCTCTCCTTCAATTTTGAAGGGTAGCCTGCTAGATAAATATTTTTGGTTAGAGGTTGTTTCATTGTTTAGTTTGTTATAGGGCATGTGTACTCGCTGGAGACAGTGAGGGAGTGAAAGTGAGAAAGCCTCAAGGAGGATGACCATGCTGTGATCCCTCCTCTTCCACTTTCCTCTCAGGACTCAGGATTTTGGGCAAGCGTGAGCATATGCCTAGTGTATTGTTTAGGCTGCTGGATCTATGACTTGAACCACATAGTCAGTCATAAGGGATTAGCTGCCTTAACCACCGTACCACCTGACTGGCCCTAGAAGTTGTTTTGTATGTTTGTTTTGGTCTTTCTAAATTCTGAATATATTAACCTGTTCATTTCTTTCTTTTCTTTTCTTTTCTTTTTTTTATTTTAAAGAGATTTTTGCTATAGGGCACATGTGCTCACTGGAGAGAAAGATAGCAAGAAATCATCCCCCAGGGGGGTTGGCCATGCCCAATCCCTTCTCATCTATTCTCCTCTCAGGCTTTTGGGCATGCACACACATTTGCCTGGCATGTTTCAAGCCACTGATCTGAGAGTCGTACCTGATCAGCCATGTGGGAGTCCAGTCGCTTAACCAGTATGCCACTGTCCTGTCCTGTTCTGTTCACTTCTGATGTGTAAGATTTCTACTGTGAAGTCTAATGGAGACTTGATGCTTTTCTCTTTTTATTTTAGGACTCTTTCTTTGACTTTTGGCAGTTTGACTATAACGTACGTTGGAGGAATCACTTTTATGTTCAATCTATTTGGCTTTCTTTATATTTTCTGAATCTGGATATCTATATTTCTCCCTAGGCTTAGAATGCTTTTTATTATTTCCTAAAGTAGGTGTTCTATGCCTTTTCTTTTCTACTTCTGAAGCTTCCATTATATGACTATTTTATTGCTTAATAGGTTGCGTACATTTTCTTCATTAAATTTCTTTTTCTTTTGGTTTGACTGACTTATTTCAAAATTTCTGTCTTCAAGTTCTGAATTATTTATCCTGCTTGATCTAGTCTATTGATGCTGACAGCTGTATTTTTAAATTTTGTATATTGATTTCTTTATCTCTAGGATTTCTATTTTTTCTTCTTTTTATGAGATTTTTGCTAGCCGGTGTGTGTGCTTGCTGGAGAGAGAGACAGAAAGTGAGAAATCACCCCCAGGAGTGATGGCCATGCCACAATCCCTTTTCCTCCATTCTTTTCTCAGGATTTTGGGCATGCATGCACATGCACCCAGGATGAGTTTTAAGTTACCGTGTCTGGGACTTGCATTATAGTCAACTACATGAAAGTCCACCAATATAACGATTATGGCATCTGCTTGTCCCTCTCTCTCTCTTTTTTTTTTAAAATATGTTTATCTATTAAGTTTCTCACTCATATCATAGATTGCTTTTCTGATTCCATTGAATTGTTTGTCTGAATTTGCTTGCATTTTACTGAGTTTCCTTTAGATCCTTACTCTAAATTCAGTGTCTTGTCATTTCTTCAATTTCCTTTTCTTTGTAGTCTGTTGCTGGAGAAGTACTGTATTCTACTGGAGATATATTTTCTTAGTTCTTCTGTGTGTTTTTGTGTTCTTGCATTGATTTCTGGGCATCTGAGAGAACAGTCAATTGCCTTTTCCTGTGACAGGCATGGCTTGTATAGGGAAGGACTTTTTCTTGTAGATGTGCCCTATACTATTTACAGTAGTGTGCTAAAATCCATGTTAAAATTTTTTTTCTTTTTTGCTGCATTTAAAAATCTGCTATTTGGAAAGAACTTTATGAATTGAGTGGTTACTACTGTTTGCAGTGGAATGCTCAGTTCATCATAGAGCCCCTTTCCACCATATTGCCCTGAAACATGAAAAAGATTTCTTACTATTAAAGCTATATTTCTGTAGAATGGGCCTTTCTGGAAGAGTAAGCTTCTTCTGAGAGGGACTAACAATTTGGGAATTAGTAGAGTGTCCTTGAGATTATTGATGCATTTCATGCTCTAGATGGATCTATATAGTCAGTAAACCCTGAGATTCCAGTACTGGGACCTTTCTCATTTCCATTATCCTCTAGCAATGAGGAAGTGCAAATCTTGTGACTAGTGGTACCCTTGATTACTCTTTTAGGGAAAAGCATTTTGAACTTTGTAATTAAGCACTATTTTCACATAACTTTAGTGCAGAAGCTAAATTCTGGAAAGCTTCTAGTCTTCTAATTCATTAACGCTTACTGTAGTTAGAGATTTACCTTTTTATGGGGTAGTAATAAAACACCTTCCAAGAGTGTGCTTGTATGTGTGCGTTACTGAATTATTCCGTAAGTATGAGATTTCGCTGCAAGTTTCTTTGTTGCTATAGCTTTTGGTTGGTTCAGTTTTGGTAGACACAAACAAATGTTCATGAAACCGTAATGTGAAAATTATAATTTATATAGAAGTCATTGAACTTTCATAGAAATTAATGAAAACCAAGAAACGTCAAGTAGTAATTTTCAATTAAAAAGATGAGAAAACTAAGATACCACATAAAAAGTTAAAGAAAAAAATCTAGAACAAACAGTATCTTTTAATAATCTTGCTAAAATATTGTATTATCTATAAAACCATTTTAATATCCTTATAAAAAATAAGACAATATGATGAATTTCCTTAAATCATTGTTAAATTAGTGAGATTTAAAAAGTCAAATGATGCCTATTAGGCATAGTAAAAGATTGCCATCTTTTAAGATTTAACAGAGTTTTGGATTTTACAAAACAATTTGATAATATTTCACTTTAGGCCTCCTGGTAACCCTTAGGGGTTATTATCTTGATTGTGTATGGCATATGAAAAAATTCAGTCTCAGAAATAGCCAAGATTATACATATGAAACATAAACTCAGGTCTTCTTTTCCTTTTTTTTTTTTTTTCCTTCTTAAAGTTTTATTTATTTATTTATTTATTTATTTATTTTAATTTTGTGGGGGAGGGGAGAGAGAGAGAGAGAGAAAGAGAGACAAAATGAGAAAGCAGGCCGCCAGGTCTGGGACTTGAACTGCAGTCATCCATGTGGGAGTCCAACACCCTTAACTACATGCCACCAGCTGGCCCCAATAAGCTCGGATTTTCTATTTCACAAAATAGTTCTTATTCTCTCTTATTTTCCCAATTCAAGTTTTTTCTCATCCCCCAGCTATCTAGATTCTTAGTATATCCATTTTAATAAAGTTAAGATAAAAATTGGAATGTCCTGTATGAGACACATCCGAATACCATTAGATTACCCAGGACAAATTTCCACATGTGGGATTTCTCTGTATTTTTTCTCAAGAACCCTGTCTTACCAGCTGAGTGTTTTTCTATCAAAAACAGTAGTCTAGCAGGCTTTGAGAGAAAAGTGATGGAAAAAGCTAAGGGAGGCAAATGACGATATTGTAGAAGCTGATGACTTTAAGGAGTACCTGGGACTCCTTCAATCTGCTTTAGAGATTCTTTCTAAACTACAGCTAGCGAATTTCCTCCCTGTGAAACAGCTTTCAAAACAAAATAAAGCCTTGTATTTGTTATGTGTTTCCCCTCTCACAGGGGGATGAATCAAGACAGAGTTGAGGGCATAGCCTGACACCAGTTTGTTATCTGGAATAAAAATCTATCTATTGCAGGTGGCTGTGAAAACAAAGGTGGGGAATGGAGTTGTTCATTGCATTCCTACAATGTCTCATATACTCCTAGGTGGTTGAGAAGTTGGAATTCAATCGTTTTTCTTACTCCTGTTCATCTCAGCTGTGTAGAGAATTGAAAGGCTTTATTTTAATGGCTATTACAACTTCAAAGAAAGTCAAGCTACCAGTAAGTTTCTGCTTCTGGTTTGTCTACAGATATACAGTTGGAGGATATAAAACATAATTGAGTTTTCAAAACAGCTTTCCAAATTAATAAGACTTCTTTAAAAGAGAGAGAGTTCATTGTTTTAGATATTTCATAGTGTCTTAGGTTGTAAAGAGACCAAGGAATCCTCTAATTCACCCCTCTCTCCCCAGTGTGCCAGAATTTTCTCACATCTGTGTACGTTCTTTTAATAGAAAGGTGTATACACCTCAAGACAAAGTCAAGGTTGGACACTTCAAACATTATCAATTAGTTCTTTAATTAATATAAAATCTATTTTTTCTGGCACTATTTCCCCTGGTTCTGAGTTTACATCGCTAGATTTACATAGACTATCTATTCTTTCACACAGAACTACTTCACCTACACCAGAACATCGATCATAGCTTCTCCAAGTTGTAGGATTAATGTTTCTGTTGGACTTAACCATGTATCACATGATGTGATTTGCAGACCTGTTATCCTTGTTGGCCTCCTCTTGGCAGGCTCTTTTTGGCTTAGGCCTTGCTTAACTTCTGTTCTGTACTTGTAATTTCCATTACCCTTCCTCATATGATTACATTAGAAACTCCATGGTACTTTTTAGAGTAAATATTTAAAGGTCAGCTTCATAAAAATGCAAGAACTGTAGCAGAGGCTGAAGAGTGCTGCAGTGGCTGGAAGGGAGATTTGGTGATAAACATAACCCAGGAATGATTTTGGAAACTAGATTGTTCTCTTAGTTCATTATAATTTAAATGTTTCTGGACCAACAGAATTCTTGCTGCATCCGCTGAATTCTTCCTGCATTTTATTGATTTTTCTCTCATGACATGATCATTTTTCATTTTTGCACTACCATAAATCTTTATACTGTGAATGAATGAATGATCGTCTTATTCTCTAACATCAGATATCTGAATATACGCTCTATTACTCATTTCACTTCTCTGTAAAACATCACCAGTCAAACTTGTAGTCAACTAATAAAATTGTCCAGCGTGCTCTACCCGTGAATAGTTGGTTATTTACATTTCTTAGGTTTGATTGTGGATTAGGTGAAGCTAGTGAGTGTATTTAGAAATAAAATATCAAACATAATGGGTAGATCTAAGGTCTTAAACTTAGTGTGTAAAGAATTCATAAGGGACCAGCAGATGATGTAATGGTTACATCACTAGACTCTCATATGGCAGGCCATAGTTGGAGTCTCAAACCTGGAGGCTTGAAACTTGTGCCAGGCGCCTGTGTGTGTGCCCAAAATTGTAGAGGAGAATGGAGAAGAAGGGATTGCAACATGGCCATCCACCCTAGTGAGGTGATTTCTCGCTTTCTGTCTCTGTGGCTAGCACATGTGCCCTATGGAAAAGAAAAAAAAAATCTCTCCCCCAAAATAAAAGTGAATACATAATAATAATAATAATAATAATAACAATATAATAGTGAAAATGTATTGTTAATTTTACCATATGTGAGTCACTGTTGTAAGCATTTTACATATGCTTTGTAATTTAATCCTTAAATTACTCATAGATTTGGAGAAGTTAAGGAATATACCAAGGCTAAACTGCATATGGTGGAACCAAGATTTAAACCCAGCTTTGTTGTAAACCTATTCTGTGACCTTTATGTTACAATGCTTTAGATATAATAGATTCTCAGTCAATTCTTATTAGCATTATTTAATCTTCAAAATAATAATAAGGAGTTTTACAATCTTGGTAATGACATTTATTCAGTAAACATCAGCACAGTGGTGGAGTGAGTATCTGACCTGTAAAATACCTTTCTCTTTGCATTTTGTCTGACTTTTATTTTATCTTCTAATTTCTAATTTACATTTGGTTGTTATATACTTTGTGAGGCACACATGGATTTTCAAAGCATGCATGCAGTGTGACAGTCAAATCAAGGATTCTATCATATTCATTGTTGTTAACAAAGATCACCACATTGTGTGTGTGTGTCTGTGTGTGTGTGTTTATGTGTGTGGCCATGTCTGTTTATATTACTCAGTTGTAGTAAGTCATTTTACATCCCATTTTCACTGTCTGTCTGTTTTCCTGTGTATGTTAAAAACTTTTTTTCCTGATATCCTCCTTTCCCTTTAACTCCTTCACCACCTGTGTAATCTATGACATCTGCATTTGTCCTCCTTACTTCCATGTTTTAAAGTCTTTAAAATTCTGCCACAAACTGCAGACATTTGATATATATTGAGCAAGGACATTCAGTGTTTGTCTTTCATAGTCTGGCTTTTTTCACTTAGCATTAAGCATTAAATCTATTATTATTTTTAAATTTGCTATAGGATGTTTGCACTTGCCAGAGAGAGGAAGAAAGAGAGTGAGAAAGTCCCCCCTCCCCCAACACACACACAGGGATGGCCATGCCACACTCCTTTTTCTATTCTCTTTATGGGATTTCGTGCATACAAACACACACACACACACACACACACACACACACACACACATACACATGCCCAGCATGTTCTTCAAGTTGCCAGGTCCAGGACTCAAACCGTACAGTCAACCATGTGGGATCCAGATGCCTTAATCACCATGCCACTGTCTGTCCCCAAAATCTCCTATATTTGACCACTTTGTATCAGATGACAGAATTGCATTGAGTAGTATTCCATTCTATGTATGTGCCACATTTTAAAAATCTGGTCATCAGTTGTTAGACACTTAAGTTGATTCCATGTGTTAGCTACTGTAAATAATGCTACAATAAACATGGATGTGCAAATACCTTTCAGACTGGGTGACTTCATATCCTTTGGATAAATACATTGGAGTGGGATTACTGGGTCATATGGTACTTATAGCTGTGAATTTTTGAGGGATCTTCATATTGTTTTTGCAATGGCTGTACTAGATTACATTCCCACCAACAATGCAGGGGGTTCCCCTTTCACCATAGCATCACCAGCACATTGCTTTATTGATCATAGCCATGACTACGGTTAAGTGATATTTTATGGGATTTTGATTTGCATTTCACTTATGATGAGAAATGTTGAACATTTTTTCATATGGCTTTTTGGTCATTTGTATGTCTTTCTTTTAAAGCTGTCTGTCTAGATCACTGCCCATTTTTTAAAATCGGATTAGTTTTTATGCTAAACTGCTTGAATTCCCTATATATTCTAGTTGTTAATCCATTATCTGAATCATAGTTTGTAAATACTTTATCCTCTTCTGTGAGCTGTCTCTTTATTGTTTTCTTTGCTGTCCAGAAGAGATTTAGTTTGATATAATCCTACTTGTCTATTTCCAG
This sequence comes from Tupaia tana, assembly GCA_026018925.1. Lineage (NCBI taxonomy): Eukaryota > Metazoa > Chordata > Mammalia > Scandentia > Tupaiidae > Tupaia > Tupaia tana. The sequence goes on along the minus strand of JAKSZU010000007.1, from coordinate 125,728,653 downwards.
TGTTGTTACCTGCACTTTAGGGGTCTTACTTAAGAAATATTTGACTATTTCAAAGTCTTCAAGTGTTTCTCCTGTATTTCCCACAAGTAGTTTTATAGTTTGAGGCTTATATTTAGATCTGTGATCCATTTTGAGTTGACTTTTATTAATTGTGAGAGATAGGGGTCTAGTTTCATTTTTCTGTAGGTGGATATCCAGTTTGCTCAGCACTATTTGCTGAAAATATCATATTTTCTCCATGAATTGTCTTGCCTTTTGTAAAAAAATCAGTTGGCTGTATGCTTTAGGGTTTATTTTTGAGATTTTTCTCTTCCATTCTATTGGTCTATGTGCCTGTTTTTGTGCCAGTACCATGCTGTTTTGATTATCACAACTTTGTAATGTATTTTGAGGTTAGGTGTGAGATACTTCCCACTTCATTGTTTTTGTATTGTATTGACTTTGCAATAGGGGGTCTTCTATGATTCCAGACACATTTTATGTATTTTTTTATATTTCTATGAAAAATGTCACTGGTAATTTGATAAGAATTGCTTTGAATTTGTAAATTAATTTTGGTAGAATCAAGCTTTTCATTATATTGACCTTTCCAATCCAAGAATATTGGTGCTTTTCTATTTTTTGTATCATTCTCAGTTTTTCCTTTAGTATTTCATAGTTTTCTTTGTAGAGGTATTTCATCTATTTGTTTAGATGTATCTTTGTGTGTGTGTGTGTGTGTGTGTGTGTGTGTGTTTGGCTATGGTAAATGTGGTTGCTTTCTTCAGTTCTGCCCTAATCCATTCATCATTGATGTATAAAAAAGCTATAGATTTTTTGTATTGATTTTGTATCCCACAACTTCACTAAATTTGTTTATTACTTCTAGAAGCTTTTCTGTGAATTATTTTGGATTTTGTATGTATTAATTACATTTGTATTGTATTAATTATTAATTTCTATGTGTTAATTGTATAGAGGCAATTTAACTTTTTCCTTTATTACTTGATGCCTTTATTTCACTCTTTTGTCTAATTGCATTGGTCAGAACTTCCAAAACTATATTAAAAAAGTAGTGCAGAAAGTGGATAACCTTGTGTTGTTCCAGTTTTTAGTGGAAAAATTCAGATTTTTTCCCATTCAGTATGATGTTAGCTATGGGTTTGCCATAGGCAGCTTTTATTCTGTTGAGAAATATACCTCTGTACCTGTTTTGCTGAGACTTTTTTTAAAGAATTATTTATTTAATTTTATTTATTCATTCATTTTGTTTTAATTTGATCAGAGAGAGAGACAGACAGAGAGAGAAAGAGGGAAAGTGAGAAGGCAAGCCACCGGGTCCAGGACTCGAACTATGGTTGGCCATGTGGGAGTGTCTAGCACCTTAACAACCACACCACCTGCTAATCCCTTGCTGAGACTCTTAATCATGTGGGAATGTTGTATTTTATCGAATACTTTTTCTTCATTTATTGATATGAACATATTTTTATCTTTCCTTTTGTTAATGTGATGTGTTACATTTATTGTTTTGCACATGTTGAATCATCCTTCCATATCTGGGATAAAGCCTACTTGGTATGGTATATACGTATTTTTTAATTATTTATTTTTTATTTATATTTGTTATTATTATTATTATTATTTTTAATTTGACCATATAGAGACAGAGTGAGAGAGAGAGAGAGAGAGAAAAGAGAAAAGCAAGAAAGCAAGCCATCAGGTCCAGGACATGAGCCATGGTTGGCATGTGGGAATCTAGCACTTTTACCACATCATCTGCTGGCCCGGTATATATTTCTAATGTGCTGTTGGATTCACTTTGCTAGTATCTTGTTGAGAATTTTTGCATCTTTTGTCATCAGGAATATCAGTCTGTAGTTTTTCTTTTCTTTTCTTTTCTTTTCTTTCTTTCTTTCTTTCTTTCTTTTCTTTCTTTCTTTTCTTTCTTTTCTTTCTTTCCTTCCTTTCCTTCCTTTCCTTCCTTTCTTTCCTTTCCTTTCCTTTCCTTTCTTTCCCTTCCCTTCCCTTCCCTTCCCTTCCCTTCCCTTCCCTTTTCCCTTCCCTTTTCCCTTCCCTTCCCTTTTCCCTTCCTTCCTTCCTTCCTTTTCCTTCCTTCCTTTCCTTTTCCTGTCTTTCTTTCTGTCTTTGTCTTTCTTTCTGTCTTTCTTTCTGTCTTTCTTTCTGTCTTTCTTTCTGTCTTTGTCTTTGTCTTTGTCTTTGTCTTTGTCTTTCTTTGTCTTTGTCTCCTTTTAGTATCAAGGTGATGGAAGCTTCATAAAATGAGTTTTGAAGAGTTCCTTCCATTTTTTTTTTTTTTTTTTTCTTTTGGAGAGGTTTTTTCGCTATAGGGTGCGTGCGCTCGCCAGACAGACAGAGAGAGACATAGAGACAGAAAGCGAGAAATCACCCCCCAGGGGGGATAGTCACGCCGCAATCCCTTCTCCTCCATTCTCCTCTCGGGATCTTGGGCACGCACGCACACGCGCCCGGCGTGAGTTGTAAGCCACCGGGTCCGAGACGCAAACCGCGGTCGACTACGTGGGAGTCCAGCGACATAGCCATTACGCTAACTGCTGGTTCCCCCATTTTGATATTTAGAAATAGTTAGTGAAAATTGGTGTTACTTTTTTGAAAATTTTTTAGAATTCAGAAGCAGAGCCATTGAGACCTGGGCTGTTTGTTGTTTATCTTGGGAGACTGTGTCTTACTGATTTAATTTCATTGCTTGTCATTGGTCTAGTCAGGTTTTTTATTTCTTCTGGTTCAATCTAGGTATATTGTATGGGTCCAGCAAGTTGTTAATTTCTTCTGGGTTTCCCAATTAGTTGATGTATAGTTGATTGTAATATTACCCAAATGACCTTTATTATTTCTGTAATGTCCATTGTAACATTCCTTTCTTCATTCTTGATTTTATTCACCTGGGTCCTTTCTCTTTTTCTTAGTCTAGTTAATGGTTGATTTTGTTTATCCTTTAAAACAAACAAACAAAACGCTTTTTTATGTTTTTATTTGTATTTTTTTTTTTCTCTATTTCATTTATTTCTACTCTAATCTTTATTTCTTTTATTCTAGCACTTTGGGAGTATTTTTGTTGTTGTTTCTGCTTTTCAAGTCCTCAAGACGCATCATTAGATTATTTATTTGTCATATTTCTATTTTTTTCTTGTTTGTACTAATTGTATATACTTTCCTCTTCCAGCTACTTTCAGTGTGTTCCAGAGATCATGGAGGGTTATGTTATCATTGTCATTTGTCTCAAGAGAGTTGTTAATTTTATTTTTCATTTTGTCTGTAGCTTTAAAGTCATTCAGGAATGATTTCCTCATCTCGTGGAATTGATTGCCTGATTTCTCTTGTTATAGCATTTGGTTTTATTATAATCAGTATTCTGAATTCTATTGGATTGTCAGAAAATTCATGCCATGTTTTTCTATGCAAAAATGCATGATGACTTTTCTGATGACTCAATATTTCTTTCTTAGGTATTTTCTATTGTGGTTGAGGAATTATTGTGTACCATTGGGGGACAGATATTTCCTTTTTAAAAAATATTTCTTATGTCTCTGCAGTGATTTTTAGGCATCAGCTGGAGTACTTGCTTCTTCCTCATTTATGAAGTTGGTCCAATAATGCCTGTGGGGTGAGACAACTCTCAGGACCCAGATGTAGCCCTGGGAAGGGTAGTCCAAGAGAACAGATATCAGATGTGTCTTTCTTTTTTTCTTTTTTAAAAATATTTCTTTATTTAATTTTATTTGTAATCCTTACTTTTTAATTTGTCCAGAGAGAGATAGAGATAGAGATAGAGATAGAGAGAGAGAGAGAGAAAGGGAAAGTGAGAAAGTAAGGCCCAGGTCCAGGACTCGAACCGTGGTTGGCCATGTGGGAATCCAGTGCCTTTAACCACCACAGCACCTGCCAGCCCCACAGATGTGTCTTTCATATCTAAGACAGACTTATACTCTCTCTTTTAAAATAGTTTCAAAGAGTTTCTTTATCTGTTTTTTGAAAATGAGGATCTGACATTGGAAGTGTTGCTTTAATTAGTTTTTAACATTGTTGGGGCAAACAGTTAAACAGAAGAAATCTAGTCAAGAAGAGCACATTTAATGTCGAAATCATGGAAAGGCCAAACTATGGATTGATCTATACATCTGTTTAATTACATTTCATTACCTTTAATTTAGCTTTCCATCATGGTGGTTTAATCCTATAGATTACATGATACATTCTTTTTTACACTCAGATGTATGACATCTGCCACTTAAGGCAAATCACATCAGATGAGAGAGCCAGGAGGCCTCACTGGAGTTAGAACTTGCCATCAAGTATTGATTGACTTACAGGTCAGCATTTTCTGATATACAGATGTAAAACCTAATTATAAACCATCTTTTATGTTTTATATGTACATCTTCTCCACCAGCAACACACATGAATCCTTGTCAGATGTCTCTAGGGTTTCTTAAGTTCCTACAGCTAAAGAACATTTTCTTTTATCTAGTACCAAGGACAGCACCACACCGACCAGCAATTATAGACTCATAAGAACCTGATCTTATGTGGTGGTTGATGATTAGGCACCTTATACTCATTATGGTATAATATTAAAGGAAACATATGGTATGCTAATATCACCAAGCCCTGCATGGAAGATTAGCTTTTCATCACATTATCTTAACTATTAAGTCTCCTGAGAACTATTTTGTGTAAGATAATGTTGTAAGGAGACAGGTTTTTCCACTATTAGTAATGGTCATCCCTTCTATAAAGACCTCCAGGCAGATGTAACTGGGTTCTCAAGCGTCTGGATGTTTTAAACTGCTGAAACAACCAAGTGTACATTGCATGTTCTGTTTGTCATTGACAGACTGCTTTTTATTACTCTCAAACAGGGTTTCTCTCTTCTAATTATAATATTTTTGTATTTTATCGAGATAAATTTAGAAAATATTCTGTAATTCCCTTGATATTTAATGATTACATGTATAATTTACTGGTGTACATTGGATATAGAAGGTTTTTGTGTGGATATGGGTTCCATTTAACCCTTTGAGAACACCAGAGGATAAATAAAAGCAACATAGTTGGCCAGTGAGGAAGATAGACTATTACTAGGTGTTTCACAGATACAAAGGTTTTTTTTTTTTTTTTTTGTCAGATAGAAAATATGAAGTGATAACAAAAAATGTTTATTTTTCATCCCTTTATTTTCACCATATGGGAAATAAGACAAAGCATTGTCTACAAAGGTACATGATAATAATGTCTAATTCAGACTTGTTTATTTTTTTGATGTGAGTCTGCACATAGGTGTTTTTTAAATTATTTATTTAATTTTATTTATTCACTCATTTATTTTAATTTGACCAGAGATAGACACAGAGAGAGAGAAAGAGAAAGTGAGAAAGGAAGCAACCAGGCCCGGGACTCAAACCATGGCTGGCCATGTGGGAGTGTCCAGCGCCTTAACCACCATGCCACCTGCTGGTCCCCACATATAGGTGTTTTGGAGGAAGAAAAAAAATCCTGCTATCCTTGGTAGAACAGCATCAATTTTGTTTTCAGGAATTTTCCTTAAAGAAAATTAAATTTATTTTTGGGTAGTTAACAAAAGTAAGGTAGCCCGTTGTGAAATGTCGGTATAGAGATCCAAGTTGGATAAACGGAATATTAGAGAGGATGGTGTAAGATATTAAAGCAAGGGACCAGCAGTTGGCGTAATGGCTATGTTACTGGACTCTCATGTAGTTGACCACGGTTCAAGTCCTGGACCTGTGGCTTAAACTCACACCGGGCATGTGTACATGCATGCCCAAGATCCCTAGAGGAGAATGGAGGAGAAGGGATTGTGGCATAGTCATCCCCCCTGGGAGGTGATTTCTCACTTTCTGTCTCTCTGTCTTTCTGGAAAGCACACGTGCCCTATAGCACAAAAACAAAACAAAACAAAACAAAAGAAAACAAAACAAAAACAAACAGAAAACCTCTCTTAAAAAAATGCTATGAAAGCAAGGCATCCCAGATAGCAGCCAAGCCTCAGAGGTGAGCAAGCATGCTTACATGTCAAGCTGGCAGAGACCAGAATGGATGGCCTTTACATAGGTTGTCTTGGGAGTAGATGAAAATTCAAGATGAGAATAGGCAGGAAGTTAAAATTCAGACAGATTAAATTAATCTGGTCAAAGTGCTGGCAATCAGAGTGTGGCTATGTGAGTTTGCATTGACACAGAGCCTTGATTGCAAAGCATGTGGACAGATATTAACCCCAAGTTAGAAGTGGACCTGGACCTAGATTTTCTGATGACTAAGCAGCTGTACCCTGGTTTGGAGTTGGTAAGAGCAGTGATCATTTCAAAAATCTATAGAGTTAGAGAGAACAGCCCTTCTTCAAGAACCAGCTCCATGGCTCCTGCGATCTAGCCATTTTTGGGGAAACCGAGGAATGAAGAGATCCCACTGATAATTCAGCCTCCAGTATAGACAACTCGCATGGTAGGAAGACTCAGGCCTCCTCTCTCTGTATCTGTCTTTGTCTCTCTCTATCTCTGTCTCTGTCTCTGAGTCCTCTCTCTCTCTCTCTTTTTTAAATTTTTGCTTTTTAGAATTTTGTTTAAAGTGAGGCATCTTTCTGGGCCTGTTGGCCCCGCCTAGCCCTTTATCTTGTTAATAATTCCCTCTCCCACTCCCCACCCAGGAGAGTCAGAGGGAACAGAACAGCCCTTCTTCAAGAACCAGCTCCATGGCTCCTGCGATCTAGCCATGTCATGTGGTTTTCTAATTTTTGTTTTTTTTTGAAATTTTTTGAATATTAATTTTTCTTTTTTTTTAGTTTTTTTTTTTTTTAAAGTTTTTCTCTTCATTTTTTTCGTGTTTTCTTTGTTTGTTGTCTTTTTTTTTTTTTTTTTTTGGCTGTTGTTCCTTTTCTTTCCCTCTCTCTGTTTCCTTTTCTACACAGTCCTTGACCCTCAGATTGAACTTCCACGTTTGGGACAAAATCGACCATCCACGAGATGACTAGAAATCGCTGCAGGACCACAAGAAATATGGGGAAGCAGGAAAATACCTCTCCTCTAAGGAAAAAGGATAACTCCTCTTCATCCACACACAGTTCAATGGAAGTCATGGAAATGTCTGATAAAGAATTCAGAACATTCATAATGGAAAGCTTACAGAGATGGATGAGAAGAGAGACAAGGAACTACTGAAGAGGAAGGAGAAAGGAGTTGAAGAGTTCCAGGAGGTGAGGAAATTCATGCAAGATCTAAAAGAGGAATTTCACACATTACAAAAGAATCAGATGGAACTGTTAGAGATGAAGGCTATAATACAAGAAGTCAAAATTTCCCTTGAAAGTACTAAAAGCAGACTAGATCATACAGAAAATAGAATCTTAGATGTAGAAGAGAAAATTGCTGGCCTAGAAAAATCCACCAAAATGGCGCCAAAATTTGAGAATAATATACGAGAAATAGTAGATAATATTCAACGTCCAAACATCCGGATAATAGGCATCCCAGAAGGCGAAGAAACTCATAGGGCATTGATAATCTATTTCATGAAATCCTGCAAGAAAACTTTCCAAACCTGGAGAGGCACTCAAAGATCCATTCCCAAGAAGTACAGAGGACCCCAAATAGAATCAACCCAAGAAGATCTTCTCCAAGACTCATTATAGCCAGATTGACCAAAACCACAGACAAAGACAAGATACTAACACTGGCAAGAGAAAAACGGCAAGTTACCTACAAAGGATATCCCATCAGACTAACGGCAGATCTCTCATCAGAAACAATGCGAGCGAGGAAAGAATGGGAGAATATATTCAAAGTATTAAGGGAAAAGCAATTTCAACTGAGAATTCTGTACCCAGCAAGATTATCGTTCATTTGGGAAGAAAAGACACGAACATTCCTAGATAAACAAAACCTGAAAGAATTTACCAGCACCAGACCAGATCTCCAAGAAGTTCTTAAGGGAGTGCTATGTCAGTAAAATTAAATGCAGACACACAGAAATAAGAGTTCAGAAACTAAGAAAATGGGCAACTTAATTGTAGGGACAAAGTCTGGAGTCGAGTATTATATCCCATAGTTCAATCTGGAAGATCGAACCTCAACAGAAACAGAAGAAAATTAAGTACATGAGACTGAACTGATGAAACAGCATTCTATGACTTGACTAAAATATTGCTGCTTTTCTTCTAAGCTTTGTTGTCTGGTTTTAAGGATTTTTGTCCTGTCTTGAGCTGTCAATGGATTCATGTACCTACTATTTGAACAGAATACTAACCTGTTTCTAGGCCTGAAGTTTCAAGGAAATATCCTTACCAGTTCAAAACTGCTTTTCTTGAAACCATCAGCTGAACTTGCTATTGTAAGTAGTTAGATTACTTATAATATTGTGTGATCAACAAAATGTCGGGGGAAAAGGAATTGAAGATAACTGTAGACAGCAGAGATAGTGTAATAAGAGAGTGGAATAGGGCAGAGGGTCAGACATGGGGTACAAAAACATATATATGAAAGTAGTAATGGAATTTTATGGATGATAACATGCATGATTAAGCCACTATCCAGTTTATTCTAGATGGGAAACCACATTTTGTATGTTGTGATGATGCTCAGGGAATGAATGTAAATTAATAAAAAAAATTTTTTTCAGAAGAAAAAAAAAGGCATTAAAAATACCTATCTGGGGAACCAGCGGTTAGCGTAATGGCTATGTCGCTGGACTCCCACGTGGTCGACCACAGTTCGCGTCCCGGACCCGGTGGCTTAAAACTCATGCCGGGCGCGTGTGCATGCGTGCCCAAGATCCCGAGAGGAGAATGGAGGAGAAGGGATTGCGGCGTGACCATCCCCCCTGGGGGGTGATTTCTCGCTTTCTGTCTCTATGTCTCTCTCTGTCTGTCTGGCGAGCGCATGCGCCCTATAGCGAAAACCTCTCAAAAAAAAAAAAAAAACCTATCTGATGACTGCAGTAAGCTATATAGGCCTAGGTAGGTGCTACTTTATAGTATGTTCATTCTATTCACTGAGGTTTATGCGTAAAGTCAGACTTGTGTTCATGGATATGTATATTTTGGCTGTGCTCACTATTGAAAATATTTAGATTTATTAAGATATTTAGTCAAACAATAAAATGGGGGAGGGCAGAGAAAGCAACAATAGATACCAGACACAATGTGGGAGGTGGGTGGGAGATGGCAGAGGGTGAGATAGGGAATCAAGGATGGGAGAAAAGGCAAAATATACAGAAAACAAGAAATGGAAAATTATGTGTTGACAATAACACACATCTTGATGTGCTTGATTGAGCCAATATACAGTGCACTGTGAATGGAAAAATCTCATTTTGTATGCTATAATGATGTACAGTGAATGAATGTAAATAAATAAAAAACAATCTATAGAGTTACAAACCATAGAGCATACAATGTACCTGGTAGTCCTTTATTTGACTTATGGGGAAATAAAGCTTTCTATATGCTAAATGATTTGTCTAAGGTTTCTAGCTAGTAGTAAGTCTCAACACTGAAAACAGCCACCTACCACGTGTCAAAAAATGTTAACATGAATAGATTTCTGTGAAAAACTCGAGTGGCTATTTTTAACAATCCTTAAGAGGATCCACCTCTAGCCAAATACACAGCCTAGATATTTCTGAGACAGTCTAAAAAAATTTCCAAAAAGCCATTAAATGCAAGATCAAATGTAATTTAATATGTACATAAATTATAATCGTCTGTAAAAATAACCCCTTGAATTCAAATATAATTCTTCAAGCCATATGTTTCCTAAGAAACCATTTTCTATCAAAAATTAGGTTATGAACATTCATAATTGTTTCATTGGGAAAATTATAGTAAGGAGTTTCAGATTGCTAATTACAGTTATTTTTCTTGTAGGAATTTTAATAATAAGAGCTTTAAATATATATATTAATATATAGCCATAGAATCAAAGCACCCCTAAGTAAATTTATTCCTGATTACTTCTAGTTTTGTTCAAGAGTAATGGCCTTTCTTTTCTTTCTACCACACCAGGAGTATCACTGGCACTGGCATAGCATTCTTTCACATTCTTTTTTTTTTTTTTTTTTTTTTGAGAGGTTTTTGCTATAAGGTGCATGTGCTCACCAGAAAGACAGAAGGTGGAAAATCACCCCCCGGGAGAATAGCCATGCCTCAATCCTTTCTCCTCCATTCTCTTCTTGGGATCTGGTGAGCCACCAGGTCTGGGACTCGAACTGCAGTCAACTACGTGGGAGTCCAGCGACATAGCCATTACGCCAACTGCTGGTCCCTCTTTCACATTCTTATCATTTTCCATTAAGTACCGTACCCTTCCAAACAGATGTATTGTGGGGATCTAGCTCTTGATGTTGCTAGTTCTGTCATTGCAATAATGACTGACATAATGGAACTCAAGTGATGACAGTATCCTTTGGTTGACTTATTAACCTATTTTGTAGGGTTTTCTTTTTGCTTGCTATGCCTTATTTGAAAAGGAATTTAGTACAGATACGTTCACTCTTCAGGCTTTTTAGTTTATTTTCTTCACTGCAATATGAAAATATTCATATTAGATAGGTTATGGCTTGTGAAGTTTATTTTTGAAATTGTATATTAAATCATCAATTGTATTTCCTTTCAAATACTAGAATGTTCAGAAGTCATATCTGTGACTTACATCTAAGAATATAAGGAATTACATGGCAGTTAGTCTAATTACCTCACTGTATCTATGGTTTGATCCTACTTTTTCTACTTCTGTTTTTGCTCTTCTGAGATTTGTTATTCATTGAAAAATTTTGTTTATTTTTTATCATTGACCTTCCCTATCTTTTATTTATTTTTATATTTTTGAGAGTTTTCTTTTTTTTTTTTCTATAGGGCACATGCAATCTCTGGAGAGATAGGGAGAGAAAGTGAGAAATACATGGCCTGCCCAGAGGATTTTGGGGATAAGTTTCAAGCTGGGAAAACCTCAGTTGACCTCATGGGAGTCCAGTGCCTTAATCACTACACCACCTGCTGTCCCTCTCCCATATCTTTTAAAAGTTTCTTTCTTTCATGAGAGAGAGAGAGGCATCACCAACAGAGTCCCCATGCCACTATCCACATCCACCAATCCCAGTCTTAGCCAGCCCAAGTCACAGGTGCACATGCTCATGTACACACATACACACACACACACACACACACACACACACTCAGCACTCAGCCAGCATTGCCATGTGGGCTCAGCTGTATCACCACTGTACCATGACCTGATCCTTTTCATGTTTTTAGAAGATAAAACAAGATACAAGAGGCCCAGATGCAGTAGCATACACTGGACACTAATACTCAGCAGACTGGGGCCACATGGGATCCCTGGGTTTGGTTTCAGGCCCACCCTAAAAAACCAGGGGTGGGGTGCATGCCTGTATTCCCAGCTATAAAGAAAGCTGAGGCAGGAGGATCGTGACATAGCAAGATCTTGTCTAAAAACACAACACACACACACACACACACACAACACAACGATACAAATAATAATTTAGATAAATTTTAGGTACATTTTGAAGAGCAAGATGAAGTACGAGTAATAAATGTTTGTAAAATTGGGTAGTGCTATTTTGCACAGATTTATTAATACATACTGAAATGCCTTAATATAGAATTAAAGAAAGATAGTGATAGCTGGAGGATTCTTTACACTTACTAAGCTGATGTGCAAATGAGAATCACGTATGTCCAGAATAGAGTCTGTGGTCTTCACAGTTCTTTCTGGAGGGTCCTGAGAAGAAGCCCAGCTTCTTAGTGGGGAGCTGATATACTAACAGTCAGGGTCTCAAGAGGAGGATGTTGAGGGATTTATTTCTCTCCCTCAGTATTTCCCAATTAGTGGTGAAACTGGAGATGAGATTTCTGGGGACACCACAATTTGGGGACAAATCTTAGGTGGAAAACTGAGGTTACCAGTGCTGTGAAGAGTTGTATGATTTTCTTGAAGAAGCTTAACAGCCACTGGGGAGGCTGACCTTTGCTGGGGAAAGTGACAAAGGGGGGACTATGCTTTCTCAGTAGATCCTTGATACCCTGTATTTTAGTTTATCTAGCAACACACCCTCTTGAATAGAGGATACTTTGATCACATGGTAAAACGAAGAGAAAGATAATGATTGTACTAAGTCATCCTGTTTGCTTGGAGAAGTGAGAAAAATTACATTTTTTAGTAATTGAGTTATAGATATTCTGTTATTTTTATTCCTCCTCCTCTTCCTCCTCATCTTTCCTGCCAATCAACCCTGTTTCAATATTTGATGAGGACTGAAAAAAAAATAGTGTATGCAGAATGTTGTCCTAAAGCATGAGACATATGCACTACAAATATCTGATCTAAAAGCCACGCATGATGCCATGGAGTCTGCCAAATGGTCTCTCTTAAAGGTTGCCAGTCGCCCAAATGGAGTGAGAATCTCTTGCCAACAGGCATATGTTGCTACCTGCCTATACAGAAGAAGTGAAAGTGGGTAAAGGTTTATTTGGAAGCAGGTGTGTCCCTGTGTCTGGCTGTGTGTTCTACTTAGGTGATAGATGCCTTGAAACTGTTCAGTTCCTTTAATTTTCTCTTACTTCTAACTTTTTAATATTAAAAATAAAAATGCCCCCTTTACTATCCTATGGACAGTTTGCGTTTTACATTGACAGCTTTGTGTGAGTAACTGGAGATCCATCCTGTGATTCAGGCAGTGAAATGGTACTTACTGTGGGCTTGTGAGTAACTAGTAGGCACAGGATCCTCTGCTAGTTTGTAGTGCTGTGACACTTGGAAAGAATACACCGAAAAGGGCTAAAATGCCCCTCATATCTACAGCACTTTGTTGTACTCAAGAGTCCCAATTAATTAGGAAAGGATATCACATTGGAATAGAGAAAAATCTTCTTTGTTTAAATGATTAGATATTTTTCTTAATAATTGAAATTCTTCAGATATCCTCAGAATCAGGCTGTGGATGGGGACATGCAGACAGCAAAACAGATCACATAGGAGAATTTCAGGTATGTTGACCAATAATTTTCCCATAGCAGGATTAGCTTGTTTATGAACTTCAAGATTGTTTTCCCATTTCTCCTCATTTAAAATGTAGCTACATTTTTTTTTTTTTTGGAAAGATGTAGACATAGACTTGTGGTAGACTATGATGTGGAATAATATGAATACAAATACTGTGTGACCACAGAAGAGAACAAGATCAGATCACAATACAGGAACATATTAATAAGAGTATTTGAGCTAAACCTTAAAAAAAAGCTCAAAAACTTAAATATTGATCAAACACATAAGTTAGAAGACAATTCTAGGAAAGGAAAAACATTCAAGGAAAATTAATAGATATGAGACATGGCCAAGAAAAGATGCTGGTTACAGTAGGCAAAGGAGCTGGAAGTACAATCAGATTATAAAGGGTCCTTGTGGTAATTATAAACAATCTAGACTTTATTTAGTAGACAATGGTGGACTGTAGGTGGGTTTCTGATTGGAGGCAGCTATGAACTAGGACTTTACCTTCTGATGCAGTTAAAGGGTACACATGTGAGAAAGCAGGAGGTCCAGTGAGGAAGCCCACATAAAATCTCCATGGGGATAATGAGTGCATGAATTATACTATTTGGAGATAAAATGAGTGAGTGCTCTTAGGGAACTTCGAAAAGTTTACTGAGAAGTAGAATACATGTTTACTTTAGTACAAAAAAAACTATATGGATTTTTCATAATATGCATTTCCATGAAACTTTAAAGAGTCCCTCATATATGAGATGCGGAATTGGCATGATAGTAGAATTACAAGGGAAAAAACTAGATTTTAAGTAAAAAGATGTCTTGTATTTCTCCTTCAATATCTGTTTCTCTCTCTTTCTTCTTCTTCCTTTTTGTCTTCCTTTCTTTCTTTCTTTCTTTCTTTCTTTCTTTCTTTCTTTCTTTCTTTTTTAGATTTTTGGCATAAGGTGCACACACTCATCAGAGACAGAGGGAACATGAGAAGTCATCACCCAAGGCAGATGGCCATGCCCCAATCCCCTCTCCTTTATTCTCCTCTTGGGATTTTGGTAATGCACACATGCTTCTGGGGTGTTTTTCTAGTCACCAAGCTGGGACTCGAACTGCTCAGTCGGTCCTGTGGAATCCAGTGTCTTAACCACCGCACCACATGCTGGCCCTATTTCTCTTTCTTCCCTGTCTCCAAGGCAATGTAAACTCTCTTTAAATTATTAATTATACTAGTCAGCCTATTTTTTTTTTTTTTTTGGAGAGATTTTCGCTATAGGGCACATGCGCTCGCTAGACAGAGAGAGACATAGAGACAGAAAGCGAGAAATCACCCCCCCAGGGGGGATGGTCACGCCGCAATCCCTTCTCCTCCATTCTCCTCTCTGGATCTTGGGCATGCACGCACACGCGCCCGGCGTGAGTTTTAAGCCACCGGGTCTGGGACGTGAACCGCGGTCGACTACGTGGGAGTCCAGCGACATAGCCATTATGCTAACTGCTGGTTCCCTAGTCAGCCTATTTTTTAAGTGAGCAAACTGGTGATAAATATCCAGAGAGTTGGCTTAAATTTAAAGCTCATTTATTCCTCTATCGAGCCATCATGCCAGTGTGGAAAAGAAAGTCATCACCATCATTGCCATCATGATCATCTCGCAATGTCAGCACGCTCTGCTCTTGACTATGGGTCTTTCATTTTACTTATTGGTCACAATAACCCTTTGAGGCACTGTTATTCTACCCATTTTACACAGGAGACATATGAGGCTAAGAGCAATTAGATCACTTGCCTAGAACCACATAAATAATAAGTGACAGAGCTAGACGTGGGTTCCGGCAAGCGAGGCTTTAAAATTTCACTCTCTGCTCATGCCTCCTTGTCACAGGTATCTCTAAGGAAGCTAAAATATATTATTATGAACTTCTGGAATCTGCCCAAATTATGTGGGCACATTATAACCCTGTGGTTATATATAAAACAGTTTGGGCTGTTTTCCAGGAATGGTAACCCTACATACAGGTCAACTGGAATAAAACCTTGGCGGTATCAGTACCTTGGACAGCTCTCGTTCCTTTCTTGGTAATTCTGCTTCTCTCCAGGCTTATGTGCCTTTTCTCTCCTGACTGGCCTTTACCCTCTATTTCATGTTCTGTATTCCCTTATAATACCGATTTACATGATGCACTCACCTGATTTTTCTAATCCCAGTGTTTTTTTTTTTGGAGAGGTTTTTTTAATTTTTATTTATTTATTTTTTTTGCTATAGGGCGCGTGTACTCGCCAGACAGAGAGAGACAGAGAGATAGAAAGCGAGAAATCACCCCCCCCCCCCCAGAGGGGATGGCCATGCCACAATCCCTTCTCCTCTATTCTCCTCTCGGGATCTTGGGCATGCACGCACATGCGCCCAGCGTGAGTTTAAGCCACCAGATCCAGGACTCGAACTGCGGTCGACAACGTGGGAGTCCAGAGACATAGCCATTACGCTGACTCCTGGTCCTCTAATCCCAGTTTTTGAGATTGAAACATGATTGCCCCGTTTATGTTTTAATATTTGGCCATAAGTTTGTAACTGGCTAGACTGGTCATGGGTTTTCTTAAAGGTAAGGCCCACTTCTTACTCTTATAACTGGATACATTCCAATACCTTGAGGAAGGAGAATTCTGTATTCCTGTTCCCTCAGTGTGCCCCTTCAGCAAGGGCAGTTGGTGGTACAGGCTCTAACAGGTACTTCTTTCATGTAGAAAAGGTAGATAGGGTGTCTTATATAATTATTAATAAAAGCTATGTTATCAAAGTCAGATGCTTTTGATGGGACCAGCAGTTAGCGTAATGGCTATGTTGCTGGACTCCCACGTAGTTGACCGTGGTTTGAGTCCCGGACCCGGTGGCTTAAACTCACGCTGGGTGCGTGTGCGCGCGTACCCAAGATCCCGAGAGGAGAATGGAGGAGAAGGGATTGCGGCGTGACCATCCCCCCTGGGGGGTGATTTCTCTCTTTCTATCTCTCTGTCTCTCTCTGTCTGGCGAGCGCACGTGCCCTGTAGCGAAAACTTCTCAAAAAAAAAAAAAAAATCAGACGCTTTTGTTTTCCTGATTCTTCTTTTCTTTTTACAAGTGAAAAATCAGTAGTTTGGGGAGTTTGTAGTGTGTGAAAATAAATATGATACTTAATTGATGAAATCCAATAATAAAAGCGCCTCAGTTTTTGTTTTCTACTTTGATAAGATTTACATTTCTGTTTTTTACTATCGGTAGAATGTTGAATTAATTTATTTCCTGACCCTATCAAATTTCTGTCCTTCTGAGTATTCTAAGATTAGAGCCTAAAATTTCAAAGTTTGAGCAGTGTTTGTGATTCTTTGTGCCTCATATAGGAATTCATGGGATTATAATACCTTTATTTTACATTGTATAGAATATTTTGCTGGGCAAAGGTGAGTGTTGGTAAAATTATTGTATAGCACTGATATTTAACTACCCCACTATCTGAAAGGAGTTTCAAACTAGCATCAATAGTAGTTGTGCTGGGGTTTATCATTCTATGCTAAAGTGGCTTTAAAGTTTTCCAAGTTTCGAACTTGAAGACTCTCTGAGGGGTTCCTTAACATCAAGGCTTGGTTCACCTGGAGCACATGAGCAGATAATTGAACTTAAGGGGGCAGATATGCTAAATTCCCTTTTAACTTGAACTTAAACAGATAAGATATTCAAACATCAGAATGTTTTTCATTGTTTCTCTTTTATATAAGAAACTAACAAGTGATAGATAAGCTATTGTCAGAGATTGATCTGCTAAAACAGCTTTTGATATCAGTTATAGAGTGAATGTGGAGTCAACCAATGTCTTAGAACATCTAAAACTATTAAATAATGAGAATAAGGGCCAGCTGGTGGTGAAGGTGGCTGGATTCCACATGGCTGACTTCATGGTTTGAGTCCAGGACATAGCTGCTTGGAAAAGTGTGCCAGTTGTGTGTGCATGCATGCCTAAACTCCTTAGAGGGGAATGCGGAAGAGGAGATTTTGGTGTGGCTCTCCCTCCAGGGGATATTTTCTCACTTTCTCTCCCTTTCCCTTTCTGTCTCTCTCCAGTGAGTGCATGGGTCCTATAGCACTTTTTTTTTTTTTTTAAAGAGTAAATGCATGTGGGAACCAGCAGTTAGTGTAATGGCTATGGACTCCCATGTAGTTGACCGCGGTTCGTGTCCCGGACCCGGTGGCTTAAAACTCACGCCGGGTGCGTGTGTGTGTGTGTGCCCAAGATTCCGAGAGGAGAATGGAGGAGAAGGGATTGCGGCATGACCATCCCCCCGGGGGGTGATTTCTCGCTTTCTGTCTCTATGTCTCTCTCTGTCTGTCTGGCGAGCGCACGCGCCCTATAGCGAAAACCTCTCAAAAAAAAAAAAAAAAAGTAAATGCGTGTGATTATGTGAAGAAAGAAAATAATCCTAAAATGCTTTCTGAATGATTGTTCTAAAGAATTGAGTCACTTACTTATATTTCTGTCCTTGTACCCTTACTACACATTAACTGCTGAGGAGTGGGGTGTAAAGTTAATGAGATATGACAGAGCTGGCAAGAGAAATATAAACCAGAAGGGTGAGAATACAGGACTGAGATGTTACCCTCGGATGGCTAGGCTCCCCAGAGAAGAGCTATGCAGAATTCAGTTTGAGTAGGCGAAATGGAAGGAAGGTTAGGCTAGTGGCAAAACTGCAAGTGAGTAGATGTGGAGGTGGACGTGTTCTCAGAATGCTCACAGCACAATGTCAGGTCTTGTGCAGGTGGACTCTAGATTTTTCAAGGGATATGTGACTACAGCAAAATAAGGTGGGTTTGAACCAGCTTGTAAAGGGCTTGAATTCTAGACTAGTGGCGATTTTACAGATAATGAGCAAGAAGGAAACTATATCAATCAGGAAACTTTTTTTTTAAGCTTTTTTCTTTCTTTCATAAGAGTGAGAGGTACATAAAGAGGGAGCCAAAAAGAGAAGCGCCCTCAATAGAGTATCACACTATGGGACCAGCAGTTAGCATAACGGCTATGTCGCTGGACTCCCATGTAGTCGAAGGTAGTTCGCGTCCCGGACCCTTTGGCTTAAAACTCATGCTGGGCGTGTGTGCATGTGTGCCCAAGACCCTGAGAGGAGAATGGAGGAGAAGGGATTGCGGCGTGGCCATCCCCCCTGGGGGGTTATTTCTCGCTCTCTGTCTCTCTGTCTTTTTCTGTCTGTCTGGTGAGCGCACACGCCCTATAGCAAAAACCTCTCCAAAAAAAAAAAAAAAAAGAAAAATAGAGTATCACACTGTGATTCACACCTTCCCACCCAGCTTTCCTAGCCAGCTAGGTTCACGGACACACATGTCTGGCATGTACAGGTTGACTGGGGAACTGAATCTGTGATCTTTGTAAGGAATGGCGTTGCTTGTGCAGCAGGTTATTGTTGCACCGTTAGCTGGCCCCAGAGATACATTTTTGAGCTATATTTTAAGAAGTCTATCCAGCTACTATGCATGTAACAGATTATAGACGTTATTTAGGGTTATAGTTACTAGTTATAGGTAGTTTGCTGTTTAAGGTTGGCATTAAATAGATGATATATGTGGTAATTCTCAGATATCACTGAAGCAATGGTAACTTCGCAACTTCATGGTATCTTATATAAATGGCAGCGCTCTATGGTTTGAGGTAATGATGTGAAAAAGAGAAGTTTGAAAGAGGTGGGTTGTGAAGTAGTTAAAAAAATCTAGCTTGTGATCCAGATGAGGATTTCTTACTGTGCCTTGGGGAAGTAAATCTGATGTGCTCACCCACCTTGTGTCTGTGGAACTGCATGGAGACAGCAGTTGGCTGATGTGGGAGGAAGATTGGATTTAAATCCAGCCATGGGTTCTGAATTGCTTGGAAATACAAAGTAGCAGAGACAGACCCACTGGCGCTTATTAGGATTTTTTGTTTGTTTGTTTTTTTGGAAATAGAGACACAACTCTATTTTTTCAGTTCATTTCTTTGGGATATAGGAAGAGCACTAATGTTCAAAACTGAGGTAATAGAAACTGACTTTGTTATCCCCCAACAATAGAATCTCCCCAGAATATCTCCCTGTGGTATTACAATTAAAGAAGAAATTTACACACTTCCCTCCTCAACTTTGGATCCACCCTGGGAACTAGACTTGGAGAATAATAAATTGCCACCAGATTTATTTAGTTATCTTTTTGGAGAGTTTTTTGCTATAGGGAGTGTACGCTCGCCAGAAAGACAGAGAGAGACAGAGAGACAGAAAGTGAGAAGTCATCCCCCAGGGGGGATGGCCATGCTGCAATCCATTCTCCTCCATTCTCCTCTCGGGATCTTGGGCATGCACGCACACGCACCTGGTGTGAGTTTAAGCCACCAGGTCTGGGATTTGAACCGCGTTTGACTACATGGGAATCCAGCTACATAGCCATTACACCAACTGCTGGTCCCAATTGACACTAGATTTAAATGTTTATAAAATGTTTATAAATTGTCCTTTACCAAATGCAGACATTCTATATCTAGTGGCTGTCAGTGTGTTTGCTGGTCTTTCAGTGTGAGCCAGGGACAATAATGTGGGCTTTCTGTTTCTGCCATTTATCCAAAATGTATAACGTTGAGTATTGACATTAGTTATGTTATATAAATGTCCTTCTACTCTCTAGTTTGCAGTGTATTGTAGCTGCAGCTCCATTTTTGCGTTTTTTTTTTTTCTACCTTTCCTCACTAGTAAAGGTAAATAGTATTTGGTGAAATGTTTCAGATCGTTTTTTTTAAAAGAATTACTTTATTTAATTTTATTCTTCATTATCATCATCATCATTATTATTTTTAAAATTTGACCAGAGAGAAAGAGAGACAGAAGGATGGGGGAAGTGAGAAAGCAAGCCACCAGGTTTGGGACTTGAACCGTGATCAACCACGTGGAACTCTGGCACCTTAACCACGTGCCACTTCCATTTTAGTTTTATACCTTGTTGGAACTACGAAGGCTTCTTCCCAAACTCTGCACTGTTCCTTTTTGTTACTGCTCCAGCAAGTGCATGCATCCATAAGCACTTAGCAGCACTGAGCCGTAGCTGGAGATCTGCCTCTCTCTGCTGCTCTGTAATTTCTATAGAGAATAGAAGCACTGTCTCTCCTCTCCATATTCCAGTGCCCAGCCCAGAACCCGACTGTCTCTATGCCATCAGTTAATATACAGTAAACGAATATTGTTCATTAATGATGAGTTTCTATAAATAACTCTAACACCTTTTAAGGTGTCAAGGCACCCACTTGATTGAATCACTCCAGTCAAATAGCCCATCACTCAAGTGAGAGAAAGAAAAATGAGCAGCCATTTTTCAAATGATGGAAATATCAGTTACTTATTCATTCATTCATTTATCTCTTTATTCAGTAGTCACTGTGGTAATCATGTACTTTTTACAGTTATTAGTGTGATACTACTTATTAGTGTTAATGAATACATAGAGCATCCTCTCTACAAGATAAGCATTAATCTTGTTCCGGGAAGCTCAAAGGGCTTTCTGGACAAGGTTTTGGAAGGAAACTAGGAGTTGGTTACTTGGAAAACAGAGCGAGTACTTGAGATGTCAGAAACAGCACCTGACCTAGAAGAGCACTGCGTTTGAATCAGTGTGATGCTTCAGGGACAGACAAGTAGTTTAGCAAAGTCAGAGAAAAAGGCTGAGAGAATGGTTGATTTCTTTTAGACATTAAAAATAATTTAAATCAGAAATTTAATTATAAAATATGTCCTAGGAGATATTTGATAAGTAACCTGAGAATATGATTATAGTCACTCTTTTTAATCTTCATTTGCACTTATTAAAAATGAAGGTTCATTTCTCCATCTCAAGAATAATGAACCATCATCATGGAAACTTAGAAAACATAGATAAAACAAAATGAAACACTACTCATAATTTTTCTATTCAGACATACTACCACCATTAATGCTTTGGTATATTTCTTGAAGTTTTTTTTATGCTGACATTTAACAGATACTAACAGTAATATTTTGATGCATTCTTCATTTTTTAATATCATTATTTCATATCTACATTTTGTAAATGTACAATATATAAAAAGATCAATGTCATGTCTCTTATTTTTGCATTAAATAAGCATTAAATGGCTTTTATTTTAAAATGAGAGAAGAAAACAAACATTTATTGACAACATATGAGGTTTTTTACATTAAATAGCATCAGCCAATCAGGTTGAAGTTGCCAGAGTCATCCTGACTATAATCTCTAGAGGATAACAAGTACCTCTGGGTGCAATCATGTCTACGTGGATTTCCTGTTACAGCTCAGGTTATTCATTCATTTTAACAATCTGATGAATCATTTGGAAAAAAATCACAGATGACCCAAATGTCTTATTTGAGGGGTAATTTACGGATCAGTGCCCTTGACCATCTCTATCTTCTGTACTAAGAAAGGTCAATGTCATGTATTTTGAAAGGGTGAGGTCTATACACCCTTTTGTAAATGAGGCATAGAATTTAACAATCCAATATTTATTGTTTTGTAATGATTGAAAACGTACTGCTTGATTATTTCTGTTTGTAAAACATTTCCATACGGAAAGTCCTCATGATAGCAACATTTAAATGGTAGTGGGTGCATTCGTGCACACAGAATACTTCAGAATGCTCTCAAATGTAAGAAATGACTTTGTAAAGTGGAGACTTCTTTGATACTATCCACTTTACAAGTCCTAATCAAGTCTTATTTGATGCGTAATGTGAAATATCATAGATATGTATACTTGGGTCTATTTTCTTATTAAAACTGAGATGTTTACATCAGTGTTTGAAGTTTATGTTCCAATATTGACTTAAGAATTTTAACCTTTTGTCTACTCATGTCTTGCCCATTTCTGATCACTGCTTTTTTTAAGTTTATACATTTATATATCCCATGAGCAACAGAGGTATATAACAGCTCCAAGAGGATCTTGATGCTATAATCCAACTCCAGCTTCAGCTAGCCCCAGAGCAGAGGCACGTTTGTACTTGGCATACTCTGTGGTTTTCCAGACACAAACCTGGAACCTTCATATGAGTTACCCTTGCAAAGGATCTTGTTTGACCACTATGTCACCGTCTGGCTCCTGATGTTTGAAGGATACTTAAGCCAGAGTAACAAAGTGGTCCTTTTTCATTAAATTGAAAAGAATCCGAATTCAGTCATTGTGGTGCAGGTGGTGTTAGGACACCACTGTGCAGTGCTGGAGCCATATAGGAGGTCCTGGGTTTGGAGGCCAGTTCTAGTTGAACATGTTAGGTGTACTTGTGGTCTCGTCTATGATCCTGGATGGCCGAAAGGCTTGGGGTTGTGGTGATCATGGTGTGGTGAGATCCTGAGTGCCTGCCTCTCTCTTTCTCCTTCTCTCTCATAAAAGAAATAAATAAACTTAAAAAAAAAAAGAATTTAAGCACCATGTGGTAAGCTGTTCAGCAGAGGCAGTCAGGATTCGTGAATCTGTGCTCCTTCAATGCACATGTTATGTGCCATGTTGTAATATGAGATTAATTCTAACATTTGCATTTTGCCTTGCCTCCTATGCCAGAGAATCAAATGTCACAATCTGTATCCCTTTCCTAAATTTTCAGTAAATCAGGACTCCTTTATAGGAAAAAACATCGTAAAGTGTAACATTGTAGCACAAGGTTCCTCTGCCATTAGCATTCTACAACTTTACCCCAGATAGCATTCTAGAAATACTTGAAAGGATGAGTTTATTGTCTGAATCTTTTATATCCAGGGACAAATGTCAGGTGTTTGTAACTTTAACACATTGCAACAGCACTTGAAGAACTGCTTTCCCTAATGTTCTTCACAGAAGCCTGCAACATGACCATGGTGACTAGGTGATTTCTGTGCCTTAAAGACGTCTTCGGTTGTTTATTCTTGTTGTTTTTCTATTGTGTATTTGCATATTATAGAAGAGGTTGTTGAGAGAAGCCATTGAAATAAAATGAACAGTTTTTGAGTTCCTCAGTTTTTTATCTACTCATTCATTAATGCCCTTCTGACAGGTGGTTACTGCCTCTGTTTAAAGAAGGTAGTGGAGAGCAAAAGGACAAAGGAGATCTGACATTGTAAGAACCAGCCCAGGGGCAGCTTGTGGTGTGGTGGTTAAGGTGACTAGATCCCACGTGGCCAACCATATGGTTTGAGTCCTGAACCTGGTGGCTTAGAAAACATCCCAGGTGTGTGTGTGTGCATATCCAAAATCCCAAGAGGAGAAAGGAGGAGAAGGAAGTGTGGTGTAGCTATCCCTCTGGAGGGTGCTTTCTCTTTCAGTCCTTTTCTTTCTGTGTCTCTCTGGCAAGTGCATGCTCTCTATAGCAAACTACAAAACAAAACAAAACAAAACCCCACCAGTCCATGCAATGTAAAAAAAAGGCCAGAAGATTTTTTGGGAAATAAAATTGCATGAGTGGTCTTTCCTTTAATAAACCCTCCTTTCTTTTCATTGCTGAACCAACTATCTTCTGTGTGTACAAAGAGGACCCACACACGGTAGACTCACTGTGCATCCTGTGGTGTCAGTCAGTGAACAGGCCTGGAGAACATGCTGTAAAAAGCAGCCCAGAACCATGGGCAAATCCATTTAGGTCAGGGGCACTTGTATCCAGGCCATGATAAAATCCTTAAAGAATTACTTAGCAATTTTCTAGCCCAAGCCCTCCAAGAATGCTCCGACAGCGGAACACTGTCCTCGCTGGGTCTCTCAGGAAACAGACTAGCTGATAAAGGACAGTTTGTTCCGACTTTTTGTCAGGCCTGTTGCTACCGGTCGTGCAGGACAGATACTTCACCCACATGCTTAATCCACATCCGGGTGGAAACACAATGTTGCTTTGCTTCTACCCCCATGTTTCTGAGCAATGGACAAGTTAAATAATACTGAAATATTTAGACTACATCTGAGTTTCAAGCTGCTCATTTGGTGGTTCTAGGCTAAACATGGCTGCCTTGAGCCTCATGAGCTGGGAGGGGTTTCATTGAGAAGCCAGGCTGGCCCTGTTTGTCCATTCTGGTCACTGTGCCCTGGGCATGTTAAAGAAAGCACTTAATGTCCCCCTCCGGCCTTTCCCCCACATTCTCCTCATCTCCCTAGCAACTGCAATGGCGCTGTTTCTAAGTGGCATCATTGCCTGCAACAGGCCCTTGAAAATGAATAGAGATCTTTGTCTCCAAAGTTACTCCTAATTTCCCCTTGGTAAGGATGTGTGCATCCATATGCATAAACGTTTTTTAGTATAAAATCATAGAAGTGTAATCAACTGGAATTGAAACAAAAAGCTGAGTATTAACATGCAACTAAAAACCCCATTGAACATATTTCCTTCTTACCTCCTTTTTCTGTTCTCAGAGGGTAACTTGTCTTTCTCCAAGTACAACTACTAAATATTGTGGCACTTGGGACTAGCCACTTTTCTATGGAGACAGCCCATTCATTCACTCATCCATTCAGAAATACTGACTGAGCATCTATTGTATGTCACACTGCAGGTGCTGGGAGACACAGCAGAGGAACAAACGAATAAGGTCTTACTGCTATGGAATTTTTAGTCCCTGGTGGAGACATTCATGTGTTGATATAACTCATGAATAAGGCCTAGCAAAAGGACTGCTATGTAATAACCAGTACCCTCTTATCTTCTTCTTACCTAGGTTTTAATTTTCTAGTGGACACCTATGTCTTTTAGCTGGTTTGAATGAGCACATGTAGCTCTTTTAGCCATTTGTTGAGCTTGGTTGGTGAGTTAATAGAAATCCATTGAGAAGGCCTACTCACTGCCTTTATGCAGTGGGAAGTACCAGGATAATTGATGCACTTGAAACAGTCTGATGTTTATTTTTATGTAATAGGCATTCGTTATTTATCTCCCAGGACAGTTGGTTACACCGAATTTCCATTAGGTTCTTCTTCATTGTGGCATTATTAATAGGCTAATGAATTTAGCAAGTATTCCTTTAACCACTTTTAAATTGATTGGGAAGGAAGAGAGAGTGCAATTTCAGGACCCACTCAGTGCATATTCTCAGGGTCCTCTCTGTAAATGACTCATTTAGTAAATTGCAAAAGGAAATTGGACAGGAATAAGGGCATTTTATATGGTTACATTATTACAAAACTGGAAAAATATTATCTAAACCAAGAGAACTACAATAGAATCTTTCAATAAAAATCAATTCAAGTAAAATACACTCAACAGATGAACAAATTCCGACTTGCCCGCCAAGGGCTTTCATTTCATGTTTGCAGCCTTGCTGCCTCTGCAGGACAGCCATGTCATAGTCCCTTCTTTTCCAGTCTTCTCTCAAGATTTTGGGCATGCACACACATGTACCCTGCATGATTCTCAAGCCCCCAGATCTGAGACTCAAACTGTGTAGCTGGCCATGTGGGATCCAATGCCTTAACCTCCATACTACCTAAGAACTTTACCTTTTCTTTTTCTTTTTCTTTTTCTTTTTCTTTTTCTTTTTCTTTTTCTTTTTCTTTTTCTTTTTCTTTTTCTTTTTCTCTTTCTCTTTCTCTTTCTCTTTCTCTTTCTCTTTCTCTTTCTCTTTCTTTCTTTCTTTCTTTCTTTCTTTCTTTCTTTCTTTCTTTCTTTCTTTCTTTCTTTCTGAGAGGTTTTTGCTATGGGATGCGTGTGCTCGACAGAAAGACAGAAAAAGAGATAGAAAGTGAGAAATCAACCCCCCCCCCCCCCCCGGGGGATGGCCACGCTGCAATCCCTTCTCCTCCATTCTCCTCTCAGGATCTTGGGCACGCACACACATGCACCTGGTGTGCGTTTAAGCCACCGGTTCTGGCCCTCGAACTGCGGTTGGCTACATGGGAGTCCAGTGACATAGCCATTACGCCAACTCCTGACCCCAGAACTTTACATTTTCAATGTCATTTCCACTGGCTAGGTATAATGACCTCTGAGGAAGTCATTTCAATTCTACATCTTTTTCCTTCTATAAAAAAGAGGGTGGGGAGAGTAAAGTTTGTCAAGAGTTCTTTGTAGCCCATGCAGATATTATATATTTTTTATTATTACTATAAATACTTTTGCCAGAAGACATGTGTACCCTCCAGAGAAAAACAGAGAGAGAGAGGGAAGGAGAGAGAGAAAAAGAGAGGAGAGAGAGAGAGAGAGAGAGCACCTCCAAGAGGGATGGTGGTGTATATATATAAATATATATATATATATATATATATACACATATATATATATATATATATATATATATATATACCCATGCCTAGTGTGTTTCTCAAGTCTCTGGGTCAAGGACTTAAACTGTGCAGTTGCTCATGTGGGATCTCCCATGTAGTCGACCACGGTTTGAGTCCTGGACCTAGTGGCTTAAACTCATGTCGAGTGCGCGTGCATGCATGCCCAAGATCCCGAGAGGAGAATGGAGGAGAAGAGATTGCGGCGTGGCCATCTCCCCTGGGGGGCGATTTCTCGCTTTCTGTCTCTCTGTGTCTTTCTGTCGCGCGCATATGCCCTATAGCAAAAACCTCTCCAAAAAAAAATCCACTTATAATCTTCTAACATATCACGTTTACATTTGTAATTTATGTTTTTAATTAATGTATTGAAACCAACATGAATGTTGTATTTAAATACTTAGAAGAGTGCCTGGAATATAGCAGTTATTCAAAACAATGTCTTTATTGAGTGAACAGATGGAGGTGACATCTGTGGATGGCACAGAATTTTTCTCTCCCTTTGCTTGACAATTCTGTTATATTACCTGCACTACTACCACATTCGAAGTATATTTTTGGAAGATTGAGCTGCTGGAAACATCTTTTGAAATTGATAAAGATATATGGTGTACATTGTGTTAGATTCACTTTAAAAGGACAATATAGGTTTGTTCCTGCACTAAAAATACAGTTAGAATCCTTTTAACAGATTATAATGCTTGTACAGTGATTAAATGTAAATAGAAAGAGACTACAATATCCTAAGTATTTTAAAAGTCAGTAGTTTTTAGGAGAAGAAAAAGAATGATAGTTTGATTCATTTACTTCCAAAATGGCTTTGCCATTCTTTAATGGACTCACAATTTTTAGTGAGAATCTGGTTCATTTGTGTTCTAACACACTTATAGAACAATGCGCTTCAGTGCACACTTGGACAACATTCTTTTTTCTCTGCTAGTTCATCTGTGTAGCTTAAACTCCACAACCTTTAACCATAATCCCCAAATGTTTAGAGGGATACTTTTTGGGAATTTCAAGAAAGAACAAATCTTCTGACTTTGTGAACTTTCAAGCAAACTCTGATGATTCTAAATGAACTCCACAGTGTCATGGCTAAGCAGAGAGTTTGAGCAATTGTTTCATGCTTTTTCTTATGTGTAGTTAGGGTGTATAAACCTAAATTCTGTATTAATTTTTCAGTCCTTCATTGCTTTTCATTTCCATATGATTTTCTTCACTTCAGTAAATAAAATTAATTATTTCAATGACCCAGGAAGAGCAGCTCTGCATTGCAGAATGTGAGACCATGTCTGGTTCTCTGATTAAATCATAGGCGATTGATCACTGAAGGGCTTTATTTTTAGTGGGATGGACACACTACAATCCCTTCACCTCCATTCTCCTCTCAGGATTTTGGGAATGCACATACACACAGACACATCTGGTGTGATTTTCAAGTTGCTGGGTCTGGGACTTGAACTGTGGTTGGCCATGTGGGAATCCAGTGCCTTAACCACCACACAACCTGCTGAACCCCAAGGGTTTATTTTTATTCTGTTGCACAGGATTCAGTGGGACGCTTGGGACAGGATATGTCTATTAGTCAAAAGACAAGATCTGACTCATAAACAAGTGAAAAGATGGTCCACATCATATATCACTAAAGAATTTGAAATTAAAGCAACAGTGTGATATTACTGTGCATATGCTAAAATGGTCAAAATCCAAAACACTGACAACTGGTGAGGATGTGGAGCAACAGGAACTCATTCACTGATGGTGGGAATTCAACATAGTACAGCCATTTTGGAAGATAGTTTCACAGTTTCCTAGAAAACTAAATATATTCTCACCATATCATCCAGCCATTGCCATCCTTGTTGTAACCCAAATGAGTTGGAAACCTAGGTCTACACACAAACCTGTACAAAAATGTTTATAGTAGCCTTATTAATGATTTACAAAACTTGGACACAACCAAGATATCCTTCTGTAGGTGAATGGATAAACGGTGGCATGTCCAGGTATTGGAATGTTACTCAGTGATAAAAAACAAACAAACAAACAAACAAAAAACAAGCTATAATGCCATTGTGACATAGAGGAACATTAAATGTGTATTACTAAGTGAAAGAAGACAATCTCCAAAGGCTATGCAGTATATGATTTCAACTATCTTGACATTCTGGAAAAGGCAAAACTTGCAGATAGTAAAAAGATCCTTGGTTAACAAGGATTTGGGGAGAGTGATGTAAGAGAGTCAGATAAATTGGTGGGACATGGAGAATTTTCAGGGTAGTGAAACTACTGGTTGATATTACAGTGGTATATACCTGTCAGTATAAATTTGTCCAAACACATGAGTACACAACACAAAAGTAAACCCTCATGTCAACTATGGACTCTGGGTGGTAGTGCTGTACCTATGTAGGTCTATAGAGTATAATAGATGTACCATTTTTGTTTGCTTTTTAAGACATCTCACCTGTACAGTTCTTCTCCGATGACCTCCCAGTTGGGACTACAGGTGAATTCCACGTTACCTGCCTTTGTTTTAGACAGGGTCTCTTTATTTTGCTTAAGCTAACCAAACTCTCAATCCTCTTGCCTCAGTCTCCCCATGTCACTGGGATTGTAGGTGCATGTTTTTGTGTCCAGCCTTTAGGATAGACTGGAGAAAAAATCAATCCCAGGCCTCCCATGTGGTTTCAGCCTGTAGAGCACAGTGTCCTAGCAACACACACCACTGCAGCTGGGCCTAATTTTCCACTTTGTTGGCAGATGTTGATGGTTGGGGATTGGAGAGGGGGCAGGGGAAATATGGAAACTATACAACGAATTTTGCTATGAACCTAAAACTGCTCTTTAAAACATCTATTTTTAAAAGAAACCTAATCAAACTGAAAGGAGAGTACCTAAGTGATACTTTAATGTTGACTAGTTAAGGAATAAAATGAAAAGCTCTTCCATCATACGCATATGTAATTGTACCTGGTTGTTATCTATTGATTTGCAAATGGGAGCATAAATAGATTTCTGGAATGAAATTTGAAGCTGTGTTTTGAAGTTTAGAGTGGATTAGATCTTGTAGTCTTTTCTGTTTCCTGCAAAAGATGCTGGATGTGTAGTGATACTCATTTCGGATCACTTCCGAAATATTCTAGTTGCCATAGCAGCCAAAGCTGATGATGCAATTTATATACAACGCTTTCAGATATGAGACTTGCCAAGAAAGTTTTTGGAATTGCTCAATATAGTTGGGTTTTTAAAATAACTCACCTTCAAGACATTTCTTCACTTATAAGTTACCTGCGTTTATTCTAGCAACTGAGACAACAGTAGTTTTGTGTTAAAAATATGTCTGTGGAATCTGCATGGCACACATGATATGTATGGTGACAGGACAGAATAATGGAAATGCTTTTTTTGGACAGTATGGGGATTATTAACAAGCCTAGAAGTTTAGAGGTTATAAAGGGAAGCCAGATCTGTGCTGGCTCAGGTTAGTTAGCCCTCTGTCTCTTCAAACATAGAATTTTTTAGAATCGGACCTATATTTACCCTTGAACAGTTGGAGTTAAAATTAAAGTGGGTGAGAAGTATTCCTCATGTCTACAGAGATCACCATGCCAGCTCTAGTCTCCCCAGGAGATGCAGGTTTATAGCCTCTTGTTCTTTAAGTACTGAGTTATGTAATGACAAATATGTCCTCAGACATAACAGATGCAGCTCGGTTGACCTTACTACAGTTGTTTTTTATTTCTTCTCTAGATCCTTATCCTAAGGTAGCCAAAATCTTATGAAAGGACTAAAAATGATGGACACTAATCTCTTCCTCCATGGCCATATCATCTCCTGGGAAGATTAGACGATGAGAGTCATGGAGAATTTGGAAGAGCCCCGATATTTTTTGCCACTGGCAGTTGAAACAGCATGGTTATTTCCCTGTGGCTGGTGCTGCTCAAGTGGTTGCCTAATGTTTGGTGTGTAGAGAGAGGACCATGACTTATTTGGGGAAGGTTCTTTGTGAGGTGCTTCTCTGATCTATGTAGACTCCAGAACTTTCTCTAAATTTGTGTTTTGGTTCCCATTTGGACTAAGCATTTCTACAATACTACACAGGGGTACAGACAGTTACTCTAAGTGCTATGAAGCAACAGTAAAGGTGTCATCTGGGTACGTATGAGAAGACTTGATTTAGTTGGAGGGCTGAAGTAAGAAGTTCTCCCTGAAGTGGTGACATGTACGTTGAAACTTGAAAACTAGTATGTGTCAATCAGGAAAACTTTGACTTGGATTAACTGGCCTCATTTCACATTTTAAACATAGTATAAGTTTCACCACTAAGGTCTTCACACAAACTTTGTTATGTAGTTTTTCCTGGCATCAGCCAATTATACTGTTAGTTTTTTTTTATCTGATGCTAATGTCCCTAGTGGTGTGGCCACTCTTACTTGCTAATGAGTTTCTAAATTCCTTAAATGAGATTTACAGAATAATGGATTTATTATGAATTTGCTCCCAAGTGGTACTGAAGAATCAAAGTTACATCCAAGCTAGATATAGAGAAAGCAATTGAGGCTGAGCCATGGTGGCACAGGTGTAGGGAACTTCTTCGCATGGCTGGAGCTACATGAAAGACCGTGAGTCAGATCCTGGGTCACCTGAAACACACTTGGTGTGGTAGCACATGCCTCTAGTCCCAGGTGGCTGGAGGGTTGGGGGGTCACAACATGACATTCTGTAAGGGGTGCCCCCTTCTTTCTCTTTCTCTCATGAAAGAAATAAAATCAATAAACTTAAAAAAATAAGTTTTAGGAGTGGGCCCTGTAGCATAGTGGTTAAGGTAGTCAGCTTCCACATGGTTGACTTCAGTTTGAATCCTAGCCCCAGCAGATCAGAAAACAAGCTGAACACATGTGCATGTGTGCCCCAAATCCCAGCAGGATGGAGAAATGGAGATTGTGGTATAACCACACCTCATTAGAGGGAGATTTCTCCTCCTGTCTGTCTCTCTGTTTCTCTCTCTGATAAGTGCAGTTCTCTCTAGCAATTAAAGGAAACACAAATAAACAAATTTATGAAGCCAATTGATTTTATGTCTATCTCTCATTATAGCAATTCACATCTTTCCATAGTGGTGAGGCATTCTTGTCATGCCCTCTTTGCATTCATTCCACTCTTTTAACCTGGTAAAAAGTAGTGATGCTATTGTTTTGTGATTTATTCTTATAATCTAACTGTTCTTTTTATCCTTCTTTTCATAAATCCATTCCACAATCCTCCACTGATCTCATTCAGTGGGACAGACACTAATTTAAAATTTAAATACAGCAGCACATTATATGTACACAAATCATTTTCTTCATGGAGTTCACATTTTAAAGAGAGGAGACAATGAATGAGACAAGTAAGTAAGATGTATAGCAAGCTAGGTGATGAATGTCAGAGAGGAAGGGAGAGGAGAGACTTGGTGTGTTGGTGCAAACTGAATCAATAAGGTGGCAGGGGAAGACCTGGCTGAGAAGCTAACATCTGAATAAGGACATAAAAGAAGTAAGAAAGCACTGTTAGAGGCGAGAGTGTCCAAACAGAGCAGCAGGAGGAGAAACCTTGGGGAGGAAGGTTATGTAGCATGCTCAGGGCTCTTACTATGAGGAAGAAGACAAGTCCCTGGGGAGATTTGAGGAGAGTAGTATCATGATCGGATTTAATGTGAACAGGTTCACTGTGGTTGTTTATGGAACATAGACTGAGAGGGATGTAGTCATATTCAAGGAGCCCAGTTAGGAGATTGTTGCAATAACCCATGTAGAAGGTATCAGAGTTTATATCAGGAGGGTGGTCATGGAGGTGGTGAGAAGGACTCCAGGTCTATTTGTCAGATACATCAACTAGAATTTGCTCATGGATTGATTATTATGTGGGATGTGAGAGAAAGCAATAGGTGATCCAAGGGTTTTTGGCTCAAGTAAGAAATGTGTGTATTTGAGAGATGAAGAAGACTGAAGGAACATAGATTTCGTAGAAGATGGGAAGTTTGAGATGAGAATTCCTTGTTCCTTTCTCTGTTTAATCACCAGGGCTTTTCTCATTCCGCAAAACACACACACACACACGCGCACACACACACTCACACACACTCACACACACACACACACACATTCTCTCTCTCTCTCTCTTTCTCCACTGAATGTAGCTGACAGGTTCCTAGTAGCTTAGAGTGTCATTCAGTCTCAAACAAAGGGGCCAAGGGGAAGGAGGATATTTGGTGCCAGAGTTGTTTCTTTCTTATTTGAATTTTGGACCAAATTCTGGAGGGCCAGGATCTTGAAGGAAAATATAAATAATACAGCAACTCATTAAAATGTTTCATTTTAATGTAACATAATTTTTGTAAGGAATTAAATAAGAAACTTCACTTGTAATTGTTCTCATATGCTGGTGTATATTTTGCTCATTAATGTTGATGATGAGTTCTCAACCTGGAAGCCATTCCTCTGAGGTCTCATATATCTTAATTCCCTTATGCTATCCCTAACTTCCTCAGCCCCTCCTGCCTGGCTTTCTGTCTTGTTCTCAGTCCTGTCTGGGAGGGACTGTATTTACTTACTCACTTCTGCATCCCTACTACTGAGCGGAGCACCTGCTGAATTTGTTGAATGAGTGAGGGCCAGATTCTATAATATGACCTGGGCCTTAAAAAGGTCTTTGATTAAATTTTAAAAAAAATTTAAAAAATAAGAATAAATGATAAATAAAATAAATAAATAATTCTTTAAAAACAAAAATGAAACAAAACTAAAACAAAAACAAAAAACAAAAAAAAGGTCTGATTATAACAGATCATTCTGCCATGTTTAATCAAGCTTCCTTGATACAGAAATTTTACATTGAGATTGGGCTTCTTTGGGAGGGCGTTCATTGAAATATGGTTAAAAATTTCTTTGAGTGATAGAGAAATAGTGTCTATAAAATCTTCAAATTGTAAATGGGATAAATCTTTAAGATTCAAACTCTCAAAGGTATTAACATTCAATGGTTTGGTGAATTCCATTGAATCTGGTCATGTTTCCTTGCTGTATACTGTAAGGCCAATTGTATTATCATTTTAAAAGAGGATCAGAAAAACACGTTTATTTAAAGAAAAGTAAACAACAGCACAGATGGGTTGTAGTTTTAGGAAAATGGTAAAAATTGGGCTGTAAATGCAAGTCTGGGAAATATCATGCTAATTCCAACATCTTGTTGACAACTGGACATATTCTTCCAGATTTTTGCTCAGTGGTTGTGCACCCATTGTGTGTCTTGTGGGCTGGTACCCCAAGGTCATAGTCAGATGTCTGGGATTTATGAGAGTTCTCCACTGCATCGTTGGTTCATTTCTACTGAATCTGGCTAATACTAATTGCAAGAAACCGAATATGTGGATTATAAGTCACTGTTACACTGGACTGTTCTGCAAACAAGTTTTGTTTGTTGATTGTTTTAGTACTATTATTGGCCACAGATATGTGGTAGAGACTCAAATAATTTTAAAGCATTATCCACTTCACCTCATAGGAATGAATAAAAGGAGAATGTATGAAAGAAGACAGACTGAAAAATGATTCTTTTTTTATTATTTTTATGAATGTTTTGATATAGGGCACATGGGTTTGCCAGAGAGACAGAGAGAGACAGAAAGCTAGAAATCACCCCCCAGGGGGGTTGGCTATGCCACAGTCCCTTCTCCTTCATTATCCCCTCAGGATTTTGTGTATGCATGCACATGAGACTGGTGTGAGTTTGAAGCCGCCGGGTCTGGGATTCAAACCACAGTCGACCATGTGGGAATCCAGCAATGTAACCATTACGCCATCTTCTAGTCCCAAAAAAGTGATTCTTATCCTCATCCCAAACTAGTCTTTGGGCAAGGTGAGACATGAATTAAGATGCAACACACTTGTCTTCATAGGATCTTTTTGGTGTAAAAAGATTCTACGTTAATATTAAGGAAGAAGGTGAATTTGATAAAGAAGTTGCCAAAACTGTGACTTTAGGAAAAACTCAATTAATTAAAAGAAATTCATTTGGACATGATGAATATATTTTTTTTTTATTTAGTCCAGGAAGCTAGAAATTAATTTGTCTCTCCTTCCTGCTGCCTTCCTGCATGACAGATTTCATCATTCTACTAATTACAGGAATTGCCTGATATCAGACCGAGTTCTCAGACACTTGCAACCGGACCCAGTCCCACCTCACAACCACTGAAAGAACAACTTCATTCCCATGCAGGATGCAGACCAGGATGTAGGCAATGATGGGCAGAGTTGAAACACAAGTGTTCTGTCGGTTTCTGTGGTGACGGCCTCAAACTGTTAACATTCAAGAGATGGACATATTCAGTCCATCTGGAAAAAGCAGAAATGACTCAATGCTTAGGGTACGGGACTCCAGATGTGTTTTGGGCAGTTCCCACAAAGAAATGTCTCTTCTGATTATGTAAGACATGTGGATTTTATATTTTTTGTTTTCTACTTGAAATTGTTTTAACTTTGTAAAGTTTAATTCCATGAAGGAGAGAAAAAGAGAGATAGCATCCTCAACAAGGTCTTGATACCACAGTCCATCCCTAGCCAACGCCAGGTCATGGGCACATGGATCCTTGAGTACTTATGAAGGTTTTTGTCACCTGACTTCCTCATCATGATTCCTAGTAGCCTTTTCTAAGACCTCAGCCTCTGGGAGCATGTATAGCATTTAGTATTGAAGATAGCTCTCTCAATGGCATTCTAGTACCTCCTCAATGGGCTGAAATGTGTGCTTGCTTTCTGTTTCGCTTTTCTGGCTCTGTCAGTGGCTACCTTTTGTCTTCTCTGTGTCTGGTCTTCTGATATGTTCTCCAATTAACTCCTCTGTATCCCTTCTTCCTTTCCTCTTCTCCTGTTCTTCATCTCCATGTCTCCTTCTTTATTATCTGACCCCCCTTGTGTTTGTACCTGTGGTATCCCCTATCCCTTGGATTTACTCTGCTCTCAAAGTGTATCCTGCTTGGCCTGATCTGTGTATATTTTATTTCTTTTACCAGTCTAAATTACTTAAGGATGGGGAAGTCCCTTGTTTCCACTTCCATCTTCCCAATGGAAATTCTTTAAATCTGGCAAGGAGGTAGGGCAAGTGGAAACAAATGTGAGTTTTTGCTCTGCGTTTGACCATGTGCATGGTTTTTTGTTTTATTATTCTTTTTATTATTTTTTTGTAGAGGTTTTTGCTATAGAGTGCGTGCACTCACCAGAAAGACAGAGAGAGACAGAGACAGAAAGCAAGAAATCACTCCCCAGGGGGGATGGCCACGCCGCAATCCCTTCTCCTCCATTCTCCTCTCGGGATCTTGAGCATCCACGCACACGCGCCTGGCGTGAGTTTTAAGCCACCAGGTCAAGGACTCGAACTGCTGTTGACTACATCGGAGTTTAGCAATATAGCCATTATGCTAACTGCCGGTCCTTTTTTTTTTTTTTTTTTTTTTTTTTTTTTGAGAGAGGTTTTTGCCATAGAGCGCATGACCTCGCCAGAAAGACAGAGAGAGACAGAAAGTGAAAAATCACCCCCCAGGGGGGATGGCCACGCTGCAATCCCTTCTCCTCTATTCTCCTCTCGGGATCTTGGGCACGCACACACACGTGCCTGGCGTGAGTTTAAGTCACCAGGTCCGGGACTCGAACTGCGGTTGACTACGTGTGAGTCCAGCGACATAGCCATTACGCTAACTGCTGGTCCCACATGTGCATAGTTCTTTACTTGCACCATTTTTGCTATTATCATGTTCTGTTTAATTACATGCATGTTTTATACATGCATGCAAAAGGAGACCTAAGTCCTTTATGTTCTAACCTCACATTAAAAAGTAGGCTTTGTGTATACTAGTGTTTGTAAGTGACAAATTTGCCATCCACCTAGCCAGTCTAGGAGGTGTTTATTGTTATCCCTATTGGTGGTTGAAAAAATGAAGGTTTGGAGTGCTTGTGTAATTTATCTAGACTTTCACAGTTATGAGAAAAAACTGTTTTCCAAATCAGGTCAGACCATTTTTTTTTTTTGTTTGTTTTGAGAGATTTTTTGCTATAGGGCACATGTGCTTGCCAAAGACATGGAGAGAGACAGAAAGTAAGAAATCACCTCCAGGGTGAATGGCCACCCAGCAATGCCCTCTCCCTCATTCTCCTGTTGGGATTTTGGGCATGCACACATACACACCTGGCATGAATTTTAAGCCAAGGGCCTGGGACTTGAACCACAGTCGACTATGTGTGAGTCCAGCAACACAACCATTATGCCATCTGCTGGTCCCTAGATTAATCAGTTCTAAAGCCTCTTTGCTACCTTCCTACTAGACACCCACCCCCTACCCCCCATTTGCAAATTGATGCTAAGATGATTAATCCATGTGCAGTTGAATAGATTGTTTATTATTCTAGGAGAGTTCATTATCTTATTTAATCAATCAAACAACCAAACTTGAAATGAGAACAGAATAACATTTCCTTCCTACTTAGCATAAATAAAAATAAAATAAATGATTTTATTTTACACTCTGAGCTAGTGGGATGATGAAAGAGATATTTATTACAGATCTCATGTAAAATCATGCTAATTTTCTAAGTCAGTGGAATATTTTGGTACGCTTCTGTCAGAGAAGTTATTAATATAGATTAAAAATTCAATGTGTTAGCTAGTGGACCATGTTTGAGAGAAATTTGCACACTTTTTTTGAATGTTGTTAATTTTTAACTTATCAGAATGACATATTTGTATCAAATGTTGCTGTTTTTCTTTTTGATTGTCCTGTCTATAGTGGCTCTGGGAGAGATATTATCTATCACATAGGTTTCCCTAAATTGCAGACTTCTCATATACAAACACCTATACATATAAACCATATTTTTAAAGCTTTATTTATTCTATTCATAATAGCAAGCACATGCCCACACACCAGCCATAGAAAGTGAGAGGGCGGGAGAAAGGGGGAGAGAGAAAGAAATACCCTCAACAGAGACTTGTCATTCCATGAATCCCTTGCTCCAGCTCTCGAACTCTTCAGAATCTGGGCATGTGTGCTTGTGCCCGGTATGTTTTTTTGGACCAACTTGGGGATCCAAACCTGCAGTCAGCCATGTGGCTTCCACCACTGCAACTCAGTTTGCTACTGATTGTGCCTAAACTCTATGTAATGTGGCATTTTAATTTAAAGAGAGATTTGCATGTAATTTGAAACTAACCAAAATATAAAAATACTGTGATAGAAAAATGCAGTATTGGGGATCAGCAGGTGGCGTGGTGGTTAAGGTGCTGGACACTCCTTTGTGGCCGACCACGGTTCGAGTCCCAGACCTGGTGGCTTCCTTACTCCCTTTCCCTCTTGCTCTCTCTCTCTCTCTGTGTCTCTCTCTGGTCAAATAAAAATAAATTAATGAATAAATAAAATTAAATAAATAATAATTGTTTTTTAAAAAATGCAGTATTGTCTTAGTCTCTGCCTCAGTTCTAATGTTCTCTGTGCTAGTGAGAGAAGATTGACAACAAAGGATTTACACCAAGTCAGAATAAGTGATAGGACCAAGGCTTTCCTCTTTCAACATGGGAGTACCAGATGATGCTGTGGGGAGTGTGCTCTGATCTACCTCATCCCCATATTTCTTCTCATGGAGGTAGCAGCAGGTGCAGTCATGCTTTCCAACCTCCTTATCATTCCCCATCTGTACCTGACACCAGTTGTTTAAGATTCTGTTGGGGATCTCTCATGCACCTAAGAGAATGAGATAATGATGTTGTTTCAATTTAGAATCAGTGCTCAACTCATATGCCTTCTAAATATCCTTTGAATTTACTTATAAATATTTGTCCAATGAGTAAATCAGGTACACCCCTCATTAAGAACTTATTAAGTAACTACTAGGTTATAGAATCTAGAATTACGAAATTGAATGAAGAAATTTCCTTAAGGTACAAAATATCTTATTGGTAGGTGTCTAAATGCATTTGT
This sequence comes from Tupaia tana, assembly GCA_026018925.1. Classification (NCBI taxonomy): domain Eukaryota; kingdom Metazoa; phylum Chordata; class Mammalia; order Scandentia; family Tupaiidae; genus Tupaia; species Tupaia tana. The sequence continues at coordinate 125,690,334 of JAKSZU010000007.1, read as the reverse complement.
TGTCACTGTATAACACGGCAAGTGCTATGATAGCAACATGACCAGGCAATTAAGGGACCCCAGAGAAAGGAACACCAAATCAAGCTTGTTCATCAAGTAGTATTTCCCAGATGCCTGGACAATTGCACTAAATTTTGAAAGATGAGTGGGCTTTGCTGGATGGAGTAGGCCCGCAGAGCAGAAAGAAAGAACAATTTGTGCTAGAAAAGGCACAGAGACAGCAGAGAGGATGATGTGTTTAAGGACTAGAAATAGTTAGAACTGACTGGAGGAGGGAGAGCGTTGGATGCTGAGGCTTATAGAGAAGTAGGAGCTAGATGCAGAGAGCTTCTGTGCTGAGCATCTTGTGGAAAGACTAACTTGCGTTGTCCTGGGTAAGGGGGCTACTCTGAGACCAGCACCCCAAAGTGGAGAAAATAATGGGTGCCCTGATTTATTTTGCATGTTAAGCCTTGCATGATCACAACATTGGCAGTAATAAGTGGTCTGGGCATGTGCAGACCATTTATGTTTTGTACATAAATAGATAATCCAAAATGAATGCATTTATACATCTACTAAGTATGCAGATTGTTTTTTGCTTTTGGCTAGTACCTTGTGCTTGAAAAACAGGGTCACTGAGAGTCATCCTTATGATAACCGTGCTCCATGGCAAATACTACGATAGAAGCATGGCCAGGCTATTAAGGGAGCACAGAGAAATGACAACTAAATCAAGCTCATTCATCAAGTATTTTCCCATCCCTCCCCTCCCTAGAATAGCTGGAGGATAGGGATGGAGAGATGCTTCTGTAGCCAGAACCTTTAATCAAACAAGGAACATAAGTTCAGAGGTTGAAGATGGGTCCTATCCTACAAGTCGTCAATTTCTTGGTTTCAAGATTTTCCAGACATAGATTTATTCCTTTACAATGAAGGTAGACCTGTGACCACTTACTTTGGCTGATTGAACAGATAACCTTGCCCTGTGTAGTAGAGCATATTCCCATCTGGGGTGTCTGGGAATTAGGTTTTCTTCATTTACATACTGACCCACACTTCAGCACATTGTAACAGTCTAGATGGAATTTGAAGGAGGATCTGCTGAACTCATCAAACTGTTCACATCCTCTAGAACACCTTCTAGGATACTGGTCTTCCTCTCCCATTCCAGGTTGAAGGAGCCTGCATAAAAAGATGCAGAAGGTGCAAACCTGGAGTCAAATCTTGCATCTTCTCTTCGCTAGCCATGTGGTCGGTGGCAACTTGCTCTACCTTAGCCCAATTTTCACATGTGTAAAATGGAGATACTACCTACCTCATGGGTAATGAACTATCAAGAGCTTGATCACATGGAATAGATGTTTTGTTGATGTTCACTTCTTTTGCATTGCCAAAACGGCACAATTTCTGCACTGTGGAAATTTTCACAAGTTTCTATATCAAATGAAATGTTACCTGGGTTGCAACTAGATGTCCCCACATTTCTAGGACAGCCCCACTTTTAAATAATTTAATGTCATCTATCTTGATTTTTTTTTGTCAGAAAATATGACTATCACATCTGTCCATGCATGAAAGTTATTTGCTTTAGAACAGGGCAGGGACCTGACTCCTAGCAATGCACAAGATGTTTACACAGAAGTCCACCTGCTGTGTGTGTGTGTACAATAGGTACGTACACAACTAAGAATAACTAGACCACTCTTCCTTTGCCTGAGGTCTCTCTTTATATGATGCAGAACACCTTGTCTTCCTTTGCCTAAGATCTTTATATGACGCAGAACGCCTTGTCAGTTACAGAAAAATAAAATAGGGAATACTAGAGCCAGGAACTTAAATGTCATATGCTCTACTAATGACCTTATTGCTACTTATCTTTTATGCCCTGAGAAAAGAGTTCTGCCATCACTGACATCCATTATGTTAATGGGCAGAAACTGTTCTGGGTGCATCATGACTTTTCTCCACACTGATCAGTTCAGAATAATTTCATGATGTCTGTATTTGTCAGTGTCCAATGCCTTTTTTTTTTTTTTTTTAACATAGAGTATGTGCATTTGCCAGAGAGACAGACAGAAAGAGGAGGGAAAGTAAGAAATCACCCCTGGGGGGATGGGCATGCTACAATCCCTCCTCCTTCATTCTCCTCTTGGAATTTTTGGCACACACCTGCACACGCACCACATGTGATTTTGAAGCTAGAGGGTCTGGGACTCGAATTATGTGAGAGTACAGTGCCCTAACCACCATGACACCCACTGTCCCCTCCAGTGGTTTTTAAAAAATGCTATAGGCAGCTGGACTTTGAGCTTTAAGGACTGGTTATTCCATTGTGACATAGAAATTCATATTGCACAGACCTCCACAGAAGTGTGTTCAGGCAGAATCTATGCAGGGATTTGGAAATCTAGGTGATCTTTGATTATCATAGGTAGTAGGTCCCCAGACAGAACAAGAGGGCTGAAAGTGACATTTTTATAGGACTATGAAGTCACTTTAATGATACTGTTTGTCCTTGAGCCATGTGGCACAATTAGAGACTTCTGGAAAATGACACTAGTCAAGCAGGTAGCAGCAAGCCACCGCGGGGCCAGCTCTTGTTCAGAAAACTGAAAAGACTTGAGATAGATCCTACTTTGAGACAGATGATGAGGCAGAGAGCTTAGATGTTGAATCAGAATGATTCCGGGTGAGGAAGGTTTGCTATAACCTCTGGACTGAACAAGCGGAGAGGCTGAGCATTCAGGCCTATTGATAACATGGCTCCATTGTCTAGCCCCCTCCCTTGCTCCTTATTATGCAGTAGGAATTCTCCTTAGTGGTGTTTCTGAATTAGATATGGATGGAAACAATGGAAGTGACCTGTATATAAAATAATGAGACAATTTTACCCTCCTTATTAGAGCTGAAGAAGAGAGTCAATGTGTAGCATGTTAAATGGAGCACCGTGTCCTATTCTTAAGTTTTACCGGTAAGAAGTCATATAGCCCTGTCCAAGTCACTTAGTTATCTCATCATCTGTAAAATGATCCTGAGATTCCTTCCATTTCAGTGCTGCCGTGACTCTAGGAGTGAAAAAAGCGGACAGAAAGGTGGAGTTTTAGGGAAAGGAATGGAGATAACTTAGGATGAAGGCTGAGAGAGTGATAGCAACTTAAAGAATCTTTGGGAGAATGATGATATAGAAGACAATGCCGTAAAAAGCTGGCAGAAAACGTGCTGAATTCAAAAGGATGTGATCAATAAACAAAAGGATATGATTACATTTCTGGCTTTCCTTTTGAAAGGCTATTATTAGCTCTCGTGGTAGGCCTCAAAATAAGGAATGTCACTGATAATTTTTATGCTTAGAGCACTGTTCTTTGAAAATAGGGTGTATATTTGTGGGTGGGGGTGGGGAGGAATGGGGTATGTTCCATGGAGGACATTCTCAACTGCGGCGAGTCAGTTAGTTGAGAATGTCTTAGTTCAGCCCCACAGGCCAACCAAGGCAAATGAGGCACTTCCTCATGAACACTTACTACTGAAAGCATTATTTTTTTTCTAATTTACTATCTGAAAGCACTGATTCTGGAGCAAAACTTCTTGTGTTGAAACCCGGCTCTGCCACTGCTAGCTCTGTGACCTTACAGAAGCTACTCAAACTTTTAGCAGGATGCCCATGGAAAATATACCAAGATAAAACCGCATTCTGGGACATAAAACACACCTCAGTAAATTAAAAACAAATAAACCATTATGAAATGTGTTCCCTGCCCACAGTGGGACAAATGAGATATCAATAATAAGATGATAATAAAATCACAACTAGATGACACATTTCAAATAAATCAGAAATTAGAAAGACAAACCAGAAAACAGTTTAAAAACATATAAAGTATATACTTACATGAAGTTGATATATATTTGTATTACTAGTGAATGAAGATGAGACTATATAAAAATTTGGGGATGCAGCTAAAGAAGGGCTGAGAGAAATTTATAGTACTAAATGTATATATTAGAAAATAGAAAAAGTATTAAATTAATAGTCTAAGCTTTTCAAAAACCTAGAAAAAAACCTCAAAATCTCAAAGCATAAAGAATAAAGATAAGCAAATATATGAGTGACATTAAAAATGAAAAACAATAGAAAAAAATGACAAAACAAGACGGTTCTTTGAAAAGATCTATAAAGTTGACAAGCCTCTAGCAAAATTGACAGAAAAAGAGAAAAGATATAAATTATTAATATCAAGAGTATAATAGCAATCACTATCAACCTTATGGATAATAAAGAAAATAAGAGAATACTCTACACACAGTTCTACACACATAAATTAGACAGCTTAAACAAAACAGATCACTTCCTCAAAAAATGCAAGTTACTACAACTAAATAGCAATATGAAAGGGATCATTTGAATAACCTTGAAACTATTAAGGAAATTGAATTTCTAATTTTTAAAATTCCAAACAGAAATCCAGATGGTGTCACTGCAGAATTCTATGAAATGTCTAAAGAATTGGCACTAATTTTGTACAATTCCTTCCAGAAAACTGGGAGGAGACACTTCCCAATTCATAGCATGAAGTTAGTCTTACTCTTACGCTATAATCAAACAATGAATGTAAAAAGAAACCAGAAAACCCTCAGACCAATACCACTAATGAATATAAATCCAATTTTTAAAGTGTTTAGTTATTAATTTCTTAGAGAGACACACACAGAGAGATAGCACCTCTGACAGGCTCTTGATACTATGAGCCATGCTAACTTTAACCAGGCCCGGGTTGTGGGCATGCCCAGTGTATTCAGGGACATATCCAGGCTTGAACCTGGAATCTTCCCAGGTAGAGCAGCTTCAGAGAGCATTGCATTTGACTACTGTGTCACTGTCTAATCTTTTTTTTTTTTTTTTTGGAGAGGTTTTCGCTATAGGGCGCGTGCGCTCGCCAGACAGAGAGAGACAGAGAGACAGAAAGCGAGAAATCACCCCCCAGAGGGGATGGTCACGCCGCAATCCCTTCTCTTCCATTCTCCTCTCTGGATCTTGGGCAGGCATGCACACGCGCCCGGCGTGAGTTTTAAGCCACCGGGTCCAGGACGCGAACCGCGGTCGACTACGTGGGAGTTCAGCGACATAACCATTATGCTAACTGCTGATTCCCATCACTGTCTAATCTTAAAACACAAGCATTTTTGACAAAATAATCATATATACAATTCACAATATGAAAAAAAAATTATACACCATGACCAAGTGGGATTGATTTCAGGGATGTAAGGCCAGTTTATAGTAGAAAAATCGATCATTGTAAACCACAGTGTTAGAAAGCTAAAAAGGCAAAAACCTCTCATGATCATGTCAACCCATGCAAAAAGAACATTTGAAGTTTTAGCAAGATTATAAAAAAAGGTATTCAGGTCAGAAAAGAGGTCACTATTCACAGATGACATGATTGTCTATTGCCCTTGTAGAAAAGTCCTAGTAAATCTACATGAAAACTCCCAAAACTAATGAATGAGTTCAGCAAGATCATAGAGTACAAGATAAACATCCAAAAATCAGTTGTATTTCTTATAGCCATAAGCATGTGACCATCAAAATTTAAATATACCACTGGCAGTTGCTAAGATGCAAGTGCTAAAAAATGTGAACACATAATGAGCAAAATAAAAATATGTCTTAGTAAATGTACCTGACCTCAAAATTGAAAAAATAAATCACTGAATATAACAAGATGAAAAAGATAGCTAGTCTTAGCCCTTTCCACAGAATTACTTAGAGCAGAAAGAGAAGAAATTGAAACAGTTCATAAATGAATGTAGCAACTCTAACAGGAGTAATATGTAATGATTTCCAAAATGTATTTTAAGTGAGAAACATTAAGGTGCTATGCTGTGTATATATCTTAAGATATATTTTTAAATTGCTAATAAAGCTTGTCTTAGTCGATAGCTCTCTTCTCTTAGTTTCTATTTTTACTGTTGCATATAGTAGCTATTAAAATAATAATTGAAAAGAAATATTGTAAAATCGATTTGTTTATTCAAAACAGCTTCTCTACGAAGGCCTGAAAATCCACCATTAGATTTGTTCTTCATTTTTATTCACTGCCTTCCAATTTAAGATCCTAGGCCAAGGAGCAAATTGTGAGTCCCTTGGGAGAGAAGGGCCATTATTACATTCTTTTGTTTTTCTTCAAAATACTTTTTTTTTTTTTCAGAGAAGATTTGCAATAAACACTGATTGTCTGGACATTCACTAAGCTAAAATGAAGCAACAAAAGAGGATGCTTAAAATGATTCTTGCTGTTGCTTTTAAGTATGCATGTCTTAGTAGATTGTCAGCCTTGCTCCTCAAACCTATTTAGCTAAATAAAGCAGAGAATTCAGAATTGGAATAAAACAATCACTTCCAAACTGGTTTTTTTTCTTTGCTTCAAAAACCTATATATTTTTTGTCTGGCGAGAAAGATATATCTTACAAATCTATCTCTCTGAATGGAGAGTTGAGCTGCAGTGTGTGAAATCCTTCATCCTTTCGGTCCAGATCTCTAAGATTGAAGACCTGCCTTGAGACATAAAATAAAAAACCACAAACTTGAAGGAAAAGGGAAGTTTTAATAGGAAAGTGAGTATTTTTAATAGAAAAGAAATAGACCCCTATGCAGGTGGGCCGCTATCAGAGAAGGACAACCTATAGGGTTAGGTATTACATTTATTCTAAGAGTTAGTAATGAATTTTTAGCAGGGGAAGGTCTGTCACGGTATTTGGCTTCTTTGTTTGGAACTCGTGGGCTTTTTCTGTACCTGTGCATCGCTCTCACAGGTGAGAAATTACTTTATCATACATGCCCAGTGTGAACTTGGAAGGTAGGACCATCCATGTATGGATGAACTGCCCTACTATTGATAGTTTATTGCCCCAGTGAGAATTAGGATGTTGACCTAACATCCCATCCCAGTGGTGAATTTCTGTGTATATATTTGGGATGGCAGGAGGAAAGATAACAACCTTCCTGGCGCCAGGAGCTGGGTGGGAGGAAGGCATTCTCAGAGAGTCTGGTTGTAACTCCTGATAAGTTGTGATTGATGCAACAGATGTCTTGCTGCTATTTTCTTAGGACTGCCTGCTCACTTCAAGCTAACTGCTCTCACAGTTGCATACAGCCAGATTAACCTTTCAGGTTTTATCAAGAGTTAAGTATACTAATGACAAAAATTGCCCAACCTTGATTGTGTTTAGGCTAAAGCATTTATAGACAATTTTGATGTTTGTTCTTTAGTTAGGGCAATGGATAAATGATGTCTCAAAGGTCTTCTCTTCTCTGATCCACTCTGAGCTTAAAGTCTGACCATATTTCAATTGTTTTCCAGTTTTTTGTTTTCTTTTTTGCGGGGACAAATATTACTATAACTCCCATGTTCCACAACTAACACAATCACTAATAATAACAACAAAGGGACCAGCAGATGGCAAAACGGTTATGTCCCTGGACTCCCAAGTAGTCGACCGTAGTTCAAGTCCTGGACCTGGCAGCTTAAAACTCAGGCTGGATGCATATTCATGCATGCCCAAGATCCTAAGAAGAGAATGGAGGAGAAGGGATTGTGGCATGGCCATCCCCTTGATGAGAAAGAGGTGGGGTGGGGGTGGTGGGTAATTTCTAGCTTTCTATCTCTCCATCCCTCTCTTTCTCTCTCTTTCTCTCTCCCTGGCGAGCATATGTATCCTATAGCAAAAATCTCTGTTAAAAAAAGAATAACAACAAAAAAAATTTTTTAAGAATTATTTTATTTAACTTTATTTATTATTATTATCATTATTATTTTCCAGTTGGATCAAAGAGAGACAGAGAGAGAGAGAGGGGAAGTAAGAAAGCAAGCCACCAGGTCCAAGACTTGAATCGTGGTTGGCCATGTGGGAGTCAGCGCCTTTAACCACCATGCCACTTGCTGGTCCCAACAACAAAAATTTTTAAAAGGAGGAAAGTGATAAATATACGTGAATGCATTCAGCATCTCAGATACAACTCTCTGTGTGATTAACATGGCAACTTACAGCTATGATTGAACCACACAGGTCTATGTAAGTCACCTACCTAAGATCCATTAAAAGTTTCAAAGACTGGGAACCAGCAGTTAGCGTAATGACTATGTCGCTGGACTCCCACGTAGTCGACCGCGGTTCACGTCCCAGGCCCAGTGGCTTAAAACTCATGCCGGGCGCATGTGCGTGCATGCCCAAGATCCTGAGAGAGAGAATGGAGGAGAAGGGATTGCGGCATGACCATCCCCCCGGGGGTGATTTCTCACTTTCTGTCTCTATGTCTCTCTCTGTCTGTCTGGTGAGCGCACGCGCCCTATAGCGAAAATCTCTCTCAAAAAAAAAAAAAAGTTTCAAAGACTAAGTCTTCATTTGAACTTTTGGTAGATTTTTACCTCAGCTGCTTAAACCTCTATTAAACAAATACATCTTTTGCTGGTTTTATTTCGTTTGCTATTGTAATTCATACAAGCGATGGTTAGAACAGAGTGAAAATTTGCAGCTAAAATACCATCTGGAATGGCAATACTTGCACCCTGGCTGGTTAAAATGTGCATGTTTGATTTTTCCCCAGTTGCCAAAATAGAACTTGGTGAAATCCTTGGATAAAGGAATTCCCTGACAAATTTACATGGATAAACACTGTGTCTCTTCTCTTAATTCTTGATTGTCTGTCTGGAGGTCTTTAGTAAAGATCAACCAGCTCTTAGGGGAAGAAAGATGCTCTTGGGAGTCACCGAAGTTTTCTACATAGAGGGTTTTAAAAATTCAAGTCAGCAGCTTAAACTCCTATAGGATACAAATAGGAAGACAGCATATTCCCAAGGCGACCAAGTCTAAGAATGTCTAAACAAGCATCCTGTTAGGAGTGTGTTATAACGTGTATTTTTACAGATGCAAATGACTCATTGCACAAACTGTTCCTACTAAATATTACCTTTTCAGAGATTGAGAATAAAGCTTTCCTGGCTCATAATCTGAATTAGTAGGCACCGAGCAATGTTCTGTCAGTCCTGAGTCAAAGCATTTTTGTTGAACTGTGGATGCTAATGTGTGGCTATGGCCATATCCGAAGTGTCTTCCTAATAATCCACTCTGTTCCTCTACTCAGAGCTAAAGGGAGACCAGCCATGTTCAGGCTTTTTGGGGAGGGAGGTCTGAAACGTTGTTCCACTCAGCCAGCCCTGACTTGCCTGGTGCTCGCTGCCATACAAATACTCGTGGTACACTGACTGTTCTGACCCTGGCTTCTCATTTCTGTCAGTAAAACCAAGTAGTTATCCAGATAATGTAGGAACATCTTTACTCTGCCAAAGTTAATTTGAGTAATCAAGCCATCGTGTATACGGAAATGTCTTCTCAGTGCTCTGGTTGTTATATTATCTGAAAGCACATATTTAGGAGAGCAATGATACAGATAATTCAGTGTAATTTCTCAGCTAAATGTGAATCAGGAGAAACCTCGAGTTAAAATTTTCCGTAGTCAGTCATGAGATTGGGAGGGAGTACTGAGTGTAAGTGCAGGACATTTCCATGGGCAGTAATGAGGTTTTACTAGTAATATAATTGTATTCATTTAAACTTGGGAAAGTTATGCATAATGAATCTGTCCAACTGTTCCATTTTTAAAAATTCTAACTTAATTTTTTTTATTTTCCACTTGTATATATTAGTGTTTACTTTTCCCTTCTCAGTCTTAATTTTATCTGCATAGATTATGCTGATTATTCTTCCTCTGCAAAGTTTATATAGATATCAGTATTACAAGATTATAAGAAATGGCATTAGTTCCAAGTGCACAGTTGCTTTACAATGGAAGCATTACTAAAAATGACTTCAATAATTCTGTTATTTGTCTAGTCTTTGTTTCTTCCAAAAAATTTGGTCAAATTTAGTTTTACTAATCTTGGTCCAGTTAGGTGTCTGGTTAATACCACCAATTAGATGTCTAACTAATACAACTTTCTTTTATGTATTCAACAAACACTTTATGGAATGACTACCAAGTACTAGAACCAGTATAGATGCAGGTAATAAAAGATGAAAAAATCATGGTGGGAAATTCTACTTCTGGATAGCTGTAGGAAGTTATAAGAGACTATAACTCCTGCTCTAGACCTGATATTAAGCCAGATCCTCAACAGCATTCTAGCCTTTCTAACCTATCAGAGCAGATCATACAAAGAAAGACAACTAAATGTCAGAACTGGTAAAGCTATTTAAGAAAAGAAACTCAGAATTGCTGTTATTCCTAGTGGATTAATAGACGAAGGAAAACCTACCATGGACAAAGGATTGAGGAGAAATCTGCCTAACTTTTGGTGGTTGCATATGGGCTGGCATGAAGAAATAGAATCTTGACAAGTTCCAAACCCAGAAAATCTGTATTTCTCTGCCAACCCTTTTCCAGGGACCTTCACCAAATGTGCAGAGGTACAATGCCAAATGATGGAATCAGAAGAGGTTTGCTGAGCTCATTTACCTCTGAGGATGAAAAGCTTTTCTTAAGCAGAAGGTAGGAGACCAGTGAGGACTAGAGGTAGGGCAAAAGAGATGAGAGAAATCCCTATAAGGCAGCTTAAGCCTTCATCAGATATTACCACAGTAGACCTAAGAAGGCTGGGAGTGAGTGGGGGAAGTTGACAGTAATTCCATCAAGTGACCTTTGCAGACACAAAACTGTACAGATCCCAAAGGATAAGAGCTGGACACTAGTGCTAAGATAGAGTAGTACTATTTGAGGGACAAAAATCTAAAAGCAGGACTTCACAGAAATGTACAACTCCCTGAGGACCCCAAAAAAGCTTGAAAATGGACCAGAAAGTAGAGGGACAGTTGAAAGATCTTACAAATTTGGTGTCTGGGATATAAAGGAGAACAGTATTTCCAGAGATTTGCCAATGCTCAGAAACCCGATCTTGCTAGAGAGTCCTGAACATGTGCTTCTACTTAAAAACCAATGGTTAATTAAATCTAATTAAGACTAAACTAAGCTCAGACCCATCTCAACTACAGATTATCCTAACTCAGCCCTGCCAGAGAAATGAGTATATCCTTTCCTGGGGCTTATTGTTATTTATTTTTCTCCTACTATTTCACCTACAATGTCTGAACCACAGTGATATTGATGTATGCCAGGAAACAAAAATTACAACTCACTGTTAAGAGAGGAAATGGTCAATAGAAGCATGCCCAGGGATGGGACCACTTGGTGCAATTATGTAGTTTATAAAATCCATAGAGATAGATCAGTTGATCAATCAGTGTGGACAAAAGACAATAAGAGAGCAGAGGTGGTTTCAGCAGAGAGATAGAAGCTATAGACAGAAATCAAATAACCATGCTAGAAATGGAAAATATAATATCATAAGTAAATAATTTATTTGACAAATTTTATAGCAGACAAATACAGCAGAAGAAAGGATTGGTACACTTGAACAAGTGAATGAAATTACCCAAACTACAAAATAAAGAAAAAAGGAGTGAAAACAGGAATAGGCTACTTGAAACCTGGGGTCAATATTATATGGTCTAAACATGGGAAATTGGAGTCTGGAAAGGGAAGAGAGGTAAGAAAAAAAAGAAATCGTTGAAGAGACAGTGACTGTGAATTTAAAGATGTTTTAAAAAAGAATTACTTTATTTAATTCCATTTGTTATTATTATTTTTTAATTTGCCCAGAGATTGAGAGAGAGAAAAAGGGAAAGCAAGAAGTAGGCTGCCAGGTCTGGAACTCAAACCACAGTCAGCCATGTGGGGATCCTGTGCCTTTAACCACCATGCCACCTGCTGGCCCCAGATTTATAGATCTTAATTACTAGAAAAACAGAGAAGGACCCGTATGGATAGGTGTATGAACTTTCAAATTGGGTATTCAAGAGAAGCCTAATTAAGATACCATAATTTAAGCAGAAACCGTAATACACAATAGAAGATAGTCGAGAGCACTCTAGGCAGAAGAAACAAGTACAAAAGTCCTATATTGGTACTAATCCTGGATTATTTGAGTACAACAGGAACCTAAGAAACAGGAAGCAATAGGAAATAATTTGGAGCTGTCAGTGAGCGTGAGATCATGTTCTGGATAGGCCATCAGAAGAAGATGTATTTGTTAGAGTTCTCCAGAGGTATAGAACCATGAGTGTATATACACTGACTCTTAATATAAGCTATGGGCTAGTATGATTATGGAAGCTGAGATGTCCCATGATTTCCATCTGCACGCTGGAGAACTAGGAAAGCTAATGGTGTAATTCCGTTAGATTCTGAAGGTGTGAGAACCAGGAGCAGCAATGGTGTAAGTCCCAGTCCAAGAACAGGAGCAGACATGTTCTAGCTCAAACACTGTTAATACACAAAGAATTCCCCTTCCTCCAGGTGCTCAACAGAGAGGGCAGTCTGCTTTACTCAGTTCACTGAGTGAATCCTAATCTTATCCAAAAACTCCTTTACAGGTACTTCCAGGAGTAGTACTGAAGCAAATATTTGAGGACCCCTGTAATCAAGTTGATATGTAAAATTAATCACTGCAGAAATGTTGGAAAGTCTTACTTTCAAAAGCCATTGGAGAGCCTCGATGTATTTAATGGGAATTGTTTGGGTAGGGAAATATACAGATGAATTTTCTCATTGGATTTCCTTTTTGTTCCCCTTTCAGATATAAAGATTTCAGTTTAGTATAGCTTTTTTACTGATCTTCAGGAAGTTCTGAGGTCATCCTGTGGTGAGGATCATAATATTTTTAGAGGTTATAAAATCTGTTTATAATTTTAGACTTTAGTTCACATTACAAAGGAGACATTTTAGCCATGTAAGTTTCCACCAGCAGAAAATACACAGGTTCACTCTCCGCATAGGTCAGAAATGAAATGATGAATGCTTCAGCTACCACAGTGATATTTGAAATAGAAGCCATACAGAAGTTCAAAGAGATGTTGTGTGTTTGAATAGGGAGTTCTATTTCTATGAATGTTACATCATAGTCATTCTGAATGTCAAGTCCTCTAAGTTTCTCATGACATAGGGCAATAGCTTCCTCCAAGAAGAGAACAGACTTATTAGAAATCCCATTGGTGCTTGTTTTCTTTAAGCTATGACATGTACTTGATTTCTGAATTATAAGTACACTTGTTAAAATAGGTTTATTTATCTTATTCATATGGGGATCACATGCATATTGAGAGAGGGAGAGAGAGGGGTAAAGAGCAGTACCCTCAATAGGTCTCATCATGCCATTCTCCCCTTCCCCAGCCCTCCAGCTCATCAGGATCCTGGCATGCATGTATATGCCTGTCATGTTTTCAGGCATTTCAGTTTGCTATCGACTGTGCCATGAGGCTGAAACTAAGTACACTTTCTGAAGCCATGAGGATGAAGAAAATCATTTCAAGTTTTGTGTAAGCTATGGGAGAATGGCATAAATTTTGTCTGTTAAAAAAGACACGAGTGAATGTAGAATTAAGGTTTTTATCTTTGTAATATTTACAATGCTAATGAACTCAAAATAACCCCAAGACATTAAAAGAGTATTTCTGTACCCTAAGACAGGAAGGAATGCATACCTGCTGTTCTTTGTGTCCGATTTCAAAGATGGTGCTAGTCAGACAAAGGACATGGGCTTGCTTGTGTCATGGTCTGAGCCTCTCTCTACTAGGCTTGGCTGAAGTGGAGAAGTTCAATAGGAATTAGCCCCGTGGAAAAAGAAAGCCAGTCTAATCTGGGAGTCCAGCAGGAGGCAGGGGCAGGCATTAATAAAGATAGCCAGTGGAGCTCCCTGGAAGGGGCAAGGTTTACACAGAGCTCCAAAGGACATGAGGTGAAGGAATGACAATTTGGTGACACTCGAGACCCCTGAGTTTATTTTGAAGGATGTATGTCTGCTTCTGTGTGCTCCTGCTTCACCACATTTCACTGCCAAAAGTAAAGAGGCTCAAGAATCATGAGCTATATTTAATTCAGCTTCATAATGCCCTACTAATTGGTTTGCCAACCAATTTTGAGTGCACAGTCCTGAGTGGCTAGGGTGATGTACAATGCTACAGACTTGCCCTTGTATTGTTCAGACAGCAGTTGAAATTCCACCTGGGAATCCATAGACCCATAGGTCTAATTGAAGATACCTGTGATGCATTTAGGTAAAGAACGTATTTATGGTTCAAAGAGTAGCAAATGGCTCACTTCTCATTGGAATCCTCTTTCTTTCTCGGTTTCTTTCCTTTTCACTTTTTCTTTCATTTCTTTCCCCGACTTAATCAACTTCCTTTTTGTTGCTTCTAAATCTCACCAGGAGCAGATAAACACTGAAACAGAATGCTTGCTTTTGGAAAGTGCTTGGAAGATGATGTGATTTTTATCATATTCTTACAGCCCAGTAGAATCAGTCAGAATAAATACATCAGGAGGCCTTACTTGAGGGCCCCTGGGATGCCACGTGTGGTAAAATCTAGCCTACTTTTGGGCTTATTTCTCCTTCTGGCATCATCTAGGCATTTTCATGTATGTCCGCAGGAGTTATCTACCCACGTTCCCACAAAGTGTAGCCCTGGATGAGAGTGTATGCCACCTCCTCAGTCCTCCTACCATGTTCAGCCAAGGCTTTTAGGCCAGTTACAAAAGAGAGTGTAGATTTTTAAAAAAGAGACTGTGTTAAAAAAATAAAAAGTAAAAAAAATAAATAAGAGACTGTGCTGTGTGTCACTAGTCAAAATCTCTAGAATAACTACTGAAGAAACGGAATGCTTATCTAAACATAATAAACAAGGGACTGCATTTGCAAAGTAATGGTATAGGTTTCTTGTTCAACATGGTCATTAAAGATGTGGTTCATCCCCACGCCCTATCACAAGTCCACATAAATGCCAGTGAAAGGAGTAGAAACCAAGGTCAGCAAAAAGAGGAGTCAGAAGCAGTCTAGAGGTGTGCACCCATTTCTGGAATATGTAAAGAGGTTGGAGGAGTGAAGACTTTGTTAGGAGAGAGAAAGCTGCAGCTTAGTGTCTGCAGGTGTCACTGAACAGCACTCCCGGGACTCCCAGGAGGCGCATGAGGCTCCCAGTGCCATGAACAGCACAGATGATGCAAGAGGCAAAACGATAGGAAAATCCATGAACCCTAACCCCTTTTCACTCCTCTGTTAGCTCCAGGCCACCATCTCTATACATGTGCCTACAAGAACATAGACCTTTATAGGAGAAATAGAACTGGAAAAACTCAGGCCTTAGGGAGCCTAGGTGCACTTTAGGATAGGAGCCCACCCCAGGGGAAATTTGACAATTTCTAGAGACATTTTTGGCCTTCACAATTAGGGGATGCTCCTGGCATGAAGTGGATAGAGACCAGGGAGATCCGACACATCCTGCCACGCACAGAATAGCCTCTTACAGCAAAGATTTTCTAGCCCACGATGTCAGTAGTGTCAAGGTCGAGAAATCCTGCTGTAGGTGAGGAGAGGCACAGGCGAAGTGCAGGGAATGAAATGAAAGTCTGCATGTTAAGCAGTGGGAACCCCAACTCCCTTGCTCACTGCTCCAGCATGCTTGCTGCTTTTCCATAAGAGAGAAGAAAAGGCCTCCAGACAGGGACTTTGAGGTGTCCCAATAACAAAGCGTTCACTACCTATTATCCAACATTGAGGCTCATTAGCTGGCAAGACTTCCATGTACTTAATGGCTTAGTAAGATTTTTAACATCCTCATTTCAAATATAAATGACAGGAAACATTTTAGATTTAGACATTTTAGAAAAACTTCTAAAAGGAAAGATATACACTAAAATAAACTGAAGTTAAAAATTTGAAAGTGTTTTCAGAGGAATATATATACACACCACACACACACGTATAGAACACGTTTTATAGTAAATGTCCTTAGAGAGATAATAAAAGATTTAATCTATTCTATGCTAAAGACAGAAAGCAGAGAAAAGAGTTTTTTGAAGTGAAAAATATGTGTGCAGAAAGAAATTAAATGATAAAGTTAAAGCAGTCTCCTATAAAGTAAAATAAGAGGCAAAGAAATGGGTAGAGTATGGAATTGAATAGTAGAGAAAAGATAAGAAAACTAAACTGGTCTCTTGCCTATGATACTAGATGTCCCATATTTATATATAGAGATAATAAGAGCAAAGAATGAGTGGAAACAATAATACAAGAATAATATCCCCAACCAAAAAGTTTAAGTCTCCAAGGGGAAAGGCTTGACAAGTAGCCAGCATCAAAACTAAAGGAAGGGGCTGACAGGTGGGATGGTGGTTAAACGTGTTGAACTCCCACATGGCCAACCACGGTTAGAGTCCCGGACCCGGCGGCTTTCCCTTTCACTTTCTCTCTCTCTGTAGGTGAGGTCAGAGATTGAAAGATAATAATCACAAATAAAATTAAATAAATAAATAATTCTTGAAAAAAAAAAAACCTAAAGGGGAAAAAATTGAGGTAAATCATTATGTGTTTCTAAAACACCAAAGAGAAAGAAATGTATTGAAACAACGAACTGAGAATAGGGTTGGGATCTGGCTTCTCAGTGTCACCCTGGTACACTAGAAGTCCCTGGAGCTGTCCCTCCTTCAGAGTTCTGAAGAGCAATGGAGTGACCTGGTTGTAGGCATCCAAACCAGAATGCTAGACCTTGATAGAACCTCCATGATATGTGAGGAAGGAATAAACATATTTCAGACAAACAAGAGTGCCTACATTTACCTTTTATGCGTACTTTTTTTGAAGAAGAAGACACTGAAAAAGTAGAGAAGCTGAGAGAGATGGACCTGGGTTCCTAGAAGTAAGGCCCTCAGCATCAGGGAATGTCTGCCTACAGGTGCAGGACAGGTGTGTGCGTTGTCTGGCCAGTCGCCACTCTAACCTGGAGACAAAGCCAGAGACTCCTTCACAGGAGTCCCCAGGGAAGTAAAAATGAAATGAAATGATTTCCTGATTTGTTGGACTTAGTGGAACATGGATTTTAACTCAAGCAGACTCACTTTACTTGGCTGCCCATGACACATACAGAGAACAAGATTATAAGACTATTCTCATAAGTACAATCTTAGATCCAAGATCTGAGGTTTTAGGGAAAGAAAGAAAAAGAACATCTTTTGGTTTTGTTGCCATGTTTTTCCAAAGGAGTACTTAAACTTTTTAAAAACTATTTAAAAAAAAAAAAAAACTAGGTTGCTGAAGTTTCTACCCAATGCTTAGCAAGTATTAGGCGTGCTATAAATAAATATTAGTTGAAAAAGTGAATGAATGCTTTCACTATATATGAAACTTAGTCCTACAAAGTGTAGAAGAATATGGAAGACTTTACAGAAATCTTTAGCAAATGTATTGAGAAAATATAATTCAAGAAAATAGGCTTTGCTCCAAATGAGAAAGCTCAAGACCTGGAATATGTGTTCAATAGTAACTAAGAACTGGATGAAGTTTTTAAACTAAAGGAAAAGAAACAGTGGTTTAGCCAATTATGGAGCCATGATAATCCTGTTAAAAGCTAGTTTCAAAAATTAGAGAATGGGGTAAGTGTGTGATCTTAACAATACCCAGCTCCCCAATCCTAGGGGCTTAGCGAACAAATTTAATGAGGCACTTCCAATTATTTTGAAAATCATGGAGATCTGGCATGGTACCAGAGCTATGCACAGAAGCTGAGAAATAGCTTTTGAAACAGGTGAATAACAGGCTTAAATTTTCAGTATCAATCCTCAGAACAATAACCTGATTAAATGAGATAACGATGGAAGAATGGCAAGTAGCTCTGAGGCTCCGGAGTCCCAAGGAGATGATTTTTGAATTTGTCATAGCCATAATTCTCCTTGAGCTCTCCTCAAACTCTCTGTCTATAGATAAATCAACTCTATGCCAGTCTCTGGAAAGGAGTCTGTCTTGAATATTAAAAAACAAAGAGAGAGGAAGAAGGAAGAGCATATCTGTTGCTCTATTCTATGTATGTAAGTCGAGATCAAGGTGACCTGGTTGCTAATATTTTACCTCATGATTCAATCGGTATAATCAGAATTCTGTGTTTTTTTTTTTTTCCCCTGAGACTGAGCATCCATTAAATCATTTATATTTGCCCTCTTATGACTCAGTCCTTGTTTTAATAACTAGTCCAAGTCCTTCTTTATTTTGCTTGTCTGACCTGTTCACAACTTGAGCCCTGTTCCCCTCCCTATCTTTCTTGTCTGGACTCTGTACCCTGTGATCTCCTATTGCAGTCTCTGGGTATACCTCCTGTGGGTGCTCCACATGCTGGAGAAAACCTGGCTACATCTTCTGGGCCTTTCTGCTGCCCTTCCACTCCTTTCATGCCATTTATCCTTCTGCTGTCTGTATATTGAGACTCAACTGTGTGTTTTAACTTTGTCAATGAACGATTCTGTTTTGATTGTCTTCTCTTCATCCCATTGGGAGGGAGGGATTACATCTTTGAATTATGGAGATGGCCAAACACATGACACCTGACATTGGACAAAAGTCAGATGACATTGACAGACATTTACTAATCACAGATACTCATGTCCTGAACCACACAGAGCCACAGAGTCATTGTACTGAACTGTGAGAACAGGCAGAGGGTGCAAGGCTGTAGCATAAGGTTCAGGTGGACTCCTGATTTCTGTCAAAGGCTATGATTGGCTTGCTTGGATAATTCCATGGGCTGGAAGGGAACCCAAATCCCCTACTTAGGATAAACAGGGACCACACTCCTTGATAAGGATGGACGGTCATCTAGGGAATTTTATCTGTAGGAGCACAGTGGGGAGGGTTACTTGCAATTAGGCCATTTGAATTTTTTGTCTGGATTTTCCCCAGATTTCCAGACCCTTATGATATAGACCCTTGGTTGTAAGTAAGCCTTAGTATCACAGTCCTTCCACTGTCTCTTGCCCTCTGTGTTTGTGTCTACTTCATCCATTCATGCAGTCCAAATCATTGCATCTCTTACTACATCATGGGAGAAAGTCAGTCCATGGCTAAGTTGATCTTAGTATTATGAGATAAGAGAGCTTGATGGGAAAACCTCACTATTGTCCACTTGATTAGCTTCATTTCATAGCAGAGGGAATTGTAGCTGGGGAAGGTTCTGCCTGCAGTCACAGAGCTAGTTCTGATCAGAAAGAGCATTCCTGAAAGCATGACTGAAACATTAAGTTTTATTATTATTATTTTTTAATCAGTAAAAAGAATTAATGTCATATTAAAAAGAAGACATTTTGGGAGAAACTATTTGTTCAGAGTTTATAAAAATCGTAAAGACATTCAAATACAAGTTAGGTATCAATAACTAAGTAAATAATATCCACTACATATTGGATAAGCTTTTAGGGCTTCTCCAAGTTCAGGGTGGTGCACAATAGCTACTAATAAGCAGTACGGCTGACATTAGGATTATTATTATTCCCTGTAATTTGGAAAGGACAGCAGTTTCACTGTTTGCTGTTTAAAACCACAGAGACACCATTTATTTGAGTAACCCTGACGTGAAGTTCTGTTACTTCTTTTTGTTTTTATTTTCCATGAATATATGAGCATCCAGGGATGTTCTCGTCTTTCCAGCCCCCAGAGTTTGCAATGTCAATATGTAACAATTTGGAAAATGTGAACTCTATGGAGCTGGCATTTTGGACTCCTTTATTCATGCTACATCCTTGGCACATACCAGGCACTCTAAAAATACCTGCTGAGTAATACGTGTATCAAGGAGTGGCACACAGGTCCGTCTGCTGCCAAAAGTTACCTGCTGGGCTGGGGAATATAAAGTCCACCTCAATCAGATCAGTATGGGCTCTTCTGTCCCTTGCGTATCTGACAGACATTGACAGATGGACAGAGATGCTCTACTCTGTTCTGTTAATAAATAAGAGAAATGCCAGGGACGAGCCCTGTAGCTTTTGCCTGCTCAGTGCTCTCTGTGAAAAACAGGAATTCCTAATCCATCAATCCATGTTTCCCAGGGACAGGGTTGTTGAACACAGCAGGTTGTAAGAGTTACAGAAAATGTGTGCATGATAAGCTATTGATGATATTTTAAATAAATGAAGTAAATATGATGACATATTGGTTTTCTTAGCGAAATGCGAAGAGGGACACCAGTTGTAGAGGCTCCTGGCACCTTGACTCTCTTGAATACATGCACTATTTGTGTTTAGAAATTGGGAAATAAAGACTCAGACAAGTCTCATTTGGGAAGAGCTGACCTACAAATTTTAAACTGGGATTTTTTAATTATGTTGCTACTAACAATAGTAATCATGTAAAATGTGGCCACAGTTGTGAACTATCGATTCAGAGGTTAAGCTCATTTTCTGTTGAGCTTCAAAGCTCAGAAACTAATCTCTGCTCCCACAGGGCTGCACACCAGGACAGGTGAAACAGCCTCACTCATGATGCTTATTGAGATTATTGACAGTGCCTGTGAGCTTCTGGTTGAAGGGGATTGCTTCCCTGGATATGATGCTATTAAGATGAAATGCACATTTATTTGATTGATGGTGAGGGACCATCGTTTAAGGGACATATACCTGGGTCCCACCAGCAGAAAGGGACTCTAAATATTTTAAGTGCTACAACAATGGGGTAGTAGCCACAGACACGTGTATCTCTTCTGTAGCAGCTACAGTTTTGGGGACCTGTCTGGAGTGGCCTTCTTCCCTCATCCTTACCAAGCACACTGTGAATTATCAAAACATTGCAAAGGGGAATGAGGAATGGAGTGGAACAGAGGCTCCCAACCTTGTAAGTGAGGGTCTGGAAGTCAGACTTGGAGAATCTGTAAAATGTGTTCATATTGATAATAATTTCATTTCACTTGAAAATTCTTTTTTCCACCTGTCTTCTAAAAACCCTACTATTTTTTGTTGGCCCACCCACATAACTTAGGTGAAATACATACTTATGTTAATTTTAATCAGATTCTTTTTTCTCATTTTTCCACCCTCAATCCATAAACAATCAGGGGAAATGGCATTTTTTGAATTCTTGCTTTTCTAACCATCGTGGTTAGAAATACAGAGCTAGTATTATTAAATACATATTTTTTCTTCTTTTTAGTTAGAACTAACATCATGGCTGCTGGTCTTTACTTAGCACCTATCTTCTAGGAATAAAGGGGTGGGATAGGATGAGAGAGCTGAAAGAATTTTTAGTGACCATCTAAATCATAGCCCTCACTTTTGAGAGGAGCAATGTAAGACTCAGGAAGAACTGAAACCAGAACTCAGGGTATCTGGCCCCTGATACATGCGTTTTCCAAGACTCTGAGGCTGCTACTCTCATAGTTGGACTTCAGGAGGTGCCAGGAGGACCCCGTTTCCCAGTCCCCTACTTCCTTGCCTTTTCTAACTCAGGATAAAAACTTTTGAAGCTTGAGAATGTTTCATGTTGAAAGTCTTGTGCTAATACACAAATGTCTTAGGAAGGAGTCCTACCTTAGGCCTGTTTTTTCCAACTCCTAGATATCTGCTAGCACCTTCCCTGGAATTGGCAGAATGAAACAAAGGTGGACCTGATTCTAGAGAACAAGGGGTGGTAAGATGGGAAAAATGGGCACCAGTGTAGTTTGTTCTTTATGACCACAATTGTCTTCTTTCATCTTCTCGACAATATCATCTACCTGTAAGGTTTGTAATGTTATCACTGTAATAGGGATAGTCCAGGATTCAGAGAGGTTAAGTGCAAGTGGATAAAGAAGAGAAAAATGGCCTTGGTTTTGGGGGTGTGAGGAACTGGGCTCATACCTCTTTCTCTCTATAATTTTCTTACTGTATAATATGGTTTCTAGCTACAGTTGGCATTACCTACAGTCTTGGGGCATTACTGTTCCTACTTAGATAGAGATATGAAAAAAGAAAAGTTTATATTTTAGACTAATTGTTTTCTTTGAGGTTCTGGAAATGGGAATCACCATGTTGCTAGGCAAAAGTTCATTGGTGTAGAAAATTTTCCTTGTATCTTGCCTCCCACAGAAGATCATTTGAGTGGTTCTTTTCCCCCTCTGAAATTTTGCTGGTTAAAATTCAGGCTTCAGTGATGTTCATAGGATTTCTAGCTCTAATCAGTGCAATTAGAACCTCCCGAGGGTATCTGTTCCTTGTTAGGACTGCAAATACTCTGACTTCTGTGACCTTAGCCATTGTTATTGGAAGTATAGATTAAGAACATGCCATGGCTACCTGGGAAGAGGCATTACATCTTAGGGGTTTCTCACTTTATCTACTTAATTCTGTTCTTTAAAAGACATGGTATGCATGCATGAGTACTGAAAGCTTGATGTAGCTCTCACTACATATGTAAGCAAATTAAGTGTCTTGGAAAAGGTCACCAATAGCTTTAAACATTATAATTTATGATATTCAGTGAAACTAAATTCTGCCAGTAAAATCCCTCTATTACTTCTTATGTCTGAAACATACAAGACCTTTAGAATAGTTTTCTCATTTCTTTCCCACCCACGTTCCCTGTCAGTTTGTTTTATCTACATTATGTCTAGGGCTTTTTCCTCATTTTCCCAGGGGAAATGGGATTCACTGAGATTATTGATGTGCCACTGTTAATTCCACTTCTGTAAGAAAAGGAAAATCTTTCCGGCTTCCATTAATCTAAATGAATGGGCTAAAATAAAAAGTGAAATAAACCTTTTGCCAACTCAGTGTATGGGAATTATCCAAGATAGTCTCATTAGATAGTCAATAGACTTTAATTTTATATGAGGTTTTCAGGAGATCTAAATATTTAGGAAGTTGGAATCTATCATGTCTTTATATATTCTATTTATGTCATTTTGCATGCATTTTGTTATAGATTGTTAATTTTCCACGACATTATAAGAACTGTGTTCTTTCTACTTATTTGGTGTTGGCCTAGTAGAGTAAAACCCAATTCTAATTTTAGCAAACACTTTCTGCATGAAATCTGGCAAGGCGTTTCAGTTTTCTGTGCCTCTGGTTCCTTATCTGAGGCAAAGTAGAATAGATTATTCTTTCCTTTGTATGTGACTGCAAGGAGGGGCAGGAGGAAGGGTGGGGAAGAGATGGTGGGGAAATAATCTCCTTACTGTTGGTCAACTGAATTAAAATGTGATGTTTTACCCACTTTGGACAGAATTTAAAAATCCCCCAGAGGGACTTGTGTTGTTTTCTCTTAAGTTATAAGTGTTTTGGTGTCATGGAAGAAGTTTTTGATTTTTTTTTTTTTTTTTTTAGAATTAGTTGCTTAATGTATTATTACTATTATTATTATCATTTTAAATTTGCTGTAGGGCTCATGTGTTTACCAGAGAGAGAAAGTGAGAAAGCAAGCTGACAGATAATGGAACTCGAACCACGGTCGGCCATGTGGGAGTCCAGAGCCCTAACTACCATATTGCCTGCTGGTCCCAAGTATGGAAGAAGTTTGAGAATGTCCTTCCTATGAGTTGAATATTTGTGTTCCCCAGAATTTGTTTGATTTCTGACATTTATATATTGAAATGTGATGATATTAGGAAGTGAGGCTTTGGGAAGGTGAATAAATCATGAGAGTGGAGTCTTTATGATTAGGATTAGTTCTCTGTAAGAAAAGTCATAAGAGCTTATTCTTGCTTTCCCTGCTCTTCACCATGTGTGAATAAAGCAAGGTGACCATCAATAAGCCAAGGAGAAGACTCTCACCAGAGACCAAATCTGGCAGCACGTTGATCTTAGAATTCCAGCCTTCAGAACTGTGAGAAATAAATTCCTGTTGTGTAAGTCACCCAGCATACGGTGTTTTTATCATTGCAGTCTCAACTGAGACAGCCCTTAAAGGAATGGTGCAAATTGTAAGGAAGTGACCAGCAGGAATACCTCATAGTTACAAATGGATCCTCATCTTCACTGACTGGCCGTTATCTGTTTCAGTAGATACCAGTTGTTTGATGCATTCTGTACAGAATGGCTCTTTGAAATCAAATCTTATTTGAAAAAACATTTTTTTCAGACCATACAATTATTTTTTAATAATTTCTGTTTCTTTGCAGGGAGAAATTTTATAAATACCCAGAGATAGTCTACAGATGCATAATTTTAAATTAGGCATGAATTTTAAAAAACTGGCATCCCGGTTTCCTATGTTGTGTTGCATAAATAAATTAGTGGTTTGGGCTTGCTGCAGCAAATTCGCTTTTTTTTTTGGGGGGGGGGGATATAGTTATAGGGGATGGGATTCCCAATTGAAGAACTAACATCTTTAAAGAACTTCAACTGTACGTGACCCATGTTTATTTGTCTCACTGCTCCTACCCTCTCCTCTTTTTAGTTTCTGTCATCTTACAGGAACTTCTTAGTCTATTCCTTTTTTTCAGCTTTGACACCACAAGATTTCAAGAATTAGAGGTTATTTTCATAAAAATTAATTTTAGAGTCCTAGTCAGAACTTGTACTTTCTCTGATTAATCGGATTCAAATTTTGTTTTGAAATGCATGTTCACTCAGGGAACGCCCATCTGGAAGTCTTAGCAGAGTGCATAAAGGCAGGACACATCTATGCAGTCAGCCCTAATTCAGAGCTCTGAACATCTATAGGAAGAAGGAAGCTCTCTCTCAGAAATTGAGCCTTGTTTGCTTAAGTTTGGACTGCTGTCTCCTAAAGACTGTTGACAGTTATGCTTCACCTTCCTCAGCCAGTTTAAACACAGTAATTATTGTTGGTTTTTTGGTTGTTTCTCTCAAGTTCATAGCCTGCTCATTTTCCTGTCTGTCCCTAGTATGCCTTTTTGTTTAGCCAGTGTCTCTCCCCCCACCCTTGCCCCAACAGTCAGTTCTTGGAATTCTGCTTGGTCTGGGTTGAATAATACTGTGTGTATGTCATGAGTATGACTAAGTACACATCTGCTAATGAGATGGTGGTGGGGTTTTAGGTGATGAGTAATGCCAACTTCTCTTCTATAATACCTGATTTCAGGAATGAAACCTTGTAGATAAGTTCTTTATCCCAGGAGATGGTCAAAATACATTTATGCCTGAAAAAACTGGAGACAGTTGATTCAAAACTGGTGATACTCTGCTTGTAGTTTCACACTTATCACTCAAATTAATTTAAAAACAATAGTTGCTGACTAATAGTTATATAATCAGGATCAGAGGAAGGTGTTGTTCAGTTATTCAGAAGAACAGTGAGCATGTTAGCAAGCTAGTTCCTGAGATGATGTATCCTCAAGGTTAGAAAGAACTTCAGGAGTCATCGTCTGTCCTTTGTTATAGGGCGCGTGCGCTCGCCAGACAGACAGAGAGAGACATAGAGACAGAAGGTGAGAAATCACCCCCCAGGGGGGATGGTCACGCTGCAATCCCTTCTCCTCCATTCTCCTCTCAGGATCTTGGGCACGCACACACACGCGCCCGGCGTGAGTTGTAAGCCACCGGGTCCGAGACGCGAACCGCGGTCGACTACGTGGGAGTCCAGCGACATAGCCTTTACGCTAACTGCTGGTTCCCACGTCCTTTGTGAGACTTAACATTTCTTAATTCATGAAAGGAGATGTTTGGATGGGATGATCTCCAGTTCTGAAATTCTGTGATGTGATGGGAATATCAGAAATATTGGTTTCTAACACTTGCTGGGTGGTAAAATTCTACCTGTAAAAAATAAAGTAAAAATATAGTTTTTAGTGTATCATGATGGATTTTTAATTTGCTCAGTTAAAATATCATTCTAGGTGGCATAGTGGCTAAGGCGCTGGATTACCACATGGCCTACTAAGGCTCAAGTCCCGGACCGAGAGGCTTACGAATTATGCTGGGTGCATGTGCATGCATGATGCCCAAAATCTCAACAGGAGAATAGAGGAGAAGGGATTGCAGCATAGCATCCTGCCAGGGGATGATTTCTTATTTCCCCTCTCTCTGTTTCTTTCTGTCTCTCTCCAGTGAGTGCACCACACCTTATGACAAAAACTTAAAAAAAATCAATCTAAGAATAATCAGCAACTTTAAACTAGCTCATAAGGTTTAAAATGTACTATTTTTTTCTAGAATTATTTATTTTGTTATTATTACTTTTCACATGAGTTCATCAGAGAGAGACAGAGACAAAGAGAGCGAGAGACAGAGAGAGACACACAGAGAGAAAGTGAGAAAGCAAGTTGCCAGGTCTGGGGCTTGAACCACAGTAGGCCATGTGGGAAGTCCAGCACCTTAACCACTACGCCACCTCCTGGCCCCTAGCTCATAAGGTTTAATGCAGCTAAAACTTCAATAATCTGCTTCCTATGACCTAAATATTTGTGTCCCACCCAGATTCATATGTTGAAGGCTTAATCCTCAATGTGATGATGTTTTGTGAAAGTAGAGCCTTTGAGGGGGTAGTTGGGCTTGAATGAGGTCATGGAATGGTGTCTTTAAGATGAAAGGACCAGAACTTTATTTCACTTTACCATATGAGGGCACAGCAAGAAAATGTCATCTGTAAACCAGAAGAGGGCCATCACTAGAACCCCACCATGGTGATACCCTGGACTTTCCAGCCCCAAGAACTAGGAGAAATAAACTTTTGTTGTTTAAACTACCCGTCCATGGTATTGTAGCAGTCCAGTCCAAACTGGCTAAGACATGGCTCTAGAAAATCTTTCTGTTATATACAGAATTGATCTTATCACCTCCTCACACTACTCCCATGTTCTTATAACCTCCTTACAGCTTGGCTTTAGCGCTGATTTTTTTTTTTCTTAAAGAATTACTTTATTTAACTTTATTTATTTTAATTTAACCAGAGATGGACAGAATGAAAGCGCACACAGTCGTGTGCATGCACGCACGTGGGAGAGAGAGAGAATGAGAGCGAGAGCGAGAGAAAGCCTCCTGGTCTGGGGCTCGAGTCTCAGTCGGCCATGTGGGAGTCCGGCACTCTTAGCCACCATGCCACCTGCTAGCCCCAGCACTCATTTCTTAACGGTGTTCGTTGACATCAAAACCAATGACCTCTTCCTAGTGCTCTTCTTAATTTCTTAACCATGTGGGCCATTTATAGAGTCAGGATTTGGTAGTTCTATCTCTGACTTCTCCTTTTATGCCTCTTCTTTCTCAGAAAGAAGAGAAACTACTCTATTTCTGGCTTTTAAGTCATTAATTTTATATTAGGAAAGAGGAAGGACCATAGAATCAGAGGCTTCGGGGGAGATTTTCAACATCTGAATGGCTCACATTGGTCTCAAGCCTCTGAATCAAAATCGTGGGGGCAAAGAAATGTGTGCTTTGCCCCTTCGGTACAGCTGGCAGAAAGGTGGGGCATAAAGGCAACTGCTTGTATAGGATTACAAAAGTAATTCTATTCCGCTCTTTACTGGAGCGTCACAGGGAGCGGTGTGATGGTTTTGCGTGCCAATTTTACTGTAGTGAAGAGTAACTGGGTGCCTGGTGGAGTGTTGCTCTGGGGTGCATCTGTGAGTGATTCCAGACAAGACTGGTGCAAGTTAGTGGACTGAGAGAAGACCTGCCTTTAATGAGGAAGGCACCATCAATTGACTGAGAATGCCTGAGGGACAAACAGGGCAAGTGGGAGCTTATTTTCCTCTCTGCCCCTTCCAGAGTTTGACCTGTATGCATGCTTCCTACCCTATGCACATTCTCTACTCACTTCCTGTTTTGCAGCAAGGCCCTTGACTGCAGGAGCTTCCCACAGGTACTTGACCCGCAGGCTTCTCAGCTCCTTTTCCTCTGGTCAGTCTCTAGATTCTTTAACTTGTGGATTCTAGGACTTGTACTAGCAGCTGCTTAAGGGCACTCCAGCCTCTGCCTGAGACGGGGCTGTAGCATTGGTTTTCCTGGTTTGGAGGTTTCTTGGTGCATCTTCAGCTTGCAAACAAGTTATCATGGGACTTCTTTGCTTTTCTGATCATGTAAGGTAATTCTTTCAGTAAATCTTCTGTTTTCTGGGGAATACAAGTGGTATTTCATCTTTGCCTCTTGTACAATTAAGGATGCATGTTCATTCCTACTTTAAGCCCCTGTCAAATGGGGTTTAAGCTCTCTCTTCTATCATCCGAATGCCCCAACTGATGCTCGTGTTGTAGAGATCTACAGCCACCAAGGAGTGCTTAAGAAGTAAAAGTTGGGCCAGCTGGTGGCATGGAGGTTAAAGTGACTGAATCTCACTTACATGGTTGACTGTGTGGTTTGAGTCCTGGAACTGAAAACTTAAAAAACACATCCTGTCCATGGGTGTGCATGCCCAAAATCTTGAAAGGAGAAATGGATAAGGGATTGCAATGCAACCATCCCTCATGACAGGGTACTTTTGCACTTTTCTTCTCTCTCTCTTTGTTTTCTCTAGCAAGCACATGTGCTGTGTAGCAAAATAAAAGAAAGAAAAAGAGAAAAAAGAAGCAAAAGTAGTGTAAGTTCATGTCAAACCACATAGAACAAAAAAATACAACATAGAGGTCCAAGCCAGAGCGAAACAATTCTTCTGTCCACATTGGCTTTTATTTCTCACCCATCTGTTAGTGAGGAGACACTTAGTGGGACTGGCACCAGAATCTACTATATCTTCTACTAGTAGATATGCTAAGTAAATGATAATGGTTCTCATCTGAGTTATTATCAACAATATTGTTTGTTTTTAGGAGTTAAACTGCATAAACAAAGAGACAAGAACAGGTAGAAGCCTACTCAACAGTTATAGATAATATTTGGCTGCCCACAGTAGGAAGAAAATTATTTCTGACTCTAATTACTACTATTACATAGGCCTTTCCCAATTATCTGGAAAGTCTTTTAATTTCTCAGTAAGGCAAATCCTACAAACACATCTGTGGATAAGGTGGGCAGTGTTCCTTGAGATGGTAGGGTTGACTTGGTGTTCTGCCTGTAGGCCTGTGTGAAATAACCTCGATCTCCTTGTGAATGAACCATACTAGGCTCCTGTCTAGAGAAGGTGAAAATGCCATAGTACCTACTCTCAAAGGATTTACAATTTATTTATTTATTTGTAGGTGCTAACCATGAATGCATGTGGGTGCAGGAGTCCTGTGGCTTAACAAAATCCAGACAGGAGACACCTGAGTGTGATTTCAAGGCCTCTTCTTCTTTTGAATTCTGTGTCCCTCATGGACACAAGGTGTCACACACAGAATTCTTTGTAAAGTTACCTGGGAGATAGCTCCTACATGAGCTGAGACTATACTAGGCTGTGTGTGGCATGTTGCTGAAAAATTGAAGTATCACCAAGTAATGTTTCTCAAAGAAAGAAGACCACAATGTACTGCTTGGTGGGGACAGAGGGTCTCAGCTCATGGACACGGTGAGTTATTGAGAATGAGGGGCTCCATGGTATGGTAGGATGCTCTGTTTTCATCATCTGTTCCAGTTGTTCTCACAGTCATCAAGCAAGA
The DNA here is from genome assembly GCA_026018925.1 of Tupaia tana. Classification (NCBI taxonomy): domain Eukaryota; kingdom Metazoa; phylum Chordata; class Mammalia; order Scandentia; family Tupaiidae; genus Tupaia; species Tupaia tana. Next base: position 125,660,987 of record JAKSZU010000007.1, on the reverse strand, counting down.
AGGCCAAGAGCAGGCCTCTTTTTGACCTGTGCTTATGAGGTAATCCAAGTTATCTTGTACCACCAGGCTCTGCAGCCCCACTGTGCAAATTCAAGCGTGGCTGCTGAGGGCACGTGCTCTCCATAGAGCCTCTGAATAATTTCTCTCTTCCAGTGGCAAAATGGTTTCCTGTAGCTTATTGAAATGCTTGGACCTTGGATATACGTTCTTTAAAATATCAGAGCCCCTTGACTCCTGGGACCTTCTTCACTCCAAACTTCATGTGCTTAACGCTCAGACTGTTTCTCTATTTTCTTTCTTACACTCATAATTACTCTACAGTGAGTATGTAATAGTAAAACAATTTGGCAGAGATCAATTCTTGCTGAACTACAATGATAAAGTAACATATTGGAGTAATAGTGTCTTTCAAAGTTGATTTCAGGTGATTTTTCTTTACTTTTTTTTTTTTTTTTTTTTTGGAGAGGTTTTTGCTATAGGGGTGCGTGTGCTTGCCAGAGAGACAGAAAGTGAGAAGGGATTGTGGCAAGGGGATGGCCATGCCACAATCCCTTCTCCATTCTCCTTTCAGGATCTTGAGCATGCATGCACATGTGCCTGGTTTGAGTTTAAGCTACTGGGTCCGGGACTTGAACCATGGTCGACTACGTGGGAGTCCAGCAATGTAGCCATTATGCCATCTGCTGGCCCCTCCGGTGCTTTTTCTTTTTTTTTTTTTCTTTTTTTTCCTTTGGAGAGGTTTTTGCTATAGGGCGGGTACACTCGTCAGACAGACAGAGAGACAGAAAGCGAGAAATCACCCCCCAGGGGGTATGGCCATGCCGCAATCCCTTCTCTTCCATTCTCCTCTTGGGATCTTGGGCACACACACACACACTCTCAGCATGAGTTTTAAGCCACCGGGTCCGGGACGCGAACCGCAGTCGACTACATGGAAGTCCAGCGACATAGCCATTACGCCAACTGCTGGCCCCTCCGGTGCTTTTTCTTTAGCACCAGACAAACAAAAAATTGCTTAAAAGCATCTAGGGATTCCTTTTTATCTATACTACTTGTAGTATCTTCTCAGTATCAAATAGTATTTGAATCATGTCTTCAAACTTTTGCAGAAGTGGGTAGATGCTTTCAAAGGAATCATAATTCAGCACAAAACCAGAAGGTTTGAAAATATAACACGAAAGATGGCTTTAACATGTTGTTATTTCATTTTCTTTTCATTTGTTTACTTATTCTAATATTTGAGTCTTTACTTAAAAAAATCTAATCTGCAAATTAGAGTTTTCCACCAACTCAGGGAACAGAAACCGTCACAGGCTTCACAATCTTATGCTGAGGTTTTGCCTTTGCGGGAACCTTAGCAGCATCCATTGTCTTTTTAGATGCTTGCTTAGCCTTTTCGGCTTCTTGGCAGCCCCAATCGCTTGTGCTCTTGAACTTTTCTAGCTCCTGGTTTCTGATTCCTCTTGGCTATTATATTAGCCTGAGAGGCACCAGTGGTAGCTGTGTGGAATTTGACAGCATGGCAGGTCGTTTTCTTTTGAATTTCATCTGCTTGTCTCATTTTTGTGCTTTCTTTTGTAGAGAATGGTCCAATTTATCTGCCAAGGATTCCTATTAGAAAGGATTGCTGACTTGTATGTTGCATTAAGAAAGCAGAAAACCTTCCTGACAGTCTTGGCGTCGTGCCTCCCCTATCCTGGATAGATCCTGTACCTGCTTATACATTCTTATTTCAAAGTGAGAATAATAGAAAGATGTCAGAATATTAAGGATGCTTATGGAGCACTGACAGTCTAAGGGATTCAAAGATGAGTAAGGCATAGTAGAATATCTGCATTTCACGTTAGCAGAGGAGACAGACATGGAAATAACAAACAGTGGAACCATTCTCTATTTAGTCTTTCAGAAGCCATGGGGGCCAGCATCATCATTTATTGAATTTCTGATGCTACCAGTAGTTCTTGGCTTGCATGGGTTGTTTCTGCCTTTTGAGTTATTGGGTTTTCTATTTGTTACTTGACAAATGATAGTCACCATTCAACAGGTGTGCAAACACTCCTTGAATTAGCTATTTGTCGAGAGACCCAGTGTAATAAAAGTATAGTATTTACTCTAAAAACAGATGGCTTGTGCAAGAAAAAGGCCCGTAAGCACCACAAGAGAAGAGGAAGGATCTGCCTGTGTTATTTTCTATGGTGATTTTTTTTTCAAATCATGATATTTATTCACATTTTAAAGTGCTTTAGTTGCTTTGTAGGAGGTGGGTGTCTCATAAAAAAAGGGGGGCCAATATTAACAGGTTTACATTTTGACTCCTGGTATTATTTAGGACATGTTTCTGTAGTTTATAGGCTGAATGTAGACTGACAAAAATAAGATATCAATTATACAATTGTTAAAGAATAAAATAAGTGCTTTTGGCCTATTTCACTAGTATTAAGATTTAATTTTATCCCTATTTCTCCCTCTCAGTAAAATTGTTTGATCTTTTCTTTTCAAAGTGATTTTTATGAAATATAGAATAGAACAAGGTTGTGTAAAATATATGTATACTACATAGAATAACACTTGCCATTTGGATTGAAAAATATAACTTTGATGCCCTCTTAAATTTATCACATTTTATCTCCACTAAAATGTTACTTATCCTGAATTTTATATTTGTCATTTCCTAGCTCTCTTTTTAAGAGTTTTGTTACATGTAATCACAGTCTGAAACAGTAAGTCACTGGCTTTGCTTATTTTAAAAGGTAATATTGAAAGAATAATGTAATATTAAAATGTAATACTGAGAGAATACTACATGAGGGGATTTCAGAAAGTTTATGGAGCAATGGAATTAAAGTACAAGCTTCTTGCTGCCAACATTTTTGAAATTCATGTAGTTTTTTTTTCTTTGTCTTTTTTCTTTATTTTTTTAATTGTCAGAAGGCATGTGCACTCACCAGAATGAGACAGAGAGACAGCGAGAATGGCAGAAAGCACCTTCCAATGAGGCATGGTCACATCTCAATCCCCCTTCCACCATTTATCTATCCTGTTGGGATTTGGGGCATGCACACATATGCATCTGGCATGTTTCTCAAGCCAGGGAAGCTGGGATTCAAACTGTGTGATCTGCCACATGGAATCCATCTCTCTTGTCCATTAGTCTATAGGACAAGCCCAGTTTTTCACAATATGCTCAAGAGTTTTCAAAGACCTCCTTTATATATATAAGTGTGTGTGTATGTGTGTGTGTGTGTGTATGTATATGTATATATCTATATGTATATATATAAAGTTGATTGTATGATTTATATTATAAATTAGTGTATGAATCAATTCATTAACTGCCATATAATAGTCCATAATTCAAGTATAAATATGCATAACTTATTTATCTTCTCAAGTGATAAAAATTTCTGCTATCTTTCTATTATAAGCAATGGTACTAGAAGCATCTTTATGTATGTACAAATAAAATAATAGAAATGGAAATGTTCTATAAATTACAAATATGCAATTGGAATAATATTTACTTATCCAGATCTCACTGGGAATTGAGACTTCTGAATTGGGAGCATTTCAAGTGGGTATGGATTCTATGCTAGAACTCTATTGATTCAGATTAAATATTAAATATAATGCAGTGTATGTGATCTAATTAGATTCATTCTTCAGTATTGGTTTAATACTGGAGCAAACATAGGTGAGCCACATACTCTCTGAGCTTTGAGATTTTCTTTTATTTAGTGGAGTTAAGAGCAGGACGTGCTCTGCCTAATAGAACCATTATGAGTGTCACATAAAATAATATATGAGAAAGCTTTATCCATTGTAGTGGTCTATGCATATAAATTGCTAATGTATTAGATATTTTCATAATTTAAATGGAATACACTAGAATATAATGTAGCTTTTTAACTATAGGAACATAATTTAAGGAAGACATTATGAATATTCTTGTATGCTAGAATATAGCTGTAAACAAAAATACAGCTGTGATTTGTGGAACTATTAAGTCCACTGCTCTTCACCACAAATGCCCACATCCCTCTCTACCTCCATGCTGAGATGAACTTCAGAGGTTGAAGCACTTGTGGCATGAAAAATTAATGCACCAGGGGAACACTAGATGGCTGGTAGTGTTTGGCCAGTTTTCTGCAGAAACTATAACCTTGTTCAGAACGTGTGTGTGTGTGTGTGTGTGTGTGTGTATAAAAGCCGTCTACTAGAACTTCTTCAAATGCTGTTATACTAAGGTGCAGGTTGATTTTAACCTCGGTACATCTCTTTCCTTCAGAGGTTCACCTGTATTCTTTATTTTGTTATTTTTTTGTGTTTGTTTTATATTTTTCATGGCTACAATAGAAACTACTGAGGGCCCTTCTGTCCTTTCTGCTCTTGATCTCCAATTACTTATATATTATTATTAATTGGTATATTATTTTCTACTCATTTTTTTCTTCTACTTAGTTTTTGGTGTATTCGATCATCTCAGACCTATTATTGTCCATTTTAGCTCATCAGAAACTTTGTTTCTCACATATTAACAAATTGCTCTTGGATCTAAGCCAGTTATATTTCTGATCTTTATTCACCGGTTACTGGCATTTCAGAGCCATCATCTTTGCTATGAAAGTATTTTATGTGATCAAAAACCACTATAAACCACAAGGAACCAAGCAAATCTCAAGCTAAATTAATACATAAAGTCATATCTATAAACATCATTATAAAATTTTAGAAAGTAAAAGAAAAGAAAAAAATCTTAAAAGCAACCACTAAGAAAGATGTACAAGAAGATAGTGATAAGAATTACGGCTGACTTCTCCCTGAGAAAGAATGAAAGCCCAAACAAAACAACACAAAAAAATACCAATGAAACAACTTATGTTCATACAAGAACAATAAAACCTACAAAACCCTTGTTAAACTAGAATTCTTTAATTTTTTTTTATTTTAAATTTATTTACATTTAATCATTACAGTACACATTTCTTTTTTTTTAAGATTTATTTATTTATTTAATTTTATTTGTTATTGTTAGTTAGTTATTTTATTTGACCACCAAAGAGAGAGAAAAAGACCGGGGCGGGGGGAGGCGGAGGGGGGGGGGGAGTGAGAAAGGAAGCCACCAGGTCCGGGACTTGAACCTTGGTCGGCCATATGGGAATCCAGTGCCCTTATCCACCACACTGCCTGCTGGCCCCAACAGTACACATTTCTTTTTCCATACAAATACCATGCATGTCAGTCAAGACAAAGATATTGCTATATATATTATCATTAGCCAATAGCTTCTCATTTTCTGCCAATTAAGCATACTTTTACTAAAGAAAAGTATAATCTAACTTTTTTGGAAAAAAATAATTAGGTTAATTTCAATTTGGTTGGTTATTTGCACAAAGCCCTGTAAGTATTCAATTTCTGATGCAAGGCAACAGATACTATTGTTTTATTGAACTTATGCAAATAACCATTTGCCACAAAATAAGAATGCTCACAAATATTTTTGCAGTTGCAAAGGGGTCAGGAAGGGAGAAAAGTTTATGTTTTCATTTAAAAAATTCTTTTTTTCACAAATTCTAAACCAATCAACAACTCAAAACAAAAATCCTTAAATATAGAAGACAAAGCATAGAAGAATATCAGTAATGTTTTAGAAAAGTCGTAAAATTCTGTGTCACCAGTTTAGTCTTAGGTAATCTCTCTTTTGTTGAATTTGCAGTGTTACTGTGGTCTGACCTTTCTGTTAACATTCAACATTATTATTGGTATTTCAGAACTTGTTCCTACCATTAGGTTGGCCTTTTTCTTGGTCATTTTTTGTTCTCTTATTTGTCTGTCTTTAGTTTTCCTGGTATAGTGCTCCCTTCAGACCATCTGAAGGATGGTCTGGTGTTGGTAAATTCTTTCAGGTTTTGTTTATCTGAGAATGTTTTTATCTTTTCTTCGCATATGAAGGATAAACTTGCTGGATACAGTATTTTTGGTTGAAATTGTTTCTCACTTAATACTTCGAATATCATTTCCCATTCTTTCCTTGCTTGCATTGTTTCCGAGGAGAGTCCAATATTAGCTTGATGGGATATCCTTTGACAGTAACTTGACATTTTTCTCTTGCCAATTTTAGTATCTTGTCTCTGTTTATGGTTTTGGTCAATCTGATTCTAATATGCCTTGGAGAAGATCTTCTTGGGTTGATTCTATATGGAGTCCTTTGTATTTCTTGGGTCTGGATGTTTGGAAGCCTCTCTAAGTTTGGAAAGTTTTCTGCCAGGATTTCATGGAATAGATTATCAATGCCTTGATTAGTTTCTTCACCTTTTGGGATACCAATTATCCAGATGTTTGGGAGTTTAACGGTATCTAGTATTACTCGTATATCATTCTCAATTTTGGGGGTTATTTTTTCAGTCTTTTTTGATGCTTTTTTCTTTTCCTTTTTGGAGGGAGTGGGGAAGAAGTTTTTGCTATAGGGCACACTTGCCAGAAAGACAGAAAGAGACAGAGAGACAGAAAGTGAGAAATCACCCCACGGGCGGATGGCCACACCACAATCCCTTCTCTTCCATTCTCCTCTTGGGATCTTGGGCATGCTCGCACACGCACCTGGCATGATTTTAAGCCTCTGGGTCCAAGACTCGAACCGCGGTCGACTACATGGGAGTCCAGTGACATAGCCATTACGCCAACTACTGGTCCCTTGATATTTTTTTCTAGGTCAGAGGTTTTGTCTTCTACATTTGAGATTAGATCTTCTGTATGATCTAATCTGCTTTTAATACTTTCAAGGGAGGCTTTGATTTCCTGTATTACATATAGTCTTTGTCTCTAACAGTTCCATTTGATTCTTTTTTTGTTGTTTGTATTTCTCTTTCAGATCATGGACGAACTTACCTCCTGGAACTCGTTTTCTCTTTTCTCCTGCATTTTCTGGAGTTTGTTGTCTCTCTTCTCTTGCATCTCTGTTAGCTTTGTCACTATGAATATCCTAAATTGTTTATCTGACATTTCCACGAGTTCCATTGTACTGTCTGTGGATGATGAAGGGCAGTTCTTTCTTCTTGGGGGAGAGATATTTTCTTGATTTCCCATATTTCTTGTTCCTCTGCGGTGGTTTCTGTTCATCTAATGGATTATACGTTACTTCCTGGATTTTCTCTGGGTGTTTGGCTGGAAGGAAAGGTTTAGGGCAGAGGCTTTCTGGTTAAAGGGCAGGACTAGGCCCATGGATTCTGGTTTTTCACTGGGTGTTGGGCTGTAAGGGTGTTTTTCTGAATTTTGGGAGCTGCTCATTTCTCAGCTTCCAGGGGGTCGCCATGTCCTTGATATGGGTCCTTGCCCCCATCTGACATTTAACAGAGCAACAGAGCAGCAGCAGGGAACATGAGGACTCCACCAAGGTTAAAAGCTAGAATTCTTTATTTCTGGAGGTTGTCTTTTAAAAAAAAGTATATTTTGTGATAAGGAAAAGCTGAGAAAATTTATCATTAGCAAATCTCCACTTAAATGCTGAAGGATGTTCTTTATGCTAAAGAGAAATAACAACAGGAGGCTATTTAAATCAGCAAAAATGCATAAAAGGCACTTAATATGTTGATGAATGTAAAATATTTTTCCTTTTGTTAAATTCTTTAAGCACCAATTTATAATATAAAGCAAAATAATAATGAATTATAAGATTTATAACATATTTAAAACAAAAATATATGACACTTGTATAAGGTTAAGGAATTGTGCAAATAAATTATACTTCTTGCCATGTTCGTATAGTGGTATAATATCAATTCACCATAGACTGTAACAAGTTATGTTTGTATATTTTTATTACTAAAGCAACTAAAAAATACAAACATATATAGCTTAAAAGGCAATAGAGTACATAAAAAATATTTTTTTTAATGCCTCATAACCCACGAGAATACAGGGACTAAAAGACAAGCAATGAAGATCAGAGATTCCCAATAGAAAAAAATAGTAAGATAGAAGACTTAAATATACCATATTAATAATTTCATTAAATGTAAATAGATTAAACACTTTATCTAAAAGACAGAGGTAAGTTGAAGCTATAAAGGCCTACATCAGTTGAAAGTAAATGGATGAAAAAAGGTGTCATTGCAAGCAGTGAGCATAAGAAAACTCATGTGGCTATATAGACATCAAAGTACACTTCATGATAAGGAGTATTATCAGACATAAAGAGGGTAGAGTCATCATAATAAAAAGGTCAATTCTTAAGTGATTTACAACACTTCTAAATGTTTATATATCTAATATTATATCTATATGAGGTATACTCGACAGAAAGAAACATAAACATCCATAAACATATTTGGACAATTTAGGATTTCTCTTTCAGTAATTGATAGAACAAGGAGACAGAAAAAAATAAATTAGGATGTAGAAGATTCAAGAAGCACTCCCCATTGACTTGACCATGTTGAGAGCTAAACAATAATAATCTAATTACTGCAAAATACATACTCATTTCAGTGTGCATTTACCAGAGAAGCTTATATGCCAGAACATAAAATAAATCTGATATAAGACATTAGTATATATTTTTCATTTCATCCCAAGGACAAACATTTTAAAATTATTTTCTTACTAATATGTCTAAGGTCGTTAGAGATTTAGCTTTACTAGTCCCATTTTTTTTTTTTTTTTTTTTTTTTTTTTTCAGTTGTGAAAAGGAACCTTGGTTAATCCTCAGGTTTCTCAAGTTAAACTTAGTGTGGTTCTCCTTTTTGGTGGCTGCACAAACTACGTATGTGTTTGCATAAGGAAGTTGTTAGAAAGCTTTACCTTCTGGTCGTCCTTGGTTGATTATCCCTGGCACTGCTGGTAAAGGACTAAATAATTTATGCATCAGAATCTATTTCTTCCAACTATTGGGTCGTTGGGAAACTCATGGTGCATTTTTTACATAGAAAAACAGAAAAATACATCTTGATTTTCCCAACGATCTAATATTACAACTCCAGGCACATTTAAAAATAGTTACTGGCCCAGCTGTGGTGGAGAATGTTGCTAAGACACTATGCTTTGCAAGCTGGGGCCACATGGGAGGCCTAGGTTCAATTCCTGGTTTCACCTAAAGACCAGATACAGTGATGTGCATCTGTACTTTCAACAACTCAGAGAGACTGAGGCAGAAGGATCATGAACTCAAAACTGACCTGGGCAACATAGTGAAACTCTATGTGATAAAGACCAGGTGTGGTGGCACTTCCTGTGGGCCCAGCTAGGAGGCTGAGGCATGGGGATGGTGACATAGCAAAACTCTGTTTAAAAAAAAAAAAGGGGGGGGGGAACCAGCAGTTAGCGTAATGGCTATGTCGCTGGACTCCCACATAGTCGACCGCGGTTCGCGTCCCGGACCTGGTGGCTTAAAACTCACGACGGGCGTGTGTGCATGCGTGCCCAAGATCCCGAGAGGAGAATGGAGGAGAAGGGATTGCGGCGTGACCATCCCCCCTGGGGGGTGATTTCTCGCTTTCTGTCTCTATGTCTCTCTCTGTCTGTCTGGCGAGTGCACGCGCCCTATAGTGAAAATCTCTCCAAAACAAAACAAAACAAAACAAAACAAAAAACCACACACACAAAAATAAGGGACCAGCAGTTAGCGTAATGGCTATGTGGCTGAACTCCCATGTAGTCGATGATGGTTCGAGCTCTGGACGCGGTGGCTTAAATTCACGCTGGGCGCGTATGCATGCGTGCTCAAGATCTGGAGAGGAGAATGGAGGAGAAGGGATTGCGGCATGGCCATCCCCCCAGGGGATGATTTCTTGCTTTCTGTTTCTCTCTGTCTTTCTGGTGAGCACACGCGTCCTGTAGTAAAAACCTCTACCAAAAAAAGGTAAAATAAATAAATAAAATAAAACAGAAAAAAAAGATAGTAACTCATAATAACATTGAAATTCATGATATACAAATTCAGAGGTAGGACTTGGTGCCGCTTTAAAATAAATCACGCTATTTTAATTAAAACGTTTGATTCAAGGATATCTGTTTATTCAGAAATAGCTATTTCTGAATAATAACATTTTTGTTCCTTGTTTCATACAAGCTTTCAGACTATAAAAAGAGACACAGAAATGTTACAGGTGGGTTTCATTTTGTAGACAAAATGAGAACACACTTTAAAGACCAGATGTACAATGGTTTTAGCCTTCCTCCTCAAGTACAGTGATTCTTGTCTTTTGCAAAGTTTTCTTTCCATGTATTTCTGGGAATCCCCAGGGGATAGTTACTTTCCAGTTGTGGCTAAGCTCCTCAATCAACCAGCTATCGCAGTTGTTCTTAAAGGATATTCCTGGCTTCCCCTAGTCCCCCTCCCCACATCGAAGTGGCTCTGGGATGCTGCTCTCCTCTCTGATGCTTCGTCAAATCAGAGGCTCCTAATTCTAAAAGACTTACAATAGGTTCAAGAGTAATGGAAGAAAAGAACAACAAAGAGACCAGTTTATTATGACTACCAGATGTGGCCACTATTAAGACTGACAAGGTCAGGGCCCCAGCTTTTAGCCTGTTATCCTGATGCAGAAGCCAGGCTCCTATCCGAACTTCTTCAAAATTCAAAACCATACCTTCTCCAAGCCTCTGAGGAAGAGGAAGATTTGTCCTTCTCATCTCTATTTCTTCTAGCTTAAGGCATGCCTTTCTGAACTATATCAGTGCTAGAATAGATCTCTCCATTGAAACATAGACAGTGAAAATATCTGCTTCCTTTGAAATAAACTTTATCGTTTACCCACAGCCAATGGATCTGGTTCTGGGATTTCAATCATGCAATTATGTGAGACCATATTAGTGAAGTACCAGTACCTTTCTCTAAATCTTTAGCTTTATATATTTATTTTATTTATTTATTTTAACTTGCCATAGGACGCGTGTGCTCACTGGGGAGAGGAAGAGAGGGTGAAAATTGGAAAACCCCTCACTCTCAGGGGGATAGCCATGTCATAATCTCTGTTCGTCCATTCTCCTCTTGGGATTTGGGACACATATGTGTTTGTTCCTGGTATGTTTTTTCAAGCTGCCGGGTTTAGAACTTGACCTGCGCCATCAGCCATGTGGGTTCCAGTTGCATTAACTACCATGCCACTTGGCTGGCCCAATCTTGAGTTATATTTTTAGAAATACTCAAGCTGGAAAAGATAAGGAAACTTAATTGAGCCAGGTTCTATTCTTTTTTACAATCATTCCTAATTTTCAAGGTAACTCTGTGGCTTACACATCTTTTTTTCTGCTTGTTGGGATATCAGCACCTAATATCCTCTGAAATAGCTCACCCAGTCTTTTTTTTGGGAGAGGGTTTTGCTGTAGCGTGCTTGTGCTCGCCAGACAGACAGACAGAGACAGAGAGATAGAAAGCGAGAAATCACCCCCTGGGGGGGTGGCCACACCGCAATCCCTTCTCCTCCATTCTCCTCTCGGGATCATGGGCATGCACGCACATGCGCCTGGCGTGAGTTTAAGCCACAGGGTCCGGGACTCGAACCACGGTCGGCTACATGGGAGTTCAGTGACATAGCCATTACGCTAACTGCTGATCCCAATAGCTCACCCAGTCTTGTCCACACTTCATCACCATAGAAATATACACGTTTTTATAAGAAAATAACATGATGCACCATTATAGGTCAGTTTAAATTCATACGTAGAAGGGGAATCTTGCTCTAAAGGCAACAATCTGCAAGCATTTCATTCTGCCCACCACAAATGATCTCTTTCACATCTTTATGCGCTATTATTTTTAGCTTCCAACACCTCTACACCCAGAAAAATCTCTGCTGTACATTTGCATATCTCGTGGTTCTTCTAAAAACATGTTCTCTGAATAATAAGACGGTCTGCCTTCAAGGCAAAATCAAGTGTTTACTTCTCTCAGTAGAAAATTTCTCTGCTCAATGCTTCAACATGACTGGGCTCTCATATTTTTGTTGTTCTATTAAAAAGTGGTGGCTGTCTTCATTTATTTCTGTTTGTGTGTTTAGTAGGACTATAATGTGGCTAAAACAGAACTTGTGATAGTCTTCTCTCTAAAAATTTCTTCTCTCTCTCTATACCCTATCTCACTGAAAGGCAATCCCAAGGATTTGGTGTTGCCAAAACCTTGGTATCTTTCTCAATTTTTCCCTTTTCTCATTCCCCTCCTTCTCGGCTATGAATTATTGTCTTATTGATTCCACACAAAATATACCCAAATCCACCTATTTTTCTCCCTGTTAGTCTCATGTCCTTATAATCGTTACAGTAGCCCCCTAACCATTCTCTTTCCTTTCATTCTCATACTTCCTAGAAGCCCAAGTGATTTTTCTGAAAGCGAAATTCAGGGACCAACAAATGGCATAATGGTTACATCACTGGATTCCCTTGTAGTTTACTGCAGTTCAACTCCTGGACCTGGTGGCTAGAAACTCACGCTGGGTGTGTTTGAGTGAGTACCCAAAATCCTGAGAGGAGAATGGAGAAGAAGGGATTGAGGTATGACCATCTCCCCTGAGGAGGTGATTTCTTGCTTTCTATCTCTCTGTCTGTCTCTGTCTCTCCTGTGAACACACGTGCTCTATAGCAAAAATCTCTCTTAAATAAATAAAAGAAAAATGAAATTCAAATCAAGTCACTTTGTCACTAAAATCGAATAGTAGTTTCCTACCACACTTAGAATAACACCTAGATTCTTTTCTATGGCTTACATATGTCCACATGATAAGGAAAACTCCTTGATTTTTAGTGACTTATTAGCTATGGAGAGAGAGAAGGTCAAGGTGGGACCAAGGTAATGCAGGTGACGCTCATCAACTCTGCTTCTTCAGGTCACATGCTGGGTACAGACATCAAGTTAAATCACATTCTAGAGGCTAAAGGGAAAAATTACGATGGAGCTCAGGAATGAGAGAGGCAGAGGAATAAATAAATAAATGACATAAAGAAGAGTGAAAGAGTAACAAATGATACTATAAATAAATGTTTAGACAATAAATCACAAAAGGCCAACATCTAACTTGTAAGAAAATAAAATGGATTAGATTCACCCTGCATTGCTGCTTCTCGCCGGTAGTAACCATGTTAAAGAACAGTCTTCGAGGGGACCAGCAGTTAGCGTAATGTCTATGTCGCTGGACTCCCACGTAGCTGACTGCGGTTTGTGTCCCAGACCCGGTGGCTTAAAACTCATGTTGGGCGCCTGTGCGTGCGTGCCCGCCCAAGATCCCCAGAGGAGAATGGAGGAGAAGGGATTGCGGCGTGGCCATTCCCCCTGGGGGGTGATTTCTTGCTTTCTATCTCTCTGTCTCTCTTTGTCTGTCTGGCGAGCGCACGCGCCCTATAGCGAAAACCTCTCCAAAAAAAAAAGAACAGTCTTCACAGAAACACGGCCAACCATGGTCTGTTAATAAGCATGGATGTGTGCACCTGTATGCCCCAGTATCTGAGTTATTGGTGAAGTGGAAGTGTGGAGTCTTCCAGGGTTCATGCACACTTGCAATGTGAAGAGAGGTATCGGAGGCCACCAAACTCCCATAGTTGTTCTGCCGACTGTTCCACAGCTCTAGCTGCCATTCAAGGGATCAGCAAGCAGTTCCAGGAGGCAGCAGGTGAATATCAACACAGCTCCCTTTATCACAAACTGCCATTGCTCTGTGACATTTGTAACCATGGAATGTGGAGATGAAATAGAAAACAGCACTAAACAATTTTGCCTCAAAAATTTTTGAACCAAATTTATTTGGGAAGGCATTGATCACAGTGGTTGTAGGGGGAGAAAATGGCACTCTTTGACCAGTTGGTGGCCTGGTGGTTAAGGTGGCTGCATTCCATATAGGCGACTGGGCAGTTTGAGTCCTGGATTCAGCAGCTTGAGAACCACACTGGGCACATGCGTGTACATGCCCAAAGTCATGAAAGGAGAAATGGAGGAGAAGGGATTGTGGTGTGGCCATTGCCGATATGGGGGTGCTTTCTCACCCCCCCATCTCTTGCGTGAGTACATGTGTGTGCATATGCACACATGTTCTGGAGAGTGCAAAGAAAGAAAGACTATGGCACATCTTACACAGAATCAGAAGGCGAGAGTGGGGCAGTGGGTCCAAGAAGGCTGGTTCTTTTAGTTGAATCATAAAATGGAAACTTTCTCTTGCTGAGCAAATGGGTCGGTGCCGAGTCCCCAGTGCCCTGGCATCCTCCCTCAGTAGTGAGAGCAGGACTCAGAAGGCAGCTGTTGCACTGATGAGAAGTGTTGGAAAGCTGAGCAGAGGCTGTGTGGGTAATGTACTGTGTCCTGAGACGGGCATATGGAATACCTGCAATGAAGACAAGAACACAATGGCATCTGTTGGAAGAAGCCTAAAGTTCTTTTTCGTTGTTTGTTTTTGGAGAGGTTTTTGCTATAGAGCATGTGCGCTCACCAGGAAGGTAGAGAGAGACAGAGAGACAGAAAGCGAGAAATCACCCCCAGCGGGGATGGCCATGCTGCAATCCCTTCTCCTCCATTCTCCTCTTGGGGTCTTGGGCACACATGCACATGTGCCCGGCGTGCGCTTAAGCCACCAGGTCTGGGACCTGAACTGCGGTAGAATTCATGGTAGTCCAGTGACACAGTCATTACACCAACTGCTGGTCCCTGTTTGTTTTGTTTTTAAGGCTTTGCCATAGGGCACATGCACTTGTTGGAGAAAACTAGAGAGAGATAGTGAGAGGGAAAGTGAGAAATCACCCCCCAGGGGAATGGTCATACTGCAGTTTAGGCTCCCTGCCATCAGGGAGAAGTGACACCTCAGTTAGGCAAACATGGGTCTGACCAGGACCGGATGTAAGTAGTAGCTGAGTCTGACAGAGTAGTTCCCAGATATTAATAGGAAATGGCGTGCTTCTCATTTAGTGCAGTATCTCCCCAGGTGCTTGTCTGTATCGGTGACCATTAGAGGAGCCATACAGCCTTTTCCTCCAACCGCACTTCAGCTTTTCCCTGACCATCTGTCTGACTCTGCGTAAGTCATTTCACCTTTCTGAGCCTCGTGTGTGTCCTCTGTGAACTGCTGAGCTTGGGCTGTTTGGCCTCCTGGAGTCTTGAGATATTAAAAGTCTCAGTTTCTTTGGTGTTTATCTAACCCCTCATGTTATAAGGGCTCTGCTCATTATCCATTTACTCTCCTCGAGAGCCACTTCTGTTTTCTCTGGGACAAATGACCACGGGTCTTTACTTCTGCCACGTAAGTGCTAACCTGCAGACGATGTGGTAATTGATGATCTGCTAGTTTTGGCTGCACTTTCTAGCTTCTCTGTGATGCAAGCACAATGAATGCAAGTATACGATGTACAGTCCTTACTTACAGATTGTTGACTTTATCCCCAGAATTTCTGACTCAGTAGGTCTGGAATGAAGTTCGGTCGTTTTATTTCTAACAAGTTCTCTGTGCTGATATTGCTCATGGCTCTTGAGAATCACTGGTCTAGACTAAGAACAGGGAGCAGTTCATCCTGGCAAGAGGAGGAGCAAGAGGAAAGCAATGGAGACACACAATACCTTGGCCTGTTGGGGTTATTACCTAGTTCATTTGTCTGCAGCATGTATCACAAAGTAGGCAAGTGACAAGAAAAGAGATTACGGAGGACTATGACATGAGACTAAGAAGTGTGGACTTTTCTCTGAAGGGCATCTGGGAGAAGATATAGCATGATCTTAGGTGGGGGAGGGACATGATCAGACTTCTAACTAGAAAAGATCATTCTGCCTTCTGAGTAGGAATATCCCAGATGGGGCTTATAATGGAAGTAAAGAGGCCAATCAGATCCAGTCATCTGCATTAGAACGAAAGCAGGAAAAGGGCCATTACTGGAACTACTGGGTTGTTGGAGAAGTCATGACGTATTTTTTTTCTGTTTTTTTTTTTTTTTTTTTTTTTTTTTCTAAGTAAAAATGCGTTATGATTTTTCTGCCAATCCAATAATATTGGCCAGAAAAATTAAAAGATAGGGAGAATCCAGAGTTATTTGGAGACATAGTGGCCAGTTTTAAATATACGTTTTCCCATGTTGAAAAGAATTTTTCTTAATACATTTTAAGTCCCATTTTTAAAAGAATATTTTATTTAACTCTATTTATTTATTATTATTTTCCAGTTTGATAAGAAGAGAGACAGAGAAAGAGAAAGATGGAAAGTGAGAAAGCAAGCCACCAGGTCCGGGACTTGAACGATGGTCAGCCATGTGAGAGGCCAGCACCTTTAACTACCATGCCACCTACCGGCCACTTAAAGTCCCATTTTTTAAAATTTTAATGTTTTAATTTAAAAAATGCCGTCCTTCTGGTCTGGCCCCATAGGCTACTAGTTAAGGGAGTCAGATCCCACCTGGCTGGCTGGTTCAAATCCTAGGCACAACAGGCAAATGTGTGTGCATGCCCCAAATCCCAACAAGATGGGGAAATGGAGAAGAAGGAATTGTGGCCTACTACGTCCCATTAGTGGGATACTTTCTGCCTCTCTGTCTTTCTGTCTCTGTCTGGTTGTACATATGCCCTCTGGCAATTAAAAAATTAAGTCCCTCAGTAAAGCTTTCAGCTGTTCTTCATTTTCCCTTTTGCCAAGAAATTTTGGTAGAATCTCAGTCTCTGTGGTTTATATTAGAAAAAGATCTGAATATAAAATATGCTTCTCAAGTATACTTGCCCATGTTGGTATTCTGATGGGGAGTTGCCAGTCCAGTTTGGGGCTGGAGATTTGAAACTAGTGGCGGGTGGTCACATGCACAAGGCCCTCCGCTGGGCAGAACTCCGGCACACTTGCCTGCCTAGTGATATTTCCATTGTAATTAATCTGAGCAAAAGCAAGTGTTAGCTGAGACTAAATTTTATTTCTCCCCCCCAATGATTCATCCTAACTATCAATTAGTTTAAATGAGATATTCTGATCTGGAACTTAGAGTTCTATGGTCCACAAGTAATGCCTAGTTTTTTTTTTTTGTTTGTTTGTTTTTTTTTAGAGGTTTCTTATGCTATAGGGTGCGTGCACTCACCAGACAGACAGAGAGAGAGACAGAGACAGAAAGCGAGAAATCACCCCTGGGGGGGATGGCCACGCCACAATCACTTCTCCTCCGTTCTCCTCTTGGGATTTGGGCATGCATGCACATGCACCCGGTGTGAGTTTTAAGCCACCAGGTCCAGGACGTGAACTGCGGTCGACTACATGGGAGTCCAGCAACATAGCCATTACGCTAACTGCTGGTCCCAGTAATGTCTAGTTCTTGACTGTTTTATGAATATGGCACAAATCTGTAAGCTGATGTTTTGTTTTTTCTTTCTTTCTTTTTTTTTTTTTTTTTTTTTTTGAAGGCTTTTGCTATAGGGCACATGTGCTTGCCAGAGAGACAGAAAGTAGGAAATCATCCCCCAGAGAGGATGGCCATGCCACAATCCCTTCTCCTCCATTCTCCTCTCGGGATCTTGGGCACGCACACATGCCCAGCGTGAGTTTAAGCCACTGAGTCCAGGACTCCAACCGCAATCAACTACATGGGAGTCCAGCAACATAGCCATTACGCTAACTGCTGGTCCCTGATGTTTTGTTTTCTCATAGTTGGATTATTGGCTAATGTTTTTCTACATTTTCTTTTCTTCTCTGGTTTGCCATCACCTTTGACCCAACACTTGTCTGTGTACTTAAATAATTTTCTCCAAAGACCATTAACAAGCACTGGCTGTACGTTTTCCTTGTCCTGATCTCCATGGGAAATGCTATATAATGAACTAAAATGGATAAAGCAGAACTTTGGGGCAGCAAGAAAATAGTTTTCTTTGTAATATTAACAAAACAACGCTTTTGCTCTGAGAATTTATGTACATTGAAGAGCAGATGGAGTGTGTGCGTGTTTTAAATCCTATAATTAGTTGATCCTTTGATCTATTGAAAGTTTTCTTCCTATGGATTTTCTGCTCAACTCTATATTTAAGTTTTTCCCTTCATAGGATTTTAACATTTTTTTAAATTGGTCATATGGTGCATGAGGAAAGAGACAGAAAGATATATAGAGAGGGATAGTGAGAAATCACCCCTATGGGGGTTGGTCATGCCATAATCCCTTCTCCTCCATTCTCCTCTTGAAATTTTGGGCATGCACATGTGCCAGCATGATTTTCAGCCTCCAGGTCCAGGACTGAATCACAATTAGCCATGTGGGAATCTAGCACCTTAATCACCATGCCACCTGCTGGCCCCTCTATATTTAAGTTTTAGCTCATGTCTACTACAAATTCAAACCAAACTCTTTAGTGATGTACTTGGGGTGATAATAATGCCGAAACCTTTCTCTTGAATTTGCTTAGTCCTAGAATCTTTGCATTCCGTCAAATCAAATCATGCTCAGTGAGTGTTTGATTTAGTGCATGACTTGGTGTTAGATAATGTTTCTTTTTTAATGAGAAGGGAGGCCTTCATTGACCATAACCAAGTGTTTATAAATTAGAAATATGAAATCAGGAAATAAACACCATGCTATACATGTGGTGGATGTGCAGAAGTCCTTAGTTAGGATCCAACTATGAGGTATTAACAAGGGCAATTAGCATCCATGGAAAGTTTGACTAAGTCACTCAATACCATAAATATGCTTATGGCTACCTCTATACATTGAGAAAAATAAAAATCTTGAATTAGCATATTATGTAATATAATTTTCTTGAATGCATTTCATTTTTTATTAGTTTCCAGATGAAAATACGAAGTGAGTGCTTTATTTCTCATTTCTTTTTAATTTGCTATAGAGCATGTGTGCTAACCAGGGAGAGGAAGAGAGCAAGAGTGAGAAAGCACTCCCTAGAAAGAACGGCCATGCTGCAATCTTGTCTCCTCTCCTCTCCTATTGGGATTCTGGGCATGCATGCATATATGCTCAGCACTTTTCTCAAGCTACTGGTTCTGGGATCCACTGACCCGTGAAGTCAGCCATGTTGTCCAACTGCTCCAGCCACCATGCCTCTGGCTGGCCCATGACTGGTTCATTTCTAAGTGCTTACCAATTTCCATTCATGTGCTAGCCAATTTGTATTAAGGCCGTCATGCATTCAGTTACCTATTTGATTAAGTTCTTAAAATGTCAAGCAATATGGAATACACACACACACACACACACACATCTTTTCCCTTGTCATGTGTGTCTATGGCATTTGTCATTTTGGGATATTGAAACTTTTCTCTTTTCCCAAAGCACCTCAGTGGGGGAGCAAATTGAGGCACTTAGCTTACTACCAATTTCCAGAGGTACCTTCTGGATCATTCCTCCCACTGCCCTATTTCTACTTAGAGGCAGGTACAAAATCCCTCTGTCCATGGTACTAGAATCCTAGGGACATATTAGTTGGGATGTCTGTGGCTGCATGTAGTAGGTAAACTATCTTACAGAAGTTCTGAGCAATAACCCATATTCTTTTGACTTACAAGATCTGGAGGGCGGTATATCAGTGAGTTAAGGGGGTCATTGGCTCCATTTGTGAGGTCACCTTATGGTCATGATGGCTGCTCCAGCTTCATCTTCCAGGTCTGATTCTGGCCAGCAGGGAGGAGAAAACAACAAATAGAACAGCCTATAGAAAATGGTAAGGGGTAGGAAGGGGGTGGCAGGTGGCATGGCGGTTAAGGTGCTGGACTCCCACATGGTCGACTGCGGTTCGAGTCCTGGACCTGGTGACTTAATTTTTGCTCCCCTACCCCGTCAAGTCAAATTAAAAGATGATAATGATAAACAAAATTAAATAATTCTTAAAAAGGAAAACAGAGAGTAAGACAGCCAGGAAAACCAAATAAGTTACTCTCACTCTCCTATCCACCACTCTCACCCATAAACAGACTCCGCTGAGCAGTTTCAGGAAGCTTTGTTTGTGTCCTACCTCCCTATGCTGGGTTAAAGAAATAGGAAATGGGTCCCTGGCATTCTCAGCCACTATCTTGGAAAGCAAATAATGTCAGTAAGGAAGAATGGGGGAGATGAGTGGCCAGTGAGTGAAAAAAAAAAAAAAAAAAAAAAAGGACTTCTCCCACAATCAGAATGAAAAAAAGAACAATAAACAATATTGGAGTTTATTCATTCCGTTGGTCATATCCTCATCAGCCCTGTAGCTGATATTGCCATGGAAACCAGGCAGGAACAGAGCTGTCTGGTTCCCAGCTCTGGATTCTGTAAATTCCCAGATTTTGAAAGGATTCTTGCTTCCATTAGTCATAATTTTGATTTTTACAACCAAAGACACTCTAACTAATGCCAAGAGTATGAAGTAAAAAATCAGATTATCTGGGTCCTGAGAGCAGCTTGGTTGTCTGGTGTTTGTGTGACCTGGAATTACTCGTGTCACTTTTCTGAAGCTCAGCTTTTTCATCTATGGACTCAAATTTATTTAACTGCTTGAACCCTATTGTCACTATAAGTTCTTTGATTTTGTGAGAGCTATTATTATAGTCAATTGTATAATAATTGTATAATCTGTCTTTTTGATATCCATGGAAATTTTAAATACATTCGCTTTCTTTTGCTTCATCTTCAACAAACAGCTTATTGATATCATGATAAATAAATTAGAATTAAAGCGTGATTTAAAAATCACAGTGGTTTCTGAAAGGCAAATTTTATACCTAAGATTATTTTAGTTACCAAATAGATTTGGTGACTACATAGAGTGGCATGGGATTTTTTTTCTCTCTCTCACTATCCTTTGTAAGTAAATTAGCAAATATCAGTTAAGAACCTACTATGTGTGGGGCATAGCACCGGGTACTGAGAATGGAATAAGATGTAGTATGTATTCTCCTTGGATTAAAGTTGGCAACATGTAATGGAGAACTAAAGAAATAGCAGCTTAAAGCAGGGAGAACTGTATGCATTTCTTATGGGAAGCTCAGAACTGGGCAGTCCCAAGTGATCTGTAGAGATCCGGCTCTTCCTGAATTGTGTTACTTTGTCACATGTAAGTCTCTATTCTCAAGATCACCTCATGGTCAGAACACTTGCTCTAGCTTCATGTGCCAAGTCTGAGTCTGTCCAGAAGGAAGGAAAAGAAAAAAATATACATACTGATTGCATTTTAGAGAATGTATCTGGGGGAAAAAATGGCTCATGAAATCACTAGCCATAAGATAGTCACACTACCACATCAAACTGCAAGGGGAGCTGGGAAAATTTTTTTTTTTTTTTTTTTAATTATTGTTGTTTTTTGAGCCTAGCAAAACTTTAGGGCCTCTTTTACTTTGGGAGAAGTTGGATATTGATGAGTAACTAGCAGGCTTTGCCGTACATGGTGACTCAGTTTTTCCAAGGTCTTCTTAGTTAACATGCAATGGAGAAGTCACAGTGTCCACACACAGGTACTTCACAGTGAAAGGTGAGTGATAGGGCAGGTAGAGAGAAATCAAGAGAGGCTTCTCAGATGAACTAATGCAGAAACTGAGACTTGAGATATAAGTTAAATAAGCAAGAAACATCACAGGGTTGTGTGTTACTATCGGAAGTTCAGTGCTAAGGAAACAAACGTTCTAGTCATGGATATTGGAAAGGATGCTGAAGCAATAGGGAGAGATCATGTCATGGAACTCTTCTCATATCATCATGTAAAAAAAAAACATGTAAAATTTTGTTCTGTATAAGCCAGTGGCCTAAAAAACTTGTAATTCTGCATATCAGCAATGGGCAATTCAGTAATGAAAATAGCATGGAAAACCACAAAACACATAGGAATAAATGTAGCCGAAAAAGTGAACTATAAAATATGGATGTGAAAAATCAAAGATCTACATACATGGGTTGATACTACATGTTCACAGATTGGAAGACCCAATATAGTGCAACTGAGCTATAGATTCAACATAATTCCTATCTAAATTTCCATACCCCATAGACTTCCCCCTTGAAATTAAGTAGTTTATCCAAAAATATATATGGAAATCTGAAGGACCCAATATATCTAAGCCATTTTGATAATAGAGGAATGTATGATGATGTTCCTGATTAAAGTTTAGCTAGCTCCCTGAGAATGCTGGGCATGCACTAGCCCGTGATCCTGGGCTGACTGAAGACTGGCGGTGGATCAGAGTGTCAGGACCCTGTTGGGGTGCTCTCTCTCTCACTCTCTCTCTCTCTCTCATGTGTATGCTTACAGAAGTAATGAGTAAATTTTTCATTTTATTTTTACTGTTTAAATAGATGTTGGGATTCAGCAGATGGTGTAAACGTTATGTCGCTGGACTCCCACATGGCTGACTATAGTTCAAGTCCTAGATCTGATGGCTTAAAATTTACACTGGATGCATGTGTGTGCATGCCTAAAATATTGAGAGGAGATGGGAGGACAAGGGATTGTGGTGAGGCCATTCCTTCCCCCATCCCTAGAGAGTGATTTCTCGCTTTCTGTCTCTCTCTGTTCAGCGGACATACATGCCTTATACCAAAAATCTCTTTCTCTCTCAAAAACAATAGCAGCAACAAAAGAATAGATGTAGATTAGGCCCAGCCATGGTGTGTGTGCTGCTAAGAGCTGGACCACATGAGAGGTATGAGTTCAATTTCCAATCTACCCTGAAGACCAGGTGCAGTGGTGTGTACCTGTAATCCCAGCAGTTTGGGGAGACTGAGGAAAGAGGATCACAAGCATGAGGCTGGCCTGTGCAAGACAGTAAGACCCTGTTTAAAAATGAACTGGGAGGGACCAGCAGTTGGCGTAATGGCTATGTCGCTGGACTCCAATGTGGTTGACTGTGGTTCGAGTCCTGGACCTCGTGGCTTAAACTCACGCTGGACGCATGTGCGTGCGTGTCCAAGATCCTGAGAGGAGAATGGAGGAGAAGGGATTGCAGTGTGGCCATCCCCCCCGGGGGGGGGGTAATTTCTCACTTTCTGTATCTCTTATCTCTGTCTCTGTCTTTCTGGTGAGCGCACACACCCTTTAGCAAAAAAAAAAAAAAAAAAAAAAAAAAAAGAACTGGGAGTAATGACACACATTTGTAATCCCAGTTGGGTGGTTGAGAATCATGACAGTGAGGCCCTGCCAAAGAGAAAAAAAGAAAAGAATAGATAAATAGAAAAAAAATTTGAGAGATCCAGAAATAAAACCCTTGTATTTATGGTAAATCAATTTTCAGTGAAGCTTTGAAGGCACTTCACAAGGGCTAAGGATAATTTCTTTAACATGTATTACTGGAACAATTAGATATTCCCATGTCAATTTAGATCCTTACCTTATACCATATATAAATTAACTCAGAGACTTAAATATAAGAGCTAAAATTATAAAACTTCTGAAAGAAAACAGTAGAAAACCTTTATGATCTTAGGCAGTGTGTTTATAGATCCGTGATACCAAAAACAATTTATTAAAGGAAATTTGACAAATTGGACTTAGTAAAAATTTTAAAAGTTTTGGTCTTCAATAGATACCATTAAGAAGATGAAAAACCAGGACAAGCACATGGCATGGATGTTAAGGTGGCTGGATCCCACATGGCTGACTGTGCAGTTCTAGTCTCAGACCTGGCACCTTGAAAATCATGCTAGATGCATGTGCAAGTGTGCACAAAATCTGAGTAGGAAAATGGAGGAGAAGGGATTGCAGCATGGCCATCCACCCTGGCGGGGTGGGATGAGAGAGTGATTTTTCACTCTTTTTCTCACTATCTCTTCCTGTCTTTATCCAGCAAATGCACATGCCCTATGGCAAAAACCTGAAAAATAAAAAGTGAAAGGACCAACATAGACATATCATCCAGATAAGATAAATAGCCACTTAGTATGTGAAGAGATGTTCCACATCATTTGTCAGGGAGTTAGAAACTTAAAACCACAATAGGATACCACTTCATGTCCACCTGAATGGCTTTTATCAAAAAAACAAAAACAGAAACCAGACAATTGCAAGTGGTGGTGAGGATGCAGAAAAAATAAAACCCTCATGCATTACCTAAGCTAATCGAAAATGCATATTCACACAAGAAGTGTGCATGGCAGAATTATACATAATAGCCATAGGTCCAGACATTCCAAGCATCCATCAAATGGTGAATGACTATAGAAAATGGGGAATATGCACACAATGAAACATTATTTAGCAATAGCTAGGACAAACCACTAATGTCAGTTACAAGATGAAGAACCTTGGAAACATGCTATGTGGAAGAAGCCAGCCAGTCTTTACTAGATTATATATTGCTTTGGGTTGTCAGAAAAGTCATTATGTCTTTTTCTGTGCAAAAATGTGTCATGACCTTTCTAATGACCCCAAATGATTACATCTATATGAGATAGCCAGAGCAGAAGATAGATCATATATATACATATATATATATATGTATATGTATATATATGTATATATATGTATATATATAGGCACGTTCACTCATCAGAGAGTCAGAGAGAGACAGAAAGCAAGAAATCATCCCCTAGGGAGGGTGGCCATGCTGCAATCTCTTCTCCATTCTCCTCTTGGGATTTTGGGCATGCATGTAGATCAGGCCCAGCCATGGTGGTGTGTGTTGCTAAGAGCTGGACCACATGAGAAGTTGGAGTTCAGTTCCCAATCCATTCTGAAGACTGGGTGCAGTGGTGTGTGCCTGTAATCCCAGCAGCTTGGGGAGGCTGAGGCAAGAGGATCACAAGCATGCGGCTGGCCTAGGCAAAACTCACACATGCTCGTGAGTTTTATGCCTTCGTGGTCGACTATGTGGGAGTCCAGTGACATAACCATTATGCCATCTGCTAGTCCCAGAGCAGGCAAATCTTAGGGACAGAAAATGGATATTGGTTTTATAGGGCTTGGAGTTGGAAGCTGAGGTTACTGCAAATGAGCCCAAAGAAACTTCGAGGGGATTATAAATTTTTGTTTGGTTTTCTTTTTTGTTTGCTATAGAGCATGCACACTCACTGGACAAAGACAATGAGAGAGGGTAAGTGAGAAATCACTCTCCAGGGAGCAATGGCAGTGCCACAATCTCTTCTCCTCCATTCAACTCTTGGGATTTGGGTATGCATGCATAAGTGCTCCATGTGTATTTCAAGCCCCTTGGTCCGGGATTTGAACTGTGCCTATGGTTGTGTGGGATTCAGCTGCCTTAACCATCTGCTGGCCCTATAAAAATATTCTAAAACTAGGGACCAGCTGTTGGCATAGTGGCTATGTTGCTTGACTCCCATGTAGCTGACCGTAGTTCGAGTCCCGGACCCAGTGGCTTAAACTCACTCCGGGCGCATGTGCGTGTGTGCCCAAGGTCCCTAGAGGAGAATGGAGGAGAAGGGATTGTGATGTGGCCATCCCCCCCAGGGGGGGGTGGTGGTTTCTCACTTTCTGTCTCTCCGTCTCTCTCTTTCTGGTGAGTACACGTGGCCTATAGCAAAAACCTCTCAAAAAAAAAAATCTAAAACTATAACTACATTGTTGTTATGGTTGCCTAACTCTGTTAACTTACTAAAAACCATTAAATTATACTCTGAAAATGGGTGAATTTTTTGGAATGTAAATTGTATCTCAATAAAGCTCTCAATGAATCAATCTATGAATTCAAGATCAGAAACCCTAGGAAGATTACCAAATATGCCCATGCGCAGACTCCACTCTGGCTGGCATGCCTGATTCTCTAGGTTTGGAGAGGGCTTGTCCTTTTCTCCTATGAAGATGCTCCCAGGTGACCTTATTACCTCTCAGGTAATAATATAGTAGGAAGACACTGAAGACTTGGAAATAGGCATGGACTCTGGGTACATTTATCCTTTAGATACAGAACAGTGGTAATATAGTGGAGGATGGTTTTGAAAGTCTGTAGACCCAGAGACCTATTAGGGTTTATTGTACTTGTTCAGGAAAGAAATGATATGGATCCAACTGGAAACGAGAATGATTGTTTTCTTATCTATAATATGGGAATAATAGACTCATTTTATTATACCTTATTTCATAGAGTTGTTGTGAGGGTTAGATGAGTTTATGTATTGATGATGCTTAGAATATCAGCTGGTAAAATATTATGTAAGTATTTGCGGTTGTTACTGTTTTATTATTACTAGCAACAGCAACAGTTTGGGAGATCTATTGATATATAGGGATTAGACGTGTAGATTTCGATAGTCATGAACATGGTAATGTTAACTCTGTAAGAGAAGAGGGATAACCAATAGGA
Organism: Tupaia tana; assembly: GCA_026018925.1. NCBI lineage: Eukaryota > Metazoa > Chordata > Mammalia > Scandentia > Tupaiidae > Tupaia > Tupaia tana. The sequence continues at coordinate 125,634,843 of JAKSZU010000007.1, read as the reverse complement.
CAAGGAGTCAAGATGACACAGGAGAGAAGAGGACAGGAAAAAAGTGGCAGCTGGCCACCCCTCGCCCTGGTGATCTGTGCTGGGTCCCTAGTATAGACATGGTCTTAGGTGGGGAGGAGGTCGGTCTCTCAGGATGGAACAGGCAGGTTGACTGTCTCTGCGTTGAGTCTGGTCCTCTCACTGTGCTCTGGAAAAGAGAAACCAATTTGCCTGCCCAGAGAAACATAGTAGTGGATGTGGATGGGCCCTGGGTACATTTATCCTTTAGATACAGAACAGTGGTGATATCGTGGGGGATGGTTTCGAAAGTCTGTAGACCCAGAGACCTATTAGGGCTTATTTTACTTGATCAGGAAAGAAACGATATGGGCAACTTCGGGCTGTATAACTTATTTCCTCCTCTTGTTAGTTTTATCTCTGATCATGAATTCTTTTCTTTGTTCTTGGTCAGTAGTCTCTCTCTTTCCCTCATTGACTCACTTAGAAATCACTGCTGCTGCTTCTTTTTTTTTTTTTTTTTTGGAGAGGTTTTTGCTATAGGGTGCATGTGCTTGCCAGAAAGACCGAGAGACAAAAAGCGAGAAATCACCCCCCAGGGAGGATGGGCACGCTGCAATGCCTTCTCCATTCTCCTCTTGGGAGCTTGGGCACGCATGCACATGTGCCCGACGTGAGTTTAAGCCACCGGGTCCAGGACTTGAACTGTGGTCGACTACATGGGAGTCCAGCAACATAGCCATTATGCTAACTGCTGGTTCCGAAATCACTGCTTCCTAAGTTCCCTATATTTATTTGTCTTTTTCCTTTGGTCAGAGCTCTTGTGAGTTTGATAAAACTAGATTTGAAATGACTTCTAGTTTATTAATTTGTTCATGAATATACCAAATACTGTGCAAGAGAATGATAGAAATGCTCTTTGAGGCCAGCCAAGGAAGACTGCCAATATTTTTGCAGTTCACAAAGTAAAAGAACATCTATTTATTTGTCTCTTTTGAGGACAGAAAACTTAACAGGCAGTTGGATCAAATGAATAGTAGCCCCTTTAGTTAGTTTAAAAATTCATTTATTACAATGATATCTTTATAAATGTGAGGTATCTGCCTCTTCATAATTTTTGTAGACCTCCAGTGAGAGTCTTAGAAAATGTTACTTCATATTTGCCTTCAGAGATGAGGAAAGGACAGAACAGCTTGATGAGATTATTGTTTATAGCATAGACCATGGACATAACTTCTTAGAGTTATTTGACATCTTGGGAGACAATAAGATGTAATTTACTTTTTTTTGTTTTCCGTAGGTTATTTTTTATTTTTTATTTTTTTTAGGTTTCTACCATAGAGCATGTGCACTCACTGGACAGAGACAGAGAGAACGTGAGAAATCATCCCCCCCCCCCTCACCGCCAGGAGTGATGGCTACACCACAATTTATTCTCCTTCATTCTCCTCTCAAGATTTCGGGCATGCACGCACATGTGCCCAGCATGATTTTCTTTCCTTTTTTTCCTTCTTCTCTCTCTCTCTTTTTTTTTTTAAGAGAGTTTCTTTTGCTATAGGGCATGTGTACTTGCTGGAGAGAAAGACAGACAGAGACAGAAAGTGAGAAGCCGTTTCTGGGGGGATGGCCATGCTGCAATCTCTTCTCCTCCATTTTCCTCTTGGGATTTTTGGCACATGTGCCCAGCATGAATTTGAAGTTGCTGGGTCCAGGACTCTAACCGTGGTTGGCAATGTGGGAGTCCAGTGATGTAACCATTATGCCACTGGCTGGTCCCAACCCAGTATGATTTTCAAGCCACCAGGTTTGGGACTAGAACCATGGTTGGCCATGTGGGAGGCTAGTGCCTTAACCACCATGCCACCTGCTGGTCCCATGATCTACTTTCATAAGTAATAAAATGATGGGAGAAAGAAAGGGAGAAGATAAATAGTTCCTACTGGATTATAAAGAAGTAAAAATTAGTATGAACAGATAGTGTTTGAATAACCAACTACCATACTTTATCAGGTATGATTGGAGAATAATGAGTTCTAATTATGTATGATCTTCATGGTGAGATTTCTATATAAACCCAAGGATAATAAATTTTCAGTTAATCAGACTAAAATGCATTATTTTTGATCTGGTGACCTTATTAAGCATAATTTAGTTTACTTAATGATTTAGGAAATGTTCAGGCATTGTATAGGTTTTGGGGGTATCAAGTTTTTTTTAAGAATTATTTTATTTAACTTTATTATTTATTTACTTATTTTAATTTGACCAGAGAAGGACACACACGCACACAAACACAGAGAAAGTGAGAAAGCAAGCCACTAGGTCTGAGACTAGAACCACAGTCGGCCATGTGGGAGTCCAGCACTGTTGACCCCCGAGGCCAGCAGGTGGCACGGTGGTTAATATTTTTACTCATGTAGAGTACAGAATTATAAGGACCAAAGATGGGCCTATAGTGTTTTTCTCCTGAGGCATATATAGCAATGATTTCTTTAAAAAACTAATTTAGATGTCCCAAATTAGTGGTGTGTTCTGACTGTATTAAGTCGCATAAAGTAGAGTTTTCAAGAATGATAAGGCAAGTACTTCAGTTGGAAAGCAGCCTAATATTAGAGGGACTTATGTATAGAGGACTGAAGGAGAACGGGAATAGGAGAAAGGTTATTAAGGTTGGGTTATTTTTAATTTTTAATTTTTTTTTTTTTTTTAGGTTTCTACCATAGAGCATGCACATTCACTGAGAACAAAGAAAAGAATTCATGATCAGAACTAAGACTTGAAAAAAAATTTTTTTAACTGCTGTGCAGTTAGAAAGAGCCTTGACTAGGGATTGATAGAGGTTATTCATTTTTGGGGTTTTTTTGAGAGAGGTTTTTTTTGCTATAGGGCGTGTGCGCTTGCCAGACAGAGAGAGACAGAGAGACAGAAAGCGAGAAATCACCCCCCAGGGGGGGATGGCCATGCTGCAATCCCTTCTCCTCCATTCTCCTCTCGGGATCTTGGGTACGCACGCACACGCGCCTGTCGTGAACCACGGTCAACTACGTGGGAGTCCAGTGACATAGCCATTACGCTAACTGCTGGTCCCGAGGTTATTGGTTTTGTGAACCGAGGGAGGCCTGATCATCTGTAGCCGGAATGTGACTGTGGGGCAGCAGTTCCTCACACCGAACCCTAGAGGTTGTCTGTTTCCTCTTTCAGGAAATGATGTATTTTAACACAATTCATCTCTATGGTTTCAAGCAAGCCAAACCCATTGCTATTCTGTATGTTCACTGTCTTTATCTCCATAGATAAGTTTTATGAATGTTCTCAGAATCTCAAGATTTGCACGGGTAAAATTATTTTAAAATGGTTCCGATGATTTCCCGGAAATTTCTCCCTCACTCTCCCTGTTAGATTTATGGCAGGGTTCCCAGATCAGTCAAGTTTAATTCTCATGACAAACCGATAAGATGCGTATTTCCCTGAGGAGGAAAGAAGGAAGTGGCCCACTACACTGTTGGAAAAAAGCTCTTTAAATATTTTATTACACCATCTCTTGTGCAATCCTGTATTTGTCTCTTCAAATATTTAGAGCAGCTCAGTTAGCTCTGGAAGTGGGTTTCCGAGAGCCTTCAGCGAGCTCATAGCCACAGACAGATGGCAGTGGATGACTGGAGTGTGGAGGGCGTCTATCCTCCAAATGCGGGCGAGTAGACATGGAAGCTGCATGCATGAAGGGTCTTGGCAAGAGCAGAGCTTGTGGCTGCCGAGAATTCAGAGGTCAGAGGAAAGGTTTAGAGATTTCACTACTGTGAGGAGTTGCCCGTCGTCAGCTTCAGTTTTGTAGAAATGTCCTGGCTACAAGGTGCTAGTCTGTACCTGCGGTATTTGAGGACTCTTCCTCAGAGAGCAAAGCCTGAATTAGAAGTCAGGGGACCTCCTGTTCCATTTATCAGTGAGGTGAGATGGGGGTAGGGAAGGAAAATGCTATCTGCAAACTTTCTAAGTACTGAGTACTGCATTTTCCAAACATTAACTTCAAAAACCCTATAATGTAGGTACAGTTTTCCTTTTCAAAAAATCTCTTTTGTTTTGATCTAATTTTAGACTTACAAAAGTTGCAAAAACAGTACAGAGAGTTCTCATTTATTCCTCTCCCAGCTTCTACTATTAATGTCTTATGTAATCAAGGGAATGATCAAAACCAGGAAATTAACATTAGTATGATTCTGTTAAACTAGAAACCTTGTTCAGATTTCACTGGTTTTTCTACTAATTTCTTCTTTCTGTAAAAGACAAGGCTATCTAGCCATTAATTAAGTTTACCTAAGGATATAATTAGCCCAGGTTTGATTTCAAAGCATGTAATTTTGGCTATATCATTCTTGGTCTAATATTTTGGAAGGAGCTCTGGGTTCCAGGACTCTTCAGGAAATTTAAAGTCTTTTTCCCTGATCTACCTTTATTAACTACTATATTTGGGCCTAAGGCATATTTTTAAAGAATTATTTTAATTTGACCAGAGAGGGAGAGAGAGAGAGAAAGAGAGAGAAAGAGAAAGTGAGGAAGGAGGGAGGGAGGGAGGGAGAAAGAGAGGGAGGGAGGGAGGGAGAGAGAGAGAGAGAGAGAGAAAGAGAAAGTGAGGAAGGAGGGAGGGAGGGAGGAAGAAAGAGAGGGAGGGAGGGAGGGAGGGAGAGAGAGAAATAAGCTATTCCATTATGCCCTGTATAAATTTCTGAGTTAGAGATGGTATCTTTTCTCCTTGTGTCTTGGGTTTTTCATCTGTTCAATGGGCTTAATGCCATAATAACCTTTATAGAAAAGTAATATAACCTTTGCTCCAGTAATTTATTTTTGGATTACAAACCTCACTCAACCTAATGGATTTTATTTGTATTTACACAATTGTATTTTCAGTTTCTGTAAGTCAGTAATTTTTGTTATAACAGGGTGGCTTATTCATGATTTCTGGGGGCTCAGATGGGAAGACTTAAATACTAGGGGATTACTGCTAAAATGGTTTCTCCATTGACATATTTTGGCATTGTGGCAGGGTTCTTTGGAAGGCTAGGCACACCAGGGCCTCTGGACTGGACCATCGAAATGTGGCCTTTCCAGTTGGGCAGCATCACGGTAGTCAGTCTTCTTCAACATGGATGGCTTCCCCAGAGTAAGTGTCCCAAGAGAATCTTTCAGATGCAGCATGACCTAACAAAGCCTGAGATGTCACTTACCACTACTTCTATCACATTCTGGTGGCTGCACACCACTCTGTCCAGGTTCAAGGGGAAGTGAGTTAGATTTCACCTCTTAATAGCAGAAGGGTAAATGTCACATTGTATAAGATATTGCAAGGGGAATATCCTTGGGAAGCACAATCTGCTAAAACATAAATAAAGTAATGACGGGAACCAGCAGTTAGCGTAATGGCTATGTCGCTGGACTCCCACGTAGTCGACCCCGGTTCGTGTCCCGGACCTGGTGGCTTAAAACTCACACCGGGCGCGTGTGCGTGCGTGCCCAAGATCCCAAGAGGAGAATAGAGGAGAAGGGATTGCGGCGTGACCATCCCCCCTGGGGGGTGATTTCTCGCTTTCTGTCTCTGTCTCTCTCTGTCTGTCTGGCGAGCGCACGCGCCCTATAGCGGAAAAAAAAAAAAAAAAAAAAACTCAAAATAAAGTAATGACAACAAAGAGTCCCAAGCCAGGGCTGGCCCATGGCCTGGTGGTAAAGAGGGCTAGATCTCCTGTGGCCTACTGTGTGGTTTGAGTTCAGGACCCAGGGGCTTGAGAGGCATGCTGAGTGTGTGTGTGTGTGTGTGTGTGTGTGTGTGTGTGCATGCGCTTGTGCGGGCACACACATGAGCACATGCATGTGAATGCATACCCAAAATCTCAAAAGGAAAGTGAGTTGGAGGAGCGAAACGATGCAACAAGACCATGCTCCATGGGTAGTGTTTTCTTACCACCCCCCATAGCTCTGTCTGTCTTCAGTAAGCACACATGCCCTCTGGTGGGGGTGGGGGTGTGTCCTAAGCCAAATATCAATAGAACATTCCTTCAGCTTCTAGTTAATCAAATCAAGTCCTTGTTAGGACTTCCAGAGATGTATACGCTTTATATTTCATATATATTTCATATATTTTTACTGATGTATATGCTTTATATTTCATATATTTTTACTGATACTAAATAAAGGCTGATAAACCTCTGTCTAGGACTCTCAGGTTCCATACCAATTATGTGCTACCTAACAGACCTTATGTTTGTCTTCGTTCTGCCAGGCATTATTTTACTTGCTGATGGATTTTATCACATCCAGATATGCAGTGCCCTCAGCCTGGTGACTTCCTTCTAGGGCACCCTGAGCCATCTCTTTAGTCTCTATGTGTCTTTCCTTTGAGGTATGAGAAGTTCAGGTAGATGGATCCTACAATTCCCCACACCTCTCCCATTCTCATTGTACATGTGCACGTGGATATATCCTTATACATGAATTTATTTTTCTCTGATCCCACAGGAAAGTTTTCCACAGCTGCTATAACTGAATTTTAATATGCTTGGAATTCCTTTCCAGGGCCAACCAATCTTTACATCCTCAATTCATGATCATCACTGTGCTTAGGTCCCAAGTCTTCCTTCTGAAAGCAAAACCACACATGTTCTCATGCATTTGATGGTCCACGTAAGTAACAGAAAAAGATCATGACCATCTTTGATGAAGTTCTTTGTGCAAATCAGACCTATTTTCAGCCAGCTACAGTAGCACAGTGTAACACAGTGTTCTACCATGCTGAAGCCTCGTGAGAGGTCTGTTTCCGAGGTCTCCTTATACACGCCAGGTGTGTGTGTGTGTGTGTGTGTGTGTGCCTGTGATCTTGGCTGGCAGAGGCTGGGGGTGGATCAAGGTGTGAAGACTCTTGGAGGTCTCAGGAAGAGAGAAGAAATAAATACACCTTAAAAAAAACTATTTTCAGTGTGGTTTCTAAAACTTTTCAAACTTCAGAATTTAAAAAAGCAAAACCACCTATATGCAGAGTAAATTATTACTGTAAAAAATTTTGAAAAAAATAATCATTGCTTATTTCCGTCAAGGATGACAATGGTCTCCTTTGGTCAATTCCTGCTTCTCCATCAATATTCAACTCAAATTCCCCATGAAATTTTACATAAATCTATACTGTTTTATTCTTCTCATACTACTTATCATAATTAGAGTGGAATAAACTTGTTGCTGATGAGCTTTTGCCTCTGCATTTGTGTAAGTTCCAGGAGTGCAGGTATAGTCTGGCTAACTCTGTCCTCATGCCTAGTGCTCTGCCTGGCTGCTGAGAGGTGCTCAGGCAAGGTGGACTGTGTAAGAGGTCTTAAAATGTTCATGGACAATGTATATGATGAAAAACCTATGCATGGATTTAAAAAAATTTTAGAACCAAAATAAACATGCACTAACTTCCTATAACATGCCTGAGCAGGAACTAGATTGAGGCACTAAGGATAAGCTATCTGTTTGAAAAGAGGCCCTATCAGAACAACATGAATTCTGCAAAAATTGAAGCAAAAACAAACTTTAGGTTTATGGTGGAGCTTGGGTGGAAGGATGACACCATCTTTGATTACTTTCCAAAAGGTTTATGGGACAGTACCCCCCCAAAAAAGTAGAAGTTTCCAAATGGTTAACTCATTTTTAAGAAGGGAGGATCCGATGTTGAACATGACACCAACAATGTGAGACCGTCCACATCATTTGGCAAGGAAAAAGTTAATCTTATTCACGCCCTAACTAAAGAGAACCAATGACTAATAGCAGAAATATTAGCCAACACTGTAGGCATCTCAACTGATTCAGCTTACACAATTTTGACTGAAAAATTAAAGTTGAATGAACTTTCTGTTCAGTGGGTATCTGAACTATTATACCCCAATCAACTGCAGACAAGAGCACAGCTTTCAATGGAAGTTTTAAGCAAGTAGGAGCAAGATTCTGAAACATTTCTTCAACAAATTGTAAAAAGAGATGATATGATGACACGTGGCTTAACCAGTGTGATCCTGAAGAAAAGCACAAAGTAACAGTTACTAAGTGGTGGAAGTGGTCCAATCAAAGCAAAAGTGGATTGGTCAAGAGCAAAGGTTGTGGGGACCAGCAGTTAGCGTAATGGCTATGTCGCTGGACTCCCATGTAGTCGACTGTGGTTTGAGTCCCGGACCCAGTGGCTTAAACTCATGCTGGGCACGTGTACGTGCGTGCCCAAGATCCTGAGAGGAGAATGGAGGAGAAGGGATTATGGCATGGCTATTCCCCCTGGGAGTTGATTTCTTGCTTTCTGTCTGTCTCTGTCTGGCGAGCGCACACGCCCTATTACAAAAACCTCTCAAAAAAAAAAAAAAAAAAGAGCAAAGGTTGTGTTAACAGTTTTGTAGGGTGCTCAAGACATTTTTCTTATTGACTGTGGAGGGCCAAAGAATTATAACTATTGCTTATTATGAGAATTTTTTTTTTTGAGAGGTTTTTGCTATAGGGCACATGCACTCACCAGACAGACAGATAGAGACAGAGAGACAGAAAGCGAAAAATCACCCCCCAAGGGGGGATGGCCATGCCGCAGTCCCTTCTCCTCCATTCTCCTCTTGGGATCTTGGGCACACATGCACACGCGCCCAGCTTGAGTTTTAAGCCACCAGGTCTGGGACGCGAACCGCGGTCAACTACATGGGAGTCTAGTGACATAGCCATTACGCTAACTGCTGATCCCATTATGAGAATGTTTTGAGAAATTTGACCAAAACTTTAGGAGAAAAATGGCCAAGGAAACTTCACCCGAGTCTTTCTCCACCACAAAAATGTACCTGCTTATTCTTCTCACCAAAGATCATTTTGTGTTTCCCGATTTGTCTCCTTCTGATCTCTTTTTGTTTCTTAATCTTAAAAAGTTCTTGAAGGACACCCAGTTTTCTTCAGTTAATAATGTGAAACATACTTCATTGACATGGTTAAATTCCCAGGACTCTGAGTTCTTCAGGGATGGACTTAGGGGCATGTATCATTGCTTACAAAAGTGACTTGAACTTGATGGAATGGTGCTGAGAAATGAAGTTTATGTTTTAATTTTATCCCTAATTTTATTTTCCCACAGATTTTCTAGAGTCACCTCATATGAACAGAAATGCATAGTACTCTCATTTCTTCAGGTTGAGATAGAGATTTCACTATTTCCAATCATCTTAACCACTAAACTCTGCGACTTTTTTTTTTCTCCATTTTTTTTTTTAGAGATTTTGCTCTAGGGTACATGCGTTGGCCAGAGAGACAGAGAGACAGAAAGACAGAAAGTGAGAAATCACCCCCCCTCCCCAAGGAGGATGACCACACTGTAATCTCTTCTTCATTCTCCTCTCAGGATTTTGGGCATGCACTCACACGCACCCAGCATGAGTTTTAAGCCACCGGGTCTGGGACTCAAACCGTGGGTGACTACATGGGAATCCAGCTACTTAACCATTACACCATCTGCTGGTCCCAAGGCTTGCCTTTTTTTAAGCATGGCAGGAGCAAGTGCTCATAGGAGAGATGTCAGCCTTCCTTCATCAGACATTGCTTACTGTTGAGAGTAGAAGGTTTATTGTTTTACGCAGTTTTTGTGTGTTTTTTACCTCGAGGATAAGATGGCTTTCCAATATTCTTTATTTCGCTACTGCTCTTCTTTTATTTTACAAATGAGCATGTTAGGGGAGTCTAAAGGACTTGGGGCACCCTTCTATCCAGCACTCTTGGTTTGCTATCTGGTCATGGGACTGCTCTTAAGGAGGAAACAGTTCCTACTTGATTCTGTGCATGCTTGCTGCGGGCTCCCCGCCCAAGTTTCCAGTTGTGTTGCAAATGTCAGCTCCCTTGAGGAGGTTTCAAATGTTTAGTACCAATGGATTACTTTTTCTTGCTCTCACCCCTGTTAAATGGCACTCTTTATTCAGTGGCAGCAAAACAGAGCCAACTTAATATGGAAACTGCAACTGGAAAGTTGGCATACATCTCCTGTTTATGTCTTGCTCAGGCTGGACTGTTACCACTGTTGATCACTGTACCTAACAAGTCAGAAATAACTGAGCTCAAGAAAGTGTTCATACTTTCACCCTCTCTGTCAACATGAACTTTAAGATACTAAGTCATATGCTTAAAGAGAAGCTTGGTGGAAATATCACAGTTACTCAAAGGCCTATAATATCTCCTTAAAGGCATATCAGACGTTATACATTATACCCCGCCAATTTATTCATCCATTCATTCATCTGGCCAACATTTGTGGAGCAGATAATAGGTGACAGGTGCTAGGGATATAGCAGTGAACATAAGAGTCCCCCACCCTGCCCTTATGTATATTACCCTTTTGAGAAGAAGTTGAGCACAGAAATGGAAGATTTGTTTAAAGTTGCTTATGCTATCAGCAATGAAGTATTTATTATATCTTAAGACAGTGGATATATTGCTGGATGTGTCCTTTTGGAGAAACACATGAATGATTTAAATAGTTTGAGCGCAACTGTTAATTTTTCCTGAATGACAGAGACCTATATGAAGTGTGTTTTTCCTAACTTGCACATTTTCCTCTGTTTTCTACTATGGTTTGAGTGCAGGGCCACTAACAGCTTTTGGGGTCTGGGTCATTTCCAAATCTAACTTTTGTTGAGAACCTACGGTGTTGCTATTCCTGTACTGCGCTGTGTACAGGATCCAAAACCGTAGGAGGCCTATTTGGAAAAGCTTGCCATAGAGAAGACAGGACAAGTCACAGATTAAGAAATGAAATGGAATATCTGACCATGCTAGGGGTTAAAGAAAAGAGACACGGGTCGCTAGTCTAGCTCAGCAAGTGTTCTATTTATTGCATATGTTTGGCGGTATTTATGTTCAAGTAAGGTGAATATTTCAGAGTGGCTCTCCTATTATATATTCAGCAAACCACAATTGACCAAATTATTGTTGTGGTTTTTTTTTTTTTTCCAAACTTTACTAATAGAAGAGACTGCATATTCTGTTAAATAATTCTCTCATCCAAAACATGGGAGTCATAGTAGATATGCAGCAGTTTTGCTGTGAAGGTTAGGTGAGATAGTAAGATAATATATATAATGTTCTTGGTACTATTAACAGTGATAATAAGATAGCTCAAGAAGGGGACCAGCAGTTAGTGTAATGGCTATGTCGCTGGACTCCCACGTAGTCGACCGCGGTTCGCATCCCAGACCCGGTGGCTTAAAACTCACGCCAGGTGCATGTGCGTGCATGCCCAAGATCCCGAGAGGAGAATGGAGGAGAAGGGATTGAGGCGTGGCCATCCCCCTTTGGGGGGTGATTTCTCGCTTTCTGTCTCTCTGTCTCTCTCTGTCTGGCGAGCGCACACGTGCCCTGTAGCGAAAACCTCTTAAAAAAAAAAAAATATGTATATATATATATATATATATATATATAGCCCAAGAACATTGACTTTATTGACTTTGGGTAAGCACATCACATTGTTCGTTCATATTAAGCTTCCACACCTGCCCAACCTTCTTGCTTTCTCTTATATACATTAACTTTTAAGTCTGTTCTCTGTCATCCTGTAAAACAGGTTGTTTTTCAACTTCTCTGCTCATTAAAATCACCAGGAGAACTTCTAGAAATTCCAGTGCCCAGGCTGCACTGTGGAAATCTATAAATTATAATTTCTGTGGGTGTAGATTAAATATCTGTAATTTTGACTCTTGATTATTTTCAAGAGCAGTTAAATATGAGAACCACTGCTGTAGAATATCAGATTCAAGGCAAGTTAAATGTCATCTAACTCAACATCTACTGTAGTAGTTACATGAGGTAATGCTAGCAGCTATAACAAACACACCTGTAAATCTCAGTAGCTTAACAATGGAAGTTTATTTCCCACTCTCTCCAAACCCTGTGTGGTATTTCTAGTTGGCAGGAGGATTTCCAACACAGGAATGTGAACTTCATCCATTTTACACTGCTGCCTTCTCTAATTCTTCAAGTTTTTTCTAAAAAGGTGTTGTAGTAGACATAGTTTTCTAGAGAAACAGAATCAATAATTTATGTGAATGTGTCTGTGTGTGTGTGTGTGTGTGTGTGTGTGTATAGAGAGAAAGAGAGCGAGAACAAATAGATTTATTTTAAAGTGGCTTTCATGATTTGGGAGGGTGAAAATCTACAGGATGTGCTGGCAGACTTGAGACCCAGAGAAGAGCAGATGCTGCAGTTCAAGATAAAGGATATCTATCATGCTTAGGGGAATATTGTCTTCTATTTTCAGTATTTTCTTCTATTCAGGTCTTCAACTAGTTGAATGAGGACCACCCACATTCTGGAGTGCAGTCTATTTTACTCAGAACCCACTGATTTAATGTTAATTTCATCTAAACCACTCTCACAGAAATACCCAGAATAGTATTTGAGTACCTATCTGGACACAATAGCCTGGCCAAGATGATACATAAAATTAACCATCACAGGGCCAGCCTGTGGTGTGGTAGTGAAGATGTTAGAGACCACAAGGTCGTCTCCACAGTTTGAGTATTGAACCAGGTGACTTGAAAAATATGCCGGTTCATGTGAGTACATGCCCAGAATCCTGGGAGCAGAATGGAGGACAGGGGACTGCAGGTGTTCATCTCCCTGACAAGGGTGAGTTCTCACTTTTCCTCCCTCTCTGTGTCTGTATGTCCCTCTCTCCAGAGAGCACATGTGTTGGTGAGCATTTATCCAGTCCATGCCATATCAGCATATTTAAGAAATAGAACAATGAACAATATTAGCTTTTATTCACCAATACAAGATGTGTGTGTGTTTTCTTTCTTTTGTTGTTGAGAGAGCACAGGATGTGGGGGTGGGGGGATGGAGGGGACAGGGAAGAGAAAGACCCTGTTTTTCACAGGATCTCACCATGTCACAATCTACCCCAGCCTCTCAGTGAGCTGGACCACATACATGCAGCTGTGCCCAGCCTATTAGATTTGGGCTGAGAACTGAACTCAGGCCTCCCATGCAGCCTCAGCCATTGTGCAGTGACACGCTTCCACTTGTTCCACCATGGCTGGGCCTGCTTTTTTCTTTTTTAGTAGGAGTGCTTTGGCTAGCCTGGTAGCACAGCAATTAAATGCTATACTTACAGAACCAGACTCCATGTGACTGATTAAGGTGCAAATCCTGGCCCCAGTAGCCTAGGAAACACACCAGGCAGGTATGCATGTGTTCCCCAAATCTTGATAGGATGGAGAAATGGGATTGTGATGTAACCACCCCCCCCCCCCCCGGGATTCTCTCACTTGCTCTCTGTCTCTCCCTCTGTCCCTCTCTCTGTCGTGAATGGACATGCCCTCAGCAATTAAGAAAAGTAGAAATGAGGTGCCTTATTTTGTCTGTATAATTTTTTTAGCTTTGATTCTTTTCTCCTTTTTATTACATTAGGACCTTAATTCTTAATGAGTTTATAAAGAGGATTAATAATATTAACAATTACACTGTCATTAAAGGAAAGGTCCACCTGCCCCAAGGTTAGAACAGTTCTGATATTCCAGTAAGGTTCAAAAAACATGGGTTCTCTTTTCAAGTATTTCCTTTCCTACCAAATGAAATGAGATGAAATGAAATAAAAGGTCAAAGGAGGGTGTGTGAGAGAAGAGAAATAATTTGCTGTCAGGGGTAGGCTACTTTCAAAAGTTCCTGATGTTGTCTGCACATTACAAACACCTGGGGAGCTTCGAGAACATTCTAGCCCTGAACTCTATCCCCAGTTGGTCTGCAGCTGGGTTCAGGCATTGGTATTTTTAAAAAGACCTTGGGACCAGCACTTGGTATAACTTGGTGTGTTGCTGGACTCCCACGTAGTTGACCGTTGTTTAAGTCCTGGACCCGGTGACTTAAAACTCGTGCTGGACGTATGTGCATGCATGCCTAAAATCTCTAGAGGAGAATGGAGGAAAAGATATTGCAGCATGGCCATCCCTCCTGGGGGGTGATTTCTTGCTTTCTGTCTTTCTGTTTCTCTCTGACTCTGGTGGGTATACGTGCCCTATAGCAACAGTCTCTGGGGGAAAAAAATCTTTAAATAAATGAGTCCAGGGGTAAGAATTACTTCTTTTTTTTTTTTTTTTTTTGGGAGAGGTTTTTCGCTATAGGGCGCGTGCGCTCGCCAGACAGACAGAGAGAGACATAGAGACAGAAAGCGAGAAATCACCCCCCAGGGGGGATGGTCACGCCGCAATCCCTTCTCCTCCATTTTCCTCTCGGGATCTTGGGCACGCACGCACACGCGCCCGGCGTGAGTTGTAAGCCACCGGGTCCGAGATGCGAACCGCGGTCGATTACATGGGAGTCCAGCGACATAGCCATTACGCTAACTGCTGGTTCCCAAGAATTACTTCTTTGGGCTGAGCTGTTTCTCCTAAAATTTTCTTTTAGGGGTTAGGAGGTAAGCAGGTGACGGCACAGCTGAACCCACATGGGAAAGGGTCTGGGTGTGTCCTGGGACCTCCCTGGGCTTGTTGAACTTACGTTTGCTAACCATGTATAGGTCAGTGGAGCCTGGGGTGGATCATAGTCTGGGGACCCTTTTGAGGTGCTTGTCTTTCTCTCTCATTCTTTCTCTCTCATGGAAGAAATAAATAGAACATAAAAACTTTCCTTTATTAGCAGGGCTAAAATCCGAAGTGGCAAATTTAAATATGCATTTATTTAAATACCAAATACATTTTCTCATGGTCTTTTAAAATAATCAACATAAAATGAAATGGGCCATATAGCAGGTGAAGTAGAATAGGTCATAGAAACTCTGAGATAGCAATACTTAGTATTTACAAATCAGGTCAAAGGCAAATGTATTTTCTTGGTATAGAAATTAAAGGCTTCCTGTGGTAGCATGTTCAACAAATAAAGGCAGCATTGGCTGTCATATGAATAGAAATCTAGGTGACTTGTATGAAGAAGCCCAAAGCAAACCATCTTCTTATTTGATTGGAATGAACATTCTAATTGGTGGCTTTGAAATTCAGCTAAACCAAGAATGAAAAATTTAGGAATTTCTTGACCTAATTTAACTTTTATGCTTATTAAGCTTTTCAAATTGGTGCATAATGTGAAGATTTGTAGATAGTGACAAAGGGTTAAAAAAAAGTTTTACATTTTTGTATGAATATTGAACCTTCACTTATCTTCCTAGCTTTGTTTCCCTGAAAACATAAAAAGATAGTATGGGTCAACTTTGTCATTATGCAGTGTCATAAAATTATCCCCTGATTGGTGCTGATGGGTGTCACTGGGTACCACTCCTTGGTACAGCTGTCTAGACCTGAGAGGAAGCTGTAACTCTGGCCTTCCCAGACTGTGCCTCAGTAACTGGCTTGTCTCTTGTGGGGACCCTGGAAGCTATGTCTATAGAGTTATTACAAGAGAAGTGAGGCATGTGACTTCTAAGCCAGGACACCCTCATGCCTGCTGAGTGTGAGTCTTCTAGCTCCTGACAGCTGGGTGAACTTCTGCAAAGACTCCCCTGGCGAAGAGGAGTGCTGGATGCTTTTCTGGTGGCACCTGCATCTCCTGCCCTGAACTCCTTAGTGGTTCTCAGAATGTTGGCTTCCAGTCCGGGAAACTTGTTAAAAATTCACATCGTGGGGCCAGCCAGTGAGGTAGTGGTAACAGAGCTCCTTGACCCTCAACCCACATAGGAAGATCCTGGGTTTGCAGACCTGGGTTTCACTGTACCTGCTGGCCACATGCACTCATGCCTGTGATCTGGGTTGACTGGGCCAGGGATGGATCATGGGTGAAAGCCCTGTTGGGGATTTTCTCCCTCTCTCTCTCTCTCTCTCAGAGAAATAAAAAATAAAATGAATAAACTTTTAAAACTATTCAAATCCTGGGGCCAGTCTCAGGCCTTCAGAATCAGAAACTCGGTAAAGAGGGAGGGACTGGGAGCAGCAATCTGCGTCTTAAACAATCCTTCCAGATAATTCTGATGCAGGCCTGCATCTAAGAATTCTTCCATCAAGTGAGCCTAATGCCAAGTGTGGCCTTATGAGTCTGTGTGTTTAGTTGAGCCTACAAAATGGTTCAAAGTGGTCTTAGCATTTACTGAGGGCTCAGTGTGGCAGGTATGGATGGCATTCATGGGTCATAATATGAGTTAAAAAAAAAAAGTTTTGTGTTTTGATGAAACACATGCACTGAGAGTAAATTTATCAGATTAAAATTTATTTTCCTTAAAGCAAAGGTAGTCATTTGGACAAAGTGTAAGGAGCAGGGATGGGGAGATGCAATAAAAAATATTTGTGGTGGTTTTGTAAGAAATACATTTGTGCTTGTTCACCGTAGAGTCCATGAGAATGTGAGGGTGAAGATGAACATCATACAAAAATATGGCATGTACAAACACACACACAAATGCTCTCACACACAAATATACATGTATGATATACACATACACATATACATATGAAATTTTACCGGGTATTATTATTGGAATTCTCATATGAATCCTTCATTAATGCCTCAAAAATCTGTAGAGAGGAATGCACCAACTGAATAGTTTGCTTTGCTCTTTTGAGTTTTGAAGCTTGCATTGATTGAACTGCCTGGAAGCATATCCTGCAATTAGACAATTCTCTGTTACCATTGTCAGTGTTTCCGCCTTGTGCCACAGTGAAATAATCTTGAGTGGTCTAGTCTGAAATGGCCCTAGTCTGAGGGAAATGCAATTACCATCGGCTTAACGCGTATAGTTAAATGAATAGTTGGTGCCAATTGTGTGATTGGATAGCCCTTTAGGTTTAATTGGAACTTTGATTTTCACCAGTGAGCAAGTTGAAAAGGGAAAAGAAAAGTTTAAAAAGTGCATTTAAGAGGCTTTTGTTGGCATGGTGGATTTTCAGTCTCGGTGGCGTCTGTCTCTTGCTGCTCCTATTGTGGGTTCTTTGAAAACATTCAGGTTTTAACTGAGGGGAATTTTTGCCAGTGGAGTGAGTTGGCATGACAGGGTCACAATATGAATGTGCCTTTGGACCCTTCCTTCCTGTATTACTCACCACTCAGAGTTTCAAGCGGTCCCAACTGTGTCAGCCTGCTTGGGCGGCCACCACAAAATCCCACAGAATGGGTGGCTTAAACGACTGACTTTAACTTCCTCACATTTTTTGGAAGCTAGAAGTCCATGATTAGGATCCTAGAAATTCAGTTTCTGGTGAGGGCCCCATTTCTGGACTATAGAAGGTCACTTTCTCCCTTTGTCCTCCCATGGCCTTTCCATTAGGAGTGATGTGGAGAGGGTGAGGGGAAAATAAAAAAGACAGACAGAGAAAGTGAGCTCTGCTGTCTCTTCCTTTAAAGACACCTAGCCTTCTAGACTAGGGATCCACTCTTATGGCCTCTTAGTCTTAATTGCTCACTTCTTTAGAGACTTTATCTCCAAATACAACTACATGGGGATTAGAATTTCAACATATGAACTTGGGGGACACAGCATTATTCTTTAACACCAACCAACTGAAAATGTCTTAGGGCAATTAACATTAAATGATTCAAATACCTGAAAGCTCAGAGATCTCATTAGAGTCTCTAGAGTCAGTTCTAAATGAAGTTGTCGGGATTCTCTTCTTCTGTATGAGGGGCCTACAAAACATTGGGAAAATGAAATTAAAGTACAAGTTTATTTTGGTGCAGAAATATTTGAAATCCATGCATAGGTTCTTCAAAATACACATTTTACATGAACTTTTTGAAGACTCTTATAGTTCTCAGCATTGGTTTCTTTATTCTTAGGCAGGTTCTCATCATGAGACGATAAAGGTGGCCATTCCAACTCCAAGTTCATATTTTACCATCCACCTCAGTGAAAAGAAAATTTCACCTTGACATTTTAAAATTCAAATTTGCAGCATTGTGTGTCTTTCCATTTATTTGCTCCACAAGCTCGTTTCTAAACCAATTAGATTAACCAGGAGGTTGATTGATCAGAAATGGAATATGGAATAGGTCAGAGTTGGACAAGCTCAACTGCATGAGTGGAGAATAAAAGGAAATCATATGCTGTTGAAAAAGATACTTCCATAGCACGGTGGACCTTCCATCAGAAAACTCTCTTCTCACAAATATGACTGGTATTGCTGGGACTGTGTTTTGTTTGCTTGGAATGCTTTCTGAAAGTGAACTGGATTCAGAGTGAAGTCATGAACCTTATTTAAAGGCTTACTAAGAGCAATTTATTATCAAACCAAGTATATTTTAAAACTAGAATATTAAGCTGGTCATCTTTTCCCTCCTTCTTATAGAGAGGTTTACATTTTTCAAATGAGGTGTGCTATTTTCAGTTTTATTTTATTATTTTCTTGTAGATGTTTTTGCCATAGGGCGCGTGCATTAACTGGAGAGAGAGAGAGAGAGAGAGAGAGAGAGAGAGAGAGAGACAGAGAGAGAAAAAGTGAGAAATCACCCTCTAAGGATTATGGCCACACTGCAGTCCAGTCCCTTCTCCTCTATTGTCTTCTTGAGATTTTGCACACACACATGCACATGCACCCGGAGTGATTTTCAAGCTGCCAGGTCTGGGACTCGAACTGTGGTTAGCTATGCGGGCATCTAGCACCTTCACCACCACACTACCTGCTGGTCCCACCAGTTTTAATTAGTATAATTCTCCAATAATCTACCCAAAATTCTCATGTATTCATATAATATGTGTGGACCTTGACATTTTTGAACATAAAAGAAGTTCAGTTATGTTCCAAATTTTATTTTTCTTACAATAGCTTCATTTCTAAATTTATAAATCATATAGTAATCTATTCTTGTAAATAAGTGAGCTAGAATTTGAGCGGTTTTAACAGTGCCAGGTTTTGGAGTGTGTGTGTGTGTGTGTGTGTGTGTGTGTGTGTGTGTTTTAAGTAAAGATTAAAAGCATGTTATATTCCTTACATGAAAAATAAGAGGCTCAGGCATTCAGTATTTCCCAGTGAATATGACACATGTAACAATGGTTATGATTGTACTACTGTGTGCTGGTGAACAGAAGCCATGGCCAAGTGCTTATAGAATACTCTGGGAGGTTGCTTTTTACATTTCTTTTTCAGTTTGTTTATTATTGGTGTCTAAAAATGATACTTATTTTCGTATTTAATTTCATATCCTTTGACTCTACTGAATTTGTTTATCAGTTTTTTTGTTGGCATCTTTAGGTTTTTCTCTCTGTTAGATCATGTCTCCTACAACTAAGAACAATTTGACTTCCTTCTTTCCAATTTGGTTGCCATTTCTTTCTTCCTCTTGCTTTATTGCTGTGGCTAGACTTCCAGTACTAGTTGAAGTCAGCTAATGGTGACAGTGGGTATCCTTGTCTTGTTTCAGTTCTTAGTAAAAAAAGCTTTCAACTTTTCCCCAGTCAGCATAGTATTACCTATGGGTTTGCCATTTATAGCCTTCATTGATGTAAGGTATGTGCCTTCTATACCCCATTTGTTGAGTGTTTTGATCATGAAGAGATAATGAATTTTATCAAATGCTTTTCTACATAAAATCTATTTTTCTTTCTTTTTTAATTATTTAAAGTCAACAGGCTCAGCTGTGGAAGTACAGCAGCAGTGTAATGCTCTGTAATTCCGGAAGCCATATGAAAGATCAGAGTTTGATTTCAGGTCAACCTATGTGTGCTGGGCAGGCATGTGCCTGTGATCCTGGTGGACTACGAAAGGCTAGAGGGTCAGGATATTGTGGTGTGAGTCTCTTCTGAGGGTGCTTGTCTTTTCTTTCTCTGTCATTCTCATAAAAGAAGTAAATAAATAAACTTAAATAAAATCCACAAAATATTTATACCTAAATTAATGGCAATGCATATAAGGTTTATGACCTAGGTAGAAATAAATCTCAAGGAATAACCAAAGAACTGGGAAGTCTGAAAATGAAATTAAACCGTTAAGAAATTCTTACATTATGTATCAAGTGGTATAATATTTTATAAATATTTTTATTATTTTAAAATTTTCTATAGGGCCCATGCACTCATGAGAGAGAGAGAGAGAGAGAGAGAGAGAGAGCAAGCCACCAGGTCTAGCACTCGAACTGCGCTTGCCATGTGGGAGTCCAGCAGCTTAACTACCATGCCACCTGTTGGCCTCTATCAAGTGGTATAATATTAATTCAAGATAAATAATGGCAAGTTAAGAGTATTTATTATAATCACTCTGGCAATACTGAAAAACAGCACAAAAGAGGAGTACCTAAAAATTCCACAGAGATGTTGAATGTGAGCAAGGAGATGGATAACTAGCTCTAATAGAGACTTTAATATAATTTTCCTGTTTTAAATCCTGTGTCTGACTTCTTCTACCTCCTGTCTGATCTCATTCATTTATACGTGATTTCAAACAGCCTGAATTAGCTAACTTGCAGGGTGATTTGCATTCAGAATTCATTCTCATTTGTATGCATTGAACATAAAGTAATGATTGGAGCAGAAGGCATTTCACATTCTTTGCTACTGCAAATGAGATTTATGGTCAGTCATGAAGCTGCAGCGTCTGATACCCAAGGACATGCTTGTAAACAAGACATTATCTATCAATGAATTCTCATCCTTTGGAAACATTTTAATAGATAATAACACAACACCCAAATGTGCTCTGAATCAGTACCATCAATGCAGAGCCCACAGCATTTGTTCAGATGTTATTCTCAGGTACATTTCACCAGCAGTCTGGCAATAATGGAGGATAAATAGAACAAAATGCACAAACCACAGTAACACTCTGATACAAAGGATCGGCCCACTTTCTCAGTGACCAACTTCAGGGGCTTTGGAAAAAGGTGATAGAGTTACCATATACATGGAGCTGGTCCACAGAGCAGTGGGAGGAGGTGTTGGCTGGGAAAGAGATATCTGATCTGGGATACAACGCCACATTGTGACAATATCTGCTTATGTTCCAGGGTAAGTCCTTTATCAGGACATAGAGAACACATCGCTGGTGACATGGGGACCTTGACCAAGTAACCGAAACTCTGGAGCCTCTATTTGCTCAATTGAAATGAGGGGGTGGGTCTGAAGTCCCTAAGATTCTGATTTGCACTGTAATGAATCGCAGTGGAGTCTCGCCTTCCTGGGCAAATGACTAGGTGCTTCCTCTTCTAAGCCCATATTTTCATCGAACTCCCCCGCCCCTGACAGCTTTAGACTCAGCTTCATTCACATTGTCAGGACTGACCACATGATTTGTGAGGTCCAGCGCATAATCAAAAGTGCAGGGTCTTCTTTCAAATACTAATGAGACTTTCAAGGCAGAGACAACAGAGCAGATGGCATAGGTCACACGCCATGAAACTGACCCTGCTCCCTGGGCTTCGGATGTGAACACTTGAGCAGTGACACTGATTATTATAGATGACAAATAGGCAAATATTACAGTTTTGATGTTGGAATATTTATAAACTATGATTATGTGTATGCTTGCTTCTTTATAGTACATGACACAATGCATGACATGTTAGAGAAATGATAATGATTAATCATAATTTGATACTTGACATGTTAGAGAAATGATAATTGTTAATCATAATTTTCACTGGCCAAAATAGTTAATGTACTTACTAATATTGATTTTTTTAATGTTTGTGAAACTTGGTGTAATAGTACCCAGTATCGTTTTCACCTATAACACAATTACATCGGATTCTTAGAGTCTTGTGAAAATGCAATTATTTTCCAGACTATGAAACCATTAAGACTATTTTTGAAATCCATTTTTTAGCTGTTGCTCTATGATACCACATTATCCCATAATATCACCTCCCTGAACTAAAGCTTGATGGAGCATACAGACAAGATCAAAATGCTCTGAGTGCAATTCCTAGTAGACTGTTTTGTATGAATAGTTACAATAGTTAGGAAATGCTGTTACAATAGTTATGAAAGTAGTCTTCCTTCAGGAGACCTTTATGACTACCAACTATATGCTAGAGTAGTGTGGGCCGCAAAGGTTTCGATCTTTCTCCTTTTGTTGGTAACAGAGGATATCTACATGCATGACTTCGGTCCCTACCACATTGTGTTTCTCACTACTTAGGCTACAGTAATGGGTCTTTGCCTTTCATGAAGGTCAAGAAGTTCTTTCTTTCTTTCTTTCTTTCTTTCTTTCTTTCTTTCTTTTTTTTTTTTTTTTTTTTTTTTTTTTTTTTTTTGCCAGAGAGCATGTGTGCTCACTGGAGAGAAAGAGAGAGACACCCCCCTCCTCCCAGGAGCATGGCCATGTAGTAATCCTTTTTCTTCCATTCTCTTCTTCAGATTTAGGGCATGTACACACATGTGCCCAGAGTGATTTTCAGTCCACTGGCTCTCAGACTCAAACTGTAGTTGGCCATGTGGGAATCCAGCACCTTAATCACTATGCCACCTAATGGCCCCAGAAGTCAAGAGTTTCTAAACTCACAATGAATGGGACCAGCAGTTAGCGTAATGGCTATGTCGCTGGACTCCTACGTAGTCGACCGCGGTTCAAGTCCCGGACCCGGTGGCTTAAAACTCACGCCGGGCGTGTGTGCATGTGTGCCCAAGATCCTGAGAGAAGAATGGAGGAGAAGGGATTGCGGTGTGGCCATCCCCCCTGGGGGGTGATTTCTTGCTTTCTGTCTCTCTGTCTCTCTCTGTCTGGCGAGTGCACGTGCCCTATAGCAAAAACCTCTCCAAAAAAAAAAAAAAAAATTAAACTCACAATGAAGTTCTGTTTAAAAAATAGAATGGAATATTTACCGAGTAATATTGAAACTGTTATCTCTGATACCATACTATACCTGCTTTATGATGGAAATGGGATAGATAGTAAGGGTAGCCTAATGGATAAATACACAGTATATGGATTTATAATTCCAGCTCTACCACTTATTAACTGTGAGATCCTTAAGAGGTTATTTAATCTCACACTCCCAAATACGGGAAAATATTTTAGCTGCTAGAAAAGATGATTGTGTTGACTAAAAGAAATGTAAATCATAAAAGTTCTTCCCTGAACACTGGATAATTGCAGTTTTTGTTTGTTTGTTTTATAACCAGGAGTTTAAGCGAAGAGTTGATACAAAAATGTTCTGAAAGTGATTTTGTCATATGTTTGATGACCTAGTCTAGGAATGGGGAATAAATCAGAGTGAATAGTGCTTAGAAAGGGGTTATTGTCAGAAAGCAAAAAAAAAAAAAAAAAAAAAAAAGAAAGAAAAATGACCAAAACTGAATTTAGAGGGAAAATAACAAAGAAACTCACAACAAACAACAAGCAAACAAAAACAGAAAGTCAGATCAAAACAAAAATACCTGAAATAAACTTCAGAAAAGTAAAATTAGCCACTGTAAAGTTATATAAGATTCAATGTAATATAAACAAGACTCTGACAATAATTAATTTTAAAAAAAGAAAAGTAAAATTAGGTAATAGAGATTATACAATAAAATAAGTATAACCTTCAACTTAATTAATTTCTTTCCCCAGAACATGCATTATACTGAAAGATAAAATAAATGTAAAATAAGTTTAGAAAAAAAATTTTCGGGTAGAGGTTTTTGCCTAGTGTGCGTGTGTTTGACAGAGAAAGAGAGACAGAGACAGTGAGAGCGAAAGTGAGAAGTCATTCCCCAGGGGTATGGCCATGCCATAATCTCTTCTCCTCCGTTCTCTTCCCAGGATCTTGGGCACAGGTACACATGTGCCCATTGTGTTTCAAGCCACTGTGTCTGGGACTCAAACCATGGTCGACCATGTGGGAGTCCAGCAACATAACTGCTGTGTCATCTACTGGCCCGTAGAAATTCTTGAAAACAAATAAGATTAAGAGAATTTATCAAATTCAAATTCAGATGGTTGTAGTTTTGCTTTATGTTAGTTCCCTCCTAAAATATTGATTAGTACTATGTTCCAAAACAATAGACAACAGTTGTTTTACATAGTTATTTCTAATCAGGGGAAAATATGTTGTGAAATTATGAACAAGGCATGTTTCCTGCCTTTGAGTAATCTGTCATATACAAGTAGATAAATATTTATGAATGTAAGTGAAATACTTAGAGGTATAAGTAGGGGCTTTCTTAGAGGACTTTTGATTCAGTCACTGTAGAAGAAAATTCTTTTCTATTAATTGCCAGAGGTCATGAGCACTCACCACAGAGAGAGAGAGAAAGGAAGATAGTCCCTTCCCCCCATGGGGCATGGTTAATGCAGCCATCCCTTGGCCTCCATTTCTCCATCCTGTTGGTTTGGACACAGATGTGTATGTGCCTGTGTTTCTCAAGCTTCAAGGGCTGAGATGTGAAGCACTGTCGTCATGTGGAATCTGGCTCCCTTAAACACCAGGCTGTGGAACCACCTCATAGAAGGAAATCCTAACTTTGACTTTTTTTTTATATTGAGGTTACCAAAATAGTGTCTTTACTTTATTCCTTCTTGGCTCACGGGTAGACATTTTTGGAAGTCGCTTGGCCCAGTTTGAGTCATTTTAACCACCGCCCATACATCCCTAGGAAGGCATGATTTCCATTTCACAAAGCAGTCCTGCTATAAAGATACTTTTTTTTTTCTTTAAGTGACAAAGAGTGTATGTGTTTGCCAGAGAGAGACAAAAGACAGAATGAAAAGGAGGAGAAGGCACCTGCAGTGGGGCATGGTCATGATGCAGTCTCTTCTCCATGTCTCCATGCTGTCTGAATTCTGGGCATCCATGAACATGTAGCTGGTGTGGTTTAAAAAAAAATGTAGTTCATCATGTGGGATACAGCTTCCTAAGCCACTAGGCCATGAGGCTGGCCCTAAAAACCTTTTTATTAAGCCTCTGTTTATTCTATTTTACATCTAATCTTTGTTTTTTTGTATATAATCTAGGAAACTTAAAGTGAATGAATATTCCATGATATGCTTGTTATTATTTCCACAACCAAGTGCCAAAACAGCACAGTAGAAGTCTCTTTTTACTTAAATTGGTTTTCCTTGAGAGTTTAAAGACCCCACCCTCCATTTCTCTCCTCTTTAATTTAGGCATGAATTTACCAGTCTTCTCCATTTATTGCTCCACTTTAAAAATTGTTGCATTTTGGGCCAGCAGGTGGTGAGGTGGTTAAGATGGTTTGAGAAACACACCAGGTGTGTATGTGGCGTGTCCAAAATCCTGACAGAGAATGGAGGAGAAGGGGTTGTAGTGTGGCCTTCTTTCTCTGTCTCTGTCCCTCTTCTGTGAGTACATGGGCCCTATGATTAAAAATAATTAAAAAAATTAAAAGGTGGCATTTCTCATCATCCTGACCCCTTTTCTGAGGTTCCATTTTACCTTGAGCAGAATGCAGTAATTTATGTGCATTCTGATGTGGACTACCTAGAGAGATGTTGATTCTGTGACTCTGGACAATATTCCCCAACAACACATAAAGTCATGATAATATTTTCAGCCACCCATTACATTTTTTATTCTTTTTAAATTACTTTACATCTTTGCACCCCTCTTACTTCACTTGTACCAGGTAGGTGCCAACAATATTCTTCACTAGTACAGTAGAGGTGCCAATGATATTCTTCGAAGGTTTTGTACAGATTAAATAATTATATTGATACATTTTAAATGTCTTGTGCAGTGCCTAGTGCATGATGCATTCTCAGTAAATGCTAGCTATTATTATTATTAATGGTCAATTCAGACTCTCAAGTCTTAATTGTATTGATGTTTTGCTTAATCACATTCTGTCTCTCCATTCTTTGGGGCTTTTTTGTTTTAGTTTTTAAGATAAGTTTTGGGTTTGTTAAATATCATCATGGGGTCAGATGGTGGCACAGTGGCAAAGCACAATGCTCTGTGAGACTGACCCACGTGGGAGGGTTCCGGCTTTGCATCCGAGACCTGCCTGAGTATGTAGAGCTTACGTGATCCAGCACTGGCCAGGGTGAGAGGGGATCGTAGCATTACTAACCTGTTGGCGTTGCTGTCTTTCTGTCCCTGTCTCCCTGTCTCCATCTATCTCATTCATGGAAGGAATAAATAAACCTGAAAATAATATATCAAATATCATCTTGTTAAATTTCCATTATGCTGCTGTATCTGGATCAAGATCCACTTATCCAGTACAGTCTGTGTTGCTCTAGGCTGTGTGTTATTGCTCATTGATTAGATAAATGTGTCATCTGTGTGCCCCAGGCTGCCAAGTCACCGTTAAAAGTGTCAGAGTGGACAGTGCCTCAGACAGTGCCCTGCAGCAGGCCACTAGAGACATTTCTCCAGGTTGACACTGATTTAATAATTAGAGTTCTTTGGGAGTAGATGCTCCATCAGGAAAAAGCCCACCAGAAGGCAAAGTAAAAATTCTCTTAACTCACCTCATTCCCTGTTAATTGTGTGTGTGTGTGTTTGTACATGAGCGTGTGTGTGTTTTAACCTCTCAGAGTTCCCCCCCCCCTCTTTGCTAAACCACACTGGCAGGTTGGAAAAACATGAGGATTGGTTTAACAGCTGCAGCATTGCTAAGGGTGTTTGAATCTAGTTTCTGACTTTGGCATGGGCTAGGGAGGGTGAGACAGGTGGAACAGAGAAACTGGAGTATAATTTGCACCTGGAATGTTCCTCTTTGTCATGGCAAAGAGGTGACTAGGGACAGAACTGACAGGGAAAGGCTGAGGAATAACACTAGACCAGCTCATTGAGGTGCTTATTGTCATGGAGGTGAAGAATCTGAGACAAGGGTTGGGAGGGAATTCAGTGTAGAACATGCACGGTGCATAGCAGACCGAGCATGGGTGCATTGTTTGTCTTCCTTGCCTGCAGAATCCTGGTGTGGTTCCGAAATGCCCCCTGCCCCATGCATCACAAAGTTTGTCATGGTCATCTCATCCACAATTAGTTCTTGACTTATACGTGGGTGTGAGATGCATGGTGTAGGCAAGGACCGAAGCAGAAGGATTATATCGTATACCAAATGTAAGAATTACTGTTGTTGTTATTGTTATTATTATTATTATTATTGAGAAAGACTTTTTTGCTATAGGACATGTGTGGTTGTTAGAGAGATAGAAAGTGAGAAATCACCTCCTAGGGAGTTGGCCACACTGCAGTCCCTTTCCATTCTCCTCTCGGGATTTTGAGCATGCATGTACACACATCTGGCAAGAGTTTTAAGCCACTGGGTCTGGGACTCAAACTGTGGTTGGCTATGTAGGAGTCCAGTGCCTTAATCATTCACCACCTGCTGGCCCTGCTATTTTTACTTTAGAGAAAAAAAACAGAAAACGAAGATGTTAGGATGTGTACTCAAAACTGCAAAACAAGTAAAGCAAAACGTATCATTCAGCATTTTAGTCTTGAGCCCTGAGGCATTTTTTCTTCCCCAGTTGCAGCGATCCATTGAACCTTCCATCTAAAGACAGTTTATGAACAATTGCTCCTGAATATATTGACAGCCTTGGAGAATAACAAATCATAAAACATTTTTGACTTAAACATTTCACTTGATAATTTTGGTGGCTTCAGTTAATGAGCCCTTTTGAACAAACCCATTATAACTTTTTCATATTACCTTTATAATTTCATTCCCAGCAGTTATCTCTATTTTTTTTTGCTTGTTCATTTGCTTGTTTGTTCTCTGTCTTCCTCATCTTAATGTAGACTGCGTGAAGACAATGACCTTGTTTGTTTTATACTCCCAATGCCTAGAATATCTATGTGCTTAATAAATGTTCACTAAATGAGTAATCAGATTTTATAGCTCTCTGTCTATATGACATCAACATGTAAATTTGTACATACACATTTCTAAGTGCATACTCTATTTCCAGTACAGTGGCAAGCAAAGAATACGTTATTATTATGATTCGCTATAGGGTGCATGTGCCCACTAGGGACCAAGACAGAAAGAAAGAGAGGGAAAGTGAGAAAGCAGCCCCCAGGGGGATGACCTTGTCAGAGTCTCTATTCCATTCTCCTCTTGGGATTTGGGGCACACATGCAAATATGCCCTGCGTGTTTTTCAAGTCACTGTCTAGGACTCCAACTGTGCAATTGGCCACTTGGGATCCAGCCACCTTAACCCCCACCCCATCTGCTGGCCCAAGAATACATGATTTTTAATTTCCAAAAGGAAGAGGCAGAAAAGAAGGAAAAAGAGAAAGAGAGTCAGAGGAAGAAAAGGGGAGAGGTTGAAAGAGAGAGGAAGAAAAGAAGAAAGAAGGTAATTTCAGATAGGATAAGTGCTGTGGAGACAATGATATTTAAATTATCTAATGTGACTGAAGAAGTACATAAACTTGGGTCATCATAGAGCCTCTCCAAGAGGGTGACATTGAAGTTAAGATTGACTTACAGAGATGAGCAGGAAGAGCGCTCCAAGCTGAGTGACAGCTAGTCCAAATGTCCTGAGAAGGACATAGGATTGATGGTTTTAGGAACTGAAGGTGGCGGGTGAGGTGAGCTTGGTAGATGGAAGAGATGGTAGCAAGGGATATGTAATGGCAGCTCCAGGAAGCATGGCTTTGCACACCAAGATGTTTCTAATTTACTCTGACGGTGATCAGAAGCCAGTGAGAAGCTTTTAGAAGAGTAGTGAAGCCATCTGATTAGTTATTATTTGACAGTTTGCTCTTTAAGTCATGTGACAAATGGGTTGTAAGTGGGTGAGAGTGACAGCAGGAGGACCAGTGAAAAAGCTGTTTCAATTAGTTTAGGCCAGAGGTGCATGGGATTAGGGTGACGGTAATGAGGATGCGAAGAACTAGGTGTGTTCCAGATGTGTTTTGCAGGCTGAGTCTACTCAATTTGCTAATGGATTAAGCTTGGGGACATAATGTAATAAAAGAGAAATTACTGCCTAGATTTTTGGCTTGGGCAAGTAGCTGCAAAGTTATGAGAAGTCAGTTGTCTTGATTTCTGTCCATGATTCTTCTTACCCAGGCTGGAATTTACCAAGGCTCTCTACTCCTTGTTCATATTACCAGGAAGCTTGTAATATTATTCATAGGTGCTTCTTCAAAGTTAGGGTTGGGAAAACAGTCAAGACAGTAGATTCCATAAATGCTAGTTGTTTTTCTTCACTAGATAATTATTTTATGAATTGGGAAAAAAGTTAAAAAATAATGACAATTGCCAGCAGGTGACATGGTGGTTATGGGTGCTGGACTCCTACATGACCGAATGCAGTTCTAGTCCCAGACCCAACAGCTTGCTTTCTCACTTTTTCTTCTTTGTCTCTGTCTCTCTCTCTCTTTGGCTCTCTCTGTCAGTTTCTCTCTGGTGAGTGAACATGCCATATACTAAGTTGAAATAATAATAATAAAAGATAAAATAAATAATTCTTTAAAAATAATAATGACTGGGACCAGCAGTTCGCATAATGGCTATGTCGCTGAACTCCCATGTAGTCAACCACGGTTTGAGTCTTGGACCCGGTGGCTTAAACTCATGCTGGGCATGTGTGTGTGTGTGTGTGTGTGTGTGTGCCTGCCCAAGATCCCAAGAGGAGAATGGAGGAGAAGGGACTGCGGCATGGCCATTCCCCCCTAGGGGGTGATTTCTCACTTTCTGTCTCTTTGTTTCTCTCTGTCTCTCTAGAGAGCACATGTGCCCTGTAGCAAAACAAAAAAAAAAAAAAAAACAAAAAACAAAAAAACAAAAAACAGCTCTCCAAAACTAAACTAAAATAAAAATGACTGAAATGAATTCAGGGGCTTATCTATGGATTCTGTTATTAATTCTTGACTTTTATGACCAAAGATAAAAAGAGATGAATCTATATTAATGATTTCACTTTTGTGTACTTATATGTATATGTCCTTATATATGTATATGTATCTATGTATATCCATATTTACACATATGTGTGTGAGGTGATATTATGTGTGCATTTTATTTTAAACTCAACAGTTATGATAAAAGATGGATGTTCGAATATGAATTTTTAGCACAAGGTATTTTTAAAGTCCTCAAATGTAGTATTTCATTATTGATGTTCTTTAATCATATTATCTATTTTATAGCTCACATAATTGCAGCTCTATAAAAACCTATTTAAAACATTAGTTGAAATTCCAGAGTTTGCTATCATTAACATTTCTTTTCATATGTTCATTCTTTCTTTGTAGAGCACAAGAATAAAAAACAAAAAAAAGACACTTGAGACAATAGTCTCTTCTCTTTTGTTGATAAATTTAGCTGACTTTTAAAAAGAGCTCTCTAAATTGGATTCTTTTGTTTTGAAACATTTCTACTCTAAATTGGCAGACATCACTATCTTTTCATTTTTCTAATAGTTTATTTATTACCTCTGAGAGAGAATGAGAGAGGGAAAAAGAGAGAGTGGGGCAACCTCAGCAGAGCTCTCATGCCGTGATCCAGCCCCAGCCATCCTGGATCAGGGGCACTGCCCCCCAGAAACACAGGAGGCCTCAGGACATGAACGCAGGACTTTGCCGTGTAGGCCCAGCACCACAGAATCTTGTGGTAACCCCACGCCTCCACCCAACCTGCTTATTCCTGTTTTAGAGAGAAAGGAAAACAAATCCTATAGTTATCTTAATTTTTTTTTTGCTAAGTTTGTATCCTTTTTTTTTTTAAGAATTATTTACTTAATTTTATTTATGATTATTCTTAATTTGACCAAAGAGACAGACACAGAGAGAGAGAGAGAGAGAGAGAGAGAGAGAGAGAGCGAGCAAGCTGCCAGGTCCAGGACTCAAACTGTGGTTGGCCATGTGGGAGTTCAGCAACTTAACCACCATGCCACCTGGCAGCCCCATGAGTTTCCTTTTTATTCTGTAAGAATATTGCACAAAACCATGAACATTTGTGATATGTGCTATATATTTGAAGAACTTGCACATCCCATCTTATCTATCCTCCACCCATCTGCACAGCCTAAATGATAAAATAATATTTCAGAACTTGGCAGACAATCGCAAGTACAGTTTGTCTTTTTCTTCAACATTTTCTTCCTCTGGGACCCTTTCAGTCCAGCCATTTATCCTCTTCATTGTGTGCTGATTTTTGAGCTCCCTTCTTTGTTTTGTTTCTAAGAATATTTTACCACATACAGTACCACAGACACCTCAGTTCTTTTCATCATTTCAGGATCATTCTTTCTGAACTTTATTCTAAAGTTTCTCTCTTTCTTTCTCTCTTTCTTTCTCTCTTTCTCCCTTTCTTTCTTTCTTTCTTGCTTTCTTGCTTTCTTTCTTTCTCTTTCTAAACTCTGGTCTAACTGGGAAATTCCTATAATAGTTACGTTTGGTAATAGTTGACCTTTGAGTCTGTATGTTTAGATTGTTGGCCAAGTCAGAGGATAACAGTTATACCAATTAGGTTTGACCCTCAAGTTATGACTTCAGGAAGATAAGTTTTAACTGTTTCCAATTAACTTCTTTATCGACTCTATGCATGCTATGTCCTTTAGTTGCTAGTGAAATAAATATTAAAATAAATAAATTCTGTAAGAATGAGGACTATTTTCATCTTGCTATTGGTGTATTTTCATTATCTAGAAATGTACCTTCTGTGAATGAATGAACACGTAAAACAGAGGAAATGTATTATTTAGATTTTAATGAAAACAAAACAAAACTGTGAGGATTAGGGAATAGATTTGGTAATTGTCCTGTATGTGTTACTCAAGTGATTAAGATTTTAGCAGATGGAATTTTTTTTTTATTTTCTGAGAGGTTTTTTGCTATAGGGCACATGCCCTCGCCAGGAAGACAGAGAGAGACAGAGAGACAGAAAGCGAGAAATCCCCCCAACAGGGGATGGCCACGCCGCAATCCCTTCTCCTCCATTTTCCTCTCGGGATCTTGGGCACACATGCACACACGCCCGGTGTGAATTTAAGCCACAAGGTTCGGGACTCAAACTGCGGTTGACTGCATGGGAGTCCTGTGACATAGCCATTACGCCATCTGCTGATCCCAGCAGATTGAATTCTTGATTTCAAGCTATAGAACCTTAATTTGATCTATTTGAGCAGAAAAATATTTGTTGAAAAGATATTGTTTAGGGTTCACAGAATCTGTGCTGGAAAAAAGTGGGGCATAATGTACCGCTAAGTAGGGAAGGTAAGCAAAAATGCAGATGTCATCTAGTGGGATAAAGGGAGTGCAGACTGGAATTAGGGCCTGGGTTTGAATTAAAAAAAAAAAAAAAAAAAAAAAAAGACAGGTGACTGTAAAGGATCATCCCAGCAGCAAGATCACCTGGTAAGTGATCAGAACAGAGCTTATCAGAAAGGACCTCTCTCTTTGCTAGATTCTTTCCATTTTCGGTGCTGTCGCTTAAACTGGTTTCCTGATTATTGTCCTAGGAAGACTTATTTTCCTATTAGAGGAAGGGGGAAATATACTCAAGTTATATTTGACTCGCAGGTGAGCTACTTACAGACAAATAAACTCTGCCAATTAATGTCATTTTGCTGCTCTTGTTTGCTGGGTTTGTAAGTTCCACAGGGACAGATTACAAATACCCCCCCCCCCCTTTTGTTAATTTCTGTTGTAGGTTGTGAAGAGGTACTTATAAATAAATCTCGATAATTTATCCATGCAGTTCTCAACATTTACTGAGTCAAATTGTTGTGGAAGTAACTCTATCAGGTCGTGTATGTGTGTATGTTTACAGAGTTGAAAGAGTAGACAAAAGTAGATGATTTATATTCTCTGCTATCTAAGAGCTTGCAGTCTTCTGAGAGATATATGTGTAAATAACTAAATGTAGAAGTTATTCTGTAAAGTAAAATTAAAAAAATGGTTTGGAATCATAAAATCCTGGATTCTAATCGTGGCTCCTACATTTACTCTGCTGCGATAGGTCCTGTGGTGAAACATGCAATCTTAATTAAATTAATGAGAATTCAGGGGATTATAGTGTGTAAAATGCCTATTGGAATGCCTGGAATGAAGTTCACACAAAGTAGTTTTATTTTTTAAATTCTTACGTATGCATTTGTTGTTGTTGTTGTTGTTGCTAAGAAAATAACTGTTGGCTCTGAAATGAAGGAGTGATTTATTTTGGCTGTGAAGATCAGAAAAGGAAACCTCGAAATGATATGTACTGTTGATTTTAGCAGAAAATTAGAAACAAAACCTAGAATTAGAACGTGTAGGAATAAAGAATATTCTGGTGAGGCTTCAATGTAATTTATATGAAGTTATTTTATGGTGGACAGTTCTGAAAAGGAGTCGGGTTGACAGGCTGAGGAATTTGTTCTCGATTCTGCATCTTATGTAGGACGACCGAAGCAGAGAACTGTCATGATCTGACATACATTTAGGAAAATAAGTCCATTAAAGAATGAAAGATGGCTTGCAGAAATGAGAT
Organism: Tupaia tana; assembly: GCA_026018925.1. Lineage (NCBI taxonomy): Eukaryota > Metazoa > Chordata > Mammalia > Scandentia > Tupaiidae > Tupaia > Tupaia tana. Next base: position 125,601,528 of record JAKSZU010000007.1, on the reverse strand, counting down.
TGATGAATAGCAGACCAGTCAGGTCTAGAAATAGTTTGCAAAGGATATGAGGAAGGAGGTGAAGAACTGAATTAGTGAATTAGGGAAAGAATGGAGTGAAGGGGGCATTTCAAAGGACATTTCAGATTTGGGTGGTAAAATTAATAGAATTTGGCAAAAAAAAAAGTCAGGGAAAACTGGCCATTCTAAGATTTCTTATATGGTTGACTGGAAATGGTAAAGAATATAATAGAGGGAAATGGTTTAAGGGGAAAGATGCATTATTTTTTAAATGTATATACATTTTTTTTTCTTTCAATCAGAAACACAGAAAGAGAGGGGGGGGGGGAGAGGAGAGAGAGAGAGAGAGAGAGAGAGAGAGAGAGAGAGAGAAACACCCCCAGCAGGGCTTTCATGATATGATCCACCCACCCCCCCTAGCCTCAGCCAGCCAGGATCACAGCCACACACGTGTATACTTGGCATGTACAGGGAAACCCTGGATCACAAACTCCGAGCGTTCCGTGTGGCCTCACATTGTATAGTGTTGCCTTATTGCTATGCCATCACGGCCGGCCAGGAATTCTTTTGATTGGTTGAGACTGATTTACCAATAAACTTGAAGTGGAGATATCTAGCAGGCAATTGAAAATCTCCTATGGAGTTGGAGGGAAAGACTGTGATTGGGATTTAGACTTGGAAGTCACAGAATTGAAGGGAACACATAAAATTGACCAGGGATGTTGGATGAGAAAGTGCAAAGGGAAGAAATGGGGGTCAGGATGGAATCTAGGCCTCTGGCTTCATTCAAAGAGTGGGCAGAAACTGAACCCAGCTATGGTTCAAGGAGATTAGGTGAAATTCAGGAGGGTCCAGAGTCATAAAAAACAAAGAAGAGGGAGCTTTAGAAGCAGGAATTTGATTGCCTGCAGTTTAAAGTTGTTGGGATGGACCTGAGTCAAGTTAATGAAAGTTTCCTTGTAGAATCAGAATTAGTGTCTGTGCTGACTCCACCCTGAGTTTGTCGATCTGAGGGATTTTCCTGATAATCAAGTCAAGGGAAGAGCTTAATTTGGATAGTGATTACATGGATGTTTAGTTCGTGAAATCCCTTGAAGTGTACATTGAAGATATAAATATTTCAGGGCCAGCAGGTGGAGTTGTGGTTAAGGCACTAGACTCCCACATGGACAACTGTGGTTGAAGTCCTGGACATGGCAGCTTGCTTTCTCACTTTCTCTCTTTGTCTCTCTCTGGTCAAAATAAAATAAATAAAAAATAAATAATGACAATGAATAAAATTGAGGAAGATAATTCTTTAAAAAAAAAGATATACATTTTTCTCTGCTCATATGCATTGATATAAAGCTTTTTATTTTAAAAAACACCCTTGTAAAAAGGATCATCTGAGCCTCATTAGTTTTTAGTTATTATTTTTGGTTCCCAGTGACTGCTTACAACTCTTTGTGTTGGACTTGGAGTATACTGTAATTTATTCATATGTGAGATTAACTTCAGTGTTTCCCCTAACTAAAGGAACTCAAGCTTCGGAGTTGTTACTACAGATGGTCTCTGACTTATGGTTCTTTTGAGGACTTTTCTCACTTGATGATGTGCAAAAGCAAAATGCATTCAGTGGAAAGAGTACTTTAACATTTGAATGCTGATCTTTTCCTGGTTTCGCAATATGTGCACAATACTCTGCTGCAGTGATGAGCAATGGCAGTGAGCCGTTCTGGTTTTCACTTTCCGCGCAGTGTTCACTGAATTACAGGAGATCCTCAGCACTGCGCTGTAAAATAGGCTTTGTGTTAGATAAATTTGCTCAACTGCAGGCTAATGTAGTTTTCTGATCATCTCTAAGGTAGGCTATCCTAAGCTATGATGTTTGGTCGGTTAGGTATATTAAACAAGCTTATTTTTAATTAATTAATTTTTAGGTTTTTTGCTGTAGGGTGTATGTGTGCTTGCCAGGGAGACACAGAGATGGAAAGTGAGAAATCACCCCCTAGAAGCAATAACCATGCTACAATCCCTTCTCCATTCTCCTCCTGGGATTTTGGGCACACACACATACACACACACACACACACACACACACAGTTTGAGTTTCAAGCCACCAGATTCCAGACTTGAACCGCAGTTGACCATGTGGGAGTCCAGTGCCTTAACTACCACGCCACCTGCTGGCCCCTTAAATGAATTTTTGACCTAAGATCTTTCCAACTTAGATTGGATTTATCAGGATGTATCCCCACCATCAGTTGAGGAGTGAGCATTTGTAATAATTTTAATAAAACTCATCTAGCATTTAGATAACATTTATGTAGTAGAATTTAATTTTATTGAATCTTCTTACTGAATGAGGAGGCAAGCACTTCTGCCACCTGCATTTTGCGGATGAAAGATTTGAATCCTGGACATGTTATGTGAGCTGCATAAGGTACCACAGCTAGAGGGCAGTAGAGCTTGGATTCTGATCCCTTCTGTATAATAGTCCTGCTTTTCCAAACAGGTTTATCAACGCACTGACACTGATTACTTGTCCGCTAAAAACAGAATAGCTATATTTATTAATATATAGGGGCTGGGGATCATTGAGAGGGCTATAGTAGATATCTACTATTGTTTTCATTTCCACCACGCTTTCTCTTTGGTTTTGGAAAATACCTTAGGAGCTCTTGGGGACTAGCTTTCTAGCATTTCTTTTATTCTTGTGGGTTTGCCAATTACCCAACCTCACTGCCTTGCACAGACTGTAGGAGCAGACCTGCAACTTGTCCAGTTTTAATACCTATCCCTCAGGCTTGGTGTGTTCTGATGTCAGAGACAACACGTCCTCTCCTTTTGGAAGTGTCAGTAGCTGAGATGAAGGAAGCCTGGAGTCCCTGCACATGCCCAGTCCCCTTTCTCCCTCACCTGTAGGAAGCACACCAGGCCAAAACATAGCCAAATAGGGAAGAGGGAGGATTCTGTGGGTAAATATTAATGCTTTGTACTCTATGTAAGGAAAAAATACTGCTCAATTTTATGACTCCTACATGGTTTCCCATTTTTAAAACCAAAATAGCATTTACTGGAGAAAATGTCTATTTTAGTTTACTATCACGTACTACTTTGAGTGACTGAAGGCATTTGGGTGCAGCTCCAGAAGCCAGGTGTTGAGACTTAACAGAATTGCTCCTCAACAATTAAATATGCATTCCTTTTTATTTGTTTCAACTTCTAAACAAAAGTTATAGAGCTACCTGATTGCTAAGGGGTCACAGTATCTTAAAATATTGAATTCCACCTAAACCTTCAATTTGCAGTAATAAACTGCAAAAAATAAACAGTGAAAAATAAACTTCAGGGGACCAGCAGATGGCATAATGGGTATGTCTCCGGACTCCTATGTAGTCAACCATGGTTTGAGTCCTGACTTGGACCCCGCAGCTTAAACTCATGCCGGGGCGCATATGCGTGTGTGCCCAAGATCCTGAGAGGAGAACGAAGGAGAAAGGATTGTGGCGTAGCCATCCCCCCTGGGGGGGGGGGTGATTTCTCGCTTTCTGTCTCTGTGTCTCTCTCTGTCTTTCTGGCCAGTGTACATGCCCTATAGCAAAAAGCTCCCCCCCCAAAATAAATAAATTAATTAATTAATTTCAGGATGTCTGAATTGTTTAAAATGTTTAATCATTTAAAGAAGAGAATAGAGGGTAAATTTTAAAAATTCTTTCATAGAGAAAACATTTTTTATTATAATTTATAATTTGCATGCAGTAGTTGTACATATTTTTAAGACACAGTATGGTTTTTCAAAACATGTATACAATATGTAATCATCAAATCAGGACAAGAAATATATCTACCGTCTCTGATATTTATCATTACTCTCAAAATCTACTCTTCTGGTTATTTTGAAATACATACTGAATTGCTAACAACTATCTTTACTCTGTTGTCCAATAGTATTCTATTACTCATCCACTTACATACCTCCATTGAGAATCAGTTTTTAAGCTTATACGTGATGTAAGATGAAATAAGAAAAGTATGTTTGAATTTTATTTGCTTTCTCCCTAAAACAAAATTTTTAAAGGCAAAATAAAAATAGGGAAAATTACATGTATGTTAGATTTTGTGCTGGTGCATGCCTCATAAATATTGCATCCTCTTTATTTTCTGTTATTTTTTTTTCTCCTTCTTTTGATCTGAATATTTGGTTCTAATCCAGCTTCAAATGTACTGTCTTTTCTTCAGTTCTGTAGTCCTAGTATATAGTCATCTATAAAGTTTTTAATTTCCATTCTAGATTTTTACTTATTTATTTTTTTTTTTGAGAGAGATTTTTTGCTATAGGGTGCATGTGCTCCTGGAGAAACAGAAAGACAGAAAGCAAGAAATCACCCCGTGTGGGGGATGGCCATGCTGCAATCCCTTCTCCTCCATTCTCCTCTGAAGATTCTGGGTATGCATGCATACTCACCTCACTGGGCCTGAGTTTTAAGACTCCAGGTCCTGGACCCAAACTGCAGTTCACTATATGGGTGTCCAGCAGCATGTCCACATGACATCTGGTGGTTCCCCATTCTAGAATTTTCTCTTTGTTTTCATTGGTTTTATCTCATTGCTATTTTTTATCACCTTATTTAATTCTTTAAAATTTAAGTCACAATTATTTTAAAGTTTTCATCAGATAAATGTAGTAACTGGATTTCTCATGAGTATTTTTGTATTGTCTCTTTTTTCCCTCTTGCTATTTAGCCACAACTTTTAATATGCTATGTTTTGAAAAAAATGAAGTGTCATTTAAGTTAGATGAAAACTTCTCAGTTATTTTAAGGCTTAAGTGAATGGTCTTTTCCAAATAGGAAATAGACTTGCTTCTGGCAGACAGCTAGGTGAGTTGCCAATCACTTCAATCCTTTTGGGGATTGAACTGATCTGAAGCATTTCTTACATTCCTATGGGGTCTGATTTATTTTCTATTTACACTTAGTCCCTGGAAAGCCCTCTGGAATCCCTGCTGATATCCTGTCTTTACTCAGAGATCTTCATTCCTGGAAGGTTCTGAACTCCTTGTCATTTCCATTCCCAAGGCAAGATTTAAATACTCCATTCAACCTCTAAATCTTTCCACAGTTGGATTCTGGAGGGGAAATCCTTCTTAGCTTTTTTCTCTCTGTTTATTGACCTTGGTGATTCTCCTTACCTTGATCACTTTGATAACCTCAGACAGATGGGTTTTTATAAACTTTGTTAAACTCTATAGTTATTTTCATCAGGAAATTTGCCTAAAATAATCTTCATGGCCAAAAAATAGAAGTTGGTTTTACTTTAAGAATAATTGATTTAATTATATTTATTATTATTATTATTATTATTTGACCAAGAAGAGAGAGAAAGGGCATGTGAGAAGGGTCCATAGTTAGCTATGAACTGCAGTCAGCCATGAACTGCAGTCAGCCATGTGGGAATCCAGTCCCTTAACCACGAAGTCACCTACTGGCCCCAAAGTTGGTTTTGTTTTTAAATTTTTTTAAAAAAAGCAAACTTGTCTTTGGGGTTCTGTTAGATTATCCATTTTCAGAAAGTCAGTGACTTCATTTTAAATTTACTTTACCTGGATTTAGAGGATAGGTTATATCCAGAGGCATGAGAAATTCAGAAACTCTATCACTGACTTGTTAGAGTATAGCTTTCTGTGAGGTTTTTACACTTAGCTACAAAATATGTTCCTTCACATTTTCATTTGATTTGGCACCACTTGTTCAGCTTCATAATTCAAGTCTAAAAGTCTGTTCTGCTGAGAATCTTCTTAAAAAGTCATGTCTCAATTGAATGTATTATACATTGGTGCCCAAAAGTAGCAAGATGTAGAATATAATATCTGAGTTTTTAGCGTTCATCTACATGATTTTTGCCTTTGTTGGGTTTTAAGAGAAGTTGAACAAAAATCTAAAGAAAATAGTACTGAAAGGTAGAGAAAAATGAAGGAAATGAAATTAGGAAATGATGTTAGAAAATGTTAAAAGATTATTGTAGGTAAATGAATTAAAGACTAGTACATATTGGGCTATTTGGCCATATAGACACTGCTTATGTTCCTCCAGGATCATAGATTTCTGGAGAAGAGTAGAAATCTAAGGATTTAAATGATAGCAAGGGAAATCACAATCCGTTGTCTGTGTCAGCTGGTGTGATTGACTCAATGCTCCAAGGTCTAGATGCCAAATATCCAACTCCTGGAGTAATGATTAATGGTGAATTATCTCAGGGGCGTTCTGAGTGTCTTGGAAAGAAGGTATTGTTTTGTGGAGAGAGAAAATCCTTCTTTGCTGATCCCACCAGGAAGTCAGACCCACTCTTCTCTCTGACTTTCTTTAGCAGGAGTCACAGTCTTAACAAACATGCACGTTTTCAACACTTAGTGTTCTGCCTATTTGTAGGACTCTGCCCCAGTTTGTACGCGGCTCAATGTTCTCAAATTTCATGAGTATTCAAAAGAAGGATGATGAAAGCAGCTCTATAGCACTAATCAGTCTAAGTATTGGTCAATCTACCTATCTATTTTTTATCCTTATTGCACATATATTAAATGACCAAGTACTATATCCAAATGTGATAATAGACCGAGGTATGAAGGGTTGATTAATAACAGCTAGATGGGACACAATGGTTAGATATTACCTAATTCTCAGAATCCAGGATATTAGGTGATATCATCCTAGATCTGACCAAACATTGTATCAGCAAGTCCATGTGCTAACATGGGAGGGTGCAGAAAAGATGTGAAACACAGGGTTACTCAGAACTATCTTCTAGTGTAATAAATAATAAATGAGGTTCTGAGAGAGCATTATATTATACGTCTGATTATGGAATTAGGAAGGACAAATATTTTCTTAGTTGATACACCTTTACCCTTAGTCAGAACTGGTTTAAGAAATGACTTAAATCTGATCTTGTAGGTGGTAGATTTAGTTATGCAGAGCAAGAAAACCATAGATGAACATAATTTACGGTTCTCTATACATATATTGTGTCATATTTAGATAGAAATCTCACCCTAGTAATAGTGACCCATTTTGTATTATTCATTATAACCCAGCTGTTATGATTGAATATAGTTGGTCCCCTAAAGTTTTATGTTTTGTAGTTTAGAGTTGGGAGGTGGTGAGGCCTAGTGAGTACAGATTGAATCATGGTGATCACATTATGGATGCATCACTCTCATGAATAGATTGATGATGTCTTGTAAAACCCAGTGAGTTCTAGCTCTCGTGAGAAGGGGTCAGCTGGTCATTATAAAAGAGAGCTGTCCTCAGTTCATGCTGTCACTCTGCATGCACCCCCCCGCCCCGCTGTGTTTTCACTGGCCATATTTTAGGTAGGCCTGATGCCAGGCCTATACTTTCAGACTTTTCAACCGCCAGAATCAAAAGATAAAAAATTCCCATTTTTTTTTACAGAGCACCCAGTGCCAGGTATTTGTGTTAGCAACAGAGAAACAGACTAGTTCACTGACAGTTATTTTAGTTGTTTGGGTGCATCTGAGAAGGACTATGTTTTTGTCCCTTGATTTTTCTCCATCGTATTTAGCAAGAGAGTACCCAAAAACTATATGCGTACTTATTTTTTAAGTTGGCGTGTATGTGTTATGTTTTTTGATGTATCTAGTGGCTAGACTGCTGTTAACCCCTGTGACATGCCTGAACGCTTGGGATTTTTGGGTCCTGTACTTGACTTGGGAGTGGGGCAAGAATGAAGTGAAGAGTAGAATGCAGAAAGTCTTTATTTTCTACTTTCTTGTCTTTTCCTTTTTCCCCCCACTTGAACTCTCTTATGATTGGGAATAGCAGATTGGTGCACTGAATGGGAAAGTCACAAAAAGGATATGTTTCACAAATAAAAATTGATGATTAAACTATTTGATGGGCCATAAATTCATCTCTATTTATTAAAAACTAAACTGCATGAGTTCTGTTTCTGGGAGATAAAGTAGGTGTTCTTTTCTCCATCTATCCTGCTTCATACAACTAAACATTCTGAACTTTCATTATACATAAAACATGCATACAAATACCAAAAGGTGGAGGAAAAAAACACATTGCGAGGGTCTTAGAGACCTGAGTAACAAGTGAATAATGTGTTTTCATAGCTGGAGAGCCAACATCCTGGAAAAGCTAGCAGACACAGATAGAAAACAAAATAAACAATCTAAATCAAATCAAACCAAACAAAATAAAAAGCAAGAGACAAAGCTGTTCTCTCTAGCCTGATGACTTGAAAACTAACTTTATTTGTCATGTTTTTCTTATTTCTAAACTTCGCCATCCTGGGAAAATCAGTGAGAATCGATATTAAAGGAGCTCAAATTTCTATGAAGATAGTATGAGTGAATCATGACATTTGGCAAATAAGGAGTTGACACAGAATGTCTCAGCTGGCATTGTCATTGCCACATGTCAATACTAAATTAGAAGCATCATGGGGAAGTAGAATCTGGCGGAAATGAAGTTTAAAGAAAAGTCATAACAATTAGGTAAAAATGCTAGGAGAAATCATTTTACATGATGAATTTAGATGATGGTCTTTTACATGTTAATATATTGAACTTAATAAAAATGTTTTCCATTTCAGAAGAAGACATTAAGACAATGAAAAAGACAAAGGGCAGATGGGGAGAAAATATAAGCAAATAATGGATTAATAATACAGGACTTCTTTGTAGATTACCATATGAAAAACTGTGACAACTTAGTAAATAAAAAGCAACTCAAGAAACTAGGCAAAATAGACATTTTGACAAAGAAGAACCACAAATGGCAATTAAGCCTAAGGAAAGATGCTTAACATCATTAGTCGGGAGGAAAATGAAATTAAAAGTACGAAGAGAGACCAGTAGATGGTGTAATGGGTATGTTGCTGGACTACCACATAGTCATCCACAGTTCAAGTCCCATACCTGTTTGCTTAAAAATCATGCCAGGTGTGTGTGTGTGTGTGTGTGTGTGCGTGTGCACGCGCACGCGCGTGTGTGCGCCCATAATCCCAAGAAGAGAATGGAAATGGGATTGCAGTGTGGCTACCCCTGGGGGCTGATTTCTCACTTTCTGTCTCTCTCTATCTCTCTGGCAAGCGCATGTGCTCTATAACAAAAATCTCAAAAAAATGTACAGTTTAATACTATATACTAACAAGAAGGGCTGTAACTAAAAATGACAATAACGATGATTATTATTATATTTTTTTGGAGAGGTTTTTGCTATAGGGCGCGTGCGCTCGCCAGACAGACAGAGAGACAGAAAGCAAGAAATCACCCCCCAGGGGGGATGGCCACGCTGCAATCCCTTCTCCTCCGTTCTCCTCTCGGGATCTTGGGCACACACGCACAAGCGCCTGGCATGAGTTTTAAGCCATCGGTTCCGGGACGCGAACCGCAGTTGACTACGTGAGAGTCCAGCAATATAGCCATTATGCTAACTGCTGGTCCCTTCTTTTTATTTTTTATTTTTTTGGAGAAATAACGATTATTGACAAGTATGTAGAACAGTTGTAAATTTCAAGCTTTGCTAATGGGAAGGTAAGTTACATGAATACTTTGGAAAAACAGTTTCACAATCAAGATCTAGAACTATTCTACCAACCAAAGAAATAAATCCCTCTTACTGTATTTTTACAGTCAACACATCTCCCTACATTCCACCCCTAGAAAACTTGGATGTATTTCATCCCTATATATATTTTTTTGCTTTTCTTGAATGTTTAATAGATGGAAACACATAGTCTGTAGCCTTTTGAATCTGGTTTCTCATACCTTGTATAACTTTTGAAATTCATCCATTGTTTGCATGTATCAGTTATTCTGTCCATTTTTATTGCTAAGTAGCATTCCCTTTATGCATGTACCACTATTTGTTTATCTGTTCACAGATAAAGACTGTTTTGGTTATTTTCAGATTTTTGAAATTATAAATAAAGTCTCTATAAACTGCCAGGATCAGTGTTTTGAGAGAGTACATGAGTATATGAATATATACATATGGAGAGAGAGAGAGAGAGAGAGAAGAGAGAGAGAGAGAAGTTAAATATCTAGCTTGTGACATTTTCTTATATAATCCTTTCAATATTTGATGCTGTTGCTCCTTTTATCCTTGACATTGGTAATTTGTTTCTTCTTTCTTTTCTTCTCGGTCAGACTGGCTACAAGTTTGTCGTCTTTATTGATTTATTTCTATGAACCTGTTTTTATTTTTGACTACTCCAAAGGTGGAGCAGCCCTGTGAGGGGAGATGCGTGAACAGTTTTGTTCCTTCTTCTGAGTGGAAGAGGAGAATGGCTACCCAAAAAGATCGATAGAAGGGCTAGTCTATAGGTAGGGCAACCCTGAACCAGATTTTGATTTTCCCAGGATTTTTGCTTTTGATTTCATTGATTTTTTTCAATTTTTTTTTATCACCTTCCTTCTGTTTGTTTTGAATTTGATTTTTCCCCCTGATTTATTAATTTAAATATTCATTTTTTGGAGAGATTTTTGGTATAGGGTGCATGCGCTCATCAGAGAGACTAAAGAGACAGAAAGTGAGAAATCACTCCCCAGGGAGGATAGTCATGGCACAATCCCTTTTCCTTCATTCTCCTCTCAGGATTTTTGAGCACACATGCACACACACCCAGTGTGAGTTTTAAGCCACTGGGTCTGGGACTTGAACTGCAATCGATTACATGGGAGTCCAGTGACATAATCATTACAACATCTACTGGCCAGCATCCTGGAAATGCCAGCAGACACAGACAGTAAACAAAACAAAATTAAAAAAAAAAAATTGTTAGAGGATGTGTACAATCACCAGAGAGAGTGGGAGAGACAGAAAGAGAGAGAGATAGAAACATCCCTATGGGGGGATGATTATGCACAATCCATTCTCTTCTACCTCTGTATTTTTGGGATTCTAGGCATGCACACATAAATGCCTACAATGTTTTTCAAACCACTAATCCAGACTCAACCACATAGTCATGGGGGATTCAGCCACCTTAATCACCAGATCAATGATTGACCCTAGATATTCTTTTTAAAATTTAGGTGTTTAATGCTATTAATTTTTCTTCAGGCAGTCTCTTGCATGCCTACCAAATGTTTGCATGCTGTGTCTTCATTTTCATTCTACTCAAAATAGTTTCTAATTTCCCTTGTGACTTCTTAAGTTCATGGTTATTTAGGAGCATGTTTTAAATTTCAAAACATTTAATGTTTTGTTTTGAATGTTTTAAATTTTTTTAAGCTATCTCCTGTTACTGATCTCTTGTTTAATTTTCTGGTCAGAAAACATAATTTGTATGATTTTAATTTTCATGATTTGTTGAGATTTGTTTTATGGCTCAGAATAAGATCTAACTTGGTAAATGTTCCCAATATGCTTGAAAAGACTGTGTATTCTGTTTTTATTGGGTGGAATGTTCTATAAAGATCAGTAGGTGAAGTTGATTGGTACTGTTGTTCAGGTCTTCCAAATCCTTACTTATTTTCTATTTATTTTGGTGACTATAAAGAGAAAAGTGTTGAAATATCCAAATATCTTCGTAGATTTTTCTATTTTCCTTTTCAGTTTGATCAGGTTTTGCTTCATGAATTTTTAAGCTGTGTTATTAGGTAGCAATAGAGATTTTGATTAAAATAAAGTAAATCTTACAATTAGAAAAAATAGAAATCTCGTATATTTCTCTTGAAGATGGTTCCATGCATGGACCATGTAGGGAGATTTTTACTCTTGTCCTTTCCTTTAGACCTGGCTAGTGGTTCTGAAACTTTAAAGTTAAAAATATCATAGGACTCTATGTACAAATCCATATATACATCTTGGATAATTTAAAGAATGTACAAAGATAATTTTAACTCAACCTGATTTTTTTTTTCTTATATACTTACTTTGGAGTCCAACCTCCTGCAAAAATGCACCTCCATAATGTTGTTTTTCCTCCTTAATTCTGCTTGAGAAAGCTCAACCCAAAGGTTACATTCTCAATTAAACTTTTCTGAACTGCTCTTTCCCTCAGTAGACTAATCTGAGCTCCAGTTACGTCTCTATCATAGCACCTAAATTCTATTTGAATATCTATGAGATACTGTCTAAGAATTAATCATATTTTCCCACAGGGCTTGTCATAGCAACCTGATACATGGCTAGGTCTTTAGGGACTACTTTTAAGGGAAGAGATGAAAAAATGAATAACAAATGGATACATGAAATAAGTACTTGGATATGAAAATCAAGAGTCCAGGAGAGAGTTGAGGGTTAAAGATAGAAATTTGGAAATCAGCATTTGTATGCATTTCAAACCATGAAACTAGCAGTGATCACTTAGAGATTAATAAGCTCAGTGACTGGACAGGGACCTAAGACCCAACCCTGGCAGTTCAGCATTTGGAAGTTTGTAGAAAGTGTATAGATAGCCCGGGCCAAGGAAGCAGAAGAAAACCCAAAAGACTACAAGAACATAGAAACCACGAAAAAGTATTTCAAGGAAGACATGATCAACATTGTGTTATACAACTGATATGTTGTATAATATGAGGGCTGTCTCAAACTCCTCCAAATTTATCAGTTTTCTGGGTTTTGATATAGGTTTTTAATTAAATTAAATTTTTAAGGTTTTTGACATAGCATGTGTACATTTGCAGAGAGACAGAGAGAGGGAAAGTGAGAAATCACACCCTGGGGGGGGGGGGGGGGTTGGCCACACCACAATTCCTTCTGTTCCATCCTCCTAGGATTTTGGGCATGCACGCATACACGTGTCTAGCATGAGTTTCAAGCCACTGGGTCTGGGACTTGAACGGTAGTCAGCTACATGGGAGTCCAGAGCCTTAATTACTATACAACGTGCTGGTCCCTGATAGAGGTTTTAAAGACTGTATATCAGCTTTTACTGATACGATATCAGAATTCAGTTAAAATTTAATCAGTTTATTCAGTCCATCTGTTTGAAATGACAAAAGTCAACTTTTATCAATTGCCATTTCCACTTCATCTATCAGTTACAGATCCTATTGTAAGATTTATATGCATTTATACTGTGCTGTGTATCTTAAGCATTCACTGCATAGGCTTCTAAATATATCTACCCCATTGCAGCCTAGCCTAAAGATGTGCTAACTACTTTCCTTCATGGCATTTTCACTGGCTGTACTTCTACAGAAGTATATGCTCTACAAGGGTAGGAATGTGCCTGATACGTTCACAGATACAGGTCTTAACATCTATCACTTGTTCAATGTTTAGTGGATTTTCAAAACCTTGTTGATGGAGTGATATAATCATTAATTAATCAATGTTATGGTCACTGAATCGCCCTTGCAGGACAACGGAAGGGAGATTAGTACTCTCATTTGACATACAGAAAAGAGGCAGCTGGCAACTAAGTGAAGTCTCACAGGCAGAAATAGAACATCTCCATTAAATCACAGTCTAGCTCCAAGGCTCTTCATTAATTTACTGCATATTAAGGACCCACGAGCACATAGTTCATTGCCACAGAGTCAGATGGACAATATGTGACCTACAGTTTTCCTCAACACAGTAATTATAGAAAGTCTAATGATATAGTCAATCTAAAAAACATATTGGCACAGTTTTCCACCACGTTCCATAAAAATATGACATCACAGCCTGTTGGTTCCCAAGAAGTAATTTGGCAAGAGTTTCAATTAATGTGGTATGTGTTTAGTATAATTCATTAGTGACAGTGTACTTGATAAATATGTTTAAAATTATACTCACATGTACAAAAATTTTCTGTCCCAGAGCATCATATGCAAGAAACCTACTTTAAAAATTTTTAAATTAGAATTTCTGATTTATGTAATCACTGAAATCTTTGTGGGTGCAATTATATTTGAGAACCCCACCTTAACACCATTTCTCATTGCATGGCAGCCATGAAGAAGTATGATGCTAAGATACAGGTCTCTATAGACCTGTTTGAATGTGGTACACTGTTTCCAAAGAGAACATAAGATTTCTGACCCTGGAATGAATTTTTAGTATAGTAACAGCTCCTCTGAGAAACAGAATGGCAGTGGAAAGAACACTAGGTCAGGGGTTGAAGGGTTTGGAATTCCTTACTGTGTTACCAACTTATTGTGTGGCCTTTCCTTAGTCTTCATTCTTAGGGGCAGCTGAAGGTGGAAATCGAAAGCTCTTTCAGCTCTAGAGTCAGGCACCCCTGCCAAACTTCAAATCTGATAATATCTATATCCTGTTGAAAACTTTTAAGGTTTCGGGACCAGCAATTAGCATAATGACTATGTCGCTGGACTCCCATGTAGTCGACCGTGGTTCAAGTCCTAGACCCGGTGGCTTAAACTCACGCCGGGTGCCTGTGCGTGTGTGCCCAAGATCCCAAGAGGAGAATGGAGGAGGAGGGATTGCAGCGTGGCCATCCCCCCTGGGGGGCGATTTCTCGCTTTCTGTCTCTCTGTCTCTCTCTGTCTTTCTGGCAAGCACACACGCCCTATAGCAAAAACCTCTCAAAAAAAAAAAAACTTTTAAGGTTTCTATTATTTCTGTATCCCATCTTAGGATAATGTTCAAGAGTTCCTAATTTCAGCCCATAATTCCTCTTCTCAACCTGTCTACTATAGTTTTACTTCCAAGGAAGCAAGGGCTAGGCTTCCAGAGTGTGTCTGATGCAGCTCTGTTACTTTCTCGGCACACTGGCCAGTTAACATGAGTAAATCTGTACTCCTATCTGCAAAGTGGCTACAGTGATAGTTCTTGTCGCACACTGATAGTACCTACATCACAGCACAGATGAAATAAGACAGTACTTGGAAATGACTTAGGATGATGACGGGCGAAAAAAATCTCTCCTCTCTAAATGTTAACCATTCTTACTCATCCACTATTCTTCTTGGCTCAATGGGTCTCTGAACGTACTCCATATATTGCTGTCTTGATGTGTCTGATTATGGCTGTTCCCTTTTCTCTGCCACGCTCATCTCTCTTCCCCAACCATTGCCCTCCATCACTAAATAAAGTTCAGTCTTCTCAGGTATCCCTCGATTTTTCCAGTTTAACTTCTACTGATGGCTTAGGCTCTCTCCCTGCTCTGTTATGGAGTCCCTGCCACCAAAAAGCTTTGCATACACCTCTTTCTTTCAACTCTTATCTTTCCCTCTTGTCCTTTTGATGCAAACGTGCACTCCTCTTTCTACTCTTTACTTTGAGATCTAGGAAAACGCATAAACCTTGGGCCCAAACCTGGTCTTCTCTCAGGACTGGTTGGCTTCTTCTGCATGTGCAGGGACTCAGTACTTCTTTTGAAGTACTTCACCATAGGCTCACAGAATCACCCTGATACAAAGGTGTGAGGAAGAAGGGAAGGTTATTTCAGCATAACTACTTTCTGCTACCTTTTGGAAAATAGCCCATTGTTGTGCTGTGTTCTAGCTTGGGTTCTGCTAGTTGTTTCCTGGTGTATAAAATAGAGATTAATCATGGCCCCATCTAACAGAATTTTAAGGATTAATTAAAATACTTCACAGAAAACTCATAGTCCAGTTCTTAGCAAACAGAATGGTTGAGTTGAGATCTTAAAGTGTCCTTTGGTTTTGTCATTCAGTGCATTGAGTTCTCATCAATATTAATGCCTCAGGCTGTCTATGGATTGGAAAAAATCATTTTTTTTAACCTGATATAGAGAACAGAGACATCAGTCTCTGATAAATTCTCATTTGGGGCAAAGTAAAGATTTTCTGTCCTGAAGTTTCTTGCTTTCTGACTCTTTTTATCCAAAGTCAGAAACTGCTTTCTGCAGAGTGAAATGAAAAGGATGGAGTACTCCCAAATCTGATTTTTAATTTTCTCAATGTGGTACTTCAAGCAAGGCCCCCAAGTGAAAACTGGGCTTTTGTCTTAAGACTTTGAAAAAATATTGATAACCTCCTCAACCTAGTCCTATCCAAAAAAGTTGTTACTGCTACTTTGATTTCCCTCCAGCAGATCTTGGGATGGGCGGCAAATCCTGTACCACCTGTTGAACATATGAAGCAGTGCACCTGGGAACACTCGACATCTTTGGTTGCTTTAGCTGTCTCTCAGGGGTGTTTGGTTAAAACCGATCTAGAGCAAGAACAGTGTTTTCTCACTCGGCCTTTCTCCAAAGTCCAAGTGTGAGTAAGTGTTGTCGCTGAGTGTGTCCTGGAAGGTGAGAATGTGAGCCTCACAGCTGTATGTTTTACTGTAAACCTTCAGGATTTGCCAATTAGACTAGTGAGAAGGTAAGAGTTGGGAGTGGGAGGCAGGAAGCAAAGATTGGTCATTTTCAGATGATCATAAAATAGCTCATCCAAAACTGCTTTTCTCGTAGTCCAGTCTACTGAGAATGAACTTTTTATAGACTTTGAAATTAAAATTTTTGCTTATTAAATTCCTAAATGATGTCAATATACATGATAATATTTGGTATTCGAAACAACAGTATGATCTGATTAAGGTAGGTATCTTTGTAAAGAATAGGTAAGGAAAGGGACCAGCAGTTAGCATAATGGCTATGTTGCTGGACTCCCATGTAGTCAACCGCTGTTCGAGTCCAGGACCCGGTGGCTTAAACTCAAGCCGGGCGCATGTGTGTGCGTGCCCAAGATCCCAAGAGGAGAATGGAGGAGAAGGCATTGCGGTGTGGCCATCTCCTCTGGGGGGTGATTTCTCGCTTTCTGTCTCTCTGTCTCTCTCTGTCTGTCTGGTGAGCACACGTGCCCTATAGCAAAAACCTCTCAAAAAAAAAAAAAAAAAAAAAAAAAAAAAAAAAAAAAAAGAATAGGTAAGGAAGATGCAGGCAATCAAATTACCAAAATTCACTGGAAGTGAGTTGAAGTAGAGCTAGAGGATGGAATTGATACAGTGCAGCTCAAATCCTATACCTTCACCTTACAGATGAGTGAGATGAGTGACTTTGGCAAGTGACATAAAACCTCTGACCTCAGTTTAGGCATCTGATAAACTAGTATCATAATATTCATCCTGTGTGACTTATTATTAGAAATGTAATTGGGAAGCTGGGACCAGCAGATAGCATAATGGTTGTCACTGGACTGCCATGTAATCAACTGTGTTTCAAGTCCTGGACCTGGCAGCTTAAAACTCATGCTTGGTGTGTGTGTGTGTGTGTGTGCATGCAAACCCAAAATCCTGAGCGAAGAATGGAGGAGAAGGGATTGTGGTGTAGCCATCCACCTCGGGGATGGTGATTTCTCACTTTCTGTCATCCTACAGCAATGATCTCACTTAAAAAAAAAAAGAAAAAGAAAAGAAAAGAAATAATTGGGAAGCTGTATTTAATATACCAACATGATCAGATAATCTCCAAGGGAAAAAAATGCAATAGCCAATCTGTCCTTTCCTTTTTAGGACCAAATAGTCATGCCAAGAAAATTTCTTGGCTCTACTTTATTACAAAAATTAGAGCAAAAGATGTCCTGATTGCTACATATATCCTTATAATTATTTGCCTTTTGTGTTTTTTAGGGAACCATTATAAATTCTGGGAAAAAAAAACAAAACAAAAGACCAGAAAAACAATAGCACAGTTACCAGTAAATAACTCTACTGTTTATTGTGATCTTTCTGAACTTTGAAAATAAAATTTCCTTCCCTGCCGATTTTGCCCTTTTCCACTTGATGGAAACAGATGACTCATATCTCAAGGTTTGAATATAGCAATGATTTAAAATTTTCAAAGTCACCAGCAAATTAACTGACATGAAAATCAAGGCCAAGGTTAGATACACAGCCAGATTTGCTTTGTCCTTGAGTTGTCAATTCAAAACCTGTATAATTCTTTCTAATGTGAATCCAACTTGCTGTTCATTTGGCCATATACTACTGCTGTGCCTTAAAGTTAGTCAACGAGTTTTAAAAAAGGAAAAATTCAGGCCCGGCAGTTGGCGTAATAGCTATGTCACTGGACTCCCATATAGTCAACCGTGGTTCAAGTTGTAGACCTGGTGGCTTAAACTCACAATGGGCGCATGTGAGAGCATATCCAAGATCCTGAGAAGAGAATAGAGGAGAAGGTATTGCCGCATGGCCGCTTCCCCCTGCCCACCCCCCTGAGTGTTATTTCTCAGTTTCAGCCTGTCTTTCTCTGTCTTTCTGCTGAGCACACATACCCTATAGCAAAAACTCTGGGGGGGGGGGGGGGGAGAAAGGAAAATATCAAAAATAAAAGGAAAAATTCTACATACAACCATATACTATCCTTTGCCCTACTAATCCTGCTAGGTATTAAATTTTAAGAAGATCCTTTTTCTGTGAGTGAGTAAAAGTATTTCAGATCTTGAACATAATACCTCTATTTTATCTGTTTAATTTTTATTATTATTTTTTTCTATAGAGTATGTACACCCACCAGAGAGACAGAATGGGAAAGTGATAAAGCATCCCCTGGGGGGATGGCCACACCACAGTGCCTTCTCCTCCATTCTCCTCTTGGGATTTTGGGCATGCACATACATGTGCCCGGTGTGTTTTTCAAGCCATGGGGTCCAGACTCCAACTGTGCAGTTGGGCATGTTGGATCCAGTATCTTAACCACCATAGCACCTGCTGGTCTCTTACTAGTTTAATATTTTTATGTCAAAGTCAGTGTGTTAATTCACCCAAAGGCATAATCAGTTATGTCAAGAAAGACTCTGGAATCTATTGGGTCAATGGAAAAGTCTTGACACATTTTTGCATAGAAAAACATAGAAAATATGTCATGACTTTTTTGATGACCAAATACTGTGGTTCTGTTTTTTTTTTTGTTTGTTTGTTTGTTTAGTTTTTTCATAACTTGGCAGAATCAGAAAACCAAAGACAGAAGCAACAAGGACCAGTTGGAACAATGGAAAAGCTCCTAGTACATGTGGATTCTTCATAGAGAAGCCTGTGTTCCAAGGGCTTGCCTGGATCCTGTGTAATCAGTTCGCTTAATCATTCTACCCTCAATTTTCAGCTTTTTAATTTGTGATGGTTACCCTCTCCTTTTTAGGTTGCTAAGGGGGCACAAACACTAAATCTACACAATGTCTAAACAACCCTTTGAAAAAAGAAACAGTTTATGTTTTCATTTGTCTGTAGGATATGTTAACTTGGACCAATTTATTTTTTTACCTACTGAACTGAATGATTTGCAAAACATTTAAAAGTTGTTTAAATGATCAATGAATGATCCAAGGAATAGATAGAGAAAACTGGAATTCTTTCCATTCCATGTGCTTTTGTCTCCTGGATGGAGTTCAAAATTAATGTATTTTGCAACCTAGTGTGTAATTCAGTGACAGGTGCCCTTCTCTCCATTTCTCTGTCCTGTCAGGATTTGTGGCAGGTACCACATGTGCCCAGCATGTTTTTCAATCCACTAAAGCCAGAGGTTGAACTGCAGTGATCATGTGGGACCCAACTCCCTTAAACCTCTAGGCTACTGGGCTGGACCTAAACTACTTCACATTTTATTTCATGAAACTGTGGGTCTTACTAATGATTAATAAATGAGGTGATTGAATAAGTAGATGGATAAATGGAAGAACATTTGTAGGAGTTTAAAAAACTAGTTCCTGGCAGGCTGCAATCACACAGTAGTTTCACAACACTCTGCAGTATTGAAGCTGAACAGGAGGGTCCTGAGTCTGCATTCCGAGACTTCCTTGTACACGCCAGGAATGTGTGTGTATGCCCGTGATCCTGGCTCGCTGAAACTGAGGGTGGGTCAGGGTGTAGAGACCCTGTTGGGGTACCTCTCTCATGAAATAAATAAACTTAGGGGGGAAAAAAAAGCCTGGGTTGTTGACATGACTAAGATTAAGTGGCTATGCTTCAATTCTTTCATTGGAGCAATGAAAACAATGTCTGCCTTATAGATTTTTGATGAGAAATGAGAAAAAAACTTTGGAGACTACTAAGATCTCTATTCAAATGTAATGTGATGCTTTATTTAGTATAGTAACATTTGATTTTCCCAGCATTAAGAGAAAATGACATACTTGAATGAAATTTTGAAGCAGTCACATATTTAGGTAGCATTAAAAAACAAAAACAAAAACAAAAACAAAAAAAAAAACTAGATTGACCGAAATGTTTAAAAAGTATGGTACCTGTTTCCTTTATTAACTAGAACATAATGAAGATAATTTAAACTTCCTTTAATGACTCATGGTTATTATTATAAAATGTGTGACAAAACAATAATTTTTTTCTGATGGTTGAAGTTAGTAGGACTGATGGCTCTTACATTAAACCATTAACTGGCCTCAAAGTGCTTTGCTTATCTAATTGCATTATTCTTATCGCCAGACCTTCTCACTATCCTAGAAAGGTATTATTATTGCTTCTAATATCAAGTCCTCTGTAGGTTTAGATGAAATTGAGTTTAAAGGAGAAAACAAATATCTAAAGATGTTAAGAGTAATATTGACTTACTTAGGATGCAAAGTTAGCAATGTTTACCCCTGGTGACATTAGAGGAATTTTCTGTCTCTGTTATGAAAGTGGAGTGAAAATTTCCCTCCTGCAGAGCAAGTCACTGCCTGTTCCCTCCCTCTGGTCTTTATCAGCCTTGTGCACATCAGCTCATATTTGTAATTGCATAATTGTTCTATCAGTTTGTCTTTCCCAGAAATCTTGGTAACCTCAAGGGCAGAAATCACAAACTTTATAGACCCTGCCAGGGTGCTTCACATGCACAGTATGTTTATAAATGTCTGTAAAAATTAACTAAAGAGATTTGTGAGCTCCCTTTCTCTGTCTCCATCTCCAAATGGGGCGAATGTGTATCTTTTTAAGGTGACTGGAAAGTTGTCTCGAATCAAAACATAGTAAATAATAATGTATCTGATTATCATAGTCAGGGTGGATTAATCCAGGTGTCACTTTTAAAATATACATTTTTAATTGTAAAGATTTATTATGCATTTGACAAATGAAAGGAAGGATGCATGAGAGAAAAGCCTATAGATGAAAATTCAGTTTATGATTGCAAATCTTTGAAAATTAATGGCAAGAAAATTCCTGAATGGTGACTAAAACACCTTCTGCAGAAATGCTAATGGTGCCCCTGATGTATTTTGTGATAAAGAATTGGCATGTCAAAAGAAATTTCAGAAAACCAGCTTATGAGAATGCTGCCGTGATCTGTACTGGTCATTGAGCAGTGTGGTTTCTTGCCAGGCTGACTGATGATGGTCTTTCTGAAGGTTGTCAATAGTCACTATAGAATTTCCATAGGGAGATAACTAAGAGACCTCTCAAGATTTGGGTATAGTCATTCTACTACTGCAGCTATTTGGACTGAGCTGAAGTTATATGATAGTCTAGTGAAAACCATCCAAAGCGTTGAGGTTGTCAATTATAAACACCCTCCCATATACACAAACGTACATAGGAAAAAATAAAACCATTTTTCTTTAATTTTTAAAAATTTTTTAAGATATTCTTTTTTAAATTATTTTATTGAACTTTATTCATTTATTCATTTATTTAATTTTACCTCAGAGAGACAGAGTGAGAGAGAGAGAGAAAGTGAGAAAGCAAGCTGCCAGGTCCGGGACTAGAACCGCAGTTAGCCATGTGGGAGTCCAGCACCCTCAAGCACCATGCCCACCTGCTGGCCCCATAAAACCATTTTTTATAAGAATATATTTATGCCTCATACCCAAATCTGCTTCTGTTTAATAGATACATTTCTCATATCATAACTAAGTGATCAACTCCTTTGCATTAGCCACCTGTAATATGTATATAATAGGTTCAAGGCCTGTCAATGCTGAAAGTATGGTTTATTTGACAATACAGTCTTTCAGAAAGTTAGAGGCCTTCTGATCTATGTATTTATGACAATTCTATCTGTATATAACTACAGCCAAGGGCACTCTCTAGGAAATTTTTACACCAAAATCTCTGGCTCGGCCTATCCCAGTCTCTGTCAACTGCAGGCTGACTTCCTCGAGACTTTCTGCATTGATTATTTTGTCTCTGTTCTGAGTCTTAGCAATCTGGTAAGTCAAGGTCATGACTTCATCTCCTGCTGTGGCCATTCCTGAGAGTTACTCTAAGAGTATCTGTTTCAGTCTCAATGCATTCTCTTCTCATGGGCTACAACCACAACCACAATTTTGGGGGCGTGCTGAAGTCTTTTCCTGATCAGGGTCATTGATAGCTCCTGCTTCTCCTTGAAAGGTTATCTTCCACCACTCATCCTCCTTTTCTTCCTTTTGTCCTTTGTGGACTAATTCTATCTCATCTTTCAGTTCCTAAGCTGAAATGTCACCTATTAAGGAAGGCTTTTCTGGCCACTATGTGTAAATAAGTCTTCCATTTTTATTTTTTATCTTGGCTTCATGTTTTCTTCATGATATTTACCCAATGGGTAATTTTTAAATGTACCTGCTGTAGTGGGTTTTCCTTAAAATTCATTTCCACCAGGAATATGATAGGATTTGATCTCATTTGGAAATAAAGTCTTTGCAGATATAATCAGTTTAGGATCTTGAGATGAGATCATCCTACATAGGGTCGGACCCAAATTCAATGACTGGGATCTTCAGTGGAAGAGGGAACAGGGAGACACATAGGAAAAGAAAAATACCATGTTAAGTTGGAGGCAAAGGTGTGAGTTATGGTGCCTGGAACTGGAATAAGCAAAGAAGGGTTTTGCACTAGTGCCTTTGGAAAGAGCTTGGCCCTGCTGACACTTTGATTCCCATCCTCCGGAGGCTGGACTATTGAGGGGATAAAATTTTGTTGTTTTGAACCACACACATTTTGTGGTAATTTATTATCACCACCCTGAGAAATAAATATACATTTTTAAAATTTCAGATTCGGTAGATCTGAAATTTTCAGTTGGGGCCTAAGAATTTTGCTTTTATCACAGTTTCTCAGTGGATGATTTTGGTTCTGGACAGCAGAACCAAAACTTTGAGAAACTACTTGTTGGGTATTAGCATTTGAGGGAGGGGACTAGTTTTGCCTTTTTCAACATTATATGCTCAAACCCTGGCATAGAGTCTAACACCTGGTATGCAGTTGTTAAATATTTGTGAAATGAATGATTAACACAGTAGTTGGAGAAACTCATATTTAAGTACATTACTCATCCTATATATTCTACTCCCAGAATTAGTGTTGGTTGAAATTATAAACTGTTGAGCTCCCAAATCAAGTCATATACAAATTGAATACCAATCTCATACTCTGATAAATAGCCAAGTCTCCTAGCTCTTTACCAGAAGAAGTGAATCAAAAGTTGAGAACACACGTAGGGAAGGAGTGAGCCCTCCACTCTCAGCGCCAGCTAAGCCCTTTGCACCGAGTCAGCTGAGGATCTGAATGGAACAGGAGGGAAATTTGTCCAATAGGAGGACATGTGGATGGCACAATTCAGTTTTGTGATATGATTGTGAACATTTGAGAGAGATGCTTTTTAGTGATGTCAGATTGTATAGGAATTTATGGGATACTCTGAGAATATTGTCCTACATTCAGATTAATAAGAACAAAAGTCACCTGAGTATTGGAACATATTGATCCCAAGTACATATTAGCACATGCCAGTTGCAAACTAGTGACCCATGGGCACAGTCTGGCTGCTGAATGGGTTTTGCTTGGCTTTCCTGGTTCTTTTGAAATGTAGAAAATTTCATGTTAATATTCAGGGATATGGATTTTTTAGAGAATTTCAAAGATGAGATAAAGCTGGCTGCAGTCGGCCAGTTCTGCCATGTGTAGATTGATCAAGGCCTCCTCCAAGGAACAGTCATCCCAGCCCTCATGACTGTTTTTCACTAACTTATGTTCCTCGTCTGCCCTCTGGAAGATGACTGATCTTCAACCTGTTGTGTAATGAATGTGAGCAAACTTGTGCTGTGACTCAGGAGCTGAAGTTGGGTGTAGGAAGATTAACAGTCCTAACCTTCCATGCACATGTGGTCTTTTGGGAGAGACAGGCATCGAAGCAAATGATTATAACTTTAAAAGCTCTACAGTGTAGATTTGCATAAAATATTATATGAGTTAATGCTAATTATCGCAAAGAATCAGGAGAGAGGAAAAATAGGATCCAAAGGTATTTTGTCCTTTTTCACCTTTGCCACTGAGAATAACAATGTGAGAACAAGGCTATAGATTTTCCTTTCCTATGATGCCAAGCACATGACAAAGCATTTTGCTTCAGATTACTGCTTTTTCAGAGTCACGGAAAGAAATAATAATTTTAAAAAATCAAATAAATAAAGCAGTACCTCCATCATCAGTATGTATTGTGTTTATCCAATGTTGTTTTGGTTTTATCTGACTGTAACCTACAAGACCCTCAGCAGAAACTACTCTTTTTACTTTTCAGACTCATTATCTTTAACCTGGATGTATGAAACATAACAATTGCTTGGGTAATTATGACAGAAGTACTATTTTGAGTACGATTTACTATAGGAACACACAGGAGAACTGTCTCTGTAATTTGTGATGGCATTCACTCTCCTTTCTGTTTCTGACCTCTGCTGAAAGGAATTTCCATTACCTCTGAAAATAATGCACCTCATTATCTGTTAGTTACTGGTGGAAAAAATGAAGCAACAAAATCATCACAATAAGAGGAGACATAGTGAGGCTGCTTCAAGCCTTTGAATGTTTTGCAAATATTGTTTCCTTCATGAGAATATCTTGAACAATATGGTAGGGCCCACCAACAAAGAATTTTCACCAGAATGAAAGCACAATATCAGATGTCATTAGTTACTATAGTAACTATGATACTATGGTCTTCTTTTTTTTTTAAGGCTGTGCATTTATTTCTTAGAGAGAGAAAGAGAAAGAGAAAGAGAAAAGAAAGAGAGAAGGAAAGAAAGAGACCCCCAACAGGGATCCTTACACAGTGGTCTGCCAGCCCACGTACATGCCCAGCATGGACAGAGTGATCCCAGAAAGCAAATCCAGGTCCTTCCCATGTGGGTCCAATTGTGTTGGACCCAAGTTAACTCAGCAAGTTATTTCTTTTATCATTATTTTTATGTTTTCAAAGTTTTTTTTTGTTTTTTTGTTTTTTGTTTTTTCTGTGAACTAGAGAAATAGACAGTTCCCCCAATGGAGCCTCAGTGTTGCAAGCCACTCCCAGTCAACCCTGAATCACAGATATGCATGTGCCTGGTATACTCAAGGAAGTCTCTGGATACTAACCTGGAGTGTGGGTCAGCCAGCAGAGCATCATATTTTACCATTGCACCATCATCCATCTCTGAATGGATGTATACTGTTTTTGTGTTTTGATTTTGCTTTTGGTTTAAATTTGCCATAGGCTGTGTGCACTTGCCAGAGAGAGAGAGAAAGAGAGAAAGAGATAAAGAGTGAGAAAGCAGCCCTTTTCAAGGGAATGACCACACCACAATCCCTTGACCACCATTTTTCTCTCAGGATTTTAAAAATGTGTACACACAATATCTGGTGTGTTCCTCAAGCTTCTGGGTCAAAAACTTGAACCATGCAGTTGGCCATGTATGATCCAGCACCTGAACCACTACAGCACCTGGCTGGCTCCCGTATGTATGCTTTTTTTTTTTTATTTTGGAGAGGTTTACACTATAGGTTTTTACTGTAGAAAGTAATTGGTGAAAATCATTGACCTTCGAGTTAACTCTTCTGGCATGTTGCTAGCCAGAAAGACAGAGAGTGACAGAGAGACAGAAAGTGAGAAATCACCCCCCAGGGTGGATGGCCACGCCACAGTCCCTTCTCCTCCGTTCTCCTCTCGGGATCTTGGGCACACACGCACATGTGCCCGTGTGAGTTTAAGCCACCAGGTCTGGGACTTGAACCGCAGTGGACTACATGGGAGTCCAGTGACATAGCCATTACACCAACTGCTGGTCCCTGTATGTTTTTAAATTGAACATTTGTGCCAACCATTTGACAATGGAAAAGTCTCATTTCTTTCTTTTTTTTTTTTTTTGAGAGGTTTTTGCGATAGGGTGTGTGCGCTTGCCAGACGGACAGAGAGACAGAGAGACAGAAAGTGAGAAATCACCCCCCAGGGGGGATGGTCACGCCGCAATCCCTTCTCCATTCTCCTCTCGGGATCTTGGGCATGCACGCACACTCGCCCGGCATGAGTTTTAAGCCACCGGGTCTGGGACACGAACCACAATCGACTACATGGGAGTCCAGTGACATAGCCATTACGCCAACTGCTGGTCCCAAAAGTCTCATTTCTTGACTAGCTGTGCTCCACATCCCCTCACATGAAAACCTCTTGCCACTCTCTCTTTACTTCCATGCATTGCTAATTACTATTTCTGCCTCTGACCACTGTGTCCTTTTGGCCATGGATACTTATGTTGTCTTCACTTTGTCCCTTTCTTCTCTATAAAAATATTTTTTTCTTGTATCTAAGGACACAATGATAAAAATTCATTTGATAAAGCCCACTAAATCCTTGAATATATATTATTATCAGGTGGTTGCAGTTAAATAGAGACCATCCTTAAAACTTCATGGAAGTATAGCAAATATTTCTTGAAGGCTGAGTTCTTGAATGTTGAAGTATATTGAGCATTATTTTGTGTTTAACATGCTCAGAACAGTGTGAATTCATTTGGTGTGAATTATTTCTTTAAAAGTTTGTGATGTCCAGTATGTCTGGTAGTGCTGAGAACTCGGGGTGTGTTAATCTAATAAGCAGATCCCACTGGGCAGGTTTTTTAAAGCCCTGCTGTGTTTTTTTCAGTCTTTTACCTTTCCCAGGTCCTGGCCTCCAGGGTTAATACACTAGAAAGATTGTTATTACTAGAATTGACCATCATGTTTACATTTCCAACTGAGCCAGCATTCTTCATTTTTTGCTGTTCAGTCCGTGTGTTACTTGTACCTGACCAAAATGACATTTTTAAAAAAGAGTGATAAGGGTCTAGCAGGTGGGGTAGTGGTTAAGGCTTTGGATTCCCACATGGCTGACCACAGTTCAAGTCTCAGACTCAGTGGCTTGAAAATCACAACAGATAGATAGTTGATATGAAAGATAGATAGATAGATAGATAGAGATAGGTAACTTTTTTAAAAAGAGTAATAAGCCTTGGGCAAACTCTAGAAAGATAATAGAAGGTAATTGGTGAAAATCATTGACCTTCGAGATAACTCTTCTGGCATGTGGGAATACAAGTTTCAATTTTATTTTATTTGACTTTAGACGTTTTGCATGGGAGGTGCAAAAAGAGTTTTTGGGGTCACCCAGGCCTTCCTTTGTCTGCCTCCCAAGAAGTTGGTAAGTGTGGCTTCAACAAACTCAACCCATGGGGCTAGCCCACCATTGCAGACTCAGAGACCTGACTGGTTAGCATCCAAGATCAAACCATCCTTCAACATGCTCATACACATCATCCCAGCCCATCATATTATTACATAGAGAAGAATAGAATTTATTAATTTGCAATAAAAAGGGTAATTGGCAAGGGTACAGATTTGTGTCTTCTTGTCAATCTTGTCTCTACAGACTACAAAAGTAGAAAGTTGGTTGGTGACCCTGTATTTTACAAGAGAGCCATTAAGCAATCCTCTCCACAAAAGCTTACACTTGCCTTTTAATTGCACAGGCTGAGCTAAGCCTCCCTCTTTGCGCTGCTGGGGCTGGAAGGTCACTATCAAGGCTTGCTTCAGGCCTCTGGTTCTCCTGGCTTCTGCTAGTGAACACCCTTCCTGACCCTTTGCTATAGGAAGTCACACATGCTTATGCCTTCCTGGTCATGGAGTTAGTCTCTTCTTAATCTGGCTTTTTTTTTAATCTTTTATTTTTATACATTCAATCACTGTATATCATTGCAGCTTGTGAAATGAGTTTTTCCACCATAAATATACTGCATATTAGTCCAGTTAAAGATATCACAATTTGTGTTATCATCAATAGACATCTGCTTCGTTCTTACAGGTTTTGAAATGGCACATTTCGAGATAATCTAACTCCCATTGAGTACACGTCTTTAGAGGAACGCTGTCATTTCCAACGTGCCAACTCTAAGTCTGCCTTCCACATATGAGACAAGCATCTGTGAAGGCCATGATTATTGATGGATTGGAAACTGTAGTTTAGAAGCAGACTCAGATGCCTTTGTACAAACTCTGTTCCTTGTTAGCTTTGTGAACTTAGAAATGAAATTTGGAACTTTGAAACTCACTTTTCACATCTGTAAAGCGGGGATAATGATAACAAGGTCTGCTTCATGAAATAGGTATAATAAATTGAGAGGCTATACATACAGTGTTAAGCAATTTACCATACATTTACTGGAATGAGCATTCATTGAATATTAGTTACCATGATTAATAATACTATAGTACATACCACTTGTGTAAGCATTTTAGCCATGTCTTAAAAATTATTAGTTAGATCACAAGGACTGGCCACCTCTGACTGGAGATTTTGCTTCTGTCAAATGCAGTGATATTCCGTGGAAGAACTTACACGATCCTCTGACTGCTACTTATGGAAACACTGAGGACCATGGTTCCTTCTCATGGCTAAGTTATATCAAAATTATTTGTAACTTATTCTCATACACCTGTAAGTGCAGACACAACCTCGGAATGATGCAGTTCCTGTTTTGAAACTCCATATTAAAGAGACATTTTATTTGATGAAGATTTCATGATCATTTCTACAGATTGTTTTGTGTGTCATTAGTTCCTAACCATATTCAAAATGCAGTAGTCACTGTATTCCCTTTGATTTTAAAACAGTGGCAAACAACACGAGTCCACTTTGAAAATTCTGCCATAGACGGGAGGGCCTTAATAAGATCAGGACAAAATAAATCACATGTTAATAAAAACATTTTAATAAGCTGGAATTGTGCCACATAATATGTAACGCCTTCATAACTCCAGGAAAATCTACAATAGATATCAAATTGACTAATGACCATTTTAATTATGAAGTAATTGGCTACCGTTACGAAACAGCTCTTACTTTAAGGAGCCAGTCGACAAAGCTGACATTGAATTGTGTGAGCCTAAAAATTACCACCACCCTCCATTTTAAATTCAAGCACGCATTCTGCACCCCTGTTCCAGGTTGCTGCTGCCTTCGCCTGGCTGCACATGCCGCGCAGGTGATGAATCACTCACTTTCCGAGACGGGGAAGAGGAACTGAGTAATACCTGTCAGTCAACGTCTGGCATACATTTTATAGAGAGGATGAGCTCTACCCAACACTCTTTGGCATATTCAGAACAAAGGTGTTTTGTTGACCTCACAGCTGACTCATGGTCTGTGTCACAAGATGATATGGCGAGAGTCATGGAGCATTGCTTCTCCAAAGTTTCTTTCAAGATGACAGCTAGCCCCAAATGTGTCCAGGTTGAAATCCTACATATGACAGGCTAGAAAATGTAGAAGACTTCAGGCTCGTATTAATGAAAATAGAGTATTTTAGGTCTCTTTATATCTATTGGAAGTATGGTAGAAATGGCCCAGGAGGCAGGTTTTCTTTCTGCCACACTGACTTAACCTTTCATCGTCTGTGCTTTTAACTGAGAGCAACTTCCTCCCTTCCCTGTTCTCATTGTTCTGTATGGGCTTAATAGCACCTCTCAGAAATGCTTTCCAATCTGGTCTATTTCTATTCTGACTTAGGTTTATTTCTTCTATGTTCTTTTTCTTTAGTCTTGTGCTCATACATCAGTGTCCTTATTTCCAAAAAGAAATAACTGGTTTTTTTTTTTTTTTAAGATTCCCTCCCTCCCTCCCTTCCTTCCTTCTTTCTTGCTCTTACTCTCTCTTCTGTTTCTTTCTTTCTTGAGAGAGGAATATCGAGAGAGAGTGAAAGAGAGAGACAGACAGGCCTGCTCAACGGGGTTCTCACAGTGTGATTTTTACCCCCAGTCTCACCCAACCAGGATCATATACACATGCATGCCAACATCCTACATGCACAAAGAGACCTCAGGGCACGAACCAGAGACCTTCCCTATGCCTCTGTGTCAAGGAGCATTATGTTACTGCTGCACCACTTGTGACTGGCCCAGAATTCACTTTTATAAAATGCATTTTCGAATACATAGTGGATGTTCAAGTGTGTTCAATAAAGAATAAATGGGAGGAAGGCCAACAGGTGATTGATAGTTAGGGTGCTAGACTCCCACTTGGCCTACCACAGTTCAAGTCCCATACCTGGTACTGGAAAAATCACACCAGGCGTGTGTGTGTACATGCCTACATGCCCCAAATCCTGAGAGGAGATTGGAGGAGAAGGGATTGAGGCATGGCCCAGCTCTGGAGAGTGATTTCTCACTTTCTCTGTCTGTCTCTGTCTAATGAGTACATAAGCTCCATGGCAAAAACAAAAACAAGACAAAGCAAATAGAATAAGTGGGAGGATAGATGGGTGGAAGGAATAGTTGTTTCTGCCTGTAGCAGCTGGGAAGTTTCTAGTAACTTTTGGAATGTTCTTGATGGCTATGTAGATATTTTTCATTAAGGGAAGAAAAAAGGGGTTTCTGGGTAAGAAGAACAATTCTTGTAACGGACATGAAGCTAGGAAAACGTGACAAATCGGAGAAATAAATGATGCATAGCGAGACAGGTGAGATAGAGTGAACTCACATGGGTAACGTGGGCGAGATCAGGTAAGATTAAATTACAAAAATACTTTTTAAAACAAAAATAAGACAAAAAGAAATACTTTTAACTTCTTAGGCAAGTAACTGATATAATAAAAATGGATTATATGTTTACAAACAATAGAAAAGAAAAAAAATGATCATTGCTTTGCACTGTGCGTTCCATATGGTGTTTGTAGAGTTTATGAAGTGTGTACAGTCCACCAAGCTCAATATATTTTGAAAAGTGGGAATAGGCATAAACTCCTGGGTGCTATTTTGAGAAAAATTGCACCAATAAACTGATGGATGGAGAGAAAGAGAGATGGCTTCACGGGGGGCTTTGTAACAAAATTAGTTTTTATGATTTGCAGTGCATATGGGAACCCCCAGGAGTTTTTATTTAATTATTTTTATGTGGACTTCTAGATTAAAAATTGCATTTCTAATTTTCTGACATATTTAACCATATAATTTTAGGCAACTGAAGAGTAATTGCTATTGTTTCAAAGCCACTGACTCTCATGAATGAATTTAAATCCCAGAACTCTTAGGGGAAAGAAAAAGTCAGAGAAACATTTTCTATCTTAGTTTGGGAAACAGATCTAAAAATACCCTTCACACTAAAACATTAATCATAATTGCTGGCACATTGTCCTTATTGTTTGCGTGTTTTTTATTTTATTTTATTTATTATTATTATTATTGTTATTATTTTTTAAGAATTGAGACCAGCAGTTGGTGTAATGGCTATGTCGTTGGACTCCCATGTAGTTGACCGTGGTTCCAGTCCCGAACCGGTTGGCTTAAACTCACGCTGAGAGCGTATACGCGCGTGCCCAAGATCCCGAGAGGAGAATGGAGGAGAAGGGATTGCAGTGTGGCCATCCCCCCCTGGGGGATGACTTCTCACTTTCTGTCTCTCTGTCTCTCTCTGTCTTTCTGGTGAGCACACGCGCCCTATAGCAAAAACCTCTCTCCCCACCAAAAAAAAAAAAGAATTATTCTATTTAACTTTATTTATTTATTTATTTATTTATTTATTTATTTATTTATTTATAATTTGACCAGAGAGGGATAGAGTAAGAGAGAGTGAGAGAGTGAGAAAGCAAGCCACCAGGTCCAGGACTTGAACCATGGTCGTCCATGTGGGAGTCCAGCGCCCTTAACCACCATACCACCTTCCAGTTTACTTGTTAAAAGATGTATCCAGGGGCTAGCAGATAGTGTAGTGGTTACAGTGCTAGACTCTCACATGACCAATCACAGTTCGAGTCCCAGACTGGGGAGCTTGAAAATCATGCCGGATACATGTGAGTGCACGCCCAAAAACCTGAGAGGAGACTGAAGGAGAAGGGATTGTGGTGTGGCCATTCCCCCGAGGGGTGATTTCTTACTTTCTCTCTCTTGTTGGCAAGTGCACACACTCTATGGCAAAAAACTTAAAAAAAAAAAAAAAGAGAAGAAATGAAAAGCATTTCCACTTATTCATCTATTCAACATTGAAGTGCCTCTTTTATTTGATAAATATTTTTCCAGTTCCAAGCAGTTGTTTTAAACTAAAAAGATTTGAAGGATAGCTCTTAGGCATAAGTCTAAATCAGGATCTATAAATTATTTTGTACTTATGTGGAAGGTGTTTAGTGGGTTATCCGAGGCTAGATACTTACAGATACATGGAGAAACAGCAAGCCTACATGAATTTTTAAACTGGGTGTTAATTAACAGGAAGATGTGTAATATTGTGACTGTGGAACCTTAAATCATGTAGGTGTGGGGTCAGCATTTTTTTTTCTACAAAAAGACATATAGTAAACTTGTTTAGTATCTGTTTCACATTATCAGCTCTGCTGTGGTAGTAGACATGCAGCCTTAGACAAGAAATAGATGAATAAGCATGACTGTGTTCCAATAAAAGCTTATCTAGGGACACGAACAAATTTTCACATGATAAGAAATATGCTAGGTTACCCAGTGTTGTGGTGGCTAAGGATGCTGAGTCCCACTTAGCCAAATGTACAGTTCGAGTCCTGGACCCAACACTAGGCACAAGTGTGTATGCCCAAAATCCTGAAAGAATGGAGAAGGGATTATGATGGGACCACCCTCCTGAGCGGTGCTTTCTCACTTTCTTTCTCTCCCTCCCTCCCTCCAGCGAATACACATGTCCTTTACCAAATTGTTAAAAATGAAAAAGAACGGAATATGCTTTTTACTTTTTTGGTCATTGAAAAACTTAAAAGCAGTCTTAGCTCATGGGCCATACAAAAACAAGAGGCAGGCCAGATTTGGTCCATGATGCCAGTGTTTGTTGACACCTGACAAAGATCTCTGCATCTAGAATAACTACCTGAATTTTCCTGATGGAAGTACTTCCAGGTTGCCAGGTCTCATGATGAGAAGCACTCATTCTTTAGAAATCAGTCCTTATGGAACCAGCAGTTAGCGTAATAGCTATGTCTCTGGATTCCCACGTAGTTGACCGCGGTTCGAGTCCCGGACCCGGTGGCTTAAAACTCACACCAGGTGTGTGTGCGTGCGTGCCCAAGATCCCGAGAGGAGAATGGAGGAGAAGGGATTGCAGCATGGCCATCCCCCCTGGGGGGTAATTTCTCGCTTTCTGTCTCTGTCTCTCTCTGTCTGTCTGGCGAGTGCATGCGCCCTATAGCAAAAACCTCTCAAAAAAAAAAAAAAAGAAATCAATCCTTACTTCAAGTGGATAAAAATGATTAAAATGATTCTTACACCAACAATGAACCACTTTTCTTTTCCATAGAGCATGTGTGTTTTTGTAGAGAAACAGAGAAAGAGAAAGTGAGAAACCAGCACCTCCTCCCCAACCCCCCCACCCCTGTAGGATGGCCACACCACAATCCCTTCTCCTGAATTCCCCTCTTGGGATTTTGAGCATCCCTGCCCACACACCTGGCATGTTTTTCAAGTCACAGGCTCCAGGAATGGAACTGCAGTCATCTATGTGGGGTCCAGCCCCTTAACCACCATGCCATCTGCTGCCCTGCAGTGAACTACTTCTCATGGCAGGTAGTTTGCCACATGGAGAAAACTAATGAGCACACTGTGAAGGGGGAAGGCTAGGGATGAAGTCCTCTTGTCTACTTCCAGAGGTGTCCCAACCTCAACCACTCTCCCCCTTCACTGACATCTGTCAGAACACCAGCCTTTTGGAGAGTTCGTTTTCCAAGAACTGCCAGTGGCTCAGGGGTATGCATTACACAGATGAAAATGCCAGTCTTAGCAGCTGACAGGTAACATGCTTACCCTTAGTAGGGATTTATAAGTATTTATGTACATGCACAGAAATACATGAATGTATGCATATATATCAATATTGGATATGGGATACTAATTAAGAGGTATTCTTGGGCCAACATCTGGAAGGGAGGAGAAGGTGACAGAAATAAGAAAAAGGAAGAAGCTGAGTTATAGAATGGACTCCATAACAGAGACCCCACAGGGAAGCTCTGAAAGCAGAATGGCCCTTCAGAGTTGTTCCAAGCTGGGCCAAGATGGAAAGACCTTTATGCCCTCCTGTGGATTCTGTCTTTAAGTTGTGAGTCTGTCTTTAAATTGTTAAAAGGTTATGTCTAGCTATCTGTCATCTAGCTATTTACCATCTATAATCTTTCTAAACTTTGTTTTAGAATTACTTATTTTTATTTTATTTGTTACTGTTATTATTATTATTTAATTTGACCAGAGAGAGACAGAGAGAGGGAAAGTGAGAAAGCAAGCCGCCAGGTCTGGGACTTGAACCATGGTTGACCATGTGGGAGTCCAGCACCTTAACATCTGTACCACCTGCTGGCTCCGTATCACCTTTCTATTTATATCTATCTTCTAAATCATCTGTCAGTCAATCATCCATATATCTTTGCCCTTTGTCTATCAATCTTGCATTTATTTATCTTGATTGTGTGTGATAGAGAGACCTTAGATATATGTAGATTTAGAAACTCTTTTATAGATCCTAGCATCATGCCTAGCTCTTGAAATAACTTGCTGGTTGGATTCACTATGACCGATATCTGATTAGGAATCATAATCCCTGTGGTAGTCACTGTAATTTTATTTAATCATATAAGAAGAACTAAGTAATTGAGGCTTGGAAAGAAGAGAGAACTCAAAGGCAGGATTTCTGATGCTCAGCCTATGGACTAGGTCTATTAGACTTTTTTCAGACACCAAGTAGTGTCTAAATATTGGATTTGAAGAATCATTCTACTTAAAAGCCAATGCTTGGACTAGTAGGTGGCTGTGGAGGTTAAGGTGCTAGGTCTTGCATGGCTGACTTTGCAGTTTGAGAATTGTACTGGGTGTCCAAATAGCTGAGGAGAACAGAGGAGAAGGGATTGTGGTGTGGCCACACCCTTTGGAGGGGTGATTTTTCACTTTTCTTTTCTTTCTTTCTGTCTCTAGCAAGAGGACATGCTCTTTGGAAAAGCTTAAAGACAAAAAAAAAAAAAAAAAAAGAAACCAATTCTCAGCTATAAATGACAGTCTCTCTTCATGTGTGTTTTTCATATGTATTTTTTTCAAATAAAAAGCTATGGGGGGACCAGCAGTTAGCGTAATGGCTATGTCGCTGGACTCCCACGTAGTCGACCGCGGTTCGAGTCCCGGACCCGGCGGCTTAAACTCAGGCCAGGCGCGTGTGCGTGCGTGCCCAAGATCCCGAGAGGAGAATGGAGGAGAAGGGATTGCGGCGTGGCCATCCCCCCTGGGGGGTGATTTCCTGCTTTCTATCTCTCTGTCTCTCTCTGTCTGTCTGGCGAGCGCACGCGCCCTATAGCAAAAACCTCTCCAAAAAAAGGCAAAAAAAAAAAAAAAAAAGCTATGGGAAATTTCACGTTTAAACTGGGAAAATAATTTTACTTCATACATACTTTTTTTTGGAGAGATTTTTGCTATAGGGCATGTGCGCTCACCAAAAAGACAGAGAGAGACAGAGACAGAAAGTTAGAAATCACCCCCCGGGGGGGGATGGCCATGCTGCAATCTCTTCTCCTCCATTCTCCTCTCTGAATCTCGGGCATGCATCACACATGCCCAGTGTGAGTTTAAGCCACTGGGTCCGTTACTCGAACCGTGGTCGGCTACATGGGAGTTCAGCAACATAGCCATTATGCTAACTTCTGGTCCCAACAGATACTTATTTTTGACAATATTATTTTAAAGGTGTTCGTTTTGGGTTTAGCTTTCCTAGTCTAACCTACAGTGTGCAATAGGGGTTATTTGTAGCATAATTTTAGACACTTTGTCATCAGAACTTCCTTACAGTTTTTAAATTTCTTGGCCTTTTGTCGTCCCTAAAAAAAGACAAAATGTGCTATATTTCTTTTTTCTTCCTATCAAATTAATCAACATACATCTCTACTTCTATTTTTTGAGGACACATAATCAAAATGATTGTATTGCAGTATCAGCTGGTTGAAAATGTTTACTTTGTTCTCAACACTAAGCATGAAATCTGCCTTCCTGTAATTTATCTTGAGACTGGTAAGTTTGTGATAAAGTTTTTGTTTCATTGCCTCTATTTTGGTTCATTTTGTGTGTGTCTGGACTACACAGTGATTCAGACAATACATAGATAGATAGATAGATAGATAGATAGATAGATAGATATATTTATATATGTTTATAATTTACTGTCCTTG
This sequence comes from Tupaia tana, assembly GCA_026018925.1. Classification (NCBI taxonomy): domain Eukaryota; kingdom Metazoa; phylum Chordata; class Mammalia; order Scandentia; family Tupaiidae; genus Tupaia; species Tupaia tana. Next base: position 125,565,269 of record JAKSZU010000007.1, on the reverse strand, counting down.
TTACTACCTCTCCCATTGGCATGGTGACTCATTAGGTGTCCTCCTGTCCCATCTCTGCTATCCCTGACAATGTGAGCCAGCCAGTGGCCCCAATTGTCTGTCATCTCTCTCTCCTCTTTGCCTTTGTCATCCAGTGCATCTCCCAGATCTGCCAAGTTTACCTCGGTATGAGATCCAGATTTGGGCACCTGTCTAAGGCTAAGTTCTAATTACCTCACACCTGAAATAACTTAATGGCCTCTGGCCAGTTTTCCTGACATTCGTGGAGACATCCTACACACAACCACAGGTTCATTTCCAAGAGCATTCTGATTACTTCATCCTCCCTGGGTACCGCCGTGGCTTTCACTCGTCTTTTCACTCATTTCAAAGCCTCTGGCCTTGGTCTTTAGGGTCTTCAACCTGGTGCTTAGAGCACATTATCACTTTGCTCCCTTGGGGTTCACCCTGGCTCTTCCCTTCGGGCCCAGTTGGCCTCCCAGGAAGCTGCATGAGTTTTCCCTTTGGGCCTGTACAGTTGCCCTTCTCCCTGCCCGAGATTCTTCTCCCCATGTCTCTGAGGGCTCTTGCTCTCTCTGCTCTTAGGACTCCACTCACAGATCTCCTTCTTAGACAAGACTTCCCTGAGGACTTTCTCCAAAGAGCCAGACTCCATTTTCCTCTGTCCTTAACCTCCTCTATTTTCCTTTATGGCATGGTCAGTATCTGAAAATGCTTTCTATGTGTGTTACTTGTCTCTTGTCTAACTCCCCCCTGGAATGTCACCCACAGTAGCAGGACCTCAGTCCATGCCCTTCACCAGGAGTCCATTGCTGTCTGTCTCCAGGCACAATGGAGAACACAGGCCCTTAGACTGACCGTCTATGAAATTATCATACAGTTCATCATGCATGTGAAAGCACTACAGAATTTAAATGATACCCGGATAAGAATATCTGCTTTCCGACTGCACCGTTGAATTCTTCCCACCATCCTTACTTTCAAACCCTGTTTTTTGCTTCCTTCCAAGATCAGCTTAAGATGGGACCTCTTCATTAGGCCTTTCCATTGCTGTATTGAGAAAGTTAATGAATAGCCTGCCCAGATTCTGAGACATTGAGACAGAACAAAATAGTAAGGCTAAAGAGATGAAGTTATCGTTGTTATAACTCATGAGAGGCTGTACTGGAGGCTGCGGTTTACATCTGCAGACAAACGTGCCATGCATTTGTGAACACCCAGAGCAGACAGGCTTACCCACCCAGAGGCAGGTGGCATGAGATGAGGGCAGGGCTCCCCTCTGTTGAGGAAGGCCTCCCAGAGAAGAGCAGCAAAGGATATTTCCCTCTACACAGTTCCCGTTAAGCCTTTGTAAATCCTGCTTTTTGTTTCTGAATCTTTTGAGCTCATAGGTGTAACTTGTATAGCTCTCCACCAAATTCTACAACAGCCCATTATACATGGTGTGATGTGATGTTCAGAATAAATACTCAGTGATTATTACTCATTTTAAAGTAGCTGGAGTCGCACTATATCTAGTTTGGAGGTACTGTGCTTCGTCTCCCAGTCCCTGCACAAATGCTGTGCCCTCACTACAGCTGTCAACATTTTATCTCTACTCTCCATTGGGCTGCCAGGTTCAGACACCAGCCTTACCAATGCATCTAATTGCTATCTTACAAAATGAACAAAATCCTTCTTTAAGTGCAAATCCATAATGATAATTCATTGTTGCTGATGTTTATTTTGAGTATCACTTAAATGGGAAATGTATTACTGCTACTAACCTGAGTTCCAATTATATAACTCATTGATTTCTACAAATAAAAATACTCACTGAGTTGTAGTTCAGGCACAGTCAGTGAGTGATCTACCAGTAATGAGATAGGAAATAAGACTTCTGTATCTATAAAGATAGTTTAAGATGTGATAACAAATAACTCCCAAATCCTCAGTGACTTAAAATTTTGGCCTGAATGGTGATGTAGTGGTAAAATGTAAAGGGAGGCTAACCTACCTGAGAAAGTTCCAGGTTCACATCTGGGGACCTCACAGGCACACATGTGCTTCTGATCTGGAGCTGGCCAAGACTGGGAAATCATGGTGTCATGACCGCCCTGTTGGGGATATGTCTCTCTCTCTCTCTTTCCCCCTCTTTCTCTGTTTTTCTCTCTTCCTCTTTTTGTATCTTTCACTCATAGGAAAAAAATAAAGAAAAGGAGAAATTTCTAAAAGTTTCACTCCTCACTCATGTCCTGCGGCTGACTCAGGGCACAGTTCCTTAGCCTGCAGCCACTGGAGCACTGCTGGTCACTGTGGGATGAGGAAGGATGTTTCCAGCCAGCACATAGGAAATGCTCAACCTAAGTGGCTTGTCTTTCCTTTATAACTCATTGGTGAGAACTAGCCACGTGGCACTATTGAACACAGGGGTCCAAGTTTCATCCTTCTACAATTTTCCCAGCTACAGAAAGCTAAAAGTACTCAGTGAGGAGCACAGTTATATCATGGTTGGGTCTTGGTCGTGGTGCAGGGTCAAATGCAAAGTTCTGTAAGGCTGATCCATGTAGGGAAGTTCCAGGTTTACATTTGGAGACCTCCCTGAGTACACCAGGCACTTTTACCTATGATCAATTGCTGGCTCCACCAAGTCAACAAGACTAACACATGCTATCCTGCAATTAAAATCATCTAGAATATTTAAGACATTTAAGAAAAAAGCTGTTTTCTGTGATGAAACATTGCATTCTCTATTGATGAAGTTTTCAACATCATTGAATAACTTGAAAGAACTTTTACTAGGGTACCAGTGTTCTGCCCTCAGTGAATAAGAACATTTTCAATAGTTGTGCAAAAGGCACTACCTAGAACCTGTATGTTCCACCTTTAAATAATACACATGGGATGACAGTACAATGAGATATTTTGTCTATATTTTTAATCTGAGAGTTTTTATTTTCTTCTCAGAGTTAGAGTTTGAAATGTCAAACATATTGGCACTTCATTTCCTTTTCTCTTCTGGACTTTGGCTTGTCCTAACATCATTTTTGGGGGTTTCAGTGAGCTATAGTTAATGAATCCTTTCTTATTTATTTATTTTGTCAATCACTTACTGAAATGAATGATAATGCTGTTTAGGCAAAACATCAAGTTATAAGTAAGAAACAAATATATGGTATGTTCTGGAATAACTTGGTTGATGAAGTGAATGCACCATTGACACAGTTTGCTAAGGTGACTTAGTGAGCAGCCAAAGAGAGAGGAAACATTTTTAAGTATGACCACGTGGTACCAAGAGTTGGCATTTTGTTCACAACACTTATAGATACCAACATGAAAAGTCATCTCTGTCTCTGATATCAAAATATAAATATTCATTGAAGAGGAATTCTACTTGGTATTCTCTTGGCTCTTCTAATGAAGACTTTATATTCTCATGCATCTTCTCAGTAAGTAGAATTGCGAGACTATGGAAATAGCGTCATCTCATTAGGTTCGACAATGTGGAGCCCACAACAGAAAGGGTCCTAATCCATCCCACAGTTCACGTAGCATCTCCCCTGTGTAGTATCCTTGGTAGAATTGGATATTTTCCCTCTGGATCCCTTTTTCAGTTCCTAAACATCAGGTGACGCACCTTTATTTTTCTTCTGCTGCAGTCTCCTCATATGGCTGGCCAGCCTTTGTGGGCAAGATCTGAGAAACTTACGCTTCCTTTGCTATGACACTCTAGGGGCACAGGATGCAGCCTCCATCACATCTGCTTGTCAGTTACCAACTCTCTTCCCAGAGATTGTTCAGGTGCAAATCAGATATTGGCCTCTGTAATGGTTAATTTTAGGTGTCAACCTGACTGGATTTAGATATGCCTCAATGACTGGTGAAGCATTGTTTCTGGGTGTGTTTTTGAGGGCATTTTTGAAGGAGACTTGTGTAATCATGAGTGCACTGAGTTGGAAGATCAGCCCTCAAGATTGTTAAGTTCCATCCAATCAGCCAGAGGCGTGGATGAAATGAAAAGGCAGAAGAAGTGAGAATTCTTGCTTTCTCTTATTCTGGAGTTGGGACATCTTTATTTCTCCTGCTCTTGGCTGTCAGAACTCCATGTTCTTTGGCCTTTGAACTTAAGGACTTGCACTGACCCGCTGTGCCCTTCTTGGCTTCAGATTGTGAGTTACACTCAGCTTCTTTGTTTTTCAGGCCTTAGATTTAAAGTAAGCTATGTGTTCTACTTCCCTGGTTCGCCAACTTGCAGATGGCCTATTGTGAGATTTCTCAGTCTCTATAGTTGTGTAAGCCAATTCTTTTAATAAATTCACTGTCATCTATCTATATATCTATCTATGCTTTCTATTGGTCCTGTCTTTTGGGAGGACCCTGACTAATAGTGTCCAAACACCATGGGAAACATATTGTTTTTTAAATTCTTTTACTAGATTTGAGTTGAGAGGCAAATTTCATGATACCCACTATAGGAATGGCCTTATAGCACAAGTTATAGAAATAAACCATGTTTTATTTTCCATTTTGTATCCTTAATATGTATGTCAGTCTTATACCCTCAATATGGCTGAAATACTGTCATAATGGGTTTTTTTTCCTGCCATGTTTTCTTTTTTTTGGAGAGGTTTTATTTGCTATAGGGCATGCGTGCTTGTCAGACAGGCAGAGAGAGACATAGAGACAGAAAGCGAGAAATCACCCCCCAGGAGGGATGGCCACGCTGCAGTCCCTTCTCCTCCATTTTCCTCTTGGGATCTTGGGCACGCATGCACATGCACCCGGCATGAGTTTTAAGCCACTGGGTCCGGGACTCAAACCGCGGTTGGACTACATGGGAGTCCAGTGACATAGCCATTACACCAACTGCTGGTCCCCCTGCCATGTTTTCAAATCTTAGTAGGTAAGAACTCAGACAAAAATGAAACTGAAGTAATTTTACTTTAATATCTTTACCATATAAACATTTCTTCTCAAATCCCTTTGCAAATTAGAGTGAAAACATACATCTCTGTAAATGGGTTACATATTGCACCAAATGCAATTTTATCAGTTAGTGTAGTTGCTTGTATTCCCAAAAGACTTGCAACTATTTCAACACTTCGTTATATAATCTACACTATTTTTTTGCTCATATATATTGATGTGTAATTCAAGGACAATGGAGGGCAGCTGTTCTTCAGCTCACTGACTTCATACTCTTGGTCTATGCATGCCCTATTTGCAGGAAGGAAGGGTAGAGGAGTTCAGAAGAAATGCCTATCATTCACTCCTCTTCCTCTGCTCATCTCTACTGAACAGGGAGCAGATGTCCTCATTAGCCTCTTTTTTTGTTCTTTTTTAAGAGAGATTTTTTACTCTAGGGTGCATGTGCTTGCTGGAGAGACAGACAGAAAGCAAAATTCACTCCCCAGGGTGTATGGCCATGCTGCAGTCCCTTCTCCTTTCAGGATTTTGGGCATGCATACACACGCACCCAACATGAATTTTAAGCCGCCAAGACCAGGACTCGAACCACAGTCATTTACAAGGGAGTCCAATGACAAAACCATTATGCCATCTGCTGGTCCCACTCAGCAGCCTCTAGTTATTCTCCCCAAAACAATTATTGCCATTGTACAATGGGGATTGAATATGGTTAACTGAGAGTTAACAGCTCTTGCCAGTTAGTAGGATATGGCCTGGCTGTTTACTATGTAAAAGAAAAGAGCCATTTGTGTATACGACTTACGCTGGAGAACAGAGCCATGTCAGCATACCCCAGGTGGTGATGTCAGGACAAAACAGCAAGTCATGGCAGTAACTTCAGGAAAGAAGAAAAGGTTCCCATTATCTACTTAGGAAGTTAATTGGCTGTATTTTCCACTTTCCATTTGAATGTTCTTTGTGTGCACAGCCATAGTAAACACTTGAGAAATATTTTCTGATGTTTATCCAGTTAGAATCACAAATACTTATGCTAGATGGGATTCTGAGATGCCCTATTGAAGTGTGATGGTCATCTTAAAAATAATGTCAAAATAGTTGTAATCATACTTTCAGGTGTGCTCATTAAGGCTTAGAATGTGTATGGATTTTCAGGTCTTTATAACTCCTGTTTCGACTTAACTGGTTGGACACCGTTGGCCTTGTCTTTCTCTATCATTTTATGAACAAAGGAAACTTCAGGTGAAGTGACTTGTCCTAAATTACACTGTTGTGGATGGGCTACTTGTCATTTAGCATTATGATTATTATTTAGTTAGTTCATTTTTTAAATTTTTGCCAGAGGGCATGTGTGCTCACCAGAGAAAGAGAGAGAGAGAAAGGGAGAAATCACTCTCCATGGGGGATGATTATGCTGCAATCCCTCTCATCCATCCCTCCTTATTTTGGAGTTTTGAGTATATATGTACGCACATACTCAGCATGCTTTTCAAACCATGGGGCCAGCCATGTGGAATTGGTTGCCCTAATCTCCAGGCCATGGCTCTAGTCTATTATTATTATTTATACTTTAACTAATTCTTATTCAAATCTATTCTGTGTCAGGCATTGAGGTACTGAGTTAAATGCTGGAAATAATGTGCTGGATATGGTCCATTAGAAACAAAGGAAGACATACATAGGGAAACAAAAAGCTCTCTAACTTAGATGGACCATAATTATCAGTGGAACCTACTTATTACTATTTGGCTAAATAGAAGTGAAGTTATTAGAGAATTCGAAACAACCATGTAGTACAGGCAAAGCTGTCCTGTCACCAGAAACATGGTTATAGTTGTAGTTTGTGATGTCTAACATACTTCTTAGGAGAGAGTAGTCACTCAAAAAATATTTGTTGAATGAACAAATAAATGGCTAAGAAGAATATAAAAAAAGAATAAAAAACTAATGTATTTTTGAGTTCCTATATCATATTGTGTTAAATTCTTTACATATTTGAGGGACTTCAAAATTTCATGGATGAATGGAATTAAAATGAGTTCATTTTGGTACAAAAAGTTTAAAATTCGGGGACCAGCAGTTGGCATAGTGGCTATGTTGCTGGACTCCCATGTAGTCGACTGCGGTTTGAGTCCCGGACCCGGTGGCTTAAATTCACGCCAGGTGCGTGTGTGTGTGTGTGCCCAAGATCCTGAGAGGAGAATGGAGACGGGATTTCGGCATGGCCATCCCCCCGGGGGGTGATTTCTCGCTTTTTGTCTCTCTGTCTCTCTCTGTCTTTCTGGCGAGTGCACATGCCCTATAGCAAAAACCTCTCCCCCCCAAAAAAATGTTTAAAATTCATGCATAATTTATTATTTTTTTTGGAGAGGTTTTTGCTATAGGGCACGTGTGCTCGCCAGACAGAGAGAGACAGAGAGACAGAAAGCAAGAAATCATGCCCCAGGGGAGATGGCCACGCCGCAATCGCTTCTCCTCCGTTCTCCTCTCGGGATCTTGGGCATGCACGCACACGCGCCTGGCATGAGTTTTAAGCCACCAGGTCTGGGATGCGAACCACGGTCGACTACATGGGAGTCCAGCGACATAGCCATTACGCTAACTGCTGGTCCCCATGCATAATTTTTTATGATAAACATTATTCATAAATTTTTGAAGACCTTCCTCTCCTGTAATGCATATATAATGTAATCCAGATGGACTGTTTAATTCTGCAAAAAAGATATACATAAATAAAAATTTTGTAACCTTGTAGAGTTATCCTCAGGATGACTTAAAGATGTGTGTTACCTGTAGCTTACATAGAAATCACACACTGGGGGCCCAGCAAGTGGTGTTGTGGTTAAGGGCGCTGAACTCCCATATGGCCAACAGCAGTTTGAGTCCTGAATCCAGGGGCTTGCTTTTTCACTCTCATTCTCTCTCTCTCTCTCTCTCTCTCTCTCTCTCTCTCTCTCTCTCTCTTTCACTCTCTGGTCAAATTAAAATGGATAAATAATTAAATAAAATAGATAAAGTTCAATAAACTAATTCTTAAATTAAAAATAAAGAAATTACATGTTGGAACTGTGATTTACTGGTAGTACTGACATGATTGACTGTGTCATTTATGCCGATCATCAAACCTATTTCTGCTTTTTGGTAAACCATAAAATATGGAGGAGGAAAAATATCACTATATTTTAAAGATGATCATAAAGCAAGTCAGAGACAGGTAGTGTGAGTTACTCAGTTTCATATACAAATACAGTCATCCGAAACAGAGAAAATAACCTTACTTTTAGATGTAGACTCTAGATTAAGGTTTGTCGATTATAGCAAACTCTGGTCTAGCTTTACAACACATTGAAATTAATTTATAATATAGTTTGAATGTGTAAGGATTGATCACATTGGATACAGATGAGTGGGGAAGGAAAAGAAGTGAGACCATTGCATTTCTTCACCTTAGTCATTGCCTCTCCTGATTTATTTTTTTCTTTTTTACTTTGCAAGAAGGTACATGCGATTGTGTGGAGAGGAAGTGAGAAAGCAGTTCCCACGGGGAATAGTCGTGCTGCAATTCTTTCTCCTCCACTTCTCCCTTCTTTTGGGATTTCGTGTATGCATGCACACAGGCCTGGTGTGTCTTTCTAGCCGCTGGGTCTAGGACTCTAACTGTGCAGTCGCCACGTGGGATCCTGTCATCTTAACCATCATGCACAGGCTGGCCTGCTTCTCCTGATTTCTAAATAATCTCTGAACCTTTTTTTTAACTAACCAGAGAGTACTTTTTAAAATTTGTTTTTGGAGGATGTCTTTGTTGAAAAATGGAATCTTGTGTGTTACTAATTCCAGGTGGTAGGCTGAAAGTGGTGATTATGGACACTGAGGGTGTTTCAAGTATGAAATAAGTGTTCAAGCAGAGTATCAAAACTAAAGAAAAACAAAAGCAGTGGCTATGATTGGAAAGTCTGCATCCTGCCCAAATTTATATGTTGAAATGCTATCCCTCAAAGTGGTAGAATTAGGTGAGACTTTCAAGAGGTAATCAGGTTGTGAGGGTGAAGCTCTTGTGCATGGGATTAGTGCCCTTAAAAAGAGTCAGAAGAGAGATCCTTTGTCCCATCTACTGTGAGACACAGTGGAAAGGTGCCTTCTGTGAGCCGGAAAGTGAGCCCTCATCAGATGCCAAATCTGCCGGCACCTTGATCTTGGCCTTCCAGCCTCCGGAACTGAGAGAAATGTTTCTGTTATTTATGAGCCATCTGGTTTATGGTGTTATTATGGCATCCCAAGCAGACTAAGACTAACATGTAGTTTTGTGAGATAATGACTTCTGTAGAAGAAAAAAAAAGGGAATGTCTTATCTTCTTGCTTTGGCACGTAGAAGACTCATGCCCCTAACTTATTTTGGCCATAGGTCAGCTATCATGACAGGACTAGGTTTTCTGGATGTTTCTTCTGATGTTGGCATCTCCCTGAGTAATAGCAATTGTGTGGCTATTTTGCTCCTCTACCAGTGGCCTCTGGGAATGCTTCAGCCCAGAACACATTTGCTTTCCCTTTCTCAATCCTCTTCAGTTGCCCTCACAGAGATGACCTCCCCACTCTTCACAAAGCTGAGCTTTGGTTACTTCTACCCTTTGCTGTCAGCCAGCAAGGAAAACAAAAACAAAAACAAAAATAAAAAGCCAAAAAAAACCCCACAAACAAACAAAAGCAGTTTCCTTGGCTGGCACCATGGCCTAGTGGTTAAAGGACTGGAATCCCACATGGCTTACTGCCATTCTGGTGGTTTAAAAAACTCGTTAGACCCATGTATGTCCATGCCCCAAATCCCAACAGGATGGGATGGGGCATCCAAAATGGAGAAGGGATTATGGTGTGACCACACTCCATTGGCAGGATGCTTTCTTCTCTGTTTGTCTCTCTGTTTCTCTTTCTTGTGAGTACATGTGATCTTCAGCAATTAAAAACAAACACAATTTCTTCTTTCCAAACTATAAATTCAGGTGCTAGGTTTGTCCTGTTAATGAAGAACGTAGGTAAGAAATATCTGATAACGTATATCTCCCTCAAACTAGAGAAGAAATATTAGAAAATATGCAAGGTAAGAAAACACTGAGGGAAAATGTACATTTTGTTCTGAAACTATCAGACTTGTTCATTAAACTTGGAGTAAAATCATGGCATCACAGTTTTTTTGTTCTGTTTAAGAGAGATTTTTGCTATAGGGCACATGTGCTCACCAGGGAGACAGAGAGAGATGGAATGACAGAAAGCGAGGAATCACCCCGTACAGGGAATAGCCATGCTCCAACCCTTTCTCCTCCATTCTCCTCTTGGGACTTTGGGCACACACACACACGTACACCTGGTGTTGAGTTTAAGCTGCTGGGTCCGTGACTCAAACTGTGGTTGACTATGTGAGAGTCCAGCGACATAACCATTATGCCACTGCTGTCCCCAGCATTATAGATATTTAAAATGACAGAGGACCTTGAAGGCCCAACCTTGATCCTGAGTAGAAATCTCTGGTTAAAAGTTCTGCGTGACTACTCCTGGTGGTGGCAGGGATGCTTTCTCTCATGTGGCGTTACTCTCTTTTTATGGAGCTCTAATTGGTATAAGTCTCTGCCTTCAAACTCTGTGTGGAGCAAGTAGGTGTATAAAGCGTTGTATAAATTGACACAAAAGCCTGGGGTGGGAGAGCAGGAACAAGACAGAAAGGGAAATAATGAACATGAAATAATGAATAATGAATACACACACACATGCCGTCCCTCCCTGCCAGCTCCTGACTCATGTCAGCGGCCCATTGGGAGGTTAAAATTTCAAAGCAGAAAAGAATGGGCCAGAGAGAGAAAGAAGAAATGACAGTCCTCTCTGTGCTCCTGTACTCTCAGTGAACTGAAGGGTTCCTGCCCAATGGTGGCTGTGTGATTGGCTGGCTGGCTGTCAGCTCTGCACTGCAGGTTTCTTGCTGCCATAGGGGACAGCAGATTTCAAATACAAGTTTAGCATCCCTCTGTGGGTATCTCATAGACATAGCCAGATAAACAGCACTTATCCAGGCAGGCCCAAGACAGCACAACAGCAGAGATGATGAGGTTTCTGCGGGGGAGTGCTGGCTCTTAGAAAGCAGTGGCCCAGTGGGTTAGTACCCTGTCTGGGCACTGATCAGTAAAACATTCCATTTTGGCTTCCCAAGGAAGCTGGAGTTGTTTTTTTGTTTGTTTGTTTGTTTGTTTGTTTGTTTGTTTTATATAGGTTTGTAACACTACCTTCATGATTAAACCTCTGGGCCTAAGTAAGCTGTAGTAGTGTCTATAAGTTCTCACTGATAAGGCTTTTTGCTATTGTTGTGAGGCTGTCAGATTGATAATAGTGCTTGCTACCTACTGTGAGTGTGTGTGTGTGTGTGTGTGTGTGTGTGCGTGCATGTGCATGCACATGCTGAGCTGTGTGCATCTATGTGTATGAACATGTGGTAGATGGATTTTCAGAAAAGGTTGTTATAAAGACCAGAGAAACAACATATATACCAGGACATGGGCATCAATTTGAATGAGAATTAAAATTTTGTTTTTATGGGTCAGGGGAGAAATATATATAGATATACATGTGTGTATTTGATAGGATCTTACCATGTTGCGATCCTCTTGCCCCATCTCCCTGTTAGCTAGAATCATCACTATACACCACTGTGCCTGGCCTATGTAGGTTTGATGGGGAATTGAACCCATGTAGCCCCAACCACTATGCAGTGGTACTCTACCTCTTGTGATACAATGGCTGGGTCCAGAATTTTATGTCTTTATTTTTAATGATAGGGAGAAGAGAGAAAGTAAAGAGAGAGAAAAAAGAGATTTTTTTGACAGAGTTACATAATGTCACAATCCTCCTGTCTCAGCCTCCCAATCACCCAGGACCACAGACACATGCCACCATGCCTGACTTTGTGAGGCTGGGCCAGGAACTGAATCTGGGCCTCCCATAGGACCTCAACTATCACACAGTGGCATCCTCCTATTTGTACCACCACAGCTTGGCCCAGTATTTAAAAACTTCAACAGTAAGCAATGTTCATCAAAAGTAGCCAATTTGAAGAATGCTTTTATTTTTCTATACATTATAAGAACACATTTGGAAAGTTAGCAAACCACTACATAACTTTCCTAATCTGTTCAGACTGCTATAACAAATATACCATAAACTTAGTTGCTTATAAACAATAGAAATGTATTTCTTACAGTTCTGGGTGCTAGGAAGCCTAAGATCAAGGTTCTTGCAGGTGTCTGGTTGTTCGGCGAAGTCCTGTTTCCTGGCTCATAGAGACTATCTTCTTTTTTTTATTTTATTTTTATTTTTATTATCATCATAATCTTTATATTACATTGGATTACATATAACTTTACAGTTTATTACATTGCTTTTTCAAAAGGGAATGCCATGCATGTCAGTCAATACAGAGTCATGAATCTCCCCACTTCATCATTCAATATCTTTTCTATGTTTTTCCCAATCATTATTATTATTATTCTAATTATTTTTTAAAACAGTCAATCACTGTTTCTCATTTTGCTTGTAAAAAGACTTTACCTATCATGAAATACTTCTCAGACCAATCCAGTTGAGAATACTATACATGTCATAATCAACAGGTAATAAGCCATATCTGTTTCTCACTAATGTCTTACCTCTCTATTGTTCTCTTGCTATCTTTCTCTATCCTCTTCTCCTCAACCCCCCTTTCCACACTGTCCTATTCTCGTTAAGTACCTTCGCTGCTTTTATGTCCTCCAATTTTTCGCTCTCTATCATAGAGTGCGGATAGTCGGTATGTATTGAGTGTTTACATACAATATCTTTCTTTCATAGCCTGGCTTACTTCACTCAGCAATACATCCTCCATATCTGACCACTTTCTATCAAATACCAGGGTCTTGTTATTTTTTATGGCTGAGTAGTATTCCATAGAGTATATATACCACACTTTTCCAATCCATTCATCAGTTTGTGGACATTTAGGTTGGTTCCATGTCTTGGCAATTGTGAATAATGTTGCAATAAACATTGATGTGCAAGCACTTTTCTGACTGAGCGTTCTCCTGTCTTTCGGGTGAATACCCAGAAGTGGGACTGCTTGATCAAATGATAGTTCTATTTGTAGATCTTTGAGGAACCTCCATATTGTTCTCCACAGTGGTTGAACCAGTTTACATTCCCACCAACAGTGTAGGAGGGTTCCCTTTTCCCCACATCCCCGCCAACACTTATCACTTTTTTTTTTTTTGGAGAGATTTTTCATTATAGGGTGCGTGCGCTTGCCAGACAGACAGAGACAGAGAGATAGAAAGCTAGAAATCACCCCCCAGGGGGGATGGTCACTCCGCAATCCCTTCTCCTCTATTCTCCTCTCGGGATCTTGGGCACGCACGCACACGCGCCCGGCGTGAGTTTTAAGCCACCGGGTCCGGGACTTGAACCGCGGTCGACTACGTGGGAGTCCAGCGACATAGCCATTACGCTAACTGCTGGTTCCCAACACTTACCACTTTTTATATTCTTAATCTTTACCATTCTGACAGGGGTTAGGTGGTATCTCATTGTGGTTTTTATCTGCATCTCCCTTATGATGAGGGATGTTGAGCATTTCCTCATATGCTTTTTGGCTGTTCATATGTCTTCCTTAGTAGTGCCTTATGTGAAAAAAAATGATTAACCCAATTAAAAGATGGAAAAATGAGACCATCTTCTTACAGTGTCCTCACATGATGGAAGGATCCAGGAAGCACCTCCTGGTCTATTTTATAAGCCTACAGATGCAGTTCCTAAGGTCTTCACAACATGATGTAATCACCTCCTAAAGATCCCACTTCTTAATACCATCATATTGGCGACTAGGTTAATTGAGAGGAAGAGGGCTGGAAACTGACATTTAGACCACAAAAATTGCAGTATTTCATGTAAATAAGTGGTTAAAATTTGTGGAAGATGCCTCTCTCCCTTGCTTTGCCTTAAGGATTCCATTCAGAGCTGGCTGTGTATAGGCTTATATTTAAAGGGCATACTCATATTGAGAGTTACAAAAATGCTCATTTCTAGTCTGGCCACCAGGGATTTCAATTCAGTGAGTCTAGAGCAGGCCCAGGGATCTGCATTTGAGTGCAGTTTTTGGAGTGATTAAAGCACTGGGGCTTTCTAGCCTGCTGTCCATGGCATGGCAAGACAGGGTTGTACTGCCTCATAGCTGCTCCTTCCTGGACTTCCTCTCCTGCAGGGCTTTTGTTAGGGCTATATTCCTCTTTCCCCCTCACTCCCAATATCATCCTTCCAATAAGAGAGGATTTACACAGTTAAGTTTATATGGTTCCAATGTGAGTAGGGGATATCCTGCTACATCTTCCAAACTGCAGCCTATCAAGAGTGAACAGAGGGTAATGCTCCCTAATCCTGCTTTGCTACCCATTGTCTCTGTCAGACATCAGGCACAAAGGAACCTAGTATGGATGCCAGCCTATAAAGGACAGAGCATGAGAGTAAAGAGTGTAGAGCAGGAGTAGAGGGTCAACAAGAACACCCAGTAGGGCTGTTTACATACAGGGTAACACAGAGAAACAGAACAGTGATTGGGTACCTTTCTCTATGAGGCAGTACAACTCTAAGTGTCCTCAACATTTTTGGCACCAGGGACCTGTTTCATGGGAGATAATTTTTGCACAGACCTGGGATCAGGGGTTGTTTATGAGAGCTGCAACCTAGATCCTTCACATGCACAGTTTACAGTAGGGTTTGTGTTTCTATGAGAATCTAATGCTGCTGCTAATCCGACAGGAGGCAGAGCTCAGGACAATGCACGCAATGGGAAATGGCTGTAAATACAGATGGAACTTTGGTCACTCATCTGCCACTTACCTCCTACTGTGCATTCAGTTCCTAGAAAAGGGAGTGGGGACCCTTGCTCTAAGAGATAATACTCAAGGCGATGACTGTAAATATTAGTTAAGTCAACACTCTTAAGGTAAGGAGAGTTATTCTAGACTAGAAATTTACAACAAGAAAAAAGATTAGTAGAGAATAGTCAAATGGGTAAATTTTTAAAAGTATCCATTTAAGAAAAAGATGGCATAAACCCATAAAAAAGATGATGGACATCAGTAGTCACAAGAGAAATGCAAATAGAAACTACAACACACCCAGTACAAAGGCTATGATCAAAAAGATAATAAAAAACATTGTGCAGGATGTGGAGAGGTGAGGATGCTCACCCTTAGTGATGGGGAAGTAAATGTTGTAGCCACTTCAGGAAATATTTTGGCAGTCACTTAAAAATGTAAGCATAAGTTTACCATTTGACCCAACAATTCCACTCCAGGATATCGCCCATCTACCCAAGCGAAATAAAAACATTTGTCCAGTCAACTGCACATTAATGTTGATTGTTGCATTATTCATAATGGCCCCAGTGTGGAAACAAGCCAAATATTTGTCATAGCTGGTGTCATGTGGTACATGCAATACAATGGAATGTGTTCTGGGAAGGAAGGAAGGAAGAGAGAGAAGGAAGCAAGAAGGAGGTAGAAAGAAAGGAAGGAAGGGAGAGAGGGAGGAAGGAAGGAAAAGGGAGAAAAAGAGGGAAGAAGGAAGGGAAGGGAGGAGGGAGGGAGGAAAGAGAATTAAAGAAAAAAAAAGGGAAGGCAGGCAGGAAGATGGAGTGGGAGAAGAAGGAACAATCTGCTGACGTGAGGGCGTTTGGGTGATGGGACCCAGCACCCATACTGGTTCTTGTCCAACACAGACAAGGAATTAGAAATGTGGACAAATAGAGAGGATAGCAAAAGAGTTTAATGGAAGGAGGAAAAAGTTCTAATGCAGTGGAAAGAAGGAGGTCCAAGTGGGTACTATAGAAGAGCTGGAAGGGATCCTGATAAGGAATGCTGACAAGAAAGAAAAACTTGATTCTCTTTGAAATGGGTTATCAGCCAAGATCCTGGAGCTCAGACATCTGGGAGCCTTGAGTTGCTCTTAGTCCTTGAAGGGGGCCAGGTGACTCTGTGTTAGTTAAAGATGGAGGTTTCCTTGTCTTTGTGCTTTGTGGTGAGATTTAGTCTGATTTTAGTCCAACAGTGAATCGTAAATCCCTCTGAGACTTGTAATGGGGGTTTGATGAACATTTACCAGATCATAGAAAGCAAAATCACAGTAGTCTGTTACAGGGAGCCCCGCCCCAGCTACCTATGAGTGGGGTATAACTCCTAACTCATCACAATATGGATGAACCTGAAAAATTCTGCTAAGGAGAAGTTAGACACATATTGTTTGATTCTATTTATGTGAAATGTCCAGAAAAGACAAGTCTATACAGACAGAATTTTGAAGCACTTTTAATCTTTGATGATATGTCCTATTGTTTTGGTCCTGAAGTTGAGTGTGATTGATGATTTTGTATCATGCATTATAGGACAAACCCTGTAGTTGTACTCTGCTTAACATCAGGTACATTCATTTAGCTTTAATCTGGATTATGGAGATTTGTTATTTTTTAAAAAGCATATTACGGGACACAAAATCTGCACATCTGCTCATGAGAAATGGAAATAGACCCAAAAATCTTAAAAAGAAGTATTTATGAAGACAACTTTAAGCGGTACTTGGAAAGGATGGAGATAGCTTTTGTTGTTGTTGTTTTGTTTTTTCTTTGTGTGTGTGTGTGTGTGTGTGTGTGTGTGTGTGTGTGTGTTTAATGAAGAATGGGCCAGGTAGTGGCACAGTGCTAATACAACTGGGCCCACCTGGAAAGGTGTTGGTACGCCTCTTCAGACCTCCCTGAGCACAGCAGGCAAATGTGTGTGTGGGATCCAGGCCCACTAAGACTGGAAATGGATTGTGCTGTGCAGACCCTGTTAGCGATTCTATCTCTCTTCAAAGTGAATGAATAAACTTTAAAATAATGTAAAGTAAAATAAAAGAGAAGATATAGGCAATAAGGAAAGAAAGAGAGATAAAGAGAAGACACAGCCTACTGAATTATATTATTGAACTGTTAGTGCGCATGATTCTGCTATAGCGGGATCAAGCCAATAAATGTGGCACTTTGCATAGTCAAATTCTACAGAATCCAGGCGTGCGTGAATCGGAATATAGAATACCTCTATATGCTGTGTTTTGTTTGGGCTACGCTCTTTATTTTCTCCTGTGCACATGTCGGATATGTGTCTCTAGTTGCCCTACTGTGCTCAACTAGTTCCATACTCTTGAATCTTGCTCTCTATCCGCACCTCTCCACTTCCTCTCTGGTGCTTCTCTCCATAAATTTGGTTTGCTGTGACATCTCTCATTTTGACACCTGTAACACTTATATCTGTATTATGTCTTTGGATTCCTGATTACCTTAAATTTAAAGCTTGATTGTCTTTTAGTTTGGTATTCTCCATCTCCACTGTATTTGTGTCTATTCTTATTATCTTTTCAAATGATAGCATTTGAATTCTTTTTGAGTAGCACATAAGCACTCTTCTTTGTTACCCATTAGAAATATTAGGGGAACCAGAAGGTGACATGATGATAAGGTGCTGGACTCTCACATGGTCGATTGTAGTTCGAGTCCTGGAGCTGGTGGCTTGCTTTTTCTCTCTTTGTGTTTCTCTTTGGGTGGGGTTCCATAGAAAATTAAATAATAATAATTAATAAAATGAAATAATTCCTAAAAAAGAAATACTAGATTGTCAGAAAAAGTCATGATATATTTTTTCTGTCAAAAATGCGTCATGATTTTTCCAACAATCAAATGGAACAATGATGATAAAGCAACTTTCTGGGAAAGATCCAATTTTCAGTAGCTGTCCATTTTGAGGCATAAATACTACTGCCATTGCCAGTTTTAAGATATTGATTGTTTAACAGCTGCTCACACAATTCCTGATAATTTAACAATTAGCTTTTGTAAGCAGCCCCATTCTAACTGCAGCACACACTGCATTATGAGAAAGACTAATCTGATGTCCAACAGCCTGTGTAGACAGTCTGAGTTTAGCCCAGGAGGCAAGTGATGGCAGGTGAATTTTTAGGGTCTAATAGTGAGTATAAAATCTGGGAGTTCAAAGTCATAAAACTCTTGTATATTTATATTCCTTAAAATAACAGTAAGGGAAACAAAATAAACAAATATATCAGTGATATTCTATATAGCTTATATTAATAATAATAGGCTTAGTGTTTTAATTTGCTTATAATTAAAGTTATTTATTTGCTGTAGACTTTGTGACTCTCTCTGACTTAAGTACTACAAAGCAAAGACCAAGGAAACAGAACTCTGTATGCCTCAAAAAGCTCATTGTAGGAAAGAGAGAAGAAAGAGAAATATCAGTAAAATACAGCCTTTGGAGACCAATGAGTGGCATAATGGTTACGTCACTGGACTCCCACATAGTCGACTCTGATTCCAGTCCTGGACCTGGCGACTTAATTCTCATGCTGGGCACGTGTGTGTCTGTGCCCAAAATCCTGAGAGGAAAATGGAGGAGAAGGGATTGCGGCGTGGTCACCCCCCCCGGGGGGGTGATTTCTCTGATTTCTTTCTGCCAGTCTCTCCCTGATGACCTTACATACCCTGTAGCAAAAGTCTCTCAGTCTTGGATGGTGGAACAGTAAGAAGCTTCCTTACATACTTGGGTGGAGGGGAGGAGGGCCCAAGGAAAGGAAAAGCTTCCCAAACAAAAGATGCCTGAATGGAAACTTCTGGGACTCTTTACCTTTAGAAATTGTCCTCCTCAGCTGCACTGGCCATTGCAGTTTAATATAATAGACATTGTTTTCAGAATTAGGCTTGTAATAGAATTTTACTTTTGCTCCAGTGGCCACCGTCTAGCAATGATCCAGGCAGCCCCCAGATGAACAGAAAGCTCATCTTCTCAGCGTGTCTGGTGCTCTCCTAGGTCTGACATACGAAAACGATTCATTTTTATGCAAAGGAGAAAGAAAATAGTCTGGATGCCAAAGCATTGTGAAAAATGTAGTAAGACTAGCATGAGTACCATTTGTGATTTGTTTTACATGTATATTTACAAATATACTTGAGCTGGAACTACAGGGCATCCCAAACCAACTAAAAATGAAAACAAGGTAGAAACAAAACATGTAATTTTCTTTGTTCTCCAACGGTAGAGAAAAATGACCATTTTTATAATCATATTTCCCCCCCCCCCTCTCCACACCAGCTTTCCTGGTCATTGCCTACATGGCTTTGTGACAGGAGCTCACTGGCAGATGTCCAGTGCACCCCCTGAGCCCCACTATGCGATCAAGGAGTGGCCATGTGAGATAGGACAGTGACATATGTTACTGTCACAATGTAACATTATGAACTTATCTCCAAAACACTAGACGAGGTGTCACAAGGTGCTATCTGACCAACATCTCCATTGTGATGACTTATGGAGAGGGCGAGGACAGTGTTAAAAAATGAAAGACCCCTGGGCCCTACCTAAGACTGACTCAAGGAAAATCTCTAGGAGCTGAGCCTTGGAATCTATTTTTTCATGACGTTCCTGAAGTAGTCGTTTGGAGTTTAGCCCAGTGTCTGACATTGCAGACTGTCAATAAATGGTTTTTAGTTGAAAAAAACTTCTTTGTCCTTCCTCTACCATCTACCCTCACCCACTAATTCTAATCAGTTAGTGAAGGGGTTTGGTGGGCTGATAGATATTATTCAATGCATTTTATTTTTCCTCAAGAAGACTCATATATTATGTTTCTAAAACTCTAAATTTCCTTCTCTTTTATTGTCTTGAGTCAGTAAATTTTACCATTTTTCAAATATATATCTTTTAAAAACTAGTTTTTAAAACCAATTTTATTAAAAAGACAAAACAAAACATCCAAACAGAATGGCACATGTGGTGTTTATCTCTGTTGAATTTCCCTCAAGTGGCCATAACTGACAGCTCACATTCCTCCTGTTGGTTATTCTAGAATGTACTTTATGCCCAGAGAGGGTACTTAGGCAGTTCATGGACCACTGAACAGGAGCGGGATGTCTACACCTGACATTACACATGGGACATACAGGTTATGCTGGCCCATCCTTCTGTGACCTGAAATCCTCATTTGAACTGCTGTGGTCTGCAGGTGTCAGCTCAGCTTCCGTGCAACTCCCAAGGTGGTTCCTAGAAATTTGTCAATGAAATTCTTTGCCCATCTCCAGTCATTACTCAGCCTCTCCACAGGAGGCTTTGCCAAACCTGGAACTTAGGCTCCTACCTCCCTACACTCTCAAGAGAATGTTGCTAAAAAGGAACAAGGCATGCCAGAAGTGGTGGGGATAGAGTAAGCCTTATTCGTTTCTGGGTTTTGGTGACTCTTCCCCTCCTTTTGGCACCTGTTTCAATTCTTCAATTTTTCTGCCAGTCCCTCTTGTCTTTGGGAAAATTTAAGACACTTTTCTCTTTGGGCCTTTATACACACAAGGTATTTCTGCTTCTAAGGAGTAGACATGGGGGTGATCATTTAATATCCATTTTCAGATTTTTCCAAGATTCTTCCAAATTCGGTATTCAATCAATGTTTTTACCTTGTATTTGGTTGCACTTAAGTCAGTTTTAACTAGAACTGTTCTAGTTTATATAGATATCTTGCATGTGCACGTGCACACGCACACATACACTTTTTGAAGAGTCTAGGCCAGTAGTCTAGTAGTTCCACACCATTCCATCATTTTGCATTTGTCACATTGTTTCTTCATATGTCATTTGTTTCTCTACTTCCTGGTTTCCTTATAAATTTGAAGTCAGGGTGAGAGTAGCTCTGTCCAGCAGACCTCGCTTCTGCATGAATGCTGACCAATACCGTGGCTATCAGCCATATGAGAGCTTCATGTATGGCTAGGATGGCTGAGAAACAGCATTTCTCATTTGTTTTACTTAAGTTATTTAAAATTTAAATTTGCACAGTCACATATTGGCAGTGAACAGTGCAAGACAGGTGCTTGGTTACAGTAAGGGTAATAATCTTTGGAAAGCATAGATGATATTGAGAACTAACTGCTTTCCTTTCCTTACTTGCTTCTCTTTCTTCTCTCTTGGTATCTCAATCTCTGTCTTACTCATGGACATTCTTTCACAGTAGTTGGAGTACTTCGATGTAGTCTGATTTAAAGTAGTCTTTGTCACAGTGAATTTTCACCTTGTCCATACCTTGATTGGGAATCATCTGTTTCTTTTTCCAGTGGGAAATGGCACTATTTAGACACCAGAATTGCAGAGTGAAATTTTCTTACTGCTGCTCTGTCACTGTTTCCAAGCCCTTACAGTAGGGAGAACCACAAGGGAAAATTGTATCTATGTTAATTTTTACCATTATTTTTCTAATTCACGTTTAATTTTTTTTTTTTTTTTTTGAGAGGTTTTTGCTATAGGGCGCGTGCGCTCGCCAGACAGACAGAGAGAGACAGAGAGATAGAAAGCAGGAAATCACCCCCCAGGGGGGATGGCCACGCCGCAATCCCTTCTCCTCCATTCTCCTCTCGGGATCTTGGGCACGCACGCACACGCGCCTGGCGTGAGTTTAAGCCGCCGGGTCCAGGACTCGAACCGCGGTCGACTACGTGGGAGTCCAGCGACATAGCCATTACGCTAACTGCTGGTCCCTAATTCACGTTTAATATTAAAAAAATGGAATGCGACAAGTTATTGAGTGTTTTTTTTTTTTTGGACCAATTTTCTTCTGTATTTTTATCTTCTTTCCCTTAGAGAAAATTATAGCTAATATCATTCACACATCTCTTTAGTTTTCTGTTGTACAATATGGGTCAGGTAGTCTCAAAAGTATAATACCAATATTAGTACTAATAATAAATATATTAATAAAAAGTTTCTTTTTTTATTAGATCATTTAAAAAAATTACATTCTATCACTGTGCATCTTAGTAAGGCACAATATGGTTTTTCGAAGTAAGCATATAGTACATGACAATCAAATCAAGGGTATGCCATATATATTATTTTCAGTGGAGAACTTTACATTCTTTTGTCTGTTAAATGTTTCTTCCCTTTGCTCTTCCCACCCACTATCTACCATCCACTTCTCTCCTGTACTGTCTCCAGTATCTACATTTAACCTCTCTACTATCATATCTTCAGATCTTTCCATTTCTGCCATAGAGTTTGGTACATATTGCATGAGGATGTGTGATTCGTCTTTCAAAGTCTGGCTCATTTTGCTTAGCTTTAAAATTTACATATTCAGGGAACCAGCAGTTAACGTAATGGCTATGTTGCTGGACTCCCACGTAGTCGACCGCGGTTTGCGTCTCGGACCCGGTGGCTTACAACTCACGCCGGGCGCGTGTGCGTGCGTGCCCAAGATCCCGAGAGGAGAATGGAGGAGAAGGGATTGCGGCGTGAGCATCCCCCCTGGGGGGTGATTTCTCGCTTTCTGTCTCTCTGTCTCTCTCTGTCTGTCTGGCGAGCGCACGCGCCCTATAGCAAAAAACCTCTCCAAAAAAAAAAAAAAATTTACATATTCATCCACTTTGAATAAAATTATAGGGGCTCATTAATAAAACCTAACATTAAAAAATTTTTTTTTGCCCTCAGACTTATATATTTCACTAAAATTGGTTAAAGATCTGTGTTGAAAACCTAGTTAAAGTAATTATTTTCTTGTGGTTTTTAAATTAATTTAATATATAGGCATTGGCATTTATTTCTGTTCATATTTAATTTTATGAAAAAATGGTTTTCTTATTTCCTTTGTATTATGACGATCACTTTCTTTTCTTTATCAATAAAAAATTGTTTTATTTCTTTTGTATTATTACTATCATGTTCTATTCTTTATCAATATAAATAAAGATATATTGCATTACAACTTTTAAAGTTTCTTTTATGAGGAAGAGCATGTGCTAATGTGCAGGAGACAGAGAGAGAGAGACTGGGAGGCACCCCAACTCGATCTGGCCGCACCATTACCCCTTTCGCTAGCCCTCCAGCTAGAAAGGATCTTGGGCATGTGCACACTCAGTGTGTTTCAGGTTGACTTGGGATCCAGACCTGTAGGTGGCCATATGGCTTCTAACACTGAGGATTAGTAGCCATTGCCTGAGCCACAAAAGCTAGGCTTCAATTTTTACAGTGTATTGTATTTTGCAATGAATTATAATTTCTGTAACAGTTTCTCATTACTTTTCATAATCTTTTATTAAGAAAATACATCCTAATAAGTTGAAGTATTTTTCAGAATTTCCTTAGGATAATGTATTCTAATAAGTTGAATTTTTGACAAACTGTAAAAATAACTCATTTTAGGGCCAGTAGGTTGCATGGTTAAGGGGCTGGACTCCAACATGGCCAACTGTGGTTTGAGATCTGGACCTGATGACTTGAAAATAATGTTGGGAGAATATACATACATGAGCAAAATCCCAAGAGAATGGAGGAGATAGGATTACAACGTGGCCATCCCTCCTGGGAGGGGTGTGATTTCTCACTTTCCCTCTCACTGTCTCTTTGGTGAGTGCACGTGCTCTATGGCAAAAGCCTAAAATAAAAATAAAACTCATTTTTACTCTTTGAGAATGCTTGTATTCTTTTTTTTTTTGAGAGGTTTTTGCTATAGGGCGCGTGCGCTCGCCAGACAGGCAGAGAGAGACATAGAGACAGAAAGCGAGAAATCACCCCCCAGGGGGGATGGTCACGCCGCAATCCCTTCTCCTCCATTCTCCTCTCGGGATCTTGGGCACGTACGCACACGCGCCTGGCATGAGTTCTAAGCCACCGGGTCCGGGACGCGAACCGCGGTCGACTACGTGGGAGTCCAGTGACATAGCCATTATGCTAACTGCTGGTTCCAAGAATGCTTGTATTCTTTGAAAATTTATGTTAATGTAACCTCACTAAAGAAAATTTATGTTAATGTAACCTCTCTTCTCTCAAATATGGACCATAGGTTCTCATGGTGTCCTACATGCCAGACAATTGTATTTAATTATTTAGTTGTATGATTAGATTTTCCTTTGACTAAACAATGATTGAGTGAAACTTTATCTTTGCCAGGGGTTGTGTTTTTTCTTAACAGCTGGCCGACTGTAAACCCTATGAGAATGGAGGTCTTGTCTGTCATGTCCATCCTTTTATCTCCGCTAATAGCCCAACGTCTGGGCTATTATAGGTGCCCTATAATTGATTATTGGGAAATCCTTGGGTCTCCTCTCTGTGGTAATGGGGGAATCATTCGGTCTAGCCCTTGTGACATTCTCACAAAATTCTCACATGCTTCTTCCAACAAAATGTTGGCCCATCCCCAAATCCAATTTTTCTACATTTTCTTTACCTTCGTGTTTGACCCCTACAAGCCAAGTATAATATTGTCCCCAGGCTTTCAAGGAGTTTTAAATTGTGTCCAGGGGAGTTTCTTATTAACGAAAAAGAGAACACAGTCCCTGACTTGTGAAATCTGGCCGTCTTTTGAGAGATGTACCACCTTAATAGACGGCCACTCCTTGCTTTCTTTTTAAGTCCAATGCATCACTTTTTCCAGGATGGATGATGATGCCAAACTTAGTGTGTTGTATTTTTAAGCATCATCTATTCTTCTTCCTCTTCTTCTTCTTCTTTTTTTTTTTTTTTTAAGACAGATTTTTGCTATAGGGTGCAGGCACTCACCAGAGAGAGAGAGAGACAAAATGAGAAATCATTCACAGGGGTATGGCTACATCACAATCCTTTCTCTTCCATTCTTCTCTCAGGATCTTGGGCACACACACACACACACACGTACACCTGGTGTGAGGTTTTTTTTTTTTTCTTCTTCTTTACAGAAGGGAAACTATATTATTCACTTGGATAAAATGGAGCTTGTCCTTTTTAAAATTTTTTTAAATTTAAATTTTATTTTAATTTGCATTTACTTTTTATTTAGAGAGATTTTTGCTATAGGATGTATGCACTTACCAGAGAGGCAGAAAGAGACAGAGAGACAGAAATGAGAAATTACCCCCCAGGGGGGCATGGCTATGCCTTCTCCTCCATTCTCCACTTGGAATTTTGGGCACGCACGCACACGTGCCCAGCATGGGTTTAAGCCACCAGGTCTAGGACTCAAACCATTATTGACTATGTGAGTCCAGCTAACTAGCCATTACATTTAATCACATTTATCTTTACAGTGTACAGCATTGCTTTTTCCAGCACACTTATGCATATCAGTCAAAATAAAAACATCACTATATACATTGTCATCAGCAAATAGCCTTTCATTTTTTTTGTCAATTAAACATACTTTTCTTTTCTTCCTCTGTTCCTTCCCTCCCTTTATTACCCACCCACCATTTTATCCCTGTCCTTACTTTCTCTAATGTCTACAATTGTCTTCCCTGCTTCTATACCTTTCAACTTTCAGCTTCTGCTATATAGTGTAGACAATCAGTATATAATGAGTGGGCACATACAAAGTCTGTCTTTCATGATCTGTCTTGCTCCACTTAACATTATCTTCCATATTCATCCACTCTGTATTAAATGTCAGAGTCTCATTATTTTTCATGGCTGAGTAGTATTCCAAAGGGTACATATGCCACATTTTTTTCAATCCAGTCATCTATTTTTGGGCACTTGGGTTGATTCCATGTCCTAGAGATTGTAAATAACGCTGCAATAAACATGGATGTACAAATGTTTTTCTGATTGGGGGTTTTTCTATACTTTGGGTAAATACCTAAAAGTGGAATTACTGGGTCCTTTGGTAGTTTTATTTGTAGGTTTCTGAGGAGTCTCCATTTTGTTCTCCAAAGTGCTTTTACTAATTTGCATTCCCACCCACAGTGAAGGAGAGTTCCCTTTTCACCACAACCTTGCCAGCACTAATTATATTTTTTAATTTTAGCCATTCTGACTAAGGTTAAGTGGTATCTCATTGTGGTTTTGATTTACATTTCCTTTATGATAAGAGAGGTTGAGCACATATTCATATGCTTTTGGACCATTTGTATGTCTTCTTCAGAGAATTGTCTGTTCAGTTTATTTTCCCATCTTTTAATTGGATTGATTTTTTTGGGGGGGTGGTGGTGGTGCATAAGCTGCTTGAGTTCCCAGTATATTCTGGTTATCAGTCCTTTACCTGAAGTGTAGTTTGCAAATATCTTCTCCCACTCTGAAAGTTGTCTTCTCACTCTACTGATTGTTTCTTTTGCTGTGCAGAAGCTTCTCAGCCTAGTATAGTCCTATTTGTCTACTTTTGAGACTATAGCTTATGCGTTGGAGGTCTTCTGTAAGAGATCTTTGCCTACTCCAAGATCTCCAAAAGTATTTCCTGTGTTTCCCACCAGTACTTTTAATCATTCGAGGTTTTATGTTTAGATCCTCAATCCATTTTTAGTTAAATTTTGTTATTGGTGAGACATAAGAATCCAGTTTCATTCTTCTTCAGGTGGATATCCAGTTCTCCCAGTACCATTTGCTGAAGAGATTTTCTTTTTCTCACTGGATTGTTTTGTGCCCTTTGTCAAGGATCAGTTGGATGTATGTTTTGGCGTTCATTTGGGGAGTCTCAATTCTGTTCCATTGGTCCACCTGTCTGTTTTTGTGCCAGTACCATGCTGTTTTAATTATCACAACTGTGTAATATGTTTTGAGGTCGGAAGTGAGATGCCTCCTACTTTTCTCCCCTTGCACAGTATTACTTTGGCAATATGGGGCCTTTTATGCTTCCAGACAAATTTTGTGACTATTTTTTTCTATTTCTGTGATGACTATCCCTAGTAGTTTGTTTGGGATTGCATGAAATTTTGATCGATATAGGTAGGATTGACATCTTAATTTTATTAATTCTTCCAGTCCAGGATCATGAAATTTTTTAAAAACTTTTTTGTATCATTTTTAATTTCTTTTTTTAGCGTTTCATAGTTTTCCTTGTAGAGATCTTTGATATCTTTGGTAAGTTTATTTCTAGATGTCTTATTAGTTTCATGGCTATTGTAAATAGGATTTCTTTCTTCAATTCTGCCTCAGTTTGTCCATTGTTGGTGTGTAAAAATACTGTAGAATTCTGTATGTTGATTTTGTATCCTGTCACTTTATTATATTCATTTATCACTTCCAGTAATTTTTTTGTGGATTCTCTTGGATTTTCTGTGTATAGCATATCATCTGCAAATAGAGTTAATTTCACTTTTTTATTTCCTATTTGGATGACTTTTATTTGACTTTCTTGTGGCTAGAACTTCCAGTACTATATTAAAAAGAAGTAGAAAAAATGGGCAGTTTTGTTTTGTTCCAGCTGAAAGCTTTTCCCCCTTCAGTATGATGTCAGCTATGGGTGTTTCATAGATGGTTTTTATTGTGTTGATGAATGTCCCTTCTATGCCGATTTAGCTGAGAGCCTTAATCATGAAGGATGTCGCATTTTATCAAATGCTTGTTCTACATTGATTGATATGATCATATGGTTTTTCTCTTTCCTTTTGTTAATGTGATGTGTTACATTTTTTTTTTTCTGTATGTTGAACCATCTTTGCATCCCTGGAATAGAGCCTACTTGGTCATGATGTATACTCTTTTTAATATGTTGTTGAATATGATCAGTTAGTATTTGTTGAGAATTTTTGCATCCGTATTCCTCAGGGATATGGGCCTGAAGCTTTCTTTTCTGGTCATGTCATTGTCTGATCTTGGAATTAAGATGATAGAGGCTTCATAGAATGAATTTGGGAGGTGGTGCAAGTTTTAAGTTGCCAGATCCGAGAATAGAAATGCTGTTGACTATGTGGAGGCCCAGTGATGTAACCATTATGCCATCTGCTTGTCCCCATCTATTTTTTTTTTTATTTAAAATTTTTTTAAATTTAATTTTTTGTTTGTTTGTTTGCCACAGGGCATGGGCATTCCCGAGAGAGAGAGAGAAAGATAGAGAAGGAAAGTGAGACATTACCTCCCCGGGGGATGGCCATGCTGCATTTCTTTCCTCTCCATTCACCTCTTGGGATTTTGGGCACATACACACACACACACCTACCATGTTTTCAAGCCACCAGTCCGGGACTTAGACCACAGTCAGCCATGTGGGACCCAGCTACCCCAACCTCCCTGATACCTGCTGGCCCAGCATTATCTGTTCTTAACAGGACATGTAAAATGATCCAAACTGATGTAATGAGGTAGAGCATGAACAAAATGTCTTTCACTCTCTGCTTGGTTAATAAATATATTCTCTTATTTTATTATGGGTCAGCTAGCAAGGGGAGCCAAAGTTTTCTGTTTCTTCTTTTGTTTATTTGTTTTTTAATTTTTAATTAGTAAAGTAACTTTAGGTATTATGCATAATCAACTCCTGTTTGTACATTTATGTTAATTCAATTCGAAATAGTAAAAAGTAAAGCGAAAGTGAGGGCTGTGATAATATAAGATAAAATTCCAGTAGATCCATAGCAGTTTAGATATGTTTCATTTTTAATTTTTAAATGTTTCTATTCTGCCCCAACTACCACACGTATCTTAAAAAAATAATAGTAATAAAAGAATGATAAATGATCTCCTCCTTACTCACTCACTTATACTTTGACTAATCTTCTAGAATGGTAGTTCTTGAAGTATGGTCCCTGGACCAGCAAATCAACCAGTGTAGCCATGAAAATTCTTAAAAATTGCAAAATTTTAGGCCCTACGCCAGATCTACTAACTTGGATGGTCAAAAGGTGTTGTCAAATTATGCATTTTTTGTAGCCTGCACATGATTCTGATGCAGGTTTAAGGTTGAGAACTATTGCGCTAGAAAGAATGGAATAGCCCTAATTAGGTCATAGATTTGAATAAAAAAGCAGAGACTCACATTGCCTTACATTTCCAAATGATCTTTTTGCTTTCCCCCCAACATGTTATGATTGTTTTGTTTAGCATAAGAATTTGTATAATTTATGCACAGCTCTGGAATGGCAGTTTAATTTTGAAAGTGCAGAGAGTATATTCTTAAGAAAAAGATACTTTACTCGTTTTTTTTTAAAAGTGAATCTTGTCATCAGCATAAAGACATCATTCATCGAACTGTCATTAAATATATCACTGTAATTCAGTTAATGTTGATTTCTAAATTACTGCCATTACTATCATGTTACACCCAATTCTCCTTTGAGAGCCTTATTCTCTGGCTTCTTGATTTCTTTCATTTTGTAATTAACCATTCCCCCCCCCATTATTTCACATTTAACTGATATTAATACCTATTCACAAAGATGGATAGGCTAGAGAAAAGAGCTGTCACCTTTAGATTACATCTAGAAGACGCATACAATGCACCCATTCCAAACTCCTAATGGTTCAGGTAAGGAAACCAATGCTCAAGAAATTAACAGCTTGCGAAATGAAGATCTTTTCCTGCTTTAGTTTGGAACGTCTTTTTACACTGCTTGCTGTTAGCTGTTCTTGCACCTAGTTAGAAAAAGGATTTTAGAATTATTTTCTCAGGAATATTTCATGGTATGAATCACTACTGGATTTCATCTTAGCATTTTTCTTATCTTTCCTCTTCATAACAGGCAAGAACAATTGAAAACCTCCTGCAGGGTTCGTAGCACTAATTACTCACTCACATGTTGCCAAGCAGAATAACAGATTCATTCCAGGACTCTGAAATCATTCCAGTTCTTAAAAAGTGCAAGTGAACAGTGGTCCATAATACAATTAAAAGTAGGAGTTCAGAGCTTAGTACTTTTTGTTGCTTTTGTGTTAATCACTTCAAATGGATAATTACCTCTCAAATTAATCCCTGGAAAATTAAAGGAACATCTGGTGAAGTGTATTATTTTGGGACTGGACTGTATACAAAAGTGGTTACCAAGTGGGATTTTGCTGGACTAGAAAAATTTTAACCTCCACCTCCATTTTTCCTTCTTTTTAAAGTCAGCCAAACAATGTTCATTCTACAGAGAAGTTTAATAGCTCTGTCTACAATGGCACACTGACAACCTGAAGACTGTACTTGCTGAACAGTGACAGAAACTTTCAGATGATAGTTGTCCCTTAGTATTTGTGGGAGTTTAGTTTCAGGATCCCCGTACCCCGTAGATACCCAAATCACAGATGCTAAAGTCCTGTATATAAAACGGCATAGTATTTGCATATAACCTACGCACATCTGCCTACACACTTTAAATCATCTCTAGATTACTTATTTGTGAGAGGTCTTCAAAGATTTCATGGAAGAAGGCTTATTCTGAAAAACTATATATGGATTTCAAAATTTTTTTGCACCAAAATAAACTCATACTTCATTACCACTTTCCCACAAACTCTTTGAAGTTCTCTCATACAAAACCTAATGCAATGTAAATGGTATGCAACTACTTGTTATATTGTATTGTTTAGGAACTAATAACAAAAAAACATTGTATGTTCAATACGGACACAACCAATTTTTTTCTTTTCTTATTTTTGCGATAGGACGCATGTACTCTCCATGTGTCCTATAGCAAAGAGAGAAAAAGAGGAAAAGTGAGAAAGCATCCCTCCCACAGAGGAGAGCCACACCAAAATCTCTTTTCCATTCTCCTTTCAGGATTTTGGCATATGCGCACATGTACCTGGCATGTTTTTCAAGCTGCCTGGTCTGAGACACAAACCACTTTAGTTGGCCGTGTGAGATTCAGTCACCTTAACCATCAGCCACTGGCTGGCCCCGTTTAAATATTTTGTATCTGTAACTGATTGAATCTGCAGGTGCAGACCATGCAAACATGGAGGTTTGCCGTACGTCCTTGCCCTTGTAAGAGCTTCAGAGAGGTAGATCAGTGATGATACAATGTTCAAAACCTGCAGTTCTACATACCTAGAAGAAACTAGGTTAAATATATAATTGGATGTAATAGGAATTCTTGAAAATTAATTTTAAAATGATAATAAAAATAATAAAAGAATAAAATAAGGACTCTCAGGTAAACTTTGTTGAGTATCTAAGAGAGTCATCCCTCTCTGCCCCTTTGCCAGCACACTTCCAGTTTTATGTAGGCATTCATGCTCCTAGATGCTTTAGTGCTTGAAGAACCAGCAACATCGGCATCACCTGGGCACTCGTGGGAGACTCAAACTTTTAAGTCCCACCCTATGCCCACCAAGTTCTGGGTGAAGTCTCCTGTCATTGGACTCCTACTACAGTTTGAGTCCCAGACCTGGTGGCTTGAAACTCACACCAGGTGCATGTGCGTGCATCCCCAAGAGGAGAATGGAGGAGAAGGTATTGCAGTGTGGCCAGCCCCCCCTGGAGGGGTGATTTCTCTTTTTCTGTCTCTCTGTCAAGCACACATGCCCTATAACAACAACAACAACAAAGAGTCTCTTTAAAAGTAAAATAAAATAAACTTTACAAGTAACTCTGGTGCACACTCAGGTTTGAGAACTGCTCTTTTTGGGATTGATTATATCTACTCATTCTTTTTGCTGGTGATTGGCTTATCAAGTCCACTTAACCCAATTCTGACTAATGTGACCTAAGGGCATTTCTTTTGTCAGGCAGTTGGGAAGATTTAATGCTATTTAAAAGGAAGAAAAAGTAAGAGATAGACCTTGGGGGGCTGGATTCCCACATGGCCAACTGAGTAATCATAACAAATAATATTGAGTCATCAGAAAAATCATGTTATATATATTTTTAAAGAATTTTGTTGGGACTAGGAGGTGGCATAATGGTTACGTTGCTGGACTCCCATGTAGTCGATCACTGTTCAAGTTCCAGACCCGATGGCTTAAAACTCCCACCAGGCACATATACGTGCATGCCCAAAATCTCCCGAAAGGAGAATAGAGGTGAAGGTATTGAGGCATGACCATCCCTCCCCGCTGCCAGGGGGAATGATTTCTCGCTTTCTGTCTCTGTCTCTCTCTCTCTCTCTTTGGTGAGCACACACACCCTATAGCAAACATCTCTCTTTATAAGATAAAAAAGGATCTTCTGATTATGAAAACAAATAAACAGGAACCTAAAGAAGAAAAGAAAATGTATGGCTGGGGGTGAGTGCAGGTCTGTTGTGACTGGAAGGTCCTAACTGATGGTGTAGAGTAGAAATATGGAAAACATGTAGATTTACCTAATCCAAAGTCACCATACCTCAGAACTGTTTGTGGAGTTTAAAAACAAGCAGTTTTGTATTGGCCAATGTATCCTAACTGGTACACTTGAATACACACAGTCATTTATGATATATTTGCAAATGAATCTTATGGTGCATTTGAATGCCATTTAGCATAGAGACCAAGGGTAAAAAAAAAAAGTTGTATATTACTTCTGCTTTAAAAACTTTTTTCAAAATGTTAGTAAAGTACAATTTTTAGAAATTTTTTCAAGTTATGTTTAATCGCCCATCTCCACAGTGATAATTGGCATAAAAATAGTAGCTGTCCTTCTGTTAATATTTCTGAGTAGGAGCATCAATATAATTATTGTTCACTGTTAATTAATTTGCTTTCTTTTGGCCTCAAGAGAGCATATCAGTATGATGCGGGGTAGGGATAGGGTCATATAAATTAATCCAAAGCTAAAAAATTTTTTAAGAGAGAGAGATTTTTGCTGTAGGGTGTGTGGTGAAGTTTTTAAAAAGCACATCCCCCTATATTCCCTTCAGTTTATTCCGCTATACTTTTAAAACTCAGTTTCCTTATTTTTGATTGAAAATTTTTATGACCCTTATGTATTTATGGAATATGTTGAATCATTTGCAAAGAATAATCTCTACAACTACCTCCAAATATGTACATATACCTATATCTACTATGTACACTCGACTTTAAATGTTTACTTCTATCTAATTTAAATTTTTTTCTTTTCTTTCTTAGATGTTTTTTGCTATAGGGCACGTGCACTCGCCAGAAAGGCAGAGAGAGAGAGAGAGACAGAAAGCAGGAAATCACTCCCCCTG
The DNA here is from genome assembly GCA_026018925.1 of Tupaia tana. Classification (NCBI taxonomy): domain Eukaryota; kingdom Metazoa; phylum Chordata; class Mammalia; order Scandentia; family Tupaiidae; genus Tupaia; species Tupaia tana. The sequence goes on along the minus strand of JAKSZU010000007.1, from coordinate 125,532,487 downwards.
GGGGGATGGCCATGCCGCAATCCCTTCTCTTCCATTTTCTTCTCAGGATCTTGGGCACGCACGTGCACACACACACACATACACATGCACATGCATGTGCGCACGCCTGTTGTGAGTTTAAGCCTCTGGGTCTGGGACATGAACTGCAGTTGACCACGTGGGAGTTCAGCGACATAGCCATTACGCCAACTGCTGGTCCCAATCTATTTTAATTTTAATTGATAAGATACAATAGCTATCTAATGGGGATTATTGTTTTAGTAATTGATTCCCAACTCAATAGAATTGGATTTTCTGTATTACTCCAATCTTTGAACGGTGTTAATTTAGACTTTCCAATTAGTACATTTTTTTATATATAACTAGTGTATGTAAGCTTAAAAAAGTATCTTTAAAAATTGCCCAAATATTACAAATATTCTTTATTTAGAATATTCCTATTTATCTCTCAAGACTCAGCTATAATGTCAGCTCCTTGGGGAAGGCTGACCTGATAACTTCAGGCAGAAATAGATGTTCCTTTTTCTGGGTTCTTCTTATAATATTACTTTGACACTGAATTGCAATTTATATATTGATGGTAATACCCTCCTTGGGCATAAGATCCCAGGGTCAAAATTATCTTCTAAATTTTCTTTACTACTTTACCTAATCTAATGCTACTCCTTGTCACATAGTAGGCATTTGGTAAGTATTTATGGGAAGAAAGAAGGAAGGAAGAAATAAGGGGCATGAACAACAGAATGGTAATATATTGAATTTAATCATCGGCTTAGGACTTTGCCAGGTTGGTTTCTATAGTTAGGCAATGCTGTCACCGAGACGAAAAAGTCAACTTGGGGTTGCTAAATAAAGAATGCACATCTTGAAGAGAAGAAATAATTATAGCTAACACTTACGTAGTGCTTCTCTGTACCAGGCACTTTCCTCCACGCTCTGGTGGGTGTGTAGAGGGCTGAGGGTAGGAGGGTGTAAACTCATTGAGTTCTCATAATAGCTCTGTGAGGTGGATGCTATTATTTATCAGGTATCTTTCTCAGATGTTGAGGTTGAGCAACAGGATGATGACCAGTTTCCCCAAAGTCAGAAACTGGAGAAGAGTTGAGCTGCCGCTTTCACGTCTAGAGGTTACGTCTGCACTCCTGCGTTCCACTGCCTCGCAATCAGAATAAATGGGGAGACGTTAATTATTAACCTTTTAGAGAGCAAAAGCAGCCACATATGAAAACTCCTTGTGAGACCACATTGTCTTCTAATCCTAGAATGGGGCTCCCAAAACAAGAGGTCCTAGCTGAGGCTCGGCCCGGTGCTCCCTGCGGACAACCTTGGGAGTCATTTAACTTCCTCACATCTCTCTCTGCTCCTTCTGTGCATTGTAGATAAGGGTGATTTCCCTACCTTGGAGAGCAACTGTGAGGATTAGTGAAATAATGTCTGAAAAAGCACTTTAAGTTCCTAAGAGAGAATAAGATCAGTGTAGTAAAAGGGATTAAATGTACGGCTGCCCTAATCCTTCATAAATTAGGTGGGGAATGCAAACTCTCCCTGCACCCCCAGGCAGCTGCTGTGCTGGGTCCCAGAGAAGAGGGCCCTACACAGAGCGATTATATACATTCTTACTATCTTTGAAGCACTTTCTATATGTCTTCCAAATTAGTATGGAAAAATAGGGAGATTTATTCTTCTAATAGCTGGCCTGAGATTTTTTTCTTATTTAGAGAACTGACTTTGCTTGGGAAGTTCCTTGCTGAGCATTCCTGGAAAGGAAGCTGGAAGCTGGGGCTGGACAGTGGTGCAGGAATAGAATGCAGCACTCTGCAAGGCTGACCCACATCAGAAGGTTCCAGATTTGCATCTGGAGACCTCCCTGTATGCTCCAGTCAGGTGTGTGCTCATGATCTGGGTGGCTAGGCCTTGAGTTCGATTGTAGCATTAAGGCCTTGCTGAGGTGCTCTCTCTTTATTTCTCTTTCTTTTTATCTTTCTTTCTCTCTCTCTCACTCATGGAAGAAATAAATAACTTTAAAAAAGTAACTTTATGAAAAGAAAAAAAAATAAAAAGAAGCCGAAAGCTGAATGTGAGAGATGCTGTTTTGCCAGACAGCAGAGAAGAGACCCTTGGTTTCCTGCAAATGGAAAGGGAGGGCAGTGTATGGGGAGGAGGGGCATGTAGACAGTTGGAGGAAGCAGGGCCAGAACCGAGAGAAATTAGAACATTGTGCAGTGGGATATACTCTCTTTCTGCTATTTCCCTCAGACATTAAGTGAATTCTAGAAAGCCTCATAAAATGCCTAAAATGAGTGGCATTCTTGTAGAGACAGATGGACAGCCTGTGTTTGGGCTCAGCGTGGTCCAGGCACAGAACAATAACCTTGTTTGTGTTTGGATAGAACTGAGCCATGGAAAGAATGTACGAAAATTTCTAGGTGGCTTTGGGCTTCTTCAGACTGTCCACTTGGAGGGTCACTGCCTCTACTACACAGAGTCCCCCAGCTGATGTCTGAATTATAGCTAGTGAAGCAAAAAGGCATGACGAATAAATTAGGATCTCCAGAAGCATTTTATGTCTAATGTCTTTGGAGGGGATAGATTTTTCAGTCTCTGAAAAAGGCTTCACATGTCTTTGCAGAACCAGATTTTCTTAAGTCTTGCCAATCTATTGGTACAGAGAGAATCAATTGACCGATAATAGTCCAGTGTCACTGGTCATCAGTGTTACCTACCTGGAGCTTCCTGCAATGTCTCCTCAGCTCTTCCCAAGCTCTCCTGGGAGATCTTAGGAGTGTCTCACGTGTCCACATGTTAGCTTAGCTCCCGGGGGCCCCTTGTAGTTCCACTGGAAACCAAATGGGCTCTGCCTTGTCCATTGGGCATCACCTGCCACAGTCCTGGCCCCATACCACTCAGATACCCCATGACTGTGAGCCGAGATTAGTTCCCAAGGATCATTGCTTGGTTTCCAGCTGGTGTTTCCAGTTTCAGTGAAACAGTGTTTTACCATTTTGTTTTTCTTTGAGTATCAGCCTTGACCCTCTACCACAGCCTTTCATAGAAGTGAGACCAAAATCTAAAGGGAAAACAGGGCTGTCCTCAAAACCACTCTTCCATCTGTTGACTGATGCTCTTATAAAACCTGGGAGAAGAAAGTGTCTTTTCTCCACTGCTGGTTCTTATTAAAAGGGGTAGTCTCTATGCACAGTCTACGGCTTATTCCTGTCCCTGTATTAACTGTAAACCTAGGAAATCAGAGTGATTCGTTTGGTCTTTCAGAAAGATAACTGAGCTTATTGGGTTCATTGATGAGGAAGAGAGGGCTGTGCATCCACCAGACTTAATGTTCCAAATCCAAAGGTGTTGCTGAGGCCAAGGACCTAGAAGGTGCTTCGGGGCAGGCCATGGGACAAGCCATCCAAGAGCATTCTTCTATCTGAGATCAAATTTGCCCAAGAGGCACAAGTTCTGCTCTTTAGGGGCAGTTCTCTTCTAGGGTGGGGACAGAGGGCACAGTGGGGGGATAGCCAGTCCAGTGCTGCAGGGACTGAAGGAATCTGCACCATTCTGGGGTTAAATACTGTCTAGTCTATTTGATGCTGAAACCGAAAGTCATATTCTGTTCTCTGACCCCTAAGCTGCTACTTTTTTTTTTTTAAGTCATTCTGCATTTTCTTTTCATTGTAATTTCTGGTCTATATATAATTGTTGCACCTCTTTGTGGGGTACAATATGGTTTTCCAAAGCAAGTATACAGTGTATCATAAAGCAAGAATATAGATACAATCACCTTCTTTGACATTGAACTTTATATTATGTTTTGCACATTCAATAATAGCTCTGCTCTACTATTGGGTTGTCAGAAAAGTCATAATGCCTTTTTGCATAGAAGAACATAGGAAAATGCATCATGACTTTTCTGATGACCCAATAGTTTTTTCTGGGGAGTGGGGATATATATTGAATTGTCAATGACATTTTTACACTGTGGCAATACCCTGATTTTTAACCTATTCCATTAAAAATATATATTTTTAAATGTGTATTTTTGTGTCTGGTAATCATTTTCTCCCAAACCTCACCAACCACCTTCCTCGTGCAGCTTCTGGAAGCTACCATTCCCCTCACTACTTCTCTGTCTTGGGTTGACTGATTTTGGGGAGAATACAGTTGCCAGGGTGTAGGGCACAACTGAAGTGGAGGGAAGGTGGCGTTCCCTCTGCTTAGTCCGGCTGTAATTGTCTGAACAAAGTGGTTGCTTTATAGGCAGAAAAGAGGCATTGATGAGCTGGAAGAGAATTTGGAAGTCAATCGAACACTAAGGAATGATGAGGAAGAGAGGGCTGTGCATCCACCAGATATAATGTTCCAAATCCAAAGGTGTTGCTGAGGCCAAGGACCTAGAAGGTGATTTGGGGCAGGCCGTGGGACAGGCCATAGGACAAGCCATCAAAGAGCATTGATTGAGGCCACCCTTTTTTTACATTTCGTAGGGGTCACAGGCATTGTGAGATTGGTTTCACTGAGTTCCAGTGAATCTCTGTGATCATACAAAAGCAGAAACTTTTCTTCATTTACTCCTTTGACAATCCCTTCTCAAGCACCTAACATGTACCACATACTAGGAATTAGGATGCAGAATGAAGTGAGAATACTAAATAGAAGGTACAAGCACTAACTGAAGGTCACTTATTCAGTTTTCACTCTCGAGTTCAGTTCTCCGACAGCATGTATAAAGTACCTCTCCTGCGAACCCACTGAACAATCTCACTGAAGGTAGCAGTAGCATTGGGTAAGGATTTGCCAAAGACAATACTGGAAGTGATCCTTGAAAAGTAACCAAGCAGACTGGAACAAGGCTTAATCATCTTTAGAAAAATAATTAACAATGACAACACAGGCAAATCAGAAGGTAACCTTTCTTCTCTAAACCTCAAAGTAGCAGATTGATGATGACTAGAAATTTGGAGTAAGGTAGTCTTCTATAAGCATCCAGTACCCCCTCTACTCCTGCCAGATGTATTGGAAAGTCAAACCACAGCTCGTCTCATTTTATATATAGCTTTATATATTTTTATATATAATTATATGTATAAATTATACATATTGATATATAATTATATCCAGGTATAGGGTATAATTTCAAATATCTTTTTCAAATGGCACTTTTATTGTTGCTGCTCTGTAAGGCTTTGATTTTCGTCATAGTTGCGGTTCGATCCTTACCCTAACCTAGACCTGTACTTACCTCAAGAGTCCTATAAGTGTGTTTCACAGAGAATGAGCCCTTAAAAAAGGTTCTGTCGCTACACAATTTGGGAAGCACTGCAAACCAAATATATTTTGAGATCTTTGTTGTAAGTTTAAAAGTAAGACCTCTAGAAGCCTTGTATTGGAGGCACTGTTCAAAACTTTTTTTTTTCCAGCCAATATTTACAATGTAACCACTGAATTCCTTTTTCTGACATCATTTATTGGCTCATTGGAAAAGTGACGACATATTTTTCTATGCAAAAATATTCCATAACTTTTCTAATAACCTGATATTAACTGTCTCAATCTGTTATCTCAGCATCCTTTAGAGTCAGGAGAAACATGTGGCCTGGGCAAGAGAATTTAACAGAATAGGAAATGCTTCCTACAGTGAGATCATAATCCAGAGAGTTAATACATTACATTGGGAGAAAAGCTTTCTCCCGGGGCCTAAGTATGCAAACTCAGGATGGAGATTGCACTGGTGATAGGGAAAGGTGTCTTGCAATATGTCAGAAGTATAGAGTCCTTGCTTCTAGTCTTTCTCCAAAGACTTATTGAGATTTAAAGCAGGCTTACCTAAAATACTTAAAATGTGCCTAAATTTTTTTTGAGAGTGTGTGTACTTGTCAGAGGGAGAGACACAGAAAGAGAGAGAGAGAGAGAGAGAGAGAGAGAGAGAGAGAGAGAGAGAAAGAAAGTGAGAAAGCACCCCCAGAGAGGATGGCCACACCACAGTCTCTTTTCCATTTTCCTCAGAATTTTGAGCACACATGTAGACCCACCTGATTTTTTATTTTCTTTTTTTGAGGGAGATTTTTGCTATAGGATCTGTGCACTCGTTTGAAAGACAGAGAGACACAGAAAGACAGAAAGTGAGAAATCACCCCCCTTCCCCCCAGAAGGGATGGCCATGCCATAATTCCTTCTCCTCTATTCTCCTCTCAGGATTTTGGGCATGCATGAACACATGGTCAGTGTGAGTTTTAAGCCACTTAGTCCAGGACTTGAACAGCAGTTGACCTCATGGGAGTACAGCCATGGAAGCATTACACCATCTGCTGGTCCCCCTGATGTCCTTTTTAAGCTGCCAGATACGGGACTTGAACCAAATGGTTGGTCAGGTGGGATCCAGTTGCCTTAACCACCTGGCCATAGGCTTACCCAAAATGTGCTCAGTTATTCCACCTCTATTCAAAATCCTCCATGCCCCATTTCCTAAATGTGGATGTCAAACTCCTTAGCCTGCTGTTGTGCTAGCAGGAGTAGCCCTTTTCTCACTCTGTCAGCTGCTCCTTTCTGCTTCTTGTTTTTCTAGGCCTTAGATCAGTTTTCCCCATGAATAAGATGCCTAAAGCACTTTGGAAGACCTTTAGTCTACTTGGTTATTAATTCAACAAATATATTTTTTTGGATATATTGGGTTGTTGGAAAAGTCAAGGTGTGTTATTTTTCTATGCAAAAATGCATCAAAACTTTTCCAACGACCCTATACATATGTGTGTGTGTGTGTGTGTGTGTGTGTGTGTTTATCTTTTTACCAGTAAAAAGATTTCTGTACAACACATTTCCATAAGAAGTTCACAGTTCAGTGAAAGAGACAGATGAAAAAACTACAAAAACAAGATCAGTACTATATTAGAGGCATGTAGCAAGCTGGGGATGCGAGAGAAGGTTCCTCATAGCCACTGACACGTGAGCAGAATCCTGTGGAGTCAGCTGATTTTCCCCAGTTAGGCGGGCCATGCCAAGGCTCAGAGGCATGAGGATGGCTCAACTGGAGAAATGTCTAAAAACTACAGTGTGGAAAGGAAAGGACAGGATGGGAATTGCATCAGAGATAGGGAAGGACCTTGTTTAGCACGTCAAATACTTTGATATAAAGATGGAAGAGAAAGACTAAAGTATTCTCAGCTAGAGAGCAAAATTAGATTTACTTACAGTGTATCCCTCTGACCAATGTAGAAAATGGCTTTGAAAAGGTCAATGCCAATACCAAAGCATGCTTTTCTCCAGGAAAAAATACACCATGCCATTATTTGAGCTGCAGGCTGAACTTGTCACCTTTTTCATGAAAATTATCGTTACTTGAAGAATAACTGAAAGACAAGCCCTGCTCTTTAAGTTCATGCTGTTTCAGACATGGGAATTTGGAGACGTTTTTCTTTTTTTTTTTTCTTTTAGATGAACAAAATTGTCACTTCAACAAAAACAACTGACAATGTTAATTTCCTAAAACAAAATTTGAGCTTTTGAGTGAAAGCTAGAATTTTGGAAAACTCATAGTTCTCATAGTTGTCATGGTGAGCCTAACTGTTTCCCAGGTGAAGACTTTTCTCCTGAGACCAGTGGTAATATTAACATGTTGTTATTGATTTGTAAAGTTCAGTGGACCAATATTTTCTAAAAGTCTAATATATACCATATTTGGGTAAAAGATCCAAAGTTTGAAATATACCAATGGATTTTAATGTATTGGGTCTTCAGAAAAGTCATGATGCATTTTTACCTAGAAAAACAAAGAAAAATATGTCATGACTTTTCCAACAACGCAATAGTAAAGTATGAACAATTGATCAATACTTCAGAATCTACAACTCAGCTAACCATTAAGAAACTATTTCTTGTGGAGTTTTGGTATAGTAGCAGAGAAGACTATATTCAATTGTCTGAATAGATTATAAAATATCATTTTCTTTTCAAGTATTTTCTTTGTAAGACTGGATTTTCTTTCTTTTTTGGGGGGGAATTATTTAATTTTATTCGTTGTCATTATTTTATTTGAAGTTGACCAGAGAAAAAGAGAAAGAAGGAAAGTGAGAAAGTTAGCTGCCTGGTCCAGAACTTGAACCACAGTCAGTCATGTGGGAGTTCAGCTGCCTTAACCATCATGCCATATCATGCCGGTCCAAGGCCGGATTTTCTTAAACCAAGACTACCTGATGCAACTGACTGAATGGAGAAATAGAAATGAGAATACAGCTGTCTTCTAAGCCAAACATTGAAGAGATCTGCCCAAATGTAAAATAACAATCACTCTTCTCACTAAATGTTGTTCAATAAATATAATTGTTTATGATTAATATTGATGTTACCATGTAATGGATTTATTATTATAGCTTTAATAAAATATTTTATATTGCATAGTTTTATTTTTTTAAATGGTGAATATCAATAGGTATAACTCATTTGATAAAGATCTCTTGGGAATTCTCAACAATTTTTAAAAGCGTAAAGGGGTCCATGGTGGCCAGACAGTGGTACTGTGGTAATGCAGCACAGCACAAGGCTAGACTCACCTGGGAGGTTCTGGGTTAGTGTCCTGAGGCCTTTCTGTACAGGCCAGGTTTGCACAGGTGCCTGTGATTCGGGCTGGCTTGGGCTAGGGATGGACTGCTACATGAAGACCTTGTTGGGTGTGCTTGTTCCTCTCTTTCCCTTTCTCTCTCATGGAAAAATAAATAAAATAAGCTTAAAAAGTGTGTGAAAGGGTTCTGAGATCAAAATGTTAAAGAACTCCTGGTTAAATAACTCTAGAAGACAAGAGGTTTGCCTTAACATAAGATGGCTGCTAGAGGAGAACATGGCGTTTTTTGTTTCAATGCATGGATTTTGAGGATGGAAACGCCTTGCATATGTTTTACAACATGGAATATACCCAATGTAGTAGTCTTTTACAAATTAATAATTGAATCCTATTCCAATGGTGAGTGATGAAAATACTTGACGATGTTGTAATGTATAGTATTTTATTTTGATGTAATGAAATAGAATGGAAAATATCAGAGTTCACTACTATAGAAAGTAGGTATTTGTAAAGCTTTTATTTCAGTGAAATCTATGTATGTAGGAATCTGCACATATGTGTTGGGTCACAGCGAGAAATGTTTATCTTATTGTAGGTTTGTGTCAAAAGTTTGAAAGCCTTTGAGAATTGTGTGACCTCAGCCTCAGACACTATGCTGCTTGAGTCTGCAGCACTGGCTGTTGTTCCAAATGCCATTTCTTATACAGGGTCCTTTATGTCTATGTTGGCTTTTCTACACTGACTTTAGATTAATCTGATTTCAGTTATATTGCAGCATTTCTTTTTTCTGTGGTTGATTCCTTCTGGCTACCCCCATTTTATTTCCACTCAAGCCTGTGCCTAGCACTTTTCCTCCTTATCCTACTGATACCACGCCACAACTCTGTTCTGGCCAGATTAATCAGGAGCCTTCTCGCTGCTGCAGATCCGGCTAACGCCCTCCATTCAGTTTATTGGTTTTATACTTTGTGTTTCAAGCACGACTCCAAGATTTCTTCTCTGGGAAGTCAGTCCACACTTCCTTTACTGTCCCAACCCCAGAATGCAACAGGCAGGCAACATTTCTATGTCATAGGTTCACAATAAATACTAGCTACTTTAGTGAGGCATGTAGAATTAAGTGATTTAAATAATGCCGTGTGGACTAAATGAAGTTGGTTCTGTACAGTTTCAAAAAGTCTGTAAATCCAAGTAGCAGTCCCCAGGGAATGCATGAAGACAAATAGAACTTGTAGGGAGAGCATTCCGAATCTTGGCTGGGAATTAAGGATTGTTAGCCTAGCCTGCAGACAAAAGGAATCTTTTCAGTGTGATATAAAAGTCTTTCCTCCAGATTTTCTCTGATAGGAGTCTGTGTTCAGGGATATTTATATTTTATTTGAAGAGAAAACTGGCATGGTATATATATATATACACACACACATATATATACACACACACATACACACACATACACACATATATACATATACATATTTAAAAATCATCCTTCATTTCCGGGCTTTGCAAATATATCCCCATATACTGCCTCAGTAAGGTTTCCCCCACTTGCTAGCCATGGCACATAGAGTATATCACTTTAATTTTCAAGATGGTAATTCTGCTAACTCTAAAAAGAAGTTAACTGTAGTTACAGTATCTATCTCTGTATACATTTTTTTAGACAGATTTTCTATAGGGCACGTGCCCTTGCCAGAGAGACAGAGAGACAGAAAGTGAGAAATCATCCCCTAGGAGATGGCCATGCATTCTCCTCTATTCTCCTCTCAGGATTTTGGGCCTGCACACACATGGACCTGGCGTGAGTTTTAAGCTGCCAGGTCTGTGACTTGAACTGTGGTTTCCTATGTGAGAGTCCAGCAACATAACCACTACACCATCTCCTGGTCCCAACAGTATCTATATTACATGGTTGTTAGGAGCGAATTAAAGAATGTACAAAGGGATCTTCCAAAAGTTTATGGACATGCATATTATAAAATACTATGATTTCAAAATGTTTTTTGCACCAAAATAGCCTTGGAACTTTATGTTTGCACAGACTTTTTGAAGTCCTCTTATATGAAAAAATAAAGTACAAGTTTTACTTTCTTAGTATATGAACTATTGTCTTTTGCTCACTCTCTTTTTTTTCTGTAAATTTAGAGTTTCACAGGAGATAAAGAAATGAGAATAGCAATAAAGTAGAGAGGTGTGGTGCTATAAGTATCCACAGCCATCAGTAGGGACCAGGAGCTGGCAGCCAAAGCCCTCCAGGTGAGACCAGCCACTCCCACTAACTGGGAAATCAGGGTACTTCATAAAGAATATTTTTCATAGAGGGGGCTTATAATCCTTCTAAGGTATAAATTTGCATAATAAATTGAGATTTTTTTTTTTTACCACTGAGTGGTGAGTACATGGAGGCTCGATGTATTCTGACTATTTTTGTATCTATTTAAAATTTTCAACAACAAAAGTTTTTAAAAACTACACATATAATGCAAATTTTAGAGTAGTGTATGAATAGGTCACATAGGATTTGGTTTCATAGGACTCATTTTCTAGGTTCATAGATTTTTCCAAATACAACATATTTATTGTTTTCTATCTCAGTTAATACCTAACACCAACTGGAAAGGCACAATTTCTAAAACAGGGTCAAGAATGCTTATACCCTCCAAGGAAAACAGATCCAAAGCAAGTGATCGGGGCTGGCAAGAAGAAAAGGAACAGCCAGCCCCATTCTCCCCACCACAATTATGTTGCTTATCAATAAAGATACACTGGAGAGAGACATTTTTCCACAATTGAGAATTCTTAGTTTTCAGTACCCACAAGGGTGGGCACGTGAATTTTTGAAAAAAGTTAGTTGATATTTAGTCAAAGGATAAATGTCTCCTAGAAAAAAAAAAAAAAATCATTTATCTATATCCATGCTCTCAACTGAGCTGTATGGTATTATTGGATATGAAATGATTGAAATTTAATTTTGTTTTTTAGTGTATCTAAGGTATAAACATTTAAACCAACAGTTTACTCAGAGGTTGAGAACAAACCATTATACACAGGAATAATGTGTTTCTTTTTTGGAGAGGTTTTTTTGCTATAGGGCGCGTGCGCTCACCAGACAGAGAGAGACAGAGAGACAGAAAGCGAGAAATCACCCCCCAGGGGGGATGGCCACGCCGCAATCCCTTCTCCTCCATTCTCCTCTCGGGATCTTGGGCACGCACGCACACGCACCTGGCGTGAGTTTGAGCCACCAGGTCGGGGACTCGAACCACGGTCGACTATGTGGGAGTCCAGCGACATAGCCATTACGCTAACTGCTGGTCCCGGGAATAATGTGTTTCTGATCAATCATTCACCTAGTTACCAAATCAATGTTTTATTTGATCTCAACATCTGTTATTTATAGAACATTAGAAATTGAAGGGAACTTTGTGTCTGTAAGACAAATTCTTTTAGATGAAGATTTACTTTCCGTCCTTTTCTGGAATGCAATAGCAGATGAATAAACAGATGTTTAAGTGTATGGAAATAAGTAAAGTCCACCCAAGTGAGGACAAACAAAGGGTGTGTTCAGAACTTGCTATTAGCCAAAAGTGAGCCACCGTTGCATGGGTTTGCTAGGCAGGGGAGTAGGAAGGCTTCAGGTGTGCTCTGAGTGAATGCTGCAGGGCTGGGGAAGCTGGAAGTGGACATTTATAGCTGGATTGGGGAGCATTTCTCTTTCTCTGGTTGGTCCCAAGTTAGAAGCAGGGGCAGCTGCTGGTAATCATTGCCCAAGTCCTGGCTATTCCGGGTTTGTTGCTGTGGAGCCTGTGGTTTAGCTTTCAGGCTAGTTGCAGAGGTTGTTGATCAGTTTGTGATGATATGTGGTCTGGCCATTGTCTCCTTATGTGTTCAGTTTCTCAACAGGAACAGTTCAGGACCTAGATGTGATTAAGTGTATTTATCCTCAAGAAACTTCTAATAAAAGAGAACAGAAAATATAACATGTAGCACAGACAACCTTAATGTAATGCAGATTGTCATAAAAAGTGAGTAAAGAAAGCCCTAATAGCCACTCCTAACAGGCCAGTCTCAGATTAGAGAAGTGTACTCTTAGAAATAGTGTCCTCTCAGAGTTTGTACAGGAGCAGAAAAGGGGAATGCATGCTGGCAAACTCATGTTCCACCAAGGAATTAGCATTTTCATTTCATAGGAAAGACCCAGAGAGGTTAAATGACTTTCCTAAAATCATATAGAGAATAATAGACCTTAGACCCACCCATGGGGACACATGCTACTAAGATATTGTATTTTTGGGACCACATGGGAAGCCCGGGTTTGATTCCTGGACCAACGTAAAGGCCAACCACAGTGGCATGCACCTGTAATCCCAGTGATCAGGGAGGCTGAGGCAGGAGGATCACAAGCTCAAGGCTGGTTTGAACAATATAGAGGCCCTACCTAAAATAGAGCCAGGCATAGGAAAGGGTACCTGTGGTCCCAGGTACTTGGGAAACTGAGGGAAGAGGATTGTGATACAGTGAGATCCTGCCCTCAAAATGAATGAATGAATGAATGACCTGGAATATTCTTACTGTTTTGCTGGGCAACAAAGGTCACATTTTTGCAGTTCTTGTGCTCAAAGTTGTAGATCTATGAGGATCTGAAAATATTTAAAAAGCAGATACAGTTTAAAAAATACACTTAGTATTTTCACTTTTCCCTTAAAAGAATCAAAAAACATAGTTACTGTTTTTCATTATTCCAGTTATACAAAGTTAAGCTACACAAGGTCTTCTTGGCTGATGGAGACATGCCAAAATGTGCAATAGGGGCATTTTACACACTCTAGGAGGCACTTGGGACTTAACACTTATCAAGAGAGGAAATAGTTTTAATTTATTCAGTATTACTGCCATGACCTTCTGATGCCCATGTTCTAACCGTGAAATAATAGTCACAGCTATCTTGCAATAAGTAAGGCACATTCCTTATTTTTTATTCATCGTCTCATGGAATTGTTAAGAACTGTAGTGAGGAAGACGGCAGCTAGTGCATTCTGGTTTCCTTGGTACTCACAGGAAAACAATCATGGAGGATATAAAAGAACCATTTATTGCACTAAAACTTAAACATGTGTGTGCCCTTGCTTGGGCCTGTTTTGCTTTGGAATTTTGTGTAAATTAATTCATCACTTGTCCTAATTTCTCTCAAGAGAGTAGAGTAGGATGAATGAACAGTCACAACTAATTCCTGTGCAGAGAGCTTTCTTCATAGATGGATCAGCAAGAAGGAAGTGATTTTGCCAAATCCCATCTCCAGCCTTCCAGATATAAGGGGTGAATTGAAAAGTCACATTGAATTCTCCCTTCTTTAAAGTGAACTGTTCAGTGGGTTGGAAAGGTCGATATGGCTGTTCAAATGCTTCTGAAAAATAAAATCCATTTTAACTTTGTAGTGCCTCGAATTGGTAACAGTGATAAGAGTACAACGGAAGTGAAAATTCTTTTCCTTTTGCCTCCCTACAGTCGATTCATTGATCTCAACATAATGCTAGGAATTGAAAATTTAAAGATCACCATGTAAAATAAATAAATCAGGAATGTTACACAGAGAAAAAGGTCAGAATCAACAGCAGCAGAAATCAATTTAATACTTTAAAAAGCATGAAACACATCAAGCAGGTAATCAAATCACCATTCACATATTTATTTTTAGTGTTTGTACCTGAAATATAGCTTTCTCATTGACAGGCTTTAGTCCTTCTGATGTGCTGTTATCATCCCTTCAGGTTATAATTCTTTTTTTTTAAATGAGAGTCACAGGGTATTAATTCTTGTACTAAGCCAGTTGGTGACTCGGGCTGACCACTACTCCTTCAGAAGGTGATGATGACTTGAGACCAGTAGTTAGTGTAATGGCTATGTCACTGGACTCCCATGTAGTCGATAGTGGTTCAAGTCCTAGACCCGGCGGCTTAAACTCACGCCGGGTGCATGTGCGTGCATGCTCGAGATCCCGAAAGGAGAATGGAGGAGAAGGGATTGCGGCATTGCCATCCCCCCAGGGGAGTAATTTCTCGCTTTCTGTCTCCCTGTCTCTCTCTTTCTGGTGATGCATTGTCCTGTAGCAAAAAACCTCTCCAAAAAAAAAAAAAGGTGATGATAACTATAAGATCATCCTTTAGATCACTCCTGGTGGAATTCTACTAAAATTATTCCAGAAACATTTCTGGGCCTCATTTTACAAAGAAGCTATCATAAAAATAAATTATTTAAATAATATATTTTGATATCACATTATTAAGAAATAACTTTTTTTTTAATCCCTTGGCCTATACTTAATTCAAAGCCCGTATATTTCATCTCAATGAAAGCAAAACATAGTTCTAGCTTGTGGCTTTAAAAATAGCCCTCCTTCTCCTGATCGTTAGGTCCTGCCCAGAGCATCTCTTTCAACCCAGGTTTCCTGAGAATATTAAGTTCTAATGGCCTGAAGCATCCTTCGTAAGTAATAAATCAACTTCTTTCCTATGCATTTGGAATGCTGCCAGTCCTATAGCAACCTTGAAAGAATCGACAGAATAATCAGTTAAATGATATTCTAAAGGACTTCATTCTCATGGGGAATCCGTCTTGAGAAAGGAGGCAGGGCATGACTTTTTGACATTGTTCCTTGCATCTGTTATAAGAGAAGAACGCAACAAAAGATGAACCTGTAACCGTGAGACCAGTATACAAGGCCCTTTTCCTAGGCCTTTGAAAGGACATCACCGTTCTGTTTCCTGGGCACCAGCATGAATGCTCAGAGGTCTTAAGCAGGCAGAGGTAGAAGAGTGCCTGGGACGTTCAGCTGGGGAAACAGTGCATCTTAGGGTGTACTGGCTGACCTTCTATGCATGTAGTTTGTCTCCCTAAATCAAAGAGTTTACCATATGTTTCTACTTTGATCAGTGCTGCAAGGAAACTTGTCTCCTAATGCTTCCTTACTCAGTTTATCTTCCTCTCTAGTCTTGCCTTGGTTGATTGCATTTCTGAAGGCTCCTTGTTATGAACCACATGTTTGTGTCCCTGCAAAATTCATGTGTTGAAAATCTTACCCCTAATGTATGTTACTCTTTGGTGGGGCTCTTTGGAGGTAATTTAAGATTAGAGAAGGTCGTAAGGATAGGGCTCCCAGATGGGCTTAGTGCCTTTATAATAGAGACCCCTGAGAACTCTCTCACCCTCTTTTCTTCGTGTGAGGGGGGACACAAAGAGAAGATATTGTCTATGAAACAGGAAGGAGCTGTTTACACCTTACAGTTTACGGTATTGTGTTATAGTAGCCCAAAGGGACTACAGCATTCCTGATCATGACTGGACTCAGAAAACTTAATCTCAGATTTATGGTTTTAATCAAGCTAAGTGAAGACAAAGAAATCAAGGGTAATATTTATACTACTAGTTCAAGTAACACTTTTGAAATACCAGAGACCTTCAAAAAGTTCATGGAAAAATAATACTGTAAGATTAGGCATAAATTTCAATTTTTGTGTGTGTGTACCAAAATAAAATGGTACTTTAATCTCACTTTGTTATGAGCTTTTTGAAGTCTTTTTTTGCATATATGTATATGTATTTATCATTTGATCCTATAGAACATGAACAATAAGTAACATTATCTCCTTTTAATTGTCAAAGCTACCAAGCCTGAAGAGGGATGACTTCTTCAAGCTTACATAACTAACATTCCACCCAGCTGGATCTTAAGTTTCATTTTATTATTTCACATTAAGTTGAATTATAGAAAATTTTCTATTATCTCTAGACATTTTGGTAATTCTAGAGCTTTATACAAGGCATCTTCAAAAGTTTATGGAAAGGGAACCAGCAGTTAGCGTAATGGCTATGTCGCTGGACTCCCACGGAGTCGACCGCAGTTCGCGTCCTGGACCCGGTGGCTTAAAACTCACGCCGGGCGCGTGTGCGTGCGTGCCCAAGATCCCGAGAGGAGAATGGAGGAGAAGGGATTGCGGTGTGGCCATCCCCCGTGGGGGGTGATTTCTCGCTTTCAGTCTCTATGTCTCTCTCTGTCTGGCGAGCGCATGTGCCCTATAGTGAAAACCTCTCCCCCTCCAAAAAAAAAAAAAAGTTTATGGAAAATGTGTATTATGGAAAATCTGTGCATTGATTTCCTTTTTCCTTTTTCTGCCTCAAAATATCAAATTTGTAATTTACTTTCATTTTTTCATAAACTTTTTGGAGACCCTCTTTCACATTCAAATGAAAAATTTGCCCAACTTTTTGCCTCCAATGTTCTGTTATGCTGTGTCTACATTGTATTGACAATGTGTTATGAAGCTTTTGTAATGACTAGAGATCTAGTAAGAAGAATTTGTAGATCATCTCTAAGACTTTTTTTCAGACAGTTGAAAGGCAAAGTCATGGGAAACAGATGGAAGCACCATTTATTTTAAAAGTTCCCAGGAAATAAGTTTGCATCTTTTGGTTTTCTAAGTTTGTTTTTTATTATCATAGAAAGCATATGTGTGTGCATGAATGAGAGAGAAAGAGAGACAGAGAGAGAGAGAGAGACAGATAGAGAGAGAGAGAGAGCACTCTTGACAGGATCTCATCAGACCATGACTCCTTTCCCCCGTTCTCTAGCTCATCAGGATCTGGCCACGTTTCAGGTTGACTGCTCCAAGGATTCAAACCTGTGGTTGGATGCGTAGCTTCCAGCCCTGTCGTTCAGTAAGCTCCTGCCTGCAGCACTGAGGCTGGGGCAGTTTGCATCTTCATAGGTACTTACAGAACCATGTACGTGGTCTACACTATCAGCAAATGTAGTATCCTCTGAATCACAAAACACTGTGATGACAGAACTTTCTTTTGAACAATGGTTAAGTATTGTTTTTCCTGAGTATAAGTTAATAGAGATACTTAGTCCACAAAACAAGTTCATTCTTATCTTCTGGTTGTTTTCAGTGTAGGAGTGAGATAAATGTAAACATGCATATTACTGTTCTATCAGCAGTCCTGAGAAATGTTTATTTCATCGATATCTGGAAATGGGTCAGTGGTTCCCAGTGACTAAGCGAAATATTAAGTGGGGTGGACAACTGTAAAACTATGAGAAAGTGAGAAGCTGATGATCATGGAAAGGGGAATGAGACCATCAGAATTCATGGATTTGTGAATTCAATAAAACAAAGTGTTAGTCATTCAATTCTAAAGTCCTAATGCGGTGGGTTTCTTTTAGGCTTGAGTGAGGCAGGTATCCAATAAAAGGAATCATGTATGAATTCAAACAGCAGGCCACAAAATTTACAATTCAAGGAGCTGGGAAACTTAAATGGCTTCAAAAAATGTGAACAACAAAGAACAACAAAGTCATAAATAGCTGCAAAGAAAATCTGGGATTTAAATCAAAGAACTGAAACATTAGAGCAATTCTTACATTTCAAAACCATTGTAAATCTGCTGCACTTTGTGGATGTATTGAAAAGCCCCTTTCCTTTGTTGAGAATGCTTTAAAATGACAAGCTCAACCAAGAGCCTCTTAACATCTCTTATTGGTTATTCCTGCCAATACCTCTGAGGATTAGCTAAATCCAGGGCCTATCTGGCATCCTCTGCCTTTTTCTCCCTTCGAAATCAATGGCTGCTTTTAGATATTTTGTTTTCTAAATATTCATTGATGATGCTATTTCAAAGGAATGATTGGTCTATCCTTGCTAAATTTCAAGTTGATTCCAAAAGCTCAAACAGAAGAACTCATCCAAAAATCAATTAGAAAGTCCACCAGAGAAACCATTTATTAATTTGGAAATCTGGTCTCTCCTTTTGAGAGAAGTTTGATAACTGGACTCTTGATTCTGTCTTCTAAAGTGATAAGAGATGTGATTAATAAAAAAAATGTAAACAATTTAATCTGTTAGATCTGAATTTAAAAGAAAAAAAAAAACAAGGAAAACAAAGATAATTTCTGAGTAGACCAGTTCTCGAAAATCATTGGCAATTTTGCTTAATATTTATAAGACATAACATAGGCAGTTGTGGATATTTGACTCCAAAATCTGTAAGAAGACACATTTAAGTAAAAGACTTAAAGTTTAATATTTTAATCTGATGAAATAATTTTTTAAATTATTGCCCAGTGGCATATGAACTCTCCAGAGATAGAGAGAAAGACACAGAGAGAGGAAGCACTTCCTAAAGAGACATGGTCATGCTATAATCCCTTTTCCGCCATTTCTCTGTCCTGTCAGGAGTTTGGTCATGCAGCCAGTATGTTTTTTAAGCTGTGAGGGCCAGAGCTTGAGCCACAGTTGGCCATGTAGGATCAGGCTCCCATCGCATAGGACTTAATTCCTGTGCTATGGGGCTGGCCCAAAGTGAGAATTCTTAAATAATTTCAGTAGGAAAAAAATAATTATGAAGGTGATACATACTTGTAATTATGAAAACTGCAACATGTAAACAACACAGAAGTATGTAAAATGAGAAATAGGGGTCCACTCTAATTCCCTTTGGACCTTGACCCAGATAGTAAAATTGATGGAAATCGTTAAAGCACTTATAATTGAAATGGAATTATATGTGTGTGTGTGTGTATACACACACACACACACACACACACACACATATATATATACACATACACACACAAATAAATTATATGTAAACCCTATGTAGTAATATTGGAGTAAATATCAAGAAAGAACTGCAAAGATCTGAAGTGCAAAGGGGGCTACAGTTATTTTCATTTGAGATAAAAGAGGTAGGGTGAGGGACAAGGAAAGACCTCAGTAGGAAAGTAAATATTCAATACGATTTCCACAGGCACGGGTGGAAAAGGGAAGAACACAACTGACAAGGAATACTGTGTGAGAAGGTGAGGCAATGAGCGATTGCTGAGTATGTCGGGAGCATGAGGTACTGTGGAGAGTAGCAAGTTATACAACTAGAATGGCAGTTATGGATCATCCTGTGGAGAAATGTGAGTGGACATTTAACTGACAGAGACTTCATGGGGATATCAGGTCAATAAAAATTTCAAACAGGAGGTAAAATATTCAGCCTTGTTTCCAAATTAATTATGGGATTTATCAAATGTGGGTGCAAACAGAAGCTAAGGGGTCCATTTAAGAGAAAATTTCAAGGGGCCAGTTTGTAGCCTAGTGGTTAAGGGAGCTGAATGCCAGGTAGTTGACCACGTGGTTTGAGACACAGCAGGTGAATGTGCATGCCTGCCTAAAATCCCCAAAGGTGGGAGAGATGGAGGAGAAGGTATTTACAGTATGACCACGACCCATGGGGGTGCTTTCTTCTCTCCCTCTCTTTTTGTCTCTCTTTCTCCCAACAAGTGTGTGCACCCTCTGGGAAATTAGAGAGAGAGAGAGAGAGAGAATTTCAAGCAGGGCACGTGTGAACTCAGTTGATGGCAAAGGAAGAAGCGGGTTTGAGAATGACCACAAAGGCACGTTTTAGAAAGATTAAGAAGTGAGGAAGTGAGCTTGGAAGGGTACAAAGAAAATAAGGATTCCAACACAGTTTATCACTCTATGCAAGTCTTATTCCTTTCCACCTTGAAGCCAAGGATGAGGAATTTATTAAATATTCACATGCTCTGTCTTCTTCTCTTTCCATCTTTTTATCCTACCTATCTTCTAGAATCATCTTAATATTATCTTTCCCATGAAGACTCCCCACTAATTGAGAGGACATTGACAACTCTCCTACTTCAACAATGTCAGCAATCGAGATTAGCCTTCAGGCTCTTTTTGAAAGTTACAGTGACATTTTATAGGAACAGAAAGAATCCTGAGAACTTATGCTATTCTGTTACATATATTTATTATCTTTTTCCCCCTGCATCCTGGGTGAATACTACTATTACAAAAAACCTGTAGTTAACTAGGTCACATTATTTTGATCTCACATTATTTTCTTTTTTCTTAACTTTATAGCTGTAAAAACTCTACTTGTTTGTCTGCAAAAGTCCTTTTCTTCATTAAGTTTTATATTTCTCTGGCTCGCTCTCTCATTATTCAGTGGCCTCTCTTTCTGTCTTTCATTCTCTCTCTTTTCTTTTTTCCCCTTTTTTCTTGTATTATTTTCTACTATATAACTGTATCTTTCTGTCTTTCAATAGATTTTCATGTTAAACAAAGCATTGACAAACACCTTTGTTTTGTCTGCCTAACACCCCTTCAACTCCACTCTTTTTCCAGAGTTATAAAACAGAGTATGTGTCCCCAAGTCCAGGAATGGCAATGAGAGGGAGAGGCAGTTTCTCCTTGTGTCCTAGATGATAAACTATAAAGCTCACGTGGGTGGACAGCCATGTCTGATGCTCCTCCACTCGTTAGAGAACTGAGAGAAGGCTCTGGGCCAAGAAAAGTAAGCTCCACCCTCCAATACACACGCAAGGAGAGGAGCCGGAGAAGGCAGGAAGAATGTTCTAAATGTGTCTGAGACCCACTCACATTCTCATCCATGAGGTACCTTATATCTAATTTCCATATTCATGGTGGTTTAAATTGGATTCTGTTACTTGCAATCCAACAGCAAGCCTAGTTTCTTATCTGTCTGTCCATTTATTTTGAGTAGAAGTTGCATCCTTAAGATGGTTCAGGAAAATGCTTTATTTGAAAAGTAACAAAAATAACATCCATATATTAGGAAAAAAATCTACTCCTACTATAGTTCTGTAAAATCACAAAAAAGACATTTCTAAGCTTACAGATCAGTTCTTTTTGAAAAAATATCTATTGTGTGTTAAGATGACTGACACAGATTTACATGTAGCTAGATTTTACTAGTTTATATTTTAGCTTAATTATTCATGAAAATGACAGCTTTTTAGTATGAAATTTTGAATTAACATCCTGACTGCCATCAGCTGTAACATGTGGGGAAATCATATCATTTGGAAGCAGTTTTAATTGAATGATAGATACAGAAAACAGTTTGTGTTGCAAATTTTAATCTTATTATTCTTATTTATCTTCCATTAGAGACCAACCCCACTTCTGCTTTTTCTTCTCTCATTGACAATTCACAAGTGCAAATAACTTTTTGTTTTTTCCTTAGCAGGGTTTCTTTTCTTTCTTTTTTTTTTTTTTTTAGAGGTTTTTGCTATAGGGCGTGTGTGCTTGCCAGACAAAGAGAGACAGACAGAGAGATAGAAAGAGAGAAATCACCCCCCACGGGTGATGGCCACACCACAATCCCTTCTCCTCCATTCTCCTCTTGGGATCTTAGGCACGCACGCACATGCACCCGGTGTGAGTTTAAGCCACCGGGTCTGGGACGCGAACCATGGTCAACTACGTGGGAGTCCAGCGACATAGCCATTACGCTAACTGCTGGTCCCCCTTAGCAGGGTTTCTTGAAGGAAGAAGAATTATAGGAACGCTTAAATTATGTAATACCTGCCACTACCTAATTGTCTAAAAAATCTAAGGAGCACTTTAAGGATCATTTCTCTCATTTTTTATGACTAACATTTAAAATAATGGTACACACAATAATTTGAACGTTATGTGCACATAGGAGAAAGCCCACCTAATATGCCCATTTAATCTCTCATTTGCATCTCCAAATGCCTCTGCTTAATGGTGGGTTACAATAAGAAGCTAGAGAACTTCTTTTAAATTTCGATTGATTCATTTCTCTTTTAGAACTCTAGAGAGAGTATAAACTGTTTTAACATAACTTTACACAAATGTTTTGCCTACAACCAAGGTGTCTCTGTAAAGAATGAAATCAATAGTAATGATATTGTGATAAAGTTCTGGCAAATAGAGCCGCATGTAAATTTAATTAAACTCCCATCATTATTTAGAACATTAGAGAGCTAGAAAGGTTTTTAAAGCTGTGATTTTGTTTTCATCAGTATGTGGAAGCCCTATTTGGCGTGCCTCTCTGCAATAATTAGTAATTCTCTTCAAAGATGTACCAGCATAATGCGTTCCTTCTTTTATTCAGTTAAGTGTGTGGGTGGGAACTGTTTAACCTGAGTGTTTGAAACGCATCACCAACACTGAAGTGACATCCAAAATATTCCAAAGGAAAAGCTAATGAGGAATTCCTGGAAAAAGAGTAATGTGTTGGAGTTCAATAATGTCTTTCATCTTGAGAGTTTTCACATGGCAGTGAACCTGAGTGTCACATCTACAAGACAGTTTCATAAATAGCCACTGATATATTCTCATACAGGGAAGGAAGAAATTTCTCTAATAAGTAAATGTAAGAATCCCTGAAATACATGGAACTGAAAGAGTCAATGTTTTAACCTACAGGGCATTGAGTTCTTCTGTCCCACTATTTTTGACTTTGAGTGATTACTTTTTCAGCCAATGTTACATAAACAGGAAAAAAAAAGAAACATTTCAAATGTCTCAGGACGAAATATTTTCTTTTTTTCTTTTGCTATGTTTAATTATCTATCCAAAAAGATGTTATGAGTCTTAAATGAAAATGAATGTCCTAGGAGACTGACCATTATTTATATCCTTTCTCTGGACTCTCTTCCTCTTACTTATACTCCGATGTGTTGGCCTGCTTCTCAGTATCAACCCTTGTTTGTCTGGATCCTTCCCAGTTTCATTATTTCTTTTTGAATATCTATTATGTGTGTGTGTGTGTGTGTGTGTGTATAAAAGATTTTTGGAGAGATTTTCACTATAGTGCATATGTTCACTTAAGAGAGAGACAGAAAGCGAGAAATTACCCCCTAGGGGTATAGCCACACCTCAATCCCTTTTCCATTCTCCTCTCAGGATTTTGGGCACATACATACAAACATCTGGCATGAGTTTTAAGCCACCGGGTCCGGGACTCAAACAGCATTTGACTATGTGAGAGTCCAGAGATATAATCATTGTGCCATCTGCTGGTCTGTATTATGTATATATTTTTATAGAGCAAAAATTATAGAATTTTTTTTTAACAGAGAACTTTACATTTTTTGTCCGTTAAATGTTTGCTCCCTTTATCCCTCCTTCCCAACCTCTACCACCCACTCCCTTTCCCTTATAGTCTCTTATTCTCTCTATTATTGTATCTTTTGATCTTTTCATTCCTGCCATAAAGTGCAGGCATTCAGTACATATTAAGTGGGGATACACATTCTGTCTCTTTTGAAGTCTGACTCATTTTGCTCAACATTAACTCCTCTATATTCATCTCAGTTCCAAATCTGAATAACTTTCACTTTTGTTTTGGGTCTCTCCAAAAAAATTAAACAAGGTCTTAAAAATTCAGCAGCCTCTTCACACCTTTTTAAAAACATTAAGCCTCTATTTTGAGTCAGGCATTTTGTATGTTAGCATTACAAATATACAATTCCTCAAAAAGTGCACATCTCAGAGAAAACAAAGTTACACTTGTAACTATAATGTGAACAGTTTCACAATACAGGTATAAAAAATTTTGAATGGGGACCAGCAGTTGGTGTAATGGCTACGTTGTTGGACTCCCATGTAGTCAACTGTGGTTTGAATCCCAGACCCAGTGGCTTAAACTCACACCGGGTGCATGTGCATGTGGTCCCAAGATCCCAAGAAAAGAATGGAGGAGAAGTGATTGCAGCGTGGCCATCCCCCTTGGAGGGTGAATTCTGGGTTTCTGTCTCTCTGTCTTTCTCTGTTTTTCTAGCAAGCGTATGTGCCCTATAGAAAAAAACCTCTCCAAAAATTTTTTTCTTGAATGTGTAGAGCCATAGATAGTTCTCAACTACTTTGCAAAACACACTTACTTTAATCACACATAGTGAATCAGTTTATATTGAATAAAAGATCAGTTTTGCAAAAAGTACTCAATTTAATTTATTTTTTCTTCTATAGGAGCTCAAGAGGCAAATTTATCAAGAACATATGACAGAAAGATATTTTCATTTTGGCAAACATGGATGCAATCTCCTTCTAAAAAGGACTTTTTCACAGTTTACATAGTTCTTGCTTACATGTATAAATATTCCCTCTGACTTTTCTTTTAACTAAATCCCCTTTCTTTCAGGGGTCAGCATAGACCCAATCTTCAACAAGAAATCTAAGATAAACATATCCATAGGAATCTCTGTCTGCTTATTGCTTCACAACTTATTGGTTCTAATAAATCTTTGGCACTGGACAAGTTGTCATTGCTAGATAATAGATTGTAAAAGAAAAAGGGCCTGTGGCTTCCTACCTCAGTGATGAGGGAAAAAGATTATTTTGATGTGATAATTATGGCATTATGGCAGACATTTAAGTAGCATTGTTTCACTAATCCTTACTCTTGATAATATGTGTGTTACTATTATCTCCACTTTACATATGAGCAAACTGAGTCTCAGTTTGCTAAAGTGCTAAAGTGTTCATATACCTTATAAGCACAGCCAGGATTCACACTCAGAAACTCAGGTCTAATCTGGCCTAAATGCATGCTCTTTTTTTTTCTTTTTTTAATTCACTTTTCATTTTTTCTACAAGAAAGACAGACTGTGAGACAGCCTCCCCGACAGAGTCTTGGGTCTTGACAGTGCGATCTAGTCCTAGCTTCAAGTTGCACAAGATCATGGGCAACCACAAAACCAGCATACATAGGGAGGTCACTGCACCTAAACCAGGAACCTTCCCAGTGGGTCAGCTTCAGAAAGCTTGGTTTTACCAGAGCCATCATCTGAGCCCTAAATGCATGCTTTTAATCACTCAAATATTTACGTTGAGATTAAAATGTACTGAAAAGCCAATACATGTGTAAAAACTGTGTGGAAGCAAGTACATTTGTAAAAAGCCCTGTGCAATTTAATAGGCTCATCTGTACATCTCTGACACAAAAATAGGCTCTTTGACTTAGTGAAGAAACTTACCCACTCCTGAAATGTCTATGGAAAATCAAAACTCTGTAAAATATTAAAGGAGGTTTATTCTAAGCTAGTCTAAGTGACTACAGCTCAGGGAAATGTAATGCCAATGGGGAAAGTGCTTCTTAGGTAGTTAGGTCAGAGGTCACAGCAAATCTTTTATACATTTCACGAAAGCAGAAGTTGCAATCAGAGTTTTAAATCAATACATGGAGATTATTCATTAGTTTGGCCCAAGAAGGGAGGATATCGTGAAACAGTGGTGTGGAGTGAGAGGCTTACCGGTCGTAGGTAAATTTAGAAATTCTGTTATTTTCTAAAACTACAAGGCTTTATTTACAACTTGAAATCAGAAGGTAGAAAGGTTTAAGATTAACCTTAACATAGGTATCTTGAATCTTTTGGCCATAAACGAAATTGTCCTAAATAATTTTAACATGTGTTAGTTACTCTTTTTTTTAAATTTTAATATTGTATTGAGAGATGATTAATATATTATTATACACGTTTTCTAAATGGGTTCACTAAATTACCCATTACAGAACAGAAACTTGATTGTTAGTAACAATAAGAGTAGTAATAATAACTACAGTGTTTAGATGGTTTCTTTTTCCAGGCACTCCTGAGGTTTTTGCAAATTTAATGAATCATCACTACAATATATCTAGGTAAATCTAGGTAAATTTTTTTTTTTTTTTTTTAATTTTATGACCTGGGATTTTTTTTTAACTTCTTATTTTAGTTTACATTTTTTTATTTCATTTTCTTTTATACATTCAATCACATTATTTAGCTTACAAAGTGAGTATTTCAACATGTGAACATTTCTCCCTAGTTGAGTTGATAAAGCTATAAATTATCTTCAACAGATAAGTCTTTCATCCTTGTTGCTATCTAGCTTGCTCTATTTATCTGCTTTTAGTATTTTCCTTCTCATTTATTTGCTGTTGCTGCTAATATGAAAGCAGATAATCAAGCATATTAAAGTCTTGCTTAATATAAACTTTAATAGACTCTGAGTGAAAGTGTGAGGAAACTTTGGTAGATAAGATCGATGTGGTTTTATATGTGACTTTTGTGACTAATTTTAGCTTATAAACAGCAACTTGGGTTTTTCTTCTGTTTTTGTCATTGCTTTTTTTTGTTGTTTTCTTTTGGTTTTTGGTTGGTTTCTTGCACATTCCAAATGCCAGCAAAGTATGTGAATAAATCACATCTGAACAAAGATAAAAGAACAAGACGTTTCCATGATCACATTTTCAGCCTAGAACACAAATCTTTTTCTTATATGGAGTTTATCTTTTCTTTTCTTTTTTTTTATTGTGGAAATATGGCTCAGAAAAATGAAAGATTTTTTAAAATACAATCACAGGGGTGATTTCAATTTTGAGCCTGTGGGATCCAGTCAACTGAGAGGTTATGTGACTTTACAGAGAAAACATCTTACTTATGCCCCTCACTAGACGTGATTGTTGCCACATCCCAGGATGCCAAGGTATTAGAGTGCGAATCAGGGAGGTTTCCATGTCTGTCTAATCCAGCGTGTTTTAACCATTAAGCAGATAATATAATGGCTTAAAAGCTGATAGAAGGCAAGACAAAGCAGCTTATTCTTCATCTCTGAACATTGTGTCAGGTGAATCGAGGGCAAGGAGTAACATAACATAAGAGTATACCTATTTTCATGTTTCTGTACTTAGATATCTTTATTGCATGAATAGGCATGAGGTCTTTAGTTAACATGGTATCTTTCTTCCTTTCCTAGTTGAATGCTGAACCAGATGATGATCACAACCAAATAAAAAAGCACATGGGGTCACAAAATCACAATTGTTGATAAAGCTATTACTGAAGAGTGTTCATGTACAAGGAAGGTTTAATCCTGCAACCCAATCCTGAGCAGACTTGCTCACCCACTAGGGCAGGCCTCTTTCCATCAATTGAATTGGATGTGGTAATCTAAGAGAAAAGAATGGGCCCTGGAAGCCAATTTTTCATTCCCAACTCGTCTGATGAAACAGCTCAGCTCTCCTGGAGTAAACAAGGGGGAGAAAGAGGCAGAGGATTAAGTTAATGAGATTCCTTCCACATAAAAAGAAATAGGATGGAGAATAAGATCCCTAAGTTTCAGGGATGTACAAAGACGTTTCAAGTCAAATATTTTTTGTGCTATCTGTATACCAGGCTTTACATAATGTTCTATCATTTGACCTTGAAATATGTTACCATACCCCAATTCCACAAAAGTCACCATGAAGAACTAATTATTATTATCACCATTTAATGGATGAGGACACTTGAGTCTTAGAGAGTTTACTTGCTCAAAGTAACATGGATAATGTAACTGGAAGAGATAAGAGTCAAATACAGGCTTGTCTCATCCAAAAACCCATTCTTCCTACATCTTCAGTTATTTCCCATGTTAATAAAAAGCTAAGAAGTGGCCAGAAGGTGATGTGGTGCTTAAGGTGCTGGACTCTCACATGACTGAAACAGTTTGAGTCCCAGACCAGGCTTAAAAATCACACCAGGTGTGTGTGTGTGTGTGTGTGTGTGTGTGTGTGTGTGTGTGTCTGGTGTGTATACCCAAAATCCCAAGAAGAGAATGTAGAAGAAGGGACTGTGGCATGACCATCCTCCCTGGAGAGTGATTCCTCACTTTTACACTCTCTCTCTCTCTCTCTCTCTCTCTCTCTCTCTGGTGAGCACATGTGTCCTATGACAAAAAACTAGGGAAAAAAATTAAGTTAATACCTATCTAAGTAAATTAGTTTAAGTTAGAAACCAGTCTGAAGCTGTGTTGATGGGAATTTGATAGTTCATCGATAGAAAGTTCAGCCTGTGTTTTCCTTTTAACTTTTAAACTTGAAATCATTTTAGATTTACAAAAAGATGCAAAAATTACACAGAGAATTCCCATATGCCTTTTACTCAGATTCTCTTAGTAGTTAACATCTTATACAATTAAGGCATAATTATCAAAACAGGACATTGATATGCTACATTACTATTTATACTACAAACTGTACTCAAATTTCACCTTAGGTTTTGCTGCTAACTATGAATTTTTCTGAGAGCATGAACTGGTTCATACTCATTTTATAGCCAGAGTGGCCAAAGGTGAGGGTAGTTCAAATTTGAGAGACAGTGACTACGTGGGGAATGAGTAAGTGGATAAATGGGTTTCAGGTCCCATATTACAGCTTGAGCATGTGTGTGTGTGTGTGTGTGTGTGTGTGTGTGTGAGAGAGAGAGAGAGAGAGAGAGAGAGAGAGAGAGGGGAGAGAGAGAGAATGTGCTTCCCAGGTTTAGAAGCACATGAGGGAAGTCTGAGGCGATGATTTGAGTAAATAGTATTCAGAATTGCACTCCGCATTGTACTCTGTGAAACACAGCCCTTTAGAACTGTGAAAAATGTGTAAAAAAACCAGAAAGGGTATCCTTTTAAGACTGGAAGACAGATAGATATGGTGGAGTCCACTAAATGGGCAGATGGCTATGGTGTTACACTCATTTTGGTACGTGTGTATGTGCGTGTGTGCACACAAGTGTGTGTGCATGCATGTACATACGTGTGTGTGTATTTCATATCATCCTTCAGTAAGCACCTGGATGATACAGGCAGCAGCTGTTAGCAATCAAATCAGGATTTATAGGCAGGATTTA
This sequence comes from Tupaia tana, assembly GCA_026018925.1. Classification (NCBI taxonomy): domain Eukaryota; kingdom Metazoa; phylum Chordata; class Mammalia; order Scandentia; family Tupaiidae; genus Tupaia; species Tupaia tana. Next base: position 125,503,457 of record JAKSZU010000007.1, on the reverse strand, counting down.
GACTTGAACATTAAACCAAATCATAGAAACTCCTTTGCTTGAAGAGGAAATGCAGGCAGATGCTTTTAAAGCTTCTATTTTCTTTCTCACTGAACTCAGTAGAGATAACATTAATGAAGTGTGAATTTGCTATGACAAGGGTTTCTGAGAACTTCAACAGTAAACACTCTTTTATCTCAACCTTTATTATGAAAGAAAGTAAAACCAAGAGAAAGGCGATATTTAAATCACAAAATTCCTGTTAGTAACTTAATGGACCCTAAAATGGCAATTTTTCTTGCTGCTTTCCCCACCTCCTGGTAAGCAAAATTAAAATATTAAAGTAACAAAGTTTAGAAAGGCAAGAATATGGCATTTTTCTTAGTTGGTATATGAAAGTGTTATGAGAACTGAATTTTCTCAAGAAGTCCTACTTCTTAAATGTTTTAATTCTTTTATTCTTGTTCTTTAGATGGAAGACGTCATAGCACGTATGCAAGACGAAAAGAATGGAATTCCTATTCGGACTGTCAAAAGCTTTCTTTCCAAGATACCTAGTGTCTTCTCTGGTAAGTCTGCATTTAGCATAGCTCTGTTTTCTCCAGCACGTTTCACTAACTAAAATCTATTCCAGCTCTTCACTGTGGAATTTCTGTCCCTAACTATAAAATGTCCATGGCATGTTTATCATCAGCTTAGACACTTGAAATCATAGTGACAGAAAGCAGAACCAAAAACCCCAACCTTCCCGTAAGATAGTGAAGACAAAATGAACAAATATGAATCTACAGCCATTATATTGAATATATAAAGATATATGAAACAATGTTTTCATATCTAGGAACATATATCTTTATATATATTTATAAATAAATAGAATAATGAGGGTTGAGGAAAGAGTTCCTGCAGAGCATGGATGAGTTGAGCTTGCAGGGACCAAACTTAAGAGAGCAGGGAGGGGAGAAAGGGACAGACAGACTGGGTCAGATTATGAGGATCTTTTAATTTTTTTTTTTTAATATTGATGATAGTATGTGTACTCATAAGAAAAGAGAGAAGCACCTTTGACAGGGTTTCATCACACTGTGATCCCCTTTCCTTAACCCTCCAACTTATCAGTATTTTGGGCATATGCACACCTAGTGTGTTTTCGGGCTGACCTAGGAATCTGAACCCGTGGTTAACCATGTGGCTTCCAGCACTGCAGTTCATGTCGCAAGGCTGAGCCTATGAGGGTTTTTGAAAGCCAAATGAAGGAATCTATTTCTCATATATGGTAACAGATAGAGACTTCTAAACATTTTTGTAGAAGATGTGATGATGAAAGAACTGGATGAATTAGTATTTAGTAAGAGTCCTTGCCACCCTGGTAGGTTAAAGCTCTTGCAGGAATAGTTTGAGTATTGTTTGATAGCCAAGTACTGAAAGAATAGAGGGAGAAAAGCATGAGTTTGGTGGAAAAATGGGCATGCAGAATAAAAGAGACCACAGCAGCTTGTGCTGCTAAGACACTGTGCTCTATTGGGAATCCCAGGTTCTATTCCCATTCCAACCTAAAACCAGGAATAGTGGTGTATGCCTGTAATCCTAGAACTTAAGGAGACTGAGGTAGAAGAACCTTGAGTTCAAGCCTGGCCTGGCAATGTAGTAAAAGAAGAGCAGGCTATGATGATGCACACTTTTGGTACCAGCTGTAAGGTTGAAGCAGGTGGATCATAACATGATGACACCATCTAAAATAAATAAAGAATGGATGTGGTGCAGTCTGTTTTTTTGTTTTTTGTTTTTTGTTTTTTTTTTGAAAGGTTTTTGCCTTGAGGTTCATGTGCTCACCAGAGAGAGAGAGACAGAGGCAGTGAGAGGGAAGTGAGAAATCATCCCCTCAGGGGGATGTCCACACCACAGTCCCTTCTCTTCCATTGTTCTCCTGGGATCTTGGGCACACATTCTCATGTGCCCAGCATGATTTTGAAACCAGTAGGTACAGGACTCGACCTGTAGTTGGTCATGTGGGAGTCAGCGATATAACTACTATGCCATCTACTGACTCCCTGTTTTGTTGGTTTTGTTTGTTTATTTTAAATTTTGAGACTGAGAGAGAAAAGAATTGTTGTCAGAAATAAAACCAACATGTTTGATTGGAAGCATCTAGAGAAATCTAAGAGAAAATGAGTAATAGTTAAAAAAAAAAAAAAATCTGTGTTCTGGGGGCCAGCAACAGGTGGTGGGATGCTTAAAGCACTTGACTCCCACACAGCCTACTGCAGTTCAAGTTCTGGACCCAGCAGCTTGAAAATCATGCCAGGTACATGTGCATGTGTACCCAAAATCTTTAAGAGAGAGCAGAGAAGAAAGGACCAAGACATGGCCATCCTCTTGGGGGATTATTTCTCACTTTCCCTTTCTCTATCTCTTTCTGTCTCTTGCTGGCAAGAACATATACCTTATGGTAACCGCCCCCCCCACCCACCCCCGGCCAAAAAAAAAAAAAATAGAAATAAAATCTATGCTCTGACTCCATGAGTCAGTGTAGGCCTTGTTTGTAGGGACTGGGGTGTGCTGAGACCTCTGGAAGAGTGAGGTCAGATTGGCTCTGCCAATCAGTGAGTAATGAGAGTAAGGAGGCTGATTTTTTTTTTTTGGAGAAGTTTTTGCTATAGGGTGCATGCACTCGCCAGACAGAGAGAGACAGAGAGACAGAAAGCGAGAAATCACCCCCCAGACGGGATGGCCATGCCGCAATCCCTTCTCCTCCATTCTCCTCTCGGGATCTTGGGCACGCACGCACGCACATGCGCCCGGCGTGAGTTTTAAGCCACTGGGTCCGGGACGCGAACCGCGGTCAACTACATGGGAGTCCAGCGACATAGCTATTACGCTAACTGCTGGTCCCAGTAAGGAGGCTGATGTGAGCATGGCAAAGGCACACTGATGGGATCTTAGGCAAGAGTGCTGTGATGCTGTGATGCTTCCTCACAGATTGGGATAAGGGAAGTTCAGTGAGCAAAGGGGAGGAATCGAGCTAGCAGGCCCAGGCCTGCCCAGGTTTGGGTATTGATGGCTACCTTGCACTCCAAGAGAAGAGAGGGAGCTGGCGCCCATCGGGGCTGTCATGGAGTGACATTTCCTTCTAACAGAATGTGTCCTCAATTTTTCCAGTGACTTTCGTTTCCATTTTGTTCCAGTTTCTTGTCTTCTTTGACATGCCCTGTAATTTCCACATCTGTGACTCTTCTCTTCTCCCCATCACTCTTAGCAGCCTTCTTTCTGACTTAAATTCCATTCATTCTTTAACTGTCAACTCATAGGACTCTTTGGTGAAAACTATCCTGGGCTGCTTTTCTCTGCACTGTCGAAAACCTTGGATTTTTGTCTCTTTTAGGGAAGTTGTTATGTCTACTTAAACTTAAATTTATTTATATTTGTTCTATATGCCCAGGTAAACCTCAAATTCTCTGAAGTCAAAGATGCAGAGAATCAATGTTATATCTAAGCACACATATGAAAATGTTACTCATGTTTTGATGAGTTAATAAAAGGGTGGCCTTATGTCCTTCAAAATCCAGGTAGATAAGCACACCAAGTTGTTCACTGACTCTGGGAGCTCTGGTCAATTCAACCATGCATGGCCTATCAGGAATTCAATTCAGGAATTTTTATGAGAATACCGTAGTCTAAACAAAAGAGGTTTACTTGTTTGATTAAGCTGAGCTGCAATTTGAGGTATCTACTATACTGGAGTTTAACATTTTTGATTGAGTTTGTTATACCCCAGCAGCAACACAATGGCAATATTTTTAATTGACAATATAAAAATTTTAATTGAAAAGTAGGATTGGACATACAGAGTGGGAGTGAATTATGACATCCTCGATAATTGTTTTAACATTTACTGATGTAAAACAACAGTGGTAGCTATTAAATAAAGAGGGTATCAATGGCATTTTTCACATGCATATAATTAGGTTCAAATTACCATTCTGTATTCCCTAGAAACTTTTCAGAAGCTTCTGTATCACAGTTTCATTTAGATGCTTTGCTCTAGATTTAATTGGTTTGTTTAATATTACATCTAGTATTTAGTAGCCTCTTTATGATAATGTCCCTACATTTTAATGTTCTCAAGCCCCATTACCTCACTAGAAGTTTTTAGTCTGTTTTTAATTATTTTACCCCCCAGATATTTTTATGGTGCTTGGGGATTGTAAATTCCTGTGACCTTTTGTTGCCCAACTTGCCATCTGCTGTTTGCTCTCCTGGCTTTTTACTTCTCCTTCTCCTCTCTGAGCCTGCCTTAAATTCTGCTGCAGAGCTACTAATGAAACAGGGATATACTAACTTAATCTTCAGTAAGACCAGGAACCAATTATGATGAAGGTCTGTGATGTTTGAGAGAGGGGTAGCACAATCACTGTAGACTGGAGTCTATCCTTCCTATGGACTGTTTGTTCCATGGGGGAGAAAGGATCTCACATATTACTTGTTTATGCTCCTTAAAGCTGATACTTCCATTGTGGCCCAGGGACTAATTGTATCAGCATCAGCTGGAAACTTAATGGAAATGTAATATTTGTCCCAGTTGAGATATTGCAGTGGTAACATAATGCTCTGTGATTCTGGAAGCCATGTGGAGGATCAGGGTCTGTTTTCTGGCTCAACCTGTACATGCCAGGTATGATCATGGCTGGCTTAAAGGCTTGTGGAGGGTGAGGTGTGGATTACAGCATGAAGGCCTGTTGGCTGTATCTTTCTCTTTGTCTCTGTTTTTCTCATGAAAGAAAACAAGGGAGAGAGAGAAGAAGGAAGGGAAGAAAGAGAAATGTGGTATCTGGGCCTCCCTTAATTCCATAAATCACAACTTCAATCTTTAAAAAATTTTATTTACTATTACTATTTTTCAGTTTGCAGTAGGGTACATGAGCTCATCATAGCGATACAGAGCGAGGAAAGGAGGGAAGGAGAGAGAGAGAGAGAGAGAGAGAGAGAGAGAGAGAGAGAGAGAGAAAGCTGCTTGGTCCAGGAGTCATACCATGGTCGGCCATGTGGGCGTCTAGCAACTCAACCACCATGCTACCTGCTGGCCCCACAACTTCAATTTTAACACTGAAGTTTAAACACTGTCTTAAGACAGCTAGACAGCAGGGTAGGACCAGACTCCAGGGAGCACTCTCTATATCACCCAGGGTGCTAGGCTCAATGGCCAACTAGCTTGTACAGATCTTCCTGTTTTCACCTTCCCTGCAATCTGGTCTCAATCAAGACTACCCTGGTCCTTCTAATGATGCTTTTGTTTGTTTTCACTTGGAAGGGGGGAATTATGGCGAGGAAGACGAATCTAGTTCCTTTTCATTCCTTTACTTCCAATCCAAGAGCATCTGCAATCCCTAATATTGATAGATATTCACCAGTATGTGAAGAAATGAGCACTACCCAGCTCCATAAGGCACCACCATACATGGGGGCCAGAATAGTTCCCACATCTGTACATGCGACCAGCTATATTCAGAAAGGGGTGCTGCAATCCCATACCCCAGTGTATCTGTGATCCAGACCAGAATCATGCCAAAGAATCCTAATACAAATATACTTTGCCTAAAAATAGGGCTTATTGTGTTTTCTGATTTTATTTTTCCTGTTAAATGCATTTCCTCTAGCTAAACTTCCAAGACTTTTAACTGTTTTGAGATTTGGAGTTTTTCATTTCACTGCCCTGGTTTCTGTAGTCCAAGACCGAGAGGGGGGACCTTTGTATAATTTCTCTATGCTAGTCCTTTGAATCCTTGGGTGGGTGATGTCCTTGAGTGGGTCCTATCAAAACATTTTTTCCCCGGAAATGCCTTCTCAACTGCAGAGGTAGCTCAGGCAGCTCCATGGTAGTATGTGACCTGGCACCTCAGAACCTAAGAGACGAGATTGTTGGTGGACACTAACCAGAGCCTGCCCTATCAGATCTCTCTTCCCTGGGATTCTGTTGAGATTCCTAGAACATCAATGAAGTGTACATATGTGTGTCTGCATACATGTGCTGGGGTATTATAAACCTGGGGTCTGGACAATGGGCATGTGAAGAGAGAAGCAAAGGAAGCCTATCTATAGGTTGAGAACAATAATGCGCATGAGGAAAGAAGAACAGAGAGGATGAAGCCGTAAGTGTCAGGGTCCTGGCAGCTTTGCAGCAATTCCTACGGTCATCAGAAGCACAGTCCTGCAATCTGCCAGAACCTTGCTCAGGTTTCCTAATCTCCTTTAAGCCCACCTTTTATTTTTACTGTATTCTCTACTTCCCTTTTGTGTTATGAACTTTTCCTACATTAATAGTTCTTCAAATGAATATATTCAGTAATCATGTCCTATAACACATGTACCAGACACGGAGTCCTTATGGTTGCAAAATAAATAAGTCTATATTAAAAATGTTATAAAAGGGAAATTCATATTTTGATCTGGAACAAATGCAGATCTAGCACCTAACTACAGCAGATTCCTTGGTTCTTAGGAATGCAGGTATCCAAACCCAAACTGCAGGCATTCTAATTCTAATTTATTAGGACTGGCTAGAAGCTGGGAATTTGTATTTTTAAACTGATTTTTTAAAATATAAGATTGGCATCTGCTAGTCTTAGATGCATATTACTTATATTTTCTTTCTTTTTTTGTTTTATGGTTTTTTTGGTTTAATGTTTTGCCAAAGGGTGTGTGTGCTTGCTGGAAAGAGATAGAGACAGACAGTGAGAAGGAAAGTGAGAAATCATTCCCTCAGGGTGGATGGCCATGCTGCAATCTCGTCTCCTCCATTCTCCTCCTGGAATTTTGGGCACACATGCATACATGCCTAGCATAATTTTCAAGCCTCTGGGTCTGAGACTTGAACCGTAGTTAGCCATATGGGAGTCCAAGATTTTAACTGCCATGCCACTTTCTGTCCCACCCCCCTTTTTTAATTCAATTTGGTGAATGTTGATCAAATACTCACTATATTCCAGTTACTATACTGGTCTTTAGAGGCTAATAGTTTAATTTTAATGGGAAAACTGATTACATATACATACTAAATGTTCAACTAGTATGATGGACCAAGTTGAGTTCTGTTAGTAGAAGTTTCAAAAGTTGGTGTGAAGCAGGACAGTTTAAATGCTATCACTTTGTAATCTGAGCTTCAACGAAGAACCTGGATTATATGTGCTTAACTTCCAAAAGAAGTACCTTTATGAAGCTTTGGTGTCATGGTATCAAACTTTTTAGAGTAGACTGATCCATGATTATAGGTTTGAGATTTTAAAAAGCTTATGAGAGAAAGAGAGAGAGAAATGGAGAGAATCCCCTACAGCACTCTCACGCCATGAGCCATACCTTGCCCCAGCCAGCCTTGATCACATCATAGGCATGTATGCTCTGACACACATTCAGGACCTTCGCATTTAGGCCCCAGTGCATAGAGGGCTGCATTGCCTCTGTGGCACTGGCTGTCCCATGTTTGCTAACTTTTGCAGAGTTATAATCAAAGATACTTACATCACATTCTCTAAGTTTCTTATGAGACAATCAATGAAATAAATTTATTCTATAATAAATTATCAAGACAATTTTGTCTTTGAAGATAAACTTGACTTTTTTTTTAAAAAAAAGGAAACATATAACCTGTTTTCCTTTTTATTGTTTTTCCTCTAGTTGCCAGGAAGTTCATTGCTAAATTTGATGTTTTAGTCATAGTTCCTCATTTTGACTCAACACTGACATATCTACCTTCTGTTCTCTTCCCATTGGTTTTCGTATCTTTTATTATTATTTTAGTTCAGTGTGCGTAAATGTGGGAAGACATTAATGTTATAAATTGTTTCAAGTCGTATCTTGGTGGTGTAAACTAAATTCTGAAGAAATATCTAAGTGAATGCTGTATGTTAAGAAATGGTTTGGGGCCAACAGGTGGTGTGTGGTTACCAGGTTGCTTACAGTTTGAGACCCAGACCTGATGGCTTGAAAATCATGCTGGGAGAGTGTGCTTGTGTGCCCAAAATTCTGATGGGAGAAGGGATTGTGGTGTAGCCATTCCTCCTGAGGGGTGATTTCTCACTTTCCCTCTCTCTCTGTCTCTCTCTCTCCGCAAGTACACATACCCTATGGTAAAAATCTAAATAAAGAAACAAAAAAAAGGCAATGGTTTGGCCCAGAATCCTCCCTGTGCGGTGAGTCTACCTCTTGGCTAGGAACAAAACACTCCAAGGCAATATAAAGCGAAGAAGAAGTAGCAATATTACTGCATGAGAATTTCATAAAAGGGCTCATGCAGTTTTACACAATTGTGTCTTCAAATTAGAACAAAAACAACTCTAAAGTTAAAAATCTATTTGCAGATTTACTGAGGATTTTCTCTAAATGAATGCTGTAAGTCTTATTCTTACATGATAGCTATTTCCCTAGCGCTCATATCCTGTACCTTACGATGTTTAGTCATCCTCTCAGCTGAAAATCTTTGGTAAATCAAACTGTGACATTCATATCAGCTGAAAAGGCTTTGTATTTAAACTCCAAATGTAAGCAGAATAGAGATACAAATCCAGATGGAGCACAAAAGTTTATGAATAAAAGAGGAAATGATTAATGTTACTTTGTTCAGACTATTTGGTACAGTCTTTGCAGTATTTTACAACTATCCTATTTACCTTGACTACGTGCATATTTGAATGAAGCAAGATTGACAACAGGTGTTTAGTTGCTTTACAAGATGTTGAAATAGTGTTTTTTTGTGCTTTGTTTCTTGAAAATGTATTACATTATATAACATTGAATAACATTGAGAAGTATATTTTGACTCATAATCATGAAATTTGTATAAAGTTTAAATACATCATAGCGTATAATAAATAGGCTCTGAATCGTGATGAGAGGAAAAATGGCTTTTGAATATGTTAATGATTTAAAAGAGTTTTTTTAAATAGAAGTTTGCTATTTTGGTGATATCTATTCTGTGTGATTTTTACTTTGAAGGAAAATATTAGTAAGTTGAAAATTACTATGTGGCTAGTGACTTTAAATACATTAGTTTTATTCCTTTTGACATTTAAAGGTAATTATTGTTTATCTTCATTTCATAGAGATGAAAATGGAGAGAGATTAGAGAGGTCAAACTTTTGTCTCAATTTTGCATGCCCAGTTTATGAATATTTGAACCACAATGGAACCAGTTCAAAATCTGATTCCCTGTCACCACCACTATGGGTTGCCCCCATGTGTGTTGTCCTTTGCATAAAAGCACTTGTGTTGTTTCATCGTGACACACGCACAAACATATCAGAGTCTGTAGATTTCTGGGTACCAGAGAGTCTTACATTTGTCTCCCAACTTGCTTCTCCCCCCGAGATGTACATTCTTTGGAGCACTCATCCAGAAGACCTGAGCTTTTGTCTTAGTTGTACTATGAGGAGCCGCGTGACCTTGTGTAAACCACTGCTGTTTTGTTAGTTTATTTCCTTCTTCCATGAAAAAGAGAGACAGAGAGAAAGAGAGAGGGAGGGGGGAAAAAGAGAGAGAGAGAGAGAAAAACAAGTACCCTCACAGTGTCCTCTTGTCATGATCCACCTTCCCACCCCACCCCCAGTTTCTGCTGGCCTTTGTCAGAGTTATGTGCATACTCACCAGCGATAGAGAAGTCTGACAGTGTGAATGTAGAACCTTTCCAAAATGGGTCTAGTTGTGGTATCACTGTACTACAGCCTGGCCTCTCACTGCAGTTTCTTTACCTCTAAGATTTGGAGAGTAGACTTGGTGATCTCTAATGTTTCTTTGCACATAACTGTTATAATTAAGAAAACCCAGTGAAGAGAAAGGAGTGGGAGAAATATTAATTTTAAAAAGAACATACTAAACAGACTAGACTACTCACAAAGTAATTGGAGTGGTAACATATCAACACATAGCTCCCTGTTTTCTCTCTCAGGGCAATGTCATCCATGACCATGACTTTAATTACACATTTTTCTGCAGCTTTCCAAATGTATTACTCTAGTTCAGGCCTTCACTCTGAATTCTGAACTCAGCTTCCTGTAAATATTTCCTCTTTCATATTCCAAATAAACTTTGAACTCAACATGTCCAAAATGAGAGTCATAGTCTTCTCCTCTTCCTGGTTCTCTTCTCGGTAAAGACTGTATGCGCAAGAAATGAATCACTTTGACTTTATTTCAGTAGTCACCTCCCTCAAATATATTACCATCAATGAGTGCTGTCAATTTTTTCTTCTAAGTAGCCATCAAATATCTTGGCTTATTACCATTTCCTCTTATATTGCTCTAGTCCAAAATACAATCTCCATGTATCTGAACTATCACATTCACTCTGCACCTCATCTTCTCTTTCTCCACAAGGTAGTTACACTGTTATTTTCAAGTTGGGAATCTGACCAATTAAAATCATTGTTTTCACCTCAGAATTAATATAAAGTCCTTATCAAGGTCTCTCAAGGGTAATAAAAACTTTTCTTTTACTTTCTTATAACCTATTCCAGGAGCCTATGAATTAAGATAACAAAAGAAAGATTAGTAAAGGAAAGTATATACATTTTTATTGGTGTTATTATATTTATATGCCCTAGGAAGCTTCATTGAAAAGAAATGACCCCCCCTAAAAAATGGTTAGGCTTGGAGGTTTATATACCATTTTCACGAAGGGCAATAAATTGTTAGATAGTGTCTAGGAAATATATATAGGAAACTAAAGGAAGATAAGAGTTATTTTAGTAATGCTTATTTGTACAGGTTCATCTTGCTGTCAACTGCCCATTTCTAGTGACAAGAATATTCTTTTTTCCTGTTATCAAAGGCACAGTTTTCCTATGGGAAATTCATGCCCTGCTTTTAGGTAGAAATGGGGAGACCACAGACCCCTTTTTATTTCCGTTTCAGTTGACTTTAGTTCAAAATAATCTATGTAGTGAAATGGCTTATTTTGGGGTGGCATATTCTGATCCCCTTCACCCCTGTACAGCAATATGCTTCCACGCTGCCTGCCTCTCATATCTCATTTCTTAGCACTCTCCCTCTTGCTCTTTTTGTTCTAATTATAGGGGTCACTTTTCAATTTCTGCCTTTACCATGCTCCTCTTGCTGTGGGACTTTCCATTGCTGTGGTTTCTTCTCTCTCTGATAATTTTCCAAAGCTCCTCACGCCTTTGCACATCTTCGAGTTATTGCACAAGTGCTCCTGTTTTGCCTGGCTAAGTGATTCATGCTTTACAGAGAAACTTCAATGACACTTCCCAATGCATTTGGAAGGCTGCATAAAAGTTTGTAATTAAAGTCATGATCATGGATGATGCTGCCTCCTTTTCTTCTTTGCTCCGTTAAGATCCACCCAACTAGGTCTAGACTAGCTTTCTTTCTTATGTGGTCTAATAAAACCACACTCTTTTCTTTCAGTGAACTTTATTTTATAATTATAAACTCATTAATGGTAGTATATGATTAATATCTGTCTCCTAGACAATAGAGTAACCTATAGCAAGTTTTCATATGTTCACTGTTATAATCCCAGCATCAAAATCAGCATCTAACATCAGAGGAGTTCATTTAACATTTGTTAAATGAGTATATAATGATTGTAATTTTTAGAGGAAATATTTGCATTTACATGGAGAGTAGTTATGGTTTTGTAATTGTGTGGTTTTGTCAACTATATAAGTTCTTTGATTTTAAAAAACCTTTTGCTAAAATTTTTAACCTTTAGGAAACAGCAGATGGGGTAATGGTTACGTTGCTGGACTCCCATGTAGTCGACCATGATTCAAGTTCTGGACCCAGTAGCTTAAACTCACACCAGGCACATGTGCATGTGTAACCAAAATCCCATGAGGAGAATGGAGGAGAAAGGATTGTGATGTGTTCATCCTTCCTGGGGAGGGATTTCTCACTTTCTGTCTCTCTGGCAAGCACACACTCCCTATAACAAAAATCCGTCAAAGAAACAAAAATATTTAACTTTTAAATTGTGTTCAACTGAATAAAAAATTTTCTCTGAATTTATTTTATTCACAGTAAAATAATAAAAAGCAAGATCATATTTATTTATTTATTTATTGAGAGGTTTTTGCTATAGGGCATGTGCGCTCGTCAGAAAGACAGAGAGAGACAGAGAGACAGAAAGTGAGAAATCACCCCCCAGGGGGGATGGCCACGCCACAGTCCCTTCTCCTCCATCCTCCTCTTGGGATCTTGGGCACGCACATACATGCGCCCAGCGTGAGTTTTAAGCCACTGGTTCCAAGACTCAAACCTCAGTCAGCTACATAGGAATTCAGCAACATAGCTATTACGCTAACTGCTGGTCCCGCAAGATCATATTTATTAATTTATTGATTTCTTTGAAGCAAATATCTATAGCTAGCTATACCTGAAGACCTGAAGAATCCTTTTTTTTTTTTTTTAAGAAATTTCTGCCTTACAGAGTGTGCACTCACCAGAGAGAGACAGAGACAGTGAGAGCAAAAGAGAATAATTATCCCCAAGAAGGGATGGCCACATTACAATCCCCTCTCCTCCATTCTCCTCCTGGGATCTTGGGCATACATACATACGTGCCAGCATGAGTTTCAAGTCACTGGGTCCGGGACTCAAGCCCTAGTCTGCCATGTGGGCATCCAGTGACATAATCACTACGCCATCTGCTGGCCCCAGAATCCTATTTTTTAATAATACATTCAACATGCCTTGGATTCTTACTGTGTTGTGAGCATTTTCTTTTCAGGCCAGGATATAGGAAGTTAAGTCATGATCTCTGTCCTGATCATGTCATGATCACTCTGTAGTGAGGATTTAGACAAATACACTAAGTGAGATAATTTCCATCACTGAGGTGAACCTATACTGCCTGGGGTCCGAAGATATTTCTTGGAGAAGTGACATCAGAGTTTCATTGGAAAGCATGAATCACACTTAGGCAGGCAAAATGGGAGCACTTGTACAATAACTCAAAAGTGTGAAAAGGCATGCGGAGCTCCAGAAACTTCAAATATTATAGAGTGACCCTCACACAAAGATGAAGTGTTTAGAGAGTGTAAGAGATGAATCTGGAGAGGAAAGCAGAAGATAGTAGTTGGAATCTCAACGAGTTAGGATTTTATCATGAAAAGAATAAAGAGCAATTGACAAATTTTAAAAAGGAACATAGCATTATTGATTTTGTTAAAGCAGAGCTATAAAGAGTATCAGTTTGTAAAGAAGGGAGAAAAGGCCGGGGCCCTGGCTGCAATCTAGAACAGAGATTACAAAGGCCTGATGCAAGGCAGGCAGTGGGATTTTAGGAAAGAAAAAATAGCATGTAAGGGAGACCTTTAGCACTTAGAAAGGTCTTGATGGGCCGGCAGGTGGTGTGGTGGTTAAGGCACTGGGCTCCCATGTGGCTGACCATGATTTGAGTCCCATGCCTGGTGGCTTGCTTTCTTACTTCTCCTCTCTCTCTCTCTGATGAGCACATGTGTCCTATAGCAAATTAAAAAAATAATAAAAATAACAATAAATAAAATAGAATAATTTTTTTTTTTTAAAAAGGACTTCCTTACTGGTTCATTGGCAGATTAGGTGTAAGGGTGGTGAGAGGGCAGGTAAATCAGGGAGAAGGCATCACCAACAATGACACTCATATATGAACGATGTCATACATACATGAAGGAATGCACAAAGATGCCTTTCACAAATTCACTGGAGGACACTCTTTTTCTTCATAGAGGTGATGGGGAAGGGATGATAAATTTTGGATGATAAATTATTGAATTTCAAATATTCATTGAACAGCCAGATGAAATAGTCAGGTAACTGTTTGATATATAGGTTTATGAACTCATGGGGATTTGTAAAAACACATTATGTGGTTTTTAAAAAGAATTATTTATTTAATTTTATTTATTATAATAGTGCTTTTGATTTTTAATTTGCTATAGGGCATTTGTACTCACCAGAGAGAGAGGAAAAGTGAGAAAGCAAAATGCCAGGTCCAGGACTTGGACTGTAGTCAGTCACGTGGGAGTCCAGAACCCCAACCATCATGCCACCTGCTGGCCACAAAAACAAATATTTGAAACTGATGGGCAGATGAGATCACTCTTGAAGTTGTAGCAGAATGAGAAAATCAGAGAACCAAAAATGATGGGCATCTGTAAAATAGAAGCCATTGGGGAAGAGCAGAATCCATGATTCCCACATGCTCGCTCTTAGGTCCAGGTTAGTAAGATTGTTGGACTGAGTCCAAATGGACCAGCAGGGGAGTCAAGTTTAAGGAATGATGCTCTCGGAACCATAAAGACCTCCTGTATATGACCAGGCATCACCCTGTGCTATGCCTTGAGATCTAGTGCTCAAAGATAAGGACTCCAGTGGTTTTATTCAAGTCTTAACAAAAAAATAGTCAGCACATGAAGTCCAGAATATCCATTAGCCTACTTTATGCAAAGTGGATCATGATCTGTTCACTATCAAAGAGTGTGGGGAAGTTATGAATATGCCATGATATATCAGCTTAAAACCAATGCTTGGCCAAATCATAACATCTCTAGAAATACCACCACCTTTGCTCATCCCCTCCAAATTAACCTAACAGAAAATAAAATGCATGTTCCAAAAGGATGCTCTGTGGTATTGTCCCATTCTTGACATTCAGTAATTATATTACTCTGTCATGGAGAAAATAGGGCTTCACCTGCTGGATGAGTTCCATTTCCCTCCATGAATTGACTGGAAAATTACTGGGTTTCCAATGTAAGCCACAGCAGGCAATAAACCCGAGTTCTCTTCTTAGTTCTTTGTAAATGGTGTAGATCTTCATTAAATTCGATTTGACCATTCTTGTGAAGCAGCCCACTGAGATCATAAAAGTCTGTAGGACTACCTGTTGGCAGCTGTCAAATAAAAAGGTGCCTGTTAAACCAGGTCATTTTTAATGTGTTTGAAGATTGAACTTACTGAACTAAATCTCAGAAGTAAGCAGGTGCCTACTTCAGATCACTAGGTTCTGTAAAAAAGGAGAGAAAATTGTCAAAAATTAACAAGGAGTTTTAGTCAGCCATTCCTTTGTTTCATATATTTCTGTCTTTTTTTAAAAAAATTATTTATTTATTTCCATTTGTTATTGTTATTTTTTTTTCTTTATTTGATGAGAGAGAGAGAGAGAGAGAGAGAGAGAGAGAGAGAGAGAGAGAGGAGAGAAAGGGAGAAAGGGAAAGTGAGAAAGCAAGCCACCAGGTCCAAGACTTGAACCATGGTTGGCCATGTGGGAATCCAGCGCCTTTATACACCACACCACCTGCTGGCCCCTATTTCTGTCTTTTATGAGCTTTAGAAGTTTCTTCATCACAGGCATGTTGATAATTAAGGAGTGTGGTCTCTTAGTCATTCTTTTACAACTTCCATTCCTCATTTGAGTTTGTCATTTTTAACGTGATATCACATGTATGGCATTCCACCAATTGGCAAGAGCAAAATTTATGATCAGACTTGTTGAGGGCCAGCAGGTGGTGTGGAGGTTAAGGCAACTGAATCCCATGGGGCTGACTGAGTGGCTCATGTCTTGGTCCCAGTGGCTTGAAAACATGCAGAGTGAGTGTGTGCCCCAAATCCGCAGAGGAGAGTGGAGGAGGATTATGGCATACCCAACTCCCCTGGGGTGTGAATTGTCACTCTCCCTTTCTCTCTACTTTTTTATGTACCTGCTGAGTGCACTAAAGCACTAACTAAAGGAACAAAAATTTGTTGAGTAGTCTTTTTATCATATGAGCGTGGCTAACCTTAAGTTTTAGGATTCAGAAAAGCATTGTTTGTTGTTATTTTGCTATAGGGCACATGCACTTGATGGAGTCAGTGAGAGAAAGAGACACACAGAGAGAGAGAGAGAGGGAGAGAGAGAGAGAATGAGAAAGCACCTCCCGGGGGGTAGGGATGGCCATACTGCAATCCCATCTCCTCCTTTCTCCTCTAGAGATTTTGAGCATGCATGCATGTGAGCCTGGTATGTTTTATCAACCCACTGTGTCCAGTACTCCAACTGCTCAGTCAGCCATGTGGAATCTACCTGTCTTAACATCTACACCATCTTCTGGCCCCTAGAAAAGCATCTTTAATTCTCCAAAGCCCATTCCAACCATTTTTTCCTCACTGTTCTATTTGTCCTCTCAGCAAATTTGATAACAAAAGAAGCCCTAATTAGTGTCATGCTGAAATAGTTTAATAGCATGGAAATAGGAATTATTGTATTTCATATTACTAGATGTGGAATACTTACCTATATTTTATTGGGTCATCAGAAAAGTCATGATGCATTTTTGCATAGAAAAACATAGAAAAATGTGTCATGACTTTTCCAACGATCAAATATTGTTTTGGTCCTCTAACAGTGTACACGTTTTATGTGATAACTTTTTGTTTTCAACCATGTGTATGAAAACTGAGCAGTATAAACGAGCTTAAAAATCAAGTCTGCTTTAAATGTAACAGTTTGAATATGTCCTGCTTCTTGTCTTCTCTTACCTTAAATATTGCATGAATATTTATTAGTGTCTTGGAGAGATGATTTATGTAAGCTTACATTTGTTATCTGAGAAGCAACCTAGGTAAGAAGTAAAAGGAGTCAGCTTAGTACAATGGAATGAGCCAGTGCAAATTTTATTAAGGACATACTTTGCATCTTAATGCTTTTGAGAACAACTTTTAAGGTGCCTTATATGACAACCTGATTGTATTTTGAGCCAAATTACAGACAATAAGAATAAGTTATTTGGGCCAGCTGGTGGCATGATGGTTGTGGTGACTAGATCCCACATGGCCAATTGTGCAGTTCGGGTTCTGGACCAGGTAGTATAAAACAAAAACAAGAAAATATTGTGCCAGGTACATGTGTGTGCATGCCCAGAATTGCAAGATGAGAATGGAGGAGAGAGGATTGTGGTGTGGTTATCCCCCTGGGATTCTCTCTCTCTCTCTTTCTCTCTTTCTTTCTCTCTCTTTCCCCCTACCTTCTTCCATCTCCAGTGAGCACATATCCTATAAGTTTAAAAAAAAATAAACAAGAATAAGTGAAGTGGAATATTTTCCTGTGGATTCTGTAAGATTATTTAGGTAATCTGGAATCTGAAAATGACAACCTATATTTTCCATCTGTCATTGGAGAAAACTACTGTGGCTTGTCCAGAAATTCAGAGAGAAAGAAATTGCTTTTGAAACTGAATCTGAAAGATTTTGTCACAAATGATGCTTGTACTGTTTTTATTTCATAATATTCCAGAGGAAATTTGAGGATATAAACGGGAAATTTTTGAGAGGTACATAAAAAAGAAAAAGTATCCTGAAAGTATTAACAATACTGAAAAAAGAATTATTGTAAAAACAAGAAGTGCCAACTAGATCTACAAGAGTCATGAACGTTTGTAAAAAGCTAATCCTTCCTTTGTTGTCTTAACCCATCCTCTCTGCCAGAGCTGAGTGAGAAGGCATGCAATAACTGTACAGCCACCCAAGCTAAGGAGAGCTGTCTCGTAATCAAGTAGATACTTAAGTTATCTTTGCTCTGAGAGCTTCTCCTCCCCCTCTTGGCTGTTCTTCTTTTCTTATTGTAGAATAGCACTATGAAGTGAATTGAAAAGGGAAGAATTTTAATCTCAACCTCTGGGACTCTGGCATATGTCCTAGGTAATTCTGTTTCTAGTAGCTGAATACTGTAGGGACATGACAAGATTAGCTATTTACTGGGCTGTTACTGTATTTGTGAAGAAATGCTTTATTTAAAAATGTATTCGGATCAATTTCATATGACCAAGATGAAAAGCAAACTCTGAGTTATTTTATTTTCACCAAAATGATTGAAAGAATGGTACAAATCCAGGAATATCTAAACACTTTGGTTGTACCATTAGCTTTCTTTGTGGCCTTGCACACTAGGCCCAGGAACCATGTTCTCTTTCACAGAAATATGGACAGTGATTCTACTTCCTGATTGTGCTTTCTGAAGATCTGAATTTGCTGTCTTATACTTTAAATGACTGTTACTGACACTAGAGATAATTTTGAAATGGAAAAAAAAAATATTATCAGTAGGGCATGTGTACTCACTGGAGAGAGAGAGACAGACAGAGAGAGGGAAAGTGAGAAATCATCCCCTGGGGGAATGGCCATGCCACAATTCCTTTGCCTTCATTATCCTCTTGGGATTTTGGGCACATATGCACATACACCTGGCGTGATTTTTTTTTTTTTTTTGGAGAGGTTTTTGCTATAGGGTGAGTGTGCTCGTCAGAAAGACAAAGAGAGACAGAGAGACAGAAAGCAAGAAATCACCCTCCCCCCCCCCCAGGGGGAATGGCCACACCACAATCCCTTCTCCTCCATTCTCCTCTCGGGATCTTGGGCATGCACGCACATGCGCCTGGCGTGAATTTAAGTCACTGGGTCCGGGACTCGAACCACGGTCAACTACATGGGAGTCCAGTGACATAGCCATTACGCTAACTGCTGGTCCCTCTGGTGTGATTTTTAAGCCACCTTATCCAGGATACGAACCGTGCTCAGCCATGTGGAAATCCAGCACAGTACCCACCATGCCACCAGCCTCAAAATATACCTTTGAGCCTCCATTGAGTTTTTGTGTGAATTAGAATAATGGTGTTGAGCGCTAGTGCTTAAGTCAGGTAGACAATTATTTGTAGACTTAGCTGGACTCTTATCCTCCAAATTACTCTAGAAAGAGGAAATTTTGTCTAAATATGTAAATATGTCTATCAACGTTTGTAAGTGAGACTCTTCTCTGACTGAAAATTATGTTGATTTTTTGGAATTATTCCAGTATACTACCTCTACTTAGA
Organism: Tupaia tana; assembly: GCA_026018925.1. Classification (NCBI taxonomy): domain Eukaryota; kingdom Metazoa; phylum Chordata; class Mammalia; order Scandentia; family Tupaiidae; genus Tupaia; species Tupaia tana. The sequence continues at coordinate 125,484,646 of JAKSZU010000007.1, read as the reverse complement.
AGTGCAGGTAACTGCTGTATAAATAAATCTGTGGAGATAGATTGTTTTGCTTAAGATTATAAACAGAACTCAAGAGTAAATCACTAACAATGGGCTAAAATGTGAAATTTTCTGTGACAGTTATCACTGTGTTTATATATAGCATGCTCTATTTCTAGCCTTAAAGAGCTCTCTAGAAAAAAATAATCTCTAAAACTATATGAATGAATGTCTAGTTCTCTAAGATGTATGTGGGAATTCAGCAGAATCCATATAATGCACAAGCATGTAGCCAAGAATCTGTGAAGAAATATTAAGCCTCACTAAGATTGTACTTCTTTTTTGGAGCTTTGGAGAGAGAAAAATTAATGTACTTTATTTAGTATACCCCCAAACCACTAATACTTTTCTACAAAAATTTTAAAAATGCCTGGAACTATTTTAGCATGGTTAAAGAGCAATATGTAAAAAAAACAAAACAAACAAATAAAAAAAAAACAGTACAGGCAGGCATAAACAAACAACAGTCAAGAAGTCTTGGGAATCCCAGCTGGTGTTGAATGGTAGCTTGGTTACCATTTAAATATATAGGGATCTGGACTCTGCAGACCTACAGATGATATCAAATTGTACTGAAAAGTAAAAATCTAAGCCAAGAAAGAAAACATTAAAAGATGAGAACATTGGTATGTGTGAAAGTCCCAACAGCTATCAAGAAATATCCAATTTAACCACATAAAAAGCAATACATTTATAAAGAATAATTTAGCAAATTTGACTTTTGGGAGGCCAGGTTTAGCACTTAAGGGGATGAAAGGGTCTTCAGTAGGTTCGTCCCTAAAGTTGTTGTCTCAATATCCTCCTTTGATCAAGAAAACCACCTATAGTCTTGAGTCAGGTGTTGAGTACAACGTAGGAGGATACTGGACATAAACAATCAAATTCTACCCATATTTCAAATTATATGACTATGAGTTCTTCAGCTCATAATTTAAATTGGGACTATTTCATGTCTTATTATTATTTTTTTTTGAGAGGTTTTTGCTATAGGGCGCGTGCGCTCGCCAGACAGACAGAGAGAGACAGAGAGACAGAAAGCTAGAAATCACCCCCCAGGGGGGATAGCCACGCCGCAATCCCTTCTCCTCCATTCTCCTCTCGGGATCTTGGGCACACACGCACACGCGCCCGGCGTGAGTTTAAGCCACCAGGTCCGAGACTCGCACCGCGGTTGACTACGTGGGAGTCCAGCGACATAGCCATTATGCTAACTGCTGGTCCCATTTCATGTCATTTTTAAAAATCCAACCTCGAGCAGAATTTTCTGAGCTTGGAAAGATTTAGTAAAAGCATACTTTGAAAACACAGCGTTTAGACATAGAAAACATGGTATTAATTTACGTAGCATATGTAACTAAAAGGTACAACTTGTTACCAGTCATGTGTTCAACATATAAATAGTTTAGTAACTATTGAATAACTATGGATAGTACATATACAAGAGATGAAAAAGAAAAAAAGGGCTGGAGCCCGTGCTATGGAGCAGGAAACAGCAGCGATCAGTGAGAGAGACTACCTGAGGCAGAAAACTGCTTCAGACCTCCCATTGCCTTCCAGCTGCTCCTGGTACCTCCCAGACCAGCCCATCTCACATCCCTTCACCACCACTAATCCCTGGTGTCTGCACCACAGAGCAGGGAGAAACAGCAGTCAGTGAGACCAACTGAGGCAGGAAGACTGCCTCGGACCTCCCACTGCCTTCCAATTGTCCAGGTATACCCTGGACTGGCCCTACCACATCGCTTTCACTATCATTAATCACTTGAGCCAATGCCTTAGAGCAGGAAGCAGCTGTAGTCAGTGAGACTAACTGGGGCAGGAAGACCACCTCAAAGCTCTGTTTTCTGCTCACCATGGAGGTTTTGAGTTTTCATAGTTTACTGACCCATGTGGCACCTATTCCCTCCTCCACTTGAATATCTCCAGCTCAGCTCCAGGTGCACCTGGCCCCAAGAGATTGGGAAAAGAACCACCACATAAAGCTGGCCATATACACACTTCTCTGGAAGACAAAGCCCTCTACCAAGAACACACTTAAGAAAGTTCTTAAGCTCCCAACAGTACAGAATTAACACCAGAAAAGTAGGAAGAAATGTATAATTTATCAAATGACTAGAAACCAGTGCAGAGGCAAAAGAAATATGGGGAAAAAAGGAAATACCTCTTCCTCAACAGAATAGATCAACTCTTCTTCAACTGTAGACAGCACAAAAGAATTCTCAGGAAATGTCAGAAAAAGGATTCATAATATTCATAGTGATATAGATGAGGAAGTCTTTCCAGGATTTAAAGGAGGAGATAGACACCATAAAAACAGAATCAGGGCTTCTAGAGATGAAGACAGTAATACAGGAAATCAAGACCTCCCATAAAAATATCAATAGAAGACTGAACTATGTAGAAGACAGAATTTCTGAGCTAGAATAAAAAATATTAGATAAAATCACCAGAAATAATGAAAAAATAATTTTAAAAAATGAGGAAAACATATAAGAAGTACTAAACACTATGAAACACCCAAATATCTGAATAATAGATATTCTAGGAGATGAAGAATCAGAAAATGGCATAGAATATCTATTCCATGAAACACTTGCAGAAAAATTCCCAAATCTAGAAAAAGCATTCAGATATCCAGACCCAAGAAATAGAGGACCTCAAATTGAATCAACATAAAATCCTCTCAAGGGACCAGCAGTTAGCGTAATGGCTATGTCACTGGACTCCCATGTAGTCGACCGCGGTTCGAGTCCCGGATCTGGTGGCTTAAAATTCATGCTGGGTGCATGTGCGTGTGTGCCCAGGATCCAGAGAGGAGAATGGAGGAGAAGGGATTGCGGCATGGCCATACCCCCTGGGGGGTGACTTCTCGCTTTCTGTCTCTCTGTCTCTGTCTGTCTGGCGAGCGCACGTGCCCTATGGCAAAAACCTCTCCCCCCCAAAAAAAAAAATCCTCTCAACAGCACATCATAGCCAGATTTGTAAAAACTCAAACAAAAGATTCTAAAATGGCAAGAAAGAAATGTTAAGTCACTACAAAGGTTATCCTATTAGGCTAACATCATACCTCTCAACCAAAACAATGAAGGAAAGCAAAGAATGGGGAGATATATCCAAAATGCTAAAAGAAAAACAATTTTGACCAAGAATACTATACCCAGCAAGATTATCTTTCTAATGGGAAGAACAAATGAAATCCTTCTCAGACAAAAACTGAAAGAATTCACCAATACCATACCAACTGTTCAAGAAGTATTGAAGGAATTCACCATTTGACTGCCTTTAAGTACTTGTACTCGGAAGTTTGGGGAATGTACTGTGTGTTCAAGGTGGCAAAGTTCATTTTGTATGCTGTAGAGATACATGTACAGTGATAAGATGTAAAAAGTTAATTAATTTAATTAAATAATAAAAAGTATGGAAGGGAATACTTTATAAGGCAAACTAGAGTGAGACAGAAAGAAAATAAGAGAACAAAAAAAAAAACAAGAAATGGCTAACAAAATGATAAGGACAAGTCTACAAATCTTGATAATAATGTCACATTTTAATGGTTTAAATTCTTTAATCAAGAGACAGACTGGCTGAATGGATAAAAAGAAACAGAAACTATTTGCTGCCTACAATAAATACAATACCTGGATAAAGACATAATAGACTAAAAGATATTATGTGCAAATAGAAATTTTTAAAAAGGATAAAGACATACATAGAGTAAAAGATACTCCATGCAAATGGAAATTTTTTAAAATGCTGGTGTCATGATTCTGATATCAGATAAAATAAGCTTTAAGACAAAAACTGTAAGGAGAGACAAAGAAGGACATTACGTAGTACTAAAAGGGATAATTTGCCAAGAAGATATAATAAGACATTTATAAGATATAAAACTTATAAATATCTATGCACCCAAATTGGGAGCACCCAGATACATGAAAGAAAGACTGTATAGATCTAAAGGGAGATATATATGGCAACATTACTAATCATTGTGGATCTCAACACGCCACTATCTCCTTTAGACAGATAATCTAGACAAAAAAAATAAGCAAAGCGATATGGTATCTAAATGATACCATAAATGAAATGGACTTGGTAGATATCTATAGAACTTGCCACCCAACAACAACAAAATATACATCTTCTCACTCCCACATTAAACCTTTTCAACAATTGACCACATGATAAGGCAGAAAACAAGCCTTTACAAATTCAAAGACATAGAAAATATATCCAGCATCTTTTTCAACCATGATGGAATGAAACTGGAAATTAATTTTGGAAAAAATGCTCAGAAGTACACAAAGATTGGGAAACTAAACATCCTACTCCTGAATGACATCACAACCACTGAAGAAATCAATTCTGAAGTCAGAAGATTCATTGAAACCAATGATAATGAGTACACAAGTTTCCATATTCTATGGGGCACAGTGAAAATGGTTATTAGAGGATAGTTCATATTAATTAGTGCACATTAGAAAAAGATAGAAAGGTGGCAAATAAACAACCTACCAATACATGTTGGCGAACTGGAAAAACAACAACAAAAATACTAGGATAAAAAAAATAATGGTTTGAGCAGAAATAAATAAAATAGAGAATAAATGAACTATATACAAATAAATGAAATCAAAAGCTGATTCTTTGAGAAAATAAACAAAATTGATGCACTGCTAACTAGACTAATTAAGAAGAGAGAAAGCCAGACAAACCAAATTCACAGTGAAACAGGCAGTATAACAACAGAAATACAAAAGGTCATTAGGGAATACTGTGACTGACTATATGCCAACAAACAAGAAAACTTGGATGAGATGGACAAATTTCTGGACACATATAATCCACCAAGACTGAATCAGGAAGACATAGAAAGCCTGAATAGACCAATAATGAGCAATGAAACTGAATCAATAATAAACTCCCAACAAAGAAACCCCCAGGTCCCAATGGTTTCACTTCTAAATTCTACAAAACTTTCAAAGCTGAGTTCCCATTCTACTCAGACTATTTCTAAAGATCCTAAAGGAAAGAACCCTCTCAAATTCATTTTATGAAGCCTCCATCACCCTCATCTACAAAATAGACCAGGACATGACAAAAATGGAAAAGTAAAAACCAATATCTCTGATGAACGTAGATGTAAAAATTCTCAACAAGATACTAGCAAATTGTATCCAACAACACATAAAAACGATTATACACCACAACCAGGTAGGCTTTATTTCAGGATGGAAGGGTGGTTCAATATATGCAAACAATAAATGTACCATAATAATAGAAAGAAAGATTAAAACCCATACGATCATATCAGTCAATGCAGAAAAAGCATTTGATAAAATAAAACATCCCTTCATGATTAAAACTTCCAGCAAAATCAGCATAGAAGGGACATTTCTCAACACAGAAAAAGCCATCTGTGAAAAACCCATAGCTAACATCATCCTGAATGAGGAAAAGCTGAAAACTTTTCCACTAAAAACTGGAAACAGACAAACAAGGGTGTCCACTTTCTCCACTCCTTTTCAACATAGTATTGGAAGTTGTAGCCAATGCAATCAGGCAAGAGAGTAAAATAAAAGGCATTCAAATAGAAAAGAAGAAGTGAAAATATCTCTACTTGCAGATGATATGATTATAAACATAAAAAATCAAAAAGAATCCACAAAACCTGGAAGTGATAAATGAATACAGTAAAGTGGCAGGATACAAAATCAACATATAAAAATCTATAGCATTTCTATACCAAACATGGAGCAGATTGAGATAGAATTGAAAAAAGCATTTTTAATATTTATAATAGCCATGAAAAGTATAAGATACCTAGAAATAAACCTAACCAAAGAAGCCAAAGACTTCTACAAGGAAAACTATGACAAACTTAAAAAAAAAAATACAAAAAAGTGGAAAGAAATCCCATGTTCCTGGATTGGAAGAACTGATACAATCAAAGTGTCAATTCCACCCAAGTTAATCTACAAATTTAATGCAGTCCCAATCAAATGTTCAGAGATATTCTACAAAGATTTAGGAAAAAACAATTATAGAATTTGTCTGGAATCATAAAGATCCATATTGATGGATTGGGGAATCAGAATGGCTAAGATTAAAAAAATAAAAATTGATAAGTGCTGGTGAGACTGGTGAAAAGGGAACTCTCCTACACCGTTGATAGGAATATAAGTTAGTACAGCCACTATGGAGAACAATATGGCGGTTCCTCAAAACCTACAAATAGAACTACCATATGATTCAGCAATTCAGCTCCTGGGTATCTACCCAAAGAGTAGGAATACATTCAGTGAGAAAAACACTTTCACATCCATGTTGATTGTGGCATTATTCACAATTGCTAAGACATGGAACCAACCCAAATGTCCACGAACAGATGAATGGATTGAAAAAGTGTGGCACTATACACTATGGAATATTACTCAGCCATACAAAACAATGAGACGCTGGCATTTAATAGAAAGTGGACGAAAGCAAATGAGCTGAACAGACATCTGTTCACATGGAAGATTTACTGCTAAGCAAAGCAAGGCAGACTATGAAAGAGAGGCAGTATATTTTCCCGCTCAATGTATAACAAATGTCTATACTTTATGCGGAAACTGAAAGTTTGGTGGGTATAAAAGCATAGAGAACAATTGTGGATACTAGAGATAGTGTGGGAGGAGAGTGGGAAATGGGGTAGGGTGAAAGGAAGGGAATCAAGGGGAAAAAGAAAGAAAAAAACATTTAAAGAAAACAAAAGCGGAAAATTATCTGTTGATAATGTGTATGATAGTCTCTTTTTTTCATTTTTTATTTCATTTTTTATACATTCAGTCACATTATTTAGCTTCCAAAATGAATATTTCAACAGGTGAACATTTCTCCCTAGTAAAGTTGATAAAACTATAAAATATCTTCAACAGATAATACATTTCTTTGTCCCTTTAATGCTTTGCCTCCAAAAAAATTATCTGTTGATAATGTGTATGATAATATCTTAACTGGACAGTATATTTACTCTAGGAAAATTCATTTTGCATTCTGTAATTATATACAGTGATTAAATGTATCAAAACAAATGATAAAATATTTCAAAAAATAAAAGTAATACAATTTAAAAAGAAAAAATGGAGTATTTGGGTTTTATCCTTATTTTTTAATGTTGATGTTATTGGAACATTCAGTATTTAGAGTATATGCAGCACCAAAAATAGCAATAACTAGAAACTTTATTATAGTTCTATTATTATTAATGACATTATTACCACCTTCAGAAGCTTGGATTAGACTCCATTTCTTATGTTGGGATTTGGGGCACACATGCACACATGCCCAGTGGGTTCTCAAGTCACTGGGTCCAGGACTTGAACTGTGCTATTATGGGTGAGATCCAGCCACCTTCATCACCAAGCGTTGGATGGACTGGCCTATGTTTTTTTTCTAAATCCTTGAAATGATTAATGTCTAAAGATAAGCCTAAAAGGTGGAAGTATAGGGGGTTTTACTTCTTTGAATGAATATATTGACATTGCTTTCTTTCAAGAGATCAAACTTAACTGTAGAAATTGACATTATGCTTAATTGTCTTTCTTTGTAAATTGTAATGACTGAATTGCTGGTCTGGATGTGTTTTTATGAAAAAAATGAATTTATGTACAACACAGTCAAGGTGTGTGTATAACTTACTGTTTTGCACTGCCTTTTTATCTAGATGACACATTTGCTTTTCTCTTCACACTTTTCTGTCTCTTGGAACAAATGTACAAGGGTTCCAAGTCTTCACTTTCTAAAAATTTTAAGAGAGAGAACTGTCTCTGTCCCTTACCTGGTTCCCCAGGCCAGCTTCCATTGTTCCCTTACTTGGGTTTTCTTAGCATTATATTCTTTTTTGCAGAGTCTGTTTACCTGACATTTTGTCCTCTATGGACATGTGATATTACTAGAGGCCTTAAACAGCCAGAGAACAAGATAAGCTCTCATCGTACTTAGCATCCTCTGTAGTATGCAGTGCCTGGTACAGAGTAGACACAGAAAATATTAATGACTTCTCATAGGACAGCTGATATCCTCAGCATTCAGGTGCATCCACAACAAATTTCACTTTCGGACTTGTTGGCAGTGGAAAGAGCACTCAGCCTAATTACTTGCTCTGTTGGCATCCGGCACCCCACAATGCTTTAATCTCAGCAGGGAACACTGGAAAGATGGCAACTCTGCCTTGCCATCTCTTTCTAGCTTACTTGGGTTTCAGGATGAAAAAAAGGGAAACAACACAATTTTCAAATGCTTTCGGAGCCCCCAAACACTCAATTTAAATTGTATTATGTGGCTTAGGGTTAATTTTCAGAATACTAGATATTTTCATATCTAAACATAAATATTCCTCAAAACTGCCTGGAAGAGTGGGAAGAGGACACTCTGGTGATAAAGCGATCTAGATTTGAGTCCCATTTCTCATGGAAACAGGAACATAATATTTTAAATGACAGCTCTGGCTTTGATGCATATGTGATTATAAAAGTGTTTTGGTCATAGCAGCTGTCATAGCAACTACTAGCATTTGTTGAGTGCTTATACTGTAACCAGAATTCAGTATTGCTTAAATATCTTACTTTATATATTTGTCACCATATAAAGATAAAGAGAAGTTTAATAATGTGTCCTAGATGTTACTGCTAGTAATAAAGCTGACTTTGACTCTGAATAATATAATATATATGAAATAAGCAAATATAGAGAATGTGATTATCTACTATCAACAGATTAGGAGATGTGTGTGTGTGTGTGTGTGTGTGTGTGTGTGTGTGTATGTCTGCACTCATATGTTTGTGGACCCAGAAGCACAGAGCATATATTTTTTTTTCCTCTTTATTTTTCTTTCTCAGATCAATCACATTCATTTTACGTAAAGTTCTCATCATGATGTGTACAGTATACATACATGTATCTAGTTTTCAACAGAGAACCCTACATTTTCTGGTGACAAATGACTCCTCCCTTTCCCCCCCACGCCCACCCTCCACCACCCACTCCCGACTACCCACTCCCCTCCCTTACAGCCTCTGGTATCCACATTTATCCTTTCCGCTATCATATCATCAGATCTTTCTCCCTCTGCCAGAGTGCTGATATTGTTATTATTTTTTTTCATTGCACATCTTTACAGTGTACAGAATGGTTTGTTCCAGCATGAGTGCAGTTCACACTACTCAAGACAGTGATACCATCACATACATCATCATCTACAGACCACCCCTCATCCCTGTGTCCATCAAACGTGATGATCGTTCCCTGAACCGCCCTCCATCACTCATTCCCATTACCTCTCCCATGCTGTCTCCAGCATCCGCAGTGGCCATCCCTGTGACCATACCCTCCAGATCCTTCACCCTTTTTTTTTCTTATTCTATTATGAGCTCATAAAGTTTTCCACTATAGGAAACATAGATTCTGTTCAGGGTTGGGTCAAGGGTGGATCTTGTGCAGTTCCGCAGTTGTAGGTGAGTCTCTGTGGAATACGGTTCTAGGAACGCAGTTCTGGTAGGCAGAGATGGTTATCAGTTGATGCAACAGGGCCTCTATCCTGTGATTACCGAGAATGGTGTTGTGGGGATCTGCAGCGTGAGTCATCCTCGAGAATCTGGCTTCCCCAAGAATGGAGGAGTAGTTCTTGTTTTCCCTGAGGTAATGCAGGGCTGGTAACCATCATCTTCTCATTGCCCATAGGCAGCAAAAATCCTCCTATACAATATATTTCTCAATTGGTTTAAGACATCTAAAGATTCTTTCTGTTGCTTATATTTGCAAGATCTTAATCCTTGTTTTCGGCTTCAGTTTGCCGCTCGTGACCGGCGGCCACGTGTTGGCCTGGCGGTCGCGTGCTGGGTCATTGGCCACGCCCGGGTGCCTGCCCGGTAGCCACGCGTGGGCGCAAGCCCGGCAGCCAGGCACAGGCCCAGCGGCCACACGCAGGCCCGGCGGCTTCACGCAGGCCCCGCGGTCGCATACATGCCCGACGGCCACACACGGGTACAGGCCCGGCGGCCACCCGCAGGCGCAGGCCCGGCGGCCACTCGCAGACCCGGTGGCCACACACAGGCGCAGGCCCTGCGGCCGCGCGCAGGACCGGCGGCCATTAGCCGACCTGGGGGTCATGCGCTGGCCCGGCGGTGACTCGCAGGCCCGGGAGCCACACGCAGGCCCGGCGGCCATACGGCCCAGCGACCACGCTCCGGTCTGGCAGCCAGGCATAGGTGCAGGTCCGTCGGCCACTCACAGGAGCAGGCCCGATGGCCGGGAGCAGGCCCGGCGGCCCCGCGTAGGCACAAGCCTGACAGCCACAGTCAGACCCGGCGGCCACTCGCAAGTCCGGGGGCCACGCGTGCGCCCAGCGGCCACCCGCAGGCCCGGCGGCCCCGCGCCGGTCCGGCGGCCATGCGCAGGCCCAACGGCCACACGCCAGCCCCGAGCGCGCGAATGCGCCCGGGAGCCATCGCCATCTCCCATTCACCCGCCCGGACAGAGACAGAAAGGACGGCGACCTTGGCCTTCTGGCGCCACCGGCCCGCGTCGGCGCCGAGCGCGGGACAGACCCTGCGCCAGAGAGGCAGCGGGGGCCGGGCAGACCGGGTCCCCTCACGCAGAGAATAGAGGAGAGTCCCCCCCCCCCGCCCCCGGGCGCCGCGGGGGGGGGCGGGCCCCGCCCCCCCGGGCGGGGGGGGCGCGGGCGCCGCGGCCGCCGCCGCCCAGAGCATATATTTTGTAGTAAGATTATATATGATATTTTAGTGACATAATATTTATTATGTGTATAATATTTGGTGACTTTTGATTTTATAGTATTAGATTATCCCATACACACAGACACACAAACACACACACTCCTCAGAACATAAGCAAAGATCATGGAAATGTATATTAGGTCATCAGGAAAGTCATAACATATTTTTCTGTTTTACTATGCAAAAATGCATCATGACTTTTGGGACCAGCAGATGGCATACTGGCTATGTCACTGAACTCCCATGTAGTTAACTACAGTTCAAGTCCTGGACCTGGTGGCTTAAACTCACACTGGGCATGTGTGTGTGCATGCCCAAGATCCCAAGAGGAGAATGGAGGAGAAGGGATTGTGGTGTGGCCATCCTCCCTGGGGGGTGATTTCTTGCTTTCTGTCTCTCTGTCTGTCTCTGTCTTTCTGGTGAGCACATACACCCTTTAGCAAAAACCTCTCCAAAAAAAATGCATCATGACTTTCTCAGTGACCTTTTATTTTCACAGTCTGTGCTCTTTTGGTTTCTCTCTGTCTTTGTTTCTATCAATAATCTGATTCTATAAAAGCACCGACCATGGAAATGTTTTACACATAATATATATGAGTAATTATATATATATATATGTATAAAAAATATATATATTTATATATATACACATACACACACACACACACACATATATGATATCATTTGTCATGTTTCTGGTCCTTTCCATTCTGAAATAGCATAATATAACTTAATATGGTGTCATAAAATAATCTAAACTATTGTTCTTTATTTCGTTGTGGCTTACTTCCGAAATGCTCTTTTCTTTACAGAGAAGGCAGTTTACGATGTGACATGGATAGTGATCAGGTGGCTTTTTATTTTTTTGACTTGAATACTTTATGACCATCATTCATTTGCTTATCCAGTGAGAAAATGGTGTGCCTATTTAGCAGATCAGAGCAGTCAGGGATGGAGAGGCAAACAGTATATTGAGCTGCGCTGAAGCAGAATGGGTGGTGGATGGAATTAACACAGCTCCTCAACCAGAATAAAAATCGAGAACAATGGCTAGAGTGCCTGAGAAGGATCTGTACTTGCGTAAACATCCCTGGTCAATCATGGCTTAGAAAGGCCCCATCACTGCCAAGTGCACTGGACCACAATTCCTTTTCCTCCCCTTTCACTGACCCTGAGCAGCACAGGAATTAAAGACTGAACGTTCCCAGAACCTGGGCCAGATCTTGACATGACCAGAATTCTACAGCAGTACATCCATCACTTCTCCCCAAATGCCACGATCTGAAAATATAGTATTATTGATCACCACAGAATATATTTGTATCTCAGTCAGCCATTTTTATCTCTTTCCTTCATTCCTTATGAACCCATATCCATTTGTAAGAGTGCCCAGCTTGTTTCCAGGGAAACAGTTGTACTTTCCGTGTAAATAGATTTTGTTCTAATTCCCTTGTGTCACATTTTGTTATGGAAGAATATTTGGGGTAATTGTTTATTTTTAAACAAATGGAGTCTAAGGATCACTGTAATGTGATCACTGTGTAAGGATCACTGTGAATTTGATGTTAGATAACATTCAAACCTAACTGTGGTCAGAATGCCGGTATGTATCTAGATTCAGATTGTCTGTTCAGAGGTTGCTCAAACTGCAGTATCAAACCAGTAATGAGCATTATCATAGCGTGTTGGTACCAACATTCCAAATCTGAGAGCAAAATTTCACATTTGTGATAGTTGGGGAGGAGTGTAAGACAGTGTATTTTAAAAAAGAAATTATTTTATTTATTTATTTTGCCAGAGGGTACATGCTCTCACCAAAGAGAGAGACAAAAAGACCCAGGGAAGGACAGAGTATCCCCCAACAGAGCATGGTCATGCCACAATCCCTTCTCCTCCATTTCTCCACACTGCCATATCTCTCCAGCCTTTATAGCTAGCATTCGAACCATGTACTCAGCTATGTGGGATTTTTCTGCCTTAACCACCAGGCTACAGAACTGGCCCAGACAGTGTATTGTTAAATGCTGAGTTGTTCCTTTCTACAGGGGGTTTAAATGGAGAAAAGCTGTCAGTAGGGCTGGGGTAGTCAGGGAAGGCAAGTGAAAAGTATTCTGCAGGAGGCTCAACCTGAGATACTTAGAACCTCAACCGAATGGAATAATCAGTGTTGCATACAATACTGCTGATCCAGATCACTCTTAAGCTTCCTAACTTCTGCCTCGAGTCTTCCAGGTGGGCTGCCCTGAGTCCTTGACAGTCTTAGAATGGCCTTAAGTGTTAAACTGTTGCAAGTTAGAACTAAGAACTGCCAACTGCAAATGAAATTGGAGCAGAGTTTGGCAATAGAAACATCATTCCAAGAGTTAACTTAAAAGATACCTTGAAAAAGAGTTACACTGATCATGTAAACTACTCAGGAAGCAAACCTTGATGTAACATGATGTGAAGAATCTCTAGTCATGGGAACAGCAGTCGGCTTAATGGCTATGTCGCTGGACTCCCATGCAGTTGATCGCAGTTCGAGTCCCGGACCTGGTGGCTTAAACTCATGCTAGATGTGTGTGCATGAGTGCCCGAGGTCCTGAGAGGAGAATGGAGGAGAAGGAATTGTGGTGTGGCCATCCCCCCAGGGAGGGTGATTTCTCGCTTTCTGTCTCTCTGTCTCTATCTTTCTGGTGAGCCCATGCTCCCTATAGCAAATACCTCTCAGGAAAAAAAAAAAAAATCACTAATCATCAAGCCACTTTCACTCTACAGATAGTGGGATCTTCAAGTGGTGAACTGCATTGTGACTGTTTCTAGAACAACTTTTCTGGCTCATACATCTTTATGAGATTATGTGTTTTTATTGACCTTTCTCCTTTAGAACATATTCCCTTTTAGAAATCTCCTGGTACCTTTATCTGAGATTACTGAGATTTGAATTTTGTGTAGGTCTGTTTTGTTTTTCTTCTTTCCCTTCTATCAAAATCTTGTTAGTAAAGGGTTAATGATTTTCAAGCATAAAATCTTGGTTTTAAAGCTCTCTGCTACATGACCTATTTCTCCTTATCTTAGCCTAAGCTTTAGAAAACCCAAAGGGAGTTAAAAATAGAATAACATTTTCTTTAAAAATTTAAAGAATCTTCCTTTTCTGGATGAGAGTGGAGAGGTTTTCTTTAATATTTGACTTTTCCTCCCTTCTCGTTTTGGCAGCCCTCAGATGTACAAATCTCACTGAAGTCGTTCCAGGCTGAAAGCATTTAAGATCAAATACCAGGAAGCTAAAAATAAGTATCCTAACCTTTCTGTAGAGGTTATTGGATATTTCTCTCAATCTTTCTGGTTAGCTGGCCTTTTAACAAGAGATGGATACCATCGGTTACTGGGGGCAAATATGGTGGAAGACGTGTAAATAATTAAAAATTAGATACACTCGAAACCACCCCTCAATGTTGAACAATTTGGCTTGTCTCAGAACTTAGATGATTCTTTGAAAATGGTGATGTAGGGCCAGCCAGGTCCTTTGGTGGTTAAGACAGCTGGATCCCACATGGCCAACTGTGTGGTTTGAGTCCTGGATCCGGTGACTTGAAAAGCACTCTGAGTGTGTGTGCATCCATGCCTAAAATCCTAAGAGTAGAATGGAGGAGAACGGATTGAGGTGTGACCATCCCTTCTGGGCCATTCTCATTCTCTCTCTCTCTCTCTCTCTCTCTCTCTGGTGAGCACCTGTGTCCTATAGCAAATTTTAAAAAGAAAAGACAAAAAAAAAATGGTACAGCCAAAAGTTCAGCCAGCATTATCTTACACCAATGGTAGCTGTTAGATTGACTGGCTTCAAAGCCTTCTCCACTTTTCCTGGTATTGTGTCCTTGGATTTATTTTGAGCAGCAACGTCATCCCACTCTCAGTCTTTCCAGTTTGAGTAGAGCAACCTAATACCCTGAATAAGCATGAGGGGAAGGGATGTGACTCAGGGTTGCAAACCAGAGAACATTGCCATTACTTTTGCTAAAACCACTGGAGAAAGAGAATATGCCTGCATGGGTTACTAGGTTGCTAGGTGTAACTCTTAGAGTGAAGTGTATCTGAAAGTGAGGACAGTACAGAGAAAGCAGGGTCATCAAGTAGCATGAAATCTGTTCTACCAGGGGCTTTTGAGCACATGGATTCAGCTATGCCTAATGCTTTTTAGCTACTGAGACAAATTTCCACTTGGGTTAGTTTAACTTGGGCTTCTGGTAACTGAGTTCTGAATTGTGTGCCCCTCTTAGGTATTCTGCCTTCCTCTACTGCAGAGTAAGTGTATATTTCCTGACTTGACTTTTGATTATTAATTGCTTTTAGCATCTTTTGGGTGAGTTTCTTCAGACAAAAAAATTAAGGAGTGAATAGAAATGTAAGGGCTCTTTGAAATTGGCATCCATTTAGTTATTTTCATTTGTTTTTCATTTTGGCTGAAAATGTCCTTTCAAAGTGGTATCTTTTTCTATTTGGATTGCAAAAACAAAGCATCATTTTTCCTTCTTAAGACTAAAACAAGCTGAGTGACAAACACAGCTAGGCATCTCTACTATATCACTAAGAGCTGCAATGGCCTTGACTTGCCACAACTGCAGGGATTCAGAGACAGAGAATGACATTTACAAAGGATGTTGAAAGGTCAGTTGATTCCACAGGGTACTGTGCATTAATTTCTTAATTATATGAGAATTATCCAGTTTCTGTGACTTTTTTTTTCCCTCCCAGATCCTAGGAAGATGAAGACACACACCCACTATCAAGTGATCAAGCAATTCTTTTTTTTTTTGGAGAGGTTTTCGCTATAGGGCGTGTGCACTCGCCAGACAGACAGAGAGACATAGAGACAGAAAGCGAGAAATCACCCCCGAGTGGTTTGGTCACACCGCAATACCTTCTCCTCCATTCTCCTCTCGGGATCTTGGGCACACACACACACGCACCCGGCGTGAGTTTTAAGCCACCGGGTCCGGGACGCGAACCGTGGTCAACTACGTGGGAGTCCAGCGCCATAGCCATTACGCTAACTGCTGGTTCCCAAGTGATCAAACAATTCTAAAGCTACAGAGAACAGTGTCAGTTCTTGCCTGGTCTGGCTCTGCATCCACAGATTTGGTCAGACCAGTAAGGACACAGTAATGACCTGCGTACTTACAGTTTCCCTTACACAGATAGAAAATCCAGGTCAGCATTGTATCAGCTCGCCACATCTCTGTTCCCATGAGTACCATCAAACCAGAGAATCCAGAAAGTCACACAAAATGAGGTTAACAAGATTCTTGGTCAACTCTGCTAATAAACAACATGACATCGGTGGCTCATGTCTTTTCTGACTCCCTGTGTCTCTGTTCGACCCACTATTCAGAGGAGAAAAGAACCTTGCAGAATAGTGATACTCTTATCGCTTCAGTAAATTTAGAAGTGGTAAGTTCTTATCACACTAGTAAATTTGAAGGTGATAAATTCTTCAATTTATAAGAGAAAATACTGATTAAGAAATGCCATATAGTACTTGAACTTAAAAGTGAAGATCCTCCATTATTCTTCCCTGATTTTCTTCCTCCTTCCTCCCCTTCTCCTTCCTTTCTTTCCTTTTGTCCCTCATCCCCTTCTTTCCTCTCTCCTTTTTTCATATTGCTTTCAAGGGGGCGGCCCCACCTTCATCTATGAATGGGAGTGATTGGTAGTATGATTTAATAAATATCAGAGGTGAGCATTCAGACTCGAACAGTCAGTGTTTATTTCCTGACTTGACTTTTGATTATTAATTGCTTTGAGCATCTTTTTGGTGAGTTACATTAGACGAAGAAATTAAGGAGTGAATAGAAATTTAAGTGACATTATGATTTGATATATACTTACAGTGTAATATTCTTAGTAAAATTATACCTTAAAATTAATTTAGCACAGGGGCCAGCAGATGGCATAACAGTTATATCACTGGACTTCCACATGGCTGACCACGGTTTGAGTCCTGGACTCGGTGGCTTGAAACTCATGCCAGGTGTGTGTGCATGCGTGTCCAAGATCCCAGGTGGAAGAGATTGTGGTGTGGCCATTCCCCTGAAGGGTGATTTCTCACTTTCCCTCTCCCTACTCCCCCCCCCCTCTCTCTCGTGATTATATGTGCTCTAAGGCAAAAATCTCTATAAAAAATTAACTTAGCACATAAAAGCTAACAAAGATTATATAGTGTTTTGTTTGAGCCTTTCAAAAGCCTGATTTTATTCAAATTTAACAGCAAGCTAAAGATCAGACAACAAAAACATATTGGGCTAAATCTCACTGCTAATAAATATTTAAACAAATCTTGACCATGGACTCAGCATATTTTTACTTAGTTATAAGTGATCTTTAATCTCATACATGTTCTCTGAGGCATAGAACAGAAACCGAGGAATCTGATAATTGAGCCATGTTGTACACTTTTCTTTAGCTAGTCTAGTTTTCTGTTCAGGGTCAGTTTCCAACAGGAACTGTAGAGTAGCTACTAAACTAAGCTCCGAGAGGCAGATGGATTTCTTTTATTTCTGTGATGCATCTCAAAATACCTGGCAAAGCATGCTTGCTCTCAGAAGCATTGTTACCTAGGATGGAATCATCCCTCTCCAACTTACCTAGGCAGAGATTTTAGAAACTCAAATGACAGTGTGTTCTCCCAGCAATAAACTAAGGTGAAATTCCTCTAAAACAATGAAGAGTCACAGGCTGGCCCCATTTTCTCTTTCAAGTGGAGCCTGCCATGCTGCGCTTGGCTAGGTACTCCGAAGTGGCCTTCTCTTGGGCTATTATTATATTTTCATGTAGTGACTTGCCAGATTCTATGCACAATATAAATATCACCCATTCCAAGCCCACCCTGCACATCTTCTGGGTTTGCTGCTGTACCTGCAGGCAGGGCCACTCAGCCCACAGGGTAGCTATCCTTGGTTGCTGACTCAACTCTACCTAGCCTCAAGGCCTGTAGAGGGGATCTTGTGGCATTCACAGCCACGTGGAAAACCACACTTTCAGAGCTTCATAAAGCATTTGCAAGGTCATCTTGAAGTCAAAGCAAACTTGAAAAGCAGTTTTGCAATGAGGCCAGAAAATCATTGCTTGACGAACATTGGAAAATCTGTAATTCCCCAGCTTAAAAGTGCCAAGCCGTAAGCAGCTTTGTTTCGCTTATGTACTCTGTTGACTTCTTGGCTGGAAATATTTTTACGTATCTCTCAGCTCTGAAGAAGTCCACAGGTTGATCTGGCTTCCTGGGCTGTCTAGAATAGTATAGACTATCAACAGGCAGCTCATCAATTTTTCCTTCCTAAAAGTGGTCAGCTCAGCTGCTTCCAGTTGAATTCCTTCTACTCCTTTTTCCAGGTGCACAGTCTCTCTTCACACTTCCTCCCCAGATCTGTCCCACTTGCTCACTCGCCTTGGCTTATAAACAGACAGGCGGAGACTCCCTGTAAGCAGGTGACCTCTGTCTTCTTGGGATGGCCTGCATTATTGTAGGCAGAGGCTTTGTCTTCCGAGCCTCTGAAACCTGCCACACTCGTGCATGCCGTTGGGCAAAGTACCTAGTGTCTTTATTTCCTCATCAGTATGTGAGGACAAGAATACCTTTCTCATAGCATTTCTGTGTTACTGAACTATGGTATTGTAGATAAGGACCTGGGAGCAGTGGCTCGCTGCTGGAAAATATAAACAGAAAAACAACAAACTCTGACCCTATGAAGTTTGTTGAGGAAGAAGGCTTTATCATGGGAGGGCAGTGATATCATCTGGGAAACAGCTAGGTCTGTTCAAAAGGCTGTCTCCTACAATGTGTTTGGCAATGGGCTTTTATGGAGAAATATTTCCCACCCAAGTTTTCAGCCTGGTCCTTGTATGGAAGGGAAGGATTGAAACTTTGTGCAGTTTGATTAGTCAGCTCAAGCAAGCCACAGTCCCATTGGTACATTATTAAAACGAGTACTCTTCCTTTTTTTTTTTTTTTTTTTTTGGAGAGGTTTTCACTACAGGGCGTGTGCGCTCGCCAGAAAGACAGACAAAGACAGAGAGACAGAAAGCGAGAAATCAACCCCCAGGGAGGATGGCCATGCTGCAATCCCTTCTCCTCCATTCTCCTCTCTGGATCTTGGGCACGCACGCACACGTGCCCGGAGTGAGTTTAAGCCACCCGATCCGCGACTCAAACCGCAGTTGGCCATTTAAGAGTCCAGCGACATAGCCATTACGCTAGCTGCTCGTCCCAAAACTGGTTCTCTTCTAATTGCTTGCTGCAGCCAGCATCTACTCTCTCTCCTTGCCATTACAGTCAAACTTGGGTCACTCAGTTTTCCCAGTACAGACAGGCACTCTCCAAACAATTCCATAAAACAGCAGTCAGCACCAGATTTCTGCCATCCGAGTTGGTTCTGGCTGGTTATAGTTGCAAGCGTTAAATGAATATCTATATCTATATCTATATCTACATCTATATATATAGATGTAGATATAGATATAGATATAAATCCACATACACACACACACACGCACACACATATTTATAGTTATATTAACCTTTATATTTTATACTTATATTTTACTGGGAGGTATAGATATAGATAATAGATAATTAATCCCAGTAAAATATAAAACATTCTTAATATATAAATCTTAATGTAGGTTCTGATTGTTTCTCTTCTGTCATTTACTTTCATTTCGATGGAATTTTCCTTCTCGCATGTTGTTGCTATCAGCAGCACTTCAGATTAGCATATCTTCTGATGTCTTGAAAATAAGTCAGCAAGGAACTAAAGTGAATTTCTGCCACATTTGGCTACATTCCTCCAATATTTTTCAGCTATGTCCTCACGGATGGTTACTGATTCTGTAGTACAAAAAGTCACATATGAAAAAATGAATAAATGAGAAAGGTTATATACTATCCCCGTTTCCCAAAGAGGTCTTTTATTACTATTTGATTTCTTCTCATTGGAATTGGCATTGGCGTCATGTTTTTATTGTTCTCTTACTGACTTATTGGAAGATTTGCCAAGATGTAAATGGATCCACTTCTCATTTGATTTAGGGAATTTTCACATTTATTGCCCTTTAATGCTCTGAGCTACAACAGTATTTCTGGAGTATCTGGCAGCATTTTGGGGTGCTCATCACTAGGTAGTAAGCCTTTTAAATTAGGCATGGGTCAGCACTGCATCTCTGGAAAAATGGAATAAGGGAGAATTAGGATTATTAATTCATTACCTGTACAAAAATACACTGCTGGGTGGCAAACACTTGCATGCCAATGCATGGTCTGAGTATCTATTCAGTACAGAGCCAGAATCATGGAATGCAGAGTTAAATCAGACACAGTCCTTAAACTTAAGGGGTTTCCTAGTCTAGTGGGGAAAGAAGAGTGATCATCTTCATAGCAAAATGTTGTACGTGTTGTATAGAAATAGACAGAGGTCACAATGAAGTCAAGTCAGAACATGTAGTTGAGATTATTCCTTTAGCTTTCTCTATTATGGCATTTTACCAGAAATGGAACGTTAAGGTTTAATGACACACAACTGGCAACTTCACACAGCTAATTAGCAGTTAAGCCCTTTGGAAAACTTTAAATCGGCTGATGCTAAGCCATGCAAAGTAGGACACACTGTATTTCAGTCCAGGAAGGAAACATTTCTTTTCTTCTCTTTCCACCACAAGTTAGTTCATTATTTGTTTCACTTGTCCCAAAAGCTCCTTGACAACCCACTTTATTTGAAGATTCCATCTTATTTTTGCACACAGAGAGCCAAGGGGTCGAGCAGCTCAGTCTCAACATCTAGGGAGCCTTGCACTAATATTCTGCTAAATATGTCTAAACAGCTTTGTTTTTCCTGTCCCTAAGACAATCAAGTACCTTAGTCTAAAAGCTTCAGTGAGTGTTTAAGTGGGTTTTAGATGTGGCGATAATTATGATTTGAGGAGCAAGAGAAGAGGGAGTGGACAGTTGAGCTCATCTAAAGAGATGAGAGTCCTTGGGGAAAAAAAAGAAGGCAGTGAAAATGATGTGTTGAGGTCACAGTGTTGCTAATTATAAATACTAAGTCAAGATCTCACTTTTTTCCTTTAAAGTAATGAACCTGGATTATGGGTAGAGAGAAGGAAACAGAAATGAACTCTTCAATTAAGCACTTAACAAGAATCCTGCTAGCGCAGTTGCTTCATTTGCATTGTCTATGCAAGAGACATTCAAGCAGACCTCACCAGGAAGGATTTCCTGTTCTTCACCCTGACCCTGTTGATGGGGACCATCCTCTAGTGGAATAGACATTTCAGAGGTCTCCGTCCATCCTGTGTCAGTGCACATGTGATCTGGTTACTTACCCATTCACTGATAAATAGAATCTCTAGAAGGGTAAATGTACTTGATAGGTAATAGAAGTGGAGTTAGAAGTCATATCTAAATTAGAATGACATAAACATGGTAGTTGAGCTTCTTCCATAAAATGAGATAAATAAGAATTTCATTTAATCTGTTATTTGCTTTGTTTTAAAAGGAATTATTTATTTATTTAATTCCATTGTTAATAGTATTTTTCAATTTTGATCAGACAAACAGAGAGAAAGGGAAAGCGAGAAAGCCATCTGTCAAGTCTGAGACTTGAACCACAGTCAGCCATATGAGAATCCAGCACCTCTAACCACCACACCACCAGCTGGTCCCTGTTATTTGCTCTTAAAGTATATTTTATTCTACACTTCTACTTAAGTAGTTCATATATCTTTTTTTGGTTTACCTTTAATATCCTTTTACCTTTTGAAGATACCTTGTTAAAGGCAGTTACTTCAAATCCTCAGTAATTACTCTCTGTGTGGAAAATAATACAAAATAGTACTGTGGGCATGCATGTCGAATACCAGATATTGTTCAACATGCTACATATATTTTTTTCTTATTTAATCCCACAGTAATCCTATGAAACAGATACTATTATTCACCTAATTTAATACTTGAGTTTGAGGCTAACAAAATAACTTGTCCAATATCACTCAGCTAATAAATAAGATTTATTACACCCAAGCAGTCAGGCGTAGCTCTTCTACTTTATATCTCCTACATGTCCAGAAAGGATTTCTTGAATAAGAAAAATAAATTATTTTGTTTTTTTAAAAAATACTTTAATCTAGAGAAGAGTAAGAAATATTTCTCTATTACTGAGCATTAATTTTGCTACCAAACTTTCCAAGAACTTCTGCAGAAAGGCTATATGGTGCTCTAAATACCTTCCATTGATATGAAATGGTAACATATTTTGTTTTATTTTCTTTTAGGGTTGTGCCATAGGGTGCATGCACTTACTAAAGAAAGAGAGAGGGAAAGTGAGAAATTACCCCCCAAAAGGCTGACCACACTCAAGTTTCTTCTCCTCTGTTCTCCTCTTGGGACTTTTGGGCATGCAAGCACACGTGTCTGGTGTGATTTTCAAGTTGTTGGAACCAGGACTTGAACCTTGCTCAGCCATGTGGGAATCTAGCACCTTAATCACCATGCCACTAGCTGGCTCCAGGAACATAATGTTTTAAGCAAAGATTCTGGCACTACATTCATAAGAAAATTTAACATTTGGTGTTTCATACAGCATAAAGCATGTCTTTAAAAACAGCATTTCAGAAAACACAAAAATTAGTTTCTATGTGACTACTCTATAAGGGTTGGCAAAATTGGGAGGGTGATGAGGAGCAGTGAGAGAAAACCAACTCTCTTTTTCTATGTATTTATCTACACATGTTTAAATCTGAACAGCCATCTTATTATTTCCTTCTATTGTCCCTATTGTAGAGATGAGAAAACTGAGACTTACAGAGCTTAATTAGCTTGTCAAGATCACACAATAATAAGTGGTAGAGGCATACTTTTATGATTCTAAAATTCGTTCTTTCTCTGATACGGACCCTATTTAAAGTACAATGATGAGGCAACCAGAATCTCATATATGTGACTTTATAGTGACATTACACTGAAAATAGTGATTTTCCAAACAACCTTTAGCATTAGCACTCATTTTTTTTCTGAAGACATCATGTAGGAAACCTAATAACAGATATGACTTGTTAGTGCAGTTGTTTCTGTTGATGGGGGTATGTGTCTCTTTTCCTTCACTACAGATTTCTATGGCATTACAGATGCACAAAGAGCACCCCAAGTACTGCTTAAAAATGCAGATTCCTAGGGTCTGACCCGGGGCCTTTGAATCTGCAATTTAAAAAAAAAAAATTGCCAGAGGGTGTGTGTGCTGGCCAGGGGAGAGAGAGAGAAGAATATAAAGAATAACCACCCCCCACTTCTCCCACCCCACCCAACCCCCTGCTATAGGAAATGGTCATGCTGCAATTTCTTCTCTTCTGTCTCTTCATTTTTTGGCATTTTTTCATGTCACCAGGTCCAGGACTCACTATGCAGTTGGCCAAGTAGGATCCAGTGGGCTTAACCACCCTGCCTAAGGGTGGCCCTGAATCTGCATCTTAAATAAGCACTTCAGGGACCAGCAGGTGGCGTGGTGGTTAAGGTGCTGGACACTCCCACATGGCCGACCATGGTTCAGGTCCCAGATCTGGTGGCTTACTTTCTCACTCTCTCTCTCTCTCTCTCTCTCTCTCTCTGGTAAAATTAAAATAAATGAATGAATAAATAAAAATATAAAATGAAAAAATAAGCACTTCAAATGATTCTGACACAGTTATCGTATGGGAAACACTAACCCACAAAAGACATAGCTTTCTTTAAAAAAAAAAATTATTTATTTCCTCTAGCATGAATGCATTGTATAGTGTATATTGGTCCAGTCAAAGTATATGTCACCAGCCTCAAGATCTAGATTCTCTGATATAGGTGTATTTTAGTTGGGGAGACATGCCTGGCACACAATAGACTGTCAATAATATTTGCCAAATTGGATGGCTGGATCAATGAATGGATGGATGGATAGATGGAAAAATAAGTATTATAGTTGCAAGAAATTGTTTTATGTTGTAAAGTAAAATGAGACTTGACATGCCTTCTGCACACACAAAAAATGTTAAATCAAGTTTGGGGTCTAAGAATGTTATAAAACCTAAAGGATGTCATTGATCAACATATGAGGGTTTTTTTTTGTTGTTGTTGTTGTTTTTTTTTTTTTTTTTGCCATAGGGCGCGTGCACTCGCCAGACAGAGAGAGACAGAGAGACAGAAAGCGAGAAATCACCTCCCAGGGGCATGCATGCACACACGCCCTGCGTGAGTTTTAAGCCACCGGGTCCGGGACGCAAACCACAGTCGACTACGTGGGAGTCCAGCGACATAACCATTACGCTAACTGCTGATCCCAACATATGAGTTGTTATGCCTATGACTTTGCATTAGTGATTTCAAAACATTTTAATCTATGAGAATAATTTACAGTGAGATTAAACAGCTTTGAACTCAGTAAGTCACTATTCAAACTCATATCAATCCATGGGACCAGCAGTTAGTGTAATGGCTACATATGTCGCTGGACTCCCATGTAGTCGACTGTGGTTCGAGTCCCGGACCCAGTGGCTTAAACTCATGCTGGGTACGTGTGTGTGCATGCCCTAGATCCCGAGAAGAGAATGGAGGAGAAGGGATTGCGGCGTGGCCATCCCCCCTGGGGGGTGATTTCTTGCTTTCTGTCTCTCTGTCTTTCTGGCAAGCGCACGTGTTCTATAGCAAAAAAAAAAAAAAAAAAAAAAAAAAAAAAAAAAAAAAAAAAAAACCAGAAAAACTCATATCAATCCTTTACTCATTTGTTACTTCAGAGCAACCTCTGAAAATAGAAGATGAGGTGGAAAGAAAAAGCAAGTCAGGTTAAAGCAGAAAGTTTTAAGTGGTTCTCAAATATTTAAGTCTTGTACCTTTAAAGAGAACTGGCCCTATGTTTAAAATAGCCGCTTCGGGGCTATTGCCTAAATCACCTGCCTCCTGGGATTTGCTTGCTGAGAAGTTGTAATTCTGTTCTGAATATCTGTGTTCTCCTGGCAGTTGGTCGGGCTCTAAGCCAAGCCCCAAACAAGACATTTACTGCCTTTTTTAGAGAAGAATACTGAGGAAGGGTGTGTGGTGATCGAACCGCCACTTTGTATTCACCGTCAGCCCAGTAATGGAATGTCTGCTAGACTGCAGCATTTGGTTCAATGCTAATGTTCTCACTCCTGGGAATTTCTATTTTTATGTTTGCCTTTTTTGCATCCCGTAGTAACTGCTACAATGATAAAATTGGAACAATTCATATTAGATTTATTCATGTAAAGGATGAGTGTTAAAGAACTGTCTAACCTGTGCTTTTTTCCCTGCAACCAAACACAACAAACATTGAAAAGATATTTACTGGGCTATCTTCCTAGTACAGTGGTTAAGCACTGTGCAGAAGGAGCCAGATCCCAGATGGCTGAACACAGTTCGAATCCTGGCCCTGGTGGCAATAGAGCAGGCATGAGTACATGAGTGCCCAGGATCCTGGTGGGAATGGGAAAATGGAGGAAAAAGGATTGCAGTCTGACCAATCCCATTGCAGAGGGGGTGTTCTCTCCTTCTCTAGTGCATATGCACCCTGGCATTAAAAAAAAGAAAGAAAGAAAGAAAAAAGTTTAGTACTTTGAATTACAATATATGGTTAAAATAAATGCCTCAGACTAGAAAACATTCCTATCTGTGAATGTATGAATTCAAGAGAAGGGGACATACCCCATGTTGTATGAATCATGTTGGTAATGATATTGTTGGGGAAGAGGGGACTTGTTCTGTGCACAGAGTTGTGAAATTAAAGGTTTAACAAAGAAAAACTAGGATCTCACGGAAGTACTTCCATTTTTAGTATGCTAGTTTTCATTGTGAATCTGCAAACCAGGGCTATGCTCATCATACAGCATCTCCCAAGGTGTTTTCACCAAAGAAACCTTCGTGGAGTATCGCACAGATGAGTCTTCTTAAAGAACACACTTTGTGAAACATCTTAAATTTAGATAGAGGGGAGAAAATGCCTTGGAGGGAGGAGTGGACTGTATTTGCTTATTTTCCTCTTCAGGAGGTAGCTGGAATGTATTACAGTCTCAGGAGATAAGTCAGTATCACAGATTTGGGGGAAAACAACTTTGGTTTTAAGCCATCTGTTTTGATATTGCTCCCATTTGAGATACTGTAATTCTTTAGAATTGTTCAATTCCATTGAAGAGATTTAAGTCATTTACATCTCACTTACTCTGATCAAATTTTCACTCATAATCTGATGTTGATGAGGAATTGTGAGGGAATAGGTTACATATAAACTCAGTGAAGATTGGGTGAACTTTTGTGACTATAGGGTGTGTTCAGTGGGCTACTAAGTGTTTGAAATGTTACAAGATGATGTGAAACAAACAGATGGGATGCAGTCTGTTGGGAAGTTTACGATCTTTACTAAATGACCTTAGTTATGGGGTCTGGCAGGTGGTGTGGTTGTTAAGGCACTGGATTCACACATGACAGACCATGGTTTGAGTCCCAGATGTGGTGTCTTGCTTCTTCAACCTTCCCTTTCTCTCTCTCTTTTCTTTTCTTTCTTTTTTTTTTTTTTTTTTTTTTTTTTTTTTTTGAGAGGTATTTGCTATAGGGCACGTGCGCCCGCCAGAAAGACAGAGAGTCAGAAAGCAAGAAATCACCCTCCCAGGGGGGATGGCCATGCCACAATCCCTTCTCCTCCATTCTCCTCTTGGGATCTGGGGCACACATACACACGCTCCTGGCATGAGTTTAAGCCACCGGGTCCGGGACTCCAACCACGGTCGACTACATGGGAGTCCAGCGACATAGCCATTACACTAACTGCTGGTCCCATCCCTTTCTCCCTCTCTCTCTCTGTGGTCAAAATTAAAATAATAGTCATAATGATAACAAATAAAATAAATAATTATTTTAAGAAAATGACCTTGCTTATGACTTCTTACGTAGATATCTACTTTCATTGGGTCTATTTTTGTGAATACTGCACAATTCTAAACAATATGCACCAGTCACTTTTCTGGAGAGGAGGCTCTTTATGTGTGTGCTTCTATCCATCGGGAGATTTCCTATAATAGATAACTTTCAAATAAGGTTTTGAAAATTGGCAATGATAAAAGCTGTCATTATTTTAAATGACTAATAGGAAGGAGTACAGTGACTGTTGAAGGAAAACAAAAGTAGAAACTGTGAGTAAATTAACCTGCTGGGAATGAAGCAAATTCTTCAAGGCCAGGATATAATCAAGAGAGAAGCTTGGGACTAGATATACCTCTTAGCATTGGACACAGAGTGAAGGTGCAATATGACACTTTTAATCTTTAACAGGAGATGACAGATGATGGTTTAGGTGAGCAAAAAGTATTGGGAGATCTAAGTCAGGGTGAGGAGTGGGGTCCCGCTAAGGGGATGGCATCCTCCCTCAGGTACCCACACCCTCACTTGGCTCATTTGTCTCTCAATGTGGTTTAGGCATCGGCTCCTTTGAAGTGCTTTCTCCTCTCCTGTCTCCTACCCTCCTTTACCTATGCTGAATTATTTGTCTTGTATCTCCCAAGGCATCCTACTAATGCCTCCATTTCAGCACCTGTCCTTCCTCATAAAGGGATGCATTAAGACTTTTAGAGGGTCCTTTTATTGGAGAGACCAAAATATCATGTAATCCAACAAATAATAAAAATAATATTCAATGCTAATATAAAGTCAAGAAGGTCCATAAAGCCCTGAATTTGGCCATTGGTGGTCATTTTACTTCTTTTTTATATCAACTCTATGATATTCTCCTAAATCTTTCCTAGGGGCCTGAAGGCCTTGCTGTGCTGATGTTCTACCTAGCAGTTTATTCTGCCTATTTGTAACTGCTTCAACACTTACTTACTTAAGTGCTTATGTGCATGATTGTTTCTGCCAATAAATGATTATTTCCACCAATATTTTTCTTTCTTCAAGACAGAGTGTGACTCATCCATCCTTATCCTGCCAGTAAGTGTTGAACTGGACTGTTAGGTGGTGGATCTCAGGTGGTCCTTACTGACCAACTTCCACAGGGATGACCTCTCTCCTTTAGTCCAGGTTGCATCAAAGATGAACCGTAGATGCCATCTGATGCTCAAGCAGTTTTTTCTGTCAGTGCTCTTACAAGATGGGTAAGGCAGCGGGAGCAGGCCAGTGGCATTGGTCAGAGACAGTAAGAGATCAGATGCCCATTGGCCAGCAAAGTCTTGATTTGGAAACCTTCCTTAGAGTGTGGGGGATTCTCTCTCCCACCCCTCTTATGCTTACTTATTTATTTCTTCCATGATAGAGAGACTGACAGACAGACAGATACTTCCAACAGGTTCCCCAACCCATGATCCATCTCCAAGCCATGATCCAAGCAGCCAGTTGGGATTTTGGGTACAGGCATGTATACCCAGCATATTCATGGAAGTCCTGGGACATGAACCCACTACCCTTTCCATATGGATCTACTGCACCACCACCTGGCCCCTCTTCTCTTTCTTATACCTGTAATCAGTACAGTTTAGTTGCAGGCATTTCTTTCAAAAAGGGGGTTTAAATTACTCTTGTAAGGGTGAGCTTTGCTTTAAGATTTATGAGAGTTACATCTGTGCTGAGGTAGCCTTGTCTCCTGGAAATCCTAAGGCCAGGTGGCATCACATGGCTAAGTGACTCAGTGTAGGCCCTGGGACTTGTGAGTGGGCTTCCTAGCTCACTTATCTTATAGTTTCTTATGGTGTAGTATAATCATACAGTCTCTTACAGAATAGTACATGGGCTTAACTGCACCTTGGTAGAAAAATCAAGAATTGGTTGCTTCTGGCTGATTAGTCCAGAATATCAAACAATAGGCTCTAGGGAAACTTCTTGGTCTCTAAATTTGGGGCATAGTCCATTCCTTAAGAAGAAAACTGGGGTTAAAACTATGGGGAACAAGATCACTCTCTCTCTTAAAGAGACAAGGGAATGACACAGTAAGATGTGAATATGGAGTTGGATATCAGGACTAGAAAAGTGGCAGTTAAGGCTTATGCTGAACCACTAAGTGGTAGATGACTATCCATGAATTCCACACTACTCCTGGGCCAGGTTGGTGCCATGTAGTAACATGCTGCTTGAGTGATGCTGCATCCATGTGGCAGATGGTGGGTTAGGTTTCCCAGATGATCTGCGTGGTGGGTGCTTGCCACCCAGAATCCTGTCTGGCTGGAAGGCTGGGACATGGGGAGGATGTTGCAGAGTGTGAATACTGTGGGATGAGACTCTGTCGAGGCAGTTTCTCTCTCTCTCTTTCAATAGAGACATTTAAAAACATATTCTATATGACTTCCCATTTCCACATTAGGTTAAGGATTGGTTCTAAAAAGCAGCATGCTAGAAACCAGGTTAAAAATATTGGCTTATTGATTGAGTGCACTTTCCCCCTCATTAGTATTTCTTCATATGTTCCTTAAGAGCCTGCGGCATGTCAAGCTCTACTAGGTACAAAGGATGCAAAGGGTAACATTGCTGTACCCAATCTACAATGTCACAAATTTTAGACTAGAAGAGAATACGATTCCAGCTTGTATTAAGTGGTGATTGCAACTCTTTTCAATTGTAAGTGGATTCCCATTTATTTGACACGTTAATGACTATACTATTTGATAGTAGTCAGATATTTTGTGCATTTTCTTCATTTTCCCACAAGTAGTTACAATATAACCAGAATACATATGTTCATTTTATAATGGTCATTCTGGCTACTGTGTGGAGAAGAGAGAAGGAACAGGTCATTGTAGGAATTGGAGAGGAGTTGGTGGCCGAGATTTAGGAATTGCCAGTGGTGATGGAGAGAAATGGATAGATTGGAGAATTAGATAATGATGTTGGTGGAGCTTGATAACTGATTGAATGTGAGACATGGTAAGAATAAGAGAGGTTGGGACCAGCAGATGGCATAATAGTTACGATGCTAGACTCCCACATAGTCGACTGCAGTTCAAGTCCTGGACCTGGTGGCTTAAAATTCTTGTAGAGTACATGTGTGTGTGTGCCCAAGATCCTGAGAGGAGAATGGAGGAGAAGGGATTGCAGCATGGCCATCCCCCTGGGGGGTGATTTCTCAATTTCTATCTCTCTGTCTCTCTAGTGAGTGCATGTACCCTATAGCAAAAATCTCTATTAAAAAAATAGGAGAAATTAAAACTGATGTCCAGATATCTGGCGTGAACCACTGAATGAAGGTGGATCCATTCATTGTATAAAAGAACACAGAAGGAAGAGCAAGTTGGTGCAAAGATGATCAATTCAATTTGGGGCATGTCAAGTTTATTATAGAAGGTGCTATCCTATAGGTGTTCAAGATACCTGAGACTTATTTGGATCTTTATGTCTGGCAGGACAAGTCAACCACAGGGTCAAGTCAAGTGACAAAGTTCATTGAGAAGTAGGAGACACAGGCGCATCTAGGCTAGTCCTTGAATGATGCTTCAGAGTAAAGGCTGCTGGACTTGCTAAATCTTTGTATCTCTTCCATAGAATCAAACATACAGTTCATGTATCATCATTTCACAAACAAAAAATTATTTCTAGCCCTGTTATCTAGGAGAGACTGTGATAACCTTATAGGAAGTGACTATAAAGCCACCTCTGATACATGGACTCCAGATCAGGAACTTCGAATGTTAGCTATGCATCCCTGGAGTGTGGATTTCTTATTTGGGTACTTTAGATACTAACTTCTTTACCCTATACATGTCACACTATTTATATAGAGGTGTATAAAAAATTATTTATTTGCTCCATGACAGAGAGAGAGAGAGAGAGAGAGAGAGAGAGAGAGAGAGAGAGGCATACCCTCCAGGGCCTTCATGCCATAGCCCACCTCCAGCCTCAGCCAACCAGGATCTCGAGCATGCACATACTTGGCAAGGACAGAGAGACCTCAGGACACAAACCCAAGGCATCTCATGTGGCTTTAGCAGCCCAGGGTGTTATGCCACTACAACCACGGTGGACTTGATGTTAAAGCATTTTGGAAGTGAGCTATCACTTTTTACCACTATGCCAGATCTAAAGCTCATGAGAAAGATTTAACCTAGAGATAGATATTTTAAGATCTTTAGTATCTAGATGGTAGGACAAAGTCAAAGTCCTCAGAGGGTGGTGTGTAAGGTGAGAAGGGAAGGGCCTATGACAGACCCTTGGGAGACCTACATTGTAGGTCTAGGTAAGGAAAATGCACCCTAAAATGAAGACAAAGCATAAAGCGAAGTCAGGATGAGTGAGGTGCCACTTAGTTCAAGAGGAATGAGTACTGTATGAAAGCGGGTGGTCACACTCTCAGAGGTTTTCGGAAGATGCAATAAATGAAGATGAAAATATCTTCTGACATTTGTTGCTGACTTTGGTATGAACAGCTGAATTGCCTTGATAGAAGTGAAAACAGGATTGCAATAGGTTGATGATGAGTAGATCAGAAGTGAATTCATGCAGACACAGCTGACTACTTCAAGGATATTTAATACCTGAATCAGAGACTCTCATAAAGGACCAGAGATTTCTTCTATTGTATCTTCAAACTGTTCTGTGAATCCATGTCAACTCCTGATCCTTTTTAAATTAAATTTTAAATACCTACTGCAAGGCACAGAGCTAATTGTTCCAGATTAGGCACAGAGATTGTCTCTCCACAGTATTTGGTCTTCTAGAAAAATGAGGTAAGTACAGAGATAAGCTGATGAGAGAGCCAAGGATTCACACCTTGCCAGTTTAACTCTTAGAGATCGACAGGAACCCAGAGCTGACCATAAGGTAGGTGGAAAAGAGCGGGGACGCTGGAGTTAGACAACCTAGATTCAGACCATCTCTACCACTTATTACCTGTGTTGTTTAGTATCTCTGCC
Source organism: Tupaia tana (assembly GCA_026018925.1). Classification (NCBI taxonomy): domain Eukaryota; kingdom Metazoa; phylum Chordata; class Mammalia; order Scandentia; family Tupaiidae; genus Tupaia; species Tupaia tana. The sequence goes on along the minus strand of JAKSZU010000007.1, from coordinate 125,452,940 downwards.
TCATCCTTTTGGTAACTAAAATGGAAGAAATAATGCTACCTGCTTCATCAGGTTTTTGTGAAAATTAGCTGAAGATTAGTTTAAAATAGTGCACTAAGTATTGGATTGTCAGAAAAGTCATGAAAAGTCATGACATATTTTTCTGTCTTTCAATGTAAAAATGTGTCATTATTTTTTACAGTGACCCAATATACCAAGTCCCAAGAGTAAACATTTTTACCTAATCTGACTGTCTGAGTTTACAAATGAGAAACCTGTGAAGCCCTAGGAATTCACCTGACGTATCTAAATATTTCATCGTGTTAAAGTGAGAACTAGGACCTGGACACTAAAAAACTGATTTCTAATCCTGTGTCCCTATCTATTTTCAAAAAACTATGTTCTATTTGCAGTGAAAATCCAGATAAAAATAATACTTATATAGTATGTGTAATACAAAATATCATTTGGGTAATTCCCCACAGTTAAAAACTTAAAATTATTTTGTGTCTAAAATAATGTTAACCACTATATCAGTAATGACAGAAAAAAATTAACTGTTTGGGAAGTAAATACCTATAAATAGGTTAAGGAGTTATTTAAATCATGGCAATGGTGTGCAAGCTGGTGTGAGCCTAGAAATCAATCGGAGGGAAGGATAGAGAAGGACTCCCTGCATTTTAAGTAGGTAGCCCTCAGGATGGTGAGTGGAAGAGAAATGGACTCTATTATGTCAGCTTGTCCTCATTTTAACTTTATTTATGTACGTGTTGTGCAACTTTAATAATGGTTGCCCTGAAAGAAACCACTGCCTATTAAATGACTATTCAATAATAACTATTTATTCTTTTCACATAAAGGAAGGAGAAGCCAGACCCCGTAATTAACAGTTTAATGTGTTGAAATGAATGGCCTTTTGGACTAAACACAAAGCCAAAGGGAGGAATTTTGAATACTAATTCTATCGCTTTGACTTTTCTCAATGGGGCCCTGAGAAGCCCAGTAGAGACCACAGCTCTCCCCATCTATGCTTCCCAGGAGGAAAATTGTGTCTTTAATTTCCTTTACTCATTGAACAAAACACTTATCATGCACCTCTTATATAATAAGCATATACAAACAAACACACATGTAGCCTACTGTGATATTGTGATTTATAAGATATTCAAGGAGGTTTCAAAAATAACATAGATATGTCTATTATGAAAAAATGGACTGGATTTCAATTTTTGCATGAAAATCAGCTTGTTTTAACATGCGCTTTTTGAAGTCCCTTTGTACATATATTTGGTCTTTGTCCTGTTTCCTGGCACGCAGTACCTAAAAGCCATGGACTCTCCAAAGTGACGAGTCTGATTTTGTGTACTAAAATGGTACCTGGTGAGTCCTGGAGAGCCTCAGGATGGGGGAACCAACATTATGAAACTTTCCATCTCAACCAGATCTGCAGAGATGGGAGAGGGACTGAAGGTCCACTCAATTACCAGTGGTCAATGATTTTGTCAGTCATGCCTAAGGAAACATCCAGAGACACCAAAAGGACTGGATTCAGAGAGCTCCCTGTATCTGAACACACAGAACTTTCTGAAAGGTGGTACTCCCAGGAAGGATATGGAAGCTCTGCATATCCCATCCCACATGCTTTGCCCTAGGCCTCTCTTAAATCTGGCTGTTCATCTGGCCTGTGTCATATCTTTTGTAATAAATGGGTAAATATAAGTAAAGTGTTTCCTGGAGTTCTGTGAGCAGCTGTAGCAAGGTAAGATGGGTTGTGAATACCACCCTCAGGTGGGAAGTAATCTGAGACTAGAGACTGGCATCTGAACGGGCGGGGGGGGGGGGGGGGGCAATTTGTAATGTTTTTAAGAGAGATTTTTGCCATAGGGTGTGTGCACTCACTGGAGAGACAGAAACAGAAAGTGAGAAATCACCCCGAGGAGGGATTGCCACAGTGTATTCCCTTCTCCTCCATTCTCCTCTCGGGATTTTGGGCATGCACACACATGTGCCCAGCATGGGTTTTACACCACTGGGTCTAGGACTCAAACCACAGTTGATGACATGGGAGTCTAGTGATAGAAACATTACACAATCTGCTGGTCCCATAATAATGTTTTACAGTGTACTAGAGTGGGATCTCTCAGACTATTTTATTCTGTTACTATTAGAAAACCATATGAGTGTTTAAGTAGTGGTTTTAAAACGATAACTACTTGTGATCAGGAGAAGGAGGATGGTGGCTTGGACAAAGGTGGAGACAATGGAGAGGGTAAAAAGTGTTGCTTTGGGGACCAGCAGTTGGCATAATGGCTATGTCACTGGACTCCGATATAGGCAACCGTGGTTTGAGTCCCGGACCTGGTGGCTTAAACTTACACCAGGCACATGTGCGTCCATGCCCAAGATCCCAATAGGAGAGTGGAAGAGACGAGAGGAGAATGGAGGAGAAGGAATTGCAGTGTGGCCAACTTCCCTGGGGAATGATTTCTCACTTTCCATCTCTCTCTCTCTCTCTGTCTTTCTGGTGAGTGCACATGCCCTATAGCAAAATCTTCTCCAAAAAAAAAGAAAGAAAGAAAAGAAATTAAAAAAAAGTATTGCTTTTACTGATGAATCACATATGGTTAATAAAGACAGTAGAGGAGGGACCAGCAGTTAGCGTAATGGTTATGTCGCTGGACTCCCACGTAGTCAGCCGCGGTTCGCGTCCCGAACCTGGTGGCTTAAAACTCATGCCGGGCGCGTGTGCGTGCATGCCCAAGATCCTGAGAGGAAAATGGAGGAGAAGGGATTGCGGCGTGGCCATCCCCCCTGGGGAGTGATTTCTCGCTTTCTGTCTCTCTCTCTGTCTGGCGAGCGCACGCGCCCTATAGTGAAAAACCTCTTCAAAAAAAAAAAAAAAAAAAGACAGTAGATGAGTCAGAGGCAGTTCATAGGTTTTGGTCCAAGGAGCTGGGGTGAGAAATAGGGAAATATTTTATATATATATATATACACACACACACACACACACATATATATATATACACATACACACACACACACACACACACACACACATATATATATAACTAGAAATAGAAAATTATTGATGATAACATGTATGATTAAGCCACTATATAGTATATTCTGGATGGGAAATTACATTTTGTGTGCTGTGACGATGCTCAGGGAATGAATGTAAATTAATTAATTGATTAAAAGTTTCAGAAGAAAATTGCAGTGCACTTGTAACTAGATTCTTGCTTTGTCCATATTTTTTAATTTAAGATATTTTTTGAATCAATAAAATGTGGAAACAAAAGTTTAGTATGGAACGGAGAGAGGGGAAAGAAGGAAAAAACAAGGAAAAGTATGCTTCATTGACAAAAAAAAAATGAGAAGCAATTTGCTGATAAATTATAGAGTAATATCTTTGGCTTGGCTAGCACGCATAGTATTTGTGCTGGAAAAAGAAATGCCATACACTGTAAAGATGTGATTAAATGTAAATAAATAAATTAATTAAAAATAAATAAAATAAAGGGGAAAAATTGGCATCTTTAATGGGTTCGTGGGTTAATGGGGAAGTAGCAGGTCAGGAAGTGGGGCCTGGACATGTTATATTTTGAATTACCTAGAAGACATAGAACTGTCAAGTAGGTGGTGGGTCATTGTATGAAGTGCCAGAAGGGAGATTGGAGTCAAAGACATTAATTGGGAATCATTACATGCTCTGTGGAACTGGATACTGTCAGGCAAGGCAACAGTGCAGATGGGGTGGGAAGAGGAATGAGACTCAAACCCCGGGAAACTCCAGCACTTAGTCTGTCTCAGAGTAAGGAGCGGCACAGGAGTTTGGCTGCCTTCTGTGTTAGACAAAGTTATACATCAACACAGCTCCTTCTGGCTCCTCTGTGGCACACTGGTCTTCCCCTTTGCTGAGTCAACTAGCTTAGTACATAGTAGCATTTTTGTTTTGTTTTATGCTTTTTTTTTCCTATTTTAAAAATTTCCTTTCTTTTTCTTTTTACAGTCAATCACTGAACATCTTTACAACATAAAAAACGAAATTTCACAGCATGAATATATATTATTATATTTCCTACTCTATATTATATCTGTCAAAGAAATTACCATACATATTATCAACAGATAATTTTTCATTTTTGTGTCCATTAAATGTTTTGCTTCTGTTTTCCCCTTTATTCCCCCCTTCCACCTCCCCATTTCCTACCCTCCTCCCACACTGTCTCTCGTGCCCACAGTTGCTCTCCAAGTTATTACACCTTCTAATCTTGCAGTTGCTTCCATAGAGTGCAGACATGTGGTATATATCAAATGGGGCATACAATGCTTTTTATTCTGAGAGAGAGAAAATTGGCTTTGAAATTGCCAAAATTAACTTTATAACTTTTGTACTCCCCAAAAGAATCCATGGGAAAAGTCTCCAACTTCTAGGGTCAGTGTAGGCAAAATATACACACATAATTAATATAATTAGGCACAGCTATAAAAGATTACCAGGTTACCTTCAGGTAACTAAGCAAGGCATGTCAGTTCTGTAGGGTGGATGTCTGTCCAGAATAACCACATTATAGATATTTGAGATAACAGTTAAGATTTTGTTTTCTTGGGACCAGCAGTTGGAGTAATTGCTATGTCGCTGGACTCCCATGGAGTTGACCGCAGTTCGAGTCCTGGACTTGGTAGTTTAAACTTACACTGGGCACGTGTGTGTGCATGCCCAAGAGCCCAAGTTGAAGAATGGAGAAGGGATTGCAGCATGGCCATCCCCCCCGGTGGGAGATTTCTCACTTTTTGTCTCTCTACTTCTTTCTGTGTTTCTGGCAAGCACTTATGTCCTATAGTAAAAACCTTTCCAAAAATTTTGTTTGTTTGTTTTGTGTGGCCAAGAAATGCGGATGAGGTCTAAAAATAGAAGGAGTTGGATAGACTATTTTTGGTTAAAAAGTTTGCTTGACCTCAAGTTTCACTGAGTCCTGGTGGCATCAATTTTCATTTGAGTCTTGAAAGTCTAAATATATGTCAAGAGTTATTTTCAGTGTTATTGCTTTATGGTAAGATATTTCTCCTTCAAATTTATATTCCTTTAGGAAGGAACAGTACATATTTTTGAAACACCTTGAATCTAGTCAGATATTTTCTGGTATCTTTCAAATTAAGTAGAGGATAGTAAGAATTAGAGTGGACAAAATTATTTTGGCTACTGCCCCCTTTGTTTGAAATAAATCTAGTGTCCACTGTTTATAGTATCAAAAAATGGGTGGGATTTGTTTCTGAACTTCTATCTGCCAAGTCATTTTTCTGCTATAAAATATGTCTTCATAGAAAGTGAGAATCATTATCATTCAGAAAATGTGAAGTAATCAGTTGCTTGCTTGAGATTAGTCTTATTTATTGTATATTACCGTCAAAACAGGTAACAATTTTGGCAATGGGGGGGTTTGCCTAGACTTGATTTCTGAGAAGTCCCATTGGGAATGATGGTTAATATTGCTAATCATGTCAAACACTTGACATGAAAATCAATGGAAAAATCATCTAAATATGCATATGATATTGGCAGATATTACTAGTGATGTTTCACAAGTGAATTTAGAATCTGTAAAGCATTGTTTTAATTACTTCCATGAATAATGATTTTTAAAGTACAACTTTAAAAGGTTTTTCTATTTAAATAAAAAGCTATTGATGTGTGTTTTAAAAAAAAAATTATTTTGGCTAACAAATAGATGACAGGATTAGGCTTCATTTTTAAAAAGTGTATTTATTTGTTTTGTGAGAAAGAGAGAGAGATAGAAAGACAAAACACTTTCAACAAGGTCAAACACCACAATCCTCTCCCAGATTTCTCAGCCAGCCAAGATCACTGGCACAAACACACCAGGTGTATACAGGTTGACCTGAGAATGAACCCTGGTCTTCCATATGGCTTCAGCATTGTGGAGTCGTGCACTACCATGGTGTTATCATAGCTGGGCCTAGGCTGCATATAAGCTCAGCTGCATAGCTTTCCACTCATTTACAGGTAAAGCATTCATATTATGCAATAAAATGAAAGCTTTTAGCATCAATTTTCCCACGGAAATTGCTTTGCATCAGAAAGTAGCTATTAGTTTAATACTTTTTGCATAGAGAATTGCTAAGTGTTAGGTCAGGCTTAATGAAGAACCCCTAAGGGTAATCGACTCAGTCCTGTCCTGGGACCTTCCAGAACATACAAGGACCTGTATGCATGCCCATGATCTGAGCTGGCTGAGACTGTAGGTGGATTGCAGAACCCCTAAGGGTAATTGACTCAGCAAATTTTGAAATAAAGTGAATGGTTTTCCATCTTTGACATGGACCATCAGAGAAAGAAGTGATTTCACTGTTTATCTAAATAGAAATGGCTAGTCTAGGATATGGAACATTCCAGAGTGCGAAGGATTCAGAGTAGAGAGTGTGGTATAAGCTTGGTGTTGCTGTTACCCCTGCCTTCTACATCTGACTAATTTGTATTCTGTTAAGATTCACCTCAAAGGGCCAGCAGGTGGCGTAGCGGTTATGTTACTGGACTCCCATATGGGCAGCTGTGGTTCAAGTCTCAGATATGGTGGCTTGAAAATCACACAGTTAGTGTGTCATGTAACCCAAGATCCTGGGAGAAAAATGAAAGAGAAGGGATTGTAGTATGGCCATTCCCTCTGGGGCAGGGGGTGATTTCTAACTTTCCCTCTCACTGTCTCTTGTCTCTCTCACCAGTGAACACATGTGCTCTAAGGCAAAAGCCTCTTAAAAAAAAAGAAATTCACCTCAAGGCCTTCTTTACTTGGAAACGCCAGTCCTCCTTTCTTACCCTATGTGTTTTCTCCTAATGGTGTTAATTGAGTTCCCTGGTGTACACTGGATTTCTGTAAGCCACCTTGATCATATAGCACATCACATGTTGCATTAACATTGTATGTTTCCATTTCCCCTAAAAATCTGTAAGATGTTCAAATGCATAGACATTGTCTTATTCATATTTGTGTCCCTAGCATCTAATATAGGGCCTGATATATGGTAGGCTTTGGGGAAATGTTGACCTTATTTGAACCAGCTGTGGGCATGCCCGGTGTGAATAATATCTTTATAGAAGATGTTTACATCCCTGGGGAGTCTTAGTAGAGAGTTCTAGATAAGGTTGTAGGGGTCAAGGAGCTTGGTATGGGCTAAGTTTGACTTCTTCACTTCATATGTGCGTGATTGTTATTAATACTTGTGTGGACAAATTACTTAATTTCTCCAAGCTTCAATTTTCTCATCTGGGAAATGAGTTAGTAATAACAGCAGTGCAGCCAGGTGGTGGCACAGTGATAACACAATTGGACTCACATTGGGAAAATCCTGAGTCCTGTCCTGGGTCCTTCCAGAACATGTAAGGGCCTGTGTGCATGCCCATGATCTGGGCTGGCCGAGACGGTAGGTAGATTGCAGAATGAGGACCTTGTTGGATGCACACTTTTCTCTCTTGCTCTCTCTCTATGAATAAGTAAATAAATAAATAATTTAAAAAGCAAGTAGTACCTACTGTATAAGATAATTATAAACACTGAGTAAGATAACACATGTGAAGTGTTAGCGTGTTACCAGACATAGTCAATATGTTAGCTATCTGTTATTCAACAGCAAAGTTTTGTGTCTTGATTCTCTGACTTTTTTGTGTGACTTAAAACATTTATTTATTTATTTATTTATTTTTAGAGGTTTTTGCAATAGGGCACATGTGCTCGCCAGAAAGACAGAGAGAGACAAAGAGAGAGATAGCGAGAAATCACCCACCGGGGGGGTGGCCATGACGCAATCCCTTCTCCTCCATTCTCCTCTTGGGATCTTGGGCACGCATGCACACGCGCCCGTTGTGAGTTTAAGCCACCGGGTCCGGGACTTGAAATGCGGTTGACTACATGGGAGTCCAGCGACATAGCCATTACGCTAACTGCTGGTCCCAACATTTATTTAGTTTTTATATTTTATTGGGTCATTAAAAAGCATGACCTATTTTTCTGTGCAAAAATGTGTCACAACTTTTCTGATGACCCAGTACATTTTTTTTTCTACCTACAGAAGCTGTTTAAGCAGTGTAAACTGATTTTCTAGTTAAACAAGAGATGGAGAAAGAGAGAACAAGGGAGGGAATGAAAGGAAGAGAGGGAGGCGAGAGAATATCTGTCCAAGCAAAGAAAAAAGAGGAAAGCGTAGGATACAGAGTCTTTGTTTCACTGTGTCTGGTTGGCTTCTTCCTTCTCCCTCTCTTTCTCCAAGGTTCCTTTTAATGTAACTACAGAGTGTAATCCATTTCACTGCTACCTGGTGAAGCATCTAAATATGTGCCCATAGGGGCCAGCAGATGGCAAAATGGTTACGTCACTGGAATCCCATGTAGTCAGCCATGATTCGAGTCCTGAACCTAGTGCTTAAAACTCACACTGGGTGCTTATGCGTCTCTGTCTCTGTCTGTCTCTCCAGTGAGTATATGCATCCTATAGCAAAAATCTCTCTCTAAAACTCAATAAGTGCCTATAACCAAATTGCAGGTGATTATAGCCTATAGAAGACAGAATAATGCTCCCCAAAAGTGTCTGTTTCCTAATCTCTGGAACCTGTGACTATGTTAGGTCCCACAGCAGGGAGGAGTGTAGGGCCAGAGACTGGGATCCACTTGCTCAGGGCTGAGGGAGGTAGTGGTAGCACTCAAGCTATAAATATGTCCCATGCCTCATTGTCTTGTAGAGAGTTGTGGGTATTTATAAAATCAATCTTTCAGTGATATGGTGTAATCCACCCCCACTACCACAGAAGTCAGACTTTTAAAAATCATTTATGTTACTATTATTTTCTTAATACACCAGAAAGATATAAAGAGAGAGAGAGAGAGAGAGAGAGAGAGAGAGAGAGAAAGAAAGAAAGAAAGAAAGAAAGAAAGAAAGAAAGAGAGAAAGAGAGAAAGAGAGAAAGAGAGAAAGAGAGAAAGAAAGTTGCCAGGTCCAGACATGAACTGCAGTCAGCCATGTGGGAGTCCAGCACCTTTACCACCACACCACCTGCTGGGTTCCAGATCTCAGACTTTATCCAAAGGGACTAGAGACAAACCAGAGGTACTGGACTTATTGAGATGTCCACCAACTCTCCAGCTTTCTCAGGCTTGAAGCTTGGTATAGGTCTATTGAACCAGACTCCATCTTTCCTCACAAGAATTTCTTATAAGAACTTCCCCTGGCTTCTGATGAGTCTGAAGTACCGATTAGCATCTTACTATGGTCAGGCTGGAACTTCTGCTATCTCAGGATATAAGCTATTGCAAAAGTCATCCATGGTCAGTAGTGATAGGGACAGAGGGTGAGGTGGGCTTTCTCTGACTAACCACTATAGCAAGATATTCAAGACACTTTAACAAAAGGATGAGGATGACAGGGTCTCTTGAGATTTGAGCTGACGGCATAGCCCATTTATTTCCTCAGAAAGACATGTTGAAGATCTCAGCCCCTGAACTTGGGAAGTGGCTTTACTTGTAAATCGCTTTGAAGTGATAATAAAGTAAGATAAAGTCATTGGAATGGAACATGGTTCAATATGATGCCTGTCCTTATATAACAAGGAGAGACACAAACACAAGGGAGAAGAGCACCATGAGATAGCAAGAGACACAGACACAAGAAAAGAGAATGCAGTGACTGGTGAAGTGTTGCATCTGCAAGCCAAGGAACCCCAGGGATTTTTGGCAAGTCACCAGAAGTAAATAAGAGGTGAGAAGGACCCCTTTACAGGTTTCAGGGGAAATATGGTCCTGTGGACATGTGATTACAGACTTCTAGTCTCCAGAACCATGAGACAATGCATTTATTTTAAGTCACTAATTTGTAGCAGATTCTAGAAAACGAATACAGTGCATGAAAATGATGAAAAAATCAGAGAAGCAGAAAACTTTGAACTTACCATCCTCCTAAAACAAAGAACTTTCCTTCAGAGGAGAAGTACTTTGCCTTCCCTAAACACTGCAGCCCCAAGGGAGCATATGGCTCACCTAGGTGATGAGCTCCTGGCATATCAGACTGAACATTAGCACTCAATCTCCTCACCATGGCAGTTGTGTTCTCTTTCCACTGGAGCAAGTGGCATCTCACTTAGCAAATGTGATTAAATAATCCAAAATGAGTGTTCTGCAGGTGCAGTGATTTGATAAACGTTATTTGATATTACTGTAGTTTTTTTTTTTTTACCTCCACATGAAATGAAGTGTAGATCTAATAGACAAACTACCTGCATCCAAATGTTATAAGTAATTTGGCAAATTTAGAAGAAGAATTTGAAGATCTATGCAATATCTTCCACAGAGTTGAAATAGAAGGAAGACACCAATGCCACATGGTTTTATTCATAATAATGTAGTTGGCGTGACACTGTGTCCTATGGGGGAGAGTCTAGGAGGGCATATGTTAATGTTAGGCACCTCTCTCCAGATTTCTATAGGTATCATCTGAAGTTTAGGAGCCAGGGGAGAATGAACAAATCAGATTTATTTTGCTCCTTATGAAAAATTCTCTAAAAGTTCCTTTATTTCAGTCCATAATAAGTCATAAAGAGAGTTTAAGAGTTGGTATTGAACTTGCTTTATACTTTGTTCTGTGTTTCCTTGTACTCTCATAGGATGGGGGTAGATCCTGATTCCCAGATGATTAATCTTGTGCGAAGGTTTTGAACATAGATGGACCTAAAGCAAAAACATGGGGACAGCATAGGACACATTTATTTTGAGTCAAGTGGATTCCCTTCAACTCTGTCCTCTTAAACTTGATAATGATGTTTCCTCTACATACACGAGAAGTTTCAAAAAGTTGATGGAAATATATAGTATATGAAAAATAAAGTATGCATGGATTTCAAAATTTTTTGCAACAAAATAATCTCTTAAATCCTACATTTTACACAAACTTTTTAAAGTTTCCTCATATGCACCATACTCATTTACAGAGACAGGTCGTTGAGAATAATAACCAATTATTTGTCAAAGAATATTGGAATGGCGGTTAGTTTGTGATGGCTGAAATACTTAACTGTATTGAAGTTACTTGCCGATAGGAGAGCATTTTCCTTCTATTGAGTACTAGTAACGGCACCTGAGTGTACAGTCAGTTCCGTGTACTTTTATAATGCTAAAATACATTGCATTATATGATTAAGGGTATAATTTAGACATTTTAAATATTTGAACTATATTGTTGGAAAAGCTTATGTGTGAGACCATGATGCTGTCTGAACCCCAGTGAAAATGGAAAATAATAAAGGGAAAAAGATGCCTAATGGTTACATCGCTGGACTCCCATGTAGTTGACTGTAGTTCAAGTCCTGGAACTGGTGGCTTAAAACTCATGCTAGGTGCATGTGTGTGAATTCCTAAAATCCTGAGAGGAGGATGCAGCGGTAGGAATTGCAGTGTGGTCATCCCCCGGGGTGTGGTTTCTCACTTTCTGTCTCTTTGTTTCTCCAAGGAGCACACATGCCCTATAGCAAAAATCTCCCTTAAAAAGTAATAGAAAAGGAAAAAGGAGATTGGGAAGGAATGAAGGAGTTGAGTAGAAGGGTTTTAGACTCTAGTGCAACTATAGGAAAAACTCTGCAAGATCTCAAGCTGAAGTCACCATCAAGGTGTCCTGTGTCCCTTAAGAATGGCCTGCTTTAATTAGTGACTACTCAGTCCCTCTCTTTTTTAAATTTATTATTTCTTTTATACATTCAGTCAATGGAAATCATTACAGCATGCACGATGAATTTCCCTGGCGTAAATACACTGTATATTAGTCAGTCAAAAATATTATCATACACGTTATCATCAACAGATCATTTCCCATTTTTGTATCCCTTAAATGTTTTTCTACTCTTTCCCCTTGATTCCCTTCTTTGGCTGAGGGAAACACAGGGCAAATGTGTCCTCTGTGCCAATCTCAGAGTGACTCGTTCTCTCTGTAACATCTCTCTTTGCACTGCCAAAAGTTAAATAAGATTACAAATACAGGCTGTATGTCTCTGCTGGCCTCTGCAACAAGGCAAGGCTGAGACTGACTCCTCAGACTTGGGGCCCATTGACTACTCAGAAAGTTTACAGCTGTGGCAGGAAGAAGCCCTTGATGGAGAAGCAGTAGCATTTCCTTCTATAATGTTCTTCCAGAGCCCATTTGGGGATTGCAGGTAGTAAAAACTAAGCTAGTGTGAATTGCAACCACACAGCTGTCTACTGCACATTCCACATATAAGGAGCAACTAGATTGAGGAGAAAGAGAGAGAGGAAAAGTTTAGTGGCTAAGCAGAAGCATAAAAGCCTGTCTACAGATTTGAGGAATAGTCCATTTGAATTATACTCTAAGGAAGATTTCATCTGTACACAGCACCTGAGCGCTAAGAGTACAGGGATCAGGGGGTCAGTAGGGTGTTGTCCTACTCATGAGTGAGTCATAAATATTTAGCTAATTTCAGAGAATGTGGTCAGTGCTAAAATAGAATGATGCATTGGTTTCTATGTCCATAGGAGTTCATGTAATCTGAGGGGTAACGGAAAGTTTCTTAGAGGAAATGACTTCTCGGTTAAGTCTTCCAGGAGCTCCATAAAAGATCAAATTTTATTTTATTTATTTACTTAGTATTTCACTGTATTATTATTATTGTTCATTAGTTTCTGTTTAAGGAAAATATTTTTACATCTTTTTCTCCTAAAACCAAGACTCATCCTCTGTGACAGTTCAATACATATTCACTAGACATGTTCCAACTTGGAAACTTTTTTAGAGTTCTCACATTTCCTCACCTTTGCTGTAAGGGCAGAATTATTGTTTAAATGAACAATCTGAGAATGATGAGATGATCAGTAAGAAACTAGTATTAAAAAACGAAGCACTTTAAAAGGTAGCTGTAGCTCTTAAGAAAAGCGTTATTTTCTGCAAAGCCCTGATGGATAATAAAAACTGATGTAAGACATTTTCTTCAAAAGGCTTACAACTTGAAAGAGATAAAGGAACATAGAAGAAACCATAACAATACAAAGAAGCACCCAACTATGAATAGATTTTTATTTCAAAAATGATCTTGTCAGTCTGTTGGATATAATACATTTTTTCCCATAATGACAGCAGTTATTAATAGCATTTTATTTTTTAGGGTAGCCTGCAAAATAATAAAAGGCAGCTTAAGATATAGCGTTAATTGGGAGCTGGATGGTTGTGCAGTGGTAAAATAGAAGCTCTGTGAAGCTGACCCACATGGGAAAGTTCTAGGTTCACATCCAGAGACCTCCCTGAATATGCCAGGCGTGTGTTTACCTACATCTGGGACTGGTGGCTATTGGAATGGCAGGCAGCATTGAGACCCTGCTGGGGACGCTTTCTCCCTATCTCTCACTCTCTGTGTTTCTCTTGCTCATGGAAAGTTGAAATAAATCAACTTTAAAAAATATATAGTGCTATTCATTCTGAGTAGTAATTATTCTAAAATGCTAAAGCATAGACTCTGCATTTGTAGATTTGGGTGCTTATCAAGGACATGGCCGATGTAAGGTCAGAATTTTCCAGAGAAGGTGAAATGCACGTTGCTCCTCATCTAGAGGCATGGTATAAGGTCTATTACTGAGTCATCAGAAAAGTAATGACATGTTTTTCTGTGTTTCTATGCAAAAATGCATCATGACTCTTCCGATGACCCAATAGTATGGATGATCAAGGTAATATGAAAAAAGTCAGGAGAGGAAAAGCAGTGAGTCTGTGAAGTCCTGGAAACTGGGGAAAGAATCTGCTAGAAGTAGATGAGCTCCTCCCACAGAACTGAAGGCCCCTGTGCTTTTTTTGGAGAGGTTTATTTATTTATATTTTTTGCTGTAGGGCGCGTGCGCTCGCCAGACAGACAGAGAGAGACAGAGCGACAGAAAGTGAGAAATCACCCTCTGGGGGTATGGTCATGCCGCAATCCCTTCTCCTCCATTCTCCTCTCGGGATCTTGGACACGCACGCACACGCGCCCGGCGTGAGTTTTAAACCACCGGGTCCGGGACGTGAACCACGGTCAACTACATGGGAGTCCAGTGACATAGCCATTACGCCAACTGCTGGTTCCCTGGCCCCTGTTCTTTAAAGCTTTAGGCTTTCATCAAGCTTTTCCTCATCAAGAATTATCTCCATCTACTCGGGGTCCTGGAAGTGGCGTGGTGGTTAAGAGTGCTGGATTCCCACATGGCCGACCACCGTTCGAGTCCTGGACCCAGAGGCTTGTTTTCTCGCTTTCCCTCTCTCTCTCTCTGTCTCTCTTTGGTCAAAATTTAAAAATGATAATAATGACAAATGGAATTAAATAAATTAGTAAAAATTAAAAGAAAAAGAATTATCTCTATCTACTCAGAATACTTTTTGGGTAATAAGAAACCTCAGTTTTTCTTTTTTAAAGTATTCCTATTTTATATTTAATTGACAAATAATAAATGTATGTGTTTATGGGGTACAGTGTGATATTTTGAGATATATATATATATATATATTTAGATATAGATATTTTGTGATATTTTGAGATATATTGTGATATTTTGATATATATATATCCACATACACACGTGCACACACACACACACACACACACACACACTGTGAGATAGTTGAATCAAGCTAATTAATATACCCATTACCTCACATACTTAGCATTTTTTGTCATGAGAACATTTAAAATCTACTGTAAGCAATTTCCAAATATATTTCTACATTATTATTAACTAGAGTCAACATGTGAGGTCATGCAGTATTTATTTTTATGTTTCTGGTTTATTTCACTTAGTATAATGTCCTCTAGTCTTAGCTATATCATCACAAATGACAGGATTTCCTTTTTTTTTAATGGTTGACTAGTATCCTATTGTGTATATACATCAAAGTGTTGACAATGATAGAAAGAAAATGGAACACTTATAGATTGTTGATGGTAATATAAATTATAATAATATATAGGGCCAACAGGTGGCACAGTGGTTAAGGGCGCTGGACTCCCACGTGACTGACTGCGGTTTGAGTCCTGTACCTGGGGACTTGCTTTCTAACTTCCCCTCTCTAACTCTGTCACTCTGTCCTGCTCTGGTCAAAATTAAAAGAAAGGAAGAAAGGAAGGAAGGAAGGAAGTTAGTTAGTTAAATAAAATATTTTTAAAAACTATAACAGTATAGCCACTTTGGAAACAGTGTGACGATTCCTCAAAAAACTAAAAATAGAATAATCACATGCTCCAGCAATCTCACTTCCTGTGTATAACCAAAGGAATTGATATCAATATGCAAAGAGATAGATATCTCCCATGTTCACTGCAGGATATTCCTAACAGTCATGATATGGAAGCAACCTTAGCCTCTATCAAAAGATAGATGGATAAAGACTTATTTTTAATCAAAAGCAATCTATGTGGGTTGAAAATTTAATATATTTCACTGAGTAGGAAGCAGATTATTTTCTTTCTCCTAAAAAAAGACTTTGTAACTAAGTTAGCATGCATCTAATAATTTTGGTAAAGTCAGTGTATTGGGGCATATGGGAATAAAAAAAAATCTAGAAGATAAATGGACCATAGTTACTACTTATTTAGTAAGGACATCTTTAACTGTATTCTATCCTGTGAGCTTTAACAAATCATTTTATCTATCAAAAATAGTATCAGCATTTAAACATGAAAGAAGAAAGAAAAACAACTATTAGTAAGCTTGCTTTCCATGTTGAGCCCGAATGTTTATGAAAAGGGAAATACAATTGACTAGAATTTTAAAAAAAGAAACGCTAGGAACACTTCCAGAAAAAAAAAAAAGATAATTTTATGGTTAAGCTCATGGTGTCCCTCTCTTAATATGATATGAAAGACTAGAAAGAAATAATATAATCATTAAAAATGTACATTTGGGGCTGGCAGGTGGTATGGTGGTTAAGGCACTGGATTCCCACATTGCCAACTGCGGTTTGAGTTTCAGACCTGGTGGCTTCCTTTCTCACTTTCCCTTTCTCTCTCTATCTGGTCAAATTAAATAATAATAACATAATAACAAAATTAAATAAATAATTCTTTAAATAATGTACACTTAATAAAAATTCTCAGTCATATACCACACACTTTAAATATAACAAGCTATAAAACAATTTGTGTCAAACTAAAAAAAAAAAGACATAAGCATTTGAGAGGTAATTTTCTTCTGGAGAGAAGATAGTAGTGTGACAGAAATTTTCAGGATTAAATTCTCAAAACTATCTCTAGTATTTTTAAAGATTGAAGGGCTGCGGCTAGCAGGTGATGTGGTGGTTAAAGTGCTGGACTCCCATATGGTTGACTGCAGTTTGAGTCCCAGACCCAGTGAAAATCATTCTGGGAATGTGTGCACGTGCATGCGCCCAAGTCCCCGGAAATGAATGAGAGAGAAAGGATTGTGGCATGGTAATCCTACCCAGGGGGTGATTGCTCACTTTCCCTCTCACTGTCCCTCTTCATCTGTCTCCATGGAGTGCACTTGCCCTATGGGAAAAACCCTTTAAAAAAAAAAAGTGTTTAAGAGCCAAGACTTAGTGTATAGGCAATTCAGGGAAGATGTGGAATGCCCATTTGAAATTCTTTCTCCCTGCCAAAAGATAAGTGGTTCTTCAAGACCTTCACTTGAGTGACACCAAAAACTGACTACTATTCCCTTTAGCCTGCTATGGAAAGAAAATCTTTAAGACTCAAATGGCTCAACCCAAATGTCAGACGATACCAAAACATGTTTAAGGGGAACACGAAAAATCATAAACTTATAAATTCTAAACCTCTCCCAAGTTTAGCAGCCCTGCTTCAAGTAGGGAAAGAAGTCAAAATCCCAGAGGTACCACCCATAGACCAACTTCAATTCATGGAGCCAGCTCATGTAGCTGAGAATTTAGACGGAGGGAGAAGAGACAAGAGACAAAATCTCCTGACTGGAATTACCCAGGGCCCCTTTCCTTCTCTGACAATCTCCCACTTAAAGCACTTTATAGATAATAGAACCACAAACTCTAGCCTTCTGGTACTTCTTCTCAGGGGAATTTTTCCAACAATGAACAGAAAAACAAGGATGAACTTCAAAATAATCTGTCCATTCTATTTGGGAGCAAAGAGCAGGGATTCATAGAAGAGTGCTCACTATGCAAAGAAATCTAGAGATAAAAAAAATTCAAAGAAATCTGGACATAAAATATCTTATCTCCACTAAATGTATGTGGAACAGCCCAAGAGTGAAAGAAATGAGTGTAGCATGCAAGTTGATTTAAGAACACATTTTGGAAGAAAGCACACTCAAGGAATTAGAAGAAAACTTGACAAGTGTTTTACAACATGAAGGAATTTAATAAAATATAAAGTGTATCATCTAATGTTCTGAATGAAGAGATCACAGATGAGATAATAATGCAAGGGAATTAAATGTAAAGGGAGCTAGCCATGGTAAGGAAAAAAACTGAAGAGAAAGTGATTGGTATTACGGAAATTAAAAACCCTTTAGAATCTCAGAGTGAAGAGTCAGCACTACCAAGCTGAGTCAGTGACAAGAAGAGGAAGGCCGACACTCAGCCGGAATGGAGAAGAAAAGCAGTGAGGGTAAAGCATTTATAATAATATTTGAGCACTTCTCCTGAATTTCAAAATGTTCTACACGCTTAACTTGTGTCTACTAATTTAATGAGAGAAGATTCTAGATATGGATGTGAAAAACAAATATCAAGCTTGTGGATCATTGTTAAATCTGAAGGTAACATCAGAACAACAACCAAAAAACCCCTACAACATTCTATTTACAGAAATGAATTCAGGGCCAAATCTTCAGGTTAATACCAGTCAAAATGTTCCACCAGGTAAAACTCCTACAAAATTCTTTCTACAGAAATTAATTCAGAGCCAAATCTTCAGGTTAACACCAGTCAAAATTCATTTTAGAAAGCAGCTAAAACCAAGACAGTTATGGTAGTTTATTGAAATGCATGGTTTTGTAAATATTCTATAAGCATACATGTGAAAGATTATATCATAAAGGCTAAAACCAGCATGGATTAAAACTTCTTTCTCAGCTCCATTGTATCCCAAAAGATGTAGCAACATCCATAAAATTTGAGGAAAACAGTGTAACTAATGTTTTACATAACTAGTAAGCTTGTTGCTTATATAGAATGAAAAATAGAAATTCCATGAATAAATTTTCAGGATTCAGAACATTTCAAAGACTCAGGAATTGTATTAGAAGATATAGCTGAATGAACTGAAAATTGATAAGGATTTTTAAAAACATTTGTAGACTGAAGGGGATAGTAATGAGGACTAAAATCATTGAAACATATAATTGTTCACAATATCTGCTGGAAATTCTGATTACACAGAAGATGTCCAGTGTTGTTACAGGCTATGATACAATGAAAACATCAGGAAGTAAACTATTCCTTTTTTTAATTGTAGTTTTATATATATTATTGGGTCATTGGAAAAATCATGACATATATTTCTATGTTTTTCTGTGCAAAAATGTGTCATGAGTTTTTTGACAAGCCAATATTTTATGTCTAAATATATCAAGAACTTGGTTCAATAGTCCATTTAAAGAAATAAAAGTGACCACTAGTAAAATAAAAAAGAAACACATTCCCTTTATATCATAAGAGCAAAAGAAGTATAAACAATACAGCAAAAACAAAAACCAAAATAAATGAGAGAAAATCTAAACACAGGCATACCTCAAAGATTTACCTGAGATGAGGGCTACACAAGTGTTGATAAGAGTTGCTTTTATTTTTTCTGAATGATCAACATTTAGGGAATTTTTTTTTATAATCCCTTTTTGTATTACCTGAATTTTCTATGGCAGGCATGAACTATTTTTGTAAACAAAGGATGTGCTTGGATTATGTCAGTATTAATAGTAAATAGATGATATATACTTACAGGCCCTCCACACATGCAACAGTATTTATTTGAAAGAAATTGCAGCCATTACCATTTCCTTCCCAGAGATTTCTGTCTCTGCATCACACGGGAGAGGCATACCTACCTAGTTAACTTAAGCACAGCAGGTGTTCCACTGGAGTATCTCAGTTGCTGTGGTTGGTCAGGGATGTTTTGTCTTCTTCCCCATTCACTAACTCATCTGTAGACATGTACAGACAGCACACCAGGCTCCAGTGCTGGGTAAATTCTTGGGAACAATGATGAGTAAGATATGCTCCCAATCCTCCCATAGTTCAAAGTCTAGCAGGACAATTAGTTTTCAAAATGTCTCATCTTTCCTTCACCACAGTTAGTGCTAAATTCATGTCATGTGTCCCAAGTTTGAACCCTGAGTCTGGGTGCTAAGTAAATCTTCTTTGCCCTTTTGTGGTAGAGAATTTGCAGATTATGGGACCAGATGGTGGCACAGAGAATTTATAGATTCTAAGTCTGATTTGACTTAGAAGTGTCCGATGGCTTCATTTTTGCAGACAATATTTGTATAGGAGGATTGGAGAGTGAAAGTTTTGGAGTGGAAGGATTTGAGACACATTTGCAACTAGACAGGGAAGAAAATATCAGATTAACAGTTGAGGCTTAACCCCAAAGTAAAAGGCAGGGCCAAGGCATTTCTTTCTTTCTCTCTTCCTTTCTTTTTTCTTTCTTTTCTTTTCTTTTTCTTTTGTAGAAAGATTTTTGCTATAGGGTATGTGTACTCACCAGAGAGACAGAGAGACAGAAAGTGACAAATCACCCCCCAGCGGGGATAACCATGCCACAGTCCCTTCTCCTCTGTTCTCTCAGGATTTTTGGCACATACACACAAGTGCCCAGTGTGAGTTTTAAACTGCTGGGTCTGGGATTCAAACCTCAGTTGACTACATGGGAGTCCAGCAAAGTAACCATTATGCCATCTGTTGATCCCCAGGGCCAAGGCATTTCTATAAATCATTTCTGTATAAAATATAACCCATAACCAGTGGTTAAGGGAGTCCAATCCCACATGGCTAACCATGGTTTAAATCCCAACCCCAATGACTTGAACAACACCATGGGCATGTGTATCTAAAATCTCAAAAGGATGGAGAAATGGAAGAGAAAGTCTTATGGTATAACCATGTACTATTGGGTGATGGAGTGTGTTTTCCCCTTCTCTCTGTCTCTTACTCTGTTCTGTTTCTACAGTGAGCACATCTACCCTCTGACAATTTTATATATATATATATATATATATATATATATATATATATATTTTATATATATATAAATTTGATGTCCAAGGACATCAAATCAGATAATCTTTTAGCAGTATTTTATTTCAAGCCTCGCTTATCAAGTCAGTAATATAAGATATAGCATGATCCCAAGTCCCATTCCCCATTATATTTGACTCAAAAAATGGACCTTTCCAGTACCTGCTGCCATCCATCAGAACTAGATATGGCTCCTGGTGTTCTGTCTGTGAATAAAAGGATGAGTTAGCTATCCCCTCCCTTTAACCCCATACCTGATCCACAATGTTCAGTTTCCCGGTAGAAAGGATAAGCACACTCACAATCCATTAGGTAAGTGAAGAATGGGAGGCAGACAGCATTCCTTGCACCAATGTGACTACAGAATCTATAGCTGGGCAGGTATTGGGAACCAACCTTAAAAGTATGGGAAGTCTGTTGATTAAATGCTCTGAATTTTTAAATTATTTGAATGAATTTTATCTTTTTTTTTAAATTTTATTTATTATTTTTATTATCATTATTTTTTTTTGAGAGGTTTTTGCCATAGGGCACATGCGCTCGCCAGACAGACAGAGAGATACAGAGAGAGAGAAAGCGAGAAATCACCCCCTGGGGGGATGGCCACGCTGCAATCGCTTCTCTTCCATTCTCCTTTCGGGATCTTGGGCACGCAGACACATGCGCCTGGCGTGAGTATTTTTTTTTTGGAGAGGTTTTTGCTATAGGGCACGTGCACGCGCCCGACAGACAGAGAGAGACAGAAAGCGAGAAATCACCCCCCGGGGGGATGAGCACGCTGCAATCCCTTCTCCTCCGTTCTCCTCTTGGGATCTTGGGCACGCACGCACACGCACCTGGTGGCCTGGCGTGAGTTTTAAGCCACCGGGTCCGGGACGCAAACCGCTGTCAACTACATGGGAATCCAGCGACATAGCCATTACGCTAACTGCTCGTCCCTGAATGAATTTTATCTTAATGAAAGATTATTACAGTAAAACTTACTTCCCAGTAAGTAGTTTGTGATTCAGGGAAATTCATAAAACAAATGAAAGCAGTAAAAAAAAAAGTCCTTTGTTAATATTTCAAAAGTACTATATATATTTCTCTCTCTCTCTCTCTCTCTCTCTCTCTCTCTCTCTCTCTCTTTCTTTACTATATTGTGCGTGTGTTCCTGGGGAGAACAGAGAGAAACAGTGAGAAGGAAAGTGAGAAATCACCCCTCAGAAGTGATAGCTATGCCATAATCCCTTTTCCTCCATTCTCCTCCTGGATTTTGGATTGGCATGCACACATGCCCTGTGTGATTTTCAAGCCACCACCAGGTCTGGGACTCGAACTGTGGTTGGCCATGTAGGCCATGTAAGGCCAGTGCCTTAAGCACCATGCCACCTGCTGACCCCAATATTATATTTTCTAAGTATTTTTTCCTTTCAGTTAACTTTCAAAAAATAATAGCCAGAATAAATATATACCTTTAAAAAAATTATATTTTCTGAGGGTCTTGCAGTTTAAACTTTGAATCCATTAATCCTAGTATATTTAGATCCACTTTTGTCTCTGAACTACGTATTTAATCAAAAACACATGTACACACATACACATCTATTGGATAACATGCTAACTTCACTTTAATGGGGACTGCAGGTACAAGTTCCTATGGAAGAGTAATATATTCTGTTAGTTAAATAGAAAAGTAAAGACTTACCAAAGACTTACAGCATAGGAAATTTACAAGAAAGTAAAAATGCGAGCTTACATCTGTTTCTATAAATCATCTAACATGCCTAGCTGCTTGGAAGAGAACTTTGGGAACGGTAACATTCAGGAGAACTGTTGGTTAAACACACAGTGCCTAAGCATGTCAGATGTATGTATTATGGAAGCCCCTCAATCAAAATCAATAGACCTCTTTGAAAAAGAACCTTGGTCTAGCAGTCAGGGCATCAGTGATCTGTCTACTTTCTTCATGGCTCTATGTCAATAAGCTTTAGTAGGAGGTTTTCTAAAGGATGGACTTTATTTTTTATTTTTTAAAAGAATTATTTATTCATTTATTATTTAACTCCATTTTTTATCATTATTTTTAATTTGACCAGAGAGAGACAGAGAGAAAGAGAAAGGGAAAGTGAGAAAGCAAGCCTCCAGGTCCAGGACCTGAACCAGGCCATGTGGGAGGCCAGCGCCTATAACCACCATGCCACCTTCTGGCACCAGGATGGACTTTATTTACAGCAAACACTGAAAGGCCAAGAGCCGTCTAAAGAAGCCGTGGCTACATTAGGTTATTCTTCACAGTGTTCTTGCAGGAAAAACTGTCTTTAAGAGTCCACATGACTAATCTCAGCCCTTCCTAGTATATCATTATAGTGAAATAGGAGATAGCATATGAAGAGATGGAACAGTTGGGCACTTGAAATTGTTTTACATTCAGTCGCCTCTTAACACAGGTGTGAGTGTATTGCTGTGTAATGCCATAAGCTGTAACAGCAGACTCGAAGTCTTCAGCTCTTGCTGTAATAGAGGTGTATTTATGACACATGTCAATTGCAGAGCAGATGTTTGTGATCAGCAGTCAGCTCTCCTCCAAACAGTGATTCACAGATCAAATGTCATTCCCTCTCATGGCTCTGTCATGGTCACCAGGCAGTGTTCAAGGTCTCTGACTTGCTGACATCAAGCTAAAAGAGGAAAAGGCATGGAAGGCCATGTGCAGGAGATTGTACTGGCCAGGCCTAGAAATCAGTACATATCACTTTACTCACTTCCAAGGTTTGGAACTCAGTTCCATACCACTACTAACTGCAAAGGATTGTGGGAAACCCTTGTTTTCCACATAGTAAGGAAAAAGAAGATGACCTCAATGGTCACCTAACCTGTCTGTTCCACACTCTACTTCCTAGTTTCCATGTATCTGTTTCATTTTTCTTCTCACATGTAGGACACCCTTAAACCCATGCATGTACTAAGGATGACCCCAAACCCCATTCTCCATTGTATGTCACTCAAAAAATAGACCTTCCGGAGACCTGCTATCTGCCAGAACTAGATATGGCTCCTGGTGATCTGTGTGTGAAAAAGAAGATGAGTTATTTAGCCCCTCTAACTACGCCGCCCCCCCATACACCATCTCACCTGCAGCATTCAGTCCTATAGTGGAAAGGAAGAATAAGCTCGCTAATAAATTCCATTAGGAAAGTGAAGAATGGGAGGCAGACAGCATTCTCTGCACCAAATGACTACAGATTCCAACTGGGCAGGTATCGAGAATCTCTCAACCTTACAAGTATGAGAAATCTGTTGATTAAATCCTCATCTATATGTGTGCTCCTCTGTCTGCCATTTCCTCTGGTCACATCGCAAAGGAACATTGTGGTACTCTTTGAAGGGCTGCTTGACTTTTATTGCCTACTTCTTCCTAGGGTGGATTTGGGGAACTCAGTGTTGTCTCAGAGTTAAAGCAAATGCTTTTAAAATTCAGACTCAAGGTTTTTCTGACAGCTTCATTCCCTCAAGAACTTAGGAGTTTCTGATGTTTATTCTTAAGTCGATTCCATAAGCTAATAGTTATACCCAAACTTTTAACTAACTACATGTGTCAGATCTGATTTTTTTGACCTCTTTGGATCAATGCTTTGCTTTGTCAGCTTATAGAGGTTTGGCCTTGTGAAAACACAAGCTTAGGGAACCAGCAGTTAGTGTAATGGCTATGTCGCTGGACTCCCACGTAGTCGACCGCGGTTCGCGTCCCGGACCTGGTGGCTTAAAACTCACGCCGGGCACGGGAACCAGCAGTTAGCGTAATGGCTATGTCGCTGGACTCCCACGTAGTCGACCGCAGTTCGCGTCTCGGACCCGGTGGCTTACAACTCATGCCGGGCGCGTGTGCGTGCGTGCCCAAGATCCCGAGAGGAGAATGGAGGAGAAGGGATTGCAGCGTGACCATCCCCCCTGGGGGGTGATTTCTCACTTTCTGTCTCTATGTCTCTGTCTGTCTGGCGAGCGCACGTGCCCTATAGCAAAAATCTCTCCAAAAAAAAACCACAAGCTTAAATAGAAAGTTAACATATTTAAGCTTGTAATTGGTACAGGACTAAATCATTTCTTTTAATTGAAAAATTTTATATACACACACACTTACACACACATATATACACATATATTTATTATTTTTTAAGAGAGATTTTTGCTATAGGGTGTGTGGGCTCATCAGAGAGACAGAAAGATAGAAAGCGAGAAGTTACCCCCAAGGGGGAATGGCCATGCTGCAATCCCTTCTCTTCCATTCTCCTCTTGGGATTTTGGGCACACACGCACACATGCCCAATGTGAATTTTTTTTTTTCAGAGATTTTTGCTATAGGGAGCATGCGCTCGCCAGAAAGACAGAGAGTGACAAAGAGATAGAAACCAGGAAATCACCCCTCGGGAGGGATGGCCATGCCACAATCCTTTCTCCTCCATTCTCCTCTCAGGATCTTGGGCATACATGCACAAGCTCCTGGTGTGAGTTGAAGCCACCGGGTCTGGGACTTGAACCACAGTCGACTACATGGGAGTCCAGCAACATAGCCATTACGCTAACTGCTGGTCCCATCCCGGCATGAATTTTAAGCTGTCGGGTCCAAGACTCAAACCACGATTGACTACATGGGAGTCCAGTAATGTAATCATTATACCATTGTTGGTCTCTCTCTTTCTCTTTCTCTTTCCCTCCCTCCATCTCTCTAGCAAGGGCATGCACCCTTTAAGAAATTTCTAAAAAATATATAAATATAAATAAAGGAAGAGGGAAAAAGAAAAGAACATTTTATTTAAAGGAAGATAATCAAGGACATATTTTGGGAAAAATGACATTTCAGCTGGAATTTTGAACAGTTACATTCCTGTATTTAGTTCATGTAAAGGGTTTATAACAATGATAGTCACACAACAAGCATGCAATAAATGATAATTATGATGATGGTGAGGGCAGGGATGGTAGTGGTGTTGCTAAGAATAATGATCATAATGGTGATGGTGTTGGTTTTATGAACTGTTTAGACATACATTTTAGTAGAAAAAAATTTTTTTAATATTAATTTCAATACATCTTTAGAATTCCTAGTTACTCTGGGAGAAATCACTGAGAAAGCAGACAACATAATCATCTCTAGGGTATTTTGAGTTTTACCCCAGTTCTAGCATTTCTGATCATGATTTCCACCAGAAGTTACGTTCCCTTTTTGAATTCTTACAGATCCTTTTTTTTTTTTTTTTTTTTTTTTTTTTTTTTTTTTTTTTTTTTTTTTTTTTTTTTTTTTTGTAGCTTCCTCAACCTGAACACTGCTGCAGGACTAAAAAGATAAATTTGCTGTGTGTATATCTACAGAAATTCTGCATCCCTGCTTTCTTTCGTATTTTACTGAACTATATGACCTGGAAATTCTAGGAGTGAATTTAGACATTCCCTTTACATCATTTCACTTGATTTCAGAGCAAGCATTGAGCTTCCCACTGTTAACCTAACTTAGACCCTAGGGCTCCTTGCTGTCAAACACTACCCAACAAAAAGGATGATGTCTTTATTCATTGCATCCTGGCCCCTATAACTCCTCTTGTAACCAGAGTCCACTGCATAAAATACCTCCACAAACCTTTCTATTCAGTGCTTTCTCTCTTAAAAGAGGGTCCTTTTCCCACCCCTATTAAGCTGAGCAAAGCTGGAAGTTTCGAAGAAGGGAATAGGGTAGATGTAGGGTCCTAAATGAATGGTATTCCATGCCAAGTCATTTTCTATCAATAGTATGATATTTATGAACCAATCTATTGTCATGCTGGTTTTAATTTTTTGCCTATTATTCAGTGATTTAAGGTTAGTATTTTGGCTCTCTCACCTCACCATATGGCCTCAATAAGTGCTGTCTGAATCAATAAGCTGGAACCTCTTTTGCCCCTCCATGTGTGGCACAGTTAAGACATCTATAAACAAGTGCTAATTATAAAAACGCCTTGCATCCTGTTATGTAACCAGCATACTTTTACAGCAAGAAGCATAATGCTCTTCAGTATTTTTTTTAAAGTATGTACTGTTTCTTTTTGAAAAGGGGCTGCCTCATGACGCTTTGTCATCAAAAGGACCTTGCTACCTCAAACTTACAGGTACAGGGACAATAGCTTTGTAACATCCTGTTCCATCACAAGTGCCTAAGCCTTCTGCTTTATTTAATGCTTCATACTTGAGGAAATATTTTTCTATCTTCCCCTGCCCTGTGAGACTTGATAGTTACTCTGGTAACAGTAATATAGCTTCAGTAAAGGTTTACAGATACCATTTCAAATTTATACAATGGCTTAGCATGTCAGAATCATTTGAGATAATGTAAGTAAGTGAATGTGAATGAATTTTCACCAATGTGCAGACCATCCTAGGAAAAGAATATTTTGAAAATACTGAAGTTGTAGTCCAGGGTGACATGACCAAAGTGTCTAAATTTACATCTTAATTTCTTTTATGTCTCTTGGTTTCATTTTTCTGTAACAAAAATAATGATGATGATGATGATGAATTTATACTTACCAGCAAGAAGCAGCAAAGGTGTAGTGAAGTGTTTCCTGAGTCTTTAACATTTCCCAGGACAAAGTCTCTAAGATAATTCTTGGTCAAATGTTTGGAAAGTGTGCTGTATTTTAGGGGTCGGGAGAGTGGAGAGAGATTCACAATGTACATAACCATTTTTAAGGTTGTGAGAAGTAGTGTGGTAAGGCTATATTTTATATATATTTCTCAGTCCAGTATTTTTTAGTATATTTGACAATAAACTTGCGTTGTTTTATTGCAAGCAACCCCAACTGTATTCGAATTGGGATGTGCTTTGGTAATGTATGTTCTAGATTAAGGATTCCCCAAGGATTGGATATTATGAATAAGTAAAATTAAATAGTGTATTAGGAGACTACCATAGAGCTGTTAACCTTGTTTTGCCAACTAAAGTCACAAAAGGAAACTATCTGATTTCACTGTCATCTGTTAAAAAGGACATCATATCATCACGCCCCACAATTTAGAAAATGCCGTTAAAACAAACCAAAAAAAAAAATACCTAAAGAAACTTTTAAAAATTTAAGCACATATAGCTTTATAAAAATTTTAACATATCATTCTTGGTTTTTCTTACTTGATTTTGGATCATATACATGTAATACCTATGCCCTGGTTTTGCCTAGGGAACATTCCCATTCTTTTGTTTTGATATAGCAGAATGTCAACTGTCTATAAGGAGAATTCATTCACCGTGGTAAGTCTGGGGGTGTTTGGGCTTGGGGCACTCTGTATTAAGAGGTGGGCTGTCACTTAGGCCAGCCCTGTTGAGCCCACTGTCCCCTGATCACAACTTTGGACTGATAGTTTCTACCTTTACTGCTATGGGAGAATTTTTAATGGTTACTCTGGCTGCTATATGGGAAATAGCTTAAGGAGGAAGAGTGGAAACCAGGAGAGCCACTGACTCCTTGTTTGCCATGGTATGGTCCAGGTGGCTTAGATTAAGTTGGCAGCAGAAGAACTAGGAATGAATCAGGTTTTGAAATGAGTCAATAGGACTTATTGGTGATGGGGTTAGTGAAGAAAAGAGAGATAAATGAAGAAGACTCTAGGTTTGAGTTTGGACAATTGGATGGGGCATGGAGCCAGGTAAGTAGGTGTGTGTGTGTGTCTGTGTGTAGAGTAGGTGCACACACATGTGAGAATGACAGAATGACAGAGAAGGAGAAGCACTTTCCTTTGGGTCTGGTTATGCCATGGTCCTTCCTCTACCCTTCCAGCTGGTGAGACCCTGAACACTCCCATGTGTGCCTAGCATATTTCAGGCTGACTGGGCTGCGGGATTCAAACTATGGTCACCATGTGAGATCCAGCTTCTTTTGAGCAGCATATTAATACTGCACCACAGAGCCAGCCAATGTAAAAGAATCCATTACAAGCTCCATGGGAGATTAGACACCCACATCTATCAATCAGTATTGGATGCATCTGTTGTCTCAACAGACCATGGCTGATTTAAGAGAAAGTATCGCTAAGCCTCAGTCAATCAAGTTTTGCCATTGCTCTGATGGAGTAAGAGGTGAAAACCTGCACCTAGCTTATTCCTTTAAATAAATTGTCAAATGTCAGTGAGAACGCAGCAACTTGGGAAGGGTAATCTTTACTCTCAGTGTAATCTTTTAATCAAATAATCTTGGACAAACATGGAAGCTGTAATGTTGCATTGTGCGTCATTCAAGAAAGCCTTCAGGAAAATAACGGCAGCACCATCATTAGTATAATGAAAGTGTCTGTTTTCTGGGCTTCTCTGTTTCACATATTGCCACAACCTATTATATTTAAAAAGGTGACTATCACCAAAGAGAAGTGAAATAAGATCAGTCTAATGCAGTTTTTACAGCAGCTGCTTTGTATATCAGACCTGATGCACATAAACAACTATTTCTGTATACTGTTATTTTGTATCAGTGCTGTGAAATCTGGAACTTTGGGGCAAGCTGTCAGTAAGAGTATGTTACCCCCTTTAGGGGGAATTATTCGATTTAGCAGTAAATAGATCAGCATGCTGGGAAAGCTGATGGTAAATAAGACCCTGGGATGCAAGGTAATTGAATAATCATGGCATTTATTCTTGTTCATATGTTGTAGCATTCATCTTGATGGCTTAAAATATTAAATTTCTTATTTTGCACATGTCACCGGACTCTGAATATTCTGCTCCAATGGCAACCACAGGTTCTTGAGCAGATGTGGGAAAATTCATTTCCAAAATGTTTGATTTGCCACCAAAGACATCTTTAATCAACATTTTAAGCTCCATGTCAGATTTTTGTAATGGAAAAGCTGGATTTTGGGGGAAGTTAGGTTTAATATGATACCTGGAGTTTCAAAATTTTCTTACAAGAGCACTAAAAATAAGTACTAGAGCCTGTGCCTGAAGCTAAAAGGAAATGTACTTGGCTGAGTTGTTACTTTTGCTCCATGGTCATTTTGTGTCAGGAAATAGTTTAATTGGTACCACCCTGTAGAACTTCTTTCTTTAATTTTTGTTTTGTTTTGCTTTTATCCTTTTATCTTAACAACTTCATCCTATATCCCTACTAAACCAGCTTCCAGAAATCTCTTTACCCCTTTGACCTCTATCTCTTCAATGTCATCTTCCATTGTCACCCAGGACAATTTTCTGTTTCAGTTTAGTACATCAGCTCCCTCTTTCTCTAACTTGCCCACCGTGGCCTACCCACTTGCCTGGAATATCCTTTCTCCCTCTTGTTACTCATCTTAGTCCTAGTTTCTTTAAAATACGGAAGAAATGACTTCATAAAATGTTTTTGCTAGAGAGTGTATATAC
Organism: Tupaia tana; assembly: GCA_026018925.1. Classification (NCBI taxonomy): domain Eukaryota; kingdom Metazoa; phylum Chordata; class Mammalia; order Scandentia; family Tupaiidae; genus Tupaia; species Tupaia tana. The sequence continues at coordinate 125,423,351 of JAKSZU010000007.1, read as the reverse complement.
TCTCCAGAGAGAGACAGAGAAAAGGGAGAGAAGAAAGCATCCCCTACAGGCATGGTTTCACTGCAATCCCTTCTCCTCCATCTCTCTCCCCTCTTGAGGTTTTGGGCAAGCATGTACATGCATGCCCAGTGTGTTTCTCAATGTGCTGGGTCCAGGATTCGAGCTGCCCTATTGGCCAGGTGGGATCCGGCTGCCTTAAACACCAGGCCCCAGAAAAAATATCTCTGGAAGCCCTCCCTGACTGCCTCAGTTCACCTTTCTCTTTGGGCCTTCTATTTCAGACAGCGTTTGACAGTGATGCTCATGTTGATTTCTGATGTACCTCATTATGATATATCCTGTCTCAATATCCAGACTGTGGGCCCCTCAGAAATAAGAATATCAAGATAACTATTTTGTATCTCTTGTCTTTTGATTTTCAATCCATCCGAAGGGTGTCTGTATCCTCAGCCCCACTATCTGCTTCTGTGTTGGTCCTCCCTATGTCTCCATTGCTTTTCCTTCTTGTTTGACTCTTCAGCCACACCTCTTGATAGGCTTCTTTGATTGGTTTCTGTGGTTCCTGATCTTCTGAGACCTCCCTTTTGTCTCACTTGAATCTCATTCTGTCACCAATAAAATCTAATATTGAAGTGAGTCCAGTGACACAGTATGTACCGTAATCCTATTCTCTAACATACATCTTCTCTGGGTGAATCACAGAAGAGTGATATTGGAATAGTAATGCCATGGGTACGCACAAACTAGAGTGGTATTAATTTCTACAAACCAAGTACAAGTTCTAAATTCTGTCATAGCAGACAACTTAATGTTGACACTCTCAGGTAAATTCAACAAGTTGAATTCTTGGTCAAGATGAGGAAGGACATGAAGGAGAAAAAAAGAGATTCAAGTAATTTATGGAACAAAGAAATGGCTTATTATCAATTTTTTTTCTTTTTTTAATTTATTATCATCATAATCTTGTTTATATTACATTGAATTGCATGTAATTTTACAGTGTATTACATTGCTTTTTCAAAAGAGAATGCTATGCATGTCAGTCAATACAGAGACATTAAACTCCGCACTTCATCATTCAACATTTTTTCCCAATCATTATTATTATTATTCCAATTATTTTTTTAAACAGTCAATCACTATTTCTCATTTTGCTTGTAAAAAGACTTTACTCATCATGAAATACTTCTCAGACCAATCCAGTTGAGAATACTATACACGTCATCATCAACAGGGAATAAGCCATCTCTGTGTCCCACTAATGTCATGCCTCTCTATTTGTTCTCTTCCTATCTTTCTCTGTCCTCTTCTCTTTACCCCTCCATGCCACACTGTCTTATTCTCATAAGTATTTTCACTGCTTTTATGTCCTCCAATATTTCACTCTCTACCATACAGTATGGATAGTCGGTATTTATTAAGTGGATACATATGATATCTTTCTTTCATAGCCTGGCGTACTTCTCTCAGCAATAGATCCTCCATATCTGACCACTTTCTATTAAATGCCAAGGTCTTGTTATTTTTTTTCTTTTTTTTTTTGGAGAGGTTTTTGCTATGGGTGTGCGTGCTCACCAGAAAGACAGAGAGAGAGAGTCAGAAAGCAAGAAATCACCCCTCAGGGGTGATGGCCACACCACAATCCCTTCTCCTCCATTCTCCTCTAGGGATCTTGGGCACGCACACACACGTGCCCAGCGTGAGTTTAAACCACTGGGTCCGGGACTTGAACCGCGGTCGACTACATGGGAGTCCAGCAACATAGCCATTACTCTAACTGGTCCCAGGTCTTGTTATTTTTTTATGGCTGAGTAGTATTTTTGTTAATGGTGAAAGATGGGGGTTCAGTTTCACCTTTCTGCACGTGGATACCCAGTTTTTCCAGCACCATTTACTAAAGAGGTTTTCCTTTTCCCAATGGATTGACTGATATCCTTTGTCAAAAATCAGTTGGCTATAAACTTTGGGGGTTATTTCTAGGGTCTCTATTCTATTCCATTGGTCCACATGTCTGTTTTTGTGCCAATACCATGCTGTTTTGATGATCATAGCTTTATAGTATATCTTGGGATGAGGGAGTAATATGCCTCCCACTCCATTCTTCTTGCACAGGATTGCTTTTGCAATACGAGGTCTTTTATGATTCCAGACAAATTCTATGTTTGCCTTTTCTAGATCTGTGAAAAATATCTCTGGTATTTTTATTGGAATTGCATTAAACATGTAGATTAATTTGGGTAGAAATGCCATTTTGAATATGTGAATTCTTCCAATCCAGGAACATGGGATGTCCTTCCACTTTTTTATGTCACTTTCAATATCTTTTTTTAAGATTTTCATAGTTTTCTTTCTAAAGGTCTTTGACTTTCTTAGTTAGGTTTATCCCTAGGTATCTCATACATCTTGTGGCTACAGTGAAAGAGATTCCTTTCTTCAGCTCTACTTCGTTCAACTTGTTGTTCATATATAGAAATGTTATAGATTTTTGGATGTTGATTTTGTATCCTGCCACTTTACTGTATTCACTTATTACTTCAAGAAGTTTTTTCATGGAGACCTTTGGGTCTTCTAAGTATTCCATCATGTCACCTGCAAATAAAAGTATTTTCAACTCTTCTTTGCCTATTCAAATCCCTTTTATATTGTTCTCTTCTCTGATTGCATTAGCTAAAACTTCCAGTACTATATTAAAGAGCAGTGGAGAAAGTGTACGGCCTCGCCTAGTACCCATTTTTAGTGGAAAAGCTTTTAGCTTTTCCCCATTCAGTATATTGTTAGCTGTAGTTTTTTCATACATGGCTTTTATTGTGTTGAGAAATGACCCTTCTATACCACTCTTACTGAGGGTCTTAATCATAAAAGGATGTTCTATTTTATCAAATGCTTTCTCCGCATCAATTGAAATGATCATATGGTTTTCGTTTCTTTCTGTTAATGTGGTGTATTATATTTATGATCTTGCATATGTTGAACCACCCTTGCATCCTTGGGATAAAACCTACCTGGTTGTGATGAATAATATTTGTTACATGTTGCTGGATATGATTTGCAAGTATCTTGTTGAGAATTTTTGCATCTATATTCATCAATGATATTGGTCTGTAGTTTTCCTTTTTTGTCATGTCCTTATCTGTTCGGGGGATGAGGATGATGGAGGCTTCATAAAATGAATTTGGAAGGTTTCTTTCCTTTTGAATCTTTAGAAATAATTATAGTAGGATAGGGGTTAACTCTTCTTTAAAAGTTTTGTAGAATTCACAAGTGAAGCCATCTGGACCTGGGCTTTTCTTTGTCGGAAGGTTATTTATTACTGATTCAATCTCCTGGCTTGTTTTGGGTCTATTCAGGTTCTCTATGTCCTCCTGATCCAATCTTGGTAGATTATATGCATCCAGGAATTTGTCCATCTCCTCCAAGTTATCTTGTTTGTTGGCATATAGTCGCTCATAGTATCCTCTAATAGTATTTTGTATTTCTACTATGTCTGTTGTAATATTGCCTGTTTCATCATGTATTTGATTAATCTGGTTTCTTTCTTTCTTCTTCTTGATCAGTCTAGCCAATGGTGTGTCAATCTTGTTAATCTTTTCAAGGAACCAGCTTTTGCTTTTATTTATTTTCTGTATGGTTCGTTTATTTTCTATTTCATTTATTTCTGCTTGAACCTTTATTATTTCTTTTCGCCTGGCATTTTGGGGGTTTGTTTGTGTTGTTTTTCCAATTCCCTGAGGCATGATGATAGGTTATCTAGTTGCCATCTTTCCATCCTTTTCTTATGCGCACTAATTGCTATGAATTTCCCTCTTATGACTGTTTTTGCCATGTCCCATAGATTATGGACACTTTTGTACTCATTATCATTTGTTTCAATAAATTTTTTAATTTCAGAATTAATTTCTTCAGTAGTGAAGAAGTCATTCAGAAGTAGGTTGTTCAGTTTCCATGTGTTTGTGTATTTTGGGGGTTGTTTCTTGAAATTTATCTTGAGTTTAATTCCATCATGATCAGAGAAGATGCTGGATATAGTTCCTATGCCTTTGAATCTGCAAAGGCTTGATTTGTATCCTAACATATGATCAATATTTGAAAAGGTTCCATGCCGGGGTGAGAAAAATGTATATGTTGTGGACATAGGGTGGAAAGTTCTATAGATATCTGTCAAGCCCATTTGATTTATAGTATTATTTAGGTCCTGTATCTCTCTCTCTATTTTCTGCCTAGAAGATCTGTCTAAAGTAGATAATGGGGTGTTGAGATCTCCAAAAATTATAGTATTTCTCCCTATCTCTCCTTTTAGCTCTAGCAATCTTTCCTTCACATATTTAGGTGCACCTGAGTTGGGTGCATAGATATTTATAAGGGTTATGTCTTCTTGCTGGATTACCCCATTTATTATTATATAATGCCCTTCTTTGTCTCTTCTTACAGTCTTTGTCTTGAAATCTATTTTGTCTGAGATCAATATCACTACTCCAGCCCTTTTTTGATTTCCATTTGCATGGAATATCTTTTCCCAGCCCTTTACTTTTAGTCTATGTATGTCTTTATCCATAAGGTGAGTTTCTTGTAGGCAACAGATAGAGGGTTTCTGTTTTTTTATCCATTCAGCTAGTCTATGTCTCTTAATTGGAGAATTTAATCTATTGACATTCAATGTAATTATCAATATTTCCGTACCTGATCCTATCGTTAAGTGAGCCATTTTCTTGGTTGCTTTTTGTTCTCGTATAACTGTCTGTCTGACTTTTAGGTTTCCTGTTATAGTACTCCCTTCAGAACCTCTTGAAGAGCTGGTCTGGAGTTGGTAAATTCCTTCAAATTTTGTTTACCTGAGAATATCTTTATCTTTTTTTCCCACATGAAAGATAATTTTTCTGGATATAGTGTTCTTGGTTAAAATTGTTTTTCACTTAACACTTTGACTATGTTTCCCCTTTCTTTCCTTGCCTGCATTGTTTCTGCTGAGAGATCCGATGTTAGCCTGATGGGGTGACCTTTGTAAGTAACGATGTTTCCCTCTTGCCAACTTTAGTATCTTGTCTTTGTCTGTTGTTTTTGCCAGTCTGGCTGTGATGTGCCTTGGAGAGGATCTTCTTGGGTTAATTCTACTTGGAGTCGTATGTATTTCTTGGGTCTGGATATTTGAATGCCTTTCTAGGTTTGGAAAGTTTTCTTCCAGGATTTCATGTAATAAATTATCTAGGCCCTTATTATTTTCTTCCTCTTCTGGGATACCAATTATCCGGATGTTGGGGTGCTTGATGATATCCGGTATTCCTCGTATATTATCCTCATTTTTCATGGTGGTTTTCTTAATCTTCTTGATACTTTTTTCTCGGTCAGATGTTTTGTCTTCTATGTTAGAGATTCGATTTTCTGCCTGATCTAACTTACTTTTAATACTTTCAAGGGAGGTTTTGATTTCCTGTATCACATTCTTCAACCCTAGAAGTTCCATCTGTCTCTTGTTTAAGGTACCTATTTCTTCTTTCAAATCATGAAAGGACTTCCTCATCTCCTGGAGCTCCTTGTCTCTTTTCTCTTCCATCTCAGTTAGTTTGGTCACTACAGATATTCTGAATTCCTTATCAGACATGTCCACAACATCCATTGTATTGACTGTGGGTGATGTAGGCTTGATGATTTCCCTTGGAGAAGAGGCCTTTTGTTGGTTGCTCATACTTCTTGAGCCTCTGCAATTTTTCTAGTCATCAGATAATCTATATGTTGCTTCCTAACTTATCTAAGGTATCTCTGAATGTTAAAAGGTGTACAGGATTAGAAAATTGATGATTTCTCTTATAGTTGGCCTACATGTTGCTCACCGGTACCATATACTGTTGTCAATGGTCCTGGGTGATCTCAAGTCCTCCCTGTTTCTAAGGAGTGGTGAGCCTCCAACTGACCTAATAAGCAAAACCTTAAGAGCAAAGTAAAATAAAACAAAGCAAAAAAAATCACGCGGCACACAATGCATGCCATACACTATTCAGAATACTAAAATTCAGAGAGTCCAAAGGCAAATGGGGAAGGGTCAAAGGATGAGCGACTGATCCAAGGTGGATGGGCTTGCAGCCGCAGGCAGCCTGGTGTCTGGAACTGCTGGCTGTCTCAATCTGGTTTGCAGGTGTGGTGGGGTGCGAGTTCATCTTAAAGTCCCACGGAACCAACCTGAAGTACAGAGAGGAGTAGGGGTGGGGATGCACGAAGGTCCTGGGTGGATGGGCCGGCAGCCACAGGCAGCCTGGTGTCCAGAACTGCTGGCTGGCTTGATCCAGTTCGCAGGTGGGTCGGCTTATTATCTGTTGAAGATAATTTTATAGTATTGTTAACTGGAGTAGTGAGAAATGTACACATGTTGGAATATTCACTTTGTAAGCTAAGTAATGTGATTGAATGTATAAAAGAAATTGAAATAAGATATTAAAGGAAAAAAAAGATAATATGTTCCCAGTCCAAACCAATAGCCTATATAGGCTGTATGACCAGGGATTTATGTAACCATAACAGCTAGGCATTCAAATGGAGAGAATGCTTGTGTCTGCTTTTTAAGCATCATGGCCTCCTTTGTCCTATATTGTCCCTATCTTTGGTTTCTGATACCCTGCACTCAACATGACCAACGCCCAGGAGCCATGCGCATTGGCGATAATTGTTTTCCTCTCTGGTAGTTCCACAAGGTAAAACTTTGTCCTCTGGGCTTAGTTGGAGATGAGCCAATAAGCACAGATTTGCACTAAGTTAATAAATCACATATCTTCTGTTACAAGTAATCCTATGACTTCAGGTACCGTTTTTATATTCTCTTATTTCTTGACATTATACTTAGATATCTGAGTCTCACATTTAAGTTTGACAAAGTTCAATTCTTTTTTTTTTTTTTTTAGAGGTTTTTGCTACAGGGCGCATGCACTCACCAGAAAGCGAGAAATCACCCCCCAAGGGGAATGGCCACACCACAGTCCCTTCTCCTTTCTTCTCTTGGGATCTTGGGCACGCATGCTCACGTGCTCAGTGTGAGTTTAAGCCACCGGGTCTGGGACTCGAACCACAGTCGACTATATGGGAGTCCAGCGACATAGCCATTACAAAACTGCTGGTCCCAAAGTCCAATTCTTAATTCTCATCCCCTTGTCCTGTTCCTTCTCCATGCCTTTCCATCTCAGAAGATGGCACCATCTCTCATTCAGTTGTGCAAATCCAAACGTAGAATTTCTTATCTCTTCTCTTTCCCTCACTGCCCCCATGATCAACAAGTCCTGTTGGCTCTGCCGCTAGAAGATCTCAAAATCTGATTCATTCTCATCTCTCTTTTTTTTTTTTTTTTTTTTGGAGAGGTTTTTGCTATAGGGCATGTGCGCTCACCAGACAGACAGAGAGAGACAGAGAGATAGAAAGCGAGAAATCACCCCCAGGGGGATGGCCACGCCGCAATCCCTTCTCCTCCATTCTCCTCTCGGCATTTTGGGTGCACACGCGCCCGGCGTGAGTTTAAGCCACCGGGTCCGAGACTCGAACCGTGGTCGACTACGTGGGAGTCCAGAGACATAGCCATTACGCTAACTGCTGGTCCCTCATCTCTTTTTTTTTTTGGAGAGGTTTTTTCGCTATAGGGCGCGTGCGCTCGCCAGACAGACAGAGACATAGAGACAGAAAGCGAGAAATCACCCCCCAGGGGGGGATGGTCACGCCGCAATCCCTTCTCCTCCATTCTCCTCTCAGGATCTTGGGCATGCACGCACACGCGCCCGGCGTGAGTTGTAAGCCACCGGGTCCAAGACGCGAACCGCGGTCGACTACGTGGGAGTCCAGCGACATAGCCATTACGCTAACTGCTGGTTCCCCCTCATCTCTTTTTTTAAAAAAAATTTATTTATTCAATTTTATTTATTCATTCATTCATTTTAATTTGACCGGAAAGAAACACACACACACACACACACACACACACACACACAGAGATAGAGAGAGAGAGAGAGAGAGAGAGAGAGAAAGCAAGCCAACAGGTCCAGGACTTGAACTGTTGTCAGCCATGTGGAAGTGTCCAGCACCTTAACCACGATGCCACCTGCTGGTCCCCATTCTAATCTCTTTTGTTACCACTCTAGTTCAAGCCACTATCAACTCTCCCTTGGATTATACCATATCTTTCCTGATGGATCTCCAGGCTGCCATCATTCCTCTTCAAGGCATGATATACATATCTGCTAAAATAGTCTAAAAAATGCAAATCAAGCTGAGTTGTTTCCTTACTTAATATCATCTACTGTAGTCAGAATAAAAACAAATTCCTCATCATGGTCTAAATTACAGGGTCCCCACTCACTTCTGTAGTTTTCTCCAACCTCTCTCCTGACCCCACTACACTTGACATGAACCTTCTTTTTTCCCACATATGCCAGGCTCATTCTTGCCTCAAGATCTTTGTGCCTACTATTTCTTACCTCTACAAATGTCTTTCTTCTGATTCACACATGGATATCTTGTGATCATTAAAACAGAGGTCTTCTAAGACCACCCAATTTAATATTGAATATCCCTGTCCTGTTCACCCAGCCATTACTCTCACTCACAAGGCCCTTATGTTTTCTTCACAGTGCTTGACAATATCTGGAATTATTTTGTCTATGCACAGGTTACAATCGTCTATTTCTCTCACTGTAACATAAGTGCCACCAGAGCACAGCCTTGCCTGTCTGCCTCACTGTTAGCTTTCCAGTGCACAGTAGTGCCTGACAGAGAGAGGGCACTCAATAAAAACTAGTAGAACAAATCAGTAATTCCACATTATGTTGGAAAGTGCCTTATATTTATTCGGCCTACGAATATTACCAGGTACTCTCTGTGTACAAAGCACTTCACCAGGCTCAAGGGAGACAATATAAGAGAAATGTGTAGTTGCTACCCCTCCAGAGCTATGTTCAAATGGTGTGAGTATGCCAGGTGCATGTGTATGTGTGCCCAAGATCCTGAGAGGAGAATGGAAGAGAAGGGATTGTGGCATGGCCATCCCCTCTTGGGGGAGGGGGGCTTTCTCGCTTTCTGTTTCCATCTCGCTCTGTTTTTCTGGTGAGCACATGCACCTTATAGCAAAAACTTCTCAAAAAAAAAAAATGGTGTGAGTAGACACTAGCAAATAATTGCTCAGTTAATTATTTACAAATTGTGATGCATGCTATGGACAAGTTACACACTATATATATAAATATGTACACACACATACATATACACACAAATGTATGTGGGTGCATATATGTCTGTATACACACATACATATATATTTTTTGTAGTAGAATTTTTTTCCCTTAGTGCACACGCACTCGCCAGAAAGAGAGAGAGAGACAGAGGGACAGAAAGTGAGAAATCACTCTCCAGAGGGGATGACCACACTGTAATCCCTTCTCCTCCATTCTCCTCTCAGGATTTTGGGCACTCACGCACATATGCCTGGCATGAGTTTTAAGCCTCTGGGTCTGGGACTCAAACCATGGATGACTACATAGAAATCCATGGATATAACCATTACACCATCTGCTGGCCCCTGCGCTATATGTTAAAGAGACAACTCACTGATATATAGCTAGTACTGCTACACTTACAATGTGTGTCCACATCACCATGTGATAGGCATACTATGTGCTGTACCACCGGCGTGGAGAAGTTAGACTGCATCTCTTGTGAGAGATGCATCTTTCCGTTGTGATTCAGTTTTAGCACCAGCCCGCGTACTTCCAGAAAGTTAGTGCACTACCTGCCATATTTGTTTGTATTGATTTTGTGAGTCGAAAGAGACAGAGAGAGGGAGAAATGTGCAAGACAGAAGGAGAAGTTAAAATAACCTTTTATGCTGAAAAAGTCTGAAACTGAGAATCCAGTGGTATTTAAAATAAATGCTACATAAAACTCTTCAAAATTTTTCTGGGTTGAAGTTCTTATAACAATTTGCTCTCAGTGTGCATTTGTTTCTTCTGTTTCTGCTTTTAATGTAAAATAAAGGTAATGTTGAAATACTAAAAAATAACAGAGAGAGAAAGAAATGGACTCGATGCTGCAGTCCTCCAACCTCCAGTAGACTTTGCCCTAGGGCGGCCGCCATCACAACCCTGATTTTGTGAGTTGTCTGGTGGATATCTGAGCATTCGGGCTCTGCATTCCCCATTCAGTACCTCTATCAGATAACTATATTTATTAGAAATGATCCCCAAGATAGTTATGTTCTTGTATGAACTGTAGTAACCTCCATTAAAGATAAAACTTCTGGAATTTTCAATGTTTTTATTAGATGATGCGTCATCTCTCTTGTTCTCCAGGCATAGATAAAGGAAAAAGACTATCCACTCCCCACCCCCCATGCTGCCAAATTTTGTTTTATCAATTTTCAACCATGTGAGGTATATGATGTTCCCTGCTTAGCCCAAGAGCCTTAGGCATTCAAACTGGTTGAAGCATCAACCTGGCACCAGACTGTGATTTCAAATCTCAGCTTCCTGGCTCTGTGAGTTTGGACAAGTGACTGATCTCTTTGTTTTATTTTCCTTCTCGGTCTTTTGACTAAGATCAAGTGTAGTATCTGTTCTTATCAGTATAATATCTGATACATCCTCTACCCTTGACTGTAGACTAGGGATAATGATAACATTAAAGGGTTCTTGTAAAGATGAAAAATGCCTAATACACAGAAGGCCATTGGACCAGTCATAAGCACTTAGTAAACATTCAATACCATTTAGATAGCATTATTCACTTGATACTACTACCACTATACCTGCTGCCATTGCAGCTGCTGGCATGGGCCTAGCCTCTTCAACACCACTCTGTACTTGACATTTCTTGAAGTTATATCCTCCACTCTTTGTGAGCATTTGGGAACACATTACGTGACCTAAAATACTTTGCCTTTCAGAAGTTGAAACTTGTCTTCTCTATCAGGGGGTGGTATTTGTTCTTCTTGATAACATTTTAGATTCCCTCATAATAAAAGCTGAAACCAATTGGCGCCAGAGGCAAATTCCCAGGGACTGAATAGAATGAAAGCACTTCAAAGTTTCTAAAATCAGTAGCTCTCAGTAGGAATTTATCAAAAATTGAAATGGATAGAAATTAGCATTTTAATTTGCAATCAGCAGTCTCTTTGACTTACTCTAGTTCTTGATAAAGGGGTGGGAGTATCCCACTTCCTTTTCTAATATAGGCACAATACAAAACAGGCCTAAATTATCCTCAGTTAAAATTAATGCATAAGCATTTCAAATTAATGAGCTGCAAAGTCTTTCTGAGCATCAATATTACATCTCTCTACAATTTTGTTTGTTCTCAGAATGTGTTAGTTTCTGTTACTAACCTTGATTTTTCTTTTTTAAAATAGTTTATTTTACATTTTTGTTTCCAAGAGAGAAGGAGGCAGAAAGAATAAGAAAGAGAGAGAATTACCTGCCACAGAATCTGCGTACCACATCCTACTTAGCCTTAGCCAGTAAGAATCGCAAATACACACACCAGGCATATACAGGGAGACCTTGGAACATCACCCTAGGACCTTCCTAGGTCTCAGCCTCATGAGCTGTTGCATTGCCACTGTGCTGATGGGCTAGCCCTGATCTATTATTTAGTCTTCTATTTGGAATTTTTTTAAAGCATCTATCTATCCATCCATCCATCCATCTATCTATTCATTTGTTGTGATTTTCAAAATGCTGGATCCAGGACTCAAACTGTTGTCAGCCACATGGGAATCCAGCAGCTTAACCAACCATGCCACCTGCTGGCTCCTATTCGGAATTCTTAGACCTATTTAATGACACTTAGATTTAATTTGTTTGTTTTTTAACATGATCAATCTACATTTTGTTCTTGCCCTCAATAGTAATAAAGATGTTGCAGGTATACTAGCTCAACTACATTGAAGATGTCTGTGCTTCCTGTTGGGTAGTCAAGGCCAGGTGTAAAGCCAGTGTGGGCGATAAGAGTTCTTCGACTTCTGTCCAGTCACAGGGAACAGAGTGAGCACACATCTCTGGTGCTGTTACCATGAGCTTCCAAGATTGCGAGATTTTTAAGAAGTACTGCCTGGATAAATCTGGATCTGTTGGACATGAGTCATGTTTTCCTTCTTCCTCTTCATAATCAGAGCTTTCAGCTTTTGAGAAAATACTATGTGGAGGTTGGGCTTCACATACCTCACCATCATTCTGTGACTATTCTATTTCCCTATAGAGTATAATGATTCAGACATGTCCTCTTAAACTAGACTGTCAGGGTTCTAGTCCTGGCTCTGCCATCTCTTCATTCTTCAATTTTCTAATCTTTAAAATGGTTATTAAAAAAAAAAAAATGCCACAGCTAAAACTGCACCAGATGACCTAATGAGGAAAAGATGGTTCAAGGCTATTGTAATAGGGGAGAGATTCCAGGATGCAGTTGGAACTCAATGCAACTGAAACACAGCTGGTGGGGGAGTAGGAGTGTAGCAGAGCTGGAGGGGGGTATCATAGGCCACCTGTGCTTGCCAATTGTCATCATCCGAAAGGAAAGTAAATTTTCTCATATCCTGTGACAGGAGGTTTTTTTACAACTTGGAACAAGCTTGTATCCTCTGACAGAGTCTGGGAAGCACTATCTTCTTTGATGATTATTTTATAAAGAGATAGCTGTCAGGTTTTTTGAAAAGAGGGCCTTAGGTTACAAAATTGGCAAGAGGCTTTTGGAAAGATGTATACCCTAAAGCAACAGAGAAAGACTGCATACTTCCAAGTTTTCTAAAGCAAATTGCTTTAAGATAAGGGCCATTAGAGGCCTCCCTTTCCAGAAAGAATTGTATCTAAAGTTTAGTTAAACTGAGGAAAATGTTAGAGCCATCCTGGTCAGCACCTACATCCTCCAGTTGTTGCAGTGTTTAAATGAGTAAAACCACATAAAATGTTAAACACAATGTCATAAGTGCTCAAAAAGTATTAATTTTTTTTTGAGAGGTTTTCGCTATAGGGTGCGTGTGCTTGCCAGACAGAGACAGAGAGAGACATAGAGACAGAAAGCGAGAAATCACCCCCCAGGGGGTATGGTCATGCTGCAATCCCTTCTTCTCAATTCTCCTCTCGGGATCTTGGGCACGCATGCACACGTGCCCAGCGTGAGTTTTAAGCCACTGGGTCCGGAACGCAAACCGAGGTCGACTACGTGGGAGTCCAGCGACATAGCCATTACGCTAACTGCTGGTCCCAGTATTAATTATTATTATTTACATAATAAGTATTCATGGTTTAGAATATAGAGCTTGGAATCGAACAGACCTACTGGTAATTTCCTGCTTGGTGAGGTTAAACCTCACTTTGATCATTAAGTGCTATGAAATTGAAAACACCAACTTAATAGGGCTGTTGTTTGGATCAATGAAGTCTTGAATAAGAAAAGCTTTGCATGGAATCAGTTCTCAATGGTAGCGAATATTGTCATCCTGGGTCCTGTTCTGCATTTAAATTTGCTGCATTACTAGCAGCAGAACAATCAGTGATCAGAGGGAATCCAGGAGGCAACTGGCCACCTTCCTTGTCATGGACTGGCTCCCACCCTCACCGTAGGTGGGCCAGCTGTTCAGTTGCTCAGCCTCTCACCGTTTTTTCTCAGGTTGAGTACAGCACATAGTTTTTTTTTGTTTTTGTTTTTTTTAAGAATTATTTATTTAATTTTATTGATTATTATTATTATTGTTAGCTTGACCAGAGAGATATATATAGAGAGAGGGAAAGTGAGAAAGAAGTCACCAGGTCCGAGACTTGAACCATGGTCAACCATGTGGGAGTCCAACACCTTAACCACCATGCCTCCTGCCAGCCCCCAGAACTCACGGTTTTATGTTAGAGCATAAACTAGGCACCATTTGAACTGGAACAAGTGGTAGGATGCTGCTGTACAAGATCAGGGCCCCATGGGAGGCCCAGGATCAGTTCCCAGCCCAGCCTAAGTAGGACTGGGATAGCAGTGTGCACCTGCAGTTCTGGCTAAATGGGGCCTGGGGCAAAGGCTCTCAGTGGTGATGAGACTCTATCAAAAAATAACACTCTCTCATACTTTCTCATAAAACATAAAGTAAACTGGGTCTATCGAGGTAGGCCACCAGGTGATTAATGCTTATTTGATAAAGAAAATTAAATAAATAGGTACAAAATAAGATACAAAATACAATATTACTATACCTATTAACAATGTTTCCATACAAATATTTAATAGTAAAGAAAAAGACATTAGATCCCAGCTAACATTCTACCCTTCTGCCAAACTTTCCCTCGTATAGGTTTAAAAGTTAACGGATAAAGATTCTAACACTGTTCATGTATCACCAAATCTGCAAATATCTGGTTCTTTACTCTGAAAATGGATGAACTTTCTTGTGAAACCACCTTTCTAGTAAGCTGTGCATGCATTGAAACTGTGCTTATAGTCCAGATGCTATGCATATGCTCAGAAACAAAGCCAAAGCATCATGTCAAAGAGAACTTCCAAACATTTTGAGAATGAATTACACACCTTGGAAATGAAAACAGTAAGCTAGGTTTTCAAGCAACCCGTTTTTGTTTATTTAGAAGTGAAACGTTATTGTCTCCTTGCTCTCTTCTTTACCCATCCTTGGCATGTGCACTGAGCCAGTGATGAATGAGGTAGCAAACCTGCTTATCACAGTGGAATGAGAACTCCCAAGCAGCTGCAGTTGTGCTAGAGAATAGCTAAGTATAAATTGCCCATTGTTACTGATGCATGCAAAACGAGACTTCTTCAGTTCTAGAGATTGGAATCTGAGAAAGAAAATAAGAAGACGAAGCAATACAGCTAGGTTGACAGCACTAATAAGGAGCTCCACTGGTAGGGCAAGTCCTTCAGTCAACATCCTAATTAAACTGGAAATGTTAACTGGATTATACTCTTGTCCTAATTTCCCATTTACAGCATAAAAACCATATTATGTGCTTCCTCTTTATTCAAAGGAATGATCCATAGTTACCTCTGTGGTTACAGTATTGTGATCTATTGGGTTGTTGGAAAAGACATGTTTTTTCTGTTTTTCTATGCAAAAATGCATCATGACTTTTCTAACAACCCAGTATTTGAGGGAAGAAGTCAGTTCATTCAAATGATCATGTGTCCTTGAGTATCTAGTCATGATCATTTAATCACAGAATACTTTACATTGGATGAAAATTGAGAACACTTTTTTTTTATTCTTCTAGAAGTTCAATTTTAGAACTTCCTGCAGAACTTCAAGGTTAATCCTGTGATTCAGTCCAATAGCCAATTTAGCTAATGCATTTTAGGTTGATAGTGCCCCTCCTGCCCCAAATATGTCTACATCCTAATCTTGAGACGCTGTGACTATGATCTTATTTGGAAGAAAGGTCTTTGTAGTGGATTTAGTTTAAAAATTTCAAAATAAGATGATCCTGGATTATCTTCGTGGGCTGTGGATTTTAGATCAAATGTCCATAATTATGAGACAAGAAAAAGGAAGACACAGAGATGTTTATGTGATGACTGAGGCAAAGCTTAGAGTCGTACAGACACAGGGATGCCTGGAACTACTAAAAGATGGAAACAAGGGAGAATTTTCTGAGAACCTTTGGACAAAGTGTGATTCTGCCAAAACCTTGACTACGGACTTCTGGCCTTCAAAACTGTGACAGAATAAATACTGTAAAGTTATGCCCTTACAGCAACTTCATGAAGTAATAATTTTATACTCTTTTTATTTTTCAGATTAGGAAGAACCAATGGAAATAGAAATTTAGTAATTTGCTGAGTCTAATTGATAGGAAGACATGAGACTTCCATTTTCATTTTCAATATGTAAAGAGCTTAGACGTCTTGACTACCATGCTTAAAACAAGAAGAATTTGGACAAACTGAAAATTAATTACTTTTCTTATACCCACCAAAGCTCCTGCCACCCTAAAATCTGTAGACAGATTCATTTAGAGAGATACAGCCCAGAAAGAATTGTTTACCTGGAACAAAAGATGCTTGATGCCATTAATGGGTAGTAATATTAAATACTAACTTTGAGTGAATTATAGACTGAATAAGTGGTTTGGCTGAGTTACATACTGGGTCTGTGAATTTGTTTATATGGATGTTCTCTTAGTGTAATGCAAGCCACAGATCACAGTTATTCAACTTGGAGAGACAGCGAAAACATGGGAAATGAGCGCAAGTCAATGTCTTATTCTTATTTGATTTGATTCTTGTAACAGTTACATAATTACCATTTCCTTAATAAGATTAATTTACATAAATTTGCTTCATGGTGATATAAAAACAATATTCTAAAATTTTGAGGAAATAAATATAAAAAGAGGGGTTGATATTTATTGGGTACCATCAAAAAGATCAAGCACTGGGGTCAGCAGGTAGCATGGTGGCTAAGGCGCTGGACTCCCACATGCCCAACCAGGGTTCAAGTCCTGGACCTGGAGGCTTGCTTTCTCACTCTCTCTTTCTCTCTGTCTGTCTCTCTCTGGATAAAACTGAAGAATAATGATAATAAATAAAATTAAAAGTAAATAAATATTTAAAAAAAATCAAGCACTATAAGATAATCATTCATTCAGGTCATTTATTTAATCTAAAATTTACATGGCTGTAAACTTTCTTGGAAGTAAGTTCAACTTCAAGTATGGGCTTTGATATTAAGTCTCTTTGAAATCAGTCCATATTGGTCAATAGGCTAAAGGTTTATATTTTAGCAATATAGTCTCCACAAATCTAATGTTTGATTTTTAAATTATACATGCTACTATTAGAAAAATTGAATACATTTTTACCTCTTTTGTAATGAAGAAAAATGGTGAAACCTTCATTCTGTGAATGAAAAGTTTTAGTGAATGATTTTCACATTGTATTTTGTCTTCTTCACTTTAGTATATTGGTAAACTTAGAAAGTACCTGGCAGACGAATATTGCAAAGCTTAAAATTTCAGGGAAGATGGGCTCATCTGCTACGGCACCTGCTGCTAAGGTGTTGTACTCAGGGACCAGCAGATGGCATAATGGTGATATCACTGGACTCCTACATCGTTGACTGAAGTTCAAGTCCCAGACCTGGAGGCTTGAAACTCATGCCTGGCATGTGTACATGTATGTTCAAAATCCCAAGAGGAGACTGGAAGAAAGGATATTGTGGAGTGGCTGACCCCTCGGGGGTAGGGTTATTGCTCACTTTCTATCTCTTTGTCTCTCTCTGTCTCTCTGGTGAGTGCATGAGCCCTAGAGCCAAAATATCTCCCTAAAAAAAAAAAAAAAAAAAAAAAAAAAAAAAAAAAAGATGCTGTGCTTGGTGGGCTGGGACCACTTGGAAGGACTAGGTTCAGTTTCTGGTCCAACCTAAATGCTGGGGTAGATGACATATGTCTTTCATCCCAGTAACTTGGGAAGTTGAATCAGAACTTGGTGAGAACCAGGAAAAATAATTATTTTTCAGGTGCAATGAATCCTTAAAATTCAGGGCTTTTTTTCCCCCAGCTTCCAAATGATTGCTTTGGAAGATCTTTTAGAGAGAGCCTGTAGTCTAGAGATGAAAAATACAAAGCTTTTTGGACCTGTAGAACTTAGGTTTAGATGTATCTTGATCATGAATTATGAACATGGTAAACGTCTTCAATTTGTGATTCAATGCTCATGAACACGAAAGAGAATAAAGAGTCTTTTGAAACCTGGCAACTCTTTTTGCTTTATCTCACATGGTTTCCCTTTTTATCCCAGCTGAACTGGACTACTTGTCAATTCTATTAAAAATCTTATCTTTCAGGACCAGCAGGCTGTGTGGTGAAGGCCCTGGACACTCCCACATGGCCAACCATGGTTTGAGTCTTGGACCTGGTGACTTGATATCTCATTTTCCCTCTCTCTCTCTTTCTCTCTCTCTGGGCAAATTAAAATAAATGAATAAATAAAATTAAATAAATAATTCTTTTTAAAAAAAAGAAAAGAAAAGACCTAGGGGAAGGGTAGCATTTTAAAAAAAACTTATCTTTTTTTTTTTTTGGAGAGGTTTTTGCAATAGGACGCGTACGCTCGCCAGACAGAGACAGAGAGATAGAAAGCAAGAAATCACCCCCCAGGGGGGATGGCCACGCCACAATCCCTTCTCCTCCATTCTCCTCTCGGGATCTTGGGCGCACATGCACAAGTGCCCGGTGTGAGTTTTAAGCCACCAGGTCCGGGACGCGAACCGCGGTCAACTATGTGGGAGTCCAGCAACATAGCCATTACGCTAACTGCTGGTCCCCAAAATCTTATCTTTCATGCAAGTCATAGAGACTGATTTTCTTCATATTGGAGTTCCATCTGTCGAAAACCTATCTATTCTTCAAGGCCATTTGAAATGTTTTTTATAATCACCAAAGCCAGGAACGATTTATTTCTTCTCTAGATTGCCATAGTTGTTTCTGTCACTCATATGAAAACTTGGAGCTGTAGTTATTTATGGGAATGTCTTACTTCCTTCTTATGATTATAGGCTTCTTAATATTAGGGTGCTTCCTGGGACATAACAAATATTCAAAGACTATTAATGACTGAACAAATGAACTGAGCAGCTTCTATGTTTAGGATATGACTGTATAGTTACATGACTGGACTGGCGATTCTGCTGTCTTTACAGTCCTGTGACATCACTGGGACTTAGCCAAAGTGACTGATGAGAGTTTACAAGTGTTTAATTCTGTAGATACCTGTAGACAAATAATATAGAGTGTATCAGTCCAGCAGATTTAAAATCAACCAAGAACTGTGTGGACCATTAATGTTTAAATTTTGACTTCTAGATAACATTACACAAAAGGCTAATGTCATGAATACACACGGACACTATTTAGGAAATGCTACCCAATTGTTGGACAAACTCACCTTTTGTATATTGAGAGGTAAATGTAAACATATAGTATACATTGAAGGAGATGATTTTTGTTTTATAAGATAGATATCATTAGACTACCTAGCCTATGCTTTGTAAGACTTAAAACTTGGGCCAATCAGTGGTGAGATAGTTAAGGCGGTTGGATCCTACGTGGCCAACTACATGGTTTGAGTCCCAGACCCATCAAGTTCTATCACTAGTCCCTTCTCTGGGTGTGCTTGAGAAACACTCCATTCATGTGTTCATGTCTGCCTAAAATCCCAAAAGGAGGGAGCAATGGAGAAGGGTCTTTTTTGCTTTTCCTCTCTCTCTCTTGTTTCTTTCTCCCTCTGGAGAGTGTACGTACTCACTGGCAAAAAAACAAACAAACAAACAAAAAAACTTAGACCTTTAAAAACATAGAGAATGAAAGATTGTGAAGAATAGAGAAAGTGCTTTCACAAAGAGGAGAGAGAAAGTGAAAACATAGACATGATGGTGCAGATCTAATCCTTGATAGTTTAGCCTTTTTAGACACAGAGCTTTCAAATCTTTTATCTTGAGCAGACACTGACCACCATTTCTCAAGTGAATACCCTGCTGCTAGTAAGGTTTCTGAAGAAGGATGTTATCCTCATAGCTACAGTTCCTTGAAATTTTACTGAGACTAGGATTTAACAGGGTTAATTACATTCTCAGACTGAAAGGTTTCGTGAATATGCCGACTCTCAGGAGTGATACCACCTTCCTTTGCCCCCTCCTGTCATTATGTCTTCTGCTAATATGATAGGAGAGTCATTTTAATTATGTACCATAACACTCAGGGCCTGGATGTGGGTAACCTCTGTGGTTCCACTTTGAGGTAACAACTTCTTAAATCTATTAACAAAGGTCATTTCCTTTTGTTCTGCTTGGGTGGATAGGTAGAAAGGAGCATATTTCTTGAACTAAATTTTCTTTCCTGCAGAGAGGAAGCAATAGTTAAGTCTTTGGGTTACAAAATGGAGAGGTGTGTCCCTTTCAGATCCCTAGTGTGGCTTATTTAAAATTGACCAGAACAATATAATGATAGTGGCAGAGTATACATCTTTTTATTTCTATATAATGACTTGAACATCCTGTGAGCCCTATTTCATTTTATGAAGCACCAGGAAAGGGGACATTGAGAGACTTGAGAAAGAGGGCTGAATCTTTTCTCTTTCTTTTTTTAAAGTTTATTCATTCCATGAGAGAGAGAGAGAGTCAGAGAAAGAAAAAAGATGGAAAGAGACAGGCACTCCTACCCGGGTCCTCATACTGTGATCCACCCTCAATCTCAGCTGGCCTTGCTCATGAGAACAGATAGGTGCACCCAGAATGCTCAGGGAGATTCTGGAAGCAAACCCAGGACCTGTCCCATGTGGGTCCAGTTGCATTATTGTTGTTCCAACACCTGACCTCTAAGGCTTAATCTTGCCTATTATATATACAGTGGAGTACTTCAAGTAATTTTGTCACTTCCTGGTCGTTATTATCATTTGGGTACAGTTTCTCCCAAAGTCTACTTTCCTTCTCCTTTCCTTTTCTTGAATGGCCTTCTAGTGTTGGGGTGGAGAGAGGATAGATTGTGTAACATTCCATCTTTGTGGGTGGGGCCTGAACTTTTAACTGCCTTCTGGCCATCTGTCCTCACTGTCTTTCACTGAGGTGTATGTCCTACTATGTCTTTGGGTCTTGCCACTGACCTAGTTGTACCACCTGTTTCATTTCTAGGATTGGTGTAGCTTGTGATCTGTTCTCTGGGTATGGTGAATGTGGAGTTCCTCTTTTTCCCATGGTCCTCTACCTCTGTTGTCTGTAACTGGATCTCCTCATCGGAAAATCTCTTCATTCACACTTCAGGCAGCCCCCAGCAGGCAACTTAATTCTTCTTCTTTTTTTTTTTTTTTTTTTTTTTTTTTTGACCTGGTTCCCATAGCTAACATTCAAGGGATCTCTTATAGGACCTTGTCCAGCAATCAGGGCAACTCCCACTGCTATTCTACTGAGGCCACCCCACTTTGCTATCTGCCATGCTGTGAGGATGGCTCCTCACCCAGTGTAGGAAGGAAGTAACACGTACATCCCCATACCTATCATTTGGATTATTCTAGAAGGATGGGCGCAGACTTCGTGCAATAATCAAGCAGTACTTTCTGGGGAATATTGCAAGAATATTTTTAAAATTAAAAGACAGTATCTTTTTGTTTCTCAGACTAACCCAAAAGGATTAGCTCTCCAGGGAACAAGCTACTTTGACCTCCTTATAAAGGCTCTTCTCTGATGGAGAGAAAACTTTTTATTTGGTTTAGTTAAAATATAGTCCAGGGTAGAGCTCAAAACACTTTGTGTGCTGATTGCATGCGGTTTATGAAAACTCTTGTTTTATAGATTTACCAGGCATTGGGCCACATTGACAGAGGAGAAACCCATGTGGGAAGAAAGGTGGGAACAGTGTTTCTGGGGAGAAGAGGAAGCTTTTGATGGAGTTCATCTCTTCAGTAGGATGCAGTCTGCCCATTCTCCCTGCCATGACATCCTAGATGCTGAGACTCCAAAATAAGACCCACTGATAAGATCCGCAGGAAATTAGTGCATTGGCTGAGAAAGACATTAACTTGAAAGTCACAAAACCACAAAGGGGCTGGCCTTATGAATATTAACTAATATGTGGATGCATTTCTGGAAGAGAAGTTAAGCTTGTGATCTTTGGGTTTTAATTTAATTTCTTCCTCTTGGCCTCTAGGGAGGAGAGGAATAAAGTATTCCTAAGTGCAGTTGCTTCTTGGCATATTACACATGATCAACAATTGTTCCTTTCTGGGGTTGAACCTGTTAGGGAGAGATCCTTACAGGGCATGGTTGTTAGTCATGTGGGATGCTCTCCTGGGGTGTTTGGGTTGGGAATAGGAAAGCATATGTTGCTAAATGATTTTGCCTTATATGCTTAATTTATGTGCATTTTCTCAGAAATATTAACCCATAGAGGCATGCCAATTCTTTGGCTCTACACAAGCACCCAGAGGACCTAGTACCATTACCAACTATTAATTCTCATTACCAACAGGGCAATGACTTCAGAGAAAAGTTTCCTTCAGATAGTCAAGGCTAGATGGCCATACCAAGTCTTTTTTTTTTTTTTTTTTTTTTTTTTTTTTTTTTTTTTTTTTTTGCTATAGGGCACGTGCGCTCGCCAGACAGACAGAGAGAGGGAGAGAGAGATAGAGTGCAAGAAATCACCCCCCAGGGGGAATGGCCATGCCACACATGCCACAATCCCTTCTCCTCCATTCTCCTCCTGGGATCTTGGGCACGCACGCACATGCACCCGACGTGAGTTTTAAGCCACCGGGTCCGGGACGCAAACTGCGGTCGGCAACATGGGAGTTCAGAGACATAGCCATTACGCTAACTGCTGGTCCCTCAAGTCTTTTTTTTTTTAAGAATTTTTTCACTTATTCATTTTAATTATTATTTATACATTTAACTGCTATACATCATTTAGATTATAAAGAGACTTTATCCAGTGTGATACACACCTCAGTTCAGCCCAGTTGAGAACATATGCATGTCCTCATCAACAAATAAACAACCATATCTGTGTCCCACAAATGCCTTACCTTTCCTTTTTTTTTGTCCCAGGTGGTACCCCCAATACCATCTAATCAACTTAAGTCTTTGTTACCAAACTCTCACTTGAACAATTTTGCTTTCTATTAATAGTGTGTACTCCATTGTTGATTTTTCTGGCATGTTTATTTAAGTATAAAGGTGGTGGAGATGTCTATTTTCCATTCCTGGGTTTACCAGCATGTTAGTCAGTCTATCTCCAGGGTGCCACCTGACACTACCAGTTTTCAACTCAGTAATGGCTGGGGAAATTTGTGAGTGGCACCGCTATTAGAATTATAAACTCCAATGCTATAGACCTATTTTATAATTTAGATCTGTGTTAACTCCACCAAAGAGATTCAAAGGCCTTTCTGTCTTCTTTTGACTCTTTCTCTGAGACCTGTTAGCTTCTCTTCATAGATTCTGAACCACAAAAGTCCATCTAAGCGACTTAGAGTAGGTTTACCCTTCTTAGGTGATCCCGGATCTTGCCACTCAATGACCAGCAACAGTTGTCACCTAGATGCTGGTTAAAAATGCAGATTCTCAGGCCCCAAACTCAGGCTTATTGAATCAGAATCTTCATTTTAACAGAATTTGAACAGTGTACACATTAAGATTTGAGAAAAGCTATAATACTTGGGCATCTCCAATTTTTTAAGAAGAGAAAAAAATGTTTTATATCAGTGAATGAATCTAAACTTCATTATAGATTCAGTCTCTTTATAGAACATTCTTCTAGATTCCTTGCCTTAATAAAAAACTTGGTCCTTTCTGAACGACACTGATTTCTTTGCCATCCTGGAAAGCAGGGGCTGAACATTTGCCTATACAGCACCTATTTTTGTGTGTTCGAGGTGGGTAGGCACAGGAGAGGCAGAATTTTTCTGACTTTATTATCCACTTCAAGACTTTTTAAAAATTTTGATAGCATATGTGCTTGCTGGAGAGAAACAAAGATAGAAAAAGAGGAAGAAGGTATCCCCAATGGGGTGTGTTCATGCAGAAGTAATTTCTCCATTGCTCCATCTTCTTAGAATTTGGGGCATGCATGTACACATTCCCAGCATGTTTTCTAAGCCTCCAGGGCTGGGGTTCCAGCCATATGGTTGGCCTGTGGACTCTGGCTCTATTAACCACTGGGCCACAGGGCTGGCCCACCATCTATAGACTTTTTAATCTCTTTTTATTCTTTTCCCAATTTTTCTCAACCATCTTGACCACTGAACAGCTTCCAGAGTTTCTGGCAGGTACCCTAGATGAATACCTGTTCTCTCTGTGGGCTCATAGCTACTCAATTGTGTGCTGCAGGCAGACATCGTATGGTCTTGCTCACAGGTGCTCCGTAATGTCACTTGAGCCTTCTGGACTTCTCAGAGAACCTTTAATGAATCCCTCAGTAGCAGTCTCTCCCATTTCTCATAGCAACGCTTCTAGCTCCTTTCTTCACATACCAAGTGCCAGTCACAACTGTTGTGCCTTTTGACTCATAGGAGAAATAGAGGCATAGACATACTAATTTCCCTACTTTAAACTGCTTTACTTTTTGGCCATATTTTTCTTTCTTTCATTCAAAAATAATAATAATAAAAAATAATGGAGGGGGGATTTCTGACTAAATAAAATCTCTTTTAATTTAATTCTAATTCTGTCTTCTCTCTTTTGGCATCTTCCTTATCTATAATTCTCTCTCATACATAGGTTCAACATTTTCTACCCATGCAATCAGAGAAGCCTATTGAGCTTACAAACTAAACCAGAAGCCTCCTTGGGGGGGGGGGGGGTCAGCATTATTATTTTTCTTTTATTTTTAGCTTTTATTTATTTATATCCTCCATGAGAGAGAGAAAGATACTCAACAGAATCCTCATGCCACAATCCATCCTCATCCTAAGCCTTGGCCAGTCTGGATCATAGTCATTCATACTCAGAGTATGTATAGGCAGGCCCTGGACTGGAACCCAGGGGCTACCCATATAGGTCCAGCATAACAGAGTGTTGCATCACCATTGTGCCACTTCTTGGCTCCAGGATCCTTTGAATTTTAAAAAGTATTTTATTTGTTTATTTATTTGCTTATTTATTTATTTTTGCTATAGGGTATGTGCACTTGGCCAGAGAGAGACCAAGACAGAAAGAGAGGAGAAAACACTCCTTGATGGGGAGTGGTCATGTTGCAATTCCTTCTGTCCATTTCTCCCTCCTTTCAGGATCTTAGCAATGTATGTACATACGCCTAGCATGTTTCTCAAGCCTCAAGGTCTGGCACTGAAACTACACAATCAGACATGTGGGATCTGGTTAGATCAACCACTAGGCCATGGAGCTGACCAAGGATCCTTTGTTTTAATCTTTTATTGTTCTTCTTAGTTTTCCTTTATGGAATTTTTCTCCATATGTGTGATGTGTGTGTGTGTGTGTGTGTGTATACATATGTATACATATATATATAAATGCACACACATATACATAGGCACACACACACCCACACATACAGATTTTTGCTATAGGGTGTGTGTGCTCTCTGTAGAGACAGAGAAATGGAAAGCAAGAAATCACCCTCTTGGGGGATGGCCACGCTGCAATCCCTTCTCCTCCATTCTCCTTTTGGGATTTTGGGCACTCACACACACTCAGCCGGCGTGAGTTTTCAGTCACTGGGTCTGGGACTCTACTGCAGTTGACTACATAGGAGTCATAAGGTTATTCATTAGGTTATTTACATAATATTTCCCTTTTTTAAGTTTCATTTTTTATTTTTTTGTTTGTTTCTTTGCTATGGGACATGTGTGCTCCCCAAAGAGAGAGAAAAAGAGGAAAAGTAAAAAAGCACTCCTCAGAAGGGAAGGCGACAGCACAACCCCTTCTCCTCCATCTCCCTCTTGGGATTTTTGGCCTGTGCAGACATGTGCGTGGTATGTCTTTCAAGCCGCCAAGTCGGAGACTTGAACTGAGCAGTTGGCCAGATGGGATCCAGCTACCTTAACCACCATGGGACCTCCTGGCCCTGTGTAGTATTTTCTTACACACTGCATTATGAGTTCCATGCTGTTTTCTAGGAAGTTTGATATGCATGTTTTTTTAATATGAGAAAGACTTGAGGGCAAACTTCAGTCAGGCCCAGACAAGATGGAAGAAAAAAAGATGAAATGGGCTTTGTTTTGGATGGGAAAGTGGAAACTTTTCCCTCAGAGACATGGAGAAAATAGGAGAGGTGAAATATAAAGACAGATAAATTTCTATAGGCAGAGGCAGTAAATTAATGGAATCAATATTTCTAATCTCCATCTTTTAACTGAGATAAGAGGCAAGGGGAGACTGTAATTGAGGTCACTCGAGTATTGGGTTGGGAGTTATTGATCCAGTATGCAAGTAGGGTTTTTATTTCCACCTTCTAATATTTAAGGTTTTAAAATACTACCTTTCGTGTTTTCCACAGACATGTAGAAATAAAAATATAAGTCAACAATAAGGCACATACATAAATGTTCACAACAGTTTTATTTTCAGTAGTCATAAACTAGAATTTATATTCACACATGGGAAGTGTCAGCAATTCAAAGGGACACTGATTTGGGTAATGATGTGGATGATTCTTAAAACAGTACATTGAATAGAAGAAGCCAGATACAAACAGGTACTTGCTGTGAGATTTTATTTTATAAAGTTCTAAGACAGGTAAAACTGAAGGATGGTGTTGGTCTTGGTAAGAAGAGGTCAGGAAGACATTTAACTTATTACACTGATAGACACGTCCTATATTTTTATTGAGGTGCATGCCATCGGAATTTATCAAATTTTACATGTAAAATCTATGCATTTTAGTGTATATAAACTATACCACAACAAAAGTAGGGCTATGTATTTTAGTTAAATGTCTGTATATTGCTTTGTTTTGAGCAACATAGTAGAAGTGGCTGAGAAATTTGAGCCATGGTCAGAAGTTGGCACAATAACCATAATGAATGAGAGAAGAAGCTGACCTTGAGTTCAAGTTCCTGAGTGGTTCCATGGCTCCTTTCTCTCTCTGTATTCTTTGCCCCCTGTGTGTAAGCCTATGGTGGGCTATTCTTAGCTCAAGATAATAGACATTTCATCATCCCCCACAGTTTTCTTGGAGCTCTTCATACCTTATTTTCCCTCATCCCACCCCATCCCCAATCACCACTGATCTGCTTCTTATTATTCTAGACTAATTTGTATTTCGTATACTTTTAGGAAATAGATTTATAAAATATATACTCATATTTTCTGTCTTCATTCAGCATAATTATTTTACAAATTCAAGTATTTGTTTCACATCAAATTAAAATATAAAATATAATTAAAATAAACATTTCCATGGCCTTTCTGTTTTTCCCTTACAAAGCGTAAATATAATTTTCAAGTCATGTTAAAAATTTTTTATTTCTTTTTATTTCTATTTCTTATATACATTCAATCATGTTACTTAGCTTATAAAGTGAATATTCCAACATGTGTACATTTCTGACCAGTCCAGTTCACCATACTAGAAAGTTATCTTCAATGGATTATTATCTTTCCATTTCTTTGTCCTGTAAATGCCTTGCCTCTCTATTTTTCTCCTTAATGTCCTTCCTCAGACTCTACTCCTTCACCTGCCCTCTTCCCACACTGTATCTGGTATTCACAACCATTTACTTAGTTTCTATAACCTTTAGTTATTCAATTTCAGCCATAGAGTGTGGACACTCAGTAATTATTAAGTGGGGACATACAGTGTCTTTCCTTCATAGCCTGGCTTGCTTCCCTCAGCAGTAAATCTTCCATATTCATCCACTTTCTGTCAAAATCCAGGGTCTTGTGTTGTGTTTTTTTAATGGCTGAGTAGTATTCCATAGGGTATATGTGCCACGGTTTTTTAATTCATTCATCTGTTTGTGGGCATTTGGGTTGGTTCCATGTAGTAGCAATTGCGAATAATGCCGTCTAAAGTGATTTTAAGAGGTTTTGGATATTATTATAAAACAGCTTCAAAATAGACTGCAAAATAATGGCCTCTCTGAATTATGGTCATTTGATGGACTGGAGTGAAAACAATCTACCCCATGAGTTCTTTGAGATAAGCGTGCCTTTGTCACTTTCATCAGGAAAAATGAAAGTGTCTTTGAGACCATTTAATTATAATTAGCCAATATGTGGGGGTCTTAAAAAAGACCATAGAAAAATGCACATTATGCATATATTTCAAAAAGTTTCAAACCAAAATAAACATACTTTAGTTCCACTTTTTGACAGAATTTTTAAAATACTCTCATATGTTTGTGTTAAAACATTGCTTTTCAAAATTGGTAACACATTAAAATAACCTGGGAAGGTTTGTCAAAAATACCTACCTGTAGGCCCTGCTCCTGACATAATGAATTCTAATGTCTGAGAATGAACCTAGGCATCCATAGTTTCAAAGTTTTCCCAAATGATTATAAGGAGTAGGATTTGCAAATTACCATGATTAACCCACTTAACCGAGCAATTACCATGTTCTACATTTCATCTTTACTTCTGTAACAGGTGAACAGAAGTGAATAGGAAGGAAATTCTGTATTTCTTAAAGTATATCTGCTGGGGCCAGCAAATGGCATAGTGGTTACGTCATGGACTCCCAATGACCAACCACGGTTTGAGTCCCAGATCCGGTGGCTTGAAACTCAGGCTGGGCATGTGCACATGCATGCCCAAGATCCTGGGAGAAAAACAAAGAAAGGGAATTGTGGCATTGCTATCCCCCCCACCCCGGGGGTGATTTCTCACTTTCCTTCTCACTGTCTTTGTCTCTCTTTTTAATGAGTGCACACACCCTAAGGCAAAAACCTCTTTAAAAAGAAAAAAAAAATAGTATATCTGCAAATTAAAACTGTTAACATATGTAGAGAGAAAACAGAGGAGAAAGAGCCTTTATAAAAAGAGTAAGAGGGGACCAGCAGGTGGCATAGTGTTTAAGGCACTGGACTCTGATATAGTCGACCACAGTTCGAGGTCCGGAACCGGCAGCTTGAAACTCATGCTAGGCACATGTGGATGCATGCCCAAAATCCCAAGAGGAGAATGGAGGAGATGGGATTGTGGCATGGCCATCCATCCCCTGGAAGGGTGATTTTTCACTTTCTGTTGCTCTTGCTCTTTACTTATTATGTGAAGTACTCTTGCTCTTTTTAAAATATATTTTTATTTATGTATTTATTTATTTTTGAGAGGTTTTTGGCTTAGGGCATGTGCATTTGCTGGGGAGAGAGAGAGGGAGAAAGAGAGAGAAAGAGAGAGAGAGAGAAACAGTGAGAGGGAAAGTAAGAACTCACCTCCCGGGGGGATAATTTGGCAAGTGTGTGTGCTTTATAGCAAAAAAATCTCTCTAAAAAGTAAATATATATTGGCCAGTGGGTGGTGAGGCAGTTATATGAACTTCCATATGGCTGACCATAATTCAAGTTGCGGACCCATTGGCTTGAAAATCACACTGATTACGTGTGTATGTGCGCCCAAGATCCCAGGAGGAGAATGAAGAAGAGGTTGTATGTGGCCATCCCCTCTGGGGGGTGATTTCTTACTTTCCCTCTCACTGTTTCTGTCTCTGTCTCTGTCTCTGTCTCTCTCTCTCTCTCCCCCTGTCTTTCTCCGGCAAGCACTCATACCCTAAGGCAAAAAGCTCTCAAAAATAAATAAATACATATATAAAAATATATTTTAAAGAAGAGCAAGGGCACTTCACATAGAAAGTATCTTTTTTTTTTTTGAAAAAGAAGAAAGTGACTGAGAGAAAAAAATTTTTATTAATTAATTTATTAATTTTTTGAGAGAATTTTGCTGTTGGGTTTTACATTCACCAGACAGAGAGAGATGAAGAAAGAGAAAGTGAGAAATCACCCTCCCAGGGTGGGAAGGCATGCCACAATCCCTTCTCTTCCATTCTCCTCTTGGGATTTTGTACATGCACACACATATGCTCAATGTGAGTTTTAAGCTGCTAGGTCTGAAACTTGAACCAAGGTCAGCCATGTAGGACTCTAGCACCTTAACCACTACACCTTAACCACCTGCTGGACACAAATATAGTTTTTAAAGAAAATTGAGGTGCCATGTGCAGTAACAGATTCATACAGCTCAACCTCACACACAATTTTTTAAACTATCACCAGCCTACATGTGAAAGTAATTACAAATGTGTTAAAAATAGTATAGGACCATGTTTAAGAGGAGCATTCTGTTAGTCATTCATTTAAGAAATACTTATTAAATGCTGTAGGAGGATGACTGTTTCTAATGTGGACTTCAGGAATCATATTTATGAGATCAGAAATCTGTGACTCCTGTCCCACCATGTGTTGCAGAATCAGATCTTATTGGGGTACACATGCTGAGGAAGAAAAAGCACTATTACTTCCTTGGTTTGGCATCAGACTCCACATAATCTTTTATGGTGGTCAACTTGAATGGCTTCTTTCCATTCCTCTGGCTGAAATCTCTTCCATTTATTCTCAAGCTATGCCCTAGCTTCTGTGTGGCCCTCTCAAAGGAGAAGAGAGCAACCCTCTCATTCAGAAGAGGCCTAGACCTGGGTCTCACCCCAGGCTTGGCTCTCATAGGGAAAAAGCCCACAATGGAGGGAAGACAGAAATGTATCCTTTTGACTCCTTTTCAAAGAATTCTACCTCCAGGACCACCAGGTGGTGTAGTGGTTAAGATGCTGGACTCCCATTTGGTCAACCATGGTTCAGGTCCTGGACCTGGAGACATAAAATTGACTCCAGGCATGTGTGTGTATGTGCCTAAAATCCAAGGAGAAGAATGGAAATTGGACTGAGGTATGGCCATTCCCCGTGGGAGGTGATTTCTCACTTTCCCTCTCACTTTCTCTCTCTAGTAAGTGCACGTACCCTATGGCAAAAACCTAAAAAAAAAAGAAGAAGAAATAAAGAATTCCACCTCTTACACCTTTTCTACTAATGATTTTCAGCACTCAAATTTATGCCAAATGTTACCTTGCATGAGTAAATTTTCTCCAATTTATTTTCTTCTATAATATAAACGATAGGCTTAATAGGAAGCCTGTGGTCATCCATAGAGGAGGGTAGTTTGGGGGAAAAAAAAAAAAGAAGAAACAATGAGGTAAAGAAGTATAAAGAGTTAGAAATTCCAAATCCTTATAATTATTATTGTCTTTAAATTTTATACTGTCCTTCTTTCCCAGAATCTATCATTGATACTGCAGATTGACTAGACAAATGTCACCTCTTCTCAGCTCACAAAGAGTAAATCCAAAGTCCTTCCTTGTAATCTCTCTAACGTGCCCAACAAGATTTTGCCTTTGGGTCTTGGAATTTATCTTCTCAGCCTGGGATATTGTGCCCTAGACACTTATATAGTTTATCCCAGTGATTCCTTCATATCCCTGCTCAAATCTTACTTTATCAGGGATGTCTTAACTTCATACTCTTATCAAAATTAGTAACAAGCCACCCACTCCTGACTCCAGGCTTTCTCCTGCATTACTTTGCTTATCATCTTTCTTAGAAATTATCACCACTTGGTGTCTGCTTTGACTTGTCCATTTGTTTAGTGTCTGCCTACTTCCATCAGAATGTGAACACAGGGACTTTGTTTACTGCTGGCTTTCCAGGTCCTGAAAGAGGGCCTGGCCAATGGTAAGCCCTGCATATTTTTCAGAAACTACCATTTTATGGAGTGGCCATTAAGACTAGGCATTCTGGGGACCAGCAGTTAGCATAATGGCTATGTCGCTGGACTCTCATGTAGTCGACTGCGGTTCAAGTCGCGGACCTGGTGGCTTAAACTCACACTGGGCACATGTGCATGCGTGCCCAAAGATCCCGAGAGGAGAATGGACGAGAAGGGATTGCGGCATGGCCATCCCCCCCCCCCGGGGGGGTGATTTCTCACCTTCTGTCTCTCTGTCTCTCTCTGTCTTTCTGGCAAGTGCACGCGCCCTATAGCAAAAACCTCTCAAAAAAAGGAAAAAAAAAAAAAGACAAAAAAAAAAAAGACTAGGCATTCTGTAAGGTGCTTGAAATGCATTTTCTCTCTTTTTTTAAAGAATTATTTATTAATTTATTTAATTTATTATTGTTATTATTTTTCCCCATGCACTCATCAGAGAAAGAGAGCAAAAGAGAGAGAAAGTGAAAAAGCAAACTATCAGGTCTGAAACTTTAACTGCAGTCGTCCATGTGGGAAGTCCAGCACCTCAGTGACCACACCACCCGCTGGGCCTGCATTTTTCTCTTTAAGTCATTCTAAGATTCTGAAAGATAACTGTTAATAGTCAGCAAATAAAATCATTGGACCTTAATGTAAGTTATGTATTAAGTAACAGAGAGCCAGCAGGTGGCATGGTGGTTGGGGCTCTGGATTTTCCACATGACTGATTGTGGTTTGAGTCCTGGACCTGGTAGCTTACTCTTTCACTCCTCCCAGCCCCAGTCATATTAAAAAATAATCATTATAATGATAAATAAAAATAAATAAATAATTACTTAAAATAAATTACTTAGTATTTGAATAATATATGGCTAAATGTTAAGCAGCGAGAGAAGTAATAGAATAGAAAAGAAAGATGAGAGTCCGCTACAGGAATGAATCAAGGTAAAGCTATTAACAGGATTATGGAAAATCTGATATAAAAACATTGATAAGAGGAATACTAGTGAAAATTTGAAATAGATAAGGAATCATCAGCCAATTCGATATCACTATCACCTTCCTTTCCATTCTTTTGCCTCATAATATGATTTAAGTAAAGAAAACGAATCAAAAAAACAATCAGTGACATTCTGACCATCTGCAACCTAGAAATTCTTATTTTAAAAGAATTTACAAAGCATGTAATAATTGTGTCTATGAAAATGTTTCTTACTGAAATATGAGAACATTCCAAGGTAGATTATGTAATCCTAAGTATTTTTAAAAAATCTATATCTAGCTTGTATTGCAACCATTAGTCAGTAAAATGGAAATTGTGAAATGATAAAACATGAGATAGGCTGAAAAGCCCTTGTTTTCTCAAGATTCAAATATAGAACTATAATAGTCAAGAATAATTATAAATAGGTCATTTTTATAATTACTTTACAGAGTGGATACATTGCAAAAATTTGGACAAGTACTACAGTAGAAAATGTTGTATAGCAAAAGATATAGACCTGATGTTTGAAAAAGCTGACTTTTTCTTTTTAAGAGCATGCTTTGGTGAGGACAGTGAAATTAAGAGTGGCTGCATTCCAGGAAAGTGATTCTCATATTATAGCCACTTAGCAAATGTATCTACTGAAAAAGTAGATATGGGAACATTTCACCTCCGAGAAGATGGAACACATGATTACCTATCCTCCTGATAAGTGACTAAAAACCTTGGTCACTCTATATAAAGCAAGATGTAAAAAGACTCTGAAGGTAGAAAGGCAGACTGGATTGGGATATCAAAATTAAGAAAATGACATGGTTATGAGTTTCCTGACCTTTTTTTAGAGAGAGATTTTTGCTAAAGGGTACATGCACTCACTGGAGGGACAGAGAGACAGAGAGATAGAAAGCCAGAAATCACCCCCATCCCCAGGGGGGATGGCCATGCTGTAGTACCTTCTCCGTTCTCCTCTTGGGACCTTGGACATGCATGCACACTTGCCCAGCATGAGTTTTAAGCCACTGGTCCAGGACTTGAACTGTGGTTGGGTATATGGGAATCCAGCGACATAACCATTTCTCTTGTCTGCTAGTCCTAAGTTTCCTGACTTTAATTTTGCTTCATGTATCTCTGACTTGAAGCTGAAGAAGCCAGCAACCCAGGAACACTGATGGATGCAGACAGGAAAAAAAAAAAAAAAAAAAAAAAAAAAAAAAAAAAAAAAAAAAAAAAAAAAAAAAAAAAAAACAGCCCCAACAAAGTCTATATTCTCAAGGCAAAAGATCAGGAAAAAGGCAGCCTTTTATATAATAGCTGCTTTACTCCAGCAGAACACCATGTAAAAATGTCACACCAAGACCAATCACACTAGCAAAGGTTAAGTGGGAAGCCTGGATTTCCATGTATGTGTGGCTATAATGAAGTACTCTCACACTGGCACTGGGGTGGTCACAGAGATCAAGCAGGTAGACAGGAATTTTATTCCCACTGACCGGTAGTGAGGCTCTTTTTCTCCATCCACATTTTTAATGGAGATTATGTGAGGAGATCAAATATCCACACTCACCTGGTAGTAACAATCATTCTACTCACCCCAACTCTGGGGTAGTATCAGAAGAAGCCTAATGAAGAATCAAGACTTCCAACATCAACCCTGATAGCCAGTATCCCCACTACAATATCAGATTTCTACATTCTTCTGGCAATATAAAACAGTGCTCCCACTTCTCATGGAGTGGTATCAGCAAAAGCCAACATAAACAGACCTTTAAATAAAGTCCTAAATCTCATAGCAAAATACAGAGAAGTCCACATGTCAGTCAAAAATCACTCATCATACCAAGAACCACAAAGATCTTAAATTGAGTTAAAAAATAAATCAAAATTATCAATAGTTGCCAACTCTTAAATGATAGATTATCTTACAAAGATTTTGAAGCATCTTTAATAAAAATTATTTTTAAATTTGAGCATGCTTTAAATTAAAAAATATATATATCTAGGAAGCCTCAGGAAATCAATTGAAATTTTTACCAATGAAGCTATAAAGAAGAAACAAATGGTAACTTTAGAACTAAAAAGTACAATAACCAAAAGAAAAAAACTCAGAAGATGAATTCAGCAACAAAGTGAAGAGACAGAGGAAACAACTAAACCAGTAAAACAGCAGATAGAAGCATAGACATTACCTAATCTAAACCGCAGAAAAAAATAGGCCGACAAAAGTAAACACAGACTCCAGGACTTGTGGGATTATAGCAAACGTTGGAATATTTGTGTCATTGTGGTCCTGAAAGGATAAGAGAAAGATGGTGGAGCCTATGAGAGTACTTGAAGAAATAATGACTGAGACTTAACAAGCATAAGACAGAAACTTACAGACTCAAGAAGCTGAAAGAATCCCAAACAGGATAAATAAACCCAATTAAATTTTTACCAAGACACATAATAATTAAATTTCTGAAAAACTACAGACAGCAACAAACAAAACTCTTGAGAGCAATCAGTGAAAAATTACATCTTAACCAGAGCAGAACAAATTACAGCAGATTTCTCATCGGGAACCATGGATGCCATAAAAAAGTGACACAAAATTTTTGTGCTGGAAAAATAAAAGGTCTATTCATAGTCTTAATCCCAGCAAACATGTTTGTAGGGAATAATGAGGAAATAAAAACTTTTTTAGATGAAAGAAAACTAAAAGTATCTGTTACAGAATAACTAAAGGAAATTTTCTAACAGGGAAGGGAAAGATAAAAAAAGGAATCTTGTTAAATCAGAACAGAAAAAAATGTGGTAAGCAGATACATGAGTAAATATATTAGATTTGTCTTCTCTTGAGTTTTCTGAATCACTTTTGATTGTTGAACAAAAAACATAACAAAGTCTGATGTGGTTCCGAATGTCTATATGAGAATTAGTTAATAAATACTGTAAACTGGGAAGAGTAAAGGGACATGGGGGAATATAAGGTTTTTATATTTTACTCACATTAGTAAAATAATAACATCAATAGGTTGTGATAACTGTGAATATACTGTAATTTTAGCCTCAGAGGCAACAAATCTACAAACTATTACATTCAAAATACTTAGATAAATCAAAATGGGAATTCTACAAAAGGAAAAAGACATGTTAGTGCAATCTACTGAAAGGCAAAGAAAACAGAGACAAGAAAAACAGAAAAAACTTGGAAAATAAAATAACTGACTTATGGCCTAACATATCAATAATCATACTAAATATAAATTGCCTTATACAGCAATTAAAAGATAGAGATCAGCAGAGTAGGTAAAAATCATGACCCAGCTACATACTATCTGCAAGAAACTCACTTCATTTATAACGGTATAGTCATGTTGAAAGTAAAAGGATTGAAAAAGATATGTCACGTAAACATTAATCAAAGGAAACCTGGAGTAGGTATATTATTTTCATGCAAAGCACATTTCACTACAAACAAAGAAGGATAAGGCATAAAAGAGGTCACTAAATAATCATAAGAGTTCAGTTCTCCAAGAAGACAAATTCAAATGTATATGTGAGTTTATGTTCGAGTGGTGCATGAACATACGATATTGCTTTAGTGTGGTAAGAACTGTAATGGGAGAATTGATGTGGTGCTATGGGATACCAAGGGAGGGGTCTCTAATTTAGTATGAGATCGGAGGTGAGGAAGGCAATAACCCAGATGACTTTCAGGAGAAAGTGACACTTGGTCTGTTGTCTACCAGAATCAGCAGTATTTGTGAAGGTGCAGAAATATGAAATGACATGCTATGGCTTAAAAAGTTCGAGTTCGGGGCCAGCAGGTGGCATAGTGTTTAGGGGCTGGACTCTTATGTGGCCAACAGTGGTTCAAGTCCCCAGCCCAGTGGCTTGAAACTCATGCTGAGCACATGTGAACTTGTGTCCAAAGTCCCAAGAGGAGACTGGAGGAGAAGGGATTGTGGCATGGCTATCCCTCCTGGGAGGTGATTTCTCACTTTCTGTTTCTCTGTCTCTTTGCCAAATACACATGCCTTATAGCAAACATCTCTCTCATAAAGGAAAGAAAGAGAAAGAGAGAGAGATCAAACACATGCTTTTGTTTAAAATTATAAAATTAAGAAAATGGAAGGGTGGAAACCAAGGCTTAACAATAGTAAACAGTCAAGCCACAAAAAAGCTTTGTGTGCCATGCAGTTACTCAGACTCTCCAGATGCCAGTGAGAAGGCCATTAAAGATTTTTCATTAGGGGAAAAACATATTTATATATGCATGTTGGATGACTGATTCTTATCTGGGTTCTGGACATTTCATTTTCATTTATTGCATTTCTGAAAATTTGATAATAAAAGACCAGGTAGAGATTTCAATGGAAACTTATCTGTGACAAGATCTAGCATATTATTTAACAAGAACGTGGTAGGTATTAGTTTACTTTTCCTTTCTGCAGCTCCAAACCACACTAGAAGAAATTTTAATTTATCAGTCAAGAAATATTTTATCTCAGATGTCCCAGAGAGATTATGAGACAGTTAGACAGCCTATATTGAGTTGAAAAAAAGCTGTGTTGAAAGCAGGAATGGTCTCCTAGTCTTTATGCCCAGCAGCTAGCATATAAAAATATTAACTTACTCTAAGTTCAAATCCACACATTTTACACTTTTATTTATTTCATATCCTGTGACTCTAAAGAACTAGAGAATTTAATGATAATAATAATAATATAGTCCTTTAAAAGAGATCCAATATCCCCATCATAAGGCAACTTTGCAGACTTAGTCTTCTCTGGATTTTTTTTTA
This sequence comes from Tupaia tana, assembly GCA_026018925.1. NCBI lineage: Eukaryota > Metazoa > Chordata > Mammalia > Scandentia > Tupaiidae > Tupaia > Tupaia tana. The sequence continues at coordinate 125,386,400 of JAKSZU010000007.1, read as the reverse complement.
TAATGGTTTATTACAAGAATGGCTACATCAAGGAACTCTATTTCTCTTTCCTTCACCTCACGCCTCAGCATTTCTTACACTAATTCTCACCATCTGTAGAAGAGACACAAATGGGTTTTCCAGAATACAATTTGGGAAAAGCTGCTCTGTTGATCAATAATCATCTTGAGCTCTGAGAGAGGGCAGGAAGCAATCCTTAAGGCCATCTCGATTGCCTTTTATCTCCTCATGATTGCCATCCTTGCTGCCTTGCTAGTTTTGCTGCCTGTGTTTAAAGCTTCTTAGGCTTCAGAGAGACATAAAATCCCTGCTTTGTGTTTAAAGAGATATTGTTATGGTTTCTGAAACTTGCACAACAAAGGTAAAAAAAAAATCCAGTTAAAATCCTATAATCTTGATAAAATATCTGGTTAAGAAACAACCAAAGAACTCTACCCCAAAACTCTAATTTGTTTTCATAGTACTTTGCCAGAGGGTAGAGAAATATATTTTTACTTGTTCTATCTTCAGAGCATAGGAGTAGTAATTGCAATGAACACTGGGCTTCCATCCCTTTGATTTGCAGATTCAGGTTATATCTACAAAACCCCATATTTTCTGTGATTTGCTTTCAGGCCAGGGGTAATAGAACTCTGAAGAGCAACATCATGGAAAGAAAAATTAATCAGCCAGATCATTTGCTCTTTACCATCCAATATAGTTAAACGGACTTCTTCTCTGTATTTTTTAAGGTGTTATACATCAGGGCTTATTTTATTTATTTATTTATTTATTTTGAGAGGTTTTTGCTATAGGGCACATGTGCTCACCAGAAAGACAGAGAGAGACAGAGAGATAGAAAGCGAGAAATCAACCCCCCACCAGGGGCGATGGCCATGCTGCAATCCCTTCTCCTGCATTCTCCTCTGGGGATCTTGGGCACACACGCACACGTGCCAGGCGTGAGTTTAAGCCACCGGGTCTGGGACTCGAACTGCAGTTGGCTACATGGGAGTTCAGCAACATAGCCATTACACTAACTGCTGGTCACCAGGGCTTATTTTAAAATGTGTCTCAGATTTACTTAAAGGAATCATATTTGTTTTGATTTTAGTAGTTTCCATTGACTTTGGGGTTTTTGGGCACTATTAGCTATGAATGATTAGAAGATGCACTTTACATCATAAATTTGACCCAGCTTTATACTGTGATCAGAGGTTAATTTTAACTCTATGAAAATGAAATAATCTGGGCCAGCTAGGTGGCATGGTGGTTAAGGTGACTAGATCCCACATGCCTCTCTGTGTAGTTTGAGTCCCAGATCCCGTGTCTTGAAAAGACTCTGTGTATATTTGAGGGCGTGCCCAGAATCCACAGAGGAAAATGGAGGAGAAGGAACTGTCACATGGTCATCCCTCTTTGGGGAGAGTGTTTTCTTACCTTCTCTCTCTCTCTCTCTCTCTCTGTCTCTGTCTGTCTCCACAGCACACAGGCTAGAGCAAATAGAAAATAAAACCTTTACTTTAAAAGATGCACAGTCATGGATCAGCAGGTGGTATGGAGGTTAAGCAGCTGGATCCCACAAGGCCAACCACATGGTTAAAGTCTCAGAACTGGCAGCTTGAAAATCATAATGGGTGTGTGTACATGGGTCACCAAAATCCTGAGACAAGAACAGAGGAGATGGGATTATGGTGTAGCCATCCCCCCAAGATACTTTCTCATGTTCCCTTCTTTCTCTCTCTGTTGAGCACACTTGCCCTATAACAAATTTTGTTTTTTAAAAAAAGGAACACACTCATAAAAACACACGATCACATACACACCAGGAGATTCTTTGGAATAGCTCTTTCAGTGCATATAAAGTGTGGCTTTATTCATACGTGAAACATGTATTCCTACTTTGCTTTTGAGGAATATAATAAATTCCTAGGACAAAACACATGTTCATAATAAGGCAGAATAGCGTATTTATTTCATTGAAAGTTGACATTATGCTTTTGATCTCCATGGCTCCTCTTTTTTGCTTTTTTCTTTTTTGATGAAAATATAAAAGGTGAAGAAACTGGAAGGAAGTTGTAGTTTGTACCCATTGTTCTGTCTGCCAATCATCCATTCTTTCTGGAAAATGCTCCATTTGTACCTCCCACCACTATGGCCATATTCATGCACTGTGATCCAACTTTGCTTGCCATGGTTGATTGTTATAGGAACAGGTACTGCACCTAAGCCGAGATCCTCTGTCAGGAAGAATGAAATCTAACTACTAAATGTTAGCCTCAAACTGCTTGGTGTCTTGAGTGGGAAAGATGTAAACCCAGGAGCTTTCATGACCCATTTTAAGTCTTCATTATCCACTTTGGACAGGAAATAGCAAAAGCTGTTTTTTAGAGAGAAATTCAGATGTTCAGAAAGGGACAGAGAAAGAGAGATGGACTCGATGTCGCAATCCTTCAGCCTCCATAGGTTTTTGCCATAGGGCGGGCACCACCACGCCCTCCAAGATGAGAGAAGGAGTCTGGTAACATCAGAGCTTGTTTCCATTTGTCCTTAAGGCCCAAACACGTCCCTTACCTTTGATTCCAGGTACCTTTTAGCGAATTTCTTCATGTCTATGTACATTTATGGTTTTACACTTCCCTCAAAGATTGTTCTTTATAAGCTGAAATGCCCAAGTAAAGAAACTCAAATTTCATAGTTATCGTTGTATTAGACCTTAACGATTTGTTATTTGAAACTATCACTGTGCTCTAGTTAAAGAACACCAGGAATACACATAGTTGGGAAAGTCTCACTTATTACTCGTTGCAGTGGGGAGAATGCACAGCATGGGGAGCTGTGGGGAATCTCAGGAAAAGGGTTTAGGAAACATCTGTTGTAGGATTTGGGCTTTGCTAGGGAAGGAAATGGGGCTTTGTGCTAGATTGAACGTTGTCAGGAACTAGGAGCAAGTCTATGATTGATTATCTTAGTAGATTTTATCTATAGGAAGGGCAGACTAGACAACACCTAATATAGAATTGTTAAGAAGCAGTAGTCACCCATATTAGCAAGATGGGGTACATTTGATATTTTATGGCTTGGACCATATTCAAGTTCCTGTGTAGAGACCTGATTAAGGAGTAATCTTGTTTTTTGTCTTGATCCATTGTACCCATAAGAGTGGCCTTATCTGGTGTTGATGTTCTATGAGATTGTTTAACAGGAAAACCCCAACACCTAGCCAAGAGTGCCCACCTAGTTCCTGGAAGTCAGGGAGTGGTTTTGCCTTTTTTAGTCCCCACTGTTGACCTAAGTCAGACAAAATTAGGACATTGACCATTAGTCAGTGATCACAAAATTCTCCTCATTGCTGGGACTTGGCTAACCAAGAGATTGTCTAGAGAACAAAATCTGTGTTGAATTAGGATTAACATCGTCTCCTCCTTTGACTGCAAGATATGTTGAACCCTCAGATGTGGCAATGGCTTGAAGTCACATTTAAGACTCTGGACAGGATAAACTGGCCAGCCAGAACATGTAATCTTCAGAAAAAAAAATGTTGTTTGTAGACATAAGCAACTACTTATGTGAAGATTAAGAAGAAATTTGGTTCATTCTTTCTGCTTTATGAAAAGAGAATATGCTAGCTTAAACAAGTATTTTTTTTCCCTAGCAGAAAAAAGAAAATACAAAGAGTTCTAATTAGAAACTACATTTAATTCAGGGAACAAGAAATGTTATTTCTTGGCCTAGTTTTGGGTATTTCTATCATGGACACATTCTCAGTTCAGCTCTAAAAAGAACCAATTTAATCAAACAAAACCAATTGTCAGTGTCACTAAGCAGATGTTGGAATGATTTAATTATTGTGCAATCATCCCAACATATTACTGGTTTTAAATTGAAACGTTATGAAATTTTTTGTTGTTAAATGCATACCCTAACTCACTGTATTCATCTATTCCACATCTATGATTATTTTGCACGATAATAGAAATGTAAAGCACTGGAACCAATGTTTAGCTGTCTTTAAGGAATGGGAATTTTCCAGTATCTCCTCCTGTGTTGATGCTCAATTTGATGCTCAACTGTGATGAAAGAGCAGAGTGACTAGACAGTGCATAAGATCGGGTACCTGGAATTCTACATTGGTCCAGCCTCACTACATAAATATTTGAAAAACTGAGTTCTGCTTTACTTTTTTAGAGGGATAGTCATTCCTGATTTAACTTAGGATTAAAAAGATGGAGTCTGTAATCCTTACTCACTAAAGAGTGGTCTCCTTTCCTCCCTACTTTCAGGTTGTTTTAGTGAAACATTCTTCACAATCTATTTTAGATAAGTTTGTCTTCTCAAATGCATTTAAATCAGAGGCAGCTGTAAAAGGAACAGCTATAAAAAAATACAAGTTAAATTAAATACTTGAAGTTACTTTTTACATTTATGCATATTGAAATTGATGTTGGATATGAATATTTCCACAACTTTTAGAGCACAATTGTCAAGTAGGGTCATTGAGTTTATCTTAGTTTGGAACTGTTTTAATTGACACAGCTAGAATTATTTTGCCAACGTTAATGTAAGTCATTTGCCAGATATATGATGTGGGTACACAGCAACTATAGTCAGGCTTCAAAACAAGTCAAAATGTGAGGCTAGCAGGTGGTATGATGGTTAAGGTATTGGACTCCTACATCATCAACCGCAGTTTGAGTCCCAGATCTGGTGGTTTGAAACTCACACTGGGTGCGTGTATGTGTGTGTCTGTGTGTGTGTGTATGTGTGTGCCCAAAATCCTAAGAGGAGAATGGAAGAAAAGGGACTGTGGCATGGCCATCCCCGCTGAGAAGTGATTTCTTGCTTTCTGTGTCTTTCTGGTGAATGCATCCTATAGCAAAAAAAATCTCTTGAAAAAGAAAAAAGTCAAAAAGCAATCTTGATTCATATTAGAGTTTTGTTCACGCAGCTATAACCCAGTTTATTACATGCACATAACAATTTACATGTATATTTTTCCTATTTTATATAGGAATGAATTATTCTGAAAACAAATATGAACGAAGATGAATATTTAAAGCAAATTAACTCCTCTTCCTGAATCTCTCTTTTCTGCGTAGTTTCACCATTCTATTTATTCATGTTCCTGGGCTAGAAACATTTTTGTGCTCTCTTACTCACAATACTCATACTTCCTGAATCATAATATCCTGAAACAAGTCTCTCATTTTGTTTGAATGCATTCCTTTGCCAACGTAGTTCAGGACCTTATCCCTTCAATCCTGGATCACAACCAGGTAAGGGTGTTGACTGCCCTGCTTTCTTTCTGACCAGCCGAAGGCATTCCGCATATACTGACAGTCACACTTCTTAAAGTTGTGTTGATAATGTCATTCTTCTGCTTAAAAACACTGTATGTCTCTTTCTATGCCTAACTTATAGAGAAAAAGAAATCTAAATTTGTTTATGTGTGTTTGTGTGTGTGTGTGTGTGTGTGTGTAATATAGGATGTGTGTGCTGGTGAGAGAGAGACAGAGAGAGAGAAAGTTAGACTACCCCTACCTCCCCCTAGTAGGATGGACATGCAACAATCCCTTCTCCATTCTCCTCTTGGGATTTTGGCCATATACACACACATACATGCAGCATAATTTTCAAATCACTGGGTCCAGGGCTCAAACTGCCCATGTGGAATTCAGTGCTTTAACCTCTATGCCACTTGCTGGGCACAAAATCCAAATTCTTTATCCTGGGATTCAAGACCTGCTAAATATCCTGTGAACATTTTCATTACTTTCACGTTTGCATTATTCCCAAAATTACTATGTACAAAGCATGTGGATAAATGGTTTCTATTGGATGTTTTCTACCTTTTAACTTTTACATGAACTCCTTTAGCAACTACATTGCTCTCTTTTTCATATATCAAAATACACCTTTCAAAATCCAGCTCAAACTTTACATTTCTGAAGACTCTTCCTCATCTCATCTGTATGAAGTAAAACAGATATACTTAGTTTCTGTTTTTTTATTCATCACACATTATTAAGTCCTTCCGATGCTCCAAATAGTCAAAGACAAATAGACTACCTTACTTCAAGGTGCTTACTTTAGGACTTTAATCAAATAAGCAGCTGTGACAGGGTGAAATAAATACTATAATAAAAATCTACATAGATTCCAGTGAGGTTCCATGGAGATATTGTAAATTCAGTGATTACAAGTGAAGGCCAAGGAAAATTCTGTTGCATCAGTGAATCTTAAGTTTCTTGAAAATAGTGGAAAAGCACTTTAATCAGGTACTATAGAAACACAGAATCTTGAAACACCAAAGTGTTCAGAACACCAAACTCAAATTTGGGTTGGCTTGAGAACAGACATGAGGATAAGGTTGGAACAACTAGAAATGTGAATTAAGATCATTTTACAAAGTAACAGTTGTAACAAGATAAAAATTGTTCCTGAAATATAGCAGGCACTCAATACTTACTTAAAGAATAGATCACTTTATCTACTACTAGGATATGAAATATTTTTGTGTAATATTTCATATTTAGTGAATTACTAAAATGTGCATTAGTTTATTAAAGAAGAACTTTGTGTTTATAATCTGTAATTTCAGTATTTTATCTGTGATAATCCTTCTTTTTTTTTTTTTTTTTTTTTTTTGAGAGGTTTTTCGCTATAGGGCGCGTGCGCTCGCCAGACAGACAGAGAGAGACATAGAGACAGAAAGCGAGAAATCACCCCCCCCAGGGGGGATGGTCACGCCGCAATCCCTTCTCCTCCATTCTCCTCTCGGGATCTTGGGCACGCACGCACACGCGCCCGGCGTGAGTTGTAAGCCACCGGGTCCGAGACGCGAACCGCGGTCGACTACGTGGGAGTCCAGCGACATAGCCATTACGCTAACTGCTGGTTCCCATGTGATAATCCTTCTTGTACAATTAAAAGTTCCTACAAATTTGAGTACCAAAGTGGAAAATTCTTAAAATTAACATGTATAAACAAAATGTTCTCATGTGTATATGTTTTTCTTTTTCCAGGTTCAGACATTGTTCAATGGTTGATAAAGAACTTAACTATAGAAGATCCAGGTAAATAAATTATCTTCCCATTGCTAGACTTTTTTTCTTTATAGTTTTCTGAAATATGTTTTCTTGGGACTATATAAGATGGCAAGCACACAAACCTCTTGAAAGATTATAATTAATGTGAGTACTGCTTTAGCATTTACATAGTAATATCTATTTAAATTTTCACAAGTGATTATAAAGTAAGAGAATTTCTTTTTATAAGACACATCAAAGTAAATATAAATTTATAATTTTCCCTTAATTTCATTACTGAATGAGCTTTGAAAATAATGTTATTTGTATTCTGCATTTTTATTATACCTACATGATGTGTGTATATGTGATTTACTAGATTTTTATAAACCATGGTAACACAAATCATCCTAGTGCTAAAAAACAGAACGGCATAGTCACTGATAATCAGGGCACTATGGCTTGCAAAGAATATTGTACATCAAAAGGTGAAGTGGAGTCAAAAGACTTTTTTGAGTGTGTGTGTGTGTTTGTGTGTGAGTGCGTGTAAATTAAAGGCTAAAGTGTATTTCAGTAATAGTATGAGAAACAGGAAAAATAGTTACAGATTTAACAAACTAGCAAGAAACAATCATTGTTTATAATTGTCATGAGGGATTTCATTTAGCTATAATGTATATGAAAAACACTGATTTTGTTTGCTGGATTTTGTTTGCTTTGAGGAAGTTCTAGATCTTCATTAGAAAGTATATGAAGAGGCACAGAAATCATATCCAGTTGGGAACATACGTGTTCTTTAGTCATATTTCTGGCAGGCTGAACAATTACAGGTTGCTTCTTTCTTTGAATGAAGTAATTCATACCCTACAGAGTGCAAGGCTCTAAACTGGGTTTTAAGCAAAGTAAAAAGTATCAATGATTATTCTGAATATATGAAGGGACTTCAAAAAGTTCATGATAAATACATATTTTGAAAAATACTATGCAAGGATTTCAATTTCTTTTTGCACCAGAATAAACTTATACTTTAATTCCATTTTCCATGAACTTTCGAAGTCCCCTCATGTAACAGATGGTGCACTCAGAAAATGAATCAATATGGTTGCCATTCTGATCTCGTTTAAATATGATTAACAATATAGCTGACGTTATGAAAGTTACTTTAATGACTGCATATTTGAAATCAATCATAACATTTTGGAATGGCTCATGACAAGAGACTAATTATTATAATGCTAGGTCTAATTTTAGCACTGTTAACTCCCTGAAAATGCTTAAAAATAACACAGAAACCCACACTTGGTTCCTATGTCATATGCTGATAGCCAAATGGTTCTTTGAAGACCTCTAGGGATCATTTGAAATTCTAGATATCAACAATTAGAGGGTTTTGTGGCAAAAATTGAAACAAGAGACTAATTCTTTTTATGGGAGCAGGTTCTGATGGCCCATTTGGAGACAGGACAAGGTTGTGTGATCTTCTGTGCCTCATCTAATGAGTGTAATATGTGCACATTAGTGCTCAATGTTTATTAATAGGCATTTATTAATTAATTATTAATACATTTGTATTAATCTGTTTTTGAGTCCATGTCATACACCAACACACACACATACATACACACAAACATACACACATATACATATATATAATAGTATGAAAATGTTTATTTCTTAATTAATTTACTTATACTTTCGTTCATTTAACAAATATATATACTTTTAATTCTTTCTGTGGGCCAGGCTCTGAGAATACAAGGTGAACCTTTTCTCCCTGAATGTGATTATCTTTCACTTCCAGGAATATCACCCTCTGTCTTTCCTTCTTTTTCACTGGTTTTTTGTTTTGGTCTCTGTCTTCTGAGATGGCTCTTTTTTTTCCAGCTAAGGTTATAAATGTTGGGATGGCCAAGTTGTTGTCCTTTCTTTTTGCCATCTACACACTCTTGCTAAGGCACATGTGCAGAGGATGCCCAAATTCATAATGTCAGCACTGACCTTTCCATGTGCTCCATACCCATCTGTCCAATTCCCATTTCATTTCTCCTTCGAGGAGTCAAACTCAACACAACCAGAATGGAACTCTGATTTTCTCCACCTTTCGTACCTGCTCCTTTCTTCATTCCCAGTTCAGTTAGGGTGAGTCTTCTCTCCAAGAATATTCTGTGTCTTCCCATTTGTTGAGGTTTGATGTGTGGTGTTTTAGGTATGTTTAAATTTGCTTCATATATTTTGCACATCTCTTAATAAACTTATTCTTAGTCATTTTATCATGTGTCACACAATATAGTGGGCCTTTTTACCATTATATAATATATACTAACTGGTTATTGTTTGTATATGGCAGTGATTGATACATATATGTTAAATTTTCTGTTACTTTGCTAAATCATCTTTTAAAAATACTTTAACTAATTTATTGGGAAACTATATTAAACTTTTTCCAATAATTTTTTAGAATTACATTTGGTTGTTCAATTTCTGTGCCTTTGAAATTTTAACAGTTTCTTTGTTGCTTTGACATCTTACCTAGGTATAGAGTAGATGAGATAAACTTTCTTCTGCTCTCTGTATCCCAACCTCAAAAAGTTATATTACCTAAACGTTTTAAAGATTGCAGAGTGGGAATGGCAGACGGCATGGTGGTTGAGGTGCTGGACTCTCACATAGCCAGCTGTGGTTCAAGTCCTGGACCTGGCAGATTGTTTTCTTACTTTCCCTCTCTCTCTTTCTCTGGTTGAATTAAATAATAATTAATTAATTAAAAATTAGTTATCAATTTGTTGCATTGATGCCTTCAATATTCTGGTGAAATATGAAGAAAAATAGTTTTATTTATATAGAAATCTTATTAAATATATGTATGTTAAAATGGAGATAATAATAACATCTATTACTCAGTGCTTTCTTGAGGGTTTAATAACACATAAGGCATTTTTTTTTAATTTGTTTTAAAGAGAGATTTTTGTGGGACCAGCAGTTGGCATAATGGCTGTGTCTCTGGACTACCATGTAGTTGACCATGGTTCGAGTCCCAGAGCTGGTGGCTTACACTCACGCTGGACACGTGTGCATGCATGCCCAAGATCCCGAAAGGAGAATGGAGGAGAAGGAATTATGGTGTGGCCATCCCCACTGGCAATTTCTTGCTTTCTGTCTCTCTGTCTCTCTGTCTTTCTGACAAACTCACGCGCCCTATAGCAAAACCCTTTCCAAAAAAAAAACAAAAAAAGATAGAGAGAGAGATGTTTTTGCTATAGGGTGCATATGCTCATTGGAGAGATAGAGAGACATTACTGCATCTTTTATATAAGTTGCTCCTAAAATATTAACAGTTGCAGTTATTTTTATATTTTTTGAAACAAAACAAATTATTAGCTTGGTTTTCTAATTATTTATTCTGGCTTACTCTTTTGATATAACATTTATTGGTAGGCATTCCCACTCTATACACCAATTATCATTTTTTTTCTTTTTCATCTTTTCTTAGCTCCTTTCCCATCTTCTCCTTTGTAGATACCTTTATTGAATTTGTACATCATAGCATTGAAGTCTTCTTCATTGGTAGGAAGCTCTACTGCTAGTAATAGAGTATTTATTATTGCATGTTTAGCTTTTCCTTATTTTAATTTTTCTCTCATTCTCTATTTTTTCCCATCTGCCATTTGTCAAATTCTCTTCTAATCGTAGTATATTGTCTTACATGTTATCTTTCATTTCTTTTATTGCATCGTATCTTTTCGAGTTTAATATTTTAAGTATACATATCAGGTAATGTCATAATTTTTTCATTAATCGTATTTATTATTTTTCACAAGATTTTTTATACATGTTATAGTTAGCATTTTTATACATAGAGATCATACATATATCTTAATGGCTACATAAATTTGATTGTATGAATATACCCTAATATTGACCAAGAATATTGATTAACAAGTCAGTGTTGGTCAGTGTTTGTTAATGTTAGTCACCTATCAATAATATCCCTGAATAATAAGCATTTATAATTTGTTTGTTTTCTCATCTATTATTAATTCACAAAGGATCTTAAGTAATCTAAATACTTTTTTTTTTCTTGGAGAGGTTTTTGCTATAGGGTGCGTGCGCTCTCCAGAAAGACAAAGGGAGACAGAGAGACAGAAAGTGAGAAATCACCCTCCAGGGGGATGGCCACGCCGCAGTCCCTTCTCCTTCATTCTCCTCTCGGGATCTTGGACACCCATGCACACGTGCCCGGCATGAGTTTAAGCCACCGGGTCCGGGACTTGAACTGCGGTCAACTACATGGGAGTCCAGCGACATAGCCATTACGCTAACTGCTGGTCCTGAGTAATCTAAATACTTTTAATAGCAAGTACAGCAAATATAAACATACCTATGAACATATGTCTGACTTTAGGCATAAAACGCAGTGAATAGGATGAACATACTGTAAAGTAGAACCTAGCTAAGACTACATAGTTTACTGTAGACATTAAATAGGGTTTTTTTTTTGGTATCTTTTTATTTTAAGAAAAGCAATTTTAGCTTTAATAAGTCAAAATCCAACAATGTTAAGAAAAATTGCCTTAGACTGGGACCAGCAGTTAGCGTAATGGCTATGTCGCTGGATTCCCACGTAGTCGACCGCGGTTCGAGTCCCGGACCCGGCGGCTTGAACTCACGCCGGGCGCGTGTGCGTGCGCGCCCAAGATCCCGAGAGGAGAATGGAGGAGAAGGGATTGCGGCGTGGCCATCCCCCCGGGGGGTGATTTCCTGCTTTCTATCTCTCTGTCTCTCTCTGTCTGTCTGGCGAGCGCACGCGCCCTATAGCAAAAACCTCTCCAAAAAAAAAAAAAAAAAAAAAAAAAAAATTGCCTTAGACTTAAAGCCAGGAAAAAAGGTTAGAATTCTGTTCAAACAGTAAGCAGATGCTAAAAACTCAAAAAACAGATGTGGACAAAGGTAAAATCTCATAATAAATACACTGTAATTTTCTTCTGAAACATTTTTTCTCTACCTCTCCCCCCTTTTACAAAAGAGACATAAACTAACTTTTAAAAAATAATAAATAAATTTAGTTTCAGTTTGGTCTGTTATTTGCACAAAACCCTGTAAGAATACTAATTGATTTAGTTGGCTTTGCTGGAACTTTTTATAAGGAACTTCAGATTAGACTCTTTAAAAAAGCCCCTTATGGCTCTATCTTAGTTCCTTAGATTTCTGGTCATATCTTCAGAAATGACATTCCAGTCAAAGCCCTGGCAATAGCCAGTATTTCAAATTTCTGGTACAAGTAATAGATATTATTGAACTTATGCAAAATATCCATTCTGCCACAAAATAAGAAAACCCACAAATATTTTCTAATTCAAGAGAGATCAGGAAGTGAGAAAAGTGTATGTTTCAATTTCCAAAAAAAGAACTTAACAAATTGCTGAACCTATCAACAGCTAAAAGGAAGACAAAAGTCCTTAAATCTGGAAAACAAAGCATAGGAGAAAATCAGTAATGTTTTAGTCAAAAGTCATGAGGTTCTATTTCTCCTGTACAGTCTCATGTAATTAACCTCTCTTCTGTTGGATTTGCAGAATTACTGTGGTCTGATCTTTCCATTTAAGATCTGGAAGTTAACATTCAACATTATTATTTATCTTTCCGAATGCATCTCTACCATAAGTTAGCCATTTTCTTGGTTGTTTTTTATTCTCTTATTTCTGTGTGTCTGTCTTTAGTTCCTGGTATAGTACTCCCTTCAGTATTTCTTGAAGAGCTGGTCTAGTGTTAGTAAATTCAGTCAGGTTTTGTTTATCTGAGAATGTTTTTATCTTTTCTTCCCATATGAAGGATAATCTTTCCAGGTATAGTGTTCTTCTTTGAAATTTTTTTCCCTTAACACTTTTAATACATTTTCCCATTCTTTCCTTGCTTGCATTGTTTCCACTGAGAGGTCCTGTGTTAGCCTGATGGGATAACTTTTGTATATCACTTGACATTTCTCTCTTGCCAATTTTAGTATCTTGTCCTTGTCTGAGTCTTTGGTCAATCTGGCTATGATGTGCCTTGCAGAAGATCTTCTTGGGTTGAGTCTATGTGGGGTCCTTTGTGTTTCTTGGGTCTGGGTATTTGAATGCCCCTCTAGGTTTGGAATGTTTTCATCCAAGATTTCATGGAATAGACGATCAATTCCCTTATTAGCTTCTTCACCTTCTGGGATACCAATTATCCTGATGTTTAGGCTTTTAACAGTATCTAGTATTTCTTGTAAATTATTCTCATTTGGGGGGAGGTTATTTTCTCAGTCTTTTTGGTGACTTTTTTCAAGATCAAAGGTTTCATCTTCTACACCTGAGATTCAGTGTTCTGCTTGGTCTAATCTACTTTTAATACTTTCAAGGGAGGTTTTGATTTCTGGTTTTACAGCCTTCATCTCTAACAGTTCCATTTGATTCTTTTTTATGGTGTGTATTTCTTCCTTCAATTCATGAAAGAATTTCCTCACCTCCTGGAACTCATTGTCCTTTTACTTTTGTATCTTCTGGAGTTCATTGTCTCTCTTTTCTTGCAACTCTGTTAGTTTAGTCACTATGAATATTCTGAAATGTTTATCTTGACATATCCACAAGTTCCACTGAACTGTCTGTGGATGGTGAAGGGTTATTGCTTTCCCTTGGGGGAGAGATTTTTTCCTTGGTTTCTCATATTTCTTGTGCTTCTGTGGTGGTTTTTGATCATCTGATGGATTATAAGTTTCTTCCTATTTTCTTGGAGTTAAACTGAGCATTCAGAAATGTGGAGGAGAAGTGATCTGCAATTTTTCTACAGTTCTGTTTCCCTGACACTCACCAAGCAACCTGTACTTTTGTCGTTGGAACTGGATATTACAAAGGCCTCCTGGTTTCTAAAGAAGAGTATATCTGGGCTGAGCTGCAGAGTTTTAACTGATAGTTCACAGGCATGCGATAGATGAGCCATGCTCTTTCTGGAGCTCTGTCCCTCTCTCTGCTACTCACTTGCAGTCTCTCTTCTCTGATTTTTAGTCATTTGATGGTATATTAACATTTGGCTAATTTGTTGGAGAAGGTCTCTCCAACTGTTAGCACATGTGCTTCCCTATAGAGTGAGGTACTTCTGTGCCAATTTCTCTCCTGTACTGTGTCTTGCAATGTGGTATCCACAGAGACATATTAGAGTTCAGATTTATGAAGAGGAATCTCTCCCTTTGTGCAGCTCTAAACCTAGCAAAATTCAGAGGTTTGGCTACTGTGCATATAAACCTGTCTGTACACACACTGGATGGAAGCTGAACACCAAAATGAGAAAGTAAGGTAGAAGAAGGAAAGAATACAAACAGATAAAAAAAAGAAACAAAAGAAACAAAAGACAAGAGACAGAAAAAAATTAAATGAAAAATAATAATAATAATAAAACCCACATGCCACATGCGGCTTGCGAAATGAGCAAACATCTCAGATGTTAATTCTCCATGCAATGCCCCTCTCCTATATAGGGGCAGGAGAGTAAAGAATTAGCAAAAGAAAAGATTAGCAAAAGAAAGGATTGAAAAAGGGAAGAGAGAAAGGAAGAAAAAGAAAAAAAAAAGAATATAGAATAAAAGTATTTTTCTCCTACTTTTCTAGCTATGGGCCAAGGAGGTGAGCTGGAAGAGGAGGGCTGCAACTTGGGACTGCTCAGCCCTCACCTTGGTACCAGAAATGAGGGAAGCATCTCAGATGTGATGTCTCCTGGCAATATCACTGTTACATGTAGATGATGTTATAAATCTACATTGTGTTGTTTATATCTTAAAAATATTTGTGGATTTGCTTTGAGACTTTTTCCCCACTTCTCAAACATGAAGCACATTTTATAGGACTGATTCTTAGTTATTGACAGGATTAATGGATTCTTCTTGAGAACTCAGTGCCATAGTTTTCTATTTTTCACATGGAGTACTAAATAATATGAATTTACATGAGTAAGTTAGTTTTTTGACCAACTGAGTGTAGCGGGGAGTGAGCTAGATTTGTAAGCAATCTTAGCCTCAGGATTTCATCATGATATCAAATTGTTTCTGAGTATGATGGACACATTTCTATATCTAGCTTTATTAATTGCCAATTGCCCACAGGTGTGACCCTTCCTGATTTCTTCTAAGTTTGCTCTTTACCATGAGAGATAGAAACTGTCCATACTTGCAGTTGTGTGTGTGTGTGTGTGTGTGTGTGTGTGTGTGTAAGAATTAGCTGTTCAACTTTCTTGATTATTATTATTTTAATTTGACCAGAAAGAGACAGAGAGAGAAAGGGAAAGTGAGAAAGCAAGTAACCAGGTCCAGGACTCAAACCATGGTTAGCCATGTGGGAGTCCAGTGCCTCAATCACCACATTCCCTGCCAATCCCATACTTGCTGTTTTATTGTTGGTGCAGCCCTGCTCCACCTGCTTTTGGATGCTGTTGATATACTATAACAAATAGGGTCCAAAGTGGTGTTCTGCCTTCTCTCATATGTGTACTCTTCCCACCTAACTTCGGGGGTTTTATTAGTGATCTGCTAGTCTTCACTGTTTAGTACTATGTTTCATTGTCAGGAAAGTGTTGCAATATGGCCCAATATATTAATATTTTATATACATATAGAGATACACCTGTGTCCCTATGCTATTTTTCTATTTTACTCAGCATGGAGGTGATTCTGCTGCTGTTATTCTGAGGTATGGGATTCTCTGAAGCTGTCCAAGGCTGGGGCAGCCCACACAGACCTTCCTATAGTGTGATCCTTCTGGATCCCTAGGTCTCTATCTGGAAAGCAAGGAGCAGATACTCTCTACTTTGGATGTAATAACTTTTTGCTTGATTTTTTCCCCCATTCCTTGAAATATTCTATCATATTAACTAGCTTTTTCTGTCATATAAACTACCACAAAACTTTGTACCTTAAAGTAACCAGTCATTTTATTTAACTCATTATTCTATGAATGGGTTGGTTAATTCTTCTGCTTGTCTGTTTTCTGCTGGGCTCTCTGATGCTCCATAGCCAACTGGTCTTGGGTTTTTGACACAGCTGGCACTTGGTAGGCTGCCAGCTTAATGGTTCTCATGCTCTCATCCTTCAACCTGCTAAAATTGTCTTCCCATAGTGTTCTTATGGTTCCAAACACAGCACAAGTTTCTTCTTCTGTCACACTCACTATTGCCTCATCCACCAAGGCAAATGTCATGGACAAGTTCAAAGCCTCTGTAGGAAGGACTATGCAATGGTAGGAATGCAGGAATGTGTGAACAAATTGGAGCTGTTACTACAGCAGTCTCCCACGTCTGTATTTCCTCTGCCTTTTAAGCCTGCCTTTCATGATACGTTGTGTTGTCTTTTGGTTAGAATTTATAAAATCTATCTTCTAGAATCTGTTCATTTTTTCTTTCTTTTAAAGAATTATTTTATTTAACTTTATTTATTTTAATTTGACCAGAGGGGGACAGAGTGAGAGAGAGAGAGCAGGAAAGTGAGGAAGCAAGCTGCCAGGTCCAGGACTCAAACCATGGTCAGCCACATGGGAGTCCAGCGTCCTTAACCACCACACCACCTGCCAACCCCTGTTCGTTTTTTCTTAATAAACATACTTTATGTCTAATATCATATCATATTAATTATGTATAATATTTTAGTGAATTTATCACAATGCAAAGCTTCAAGGAAGTTTGCATCACTAATAGTTATTGACAAGTATCAATAACTCCTAGATGTCACCTGCTCCTTTGTGAGCTGGGAAGACATCCTTATTAAGCTCTTGAAATTATGCTGAAGGAGATAAAGAGATTGCAGGAGAAGGGAATGTGGTATGGCCACACTCCTGGAGGGTGAGCAGGAGAAGGGATTGTGGCATGGCCATACTCCTGGAGGGCGATTTCTCACTTTTTGTCTCTCTGTCACATCTGCTTCCCCCCCCCCCACCCCCACCCCCGGAACACGTGCCCTATAGCAAAAATCCCTCCGTTTAAAAAAAAATAAAAGAACTTATTGACTACTGGCATTAGACAGGTTAATTTCTCTGCTTTTTTCCATCTATATCTGTATAATTTTTTTGTTTGTTTTAAGAATTATTTATTTTTAATTTGCTATAGGGCACATGCACTCAACAGAGAAAGAGAGAGAAAATGAGAAAGCAAGCTACCAGATGTGGACCTCAAATTGCAGTCAACTTTGTGGGAGTCCAGCACTCTAACCACCATGCCACCTGCTGGCCCCTGTATAATGCTTTTTTCTTTTCTTTTCTTGATCTGTTTTTGGTGAAGCTTAGATGAGTCAATATGCAAATGGGAGAGAATGTTGATTTTTTTTTTTAAATGCCAGTTTCTTTTTTAAATTTTGCAAGTACATTTAACTGAATTGAGTTATTTTAAAACTGCATGTAAAAATTTAAAATTTCATTTATTATTTGTTGAGAGAGAGAGGGAGACAACCTTACCAGATTCTTCATGCTGTGATCAGATCAGTCTCAGTCAGATCAGACCAGAGACACCTGTGCACATGTACCCAGTCTGCACAAGAAGGCCCTGGGACATGAACTGAGGACCCTTCTCATGTGGGTCCTGTTGCCTCATCACTGTGCCGTTACCTGGCTTCCACTAAATGGATGTAATTTTCAAATTAGTCTTCAAATACAACCTATTAGATTAAGCCTTTCCCTTATGATTCACCACCCAGTTACTTTTCTTTACAATAAGCTATAAGAATATTTACGTGTAATACTACTTAATCTGTTGCTTAATTTAATCATCTTTTATTTGGGATTTCACATATGTTGGTCTTATTGCTTCTGTTGAATCTAAACAAAATAATCACAGAAAACACACATCCTCCTCAGCCATGGAGTGAAATGCCAAGGTCAATCATTCTTAATAGTCACTCAATTTTTTTTTTCTTAGTAATGAGAATTCACTGAAGTGTTGATAAGTTTATTATAAGCAATGATTCAACTAAATGAATCATCCTTTCATAGATGGGAAAAAGTGAAGAGAAAGACAATTTAAATGGATTGTTCATCTAACAGTATCCAGGGTAAAAGAAGTGGCTTAGAATGCACATAGAAGATTGTGATTAGAGATAAATATGGACTTATCCAGAATAAAAATTAAATTTCAAATCATTGCAAAATTTTTTCCTCTGGAAACAAATCTTGTAAAAATACCTGTGAAAATTGAGATTCATTGAAGTCAACGAGATGTTTGGCTTGCACATCATCAAACTGAAATGAGTAACTTAATTGCCACTGAATTAATTGAATCGATCCATTGTGTTCACCATAATACAGATAGTCTGTCATCTGCCTTTGAAGCCTGCCACAAGTCCTCTAAAGAAAGTGTTCTAAATTCTGCTAATTAATTTAATAAGACTCTATTACAAATGGCCTTTGTGTTCCACAGATTTGATTTGACTTCCAGTGAAATCATAGCTCTAGAAATATCCATTCAAATTGAAAAAGTATAAAATATTTCTGTTATCTTTGTAATGTTTTAGACTTGCAAAGCATTTTATGCTCTTCTAAATAATTTTTGTCTTTGTTCATGATAAAGCACATATGAGAGAGAGAGGGAGGGAGGGAGAAATAGAGGGAGTGCAAAGCTCCTTCCTCAGTGTCTAGTCACACTGAGGGTCTGGTCCCCCTTCCTCCAGACTTCCAGCCCAACAAATCTTGGGCACTTGCCTGTGAGCTTGGCATATTTCAAGCTGACCAGGCAGGGATTCAAACCACAGTTGCCATGCAGGACCCAGCTTCATTCACTCAAGCAGTTCATTACTCCCGCATAGCTTGTCTTCCAAATCATTTCTAAATGGATTATTTTATTTGGTTATCACATCCATATTATGAAGCACCCAAGCAAACAATCTATAATTTTATAATTGGGAAATTAATGGAGAGGAGTTTCCATTAGGAATGTTCTGACGAAGCAGAAAGTGAAAAGCGTCCAAATGTCTGTCCATGATATCTGCCATTCAGTGTAATTAACACCATTGAATGCCATCTGATCACATTCAGCCTGGCAGGATTAACTGTCTTATTTAACTTATTTGTTAGCCACACTTTTTAAATTTTCTCTCACCCACCTTATTTATTTATTTTTGTTTTTGCATTTGTACTTAAATATGGCATTTCATAGTGGAACAAGCAACTATTATTTTCATTGACTAGCACAATGATGCAGTTGCCCTATACAACTAAAACTCCAAACCCACAGTGTACTGAAAACTTTTCATGAAGCCCCTATCTTGAAATTTTCATTGTCAGAACAGAGTATAACCTCCAGCATGTCTGTCATTGTTCAAGTCATCTTTCCTACTGAGAGCAGCTTTTTCTGATTTGGACTTCGGGCTGCCTTCAATTCCCACCTCTGTATTCCAGTCACAGTAAGAAAGACTGTCACACATGAATGTTAACCATGTGGGTGCCCCAAGAACTTTGCTCATCCTATTTAATTCATGTAAGTAGGAAGAGGGCAAGAAAGCTCACATTCACCGCATACCAGCTATATGCCTAGTACCAGGCTGACAACTTGAAATATCCTATTCAAGCTTTAAAAAAACAAACAAAAACAAAAACCTCGTAAAGCAGGTGTCCATAAACAAACTAAGTCTCAGATCACAAAGCCAATAAGAGAGAGAACCAGTGTTCCAACCCAAAGACATTTGATTTCAAAACATGAACAGTTTCAGCTCCAGATGAAGAACATCAATGCCACTTTATAGATGAGGTCCCTGACATCTTTAGCAGAGCAGGGGACAGAGCTGGCTTCCTCCCTGTTGTGTTGAGCATGATGCCAATGTGTGCATTTATTAGAAATCCAGCTGTAATCTCTGGCTAACCCCGTTCCTTTTCAATTTTTTTTTTATTTTTATTTATTTGTTTTTATTTGGTTTGTCCTGGTCAGTACCTGCATCTATAAATCTCAGGTCCAAAGATTTCTCTTACTTTTATCTGATAGACTTATTTTTACATATTGCTTTTTTGATTTGCTAACTTTTTTTTTTGGGGGGGGGGTTGTTGCCTTAGGGCACATGTGCTTGCCAGAGAGCAAGACAGAATGAGAGTGAATCACTCCCCAAGGGGGATGGCCATGCAGAAATCCCTTCTAGTCCATTCTCTTCCTGTGATCTTGGATATGCATGCACACACACCTGGCATGAGTTTCAAGCTGCCAGGTCCAGGATTTGAATCATGGTCATCCATGTGGGAGGCCAGCAATATAACTACCACACCATCTGCTGTCCCATAGAGTTGCTAACTATTAAGGAAAATACCAAGTTGGAAATCCAATTAGAATTTCTGTCTTTTCTCTTACAGAACTTGAACAAACGTATGAGGTCAGGATTCAGTAAACTTTTAACTAGTTGATTAACTCTACTTGAGAACATTTCCTGTTGCAGCAGAGCTTGTTATTTCTTCAGTTTTCACTAGAAAAAAATTAATAAAAATAAAAGTTCCTCTACACAGAAAAGCAAAATTGTCCTGTAGCATTGCCTAACTTTTCCTGTAATTGGTTGGCCTGTAGGCTTTTTACTTTTTTTTAGGTCCTCACTTTCCATTTTACAGCTCTTTTGTATATACATGTTCCTTTTATAAGCTACCTTGATTTTTTTGTTTGTGTGGGGGAAAAAATAGACTATAAATAAGAAAGGAGAGAGGAATAAGGAGAGAAGTGGGGGAGAATGGAGGGAAGGGAAAGAAAGAAAAGAAAGAATAGAGAAAAAAGAAGAGTAGAAAAAAAGTTTAAAACAGTCATTTTTTTCCTTCCAAGTAAAAGCAGGGAGGGATATTACCCAAGTGCAGAAAAATGTTCTAAATGTTCTGTAACAGCCTAAGGAAGTTGCTTTTATTTCATGGAAAATGAGTTTCATGAGCAAATTGTCGCTCCTGTTAGAAACAAAAAGTGATTTATTGATTGAAATACTGCAGTATTCTTGAAAACCCAAGCAAAGGCATAGCAAAGTCATAATGAGAATCTTATAAAAAAATCACAAAGAGATTAACCCATCAGTTAGAAATGTATCTGTAGGCCTAAAATGACATCATATTAATGGAACAAATGCTTTCGATGATGCTTTGATTTTTCTTTACTTGAAAGTTTTTCAAAAAAATTTAAAGCCATTGGAAAGTATTCTGACATCCTGCAGATAGTCTTTTTAAATGTGATTCAAGGTCATATTACCTATTTCTAGCTTAGAAAAATAACAGTTCTACCTAGATATTTCCTTTTCTATAGCTCAGAGAGAATGAGTAGATCAGTTATTCTGGAATGACAGGCCCTTGCAGGTGAATAGCATAAAACAAGATGAAGATGTTGAGCGGTTGGATCACACAAAGCCTAGACTTACTCCACTGAGATATTTCTGCTCAGTCTTGTGTGCAATGACCAGTCATTAAGGAACGAGAGCATTTGCCCCTCTGCATTAGGTACATTTCCACTGCCTTGTCTTTTTATGACCATTCACTCTGTAAATTTTATTAATCCTTTCCAGCCCCTGACTGGACTCTAAAATTTGATAACTATCCCTGATTTACTAACAGATGTCCAGTGGTAGCCTACTAAAATTTTGGTCATGGATGTGCAAATTATCGAACATATTAAAGACTTTTTCTTCAACACCTTGTTTGTAAAGCCTAGAGACAACAGAAGAATAGATGTCCTTAAGTGGAAATCATGGCATCATATCCTTGCTGTTCCTTAGAGCGCTTTACAAGCTTTACAAGAGACGTGGGTGTGAATAGTTGAGGATGTGCCCAGCAGCTGGAGGCCCCTCCATGATCTTGCTACTGAGAAGGAGGGGCTGACAACAGCTCCTCTGCCACTTCTATACACTCTCCACCTGAGTCTCCTGCTGGTTTGGCCAATGGACACTCACTTTATGTGATCACTCACTGTAAGAAAGTGATGGGGACATGGATTTCAGGGGCTCACATGGAAACCTAAATGATGCTGTGTTGTTGGGAATACCTCTGTAACTGAAAAAGGTGTTTTATCAAATATTCTGAGACACATGAAGCCAGTTAAAAAGATACAAGTGAACTGGCAGTGAAATGCAACCATTTTAAAGAATGAGAAAGATGTTGCTTAGATTATGTCGTGCCAAGGATGTGGAAGTCTCTCAGCATCTTAAATAGGACTATGGGACATTATATTCTAGGAATAATGAGGACAGCAGTGGCCTGGGAGAGACTTGATTGAGAGGCACAGAAGTCATTAAAAAATTAAGAAGCAAATATATGATAATAATAAAACAGAGTTAAAAACACATTCTTAGGAAATGCAAAGGTAAAGAGCACAATTTAATGCAACAATCTTTTCAACTTGGAAAAGTTCTTGTGACAGGGACCCACTAAGTGTTCCACACAGAAGACCGAGTCTCAGGTTTGAGCCACACATGAGGGTCTCACCCAAGACAACAGAACAAAAGTCTGAAAAGAAAATTATTCAAAATCAATGGAATGTCAAGAAAGACAAAAACGTTCTTTTTAGAAACTCTTTAAAAGTAGTTTTGATCTCACTTCATCTCTGATTGTCAAACTAGTTTTTCTTAAGTTAAAATTAAATAACCAATCTTAAAAACTCCCCCTGGATTCAAAATGTTGAGTGAAAAACAATTTCATCCAAGAATACTATACCCAGCAAGATTATCCTTCACATGGAAAGAGAAGACAAGAACATTCTCAGATAAACAAAAGGTGAAAGAATTTACCACCACTAGACCAGTTCTCCAAGAAGTTCTGCAGGGAGTGCTATTTCAGGAAAACTAAAGTCAGAAACACAGAAATAGGAGTTTGGGGCCGGCAGGTGGCGTGGTGGTTAAGGGCACTGGACTCCCACAGGGCCGACCATGGTTCAAGTCCTGGACTTGGCCACTTGCTTTCTCACTTTCCATCCCTTTCTCTCATTCTGTCCCTATCTGGTCAAATTTAAATAAAGTAAATAAAAATAAATAAAATTAAATTTTAAAAAATTCTTAAAAAAATGAAAAGAGTTTAAAAACATCTAAGAAAAGGGCCAGCTTAATGGTAGGGACAAGTCCATAGTTGAATATTATCTCCCAGAATTTAAACAGAAACCTTGGACCACAACCGAAGTTAAATTAAGTATATGAGACTGAGCTGATGAAATAGAATTTTATGACTTTTGACTAAAACATTACTGATCTTTTTCTATGCTTTGCAGTCCAGAGAGAAGGATTTTTGTCTTCTCTTGAATTGTCGACAGATCCATATCACTACTATGTGAACAGAATCCTAACCTGCTTCCTGGCTTTAAGTCTAAAGGAAAGTTCTCCCAATTTTGTTTTTTTAATTTATTTACTTTACATTCTTTCACTGAACATCACCACAGCATACAAAATGGGATTTCCCAGCCAGAATACACTGCAAAGTGGCTTAATCATAGCTAAAACTGCCTTTCTTGAAATTAAAAACGATATTAAAAAATACCTGTTTAGCAATCACAATAAGCTATATAGCCTCAGCTAGGTGCTATTTTAGAGTATATTCATTCTACTCAGTTTCATGCCTAAAATCAAACATTTGTTCACAGATATTTATATATCAGCTGAACTTGCTATTGAAAGTAGTTAGATAAATTAAGATATTTTGTTAACCAATAAAATGTGGGAGAAAAAAAGGGAATGGAAAGCAACTGCAGATACGAGAGATAGAATGGGAGGAGGGAGGGAATTGGCAGAGGGTGAGAAATGGGAGAAGGAGGGGAATGTGTGTGTGTGTGTGTATGTGTGTGTGTGTGTGTGTGTGTGTGTGTGTATAATTATTTGTTGATAATAACATGTATGACTAAGCCACTATACAGTGTATTCTAAATGGGAAACTGCATTTTGTATGCTGTGATGATGTTCAGTGAATAAATGTTAAATAAATAAACAAATACAAAAACAAAAAGCTCCCCCTGAAATATAATAGACTGATCACATAGTCAGTAATAAGAGAGACCAGATTTGCGGATAAGACTAGTCATGCATTTAATAAATTATTAATTCAC
Source organism: Tupaia tana (assembly GCA_026018925.1). Taxonomy (NCBI): domain Eukaryota; kingdom Metazoa; phylum Chordata; class Mammalia; order Scandentia; family Tupaiidae; genus Tupaia; species Tupaia tana. Next base: position 125,362,377 of record JAKSZU010000007.1, on the reverse strand, counting down.
ACACAGAGAATGTGTCTATCGGAGATGCAGTATTGTTCAATACACTGATGGCTGCTCCTCTCATGGGCAAGGCAGACATTGGATAAATTGTTAGACCTACAGCAAACCAATCAGAAATTTCAACTAACATATCCTCTTAATTTCCTTTAATCATGTCCTTCCAATGCATTCACCAAGATAGTGTCTAATCCTAGAAGAGTGTCACTATGTTCCTATCTCTATCTGAAGTTGTACACATTGCCACTGAAAAATTACTCAGTGCTGTGGATTATTTCTATGAAGACGACATGGCTTCCAGCCTCAACCAGTTCTTCAAGCCTTCCTGGATATTCTAGTTCTCTAACTAGATCGATTATTTGGTGGCATGATTATTTAAAACCTTTTCCACTTCCCTTCACTCCACCATCCTGCTACATTCTCCATCACTCTCAACATCAGATTATATAACCATTCAGAGCAAATAGAAGGCAAGAAGAAAATTTCTTTCTAATGTTCTAATTCCTCTGCTTCACAAGGATATGTTGACTTTATATACATGCATTTTTCCTCCTTTCCCATTTATATTAGTCTTTCCTATGCTCATTATTCCATCCTCTCATACCACCTCAGGGAGCTTGTTTTATCCTTTCTATTTTTCTTTTTCATCCTAAACTACCCTACTGTTTTCAGCATTGCCACCACAGTTCCCTCCCATCGTAAAACATTGCTACATTGATCCATGGTACATTACAGCTCTCATATCCCTATTTCACAAACTCATTTGCATTTACTGTCTCTAATTTCTCTTTGTAGTTCTTACTCAGTTCACTATAATCTTACTTCTGTCTCTCACTTATACACAGAAACTTTAGTGAAATAGTTCCTACTATTCTTGTTGCTAACTTCAATGATCACTTCATGGTCCTGAACTTGATCTCATTGCAGCATTTTTCATCACTGTTTGTCTTTCATGTCACCCTTCCCTGTTACATCAGAAATTTATCACTTTCCTTCTTAGTGTCCTTCACTGATTCCTCTACCCACCTCTTAAGATTCAGGGTTTTGGAGACCCAGGCAGGGAATCGTGTATTGATTGTCTCTTTGTGCTCCACGTACTTATCTTACTCACTACTGGTTTTATAACTGCTACAAATGCACGTCTCTCCTGAGCTCCTGAGCTATGTGTGCAACTATGACAAATCTCTGCTGAGATGTTGAACAGACATCTTATGTAGTCCACAAATCCAAGATTGACCTCATCCTTGTATCCCTAAATCTGTATAAACATTTCCTCCTAAATATTTCTCAGAGCTATCCACGTGTCTCTCTTCCTAATGGCTCACTCCAACCACAGTCACATCTTGCTGGAAACTCCCACAGTCTCCTAACTCCTATCCCTTCTCCCCTTGTCCTGCACTGATAAATGTGTTTCACTGCATCTAAATTATTTTTTTATTTTTCAAACCTTAGATCTATGTCTATTCCACACTTCAGTAATTCTAATAGATCCTCTATTGCCCTCAGTATAAAACCCCCACTTTTTTAGCTTAACTATAAAGCCCTTTCAGATGCAGCCATGTTGATCATTGTGTTTGCTCAGATAATGGCTTCTTCACTCACACTATCGCTTCCAGCAACCAGATTGCTGACTTTTTCTCAGATGATGCTATATTCTTTATCACTAGCATCGTGTACACTACTTTCTTGACTTAAAACCTCTTCTTGCCTTATAACTCCCATTTTTTACGTACAACTTGAATTAAATATCAACTCCTCCTGGAAGCATCCCTAAGCTCTCAGATTAGATTGGATATTTCTTTAATGTGTTCCCAGAACACACTGTGCTTATCCCAGTGAAATTCTTATTGGACTACGTGGCTGAGTGCCTGTTCTCCTTGCCAGTTTGATCTATTAAATTGACTGCAGGCTTCCTAAGGATGGGGCTGGCGCCTTGTTCAGTGTTTATCTCATGAGTTAAATAAATGATAAATGAGTTATACATGGGATGTTCACATGTTTGAAATTAGATGAGCTTGCCAAAGAAGAAAGGGAAAGGGGAGAACCATAACAGAGAGATGCTGAGAGACTTCCTCATTGTAGAGAGTGAGAAGGAATAAGGAATCCAGGTCAGGAACCAGACGGAAAGACAACAGTGTAGAAAGTATGCAGTGGAAATCAGGCAGAGTTCCAGGAAGGGAGACTCACTAGAAGCTTGGCCAGAGAGCGGGAAATGGAAGAGGGCAGGGAAGTGCAGAACTTTTCTACCAGGAAGTCATGAGTTACCTTTAAGAGAACAGATTCTGTACTTTGGGGGTCAGAAGACAGTTAAAGAAGCAACCTAAGAGTGAAAAGTGAGGACACACATGTTCCTCATATTTCTTAGAGTTTTTGCTATAGGGTGCATGTACTCACTGAAAAGACAGAGACAGAAAGACAGAAGTGAGAAATCACTCCTTAGGGAGGATGGCCATAGGGTGCATGTACTCCCTGGAAAGACAGAGGGTGCATGTACTCACTAGAAAGACAGAAACAGAAAGACAGGAAGTGAGAAATCACTCCTTAGGGAGGATGGCCATGCTGCAATCCTTTCTCCTCCATTTTCTTTTTCAGGGTTTTGGGCACACATGCACACATGCCCGGTGTGAATTTTAAGCTGTCAGCTCTGGGACTCAAGCTGTGATCAACTATGTGGGAGTCCAGCGACATAACCATTACTTCATCTTCTGATCCCACACGCATGTAATATTCTTACATGGAGAACAATTTCCAGAGGAAGGGGAGAACATTGCAATGTAGTCATACTTAGGGAGAAAGTAAAATCAAGAACAGATTTGTTTGTTCTTTATTCTCTCTCTCACTCTCTCTCTGTCTCCCTCTCCCCTCTCTCCCTCCATCCTCCTCCTGTTTGTTTTGTCTTTATCTTTGAAAAAGAAATTTTGTGTATACTTATAGGGTTGCCAAAAAGAAAAAAAATATATATAGTGGGGATAAAGAGTTGGATGACTATCAATAAAGAAGGGATTATCCCGTAGAGCACAGTCCCTGAAATTACTGAATAAGCAAAGCTCCCCTAAAGAAAAATGGATTAGCCACAGTTGTAGAGGGAATGACCTTGGAGAATGACCTTAAAGAGTTCCCCTTCTTGTGAAATGAGAAAAGAGAGATTGAGGGCAAGGATAACACCTGATTTGGGTGAGAGAAATTAGTGAATTCTTTTTAACAATGTATTTAATGAAGACATCATACATTTAGAAGAAAAAGCTTGATATCTAAGCTCAAAGTAGAAAGTTTGGAACAACATATTAGTTAGTTAAAGGTAGAATGTGGAACCTCAGAATCTGTCTAGGGTGAAGACTTTGGAATTAAAACTCTCCACTGTTTTTCAATGTATTTGTACATGTTCTTCTACCTATAAACTGTTGCCCTCAGAAAGATGCCAGTTCAATGCCAGATACCATTTGACTCATTAAGAGGACCCTAGTGAATATTGTCATTGTACATATCACAAGGAATATTGCAAATTTAATGTTCGGTGGAGTATGTTTCCAGTATGTAGCATGCTGCCTAACAAAGGTGTGATCTATTTCTGGTTTATTTTGGTACCTCAGTAGTTTAAAAAGTGGTTTTTGCTTGAAGTAAGTAAAAATAAACATGAAAATATTAATAGTACTTTTCTAAACACCACACTTAAAGCTAAAGTAAACTCCCAATATATAGTATATTATTTTTATTTTAAGGCAGATAAAATGATGTTATTCATCCATGTTCACAATCAGGCACGTACATATTGATATGACTGTTACATTATCTTATGGAGAAGAGGAGGTAGCAGAAGAAAATTACAAAAAGAAACAAAATTTAACTGAAACTTTATCTGTTACAATATATTTCCCTACCACTGTATAATCTCTTTTAAAAAGACTTTTTGCCATAAGGTGTGTGCACTTGCCAGAGAGAGAAAGCCAGAAACAGAGAGAGGGAAAGTGAGAAGTCACCCCCAACAGAGGATGGCCATGCCTCAATCCTTTCTCCCCTCTTCTCCGCAGTTAAGTTTTAAATTTCGGAATTTGTTTCAGTTAGTTTCTTTGTTTAAGAATTATTTTATTTAACTTTATTTTTATTTTATTTATTTACTTTAATTTAACCAGAGAGGGGTAGAGAGAGAAAGAGAAAATGAGAAAGCAAGCCATCAGGCCTGGGACTCGAACTACAGTTGTCCATGTGGGAGTCCAGCACCCTTAAACACTATGCCACAAGTTAGCTTCTTCTAAAACCTTGTCTGCAGCTCACTTCTGGGAAATGTAGCATGGTTTCTCATGTGCAGAAGTAAGGGATTTTGCATAAGTCAAAGCATGTTGTATAAAGAAGAGTGGATGAGTTCTCAAATCCCTTGAGTCTCATTTCAAGTTTCATTAGTCTACTGAGTTTTTTACTTGATTTTTAAAGTTTGATTCAAAGACTTCTGGAAGCAAAACAAGTAGATGTTTTTAGTCATTTTCTATTCCAAATGTATCTAAGCATGTACTTTCATTTTTTAAAGTTTATTGGTTGAATGTAAAATAATAATTATAAATAAAAAGTTCTTAAAAAATCCTGTTGGGGGTACTGTTTATTTTTCTTTCTCATCTATGGAGAAAATTAATAAACTTCTTTCTACCACATGCTTTGGTACCCCCAACAGGATTTTCATGTCACAATTCATCCCGAGTCTTAAATAGCCCTGATCGTCAGCTCCCATGCCTCATATGTACTAAGAGGCCTCAGGACCCAGACCTAGGTCTGGCTGTATTACCCTTGTGCCATCCACTGGTCCCTGATCCCACTTTTTATCATTAATATCCACTACAGTATTAAAATTTTTCTTTATTTTGATTCTAAAGATAGATAGGTCTACTCTACACATTCTTTTATTAAAAGGATCTTATGAAACCATATATTTCCAGAGGCTAATTGATTTTAGTCCTTTGTAGACCTCTGGTATTTAAATTTTGGCTTATTGCACAAAAATAGAGAAATTAAGGGGGGATGTTAATTCTTTTAGTAGTTCATCCTTATTTCTTTATTGTGGACGCTGAACTGCCTTGTTATTATTATACATTAATCATAATTTTAATTGCAGTACTTAAATAAAATGGAATGATGATAGAAGGTTGTGCTGGCTTTAAAACAACAGAGAAAAATTCATTTCAATCCATTTTATTTAGTAAATTTACTTCCTCTAGTTTCCAAATGAATTTTTTAGTGAGGCACATGTACACAGCACCCCCCCACACACACACACACACACACAGGGTCTTGACTGCTGCTCCAGCCAGCCCCAGATCATGGACATACCTCTGCCCAAAGTACCCAGGGAGGTGTCTGGATAGACCTGAAACCTTCCGTGTGTATCAGACCAGAAGAGCATCACATTTTACTGTTGTGTCACCATCTGGCCTCCCCAAACTAACTTTGCAAAGATAGTCTATCAGTTACATACGATATGTGTTACATTTCTATTAAAATCCAGGTATTCCTGGGAAGACATTTGCACATTATTTTGATTTCTAAATGCACACGTATATATATATATGTGTGTGTGTGTGTGTGTGTGTGTGTGTGTGTATACACACACAGAGACTTAAAAAAACTGGTAAGTGCATGTGCTTATACAAACTAGGATTTAAAAAAAAATAAGTAGGATACTATGCTGTAAATATTATCTAAATAGTTTCAGACAGCAGTCCTAATGTCTCCTACTCTTCACACACTTGAAGCATTTATTTTTACAAGATGCAGATGAAATGACATCCCATTTGGTTTGGTTTTGAAGTTTCATAATAACTGTGACTGTTTCATTGATCAAGGCTGTGGTTTGCAATTAGTCTTATACTTCATCTTGGCTTAAATATCGTTAAGGAACCACTAGCAGGTATTGTCAGAAAACTATTGCTTATTGCTTAGGAATTACATTAGGTTTTCAAACCAAATGTATTCAGGGTATTTTGTCACTTGGGACAAGTTATGGCTAGTCTCAAATCATAGGTATACTTTTACAACTAGTTTTTAAAAATTTCTGTGCAGAGCACACATAAATCCAGTGTCTGTTTAGAATAAGCATTCCCTTTGCTCTGTGCACCTGGAATTCTATCTTATAGCAACCCTAGATCGCCACAAGGATTGCATTTTAAGCAACTGAAATTATATTCCATATTGTACATTTCCGTCAGTATTGTTGGAGTATTGGAGCATGGACAATGACAATAATGTCTGAAGAAGAAAGAAGAGTGAATGTCCCTTTGAAACAAAGAGGCAAATAAGGGTGACAATGTCTCAGCCACAACATCTACCATACATGTCACAGAATCAGAGTTAGAAAGACTTGGTGACACATGCTTACATCTGAAGATGTCAGCTCTAAGGTCCAGAGAAACGAGATGACATACTTGTGATATGCAATTACAGAACAAAATTTGGATTAGAATCCATGTCCCATGATGTGCAGTTGAGTGCGTGTTTGTGTGTGTGTGTGTGTGTGTGTGTTTAGAGAGATTTTTGCTATAGAGCACGTGTGCTTGCAGGACAGACAGAGAGACAGAAAGCAAGAAATCACTCCTCCCCCAGGGGGGATGACCATGTTACAATCACTTCTCCTCCTTTCTCCTCTTGGGATTTTGGGCACGCACACACATGCCCCCAGTGTGAGTTTTAAGCCACAGGGTCAGGGACTCGAACCGCAGTTGACTATGTGGAAGTCCAGTGATGTAACTGTTATGCTATCTGCTGGTCCTGAGCATATTTTTTGTGATAGAGACATGTGCTTGTTCAAGAGTATGTGCTCTCTGACTTTAAAACAGCACATCTTCAAAAACTCCTCGGTCTATTAAAAAGTTAACTCGTTGTCCCACTTTCTTCCAGCGCCTTCAGCCAGATTAACTGGTGGAAATTTTGCAGAGCACATGCTGAATTTTAGATAGAATGTGCTCTGCACTATATTTATTATTGCTTTGACACTTGTAATAGTTACAGTTTCCTTACACTGTACTTGGATGAACTCAGCATCATTTTTCTCTCATCTGAATTCTATTCTGTGCACCTATCACACATATAAATATAACAGAATCCCATTAAAATACAGCTTATTTTGTACAGTTACGGAACTACCAGTTATATAAAGGGATATCTAAATCTGGGGAATGAACATACTGATATCATATAGCCTAAATAGATCCCAAACCAGTTCTCCACACAAATATCACATAGGTCATTTTAAAAAAAGCTCAGCGTTGTTCTTTATACCTGCAGGATTCCTCAGGATGCTGTAACTGCTGATATTGGCCATGGGACTGCTCTAGTTTGCAACAAGGACCGTTGATGTGTAGCCATCTGTTGCTCTCAGTGCCGATTGTTGTTTTTATAAAATAATAATTTAGCTTTGGTTTTCTTTCCTTTTTATTTATTTCTTTTGTCCTGGCCACATACTCTGCTTCCTGAAAATTGATCTCTGTTCTGACTGCTGTCCTTGTCCTCTGTGTTGATAATATCCAGGTTCAGCATGTCCTCCTATCAGCCCTTCCCGCTCCTCTCAATGAACTAGGAGATGGTTTCTCATTGGCATTAGTCATTCAGGGTTTGTTTTTTTTTGTTTGTTTGTTTGTTTTTGTTTTTGTTTTTTTTTTCTCAGAAAGATTTTTTGCTCTAAGGGGCATGCACTCACTGGAGAGACAGAGAGAAGAAAGTGAGAAATCACCCCACAGGGAGGATGGCCACACCACAACCCCTTCTCCTCCTCCATTCCCCTCCCAGGATTTTAGGCACACATACACATGCATCCCGTGTGTTTTTCAAGCCTCCAGGTCTGGGACTTGAGCCATGGTCAGCCATGTAGGAGTCCAGTGATGTAACCATTACCCCATCTCCTGGTCCCAGCATTCAAGTTTTGTCCCCATGTGTAGAATGTGTTGCCTTTTGGCAAACTCTGTCTCTACCTACCATACCTCTCTGCAGGGATTTTACTGGTGTTCTTTGCAGTCTAGGGAAAAGGATAGGTATAATCCAGAGCAGACTCGTTTATGGCACATGAAAGGATTGAGTGTGATCACCTGGGAGATTTTAAATAGTGTTGCATTAGAAGTATTTAACATGATGGGAAACCAAGATCAGTATTAGCTACTGGTTTCCTCATTGCTTTTTAAACTAGATTAGATGCTACTGAATATGTTGTTTCATAAATATCAACTAATCAATAACAAGTCATACCTTTGGAGTACTTTTTTAAAAGTAATTGTTTATTTAATCTTATTATTATTTAGAATTTGCTATAGGGCATGTACACTCACCAGAGAGAGACAGAGAGAATGGAAAAGTAATCAGCAAGGCTCCATATTTGGGACTTGAACTGTGGTCTGCCATGTGGGAATCCAGTGTTTTAACCACCATGCCACCTTGATCCTCACAACAAATCTTTAACATCAGTTTTCACTAACTTCATTTTGCATGTGAGGTCACTGAGGTCTAGAGGATATAATTTCCTGCCCAGGCACACAGCTAACAAATGAGGGTGTCAGGATTTTAACCCAGGCAGGGACTGCCACAACCTCAGTGTTCTGCTACTGTACTTAGAAATAGTATTGGCTTGGGGCCAGCAGTTAGCATAATGGCTATGTCGCTGGACTCCCATGTAGTCGATTGCGGTTCGAGTCCCAGACCTGGTGGCTTGAACTCATGCCGGGCGCATGCGCGTGCGTGCCCAAGATCCCAAGAGGAGAATGGAGGAGAAGGGATTGTGGCATGGCCATCCCCCCCGGGGAGTGATTTCTTGTTTTCTATCTCTCTGTCTCTCTCTGTCTGTCGAGCACACGTGCCCTAGAGCAAAAATCTCAAAAAAAAAAAAAAAGAAAAAAGAAATAGTATTGACTTACATTAATTTTAATTACTATTGCCGTACACCACATTGACTTAAAATTAGGACCTGTTTATATTTCTCCTGAATAGAATCAATTTTGCCTTCTCTATTCTGTATCACCTTATTATACACTGCTTACTTGTACATCCAAATCTACCATGGTTTTTCTATGGGTAGATTATGTATAAAAAATAAAAGTTGGGGGTCAGGCAGTGGTGCAGTGGTGGTGTAACTGGACCCACATGGAGAGGACATGGCTTCATATTCCTGGGGTCTCCCTAAGCACACTGGATATATGTGTGCATGCACAGGATCCAGGTTGGCTTGGAATGGGGATGGATCATGTCATGGGGACTTTGTTGGGGGTGTCTCTCTCTCTCTCATAGAAGAAATAAATGAGCTTTGAAGAACAAAAACAACCAAAAAATGTGAAAGCCCAGATACTTTTTTCACTAACTCCTACTATTGAGAAAATCACTTCAGAAAATCCTAAATATGGTTATAGTCCATTTTTATTTGGTTTTGTCAGAGAATAAAATGTTCTGCATATGTGATTTTCCACATGACTAATCTTACCTTTTCAAATGCCGATTATATATATTAAGAATGTGTAGTGTTGTGAAGGATTTGTAAAATGACCACTTGCGTGTCTTCTTAAACAGAAGATAACAAGCCCAATAAAATCTTTCCTTTATGACTCACAAGAATCCTGACAAATCCCTGTTATTTTACTGTCAAGTAACAACTTTGTCTACTTTTTAAGATTTCTTTTTTTCCCTGGATGTGTGCTCACCAGAAAGACAGAAATCAAATCATCCCCCAGGAGGAATGGCCACACTACAATCTCTTCTCCTCCATTCTCTTCTTGAAAGTTTGAGCACTCATGCCCAGCAAAAGTTTCAAGTCACTGAATTCAGGGCTCAAACCATAGTCAGTCATGCGGGAATCCAGTGCCACAACCACCACCTGCTAGCCCTAACAATCACATTTTTAATACATGCACATAAGATAAAAGGGTATGATAGGAATAATAATATAAAAACAAGTAAGCTTTATTATTATTATTATTTTCTTGACTCAGAAGTATTTGTCTATCAATTCAAAACTATAGTCTCTATTTGAGAGGGGATGAGGCTTTGGGGAGTTGAGCCCTGGAATATGAAAACTATTATTGAAGTTTGAAATTATATTGTAATACATAAAGCACTTTCCATTAAGGGACTTGAGTCTCTCTTATAATATGTTTTTCATCCTGGTAACTTTTTGAAATACTTGTGGTAAAAACAAAACTGCTTTGTTGAATTCCCTTTGCATTTTTTTGTTTTGTTTTAAGTTTTGCCAGAGAGCAAGTGTGTGCTTGTCAGAGAGAGAAAGAGTGAAGAAGAAGAATGACTAAGCACCCCCTTAGGGGATCGTCATGGAGTTATTCCTTCTCCATTTTCCCCTCCTTTTGGGGGTTTTGGGCATACACGCGCACACCCCTGGAGTGTTTTTTAAGCTACTGGGTCTAGGACTTGAACCACACTGTAGGTCATGTGATATCCAAATGACTTAACTTCCATATCACCTACTGGCCCTCTGTTGCTTTTTAAGGTTGTCGATAATTCTATTGCTTCAGTGTTTGGAGTGAAGTAGTGCTACATATGGGAAGACTTAACAACACTACACTAGGTTGTTCACATAGTAACAGTGGTTTGGAGATGGATTTTTATTTCTCAGTTTGCTCATGGCCTAAATATCCAAACAAAAAATAAACTGAAATTTTTTGATAGGTTTGTTGTTGAACTTGAGCTGTGTGGGTGAAGGGAATAGCACATGTACAAGAAGATTAATTAGTGATTATTTTGCCAAGAAGCATACAGTTGCTGAGCCATCTGGTGTACCATTATTAAGAGGGTGATCTTGATGGATTACTCATTAAACTCTTTCAACACTTTGTTCCCAGACGGTCAGTGGTCTTTCAGATTCTTACTGGGTTAAGGTGATGCTGAGACTTCTGAGCAGTGGTACTGCAGGAGAGTGTGCCTCTGTCTTTTTCACTAACAACAAACAAGTCAACTTTAGAATACTCCTCAGACCCATTCTAAGATCTCTTACTGGCAGATAAGCTCTTTTTATTTTTGAGAGGTTTTTGCTGTAGGGCATGTGCGCTTGCCGGAAAGACACAGACAGAGGCAGAAGGCGAGAAATCACCCACCAGGGGGAATAGACACACCATAGTCGCTTTTCCTCCACTCTCTTCTTGGGATCTTGCGCACGCACACACACGTGCCTGGCGTGAGTTTAAGCCACCGCGTCCGGGACTTTAACCATGGTTGACTACATGAGAGTCCAGCGACATAGCCGTTACTCTAACTGCTGGTCCCAGATACACTCTTAATATTACTAGTATTATCTTGGCCACAACAACATAGATACATCAGTCCCACCTCAAAAGCTTGTGAACGGACTTTGAAAAGAGAATATGAGCATCTACATTGTTTTAGAAGAACAGAACAAGCTGCTCTCCATCACAACACAAAGTAGTTTGATATTTTTCATGCAGTACCTTTTCATATTTTTGATTTATTCATAAAGATACTTACTCACTTAGCAAATACTGATTCAATAGATACTTTTGCTATTGACAAGCTAACTGCCAAGCTCGTACCCTTAAATGAAAAAAAAAGTACCCCAACTTCCTAATTTTTCATCTAAGCATTTATCCCGCCTCGGAGCCATGTTTTCAGGAGTTTCTATACTGGAGCATGCAATATCTATCATTTCAGTCTCTCTAGGTTACTATTTGATCGAAGACCTCAGAATAATTTTAAAAGCATTGTTATAAGATTATTCTTCTTAAATATTAAATCAAATGGTTTGCTTCAACCATTCAACCTATAAAAGAAGGCTGAGGCAAAGTAGGTAAAGCAAAAATTTGGGGGTCCGGAGTTAGGGCTATTGCCTAGGCACTACAAAATCTAAGTTCTTCCAAATAACATGTACTGAGATTTTACATAGTTTGGAATGATTTTAAAGTAAAAAATTGCAAATGGGAGGAGGAAGTAACAGGGAGTCTTCTACAACAGTGACTGACTAAGTTCTACCCTAAGGGGAATAGGATAACCTTGTGTTCACCTGTAGTCACTTTGTTTGATCTTGAGAAAAGTATGGAGACAGTGATTCTGGAAGGTAAAGGAAGAACATATTAGGGAAATAAGGATATTCATGAAGTGAAAAGTCCAGTGACTCCATGTAGCATCTTGAACTATTTCAGGGGCCCATTTCTAAAAAAGGCACAAGATGTCCATAAGTTTTGTTTGTTTGTTTTTTAATAGTGCTAATTCAGGTAGGCTGGAATCTCCTGTTTTCAGAAAAAAATCATTTGTTTTCAGAAAGAACTGATAGCTCCTGTTTTGTGGTCTATCATCTTCCTGAAAGTTTCAGTTTGATGATAAACTTCAGTTTGATACTGCCTATAAAAAGTACGATCTATAATCAAGTTAATATCTAAGCAGATACAGGAAGCCAAGAACATTCTTGCGTTCATTCGCTTCTGATTTTCTTTTTCAGCCTACCAGTGTTTGCTTTCACTACGTTTTTATAATTATCAACACTGTAGCATTCAGTTTTTTTGTTGTTTATTTTATTTATTTACTTAGTTACTTATTTATTTTAATTTGCTAGAGGTTGCTCAAGTTCATCAGAGACAGAAAGAAAGGGAAAGTGAAACAGCATATTTCTTGGGCAATGGCCGTGTTGCAATCCCTCCTTCTTCTCTCCTTTCAGGATTTTGGGCATGCACAAGTACGGGCATGTTTATCTAACTGCCAGTTCTGCCAGTTCTGGGACTTGAACCACACAGTCAGTCATGCAGGATCCAATTGCACTAACCACTACTCTACTGGCTTGCCCACTTATTTTCATTTTTACTTTTTTAAAATTTTAGGCTCTTCCCTGTGGGTTTTGTGGTTTTTGTTTGTTTCTTTGTTTTTGTCTTCCTTGGAAGCTCTTCTCTTTATTTTCTTTCTTTCTTTATTTTCTTGGAGAAGTTTTTGCTATAGGGTGCATGCACTTGCCAGAAAGACAGAGAGAAACAGAGAGACAGAGAGACAGAAAGCAAGAAATCACCCCCGGGGGGGTGGCCACGCCACAATCCCTTCTCTTCCATTCTCCTCTCGGGATCTTGGGCACACATGCACACGCACCTGGCATAAGTTTAAGCCACCGGGTCCGGGACTCGAAATGCAGTCAACTACATAGTAGTCCAGCGACATAGCCATTACACCAACTGCTGGTCCCATCTTCTCTTTATTTTCTTCATGTCTCAGTTTCTCTTTTTTGTATCTAAGTTCTGCAAACTTTATATGCATCATAACTTAATTTCTCTTTCTGGAAAGTGTGCTAATACTATTTTTTTAGGCCACAGATGGCTGAGACTAAAATGAACAAAGATGACTATAAGAGATGGGAGGCCACCTAACTTTGAAATCCTGCAACAGATGTTGTATATTTCTCTTCCCAATGCTCCCTGACAGGGGTGTCCAGGGACTCAGAACTTGATCAAGGCTGGCGGTACCTACTCATTGTTATGGTCCAGTTATCCTTATAGATCCTCTTACTACCCTAATTTTACAGATAATCATTAAAACAAAAACAGAAGAAGATGCAAATGACTATGTAGGATTGTCAGCTTTTCTCACTTGGTCTAGTTGAGGCAAATGATTTATGGAAGTGGATTATCTGAATATACTTTGGAGGAGAGTAAAAATCATTCACTGTATAAATAATGAAGCACAATAGTTGCCATGTAGAGACTACCTACTATGCAGGAAACAATTTGCCAACTTCATTCTATATATACTGATGTGATTCTCGCACTGGGCCCTGTACGGTGGGTTTATTATCTTTAATAATAGAAAATTTGACTAGCACAAGATAGTCGATCTCTCCAAAGTTTTTGTTCTTCCCAGTGTCATGGTAGCTACCAAGTTTTAACAAGGGTACATAGGGATGTTGCTGTAAGCAGTGAATGCTTTGAAAAGACCTTGACTTTGAACTGAAAGGAAATGGAAATGATGAAAAACAATATGAGTGTGTATATTTACACACATATTGCATGTATGTTTATTTAATGAAAAATTGCTCCTTTGTAGAAAAACATTGTATGAAAAGAGACTTGATTGGGTATTTGGAGAGGATGACAAGGGCATTTAATAACATTTTTCCTGGGACATGGCAAAGGATCATTGGCAATTGTTCTTTATTATCAGCAAGAACAATACAGGAGGGTGACTGAGTTAGAAGTTATCAGCTAAAATGTTTGTGGATGTTAGGTAACAATACAAGGGCCATTATAGCACCCCATGACATACAAAAATTTAACAGTTACATGCCTTAACATTCTATGTTAGTATCATGTAATAATGATCCACATGATTAGAAAAATTGCTATTGATATTCAGTGTCTTTGATATAGAAGGGAGTGATGAGAGTGAAAACTTGTAGAAGTTTAAAGTGCTATATAAATGCCAAATGGAATTGCTTGTAGAAGAAACACAGAGCAAGCACATGTTCTGTCCAGAAATGAGGGAGCCACATTCTGAAGATTCAGAAGTGCCTTCCCATTTCTGGTCTCCATATCTTTATCTTCTTGTGAGCTAGTCCTCATGGGGCAAGGTTGGTCACTGTCATCACTTCCCAGAATCAGATTCATTCAAGTACTTTGAGTAAAATACCTGTCAAAAAGAAGCAAACGTATAAAGGCAGAAACCTTTTCTTCCTTCCTGACTCCTCTGGAATTGGAAAATATTTGGGAGTATTCTTATTTTGTGTTAGAAGGGTTATTTGCATAAGTTCAGTAATGCTTGTTGCATTAAATCAGAAATTGGAAATACTCATTGTTGGACACGGCTTTGACTGGAATGTCATACATCAAGCTTAATCAGAAAACTATGGAACTAAGGTGGATCTCAAGTAAGCCAACAGAAACTCTTAGAAAGATGGCCTGGCACCATAAATAGTTGTGCTAGGCAGAGAGGGTTAGAGCAGATATATGAAAGAATTTATATCAAAATAACCTGAACTTCTCCAGCCCAGCATTGTAATCAATAGAGATTGCAAAAGAGCAACCACACCAGAGGATTATCTTCAGAAAGACTTTGAAGGAAGAAAAAGAGACTGATCTTTGCTAGCAAATGGTACATCACAGCATACTTGGTAGGCAGGACTGAATTGACAAGGTTTATGTGTGACTTGTGTATTAGGCATTTGCTTTTCAACAATTCGAGTAGTTGACATGTAAATATTTTCTCAAAAAAAAAAAATAGGTTAATGAGAATCAAAGAGAATATTACACCCCTGGAGACCAATCAGTTAAAAAATGCTTTGATGTCTTTCTTGTTTGTTTCATGAAACAGTGGAGGCGCTCCATTTGGGAACGTTAATGGCTGCTCATGGCTACTTCTTTCCAATCTCAGATCACGTCCTCACGCTCAAGGATGATGGCACCTTTTACCGGTTTCAAGTAAGTGTGAGAATGTTCTTTGACAGTAAACTAGAAGTCTGCATTTTGTTTGTTTGTTTTTTGGAGAGAACATTTGAAAACTATGCCTTATTTTACTTCAACTTAGGCTAGTGAGAAATTAATTAATGTTAAACTTAAGATACAGAACATAATCAGGCTAGCATGTGGTGTGGTGGATAAAGTGCTGGACTTACACATGGTTGATGTCAGTTTGAGTCCCAAACTCAGCAGCTTGAAACTCATGCTGGGTGTGTGATGCATGCCCAAAATCCCAAAAGGAAAATGAAGGAAAAAGGGATTGCAGCATGGCCACCCCCCAGGGGATGATTACTCACTTTCCCTGTCTCTCTGGCGAGAGCACATATCCTATAGCAAAACACCTCTCTTTTTTTTTTTTTTTTTTTTTGAGAGGTTTTTGCTATAGGGTGCATGCGCTCGCCAGACAGACAGAGACAGACAGAGAGATAGAAAGCGAGAAATCACCGCCCAGAGGGGATGGCCACGCCGCAATCCCTTCTCCTCCATTCTCCTCTCGGGATCTTGGGCACGCACGCACACACGCCCGACGTGAGTTTAAGCCACTGGGTCCGGGACGTGAACCGCGGTCGACTACGTGGGAGTCCAGCGACATAGCCATTACACTAACTTCTGGTCCCTCAAAACACCTCTCTTAAACAAACAAAAAAGACATAGAAGCAATAAACACAGAGAATCGTGGAATGTACTTAGTTAAGATGATTTGTGAAAGCCAAATTGTGTGATAATTGAAATTCTATTTTATATAAAAAACTCAAGGGCAGTTTAGAAAGTGGTTTACAGAATATAGGAAAATGAGAGAGTCTTCATTGGTAAGTTGTATTTTGCTATGAGACAGGAAGTTGAGAGAGAGAACTAAGTTTATTATATTCTGGCCCATATCTGTTACCCAGAACCATCTTCAGTCTAAGTAAACACTTGTAGGAATGCTTAAAATTCCAGGATAGGATTTAGCTAATTATGCAGATCTTTGACATGGCCCTTAAGAAGCCTATGAAGACTGAGAGGAACAATACTTTGTGTGTGTACACCCATCTGAGACAAAACGCCTTAGATAACTTACAAACTAATAAGAAGCATTCTATCTTATTCTCAAATGACACAGATGCTACTTCTTTTAGGAAGTAATTGTTAAGGGTTTTCTGCCATTGTGCATATAATTGACGCAAATTCACCATGACTTACGTCAAGTATTTTTACATTTTATTAAACATTCTGGCTCATTAGTAACTGACTGGTAAGTTCTTGCCTATAATCTATGGTACATAGAATGCCAGAGTTCAAACCTACTTATTTCCTTATTTTCTGAGGGATTCTCCTAGTTGTCCAACTTTCAGACATTAGAGTTTTCTTCTCGTGTATTCTGAGTATCATTAAGTGCTGTCTAAATAAATGACTGGAGATAATTTGGGTGCCTAAACCTTGTATAGGAAAGCTGAGAACAAAGATGAAATATGTTTTTAAAAAAATATTTATTAGGCCAGCATGTGGCCTAGTGGTTAAAGGTGTTGGATCTCACATGGCCAACCATGCGCCTCAAGTCCCAGACCAGAGAGCTTGAAAAACATACCAGGCACATGTTTATGCTCACATAGTCCCAAAATCCTCAAAGGAAGAAGAAATGGAGGAGAAGATATTTGACATGACCATTTCTCATGGTGGTGATGGTGGGGGGGGTGCTTTCTTCCTCTTCCTCTCTGTCTGTCTGTCTGTCTCTCTGGCAAGCACACATGCCCTCTAGCTAAGGAAAAAAAAAAAAAGCTATCATTTGCCTTAACAAGTCATTTAAAGATTGTTATCCTCCTAGAACAGTTTTACTTTCACTTAAGACTCATTTGTACCAAGGCAAATAATCATAGATCTATGCACTGAAAAACTAGGAGATAAAGTAGTCTTCTAAAATTATGATACTGATGGATGCTAATTATTGAAGCACTTAGTTAAATTACTTCCTTTAAAAATGTTATAAAATAATAGAGATTTATTTATCTGGCTAGATTTAAAATAATGGTAGCTTAAAACAGCTTACTATTAAGATAGAGTAACTTTCAAGTAACCTTAGGGTTAGCGTTTTAATAAATAAGAATTATTAGGGATTAACAAATAAATTATTTATATGTGACTAAGATTCCTTAATTTTTTTTGTTGTATACTCGAATTCTAGTGTGAAAATTCCAACCCATTATTATATCAGATGCAAAATTTTCTATCATCTTAAAACTTCTTTTTAGCATTGTCAATTGACTACTCCTTAATCCTGAAATTTCCTTCTTGATCCTCATTGCATCACATTATACTGGTTTTTCTTGTGCTTCTTTAGCTCTTCCTTCTCAGCTCCCAACACAATCTTCTTTTACATGTTCTACCATGGATTTTATACTTAGTTCTCTTCTTATTTTTGGACTCTCCCTCCATGACCTCATCTTTCTTGTGGCCTGTGGTTATGATTTCAAATATACATTCCCAACTTCATGTCTCTGGTTCCTGAGTTCTGTTGGTTATCTCCATAGATATTTCATAAGCACCTTCATTTCTATATGGGTCATGTTCTTCAGCCAATTATTTGCAGAATGATTATGTGAAGTGTTTTCTTCAATGTTCTGGAAGTCTGTGGAGAATTGGGTATTATTTCTTTCTTAAATGTTTTATAGAATTAATATTTGGGTTGGAGGTTTTTTGGCAGAAAAATGTTAATTACAATTTAATTTTTTAAATAGATATGGGACTCTGCAGGCTATCAGTTTCTTCTTCAGTGAGCTTTGATAGTTGTAGCTCTTTTATTAAAATTTTGTCAGTGGGCACATGGGCTTAACAGACAGAAAAAAAGAGAGAGAGAGAAAGTGAGAAAGCACCCCCATAGTGGATGGTCATCCCACAATCCCTTCTCCTCCATCTGTCCCTCCTCTTTAGATTTTGGGTATGCATGCATATGAACCCAGAGTGTTTTTCAGGCTGCTGGGTTCAGCCTGAAAAGCATAGTTGGGGGACCAGCAGTTAGCGTAATGGCTATGTCGTTGGACTCCCACGTAGCTGACTGCGGTTCGCATCCCAGACCCAGTGGCTTAAAACTCACACTGGGCGCGTGTGCGTGTATGCCCAAGATCCCGAGAGGAGAATGGAGGAGAAGGGATTGTGGCGTGGCCATCCCCCCTGGGGGGTGATTTCTCGATTTCTGTCTCTCTGTCTCAGTCTGTCTGTCTGGCAAGCGCACGCACCCTATAGCAAAAAACAAACAAACAAACAAACAAACAAAAAAAACCTCTATAAATAAATAAATAAATAAATAAATAAACAAACAAACATGTGGGATCTAGCCACTTTAGCCACTTTAACCATGGGATCATGAACTGGCCTTGTAGCTGCAACTTTCAAGAAATTTTTCCATTGCATTTAAGTTTTCTTTGGATTTAATTTGCTCTTTTTTTTTCTAGTTTTTCATTTTTCTTATGAACCTTTAAATATTTTTCTTCTTTCTTTTTACTTTTTTACATAATCATTGTACATCTTTGCAGCATACACAGTGAATTTTCCCAGCATGAATACACTGTATATTAGTCCAGTGAAAGATACTACTATACATATTATCAACAGATCATTTTGAATTTTTGTGTCCATTAAATGTTCTCCTTTTTTTACCTTGATTCCCACCTTCCTACCCACTCCTCATTTCCCACCCTCCTCCCACACTGTCTTTAATATCTACAGTTGCTCTCCTATCTTTCAATTTCTGCCATCGAATTCAGTATATATTGAGTGGGGTCATACAGTGCTTCTCTTTCATAGACTGGCTTGCTACAATTAGCATTAAATCACTCATATTCATCCACGTTCTATAAAATGCCAGGGTCTCATTGCTTTTTATGGCTGAGTAGTATTCTATAGTGTCTATGTCCCATACTTTTTCAAATCATTCATCTAGGAGTTTCTTATCTGGGGCCCGCAGGTGGCAAAGTGGTTAAAGTGCTAGAATCCTACATGACCAACTGCAGTTTGAGGCTAGAGGCTTGAAAATCACTCCAGGCATGCCTAAAAATCCCAAGAGGAGAATGGAAGTGAATGGATTGTAGCATAGTTATCCTCTCTGGGGAAGGGAGGTGATTTATCATTTTCCCTTTGTTTCTGTATCTCTCTCTCTCTCTCTGGTGCCCTACAGCAGAAACCCCCCCAAAAAAAGTTTCTTAAATATTGCAGGGTTACATTTTCCATACAGTCATTTCTCTATAAAAATTTTCATGTAGAGACTGTAAGTAAATTAGAGGCCTAACAAAATTCTCACAAACTCTGAATGAAAAGTTATTTAAAATACTTTTAAACTTTTTGCCATCTTTATAATTAGTAATGTAAGTAAAATCATTCATTTATAAAGGAATATATCTGTAAGGGAAACAATGAATATAGTCCCTCTCTTGAGTATTATCTAATTAAATTTTTTTTTGGTAAAACAAACTAGCTCAGGGGCCAGCAGTTAGCGTAATGGCTATGTCGCTGGACTCTTATGTAGTCGACTGCAGTTCACGTCCCAGACCCGGTGGCTTAAACTCAAGCCAGGCGCGTGTGCGTGCGTGCCCAAGATCCCGAGAGAAGAATGGAGGAGAAGGGATTGTGGCGTGGCCATCCCCCCTGGGGGGTGATTTCTTGCTTTCTATCTCTTTGTCTCTCTCTGTCTGGCGAGCACACGCACCCTATAGCGAAAACCTCTCCAAAAAAAAAAAAAAAAAAAAAAACTAGCTCAGACATGGTCCAAAGTTGGTAATCATGACTTAAAATAGCAATAATTTGGAAGCTTTAACTTTGGTAGTGTCATTTCCAGACTGAAATTAATAGACAAAGTTTAAATGTCATAGACATACTTATGATCAAAATGAGCCAAGCTTAGAATCAACCACTGTACACTCAGGGGAGAAGGGAGACTATTTGTAAAGAGTTTTAGAACAAAGCAAGGGAATTAGTGCAAATGAGCTTTGGATTACATAGCTACTAGGTTTGAGCAAAGAGCTACCAAGTTCAGAGTGCTGATGATCTATCATCAAATCATTCATCTATCTACACATCACACATTATTATACATACATTCAGTAAAAATACATTAATTACTGTTAAATGACACAGATTTCAATGACCCATTTATATTTGAACTAGTATTTGCATGTAACACATTTAACTAAGATTATAAAAAAAAACAGAAAAGTCAGAGTTCATTGACTTCTTACTTTAATGTTTACAAAGGCATTAATTAGTCTATAATTGAACAGTTCTAATAGTAGAAAAAAATTATTTTTCAAGATGTTCACTTCATTTTTATGTTGGTTCCAACCAGCAAAATGTTTTCATTATGTGAAACTTAAATTCAATTCCTTGGGAGGATTTTTTTTTTTTTTTTTTAACCATAGGGCAGGGACATGCGATCACTAGAGACGGAGAGAGAAGAGAAAGATGAAAAGTGAGAAATCACTCCCCCAGGGGGAATGGCCATGTCACAATCCCTTCTCCTCTAGTCCCCTCAGGATTTGGGAAACCCATACACATGCTCTCAATGTTGTCAAGTCACACGGAGGAGAACTAGGACTGTATGGTTGCCTTGTGGATCCAGCACCTTAACCTGCAGGCCATCTGCTGGCCATCTTGAAAGGATTTTTAAAAAATAATGAATACCATGTATATATCCAGCATGGAAATTCCATCCATGATTAGGATATAAAGAGGCCACAGAACATGAGACTGAGACAAACAGAACTCTTTATTACTATGTAATAAAATGAATATTTATTTAAACATAAATTTGCTTAAAAATTTTACCCATGTCTTAATCATGTGATTTTGTATTTACTATAAACTCACGATTGTCTAATCATTCTCTCTTTGCTAACTGAATTGAGACTTGACAGGATTCTCCAGGTCTCTTTCATGCCTTCCTTCATGTTGGCATATGTGCCAAATCTTAGCGAACAATGGCTGGATAGTTTTGTATGAATTTCATTGTAGTTAAGGAAGCTAACATGAAAAAATGGAGAAACCTCTATGTTAAAATGCACCAAAGTATGGGACCAGCAGATGGCACAATAGTTACGTCACTGGACTCCCATGTTGTCAACTATGGTTCAAGTCCCAGGCCCAGTGGCTTAAACTCACACCAGGCATGTGTGCATGTATGCCCAAAATCCCAAGAGGAGAATAAAGGAGAAGAGGTTGTAGTGTGGGCATCCCCCTGGGGGGTGATTTCTCACTTTCTCTCTCTCTCTCTCTGGCTAGCACACGTGCCCTATAGCAAAAATCTCTCTCTAAAAAAAAAAAGTCCCAAAATATAGGGGACATATGAAAATAGGCTTTAAATTCAAACAAGTTAAGGGTTTATTTTTCTTTTTTTTATTTTTTACAGTGAATCAAAACATTTTCTCCTAGGAAAAAAAAATTTTATGTTATTTTTAATTTGCCAGAGGGTATCTGTGCTCACTGAAGGAAGACATAGAGAGAGAGAAAAGGAAAGTGAGAAGGCACCACCCATGGGAATGGTGACATCCAATTTCTTCTCCAACTCTCTTTCCTTTCAGGATTTTGGTACCCAGGCACATGTGCTCAGCATGTTTTTCAAGCTGCCAAGTCCAAGTCTTAAATCACATGGCTTGTCATTCACATGGGTTCCAGTCGCTTTAACCACCACACCACCACTGGCCCCAAATCTTTCAATATTAGTGAAGACTGTTGATTTCTATGGCATAGTCACATAATATCACAGCAAAAAAACCTCTCTCTTTTTTTTTTTTTTTTAGTTTTATAGTAAAGGAAGTCTCACTAACGTAAAAGATAAAAGAACAAAGAAAAATTTTAAGAATGCAGCTGAGAACATTCTTCATGATTTTGAGAAAAAAAGAGTGGCTGTGCATTCTAACTAGAATATTTTAAAGTTAGAGAAATGGATATATACATATGTATGTACTCATGCACACACATCCACACAGCCCCAAATAAAGAAACATCCCTAAAGGACTAGTGCATTTAAGAAGAATCTCAAAATCTAGCAACCTACATGGAAACAAGGTTTGTTTTTTTTTTTTTTTTTGGAGAGGTTTTTACTATAGGGCGCGTGCGCTCGCCAGACAGACAGAGAGAGACAGAGAGATAGAAAGCGAGAAATCACCCCCCAGGGGGGATGGCCACACTGCAATCCCTTCTCTTCCATTCTCCTCTTGGGATCTTAGGCACGCACGCACACGCGCCCAGCATGAATTTAAGCCACCAGGTCCGGGACTCGAACTGCGGTCAACTACGTGGGAGTCCAGCAACATAGCCATTACACTAACTGCCTGTCCCTTGAAACAAGGTTTTAATAACTTTATTTCCATTTGACTCCCCTAGAATCTGGATCCAGATTTTAATTTTTTTAGTAGTTTTTAATTGGCACATAAAAATGTACAGTATAATTTTATTATTAAATGAGTACAGTGAGTAATAATAAAATCAGTATCATTCCCTCAAATACTTATCATTATTTTATATGGGAACATTTAAAATCATCTCTTTTAGGTATTTTGAAATATACAAAAAAATATTCTTGACTATAGTACCATACTGTAGAAGTCATTCCTTTTCTCTAACTGTAATTTTGTATCTGTTAACCAACGTCCCGCTATCTCCCCTTCTCTCCAACCGTTTATAGCCTAGAAACCACTATTTCTAAGAAATCAAATCCATAATACTTTGTCTTCCTTGGAGTCAAAGGAGAATGGAACAATGACAGAGGCCCATATAAAATCATTTTTTTCCCTTTAGTAAATATGTCTTTATTAGATACAAACCTACAGGTGTTTCTTAATACCACAGAATCAGGAAACCATACAGTTATCAGTGTTTTATAATGATTAAATCAATGTTCAAATAATGAGCTTGACAGTTCATTGAAATACTTAAAAGAAAATTCTGAGGAGTACTTGAAAGCTCTGTTTATAAATAGTGGTTGATAACATTTAATATGTATTTGGTGCTGAAGATAGATACTTCTTAAATAAAATATTGTTTTCATACACTAATCTAATGAACCTAGTTATTAGATACAGTATACCTTCAACACTAAAGAATAAAGCTTTATCTTCACATTTATTTTATTTATAGAACTCTTATCAATGAAGAACTTTGTATCCAACAATCATAAATAGCATATTGCAAGTGACATTCTGTAGAAGTGAAAAAGCTCAACAAAAAGAAACCTGCATTGTATGTTCTTTATACAAAGAGTCCATTTTGAATAAGAATATTAAATGTAGACCAAATGCTTGCAGAAGTCTGTGTGCATAAATTGGCAACTACAGGGGCCAGCAGGTAGTGTGGTGGTTAAGGCGCTGGACACTCCCACATGACTGACCACAATTTGAGTCCCAGACGTGGTGGTGACTTGCTTTCTCACTTTCCATCTCTTTGTCTGTCTGTCTCTCTCTAGTCAAATGAAAATAAATGAATGAATAAATTAAATAAAAATAATTCTTTAAAAACAAATAAATAAATAAAGTGGCAACAATCTCCACACACTAGAAAGAAAAGGAACACAGGACACAGTATTCTTAACAATTAGAACACATTTAACACCTTCAACCATCCACAGGGTTCTCAGAGAAGATGGGCAACTGAAATTTCACAACCACATGGGCTTGCTTGCCTAAGGTCACTATTTCAGAAAGCTTTACAACCATTCTAGCAACTTCATCCAAGTCATCAAAAACAAGAATTTTAAGTCTACTGTCCATTCTCAGTGCCTCAGCATCAACAACTCAGGTACCTTGTAACCATACCGCAACGGGTATTTTCGTTTCTAAATCTTGACTGCTGTGACTATCCCCTGTGCGATAGCATCACACCACACGACTCCTCCAAAAATATTGGTCACAACAGCTAGTACTTTTTTGTCTGAAGTAATAAGCTTAAATGCTTCTGTTATTCGATGAACTGTGGCACCACCACCACCACCCAGAAAGTTGACTAGAGTCCCTCCATGAAGTTTTATTATATCCATTGTAGCCATAGTCAAACCAGCACCATTTACTAGACAACCTTTATTTCCACCAAGGCCAGTGCAGCTGAGATCTGCCTTAGCTGCATCTTTGTCCCATTTATCTTCCTGGGTCCAACCCTGCAGGTCAACGATTTTCTTTGGGCCGTAGGCCGAATTGGAATCAAAATTGGTCTTTACATCCATACATAGCACAGCTCCATCTGAATCTTCTACCACTGGATTTATTTTTTACTGTGGTTGCATCATATTTCAGAACAGTGTTGTAAAGCTTGGCCATGTTTTCTACCACAGGATCTACAATATTGGCTGGAAATCACATCTTCTGTGCAAGCTGGACAGCTTGTTCCTTTTTGATGCCTTCTACATTATCGATAGATTCTTTTTGATTGAGAGAGAGAGATTTTTGTTATAGGCCGCATGTACTAGTCAGAGTAACAGAGAGACAGAAAGTGAGAAATCACCCCCCACCCCCCCGGGGTGGGGAGATGGCCGTGCTGCAATCCCTTCTTCTCCATTCCCTTCTCAGGATTTTGGGCATAAATGCACATGCACCTGGCATGTTTTAAGCCACTGGGTCCAGGATTCATACTGCGATCGACTACGTGAGAGTCCAGCTACATAACCATTATGCCATCTGCTGGTCCTTAATAGGTTCTTTAAATATTGCATCAGGAGTTTCCGCAGCAACATTGTCAATGTTGATACCACCTTGTAAACTTCTGGGAGACCCAGACTTGGTCTCCCATAAAAAGTCTTGGTTTCTCCTTTTATAGAGTGATTCAATCTTTTCTTCTCCTAAATTCCTGCTATGGTTTTATTTCCATGTGCACAAAGCTACCATTAGCCACCTTTGTAATTATACTGCAGTATTGCCAAGAAAAACTAGGGGCTAAATCAAGACTCCCCTGTAAGTCTCAGGTAGTTTATCAATACCTTTCCCCAGAGAAGCAAACAGTTCTCCCAAATACCCCTTTCTCCTCTTTGAGACTTGTCACCCTTCCGGAGTATAGAATTATCAGATAATCAGGAATTATCCCAAATATGTTTATTGCACATGGATAGATAATGTAATTAGTTAATAAATATAATTAAGCCCACAACACTGTTGTCTACAGTTACTGTTCCACTGAGTCTTGGAGTCATTATCCTAGGGACAGGATTTGATAAATAGACAGCCAGTTATCAAGTTTTGCTATGGTCTAGAGCCAAGCATATCCATCTAGAAGGGCAAAAAATGTCCTTTTAGAAAACATAAAAAATAGATGATAACAATTATTTTTGTTCATAAACCATTTTCTTTCTAGTTTAGTTGATCAGTTTCTAGAAGTTTACAGAATCAGTATTCTGCCTATTATTCATTGCATCAGTAAATGAAGACATTATTAGGTTAAAAAATAATGTCTGATCTGTGCAGTTTTGCTTGCTTGTCTCCTTCCTTCCTTCCTTCCTTCCTTCCTTCCTTCCTTCCTTCCTTCCTCCCTTCCTCCCTTCCTCCCTTCCTCCCTTCCCTTCTTCTTCTTCTTCTTCTTCTTCTTCTTCTTCTTCTTCTTCTCTTCTCTTCTCTTCTCTTCTCTTCTCTTCTCTTCTCTTCTCTTCTCTTCTCTTCTTTTCTTTTCTTTTCTTTTTTTTCCTTTCATCTTTTCTATAGGGTGCATAGTCTTGCCAGAGAGACAGAAAGTGAAAAATCACCCTCCTGGGGGATGACCATACTACATTCTTTTCCATTCTCCTCTTGGGATTTTGGGCATGCACGCACATGCACTCAGCATGAGTTTTAAGCCACGGGGTCTAGGACTCAAACCATGGTCAGCCACATGGGAGACCAGCACCTTAACCACTGTGCCCGCCACCTGCTGGCCTTGGTTTGTGTGATTTCAAATTTTGGAGCCATAAGTGTCTTTATAAAGGAATGTTTATTTTAAAGGCAAAGGGCCAGCAGGTGGCATGGTGATAAAAGTGTTGGCCTCCCACATGGACAACCTGGTTCAAGTCCAGGACCTAGCAGCTTGAAACTCACTCTGAGTGTGTGTGTGTGTGTGTGTGTGTGTGTGTGTGCGTGTGTGCCCAAATTCATAAGATGAGAATGAGGAAAAGGGACTGTGGCATGGCTATCCCCCCTGGGAGATGATTTCTTACTTTCCCTGTCTTTGTGTCTCACTCTTCAGTGAGCATGTTGGCAAAAAATATGGATTCCCTGTGGCAAAAAAACTAAACAAACAAACAGAAAAGCAAAGGTAAAAATTATTTTAATCTAGTTGGGTGATGTTGAGATCCATATTACATTTTTTGTGGGGAGGAAAGGGTTTTGCTATAGGGCGTGTGCACTCACCAGAAAGAGAGAGACAGAAAGCAAGAAATCACCCCCCAGGGGGGTTGGCCACACCACAATCCCTTCTCCTCCATTCTCCTCTAAGGATCTCGGGCACACATATACATGCACCCGGCGTGAGTTTAAGCCATCAGGACTGGGACTCGAACCATGGTCAACTACGTGGGAGTCCAGCCATGTAGCCATTATGCCATCTGCTGGTCCCAAGATCTGTATTACATTATTAAGCCAGGCAAATGATTGCCATATCTTGCTTTTGGGAATCCACCAAAAACAGTGCTGAGATTCGTGATGCAGAGGTAACAATTTATTGTATTTAAACATATTTTGTCCTAAGTCTTACTGTATATAATGCTCTGCTGTCAGTCTTCTCTGCAGATGACCACTTCCTGTTTGAATTATCTAATCAGACCTCCTAGCTTTGTGCCAGTTGGCATAAAATTGCAGCAAATGTGCAACATTTTAGATACCTACTGGTGCTGTACATGTTTATAGCCTGAGCCCTTGATCAGTAAAGTGTGTAGGGGTGAAAGCCCTGCAATATCTCTCTGGAAATTTGGCTGATATGACATATATCATCGACAAACTATTCTATAAAATTGCTTAAGATAAGTACATCTCACAATCCAAAAACTCCACTAATTTTTAATTTGTCTAACCTGGTTCCACTTCTTTTTATTCCACAGACACCCTATTTTTGGCCATCAAATTGTTGGGAGCCTGAAAACACGGACTATGGTCAGTGCTGTATCTCTTCCTTTTATTATAGACAGCCAAAGTGTCTGGGTGAACATATACTTTCATCAACTGCTTCTGTCATTGAGAAAAGTAAACCACAACTCTCAACATGGGATTACTATTTTTAACATAGAATTTATGAATGCCCTTATTTGGAAAGTCACCAAATTTATTGGCAACATTTTCTGTGGCATAGTGCCCTTTGCAGTTGTGAAAGAAAAAACTTCTAAATAGGTTAAAGGGCTATAAACAAGTTTAAAAGGGTTATTGTTGTCTTTTCATAGCTCCCTGGTCTACTAGAAAGAATAACAAAGGGCCCAGAGAGCCAAAATTCTAGTTCAACTCTCCCACTTAGCTGTGATTTTTTAGTAAGTCCTTGACTTTCCAAGGCTCCACTTTTCTCACTATTCTATAAAACATCCAATGATTTTCGTAAGTGGAGGAGTGTGTTAAATGTGGAGAGGCCGAATGCAAGTAAAATAAAAGGTATGACAGGAAATTTAAAGCTGATAAATCAAGTTCAGTGAACTTAGAATAAACATGGTTTGACAACTGTCAGTTAAGCTCTTCTAGAAAATAAGCTCCTAATATGTACTTCTCTTATGTAATAGCTTCCTGCAGGCCCATGTCAAAGACAAGACTGGATGGGTTTAAATATTATTTTTGCTAATAGTCATTAGAATTTTTCCTGTGCTGAATGCTGTGGTAAGCAGGTACTGCGATAACAAAGGTGACTAACTTCATCTACAGTTTTGGGTAGCTCACAGGCTAGATGAGAAAGCAGGATTACACCAGAACTATTGTAGCATGAGAAGTGAATGGAACAGTTGTACCAGCAAAGTCATGTGGAAATCTGAAAGAATGCAAGATTGACTTTACACAGGAGAGTGGGATTCCAGAATGATTTTGTCGAAGAAATGATAACATTTGAGCTAAATTTTAGAGGAGAAAGGGATTTTTCGAGGGAGAAATCAGAGCATGCATTTGAAGCAGAAGGGCTAGCTTAATACACAAAGGCAGGAGACACTTTGCAACAACTTGGGTTTCTTTCTATTTTAGGGAGAGGCATCTTTTTAAGAAAATCTAGAAAAATCCATAGTTAGGAAAAAAACAAGAGAGACTTGCCTCATGTTGTTATTTTGACTCTTGAATTTAGTAGTTCATCCAAGAGTGTTCAAATTCTAGTCAGGAGATCCAAACTAACATCTGTCATGGAGAAAAAAAAAATCTAAAAACCAAAATACTGATAAATTAATATAAAGAATAGATTATTCTTTTCCAGTAGTAGGAATGCCAGTTCCTTCATTCAGAGCACATATTCTTCAAAACTGAGGTTTTGGGAGGGACCAGAAGTTAGTGTAATGGCTATGGTGCTGGACTTTCATGCAGTCGACCACGGTTCGCATCCCGGACCCGGTGGCTTAAAACTCATGCCGGGCACATGTGCATGCGTGCTCAAGATCCCGAGAGGAGAATGGAGGAGAAGGGATTACAGTTTGGCCATCCCCCCTGGGGGGGTGATTTCTTGCTTTCTGTCTGGCGAGCACACGTGCCCTATAGCAAAAGCCTCTCAAGAAAAAAAAAAAAAAAAAAACAAAAACACTGAGGTTTTGGAAAATAAGAATTAAAAAGAAAAGAAAAAAATATATTACCGATTTGTGGATCTGAGTTGGAAATTTTTCTAGAGCGTTTATTTTCTCTAACCCACAATGATGCCTGGGGACCATCTCAGTAAAGAATGTTCCATCTAGTGGAGGAAGTCTTGGACATCTGAGGCAGAGGTCATAGAGAAAGACCCAGGTGTTAGAGGCAGACAGCGCTGAGCCCAACACTGTCATAACCACATACCAACAGTGCGACCTAACGTGATCCATGTAACATCTCTGGGCCTCAGGCTGCTTATTTTTCAAATAGAAATAACAATATGGACTTTCTAAAGTTATTGAAATAATTCAAATCAATATGCCTAAATAAACTGGCACTGTCCCTCTCACCTACTCAGTGCATCAAGATTCTCATTTTGGGCATTTCATTCGTATTGCCTGCCATATTCACTGCCTTTGTTCCTGGCGGTAAAGCACATTCTTACTCTCTGTGTTTCTCTCTATTGACCTGCTGTGTTTAACATAAATATGTTCCCAATTAAAGCTCATAATTTGTCACCTTATGGGAGATTTATGTTTTGCTGGTGAGCTTGAGAAAATGACATCACCTGTGTAGCACATCATTTATAGAACAGTCTTTTTAAAGTAGGCCATCCCTTGGGATCAGCAGATGGCATAATTGTTACATTGCTGGACTCCCACATAGTCAACTGTGGTTTGAGTCCTGGATCCAGCAGCTTAAAACTCACGCCAGGTACATGTGTGTGTGTGTGTGTGACTGAAGTCCTGAGAGAAGAACCTCCATTTGTGGAGGGATTGCAGCATGGCCATCCCCCTTTGGGGGTGATTTCTTGCTTTCTGTTTCTTCAGCAAGTGCACACACCCTGTAGTAAAAAACCGCTAAATAAATAAATATGGTAAGTAAGTAAGTCATTCCAGTATGATTAAAATCAGTTATTTTCACATTAACTTTTACTTGTGACCATTGCAGAGGGGCTAATCCTCTAAGCTATCTCCTCAAACCTAGAATCCCAGCTTTTACTAACTGTAGACTTATTCTTTCATTATCGTATTTGGATTTTCCCCTGAAGAAACATATTCTTGTTTCTAGCTTGCTTGGATTATGCCAGTGAAAAACAAAATAATTATTCAATCAGCTATTAGGAGGGAAATGAAAGGGAGAGATCCGATGACCCTCACACACACTGTACTCTTCCTCAGGCAGTGATGCTTTGTCTGCTAGGATTTTTTTTTTCTTTTCAGGTGTGAATAAATTATAGCAGCAATCTAAATTATCCAATTTTCAATCTTCTACTGACATTTGCTTAAAGCACATTATTATAAAACCTGAACCCTTGCTTTGAAAAATACGAATGGTGTGATGTACTTGGGCTATCAGGCCCCAAACATGGTGATTTCTTAGGCTGTATTTTCTAAGACAACTTCAGGAGAGAAGGGAGTTATTGTATGCAGGAGGTGTAAAGAAGAGTTTCTCGGGACCAGCAGTTGGCGTAATGGCTATGTTGCTGGACTCCTATGTAGTTGACCGCAGTTCGAGTCCCAGACCCAGTGGCTTAAACAAATGCCGGGCACGTGTGCGTGCATGCCCAAGATCTCAAGAGGAGAATGGAGGAGAAGGGATTGTGGCGTGGCCATCCCTCCTGAGGGGTGATTTCTCGCTTTCTGTCTCTCTGTCTCTCTCTGTCTTTCTGGCAAGTGCACACGCTCTATAGCATAAACCTCTCAAAAAAAAAAAAAAAAAAAAAAGAAGAAGAAGAATTTCTCTCACTTTCTTAGTATCCTGACTTCTGTTTCTATTACCAATTTGAACTTACTAGGTAGGTTCTGCAGAACATAAACCTCTGTAGATCAGTTCACATAGAAAAATATTTTTCCATGGTTACCTTGGTCTTATAGGAAAATGAAATGTGATGATTATAATAAATTGGACAAGCCAATATGAATGAATATATATATATATATATATATATATATATATACACACACACACACACACACACACATACATATATATTGTTTTTTGCTATAAAGCATGTGTACTCTTTCATGCACATGAGAGAGAGAAAGAGAGAAAGCAAGAAGCGAGAAATCACCTCCCCCAGGGATGGCCACACAATAGTCCCTTCTCCTTCACTCTCTTCTTGACCTGCACACACATGTGCCTTGCATATTTTTCAAGCCAACAGCATTCTTCTCTCAGGATGTTGGGCATACACAAACATATACCCAGCATGTTTTTTTCAAGCCAGCAGGTCTGGGATCAAACCACTCAGCCAGCCATGCGGAATCCAGCCACTCTAATCACCACTCCACCAGCTGGCCCCCGAGTCTACATTTTTATAACTTCCATTCTTTGAAAATTGAGTGGGATTCATAGTATTTTTCTTGCAAATTCTAAAGGCATTCCAGCCCAAGTCAGTCAAAATGAAGTCAAGAATGGACTTACCAGGAGTATTTGCATCATCAGAGGTGATCTGGCATGAAGGGCTTGCAATGAGGGCTGGAGGCCAAAGCAAAATAATTCTTTTTTTCTTCAAAATTTATTCATTTTACATTCATTCACTGTATATCATCACAGCATAGAAGATGTTATTTCCCATTCAGAATACACTGTATACTGGAAAAAAAATTCCTAAAAAGTTTTTTTGATATTTTGGGGGCCAGCAGATAGCATAGTGCTTTTAGGTCACAGGAATCCCACATAGCTGACTGTGGTTCAAGTCCTGGGCCCAGTGGCTTGAAAATCACAACAGGCACATGTGCGTGTGTGCCCAAGATACCAGGAAGGAAATGGAGGAGAAGGGATTGTGGTGTGGCCATCCCTCCTGGAGGGTAATTGTTCACTTTCCCTCTCGCTGTCTCTGTTTCTGTCTCTCTCTCCAGTGAGAACGTGCACCCTAAGACAAAATCCTCCAAAAAAATGGTATTTTGTTTATTATGGACTTCTTTATTAATTTTTGTTTAGATTTTTTTTCATTAAAATGTTACTTATCTTAACTACTGAGTTTTCTTGCACTCCCTTAAATTTTACTCCTGAGGCTCCTGTGTCACTTGCCTTATTCTAGCGACGGAAAGTACATTTGATTTTTAGGTCATCTTAGAAGGCATCAATGGCAAGATGGAGCATGTCAAAATTAGGGCCGATTAAGTCTGAAAAGACAGGCTCAATGAAGACAATTCGAAAGACCTGGGGTAATTAGTCAGAAAAAAAGTTATTATAAAAGAGCTGCAGTGTATGTGGGAGAAAGAGACTTTTCTGGTGTGCATGCCAAAAGCAATACATGATAGTTGCAGAAACAAAGATTTGTCCTAAACATAAGGCCCTTCTGGCAATAAAAATTGTTCAGAAGAGTGCATAATTCCATAGGGTGATGATTTGTGCCTCAGTAAATGTTCAACCAAAGGCCTTTCTTTCTTCTAGAATGTTGTGTACTCTTTCACACTTATGGAGAGAGATCATACTTAATGCCCCTAAGCAGCTAGACAAAGCTAAGTTTTACTTGTCAAAACCACGCTAAAGTAATATTAAAAGGATATTGAGAAATAATACACCTCCATAGATAATAATAAGACACCAGCAAAAAGAAATCATTCTAGTTGGCCAACCACAGCAATTACATGTCAGCATAAAATAATTACAGCAGCTTTGAGGTAAACACTAATTTTTTGTTCAGGGAAAGATTTCAAGTTGGTCATTTACCATTGCTAGGAAGCTTGCTATATCCAAAGTTCTGGATTTACAGGAGGGATCACAAGGAATTTATAATCAATTTAAGAGATCAAATACACAATCGAGTAATGTAAAGTCACGTAAAAATAAACCATAAACAAATGCAAATTTATAGTTCTTACGGCTGCAGAACGCTATCTTCAGCTTTGAATAACTGGCAAATTAACAATGCCTTAAATCTCTGTATACCGATAAATTAATAATTTTAATATTGGCCCATCTGCAGTGGTACCCACTAAGACACGGTGTTCCACAGACTGAAACCACTTGGGGCACCTTGAATGGATTCCCAGTCCAAACTAAAGACTGGGTGTGGTGGCTTGTACCTGAGAAGCTGTTGCAGGTGGATCACACTCTTGAGGCTCACCTGGGCAACACAGTGAGATTCTTTCTGAAACAAGCTGAGCATGGTGGTGTACACCTCTAGTGCCAACTGGGAGATGGAAGTAGGAAGATTGAAACAGTGAATTTCTGCCTCTAAAAAAAAAATAGAAAAAAATCTATGATCTATTCAAGGGGACTTCAAAAAGGTTATGGAAAATGGAATTAAAATACAAAAAAAAAAAAAAAAAAAAAAAAAAAAAAAACCTTTAAAATCCAGACAAAGTTTTTTCATCCTACGCATTTTCTGTGTGATTTTTGAATTCCTCGCCTAGCCTTGGAACACTGAGAATTCAAGATGCTGAAGGAAAATTTTTAAAAAAAGTAATTTTTCTGAAACTAGACATTGTTTCTCAACATTCTTAGCCTTAAATATTGCAGTGCTTTCAGGTATGTTCATCCCATTAACAAAAAAATCGTGGCTTTGTTCCCAGCTGGTTTCCTTTGTCAGTTCCTTTACACAGTCACTTATTTTATAAGAGCTTTGATAGAGCCTCTACAGTTCTATGTTTCAGTCCTCTGTAGAATTTCCCAAGCTTTTGTCACTCACTTTTAATGAATCCATCATAGTATGTCTATTTTTGAAGCCAGGTGTTAGCAGTTCCTACCAGCATGTTCCAGACTGTAGATTTTTAAAAATCAATAGACTTGGGACTAGCAGATAGCATAATGGTTACATTGCTGGACTGCCACTTAGTTAACCCTTGTTCAAGTCCTGGATCTGGTGTGTCTTGAAACTCATGCCAGGCATGTGTGTGTGTCCATGCCCAAAACCCCAAGAGGAGAATGAAGGAGAAGGGATTGCCACATGGCCATTCCCCTGGGGAGTGATTTCTCACTTTCTGTCTCTGTGTGTCTCTCTCTCCTGCAAACGCACACACCCTATAGCAAAAATCTCTCTCAAAAAAAAATTAAAAAATTAACAGATTTTTTTAAGAATCAATTTAAGTTATACAGAAAAATTTATCAGAATATAGAGTTCTCATATACTACCACCATACTACTCCACTTTCCCCTATATGTAACATTTTATGCTAGTTAATTCACTCCTTTGTCAGTATGTAATGCCCGTGTTTGTTCTTGAAATATTTCTTTTTTCTAAAGTCCACTTTGTCTAAAATTAATTTACCTATCTCAGCTTTAATTTGATTAGTATTAATTAGTATGGCAAATCTTTCTTCATCCCTTTACTTTAATCTATCTGTTTCTTTGTATTTAAAGTGAATATCTTGTATGCAGAATATAGTTTAATCCTGTTTTATATTCAGTCTGACAGTCCTAATCTTTTAATGGGTATATACAGACCATTCCATTTTAAATGATTATTAATGTAGTTGGATTAGTGCCTGAAACTATTGTGTTAGTTTGACTGTACAGTCATAGCTATGTATATAACTGTTTTTGTTAGTTTCTTTTTCTTTGTCTCTCTCTTTTTTGAGTTGCACCTTTTTTGCCTTTAAGTGAACATTTTATATGATTCCGTTTTCTCTTCTCTTCTAATGTATTAATTGTATTTCTTTTTACATTTGTTGAGATTCTTTTAAAGAATTATTTAATTAATTTATTTATTTATTTATTTAAGTATTTTAATTTGATGAGGGAGAGACAGAGTGAGAGAGAGAGAGAGAGAGAGAGAGAGAGAGAGAGAGAGAGAGAAAGCAAGCCGCCAGGTCTGGAACTCGAACCGCGGTCAGCCATGTGAGAGTCCAGCATCCCCAATCACCACGCCACCTGCCAGACCCTGATTTTCTTAGTGTTTGCAATATACATTTACAACTAATCCAGATCCACTTTTTAGATAACACTATCCTCTTCGCCTATAATGCAAATACCTTGTAAGAGTATTTCAAGTTTCTCCTCTCACCCAGTCCCTTGTAGAAATGCTGTCATTCCTTTCTTTTAAGCTATAATCACTGAATGCATTGTTGCTATTATAATTTTAAATAAACTTTTATCTGTTAGACCAATTAAGAATATGAAAAGAAGAAATTTTATTTAACCTTCATTTATTCTTCTTCTACTGATTTTCTTATCTTTCAATCCATATGATTTTCCTTTTTTCCTTTTCTCTGAAGAATTCTTTTTCTTTTCTTTTCTTTTTTTTTTTTTTTTTTTTTTTTTAAGAGAGATTTTTGCTATAGGGTACATGTGCTTGCTGGAGAGACAGACTGAAAATGAGAAATGACCTCTTGGGGGGTTATCCATGCTGTAATCACTCCTCCTCTCGGGATTTGGGGTATGCACACGGACTTGTGTTTTAAGCTGCTGAATCTGGCATTTGAACTGTGGTCGACTGTGAGAGTGTCCAGCAATGTAATCATTAGGCCATCTGCTGGTCCCTGAAAAACTTCTTTTAATATTTCTTGCAAAAAAACTCTTTCTGTCAGTAAATTTCCTCAATTTTTGTTTGGTAAAAGTCTCGTTTCTTTCATTTTTAAGGGTAATTCTACAAGATACAATTTTTTTCTTACAACACTTCAATTACTTCACTCTCTTCTTTGTATGCTGATGAGAAATTTGATATAATCCTTATAGTTTGTTCTAAGTAAGGTGTACCCTTCACTCCCTTGCTTTTTTCAAGGTTTTCTCTTTACATTTAGTTTTCTGAAGTTAGAATATATGTCTGGTATAGATTTTCTAATATTTATCTTGTTTGGTGTTATCTAAGGTCCGGTTCTATGATTGGGTATATTAGTTTGCTAAAGACCGCCATAACAAAATAGCCTGTGCTTAAACAAAAGGAGTTTATTTTCTCATATGTCAAGGCAAGCTAGAAGTCCTTTGGAGACTAGAAGTGCAAGAGCAGTTGCTGACAGAGGTTCTCTTGAGGCTTTCTCCTTGGCTTCCAGAAGTCATCTTTTCGCTGTTTCCTCACCTGGTACTTTTTCTGTGCAGGCTTACTCCTGGGCTTTCATCTTCTTATAAGGATATCACTCATATTGGATTGGACCCCACCCTTAACTGCCTCTCAAAGGGCCTTATCTGCAAATCACATTTTGAGGTTACTAGGGTTAAGGCTCCAACATATAAATCTTGGTGGGATGGGTCAGGGCACAGGTCAGTCCATAATAATTTCTGTCATTGATTCAGGGAAATTGTCAAGTCATTATTGCTTCATGTTTCTTAAGTTTTGTCCTCTTTCTATTTCCTTTCTGGTATTCTCATTACATGCATGTTAAACCTTTTGTAATTGTCCCCCTGTTCTTAGATATTTTGATCTTTCTTTCATCTCTATGCATTGTAATTTTAGAAATTTCTTTACTAAAGAATTATTTTTATTTAACTTTATTATTATTATTTTCTAGTTTGATCAGAGAGAGACAAAGAGAGAGAGATAAAGAGAGAGACAGTGAGAAAGGAGTCCACCAGGTCCAGGACTTGAACTGCAGTCAGCCATATGGGAGTCCAGTGCCTTTAACCACCACGCCACCTGCCAGCCCCAGTTTTGGAAATTTCTATGACATATGCTCAACTTCCAGCTGATTCTTTCCTCAGTCACGTCTATTCTATGGGTATTCTTTATTTCTATTACAGTGTTTTTGACTTCTTGTGTTTTCTTATTTTTTTTTCCTTAGCGTTTCCACCTCTCTGCTTATATGAATTATTTGTTCTTGAATGTTGCTCACTTTTTTCATTAGAGTCCTTAGTATTTTGATCATAGTTATTTTTAATTCTGTGTCTAATAATCCTCAAATTTCATTCTATCTGAGTCAGATTCTCATGCTGCTCTGTATTCTCAAACTATATTTTTTGAGTATTTGTCTTTTAATGAGCCTTGAATTTTTTTTTTTTGTTGTTGTTGTTGAAAGCAGAACATGATGTAAAAGATGGAAGAAATCAGGTAATAGACATTTAATGTAAGGCTTTAGGTTTACCTAGCTAGGAGTTAGGCTGTGTTTACTGTTTCTCATACCTGTAGGTTTCAGAGGCTAACATTTCCTCTGATGTCCTTGTTTTTGTGTCTGTCTGCCCCCTAATTATATTGGAGATACCACAGAAACCTCCTTTAAATATGGCCTGAGACATGCGATTTTTTTGGTTGTGTTCATACGTTAATATACAGGAGCCCTATCAATGTGGTAACAAGGTGCAGGGGAAGCAGATGCTTTGTATAATACAATGACTAAGACTTGGTCTTGGGACCAGCAGGTTGCATAATGGTTAAGGCGCCGGACTCCCACATGGCCAACCATGGTTGGAATCCCTGACCTGGTGACTTGAAAATCATGCTGGGGTCATTTATGTGCATGCTCAAAATCCCAGGAAGAAAAT
Organism: Tupaia tana; assembly: GCA_026018925.1. Classification (NCBI taxonomy): domain Eukaryota; kingdom Metazoa; phylum Chordata; class Mammalia; order Scandentia; family Tupaiidae; genus Tupaia; species Tupaia tana. The sequence continues at coordinate 125,324,897 of JAKSZU010000007.1, read as the reverse complement.
GGAAGAGAAGGGATTGCAGCATGGCTATACCTCCTGGGAGTGATTTCTTACTTACCTTCTCACTGTCTCTTCTCAGTGGTGAGTAACAAGCCCTATGGCAAAAACCTTTAAACGAGACAGAACAGAATAAAAAATTCAGTCTTGTAGTGAACCACTTTCTCTGGGATATGTCCCTCAGAAATGCTCCTAGGCTTTTGGCTATCAGTCCCATAGTTGCAATGAAAAGGATAAAATGGGCTGGAGTTGGGAACTTACCTTCCTCTCGGGTAGGTTGGGCTCTGATAATATATATATAATATATATATATATATATATATATATATATATATATATTATATATATATAAGTTTTTTTTTTTTTTTTTGGAGAGGTTTTTGCTATAGGGTGCGTGCACTCGCCAGACAGACAGAGACAGAGACAGAAAGCAAGAAATCATCCCCCGGGGTTATGGCCACGCCGCAATCCCTTCTCCTCCATTCTCCTCTTGGGATCTTGGGCACGCACACACACGCTCCTGGCGTGAGTTTAAGCCACCGGGTCCAGGACTCGAACCACAGTCGACTACATGGGAGTCCAGCAACATAGCCATTACGCTAACTGCTGACCCCTGATAATATAATTTTCCTTAAAGCAGGCCTTAAAAACAGAATACTCTGCTCATATTTCAAAACACATTCCTTTCTCCCCCCATTGTTGGAAGTATGAGGAAATTTTTTCCAGGTCCTTACTGTGAGAAGCTGGTACAGTTTCTGCAGGTAAACTCACAGAAGTACGGTCAGTCCTTTAAAACCACTTTTACCTCCCAAAGTATTTTTTAATGCTTAAATTTGTCCATATTGAATCTCCAGACATCAGTCAGTTGCAGCTTAAATTTTTCTTTCCCAGGACTAGTTTCTCCCAAGATTTCTCTTGCACTGAGTTGTGATTCTCTGTACATCCCTGTCTCTTCAATCGGGAGGTCAGCGATTTGCCCTCTGACCTCAATACTCTGATGGATCGAAGAAGAATTATTGGTTTTTATTTTGTTCAACTATTTTTTGCTTGTGAGGATGGATGGGAGTGAGGATTTCCAAGTTTCTTACATGCCAGAATAGACACCCAGAGAAAAGGATAAATGAAATATGACTAAGCATGTTGTTTCTATTTGTTTTGTTTCTGCTTTTTGCAATTTTATTTTTCCTTAAGGATTTCACATGGGATAGTTTCTGAGTTCACATCTGAAAGTCATGAGATGCTTAAAGTTGGTTACTTCTCCTCCATACATTCTCCCTTCCTGATGAGCTTGGAAAGTGTCTGAAATTCAGCCATTAGCGTCACGGAAAATGCCTCTCTTGAAGTTTTTATTTTCCCTTTCGATTCCCTATCACTTTGTAACTGCCCTGAAACAGAAAAGGAGAGAAACCTGGCACTCAGTCAAGAGTGTGATGAACTGGCAGAGAAATAAAATGAGTGTGTTTATCTAAGCAGGATCCTAACAAGCCTTGCATGTGTTTAAACTTCATGTATATTCTACCATCAACCTGTAAAGAACATAATTACCATGTTGCTATTCCAACAAACTTTCCCCAAAGCTAACCATGATCAGTGGGGTGTTTCTAAATTGATGTGTCCTGGAACAAGATCAGAGGTGGATCCGAAAAGAAAAATTAAACATTGCATCTAACTAGGAATTTCTCATCCTCAATCAAAATCACAGATGCTCTGGGACAACTGACATTTTAAAACACAAAATAAGCAAAATTAAAAATGTCCGAGGATTAAGCCAAATTACAGTAGTGTAATCTAATTTGCAAAAATGCTGGATTCCCATACAGCTCTCTTAAAAAAAAAAAGAAAACTTTCTCCATATTTATTTTTGATTACTCTAGTTATAAAGACTAGTACTAGCATTATAACTTAGTTTGTAAAATAATTACTATGAACTAATTTTAACAAAAATGAACTTCAAACTATGTTCTTAAGAAAAATTTACCTAATAAAATGATGATAACTAACTCATTGTCTAAGAGTATTTTTAAAAGGAACTGGAGCATTTATGACATCTTAAGAATGCAAATTATGGCCCAAATTTTTATTTATAGACTATCCCAAGCTTTTGTCATTTCAAAACCAAAAACTTCCTGATGAAAGGTATAAGTCATTAAAGTTCTGGTTTTAATCTTACTTCTACAAAGAATAAAATAATTTATTCTTGTACCCAGACATACACACACACACATATTGCATATGCATATAAATGTGTTGTTTGTATATTTGCCCCACGTCTATATACAATACACAGTTATACAAATAAAGATAAAAACCATTCCTAAACATAAAATAAGACAACATTAATAAGTTTGGAATATATCCCTAGTTCCTAATCTTAGTCTCTAGAAATGCTCTCTGTTGTGCTGAAAATAGCTTCACAAATTAACTGAGCCACCAGCTTGGAAGTGTCTTGCACCTTGTCTCTCCAAGTGCTGCAACAGGCTTGTGAGATGAATACCTAATGACCTGCGCTGCTGTTCCTGGTTTGGCTCCTTCCCTCCTTTTCCCTAGGAGCATTCAGCTTGTGGTCTTTTCTTTATATCAGCCTATCAGAAAAGATATGAAAAGAGAAAGAGAAGATATTTTTTATTTTATAGAATATTCACTTCTGTATTTATAACTTGAGATCATTTGCAGCTGTAGCTAATTTAATGTTTCTTTTTGTCTTCCATGAGTGAGAGAAATAGCACTCCACTGAGATTTTTTTTTTTTTTTTTGAGAGGTTTTTGCTACGGGTCATGTATGCTCACCAGAGAGACAGACAGACAGACAGTGAGAAATCACCCCTCAGGGGTCCTGGGCACACACGCACACACACCCGGTGTGAGTATAAGCCACTGGGTCCAGGACTTGAACCGCAGTCGACTACATGGGAGTTCAGCAACATAGCCATTACACTAACTGCTGGTCCCTCCACTGAGATGTTGATGCCATCATCCACCCCAAGCTCCAACCGGTCCTGGGTCAGGAGCAGGGAGGTCTCTATACACAAACCCAGAATCTTACCATGTGGGTCAGGGCCTTAGTATTGCATTTTACTGCTATGCCACTGTCCAGCCCCCAGATGTTTAATTCTTATGAATCTAGTTAGTGTCTGTTATTTTGTGTCTTTTTCACTTTTTTGGTCAGGTTTTTGCCATAGGGTGCACATGCTCACCGAAGAGACAGAGAGAGGGAAAGTGAGAAATCATCCCTGGGGGGATGACCATGCTGCAATCTCTTCTCCATTCTTCTCTTGTGGTTTTGGGCACATGTGAACAGGTTCCTGGTATGATTTCCAAGTCTCCCAGTCTGGGACTTGAACTGTGATTGGCCATGTGGGAGTCCAGCACCTTAGCTACCATGCCACTTGCTGATGCCTATTTTACATCTTTACATTATTAATTATATAATAAGAGCAAAAAAACCTACACTAATGAAGCCATAATACACATATATAAATGTGTGTGCACACGTGTGTGTGTGTATTTTGGGGGTGGGAAAGGGATGATTGCTTTGTGTAGAAAGCCCATATTTGGAAGCATTCAAATCCATTACAATTTGAAATTAGCAAAATAAGCAACATCCTACCCAAGAGAGAACCTGATCTGATGCCTTTGCAAGTCATTAGAATGGAGTTTTTTAAAACTGGCATCTCTGAAGTATACCATGCTTCACTCTTTCTCAAAATGTGGCCTTGAATTGCTTGTTTAATTAGGGATGGTTTTAAATATAGATTCCTAGCCTGTTTCCCAACCAATTGAATCTGGACTTCAGTCCAAGTACTGGCATTACTAACAAGCTGTTCTAGATGTACATTAAAGTTTGAAAATCAAAAAGCCACTATTTAGTTTACCAAAGCAAATATTAACATTTGTATTTCTGGTGGTTTTTCATTGTATGTCATTTGAATTGTTATTCCTGTTTTTTAAATTCCATTTTAAATAATAATATATCAGAAATTTGAATAATATTTGACTGCTTGTTTTATACTTTTACATATATCATCTGATTTAATCCCTTACAGAAAATCTTTGAAATGTTGTTAGCCACCTTATACAGATGAAGAAACTGAGTTGGCTAGGAAGAGGACTTAAGTCCGTCTTAGGTAGAAAAAGAATAACCTACTGATAACTGTAAGGTGGCACTGTATAGGCAGCACTGTGGAATAGGAGTGAGGATCTATCAGGGATAGGGGTCTGTCTGTCTTAACAAAGGGTGTATACATAACACACACTTAAACTGTAATGTATACACATGGTTTACTTGGGAAATCATTGGAAGCTTCTAGTCTAAAGATGCCAGTGGAGCAAATATGCTTCATTACATTCTAGGGGATGAATTGAACAATTTATAGTTAATGAAACTAAGGACGATGCAAAATAACCATTAATTTTCAATTTAACACCATGGTCATCGGTCTCTGAAAATTATGACCAATTCAGAGCAACACTGAGGAGCAGTGATAACAAAATACCCTCTTGGAAGATCACTGGCACCCCAGGCTCCCATGGACATCCACTTTCACAACTTGGCAATGTTGCCAAACATTCTGTGACAGTCAGACTTCATAGGAAAGCCTGGATTAGAGCCTTCAGTGAATTCTATCACCTAAACTTGAGTTCAAACATTCCCACTTTTAGTGTAATCTTTGTGCGTCTTGTTGCCTCACACAAATTGCAGGACATACTGAAGAACTGGGGGTTTTTGTTTTGGTTTGGTTTCTTTTTTTTTTTTTTTTTTTTTTTTTTTTTTTTTTTTGGCCTCGGAATGGTGGATTCAGACCTTGTTTTCAGAATCATGAATTTAGTAGTTTGCTTGGATTAACAAACTTTGCCACTCTCAATTTCCCAATTCTTTGGGTAAACTGAGTATTTCTTCTAGTTTTATTGTGAATGATGGGATAATCAGATGTCCTTTTTAGGTGATAACACAGTGGAAACACTTCCAAAGTGATAATTCTGGGGCCAGCAAGTGGTGTCATGATTAAGGTGTTGGACTCCCATGTGGCCAATCATAGTATGAGTCCCTGACCTGGTAGCTTGAAACTAACACCTGGTACGTGTGTGCACATGTGTGTGTTCAAAATCCCAAGAGGAAAATGGAGGAAAGGGTACTGCAGTGTGGCCATCCCCTCTGGGGTTTGATTTCTTGCTTTCTGTCTATCCCATGAGCACACTCACCATATGGCAAAAATCTCAAAAAAAAAAAAAAAAAAAAAAAAAAAAAGAGAGAGAGTAGTAATTCTGATAATTCAAAGGTGAAGAAGAAGCTATTTGGGGGCCTGGATTGGGATGAAGACATTCTGGTTTAGGTGGAACTTCTGCCTGATGGGAAGGGAATGAAAAAGGGGCAATGGGATTTTACCATGTCAGTTTTGTGTGGGGTTGCTGCCTTTCTGTCTCGCTCTGTCTCCGTCTTACGGTGTTTCTTTCACTCATGGAAGAAACTAATTGATTTTAAAAATAAGCAAACAATCAGGGAGAAAAGCTTTCGAAGACCCTCAGCCAGGTTTTGGATTTTGAATTTTTGTAAGAATAGCAACTGCTGTGCTAAAACTCTCCCTTGCCCCAAGATGCCAGTATCAGTGTTAAACCCTCACTCCCTCCAGTCATGGAATGTTGGAGCTAAAGGGAACTGAAAAATCATCAAATTCTGTTATGTCAGGTAATAAGACAGGCGAGTTCCAGAGAAGCTCAGGATTTAGTGAGTGAAGGCTACACCTCTCATTACTGGCCGAGTTTAGAACCCCCTGAAATAACTGGCTAGCTAAGAAGATGCCTGAATCTCTACCTAGTAGAGTATTTCATAAAGATGTTCTATAACTTATTTGTAAGTGGGTGCAACTTTTCCCAGGCTGTTACATATACCAAATGAGTTACTCCATTGTATTTCTAGCATTGTTGTGGAATACATTCTGTCTATTGTGTTTTATGTGATTGACTTGGGCTATGCTTTCTTGCTCTTCCTGGTGTCAGGTTCTTCTTAAGGGAGTTTCTCTTTGAGCAGGAAGTATTTTTGTAAGGCTGCTCAATGTCCTGCTGTTGCTTTCTGGTTTCTTCACAAAGCTTTGGTCAGCTCCTCGCTGCTATAAGGAAAGTGAGAGTGACAACATTTTGTGCACTGGGATCACTGTGCTGCTTGTCCAGTTCCAGTACTAGACCTCAGGCTGGATTCCCTAGAGGGGAAAGAAAAGGACAAGGCTTGCAAAGACTTTTTAGACATGTTTCTGTTCCAGACACATTTTGTTGGCTGAGGAAGAACAATTTATCTGCTAAGGTTATAAGGAGAACCTGGAATTCGTCTGTTCAGGTGGCTCTAGTTCTTAGTTCCAACCATTACATGAAATACCCTGGAGTGGCGGTGTGTCAAGCTGGACTTCTAGGAATGAACTTACCAAGATGCTCCTTTGCAATTGCTGAGTGCATTTTCGAGGTGAAATTCTGTCCAAAGACGGTGCAGCACCCTGAAAGTACATTTCGTGAGATCTCTGTGTAGGCTGGCCAAACACAGAATACACAGATATAGGAGGAGTTATCAGAGAGAAGAGTCCCACAGCCTCTTTTCACCGTGATCAGCATACTGTGGCCAAGATAGAGTAAAAATGAGCCGAGGATTCTTAATAGGCAATAATGCTTGGATAATATTTTCCCACCCATTTTAGAGTTTACAGCTAAATCTCAAACACTATACACTTATACTTGGGATGAGCTTCTTAGATATTTGCTTAGAGATCCTAGTTTCCATCAAGCATTTCCATACCTCTGGCCACTGGAGTGAACATACACACAAAGGAATTTTCTTCTGAAATATGTGTGGTAATACATGTAGTAGGCCCATCCAAGTGTCAGATGGAGACTGGGAAAATGGAAGCTGGAGATTCAGAGCCTCAGCTATTATTTTCACTGACTAATTTGATATGAAACTTGACATGACCAGTTCTGCCAACGCACACCTGCAGGAACTGACTGAACTTCTAGCATGTGCAAAGCATTGTGTTTATGCAATGACGATACCAGAGGTAAGAGAGAAATTAATCCTGATGCACATCATCTTATAGTCATAAAGAGGAAACAGGAGAAGCACAAAAATGAACTTTACACTTCAGCCTATCTCCAGCATGATCTTTTTCTGACCCTTCTTCAACCAGGACATACGTCAGCTCAAGACTGGACCTGCAAACCACAGCACTTCCACTGAGCACCCTGAATGCATTAAATTTCCCCATTCCATGCCCATGATGCATGAGTTTTGGAGTCAACCTGTCTTTTATATCCTGACTTAGAGTCAATGACTTAACTTTTCAGAGCCTCAGTTTCCTCATCTGTAAAGTGGGATTTCAATATCAGATCCCATGTTTTTTAAAAAAAGTTTAATCATTTCTTCCACGGTAAAAAGAGAGTCAAGTCAGGCACCACAAACAAGGTCTTCACACTGTGATCCATCCCCACTTTTAGCTGGCCCGGGCCACAGGCATGTGCACATGCTCCCTGTGCTCAAGGAGGTCCTGAGAGGTGTACCAGGGTCTTTCACATGTGGGTTCAGTTGTGTTACTGCTGCGCCACTTCCTGCTCCCAAATCAGATCCCATTTTACACCCAGAAAAGCATCAGTTACAAATGATTACTCAACCAGTAGTTCCTTCCCTTACTCATTCTGCCCACACCTGCAGATTACTGGTTCTTTCCGTTTCTCTGATCACCTTTATTTAAGGTATTATAAAATCTTTGTCTGTAACAAAAGATTCTTTTACATGTTCTTCATTATGTTTGACATATATTATGTTAACGGAGCAGACAGATAAGAAAATGAGGGTTGCTGTCTCAGTTACAGCTGGATTCATGAAGATGAGATTTTTTTTTCCTGACTTTCTAAAAAAAATGTGGCAAGCACCAATTAACACATAATGCTGTGGCAACAGTCTGAAGTAGATTTTGACTTGCAAATCTTATTATCCTTGTCTTACAATATCTTCACTGGTTTCCTTGGAAACTTTAAATTGATTTTAAGGTGTGCATTCTAAGTTTCAAGGTTCGGAAGCACAGTGATATGGAATATTTTAGCACCTTGTGGTCTTTCATTCTTTTGCCCTCTGAATTGCCAAACATATTAGCTACTGGGAATCTTTCATAGTAGGCACACTGACATGTTTTTGAAGCATTTAAGAGGTTTGTATATTTATCAATGTGGGAAACATTTCAAATACTATTCATTCTATATGGAAATTAGAAAAACTTTAAGTTACCTTTCATGCAGTGTTTCAAAAGTATGTTTATATTTATTCCCCTATATTATTTGTCTTCAGACTAAAGCTAATGTCCTATGTTATCTATCTTGGCTGAATAATAATTAATATTTTGTTTTAGTTAATGCTGTAAACTTTTATAGATGCCTTTGCTTAACTCTTAGAGAAAGAACCATTTTATTTATCCAACTAACACTAAATAGAGGAATAGTATTCTCTTTTAAAGAAGAATTTCTTTTTCTTTCTGTTTTTAGGGAGAGATTTTTGCTATAGTGTCTGTGCACTCGCTAGAGAGACAGAGGGATAGAAAATGAGAAATCATCCCCCAGGGGAGAATGGCCATGCCACAATCCCTTCTCCTCCATTCTCCTCTCAGGAGATGGATACACATGCACACGCGCCTGATATGAGTTTTGAACTCCCAGATCCAGGACTCGAACTGTGGTCGACTACGTGGGAGCACAGCAGTGTAACCATTATGTCATATGCTAGTCCCAAAGCAGGATTTCTAACATTTAGATTTCTATTGTTTAGCCCCTCTAGGCAATTTGGACAACACAGATATTGAAAGATACATAGGAAGGGGAGAGAGAATGAATACTATCTTTTTGCAAAACTGCAGATGACAAGCATATATTATTTCATTTAAAATGCTCGGCTTGTGACTCTAGGTAATTAGATTTACTCCAAAATTACAGAAGGAAATCAGTTTATTTTATACTCTTTGTACTTATAAGTGTGTGTGTGTGTTTGTGTGTGTGTGTGTGTGTGTGTGTGTGTGTGAAGAGGAGCTATTACCTATGGACTGTAAACAAAAATGCATTAAAACATACTTGAAGAAATGATGAAACTATGTATCACTCCTAAGCCTGAGTTTTTTTTCTTGGAGAGGTGTATTGCTTACTTTTAGTTCATATATTAATTATTTTTTAAAAAAATGGATTCCATTCTCTTCTCCATCCTCTCTCCTCCCCAAAGGAGAAAATGACTTTTGTGAGATCTTGAAGCTAAGAGACTCTAAACATACAGACTTTACTTACCTGAAATGAAGATAAGAATGGAGAGTAGTCACCTTTCTAATTAAAAACTAAATGTTGCATGATCCTCAACTAATGATGGGACAGTCACAGAAACACTGTAACTAACATAAGGGAGTCAGAAGACCAACAAGAAATTCACATTAAATAATCTAAATAATATTTTAGATAATTAAAAAGATAGAAATAGAGCTTGAAAATCAGAAAAAAAAATTCTGACATTTTGGAAAAATTCTTTTTTTTTTTTTTTTGGAGAGGTTTTTGCTATAGGGCATGTACCCTCACCAGAAAGACAGAGAGATAGAAAGCGGGAAATCAACCCCCAGGGGGGATAGCCACACCTCATTCCCTTCTCTCAGGATCTTGGGCACTCTCTCTCTCTCTCTCACACACACACACACACACACACACGGCCGGCATGAGTTTAAGCCACCAGGTCCAGGACTCAAACCATGGTCGACCACATGGGAGTCCAGCAACATAGCCATTATGCCAACTGCAGGTCCCGGAAAAATTCTTGAAAGATTTAAGAAACAGCCACTTAGACTTTGCAGTAATACAAAAATACAAATAAGTGTAGTTATTATAATTAAAATCTCAATGAATAAGTTAAAGAGCTGATCCAGTGAATTGGAAGATGATCTAGAATATTATACAGGCAGAGAAGAAGATGGTAAATATGGAGGAGGGGTTAGAGGCATGGAGAAAGGAATAGAAGACCCCAAAGCAAATACATAATAGGAGTTTCAGAAGTAGAGTATTGCAAACAAGCAATATTCAGTGAAGTAATAGTTGAGGCAGTTTTTAGAATTTAAGGAGAACATGAGTCTTCAAATAGCCAAATACGCTGAGTGCCATGTATAATTGGTGAACATTTAAACCTACCAATGGACACATCACAAAAGCCAGGAAAAGAAAAAAAAGAGATTTTACTGTTATAAAAGAAAATTTAAAAACAACAAAAGAGCCAATGCATGAACTAACCCTCCCCCCAAAGTTATTAAGTACTAATGAAAATCAGAAATGAGTAATATTTTCAAATGTTACTGAGAGAAGATGCTAGTTAACCTAGAATCTAATAGCCAAATACAATATCATTCAAATATGGAAACTAAATAAAGATTGAGTTTCTCATTCACAGACCATCACTATGAGATCTGCTAAAGAATCATAAAAAAGGAAATGAAACCAATAAAGAAGGAAATAAATATGAAAAGCAGTGAGGAGCAAAGAAATTGAGAAATGCCTAAGTAAATACTGGGTTTTTCTTTAAGAGTTTTTTTTTGTGTGTTTTTTTTTGTTTGTTTGTTTTTTGTTTGTTTTTTTTTTTTTTTTTTTTTTTTTTTTTTTTTTGCTATAGGGCATATGCACTCACCAGAAAGACAAAGAGAGACAGACAAGCGAGAAATCACCCCCCAGGGGGGATGGCATGCCACAATCCCTTCTTCTCCATTTTCTCCCTGGGATCTTGGACATGCATGCACACAAGCCCACGTGAGTTTAAGACACCAGGTCCAAGACTCAAACCATGGTCGACTACATGGGAGTCCAGCAACATAGTCATTATACCATTTGCTGGTCCCAATAAATATTGTTTTAAAATTACTAATTTGGAAGTTTAAATCAAAGTGGAGCTAAAATAGCAAAGAACAATAATATATCAGTTATAAAAAAAAACTCTTAAATCTCATATGATTGATAACTTAGATTTGATCTTCAAAACAATATGCTCAAGAAGGAAATCACAAAGAAAATTACAAAACAGGCCAGCTGCAGTGGTACAACAGTAATGCCATGGTCCACAACGCTGGAGCCAAATGGAAGGTCCTGGGTTGGGGTCCTGCATCCTTCCTGTACCTGTCTGCAGTGCATGCATGTGCCCAAGAACCTGACTGACGGAGGCTGAGAGTGGATCACAGAATGTAAACCCTGAAAGAAAGAAACTTAAAAAGAAAAGGAAAGGAAAATTACAGAACAGAAGTGGGTTTTGTTTTTCCCTGGAGATATTCACAGATGTTTTAAAGTGTTTAAAGAAACTCTAGATTCAAGGGAACCAGCAGTTAGCGTAATGGCTATGTCGCTGGACTCCCACGTAGTCGACCATGGTTTGCGTCCTGGACCCGGTGGCTTAAAACTCACGCCGGGCGCGTGTGCGTGCGTGCGTGCGTGCGTGCCCAAGATCCCGAGAGGAGAATGGAGGAGAAGGGATTGCGGTGTGACCATCCCCCCTGGGGGGTGATTTCTCGCTTTCTGTCTCTATGTCTCTCTCTGTCTGTCTGGCGAGCGCAAGCGCCCTATAGCGAAACCCCCCCCCCCCAAAAAAAAGAAACTCTAGATTCAAGAGACCATATATCCTCAAATTTCTGGTTTTTTTTTTTAATACAATCTTTCTAAGCATAATAAAGGTTTTCCTATTTAGCAGAAGGCTTTCATATTAAGGAAAATCTTTGCAGTAAAATGTCAGTTTTCAAAATAATATTTTAGAAAATGTTGTGATAAAGTACAGATAAATAATAATTGTGAATGTAACTGAAATCAGTAGAAATTTTTTATAGGAGTCTGAGGATCATAGATTTGACAATATAAATAAATTGTTACAGAGTACATAATGAATGATCCTCAGGATCAGGTCTAGTTGAGGTGGTGCAACTGATACATGAACTCAAGAGGAACAACAGATAGTGCAAATTTCTTCTATAGAAGAGCTTCTCAAATATTTTATTTGATGTTTAGACTCTATTGTGTGGGAGGCTGTGCACCAGCGAGTCTGCCGAGGTTTCTCAGAGAGCAAACAATTGCCATGATTGGTTCCCTCAAAAAACCTGACCTTCGAAACCTTGCTCTGATTGGCCACTAGAATCCCTCAGATTTGCATATCCGGCACCTCATGATTGGTCCAAAAACAACCAATCATAACCTACCGTTTACAACCAATCACGGCCCACTGTTTACAACCAATAATAACCCACGTTTTACGAGCCTTCATTCAACCAATCACGGCCCACCAGCGTGTATATAACCACGATGCCTGGCCCACAATAGCCAGACGACCAGGAAGACAACGAAGATGACACAGAAGACCAGGAAGACGACGACCCTGGAGAGCCTGAAGAGCTGAAACACCTCACAGTCTCCAGACGACCCTGAAGACCCTGAAGAGTTGTAACACTACATCATCTCTGGACGACCCTGAAGAGCTGTGACACCGCGTCGTCTCCGTGCTGCTCACAACAGACGACGCGACCCTAAAGAGTTGTAACACTGCATCGTCTCCACGCTGTACCGTGCTGCCCACAATAAACAAGCAACACTGAAGACACTGTGTCGTCTCCATGCTGTGACACTGCGCCACTTGTCCCGGCTCTCACTCCTTCCCTCAGGAAACCTGTTCGACTGTCCCCCCAGTTGGGACACGTGGCGCCCGAGCAGGGACGGGACACTATTGAATACTTTTTCTTTTTTTTTTTGAAAGAGAGATTTTGTTGGATGTGTGCTTTTGCCAGAGAGACAGAGAGACAGAAAGCAAGAAATCAACCCCCACAGGGAATGGCCATGCCACAGACCCTTCTCTTCCTTTCTCCTCTGAGGATTTTTGGCACATACATACATGCACCCAGAGTGAGTTTTAAGCCACTGGATGCAGGACTTGAACCACGGTCAGCCATGTGGGAGTCCAGTGACGTAACCATTATGCTATCTACTTGTCTTTCCATTGAATACATTTAAGAAAGTGCTTTAACAGTTTTATTTACTATTCTGTAGAATTACATGACTTGCAAATTTTAAAATTTATGTTGAAAACTTTTCAAGTAAAATTAAAAATATGCCCTTTTTTTCAAGTTTATTCTTTAACTCCTCCATGAGAGAGAGAGAGAGAGAGAAAGAGATTGAGAGACACTGAAAGAAATAGAGGGAGACGGGCACCACCAACAGAGTGTTCATACCATGATTTACCCCAGCATCAGACCAGCCCAGATCACGGGTACCCACCACACAAGCCCAGTATGCACAGAGAGGCCTCAGGATATGAGTACAGAACCTTCCCCTTGGGCTCAGCATCACAGAGCATTGTGTTACCACTGTGCCCCTAGATGCCCCTTTGTTTTTGGAGGTGGGTACATAAATAATAACAAAAAAAAATTGAAGTTTAAGAATTGGCCCAGCCCCATGAACTAGTAGTTAAGTGCTGAACATTGGGAACCAGATTTCACCTAGCCTCTGTGGCTCTAATCCTAGACCTGGAAGCTTGAGAAACATGCTGGTCATGTGTGCATGTGTGCCTAAAATCCTGACAGGTGGGAGAAATGGAGAAAAGAAGATTGGGGTGACCATGACTCATTTAGGAGGTTATTTCTCTCTCTTTCTCCTGCATCTCTGGCAATGAAACTGACTAAATAAATAACATTTAACAATCACTTCTATAGAGGGTATCTTTGAAGCAAGGTTGGACATAACACATTTCAGATAGAAGGATATTAAGATCTGTTTTTAGATAGTTTCCAGAAAAGTGTGGTTAAATACTGTTGGAGAGAGATGTTTGGTGTGACATAAGCTGAATAAATGAGGGAAGAGGAAGAAATGAACTCCCGCCATGCTCCTAAATGTCAAAACTCATTTGCTGCTTTACTTAAAGAGTACCTTTTTTTTTTTTTAAGGTTTCTTTGTTCTAATGATTCATCATAAAGGATTTATGTCATAAATACAAAAGATGAATCAAAGAAAAACTCAGTCCTATAGACTCAAAATGCAATGCTCTGAAAGGCAGACTCCCATCGGAAGATTTGCATTCAGAAACCCCTGAGTACACCGGGCATGTACACACCTGTGATCTGGACTGGCTGAAGCTGGGGTGGCTGGTGATATGGAGACCCTACCAGGGGTGCCGTACTGTTGTCGCTTTCTTTGTCATGGGATAAATAGACTTTCTTTAAAAATCAGTTTTTTCATCCCATTGGCTATCTCCCTGAACCATCGTCAACCCAATGCATGTGTACTTGGGAGGGGGTCACTGCGAGAACAGACCCAGGGCTATTTTCAGACTGTCCATCATCTAGAGATGTTCTGTGGTCCAGTTTCGAAATAACCATGAGTTACACCTGAGTGATCTCTATTTAGATAAATAAGAGACCAGGTGGATTATGTTGGAATGAAAAAAAAAATGTAATTCACCCGTCATTAAGATGGCAATGATGTCATGTAGCTTTTGCATTATTTTTATTATTAAAAATTATGCTTCCCACTCTTGCGTTTTTATAATCCATTTCCCACAGATTTTCTTTTAAAAGTTTATTTCTTCTATGAGTGAGAAACACAAAGAAAGACAGACAGAAGGTCTTGATGCTTCAGTCCACCTGCAGCCTCAGCCAGCCCTGGATCATAGGGAGGTTCATGCCAGTGTATTCAGGGAGGTCTCTGGATGTGAACCTGGAACCTTCCTATGAGAAGGTTCTAGGTCTAGGGTTAGAACCACAGAGGACCAGGTGAAATCTGGTTCCCAATAAACCTGGAAATATTTAATTTCAACTATTAAAAGAACACATCTCTTTAGATTAAGTCATAAATAAGATCTGAGCATGGTGCTTTATCACTGCACTATTGCCTGGCCCTGTAAGAGTCCCTCTCTGTCACTCCTCTCATAACCCTCTGGAGTCCCTGTTACAATCTGAACACACCCGAGCATATAGCCAGAGCTCCCCACACTCCAGGTTCAGTCCCCCTGCCCTACCTCGCTTCCCCCTCCTGTCCAGCTACAATCACCTGGCTGCTGGCGTCCCATTTTCAAACATGTCTTGTTTATTTTCTGCAGTTCCCTTGCTTACTTTCAGGGTACTTTCTGTCTGTAGATCTGCCTAGAGCTAGTTCCTTCCTCCAACATAAATCTCAATTCAAGACTCTTCCTAGAGTATTTGCTGTTCATAAAATCTAGTCTTTCTTCCCCTTTTACTCCCTCCCTCCCTCTCCCTAACTCCCTGTCTTAATCTCTATTGCACATTGACTAGTGCTGAACTCAGTGTGTTCTGGACTAATGCCTGCCTCACTGAAAAATTGCTTAATCTCATCCTACCTGATTGCCTCATCTGTAAGGTGGGAAAGTTCATAGCATTACTTCTCAATGTGGCTGGGCAGCTTAAACAAGATAATGCATGTGAAATGTGTGAATAGTATTTGGCACGTGGAAAGGATTGAGTAAATATTGGACATTGTTATTTCTGTTTTCATATTACTCTAGGCTGTGGACAGTACAACATAAGCCCCTAAGAGCAGTGATAGTCCACTGCATTCATCACAGTGTCCCCAGGGCTTATAAAAAGTCTGGTACAAAGTTAAACAAATGAATGTGTTTAATAGCCATACATACCTGTCTCCTCACTTTTTCTTATATTTTTTTCTTCTTAAAGGCAGATGTTCAATGTAAATTTTAGCTCTCATTTTTTAGGGGGTCTAAGCCTTAAAAATTAGTTTTAGCAAATTGACATAGAAAAAAAGAACCATGCAAAGAGTTTTCTGGCTTTAATTTTTAAGACACCAGCTTTGTCTGAATGGCCTCTGATATCTAAATAATTATGATAAAAGAGTTTCCAAACAAAATATGAATGTATAATTTATTTAAAATTCTGTAACAGAATATATGATAAATTTTAGTTATTAAAAACGTTAGGAAATCTGGAGTGAAGATATGCTAATTTCTTCATTACATAAAGAAGAAAACATTAGCGATGTTTAATTTCTGAGGCTAAAAAGTCAAGAAATATATATTTAAGCATTTTTTTAAAGGTAGGAGAATGGCCACTAATGGAATAGTAAAAAGTTTTATTACTTCCTTATTATTAAAGTTTGAAGTAAAGAAAACTTAACTCATAAAGTGGAAGATAGAAAAGAAAGGAGATATATTCACAGAAAGGGTAAGAAAGAAAAAGAGAGATGAGGACCTCAGAAAAGGAAAAACAAACGTAATGCATTCCATCCATTCTTGTAACAGAAACCTGGAAATATTTAAATTCATTAAAAGAACAAGTATCTTTAGATTAAGTCATAAATAACATCCAAGAATATCTGTCTGTCAGAAGGACAAGTAAAACAAACTGACTCATTTAAAATAAATATTGTGGTAAAGATAAAGCAGGCAAATACAAGGAGAAATGAAGTTAGAGATTGCAATATAGATTAAAGAAAAAAAAAAATCCAAGGTAAGAAGTATTCAATGGAGCCAAATCAGTGAGGGGACATCCATAGAAATCTTTTACACTAAAATCTATATTAAAGCTGTCGAAATTACAAGATAATTGGACAGAAACTCTGTAACTGTTGAACTTTAACATACCTCTTTCAAGCCAAATCAGTAAAATATTTAAGTCTGCATTAAGATGAAGATATTCCGACTACATTTCTGGGAGAGTATTATGGGTAGAAATTTGGCAATGTCTTATAAAATCCAAGCTGTGCCTATCACCAGAAACCCCCAATAACATTTGTAGGAGCATATACTAAGAGAAACCTTCACCAAATCATTCGTCATAATAGCTAAGAAAGGAAAAAAAGAGAAAACAACCAAAATCTTTACTAATGGGGTATGAATAAATAATGTGTGCTCTACTTATAGGATAGACTGTAGCAGTTCAGAGAAATGAGCTATATCTATAGTTTCAGCTTGAAATCTCAGTTATGCTGTGTTAAAAAAAAAGCAAGTTGCCGATCATCTACTATTGATTTTACACACACACACACACACACACACACACACACGTGCATACATGTGCATGGGAGAGAAAGAGGCATCCCAGACAGGGTCTCATCACACCACAGTCATCTTTTCTGGCTCTCCAGCTCCGCAGGATCTTAGTGCTTTCAGGCCAACCCAGGGATCCGAACCTGTAGACAGCCCTGTGGCTTCCAGTACTGCAGTTCAGTCTGCTATTGACTGTGCCACCAGGCAAGGCCATCTTACATATATATTTTTATCTCCAATATATAAATGGAGTTTAAGTCTAGTAAGAAAAAGTAAAGGCCAGTTGTGGTGGTACAGTAGTGACTCAACACTCTGCAATGCTGAGGCCACATGGGACGGTGCCGTGTTCACATCCCAAGGTTTCGCCAACATGCCAGGTATGCACGCAAGTACCCATGATCTTGGCTAACCAAAACTGGAGGTGGGTTGTGGTGGAAGATGCTGTGGGGATGTTTCTCTCTATCAGTCAATTAAAAAAATAAAGAAGTAAAAAGAAAAGTCAAATCCTCCAATAGAAAAATTACCAGTCATGAATAGCTAATTCAGCAAAATGACTACCAAATAAATAAATAAATAAACTCAAATGGTTAATAAACATTAATGTTTCACTCAACACATATGTGTTAAACATCTACTATGTGCCAGGTACATTCTAGGCATCCATCTAGGTATCCATCAGTGAACAAAATAGGCAAAATTCTCTGTCCTCATGGAGCTGACATTCACTTGTGTGAGGAAGTGGGGAGGGAAGGACAGCAGGCTCCAGAAAACTAGGCAGTTACCTACATAAATGAATCATTAAATTGTCTGTTATAAAGTAAAAAGTTCTGTGAATTAAAAAGGACAAGGGACTAGGGGGAGAGGCTGGAAGATACCCTGAAGATGATTCAGTTTAGCCCTGGGGGCAGAACCCAAGCTCTCCAGAGAGGGAAAAGAGGGAAGGTCTGGAGGGAGGGCTAGGATGCGGAGCAGGCAGAATGAGAAAGCAATGGGAAAAGAGGTGAGTGGGCACATAGTGGGGAAGCAAGGAATTTGACTTATCCTGGAGAGAGGTGAGATGGGAAGCAGTTGATAAAATGGAGGGTTTTGAGCACAGTAACAATTTGATTAATGTTTCAACAGAACAGCTCTGATTGCTTTACTGGGAATAGACTCTGTAGAGTTGGAGATAGTATGAGATATGCTTATGTATAAATCTGGGGGGATTTAGTTTTAAAGATCAAAAAGGTTCGAAAGGTGTATACTCAGCAATCACACTTCTAAAAAGTCGTGATTTTGGGGCCAGCAGATGGTATGGTGGTTAAGGGTGCTGGACTCCCACATGGCTGACTGCAGTTCAAGTCCTGTACCCGGTGGCTTGCTTTCTCATTTTCTCTCTGTCCCTCTCTGGTCAAATTTTAAAATAAAAAAATAAATAAAACTAAGTAATAATAAAAGTACTGGTTTTTTCTTTATTTTTTTTAATTTGCTAGAGGTCATGTGTGCTTGCCAGAGAGAGAGTGAGAAAGCATCTCCCATATGGGATGGTCACACCACAATCTCCTCAATTTCTCATTCCTTTCAGGATTTTGTCACACACACATGCCCAATATGTTTTTCAAGCTTCTAGGTCTGAGACTTGAACCACAGTCAGCCATGTGAGATTTATCTGCTTAAACATCATGCTACCAGCCTGCCCGAGAAATTAGTCATTTTTAATAATTAAAGATGCATACATACATATGCATGTATGTGTGCATATATGTTTACAAAAATAAGCATTAGCATTTAAACAGCAAAATGATGGGTATGACCCAAACATTCAACAATAGGGCTCGTTTAAAGAAATTATAATGTATCTCAATATTCGATCACCATATAATAATTTTGTAAAGATATTGATATGAAAAGTTAGCAACATTATACTATTAGAGAAAAAAGTTCATGAAATAGCATAGGTAGTAGTACTGACTGAGCACATTTACGTAAATATATGCAGATAATTTTTAATATACTATAGCTATTTGTGTGCACTTTAATGGATATGTGTATGTGCATGTATATTTATACACACACACATATATATGAAAAAATCTAGATGAATATACACCAGAATAAAAAGTGGTATTATAATGATTTTTACTTTAATATTTATATTTTGTATATAATGTGAACATTTACAATGAGTGATTAAGGATTTCAAAGTTTTCAATATTTGAAATATTTTAGGTAAAGCAGCTTGTATACAAATTTCGAGTGGAGTTTTTTTTTTTTTTTTTTTTTTTTGAGAGGTTTTTGCTATAGGGCACGTGCACTCGCCAGACAGACAGAGAGAGACAGAGAGATAGAAAGCGAGAAATCACCCCCCAAGGGGGATGGCCACGCTGCAATCCCTTCTCCTCCATTCCCCTCTCGGAATCTTGGGCATGCACCCACACGCGCCCGGTGTGAGTTTAAGCCACCGGGTCAGAGACTCGAACCGCGGTCAACTACGTGAGAGTCCAGCGACATAGCCATTATGCTAACTGCTGATCCCTCCAGTGGAGTTTTGAATGATGAGCTAGCATATCACTGAGCAGATAGTCATGATTTTCACAGCCATTGCTTATTGTGTTTCTATACAGATGCTCCCGACTTACAATGGTGTTACATCGCATAAACTCATTCAAAGATGGAAAGAAAATAAGTCAAAAATGCATTTAATATCCAGATAAACCCACAGGAAAGCTTAAAAAAGTTCCAAGTGGAATCACTGTTAAGTCGGGGACTATCTGTATTCCATATCATAGATGCTCAGACCTCTGTGTCTTTCTGTTACTCCCATGGGTTCTATTCTCAGGAGAGAAAGTACTATGTGTAGAATTATAGCCATGAATGTGTTAAGTGTTCATAACTCACTGTCAAATCCTTTCTAAGGATACTTTCCCTATTTCTGTGCCTGCCAGCAGTGCTATTTCACTCTTCTATTGCTGTAATAGGTTATTCTCACTTTTTAGAATCATTGCTGTTTTGCTGAGTGCAAAGTGATTTTTGTAACAAGATGTTAACATGGAAATCCAGCCAAAGTGTTAAGTGGATCAAGACCAGATGTGAAAGGGCTGTCCTCCGCTGGCACATGAATGATGACAGTAGTTGCCTTCAGCTCACATCAAGGGTTTCAGGGCAAGACGTTGGCTTGAAGATTGATTTTGTAGCTGTTAGGATATTGTGAGTCATGGCCTCCACCATCTCTTAGTGAAGAGCCAGGGGGCCTGCCCTTCACCTCACAGGCAGTGAGACTTTACAGGTTTACCTAGAGTGCTTGACAGGAATCACTACCTGGGAACACAGTAAACCACAAACTTCCAGCATTGGAATGATGATGTGCAAGAGGCAGGTGGTCCAGCTATGAGGGGAAGAGTTGAAAGGAGGTGATAATGTTTCGTAGCCTTTTTTTTTGAGAGATTTTTTGCTGTAGGGCACATGCCCTTGCTGGAGAGACAGAAAGCAAGAAATCACCCCCCCCCCCACCCCCGAGAAGGGACGTCCATACTGCAATCCTTTCTCCTCCATTCTCTTGGGATTTTGGGCATGCACACACACGTCTGGCAGAACAGAAAGTATTCAAGGGTTATGTTTAAAAAGACTGACTCTCTGTACCTGAGCTTAGATTCCTACATGACTCTAGGTAGGACACTTTCATTTCCTAAATAATTAGGAATTAGCATAAAACACTTGACTGGAGCCAGAGCTTTGACTATGCATTAGTACTCTCCATTTTTCTTTCTTTATTTTTTTTTCTTTTGAGAGGTTTTTGCTATAGGGCGCATGTGTTCACCAGACAGACAGAGAGAGATAGAGAGACAGAAAGCAAGAAATCCCCCCTCCCCAAGAGGGGATGGCCACGCCGCAATCCCTTCTCTTCCATTCTCCTCTCGGGATCATGGCACGCATGCACACGCACCCAGCGTGAGTTTAAGCCACCAGGTCCGGGACTTGAACCACGGTCGACTACATGGGAGTCCAGCGACATAGCCATTATGCTAACTGCTGGTCCCGTACTCTCAGTTTTTCAATCTGTGATGGATTGGGAAATTTTCTGGACTTGAAACTCTCTTTTATTGACTGGGACCTCCTCCGTTGTTTTCTTCTTGCCCAATGCTAATAAAAAATAAAAGTATAAAATGTTCCCATCAACATACTGCAACTGTCAAGACCAGAGTGGTCTAGACTGGTCATGACCTTACTTGCCCTGCCTTCAGCAGTGTCCAAATTATTCCTACTCTGCTAACCCAGATGTTCATCTTTCCCCATTTTTTCACTTTACCTGATCATCTAATGGACACGTAAGGAGATCTTGTTATTTGAGTTGATTTGACTTGTAAAAAATGTCTTATGAAAATATCCTATACATTCATTTTTATTCACCTATTCAGCAAAAATATGTACAACTATTACTTTATGCCAGGCACTGTCTATTCACGCCTTCATTTTGTTCCATAGAGAATTATAGAAAACTGCATTGTAGGATAGCCATATTAAAGGAAGTATAACTTCTTTGTGAGCAATTCCATCACCCCCCCCCGCAAAAAGAAGAAAAATATCTAGTTCTTTAATTTACTTTAATTTATTGATTTACCTAATGGGGCTAGAAATATGTTTCTCAAAAGAAGACTGATTTGGAAAAGAACAAAGATTAAATGACCAAAAATAAAAAAGCAACTACAAGATTACATGGGAGGAGACAGAAAGGAGCGGTAATTGATACAGGGCTCAATTGGGGTTTGAAATTCGATTAAAGATAATTCTATTCTTACTTAATTAGATATATAATATTTGGCCTTCCTCTCATGAAGAGATACCCTTGGGGTATTGCATATACACTACAAATTATTTTACCAGATACTGAAAGTATGTTAGATAGCTCATTAAATTTACAGTCACCACTACAGCAAGAGTTCCTTCAAGAGTGAGCATAAATGATGGCCAATTGGGAAACTAATATACAATGCCCTAATTGTTCTCAGAGTTTGACTTCTGAAAACTAGTAGTAATAGTATAAAAATAAAATTACCTGATAGATTGTGGAAAGATGTGTTCTAAAACTATATTCTGAGTTCTTAGTGCTTTATAGTAATGGTAGCATCATTCCACTATTGGCTCTGTCCTTTGCCTTGACTTTCATACAGGAAACTTTACTGATGAGAAGTTGAGTAAATAGCGTCTATGTTTGCAGTGGTCTCAAGTTTTCTGTGTAGCATCTTTCCTCAATGATAGTGGGGACTTCATTATCTAAAACTAAAGGTGGTACAGCTTACTGCAAAAGTAGTGTTTATAAAGCATTGTCACAGAGTTAGACTTCCAGAAATTAATATTTGATGATCCTTGTCCCCTAAATTTATTCAGCAACTAGAATAGATACATTTATCTTGAATTTTAATATAATATTTAATGGAAAAATAACAAAAGAATATTCTGGGAATTGGGACTATACCATAGAGCTCTGAATTTCTTTCTTTTTTAAAAAATAAAAAATTGCTATAGGGCATGTGTGCACTAGCTGGAGAGGGACGGAGAGAGAGTGAAAGTGAGACAACACCCTTTGGGGTATGACCATGCTGCAATCCCTTCTTCTCCATTCTCCTTTTAGGATTTTAGGCAGGCACTCACACACATCCAATGTGTTTTGCAAGCAACCAGTTTCAGGACTGAACCTCACAGTTGTCCGTATGGGATCCAGCCCCCTTAACCACCACACCACCAGTTGGCCTTGAATGTCTTGATAGTATCACAGTCTCAAGGATACTCTCAAGTAACTAAAGAAATTTGCTTGGTGGCAACAACTGCTGTCACTATCTTTTCCTCCCTCATTACTCATCTTGTAAATTTGCTGCCCAAATGGACTGTATGTGGCAGCCAAGGACACAGAGGCCTCAGGAAATGGTATTAAAAGGCTGTGTATTCTAGGTAGGTAAGATGTTGCATTCTCCTCCTAGTGACACAATAATTGATTAGTGATTTACTTTTGTGACAGGAAGCAAAAAAGATGCCATGAAGCCTTCATTCACAATAACAGATCCCTTCAGTTGACAGTACAATCTGGAAATAATTGAATATGCCAATCATGAATCCCTCTTCATATAATTTTTTTGTATAAAACAATTTTATTAGCATATCTAGATTTTTCCGTTTGTTTGATCTCTTTTGAAAGACTTCTCCCTTATTCATTGAGTATTCTAAAATGGTGACAATGATTTAATAAAAATAAAGAAACGGTCACCAAGTTTCTTAACATGACTGTTTTCTTATGACATGACAAGGGTCATTATGTTTGAATTTTAATAATAATACTAAAACACTATTTATTTATGTCTGTCTAAAAAATGATAAAAATAGAAAATTGTCACTTGAGAAAGTGACAAGTGTCATAATGCTCCATTTTATTTCTAGTATCTCAGTGTTAGTAAGCAAGTGAGAAATGATTTTCTTTTTCCCTTTCAGCGGTGTACCTCTGTAAGAGAACAATGCAAAACAAGGCAAGGCTGGAGCTAGCAGACTACGAAGCTGTAAGTACCAACTTTTTGGTAAACCAAATCCTAAGTGAACAGAAAAAAAGGTGTATGGTTATTTCTAGGCATGTTGTTAAACTTGTGTAGATCTAAAGGAAGAGATTTCCAGGAATCAGGCAGCACAGTGGCTTATAAATCCCTGTTTGTTTGCTTCCTTTCTTCACATTGAGGATGGCGGAGACCTAAATACACAAATTCAAGGAGAAGGGGGAAGCACATCTTATTATCTAAAATTAGCATACCGGAAAGACTTCAGATATATAGTGCTGTACTGAAGATACCACATTCCATGAATTAAAATGATTTATACTGAGAATGTGGATTTTGTGGGACCATTGGATTTGTTGCCATCAACAGATAAAGTCAATCTAAGAGTAATTTGTTAGATGTTTACTACATCGTGGTTTGCCAAGGTCAAATCATTGTGTAGGAATGGTTCTACATTCATTATCAGGACCTGGCTAGACTGACTGAATCAGCAGTAGGCATGTATTACTCTCCCTTTCCTCCATAAACTGGGCACAGAAAATTCCAGTGGGTTAGTCTTACACACTTTTTTTCATCCAAGGTAATTTTATTATTTTGCAGAAACTTGATTGGATGTTTAGTTGTGTTCTCTACTTATTTATAAAAGCTACTGTTTATAACACAGTTTTTGTTTGTTTGTTTTTTCTAACACTATCAATAAGATTAGCTGAATTCAGTGAGCAGAATGTATTGTTGAGAACAAAAGTACACTTAATGCTTTAGACAGTCTGTACTCGTTTCCCTAACAAATACATGTGGTAAGTAAGCTAGAAGGGAGCAGTGGAGATGAGCACCTGAATGTCTTCCCCATGGTTTATGTTTCAGGAAAGTCTGGCCAGGCTGCAGAGAGCATTTGCCCGCAAGTGGGAGTTCATTTTTATGCAAGCAGAAGCACAAGCAAAGTGAGTCCTTGTGAGTCTTTTGGAAGATTTGTTCAAGTTGTAACTTTTTATCCAGAGATGCACTACAATTAACACTACTTATTATTTGCTGTTATGATGTTGACAGAGTGGACAAGAAGAGAGACAAGATCGAAAGGAAGATCCTTGATAGCCAAGAGAGAGCATTCTGGGACGTACACAGGCCTGTGGTAAGCAAGCATGCCAACACTGTCTTGAATCCATATTTCGTTTTTGGCAAATGAGGGATGAACTGCAACAAGAAGACAAAGACTATGGTAACCTCGTGTACACGTCCCATGTATCGTGTTGAATTACGTAAAAGAACTCCATTTTTATGTAATGTGACCAGAGTTCCATAGTGTAAAATTTAATTTATAAAAACTATGTCTTTTGAGCCAGCCAGTGGTGTGGTGGTTAAGGTGGCTAAATCCCACATGGCCAACTTCACAGTTTGAATCTTGGACCTGGTGGCTTGAAAATCACACTAGGCGCACATGTGCATGCACGCTCAAAATCCTGAGAAGAGAATGGAGGAGAGATTGCAGCATGGCCATCCCCCCTGAGGAGGATTTCTTACTTTCTCTTTCTCATTTTATCGCTTTCTCTGTCCAGTAAGTGCATGTTCCCCAAAGCAAAAACTAAAAATTGGAATCAAACAAACAAAAGAACTATGTCTTTTTTCGCCATGACCTTCCTTAATGACTACTCTTGGCAGTTGAGGTGTTCAGTGTTTCTATATACACTTGAATGAAAAACTACTGCAACAAAGGAACTTGCCATGGCTTACTATTTACATTTTTCTGACTTAATTTTATTTATTTATTTATTTATTTATTTTTCGAGAGGTTTTTGCTATATAGGGCGCATGCACTCGCCAGACAGACAGAGACAGAGACAGAGACAGAAAGTGAGAAATCACCCCCCAGGGGGGATGGCCATGCCGCAATCCCTTCTCCGCCATTCTCCTCTTGGGATCTTGGGCACACAGGCACATGCGCCCGGCGTGAGTTTTAAGCCACCGGGTCTGGGACACGAACCGCGGTCGACTACATGAGAGTTCAGCCACATAGCCATTACGCTGCCTTCTGGTCCCTCTGGCTTAATTTTAAAAGTATAAGTCAAAATATTATTCCTTCCCCATTTTTTTAAACCTACTAATAACTTGCTTTGGTTATCAGTTTTCCTATACTAGCATTTCATATGGATCAAATTCAAATAGGCTTGTATTACTAATGAAGTACATTGAATCTGTATGCAATAATTTAGCTGGTGTTCTTCCTTAATAGCACTAAACTCTGTGCCCCATAGTAATAAATAATGAATGTCCTTAATTAATATCAGAAAAGTTGTGAAAGTAATTAAGCAATGGTTATAAGCATCCAATAGATAGTATTTCTAACCTCATACACAGGGGTAGCTCAAAAAGTCAGTGGAAAAATTGAATTAAAAATACAGGTTTATTTTGGTGCAGTCACATTTTGAAATCCATGCAAAGATTTTTAATATCTATGTCCTCATGGATATAGAAGAGTTTTTGAAGACTTTTTATATTGTTCCCTATTGTGATAGTATATCTTTTTCTTCTCTAAGTTTATTTAAATTCAGGCAAGGCCCTAGAAAATAATATGTACATAAGTTAGTTAGAATACATAACAGGTTTACAGATAGGAGACAAATCAAGATGATAAGGACACCTTGAAAGTTTCCTCTCAACCACCTTCAGAATCAGACTGAAATAGAAAGACACTAAAGGTTTGCTCATATGTGTATGTATTTCAGTTTCAGCTAGCTATACAATGATTATATTCTCTATTGAATTCGCTCTCTTTTGAACTCTCAAAAGATTAGAATTGAGAGTTAACTGGCTTCTCAAAAATTCGGGTTGAGTTTTAATGTTCCCAGTGGAAGACTATGAGATCACTGCATAGCTATTATAAGAATACCAAGTAGGATTATTTGTTCATTTGTTTTAAGCTAACTCTGGAAACCAGTCAATGCATTATATTCCCATGTTTATGCACTGCATGCCCCCTTGGACATCTGGTGGCCCACAGTTTACCTGCTGGGATATTGATGATCCAGATGTTTGGACGTTTAATGGTATCTCGCGTTCCTTATATACCATTCTCATTCTGGGGGGTTATTTTCTCAGTATTTTTGGTACATTTTTCAAGGTCAGAGGTTCTATCCTCTACATCTGAGATTCAATCTTATTCATGATCTAATCTGCTTTTAATATTTTCAAGGGAGGTTTTGATTTCCTGTATTACAGCCTTTATCTCTAACAATTTTGTTTGATTCTTTTTTATGGTATGTATTTCCTCTTTTAGATTGTACAAGAACTTCTTCACCTCCTGGAACTCATTGTCTCTTTTCTCCTGCATCTTGTGGAGTTCATTGTCTCTCTTCTCTTGCATCTCTGTTAGCTTTGTCACTATGAATATTTTAAATTTTTTATCTGACATTTCCATGAGTTCCCTTATATTGTCTGTGGAGGATGAGGAGTTATTCTTATCCCTTGGGGGGGAGATATTTTCTTGGCTTCTCATATTTCTCATGCCTTTGTGGTGGTTTTTGGTCATCTGATGGATTATACATTTTTTCCTAGTTTTTAGAGTTAAATCTGAGCATTCAGAGGCATGTAGGAGGAGATGATCTGCAATCTTTAAGAAGTACAATTTTTTTCTCTTGTATAGCAGATTCCATGGAAATTAAGGATTACTCTGACCCTGGCTAGATCTAGGAGTATGAGGTGAAGTCTGGGCATAAAATCTTCAGTTGGCCTAGACCCTGAAAGGGGACGGTCAGAACTCAAATATAGATGACTGGTGATTGACTTGTCCTGGCTAGATCGGACGGGAGGGGGGCGGGGGTGGGTGGGAAGGAGGGTGAAATCTCATTCAATTTACATGACCTGGATCTTGGCAACCCAAGAGGACTCACTCCGTGCCAGTTTCTCGACATTGCCCACCTTTATTCCATACCTAAGACTGTCATGCTCTCAGAGCATATAAATTGATCCCGACTCAACACACATCTTGACTCCATTGCCTAAGAATTACTCAGCCAATCCCTGACCTTTGTGTGCCCCTGGTAGAGGCAGAACCCTCCATAATTGTTTTCCTCTCTATCCAGGGTAAGACGGGATCATGCCCTCTGTGTTTCACACCAGCAAGGAGCACACATGAGTGTTTTCCATGTGGTCCCCTGCAACTCCCTTCAATGAACTTCCAATTGGAAAGTTATCACAAAGAGTATCTGGAGGTCATTGACTCCATCTTGTTTTCAACTAGAAGATGCCACAACACAATCCTTTCCTCTCCATTTTTCCTCTTTGGATTTTAGGAATGTACCCACACACAGCCAGTGTGTTTTTCCAGCCTCCAGGTCCAGAACTCCAATCAGGCAGTCAGCCATGTGGAATCCAGCCAACCTAACTACCACATCACAAGCTAACTCCAAAAATAAATTCACATTTTAATTCTGTTTTGTATGAACTTTTTGACATTTCTCTGTCTATATCAGCTGTCCCCAACCTTTTTGGCACCAGAGACCAGTTCGATGGAAGACAGTTTTTCCCCAAATGGGGAAGGGGTAGGGGAGAGCAGAGGGGTGGAGAAGTTGAGGGTGAGTTAAGAATATTGTATTTATTGTGCACTTTATTTCTATTTTTGTTACATACTAAAATATAATGAAATAAGCATACAGCTCACCATAATGCAGTATTTGCAGCTGCTCCCCAGTGCTAGCATCATCACCTCAGCTCCACCTCAGATCATCAGGCATTAGATTCTCATAAGGACCATACAACCTAGATCCCTTGCATGTGCAGTTCACAATAGGGCTAACACTCCTGTGAGAGTCTAATGCCACCACTGATCTGACAAGAGGCAGAGTTCAGGCAGTAATGCAAGTTATGGAGAGTGGCAGTGATTGCTTGCTTGTTGCTCACCTCCTGCTATATGACCCAGTGCCAGCACTGGTCCATGGCCTGTGGGCTAGAGACTCTTGATCCACACGATGTTCCCTGTAGGAGTTCCAGAAAGGAAGTTCCAGATGTGTACCCCTAAGACCTGACTGGATATTAGGATACTCTATAATCTCCAAGGATTTCTATATATTTGCCATTTCTAAACTTGATATGATACTTTGAAATTTGGTAGCACATCAAGTAACTGTTCTTTTCTTCTTGTGAAAAAATAGAACCAATTTTTGAAACTGTATTGTCTGTTTCTGGCTGTTGGTACTGTGAAGAATGGTGTTAAATTTTCAAATAATCTTCATCATTGGCTTCATTACTTCAAATGTTGGCAATGTAGTTTTTGTGTGAGTCTGGACCAAGAAGTTACATCTTATGTTCGAGAAAGTGTTACAATAAAAATATCATATTGGCTATAATTATTTAATGTCGATAACTTATTTGATTATCATGAGGAAGCAATGCCTCTAAAAATTTCTCTTTTCTACATACTTATTTCTGATAATATTTTTCTTTTTCTACTACTAAGAGAAGTGATCACAACTTAGATATATTCTGTAAGGCAGACAATATCTTCTTCAGAAAAAAAATATATATTTAGTATTTTTTATGAGTAATTTGGGTCTCAAAATCTCTTTCAATATGCATGTAATTATATTATCTTAATTTATTCATATGGAATTTTACATTTTATTTCCTCCTTTTAAAATAAAATGTACTAGAAAAGATTTGTGTAATTGTACGGTTACCCTCAACAGCCTTCATTAATGCGTAACATTTCACTACAAACTATTATCACACATGACAGAGTAATCACAAACAATATTACTTGTAAGATAGATTATCTAAAATTAGTCCTTTTCTTCAATTCTCATGTTCATGAAAAGTGTCACTTTTTTTTTGGAGACATTTTTGCTATAGGGTGCATGCACTCACCAGAAAGGCAGAGAGAGACAGAGAGACAGAAAGCAAGAAATCACCCCCCAGGAGGATGGCCACACCACAGTCCCTTCTCCTCTATTCTCCTCTCAAGATCTTGGGGCTGCTCACACATGCACCCGGTGTGAGTTTAAGCCACCGGGTTTGGGATTCGAACCACGGTCAACTATATGGGAGTCCAGTGGCATAGCCATTGCACCAACTGCTCATCCCAAAAAGTATCACTTAAAGCAACAAAAAGCTCAGAGAGTCCTAAGACTTCATTACCGACTGTGTGCCTGAGAGACAAAGAAATGCCGCTTTCATATTGATGTTTCCCTTGTTGTCCTAGTTGATTCTCAGTTACCTTTGATTGAGAGGGAGGAGAGTGAGGTTTGCCTTCTTGGGTTCCTGCAGCTTGCTTCCCACAGAGGAGAGGCAACATCCTGGAGAATCAATGCCTCTGTCTCCACAATGTTAAGAAAGAAAATGGGCTGTAGAAAATAACAATTTATTAGCACCTAGAGAACACTTGCCAGGTGCCAGGCACTATTCTTAACACTTCATATAAATTGGCTCATGCAGTCCTCACAACTCCACAGGCAGTATTGTTATCATCCTCTCTTCCCAGATAATGACTCTCAGACACAGGACATCCAAGTTACACAGGGTCCCAGAACTGCTAAGAAGTGCTAAGTGGGGAAACCAGTGTTGAAAGCATGTGGTCTGGCCCCAGCGCTTAGGCTCTTCCTCACAATATTTTGCCTGTTGGTAAAGCCAAGTATCGGTGCAGAATGTGATCACATACATTTTAATTCTCACATTCTTAGGATAGCATTAATTTCTTAAGTGTATTTATTTATTCCTTCCATGAGAAAGACAGAGAGACAGGTATCTCCAACAGGGTCTCCATGTGGCAGTCCACCCATAGTTTTATCTGGCCTACATCACAGGCACACGTATGTGTGCTCAGCTGCTAAGAGAGGCCCTGGGATGCAAACTCAGGACCTTTTCCATGTGGGTCCTGCTGTGGTACTATGATGCCCTCATCTGGCCCCTAGGTTGGCACTGATTTTATCCCCATTTCATAGGTATGGAAATGGAAGTATAGAGAGATTGAGTGTTGTTTTATTTTCCTCTCGGGTGTGTTCTCCTTTAGGGGGAGCCAGGAATGAACTCAGGTGTTCCATGTTGCACCTCATTGCTCCTCCCACTTTCTCAGGGTGCTGCCAGAAGCCAGGCTAGACCTAAGGTTGACATGACGGGTTTTGGAGGAAAGCAATTAGGATGAGTCAGTTAGGATTTATAATAAACCAAAGAAAAGGGGGACCAGCAGTTAGCATAATGGCTATGTCGCTGGACTCCCATGTAGTTGACCATGGTTCGAGTCCTGGACCCGGTGGCTTAAACTCACGCCAGGGCACGTGTGTGTGCATGCCCAAGATCCCGAGAGGAGAATGGAAGAGAAGGGATTGAGGCATGGCCATCCCCACTGGGGGGGTGATTTCTCGCTTTCTGTCTCTGTCTCTCTCTGTCTTTCTGGTGAGCGCACGCACCCTATAGTGAAAACCTCTCCAAAATAAATAAATAAATAAAATAAACCAAAGAAAAGGAAAGCTGGAACTTGTTCAATGAAACCAACTAAGTTAAAGGAAACATAAAATGGGGCCTTTTCAATGATAGTCTTATCTAGTAATCACACACCACATGGTAGAATTATGCTGGAAAAACCTAGATGAGGAAAAGAGAGAGAACAGGGAGTATTATTATTGGAATATACTAGAGGGTCCTGTACAAGGAAGTGGATGGTGACTTTCTAATGGATAGCACAATGGGGACAGGCGTCACCTGGATTAGAGAGCTCACCTTCTGTTTAGATTTGAGTATGTTTTAATATCTAACTAGTCTAGACTCTCTCACCTGACCCTATCTCTCACTCATTGCTCTTCGTTTTAAGTTTTTTCAGTTTTTTTTTTTCATATGAACTTTGAAACTAATTCTCTAGCCCAAGAAAGGCCATTTTAACATTTTAATTGGAATATTTTAAACTGATAAAAACCTGGAAGAATTGAGTTCTTCATGAAGTTGAGTCATCTTATCCATTTGTTCATACCTGCTTTTATGTCATGCAGGAGCACCTTAAATTTTCCTCACGTGGTTTTATACATTTCTTGATTTGTTTCTTCTTTAAAAACAAAAGCAAAAAACAACCATCTTATTTTGTCGTGATAAGTGGAATTTTCTATTGAAATATAAATATATATTAATTAAAAAATTACTATATATAATTAAGAAATTAGGTCCAGCCTGTGACCTGGTGACTGAGGCAGTGGATCCCACATGGCTGACTATGCAGTTTGAGTCCCAGATTCGGTGGCTTGGAAAAACGTGCTGGGTGCATGTGCATGCCCAAAATCTTGCAGGGAGGGAGGGAGAGAGGAGAAGGGATTGTAGTATAGCTGTGCCCTGTGAGGGTGGGGGTGCTTTCTTTCTTTCCCTCTCTCTCTCTCTGTGTCTCCTTCCATGGAGTACACACACCTTCTGGGGGAAAAAAGACATTAATTCATATTTTATATAGCTTCAATCTTCAAACAGTTTGTCTTATTCTCCCATTCTACTACTAAAAATTATTGTGTATCCCAAAAAGTTTTGGTCTATATGGGTTTTATCTATTGATATTTGCCATATTAACATTAAAATGAAGGGATTTAAAAATAGTTATTTACTCATTTTAAGATAACAATAAGGGGTCAGACAGTTATGCAGTGGTAACTGAACAGTCTGACCCACATGGAAAGGTTCCAGATTTGTGTCTGAAAAAGCTTCTAAACATGCTGGATGCATGTATGCCCATGACCTTCTGCACATGCATGGTACACAAATGTTCATGATCTGATTGAGGCTAGGGACAGATTGTGGCATGAGGACCCTTTTGGCAGTATATGTGCTTCTCTGTATCTCTCTTGCTCAGAGAAGAAGTGAACAAGCTTAAAAGAAACATAAGGTAACAATGAGATGCCAATGACATAATTAGCATAATTTTAATGAAAGATTGGCATATTTTCCAAACAAAAATTAGTAGGAAGAATGGCATTGTTTCATACACTTGCAAATCCCCTTTATCTTGAGTTTACTGGAAGTTGGTTGTGTCGTCATGTCTCGTTTTCCATTCAATTTCTAGCTATGTCATATGTCATTCAACCTTTGGGAAAACCTAATGTACATTCATGAAAGAATCACAGTGAAAAAAGGCAAATAATGTCTTAATATCTTAATAGAAATAACCTTCATCTTGCAAAACCCCTGAAAGAGAATTACTGTTGTAGTGTGTTTGTTTTTACAAATAGGAAAGAGTGATAAATTACTTCTCAAAGATTTTTTTTCCACTGTTTGGTATATCTATTAATAATATATGAATTCTGTAAGTGGATTTTCTAATGTTGAATGATCCTTGACATTCCAGAATAAATAAGCCCTTCTTGGTCATGCATTTCTTAATGTGATGCTAGATTTTGATTATTTATGTTTCTTTAGAATTTTGACATGCACATGTACATATGAAAGTAAAATTGGCTTGTATTAGATATCAAATTGACTTTTATAACAAAACTTTACTGTAAAGAATGGTAATGATATTTATTTGGGGCATACTCTTCCATAATTGAGAAAATCTTCCTGCAGAATGTATGTTATTTTTCCAATCTAGAGATATCTGATGAGGAAGAGGTTGGGGAGGGAAATATTTCATCAGGAGCTAAATGCCCAAGTGATGGATTACACAAAGATTCTCACTTTTCTTTTTATTCCTCCCACTGTGTAAAGTCTGAACATAGTGGCTTTTCTCCATTTATATTTTCTCTGTTTCAAATACTGAAGAACTAGCTCAGCTATGACAGTTTTATGTAGAGCAGTGTTCAAGAGATCAACTGTAGCAAAAAAAGATTTGGCTCAGATATCAACTTCCTTCTTAGGTGAGATTTCACTAAATGTCTCCAAGTCTCAGACACCTCATTTGAAATGGGGATGATAATACCTATTTCATAGGACTGTCGTGTACACATGGAAATAATATATGCAAATTACTTAGAACAGTACCTGGCTTGTAGACATCATTCAGATATTGAAGTTATTTTAGCAATTGTGCTCTTGAAAGGAGAAAAGAAGGCAAGGGTTAAGGGATTGTAGAAAAGGTAACTATAGCTATGACCAGTTATAATCAGGGAAGACTTTCGGGAATCAGAAGAGTTGGAGTTGAAGTTTAGAGTATGTATATTAGTTATCTATTGCTGCATAACAATTTATCCCAATATGTAGCAGCATAAAACAAATATTTACTACTGTAAATAGCTTCTGGGGGCCAGCAGTTAGCGTAATGGCTATGTCGCTGGACTCCCATATAGTCAACCGCGGTTCGAGTCCCGGACCCAGTGGCTTAAACTCATGCCAGGCGTGTGTGCGTGCGTGCCCAAGATCCCAAGAGGAGAATGGAGGAGAAGGGATTGTGGCGTGGCTATCCCCCCTGGGGGATGATTTCTTGCTTTCTATCTCTCTGTCTCTCTCTGTTTGGCGAGCACACACGCCCTATAGCAAAAAAAAAAAAAAAAAAAAAAAAAAAGCTTCTGAGTGCCAGGAACCCAGGAGTGACATTCTAGAGTGGTTCTGGCCCAAGGTTCCTCATGAGGCATCTTTCAAGTTGTTGACTGGAGCTGTAGCTGTAGGAACTGATGCTGAAGGACTTGATGGTCCTCCTCAGTAATGTGATGGTTGGCAAGAGGCTTCAGTTCCTGGTCACGTGGACCTCTCCATAACAGTGTCCAAGATATGGCTTCCCCAATATCACCCCAAATTAGAAAAACAGCCCAGGTCTGAAATCTCAGTCTTCTATAGCCTGACCTCAGAAGTGGCATGCTGTGACTTCTGCCATTGGCTACTGTTTACACAATGTGCTGTGTAATATGGTTGCACCATCCTACCCTGGTCTACTGAGTGCAGGGACTGTACAAGAGCCTGAGCACAGGAGGAGGAGGGCATTAGGGACCATTGTGCCTCCATTATCTCTCCAACTGCCACAGCAGAATTTGGGTAATTGAAAGATTTGGAAATGTGGTGGAAAAAAATCAAACAAGGTCAGACCTTAGTGTGACTAAAGTTCCTACTATTACAATATGTGTCCTATTTAATGGGCCCACCTCTAAGCAGAAGGTGGAGATTCAGGCCAGATCATTGGAGGGAAGTGACTCTATATGCTTCTCACAATGGCACCAGGTGATTTCTGTGCCAAATTCCTGAAGTAAAGACATGTAGGACTAATTCCTAAAGAATGCCTCTCACTACCCATGTTAACTTTTAATATTTAATCTACCTTAACTTTATTTTCTACAAGTTTTTAAGCAGAGCTAATAATCCCTTACATAATTTTGAGAAAAGCGAAACTTTCAAGATACGTATGAAATCACCTTATATGGATGATAAATGAGTTTTATTATTGGGAATGAGATGAGAGGCATGAGGTAGTATTTATCCCCTATAAGAAAGCAGACTGGACCTGACTCTATATTCACCCCTCAGTCTTGTTCCAGGCACATAGTGGACCCTCAGTGGACATATTGTAAATTCATAAGCAAATAATAATACCTGCTTTTTCTGAACCCTGCATCTATCATTTTGAACGATGCTGAACACACTGACTTAATTTAAACAGCACACTATCTCCTACCCCTTTTTCTTTAGTTCTGACATGCTCACTGGAGAAAGAAAGAGGGAAAGTGAGAGAGCATCCCCCATGGAGAATGGTCACATCACAACCCCTTCTCCTCCATTTCTGCATGCTCAAGTGCCCGGCATGTTTCTCAGGCTGCTGAATCAAGATCTTGAGCTGCACGACCAGCCATGTGGGATCAGCTGCTTTACCCACCATGCTACAGGATGACCCACACACAGGCTTTTATATCACAGGGCTCTAATATTTGAACCAGCCAAAGCATCAGTGATCAGATTAGAGGTAACATAACTTTGCCAGTTATTCTGAAACCTGTCAGTTTCTGGCAGTCACATAGCTGCTCAAGCTATTACGGTGTTCTAACTACGTCACTCCACAGAAACCCATATAAAATGTGTACCACCCAAACTTCCTCTCTACCAAATGCGAGGTAATGAGAAGTGTGGATGTGGATGACATTTACATTGATAGAACCCATATAGTAGTAACTGGTTACTAAAACTTTTTATATTCACTATGTCACTTACTCTTTACAGAGACCTTGTAGAGTAGGTAACTATTGTCCTTAATTTACAAACAGAGCAAGCAGGACTCTGAAGAAGTCATTTTCTTGTTGTTATAGTTGGCTATATGTGACTAAGATTCAAATCTTTGATTATGACAAGCATTTGCTCCCAGATCCCATGCAATTTTTCTTTGTTATTTCATAATACACATCAGAATATTATACTGCATCAGGGCATTTTGTGCACAATTCATTTTTATTTTATATTAGCGAAATGATTAACTGAACTTTTAATTTGATAGATTTGTCTACTGCACCTTTCATGTCTGCTTGATCTGAGGCAGATCAAGGGTCATAAATGTTCATTATTAAATCTCCAAGAGGTGGCTAAATACTATCAGCCATGCGAGACTGCTGGTGGGCAGTCACAGTACGGAATGTATGTTGTGATGCAAGGGGTATAGACATCCCCTAGAAACTTGCATGTCTGCTTCTGGGCTTGAGCCAGCAAATACAGTATCCAATAGATTTTTAGGGAAGTTGCTTTTTAATTTTGTATGTTACGTGTAAAATACATGAGTAATTTGAGGTGCTTGTTCAAGAATTTACACTGCAGCAGCACTTAAATATCTTCCCTAATGGGACCAGCAGTTAGCGTAATGGCTATGTCGCTGGACTCCCATGTAGTCGACCGCGGTTCGAGTCCCGGACCCGGTGGCTTAAACTCACGCCGGGTGCGTGTGCGTGCGTGCCCAAGATCCCGAGAGGAGAATGGAGGAGAAGGGATTGCGGCGTGGCCATCCCCCCTGGGGGGTGATTTCTCGCTTTCTATCTCTCTGTCTGTCTCTCTCTGTCTGGCAAGCGCACGCGTCCTATAGCAAAAACCTCTCAAAAAAAAAAATATATATCTTCCCTAATATTCCCCTTGAAAGATATCTGTGATATTCCCATTGTAACTTTTGGCTCATGAGAAACAAGTTAGGTTGAAGTCAATAGGAATGGTGACAGTTTTCTGTCTTTAATGATCAAGTCAGTTTATGGTCATAATATTTCTTTATCAATAGTCCACAATTTCATTACTGATTCATTTAGAAAATCTAAAATGCACTAGTCTAAATTTAAAACTTTCCTTTGTGTTACAAGAAAGGAACAGCATTTCTATTATTCTCATTTGTTCCTTTGGACTGAAAAATATTTTGACAATGCAGCTATCATGAGTCTGTATAAGTGAAATTGTTCTTTTTTGCTTTCTGGCTAAATCTTTTATCTTCTGTCTATTCTTTCTATCCCTGAGTAGATTTGCAGATACTGTGTGCTATTATTATACACTATCTGATGTTGTCTATGTGAGCCACAGGGAAAGTGAGAATAAGACCTGCCTTCCCTATTATGGCTGCTTCTATACCCTGTAGGTTGGTGACTTTTCAAAATGATGTACCCAGTTTTCTGTCCTGTTTCTTCTGAAATGGTGAGGACATGAATAGTGTTTGGGGTAATACTACGAGGAAGATCCTGAAGGCTAGCAGTTAATCTGCAGGAAGGTGAACAGACTAAATTTTATTTTTATTTTATTTTATTTTATTTTTTTTGCTATAGGGCATGTGCACTCACCAGACAGACAGAGAGAGACAGGGAGACAGAAAGCAAGAAATCACCTCCCCCCCACAGGGGGATGGCCACACCACAATCCATTCTCCTCCATTTTCCTCTCAGGATCTTGGGCATGCATGCACACGCGCCCAGCGTGAGTTTAAGCCACCAGGTCCAGGACTCGAACCATGGTCGACTACATGGGAGTCCAGCAACATAGCCATTACGCTAACTGCTGGTCCCGAAAGACTAGAATTTTGATCTCAACTACTGATGTGTTGTGCATAGTCCCAGAGTCTGGGCAGGTGTCAGGGAGGGAAGGGCAGTCTATAGTCTGTAGCTCCAATATGCCACTGAGAAGCCAGCCTCTTGGACTACTCCTGCTGTAGCTGAAATAAAGTTTGTTTGCCTGTAGAAAGGGTCAATAGATTATCTTTTCAATATAGACAGAGAAAGAGAATAAATAGGGCAAAAATGTTAACTGAAAAATCCAAATAGAGAGTCTATGGGAGTTCTTTGAACCCCTCTTGCAGTCCTTTCCATACGTTTGTAATCACATCAAAGTAAAAAGTTAAAAATGAGCACAAACACATTCAAGGTGCACACGGTCTCTGAGGGGATGACTGAGCAGAGAGAAATGAACTCAAACTGCTAATGCCCCGACAGGGCCAGCATGAACCTTTTTCAAAAAGCAGTTATTATTTGGGCTTGATGTTTTTCTGTTCATTTGGTTTTCCCCAAATGCATATTGTATTTCAAAGAAAGAAAAAAAAAAAAAGAGAAAGAAAGAAAAAAAGAAGGGTTAGGGAGGACGCAGGAAGGGAGGAAAAAAGAAAAGATAGAAAAAAATGAAGAAAGAAAAAGAACGGCTTCCCTCTGGTATCTTTAACTGAACATTCTCATTTTTAAGAAAAGTATTCAATTTAAATGTAAAAAGCAACCTAAATTAATAAGAAAAAAAGTAAATCCTCTCTCAAATGCAGAAAGCACTAGTTTCCCCCTCAGCTCTGTTATCTACCTCTCAACAATTTCATGTATTGCCTCACAACCAAACATGGGATTTTTCAAAACAAATTGCATTTCATTGTTAGAAACCTCAACATGAAGATGTTTGTCATTACCATTTTCAAATGTTAGCAGTTACCCTCTGAGAGATGAAAAATGGACACTGCCATAAAGAACGTGAAATGCAAATGTATGAGTCTGTAGGAAGTTAGTTCCTGCGTTCAGTCTGATTTCCTCTGCGTGTGATAACTAAGGGCTGGAATTAGTTTGATATGGCTGAAGACTGTGTTCTGTACCCTTGACTCTACTCCAAACATGTATTTAGTCCCAAAAAGGCACTTACTCGTTTATTAAATCTAATATTTGGCCTAAAATTGCTAACGTATATTTATTTTTTTGCTTTTTCCTTTTTCAGTATAATTCAACTTGTTTGTGTTTAATTAGCAACTTCCTCAAATCCTGACACACATAATCTGAATGAATAGAAAAAAGACCCAATCCCCTGCTTCTATGTCATTATTTTCCTTATGTCAAATTCTATCGCTAATAATGTTAACGGAAGTTAACATGTACTTAGCATACTCTGTGTCATGAACTGTGCTAACCACCCCATGCCTATTATTTCGTACCACAGTAAAGCTGGTGCTATTGTTAATGCCCTCACTGTGTAAGAGGAAATGCCAAGGCTTAGGGAAGTAGCTAACTCTTCTAAAGATCGTAACTATGTTGTAGTTGTTTTGCTTTGTCTTTTTTTTTTATGTATGGTTATCAATATTTTAAAAGTGGTATAGCCCTTTAAATAAGTGACTTATTTCAAATCCCTCCCCCCTCCCACAAATAGGGAACATGTGAGAGACAGAAAGGAGAAATACATTCTTTTTTTTTAAGTTGTTTTTGTTTGTTTGTTTTTTTGCCATAGGGTGAATGTACTAGAGAGACAGGGAAAGGGAGATACTGTGGTCAGCCATGTGAGAATTCAGTGCCTAAATCACTGTGCCACCTGCTGACCCCAAATTTTCTCCATTCTTAAGTGTGCTACACTTGGAGAAGTGTTCAACAAGCATTCATCTAAAGGTGAATGATTCTTGTCACAGAAGTTGACAGAAGTTATAAATTGGATGCTAGATTAGATCAGATCTTTATGTTCTTTTCAAATGTCTGAGTCTGATATTGTCTGATATTGTGCTTCAATGAAAATGAGGTGTGAGTTGATAGAATGCTTATAAAAATGAAATGAGGTTCTGGCTGTGGTTGAAAGATGTCAAAGTACTCTACAAATTAGAGCTGTTATTATTATCTTTAATTGTGATTATTTAATATCTTGACACCAGGTTTTTAAGTGTAGGCTTTTAATCTTACATTCCATAATAAGACCCATGGCCCAATGAAAAAGAGTGCTATTACAAGTAAGACCTTTGGAAATTCCTACAGTTCACCCTTTACCTGTAGGAGAAATGTCCAAGATTCACAGTGATGCCTAAAACAACAGGTAGTACAGAAGCCTGTGTCTACTGTGTTTTTTCCTAGATATACCTATGGTAAAGTTTAATTAAAATATAGCACACTAAGAGATTAATAGAACAGCTATAACAATGTGCTGTAATAAAAGTGACACGAGGGATCAGCAGTTATGTAATGGCTATGTCGCTGAATTCCCATGTAGCCGACCGTGGTTCGAGTCCCGTGGTGTGGCTTAAACTCACACCAGTTGTGTGTGTGTGCGTGTCCAAGATCCCAAGAGGAGAAGGGATTGCGGCGTGGCCATCCCCCCAGGGGGTGATTTCCCACTTTTTGTCTCTCTGTCTCTCTTCTCTTTCTGGTGAGTGTGCACACCCTATAGCAAAAACCTCTCCAAAAAAAAAAAAAAATAGTGACATGAATGTGGTCTCTCTCTCAAAATATATTACCGTACTATATTCCACTATATTTGGACCACTGTGGACTGTAGGTAACTGAAGCCATAGAGAGAGGAGCCATAGTAAAGGGGGTGGGGGGAAGGCACCAGTAAACTCGTTTATTCTGACTACAACTCACACGTTTTTAAATACCAATATCTGACTCAGAGACGTGCTGTTTGTATCGTATGGCTAAGTCTCATTGTCTTAATTCTGTTGTGTCCTCACACACCTCGGTGAAGAAAATGTACTGGGCATATTTTCTGTTTGGCCCTGGCTGTGAGCAGCACTGTAAAAGCAGAGGAGCTTGCTTTATCCTCATCGTGCCTTCTCTAAAACGGAGCCTTTGTAAGCTCCCAATATCGTCCTGCTTTTGAATTACCTAATCCTCATTAAATCTGGAAGCAATCTGCTATTAGCCATTTATACTTCTCAACTGATGGGCTAATTATATGGCAAGGGGAAAAAAAATTTTGAGCTAAATTTTCCTGCACCCAAAATGTTTCTTTTAAGCCTAACTGAAGAATTAGGGCATGTGTTTCCTTGTTAAGTAAATGTATGATAATAGTGGTAGGTGAGGACTAATTGGCCAGGTGGTAAAATTATAGATACCAAAGTTCACAAACACACACACATAAAGAAAACAGAAACTAAAACTCATTTTATATTTGTTACAAACATGTATTGATCAAAAAGCACAATTTATGGGGCCAGCAGTTAGCGTAATGGCTGTCGCTGGACTCCCATGTAGTTGACCACAGGTCGAGTCCCAGACCTGATGACTTAAAACTCACGCTGGGCATGTGTGTGTACATGCCCAAGATCCCAAGAGGAGAATGGAGGAGAAAGGTTTGCGGCATGGCCATCCCCCCTGGGGGAGGTGATTTCTCACTTTCTGTAGCTCTGTCTCTCTTTCTGACAAGCACAGGTGCGCTATGGCAAAAACCTCTCAAAAAAAAAAAAAAAAAAAAAGAAAAGCACAATTTATGATCTTTTACATTCATTTATTCATTTAATACATATACATTGAGCACCTACCAGGTACCAGGAAATTTCAGATTCTTGTGGAAGGTATTAAAGAAGACAGTGAAAGTCTCCCTATTTGAGGAGCTTACCTTTTGGTAGTGAAAGAGCAATCAAGCAAATACATAATAATAAAAACACTCCAGATGGAGATAAGTGCTTTGATTAAAATAATAATAATAATAAAAAAAGTAAAGCAATGTGATGTGATTAGAAGAGACTGGAATGCTTTATAGGCCCAGTAGTCAAGTAAGGCCTGTCAGGCCAGAATGGCAAGGAGCCACTATACAAGGAGATAGTGACTGGTTTGAAGGGAAGTACTTGATGCGTATGAGGAACCAAAAGAAGAAACAGAAAGAAGGCCAGTGAGGCTGGAGTGAAGTCAGCAAGAATAAGATGCTTCCAAGTGGGATAGTACTTGTCAAATGTGGCTAGAGTTTGCCTTTTATATTAAATGAGAGGAGAAATGTATGAAGGTTTAAAGAGAAGAGTACATACTGTGGCTCTAGTTTAGAAAGGTTGGGGACCAGCAGTTAGCGTAATGGCTATGTCGCTGGACTCCCACGTAGTCGACCACAGTTCGCGTCCCGGACCCGGTGGCTTAAAACTCACGCCGGGCACGTGTGCGTGCGTGCCCAAGATCCCAAGAGGAGAATGGAGCAGAAGGGATTGCGGCATGACCATCCCCCCTGGGGGGTGACTTCTCGCTTTCTGTCTCTATGTCTCTCTCTGTCTGGTGAGCGCACGCGCCCTATAGCGAAAACCACTTCAAAAAAAAAAAAGAAAAGAAAGGTTGCTCTGGCTCTGTGTTAAAAAATAACTTGAGGACAGGGAGAAGAGAGACAGAAAGGAATGTTGGAAATAAATAAGAAAGCTGTTGGGATCATGTGGGTGGGAGATCATGCAGTTAAGAGCAGTGAAGATGGAGAGAGGTCAGTCCATTCAGGATGTGTTTGGAGGTAGAGTTCACAAGACACCCCGATGAGTTGACTGTGGGAGAGAGGAGTCAATAATGACTCCTTGATTGTAACTTGACTATCTTGATGAACGGTGGTGGTGTTTACTGGAAGGGAAAACCAAGAAGAAAAAAAGGTTGACAGTAAGAAAAATTAAGAGTTCTGGTTTGGACACTACTTGTACCCTTTGGGAAACTGAACAAAATTAGCATGATTATCTGGAAGGTTTTTCCCATAAGAGACTGGGTGTGGAACAGGATGCTTCATTCACTCAGGACTTAGGAAGATGGAACCCTAGAATACTGCCCTCTCATCCATTTCAGTTAGCTTTTCCTTTAAGCCCTCAGGGACCAGAATGAGTTTCCAGCTCTTAAATTTTACATACTCCTTTATCTTGGAACTCCAGATAAGTGTTTGATGTTAGACCCACTTGGTTAAATTTGTGTAACATTGATGTCCTGGTAAGTTTTCCAAAAGATAGCATGAAAACTTGCCCACATTCATTTGTTATAGTTTTTATACTTCCTCTTTCACATGTTCTCAAATCTAATTCTATCTAAAACTCAACCAAGAAATAAACTTTAATAATCTTTACTAAAGTAGCTGTTAAAACTGCCATACTCTTAATGTGATTTGACTGGTTCATTTACTAATGTGTGAGACTTTGTGTCAGTAGTATTTGTCTGGTTTTTTGACCCACATCACATCCCAAGAAAATTAGAAGATGATGGGATATAGCTGGAGGCAAAGACATTGAAAACAGCAAAAAGTGACAAGTGACTGGGAGAAGGCTGAGGCACTAAAAATGGCATAAAATGACATAAAAGCTCAAAAAGCATCAGGAGTTAGGACCATCTTGCCTCACAGGCCTTGCTGCCTTTAGGATGGCAAAATAAATGTCATTCCCAATGATGACCTTGAATCATCAAGGAAGACATGCATTTTTTTGAATATGATTATGTAAGAATGCAGGGATGTGTAAGAACTATTTTAGATGATTTTTCCCCCCTGAGAGTGAAAACAAAATGAAGGTTTGACTCTTAGCAATAAATACATGATCTAGAAGAGAGTTTTATGTGAAACTCTCTTTTCTAATACCACTAATGAGTAAAGTAGTCATCGTTTTCACCTTTTGCAAATTAAGTTGGTGCAACAGAGTATGTCTTTGAAATTAATCTTCTTTGCATAGGTATTGCTGTGGTGTCTAGTCGGTAAAGGGACTACTCTGGTGTGAATTTTGTGTCTTTCCCCCACCTCCCAAATTCATATATAAAAATCCTAACTCCCAAGGTGATGGTATTAAGAAGTGGGGTAGGGGCCAGCAGATAACATAATGGTTACATCACTGGACTCCCATGCAGTCCACTGCTGGTTGAGTCCCAGACCCAGGGTTTTAAAACTCATGCCAAGTGCATGGGCATGCGTGCCCAAGATCCTGGGAAGAGAATGGAGGAGAAGGGCTTGCAGTGTGGCTGCCCCCTCTTGGGGGTGATTTCTCACTTTCTTTCTCTCTCCATCTCTCCAGTGAGCACACATGCCCTATAGCAAAAATCTCTCTTAAAAAAAAAAAAAAAAATGGAGTCTTTGGGAGGTGATTAGGTCATGAGAGTTTCACCTTCATTATTGGGATTAGTGCCTATATTAGTCTTCATTGTGTTGCTAAGCAGAAATACCTGAGAGTAGACGATTTATAATGAATAGAGGTTCATTTGGCTCATCTTTCCGGTGGCTAGCAAATCCAAGGACATATTGCAGGATCTGTCTGTCCTCTGATGCTATATCACAACATAGCTAAGAGAGACAGGCAGGTCAGCAGGCATGTACACAGAAAGACCGGAAGGCTACAGACCTTTCCACTTCCTGTGTTTTTCCCTCCCACACTTCCAGCCAATTGGATGGTACCTGCCCACATTGAAGGCGATCTTTCTCTCTCAGTCCACTGACTCACATACCAGTCTAGTCTGGCAAGATGCCCATCTACATTGAAGGTGGGTCTTTCATTAAAGGTCTCAACACCTCCTAAAGCCATTATATTAGGGACCAAAATACAACACGTGAACCCATGGGCGAGGGGCAATTATGTACACTATAGCAGTGCCCTTATGAAGGAGGCCTGA
Source organism: Tupaia tana (assembly GCA_026018925.1). Lineage (NCBI taxonomy): Eukaryota > Metazoa > Chordata > Mammalia > Scandentia > Tupaiidae > Tupaia > Tupaia tana. Next base: position 125,280,718 of record JAKSZU010000007.1, on the reverse strand, counting down.
GAAAGAGTTCTCATTGCCTCCACTATGTGAAGATGCAGCAAGAAGGCATCCCCTAGGGACCAGAAAGCAGGATTCTATGAACCAGAACTTGGTTCCTCATTAAATACTGACTCTGCTGGTCCCCTGATCTTGGACTTGCCAGCCTCTAGAAGTGTGAAAAATAAACTTCTGTTGTTTATAAGCCACCATTTATGGTATTTTGTTATAACGTCTTGAACAGTCCAAAATAGGAAGTTATGCATTTTTTTTCCATTTAGGAATATGTAATTTAGGTACCTCTCATATCCTTTGTGATTGAAGGCTATTGAATTCAAGGCTACTATTGAAATTCAAGGCTACTATTGAAATTCAAGGCTAATTCCAACATATGATTTCAAAAACTCACTTATCTTCTAGCTGTCCCATTGTTATCCTTTGCAGCAGTTATTGTAAGCCTTTTGAATTTACTGTGAGTTATTTATAGTATAAAGGATTTTATTTGGTTCTATTCCACTTTTACAGGATACCATTTAAATCACCAGCACTAGCACCAGCAATATCTACAAAATTAAAAATAGTTTTCACCAGTTCAGTAGTTGATCCATTCTCTTTCTTTCTTTTTGATGTTAATTTTTTCTCTCTTCCTTGAGAGAAAGAGATATAGTATGTGCAAGATAAGCACCCTCCACAGGATTTCATGCTGTGATCCTAGCATGTCAGGATCATGAGCACACACACATGTGCTCAGCATGTATAGGTCAACCAGGGAACCAAACCCATTCACCAGTATGGCTTCCAGTATTGCACAGTGTTGCACTACTGCTGTGCCACCACAGCCAGGGCACTAGAAATAGCATAAAATGCCATTTTCTTATTCTTTGGTTCTCTACTTTCACAGCAGGGGAATTTGTGTTATCATCAAATATAGTATAGGTATCATTCCTTAAGTTCCTAGATTCAATAAACACATCAGGGATCAAAGTCAAAATGTTTAAGATGTTTGATGACATTAAGCCCATGGACCAGGAATTGCATAATTCTGTGTTAAATGAGATACCAGAGGAACAACATAATGTAGATCATATTGATGGTTATAAGACCACTCAAAGTGCCAACTCAGGACATGGGGTGAATTGGAGCACACATATTAAGTCTCAGATCTAAAGGGACTTTTTTTTTTCTTTCCAAATTGAAAATCTTTGCATGTCCTCATACTGCATCTAGCTTTTTATGGGAAAAAAAAATTACAGAAAAGGAAAGAGATCAATCACTTGAGTACATAGCAGGCCAAGTGTAATAGGAAAAAATGTGACTTCCTTAGATCTTTCATTTCTTCCTCAAGGAAGCCCTATTTTAAGGGTAATTATGACAAGGAGGCTTCTATTCACTGATTTTTATTTTAATTTCTGAGGCAATTCTAGATTGGAATGTTTTAGTTATTGAAGGCTGAACGTTAAACAGGTGTAATCTCAGTGACCATGAAGAAGCTATAGGCACACTTACTTGGAGTCTGGATGTACCAGAGATGATTTATCCATCTACCTACTGATGGACATCTTAGTTGCTTCTGAGTTTTGGTAATATGAGCAAAGCTGCTATAAATATAAATAGCCATGTACATACAGGTTCTTGTTTAAGCACCAATCATCAACTCACATGGGTAAATAACAAGGACCAAATGGCTAGATCATATGGTAACAGTATGTTTCATTTTATAAACTACCAAGCTGTCTTCTGAAATGGCTGTGCCATTTTGCATTCCAACCAGCAAAGACTGAAAGCCGGTTGCTCCGCATCCTCACCAGCACTTGGTGTTGTCAGTGTTCTGGATGTCGGCCATTCTGATAGACATGTAGTGATGTCTCATCATTGTTTAATTGCATTTCTCAATTATGTATTTGGTGAGCACCTTTATATGTTTATTTGCTACCTGGATATCATCTTTGGTGAGGTGTTTGTTCAGATCTTTTGTCCATGTTTTCCTAGTCCTGCGGTTTAAGGGTTCTTTACATGTTTTGACTAATAGTCTTTATAAGGTGTTTTTTACAGATTTCTTTTCCAGTCTGTGGCTTATCTTCTCATTCTCTTGAAAGTGTTTTTCATAGAAAACAAGTTTTTAATGAAATCCAAATAATCAATTATTTTTTTCATGGATTATGCCTTTAGTTTTATACCTAAAAAGTAATTATCAAACCCAAGATCATCTAGATTGGCATTTTGCATTTAACCTAGGATCCATTTTGAGGTCTGAGTGAGTTTTTTAAAAATACGTTATATGAAGTCAATTTCCTGTTTAAAACCCTCCAATGGCTTCTCCTTATATTTAGGATTAAACTAAAGTCCACACTATGTCTATAATTTCTACCTAATTGAACCACCTTTTTAAAAAATTATTTATTTATTTAATTTTATTTGTTATTATTATTGTTTAATTTGATCAGAGAAAGACAGAGAGAGAAAGGGAAAGTGAGAAAGCAGGCTGCCAGGTCCAGGACTTGGACTGCAGTTGGCCATGTGGGAGTCCAGCACCCCAGCCACCATGCTATGTGCCAGCCCCTGAACCAATTTTATAGCTCCAAGGTGATATGGAACAATTCCCTCACCTAGCTTTCCTTCTGCCTCATATATGTGCAGTTCCTTTGTAGCATTCATTGAAGGAGGATTAGTCAAGAACCTATCATCAGCAAATAAGATTGAGTAGGCATCAAATGAGCTATTACTACAGAAGAGAGTGAATGAAAGGAATTCCAGGGTAATTTCCTCAAAGCACTTCCTTCAATTTATATGTAGGACTTAGCAAGTGGATGGGTCAAGTGGGCTGAAAGGATCCAGGCTAATCAATTGGCAACTGCCTAAGAACATAAAGAAAAACTTGAATTAGATCTTTAAAAATAAGTCCTGAGGTTGAACACTTTAAGATCCATAATCACATTACATAATGATGAGAGACCATTTTAATTGAGGTGGATACTTTGCACATTGAATTTTAAAAATTTGTACTGTCATAATGTGGTAAATCTTTTTCATTAATTTAATTGCCCATCAATCAATAATTATGTATATATGAATGCATATGTGTGTATATGTGTGTGTGTTTGTATATATATTTTTGAAACCTTAATTTTTCCTGAACCATAACTTTTTTAAAAATAATTATTTTATTTAACTTTATTTATTTTAATTTGACCAGAGAGGGACAGAGTGAGTGAGTGAGTGAGTGAGAGAGAGAGAAAAAATGAGAATGCAAACCACCAGGTATAGGACTCAAACCACGGTCAGCCATGTGGGAGCCCAGCACCCTTAACCACCACACCACTTGTGGGCCCCTAAGAGTAATAACTTTTTAAATATTTCCAGGATATTTACATCTCTTACTATCAGCTCTATATGCCACCTCCTTCTTTTTATTTTTTAATTTAAAAAATTATTTTATCAAAAAAATTATTTTATCTAATTTTTACTTACTATTAAATTTTAATTTGACCAGAGAATAAGAAAGAGGGAAAATGGGAAAGCAAACTGCCAGGTCCAGGACTTGAACTATGGTCAGCCATGTGGGAGTTCATCATCTTAACCACTGTACTGCCTGCTAACCCCTGCCACATCCTTCTTAAGCCTCCACTCATATTCATATAGGACATGATTTGCCCACTGAGGCATCAACTATAGTAATTGAATCTAAGAGAGCTTCTCATTCCTGTTTTGCTCTGCTGTTCTTCACCGTATGTTTTCTGCATTCTCCTGAGCACAAGTATGTTTTCGACATAGCTAACACAATGCATTATGCCATGAAAGAAACTAAATGGTATTATATTTTCTTAAATCAAGTATTAGTAATGAAACCAAGAACTCCAGCTTTTGTTTTGCACCTCCTGAAAACACTTACATGATGACAGTAATATTTCTCAATTATATGCTTCTTTTCCTCCTTCAGGAATACATTTTATAATATTAAATTCAACTTTCTAATGAATAATATTATAATAATGTCACAACACATCTTAGTTTTGTTGAAAATAAATTCGCCTTTGAATCTTCAACAAAAATAACTTAACACTCTTCTAGGCCAAATCTAACAATATCATGTACTTAATATTCTATCCAACAAATAGTACACATTTGAACATTTTTGGGGAACACCTATTTGGAAATGGTAATGTTATTATATCTTATTGGGGAGTATGTTTTATTCTGCAGGAAATCAATTTATGCATAACATTTCACATGGAACTGGTGCCAGCTAGTGGTAGTTATTATATATCCCTCAAAAAGATGATTGCTTTTTCTAAAATAACCAAAGACAGCATGACTTTGTTGGGATACAAAAGCCATCTAAAAACAAATAATAATTTTTTAAATCGTCCCATGTTAAAATCAACCAATAAAATGTACGTAAGAATGGATGTCTGAAATGCTCTGTTGCATAATGCCCTTTGTTGATTTCAACCTAGTCATTATGCTCCCTTTGTAATTATTCCTGTGTCTCTTGTTCTTATTCCATTAGGAGATAACTGAGATGTGGAGCATGCCTTCATTTTTGGATCTTGTCATTTATCACAACATCTAACACTTACTTAGATTCAAAAAATATCCTTAAATAAATACTTCTTTAGGAAGTATTACCATATTTCATTCACCATGGTGCCTAGCTTCTAAAAATGGTAACTCAGGGGTTATCGGCAGTAGGTCACAACTTTAATTATTCAGAAAAATATTCAACAACTTTGGGCAACTAGCATTTTTGCATCTTCAAGAATCTTTGGTTAACAGAATAGTTTAACTGTTAGTTGTTCCAAGAAGCTCTTTAGAAATGACCGAAAGCTAGAGGAACATTAAAACAAGCAACCCAATTCAGTTTATCATTTTAGCCATTTATGACACTTTTTAAATTTTTTTACTTTTTTGCTACAGTGCATGTGCAAAAAAGTAAAGAGAGAGAGAGAGACAGGGGGAGAGAGAGAGGGGTGAGAAATCATCCCCTGGGGTGATGACCACACCACAATCCTTTCTCTTTCATCCTCCCCTCAGGATTTTGGGCACACAGGCACACATGCCCAGCATGATTTTCAAGCCGTCAGGTCCTGGATTTGAACTACAGAGTTGGCCTTGAGGGATCCAGCCCCCTTAACCTCCACTCAATGTGCTGGCCCAATACAAATTTTTAACTGGCAGATTTTACTTTCCTGGGATGAGCGGTGGCTTGTAAAATATATCTTATGGTTCAGTCTCTAATAATATTTGCTTTTAGACTCAATATATCTTTATTAATTTGCTTATTAGTAGTGTTAATAATTGGGTCAAGTGGGAATTTTAAATTTTTAATTTGATTCACTAATCAAATTTAAATGGCCATAATCTTTGAAATTTGAGGATGGAAATTTTAATTCTCTCTGAGACTGTCAGCCAGATACAGTCCAATGGGGGAAATCTTTTTCCATTAGGTGACTTCAATGGTCAACACAATTTTTGAGAACATTTGTTGATTATCCCACCTGCTATGAAGTGTAGTTGATTTAGAATCCTATCTTATTAAGGCAGGAGTTTTAGAATTCAATTAGTTCAGACTGCTCAGATGTGAGAAACTAAATTAATTAAAAAAGAATGGTTCCTGTATTTCCTATAATTTGTCTGTTCTACTCAGAAATCTATCTGAAGGATGATTACAAGGGACATGCTCTGTGTCCCTCCGTAATTGAAATCCATGTGGATTGCTCAGTCACTTTTGGATACATGATTATACTTTCACTTGTCTTCAGCCTTTCTCTGCTGCTATCCAAGGTCATTTTAGGATGGGAATTTGGAGTATGGAGGCTTGGTTTACATGGTCCTTCCAGTGAGGGATGAGGGCTGACACCTAAGGATACCTTGTGGATCCTAGTTGATGTCTGCCTTAGACAGCTTGGAGAGGTCTGTTACCACCATGGCCACAACAGGTGCCATCTCATCAGCTGGCGTTCACTGCTGGAGTTTGTGTTTCAGACATTAGCTCCTCTATAAAAATCCATGTACACTGTGGCCATTGTCCCAGCCTCAGGCTCTGTCCACCTTTTAGTCTTCTCTGAACCGCTATGCCTTTTACTACCGGGGCATACAATACCTTCTGGGTACCTTGCCTGCCACACACAAGCCTTGAGAAGTGTGGTGTTAGGTGTGTCTTTCTCATTAACACCTGTCCAATATTAAAGATTCGTGTTGGATATGACTGCATGTGGAGGTCCTTCTATGGGCCTGGAACTAGCCACCTCACAGTCTCCCTCATATTGGTCTGGCATTTCTATCACTCTCCACAGCCCTCTTAGGGATCCCCCAGAGGAAAGAAGTGTAGCAACTGCTGAGGTCTATTTCTTGTCATTGTTTCTGTTTTCCTCCACAAAGGTCACGACGGGCTATGCTTTCCCTCTCCTGATTATTGTAGCCTGATTATTCCTATCCCTTAACATATAGAAGATAAATCTTCAAGGTCTATCTTGCCATGCTTGGCTCTCAGTGTATCAATAGGAGTTTAAAGAATGTTAGTGCCCCCTTCCTTCTCTAGTGATTCAGGCCTAGGAATAGAAGGAAATAGAAAATGAGTAAGAAATGAAAACATGTTGCTTAATATTTTAAAAAATTGTCTTTGTTAAGTCTAAGTCAATGTTTGTAAAGTCTGGCTGCATGTTATAGCCATGGAGGGGCGTGCCTGAAAACAAAACTAACAAACAAACAAACAAAAAACACTCAGGCTTAGATTGACCACATAAAAATTTAATCAGGATATCTGATACTGAAAGCTTCCCAGTGGCATGGTGGTTAAGGATTCCACATGATCAACGGCATGGTTCGTGTCCTAGACCCAGTGGCTTGAAAAACACTGAGCACAGATGCGTGCGTGCCCAAAATCTTGAGAGGAGAAGGAACTGTCCTGTGACCATATCCCCTGGGAGTCGCTTTCTCACTTTCAAGCTCTCTCTCTCTTTCTCTGTATTTCTCCATCTCTCTCTAGTTAGCACACACACCCTATAGCAAATTTAAAATAATAACAAGAATTTTAAAAAAGAATATCTGATATTGATCACCCTGATGCTGGAAGACTAAGTGAGTTGCTCAGTGTCACTTAATAACTAAGTCCCCCCCCCCACGGGGTGTCTAGGTGCTCTTCCTGCATCCAACACTGCCAAGCTGATCACCACACCAAACCAGCTACCTCTCTTCCTAAATATATATACACTCCAAAGATTATTGTGTGTTTAAAGTGAAATGTGAGGGTGTGTAGTATATGTGTTTAAGACATAACTTTTGTCCAAAAAAATAAGGAAAATGTTTTCCTCACTTACTTTTTACTTTCATTATACTATTGCAGTAGATTTTTTTGTTGTTTTTGTTGGAGAGGTTTTTGCTATAGGGCGTGTGCGCTGGCCAGACAGACAGAGAGAGACATAGAGACAGAAAGCGAGAAATCACCCCCCAGGGGGGATGGCCACGCCACAATCCCTTCTCCTCCATTCTCCTCTCAGGATCTTGGGCATGCACGCACACGCGCCCGGCATGAGTTTTAAGCCACCAGGTCCAGGACGCGAACCACGGTTGACTACGACTACCTCTCCAAAAAAAAAAAAAGAAAAGATAAAAATGAGTCTCCTGAGGCGATCAAGGCCAGCAGTCAGCTGCCTAAAATCTTCCTCCCACTCTTCTGTGTTAAAGGGATTCACCTTCCTAAGAGAAAGGAAAAAAAGAACTTGGGAATGTATGGGGGAACATGGCCTATTGATTGTCAGTTTGCTTTTCAGCTTTCTCATTTTCACCATAAATTCATTGTTCCTTTAGTCTATGGAAAACAAATTCCGAGTCACTGGATTTCATAATTACCATTAAAAACCAAGTTTACTGTGGGATTTGAGCTGACTGAACTCAATGCGATTTTAGTTTTCTAACTTGGGAAAAGTAAGCAGCCATCTAACAATGTCACATTGTATAAAGAGACATTTTCCATGGGAGGCTGTGTGCACATGCCCACAAGGGGTATCATTCCAGTTATCTCTGGACACCCTTGCTCTGTCAGGTTAGCAGCTATAAATACTAACACCCTCTTCTGCAAGCAAAGCCCAAGTTTTTTTGTCCCCCCCCCCCATTTCTCTGGGTGTTATCTGAGAATGGTATCTGAAGGCTTTTGAATGTGAAGGATAAAAGGGTATCATGTACTTTGTCACTGGTCACTTGATAGAGGTGGCTGTGGCATCTAGAAAGTGCCAGGAGTGACTTATGTTATCATGGCGTTTGCTCAGGCTCTGCAGAGTAAATCATCAATAAATGCACTGGTCAGAACCTTCACACCCAAAGATTCCATTGTCTCTGTTTTTCCATTTGCAGCCTGGATGTGTAAATACTACCGAAGTGGACATTAAGAAGTCATCCAGAATGAGAAACCCTCACAAAACGCGGAAGGTAGGCGATGTTTGTTGCTCTGATCCTGGGAATGAGCCGCCTGGTTGACTGGACATTAGCCATAAAGACTTCTTCCCCGTTTCATGGCGTATCTCCCCTGCTCATCCTGGCCCCTTTCAGTCCTGCTGTCCACCGGAAATAGCCCCATCCCAACTCTCAAGCATGGCAGCATCCATGGCAGAGGGTTTGTGCCAAATAGCTCTGCCAGAAGGAGAGTGGGGAAACCGAGGACCTGCTGATCTCTATCCCAGAGAAGGGCATCGCCTTCGGAGCCTAGGAGATAGATTATCTGAGGAAAAGTGATGCGATTGACAGAAGGACATCTTTAGAGAAAAGCCTGAGAAAGTAGGACAGCTGAAAGATGTTTAGTGACAGATACAGAATGAGAACCTCGTTTCACATCAGAACTTTGTGGCATGACCCTGACACAGGGTTTGTGCATTCAGTGTCTAGTACGTGAGGGAATAACTAAGGGGAGAAGAGCTCCCTGAAATTCAGTGAGAGTTGGGAACCAGCAGTTAGCGTAATGGCTATGTCGCTGGACTCCCACGTAGTCGACGGCGGTTCGCGCCCCGGACCCGGTGGCTTGAGACTCACGCCGGGCGCATGTGCGTGTGTGCCCAAGATCCCGAGAGGAGAATGGAGGAGAAGGGATTGCGGTGTGACCATCCCCCCTGGGGGGGTGATTTCTCGCTTTCTGTCTCTCTGTCTCTCTTTGTCTGTCTGGCGAGCGCACGCGCCCTATAGCGAAAACCTCTCCAAAAAAAAAAAAAAAAAACTCAGTGAGAGTTTAAATAACTCTTAATAATACTTCAGAAACAAGCAACAGCAGTATATACATATTTTTAAATAACACACGTAAGAAGGCATTTTTATTCATTCCATAGAAAACACCTGACACGGGGATCAGCATATGACGTATGATTATGTTACTGGACTCCCTCAGAGTTGACTGTGGTTCAAGTCCTGGACCTGATGGCTTATAACTCATGCCAGATGCATGTGTGAACATCCATGCCCAAAATCCCAAGAGGAGAAGGGATTGCGGCATGGCCATTTCCCCTGGGAGGAGATTTCTCACATTCTGTCTGTCTGTCTGCAAAGTATACATGCCCTATAGCAAAAATCTCTCTTAAAAAATAAAAACAAAATGGGAACTAGCAGGTGATATGGTTGTTAAAAGTGCTGGACTCCCACATGGTTGACTACGGTTCAAGTCCCAAATCTGGCGGTTTACTTTCTCACTTTCCCTCTTCTCTCTCTCTCTCTGTCTCTTTCTGGTCAAATTGAAAATGATAATGATAAATAAAGTTTAATGAAAGAATCTTTAAATTATTCTTAAAGAATTAAAGAAAAAAGAAAACACCTGACACACATAATACTTTCTGGCCCATAGCAAACCCTCTGAACACATGAAGTTTGAGGCCTTCTTTCTGTGACATCTTTGCCGTGTAGCAGCAGCATTTCCTAGAGTATGTTCCCCTGCAGTAGGTAGTGAGCATTTTATGTAGTCTTGTTTGTGTTGTTTTTGCTTCCATCCCTGGGAATCGAGGATCATGTTCAAAGGTTATAACCTGATCCAAGTACCTTTTCTTTCCTTTAAGGCAGCTTACTATGACATGAGGCTATAGAACCCACAGAAAGTGCCCCACGAAACCCATTCCATATGATGCTCCAAAGCTTTTGCCAGTAGGAGCGCTGAGAGAAAAAAAGCAAAGCAAGACCACAGAAGCTTGTCTGCTCGGTGTCTCCTGCAGCTGGCCCTGCCCGGTTCCTTATCTCTTCTGCTCATGGCACACCCAGAGTTCATAGCAGGCGAGCTTGGCAAAATGAGGCTAAAAAATGCTATCTGTTCTCCAAGCAGTGCATTAAGCCACCTCTCACCACTTTCTGAATTGTGAAGAGTTACTCTTCAAAATACCTTACTCTGCGTCATGTTTCCCCAACAGACACCAGCTCAGGCATGCTTCAATTTGCAAGGGAAGGTGTGTGAATTAACAAGATAGAACTAACACTTGAGAAAGTGATCACTTACACTCTCCTTTTAGCACTGCACTCAGTATCAGCTTCTTCCCCACGCTCCCTTTTGAAAACTTGAAGAGCATACCACTGGCTCTCATTAGTGATGGGAAACACAGGAGGCATGAGGCTTTGCAAAGGGAAATGCTGTGTAAAGATGGGATCATTGAATTTTGGTTCTATTTGTCTAAAATGCAGTCTCATTTCTGTGAATCAATACTGGTACAATGACAGGGCCTAACTGCAGACCTGTGTAGCACTAAAATTTACTAGCGAAAAACCAAGTTCTGAAATATCCAACAGCTAGTGGCCGGCATCCCTTTGTATTCAAAATTGGAGAAAAAATGATTTTCTTGACTTTAGATAAATACAATTTCTCATATCAGAAGGTTTGAATTTGCTAGAATTGCCACAGATGATAATGCTATTTTACAGAGATAGTTACAGGACTCAAAGCCTCACACTGACTTTGTCCTTTAGAATTATCACCCCCAATATCTTATCTCCTATTTGGTTAGGAACTGGAATGATCCACCTAATCAATAGATTTAAAGTCTGTACTGTATACCAGACATGCATTGGTCTTTAGGAGTTTCACAGTGAATGGACCAGGCAGGGCTTTTTTCCAACTCATAGTCTAGTAATAGTGCAGACACAGAGCAGGTAGACAAAAGTCTGTATGTATGTGTAATCATACGACATTGTTAAACTTTATGTATTAGTTTGCATGGGTTGCCATAACAAAATCTCACAGACTAGGTAGGTAGCTTAAACAAATAGGGATTTATAAGCTCATAGTTCTGGATACTAGAAGTCCAAAATCAAGATACTGGCCAATTCAGTTCCTGGTGAAGGCTCTCTTCCTGTTTATAGATGACTGCCTTCTTGTTGTATCCTCAGTAGCCTTTCCTGTGTGTGGGCACACAAAAAGAAAGGGTATTCTGGTGTCTCTTCCTCTTCTGATGAGGATAGCAATTGTAATGAATTAGAGTCCCACCCTCATGACCTCTCTTAACCTTTATCACTTCTTGACAAGCCTGTCTCCAAATATAGTTCCATCAAAGGTTATGATTTCAACATAGGAATTTTTTTTGAGAGGTTTTTGCTATAGGGCTCATGCACTCACCAGGCAGAGAGAGACAGAGAGACAAAAAGCGAGAAATCACCCCCCCGGGGGGATGGTCACGCCGCAATCCCTTCTCCTCCATTCTCCTCTTGGTATCTTGGGCACGCACGCACACGCGCCCGGCATGAGTTTTAAGCCACCAGGTCCGGGACGCAAACCGCAGTCAACTACATGGGAGTCCAGCGACATAGCCATTACGCTAACTGCTGGTCCCAGGAATTTCAGGGCGGGAAGAACAACTCAACCCATAAAATGTTACAAAGGAAATTTTAAAGGTTTATGATTCTAAATTGCCACAACATTTTATCAGTGAATAACTTGTCCATAAGTAGAAAACTGTTTTGCCACCTTCTAAAGATTGCACAACTTTGTCCCTGTGGAGAAGGCCATTCTGTGATCACAAATCATAGACAAAAAGGGTAGAGACCAGCCAACCACCTTCTGGAAGTTACTTTGCCTTCACTGTCTCCTTACACCTTCTGTTAGTTATGTGATTGCCCTCTGTCTAATACTACTGCTGATATGGAAGCGAAACCCTGAACTGTATTTAATATGCTAAGACACCCTTAGCAAAGAGAATTGCTATGCATTCCTTAGAGAGTCAGCTATGATAATTTTTTTTGTTATTACATGCCATAACAAGAGTAAAGGACCCAGTAAATCTCTAAAGTAATGATCTAGCATATGTGCCTAAAGAACATCAGGGTTATTGTATCGACCAGGGTTCTCCGGAGAAGCAGAACTAAAAGGATAAGTAAATGAATATATATTTAATATATAATAAATTATAATATATAACAAATTCCATCATATATAATATAAAATATGTGATAGATAAATATAAAATGTATTATGTGTACATTTTTATTGTTATATATAAATTTATAAATATAAAATTTATTACAGGACTTACCTGACACAATTACAAGGTGGAGGAATCCCACCATAGGCCATCTGCAAGCTGGAGAAATAGCTAGTAGACTCACAACCTGGAAATCCAATGGTGCAGCTTGGAGTCCAAAGTAGAAGGTCCAAGCTCCCTCAGGAGGCTGCTGGTACAAGTTCAGATTCCCAAAATTAAAGAATCGGGAGTCTGTCTGGCCAGAGAGGTGTAGGGGTCGAGCACCATGGGAACTGCACACAGCCAAGGGATAAGCCGTGGAGCAGGGACAGAATAAACAGATGTACAGGTGGAAGAACACTTGTCACACTCTAAAAGGAGGGGCAAAGAGGAAGCAGAAACCCCCACTTCTCTTGTTTGTTCCTTCCTTGGATGGTGCTTCCCACACACACATTGAGAGTGAATCTTCCTCTTTCAGCTCACTGGCTCACACACCAAACCTGCCTGAAAATACTCTTACAGACACACTCATGAACAATGCTGCAGTGGCCATCCAGACATCCCTCAGTCTAGTCAAACTGACAACCAAAATTAACCATCACAGGAATGTGCATTTCATTTTGGGATGTTGTAGTTACTTGTTGAATTTCAAACATGTTTATCAAATGTGTGAAAGAAAGCTTACATGTATAACTGATTTGACATATTTTTAAGAATATAGGATTAGACCATTTTCAGATGTCTCTTTTTAATTTGAATGTATCTTACTAAATACAAGGAAATAAGTAAAAATGTATTCTTTCAAATATTTGTGAAAGAAGGTCACGTTCCTTATCAGGAAGAGATTTGCTCTATCTAGACAAGTTTTTTTTTTTTTTTTTTTTTGGAGAGGTTTTTTCGCTATAGGGCACATGCGCTCGCCAGACAGAGAGAGAGACATAGGAACAGAAAGCGAGAAATCACCCCCGAGGGGGGATGGTCACACCGCAATCCCTTCTCCTCCATTCTCCTCTAGGGATCTTGGGCACGTACGCACACGCGCCCGGCGTGAGTTTTAAGCCACCGGGTCCGGGATGCGAACCGCAGTCGACTACGTGGGAGTCCAGCGACATAGCCATTACGCTAACTGCTGGTTCCCAATCTAGGCAAGTTTTGAGGAGTACTATATACTGGTGTTCTTTAGTCTGTTACTAAAATTTTTACTGAAATAGGCTGTGTATTAGAGAACCAAAACCTACAGGATCTACACACACACATACCATATAAATCTTGTTGTATATTCAACAGGATTTTATTGGTGTGTGTGTGTGTGTGTGTGTGTGTGTGTGTGTGTGTATGGAAAGGGAAAGAGACTGATTTTTTTAAGGCATTGGATTACATGATTGTAAGAGGTTGGTGAGTCCAAATTCTGATGAAGGAGATCAGCTGACTGGAAATCCAGGGAACAGTTGTAGTTCTGGAGATAAAGTTTGTTCTTACTCAGGGGAGGTCAGTCTTTGTTTTATTTTAGCCTTCAGCCAATTGGACAAGGCCTACCAGCAATATGGAAGACAATGTGCTTTAGTCAAAGTCCACCAGTTTAAGTGTTAGCCTTGCCCCCACCCTCCTTTGTGACACAGTCAATAGTGTACCAGACTGTACCTGGAAGTCACTTGCTGACTCTGTTTCTAGTCCCTGAACCAATCAACCTGAAAACACACCAAATATATGCCCAGAGTCCTGTAAGGCTGGACAACTGGAGGAAGGGGATGACAGAGCCCTGTGGAAAGTGCTTCTCTCTGTTTGTCTGTCTCTCTCTTGCATGCATAAATGTTCTAATGTGAATTTTTAAAAACATATATGAAAAAAAAGAAAAAAGAAAAAAAAAACATATGAAGTATTTTAAATAATTATTTATTTTATTTATTATTATTATTATTATTAATTTGACTGGAGAGAGAGAAAGGGGAAAATGAGTAAGCAAGCTACCAGGTCTGGGACTTGAACCACAGTCAGCCATGTGAGAATCCAGCACTCCAACCACCATGCCACCAGTCAACCACAATATATGAAGTATTAATATCATCCAGAAAACACTCTCAAGTAAACATCTAGAATAATGTTTGACCAAATACCTGGGCACTGTGGCCCAGCTGAGTTGACACATACAATTAATTATCACAGGCTTAATTCTACTACATGGCAATAGTTAGATGGGTCCTAGAACATAAATCCTGAGAAAGATGACAAAAGCATTTCCATGTGTGTGACTGAACCCACACTTTAAATTGTCTCCTGTAGCTTCAGAACCCATATTTTGAAATAAGAATAAGCTGTTTCCTATCCTGTTCTCTTTTTTCCTGTCACCTTCATTTGGATAATACCTTATATTATAGTTAACAGCATTAGAGAACAGCTAATGTGCACATCCTGGCAGGACAGTTGGTGAATTCTTGATTAGGTGTCTGCTATTAATAATGCAGTGGTTGTAGCTGTTTATACCTAGAAAGACTGGCATTTCCTCACTTCCAGATGCAGCATGTATAAATTTAGATTTTAATGTGTTACATAACAGAATTAACTACTCATATCTCAGAGTAACACCAAAGTGTTTTAAATAAGGAGTTTTGTAAAGTTGCAGGAAAAATAAGCTCTGGTCAAACTAGATTGAATAAAGAGGGAAGTTTTTGGGCTCATGAACTAAACCTTGGGGGTAGTCAGGGGTGGTAGTCAAGGGTAGAGCCGACCCTGGATGTGACTGAACTCAGGAACTTGAACCCTTCGGAACCCCTTCAAACTCTCTCTTCAGACCCTTGGCTCTGCTTCTTTCTCTGTACTGGCTTCCCATGCTGTGTTAGACATGGTCACGATTTGTTCTCTAGTTGAACCGAGCAACCAAGAAGGGAAGGGAAATATCTCTATACCAGCCTCAGTTAGAAAAATAACAGACATTGCACTTGACATAGAAAGACAGAAAGAGACCTTGTTTTTTTAGTTTCTATTTTAAAGACCCTACCTTGGTTCATTTGGTCTGCTGTAACAAAATATCTCAGACTGGATAATTTATAAACATTAATTAATTGCTCACAGTTCTAGAGAAATAGGACAACAGCAGATTCTGTGTGTGGTGAGGGCTAGTTCTCCACTTCAAAGAGGCACCTTCCTGCTGTGTATTCACATTGTGGAAGGGGTAAGCATGCTCTGTGGGGTCTCTTTTATAAGGGCAGTAATCCAGTTTATGAGGGCAGAGCCTTCATGATCTAATCACCTCCCAAAGGCCACATTGAGGTTAGAATTTCTACATATAGGGGCCAGCAGATGGCATAGAGGTTAAGGCCCTGGGTCCCACATGCCCAACTGTGCAATTAGTCCTGAACCTGGTGACCTGAAAATCATGCAGGTCATGTATATGTACATGCCCCAAATCCTGAGAGGAGGCTGGAGGAGAAGGAATTGCACTATGGCCATCCCTCCTGGTTGGTAAATTCTTACTTTTTCTCTCTCTGTCTCTGCCTGGTGAAGTGCATATACTCTGTTTAAAAAAAAAAAAAGATTTCAACATATAAATAATAAGAATTTTGGGGGAACACATTCAGACTATAGCAACCTCCAAAAAAAAAATAGGGGAGAATTTTTTTTAAGTTCTCTCTCTTTTATTTTTTTTTGCCAGAAATTACATGTGTTCTCCAGAAAGAAAAGAGAGAGAGGGAGAGAAACACCCCTTTACAGGGTATGGTCATGCCACCTTCCTCTTTCTTCTATTTCTCCAACTCATGAGGATTTGGGGCACACGGGCACAAGTACCCAGTATGTTTTTCAAGCTGTGGGGCCAGGATTTGAATTGCACAGTCATCCATGTGGGATATGGCTCCTTTAACCACCGAGTTATGAGGCAGGCCCTCTTAGTTCTCTTTTAAAACATGAAATGAAATCACATATGAACAAGTTAATGTAGAAAGTCACTTTCAATTCATTTAATGAATATGTATGCATTATTCATTTGGATGATACTATATATGAAAATCGCTTCTCTAGGTGCCTTAGAGAATAAAAGGAAATGTTAATCAAGTCAAAACTTAAGTAATAATTGTAATTGACTTTTCTGTTAAACTCCAAAAGTATTCCAATCTCTTGATGTGATTGCCACCAGCTGCAAACATTGAAACATTAAGACTGTTTCATTTCTCAAGACCAGCAGATGGCATAAGAGTTTTGTCATTGGACTCTCATATAGTCAACTGTGATTCAGTTCCCAGACCTGGTAGCTTAAAACTCATGCCAGGTGTGTGTGCATGCATGCCCAAAATTCCAAGAGAAGAATGGAAGAGAAAGGATAGTGGCATGGCCAAACCCCCCTAGGGAGAGATTTCTTACTCTCTGTCTTTCTGTCTCTCCAGCAAGCACACATGCCCTATAGTAAATATCTCTCTCTATTAACAAAATAATTTCTTTTCTCTTCTTTTCCAGCTCTACCTGCTGCCCATGCTAGTCCATGCCAACCTGTATCACTATTTTAATACACCGTCTTTCCCTAAAAAATGCAAAGCACTTCATGTTACAAATAATCTTCATAACTTGGCTACTGAAATAGTATCAATGTTTTTTTTTAATCTCTTTCATCCATAAAATAAGCCTTACACATAAAATTATATCCTTTATGGCTGTTTTTATTGTGGCCAAGAGTCAAAGTTAAAAGTCATCATTGGTGTCCGGGAAATACACAGCACCCTGATCAGCTCCTTGGGCCTTCTATTATAAGGGTTCTAATCCCATTGATAAGGGTGGAAAGTGAGAGCTCCTAATATTGACTTGCATGTATAAGAAAACAAGCAGAAGCTCTGAGGTAACCCCACAGCATGTACCCAAGTTTTTGGAAGGCTGCTTTAAGTAACACTTCTCAATTGTTTGAGTCATAGACACATGAAACCTTCAGGAAGTTTACATGAAATGCACATTTCTATAACTATTCAAAATAGTTAGAGAAATACAGTCATAGAGGATAACTTATGATTCATTTTGCTTTTATGATACCACAAATTGTTGTATTTTTCTAGCAGTCTTTTTTAATTATTTTTCATAATAGCCAAAACTTAACTACTAATACTGTCAGTCATCTTGTTTTGTGAGCATTGTTTACATGACCTGCAGATTCTTATTAAGGAAATTTAAATAATTAACTAAGGTAAAAAGAATGGAAAGTTCAAGTCTCAGAGTTTTTCTTTATTTTCCTTATCAAAACTTAATGTGATGCAAATTAAAGCACAGACACTGAAAAGTACATCTATTATATAATTGGGATCTTTCATTTGCCTAATTTTAAAAGGTCAATTTCAATGACCAGCAGTTGGCATAATGGCTATGTCGCCGGACTCCCATGTAGTCAACTGTGGTTCGAGTCCCGGACCCAGTGGCTTAAACTCACGCCAGGCCCATGTGCATATGTACGTGCCCAAGATCCCAAGAATAGAATGGAGGAGAAGGAATTGCAGTGTGGCCATCCCCCCTGGGGGGGTGGTTTCTCACTTTCTGTCTCTCTGTCTTTCTGGCAAGCACATGCGCCCTATAGCAAAAACCTCTCAAAAAAAAAAAAAAAAATTTGAATTTCAGCATTATTTTGAGTTTATAAGGTTGTTTTATTGCATCATATTCAAATATGGCTAGAATTAGTTCAGTTAGGCCTTTTCTGTTTATTCAATATAAATTGAATTTTCTTGTACTCCAGGCCCTTCGCTTGTTATTCTTTTCTTCATAACACTTACCACAGTTTTATTTGTTTATTTATTTTTGATTCTATATGGAACTTGTTTCCCCTCTACTGGTTTGTCAGTTCCAATGGAACAGGAAGCATATCTGTTTTATTTCTATGCCCCTAATGTTTAGCACCAGACGCAGTATATAGTAAGTGTTCAATAAATGAAAAAGAGGAAGGCCAAGCTGTTCAACTCAATCACTTATAGTGAATTCAGAGCACATGTGCTACTCCTCATGTGGAAAGGCGTGACCAGTAATGGGAATTGGGCTCAGAGGGATTGGTGCTAAGGCAAGCAGGAGGGTGAGGGAACTTACTTAAGATAGCCGAGAAGTGGACAATCTGGATGATTAAACCTAAGTTAAAAATCTGTTAAATAAGGGCTAAGAGCAAAAGAATGGAGAGATACAATCAAAAACAGTCAAGTCCAAAGGGTCCAGGTACAGAGCCAAGAAATAACGTGAAGAAAGCATAGGGCCCAATAAAAGTTCAGAGATACTGGCAAGTTTGGGGACAGGCCTGAAGATGTGCTCTGCTAACTCTGGACCTACCCTGGTCTGATTTCTGCAGTTCTTTGCCAACATTGTCTGGTACATTTAAATTTGCAGTTGTATTATATTCTCATTCTTCATCTTCATGTCCAATGGGGGAAAAAAGAAGGATTCAACACGTTACATTATTTATTTTATAGCAATAATAACTTCAATATTAAAGACAAAAGTAATTTGGCTTCTCTCTTGAATGGACATGTGGGAAGTCTCAACCTCAGATGGAGATTTTTTTTTTTTAGAATTGTTTATTTAATTTTATTTATTATTAAATAGTGAGAGAGAGAAAGTGAGAAAGTGAAAAAGCAAGTCACCAGGCCTAGGACTTGAACTATGGTCAACCATGTAGTCAAACACCTTAACTATCACACCACCTACTGGCACCTATTATTATTTTTAATTTGATGTAGGGCATGTGCACTCACCAGAAAGGGAAGAGAGAGGAGGAAAGTGAGAAAACAAGCCGCAGGCCCAGGACTTGAGCCACGGTCAGCCACTTGGGAGTTCAGCACCCCAACCACTATGCCACCTACTGGCCCCTGGGAGGTGATTTTTTAATCCCTTTGGTCTACAGAGTTTTATCGAATCTTACTAAATGGTGGATCTTCCTCAAAAAAGTCTTCCTAAATAGTAGGTTTGACCTTTTGACAAATTAACTTAAAGTACTGAGGCATCAAGTTTTCCAAAGATTTCTGAAGCCTCTGGGGTCAGTAACATTTACAGATAGACCTAGTTGCAAAGCCAGTGTTGTGGAGTAATGTATCACAACACTTGCCATGCATTTCAACACAAGGAGTAGCATGTGTGCTTTGAATTCACTATAAATGCTTGAGCTGAGTATCTTGGCCTTGCTCTTTTCATTCATTCATTCAACATTTACTGAAGCCTTCTTATCTGATAGATGTGGTACTAAGCATTAGGGACCTAGGCATAAACAAAAAGATATGCTTCTCCTCCATTGGAACTGATAAGTCAGTAGGGAGGAAACAAATTCTACATAGAATCACAAATAAATATATGACTAAAGCTATGATAGGAGGAGCCAGAAGGTGGCATGGTGGTTAAGAGCACTGGACTCCCACATGGCCAGCCATGGTTTGAGTCCTGGGCCTAGCAACTTGCTTTCTCACTTTTCCTCTATCTCTCTCTCTCATTTTGTTTCTCTCTAGTCAAATTAAAATAAATAAATAAATGAATAAATAAAAGTTAAATTAAAATTAATAAATTAAAAAATTTAAAAAAAGCTGTGATAGGTATTATGAAAAAAAGTAAGAAGCATAGGGCCTGGAGTACAAGATTTCATTTATATTGAATAAACAATAAAGTAGGAGCACTCTGAGGTGTCTCTGACCACATCATGAGAAATTCAGTTAGCAATAGAATTCTTCTTTTTTTTTTTTTAGAGGTTTTTGCTACAGGGCGCGTGCGCTCGCCAGACAGACAGAGAGAGACAGAGAGACAGAAAGCGAGAAATCACCCCCCCCAGGGGGGATGGCCACACCACAATCCCTTCTCCTCCATTCTCCTCTCAGGATCTTGGGCACGCACGCACACGCGCCCGGCGTGAGTTTTAAGCCACCGGGTCCAGGACGCGGACCACGGTCGACTACATGGGAGTCCAGCGACATAGCCGTTAACATTAACTGCTGGTCCCAGCAACAGAATTCTTAACCTTCTTGCACTCCTCAGTATTCCATTCTGTTCCTATGTAAACATCTAGTTAATTTTAAATATTCCTTTGGGTTACTAAATTTCTATTTATTATTCTATTCTATATCCACCTTTCATTGTTCTTCTGAAATGAACATTTATGGTAACTTAGAGTTGCCATTCCCTCATTTAGTATTTTCAATCTTCTCCCTAATTTTATCATGTTCCCATGCAATCTGTTATTCTGTCCTTCACATACACTCTGTCAAAGTTAATAATCTAGTTATATGTTTCAAAATGCGTCTCTATCTTACATGTACATGATATTCATGACAGCATAAGAAGCATAATCAATTAAGTTTGAGTTATCTCATTGAATTTGTACTGCAAAATGACTTTTTAGAAAGTCAGTGACTGGAAGAGACCCAAAATGGTGTAATGGTTACGTCACTGGACTCCCGTGTAGTCGACCGTGGTCCTAGTCCTGGACCCGGCCCCTTAAAACTCATGTCGGGTGTGGATGCGTGCATGCATGCCCAAGAGTTTGAGAGGAGAATGGAGGAGAAGGTATTGCAGGGTGGTCGTCCCCCATAGGGGGTGATTTCTTACTTTCTGTCTCTCTGTCTCTCTGGCAAGCACATATGCCCTATAGCAAAAGTCTCTCTTCAAAAAAAAAAAAAAAAAAAAGAAAGAAACTCAGTGAATGGTATTTTGTCCTGAAATACTTTCTTTTTTATTTTAATATAGTCTGTCTATGGTTTACAAAATGATATCAGAAGTCACAGTCCTACCCACACACCTACACCAGATACTAAACCTCCAACAGAAGATGAGTTACACCAACAGGTAAGTCGGTCTATAGGATGACCTGTTAATGATGTTCAGAGGAGCAGCTCTGAGAACCATAATAGTACTTTACAGTGTGTATTTTAAAAGTTTTTTTTTTTATTTGGTCAACTGTTTCATGTAGAATATTTGAAGCTAAAAGGTAACAATATTGGCTAATTTTAATGTGTTAAACTTGAAAATGTATCAACACATGGCAGTGGTTTTTCAGACTTTTCACTCTCATTTCTCTAAGTCCTTTTCCTTCTAATTGATTTTTTAAAATCACAGACACTGATTTATAGGTGACTCCATCAACAATAGTTATTTTGTGCTCCAGGACTCTGTCTTAAAGGATGCTTGTTTTGACAGAACAGATTTCTCTAAACCTCTTGAACGTTTCCCTTAGTAACACTGGTAATGGTCATGGTAGGTTTATACCACTTCTTTTTACATCAGTCGATTAATAGTTTTGGCTCCCAGTAATATTTCAAAGAACACTCTAGATTCTCGAATGTCAAATAATTGTTGAATCTGTCAATCGTTTTGACAAATGGAGCTTTTTCTTCCTTTGACTCTTTTTCTCTAATATTTTATTATAATGTGCTTCATTGATAGTATAATACATACTGTTCTAGTATATGTATAATCACCATAAAGGAAATGTAATTCAGAGTTTTAAATTAAAGTTTTCCATGTGTGATTATACCTGCATGAGCATTTGTCATGCATTGCTGAGAAAAATTATTCTCAAAACACATTATTAATGATGTCATAGTATATTAGGAGGTAGGATTTATTCTGAAATTACAGTAACAAATAACAAATCCATTTATTTTCTTGAGTTAAGTATTTGAGGGGAAGTGTGGCTTGGGATTTATTAGCTATTTGCCATGAATGAATGCTTACAATCTCCATAACGTTTCTTTAAAAAAAAAAAAAAAAAAAAAAAAAAAAAAAACTTACATTTTCTTAAAGTAAGCAAAATATTCAAACCCATTTCTGTTCTAAAAAGGTATGTTTGCAACATTTTTGTTAACTTCTTCAGAGCCCTCCCTTTAATATTTTTGACCAACTTTGACATTTTATTGAGTTAGAATCTATTCTCATTCAGAATTCCCTAGTGTATCAGAATTAGAGCTGAAAATTGTGAGAATGTCATTACCTATGTAACTACTCTAATCTTCTTTTCAGATAAAATATTGGCAAATACAGTTAGATAGACATCGGTTAAAAATGTCAAAAGTTGCTGATAGGTGAGTATTTCCAGATGTCCGTACACATTTTTAAGAAGTTTTTATGACAATTAAATGTGATAAAAGAAGTAAGAGAAATGTTGGGAAGGAATCCGAGATAAATAACTGGAATCCTATAAAAATGTTAATCTGTTTTCCCTTTTACCCACTGAAAACTTTCAGCAAACTCTTTTTTTGTTATACTTTAAATGACAGAATGGTCATTATTGTCTCAAATGACTAGAAGTTCATTGTTCTGCAGCAAAGAATAAGCTACAGAGGCTAACTCTCAGGAGTTGAGTTTTTTTCACTCCTGGTGGAAGATTGACAATTTAAAACCTCTCTGTAAGTTGATTTTAACATGCACAATCTACTTTGTTATCCTGTGGCTTCAGAATTTGGATTGAACTCAAATGTTAAACGCTTTTTTTTTATTTCAAATTGTTCATATCCATAGGTTTCACTTGGGGATATTGCCAAATCCGGTCTCTCCAGCTTATTTCCCTTCTTCTTAAAAACAAACAAACAAAATACAGATTTAAAAAAAAAAAAAAATTGTCAGGGCCATTAGGAGGAGAAGGGGTTAAGGCACTTGACTCCCACATGGGCGACTACAGTTTGAGCCCCAGACCTGTTGACTTGAAACTCATATTAGGTCCTTGTGTGTGTCCAAAATCCTGAAAGAAGGCTAGAAGAGAAGGGATTTCAGCATGGCTCTCCCTGCCAGGGATTTATTTCTCACTTTCAGTCTCTCTGTCTCTCCCACGCACCCTACAGCAAAATTTTCTCTCTCACACACACACAAAAAAAAAGGAATAAAAGAATATGAATTATTGTCAGTGCGTTCCCCCTTTTACCTAATTCCTATAAATACGTTTGACAAAAATGTCCATATATCCCCTTCTCCGAGTTCACCAGAATCAGGTTGACTGTGTGTGTTAAAAAGGCTTGGAACATACCCTTAGTGCTACCCAACACACGCTGATTTCTTCCACATTGCATCATTGCAATGGAGGGATGTGGACTTACATGACGCGAGCATGGAGAAGGATGGAATTCATAGCCACATTGAAGCACAGTAAATTGCTTCATGTAAATTACTGAATGTAAAAACTGCTATTGAATTTCATTCTAATAAGCCAGTAAGGATTCCTTAGGCAGACTTTTTAATTATTTTGCCATCAGGTGTGTGCAGTTGCCAGAGAGAGACAGAGAAAAGGAAAATAGGAAATCACGCTTCGTACCCCTCCCCCTCAAGGACTGATGGCCACATCGCAATCCCTTCTCTTCCATTCTCCTCTGGGGATTTTGGGCACCCACATATGCACTCCCAGCATGATTTTCAAGCTGCTGGGTTTGGGACTGAGATGGTGGTCAGCCCTGTGGGAATCGAGCATTTTAATCACTGCCACCGGCTGGCTCTTGGCCAGACATTTTTATATCACATCGCTTACTTTAAACTGGGTGTAACCTCGGCCAGAAAACTAAGGATGGTGGAAATGTTTTTTTTCTCCCTAGTCTTCTAAGTTACACGGAGCAGTATTTAGAATACGACCCATTTCTTGTGCCACCTGACCCTTCTAATCCATGGCTATCTGATGATACCACTTTCTGGGAACTTGAAGCAAGGTAGGTGACATGCTTTTCTGCCTCCCAAATATGTCATTTTATTTCAGGGTCTAAGTGAAATCCTATAATGGGTTAGTTCGACATGTCTACATTGGTCCATTATTTATCATTCTTTTTCAAGATAACGACGAGTTTAAACATTTGCACTAAGATTTGCATAACTAAATTGGGATTAGAGTCTTAAACATTTGCACTAAGATTTGCATAACTGGAAGTATTGGGACAAAATTAGAGGTGCCATCAGTTCTTCACATTTAGCTTCTTTAAAGATCCTCATAGCCATAAAATGCCCATGTATTCCAGCAAAAGTAAATGTTGAATCCATACATATTTAAGCCCACTGCATGTATGCCTTTTAAAATTCAATTTTACACATATTTACCATAAGCACTCTCAGAGAAACTGACAAGAGACTGGCTTTTTGAGGATACTGAAAGATACTGCCTAGTTTTTGTCATAAGCTATATAGGAGAAAAATTACATCATTGATCTTGGCAGAGTCATAAATAGGTCATTGTCTATCACTTCACAAAGAAAGGATGGTGCTCTGTAGCACTTACCTAGATTCTACTTATGGACTGTATTTTATATCAGCCATGGATCATAAGCACTTGACGTGTCCAGAAGTCTTCAGTCACAAGTTATAGATTTTATAAATGAGGGAGCCAGAACACCAAAAAAGTTATTGGCCAGCATTTAAAACACATTTCATCGAGAGCAGAGTAATAAACCTAGTATCGGGCCTTTTGGTTACCAGTGCATTTTTCCCAGTTCAGCCCACCACCATGAGACTGTACGCATAGTAGTTAAGAAAGGAGCACTCAGATCAGAATGTCTGAACCTTTGTCCCTTATTTCTTCTCTCCCATTGGCAAGTGACAACTCTTTCTGCCTCTGTTTCCTCATCTATAAAATAAGAAGGATCATAGTACCAATCTCATGAAGTTGCTCAAAAAACTAAAGGAGACAATTCATGTAAAGCATTTAACACCGAATGCTTAATAAATGTTAGACTTGATTATTAATAACAATACCTAACTTTTGCGTTACTGCGATGTCATGTGGAGCCATGAATCAGATACATGATTTTTTCTCAAGTTAAAGATGAGAACTTTAAGGCATACATGATTTTCAAGGGAAATATAATAACAGAAAATAAGAATTAAAATAAAGGGAATACATTTGACTTTGTTTTATCTTCTATAGCAAAGAACCAAGTCAACAGAGGGTAAAACGATGGGGTTTTGGCATGGATGAGGCCTTGAAAGACCCAGTTGGAAGAGAACAGTTTCTTAAATTTCTAGAGTCAGAATTCAGCTCAGAAAACTTAAGGTAAGATACATTGTTTGCATCATATACTATAAGCCAGAGAGCTACTATCACTAATGTATCTAGTTATTTTCCATTGAAGAGACCAAATACTATCCCACCAATGTCATGGTAATGTTAGGAATCCATTGAATTGCTGCCACCTAATGGAGGATAAGAGGTAACCACAGCAAGGCTATCTAATATTATCAATTCTTTATTTCTTTTCACATTATCTCTAATTTTTTTTCTTAAATTTTTGCCATAGTGTGTGTGTGCTCACTGGAGAAAGACAAACAGTGAGAGTGGAAGGAGCTATGGTCACGCCACAGTTCCCTCTCATCCTGGGATTTGGGGTGCTCACACATATGCCCGACATGATTTTCAAGCCACCACATCCGGAACTTGAACCGTGGTTGGCCATGTGGGAGTACAACACCTTAACCACTACCCACAATGCCACCTGCTGGCCCCATTGTCTCTAAATCTTTTAGCTGTATAAATTTAATGCTTTTAAAGTGAACTCCACAAAAAAGTACAAGACTTAGGTCAATGTTTGGCAAAGTAGAGAATGGCTAATATAATGATTGGTCTCAGTCTGTCACTCTTCAAGTAAGACAGAAAAGTGACTGGGCACCTAGGTAACCAAGTCACTGGGGACCAAGCTATGAGGGCAGCGCATTTACTTTCCATGTGCAGACACAGCAACAGGGCAGCTGAGTGCAACAGGACACCTAACTGCTAGTGCCACAGGCTACTCTCTGCCCATCTGCTGCAAAGGTCGTCCTTACATATGTTTAAAATTGTTCATCTTGAGGGACACCTGGAAATTACATTTTAAAATGTGAGCCATGAGAACAGATTTTGATAGCTCTATTTGAGATCACTGTCGTGAGTGGTAACTTTCCACTGCATGAAACGGTTTTTCTATGAGCTCTTTCATTCATTATGCTTTGGAAATATGATACCCTATTTTTATTTTTTCATTACTTATGTGGCCCTGTGAAATTTATTTACAGAAAAGACTCCACATTCATTTATTTTCACTGGAACTAAGCAGCAATAGGCATTGTCACCTTCTTTTCAGGAGATTTAATGAGTACCATAAATACACACCATTCAAAATATGCAGGACATTGACAGCAGTCTCATGAATGAAGCAGGATGGCCATGGACAGAGCCTGGAGGGTTTCAGTTCTGTTGTGGATGGCTGAGATGCATCTTGTTTGCTGGTTTTCTTTCAAATTTATGGATACCCATCCCTGACTCAGCTTTTCCAAGATTTACTAAGGATCTTAGTTGCTATGGATTTTTATTGGGCCTACTTAATGACATTTTCTATATTGAGATCACATCATCAATGTGTGTGTTCTCATACAGATGAGAAAACAGATCACAGCATAAAATCATGGGCACTTAGATAGGAGAAATCCAGAAGGATGCCTAAGTAAAGTCCAACATCAGCAGAGGCATATTAGGGAAAATGAAAATGACTTCTAGGCTGAGAAGCTGACTAATGAGGAGATAAGCAAATCTATCCCCACCTCCAAAAAAGAAGAGGAAAAGGAAGAAGAAGAAAGCAAGCTTTTAGAGCAATGAGAATAGCATATGCATATTCTTTTATGCAGGAATTGAATCACCATGATTCTTTAGTTCAATCAAGCCTTATCTTAGTTAATTCTATGCCATACTAGTCTCTCTGCTAAGTAATTATATATAAAAAATATTGAGTATTTTTCATTTATATATATATATATATATATACTATATTTATTTGAGTATTTATTATAAGCTATCATATTTTTCCTTAAAATAAAAATAGATAAATGATACAAATGTATAAATATTATAAATGTAAAAATGATAAAAGATACAAATGCAATTGTAATTCTTGAACACCTACCACACCACCATGTATTTTTATTAATCACTTCTATAAAGACACTTTGTTGTATTTTGTATTCATTATTTCTGATTAACAAACATCTAATCCTCACAACAAACATGAAATGTAAATATTATTGCCTCATTTTACAGATAAGCAAAACACACCTGAGAAAGATTCAATACTTTTACAAAGCCTTCTTGGTTTTCAGTAAGCCAGCCACTGTACGCAGTCCACTTCCAGTAAGCCAAGCTACTGTCCACTGCTTCCAAAATCTGAGCCCACTCTACTTCCGCTTGGTATCTAATATGTTACACAATGAAAGAGAAAAAATGGTCAGTCAGCAGGGCTGGGAATTACAGTTACAGAATTCTCAGTGTGTCTTGCCTTAGCAGTAGCCCTCTAAGGGCTTGCTGTTTATGGGAACCACTCATATGATTAGTTTCTTCTAATATTATCCATAGAACAGGAAAAAAGTCAATAAACAGTGCTTATCAATAATTACTTATACTTCAAGTACACCCTCTGTTTTCCATTGGTATATTCTTGCTTATCCCTTTTTCAGAGCACCTAACCTAGAGCAAGCACAGAGTAAACAGACTAATACCATGAGTTTTATCACTGAGTTCCTGAAAATATGCCAGGCACTCTGTAGTGCCCCTTACCTAATTGCTATCACTTAATCCAATGGAAGAATTCTCATCCTATTTTACTAATGAGGGAACTGAGACTCAAAGACATTTAGATGCTTCTCCAGATTCCACGCATTAGTAAACAGAGAGGATGAGATCTTTATCCTTTTCATTCCTTCAAGTTATTGCAATGATTACTATCATAACAGGGATGAAAAGGCCATGAGGCCGTGAGGGAGACTGTGAGGAAGTGGTTGTGAGCACATCTGCTTCAGAGTTTCTGGGGACAAACACCAGCTTTGACACTAATATGGGGTCATCTTACATGAGTCCCTTAATCTTTGTCTCCTTCCTTTCCCTTTTTTCCTGAAAGTAATGATGACAGTTTAAATGGGGGAAATAATGACACCTAGTCTGTTATTTCCCCTATTTAAATTATCATCAGAGTTTCTGTAGAAATTAAATGCGTTCATATAGGTAAATTGCTTAGAGAAGTACCTGCACTTGCTTATCAGTGAAGGTGATATAATTAGTTTCTCACCCTTTTGGTATTTTGTCCTTATTTTCAAATTCCTTTCAGGTGCCACTGCAATGATGAGAGCTTTCCTAGACCCCCTTTTTCCAATGCAGAGCTTGCCCCAGCAGAGGGGGTGTTTCCTGCTCCACATTCCCAGAGAGTCTAGTTTGTTCTCTTCCTAAAGAGCCTCTCATGTGCTTCCTGGTATTATTGCCAGTTCAGTGGTGTATCTTTATCTCTACTGGTTATTTAAAGTTGAGGACTTTCTTATTTTTTGAGAAAGAGATTTTTTGCTACAGGGAATGTGCACTTGCTGGAGAGACATAGAGACAAAGAGACAAAAAGCGAGAAATCACCCCCACTGCAGGGGAGGAAGGTCACTCCACAATACCTCCTCCCCTTTTCTCCACTCAGAATTCTGGGCATGTATGGCACACGCATGTGCCTGGCATGAGTTTTAGGCCACTGAGCCTGGGACTCAAACCATGGTCAACTACATGGAAGTCCAGTGACGTTACTGTTACACCATCTGCTGGGATGAACTTGAATGAACATTAATTACACTACTCGCGTTCCCTCAGGTTGCACATGGCATTTCTGTTAGAGTGCACAGTGTCTAAATCAGTGGGTTAGGAGGAAATGATCTTAAGTGTTTCTTCCTGAAAGTAATGATGATGGTTTCATATTTAAGGCACTGTCAACTTTGATTATCCGCTGTATACATATCTCTAGTAAATCAAAATCTGTAAATGGAAACTGGATAATGACTAGACTAAGTAGCATCTGCTCTTCTAATTCTAGCTCGAGTGATTTATTACTGATTTCTGATCTTCAGTTAATACCCAAGTTAAAACTTAGTTAAGTAGTCTCCACATCTCCTGGTGCCTCTCTTAAACTTCCGTAGCCAGTAGTTCCCTCATCTCTGTGGTCATCTTCTTTTTTTTGGAGAGGTTTTTGCTATAGGGCGCGTGCGCTCGCCAGACAGACAGAGAGAGACATAGAGACAGAAAGCGAGAAATCACCCCCCAGCGGGGATGGCCATGCTGCAATCCCTTCTCCTCCATTCTCCTCTCGAGATCTTGGGCACGCACGCACACGCGCCCAGCGTGAGTTTTAAGCCACCGGGTCCAGGACACGAACCGCGGTCGACTATGTGGGAATTCAGCGACATAGCCATTACACTAACTGTTGGTCCCATATGGTCATCTTCTTCATTTCATCATCACATCTGCCTTTAGAGCAATAATAGTGCCTATTAAGGATTTATCTTTTCAACATTATTCCTAGTTCTAAACAAAAAAAAAAATGTAACCAAGAGCAAATTTTATTTATTCATTATTTTATTTTTAATTTAATTTTATTTATATTACTGCCATAGGGCATGTGTGCTAGCTAGAGAGAGACAGAGATAAAGAGAAAAGGAAAGTGAGAAATCACCCCATGGAGTGGTGGGGGAGATGACCACACTGCAAATCCTTCTCCTCCATTTTCCTCTAGAGATTTTTGAGCACATGTGCATGTGTGCCCTGCATATTTTTCAAGAGCAAAATTTGAAGAAATAAAGTTCGTTAATATCATGTGGCCTCTTCTCACTAGACTTTGCTGTTTACTATTATCAATCAAAACATTCTCAAGTATTCTTTGAGGATATATACTCTGTAGATGTGCACATATTCAGAAGTGAGTGAGTGTATATTTTTCCATTGCTTCTGAGTTGCTATGATGTCTCCACAAATTTAAGTCTCTCAAATAATTGCATGTGAAAGCTTGATGCCTTTGTCAGTCCATAGCTCTTTCAATTAAATAGCTTAAAATTAGTTAATTGTCCTGATGTTCCAGCTGGGTCATTTTCTGATCCTGTGTCCAGGCCTCCTTTAACTCCAGTAAAGCTCTGAAGTGATTCCCATATGGGGTAGAGCAGAAAACCTCCTTACTAAACCTCAGTGCTCGAATGAAAAAGACAAAGGACAGAGTATAATGCGCTGTGTCCCAGCTGAACACTGTCGCACATTAATTCCCTTCCCTCTCCACCTCCTTTCAAACAAAATTCTTTAGCCATCTGAGTGCGGAAAATTGAGCTAGTGTAGGATCAGGGCTTTGGCAGATCCGCTTTTAACAACTACACCGAAAAGGGATAGTCCTGAATATTTCCCACCGACAAATTTTACACCTTTGAGTATAACTCGTGGGAGAGAAGTCAGTATATGCCCGATATTAGAAGCCCTCAGAGAAACTGAATCTGTTAGTCTGCATCGTGATCAACTGTACGCTCAGTAGGTAGTACAAGAAGTTTCTGATTACGAGCCATCAGATTAAACACTTGCCTGTCACGTTTTGCACAGATTCTGGCTAGCTGTGGAGGACCTGAAGAAAAGGCCTATGAGAGAAGTGCCCTCGCGAGTTCAGGAAATATGGCAAGAATTTCTGGCTCCTGGAGCCCCCAGTGCCATTAACTTGGATTCTAAGAGTTATGACAAAACCACCCAGAATGTGAAGGAACCAGGACGATACACATTTGAAGATGCTCAGGTGGGTAAATGGCCGAGCCTCGCATCACAGCTGTGCTCGGGAGAAGTTGAGACTTTAGATACTTTGTTTTTATTTTCATATAATCAGCAGTTATTTCTAATACTATTTTCAATTTAGAGGACTAGGTAAAATAATGCTAGCTGATCTAGAAAAGAACAAGGTTGTTTTAAAATGAATAGTTTTTGTAAAGCCTGGGAGTTTTTCTAAATTTAAATAGTTTATATAAGAATTTTGTAAAGGGGAATATTTTAATATTTCCTTCATTATCTACTGTTTGTCACCCAATGTGAGTAAACATGATCTAATGATGACCCTAACTCAGTGACACGCATGTAACATCTTTTTTATTTTTAATTTTGCCAGACGGCTTGTGCACTCCTGAGAGAGAAAGAGAGAAGTCAGAGAAGTGAGATGATCACGCCCACAGTCCCTTCTCCATTTCTCCCTGCTTTGGGGATTTGGGGCATTCATGCACAGGTGTGCAGGTGTTTTCCAAACCTTTGCGTCCAGGACTTAAACCACGCAGTTTCACGTGAGATCCAGCTGCCTTAACCATCATGCAACCAGCTGGTCCACATTTTAAGTCTTTAAAGCATCTTCAATATGGAGATCCTAATATTCCAACATCGATAAGTTATTCAACATTACAAATCATCAGAACTGGATTTGCTTAAAGATATGTCCAATGCAAACAGTTTTGTCTCAGGTGAAAAAAAAATGGAATAGAAGATTCAGGCATTTATTAATTTTTCAAGTTAAATTTTAGTCTATGGAAAAAAATAAGGAAATTCATTTTAACACTCTAAGATCATTTGAATTTCTACTTTCAGAAATACTGTTGTTCAAGAAGTAAAACAAACTTGTAATGAGAGGATATTATTCTGTAATGATGTGTTAAAGTCAGCTTTTAAATCAGAACTGTATTATATACTTCATAATTTTTAATCTCCTTTAAGAGAATATTAGCTATAGAAAGCATCTTATTTTTCATAACACATTACTAAATAAAATGTAGGAGATAAAAGAATGAGACACAGGGCCAGCAGGTGGTATGGTGTTTAAGGTGCTGGACTCGCACATGTCCGGAAGTGGTTCAAGTTCTGGACCTGGACACTTGCTTTCTCTCTCCCTCTGTTCATCTCTGTCTGGTGAGTGTGCATGCCCTATAGCAAATTAAAAAATAATAATGATGATAAATAAAATTGAATAAATAATTCTTTTTTAAAAAATGAGATACACAAATGTCCTTTATTTCTACTCTCAGTAGAAGTTAGATTTTTCCACGACTTTGTTTTAAAGAGAGGACCACTGTGTAGAAAACTCACATAGGTTATCACAGGTAACATTCCCTGAGGCAAAGCCATGGTCCGGGTACAAGTACTCGCATTCTGCGAGGACGAAAACTCTGGCCCTCCTGCTCCCTTCTCTTCTGAGTTATCTTTCTTTTTTCTCAAGATAAAATGTCAAGCACTTTTCTAGAGCCAGCAATGTGTAAAAATGTTTGGAATGCCCTTCTGAAATCTTAGAAAGAACATGTCTCTGTTATCCGTGTCACTGAAAAATATTCTTGCTTAATATTCTTTCTTCTCAACAAAATGAGAAGAAATATTTTTCTACAGAAAATATTGCCCTCAATTTTAGGCTTATTTTTTAACTGCGTCCAGATAGGTCACTCCAAGTTGTTCTGGGCTTTTTAAAAATCTGATTCTTTGAAGATATAATAATAGAACATCCTGCCATTGTTTGAGAAGAAATGCAATAAAATGATTAAGAGAGCAGATTCTGGAGCTGAATCATCTGGGTTCTGATCTGGGCTCTGCTCTGTGACCTCTTGCATATTTTACTTCACCATGCCTCAGTTTCTTCATATGTAAAATGGACATAATAACGGTTTCCAACTCAGTAGAGTTTCCTGAAGATTACGTTAACTCTTACAGGCAAACACTCAGCAGTGTCTCAGGCATAGTCTCACAAGTATCTGAGCTCTACCTGTGCATCCCCTCTGCTCTGTTAAGCACCGGATCACTCCTCTAATCCTCCCAACAATGCTATTGTATAGATATACAAATTAAGGGTTAGAGAAATAAATTGGTGTAAATTTACACTAAGTGGTTGGTATTGAGCAAAATACAATCTGGATCTCAAAATGCTTAAATACAAAACCAGACATTGCTCAACTTTTCACATTCTGACACAGTTCCAAATTTATCATATTCTTGAAAATCAGTCTTAGGCTAGATCTTGCTATTTAATACTGAATGTCTATAAATGGGTTCACAATAACTTTGAATTATGGCTGGCGTGTTTAAAAACAGAGAAACAAAATTGTTTCTTAAAATATATTTTATCTCCAAATAATAAAAGATTGAAACATTCAGGATATTCTCAAATAATTCAGAACTCTGCATCTCATTGATAACTCACTGGGTTAGGAAGACCACGGAGCACTGAAGCTTCCATGTGAGCTGTTCTGGACCATAAAGGAATCCCTCTAGGTTGGGTGAAGGCCAAATTGGATGAACACCTTTTTTTTCTTTGCTTGACTTCTTTATCAACATTCATCACCAAAATGTAACATTGCCGACTTCTTGGGGGGTGAATAAATAAATATGTACCTAATTTGTCACTGAATGAGCAAAAAAAAGTACACAAATTAAGAGACCTAACAATTAAATATCACAAAATTTCAGGACTAGCAGTTGACGTAATGGCTATGTCACTGGACTCCTATGGAGTTGACCGTGGTTTCGAGTCCTGGACCTGGCTTAAACTCCCGCCGGGCACATGTGCATGCATGCCCAAGATCCTGAGAGGAGAATGGAGGAGAAGGGATTGTGGCATGGCCATCCCCCTGTGGGGTGATTTCTCACTTTCTGTCCCTCTTTCTGGCAAGTGCACACACAAAACAAAACAAAACAAAACAAAAATAAATATCACAAAATTTCATTTTGGACTTGTGTTCTGCTCCAAATGCTGATTACAATTTTCCATATAATTTGTACCAAAGAAATGATTCATCTGGGCAGTCTACACCCTCCCAATAAATGTAAGTTCCCAAAATGATTACTCTTTTTTGACTTCATGTCATCTGCATTTGGCCTAGAGTAGCTTGCTTTTTTTTTTTTTTTTTTTAAGATAGATTTCTTTTTTCTCTTTAGGATGCATGTGGTAGCTGGAGAGACAGAGAGAGAGAGAGAGAGAGAGAGAGAGAGAGACAGAAAGTGAAAAATCACCCACCCAGGAGTTGAGGATGGCCACCCCGCAATCCCTTCTCCTCCATTTTCATCTCAGGAGTTTGGGCACACACATAGGTGCACACGGCCTGAGTTTTAAACCTCTGGGTCTGGGAATCAAACTGTAGTTAACTGTGTGGTAGTCCAGCAATATAACCATTATACCATCTGCTGGTCTCGGCTTGGAGTAACTTTAAGAACTAACATATTTATTTATAGTCACAAATGATCTATATATTGATTTGAAATTATTTCATGACATTCTTTTAGCTAAATTTCTTTTTATATTAAAAAGTTCTACATGTCATTTACCTCCTCAGTAGCTCCTAAACCAATTTAAGCATTGATCTATGAATAAAATAATGGATTTGGAGATCTAACTGTATTATACACATAAGCATCATTGCTATCTTTTACTGCTAACAGATTTGTTCTTTTACCACATGTAGTATTCTTATCATGCATTTTATTTACCCTGAGAAATAAATAATTGTCACCTCAATCACTCTTTCTTTTTAGGAGCACATTTACAAACTGATGAAAAGTGATTCATACCCACGTTTTATAAGATCCAGTGCCTATCAGGAACTTCTACAGGCAAAGAAAAAGGTATTGGTTCTTTGTGACCTTTTTGACCTAGTTGTCAGTTATAATTCTTTGGAGTAATGACTTCTGCTGGGCCCAGGGTATTGGACAAGTGGTAAGTGAACATATTCCAAGACCCTCCCCCAAACCTTTGCATTTTATTAGGGCTATTTCAGTTATTTTTGTTTTTGTTTGTTGGTGGCTTATTGTATTTTTTGTTAGTTATTTTTGTTTCTGCCAATGTTCGTGCTTCACAACGTTTATTAGAAGTTATTTTCATGTTCCATGGTTAGTCCTAGTCATGACGCATTTTTGGGTAGAAAAAGAATAGAAAAAAAGACTTCATGACTTTTCTGACAGTCCAAAATATGCCTAGTTTCAGAAATCAATAATTATGATAAAGAAATAATATCATTCGATCAAAAACATGAAGAAGGTTTTCTTTGTTTTTTAGTAAGCCAGGGTGTACATTTTGGACTACTGACCTTATAACTAAAAGTAGGCCCCACTTTTTTCAATGTAACTGCCAAAATGTATTAACACTTGCTTCTACATATTTTCATTTGGTATTTATCCTGAATTATTTAATATTCCTATGATGAATTTCACACACATAAAAAGGTAGTCAAGCACATTTTGAGAGAGTTGCTTTAGACCTCAGTATCCAATTAGTGTTCATGATCAAGGTCTCTGTTTCCATAGCTCTTGATATGCTCAATATAACAGGGTATGGAAGATCTGGACAGACCCATGAACACCATTATTTTTTAATGTTAAAATGGTCCATAGCTTGGGAACCAGCAGTTAGCGTAATGGCTATGTCACTGGACTCCCACGTAGTCGACCACGGTCCGCGTCTCGGACCCGGTGGCTTACAACTCACGCCGGGCGCGTGTGCGTGCGTGCCCAAGATCCTGAGAGGAGAATGGAGGAGAAGGGATTGCGGCGTGACCATCCCCCCTGGGGGGTGATTTCTCGCTTTCTGTCTCTATGTCTCTCTCTGTCTGTCTGGCGAGCGCACACGCCCTATAGCGAAAAACCTCTCCAAAAAAAAAAAATGGTCCATAGCTTTTTGAAAGTTTAAATTACAACTTTATGTAATTCATGGTGATCATTTAGGTCAATGAGATTCCTTTAAAGGCTCTTGCCTTTGCAGTGGGAATAGATATTTGAGTCTTGCACTTTCCAGTGCATCTACCATTAACCGCACAGGGCTATTTTACTTTCAATTTTAATTCATTAAAATTACCTAAAATTTCAGTCAAATTTCAAGTGCTCAGTAACCACTGCTGAAGGCTTCTGTTCTAAAGTTTCTATCTTTTCAAAATGTTTTATTAGATAGCCGTGCTCTACAGAATTAGTAATGTTATCTGTAGAAATTTAGCCCTGAGGTAAACTTCTGAGGAAATTCTTATGATATTTGATTTTCAAATATTTCGGCTTCGCAAATGTCAACATAAAAGCTTAACATATGTACTTCCTTGTAGATTAATTTTGTCTTGAAATCACACCATTCTATTTGCTTAGGAAGAGTTTTTGGTGTTAAATATAAGAACACAACGAAAATAGAGCCCATGTCCTATGACAAAAGGCCTTCTTTGGTGGCTCTTCTATCTTCCTGGGTCGTGTGATTTAGACCATGGATTTGGTGTTGTGTCACATCATCCTGTCTTTTTCTGCTCTGTTTCTTTGCTGCTTCTTTTTCTTTTTTTAATGTTCCCTTGTTTCCCTTCACCCTACCCCCACCTCACACATGTAAGTCTGGAAACTCAATGGATCGCAGATCATCTTTTGAGAAATTTGCACAGAATGTGGTAAGTTTTATTTTTTGAGGAATTACAATCAGTAAGTCCAATGAAATTTTTCTAGTTTCCCTATTTCTAGCCCCACTGCCCACTTTTTGATGTAATAGCAAAAGTACTGCCTTTATTTAAATTCAGAATTTCATACTTCCTTACCTATCTTTCTGTCCCAGCCCTTTCTAGAGCAGATAAAAATGTCATACATGAACAAGTAAAGTTTGGAAAGAAGTATATATTATATATAGAATAAAGGAATAGCAATTATTCTTTATGTATTTATTTTTATTCCATGCATACCTTTCTTTATTAAAGATAGTGCATGCATTTCTATGCTCTTTCCCTTAGCACTTCCTTAGGCCTAAAAGATTAAGAGGGTGCTGTGTTTGCTATCTCTGCAGGGAGAAAGTCATCTGTTGAGCAGTTTAAAGTCATAGACTTGATATGAATGGTGGTTAGTGACAAGATATGCACTAATGTAGACCCACTAGCATGCTTCCTTTAATCTTTATTTTTCAGGAAGGTGTTAAAAACATTGCATAAATTATCCAGGAAACCAATAGTTCTCCTACCAGTGTTTCTTAGTATCTTCCCATGTGTTTCGGTGATATATATTTGTTTGTGGGATTCTTTCTTTATTTTTTTGTATTGTGCCAGTGCCTTTGGAACTTTCTGACATTGTGTAAGCTCAAACTAAAGCCTTCAACACATTTATTTTTATAGGGCAGAAACATCCCTATTTTCCCATGCCATAAAAACTGTACACCAACACTGAGGGCCAGCACTAACCTGTTATGAAAAGAGGTAGAACAATCTTGGTTTATACTCAAGTTTGTCTGCATTGTCTGTTGAGTTGTTGACTAGCTCCATGCTGCTTGCTGTGTGTGTGTGTGTATGTGTGTATGTTGTGGCTTTTGCTGTGGTAACCAGTTAAGTGGAGTTATGTGTGTTGAAATGTAAGCAAACTGGATTCAACAATGATACAGTGTTTGTTTTCAGTTTCCTTCAAGAATCTTTGTGGTGGGGAATGTTAATCAGTTCTACTTTTGAATTACCATTGTGACTGTACACAGAGTATTTGAAAAGATTTAAATGCCAATATATATACTTTGAACATTCAATATGATTGCATGACTTCAAGGGATGGAGAATGAGGGACTCCAGGGATTCATCACACTATAAACTTCCCAAAATTTTGGCTGGTTTTATTGGAATCTCTGTCCTCTTATATACAGTTTTCTTAAAAATATATTATAATTCACTTTGGGGAGAAAAAGACAATGTCAAAGAAATTCCCCCAAGATCTTCCTAAAGAAAGTGGCCATAGGATATTCAGAATGCTCTATATATTGCTTATTAATTGTTTCAAATTCATCCTTTTCTAACATAATGCTGAAAGAATATTGTTCTTAAGATCAATATGGAAATTTCTGTGATGTAATTAAAATAATGATGCAACTAGAGTATGTTTGAAAGGGGAAGAAAAATAGTCCTTTCCTCCAAAATCTTTCTCAAATATGACCTACTTTCCCACCTCTTAAAACACAACACATTGTAACACATTTCAAACTTTAGAAAAGAATCAAAAGGGAGCTAGCAGGAGGTGTGGTTGTTAAGGCACTAGACTCCCACATGGTCAACCCCAATTTGAGGCCTAGACCAGGTGGCTTGAAAATCGTGCTGGGTGCATGTGCATGCATGCCCAAAATCACAAGAGGAGGATGGAGGAGGATGGCCTGTGGTGTGGTCATGGGGGGGGTGATTTCTTAATTTCCCTCTCTATGTCTCTCTCCAGCAAGAGCATGCGCCCTATGGCAAAAAAACTAAGAAAAATTTAAATATTCGGTCATCAGAAAAGTCATGATGCATTTTTCTGTTTTTCTATGCAAAAATGTGTCATGAATTTTCCAATGGCCCAATAAATAAATAATAAAAAATAGAAAGAGCCAACAGGAAATAAAAGGAAGCGATAATCAACCATCTACATCTTCCATCAAAATTCATACAAGTGACAACTGATTTCCAAACATTTTGCTGTCTTGGGAACATGTAGAAGGCATAGTCTTTGACTGTAAAGGTAACTAATTGTATAATAAAATGTTATGATGTAAAGGAATAATAAGTTATTTCTCCTTGGTATTATGATGGGGAAGGAAGATTCCTATGTAATCTGAGACTTTTCATAAGAGGTACCATTTAATCGAATGAAAACGATTTCACCAGGCTGAGAACAGCAACCACTCTCTTAAGCAGAAGAAAGAAAAGACTGAAATTACTAAAGTAACATTTTCTCTCTGTCTTTTACACACACACACACACACACACACACATACACACACACAACATACAACATAGTATAACTCTGAAAACCTTTAGGTACATTGTCTAGCGGTAATCGCTTTTAATTTGGGAAAATAAAAAGTGATATTTGTCATTGAATAATTTGTTTTGGTGTTACTCTGAATAAACAGAGTAAGAAAATTAGAAAGTCTTTCTGGATTTCCCCTACAGAGTATTCCTCCACAGTACTTTTAGGGTCAGCTCTTGAGTCAGGCACCCCAAGTATTTACACACAAAATATTATAGAACATATTTATAGAATAAATGAAATCATTTTAATACAAAATAAAGGAGTAATTTTATAATACTCAGAAATAATGGAGAAAAAATGATATTTACACAAGGGTGTTAAAAGAAATCATAGGTGGAGGCACAGAGAGATACAAGACGTATAGTATTCAAGAAAGAAATGAAACAGGGAAAACAGCAGTAAACAAGTAGGGAGACCGTGAAACAAACTTAGGAAAATGAGAAAACAACTCACATTTATTGAGTACCTGCTACATATCAGGCTTCGCATTAGGCACTTTTTATTATTTATATTATCTAACTTAGCTTAATTCACTTACTGACCTTGCAAGGTCAGTCTCATACCTGTTATCTTATCCATTTTACATGTGTCAAAACTGAAGGGTAAGAGGAAGGTTGCGACTTGCCCAGGATCATGTGGCAAGAGAGCTGGCACTGATCCAAAATGTATTGTTTCTCAATTCTGTCTCTTTTCACCAATCCACTCTGCTCTCGATATTCTTCCAACTGCTGGAAGACAAATAGGTCTTGCGAGACAAATACATCTTGCCTGTACTTTAGAGAATAATTATAATACATAGGGAACAATTGCATAGCATTGTCAGTGTTGCAAGGGCATGCAGTCGTTCTCGTTGATTTGTTGTGATGTTGTCATTTACATGCACAACAATCCTGGGAGGAGTTGGGGAGTATTGCATTGCTTTCACAGGTGAACAGATAGGGGGATAATGAGATGAAGCCCCTTCATCAGTGTCATTCAGTTGAGAGTGTTAGAGCAGAATTGGAAGCAGATTTTTCCCAGTTTAAATCCATTACTCTTTATTGATTATTCTTATTCTTTCCATTACACCCAGAAAGGCTGGGATAAAAATAATTCACATTTGTGTAATGTGTGTAATGCCTTCTGCTTGGCTGTTTTCTCAAGAAATCTCATTTCCTGTAATTTACTCTTTGGTTTCTTTCTTTCTTTAAAGGTTTTGTAAGGGCATGTGTACTTGCCAGATGAGACAGAAAGAGGCAGTGAGAGGGAAACTGAAAAATCACGTACCAAAAGGCATGGCCACACTGCAATCCCTTCTCCTCTATTCTCCTTTCAGAATTTCTGGCACACATGCACACACGCCCAGCGTGAGTTTCAAGCTGCTGGGTCTAGGACTAGAACCACAATCAGCCATGTGGGAGTTCAGCACTTTATCCCCATGCCACCTCCTGGCCCCATTCTTTTGTTTCTTCATCTCCCTTGCTCTCAGAAAAGTCTCCTAAAGTTGTTCTTTTAAGGGCAACTATGTATGTCCTTTTGTACCTTTACACATTACTCTTAAATAGGATGTATTCTCTTTTTTATTTTTATTTTTATTTATTTATTTTTTTTGGGGGGGAGAGATTTTCACTATAGGGCGCGTGCACTTGCCAGACAGACAGAGAGAGACATAGAGACAGAAAGCGAGAAATCACCCCCCAGGGGGGATGGTCACGCCGCAATCCCCTCTCCTCCACTCTCCTCTCGGGATCCTGGGCACGCACGCACATGCGCCCGGCATGAGTTTTAAGCCACCGGGTCCGGGACGTGAACCGTGGTCAACCACGTGGGAGTCCAGCGACACAGCCATTACGCCAACCGCTGGTTCCCCTCTTTTTTATTTTTTAGAGAGATTTTTGCTAAATGACGCATGTGTTTGACAGAGAGACCAAGGGAGACAGAAAGCAAGAAATCACTCCCCAAGAGGATGACCACACCATAATCCCTTCTCCTCCATTCTCCTCTCATGATTTTGGGCACACACGTACACATGCCTGACATGAGTTTTAAGCTGCCAGGTCTGGGATTTGAGTCACAGTCGACTATGAGAGAGTCCAGTGACGTAATCATTACACCATCTGCTGGTTCCAGGTGTATTCTCTTTTCACAGTGTTCATATGCTTTACTGATTGTAAAAAATATCTTCCTCTATCACCATCATCAAATCCAACACCATTCACCAACCACTAGAGTACCTTAGCATCTGTCTGCTGTACAGATTTTAAGAAGGACCAGATAGAAAAAAAAGGGGGGAGGGACCAGCAGTTAGCATAATGTCTATGTCGCTGGACTCTCATGTAGTCAACAGCAGTTTGAGTCCCAGACCTGTTGGCTTAAACTCACACTGGGCGCGTGTGCGTGCATGCCCAAGATCCCGAGAGGAAAATGGTGGAGAAGGGATTGTGGCGTGGCCATGCCCCCTGGGGGGTGATTTCTCGCTTTCTGTCTCTCCATCTCTGTCTTTATGGCGAGCGCATGCGCCCTATAGCAAAGACCTCTCCCTCCGAAAAAAAAAAGACAACAAAAAGGGAAAATAGGATGGGGGGATTGATCAGTAACAACTTCTATCAAGATTCATAAATCAGGTGCCAACTATATGACTCATCTTCTCTTCTTTGTGCAAAATAGAAATTGAATCAGCCTGGCTCTGGATTAGAAAAATAGAAAAATAGAAATGAATATTAGAGAATGTTAATGATGCACTCCTAGGGATTCACTAATCTAACCTCTTTTCAGGAATACCTTTATCCTATTTCAATGAAGACAATTATCTGCAAAGCCACTAAGAGAACCAATAGAAAAAATTATGATGGCCTCTTGAGCCCTTCTATTTCCTGCCCTGGTGTACTTATGCTAATGCACTGAGATTTTTAACTATGCTCTGGAGACTGCAACAAATTACCAAAAGAAGTTGTGAAGACTCTGTGAGAGGATTTTAACAGAAAGACTGAGTTGGTTCTGAAATCAGTTGCTCTTTGAAATCAAATCTGTACTTAACTCTATAACATAATCATCTAAATATTGATAGGAATCACATGTAAATATAAATTCTACAACTTGTTGAAGTATTAAAATGAGAATTATATCATTCTTAGTTATTTTAGAACAACCTTTTTGGTTAAATCAAATTAAATTACCTACCTAAGCCCATTATGGAGTCTCTGGTTAATGCAATCTTATGCAGATTTTATATGAGCAGTAAGATGTGGTAAAAAAAGAGCCTAAGCCCAAGAGTTTGATGTGTTTATATTTAAGTCTGAAACGTAGTCCTACACTTTCTTGGTATGTGAATTTTCAGAACTTACTTAAATCACTGGACCTTCATTTCTTCATCTACAGTTTCTCTACTCAGATATACCTCTAATCGTCAAATTTACATATAAATATTTAAGAAATATTAAATTTAAATATGCTTCAGAACATGCTTTATTCACTTAAAATGCATTATAAATATCTTCCAGATCACTTCATGTTTTTCTACATGATTCTACTTATCAAACACACAAAATTCCTTTGAATAGATGTACCCTTAATGTATTTTCTAATCTTCTGTTAATGGGCACTTAGGGTGTTCATTATTTATTCATTGCTATTATAGTATGATAAATATCCTTCAATTAAATATTGACTTCCCTCTTATATTCATTAAAAATTGAATTATTTGGTTAAATAGAGTGCAAATTTATAAGGAAGAAGTATCTCTACCTTTTCTTCTCTGTCTCTCTTCTTTACTTTTTCCCTAATGGAAGAGCATGCACTAGAGGGAAGAATAACTTATTCTATAAGTGTGGGAATCACACTTCGTATTACTGATGTCCCAAACCACTTATGCTACACATTAATGACAGGCCCCCCCTCCCCAATTATTTCT
This sequence comes from Tupaia tana, assembly GCA_026018925.1. Lineage (NCBI taxonomy): Eukaryota > Metazoa > Chordata > Mammalia > Scandentia > Tupaiidae > Tupaia > Tupaia tana. The sequence goes on along the minus strand of JAKSZU010000007.1, from coordinate 125,237,970 downwards.
CAATTTATGAAGAATTATACTCACTTTCTGAGAGGCTTCCATTGTTATTTAAGAACAAAGACATGGGGATTATTTCTTGTCCCAGGTCAAATGATTTTTAAGTTAGTTTCTATTACATGTAAAATCTGGTATGAAATCTCCCCTATATACTTGAATAAGGACCAAGACTATAAACTGGGAGCCACCCTCTCCATCCAGTGTAACCTCTGAGGGATGCAGATGCCAGTATGGGGACTGCAGCTTCAGGCAGCTCTGGAGTCACACTCCAGCAGAACAGCACAAGGTCCAATCCTTTTGTGCCCATTTGGCTTGGACCTTGGTTCTGTTTAAGGCTGAGTCCTCTGGGCTTTGGTATCTGAGTTTGTAGGCCTATTAATGTAGATAAGCGAGGATAAAAAGAATCCTGAAGTGCCTAAAAATAAAATTTATAAATTTGCCACTGGATTTGTTCACCATGAATAATGCCAATAGAAATAATTTACCTGATGGTATAGGATCCACTTTTATGCTAAATTGATATCATTGTTTCTGTACACCAGTTCACTAGCTCCTAGATCATCATTTGTCTACATATATTAAGTTTAACTGTGTGATGGGTTATGTGCTACTCCTACTATGTAGGTCTTTTTCCTTCTTTTTTTTTTTGTTTGTTTATTTGTTTTTAGAGATTTTTGCTATAGGGTGCATGTGCTCACCAGAGAGACAGACAGAAAGCGAGAAATCACCCCCTGGGGGGAATGGCCAATGCCACACTTCCTTCTCTTTCATTCTCCTCTTGGGGATTTTGGGCATGCACACACATGTACCTGGCTTGAGTTTCAAGCTGCCAGGTCCAGCACTCGAAGCACAGTCAACCGTGCAGGAGTCTAGCACCAAAACCACTATGCCACCTGCTGGTCCCTACTATGTAGTTTTCAAAAGATCTGTCTGTTTTGATTGTCCTTTCCCTTGATAGCAGTTTCTACCATAATGAAGTAGGGACAAACTTCAGAGTATTCAGAAAGGTCATTTTTTTAAGATTATATTTATACTAATAAACTTGCAGCATAGTAAGACCTTCACTGAGCTAGTTAGATCTTTGGTTTACATGAGCATCCATCATAATGAAACAGATGGCCTGCCACATCATCTTAGTGTACAAGCAGATTGGGAACTACCAGAGGAGAGGTTTTGGTTTCATGTCTGTGCCCTGGTGAATTTACTTTAAGGATGACTTTGTATGCACGGCTTTTCTGGTCAAGTGCTTTGAATTCTGTCACTTTAAATTACAGGTATAGTAATGTGACGGATCTTCAAAAAGTTCCTGAAAAATGCATAATATGAAAAATTATATATGGATTTCAAAATGTTTTCACACTAAAATAAATTCACACTTAATTTTCCACATACTTTTTTGAACTTTTTTTTTGTGTAAATTATGTTAGAAATTGCTTACGGAGGGGCCGGCAAGTGGCATGGTGGTTAAAGGCACTGGACTCCCACATGGCCAACCACGGTTCAAGTCTTGGACCTGGTGGCTTGCTTTCTCACTTCCTCTTTCTCTCTCTGTCTCTCTCTGATCAAACTGAAAAATAATAATGATAATAATAATAAATAAAGTTAAATAAAAATGATTCTTTAAAAAAAAAAAAAGAAATTTCTTACAGCACTAAGGTCTTTGATCTCCCCCCCCATAGATATCGCTAGTAGATGCATAAAGTGAGAATAGTCAAGGGTGAACTATTTTCTTCTTTTGCTGTGGACCTGAAATTGATCTCATTCATCATGTCGTTGGCAGATATGGCTATCCATCTTATTTTATTGAAACTGGTTGTAGTGGTAACTTGCCTCAGAAAACAATTTTTGTTTCCCTGTGGCATGATGTAAATCGATTAGTGTGAAATGTATCAGACCATGGCCTAATTTAGTTCAGACAGTATGTCTTTCTTTTCTCCTGGTAGCATCATTCGTCCCTAAGTGGCCACTCAAGTTCTATAAGCTGTAGATTATATAGTGGTTTTGGTCACAAAGCATCCAATGCAACCTTGGGGTTTTTAAGGAATTCCAGGTGACTGCTGAGTATATAGTCCCAGTGGAAACATCCCCCTTGCTGCCACATCTGCGAGAGATAGAAGTTTCAATAGCACTTCCCAAAGTACTGTTCTGATGAATGTGAAGCTTTAGGTGTTAGCTAGTGGCTCTGAGGCCCCAGCTGCAGCCCATCCTAATCTATGAGGACCCTACTTAGCTTACAAATCTTTGTTTAAAACAAACTCCTGTCTTCAGATCTGGCAAACTTTTTTCAAGATTTTTTTTTTCACTTTTAGCCGTAGGATGCATGCATTCACCAGAGAGAGAGACAGAGAGAGAGAGAGGTAAGGTGAGAAATCACTGCCCTGGGGGGTGAACATGCCACAGTCCTGTCTCATCCATTCTCCTCTCATGATTTTGGGCATGCATGCACACATGCCCGGTGTGATTTTCAAGCCACTGAGTCTGGACTTGAACTGTAGTTGGCCATGTCGGAGTCCAATGCTTTAACCACTACACCACCTGCTGGTTCCCTGGCAAAGCCTTTTTAAAAAATGAGTAAGGAGTAAGGAGCATGTTCATGGCAGACAATGACCCAACAGAGTTTATATAAGGAGTTCTTTGCAACAAATATTCAGAGCAACACACTACTAGGAAAACGGGCAAAGAACTTGGGCACTTTTTTTTTTTTTTTAGAGAGAGAGATTTTTGCTATAGGGCATGTGTACTCGCCAGAGAGATAGAGACAGAGAGGGAGAAATCCCACCCCCTCATGCCACAGTCCCTTCTTCTCCTCTTGGAATTTTGGGAACTCACACACACACACGCCCAGCATGAGTTTTAAGCTGCCAGGTCTGAGACTCAAACTGCAGTTGACTAAGCAGGAGTCCAGTGGCATAACCATAACACTATCTGCTGATCCCAGAACTTAAGTACTTTAAACAGAAAAAATTAAAATAGTTGGTGATTATATGAGAAAAAGGAAAACTATTAAGAACCAACTCTAATTTGAAAGCAACAAAATGAATTTTTCCTTTAGATTGGTTAGATTTTTTTTAATGATAATATCTGGTGTTTGAAATGGGATAAAGAAATATTATTAATAGATGACTTCATATATTATTTGTAGGAGTGTGAATTACTATCACTTTTGCAGAATAAAACTTGACAGAATGTGCCAAAAGCCAAAAAAAAAAAACCACTTTGAATCAGTAAGTCAACATCTAGTAAGTTAAGCCTAAGAAAACTCAGATGCTTCCACACATACAAATATATTCCTTACATCATATAATTGCCAAATGTAGAACACAATCTGAATGTGCAACAATTATAATTTCTTAAAAACATCAAGACATAGGAGAGTACTTCAAAAGTTTGTGGAAAAAGTAAAGTACAAGTATACTTTGGTGCAAGCAAATATGAAACCCATGAGTAGTTTTTTTGTGATACACATTTAACTTTTTAAAGATTCTTATATCTACTGATAGAATATTATGCAGATATTAAAAATCAGTTTTTACAGTAGTGACTTTCATCTCTTTTTTTCTTAATGCCACCTACATTTGACACATTAGACCAGCATATGTGTCTGTATGTATTCATGGGTGTGAATACAGTTACTCTACAAACTGTACTTGTGCATGTTTATATATGTATAGAATTAAAATGACACTTCACAAATAACATTCCCTTATTACATACAGTATACTCTGAACTTTATTTATTTATTTATTTTTTGGAGAGGTTTTTGCTAGAGGGCATATGTGCTCACCAGAAAGACAGAGAGAGACAGAAAGACAGAAAGCAAGAAATCACCTCCCGGGGGGATGACCACGCCACAACCCTTCTCCTCCATTCTCCTCTCAGAATCTTGGGCACACACGTACAACCGCACCCAGCTTGAGTTTAAGTCATCGGGTCCAGGACTTGAACCGGGATTAACTACATGGGAGTCCAGCGACGTAGCCATTACACCAACTGCTGCTCCCTACTCCAAACTTTTCTGCTTTCTTCTATTACATTAATTTTTTTCTAAATGTTAGTTGCATCTCTCTAAATTGATTTGTCATATCCATTGATATACTGACTTTGAAAAACCATAGTATTTTAGAAGAAGCATAAATAACATGGGTAATTGAACAAAATATAATCATTTGAATAGACATTATTTATAATAAGCCATAATACTATGTACAGTATAACTTCAGTTTTGTAGAAAAATAAAATAAGCATGTATTTTTGTATTAAAAACTAGGATATACTAGTCTTATGTAAATAATTGTATTTCAGATGACATAAATTTCTTCTTTATATTTTTCTATGTTTTCCTCATTTTCTCTCATAGACATATACTACTTTTATTATGGGGAAATATTTTAAATTAAACAAATGGAAATATTTGACTTTACTTGTTTTTTTCTAAGTCAACACAGGAAGCTACTAACTAATATTTCTATGTATATATATTCATAAGCTGTTTTTAGTATATTACACTAAAATTTTTTTAGTATTCAGCATTTAAATAAAGCTTTGAAACTAGTCATGGAATCTCTCTTTTTTCCCCTAAATCTCAAGAATTTGACCTTATATTTAACATTCTAGGAACTTATCCACACTCAACAGTTTTGATCAAATTATTCAATGTGTTTCAGTAAACTTGACTACAAGTTTACCTAGGAGAACTGGTTTATTTTAAATCAGGAAAGAGCTTTCCAAACATCTAGTCTAGCTTTAATTCCGTCTTTTCACCAGGTGAAAAGACCCAGATTCTGTTTGTCTGTTAGTTAATATTTAGAGTATGATCAGTTTCTTCAGTTCCTCACCCTACCATGCCTCTGCCCCCAAGTTAAAAGTTACTTATCCTAAGATATTTGCATCTCATTACCCTTGTTTCTAGAAGTTAATTCTTAAAATAAGATTTTCACCCAGGGACTTTAACTCACACAGACAATGAAGTAATTCATTGGGCACTTCTATAGTATTAGTGTTGTTTAACAACTCTCAATGACTTCACTAGGCCAGGTGACCTACAAAATAGTCTTGAACAGACAGAGTCAGAGCTGAGGCAGAAGTTTGAGGATTTCAGTAGGTACATGGGGAAGAGATCCATCTTTGAAGAGCAGATAAGATCTGCACAGGTATGTGCACCAACAGGTGAGCCTAGCTGAGAAAGCAGTAAGTGCAAAGCCCGGCCACGGTACTATAGGCAGTTTGAAAGGCCGAAGAAGCCAGGTAATAAAGACTTTGAAATCCAGGCAAAGACATTTCTATTTATTGGGTCATCCGAAAAGTCATAACGTGTTTTTCTATGCAAAAATGCATCATGACCTTTCTGACGACCCAATAGAACTGAAACAAGGATATTTTTTTTCACAAGAATAAAAGAACAGCTACTATCCTTTAGTTCTGCCTCTCATAAGAACATTCCCTATCTCTGGTCCGACAGCATCTCATTTGCACCAATCATGCAGCTCTTTCTATTATATTATATAGCTGTGGGGAGGCATCTGGTCAGACAATTGGGTCCCATAAACCAGTAGGAAGGCAATATTAAGATTTCTGCTTTCTTATTTCCAGTCCCTTGCCCTTGCCTTTGAAGCCTACGATGTGCTTCTGAGAATGTACTTCTGAGTCTGCAGCAACATATGGGAGAGACTTAGAGACAGTGCCAGGAGGCAGACAACCAAGAGTTGTAAGGAATAGCAAGAATTAAGAGGTTATTTTTTTTATTTTAAATTGAGAGATACAAATAACCCTCTCCTCTTCTCTGTTAGCTCTCTCCTAACCACCTTCTAAAAATCTACCCCTTTATTACTCCTCAGTCTGTTCAGTATCCAGTAGACTGGGAAAGCCTGCTGTGTATTTTGATGACAGCAATAAAGCAAGTGGGCTTAGCAACCTAAATAAATGTAGCATTAGCCTGCTTCCTTTGTGGATGAGGATCAGCAAGAGAGGCATGTGGAAAGTTGCTTCCCTCTCCCTAATGTCTCCTGCCCATTACTTCTTGACTCAGGGCTCTCTACTATCAACTGTCTCTTACTGCTCTAAGACCAAGAATGATTTTTTAAAAGGAGGTAGAATTCTTTATTTTTTTTTTTCCTTTTTTTGGAGAGGTTTTTTTTGCTATAGGGCGCGTGCGCTCGCCAGACAGACAGGGAGAGACAGAGAGATAGAAAGCGAGAAATCACCCCCCAGGGGAGATGGCCACGCCACAATCCCTTCTCCTCCATTCTCCTCTCGGGATCTTGGGCACGCACGCACACGTGCCCGGCGTGAGTTTAAGCCGCCGGGTCCAGGACTCGAACCGCGGTCGACTACGTGGGAGTCCAGCGACATAGCCATTATGCTAACTGCTGGTCCCATGGAGGAAGAATTCTTAATTATTGAGAGTTCACTTGGAAAAGTTAAGAAAAAGCACATAGATTTTTACTTTGGACTTTTTGTTTTGTTCTGTTTTTCCCCTCAGAATAACAAAGTCTCTACAAAGCATTTAGGATAGGAAGGAGTTGGTTTGGTGAAAGTGAACTTTGATTGTGAGGCACTGGAAAATCCCTTGTTTCCGTGATACTGTGTTCTAGATCAGGTTAATGTGTTGTATTTACTCAGGTGCCAGAAAGAGTCTCCGTTTATTTTTTCCTGGAGCTGATTATGTGTTCTTTTTCTAAAATATTGTTCATTAGGTATTACAGTACTTCATAGGACCTTGGGTGTTTCTTTTTTCTGTGTTTGTCTTTGTCTCTATATAGATTTGTTTCCTCTGTAATCTATTTCCTTTACAATCTGACAGGAAGGGTTTAAATCATATCATTCTTATTTGTTTTTTTTTTTGTTGTTGTTTAAAAATAAGCATTATTCACACAGAATTATTGAATTATTGTAAGCAACTTGGTAAAAAAAATTTTTTATATATATATATATATATATATATGTTATATATATATATATATATATATATATATATATATTCTTGATAAAGGTTGTTTAGCTCTTTAAAACTTTAGAACTCAGCTATAAAAGTTTCTCAGATTCTTCAACTTCAAAAAAATTATAGGGGCCACCAAATAATGTAGTAGTTAATGTGCTGGACTCCCATGTGACTGACCACATTTCGTGTCCCGGGCCCGATGGCTTGAAACTCATGCTGGACACATGTGCCCAAAATCCTGAGAGGAAAATGGAAGAGAAGGGATTGTGGTGTGGTTTTTCCCCTGAGGAGTGATTTCTATCTCTTTCTCTTTATCTTTCTGGTGAGCACATGCACCCTATAGCAAAAATCTCTCAAAAAAAAATTATGAAAAGGTAATTGGCAGAGCTGATTCTATGCAGCATCTGAGAAACTACACTGAAAATGATGATTACAAAATGGCTAACATGCAAATATAGTGCCAATATGTACTTCCTTAGAAGAAGAGATCACATTCTTCTTTTTTTTATTTTTAGAGATCATGTTCTTTTTAATCTAATACTTTCTGGGACCAGCAGGAGGTGTGGTGGTTAAGGGCGCTGGACTACCACATGGCTAACTGAGGTTCAAGTCCTGGACTTGGCGGCTTGCTTTCTCACTTTTCTCTCTCTCTCTCTCTCTCTCTCTCTCTCTCTCTCTCCCTCCCTCCCTCCCTCCCTCCCTCCCTCTCTTGCTCGCTCACTCTTGCTCTCACTCTGTCCCTCTCTGGTCAAATTTTATTAATAAATTAATTAAGTTAATGTTCAATAAAATCATTATTTGAAAAAAATTAATACTTTCTAATAGAGTGAGCAAATGACACTGTATACACAATAGTTTTTTTGTACACTAGAAGATGGCTTATGTCTTTTTCTTGCTATGTGAGAACAAGGCAGGATTTGCACATGGTTTGCAAAATGATCCAGGCATTTTACCTCTTCAAATCTGCATAATCCACCAAGCATCCATGCCATTTGCTTTGACCCTAGTAGGACATTTAAGTTCTTTTTACTATTGCTTTTGAATTGTCTCAACACACAAAATAAATATCCTTATTGCGTATTTGGTTAAGTCACATCACACGAAGGATTTTATTGTTTGACTGTAGTAAGATATATGCATGTTTTCCCATTTCTGCCCATTGTTTTTTCTGTTATCACAAACTCTCAGGTTTACTGTAGGCCTATATTTATCTTTTAGATTCTATGAAACAGTGTTTTAAAATTATTTCCTGGACAAGAGCTTGTCCAGTTAAACTTGTATCACACCCCATTTTTAATCAAATCTATTAAAGGGCTAGTAGCTTTGAGCATTTGAGAATATTTGAAAAAATAAAATAAATAAATCAACAAATGTAAAGAGAACCATATTTCTTTTTAATATATTTATGAAGATGACAGTAGTTTCCACACTCCGAAAACACATGGACTGAGTTTCAAATAGCTTTCTATTTGAATTTAAGAATTTCATTCTTCATCCAAGAACTTTGAGCCAAATCACATTAATCTGCAGCTTTTATTTATTTACTTTACGAGAGGGATTTTTGCTGTAGAACATGTATGCTTGCCAGAGAGACAGAAAGCTAGAAGTCACCCCCTAGAAGAAGATAGCCACACAACAATCCCTTCTCCTCCATTCTCCTCTTGGGATCTTGGGCATGAATGTACATGTGCCCAGCGTGAGTTTTAAGCTGCCAGTTCCTGGACTCAAGATGTGGTCAACTACGTGAGAGTCCAGCACAGTAACCATTATACCACCTGCTGGTCTTAATCTTTAAAGAAACAGTTCTGTGTTAAATCTTTCTCCTAATCTTCTATAATATAAGAATTAACTTGTATTGGGGGACAGATGATATTCCAGTGAAACACAGTGCTCTGTGAGGCAACCCTACAGGAGAAGATTTCTGGGTCAAGTTCAGAGAACCCCTGAATATGCTGAGTTCACACTTGTCCATGATTTAGGGGTGACTGAAGGCTGAGGGTGGATTATAATTTCAAGACCCTTTTGGGGACTATCTCTCTATCTCACTCTTTCTCATGGAATAAATAAAATAATTAAACTGAAAAAAATTTATTCTTATGGCTCAACCAATATGTACTTTCTTCTAATTTACAAATGGTGTAAGAAAGAGTAAGTACTTTTTAAAGACAGGTTATTTGGTTATTCAAAATAAATAGTTATGTACACATGACACCTGTAAGCATTTATATTAACACATAGAGGCTACAGTAGTAAATATAGAAAATAGTACAGTCTTTACATATGGAAAAGTATTATTTGATTCAAACATTATTTGATTATTGTATTGCCTAAATTTGGGGTAAAAATACTTATAAATTTAGTTTTCAATTCATTAGCAATTTTCTGCCCTTTTTTGGAGTCAGAGTAGTGACTTTGGATGTGGGTATCCTAATGAGGAGGCCATATAGTGATAGCATTGTTAATAAAAAATAATATAGGGTAATGCCCAACATAAACCGAATACATAGAATATTCTAAAAAAAAAATTAGGCAATTTGCTTCTTCAGAACAAGTTTTTAAACTAAGTACTATTATTATCTTCAATTTATGAATGAGGACTAGAAGTGTGAGCAGTGTGTTAGTACTTTCAGGCTGCTATAACAAAATACCATGAACTGGGTTACTTATAATCAGCAGAAATTTATTTCTCACAGTTCTGGAGTCTGAGAAGTCCAACATCAGGATGTTTGCAAATTTGGTATCTGGTGAGGACCTGCTTCCTACTTCACAGATGGTACTGTCTCACTGTGTCTTCACATGGTAGAAGAGGGAAAAAAGGTCCCTCAGGCCTCTGTTATAAAGGCACTCGCTCCATTTATGAGGAATTCACTCTCATGACCTAATCAATCTCAAGAGATCCCACCTATTAATACAATCACATTGGTAATTAGGTTTTTAGCATAGGACTGGGGGACATAAACATTCAGACTATCATAAACTAGAAGTGCATATGTTGATTATAAAGTAAAATTTCCTGTTAAATTGCTTTTTCTTTCATTATTTTTCTTTTATTTTTATTATACTGTAGTCATAAAGTGACTAGAGCTTAGCTTAGTGGGAAATACCTTTGTTTAACTTTGGCATCTTCTACAATCATTTGCTAAAAGCTAACTGTGAACCCTTTTTTCCCAATCAACAGAAAATCATGCTTGATTTTCATTGTTACCATTCATGTCACCAAAGTGGCCATTATCATTAATTATATGGTATGAAAAGAAACCTCAGCTATGAAATTATGAATCATTTCTTAAACATAACTTTCTGTTCCCCAAATATGGCTGCATTGGTCTGGCTGTGCATTCCCCCCAAAATTCTTAAATAAAATCCAAGCCCTCTATGTTGTGGTATTAGGAGGCAGGGGACGTTGGGGAAATTATTAGATCATGAGAGAGGAGCACTCATGAGTGATATCAGTGCTCTTACAAAAAAAGGGCCCAAGGGGGAACCAGCAGTTGGCATAATGGCTATGTCACTGGACTCCCATGTAGTCGACCGCGGTTCGCGTCCCGGACCTGGTGGCTTAGAACTCACGCCAGGCGCGTGTGCGTGCGTGCCCAAGATCCCGAGAGGAGAATGGAGGAGAAGGGATTGCGGCGTGACCATCCCCCCTGGGGGGTGATTTCTCACTTTCTGACTCTCTGTCTCTCTGTCTGTCTGGTGAGCGCACGCGCCCTATAGCAAAAACCTCTCAAAAAAAAAAAAAAAAAAAAAAAAAAAAGGGCCCAAGGAGCTTATTTGTCCTCTCCACCATGTGAAGTCACAAACAGAATACACTATCCATGTACAAGGAAGAACTCACTCTCAACACCAAATCTGCAGGCTCCTTCATCCTAGACGGCCCAGAGTCCGGAACTATAAAAAACAAAGTTTTGTTGTTTATAATCCGCCCAGTCTGTGGTATCTGTTACAGAAGCCAGCATGACCTAAGACAGTGGCTCTGAGTGATGATTTCTCTCTCCCAAACTCTTTATCAAATGCTATACCACATTAGGAAACAAAGTAAGATTATTGCTGTGTGATTTAGTACTAAAACATTACATTTCTCAAAAAATACTTTGAATTTTCCTTGTTATTTTATCTTCTAAGAAGTAAAATAAATTAATAAGTAAGCAAATCACCTATTTTTATACTAGAACATATAAAATGAGAGATGAAACAGAAACCACCAATCAACAATTTGTATTTTGATCCAAAATTTAAAATTTTATCTCTTTAGATGTAATTAAGAGGAACAGTATTGATTTTCAAGATTTACGAAAGTTGAATATGTACTCTGTGTATTAGCACAATATATGGGATTAAACTATATCATTTTCATTTTTCTGGGGTTGAAATAAAAGGAAGCCAGGTGACAAAGAAGAAGATGTGGGCACGTTGGAGATAGGGAGCAAGTAGACTTTTGTCTTTGAGTATATATTGGCATCCTTTTCTCTATTAGTAGATAAAATAGGGGACAAACTCAATCACAAGTTTTCACGAACCACAGCCTCCAAATTTTCTTTTTATTTAATTAAATTGTATGTTTCTAGATATTTGAAAATGCAACACTAATTTCAGCCACTGAACAGAACGGATTCACAATGTTATCTTTCAGAGCAGCTTACTAAGATCTGTTATGTTTAATAACCAGCTGGGAACCTAGGTAGTATCTCATTGCTAAACCTCAATGGTATGTTTATGGACATGTTTTATAATTTGCTAATCTGTGCTGTGAAACCATCAGTCTGTTTGCAGTGGGAAGGAAGTGAGTGGGAGGGGCAGGGGGGTGGAGGGAGAGAAGATCATTCTGTTGGATGTGTTGGTAGGAGGGAAGGGAGAGGCAGCTTGGTCATGAAGTTTCAACTAAGGTGTACTTAAAAGGGTTCAGTTTTGACCCTTGCACAAAAATAACCCATAATAAATAGATGCTCCTAGTAACCAGGTTTTCAGTGATCATGCTTTTCTTTCTTTTTCTTTTTTTCCTTGTTTTATATTTTTTTCCTCAGGGGAAATCTCTCACGTCCAAGAGGTTAACAAGCCTTGTTCAGTCTTACTAAAAGGATCATCATGTAGCATGGAAGCAGACTGGAGTCACTGCACATACTTTGTAGCTCATTGTTACCTGGAGCAGAGGACACTAGACCAAGATGTTGCATGAGCAAAGGACCAGAATTGTTATTTTTCTGTGTACATTAAGGTGTTCTCCAAGGGACTCTTTGCTATCACAATGCCTCCATTTCAAACTGTTGTCTGCTTTCTGCCTCCTTCTACTAAGCTGGATCTGTGTGTTCTTCCTTTTTAACAGGTTCAAGTGATATAAAACCTTTTTTTTTTTTTTTTGTTCCTCTCTTTCTCTTAAAGCTTCCACTAGACACACAGTTCACTGAAAATGCAGTCAGTCACAAACTGGAAGAATTGTAAAAGAAAAACAAAGCATATATCAATAAGTATACATATGGCTTCACATTTACTGAATAATAAATTAGTACAGAAAATTTCATTTCACCAATGTATTCGCAGTCAGATACAAGCTCATGTCTTTGTCTGCTGTATGTACGTTCTCGGTTAATGTTTCTTGCATTTATTTTTATACCATATTTAAAAAAGAAACACCTTTTACTCCAAATGTATTAAAGTTGATTCCTCCTCTGTAAATTTGTGTATGTTTATATTGTTGTTTTATCTTTCATTAAAAGATGCAGAATCTCGTTGTTTTTGTAACTTTTGATTTCCATGCTGACTGAAAAAGAAATAGATAAGATGTTTCCATCAAGTGCAATTTAGACTATCCCTCTAATATTTATTTCAGTATTCTAAGACAAGCCTGGATGATACCACAGCCAGGAACAGATCGAAAATATTTTGTATCGGAGCCAATCTGAGACCAGGGAGAGTCATTTTGAACATTGAAAAAAAACGAAGAGTTGGCCTTCCATATTTTCAGGACTGTTTAAGGAGACCCCTCTGCCTGATTATGAATATGCATCACTATGCTTTACTAATTAGTAGTTCTTTTAGAATTAGGCTTGAGTGTGACTGCCAAACTCAGGGTCTAATTTTTTATTTAAAGCACAAGTCTAAAAATACCTACGATCAGTGTCTCTTAGCTTTCTGGTGTTAACAGAGTCCTTTGAGAATATGATGTATTTACTAACAGTGAGTGAGTGCTTACTAAATGCCTGCTATTGTATTATGGTTGTTACATGCCCATAAAGTCGTCATACTTAATCCTCTCAGTAACCCTTTAAGATCATTTCTGTTATTTGTAGAACATTAAAGCGGAGAGAGAGGTCAAGTATTTTGTTTGAAGTCACACAGCCAAGTGGCAGGTTGGGATTATAAGGAAGGAAAAAAATCTTCTTCTCCCTCTCTACTCCGACCCCTAAATAAAAATTATGAATTGGGAACCAGCAGTTAGCGTAATGGCTATGTCGCTGGACTCCTACATAGTAGACCGCGGTTTGCGTCCCGGACCTGGTGGCTTAAAACTCACGCCAGGTGCGTGTGCGTGCGTGCCCAAGATCCCGAGAGGAGAATGGAGGAGAAGGGATTGCGGCGTGACCATCCCCCCTGGGGGGTGATTTCTCGCTTTCTGTCTCTATGTCTCTCTCTGTCTGTCTGGCGAGCGCACGCACCCTATAGCGAAGACCTCTCAAAAAAAAAAAAATTATGAATTACCAGAAGATTTCATTTACCTTAGCTATTTCTTTCCTGACATGTTTCCACTAAAGAAGATCAATTTCAGCATGAATGTTAAAATGTTCAACTGCATTTCATTTCAGAAGAGTTATAAGAGTGAAAAGACAAAATTCTTCATTGCTATTAATAAAGATAATTCATCAATATTGCAAGAAGTACGGATGGTATTTCCAAGGGAGTTGAGGTGAGAATAGAGACAATTATATATTAAATAGACTCCCTATAGAAAAGCAAATTAAAGTATTAAAGATACGGATGGATTGTGCTTAAAGTTCTTTGCTCCATTTATAGCATATGCCTGGCACTTGGGTTCTTAATACGCTAAATCTGTGTGCAGTGTGATGCCTATTTTACTCTTGGCTCTGGCTCTGAAACAAGAGTGACAAACTAATCGTGGAACCAACAGAGCTTTTTATGGGCTCTGCTAAGCTTGGTGCATCCAAATGCAGATTAATTTAAAAGAGCCATGTCAGTTGACAGTAATCTGAGGCCTTTTTCAGTCTGTTGGTGGTTTTGCCTAATATTTGAAGCCTAAAGCACTGAGTTCCGAACTCCCTGATAACTAAGAAAACAATATCCTAAAAATGGGAAGCCCCAGATCTGTAAGCTTAAATTTGGGCTCCAAGTACTGAAAACACTGCATGTGGGGATCAGCAGTTAGCGTAGCGGCTATGTCGCTAGACTCCCATGTAGTTGACCACGGTTCGCGTCCAGACCCGGTGGCTTAGAACTCATGCCGGGTACGTGTGCGTGCGTGCCCAAGATCCTGAGAAGAGAATGGAGGAGAAGGGATTGCGGCGTGGCCATCCCCCCTGGGGGGTGATTTCTCGCTTTCTGTCTCTCTGTCTCTCTCTGTCTGGCGAGCGCACGCACCCTATAGTGAAAACCTCTCCAACAAAAAAGAATTAAAAAAAACATGACTGCATGTGAAGTGTTTGTCAGAGTAGCAGTTATGATATAACAAAGCAGCCATGAACTGAAAGCCTTGAGCGGCGAATTAGAAAGGGAAAACTCCTGCCACCTTTACCTGCTTTAATTATGACTATATGAGGCCCAGTCAATCAAATGAATGGAACAGACAACATGAAACTTGCTGGGAAAATATGTACTGGTTAGTGTCAATTTTAGTGGCTTCTTAGGTAGCTTTTACTAATTTGAAATCCATCGGAAAGAACAATATGTATTTTTTCTTAGTTGTATTGAACAGACTTCCTTTCCCTACTGTATCTGATATTAAAAGCCATCACTGGGGCCTGTCCCATCGTACAGTGAACAAGCGCTGTGCCGTAGAAGCTGGATTCCACATGGTCAACTGGGGCTTGAATCCTGGCCCCAGTGGCAACATGCTTGGCACCCGTGTATGTGCCCAAGAACTTGAAGGGACAGGGAATTGGAAGAAAAAAAGATCACAGCATAACCAGGCCCCACCGAGGAGTCTCTTTTCTCTTTCTCCCTCTCTCTTGCACCCTCTGCCACTTAAAAAGAAGTTAAAACAAAATACCCACTACCAGGACAGTGAGTGACATGGTGGTTAAGACTGCTGAATCTTCCACAGCCAGCTGCACCAGTTCAATTCCTAGACCCGCAGCTTAAGAAACATATGGGGGGTGCTTATCATGTGAGTGCCCAAAATCCCCAGAGGAAAATGGAGGAAAAGGAGGATTTCAGTGTGGCCATGTAAGGGGGGCCATGGCTCGGCGCGCTTTCAGTGAGGATATGTGCCATCCCCCTGAGGGTGTACAAACACCTTCTCACTTTCTCAGTTTTTCTGTTGGTGTCCACATTCCATTTGCTCCCCTGGGCTTGGCTCTAGCTGAAAAAAGGCACAATTTAAATTTATTCGTGATCAGGAGGGCTGATGATGAGAGGCTGATGATGAGAAAGAGGAAGCCCGTTATCTCAAGAGGACTGAGAAATCTGAAAGAATGAGACAAAGAGACAGCAGAACAGCAGACTCAGGCAGCCTGAGCCTAGGTAGCCCAAGCAACTTGTGCCACAACTTGTGTTGCCCAGACAAACTGGGCGTCTTTATTTATAGGGCAAAGCAACATTACATATGTGTATTTCATGACATTCCATAGATACATTGATGCGTTACAGACAATAAGCAGGTAACAAATCTATAAGGGCTTAGACATTCTGGGCCAGGTGTAGCCCTTGGTGACCATGGAGAGAAAATCCCATTATCTTCTTTTCTAATGGAGAAAAGCCTAGCTGCAGGTGTGGGGAAGAAACATAAGGCTAAAGAATCTCTCCATAAGGCACCTCCACGCCCAGAGAAGGCTAAAGAATCTTTCAGATGTGGAGCAGGGATTGGATTTTGCTAATTGGGGTCAAGATGTTTCCTGAATTCCATCAGATGAGTCTTTTGTAATGCCCCTAGCAATTCCCACCCTTTGCTCTGCCTGCAGCAAGCATCAAGGAAAGGACAAGTTGCAAGGTTCTGCCAAAGCCCAAAGGGACAGGTGGCGTTTGCTCAGAGCAGGTCCCCACACCTCAGGGTCTCTCTCCAAACATGTCCCTACATTTTTCTCTCTCTTTCTCTGTCTCTCCGGAGAACACATGCACCCTATAGCTAAATAAATAAATAGAAACACCACCCATTTGTAGAACAAGTTTCTAATATTGTATCGAGAGGCAGATCATTAGGACCATAAAATAGCCTGATGCTTGTGAATTGCTACACACTTTGAGCAAAACAGCTTGAAGCTCAGCAGGTGGCTGCTTTTAAAATGATTTCAAGTTTCAAAGTCTTGCTCCACTGTCTCCTCTGTCAAAGTGCCTGGAGACAGTGACGATAAAGACTAGTCCTGAGCCTCTGGACTACTCTGTCTTGGCTGCTCTCAGAGATGCCTCTTCCTGACCGAACCTTGCTGGCAGCTCTCCGCACAGAAGTTCTTTAGAGGCTTTAAGGTGAATTAAGTCCAACTGAAAGACCCAGTTGTTTAAAGGCAAGCTGAAAGTTTTGACTTTAACTGCTGGGTCCAAAGTTTTCTTTTGTGACCACCCTGGGGAATCACAAGTTCAGAACTTTTCCACATGACTCTTTTAAAATTCAGGCCATTGTAGGTTTAAATAATGCACCACTGATTCAAGGAAATAATTATAATTGAAATTTTTCAGGTTTGGAAGGCACACATGGCAGTCTTATCACATGACTCACTCATTGTCCTCTTAGGAGTTCTAGAATAAAGTAGATAAATGCAAGATAGAGTTAGATATAGATATGTGTGTGTGTATATATATGTATATGTGTGTATATATATATATATACACACACGCACACATATGTATATGTATATGCATATGTGTATATATATATATACATACACACACACACACACACACACACACACAATGGAAGGTAAACGAATTTTTTTTTTTTGAGAGGTTTTTGCTATAGGGTGTGTGTGCTCACCAGGAAGACAGAGAGAGACAGAAAGCGAGAAATCACCCCCCAGGGGGGATGGCCACGCCGCAATCCCTTCTCCTCCATTCTTCTCTCGGGATCTTGGGCATGCACGCACACACGCCCGGCATGAGTTTAAGCCACCAGGTCCGGGACTTGAACCGTGGTCGACTACATGGGAGTCCAACGACATACCCATTACGCCAACTGCTGGTCCCAACGCATTTTTTTAAAAAAAATTAATGCCTGGGACCAACAGATGGTGTAATGGTTAAGTTGCTGGACTTCCATATAGTTGACTGCAGTTCAAGTCTCAGACCCGGTATCTTAAAATTCATTATGGGCATATGTATATGCATACACAAATTCCCAAGAGAAGGGATTGTGGCGTGGCTGTCCCCCTTGTGGGGGGTGATTTCTCACTTTCTGTCTCTCTCTGTCTCTTCAACGAGTGTACACTGCCCATAACAAAATCTCTCTCTCAAAAAAAAAAAAAAAAAAAGATAATAATGCCTAATACACTAAAATCAGGAAAAGCTCCTATAAAGTCTGTGCAATTAGGACTTCAGAAAAATGATAGAATGGAGAAAAAGGCCAAAGTCCTAGGTTAAAGAGGACATTCTAAGTCCAAGGAAACCCTTGGCCTCACGTACTGCAGCACACCTATGAAAAGCTGGGTCTGTGAGCTTTGTTTTGTAACACCGGCTAGATTGATACATCTGTCATGTCTAGGAAATCTTCACTAAGCCAAGGTCACAAATTTTTCTTCCATGTTTAGTTTTAGAATTTTCATTGTGGTTTTAGGGTTTTTTTTAAAGCATTATTTATCATCAGTTTTTAATTTTCTACAGGGCACGTGTGCTTACCAGAGAGAGAGAGAGAGAGAAAGTGAGAAAGCAAGCCACCCGGTCTGGGACTCAAACTGTGGAAGGTCATGTGGAAGTCCAGTGCCTGAACTACCACACCACCTGCTGATCTCACTATGTTAGCTTTATATTTAGGTCAATGACCCATTTTGAGTTCATTTTTGTGTACAGGTTGATAATATTAAACTAACTTATGAGCACCAGTACCAGGAATTTTTGTAGATCCAGTGGATCTAAAATGAATCTTAGCTTCTGAGAGATCCTTCATCTTCTGGGAAGAAAAGCCTCAGGGTAAATGTAGAGACTAGAAGTTCCCCAGATATTACCTTGACTCTAAAGCAAGAATCAGGGCTCCTCCTTTGCCTTCTGTCCACCTGTGGGTGACCTCATATGGGCAGAGCCTCTGCTCACAGAACCCGTTCTTCAAATGTTGAAAATCTTTGCTTTTGTTCCAGAGTTCTGGAAAAAAGTCAATGACGGTAATGTTTGCCAGTGTAAGGTCTTCCTTACACTTGAAAGACTAAATGTTGTGATCTATGAATTAAATTTCAAAAGAAAAATAAGTTGTAATAAAACCAATTATATTTCCATGTGGTAGCAATATTATCAATCAGAAAATTGAAATTTATGGACCAGCAGATGGCATAGCGGTTATGCGGCTGAACTCCCACATAATTGACTGTGGCTTAAGTATCACATCTGGAGGCTTGAAACTCAACTCTGGACATGTATGTGTCCAAAATCCCAAGAGGAGATGGAGGAGAAGGAATTGCAGTGTGGCCATCCCCTGAGGTGTGATCTCTCACTTTCTGATCTCTTGCCCGATAGAAAAAATCTCTCCAAAAGTAACATTGAAATTTAAAAAGCAATGGGGACCAGCAGGTGGCGTGGTGGTTAAGGTGCTGGACACCCCCACATGACTGACCAGGGTTCAAGTCCTGGACCTGGTGACTTGCTTTCCCACTTTCTCTCCCTCTCTCTCTCTGTCTCACTCTGGTCAAATTAAAAATAAATGAATGAATAAATTAAAAAAAAAAAGTAATAGTATTGGGATGGTCCCATAGCATAGTGGTTAAGTGTTATACATAGAAGCCAAATTCCACTTAGTCCATGCAGTTCAAGTCCCAGCCCCCAGTAGCTTGAAAAAAACACACTAGACATGTGTGCAGGGCACCTAAAATCCTGATAGGATAGAAAAATGGAGGTAGCATAACCATGCCCCCCCCCCCCCCCCCCAGGGGATGCTTTCTCTCTCTCTTTCTCTCTCCCACTTTTTCTCTGGCAAGTCCACACATCCTCTAGCAATAATAGAATAAATAAATAAATTTCAGTACTACCTACAGTGGCATCAAAAATATGAGATGCTTTGGGTTAAATTTTCCAAAATATGTGAAAGAACTGCACACTGAAAATTTCAAAAATGACAGAGAAATTAAGGAAGATTTAATTTAATGATGAGTTATACCCTATTCATGGATTGAGAGAAACAGACCCACATATAGTGACAACAATTTTTTGTCAAAAATGCAAAGGTATTTCAGTGTTGAGAGAGTAGCATTTTTGGCAAATGATGCTGAAACAGATACTCATGTGCAAAACAAACTATACTTCAATCCAAGACTAAAAAAAAAAGAAAACTCAAAATGGGTCATAGAACTAAACATAAAGTTAATACAATAAAACTTCTAGGAACAAGCAAAAAAGAATATTTTTGCAACCTTGTGTTAGACAAAGATTTATTAAAATAATACCCAAAGCATTAGCCGTAAAAAGTTAATAAATTGTATTTTGGGCTGGCCCGTGGTCTAGTGATTAAGGAAGCTGGATTGCACATGGCCAATGTGATAGTTCAAATCCAAGCCTCAGTAGTTTGAAAAACACTCCAGGTGTGTGTGCATTCACCTTCCCTAACAAGGTGAAGTGGAAAAGGGATTGCTGCTTGATTGCCGCTCCCTTTGGGGAGCATACTTCTTCCACACTCTCCTGCCCCATGTCTTTCTCTGGCAAGTGTGTGTACCTTCTAGTAATTATAAATAAATAAGGGAGCAGCAAGTGGTGTAGTGGTCAAGGCACTGGACTCCCATGTGCTCAGCTGTAGTTTAAGTCCTGGACCCAGCAACTTGAACTCATGCCAGGCTCAGGTTTGTATTTGCCCAAAAATCATGAGAGAAGAACAGAGGAGAAGGGACTATAGCATGGCCATTTCCCCGAGGGGTAATTTTTCATTTTCTATCTGTTTCTCTCTGTCCAGTGAGCACATGTGCCCTATGGCAAAAAAAAAAAAAAAAATAAATAAAATAAAATAAAATCTCATTTAAATAATAAATAAAAATAAATAAATAGGGGACCAGCAGGTGGCATAGTGGTTAAGGCGCTGGACACTCCCACATGGCCGACCGGGGTTCAAGTCCTGAATATGGTGGCTTGCTTTCTCACTTCCTCTCTCATTCTCACCCTCTGTCTCTCTCTGATCAAATTAAAAAATAAATGAATGAATAAATAAAAAATAAAATAAACATTTTTTTAAAATAAATAAATAAATAAATTTCATCAAAGTTTTAAAATTCTGTTCTTTAAAATTATGAAAGTTATGAAAATTAAAGATAAATCATACAGTGGGAGAAAATATTTGCTTTTATTAGCTACTTGGTAAATCTCCCCTTACTACTAGCCATTGGTGGATGTTGGAGATCACACTCAAATTTGACTAGCTCCAAGGTCCATGTGCTTCACCACCCTCAGACAGGTCCTTATATAGCACTGAGCACTATAGCCTGCCCATGGTATATGCTTAATAGATAACCATTGCACCAATGACTGCCAAATTAAATAGGAGGGAACTCATTGGTATGCATACAATCTAAAATAGCACCATTAAAGGCCATACAGATATTTTTTTGAATTATTTTATATAACTTTTATTTATTTATTTATTTATTTATTTTGACTATAGAGAGACAGAATGAGAGAGAGAAAGTGAGAAAGCAAGCCACCAGGTCTGGGACTCGAACTGCAGTTGACCATATGGGAGTCCAACACCCCCAACCACCATACCACCTGCCGGCCCCCATACACATAAATATTTATAAACATCGAGAAAAAAATAAAGGCAGATTATAATTTTTAATTCATAGTCCAGAAATAAAAATGTATAAGGTATAGCAAATTAAGAGATATTCTGAGAGTCAAATCCTAGAAGACAGACCTGGCTTGGGGAATTACCACATTTTTAATACAGGACTCAGAATTTCAAGAACTACTTCAAATAGAAAAGAAAGTATTACTTTTTTTTTTTTTTTTGGCAATGGATTTGCTTCCAGAATACAGATGTGAAAACCACCACTAAATCAAAGCCAAAATGGGAAAGGAGAAGACTCAAATCAACATCATTGTCATTGGACACGTAGATACCAGCAACTCCAGCACTACTGGCCATCTGATCTACAAATGTGGTGGAATTGACAAAAGAACCATGGAAAAATTTGAGGAGGCTGCTGAGATGGGAGAGGGCTCCTTAAAGTATGCCTGGGTCTTGGACAAACTGAAAGCTGAACATGAGCACAGTATCACCACCGATATCTCCCTGTGGAAATTTGAGCCCTGCAAGTATTATGTGGCTATCATTGATGCACCAGGACACAAAGACTATCAAAAACTTGATTACAGGCACATCTCAGGCCAATTGTGCTGTCCTGATTGTTGCTGCTGGTGTTGGTGAATTTGAAGCTGGTATCTCCAAGAATGGGCAGACCTGTGAGCCCACACTTCTGGCTTACACACTGGGTGTGAAACAACTATCAGAGTTAACAAAATGGATTCTACTGAGCTACTCTACAGTCAGAAGAGATACAAGGAAATTGTTAAGGAAGTTAGCACCTACGTTAAGAAAATGGGCTACAATCCCGACATGGTAGCATTTGTGCCAATTTCTGGTTGGAATGGTGACAGCATGTTGGAGCCAAGTGCTAATATGACATGGTTCAAGAGATGAAAAGTCACCCATAAAGATGACAATGCTGATGGAACTACACTGCCTGAAGTTCTGGATGGCATCCTACCACCCACTTGTTCAAATGACTACCCTTGTGTCTGCCTCTCCAAGATGTGTATAAAATTGGTGGTATTGGCACTATCCCTGTGGGCTGAGTGGAGACTGATGCACTCAAACCTGGTATGGTGGCCACCTTTGCACCAGTCAACGTAACAACTGAAGTAAAGTCAGTTGACATGCACCATGAAGCTTTAAGTGAAGCTCTTCCTGGGAAAATGTGGGCTTCAATGTCATGTCTGTTGAAGATGTTTGGCATGGCAGTGTTGCTGGTGACAGCAAAAATGACCCACCAATAGAAGAAGCTGGGTTCACTTCTCAGGTGATTATCCTGAACCATCTAGGCCAAATCATTGCTGGTTATGTCCCTGTACTGGAATGTCACACATCATATTGTTTGCAGTTTGCTGAGCTTAAGGAAAAGATTGGTCGCCATTCTGGTAAAACCTGGAGGATGGCCCTAAATTTTAAAAATCCAGTGATGCTGTCATTGTTGATGTGGTTCTTGGTAAGCCCGTGTGTGTTGCTAGCTTCTCTATCTTCCTATGGGTTATTTTGCTGCTCACGATATGAGACAGTTACCATGGGTGTCATTAAAGCCGTGGACAAGAAGGTTGTTGGAGCTGGCAAGGTCACCAAGTCTGCCCAGAAAGCTCAGAAGGTTAAATGAATATCCCTAATTCTTGCCACCCTAGTCTTTATCAGTGGGAGAAGAACGATCTCAGAACTGTTTGTCTCAATTGACCATTTAAGTTAAAATCTTCAGAAGGAAAGGAACATATCTTGTGGACCATTTTGTTATTTTGTGGGTAGCAGTTTTAAGTTATTAGTTTTAAAAATCTGTACTTGTTCCTGCTTCTATTTATTTATTTTTTAATTAATTAATTTTACATTCATTCACTGAGCATAGTCACAGCACACAAAATGATTTCTCATTCATTATATACTTCATAGTGGCTTAACCATACATGTTATCATCAATAATTTTCCATTTCTAGTTTAATATATATATATTTTTTTCCCTCTATTTCTCACCCTCTGCCATTTCCCACCATCCTCCCACACTATCTCTTTTGTCTACAGTTGCTTTCCATTCTCTTTTTTCCCCTACATTTTATTGAATCTAACTACTTTCAATAGCAAGGTCAGCTGATATATACATATTTATGAATATAAGTCTGACTTCAGACGTGAAACTCCAGGTAGAATGAATACACAATAAAATAGCACCTAGCCGATGCTATATAGCTTACTGTGGCCATTAAATAGGTATTTTTTAATATATTTTTTTTTAATTTCAAGAAAAGCAATTTTAACTTTAATAAATCAAAATAAAAGAAATGCTAAGAGAGCTTTGCTTAAAACTTAGAGCCAGGAAACAGGTTAGAATTCTATTCAAATAGTAGGTACATGAATCTATCACCAGCTCAAGAGAAGACAAAAATCCTTAAATCTGGAAAACAAAGCCTAGAAGAAAATCAGTAATGTTTTAATCAAAAGTCATAAGATTTTATTTCACCAGTTGAGTCTCATGTACTTAATCTATCTTCTTTTTTGGTCCGAACTCCCGATTAAATTCTGGGATATAATATTCAACTCCAAACTTGTCCCTACCATTAAGTTGGCCATTTTCTTAATTGTTTTTGGACTCTTATTTCTCTGTGTCTGTATTTAGTTCTCCTGGGATAGCACTCCCTTCAGAACTTCTTGGAGAGCTGGTTTGGTGTTGGTAAATTCTTGCAGGTTTTGTTTATCTGAGAATGTTCTTGTCTTTCCTTCCCATATGAAGGATAATCTTGCTGAGTACAGTATTCTTGGTTGAAATTGCTTTTCCCTTAACACTTTGAGTATATTTTCTCATTCTTTCCTTGTTCTCATTGTCTCTGATGAGATATCTGCTTTTAGCCTGATGGGATAGCCTTTGTAGGTAACTTGATGTTTCTCTCTCACCAATCTTAGTATCTTGTCTTTGTCTCTGGTTTTGGTCAATCTGGCTATAATGTGTTTTGGAGAAGATCTTCTTGGGTTAATCCTATTTGGGGTCCTTTGTATTTCTTGGGACTAGATCTCTGAATGCCCCTCTAGGTTTGGAAAATTTTCTTCAAGGATTTCATGGAATAGATTATCAATGCCCTTATGAGTCTCTTCACCTTCTGGAATGCCAATTACCTGGATGTTAGGACGTTTGATGGTATCTAGTATTTCTCATATATTATATATATATTATTCTCATTTTGGGGGGCAATTTTCTCAGTCTTCAGTGATTCCAGTGATTCTATTTTATACGTCTGAGATTCGATTTTCCATATGATCTAGTCTGCTTTTAATGCTTTCAAGGGAGGTCTTGACTTCCTCTATGATAGCCTTCATCTATAACAGTTCCATCTGATTTGTTTTTATGGTGTATATTTCCTCTTTCAGATCTTGCAAGAACTTCCTCACCTCCTGGAACTCCTTGGTTCCTTTCTCCGGCCTCTTCTGCAGTTCTTTGTCTCTTTTCTCTTCCATCTCTGTTAGATTTGTCACTATGAATATTCTAAATTCTTTATCTGACATTTCCATTGTTCTGTCTGAGGATGAAGAGGAGTTATTCTTTTTCCTTGTGACCCTATGGTGACTTCTAGTCATCTGATGGTGCGTTTATCCTAAATCTTGATGTTCAATCTGAGCATTCAGAGGCGTGCAGGAGGAGGTGATCTGTAATCTCTCTTTCATCCCATTTTCCACTCTTTGTGTGTCAGATTCAGCGGGAACTGAGGAATATTCTGACTCTAATTGTATTCAGGTGTTTGGATACTATTCACTTTGACCTGTCTAGGCATTCAGTGCATAGAGGCTGAGAAGACAAGGAATGAAGTGAATGGAAAAAGAAAAAGAAATACAGAAAAGGAAAGAAGAAGAAAAAAGAAGAAAGAAAAAAAGACAATAAAAAATTTATGATTTAATTTTAAAAACCAAAAAACGAAAATCACGCAGCGCTCATGTGTGCCACACGAAACCAGTATTTCACAGCTCAAGTTCAGTAGCCATCTTAGGATGGGTCTGAGTTTGTGCCTTTCCTAAATGGGACAGGGAAAAGCACAAATTAGTGCAATAAAGGAGGGTTTGAGAGTCCAGAGAATACTTTACCTTAGAAAAAGTATATAAAAAAATGAGAAGACACAGGGAGACACAGAGAGACAGAAGGATGGAGAGAGAAGGATACAGAGATTATCCAGCCCACTAGAAATGAATCTGGTGGGAGGAGGCTCAGCAGAATATCTTCACTTTTAGTCCCTGAAAGCAATATTTCACAGCTCAAGTTCAGTAGGCATCTCAGGATGGGCCTCTAAAATCTGTACTTTTTAATGGAAACAACTTGACTAAAAATCTGTCACAGAAATTTGAGATTCATTAAAACAAAGTTTAATGAGGAAAGGGAAAAAAGAAAAGAAAGCATTATCCAGGCATTAGCCACCACAAAAATCATCAGTAACATCTCACTTACCAGACTTAAATTTTGGCTGATGTTTAAGAACAATTACTTTAATAAATAGGCCTTAACTTAAAGAAGAAAGTATGTCCATTTATTATCTCATAGATGTTTAAGATTATAGACCAGTTAGTATCCAGTTAAAGGAAATAGGCTTCGGGAGGTCTCATCTGACACATAGAGCAGCCAGCTTTTTCAATTTTACACAGTTCCATCTGGAAATCACTCTCACTAATCAGGCTTGACTTATGCAACTTAACATGAACCTCAACCACTGAGCACATGTGCCCCATAGCACCGTATCCAGGAAAACTTAATATGGTGGAAAACTCTTCTTCCCCACCAGCCTCGTCCATTCCTTCATTTTATCATCATAAACCAATTATACCACTGTTTTTTGGTTCTTAGTGGCTTGCTGTTATCCTCTGAGTAAAAATCCAAGCTCTATATCTGGTTTTTCATAGTCTCAAGTCAGAAGATTTATGACTCAAATCCTGGCTCCACCAGAGGCTGTTTCAGTTTCCGTGCCTCTGTTTCATGGTTTGGAAAGTGGGCACAGCTGTTGCCATGTGACTTAAGAAGTTAGTGCACATGACGCAGTTACAGCAGGACTTGTAGGCACAACTATTAATCTTGTCAATATTTTTATCTTTATAATTATCCAGTGGAAAAAAAAATCATCCAGCTTAGTCTTGGTAATAGGATTATAGGCTCCCAAAGTCTCACTGTGATAGACTGCATGCATTATGGGTCAGGTCATTTCTAAAGCAGAAACTGGGATGCTATTAGGAAGGGAAAATAAGTGCTGCATGGTGTCTTTATTTGTCTGTGTTCTCCAGAGAAACACATCCAATAGGGTGTACACAAGAGGACTGAAAAAGCTGGTGTAAAAATGGAATTAAAGTACAATTGGAGTACAAGTTGGGCCAACTCTGTGGCCTAATGGTTAGGGCAGCTGGGTTCCCTATGGCCAAAAGCAGTTCAAGTCTCGGATCTGGTAGTTTGAGAAACATGCCTTGTTCGTTTGCATGCATGCCCAAATCCCCAAGAGAGGGACACATGGAGAGAGGATTGTGGCGTGACAATCCCCCATGTGGGTGTGCTTTCTCCTCTCTCTCTTTCTATATCTCTCTGTCTCTCTCTAGCAAAAAAAAAAAAGACATAAAAAAGTATGTCTATTTTTAATTTTTTTTCAGAGAGATTTTTACTCTAGGGCATGTGTGCACCGCAGAAAGACAGAGAGACACAGATAGACAGAAAGCAAGAAGTCATCCCCCCAGGGGGAATGGCCATGCCACAGTCCATTCTCCATTCTCTCCCTGGGATTTTAGGCATGTACAACCATGCACCCAGCATGAGTTTTGAGTAGCTAGGTCCAGGACTTGAACTGTGGTTGACTTCATGGGAGTCCAGTGACAGAACCATTCTGCCACCTGTAGGTCACACAAGCTTATTTTTTTTTTTTTTTTTTGGTACATAATATTTTGACATTTTTACACAGGCGAACCGCGGTTTTTAGCATACTACTAATTTTTTGGTACACAAACTTTTCGAAGACCCTTCATATCTATAGAAAGAAATTTACTTTAAGAAATTAACACATATGATTAAGGAGAGTGACAAGTTTTGGGTTTTGCAGTGAGCTGGCAAGCTGAAGACCCAGATACATCAATAGTGTAGTTCCTATCCATCTCTGAAGACTTGAGAAGCAGGAGAGCCAATGAGGTTATTCCAGTCCAAAGGTTATGAGGCTTGAGACTCCCAGAAGAGTTGATGTTGTAGTCCTAAGGCATAGATAAAGCTGATGTCCCAGTAAAGGCAGTCATGTAGACAAATACTTTCTTACTCAGGGAAGTGCAAGCCTTTTTGTTCAACAGATTGGATGAAGCCCATTCACATCAGGGGGTGCAATGTGCTTTACCCAGTCTACCAATTTAAACATTAGTCTCATCCCAGAACACCCTTACACAAACACTCAAAATAATGTTCAACCGGGACCAGCAGTTAGCATAATAGCTATGTCGCTGAACTCCCATATAGCTGACCATGGTTTGAATCCCATACCCTGTGGCTTAAACTCACGCCGGGCGTGTGTGCGTGCGTGCCCAATATCCCGAGAGGAGAATGGAGGAGAAGGGATTGCGGTGTGGCCACTCCCCCCGGGGGGGGGGGGGCGGTGATTTCTCACTTTCTAGCTCTCTGTCTCTCTCTGTCTTTCTGGTGAGTACATGTGCCCTATATCAAAAACCTCTAAAAAAAAATAAAATAAAATGTTTGACCAATTAGCCTGGCATCCCCTGATCCAGTCAAGTTGACATAAACTTAACCAATGCAGATGGCAAATAAGTAAATAGCAACAGTGTTCAGTATACAGTAATTTGGTTACAGTTACTTTGACAGAATATTGTAATTAATTTAAATAGCTCAAGGTCATAGATAGCACATCAGCATTAAAATGCCATTGTTGGGAACAGCAGATGGCATAATGGCTATGTCACTGGACTCCCATGATTTTGTGAGTCCCAGACCAGGTGGCTTAAACTCACACCGGGCGCATGTGCGTGCATGCCCAAGATCCCAAGAGGAGCATGGAGGAGAAGGGTTGCAGCATGCCCATCCCCCCGGGGTGATTTCTTGCTTTCTGTCTCTCTGTCTCTCTGCCTTTCTGGCAAGCACACGTGCCCTATAGCAAAAACCTCTCCAGAAAAAGAAAAAAAAAAAAAAGCCATTGTTTAAGCAAACAGGGAAAACTGAAAATATTGGCCTGTCAAGGGACTAGTATTTATATATACAGATTTTTTTTGAACTGCAATGCATATCATTTAAAGTTCATATATTAGACCTTTAGAGGCCACAAATTTAGGTCTAAATGTGCATTGACATACAGAGTTAATGAAAAAACCACTTCAGTTGAAATGAATTAAATAAATAGCAATTTATAATTAAAATGTAATTGCAACTAATAAAAAGCTGACTGACTTGGACACTCAACAGTGTCTCCTGAACACTGCAGGAATGGGGACTGAAACGGTGCAAATGTGAAGGGGAGGCGCACAAAAATGCCAGAAGTTACATGTCAGCAAAATCTCTCAACTCTACCAATAAGTCATCTAAATCTACTGGGCTTGTAAGAAGCTAGTATGCAAAGAAATAAAAACCTATGCAAGTTCATGCTATTTGCAGCAAGAATCCAGAGAACAGACTTTCTGGCATCAGTCTTAAGGCTCATCAGAAGGAACTTTTTATCCACTAATGGAGACAACAAATCCCCTGCAGAACCTTTACAAAGGGGATCTGAGCTGGCAAGCAGAACTCACTTTTATTTCAACATATTACGGGGACAATTAGTTCAAGAAATAATGGATAATTAGCGAAAGGATTTATGATCCATTGATACTTTTCCCGGTTTTTACTGCTTTCAGCAAATTAAACCTTAATATAAGAAAAGAGAAAACATTTAAAAAGGAAAAAAAATTTTATGCATTCAATCACTACAAAATGACGTACATCATTTGCAAAATGAATTTTCCCAGCATGAATACTCTATAATTATAAAGGTGACAAAAGGGGAGTAGGAAAAGGGTGAAAAGAAAAGGGGAGATGAGGGACAGGACGCAGCATTTATATCCCTGACAGGAAGGAAGACGCCATGTAGGAACCCTGATAGAGTGCTTCCCTGAGGACGAACCTAAATGGGAAAAGCAAGGATTACCGTGGTACCCACAGCACGGCAGCTTATGGAGACCTTCTCACAAGGAACCTGCCGGGGTCAGGGGCTTGCTGGGAGGCCTGGGTGTCCTGAACTTCACCCTCATGCATTTTTTCATGCATGCCCAGCTCTACCTACTCCAAGAAGCCCTTCTTGATTTCCTTCATTGAAACGATCACTTCATCTGCAGATCTTCCAACATGTTCTTTGCTCTTCCACTGTTAGAAACACAAAAGAGAATACTTTTAGAAATGAAAGACAATCGCAAAGGAGTTTTCTGTATCATTTAGATGCATTCACATGCTGATTAATGAAGTTCATTTTACTTTACTTGGGTTTATGTGTTTTTATATGCCACTTTTGATCCCTTAGGAAATCCAACTGATGTAAATGAAAAATCACTGATTCACCTGTGGTTATACAATAAGTTCTATTACGTGAATTTTGAGCCTGGTCTGAAAAATCTAGAATTCCCCAAATTACCATATTTTACATTGCACAGGTTATGTTCATATTTTTCCCCTCCCTTCTAAGATCTCAACAAATGTCCTTTAATTACAACCATTGTCATAGGAACATTGAGCAATGTTAGCTTGGTTGAATTGATTTTTGGGCACTCAGAATATTAACTCAAGACTAATTAACAAGTTATGTAGGATTTCAACGCAGGACATGTACTCCAAAGTCTGTTTATTCCACAAACCAACAACGTTTCTGAGAGCCACTTTGCAAAGATTATCTAACTGAAAAATCGATACCCTTATTTCATCAGCAAAGAAATTAGCCTTTGAGCGCCTGGTCTTAGGGTGTTGAGTCTGCCAACTGTCTCCAAATTCTCAACTATCTTGGACTATATCACACCAGGGAAACCTGCTTCTCCTCGTTTCTGATGTACATATTTAAGGATGCATGGCTTTTAGGGCTAAAATGTTTATAAGACAAAAAGGAATCCTCCAAATTATCTTGGGCTGGCTAGATGCCGGACCCTGGCCAGCATGAACTGCAGGCATGCATTGCTTTCTGACTGGTGTGACATGCAATGCATTTATGCTTTGAGAACCCATATTGTAGGCTGTAAAGACATATAATGATTAAACGTAAATTTAAAAATATTCATAAAAATTGTTAAATGTAGGAATTGGAATGGATACTCTCTAAGGTTCCTTTACCAGAACACCAGAAACCTCAGAAAGATGTTTTCTAGGGGTACTTTCTAGTGTTTTAAGAACTAGGATGGCATACAAAAACAGAGTCATCAGGAGCTCAGTGGTGGTGGTGACACTGCTCAACTCCCATAGAATAGGGTCTCGGTTCTGTCCTGGGACCTCCCTGAGCATGCTGGGCACACTGAGCCTATGCCCAGTCTGGCTGGCACTCAGGTGTGTCATGGTGTGAAGTCCCTGTTGGGGGTGACTGTCTTCATGTCTGTCTCTCACGTGAACAAATAAACAAAAACAAAACCCCACAATTTTCAGACTACTACTGCTTTTCAAGGGATAACTTTGTAGTAGCATTAAAATTTACTCTACGTTTGATTATAACTATCCAAAAAGAAAAGGTAATTTAGGTTTCATATATATACTATCATTTACATATTTTAAAACATATTCATACATAGAGAAGAAAAAGTGAACTAGTATGAATAATTTTTCCCTCGAATTTATTAGAGGTTTTTTAATATTTACTTTGAAACCTAATTAGATTCCTAATCTACATAACTTATTCCTAATCTACATAACATACCAAATATAATTTTTTTCTTCTTGTGTGTCTTAGTAAGAGATCCCAGAGATCTCTTCCATTGCTTCCTGTTTTCTTAAATTTTTTTCAAATTCTCTCTTAGATCCTACTTTGGCTTATTTCTACCAACATTTTCAGGTATTTTAAATGGCTTTCTGAACT
This sequence comes from Tupaia tana, assembly GCA_026018925.1. Lineage (NCBI taxonomy): Eukaryota > Metazoa > Chordata > Mammalia > Scandentia > Tupaiidae > Tupaia > Tupaia tana. The sequence continues at coordinate 125,206,913 of JAKSZU010000007.1, read as the reverse complement.
AGACATGAAATTGCTGAATGAGGGTTATCCGTTCCTCTGCAAGGTGGCTCTGTAACCAGCCCCTTCATGATCCCAAACTCACATGCCCACTGCCCAGGGTCCCCATGTAATTCAAGGAAGAGACGCTTTATCCCAAGAGCCTTGATGTCTAAGTCAGAAAGTTCGGTTATGTTGTTATTGATTCAAACTAGTATATTTTCTTTTCAACCCAGCCTCTATCACTTTGTCATTGTCATCAGCCCACCCTCTGAAGCCTGATCTCTCCTGTGACCATTCGATTTCCTTAGCTGCTGGGCAGTGGTCTTTCTGTATTTTTCAATATAATCTGAACCCAGGAATAAGTGTGTGAGGGCAGTTCCATCATGTGGTGCAAAGATAGACCTTTACCTTTGAACAAGACAAAGTATACCGCCCTGAATCACAGACTCAAAAACTCAAAAAAATAAAATAAAATAAAAAATCCACAAACTGGCATATTCTAGTGAAAATGTAACTCTCACAGAACAGGTACCAGAATCACTGAAGCCTCTTAAAAAGTAGAAAAAGAAAAAAAGTCCAAGTGGTTTCCAAGTCCTGGCGGTGACAACGGAACACCTTCCTAACTATTTAACAAGCCTGACATCTAGTGGTCAAGCGGTGTTTCTAAGGTAGCTAAAGGAGCCCGCTCTGCCTTGTTCCAGTGTAGAATGCACATTCTAAGTAGACTGTCTACAGTCAGGATCAGCGGGACTGGCTTAAAAGGTGAAGAATGGGAAAATTACGAAGGCCTCTCAGATATTTATTGAATGATCAGATAGCTTCATTGGTGACGGACTCAGACATATGAGTTCCAGGCAATCACTTGGGAGAATGAGCATGCAGCAGTGTGTGATTCTTAATAACCTCAATAATAACTATTTATATGATAATAAAATACATCAGGGGTCTTCTACTAAATACTTCAAGCATTCTTGTCTTCCTGGCAAACTAAAAAATAATTATTACAGTCCTCATTTCATAGATGATGACACTGAGAAGGTAAGTGACTTTCTAAATTGCTCAAAACCCTTTTTTAAATATTTTTAATTGCCACAGGGCACAGGAGCTCTCAAGAGAGACAGAGATAGAGGGAGAGGGAGAAATCACCCCCCAGTTAGGCGTGGTCACAGTGCCATCCCTTCTCCATTTCTCTAGCCTGTCAGGATTTGGGGCATGTGTAAATGTGTCCAGTGTGTTTCTTTAAAACCACCAGGATGGGATTCAAACCACACTATCAATCATGTGAGATACGAGCTGGCCCACCCAAATTCTTAGGAACAAAATTCAGTAGAAGCAAATCACTATCCTAGTGTTAAATAAAAATTATAGAAGGCCATCATTTTGAATTTAAGCTCCTCCTCTAGGCCCCAATAGACCAGACCAAAATAGGATTTGGCTGGGACCAGCAGTTAGCGTAATGGCTATGTCGCTGGACTCTCATGTAGTCAACCACGGTTCGCGTCCCGGACCCAGTGGCTTAAAACTCACGCCAGGCACGTGTGCGTGCGTGCCCAAGATCCCGAGAGGAGAATGGAGGAGAAGGGATTGCAGCATGGCCATCCCCCTTGGGGGGTCATTTCTTGCTTTCTGTCTCTCTGTCTCTCTCTGTCTGGCGAGTGCACGCACCTTGTGGCAAAACCTCTCCAAAAAAAAAGAAAAAATAGGATTTGGCTAAAATGTTACATCATCAAACCATCAATCCTTCAATAGACCAGGTTTTCCTAAAACAGGAGATGTTACACTACCTTAGTCAGTTCTGTTAGCAAATGAAACTTGTACACCTTTTCGGCTTTTTTAGGAATGTGCACCTGAAATAACTCAAGATACTACTTAGACTCATTGGACTTTCTATTTTCTGAACATCCTTAACCAAATAATTCTTCCTGTACCTTATAGATGCACTTTCTCTGTTCTTTGCTTAACATTAAGCAAAGTACCTACAGGAGACCCTTGTCATCGAATTTAGCTGGTCACTGCTGGGCAAGACTCCCTTTTACTCCCTCTCCCATTCCAAATCGGTGCCTTTATAGTCATCCTGAAATGTGTGACAACATGGCATACACCATCTGGGACAACTTGGATTCTCTGGTGCCCGCGTGAGCATCCTAAGCCTGACCAAACAAACTGTCTTACTTTACTTGCTTTCATCTCAGTCTTCCTTTTTCAGGCTGACACCAGATCTTTTTTTTTCTTCTTCTTCTTCTTTTTTTTTTTAAGAGGTTTTTGCCTTAGGCCCACACACTTGCCAGAGAGAGAGAGAGAGAGAGACAGAGGCAAGGAGAGGGAAAGTGAGAAATTATCCTCTGAGGGGGTAGCCATGCCACAATCCCTAATCCTCCATTCTCCTCCCAGGATCTTAGGTACGCACACACATACACCTGGCGTAATTTTCAAGCCACTGGGTTTGGGACTCAAACCGTGGTTGACCGTGTGCATGTTCAGTGACTTAACTGCTATACCATCTGCTGGCCCCAACACTAGATCTTTTACTTTCCAACTAGACCATAGTCACACACCACACCATACTGTCTCTGTATGGAATACGCACAGGAGAAAGCAAAAGCAATTTTCCCTTTCTAAACTGACAGATCGCTATGGAATCATCTATCCAAAGACTGAAGACAATTTTAAAAAGTTTTAATATAGAGTTCTTGATTGTGCTATTCGGTTGGCGTGTGTGTGTATGTGAATCATATTAGACTCTCTTTGATCCTGTTCTGTTTTGTTCTGTTTTCCTGTAGGACATAATAACTTCCAGCTGGAGATGATGTGAGACTAGGAAGGGCAATCAAGCAAATCCTCGTTCTCTCTATATCCCCCCTTTCTGGCCTGAGAGCAGACTCCCAGAAGACATGTATCACTTATCTTTCAAAGTATTGCCAAACCTTCGCTCTTGCAGAAGCTTTTTGATGGTCTATGGCTGTAGGGAGAATGGGGATTCAGGTATTCTGCCAATCTATGCCCAGTCCTCGAGAACTCAATCATCTGCCCTGACATTTTGAATTAAAATTGGGAGACCTAAATAATCACCACACTGGACCTTACATTGTTTTTTTCAGGCTGATTAGGGTCACTCTAAATGACCTATGACATTATTTAGTTTGTAGTTCATAATTTCTGGAAGAACTCTCCTGAATCCCAAGATTTCTAGGAACCTTTCCAAAGAGTCCTTCCAGATCAATTGTCTGGGTCAGAAATCTGTATAATAAATGAGAGCAAGGCTTCTAGAGACAACATAATCCACAACAGCGCTGAGCAAATGACCTTGAACATGTTGGTATATGTGATATCAAGATGAGGGTGAAGCGGGGGGCAGTGATATGCAAGACAGGCCCAGGGATCAGGGCCCCAAAACTCATTACACTGCGGTGCCCTCACTGCTTAGGACAGCCGTGATGTTTGAGGATGGGAAGCTTACTGTTGAAAGAAGTGTCAGAGCAGGAAACGAGCAGGCCTAGGAATTTTTCAACACCCCCCCCCCCCCCATCTATATCCAGGTCTACATTTTGTTTCATGTGAGAAACTGTGTCTGGGCCCTGGGACCCACCTGACTCTCAGAGTGGTGCCTTCTGGATAAAGACTGTGAGGCCTATCTGCTCAAAGAACTAGGTGGCTAAAAGGGCTAAGTTTGGAAGCTCAGGCCTGTGGTCAGCAAGCAATGTTGGCTACACTTAACACTAACAAGAAAGAGCTTTTTTTCTGAGAGAGAGAGATTTTTGCTATAGGATGTGTGCATTCACCAGAGAGACAGAAAGCGAGAGATCACCTGCCAGGGCATATGGCCTAGCTGCAGTCCCTTCTCCTTCATTCTCTTGGGATCTTGGGCATGCAGTCATAGGTCCCTGGGGTATTTCAAGGCACCAGTTCTGGCACTTGAATCGTGGTTGACCATATGGGAATCCAGACACCTAACCAACTGATCCCAGAAGGACTTCTTAATCCCCCACTTGCTGATAAATGATTGCCGACCTAGCATGAGCAGAGCCTGTCCACTGTGTTCTGCCATTGTTGGACCTCGGTAACCATAGAAAGCCAAGTTTTGATGGCATTGTAATTAGGTCAACTGCAGCCTCACCTAGGGGACGACTCCACCAGGCTGTCAGAGATGGTTTCAGGAAAAAGGACATGTGGCAGCAGCACCACAACAGTGAATGCACCAACATTGCTCTGACGGAATGGGTATAGCTAGGCCTGACCCTCTGGACTGAGAAGCACCTGAGGCTTTTGTTTGATGATCTTGGCAAGGAGGGGCTCTTAAGAGGAAGGAAGCTATTTTGTAATAACAGCATAGCAGCTTAAATGCTTCATTTGAATGTGTAAATAGGTGCAATTTATTTTATGCCTGAACTAGGATTAGAGTTAGAATCCTTCGAGGTGTCTGTTAAAATTCATCAATTACTTTGACATACACCTCCCTGAACTTTCAGTGTCCAAGTGCTTACTCAGAAGCACTACAACTGAGAATATACCTTCAATTCTAATTGCCCTTTAATTTCTAGCTATGGTGGGAGCAGGAAGTAAAAGCCCAGGACTAAAATGTTTTCACTCTAATACAATCTTTATGGAAGGGGGAATAGAAATATAAAAAATGTCTCTAAATGTATTCGTTTTCCTTAGAGCTTTTAAAAAATAGCATTCAGGGCCAGTAGGTGGCATAGTGATTATGTTGTTGGACTCCCACATGTTTGACTGTGGTTCGAGTCCCAGACCTGGCAACTTGAAACTCACACTGGGCGAATGCACTCTCATGTCCAAAGTCCTGAGGAGAATGGAGACTGGATTGTGGTGTGGTCATCCCCCTGGGGGGTAATTTCTCATTTTCTCTGTCTCTGTCTCTGTCTCTGTCTCTGTCTCTCTGGTGAGTGTGCATGCCCTTTAGCAGCATTCTCTCAAAAAAAAAAAAAAGTGTTTGTTTTTCCAAAACACCAGCCTTTATTCTTGAGGTATGCATCTTTGATCCTGAAACTGACTAAATGTTGTTCTGACTTAATGTTAAAAAAGATCACTTGAAGAAAGTAAGATAAAGTGAAACGTTCCTTTGTGCTGTAATCAATGATATCTCCCTTTATAAGGACAGTACAATAAAAGTGAGATAATGAGATGATCTGGATCTTTGCGGACAATTTATTTATTTATTTATTTATTTAATTTTTTTTTATTTATTTTCTCTTTAAATTTATTTATTTTTTACATTAATTCACTATACATCATTACAGCATACAAATGAATTTTCCATCCAAAATACACTGTGTATTGGCTCAATCAAGCACATCAACATTGGACAATTTATCTTGTCTCTTCTTCTTACTCCTATCCAGTTTTCCCTCCTGTCTATAAAAGATTTTGGCACTTGCTTACTTGTTTATTTTTTGTTTATTTTGTTGTGTTCCCTTTTACATGGTCTAAGTTATGTTTTGTTTTAAATTTTAATTTTAATTTTTGCCACATGGCACATGTGCTTGCCAGAGACAGAGAGAGAGAAAGTGAGAAATCACCCCCCGGGAGGGATGACCACACCGCAGTTTCTTCATCTCTGCTCTCCTCCTGGGATTTTGGGTATACATGCACATGTGCCCAGCATGAGTTTCAGGCTTCCAAATATGGGACGCAAACCATGATCGTGTGGGCGTCCCGCGTCTTAACCACCACAACACCTGCTGGCCCTCTAAGTTCTTCCAATTCTTTATTTTTGTTATTTAATATTTAAGATGTGTCGAATGAAAGCAGCTTAAATATTATTTCTAAATGGTTTTACCCTTAACTAAATATATTATTGAGTACATGCAAATTACTGTGTAAGATTACACTGAACTGAAACTTTACCTGTCTTTTGATTTCATTCCCGGGTGATCTGGCTTATCAAGTTTCATGGTTTTAGTTTAAGATGTATATGTCAGGACCAGCAGTTAGCGTAATGGCTATGTCGCTGGACTCCCACGTAGTCGACCACGGTTCACGTCCTGGACGCGGTGGCTTAAAACTCACGCTGGGCGCATGTGCGTGCGTGCCCAAGATCCCGAGAGGAGAATGGAGGAGAAGGGATTGTGGCGTGACCATCCCCCCTGGGGGGTGATTTCTCGCTTTCTATCTCTCTGTCTCTCTCTGTCTGTCTGGCGAGCGCACGTGCCCTATGGCGAAAACCTCTCCAAAAAAAAAAAAAAAATGTATATGTCAATGGCACTCAAATGTATAAACTCCTGGCCAAACTCTTCCCACCCTCGAACCATCTATGTAGATGTCTAACACATTCAATAACAAACACCTTAATTCTCATAGAGTATTGGCTGCACCCATGTCACCCTAGGGAACTTGCAGGTATTAGAATTGATCAGAAAAGCAAACACTTAAATTACAGTTAATCTGAGTGTTGGCAGATGCCTTGCAATTTCCCCAGAACACAGAGACAGGGAGACCATCCCTGACTGACCTCCCTAGTTCCCCTAGGAGCCCATGGTTGGACAGTTACTTGTTGTCACTTTGGTTCAGATGAAACATGGGAGGCACCTTCTTCCAAGCACCTTCAGAATAGGGTTGCAGAAACCACTGTGTTGTGGTCAAGAACTGACTCCTCAGGGACAAGGTGCTCTTCCCTCACACTGTCATCATCCAGCTCCTTTTGTTTCAGGTCATCATGGTAGTGTGTAGGACAAGGAGCATGGAGAACTGACACCTTTCACTTCCTTTTGCTATCTACATACCAAAAAGGTGGTGTAATCCTAAAAGTGGCTCGTGATATCTTCATCCATGGGGTCAGGGCCTTGTCATGGGTGATCTGTGCATATGACCTTGACAATTCCCCCTCTGTTGCTTCCTTCTGTGATTTTCTCCGTCTCAGTAAGCCACAACACCAGCACTCAAGCCCAAAAGTTGGAGTCATCTCTGGTCCTACCATTGCTCTTGTAATCCACACTCTACAATGTATTCTAAATTCTATTGGCTCAAATGGCAAAATACATCCAGAACCTGACCCTTTCTCACCATCTCTAATGCAACTCTCCAGGGCAAGCACTGGCTTCTCTCACCAGCAAGATTGCATTAACTTCCTACATGGTCTCCCAATTTCCTGTTTGTTCCCCCTTCAGTCTGCTCTGCACACAGGTGTTTCCTTCCAGATGTGTCAGAGCTGGGGCCAGCAGATGACGGAGTAGTTACATCACTGGACTCTCACATGGCTGGCCACGGTTTGAGTCCTGGACTGGGTGGCTTAAATACCAGGCTGGCATGTATGCATGCATGCCCAAGATTTCTGGAGGAGAATGAGGAGAAGGGATTGTGGCATTGCCATCCCACTGGGGGATGATTTCTCACTTTCCCTCTCATGCTCTCTGTCTCTCTGTCTCTCTCTGGCTAGTGCATGTGCCCTAAGGCAAAAAGCTCTTTGAAAAAAAAAAAAGATTTGTCAGAGCTTACCATCTCTGCTCTGTTCACAACCCTCCATCTTCCCCTTCCATCACCAAAAAGTCCTCCATGACTTGACTCCATCCTGTCAAATCTAATTTCCCATTCTTCTCTACCTCCTCTGACTCTTCCTTTCTCCTCAGAAGTCCTCAGAAGGGACATTCTTACCTCAGGGTGTTGCAGTGTGGTTGCCTCAGCCTGGAACACTTGCTCTCAGTCATTCGCTTGGCCAACCCCTTCCCCTTGCCTCATGCTTCTGCTCAAATATCTCCTCATCAGTGAGGACCCTCTAGTCCACTCTACAGCAAGGCCCAGCCTATTTTTTTTCTTTTTTTTCTGTTTCATTTTCTCTACAGAATCTGTCATATAATACATAAAGTTTATGTATTGTACAATTGTTTATTGTCTGCCTCACAATAGAACATAAGATCAATGAAGCCCTAGAATTCCTCTGCTCTGTATCTTCAGCACCTAAAATAGAACCTGCACCTAGCAAGTGCTCATCCAATATTTACTGACAGGAAGACTGAGTTGCAAAAGATGTGAATAAATTCTTCAGTGAAGCAATGGAACCCAGTGTTTACTGCATTGTAGATACGTAAAGCTCAATCAATCCATCTTGGCCTTATGTCTGAATAAGGATAATATTTTTTTCAAGTTATTTAATTGATTATTGTTATTTTTCAATTTGACCAGAGAGAGACATAAAGATAAAAGGAAAGTGAGAAAGCAAGCTTTTAGGTCCAGGACTTGAACTGCGATCAGCCATGTGGGAGTCCACTGCCTTAACCCTCATGCCGCCTGCCTGCCCCCAAAGATACTATCTAAACACTTCATTGCTAAGTTCTATAATGACAACAATATTTTCTTGGTTATTATAATAGTTTGTCAATGTAGCACGGCAAGGTATAAAATTCCAAATAAAATACCATTGCTGATTTCAGGAAATTCCCAATCTAGTAGGCACAAATAGTTTCACTTTAAATTTATTCAAAAACACATAGTGCCTGCCTATTAAATGGAGTGAACATTTAAACATTATCAGCTGCATAAAATACTGGTATACACTGAGTAGTTCATAAATGGTAGCTGATATTTTAATTGTTTATGCTGAAAGAACAAATGACTTATTCTGACAGGTGAGAAAAGAAACCTTGGGCCAGCCCATGGTGGGTTGGTTAAGGCAGCTGGAACCCACATGACCCATTGCATGGTTTGAGTCCCAGACCCAGTACCTTGAAAAACATTTCAGGCACATGTGCATGCCTGCCCGAAATTACTGAAAGGGGAAAAATGGAGCAGAAGGTATTGCAGTGTAACCATTCCCGTGGAGATGCTTTCTCACTTTCTCTCTCTTTCTCACTTTCTCAATCTCTCTCCACGTAGTGTAGGTACTCTCTGGCAAAAAAAGAAAAAAAAGAAAGAAAGAAAAAAGCCTTCTGTAACCTCCTGAGCCAATCCTTAGGGGCTAAGCAGAGACTTAGCAGAAAAGAAGGGTAGGGGACATTGCAGGTCCAAGCAACCTAACCCCTCTACCTATGGACACTCATTGTGCAGTGGTAGGGGAATAACTGTCCTAGTTTGGTGAAGACTGACAGTGGGAGATCCTCCCAAAATGCTTGACTATTTAAAATTTCTTATTGTCTTTATTTTGTTTTTAAGTAGGAATTTTGGATTACTATATTTAAAAAAGGAAAGAAAAAACCTCACACACACACTAGAAATAAGGGTAAAATGATATCATTTGGATATCATGGAGACTGTGTTGCTCACATGATACAAGTTTCTGAGTGAGAAAATATCATCTTTCTTTAATTCCATTTCCCTTGAAAATAGTGTTTTCAATTAAGTAGGGGAAACATACTTGAAGAACAAGCTTTCAGGAAATAGAAATTTTTAAAACAAAATCAAGTGCTCGCTTCGGCAGCACATATACTAAAACAAAATCAAAATAGACAAAGTAGTTTGGTGAAATCAAACCCTTACCAGATTTTTTTTCCTAGAAATAGGTTTGATAGTTAATCTAATTGGCTATTAAATGTATTCCTTTTTATAAAGTTCATTATGTGGTACTCTGAAAGCTTTGGCAGAGAAATATAAATAGTACTTAGTCTTAAACAAATTAAAACAGCAGAATTCATTTGAAAATAAACACTTAGTAAAACTTACAAATGTTCAAAAAAGTAAAACAAGTCTGACAAAATTATCCATAGTAAAATGGCAGCTTCAGGAAGACAGACTACCTGCTGTCAAAGTTTAAAAATGCAATTAGCTAAAAAAAAAAAAAAAAAAAAAAAATGCAATTAGCTGACATTTCTCTGAGAAGAGAAAATCATTAGTTGTGAAGAAGTGAGGGAAAATAAATTATGTTATGTTGACAATAGGAAAGACAGATCCCTTTGTCAAAGATTCCATCGCCAGTCACAAATATGTGTTTGCAATAGCCTGTTTCTTCCAATGTAGATTTGCAGAACACAATTGAGTTCACCAAACCTCTAGTGGTTGTCTTGAGTAAAGAAATAGAGGCCATTTTTCACATGGTAAACCATCTGAGTCCTCTTCTGCCTCCTAACTACATCCCCCAATTCCCAACTCTTATATAAGAGAATTGGCTCATTAAAAATATGTATCAACTGAGAATTGTATAGGCCTTCAGACATCCTAGAATCTTTCTTCCTACTTTAGATATATGGTTAGGTGAACCACATATTTTGCGACTTCTGTTAAGCACACAATTACATACTAACAGTTTCCAAGCTTCAGCTTTGAGAAGGCTACTGAAATGTTTACAGTGATCTATGAGTCCATCATTTCTTCATGTTGAGAAGATGAAAGCAAAACCTTGGCACAAATCCCAAATTCCACAACTTCATATGCGTTGCATGTCTTCCTTCACTCCCAGTCTCCATGGAGTTGCCCATGCCCACTTTTCCCCAAATCTTCATAATCATCCTCACTGATCTCGTCTGAACTGATAATCATTCACTTTTAAAAAGTAAATGGAATGTTTTATATTATATAGGACTGAATCAGCACAGAAAACTACCTCAACTCCTGACAGTGGCCATTCATTTGTAGTTAGAGCTTCTTAATGTAAGGCATCTTGAAATGATTTATTCCACATACACTTAGGAAAAGTGTGTGTTTTGTATGGAACAGTAATTTTAAAAAATATATATGGGACCAGCAGATGGCATAATGGTTAGGTTGTTGTACTCCCACAAGGCTAATCATGGTTCAAATACTAGATCCAGTTGCTTAAAACTCAAGCTGGATGTGTATGTATGCATGTGCAAGATCCTGAGAGGCGAGTGGAGAAGGGATTGTGGCATGGCCATCTGCCCTGGGAGGCGATTTCTCACTTTCTGTCTCTCTGTCTCTCTGGAAAGTGCATGTACCCTATAGCTGAAGTCTTTTTTTAAAAAATCGTGTGTGTATATATATATATGTATATATATATATATTCACACACACACACACACACACACACAGTGTGTGTGTGTGTGTGTATGTGTGTGTAATTGCACAGCTAAATGTAATTCAATGCCTATAATTCACCAAGACATAACCATCTGGATATGGGTTCAGATGAGAAAGTGATTCTTGAGTCTAAAGACCCAAGGACGTGTGCACGTACCTGTGTGATTGCGTGTGTGTGTGTGTGTGTGTGTGTGTGTTTATTTGTATGCTGCTAAGGAGGTTCCTAGGTCTCACTGAGGGCCAGATGACTCTAACAAAACAATATTTTGATGAGTAAGTGTAAATGAATCAGAAACATACGGATTAAATTTCCCTTAATGCACATGGATTTAAAAATTAAGGGAAAAATGCTTGGCAAAGCCAGTTTTGGCTTTTGCCAAACCCAAGACTTTGGAAAAATAGTTGGAGATGTTCAATGATCCGACTGAAGAAAATGTGGCCCACTTCCTCTCTCCCTTTTATAAAATCTTTATTCGTTCATACACATGGTATCAAAATAGTCCATGGAGACATTTCTATTGGAGACGACGCCTGCTTCTAAACAAGACTTTGTGAGAAAATCCCTTGTTTATTCGTGAACTTGCCAGACATTTGCACTTATGATGCATAATTAATTCAGCATCTTCTGAAGTATCCTTCTTCCTCATCCCCGAGGAGAGAAAGGGCATCTACTTCTGCCTGTGTGCTCGTGTCTCTTTGTCTCTACATCATAAATATATCTCCAAAGGATTCTCAATGGAAAGTATCATCTCTTAATTTTCTCCAGATGTTGTTCTTAGTAGGGATGATTTTTTCTGACTGAGTGTCTCTTAAATCCTGCTGGGTAATTCTGCACATGGTCATGGTTAACACAAGCGTGTGACGAATCCCAGATGTGGAAGTAATCAAAGTGATCTACAGATCTAAGGCAATACTCTGGGGAGCAAATGAGGTATATTGTGAGGTCAGAGCAATTAATGACAGTCACACTGGAAGGATGGGGCTTGTCGGGGAGGGGAGAGAGTGAGCAGGGGGTAAGGGGAAAGGACAGGAATCACTCATATTTTAGTTACCATTCCTGTCTCAGAGAACAGGGATAGAGGTGAAAGAGAAGGAATATGAACAACCTTTATAATTTATTGTAACGTGAATAGATACTATTCTTTTCTATACACATTCAGAAGGCAAAAGATAATTAACTCTCTGTCTCTTATCCTTCAAGAAATGCCAAATATGTCACAGACACAATAGGAAGAGCAAAGAAAGATACAGAAAGTAAATAAAAACAAAAGCAGACTTAAACATGGCAGAGGGAAACCCAATAGGAACTTCAAGGGGTTCAGGGTGGCAGAAAGTGAATTTGAAATGAAAACTCTCTGAATACAAATGCTGGAGAAACAGAGAATGATTTATTTTATTGACTTTTAAAATGATGGTAAATACTACATATGTCAGAACTATGGCTTAAAGAAAAATAAGTTTTATTTCAGATGTTTTCTTGGCACAAAGTGCCAGAATATAAACTGACTTGGGGGACTTTACTCATGAGAAATGGGACTGTCATGAGTACTTTATTTAACTTTGTCTTTCTTAAAGAAATAAGTCGTGCTCTTTTATTATAGAAGTAGTATACAATGTCACATCTCATTCAATTCAAACAACACAGATATGTACACAATACACAAATACACTCCCCTTTCTGCTTTCTAACTTTTGCTCACTAGGTTAAAAAAATTAATAGTCTGATATGCATCCTTCCATACTCTTCTTCCTACATAATGCAAATACTTTTATGTATAGGTTTTTTAAAAAGTATAATGAGATCATTGTATATATAACATATATATTTCTGCAAACTGCATTTCTTTCACTTAATATAGTAGGAGCAAAAAAGCATTTCAATTTTATTTCAGTGTTTAAGAATTATACATTATTTATGAATGTAGATGCAGACATCTGAGTTAAGTACTATAATCAAAGAATAATGCATATATAATTTATTTAAAAAACTGTGTTGATGGTTTAATATCATGTAATATATTACTATTTTTCATCACGTTGATAGATCAAAGCAGACAAACCATATGCTCACTTTGAAAGATGGCAAAACTCTTCTGATAAAATTCAACATGCACTTATAATCTTAAACTACTTCTTCATAAACCATAGACAGAAGATATTTTCTTAGCATGATAAAGCATATCAGTATCAAATAATAGCCAACTTCATATTGAATGTCAAAAACAATAGAGATGACTTAAATACATAAGGAAGAAGAACATTAACTGTTCTTTGAAAAAAATCACACTACAGTGTGGGAAAAAAATCCTATATAAAAGAAAGACAAATGTAGCAGAACATGCAAGAAAATCAGCTGAAAAATTGTGAAAATAAAAAATAGAGAATTCAGTAAACTGGTATTTACCAAAAAAAGTCTGATTTTTCTTCATAGCTGCTACACTGGAAAACAATAGAATCTACATGAGAAGGTGATGCAATTCATGGTAGTATCAAAAATACAATATTCTTGGGAACCAGCAGTTAGCGTAATGGCTATGTCTCTGGACTCCCACGTAGTTGACCGTGGTTCGCGTCCCGGACCTGGTGGCTTAAAAACTCACGCTGGGCGCGTGTGCGTGTGTGCCCAAGATCCCGAGAGGAGAATGGAGGAGAAGGGATTGTGGCGTGACCATCCCTCCTGGGGAGTGATTTCTCTCTTTCTGTCTCTATGTCTCTCTCTGTCTCTATGTCTCTCTCTGTCTGTCTGGCAAGCGCACACGCCCTATATCGAAAACCTCTCCAAAAAAAAAATATTATTGTGAATAAATTTAAGAAAAATATATGCAACTTTGAAATAAAAAATCTACTATATATAAAAATAATAAATAATGATAATCAATAACAATGTTAGTAGATAAAGAGATATATTATATACTAGATGAGATGGATTAGTACTAGAAAATGTTGATTCTTCCCTAATCATAAGTCACTATAAATTAATACAATTACTATAAGATTCTAAATGGCTTTTTAAATTTAATTTGTCTAAAACTCTTTTTTTTTTTTTTTTTTTTTGAGAGCAAGAGATTTTTGCTATAGAGTGCATATACCCAGAGTGTGTCCAGAGTTAGTTTCAAGCTGCCGAGTTCAGGACTCAAACTGTGGTCAGATATATGGGAGTCCAGTGATGTAACCATTACACCATCTGCTGGTCCCCAAGATCTTAAAAAATAAATTACTAAAAATAATGAAAGCAACTAACAAAAGAAAGATTGATGTATATTAAAAAATGTAAATAAAACCATAATTAGCAAAACAGTATTCAACATTATACTAATGCAGAAATTAATGAAATGGCATGAATAGCTCCAAAACAGAATTACATATACTTAATATATTAAATGACAAAGATGGTGTCTTACTCTGGGCTGCTACAACAAGGTAGCATAGACTAGGTAATTTATAAACAACAGACATTTATTTTCTCACAGTTCTGTAGCATGGGAAGTCCAAGACCAAGGCCTCAGCAGATTCCATATCTGGTGAAGGCCCAGTCCTCATAGAAGATTCCTTTTATGTGTCTTCACAGAGTAGAAGGGGCCACCAGGATCCATCAAGCCCTTTTATAACTGTGCTACTCGCATTCATGGCCTTCATGAACTAATTACCTTCTAAAGGCTTCACCTTTTAATATCTCCTTGGGAGTTAGGTTTCAACATATGAATTTTTCAAGTCTACACACATTCAGATCACAGATGATAGCATGTTCTGGCAGTAGAAACATTGGAGATTATTCAATAATTGGCTGAGTCATTATTGGCAGTAAGGTAAAAAAAGAAGAGGGAATGAGAAAAGAAAAAAGGGAGAAATAGAAGCACAAGGACAGAGGTTGAAAGAAGGGAAAGAAAAAAATTTGACTTCAACACTAAATTTTTAATATAAAATGAAAGCTAAAGAGCACTTGAGGGAAATATAAGATCTTTTTAATACTAGAGATTAAAATTTTTTAACATGAATCAATGCAGGAAAAGACTGATGAATTTGTCTAAATAAAATTTTTAAGCTTCCTGTAGAGAAAAAAATAACAAATAAATATTTGCACAGAACACAATAGTTGGGCAGTTTCACTGCCATTTTCCTTCCTGAATTCAATTGTCTAGTCATAGAGAGCCTCTTTCCTTTCAGCAAATGCCCCATTCTTTGTCAGTCCTAGGCATCTTCACAGATGTTCTTTCTTCTCACAAGATAGAACTGAGGGGGTGTTCTTTCAGAATGGATCAGAGCCTTTTGCAGAGTCCCTGCCCCCACTAAAAACTGCACTTTTCTTCCAGAGGAAAAAACTTGCAGACACACAAAATGTTTTATTGACGAAAATACATATTGCCACTTGATTGAAACAGTTGTCCTCAACAACAAGGAATTGTGTTGCTTTGTTTTTATTTGAGCACATCAAAAAATAAAATATTACACCGCCATTTAAATGTTCGAGGAATCAAATCTAACCTCTCACCTGTTTTTGGAAATAAAGTTCTATTGGGATGCAGCCAAGTTTACTCATGTCCATATTATCTATGGTTGTTTTCTCTCAACCACAGCAGAACTGAAAGTTGTGACAAACCCAAAAAGCCAAAAATATTTGCTATGTGTGCCTTAACAGAAAACATAACTAACTGTGTTATGGTAGAAAAGTTGGTGTCCAGGTAGATGTTTATAATTTATTATTAAACTTGTTAAGGCATAATACAAATAGGGGGGAAAAAAGCATATTGTAAATTTAAATATATATTAAGTATACACACTATATCTATTATCTAACTACAATCTGAACTATATGTACATATTATATCAGAAGTCCTTCAAAAAATGTTATTTCAAGGTGTTGAGATTACTCAGCGCCTTTCTCTTTGCTTTTCTGCTTTATCCAAACTTTCTATAATGAATATTCATTATTTTCAAAAGCAGCTAAATATATTAATAAGTATTTTTTAAAAAATAAACTGTCCAGAGGCCAGCAGATAGTGTGGCAGCTAAGGTGCTGAATCCCACCTGGCTGGCTCCCCAGTTCAAGGCCCAGGCCTGCCGGCTTGAAAAGCATGCGGTGTATGTGTGCATGCATGACCAAAATCAGGAGAGGAGAATGGAGAAGGGATTGCAGTGTGGCCATCCCCCCTGGGGGTGATTTCTCACTTCCCCCCTTTCTCTCTGTTTTGCATATGTGGTCTATGGCAAATATCTTTAAGAAAAAAATGTAAATGTAAATTTTAAAAATAAAATAATAAGCTGTCCATGTTATGTGAGACATGCTTATGCCCAAAAATTTCCCCAAGGTCCATTTTTACTTTGGATTTAAACCCAAACCCAGTTTTCAGGGTTTATGTAGACCTCACTCCATCCCACCTCAGCACACACACACTCCCTGGATCTAGCTGCTCACATTAATGATGCCCATCGATCCTTTGGTGGTCTGAGAAGGCATACGGAATTTCCTGTTTCCTCTCAACCTAATTTTTTCTCCGTTCTTCCTACCCACCTCAAAGAAAAACACGGGTTTTCTTCAGGTTTGTGGACTCTGTGTTCATCTACCTTTGGGAAGGCAAATTGCTACAGTGTTTCTGGGGGTTAATTTGGCCACATATATTTAAAAACTATTCCATAGAGTTGATGGGAAAAGAGAGAAGACCATGTGCAGTTGCCATGGTAACAGTTCCACAGATCCTTGAGGCCTTGTGCACCATTACTTCAGAATTAATTTTACCCTGGAGTCTTCAAAGAAAAATCTGTTCTTCATGACTAAGTTGTACAAAAGCTAATTCTACCACTATTCAGCGTCAAATTCGAATCCAGACTATTTTGGCATTGGCTTCCAGCTTTCTACTGACAGGGAGGGGTTAAAGAATCCACCTCACAGTTAGTAAATACTTCTTAAGTAAGCACCGACTTGAGCATCTAAAAATAATCCTTGTCTCCTGGAGTCTGGAGGGTTTTAAGTTTTGAAATGCAATAATGTTTTATATTTGCATAAAAATCTGACATCCCAAAGCAGTCTGCATGTCTAAAACTTTATTTTTTGAAATGCCAAGTTGAATTGGCATCTACTTAATAACATCCAGAGACAGCAAAGAGTAACACTGGCCTGGTCACACAGCAGAATGTGCAGCAATTAGGAAAGACTGTCATTTTCTTTCTCAGGAAAACACGGCTACGTTCTCATTGAACTCAACTAATGAGTGAAAGTAACTTTCCAACGATTTTCTCAGTGACCCTGCCTACATCTGGCTAGAGGGAGGATTTCAGGGAAGGGGACAGCAGCTCGAAGAATCCCAGAATGCGGAAGCTGAAAAGTACGCTACCATGTGACCTAATCACATATTTTAAAGAAGGGGAAACGGATACCCAGTGAGGTGATGTGAACTGCCCAACACTGCCCAATGAACTGGTGACTGAGTGAGCTCTCAAACACAGGTCTTTCTGTTCCTATTTTTACTGCATCTTCTACTGGCCTTCTCCTCTCCCCTCTGGCTCACCACCGGGCTGTTACTGCCCAATAGTCATAGAGTGGCAGGTGGTGTGCTACTCGGGTAGACTTTGTTTTCTTTCATTTTCACTGCAGCCTTATGAGATGCTGATATTTCCTCTTTTACAGATGAAGTATCTGAGCCTCAGAGAGCTGAAGTTACGGGACACAACCTGGAAGCCAATTTATTTTACTCTGAGTTATATCATCTCAATTATTCTAGTTGGCTGCAAGCAAGTCTATCATGCCTCCTTTTCAGCTTGCCTGTTAGCTACCCATTGGGTTATCTGGAATACACTGTTTTTGTTTGTTTGTTTTATTATTATTATTATTTTAAGGTGCTTAGGTTTGGGGCCATCAGGAGGCATGGTAGTTAAGGTGCTGAATTCCCATATGGTTGACTGGATTGAGTCCCGGACCCAGTGGCTTGAAAATCATACCAGGTGCATGCACGTGCATGCCCAAAATCCAGAGAGGAGAATGGATATGAAGGGACTGCAGCATGGCCAATCCCCAGCAGGGGGATAAAGGGGCTCTCACTATCTCTCTCTGTCTCTCTCCAGCAAGCGCACATGCCCTATGGCAATGACTTAAAAAAAGGTGCCTGGGTACACCCACCCCATGTTTTGGAAGCAAAACTTATTAACTACTCCTCTATTTCTTTTTCTGTGTATACATTTTGTAGGACACATGGCAGTATTTTCACTCATTCCTAGGTAGTCAATAAGCCTAGCTGACATACGAAGGGACTTCGAGATGTTAATAAAAAGCAGAATTAAAGTATGAGCTTATTGTGATGAAAACATGTTTTGAAATCAATGCATAGTTTGTTCACAATAGACATTATCCATAAACTTGAAGACTCCTCATATATGCCATTCCGATTCTCAAAACTTCCTTTCACCGACTGTCTGCTACGTATCTTGGAGCCGAAATGTGTTATCTCTAATCTGCACAAAAATCCTGGTAGTTAGAGATGACATCATTTGCTTCTTTTGTATCTTCCCTCCCCTCAAATAGTTATCTCAGTTATAAGGACCTAATAGAGGCTCAATATCACATGACAGATTTAATTGAATTGGCACCAGTTTCCCTGGAACTGATCATTCATCACTGGCTTTACTGTCTACAGAAGGCGAGAGCCAAAGTCCAGGCAAACTGCAAAGTGCCATCTTGAAGCAGCAGGGCGCAAGCCCCACCAGGCCCGTGTTGTGGAGCAGGCTGTGGAATCTCACCGCCCGTCACCTTGGAGCCAGCGCTCTTCCTCCTCCAGGTCTGAAATATGCGGCTTCCCCCGGTGCACTAGTCTCCTACACCCAGACTGCCTCGCTTCTGACGGCCTCCTCTTGGAAAGGGCTGGGAGCCTGCCTGCTGTGCTTGGAATTGATGTGACTCCAGACCCAAACCAAGTGTAGTCTTTGTAGCCAGCTTGAGAGGAAGAAGTGAATAGGATAGCAGGGGAAGAGGCAGAGGCAAAGAGGGAAGAAAGACTTGTTGAAAGGTGAACGAGATCTAAGGAAAAGAAAAAAAAAAACCTCCATTTTAAAAGGCCTTGGGCAAACCTATTTCTTTGTTAATCTTGAAACTCCAAGTGGAGAGCTTTGAGGTATCAGGCCCCTGTGGAAGTGAGTCTTACTTCAGGGCTCCTTTTCTCTTCAGCTTTTTGCTAAAGACAGTGAGAAATAGAAAACAATAGGAGAGTTAGGGCTCTGTCAGCCTTCCTTGTGTCACAAGAAAACAATGTGCCTTGAAGATATTCAAAACCTTAATCACTTAAAAAGACTTTTCCTTTTTTGGTGGAAAGATGTGTCTTCCATCCTGAGAGGCATGATCAGTTGCTGTGTTGTGGCTCTGTGGTTGGTAATAAAGTTTATCACGCTGCCATATTATCCTTTCACCCCCAAAGGAAGATTGAGGATACACCTGCTCATGGTGATTTACTGGACTGTGCACAGTGTAGATAAAAGTAGACATTATTCCAGACAATGAAAACTAAGTATTTAATGCTATAAAAGCAACTAGCAATGCACCTGCCACTTAGTGGTTGTCCAAAATCGGTTAACAGTCTCCCTCCTTGCTATGGAGATATCCATAATCTAATATAGGAGCTGATATTGAAACAGATTCAATCTTTTAAACTCTATGAATGGATCACTAAGCAAAGTAAATAAATGCTACACTTAAATTATATCTAAGCCAAAGACCATTTTATAGAATTTAAAAAAATGATGAAAGGCCAGTGTATATTAAGAAAAGATGAGATTGTGTGAGAATAGCTAATTGTGTATCTTTTATCTGACTTGGCAGTTTTCCTGGAGAAAGGTGGATTCAGAGACTAGGAGATGGAAAGAAATGGCAGAGCAAAGCAAACTTGGAATGGAAAAGGTATGGTTCAATAGCAGATTGTACCGAGATCTATTACTGTGGGCTATTGTAGAACTAGGAAGAACATATGAGAGACAATTTTCTCAAAAAAAGATGCTGTCCCTTCCTTCAGTTCTCCAGAAGAATTAACAAACTAGTAGGAAGGCTGGGTAGTCGTGATGACTTCAAGGTGGTACTGATGCATGAATGAAATTGTGTAGTTAAAAATGAATGGATAAACTCACATGATATGGACATGTGTGTGCTACTAGACAAATCTTTTGTATTTAACATGGCCAAAGTCAAGTTGATACTGACGCAATTTTTTTTTTCCTTTCTTTGGAGATGTTTTTGCTATAGGGCGCGTGTGCTCGCCAGAAAGACAGAAAGAGAGAGACAGAGAGACAGAAAGCGAGAAATCACCCCCCAGGGGGGTTGGCCACGCTGCAATCCCTTCTCCTCCATTCTCCTCTCAGGATTCTGGGCACGTACGCACACGCGCCTGGTGTGAGTATAAGCCACCAGGTCCAGGACTTGAACCGTGGTCAACTACGTGGGAGTCCAGCAACATAGACATTACGCTAACTGCTGGTCCCCTGACGCAATTATTTGACACCATCTAAGTTATCTAGAGAGGGCCTGGAAAATCTAGATTCAATAGATTTTCCTTATCAAAATGATCATTGTTGCTTGTGTAGAGATACTTAACTCCATGTCAGTTGGCATCTTGTTTGATCTCCTTTCAATCCCACAGTGATGACAGTCCCCTCCCAACGACCCTCATGCTTGCCCTTTGTGTAAGAAGTGTCAAAGAATGCTGAAGGTACAGCCCCTAAGCAAAAACCACCATGCACAGAAGTCCCCAGATCAGGGTGCAATGATGGGAGAGCACAGAATGGCAACAAGAACGAGGAACATGGCAGAGAGAGAACAGAGGAAGAATATGGAATCAGACCCACCTCAGAGGACTGGAGGTGGAAGTCTCTACTCCAAAGGGTTGGAACGTGGGAGATGGCCTAATGTCTAAGATGTGTTGCTATATCTCAGCATGCATGAATTAATTTACCTTAGGACATTGCAAGTGGGGAGTTCATCTTCTCCTCAGTATCACCCTTGTACGTTGTGCTATTTTCAACTGATTTATTTAAAAAAAATATTTAAGGAATGATAGGAAAATGAAGATGAAAAAATTCATCTGTAGTGGTTTTTACTGTTGCTCAGTGAAGCTTGAGAAAATGGCACATAAAGGCTTTGTAGATCTCCACTGAACCAGAATCAACCAATCTATATTTAGAATATACATGATATATTTAGGAAAAAACTACTTTGACATCATTACGACTCTTAACAACTAAGAGGGACAAGTGTCCCTCTTAAACATAAAAGAGACAGGAACAGAGAAAAGAGTATTGACATTGAGTAAAATATAAGAGAGAATGAAAATAATGATTTCAAGAGAAGAAAGTAGTCAGAACCACTATCTTTTAAGGAAAGATTCTGTTGTTTTTTTGTTTGTTTGTTTGTTTTTTGAGAGATTTTGCTATAGGGCGCGTGCGCTCGCCAGACAGACAGAGAGAGACAGAGAGATAGAAAGTGAGAAATCAACCCCCAGGGTCTGGGATGGCCATGCCGCAATCCCTTCTCCTCCATTCTCCTCTCAGGATCTTGGGCACGCACAAACATGCGCGCCCAGCGTGAGTTTTAGCCACTGGGTCTGGGACTCGAACTGCGGTCGACTACATGGGAGTCCAGCGACATAGCCATTAGCTAACTGCTGGTCCCAGATTCTGGATGGAGGCAGAGAATAACTGAATCTTAGAGTTGGTGGCCCAGGGAAAGACATGAGCAAGAGTGTGTAGGGTGTGTCCTGAATAGGTAAAAGGGCACTGCTGTAGGGACAGAAAAGTGTGTAGACTGAAGGGAAGGAGGGAAGATGTTCAGAGTATGGGAGTAGAGAATGAAGGATTTTCTTTTGAGAGAGATTTTTGCTATAGGGCACGTGTGCTCACCAGAGAGACAGAGAGAGACAGAAAGAGAAAAATCACACCTGGGAGGGATGGCCACCCTGCAATCCCTTCTCCTCCATTTTCCTCTCAGGATTTTTTGGGCACACATACACAAGCTCTTGGCATGAATTTTAAGCCACAGGTCTGGGACTTGAACTGTGGTTGACCATGTGGGAGTCCTGTGACGTAACCACTACGCCATCTGCTGGTTCCATAGAATGAAGGATCTTGACCTCCAGACTTAATGTGTTTAAAACAGGTAGATCAGTGTCGATTAACCTGCTAACAATGGGAGTAAAGAGAGACTGGAGACAAGACTCCAGAATGCAATGAAAAGCACAAATTTAGGCATGAAATGACAAAACCCCAACCCTGCACAGATGTGGAGTAACAGCTGTTGAGAAAAAGCATCAGTTACTGAAGATAACTGTTAAAGGACTGGATTTACTTTATAAAATGGAAATTCTGATAGCATCTAAATATTATTTCTTTTAAATCTGGGGTTTGGCTGTGAATACACTTTAATCATGCAAAACATTTGATTGGTTGGCTGAGCTAAGTGACTGTTATTGTTATTTTTGTATCCAGTAATTCATTTTAAAACTGTGAGTGGAATTTCTGTGTTATGTTGCTTCTGGTTTAGTGGGAAAGAATGTGCTATTTAACTTTCCTCAGTAGGAAGAGTAAAAGGGAGACAGAGAGGAGACGGATGGTTGTTTATTTTACATTCTGAAGTTTAGAAAACTAAGTCTGGTGCCTTTATGATCAATGTTTTTAGTAAAAGCCTGTCTGGAAAGAAATGGAGTGGAAATTTTGCCTTTTAAAAATTATCTGTCTTTTGTTCATTTTATTCAAGACACCATCAAGTTAAGCTCTATAGAGCTTTTCTTCTGTGGCTGTTCTAGGGGTAGGAAAACTTCCAAAGAAGAAAGGTTTTCCCAGACAACTTCTTCGTTCTAGAAATTGCTTTCATAATTTACTCAAGGTATTTGTTTTTAAAGGACTTTTTTTTTTCTTGTTTGCTTATTTGTTTTAATAAATGTGTGTATGAGAGAGAGAGAGATAATTCCTAATGGGATCTTAATGGGATCTTTCATGCCATGATCAATCTGCAACTTCAGCCAGACCTGCTCATGAGCACACACATACCCAGTGTGTTCAGGGATGTCATCCATGCGAACCAAACCTTCCCACTGGTTCAGCCTCCTCAGAGTGTTGCATTATTGATGGACTACTCTCCGGCCCTGCTCTGGGGGTTTTCTAATCCTGTAAACGCAATTCATTTTAGCCTCAGAAGTGGGGAATCTATTGCCCAATATATAACTTGTACCCCACACAAATGTTGACCTCTCAGTCAAGTTTTTTTTTTTTTTTTTTTTTTTTTGAGAGGTTTTTGCTATAGGGCGTGTGCACTCACCAGACAGACAGAGAGAGACAGAGAGACAGAGAGCAAGAAATCACTTCCCGGGGGGATGGCCACGCCGCAATCCCTTCTCCTCCATTCTCCTCTCAGGATCTTGGGCGCTTGTGGTCTTGGGCGCGCACGCACACGTGCCTGGCATGAGTTTTAAGCCACTGGGTCCGGGACGCAAATTGTAGTCGACTACGTGGGAGTCCAGTGACATAGCCATTACGCTAACTGCTGGTCCCGTCTCAGTCAAGTTTTCAACAGACTTTCAGTCTACAAGATTGGCCTTGAATGAGACTGAATCCTCAAAAGAGAAGGACTAGGATTTTTGTGCAATAGGCCACAGAGAGAAAAAGAGAGTGTCTAGGTATCACACAGCCATTATGTCACTATGTGTTTCTAAGGGGTGAGCTGGAGGTTTTAGATTTAAATCCAGAAGTTCAAATCCACTTGGTGATTCAGTTATTTACATTCTGAAAAGTTGCCATTGACTGTCCAGGGAATGAATGGGGGCAAAATTTTTTCACTGAAAGTCCATGAACTGTAGAACTGTAATGTTCCTCACAACTTTAGTGACCAACATTCCAGGTGCCAGGGAAGATTTATATTTCGCTTCTGTCATTCTACAGCGAGTTTAGCTTTTTGTTTGTTTGTTTCATTTTTCAGTTTGCCTGTTTATTAAGAAGTCTGGCTAGTAAACTGGAATGTCTCTTTAGTGGAGCATTCGTTGTTTCCTCTCTGCTACATTCTCTCCTTCTTCACGGGACTTGTTGATTCTTCTCTCATTGCTTTGTTATTTATCCATCTTAAGTGTCTTGTCCTCTCTGAGTGTGTCTCATCCTTTGTAAACCAATGTATAACATCTCCTCTCCAATAATTCTAGAATGATCATTTATTTTTTCAGCACCTAAGTATTCAGTGTGGACCTTAAAAGATGAGTATGAGTTTCTCTGTAGAGTATGGGTGTTGCAAAATAAAACTTCTAAGAACTTGCAAAGACTCAGAATGGAGACATGCATGTTGTGTTGTTCTGGTGTAATCAGATTGCAGGTTCCTTAGATGGGATTGGCTGATTATGAGCACGGGGAGGAGAGTTGTAAGGATACTGGAAAAGCTCTTGTATACTATGTTAAGAACTTTGTTCTCCAGGCATGAGGAAGTTAGTTGATGATTTCTACAAGATATTCAGATTTAGTTGTGGCTGAAAATTCTGTCATCTGCCAAGATCTATAGGCTGTGTTGTTAGGGTGATAACAATGGCTCTTACCATCTGGCTCTTACCAAAAAGCACTAGTTAAATGTTTTCTGACATCACATTATAAAACAAAACAAAAACAAAAACATAAAAACAACTTCAAAGCACTGTCCTTCAAAGCAGCCATCCATCTCTGCATCTTGTCTGCAGTAAGTTCATCTAGTGAAGTCTAGTGATTAAATATTATAGAAAGAGTAAACAAAGGCAAAAATCTGACATGCTCGGCCTCATCCCAGATTTATAACTGTGAAGAAGAAGAAATTCGGGGAAGGCTACATCAGGGAACATGTTCTGGGATCTTGGCAGTCAAGGACTTTTAAAATCATTGGCGACTATGTTAAATAACAACATGCAAGCTTAGACTAAACTAATTCACAATACTCTGATTACGTCCAAATGATCAAACTAAAACTTAAAAATTGGTGAAACTCTGACTTCGAGAGAGTCAAACATCAAAGCGCAATTGTGTTTGTAAATGATAATGCTTTGCCCAGTTTCTCATCCAGGTACATCATTGAAACCTTAGATAATGTCTAAAACAAAAATAAAACTTAAAAAAAAATTGACCATCTAAGTTTTCTTAATCATTTAATTTCCACTTTCAAGGCAGTTTATTGTTAATAACACACTATCTTAAGAAATTGTTTTGCTCTCTAATCCTGGTTCTGAACTGGCTTTCACTGGTCTTTTGGTCTTCACCAGTTATTCTGTTCCAATAGTTTTTTTCTTTTCTGAGTCCATTTTCACTGGCTTAATTCCATTTCTCATAGATGTGCTTCTCCTACTGTGCCAGGCCATCCGTGGTCTTGTCTTTCTGCAGCATGCATTTCCTTCCTTCTTTTCTTTTGACATTAATGCTCTGTTTTTTTGTTTTTCATAAATTTTCCCAGGATTCTGATTTTTCTCTATTTACTCAATCCGTATTTTCTGGGTTATTTAATCTCCATTTTCATCTTGTTCACACTGTCTTGTTTGTTTTACTTTTTTGGCACACGTAAGTATTTTCCTATTTTGTACACTGTCATATGTTGCTTTATATATCAAACTGATCTCTACAAGTGGAACAGGTTATAGAATGGTTACCACTACAGAATAAAAACTATCACTGATAATCTAATATATTCTTAAAAGAAAAAAAAGCAAACTCATTCCATTGCCTAGTGGTTAAGGAAGCTGGGTCCAACAAAGCTGACCATGGTTCAAATTCCGGCCACAGTGACTTGAAAAACACACTGGGTACATGTGCTTGCTTGCCCCAAATCTCAAGAGGTTAGAGAAATGGAGAAGAGATTGTGGCATGACCATATCCCATTGGGGATTGCTTTCTGTCTTTCTTTCTGTCTCTCTCTGGTAAGCACACACCCTCTGCAAATTAAAAATAAATAAAAATGTAAAAGCTAGTAGACCTAGGGACCAGCAGATGGGCATAATGGTTATGTTGCTGGACTCCAACATAGTCGATCATGGTTCAAATTCTGGACTCTGGCTTAAAACTCATGCTGAGTGTGTGTGCATGTATGCTCAAAATCCCATGAGGAGAAGGGATCGTGGCATGGCCATCTCCCCCAGAGGGTGATTTCTCTTTTGGTCTCTCTGTCTCTCTCTATCTCTCTAGTGAACACATGTGCCCTATAGCAAAATCTGTCTTAAAAAAAAAAAGCTAGATCTATTATTCAATGTGTACAAAATGTAATGCTCAATGCCAAATGAAATAAATAAGTCTATATCCTTAATTTGATTCTCACACACTATATGCATGCTTTGAAATATCATACTATACCCCACAAAGATGTCAATTGTATATGCAACCCAGAAATCACAATTCTTTTTTTTTTTTTTTTTTTTTTTTTTGAGAGGTTTTCGCTATAGAGCACGTGTGCTCGCCGGACAGACAGAGAGAGACAGAGAGACAGAGAGACAGAAAGCGAGAAATCACCCCCCAGGGGGGGATGGCCACGCCGCAATCCCTTCTCCTCCATTCTCCTCTCGGGATCTTGGGCATGCACACACACGTGCCCAGCGTGAGTTTTAAGCTACTGGGTCCGGGACGCGAACTGTGGTCGACTACGTGGGAGTCCAGTGACATAGCCATTATGCTAATTGCTGGTTCCCAATCACAATTCTTTTTATAGACCACAGATGAGTTTATTTTTAGCACCCATCATGCCATGAATTCATAGGGAATAGGTTCCAGAAGCTCAGGCTCCTTTCCATTGGTTCTCACCAAGTGTGCTTCTCTGGGTGGAGCAGGCTGGTGCTTCAGTTGAACCCAGGTACCTTTCTCTTTGGCTTCCTTCTTTTTCTGTTCATTTTCCTTCACACGTTTTAGGACGCTATCTCTGCTCTTAGAATGCTTAATATGCTCAATGCGCACATTATTTCTCTTGGCAAGAATCTTGCCCTTAACTTGTTTCTTCACAACAATGCCAACAGCATGCTGAGTAACGTAGACTCTTCCAGTTTTGCCATGGTAACATTTGTGGGGCATTCCTTTTTGAACAGCACCCATTCCTTTGATGTCTACAATATCACTTTCCCTGTGGATCCATATATATGTTGCCAAAGGAACCACTCCATGTTTTCTAAGAGGTCTAGAGAACATATATCTTTCCCTTTGTGTTCGTCATTTTAGTTCATTTCTGGAAGATGGTGGTTCCGGCCAAACAGCAGAAATCACAATTAAAAAAACAAACAAACAACTGCTATCTGTACCACTGGAAGAAAAATATACAACTCTGTCATCACCCAAGGCTAGAATCACTGAGCTTCAGTGACCAATGTTAACTATTCATTTTTATATTCAACAATTTATATTTTGATATTATATGCTTTTATCTAACTATGTACATATGTATAAATAATGAACACTTTCAAATACCTTTATGTAGTACTGGCAAGATATCTATTACCTATTATTTCTACTAATACGACAGGCTTTGAAATAGAAAATTATTCCCTTCTCACAGGAATGGAGCTCAGAGGACTTTGCCAAGAAAAACAATCTCCTAAATGACAAAGCTAGAATTCAGATCACGCTATTCTGCCTTTAAGCCCAAGTCTCTTTCTACCTCTGCTTCTTGTATTTCTGCTGTTATTGAGATGATGCTTAATGAGACATCCAGGTAATGTGTGGAAAAAAAAAAAAGAACCCTTTGGATAAGAGAAATAATGTTAAATAAATATTAGCAAAAATATTTATAACTTCCTGAAAAACATTTTTTTCTTCCTTGGCTTCTTATTAATGGTATGAACACCACAAAATGCATGTGTGGGAGGGAATGAGGATGCAGGAGTCAGCAGACTGCCCTCCAAACTAGCCAGTGGCTGTGTTTCCTCAGTGGTTGCCACAGGGCACGTGCAAAAGCAAAGCCACGGCCCCACGAAGGTAACTCACTCTCAAAATGTGTCTTGGCTGTTGCTCTTTCTTAGTATCTCTATAGCATATGCCAGAAGCCTGAGCTTGGTGCAAATATATTTTTCTCTACATTTTTAACACTGCTCACTCTGGTTTTGAAGTAGGCTCTTTCCCAGTTCTATTCGTCTAGCTTCCCATCCCTTAGAATCACTATATTATTTTTGTGCCCTCTCAATTCTTTTTGACTGAAAAATCTATGTGGATCATTTATTCTCTGTCCCTGTTTTTCTGCCCACGACCTCCTACTTCCTTCC
The DNA here is from genome assembly GCA_026018925.1 of Tupaia tana. Lineage (NCBI taxonomy): Eukaryota > Metazoa > Chordata > Mammalia > Scandentia > Tupaiidae > Tupaia > Tupaia tana. The sequence continues at coordinate 125,178,822 of JAKSZU010000007.1, read as the reverse complement.
AGTTATCTTTTCTCTCACTCCACTTCACCCCCCTCACTCACATTGCCACACCACATGAAAAGATTTGCTTTTCTGTTTGTAAAGTGGCCCAGTTGCTTTCTATCTATGTGACATGAAAAAGTTGTTTCATGTCTCTTCTGTAAAATGGGTGGTTCCTCAGAGCCTTTGCAGTTTGAATGAATTCAAGAACATAAACCTCCTACTATGTTGCTTGTCACATTGTAAGTACTCAATAAGTTACTATTACTTTTTGTTATTATTACAGAAGTTCCTCAACTAACTGATAAGCCCACTGTAAGTCAAAAATACAGTTGTTGAGGCTGCAGGGGACATGGTGGTTAAGGTGTTGGACTCCCACATGACCGACTATGATTCGAGTCCTGGACCTGGCAGCTGGTTTTCTCACTTTTTCTCTCTCTGTCTCTCTTGTGTGAGTATATGTGCCCTGTAGCAAATTTAAAAAATTATAATAATGATAAATAAAGTTATATAAGTTAAATAAATATTTATATATATATATATATTTACATATATATATATGTGTACATATATACACATATATAGTTGTCATAATGCACCTATTGGGTCGTTGGATAAGTCAACACATTTTTGCATAGAAAAATAGAAAACTATGTCATGACTTTCCCAATGACCTAATAGTGCCTCAGTAAACCCATCAGAAAGTCAAGAAATCATCTCAAACCATCTTAAATCCAGATGATTGTCAACTTACCATGCAGTTACTTCCTAATAAATAAATCCCAAAATCATAAAGTGTAAGTCAAACTATTGTAAGTGGGGAATTATTTATGTTACTGTTACCACATATAAATTCTACATTTGAAAGAAGCATCACTTTGTACTCATTGTAGCTGATTTGTTCTAGTTCTTACTTTATATCAAATCTCCACCCACAGCAAGCCCTCCTGTTCGGTTTCCCCATCACTTTTTCAGGACTTATAGCCCCTAAAATGTCAAAATGTCATTGCTCTCCTCCCTCCCCAGCTTAGCTTGCATGATTCAGTTTAACAACCACTTCTTCACAAACACTCTTCTTCAGCTGGTCCTCTTTCCCATAGTTACACTTGCCTAGAGTTCCCAAATATTTACTTCCTCCTTCCCACCAGAGCATCTGAAAATAGTCTGAGAAGAGTTACACAACCAGAATCACCGGACACATCTCAAAATGAAGATGGTAAGTCTGAATTAAACATTCAACAAAGTCATTCAATTCTTCCTAGAGCCCTGGTCACTTCTCTTTTCCTCCCTTCTCAAATTTCCATACTCCAACTCCCGTTTCTATCAGATGTTGATCCTGTCGGCCAGTTTCACTCTATGCGCCAGAGCCCTCATGACTTTCTGGAGACCAAGGTGCCTATGGATATCCCCTCTTAACCACATGAGAATTGTTTTTCCTAAATGTTCTCACAACTACATTTTTCTCATCATTCCATTAAAGATTCCAATATTACCATCTCAAAGAGGCCTTTCCTGTTATCCTGAAGGGCTCCCTCCATCATATTGTTTTATCTTCTTAATTGTACTTAGAAGCACCAGAAATTACCTTAGACAGTTTTAAACACTTTCATTGTCTTTCCCACTTAAATAAATATAAGCTTAATAAAAGAGATGTATCAAACTCCCTTGTAACCCATCTCCTTGAGCAGTGCCTGGTACACCGGGAATGTATTTGAGTAACTGACTCAAAAGCCTGTGCTATTTCTGCGACAACAGACTATCTCCCCTGAAGAAGGCAATAATAAGAGGGGAAAATATGAATTTTCCTGGAGAAACAGAGGCTGCTCTTTGCTACAGCAGAGCCTTCTGCGGGAGCAAGGAAGAAAGGGATGATTTGAGTGGCACTTGCATGAGAGCAAGAAGAATGAACACCTGAGGGGCCAGCTTGGTAGTTAAGGCCGCTGGATCCAAGTCCTGGTCTTGGCAGCTTAAGGAATACACTGGGCATGTGTGTGTGCATGCCCAAAATCTCTAGGGGAGAATGGAAGAGAAGAGATGTGGCATGGCCATCCTCCCTGGGAGGTGATATCTCACCTTCTCTCTGTCTTGCTCCTCTGAGCACAAATGCCCCACAGCAAGAAAAAAAAAAAAAAAAAAAAAAGGAATAGACATTTGAAACTGAGGATATCTGGAAAAAGAGCTCAATCCCCAGAGAATTTTACTTACTAAGGGACAGAACTTGCATTAAAATAATATATGGGAACAATACATGCACAAAGATAGTTTTAACAAAAATAGAAACTGCATTTGAATGTTTGACTTTCCCAGAAAGTACCAAGGTAGGGAAAGCTCACTTTTCAGTGTAACCAACTGTAGTATTGAGAATGCCATGGTCCATTCTACGCCTTAACAGAGTGGCCATTGAAATTTTCATTAACTCTTTCTCAAAGAGTTCTAACAGGATCATTGAACTGGAAGGTTTCTTTGGACCTGAATTGGCAGAGAAAGACATTCCCAGAAGATCATTTCACCCAACATTTGAATTAAGTAAGTGTCAAAGTATGTCATTTGGAAAATGATATTTTCAGTTCATACAAGAATACTTTAGAGATAATTCTTATAGAATACATAATATGTAATTAATTAGCTTTCTTCCCAAGTTAGAAAAACAGGGCCCATATGTGCATTGTACTGAGACTACTAAGTCCTCTAATTTTAGAATATAATTCAATTCCACAATTCTAGCTATCCTCCATTATTAAAAATGGTTATAATAAGTATCATACTTATCAAAGAGGTAAAGATATTAATTTTCTAATTTTATCAAACATGGACCTCTTTTTCTTTTAGAGTTTTGAAAACTTGTCATTTCTGTTTGTTTGTTTTCCTAAGGAGAAGCGTATTTCTTTTTTTAAAAATAATTACTTATTTTATTTTATTTATTCATTCATTTATTTTTTAATTTGACCAGAGAGAGAGAGAGGGTGAGAGTGTGAGAGAGAGAAAGTGAGAAAGCAAGCCACCAGATTCAGGACTTGAACCCTGGTCGGCCATGTGGGTGTGTCCAGCGCCTTAACCACCATGCCACCTGCTGGTCCCAGGAGAAGCATATTTCTATTTCTCCTTATTTTTACTTTCAATATTTTATTGAAGGTAACCTACTTTAATTTAGCAATAAATCTTCATCTTTGTCTCTGGCTACATAGAAATACGATAAAGCAAATATATTAAAATGCTTAGTATGGAGTATAGGTGCTGAATGTATGAGTGTTTGTTAGAAAGCTATATTAAATTTTTAATAATAATACATCAAAAAGGTAATTCTACTAAAAACTAATCAACATATGTCTTATGCAACTGTTTTTAATTCTGTTCTGATTATGTTTTTATACAGATGTCATGGGATTAATTGTTTAACCAAAAGTTACGGATGACTAAATCTTCCAAGAATACATTTGCTAGTATTAATGAGCTTAATGAGATTGACTCTAAGTTCCTGTCTTTATAATTGATTAGTATTTTTAAGAATAATAATAATCTGCCCTAGGGTTTATGAGAAAGGAGAAACTGATTTATTTGTAATTAGTTATATGTCAGTTCTAGTATTAATGACTAAATATACACTCTCTTATTTAATATGCATGGTGATAGAATTGGGAAAGGGACTCATTCCATTTTTAGGTAAGAGATATTTGACTAAGGAGTTTTAAGTAAGTTGCCCAAAATCAGAGTTAGTAAGTGACAGAGCTGGGCTTCAACTCAAGATTGATGCAAAATTACACCCTTATCACCCCCCCTCATTTTCATTGCTTGTTGGATTATTGAGAATGTGTCACAATATCCATGTTATTTAACTTATGGATCTTCTTTTTTTAAGAGAGAGATTTTTGCTATAGAGCATATGTGTTCACCAGAGAGAGAGAGAGAGAGAGGGGAGAGAGAGAGACAAAAGTGAAAAATCATCCCCCGGGGGGATGGTCATGATGTAACCCCTTCTCCTCCGTTCTCCTCTTGGGATTTTGGGCACAGACGCACACATACCCAATGTGAACACACACACACACACACACACACACACACACACACACAATGTGAGTTTCAAGCCCCTGGATATGGGACTCAAACTGTGATTGACCATGTGTGAGTCCAGCACCTTAAGCACTGCACTACCTGCTGTCCTTAATTTTTTTTTAACTTAAACATAACACTTACAATGTCCTTATTATATTATTGGAAGAGCTTTATTACATACTCTTCATCAGTTGAGATAGAATATTAGAGCTAATAGAATACTAAGAAATAATCTCTTACCACCTTCGTTGAAAGAAAGGGAAATAATGTTCAATCGGGTTAAGAAAGGTTTTCAAAGCTATATAGCCTTTTAGTAGCAGAAATGGGAAAGACTTTCACAGCCTTCCACTATATCATAATGCCTATTTTAATATAAAAGCAAAATTAAAGGTATGAATTAAATTTGATTATTTTGTTACATGCCACAGTGAATCTAAAATTAGCAAACTGTTATGGGATAATTTTATTTCTTATATCAATTTGAATTGTTGGTTTAACTCATTAATTTAGAATACATTGAATTCAACTTGCACAAGTCCAATTTCTTTTTTGTTGTTGTTGTTGCCCATTTTCATTTATTTTATCTTTTTTAATTTTTTCATTTAATTTTCTTTTATACATTCAATCACACTATTATTTGGCTTACAAAATGGATATTTCAACAGGTGAACATTTCTCTCTAGTACAGTTGATAAAACTATAAAATATAATCAACAGATAATACTACTTTTCTTTGTGCCATTAATGCTTTGCCTCCCTATTTTTCTTCTAAATATCCTTCCTCAGACCCTCCTCTTTCACACACACTATATCTGGTATTTACATCTATATACTGTGTTTCTATATCCTTTAGTCAATTAGTTTCAGTCATAGAGTGCGGACACTCAGTATATATTAAGTGGAGGCATTGTGTGTCTCTCCTTTATAGCCTGGCTTGCTTCACTCAGCAGTAAATCTTCCATATTCATCCACTTCCTGTCAAAAGTCAGGGTTTTTTTATGGCTGAATAATATTCCATTGAGTATATGTGCCACCGTTTTTCTATCCATTCATCTGTTTTTGGGCATTTGGGTTGTTTCCATGACTTAGCAATTGTGAATAGTGCCACAATAGACATCGATGTGCAAGTACTTTTCTGATTAAATATTCTTCTGTCCTTTGGGTAGATACCAAGGAGTGGGATTGTTGGATCATATGGTAGTTCTATTTGTAGATTTTTGAGGAATCTCCAAATTGTTCTCCACAGTGGCTGGACCAATTTACATCCCACCAGCAGAGTAAGAGAGTTCCACTTTCACCACACCCCTGCCAGCACTTACCATTTTTTTTTTTTTTAATCTTAGTCATTCTGACTGGGGTTAGGTGGTATCTCATTGTTGTTTTGATCTGCATTTCCCTTACAATGAGGGATGCTGAGCATTTTTTCATGTGCCTTTTAGCTATTTGTATGTTATCTTTAGAGAGTGGTTTTTTCAACTCATTCTCTCATCTTTTAACAGGATTGATTGTCTTTTCTCGGAACAGCAGCCTTGAGTTCCTTGTGAATTCTGGTTATCAGTTCCTTATCTGAAGCATAGTTTACAAAAATATTTTTCCATTCTGCGGGCTGTCTATTCACACTAATTACTGTGTCTTTTGCCATGCAGAAACTTCTTATGTAATCCCACTTGTCTATTTTGGAGATTATCGACTGTGCTTTGGGGTTCTTATTTAAGAAGTCTTTCCCTACCCCAATGTCTCTCAGAGTTTTCCCAGTGTTTTCCAGGAGCAGTTTTATAATGTGAGGTCTTAGGTTTAGATCTTTGATCCACCTTGACTTGATTTTTGTCAGAGGTGAGAAATAGGGGTTCAGATTCATCTTTCTGCAAGTGGAAATCCAGTTTTTCCAGCACCATTTGCTGAAGAGGTTTTCCTTTTCCCACTGGATTGACTGGTACCCCTTGTCAAAAATCAGTTGACTGAATGATTGGGGATTTCTTCCTGTGGACTCAATTCTGTTCCATTGGTCCACATGTCTGTTCCTGTGCCAGGACCATGCTGTTTTGATTACCACAGCTTTGTAGTATATTTTTGGGTCAGGGTGTAAGATGCCCCCACTCCACTCTTCTTGTGCAGAATGCTTTGGCAATACGGGGTCTTTTTTGATTCCAGACAAACTTTATGATTCTCTCTCCTAGATCTGTGAAGAATGTGTCTGGTACTTTGATTGGCATTGCATTAAATATGTAGATTAATTTGGGTAGAATTGCCATTTTGATTATATTTATTCTCCCAGTCCAGGAACATGAGATATCCTTCCACTTTTTTGTGTCATTTTCAATTTCTTTTTTTATCTTCTTGTAGTTTTCCTTGTGGAGGTCTTTAACTTCGTTGGTTAGATTTATCCCTAAGTATCTCATATTTTTTGTAGCTATGGTAAATGGAATAACTTTTTTCAGTTCTATCTCAGTCTGCCTGTTGTTCATATATAGAAATGCTATAGATTTCTGGATATTAATTTTATATCCTACAACTTTACTGTATTCATGTATTACTTCCAGAAATTTTTTCATGGAAACCATTGGGTCTTCTATGTATACAATCATGTCATCTGCAAATAGAGAGAGTTTCACCTCTTCTTTTCCTATTTGAATGTCCATAGTTCAATATTTTCCTCCAATATTCTTGCTGGCACTGGTGTACTCAGAGATAGAGAAAGAACAGGAGAACAACCAAGCAAATAACAACTTCTTTTCAATAACATGGCTTTGCTTTTAAAACTCAGATGAAGTTATGTTTTGCAAAGTAATTTTCAAATATATTTATATTTTTCATGGTAATTTTAACTTCCAGTGGGCAAATTTACATGAAAGACAAATGGACAATGGCATCTCCTCAGAGAAGAATTCAGGGACACATTTCAAAGTACTTTCACAGTAAATATGTGACTAAGACCTCAAATATACTGCAGAATAATTCCAAGATATGTTAGAATATATTAGATGTCAAATTCAATGATCATTCATCAAAATTCTATAAATATTACTTGATCTCTTACCAAGAAGACCTCTTACTACATGTGATATGTTGATAGTTTTGGAAAGCACACAATAAAGGTTAGAAAAACTCATAAACAGAGACATCCAAAGAGAAAGCCCAGTCCCCTCTTACTTGTGTCCAATTTCTAGAGCTCCTCTCCAGTGAACATGATTCTGTGTGTCAGAGCGCTAGTAAAGGGCACACTCCAAAGGTGGATGATGTTTCCCTCAGGACCTAGTGACATAGTTAACACCAAGTCTGGTGAAATGAAAGTGAAGGTTAAGGAAGACAAAGTAGACTTCCAAAGAGAGTCATCAGATGATAGGCCTCCTTGTCCTGAGAGTTTTACAGAAATATAAGTAGCTCCATCCTGGTTTGTGGTCATCCTTAGAAGCTTGCATATTATCTATTTCATCCTCTGCCTTCCCAAATGCCTACTTGTGAGGACTTGTTGCCTTATCGTGTGTTGGTGGATTTCTGTACCACCTTTTTCATTTTGATGGTGAGGACCATGTCCGATTTGTGGACGAGTATATCCCTTGGACTCAGTTATAGAGGTTCTAGAGCCAGACTGTTTGGATTAAAATCCCTCTCTGACATTTATGGAACTGCCCTGTGCCTTATCTTTATATGCTTGAATGATTAAGAGCATTAAATAAGTTAATATATGTATAACATTTCAAAGAGTGCCTGACACATGGTAAGATGTAAACTTTCAATAAAGTTAAATTATTTTTATTAGTTTATGCTTTATAAATGACACAGAGTAGCATAGTAACAATTTTTACTTATTAGTTTATCTTAATTCAATAAAAGCTACAATTTTTAGTCGATGAAAAATACAAAGGGTCTTCAGAAAATTATGAAAGCACATATTATGAAAAAGCTATGAATGGATTTCAAATTATTTTGCACCAAAATAAACTTTTATGTTAAGTCCATTTTTCTATGAACTTTGTGAGGTCCTCACATATTTATACTTCACACAAATACATAAAGAATAAATCAAGGCAAAACTGCAGTAAATATCACATTGCAAATACATAACTAATAACATGAAACACACATGAAATTTCTAGAGCATGAGGAGACTTTAGTACTAATTCTAAACAGATAAAGCATCTATATTTGTCACAGATAGGTCTTTTAACCTTTATAGAGAATACCCATGCAGTGGTAATAGTCTTTGAAAAATACTGACTTTTATGGCTCTCTTCCCCTCTTTGCAAAATAAAGGCATTGGAACAACCAAATTATCTCTTCTTGCTTAAAGATTCAATAACTATGTCAAAAGATAAAAATACTGTAGAAATTGCTTTGGGATTTCAGTTTTGGCAGATCCTGTCTACTCCAGTTTTGGAAATATTTTCTTCTATTCTCTCTTGCAATTTATGTGTTTAAATCTTTTCTGACCATCCAGTTTGAGATCAGAAACTGTTCATTCATTTATTCAATAAATATTTATTAAACATCTGCTATGTGCAAGGTAATAGGACCTAAAAATTCATAGTGATCAAAGCACAATCTCTCTGCTCCATAAGGTGATAGTATGTGAGATAGATATATAAGCAAAAATTTAATAAGTATTATGGACCCACAATAGAAGTCCATATAGAGTATAACAAAAATGATGAGACACAGTGATAGGAGTTAGCAGTGGTAAGTACGAGTTTCACAAAGGAGTAAATACTGTTTGGATTTTTATTTGTCATTCTATTCCCATCAGTCCTATTATAATTTTTTGGTACTTTTCAAATAAGTGGACTTTGTTTAATGTCAGCCTTATAGCCTAATGTTTAAGGGAGCTAGATCCCACATGGCCATTTGTGGTTTGAATCCAGGTCCCAGGCAGCTTGAAAAACCTTCCAGGCACATGTGCATGTATGCCCCAAATCCTGACAGGATGGAAAATGGAAGAGAAAGGATTGTGGTGTGACCATGCCTCTTTTGGGATGGAGGGATGCTTTTTCCCTTTCTTCTTCAATCCCTCTCTTTGTCTCTTTCTGGCACGCACATATCCCCTCTGGAAAATGTTTTAATGTACATTTTTGCATGCTTTTGAATATGTGGTTCATTGACTGTGCCCATACCTTATCAGTAGATACACTTAATCACAGGAGCCTGCCAATCACAGCATGGTTTTTTTGGTTACACTTCATAACACTGTGAGAATTTGCAAATAAATGAATTGTTTATCAAATTACTTACCAGTAATTTGTCCTCAATTTCCTTAATATTGGCAAGCTACCAATAAACTTTCCAAGGATAGATCTATGAAAATGCAATTAAAGAAATATTTTGTCATCCTGTGCAAGACTGAGAATGGAGAGAACATCTTCCTCACTGTAAGTTAAACATCTAAAGATGGCAGAATTCTTTTTAAAAGAGTGTACTGGGACCAGCGGATGGCATAATGGGTACGACGCTGGACTCCCACATGGTTGACCATAGTTTAAGTCTCAAACCTCCCCCATGGTTGACCACAGTTTGAGTCCCAAAGCTGGGGGCTTGAAACTCATGCCAAGGACATGTGCACGTGTGCCCAAAATCCTAAGAGGAGAATGGAGGAGAAAGGATTGCGATGTAGCCATCCCCTGGGGAATGATTTCTCGCTTTCTGTTTCTTTGTCTCTCTCTGTCTCTCCAGCGAGCACATGCACCCTATAGCAAAAATCTCTCTTAAAAATTTTCAAAAAAAAAAAAAAAAAAAGAGAGAGGACCAGCAGTTAGCATAATGGCTAGGTCGCTGGACTTCCATGTAGTCGAATCGGTTCAAATCCCGGACCCGGTGTTTTAAACTCACGCCGGGCACATGTGCATGCGTGCGTGTGTGCCCAAGATCCCTAGAGGAGAATTGAGGAGAAGAGATTGCAGCGTGGCCATCCCCCCTGGAGGGGTGATTTCTCGCTTTCTGTCTCTCTCTGTCTTTCTGGTGAGCACACGCGCCCTATAGCAAAAACCTGTCAAAAAAATTTCAACACAAAAATAATAAAAGTGTGTACTATTAGATATTAGATATGTGGCCAGAGGACTGTAACCCAATCATACAAGTCATCTAAGTCATTATTTCCCAAGGGCTGAATGTTCCCACCACTTGGTTATTCTGTTCAACTTACTCTATAGCCTTTCTTACAGAATTTGTATGGCTTATGGAAACAAAATATGTTTATCTCATGAAACAGAGCTGGGAATGGAGAACTCAACACTGACTGACAAAGGCAAAATTAAAGTTTTTTTTCTTATGGAAGTCATTAGTAGTCATTATTAACACTGAATGAGTGAATGAAAAAGGAAAAATATGTTCAAAATTGTAAAATCAACCTACCCATGCCTAAGACCAAGACCATTTCTGTTGTTTAAAATGACTGAAAAACAAAGAAAAAAATAGTTTCTTTTTGAATTGGCAGGAATAATAAAAAGAAGTAAAAAAGGTCATTGAAAAAAATAAGAGCGAGATCAGAGTGTTGAAGGGAACAGCAGCAGACTATATTTCAGAAAATGGACTTGGAGCCAGCCAAGGAGAACAATTTCTAAATCAAAAAGTAAGAGGAGGGCTGAAGCTGTGGCACACTGGTAACGTACTGCTCAAGAGACGTCAGATCCCACATGGAAACTGTGGTTTAAATCTTCGTCAGCCTGAAACACAGCAGGCACTTGCACGCGTGTCCAAGATTTGACAGGCTGGAGGAGCAGACGAAAGGGATTACGGCATGACCAAAGCTTATGGAGCGTTCTTTTCTCTCTCGCTCTCATACACATTCATGCGCTCTACACTCAATAAAGGAAAAGTTGTGGGGGGTTTTGTTTGTTTTTGTTTGCTAGAGGGAGCATGCACTTGTCAGAGAGAGGGAGAAGGAAAAGCACCCATCCCCCTGCCATGGGGCATGGTCATGCCATAATCCTTTCTCCTTCATTTCTCCTTATGGGATTTTGGGGATGCATACATAGGCACTCGTATTTCTCGAGCTGCTAGGTCTGAGGCTTGAGCTGTGCAGTCAGCCATGCAGGATTTGGCTGCCTTCACTACCAACTCACTGGGCCAGACCAAGGAAGAAAATTTAAAAAAAGAAAAAAAAAAAAAAGAACTAAGTTGACCATTGGTGAATTCATTTTATTCATTTCAAAGAATCTGATTATAAAAGATAATAAAGATATCAGGCAACTGAGAGGGAGCAAGCATGATATGATGGCCTCATCAGAAAGTCTTCATCATCTTCAGACATAAATCTTCTAGACTTCCTCCCAGAACCTAATGCACAAGTATTTTGATCCAACATTTATTGGAAAGGAATTCAAGTGGGCAGATACCTTAAATTCCATTGAACCTGGTCACTGTTTGAACACATGATTCTCTCTCCCTGCCTTATGTATGGAAGTCGTGACCACATGTTACTGTACAGAAAAACATTTTCTGTTTTTTTTTTTTTTTTTTTTTTGAGAGGTTTTTCGCTATAGGGTGCGTGCGTTCGCCAGACAGACAGAGAGACAGAAAGCGAGAAATCACCCCCCAGGGGGGATGGCCATGCCGTAATCCCTTCTCCTCCATTCTCCTCTCGGGATCTTGGGCACGCACGCACACGCGCTCGGTGTGAGTTTTAAGCCACCGGGTCTGGGACGCGAACTGCGGTCGACTACATGGGAGTCCAGCGACATAGCCATTATGCTAACTGCTGGTCCCCAGAAAAACATTTTCTAAGTCCTGGAAAAAAAAAATCACTATGGTCCATTCAGAATGAAAAAAGATGGTTGCTTTTGTGACATAAACCCATAGCTCCATTATTGTGGGAATTTCCTGGGAGGGGAAGACACTGCCAATCTCTTGCTTTTTTTCCCTTTCCATCTCTCTTGTGCCGTGAACCAGGGTCCCGTGTGTGCTTGCAACAAGGAGTACAGCAGATGGCAGCAAGCAGCTGCAGCACTTTCCAAACCTTGGTCAGCCACTCCTCTCCAAGCCAGCACAAAGCCTGGTGAATGGAGGCAAAGATGGGTGCTGCTTTTGTTAAGAGGTCTGAGTTCTCTGTCTCTTATTCTGTCTCTACATTTCTCTCCTTCCTGGAGATAACGAAATACCTAATTTCACAGAAGCACAGGAAACTGGCAACAAGGGATGAGAGAAAAGCCTGAGCTTGGCTGCACAGACTGAGCTGAGCTGGCGCCAAAAGTGACCTAGAAGGGTGTGGCACTGATGTCCTGATCTTCCTTGGCCTTCATGGGCTGAGCAATTCCTTGGATTCATATCCATGCATGTTAATCCAATATCAAACAGTAGTTTACAGCATTATTCCATCTGCTTTGCAATGACAACTTCGCAGGGGCTTCACTAGGGCTGCAAGATAGCAGAAGAGACCTGAGGGTCCACTGAAATCAGCCCAGGAGCACAGAGATAAGCCTGGATTTTACTAACTCAGCCTTGGCAGACCGCATCAGAGCTGTCAAAAGGCTATGAACAGGCCTGAGCTCCTGCCTTTAAACTTGCCCTGTTTAGTTCAGCTCAGAAGCCTGGAATTCGTGAAGGTAAACAACTCTTATCCCATGGATAAACTGGATAATGCAATTTAAAATACAGACCTATATTCTTCAGGCAAACATAACTGCCCTGACATTAATGGGGCCATTTATCTATGTTGAAGTCGGTAAGCTATAAGCACTGTTGGTGGTGCTGGGATTTGGGGATTTGATAGATTGGGATTTCAAGTGACCAACAGGAACAGAGAGTGCAAGGTGAGACAGTTTCTCTTATCTTTTTCGGTTATTAGATAACTTGTATCCTTTCTCCTTCATGCTAAGATCTAGAAAGTACATTCTTTCTTTTGTGCTTTCCATAATTGAACCGACTGATAACCCAGTTTTTTTTTTTTTTTTTTTTTTTTTTTTTTGTTGTTGTTGTTGTTGTTGTTGTTGTTTTTATAACCAACAGGTTGTACTTATGTGGATCATTCAGTTTTGTGATTAGATATTTCAAAGCTGGGTTATCTAAGCTTAAATTTTTTATGTGATCAGCCCTGTAAAAATTAGGGTTTACAGGTTTTAACACTTTAACTTCCTGAAGTTCAGGATTATTAAATTAACTTCAGTTCCTAAATAGCATCACAGCCTTTTCATGTTCTCAGCTAGTTCATGGACTTAAACTTCACTTCTGTGTGCAATTACCCTTGTTTTTTTTGACTGTTCCTTCTCAGAAATAGGACAATTGTCTTACCAAACACGCAATGGATGAATTTCCAAATATTGGTTATGTCAAGTGAACATCGAATAGAGGAAAAAATGTTTTAAAGAACATACCCTCAAATATATTTTCAAGTGAAGCAAAGTTATGGTGTTCGCAGTCATTTGAAATTTTAACAAGGATTAAGAATGAGTGAGAACATTCTCTTAAGCAACTTTTCTGCCCTGCTTCATTAATAGGATAAGCCATTTGATTGTCTCTGGTTTCCCACCCAGAAACATGAACTGATTAAAAAGATAAGTGACCTTAGCTAAATGATTGATTTCCATCAAACTTAATATATAAATTCTGAAATAATATCCATCATACCAATTTTTTGCCGATTCAAAATGTGAACTTCCTGGCTAAACAGGAAAAAAGAAATTCCAACTTATGGAGTGGTATTGTCTAATCGTCTTTCAAAATGTTTTAAAAACACTTTGAAACATCTCACTTTCAAACTTTGAAATTGATGCCAGGACACTTTCCTCTGGCCCAGTTATTGATAAATTATCTCCCTAGGGGACCTAGTAGAAAAGTCACGGGTGGCCCTTGGCTGGTATCTTTGTCTAGACAGAGTATAAACTTGCTGAATGTTGCATAGACTACCTACGTGGCTTTGTGGTCTTGGTCTAATCAAAGTTGGGGGATAGCTCTTCTAATAAATGGGATATAATATAATTCCTGACATTCTAAAAAATTCTCCGGAGCCAGGGAGCAAACTCTCTATACATTTAATATCCTCTATACATTAAACGATATGAATTATGAAAGCAAACTATCACTCGAGATAAGCCTGAAACTACCATTGTACATGAAAATGGGAGGGTAAAAGCAGAGAATTTTCCAGATCTACTAACATGAACTCCCCAGAAAACAAACAATTTGTATGAATTCCTCTGAGCTAGGGAAGCTAAAGTTATTTGAGAGACATGGGGGAAAATGAATATTTTATAAGCTTTCCAAAAACAGAAAAGAGTTAACGAAAATAATCCTATAGCAAATAAAGTGGCAGGCTGTTCTGCCAGCCTTAAAGAGGAAGATGACGGACCAACAGATGGCATAATGATTATGTCACTAGACTCTCACATAGTCGACCATGGTTCAAGTTCTGGACCAGGAGGCTTAAATTTTCACCAGGAATGTGTATGTGTGCCCCAAATCCTGAGATTCCTGAGATGAGAAAGGAGGAGACGAGATATCAGTGTGGCACCCCTCTGGGGGGTTATTTCTTTCTCTCTCTCTCTCTCTCTAAAAAAAAAAAAAAAAAAAAAAGGGAAGATGAGAGGCCAGCCATGGATTCTGACTTTTCTGAAAGTCATCCAGATACAGATAAGAGTAAAGTAAAAAGACAAACCATGGAACAACATGATCCCTTTAGTTTAAATAATTTCTAGAACATATGGTAGTTTAGGCAAGTAGCAGGGGCCTAAAACTTCAGTACTTTATACTATAAAAATCAGAGACTGAGCAAATACAGAAATAAAATTTAAAAACAATTGCAATTGTAGTGGCTTTTAGCCTTCAGGGAACATGGAATTGCTCTGAGAATCTGAAGACAGATGTGCGTCTTCTTCCCAGGGATAAAAACAATTACACCTACCTATACATGATTTTGCATTCAGTTCATGAGATTTTAGTAATAATTATTCTGCATGTACAATGGGTCACTAACTCTTTACAGAACAGTCTATGGTTTCTTTTTCTTTTTTCTTCTTTTTGTAATGAGTTTTGCAAATCCTTAGCAAAGATCGGAGGGAGGCAAGGTTATTAGTGTGGGAAAGTGACTAGTGACATCCTACAGAAATAGTAGTGGTGAATTATTCCATCTCTCTTCTCTTTAAAGAAAAAGTGTTCATAAATAAGATTTCTAAGAGAAGATGAAAACATACCAAGAAGTGGTGACTTGTAAATGCTCTTCAGCGTAAACTGGCACTTAGGTAGATACACGTTTTCCTTCTTTCTCTACTTATGAGTAGCATTTGTTTGAAGTAAGGAAGCGTTTACATGATTGTGTCGCTCTTATGTTTTTACTTAAGACAGTTACCTGGTATGGCACAAACTTGTCTCCCGGCCTCTAAGATATTGTTTTCTGTCCTCTTTGTAGTGGGAATGATCTAGTTGGTTGGCTACATTCCAGCCAGAGGCAGGAGAGAAAAGAAGAGCCTCCTGCAGCCGGTGAGTTCCAGTCCCTGTAAGATGGTAATCTGAACAGGAAAGGCGCTGGGACTTACTACTCTTGTTCCGAGAAAAAGGAAGCGATGCACATCGCAGATGGGAAATCGATGAACAAGAGGCAACGGAACCGAAACTTTACTTGGCAAATGTGAAACATATGTTGAGCCTAGAGCATAGATACAAATTTTAACTGGATGCCAATTTCACGGCAAAGCAGCAAAAGCCTGAAGAACCACTTAGTTTGTAACTGACTTAACACTCAGTATCACTGTTCTGGTTTTCTGCGATAACATGCTGTCTCTGGAAGCCAGAATATATCGATTAGTTAAACCTCAGAACAAAAAAGGTAGTGGCCTAACCTCAGAGCACCAGGAAATCAATGTGCTTGTTCCAGCATCAGCCTGCGAAGCCTGGAAAATACTAATATTAAATATTAACAGCAGAACCCTCATCTCTTTGATTAATAGAGTTCCCCCGGATGTATTGGGTTCCTTACTGAAGATCAGAGAGAAAGCCCTTAAACTGATCAGCCTATCTAGTTTAACATCAACAATTTGATTCTGTTTCCTTACCCTAAATGTCTAAATAACAAGGTCAAGTGGTAATACCACTGAACAATCCTACCATCTCCATTCCTCCACCTGGTTAGATGAAGATGTTTGACAGGAGAATGGAAATTAGATCTGATCATTTATCATTTGTAGACTGGTGAAAAAGTATGGATAAATAAAATGTCAGATTCAGAGCAGCTAACATGGCAAGAATTTAAGTGAGAATGGAATCTGGGGGCACAAATTTCATGTTAAAATAGAGACCAAGAGTACTGTCTGTTTCCTTGATATGTTGTAGAGTTAAAACCTGGGACAAAGACTAATTACAGGTTAGTAAGGTAAATCTGGGTAGCTGATATTTGATATGGCTTACACACACACACACACACACACACACACACACACACTCACACATCACAACAAAGAGCCTCCCTTTTGTTCGGCTGGAAATTAAAGAAAGCATGGCCTTCAAGCCAAAGTCAAGTATCTGTTCTGTCTGCCAGCTGAGGTATTTCCTAGTCTTTTCTCTTTGTACCAACTAAAGAAAGTATTTCTTTCGTACCAACTAAAGAAGTTGTGAAAAATTCAATGTATCCCAAAAGGTTTAAATGGTCCAAGAGCAAAGCATTTGATCTGAATTCCACCTTCGGAATAGAAAGATTGTTTTTTTTCACTTTTGTTTTCATTTGAAGTGTAACAAGGGCATCAATTCAGCTCTGAACATCCTTCATGTGTGGTAGAGAACACTCTTTGACCCTGCCTTCTTTAGAAAGCAGAGGTAATTTGCAGTTAGGAAACTCAATGTCCCTCAAGTAACTTACTTGTCAAAACTATAATAAAATTGTGACCTGCATTTTTCAAAGGTAAGTGAACAATTCAATTATCAATCAATGACACCCTTGACTTCAAAGGAAAGTTATGTATTTCACAACAAAAGACAATTCCGCGACCATCAGATGGCAGAATGATTGCATCATTGGACTCTCACATCGTCCCAGACCCAGAGACTTAAAAAGCTCACACTTGGTATGTGTGCATGTGCGCTCAAGATCCCAAAAAGAGAATGGAGGAGAAGAGATTGTGGCATGGCCATTCCCTTGGGAAATGTTTTTTCACTTTCTTTCTCTTTGTCTCTCTTGTGTCTCTGGCAATTTTTATAGCAAAAATCTCTCTAAAAATAAATAAAAACAATAAAAGACAATTCCTATAATTTGTTTGTCTTTTGGCAAAACTATAAGCAAGAACAAATTGGTGTTTGGTACAATCCCATTCATTAATTGCTACCACACTTCTGTGTGAGCTCATTTCCACATGCTTGCCGTTACTGTCTTCCAAGTTGATCCTCATTCAGGACAAGTTGCATTGGTCAGCACAATAGCATCCACAGCCATCACTGATTTCCATTATGATGAAGAGTATAGGATCACATTTTCGTGTTCAGACAGTAATCAGTAAATATTTCTGGAGAATATCAGTCTACAGGTGCAGTATTAGTTACACTATATAATTAAAAAAAGAATCATGCTTTTAAATTAAGGCATTGGCTCTTAACTAGGAGCTGTATCTAATCAGGGAAATATAATCATACTATATGAAGTAGCACACAAAATAAAATGACTGTACAACTCCTTATAAGAGCACTACACACACACACATACACACACATACACACACAGAACATATACATTCTATACATTGAAATTATTTTTATACCTGCTGGTGGAGGTCCTATACCATTATATGTATATATTATATGTAATAGATATATAATATGTTATGTGTATATATATACTACATGAGAGGACTTCATAAAAGTAAAAAAAATAATTAAATATGAGTCTATTTTCATACAAAAATAGTTTGAACTCTATGTATCTTTACATATATAACATATCATTTTAATGTCATGTTACTCATTTTGTTAATTTTGATTTAAACAATCAAAAAATACCCAAATATTAAGTGAAGTCAACAACTCAGAGGATTCTTCAAAGTGACTACACCTGTGAAACCACCACCCCAATCATGATATAAAATATTAACAGCTCCCCAGAAGCCTACCTCAGATCCATTCACCATTATTACCAAATCAAAAAGAGAGGACCTATTCGTTTCTATCCTCATAAATTCATTTTGCATCTTCTAAAACTTTATATATGTGATATCATTCCTTCATGCAATATTCTTTTTTTTTTTTTTTTTTTTTTTTGAGAGATTTTCGCTGTAGGGCACGTGCGCTCGCCAGACAGAGAGAGACATAGAGACAGAAAGCGAGAAATCACCCCCCAGGGGGGATGGTCACGCCACAATCCCTTCTCCTCCATTCTCCTCTCGGGATCTTGGGCACAAACACACACACACACACACACACACACGCGTCCGGCGTGAGTTTTAAGCCACCGGGTCCGGAACGGGAACCGCAGTCGACCACCTGGGAGTCCAGCGACATAGCCATTATGCTAACTGCTGGTCCCCCTTTCATGCAATATTCTGTCTGTAAAATTAATTCTATTGTTTTGTGTGACATCATGCATCCTTTTTCATTACTCTGTAGTAGTCTATCATGTGAATATAACACAAGTTATCTGTTAACTGGATTTTATGATTATTTTGCAGTTCTGGACAATTACAAATAAAGCTGCAAGGAAATTTTTTTTTGAGCTTAGGAGTAGAATCATTGTGTCATGGCATATGCACATATCCAGCCTCAGTAGATACTGTCAAAACATCTTCCAAAACAATCATACCAGTTTACAGGCCCTAGAGGGTATGCCCTAGACAGGTATAACATTCCTACTTGTTCCATATCTTTGTCAATACTTGCTGTTGATCTTCTTTTTTTTTTATTTTTTATTTTAGCCATTCTTTTGGGTGCATATAAAAATGGCATCAAGCTTTCCACTTGCTTTTCCCTGGTAAGTATTAACTCAGAGTGCTTTTCAAAATTTTTCATGAGGATACACGTTTTTGTGAAGTGGCCATTTACATTCTTCTGTTTTTCTGTTAGGTTGGTTGTCTTCTTATTCTTTATAAATTTCAACATATGGTCTGTATATGAGCCCTTTACGTGTATTATAAATAACCTCTCCCACACTGGGGCTTGCCTTTAAACTCCCTCAATGGTGTCTATTGGTGAACAGAAGTTTTTAATAAAGTCCAATCTATCAATCTTTTCTTTTATGGTTATTGATCTTCAAAAAAACTTTGTCTATCACTAAGTAATAAAGATATTTCTGTTTTAAAAAACACAAAGAAAGAAAAAAAGACAAAAAAAGATACTTATGTTTATGCTCCATTTGGATTTGATATTTTTTAGTAACCTTACTGACATTTTTTAAAGTTTATTTATTTCATGAGAGAGACAGGGAGAGAGAGGAGCTCTCTCACTAGGGTCTCACATTGCGATCTCTGCCTCAGCTCTTCAGTAAGTCAGTATCACAGGCCCATGGGTGTCTGCCCAGTGTATACAGCTTGACCTGGGACCCGACCCCAATCTTCTAGATGGCTTCCAGCATTGCAAAGTGTGATGCTACTTCTGTGCAACCAGATTGGATTTTTACATTGTGTGAGATGAGTCTAATAGGGCTTTATCTGGCACAGTATGTTTACAAGAATTTTTCCATTGAACTACTGTAGCACTCTATGGTAAGTTAGATAACTGCATTTAGATTGGTCTGCGTTGGTCTCCTTATCTATGCTTTCACCATTACCACAATGTTTTAATTACTATAGTTTCAAAATAATGTTTTTATCTGCTCTTTTAAGTCCATTGATTGTTTTATTTTCCTTTAAAATTGACTTAACTGCTCTTGCCTTTTCATTTTAATAAGAACTTTAAAGCTGTTATACATGCTTTACTGTATTTTTTATTATAACATATAAAATAAATACATAAATAAAATACCAATTTATTTTTTGCATGTGAAATTTCTCTCAGTAATGTCATGTACATTTTTTAAGAATTATTTTTTAATTTATTTATTCATTCACTTATTTTTTAATTTGACCAGAGGGAGACAGAGACAGAGAGAAAGAGAGAGAGAGAGAGAGAGTGAGAAAACGAGCCACTAGGTCTAGGACTTGAACCGTGGTCAGCCATGTGGGCGTGTCCAGCACCTTAACCACCATGCCACCTGCTGGTCCCCAATGTTATATACTTTTATGAAACTTGTTTATCTTCAGTTTTTTCTTAGTTCACTTTGGGGTGATAAATTCATCAAATGCTTTATTGAACCTACTGAGAGGTGTTTTATTTATTTTTTTTTTCCTTCTCTATTTTATTTTCTTAACAAGGTGAGTTACATTATTCTTTGAATGTTTAAACCCCAGCACTCCTGGAAAAAACTCATTTGGTCCCCTATTATCTAATTGATAACATCCCTGGACTTGATTTCTTACTGAGAATATTTTTACCTCTGTTCATGGAGAGAACTGGTTTTCATAAGGAGTAAGGTTATGATAGTCTCAGAAATAAATTGGGAAGTGGTCCCACATTCTCTATGCTCTGGAGGAATTTCTGAAAGACTGGCATTATTTCACCAAAGAGAGATGGCAAGACAGAGAGAGAAGGAAAGAAAGTACTTCTCTGACTGAGGCATGGTCATGCCACAATTCCCCCTCCTCCAAGTTTTATATCATTTTACATTATGATTAATTTCAATTTACTGATATTCTAAGTTCTATTTTGATGTTTTCTTCAAATTATGGGTCATTAAGACATGTATTGCCTAATTTTTAAATATTTGTGATTTTCTAATCCTCTATGAGGATTCACCGAAGTCGTTGACTATTGAATGATTCTGCTCCAACTTGGCATACTGTAAACTCTTACCCCTGTCTTTACAGCATTGTAAGACTGTCGAAATCTCTACCTAGCTCTTTAGTCTTGTCCCATCTGTGTATGTATTAAGCATGAACAAAAACCTCGAGGGAAAATTGCATATAGAATTTCAAGCTCAAGCCTCTGCGATTCCATTTCCTTTTCATTGGGATCTAATGTCTTAAGAAGTGTGTCCTTTAATTGGATTGGCTTTTTTCCCCCTCCTGGGTAAGCTGCTTGAGTTTCCTATATATTCTGGTTATCGGTTCCTTATCTGAGGCATAGTTTACAAGTATATTCTCCCATTTCGAGGGTTTTCTCTTCACTCTATTATTTTTTGTTTTGTTTTGGTTTTTGTTTTTGACTGTACAGAAGCTTTTTAACCTTATGTAATCCCTCTTACCTATTTTTGAGATTATTGTCTATGCCTTAGGAGTCTTATTTTAAAAGTCTTTGCTCACTCCTATCTCCAAGTTTTTCCCCTGAGTTTTCCATCAGTAGTTTAATAGTTTGAGCTTTTATGTTTAGATCTTTGATCCATTTTGAGTTGATTTTTAATGGTGAGAGATAGAAGTCCACTTTCATTTTTCTGCACATGGATATCCAGTTTTTACATCACTATTTGCTGAAGGGATTTTCTTTTTCCTGCTGGATTAACTTGTGCTCTTTTTTGATAATCAGTTGGGTGTGTGTTTTAGAGTTTATCTCTGGGTTCTCTATTCTGTCAAATTCGTCTATGTGCCTGTTTTTGTACTAGTACCATGCTGTTTTGACTATCACAGCTTTGTAATATAGAGTGATTGAAAATGGACAAATATGGAAGATTTAATGTTAGGTGAAGCAAGGCAGACTATGAAAGAGAAGCATTGTATGTCCCCACTTAATGTATACCATATGTCTGTATTCTATGACAAAAACTAAAAGACTAAACTGTATAAAGGCATGGAGAGCAACTGTAGATAGTATAGACAGTGTGGGAGGAGAATGGACAATTGGGAAGGTGGGACAGATGGAATCAAAGGAAGTAAAAAAAGCAAAACATTTAATGAACACAAAAATGATGATAATGTATATGGTAATATCTTTGACATGAATACACTAATATATAGTGTATTCATGCTAGGAAAACTATTTTGTGTGCTGTAAAGATGTACAGTGATTGAATGTCAAAAAATAAGAAAATAAGAGAATAAAATAATAAATAAAATTAAAAATGAAATAAAAAGGAGGTATTGACCTCTAATCTCTATCTATGCAGCCCAGAAAAATTGCTGCAAGCCCCATAAACCACTCTGCATTTAGCCTCTAGTTCACATATTGCAAAGAGATAGAGGATCCAATGGGGGGGAAAAAAAAAAAAAAAAAACAGAAAAATGTGGTGCTCAGCCCAGTATGCTTCTTTTGTCTCTGAGATGTTGACTTCTCAAGTCCTAGATGCTTTAGTTGCTTTCTAGTGCCTTAAAGTCATTGTTTTTAAATTTTATCCAGTTTTAATAATAGTTCTCATTGGGAATTGGTTTAATAGAAGCTGTATCATCATGGTCAGAGCAGAAATTTTATTTTTTTTAATTTGTCAATCAAATTTGTTTTTTATTAAAATTATAATTTTAGAGGTATATTATTTTTCTGGCTCTTAGTTCTTTAGTAGTATCTAGATCTCTTCCATGAAGTTAATTATTTATGAACTAATTTTTAAATCCATCAAACAAGCTCAGGTAGATGGAAATTTCAAGGATTAGAGCTATGAGGTCATAAACCCTTTCTTGACTATCAGCACACTGTGTTTTCCTTCAATACATAGTATAAATCTGGATATATATTTTAAATTAACTTTTCATTGACATATACTTTTATAAATATTTATGTGGTATGATGTGCTTTTTCAGTATAAAACTACAATGTATAATGATTAAATCAGGGTTATTAACATATTCATCATCTTAATCATTTTTCATTACTTGTGTTGGCAATATTTAAAATTTTTTTAGTAACTCTGAAATTTATATTAAATGGTTGTCAATTATAGTTACCATACTGTAATTTTAACACTAGACTTTGTTCTCTAATCTATCTATAATTTTGTTTCTGTTGACCAACATCTTTATCTCCACTTCCCTCTACCTTCCCTAGTCTCTTGTAGCCATTCTTCATTCTCTCTTTCTATGAGGTCATCTTTTTTACTTTCACACATGAGTGAGAACATGTGGTATCTCTCTCTCTGTGCCTGGCTTATTTCACGTAACAGAAAGTTCTCCAGACTCTCCAGTGTTAATTCAGATGACAGGATTTTATTCTTTTTCATGGCAAAATAGTATACCATTATGAATATATGCATGTCTATATACAGGCATATATATCTTTACTCATCAATTGATAAACACTAAGTTGATTCCACATCTTTGCTATTGTGAATAGTGCTGCAATTAATATCAGTGTGTAGATATCTTTTTGACAAATTTATGTCCTTTTTATTGTTGGATATATGCCTAGTAGTGGGATTGCTGGATCGTATAGGATACAGCAGTTCAGTTTCTAGGTTTTTGAAGCAACACCATGCTATTATGTTCCATAATGACTGTACTAATTTACATTCTCACCAACAGTGTAAAAGAATTGTCTGTGTCTAGTGAGAGCATGTGACCTATAACAAACTTTAAAAATAAAATGAAATAAATACATAATTAAAATAAAAAGAATAAATGTTAACACAAGTGAAAACTTAACCCATGGGCAGGGAAAAATGAAAACCAAAAATCAACATTTTCTCATGGCCTACACCGTGTCTGAGGATCACCTGACTTATCTTGAAACATCTACCCGTTTCTAGTAAGTGCAGATAGGAAGCTGCCTACAAGCCAATGAAAGCACCATCACCACTGGCATGGATACGCTTAGGTAGGAAAAGTTACTGGACTTTAACGCCAATAAATTTTTTGAATTGGAAAGACCGAACGATCACGAATGCCACAACAATCTCCCATGTGAAGGCTAAGCATGCTGATCATGGAATCCCAAGATCTTTGCTCACAGTAGGCCTGGACATTCATCAAAGGAATCTAATTCTTTTGCCAAAGCTCAAAATTCCAACTCAAAACAGGACTTGAAGAATTTCAAGGCTGTGGACTTCATGAAAAAAAAGTTTTTCCCCCTAAAGAATAAAGCACAAGCCTACATTGGTTTGTTTTTTGTTGTGGTTGGTTGGTTGGTTGGTTTATACGGGACAACTGAGCACATTTATTACATTATCAATATATCTAAAAAGTTTTTGTGATAAAATAATGAAGAACATTTTGAAAGTAAATTGTTTAACCATTTATTATCATGAACTCAGAATACACGAGCTACTAATATGCTCATTCTGTGGTTAACACAACAGAAATAAAGGCTAAATTTCAAATATAAGACAAAGTCCTATAGTCTTTATCTTTAGCCTGAAAAAACTGAAAGGGGGATGAAAGCAATTTGGGAATCAAGTTTCTTTGGCTCAGTCAATTCCTTAATATTCTTCCTTATCAGTTTTCTTAAAAGTCTTTTTTGGGGCCAATGGGTGGTGTAGTAGTTAAGGCACTGGATTCCCACATGGCTAACTCTCGTCCCAGTTCCAAGGCCTGGATGCTTGAAAAACACATCGGACTCATGTGCATGCGTGTCCAAAATTCCAGGAGGAAAATGGAGAAGAAATTACTATCCTTTCCACTGCCTTTCTCTGGTGTGTGCCCTCTGGGGAGAATAAAGCCTTTTAGCTTTATAAATGTAAGAATAATCTATGTTTATTGAAAAAACACATAAAAAAAACTACAAGGACACTAAAAATAACCTATAATTTCATTATCTAAGTGTTTGTATATATTTTTAGGTATCTATATGTGTAGATAACTTTAAATAAAATAAATACATATGTATATAACTTTAAAATAAAATTGAGTTCATAGCATGTATAATTTGTGCCTGGATTTTTATGCTCGATATTGTATCACAGATATATTAATATGTGACTTTGTGTGTATGTCTTTTGTAACAAAGACTTTTTTGTGTGTGCTATTTGTCTTGTATACAGATTCTACTGGTAATAATTCTAAAGGCACTGAAAGCAGATGTTTAAGAGATTATTATTTTGTCAAGGTGTTTTGTTTTCCAATGTCCTTATGATACAGAGCTGGCCTCATAGTGCAGTGGTTAAACACAGGAAGCCAGATCCTGCATGACTGACTACAGAGAGAACCCCTTCCCCAATGGCTAGCAAAAACACACCAGTGGTGATGCATGAGTACACAAAACCCTGACAGGAAGGAGGATTGGAGAATAAAGGATGATAGCATGACCACAACTCATTGGGGGTGCAGGAGTGCTTTCTTTCTCTCTCTCCTCTCTCTCTTTTTTCAACTGTAAAACAAATACTTACGATGCATGTATTTTTCTTTTCTTTCTTTTTTTTTTCCTAGTGAATGTGTGTACTCACTAGAGGGAGACACAGAGAGAGGGAAAGTTAAAAAAACCCTCCATACGGACCGTAGTCATGTTGTAATCTTTTCTCCTCCATTTCTCCCTCCTTTTTGGATTTTGAGTAAACATGCCACATGCCAGGGATATTTCTCAAGCCACTCAGTATGGGACTCAACCTCATAGCTGCCCTGTGGGATCCAGCTGCTTTAAGCACCAGGTCATGTAGTTAGCCTGATACATATTTTTGACATATATACTGAGGATGCTTTTGATCCATTTTTGGAAAGTATGATATGTACTTTGTAACAAAATAAGCAATGATCATTTAGGCTTAATAATTTTTAATACCTCAAAATCTTTCAAACTATGCATGATATTTCCATGCTTTGAGTTCGTCACCATTTTAAAGTATTATTTAACTATTCTGATAATATATTTGAGAATATATTTCTGGTTCCTTCTCACATAAAAGTCAATTTTGGTTTGTAATGGAATTCTAAATCACAGTATATTTTTATTGAAACTTTGTTAAGTCCTTTCATTGCATGAAGTTTGAAGTCAGTCTGATACATGTAATTTGCAAAGTAAAATTTACATTCTCTAACTACTTGTAATTTTTTCTCTTTATCTTACAATTTGCAAACAATTTGCCTGTATTTGTCTAGAATTTTTCTCTCATGTATTTTTTTCCTAGAAATATTTTAGTCTTTCACTTTACATACATAAATTTTCAGTTCAATCAAATGTCTTCCTCAAATACATCCTTGAATATTGCTTAAAATTTTGGGAGGTTATTTTTCTGCAAGGATCAAATCAAGTCAATATAAAAATCCCAGGTTTTCTATCTATTCTCATCTCAAAACGTCTTTCTTATTATTTTCATACATCTATATTTTTCTGCATCTGGAAATGAAAAGTTTGTCCTTTTTATCACAATTTGTTTTCCTGGAGTCTCCATTTTTATCTTTACTCATTTTCTATCTGCAATATAATTGTTATAAATTTTAATTTACTTTAAAATTTTTTAAATTTTTTAATTTATATTTAACTGTTGTGAATCTTTTTGGAGTACAGTATAGTTTTCCAAAGCATGCATACAGATGTGTGATCATCAAATCAAGAACATGACCACATTCATCATCTTCAACAAAGAACATTACATTATTTTGTACACCTTTGCTTTCATTCTACTAGTTTTGTCTGTTTCATTTTGTTTTTTGAGATATATGTAAACTTGGCAATGCCTTCCTCCTTTTTATTTTATTTTTATTTTATGATTTCTTAATTACAATCATCGCACACTCTATAGTACATACATAGTTTTCACAGTATACAAGCAGTACGTAGCAATCAAATCAAGGATATTACCATATATGTCATTTTCAACAGAGAAGTTTATGTTCTCTGTTAAGTGTTTCCTCCCTTTATTTAAAAAAAAAAAACTGTTGTGAATTTTAATCCAATTTTGAATCTTTGGTTTCTTGTCTCTTTTACTTCTCTCACACAGTCTCTTAATCTTCTCTTGCATCTGTTCATTTCAAATCACTGTCTCCTTATGGTTTTCTACTCCTGTTACACACAGGTTGTACCTTCTTACATCCTACCAAACTGTTCACAAATTTTCCATAAACTTTTCCTGGACCTGGAGCAGGTCATAGGTCTTTATTCATATTCTTAATATGATGATAGTTCTGTTTCCTGGCCCTGTAATATTTTATTACATATCACTCCTTTTCTCCCTTCATCTTAAAATGACACAAGATCTCACCTCTTCAAAAAAAATATTCATCTCTGGGATGAAATATCAAAAAAGCTGGGAGGCTCATCTTGGAAAAACATACCATATTATCACTAATAACCGCTGGGGCTAGGGTATGTCCCCTACTAACTTTCCAGAAGCTTAATTTCTTTATTTGTAAAATGAGGATTTTGGACTAGATAAATGAATTTTAAGATCACTCCCAGCTGTAAAATTATAGGACTAGTCACAAAGACTCCCGAATAAACTTTAGAGAAAAAGAAAAGGACACTTGGTTAGAAAGTTCTTTCAATAGATATCATTTTATTAATATAATCAATAAAGTATTTAGGAAGTAAATTAAATTCTTTGTGAGTTCTCAGAATCTCATAAATTGTCTCTCAGCTTTGAGTCTCTGAAAGTTAAACATTTGATTTCAGCCTCAATTACTTGATTGGTTTATATATTCTACCATTTAAGTACTTTTCTGTTGTAATGCTTTGTATGAAGTTCAAAAAGCTTAATGAACAAAAGCAAACATTGTGGTGGCCTATTGAGATGTAATAAGCAAACGAAGGAGCAAAAAAACAGTATAAACACAATAGCTCATATAATCTAAACATGTGGTTGGAAGAAAAGGAAAACAGCTCTTGTCCCCTCTAAGATGCTTGTTCTAACTCGGCAGGACAATCAAAATATGGTTGGAAATGAGTGGTATACAATCACTGTGAAGAGGAAGGAGAGAAGCTGGCTGAGAAATACTGGGCAGGTTAAATACTGTAGGAGAGCCTTGTTTATTTGCCGTACTCAGCAATCCAGACACTCTGTTAGCCGGCACCCTGGGATAAGCCTATAAATATTTACTATGTTCTTGGCTCAACTACTGGACAAGTGACTGAAATTACTCACTTTATTTGACTGGAGCCTAAACCACACATCTGACTTTTGTAGGACATTCTAGATCATTGGCCACACCATGAGCTATTTTTTGAAACGCTAGTGGATTTTTCAATTTGAAGATCAAGTTCATGTGTATTTGATGAGTTCAGAATAGATTCTACTTCCTAAAAGAACATAGGTGTTGACAGCTCATTATCTAATTATTTGCTTTAATATGGAGTTGCTATGTTAAAGGGTATTGCCAGACAAAGTTTGAGGAAAAAAAATAAAACAAAGCAGATAACTCTGGCTTCAGGCAAGAAATCAACGTGTACAATTGGCACGCATCTTGAGCCATGTAAATTGGCTAGTTTCTGTTTATTAGGGAAATTATTAGGAGATAATTTATTTTTCTGTTTTGAAGTTTTCCTAGCAACGTATTAGAAAAATAAAACTTATGAAATACTTATTACGTGCCAGGTAATATACTCTTTCATATGCATAGTCCTCTCTCCAGCCCTAAGAGATAGGGAGAAGGAAATTGTAGTTGAGGAGAGAGACAAAGTATTTTCTTAAAGTGAAAACTTGCTACTGAGAAGTTATGATGCAAAACTACTATTCATTGGTTCAAACCAAAGTTCTTTCCACTGTATCATTGTACTGATCCAAGTAACCAAGCTGATGTTCAAATTTGGACTTGATAACCACCACAACAAAATATTGCGTTTTTAGAGGCACTTTTGTGGTTATGATATTGAGAGCTAATAGTTATAATATTCATTTAATCCTGAAAAGGAGACAGTAGGAATGACAACATACTTCTTTTTAGAAGAAAATGAGGATTGGTCTGAAAATATATTAAGGTTACTGTGTAAAAAAGTACAGTATTATATAAACATGCCTTATTATTTATGCATGCATTATAATGTGTTACTTTAATTATATGTGAACAGTATAATGTTTCACTGTGATAACACATAAAGTGTAACATTTTATAGAAGTATTTTTATAAAGGAGGGCATTAAAAATTACCATCACTGCCCTTGAGAGTTTTACAAACTATAAAAAAGATAAGCTACACAATCAACTAAATTCAACAGTCATCTTTATACCTATCATCTTCTGTTTGTCAACTTGCCTAGGCACAGAGGAATTGTGATGTTTAATGAAACAATTTCAGTTTTTCAGTATATGTTATTCATTTGCTGAACAACCCTATATTTTGATGATTACAATCTAGTGCAGGAAGACAGATAATAAATAGGCAAATTAAACATCTCTAATTACCAAATGGGGAAAATGTCATATAGGTAAAATAGAGAATAGAGGGACATTCACTTTTACAACCTTTGCATATCAAGGAAAACCTGTCAGAGGGGTATCTCATGGACTGAGATAGCTCCTGCCAGATGAAGAGTCAAAAAACTAGCATCTTAGACGATGGGCAAGGATGGACAAAGGTTTCCAGGCAGGAAAGAGCTTGGTGTTTGGGGGGCTGGAGAGAAGCCAGTGTGGCCAGAGCACAATGAACATGGAGAGAATTGCTTGAAATATTAATGAAATGAAAGAGGGGCCAGCCGGTGGTGCAGTGGTTGTGATAGTGGACTCTCACATGGCCGACTGCAGTTCGAGTCCTTGACCCAGTGGCTTGAAACTCAAGCCAGGCACGTGTGTGTGCATGCCCAAAATCCCAAAAGGAGAATGGAAGAGAAGGGATTGTGGCATGGCCATCCCCCCTGGGGGGGGGGGCAGATTTCTTACTTTCTCTCTCTGTGTCTGTCTCTATGTCTCCAGTAAGCGCATGTACCTTATAGCAAAACTCTCTCTAAAAATAAATAAAATAAAATGAATAAAATAAAATAAAAGTAAAAGATGAGCTGGGTAGATCAAACACTGGAGAGGTGAATACTACACAAGAATGCAGAATGTGAAGAATGGAGTAGAATCCAGAAATACTGTGGAGGAGATGCCACTGGAAATTAGATGGGAAGATATGGTAGTTTTCTGTAGGCCATGATGGTATAAGAGGGAATAAGTAAGACTGTGGTGTAAAATACAATTTTCAACAACAATGTGTAATCACAGAGGATTCAAATGTTTGTGCAAGGTGATGCGGTAGATACGTTTGTAATAATGAGTTTACTAGAAATCTCGAGATAAGATTTATGAGTTCTATTATTCTAGCAATAGAGAAATCACTTAAGTGTTATAAACCAAATAGTGTGACCAAGCCAGATTTTGTAAGGTTCATCAGGTGGAATATGGGAGACAGGTTGGAGGCAGAGATGTCTACCATAAAGGCAATACTATAGTATAAGTATGAGGTGGTGGGTATTAACTAGAGGTGGGTTGAGGGGGTAACAAGAAAGCACGTGTGAGGCAAGAAATACAGAGACCATTACATTGTCACTGGTTACCAGGTACTGCCTTATTAATCTCAGATAGTTTTAACATTATACACTCGATTATTTCTCTGCTTGCTCTTAAAATTCAACTCTTCATGGAGGCAGACCAGCCAGAAGATGTGATTCTGAGTTCTATCACCTTGACTTCTGCTTAAACCTCATGAGCTGAATTTCATGTTCATGAGATACCAATGACAAGAGGTATCTTTCTGTGTCACAAGAAACAGCCCTGTGGCCTGCATCACGATGTCGATGCTGAGAATGTTACTGAAGGCATGATTATCTGTGTCACGTTGGACAATCTCTAGGATGATCTATAGCAGACGCTCCATTCTACTATCTTAGGAATGCTAGCAATGATTGGGCTTCATCAGAGTATGTGGTTTGTCTTATTCTGACAGATAATTATGAAGTTTTTGACTAATCAGGCTTCTCTTGTAGGAGTTAAGGCAACTTTACCCTATTTGTGTCTCTTTCAGTGCGTGCATCCATCTTTACACAGTACCTTTATGTCTTAAGCTCCATATTATGTACTTGCCTGTTTTCTCTGTCCTTTTTAAAATTTATCCTCTATTTGTTGCATAAACTCTTTCTGAAGTTTTAAGATTTTGTAAATTGCCAAATATTTTTAAGAACATGGTCTGCCTGCAGCACAGTGGTTAAGCACTATGCAAAGGCAGCCAGATTCTACATGGCCAAACAAGGATCAAATCCAATCCCCAGTGGCTTACATGCCTTGTGCACATGCATGTGCCCAGGATCTTGATGCAATGGTGAACTGGAGGCAAAGATTGCAGCATGACTAGGTGCCGGGACCTGGTCGAGTGAACATGTTTTTCTGAGTGGGGAAGGCTGTGGATTAGAAATAAACACAACAAACACACAAAGACACACAAATATAGAAAACCACCCGATCCCACTTCTCTGATGGAGAAGTTGCAACCAGGAACTGGCCTCAGGTTTATGATTTTAAAGGGCAGAAAATGGGGGAAGAGGAAATGGAATGCAAATCCAGTTGCTTTAGGATGTAAATCATCTGAAGATGTGTAAACAACTGGTGCCATGTAATTTCTCTGGTCTTTTTGGAGCAAAATCTGATAAACACATGTAGCTTCCTTTAGCCTCATATTACCCTGCAGTATGGGGTATCCAGTAAGGACAACAACAGGAAGATAACTGATAACAAAAGGCCGATAGCATATTTGTATGTAAATGCTTTTATAGCCATTACTAAAGAAGCTCAGAGAAGTGCATTTTTGCATGTTTCTAAAGGTCACATATTTTCTCAGACTGGCCCCTCTCCACAACTAGGCCCCT
Organism: Tupaia tana; assembly: GCA_026018925.1. Lineage (NCBI taxonomy): Eukaryota > Metazoa > Chordata > Mammalia > Scandentia > Tupaiidae > Tupaia > Tupaia tana. The sequence goes on along the minus strand of JAKSZU010000007.1, from coordinate 125,147,241 downwards.
CTTGGGGGTGCTCTCCCTCTTTTTCTGTCTCTCTCTTTTTCTCTCTCTTTATCATGTACATGCATGCATGCACACATGGGAGAATGTGCCCTTTGGCATATTAAAAAAAAAATAATTTCCTATGGGACCAGGAGATGACATAATAGTTACATCACTGGACTCCCACGTAGTTAATTGTGTTCGATTCCCAGACTCATGCCGGGTGAGTGTACTTGCATGCCAAAAATCCAAAGAGGAGAATGGAGAAGGGATTGTGGCATGGTCATCCCCCTGGGGGCGGGGGTGACTCCTCACTTTCTATCTTTCTGTTTCTCTCTGTCTATCCAGAGAGCACATGCACCCTGTAGCAAAATGCTCTCTCTCTAAAATAATAATTATAAGAAGAATCATTTTCTAGAGCAAATAACAGTATGATTAGGAGAATGGAATAAAACGCCAAATAAGTACGAAATATTTTTCTTCTAGCCTACCTTTCCTACTCTCCATGCATAGATGTTTTAAAAGATATTGACAGAAGCAAATTCTATCTTTTGAAAAAACATAAATTGTGATTGTTCGCTAGTTCTAGCTCTGTCATTTTGAATGTATACCAACAAATGATCAAAAATAGTAAAAACCAAAGATCTACAACTTCGGACAATTCTTTCCATGTACAGAAAGTGAAAATGATGAAGAAGACTGAATGATAATACTGAGAGAAAATACAATTTTGTTGCTTTTTTGTTTGTTTGTTTGTTTGCTTTTTTTGGAGAGGTTTTTGCTATAGGGCGCATGCGCTCGCCAGACAGACAGAGAGAGACAGAGAGATAGAAAGCGAGAGATCACCCCCCAGGGGGGATGGCCACGCCGCAATCCCTTCTCCTCCATTCTCCTCTCGGGATCTTGGGCACGCACGCACACGCGCCCGGCGTGAGTTTAAGCCACCGGGTGCGGGACTCAAACCGCGGTCGACTGCATGGGAGTCCAGCGACATAGCCATTACACTAACTGCTGGTCCCAATTTTGTTGCTTTTTTACATGGTGTGTAATTATATGGAAATCATAATTTACAATGGAGTGTAATAATTAAATCAAGAATATAAAGATATGACACTTTTCAGCACTTAACATTACATTATATTGTGCACATTTGAGATTAAGATTTAGTTTTTTGAAAGTATATATTGACCTATCAATGGCGTTTTTAAAATAATTATTTATTCAATTTCATTTATCATTATTATTATTTTTAAATTTGCTACAGGACACATGTGCTCACTAGAGAAAGAGAGACAGACAGAGAGAGGGAAAGTGAGAAAGCAAGCTGCCAGGTCTAGGACTGAAATAGTGGTCAGCCATGTGGGAGTCCAGTACCTTAACCACCACACTACCTGCTGGCACCATCAATGATAGTTTTTAATCTATTGTGGTACATTATTCCATAACCTATTCTTCTCGTATTAGTCAATTTTTCCTGAACCTCTCTCCAGCCTCAAGCAACTTCTAGTATCTACTATTACTTTCTCTACTTCTATGCTATTGAGTTTCTTAGCTTCCTTTGTTGGGGAGACATTTGCAAATCCATGTTGATTGCAGTACTACTCATAAAAGCTAACATATAAAATCAACCTTAGAGCTCATAACAGATGAATGATAAAGACGACACATATGCACAATATAATACTGCTCAACAATAAAGAAGAATGAATTCCTGTCATTTGAATCAAAGCGGATGAACTTAGAAAATACAATGTTAAATGAAGTAAGCCAGACTATGGAAGACAAATAATATATGTCCCCACTTAACAAATACCCACCCCCCCAGGGCCAGCAGATGGTAGAGAGGTTAAGGCACTGGATTCCCCTATGGCCGACCACAGTTCAAGTCCTGGACTCACTGGCTTGAAAAATCACACTGGGCATATGTGTGCCCAAAATTGAGAGAGGAAACTGGAGAAGAGTGAAGTGCAGCATGGACATCCCCTCTGGGGGGTGATTTCTCACTTTCCCTCTCTCTGTGTCTTCAGTGAGCACACATGCTCTATAGCAAAACAAAATAAACAAAACCTAAAATGAACAAACAAAAAACTTCCCATACTCATTAGAAAAAATAAATTTTAGGACCAGCAGATGTAGTAAAGTTTATGTTGCTGGACTCCCATGTGGTCAACCATGGTTCAAGTCCCGGACCCATGGCTTAAAATTTATACCGAGTGCACATGCATGAGTATGCAAAAACCTGAGAGGAGATTGGAGGAGAAAAGATTGTGGCATGGCCAAACCTGCTGGGGGATGACTTCTTGCTTTCTGCCTCTCTGTCTCTCTTTGTCTCTCCAGCAAGTGCACATGCTCTATAGCAAAAATCTCTCTTAAAAGAAAAGAAAAAGAAAAAAGAAATTTAAGAGGAACTAGAACACAAGCAAGAGTAGGGCAGAATACTTGATTTAATGTTTCCTGATTTTAACCACTAGATGGAGTAAAGCCAAAACATGTTTGATATTGAAATAGCAAAACTTCCTCATGTCCTATTTAATAAAATGTTCTCACTGACGTGGTAGAATGTATTCAGATAAGAAATTCTGGATGTGTTCCTTATATGTCCATAATTTCCTAGACTGACAAGAAATTTACGTAAGAAGGATTTGATATTTCCCTACTTTACAGGTGATAGAAAAGACCTGCAAGACAAAACACCAATCTAAGATCCCACAGGCTTTATAACAGAGTTGATGATGTAAGCCGTTATTATATGCAATGAGTTGACAGTTGATTCAGTCCTGTTTTTTATATTCTATCGGATTCATGAAAAATATGAAATGGGAGCCAGTCAGTGGCATGGTAGTTCAGGTTGCTGGATCCCACATGGTTCAGATCTCGGACCCGATTGCTAAAAAAACACGCCAGATGAAAATCCGTGCTTTCCTAAACTGCAAGAGGAAAATGGATTGCAACGTGGCCATCCCCTCTGGGTTTATTATTTTTTTTCCCCTTACTTTCCCTGTCTCTCTCTATCTGTCTCCAAAGAATACACACGCCTTATAGAAAAATCAAAACAAGAACAAAATATGAAACGGTATCACAATGTGAGTCTCAGTCATTTGTCACTCATCTGTAATAAATAGATGTGGAAATTAGCTACAATGTCCTCTTTCCTTCCTTCTCATCCAGAATTAAAAGGCCACAGACGAGCACAATTCTGTGATTTTAGAAGACTGAGAAAACATGTGCTATAACAGAGATGCTGGCCAGCCTCAGTGGCACAGCGGTAATGCAACATCCCAATGATGCTGAGGCCATGTAAGACGATCCCAGGTTCATGCCCATAAGTCTCTCCATATACACCTGACACATGGGCTCATGTCTGTGATATTGGCGGTGATTCTCAGGAGGATATCATGGTGTGAAGACCTTATTGGGGTGCCATTCTCTTTCACTCTTTCTTTCTCATTGAATAAATAAACAAATAAATGTAAAAAAAATAGAGACTGCAAATGTTTTAGTCAGGCCTCAAAGCCATTTCATTAGTAATTATAAATGGCCTACCATGTGCTTTGTTCTAGGAAGCAACCATGATAAGACAGAACTGGTTCCTTACCCTGAATCCTTCAATAACAATACTTACTGTGAATTTATTGCATGTCAGGCTCTGCTCTAATCACCACACATCTTTTAACCCATTTTAAACCTCACATCAACCTTTTGAAGGAGATATGATTATTCTTATCTTATAAATGAAGAAAATAAAGCACAAGAAAAGTTCAATAATTTAGAGCTCCAGTTTTCATTCCAAAATGTAAGAAACTTAGATGTTATCACTTCCATCTTCCTAGAAAGGAAATGCTGAACAAACTAAAAATCAAGTTAGATTTATGAAAGAATTAAGGCAACATGCTGCCTTAACAATGGGAAAGACATATATACATAGAATCACAGTTTGTAGGGGACAGAAGCCCAGGAGAAAAATTACCACAGGTAGATCTAGTATGGCAGGAACACTGAAGACTGTAATTAATGGATTTTTGGGTGTTCAGTTTACATTAGCTCGAGGAGTAAAAACTCCAGTGACCCAGTTTTACAGGGGCCACCATACTTTTATGAGTTTTATCTTTAGAAACTCTACCAAGTTTGCATAATGAAGACCTGAGAAAAATTTTCTCCTTCTGGCAGGGGAAGGGAAAAAATGAGTCATTTTGAAATATGATCAGATTCTCTGCTCTCCTTAAAAAGGAGCTTCCCTCCAGGAGAAACTATTTTTACTAGTGCTTAGCTGACTAGAGTTGTTATCAAGACCTAATCAACCTAGAAAAAGAGAAATACTCAACTCTAGTCCCTTCTAGATTTCCGCCTGGGGCAAAGAAATAGCCAACTCAGGGGCATCTGGTGACATGGAGGACAAGCAACTGAATTCCATGTGGCCAACTGTGTGGACTGAGTTCCAAACCAGCAGCTTGAAAACCATGCCAGGGACCAGCAGTTAGCGTAATGGCTATGTCGCTGGACTCCCACGTAGTCGACCGTGGTTCAAGTCCCGAACCCGGTGGCTTAAACTCATGCCGGGCGTGTGTGCGTGCGTGCCCAAGATCCCGAGAGGAGAATGGAGGAGAAGGGATTGCGGCGTGGCCATCCCCCCTGGGGGGTGATTTCCTGCTTTCTGTCTCTCTGTCTCTCTCTCTGTCTGGTGAGCGCACGTGCCCTATAGCAAAAACCTCTCCAAAAAAAAAAAAAAAAAAAAAAAAAAAAAAAAAAAAAAAAAAAAACATGCCAGGTACATAATGCGTGCATGCCCTAAGTCCCAAGAGGAAAATGGAGGCAAAAGGTTTGTGACATGGCCAGTGGGTGGTGTTTTCTCACTTTCACTCTCTCTTTCTGGTGAGCACAAATGCCCTATAGCAAATTTTAAAAAGAAAAATAAAGGAAGAAAAATAAAATGAAATGAAATAGCCAACTCAGACTCACTAAAAATCTGAGATCTAATTATAGAACTTGAGAGTGTTTTCCATCCTCCACACTTTACCATTGTATTAATAGGACTCTAGTATAACAGGATTATAGCTAAAATAACTGCAAGCCTTGAATCCTATTCAAAGAGACTCTAGGAAAATCCACAGCCAACAGGGAGACAAAACAATGACACTAGAAAATATTTTAGACTCTTTGACACCAGAGCAACAGTAACAATACACACAGACAAACTCAGGCAGAAAAATACAAAGGCTCACATGGCCTTTGTTCCTTTGCCAGGTATATTATATCCAGCTTTCAATAACAAGAACCAAAATGATAAGGTGTACTAAAAGGAAAAAAAATATACAGTCTAAAGACACAAACAGAGTCAGATATGGTACAGGTTTAGGAAGTATCATACTAATAACTATGATTAGTATGTTAAGGGCTGAAATGTAAGAAAGTGGGTAATATGCAAAAACAGAGTAGTAACTGAAGCAAAGAGATGGAAAAGCTAAGAATGCAAAGGAAATACTGAAAATAACAAAGTAAACTAACAAAAATGAAGAATGCCTTTCATGGGCTTATCAGTAGATTGGGATGCAGCCAAGGAAAGAAGCAGTGGGCTTAAGAATATGTCAAAACAAAATGTAAATAAAGAAAAAAAATGGGAACAACTGAACAGAAAATCCAGGAATGGTGGGACAATTATGAAAAGATGCAATATATGTATAATAAGAATACCAGAAGGAGAAGAAAAAAAGGAAGGAACCAAAAATATTTGAAACAATAATGGCTGAGAATTTTCAAAAATTAATAACAGACACTTATCCACAGATTCATCTAGCCAAGGGAACACCATGAAGATTAAAGATTAAAAAGAAAATCTATACAGAGACATATCAAGGGATAAATTATATTAGTTTTCTACAATCTGATTTTAAAAATTGGAGCAGCTGTAATATACTTTCTAACTCATTCTATGAGGCCTGAATTATCCAATACTGGAATCAGAAAAAGACATAGTAAGAAAGTAAAACTGCAGACTAATATCACTCATAAGTATAGATTCAAAAATCCTCAACAAAACATTAGTAAATAAAATGCAATTATGTATAAAAAGAAATCTACATCACAACCAAGTGGGACCTATTTAAGGTACTCAAACTGGTTCAACATTTGAACATTAATTAATGTAATTCATCACATCAACAGGCTGAAGAAGAAAAATCACATGACGGTTTATTTCTTACAATATCAATAGATTCAGAAAAAGCATTTAAAAAAAAAAATCCAGCACTCACTCTTGATTAAAAACAAGCACATAACAAACAAACAAAAACCTGTCGGTGAAATAAGAATAGAGAGGAATCTCTTCAATTTGATGAAAATAAATCTATAAAAATCAAAACAGAGCAAAACAAAACAAAACAAAAAGCCACAACTAGCAACATACCTAATAGTGAGCGACTGGAAAGTTTCTTTTTAAGACAAAAGAAGACAAAGATGTCTCCTCTCACCACTCCTATTAAATATCATATTGAAAGTCTTAACTAAGGCAATAAGACAAGTAGAAAAAGTGGTATACAAGCAGGCAATAAAGATGAAATTATCTTTGTTATAGTTGAAATAACAGAAATTTTCAAATAACTGACAAAAAGCCTCCTGGAACTGACAAGCAATTATAGTAAGTTTTCAGAATATAAGGTTAATATACAGAAGTTAATTACTTTCATATACACCAGCAATAAACATTTGGAATTTTAAATCAAAGACACAACACGATTTATATTAAAACCAATAAATGACTTAGGTATATATCTAAGAAAATAGGGACAGATCTATGTGCAAAAAACCTCCCAACTCTACTAAAAATATCAAAAGAGGGACCAGCAGTTAGCGTAATGGCTATATCGCTGGACTCCCATGTAGTCGACCGCGGTTTGAGTCCTAGACCCGGTGGCTTAAACTCACACCGGGCGTGTTTGCATACGTACCCAAGATCCCAAGAGGAGAATGGAGGGAAAGGGATTGCAGTGTGGCCATCCCCCCTGGGCAGTGATTTCTCACTTTCTTTCTCTCTGTCTCTGTCTGTCTGGCAAGTGCACGCTCCCTATAGCAAAAAAATCTCTTTTTGAAATATCAAAAGAGATCTAAAACAATGGAGAAATATTCCATGTTCATGATAGGAAGACTCAATATTGTTAAGATTTCAGTTATTCCGAACTTGATCTATAGATTGAATACAATTTCAATCAAAATCCCATCAAATTATTTTGTATCAACAAGTTGATTCTAAAGTTTATAGCTGGAAGCAAGAAACTTCAAATAGGAAACTCAATATTGAAGGAGAGCAAAGATGGAGGATTGATGCTGCCTGACTTCAAGACCTTTAAAGCTGCAGTAATCATACAGTGCATACTGATGAAAGAACAGAGAACTACATCAATGCAATAAAAGAGCAGACCCAGAACCTAAACCATGGACCTAAACCATACAGGCAACTGATTTTTGGCAAAGAAATAGAGTCAATCCAAATGAGAAAGGGTGACAAGAATTTTGCCCAAGATTTCAAAGGGTCCTGAATCCTGTATTAGAAAACTTGCAGGTTGTCTTACAGATATATATATAAAATAAGTATTTGTAAACAACAACAATGAAACAGCATCATCAAAGTTGTGTTTGGTAATTTAATAGATGGAGAATGGGTTTGAGAGTAAAAAGCTAGATGCAAGGACGCCGGTAGGAAAGCTGATTTTACAGTTGGCAGGTGAGAGATGACAAGGGCCTGGATTAGGCATGGGTGGTGGGAATGGCAAGGATACAGAGAAGAGCCAAGAACGAATGAAGGATGATGTGATAAAATGTTGGTAGCACCACAGGTCAAATACATGGAGGTGAAGAAGGAGATTTAGGGAATGTTAGTGAGTTCAGTTTGGGCTATGCTGTGGTTGAAACTGCTTTCTCTTAACATGAAAACAAAGAAACAAACATGTGATGGGAATTAATGCCTCTATCTACAATGTTATGATATGCCAGCGCACACGATAGGCAGTGATGTGAAGAGACCTGGAAATCAGAAAGCACACACATTGGGATAGCAGTCCCCCAGGAACAGGAAGAAACTGGAACTTCTGTAAATCCTGGCAGTCTTTTGGGTATAGGAGGGCAGGGTAAAGATGTGGAGATTCAGTGGGAAACTAGGGAATAAGGAGAAAATGATATTATACACAGTGAGCTAAACCTATTGTTTAAAATAAGTCCTGCTTGAATGGAGTTCCTTTACAAACATGCAATTATTGAGAGTAATTGGATTATTTCAAATGTTTTTAAGAGTTTCTTTTTTTAAATAAAATAATATTGGGAATTCAAAGCCCAGTTTGGATTGCCATCTGTGTCCTACTCCAGGATATTCTTGCCTTCTGGGTTTTTGCCTTCTCAAAGAAAGAGAAAAAGCAAAAGTCTTGGGGTTGGGGTATAACTCAAAATGAGACCTATTAAAGATGGCCACATAATCCAGTCTTTCTCCTCTGATTTAGGAAAACTGTTACTGAAGGAGAAAGAAAAGGTAAGAAAGGGAAGGAAGCTGACAATATATATTTTTTAGCACTTTTATCATATGTCAGGCTTTGCTAGTTTTTCATATACTGTCATTTAGTCCTTCTACACTTGTAAGGTGTGTATTATTAATCCTCCTATAGAAATGTGGAAGCAGTACTTCAGACAGGTTAAGTATTTTGGCTAAAATGCAATAGGACATTGCTTTCAAAATCTATTATTTTTTTCTTAATACAGCAAGTCAATGCTCACCTATTAACAATGCTAATTGCATAGAAAAGGTTATCTTTGTGTGATAAAACACATTCTTGTATTATGATTGGAAGTGAGCTGGGCTCCATGTGGAAAGGGCAAAAAAGACATGGTATGGTAAATAAGAATAGAACTTTCTCTTTCCTGGTTGCAACATATAAATAATTCTTTTTAGAATTGAAGTCATGGCAGAGCCAGCCGATGACACAGGATACGGCAGCAGAATCCCATATGGTCGACTGGGCTCAAGTTTTAGACCCAGCAGATTGAAAAACACATCAGGTTGGGGCCAGCAGATGGTATGGTGGTTGGGGTGCTGGACTCCCACATGGCCAACTGTGGTTTGAGTCCCAGACCCAGCAGCTTGCTTTCTCACTTTCTTTCTTTTTTTTCTCTCTCACTCTGTCTCTCTTTGGTCAAACTAAAATGAAAAAATAAATAAATAAGTCAAGTTAAATATGATAATTATTTTAAAAAAGAAAAAAAAATACAGAGATGACTACTGAACTTGAGTTGTGAAATGTTACTTTCAGGAACTAAAAATGAAGATCTTCTGCTGAGACTTCTCCCTCCAGATTCATTTCTAATAAGAGAGGCACAAACCCAGGCCCATTCTGAGATGGCTACTGAACTTGAGCTGTGAAATATTGCTTTCAGGGACTAAAAATAAAGGTCTTTTGCAGACTTTCTTCCTCCAGATTCATTTCTAGTGGGTAGGGCTACCTCTGTATCCTTCTCACTGCCTCTCTATATCTCCCTGTGTCCTATAATTAAAAAAAAAATTTTTTTTAAGGTAAAGGATTCTCTGGGCACTCAAGACCCTCCTTTATCATGTTAATTTATGCCCTTACCTGTCTCATTTAGGAAAGGCACAAACCTAGACCCATCCTGAGATGACTACTGAACTTGAGCTATGAAATAGTGCTTTCGCGTGGCACATGCGCACTGTGCAGTTTTCATTTTTTGCTTTTTAAAATTAAAATATAAAATTTTTTATTGCCTTTTTTCTTCTTTCTTCTTTTTTATTTTATTTTTTTTTCTTCTTCTTTCCTCTTCTCTAATTCTTTTTCTTTTTCCTTTAACTTTATTCCTTGGCTGCTCAGCCTCCACACACTGAGTGTCTAGACGGGTCCAAGTGAACAGGATCCAGACATCTGAATATGATTAAGGTCAGAATATTACTCTATTCCCACTGAATCTGATACACAAAGAGTGAAAAACAAAATGGAAGACAGATTGCAGATCATGCCTCCTGCACACCTCCGAACACACAGATTGAACTTCAAGAATTAGGAAGAAACACATAATCCATCAGATCACCAGAAATCACCATAGGGTCATAAGAAATATGGGTCAAAGCAAGAAAATACCTCTCCTCCAAAGGAAAATAATAACTCCTCTTCACCCTTAAATAGTACAATGAAACTCACAGAAATGTCAGATAAAGAATTTAGGATATTCATAGTGACAAAGCTAACACAGATGGAAGAGAAAAGAGACAATAAACTGCAGAAGAAGCAGGAGAAAGGAGCCAATAAATTCCATGAGGTGATAAAATTCTTGCAAGATCTGAAAGAAGAAATATACACCATAAAAAAGAATTAGATTGAACTGTTAGAGATGAAGGCTATAATACAGGAAGTCAAAACCTCCCTTGAAAGTATTAAAAGCAGACTAGAGGGACCAGCAGTTGGCATACTGGCTATGTTGCTGGACTCTAATGTAGAGGACTGCAGTTCAAGTCCCAGACCTGGTGTCTTGAAACTCACACCAGGTGCATGTGTGTGTGTGTGTGCCCAAAATCCCAAGAGGAGAATGGAAGAGAAGGAATTGGGGCATGGCCCTCCCTCCGAAGGGTGATTTCTCACTTTCTGTCTCTCTGTCTCTCTCTGTCTTTCTGGTGAGCACACACGCCCTATTAGCAAAAACTTCTCAAAAAAATTGATAACAAATAAATATATAAAAGAAGACTAGATCATACAGAAAAATGAATCTCAGATGTAAAAGAATCACTGACCTAGAAAAATTCACCATGAAGACTAAGAAAATTTCCCCCCAAAATGAGAATTATATACCAGAAATACTAGATACCATCAAACGTCCAAACATCCACATAATTGGTATCCCAGAAGGCAAAGAGACTAATAATGGCATTGATAATCTATTCGATGAAATCCTGGAAGAAAACTTTACAAACCTAGAGAGGCATTCAAAGATCCAGCCCCAAGAAATACAAAGGACCCCAAATAGGATCAACCCAAGAAGATCTCCAAAACACATTATAGCCAGATTGACCAAAACCACAGACAAAAACAAGATACTAAGATTGGCAAGAGAGCTAGATACATCAAGTTACCCACAAAGGATATCATATCAGGCTAATAGTGGACCTCTTGCCAGAAACAATGTGAGCAAGGAAAGAGTGAGAAAATGTATTCAAAGTATTAAGAAAAACACACCAGGCATAAGTGCTCAAAAACCCAAAAATGGAGGAGAAAGGATTGCAGTGTGGCCATCCTCCTGACAGGTACTTCTCACTTCCTCTATTTCTGGCAATCATATGCACCCTATAGAAATTTTAAAAAGAAAATAATTGAAGTCATGACTATTAAACTTTTTTTTTTCTTGGAGAGGTTTTTGCTATAGGGCGTGTGCACTCGCTAGACAGACAGAGAGAGACAGAGAGACAGAAAGCGAGAAATCACCCCCCAGGGGGTATGGCCATGCCACAATCCCTTCTCCTCCATTCTACTCTCGGGATCTTGGGCACGCACGCACACACACCTGGCATGAGTTTAAGCCACCGGGTCCGAGACGTGAACAGCTGTTGACTACGTGGGAGTCCAGTGGCATAGTCATTATACTAACCGCTGGTCCCTTAAACTTATTATTATTATTATGTTTTTTGGAGAGGTTTTGGCTATAGGGCGCGTGCGCTCACCAGACAGACAGAGAGAGACAGAGATACAGAAAGCGAGAAATCACCCCCCCAGGGGGGATGGCCATGCCGCAATCCCTTCTCCTCCATTCTCCTCTCAGGATCTTGGGCACGCACGCACACATGCCTGGCGTGAGTTTTAAGCCACCGGATCCGGGACGCAAACCACAGTCGACTACATGGGAGTCCAGCAACATAGCCATTACACTAACTGCTGGTCCCTCTTAAACTTATTTAAAAAAAAAATTTTACAGTTTATTTTGTAGTGAGAATGATTGAAAGAAAGCTGGAAAAATAAACAGCCTCAACAAGGTCCCACATTGTGACCATTGCTAAAGTCTCCCTAGCTGGCCAGATTGGGTGCATGTGTGTGAGCCTTGTATGTACAGATTGACCTGGAACCAAAGTCTGATCGTCCATCAACTCCAACATTGCAGAGCAGCATGTACTGCTATGCCATCTTTGCTGAATACATTTTTTTTTAATTGCCAGAGGACACATAAACTTGCTAGAAAGAGGAGGGGAGGAAGAGAAATCACCTCCTAGTGGGGTGTGGTCATGTTGCAAACCCTTCTCCATTTCTCCATGCTATTGGGACTTGGGACACACACTCACAAACACAATTGACTAGTGTTTTTGTTTTTTGAGGTACTGGGGCCAGGATTTGAACATTTGAACTGTGGCTGCTCATATGTGAGATTTAGCTACCTTTTTTTTTTTTTTTTAGAAATAGGGTGCGTGTGCTCGCCAGAGAGATAGAAAATGAGAAATCACCCCCTGGTGGGAGGGGATGGTCACACTGCAATCCCTTCTCCTCCATTCTTCTCTTGGGATTTTGGGCACATGCATATACACGTGCCCAGCGTGAGTTTTAAGCAGCCAGGTCGGGGCCTCGAATCACAGTCAGCTATGTAGGAGTCCAGCAACATAACCATTATGCCATCTGCTGGTCCTGAGATTTGGCTCTCTTAACCCACTAAGCTACAAGGACAGCCCAGGTCCAAACATTTTATAAATATTTTAAAGGGAAATCTCTCATTGCCTTTTTGAATTATAAAGGAAATACTTGCTCATGTAGGAGAGGAGAAAGAGAAATGAATAAGGAGGAAGTAGAGTACCTTGGTGGTCCTATGCTGCCCGGAAATGTTTAAATCTGTACATACTTGTATGAAGGTTTTCCTAGACAAATGTGAATGTGTGTCTATACACATATATACACACACATACACAAACATACAAATGTAAGATTTTCCTATAAGGACTTCTCTGCAATCTACTTTACTCTTTTATTTAACAATACATTTTGCTAGTTTGTTTTGTTTTCGTGTTTATTTAGGTATTTGCCACAGGGTGTATAAACATGACATTGTACCTTTGTAACAGTGTCACTGCATTCTATTATTCAAAATGGTAGCCAAACTTAAATAGCATTTGAAGAGCAAAAGAAAGCTAGCAAAGAGTGCAACAATAACAGACATACAACTACCCATATTGACATCTTTCGTACATTTGCTCTGTAGTGTCCATTTCTGTATCTTATATTTACTTGGTTCAAGAAGCACACACTTTCATATAAAATTTTTCTGGAGTAGAAAAAAATTAAAAACCTTAATTAGGTCATTTACTGCTATAGTCAGAACTAGTCCCTTAGGTCTTAGGTTCTCATCAAACTTTCATCAAACTCACTTCTGGTGCCCGAATTTCTTTTTCTTCTTCTTCTTTTTTATTTTTTTTTTAAGAGGTGTTTGCTATAGGGCGCGTGCGCTCGCCAGACAGTCAGAGAGAGACAGAGAGACAGAAAGCGAGAAATCACCCCCCAGGGGGGATGGCCACGCTGCAATCCCTTCTCCTCCATTATCCTCTCGGGATTTTGGGCACACATGCACATGCCCCCAGTGTGAGTTTTAAGCCACCGGGTCCGGGACGTGAACCGTGGGCAACTACATGGGAGTCCAGCGACATAGCCATTACGCTAACTGCTGGTCCCAGTGCCCGACTTTCTTTGTGCAGCCTGCACACCTCACATTGTCCTACTCCCCAACTCCCACTGTGAAGGCGGCTCTCTTAGACACGCACACTATCAAGGCCTCACCTACACCCAACTTTTCAACTCTTCTGTTTTGGCAAGAGTGTATCCCTGTGGAGGAGTTGTCATCTTACACCCAGGAGCACTCTACAGAGAGATACCTACATAAAACTCAGCAGCCTGATTCTGACAAAAGTCTACCTGGGGCTCATACTTAAATAATTGTTTATCTGCTCCTGTTGTGTGATATAGTCACTGCTTTAGAAAATTGCCTGTATCACTTTAGCATGCTTCTAGGGTCACCAAAATAGAATGTTTTCTCAAAATATATAGCCCATTATTTTGTTTATTTACTTACTTCATCCATGAGCAAGAGAGACAGCACCCCCAACAGGGTCTTGCTACAATTCATCCCTATCTTTGGCCAGCCACGCATAAGAGGAACCAAGTGGCCTACTTAGGGAGGTCTTTGGTAGCAAACCTGAGGCCTTTCTGTGTGGGTCAACCTCGCAGAGCGTCATATTTTATTGCTGAGCCATAGCCTGGCCCCTAGTCTTTTTTCATGTCTAATCATCATAAATAAATATGTCAGATTTGATTAAAAATTTATCTAACCATTTTAAAGTTTAATAGCAGCCAAAAAGAAGGGAAAAAAATATCAAGTGGCACATGGTGCTATTTATAGGGGTCAGGAGCCTGCAAACTGGATTGTTGTCCAAATCCAGCCTCCTACTTGTTTTTATAAATAAAGTTTAATTGAAACCCAGCCACACATATTCATTTATGTACTGTCTATGACTGCTTTCACTCCATAATGGCAAAATTAAGTACAGCCGCCCCTTAGTTTCCATGGGAGATTGGTTCCAGGACAACCCACAAATACCAAAATCTGAGGATGCTCAAATACCCTAAATAAAATGGCATAGTATTATTTGCATATAACGTATAAGCATTCTCCCACATACTTTAAATCATCTCTAGATTGCATATAATGCCTAATACAATGCAAATGCTATGTAAATAGGTTACTGTATTGTTTAGGGAATAATGACAAAAAAGAAGTTTGTTCATATTCAGTGCAGATGCAACCAATTTAAAAATTTTTTTTAAATATTTTCAATCCATGGCTGGCTGAATCTGTGGATATGGAACCCATGGATACAGAGTGCTGACTGTAGTTGTAGCAGAGACCATATGGCCCTCCAAGACCAAAATGTTTATTATTTACCTTTACTGAACAGATATGCCACTCCTTTATCTATCATCTGTCTATCTATCTATCTATCTATCTATCTATCATCTGTCTATATAAATATTCAATCACTTCTAATAATTTGGTATGTTATCTCTCCTAGAGTTTCAATTTGATTCTTAGAGACACACTGGCTTGGCTCAATAAAATATCCCCAGTGATAAGAATTCTTAGAAGAGAACTGTTTGTGAGACAGGTCTTTCTTTTTGCAGACAGTAAGCTGTTTCCCTGTCCCTTTCAATGACATCACTCTGAGGGTCATTAGAATGCCTTCTCACCTTTATTCATCTGTAGGACCACAGCTACACTTGGAAAGAACCACACTACACTACTCAGAAAATTCTCTTTGCACACCAGAAAAGAAGAAAGAAATTTAAGAAAACAAATTAAAAAGAAAATGTGGGTGGAGGACAGATGACTTACTAGTATCTCCTCCGCCCTTCCTGTCTCCTGTCCCTATTCTGATCACCAGTGAGACGCCCGAGGTGTGGGAGGGGCCACAACAAAAGCATGAGTGCCTGCAGATGTGGGTGGATATGTTTGAGAGTGAGACTGTTGGAGAAAGGCCGAGAGCTCCAAAGAGAGAGAATGTGTCTCCAGGGACAGAGAGCATCTGTAGGAAATTACAAACTTGAGGTCATGTGTATTTAAGAGTGAGAAACTCAATGTGGAAGAGAGACTCTGACAGAATGACTGATAGAGATGCGGATGTGCCCAGGACAGTGAGCCTGGGAGAGAGTGAATAAGTGAATATGTGTCACAGAGAGGCACCATATGCGTGACTAAGCGTGTGTGAAAGAACAGAGCAGAAACATTAAGTGAAAGAAATGAGAGGACAGAAAAAAATGTGGATGAGATTGAGATTCTTTCCGGCAAGAAAGGATTTGTATATGTATGATGTCACTTTGGTGCAACTACATTGCATGTCAACCCAATGCCGTCAACAAAAAATTTATTCTTAAGAAAACATAACTCCTCGGTGTCATAAAGCTTAGTAGAAATGGATGACAAGAGGGTTAACTAAATCCCTGCATTTTAATGAATTGAGGTCATTTAAATGATGCAGACAGGAAAAGCATATTAAGGACAGAAATAGAACTATCTTACAAAATATGAACAGCTTTCAAATATTTAAGGAAAAATGGAATTAAAGTATGAGTTTATGTTGGTGCAAAAAAGTTGAAATCAATGAATACACTTTTTCATAATATGCATTTTCCGTGACTATCTTGAAGACTCCCTGTATTTGTTCCTTTACTGTTTCGTTGAGATTTCTTTTCCATCAGTTTTTATGTTGTATTGTAATCATCAATTGACCACTTAGTTCACATGCTTATTTCCCGGTTCTCATTGGGTCTCCTACACAATGTTTGGTATATAGTTTATATTCATTAAGGATATGCTGAATGAATGTATCAATAAGTAAGTGAAATAGGCAATTCCTCCAATAATAATCATATTGATAGCAAGGATTATGGTTATCATCATCACAAATGAAAGACAATGCTATGTGCATACTTCATTGCCATAGTTTTGAACACCACTCTGAACGGCAAATGTTGAAACTAGTTTGTGGTCACCCAGGTCCAAAGGAGGAGGAAGAGGAAGAGGAGGAGGGACCTGAATGTAAACCCCTATGGAAGAAGAATATGTCTAGAGTAGAGTTTTGCTCAGATAAAACATAACAGAGCTGACTATTCCCCAACAGCACTCCAAGTCTAAGCATTCACTCTGGCTGTTTCTAAGAGACAGATAAACACTTTCATGAAATTGAACTATTCCCTAAAGCAGGACACATCCTGCCAAGAGGTGAATTTATAACATAAAGACGATCCCAAAAATTAGATAAGGATCCAGACAGTAAATATGAGAACCATTCAATTATGGAACTTCAAAACTCTTCAGGGTTATGTTCCAGTTTCCCCAGATAGACAGTCCATATGCCTGTTGTCTTGATGTAATTATCAAAGGCATCAACTTTCACTCTAGAAAGTCAATAAAAGGGTTAACCTGATCAGAAATTATATAATGCTTGCTGAAAATAAAAGGAATTTGTGTCCTAGTGGAGTGACTGGTCTAAACACACAGGTAACGTATTCAATGAGACTTAAACTGGAATTTGTAAATCAGTAGAATTCTTGTCATCCCAAATGGTAGCAAACATTTTATTTTAGGAGAAACCTACATTTCTCTATCATGCAATTCTTTAACAAACTGAAAAAAATGAATGAGACCTCAAAGATAATGTTCATTTTCCTAAGTTGATTTGTAGAGAGATTTCTTCATTCATATGGGAAATGCTTATATCTAAGAGAAAACATTTCAGTTTGACCATCATATTGTCCTCATCTCAAGTAAAGCCCCAAATGCTTGATCATCATCACCCTGAGGGTGGTGAATTTCAGTGTATGATGATTAAACTCCAGCCAGGATTCTGCCTGTTCCTGGCCAGGGATAGAGGATATGTGTTCTAGCAACGAGATCATCGTTAATGTACTGACTTTTGATGCACCTGTATTAGTGCAGTGGAAACTTATGGACATTTTTAAAAACTATTTTTTAAACGTGCCTGTTTTTGTGCCAGTACCAAGCCGTTTGGGGTCAGGAAGTGAGATGTCTCTTACTTCACACCTCTTGCACAGAATTGCTTTGGCAATACAGGGACTTATATGATTCCAGACAAATTCTATGTTTGTTTTTTTCTAAATCTTGTGAAGAATGTCTCTGCTAATTTAATTTGGATTGCATTAAATATGTAGATAATTTGGGTAGAATTGACATTTTGATCATATTAATTCTTCCAATCCAGAAATATGGGAGTGTCCTTTCACTTTTTTGTATCATTTTCAATTTTTTTAGATTTTCATAGTTTTCCTTATAGAGTCTTTGACTCTTTGGCTTGGTTAATTCCTAGATATCTTATACTTTTTCTGGTTATGGTAAATGGGATTATTTTCTTTAATTTTACCTCAGTCTGCTTTTTGTTGGTGTATAGATAAGCTATAGATTTTTGTATGTTGATTTTGGATCCTGCCACTTTACTATATTCATTTATCACTTCCAGAAACTTTTTCATGGATTCTTTTGGGTTTTCTATGTATATAATCTTCATCTGCAAATAGAGATAATTTCACTTCTTTTTTCCCCCTACTTGAATTACTATTATTTTATTCTCTTTCTGATTGCATTGGCTAGGACTTCCAGTACTATATTGAAATGGAGTGGAGAAAGTGGACAGCCTTGTCTTGTTCCAGTTTTTAGTGGAAAAGTCTTCAGCTTTTCCCCATCCAGTATGATATTACCCAAATGAACAAAACAGAGATTCCAGAAATAAACCCCAAAACATAGAGTCAACTGATTTTTTACAAAGGGCACCAGTCAATGCAGCAGGGAAAAGAAAAACTCTTTAACAAATGGTGCTGGGAAAACTGGGTAAACCACGTGCAGAGAGATAAAACTGGACCCCTATCTTTCACCATTAACAAAAATCAACTCTAAATGGATCAAAGATCTAAACCTAAGACTTCAAACTACAAAATTACTGTTGGAAAACACAGGGAAATGCTTAGAGACATAGGAGTAGGAAAAGTCTTCTTGAACAAGACTCCCAAAGCACAGGCAATAATCCTAAAAATAGACAAATGGGATTACATCAGGTTAAAAAGCTCTGCATAGCATATCAACAACCCTCAGAATGGGAGAAAATATTTACAAACTATGCCTCAGATAAAGGACTGATGACTAGGATATACAAGGAACTCAAACAGTTTCTCCCCAACACCCCCCCCCCCCCAAAAAAAAGCCCCATCGACCCAATTAAAAGATGGAAAAACTAGCTGAACAGATAACTCTCTTTAGAAAACATGAACAACCAAAAAAGCATGTAAAAAAATGCTCATCATCTCTTTGCATAAGGGAGATTCAGATCAAACTACAATGAGATACACCTAAACCCAGTCAGAATGGCTAAGATTAGAACAATAAAGAATGATAAGTGCTGGCGAGGCTGTGGTGAAAAGAGAACTCTCCTATACTTTTGGGAATGTAAATTAGTACAGCCACTGAGGAGAACAATATGGAGATTCCTTAAAGACCTACAAAAAGAAATACTATATGATCCAGCAATTCCACTCCTGGGTATTTAGTCAAAGGATAGGAAAACGCTCAGTCAGAAAAAACACTTGCACATCCATGTTTATTGCAGCATTACTCATAATTGCTAAGACATGGAACCAACTCAAATGTCCACAAACAGACTGGATTGAAAAAGTGTGGCACATATACACTACAGAATACTACTCAGCCATTATAAAACAATGAGACCCTGGCATTTGATAGAAAGTGGACAAGTAAGGGAGATTTACTGTAAGTGAAATAAGCCAAACTATGAAAAAGAGGCACTGTAGGTCTCCACTCAATATATGACAAATGTTGGCAGTCTATGGCAGAAAGTGAATGATTGAAAAAAGCACGGAGAGCATGGTGTTACTGGAGACAGTGCAGGAGGAGGGTGGGGAAAGGGGGAGTGTGAGAGGAAGGGACTCAAGAGGGAAAAGCAAGAAGTAAAACATGTAAGGGACTCAAAGTGGAAATAAATCTGTTGATTATAATGTATGGTAATGTCTTTGACTAGACCAATATGCAGTGTATTTATGATGGGAAAAATCATTTGGTATGCTGCAATGATACACAGTGATTTCATGTATAAAATAAATTTAAAACAATAAATGAGTCTTAAAAATGAGGTAAAAAAAATAAGAAAATATAAAAGGAATGATTTTTATAAAACTTGCTATTCCTTGCTATAAAATATTTTGCTATAAAAATATTCAAATTTTGAATTTCAGCAGGAGGACCCAGTAATCTTAAGCAATATATATAGCTAACCAAAACTCTTATTACATTGTTTTATGAACACACAAAGGTTAGCAAAAATGTGTGGCCCTTATGTTGGTTCATTTTGTGGCTGGTAGATTTTTGTTAGTTCAGGCTTCTCACAAGAATATGGATTGATTCCCCCACTGGATGCTCCAGTTAGCTACATCAAAATTTTAAAACTTGTTTTAAAAGTTGTATTTCTTTCTTTTATGAGAGTTAGACATAGAGAGAAAGACAAACACCCTCAGCAGATTCTTACACCTCAATTCCCCTCCATCCCAGGCCTTCCCAGACAGCCAGGATCATAGGCATATGTTCCCAGCATGCACAGGTCAACCAGGAAACCAAACAACCCATGATTTTCCATGTGGGTCCAGCATTTCTTTTTTTTCTTTGGAGAGATTTTCACTATAGGGTGTGTGCACTCGCCAGACAGACAGAGAGAGACAGAGAGACAGAAAGCGAGAAATCACCCCCCAGGGGGGATGGTCATGCTGCAATCCCTTCTCCTCCATTCTTCTCTCGGGATCTTGGGCACGCACACACACACGCCCGGCGTGAGTTTTAAGCCACCGGGTCCAGGACGCGAACCGCAGTCAACTACGTGGGAGTCCAGCGACATAGCCATTACGCTAACTGCTGGTTCCCGGTCCAGCATTTCCTGAGTGTCATGTTACCAGTATATCACTGAATGGGCCTCAAAAAATTCCCTGGTTTTAAAACGTAAGAATTCATGTATCTGAAGGAAATGCTTTAAATAATAGTAAGTTTTAGTAAATCTTCATTTTGTAAAGTGTCCAACAATGAACTTTATTTTAGATGTCTTCTCTCCTGATTTTCCACATAATGTTATCCAACCTTGCTCATGGCTTGAGAGATAGGGGACCAAAAGATTTTCTTCACTTAGACTTCTTACTTCCATTTATAGTTTAATTGTCTTTGAAAACAAGCAGTAGAGTGATGTTTTATTATAACTGATATCTTTTCTCTTCTGATTCTTTCTGCAGCACAGACTCTGTGTTCTTAATTATGGTGGATGAAAACCCAGTCCCAGACTTCGGACCTTCCAATCTCCCAACAATAGGATCTGTGCCCTTTTTCAAAATTTATAGGGGGAGATTGAAAGGCACCTAGATTTTTTTTCCCAGTTTACTTGCACTTTGGGCCAGGTGAAGGGAAGCTTAGTGAAACCGGTGCTAATACCCATGCCCATACAGGTGACTGGACCTTCAAGCTCATACACCATGGGGACTTCATATATTAGCAAGGAAGCAACACAATTTATAGTATTGTACAGATAGAAAATTCATCTCTCTAGAACAAACAGGTCATTTTCAGAAATTCTATCTTTGAGTAAGGAAAGCAAAGAGCATCCTAAAGGACTTCATTTACCTTTAACCTTGATGTAGGAAAATAGATACATCCTAACAGAAATCTGGACTTCTCAGCTGTTACCCACACTTACAGCACCAGGTCCAGAGCAGGCAGAAGCTAAATTGGGGAGCAGTTTGATCTCTAGAGAGAGTTCTTTCTCCTCCTCCTACCTGTCTAAAAAGGGGGAGAACTTTGAAATATGGAGATAAGGGCTCAGCAGTCTATGAAACAGAATGTGTACATTTGTGAGGGCTATCATAACTAATTGGATGGCCAAAAGTATCAAAAGTATGTTGCCTCACAACTTTGGAGACCAGAATTCTAAAAGTAAGGTGTTGATAGGACCGTGCTCCTTCAGAAGCCTCTAAGAAAGGCCTTTCCTTGTCTCTTCCAGGTTCTGGTAATCCCAGCATTCTTTGGTTTGTGGCAGCATAACTCCACTCTCTGCCTCTGTTTTCTCATGGCTATGTTCCTGCCGCTTCTGTGTCTATGTCTGCCTATGTTTTCCTCTTCTTATGAAAATACCAGTCATATTGGATTAAGGGGCCTCCCTAATAACTTCATTTTAGCCTGATTTCATCTGTGAAGACTGTATTTCCAAATAAGGTCACATTCACAGACCAAGGGTTAAGACTTAAAAATATCCCTTGAGCGGACACAGTTCAGCCCATAACAAGGATCACCACTGGTAAAAGATTTCTCCTGCCCATGTCCTGTGTTCTTCCTTAGTTCTTCTCTTTCTATATATTTACCCATGGAATTTTGGTCTGCTTTCTTAACTTCTGTCTGCATCTGTATCAAAATCCCAATGGGAATCATTCAACTTCCTCCTTGGCAGTTTAAAGAGATGTCTCGTCACTTTAAGCTCATTATTTCTAGAATATTATTTAAAAGAATTATTTTTTTTTATCCAATATAGTTTTCATTCTGATTTACAATTTCAATTAATACCACCTTACTCATCCCCTTTACCATGGTGAGTAAAAACATAATCTTTAATTCTTCTATTGCTCATACTTTCAGTTTCAGTCATCCTTATCTGACTCTCTTCTCCTCTCCAGGTATATGTACTCACTAGAAGTATGATTATCTGCCTCTTTTCTCCTCTCCAGGTATATGTACTCACTAGAAGGACAGAAAAATGGAGAAAGAGAGAGAGAGAGAGAGGGAGAGAGAGAGAGAGAGGATGAGAGAGAGAACACCCCAATGAGGTATAGTTGTGTTGTAATCTATTTTTCTCCATTCCTTCAGGATTTGGGATATGCTTACACATATACCTAGTATACTTTTCAAGCTACTGGATTGGGATTTCAACTAAGACGGGCCATGTGGGATCCAGTTCCCTACTCATAGTGTTTAACTACTGTACTATCGGGCCAGTCCATGATCTGCCTTTTAAGTGTCCAATTCATTGCTTTCTATTTCTGTCCTCACACTATCCTACCCTGGTTCAGACTTCTTCACTTTTTGTACAATGGTCACATATGTCTCTTCTCTACTATAACCTATCTTGGGGGTAACTACACAATCTCTACTTTCATTATTTTCCTGAAGGTTGTTGCTATGGTTTGAATGTATTCCCCCGAAATTCACATGTTAATACTTGATGAGCCATTGTATTGGGATTAAAATGATAAAAAATTCATCTAACTATGGTTTTGACAGGTGGGTTCTTTGGGAGATGATTAGGACTGAAGTCATGAAGGTAGAGCCCCATCTTGAATCCTGGCAGATTCATAAGGACAGGGATGGAGACAGAGACCTGCTCTGCTCTGTGTGCTCCTGCGCTCTCTCCCCATGACATCCTGAACCCTGCAAACAAGACCCTTACCAGGTGCAGCCCCTTGACCTTGGACATCCAAAACGATGAAGTAAATAAACCTCTATTCCTTATGAATTACCCAGACTCAAATATTTTCTGTTATTAGCAACAGAACAGACTAGAACACTTGGAATTAAATTGTTTATTTCATTTTAGTTTTGGTGTTTTTCTCCTAAATGGCCCCAAGGCATTGATTAATTTATTTCATTTTTAGTCATTTGCTAACTAGTAAGTCCTGATAAAGACAACAGCCATTCTTATCCTTTTCTAGTGACCCTTGTCTACTCTGCAAAAGTTCCCGTTACTTCCCAACCTAAAAATTCCCCTCTGGACAAGCAGCCTGCGTGTATCCCAAGCTCTCCTTGTCGTCTGCAGCTTCATCTCTTTGTTCTTTGTTGACCTAACTTCTGGGCATGTTCTTCCACGATACCACTTCTACCCCAGTGATCCAAACCCTGTCCATACTTCAAGACTGAGTTTACATTTCACCACCTCCTGAAGCCTTTCTGCTAATTGGAGCCAGAAAAAAAAAAGTCACTCTCTGTTAAACTCTGTAGCTCACATCATTTCTGCCTTGGATAATCATATACAACTGAACTCTTATTCATCTAGAGAGTTTTGTAGTTCCTAGAAATCTTGCAAAAGTCCCGTGAACAGCAAAGGACAACTGTCTATATAGGGAGAAAGATCTGGCTTTCAGGAAAATAAGTCTTTCTGATGTGAAGATCATAAGATATATGATGTACCTCTGGAAATCAGAAAAAAAAAAAACAGTGAAATCTTTTGACAATTTATCCATAAGCACTACTCTCCCACCTCACATGTACACACATAAATATGCTTCTTTTCTGCCTTTTCTGAGGGTAATGAAGTACATGTGTAGTTAGAAAGAAATGCAGTATTTTTATGAAAAAATGTGGAATTTTTAGATAGAAAACATTGTGCTAAAATATGTAGAAATGTGCAATTGTGCACGCAGAATTTAGAATGTCTTACCAGACGTTTGGAAACAGCAAACCCACAAGCATGTAATTGAGATAGAGAGACTTTAACTTTGTAGGTAGACATACACAAGCTTGCAGGTTTTTCTTACTCAAGGCACTTCTATTTGGGAATTTTTGAAAATGTGCTTCCAAAAGTAATTTCTGGATTCCTTAGGGAATGGTTTTGGCTTTCCTGCTCTTCAAGTGCATCCACATGGTTCTAACACCTCAGGCAAAACATGAACTAACACCATGTTGGCACATCCACATGGCCATGAATTTGAGGACAGTTTTCTTGGTTTGGTGATGAGAATAAAATTAGAAGAAAAGATTATGGGCGAAAAGAAGGCAGAACATTGGACAGGGCAGTTGCACAGCAAGTCAATTAAAAAAAATCTACACAGGGCTAAGAATGGAACACAGCTAACTTTCTGCACTTAACTCAATATATCTGGAAGTTGTGTATTCAACACTCTCTCTCCAAATTCATGGGGATTCTGGCAGTGCATTCTCCCAAACCTGCATGGAAAAAAAAGAAAAAAAAAAAAGAAAATCTCTGGCTTTACCCCAAACACATTGCATACTTTTCCACTTTACCAAAAGCATCCAAACACATTTTCCAGCAGGAACACTTCAAAACAATTGCTGATTCATCAATCTATTTACTCCGCAAACAGTGACTGAGTATCTGCTCTGTGCCAGACATTATGGTAGCTACTCAAAAAAAAATGAACGGAAATGGGATACAGCCTCTGCTCACCAAGGTTGCTCATAGCATGACAGGAGAGAAACATCAATGAGCAGGTAACTACAGTGCAACAAAGTAATAATAATATCAATACAAGAGTGAGTAGCAATTACAAAAATGCAACATATGCCAGCCATAGCACTAACCTCACTTATACATTATTTAATCCTTAAAATGGTCTATAAGTCTCATTATTATTCCAATTTACTGTGGAATATTTTTACAGCCTCAGTGGAAAGTAAGGCTTAGAATACTTAAGCAAAAAAAAAAAAAAAAAAAAAAAAAAAATCAGAGGCAGTTAGTTAGAGATCCAGGATTTGAACCCTAGTTTATTTCTAGAACTTAATTTTTTTTTAAGTCTTTATTCATTCCATGAAAGAGAGAGACAAAGATAGACAAATGAGAGAAAGATACTCCCAACAGGATCTTCGTGCTGTGACCCACTTCCAGTCTCAGCTAGCCTGTGTCAGGGGGTTCTTGCATGCCCACCAGGCATGTAAAGAGAGGTCCCAGAATGTGAGCCCTGGATTCACTATGTGGGTTCCCTTGTTTCTAACCCAGTTATGATGTCAACTATTAGGTCAAAAGAAGCGCAGAGAAAAGCCTGCTCTGCTGGCATGGCAGTGGTGTGGCACTCCATGATGCTGAGCTCACGTGCAGAGGGGTCCCAGGTTCAAATATCAAGGTCTCCCTCTGCAGGTCAGGCACATGCATGCCTGTGATCCCAACCAGCTGGGCTGGGTATGGATCATGGCATGAAGACTCCATTGGACATGTTTTCCTCTGTCTTTGTCTCTCTCTCTCTCTCAACAAATAAATACAGGAAGTGCATAGGAAATGAGACTATTGACTCTCTGAATCATAAAAATGAGAAGGAATTGGCTTGTGCAGTCAGAGATGTGGTAGATGGCATGGCAGCTGGGATGAGGTAGATGGTGTGAACCCCTGTCTGAGGAGTCACTTGAGGTGGCTCTCGTGAATAACACCTGGCACGGCTCAGGCTACACTGTCTCTGTGCAGGGCCAGCCCATGGGCCAGCACAGGCAGGCCTCTGGATGGCGCCTCTTCTTTCTCTGTAAAGCATGGATTATGTCCTCAAAACCCCAGAGGCTGCAGTATTAGCACAGCTCACTTTCTAATCCTATTCCTCAGTCACGAACAGATGTGGAATGAAAATGGATAGGGCTGCTTTTGAAATTTACTTAGATAGGAGTTTGTAGGACACACACACACAAAGCCTCGGATTATCTCTATAACCAAATGGCAGAATAATTTTGGAAATACTTTGCTCATGTCTTGTACATAGACTTTTAATCCCCTATATCTCTTTAACTTTGGGCCTTCAAACTGAATCTTTCTTTAGTTTTCAATACACTGTGAAAGCCCGTATTAAAAAAAAAAAAAAAAAATTCATCTCTAGTATCAAGGAAGAAAAATCCTCTCCAAAAGGACAGATTCCACATATGGGAAATAAAAGGAAAGATAAAAGAAAGAGCAGAAACATCTAGGTTTTTGCAACCACACATGCTTCGGTTCAGGTATCTTATTTCAATATTTGAAAAAAAATATTAAAATGTATTTTAAAAGAATTATTTTATTTAACTTTATGTATTTATTTACTTATTTTTAAATTTGACCAGAGAAAAACAGAGAGAAAAGTGAGAAATCAAGCCACCAGGTCCAGGAATCAAACCACCAGGTCCAGGACTCAAACCAAGGTCATCCATGTGGGATTCTAGCGGCCCCCAAACACCACTCCACCTGTGGCACCTAAAATGTTTTTTTTAAAACTACTGGTGACCTGGCTTCTCTCTTATATTTGAAAATCAATAAAAATTAATAGCTATGAAATGTTTTGAAAAATAAAATTCTAAGTACTAGGTTTATTCATTCTTTCACTACATAAGAAAGTATCACAAATTTAGTAGCTGAAAACAACACTCACATTATCTGTCCTAGTTTTGAGGTCCAAAGTCCAGATACGTTCTTCTGGTACTATGCACAAGATAACAAAAGCCCAAAATCATGCTGTTGGCTAGGCTGAGTTGTTGTCTACAGATTCTGGGAAGGAGTTCATTTCTAAGTTCATTTCAGTAGAACTCAGGTCCTCATGATTGTTGTGCTGAAGTCCTTATTTGCTTACTTGCTGTTGGCTGGGTGTCCTTAGGTCCTCGAACTTTCCTTCATTCCTTCTGACATGGTCTTCATCTTCAAAGTTAGCCATGGAGGGTGGAGTCTTTCTCACATTCTGAACTACTCCGATAGAAGAAATCAGCCCTCTCTTCTGCTTTTCTCTTCTGTCAGCCAGAGAATCCTCTCTGCTTTTAGAATCCATTGACTCAGATCAGGTCCACTGGAAAAAGCTTCCTACAGGAAAGTAAACTGTGTCCTGCAAAACTGCGCGTAACAACAAAATCATGGGAGAGGTAGTGCGTCTTGTTTACAGGCTCCTTGATGAAAGAGAAAACAGCAGATTAATTAGGGAAATTTGACATCTTCTAGGCAATGTGCAAGATAGAGTTAATTAATAAGCCACACGTGGCCACCCTCACCACATCAGCCAGGCACATGTATGGTATAGGCAGTCAGGGTAGCAACAGTGGGGACGAAGCAGGAGGATTCCAATCCTAGGCTTTACTAGAAGGTGGTGGAGATTTGAAGTAAGCACACAGTGGCAAGTTGTCCCCTTGGGACAGTCCTACCCTTTGGGGATTTTGTTTTATTTTTAATCTGTGTTATAAAACCACGGACTTCTTTGCGTTCAGCTCTAGCAAAATAAGTCTATTCATTCAATCCAGTACCCAAATACCAGGAACTGTAAGAATCATTTGTGTGTATGAAGAAGTGTTCAGGCTTAGAATAACATGAAGAAGAGGTGCTGAGGAGTAAAGTGGGGTCAGAAAATAAGAATACTGGGTTAAAATTCAGGGAATCCTTTCCTACTCATTAGCTACATGAATCGAAGAAAATCAGCTTCGAACTCTGAATTTCTGTATTCTTCTTCTGATGTGAACTTTTCTCTTAGCTTTTTAACAAGCTTCAAAAAGTGTCTCCATTAAAAAACAAACAAAAAATATAAACAGTTTTGTAGTATTAAGCACCTATTATGAGATGAACTGTATCCCTGAAAATTCATATATTGAAGTCCTAACCTCAGTACCTCACAGTGTGGCTGTATTTGAAGACTGGGTCTTTTAAAAAGTAATGAAATTAAAATGAGATCATTAGGGTTCAAATCCAATATGACTGGTGTCCTTATAAAGAGAGATTAGGGCTAGCCTGCCTGTGGTGTGGTGGGTAAAGTGATTGGATCCCACATGGCCAACTGAGTGGTTCAAGTCCCAAACCCCATGGCTTGAAAAACATGCTGGGTGCACATGCATGTGTGCCCAAAATCCTGAGAAGAGAATGGAAGATCGGGAATTGTGGTGTGACCATCTCTGCTGCGAGGTGATTTCTCACTTACCCTCTCTCTGTCTCCCTCTCTGGTGAGTGCACACACCCTATAGCAAAACGAACAAACAAAACAATGGAAAGTAAAATATAATAATAAGAGGAGATTAGGGCACAGGCAGATACAGAAGGAAGATCATATACAGACCTAGGGAGAAGAT
Organism: Tupaia tana; assembly: GCA_026018925.1. NCBI lineage: Eukaryota > Metazoa > Chordata > Mammalia > Scandentia > Tupaiidae > Tupaia > Tupaia tana. The sequence goes on along the minus strand of JAKSZU010000007.1, from coordinate 125,118,873 downwards.
GGCTGTCTGAAAGCCTAGGGAAGCAGTGTCAGAAGAGATCAACACTGTTAGCACCTTGATCTAAGACTTCTAGCTGCCTTAATTATGAGAAAATACATTTTTGTTGTGTAAAACATTCTGTCTGTGGTGCTTTATCATGGCAACCCTAACAAATGAGTAAAATAACTCCCATGAATTAAGAAATCGGTGTTATCATAACCCAAGAGATCTCCTCAAAAAGGTATAGAGCTGAATTAATAAGTGTAGCAATCGCCCCATATATACCAAGTGCTATTCTGAGCACTCACCATAGATCACGTCATTTTGCCTTCACAATAAGTCCTGTGGATACTATTTTTTTGTTTGTTTGTTTTACCAGTCCAGATTTATTCAATAAGTCACAATCTCCACCTTGCTATATATCTACTTCCACTATTAAAAAGGAGGTCACAGACTTAGAAAGATCTACAAGACTGTGGCCATTCCAGTTTACACTTAGTGAAGAGACAAACACAGATGTGGATTATTACAGCTTCATCGTATTTTCCTTTTGATATAGGCATATCTTGCTTTATGTTTTTTCTGAAGGTAGTTCCTTTTGAGAGTTTCCAGCTCTTCACAGAAATGTTACATTCTTCTTTCAGGGTTGGTTTCTTCCCAGACATTTTCAAGGTAATTGGTTTACTTACAATATGGACATTCACCAAATAAGATGCTAAAACTCTCTGTACTTGTGAGTAGTCCTCTCAATCACTCATATAAGCATATTTGATGGAATGGTTGTCCACACCAGGCGTCATCACGCACTTGATCAGGAATGGCACCATCAAGTTGATAGGCATAACAAATTCCACAATCCTAGTAAAGTCAGATTTTTTCAGGATCGCACAAGCTGGAAACTCAATTTCTAAAACATCTTTCAGATTTTGTAACAAATTAGTTTCTGGATCCCACAAATGTATGTTCCAGCTCAGCTTTATTCCCAAGGGTTTTACCACATGGTCAGCTCCAAGAAAACAGCATTCAGGAAGTATTGCAGGATGCCTAGGGTCTACTTCTATATTTATGGAAGGATTACTCCCTAATGCAATTCTGTGAGCTGTCACACTCTGTGCAGGTTTTTCTGGCTCAAGCACCCAGGTCTTCTCACTGATTTCATCCATAATGTCCTGGAAGGTCTTTAGTGATTCTAATGCTGCCAAAAACTGACTATGAATGCTTATTAAGGAGTTCTGTGGTGTCCAGGAAACAGATAATGGAACAGGAAAAACCACAGAACAATCTGGTGATTCTTTAAGGTACTTCACCTTCAACTTGAGAGTGATTACATGCTCTCTACCAGAAGCATCTTCTACTTTTAACTTGATGTTACTGAAGCCAGTATCCACATACACAAGTTTATCTCAACCAAATGTTCCTATGTCTTCAATAAGGCTTGAGTAGAACTAGGGAGAAGGAGATAGTACATACAGCTTTTGTCTACTCTTTAAAGCAACTTCCAAAATCATTTTCAACTCCATCATAAAGCTCATTTGATCAGAAGAGTGCTTCATTCCCTTTTGTACTATGTGATCATATCCATTAAGTATTGTTCTCAATTGCCAACTACACAGTAATCTTGCATTCTTCAGCCGTAAATATTCAGGCAACAATATTCTAAGGTGGAAGTCTCTTTCCCATGATCCAGGAATGCATGAGGCTGGGAGTGGACTGTGGTCTCAAGACTCTGTTGGGAGTACCTATCTTTGTCTTTCTCTCTTGCTCATGGAAGAAATAAACAAAGAAACTAAGCAGAAATGAACCTCTCATACATGATTTTCTCCTGGTTCTGAGGCAGAAGCAGCAGGAATAGGCTGGTGCTGTTCCCCGCCAGGGCTCATGGTTCCGGGAGCCTCAGGGTAGATACTATTACTATCATTATTTTACAAATGAATAAAATGGAGACTAGAAGAGCTTATGACACTTACTTAGAATAGTAGAGCTAATAGGTTGAAAAGCCCAGAGACTACACTCCTTATCATTGGGAGATTTTCTACATCCTTCAAGAAAACAGTGCAATCTTCCTCTCAAAAGGACAGTCTACTTCTACTGCTACTCCTCTGAGTCTTCATTCCTTACCTGCTTAATCTGCTTTTAGATCTTATCATTTTTTTTTTTTTAGAAGTTTTTGCCTTAGGGTACATGCACTCACTGGGGAGAGAGATAGAGCGTCAGAAAGTGAGAAATCACCCCACCACCACCACCAGGAGGGAGGGCCACACAGCATTCCGTTCCCCTCCATTCTCTGGAAATCTTGGGCATGCACATACACATGCCCAGTGTGAGTTTCAAGCCACTGGATCTGGGACTCTAATTGCAGTTGGCCATGTGGGAATCCAGCAACAAAACTGCTATGCCATCTGCTGGTCCTAGATCTTAACCACCTTATTACAACATCTTTCTCAGTTGCAAATGTAACTTCTTAATTCCAAAATACTAAATAAAGCCTATTCACATTTGATATCCACTCCTTCTCCCTCCTATACATGCCCCCAACTCATTACAAGAGGTAAAAGAATAAAAATCTACAATTCCCAGACTTTATTATATTTAGCATTCTAGGTACAATTTAGAAAATTCTCTGTTTCTGATTTGCCTTTTCTCATTTTTTGGGTTTCTTTCTTTCTTCCAATCCTTAAGTGTTATCATTAAAGTCTCTGGCCTTGACTCTCTTATTTTTTTCACATGTTTTCTTTTTTGGTCTTATCTTCTCCCATGGTTTATCCACAACTTTTAAGTAGTTTTCAAGTGTTACCTAAGCTCAGAGTCAAATGCTTTGTTCTACTGGAACCTCCTCCTATATACCTATTATCATCTGAGATCTAACTGAACTCAATATCTACCTTTCTCCACTCCATTTTCACCTCCACTCATCAACCCTACTCTCCCCCATTTCCTATTATTTCAGTACCACCATTTGCATCTATCATGTGTTCTTTTGCCTATTACTTTTATTTCCTCTCTTCAAACCACGAGATAAATCTCTTCTCTTTCTCCTCTTTTTCATTTCTACTATTCTATTGACCCATTTAGGCCTTTATTAAGTTTCCCAAGAATGTAATGTACTATCCTTTTTCTCTGATTTCTTTTCTTTTCATTAAGCAAACAAAATTTTTATGGTACACATCACCATAGTAAAAGCACTGGACAAACAAAAATGAAATGTATAAGGTCATTGTCCGAAAGAGTTATTGCAGTAGGGAAGGCAAATAAATGCATCTAAATGTGTAAAATACCCACATGTATGTGTATGTATCATTGCAAAATGAAGCAAACTGACATAATAGTGATGTCAGCAACTGTACTGGCATAGAATATAGAGTAACCAACTCAATCTTTGATGACAGAAAAGGATTAACAGAGGAAATGATATTTGAACAGGGCCTTGTTGTACAAAGAGGACTTAGACAAGTGACAAATTGGAAGGAACACATACCTACGCTGATGAGGAAGTGTAGAAGCTGTGTGCATGCCTATTTGAGAGGAGTTCAAATTGTTTGGAGGAGCTGGAGAACAGATGGATGTGTATGGTCAGGGAGTATCAGAAAAGAAGGCTGGAAGGGTAAATTAGGGTCATACTGAGAAAAGCCTTGGGTATAATGTTGCAGCAATTTATATCACTTTTGTAGGCAATGAGTTAGTCATTCAACATTATAAGCCACAGTATGACATTTTTATATTTGTTTTTTGAAAGACCTGGCAGAAAGCTTTCTGAAGAACAGACTGGTGTTATGGTTTTCTAACTGAATTCTACTAATTCTGAATAGTCCCATGGATACCAACAATTACGTATTCATTCAAATTGTTCATTTGGCTATGTGCATTTTTTCTTGAGAAAATGTCTATGCTGAGAATGTCCAATAAAAGTATGTGAGCCATACATATAATATTTTACTTTAGAGTAACCACTTATAAAAATGAAAGGAAACTGGTGAAATTAATTTTAATAACATTCTAATAATTTATTTAATCCAATATATCCTAAATATTATAATTTCAACATATAATCAATATTTTAAAAATTAATATTGATTTATTTTACTTTTTTCTATATGGAGTCTTTAAAATCAAATGCACATTTTATACATACAGCATTTCTCACTTGGACTAGACACAATGATTCAACTGCTCTGTAGCCAATGTGGCTACCATATCGCATGGTGTAGACAGGTCTAGAATCTCAAAGGGTCCATGGTCTAACAAAAGATCAAGAATTGCTGAGATGAGGGACCAGCAGTTAGAGTAATGGCTATGTCACTGGACTCCCACGTAGTCGACCGCGGTTCACGTCCCGGACCCGGTGGTTTAAAACTCACGCCGGGCGCGGCGCGTGTGCGTGCGTGCCCAAGATCCCAAGAGAAGAATGAAGGAGAAGGGATTGCGGCATGGCCATCCCCCCTGGGGGGTGATTTCTCGCTTTCTGTCTCTATGTCTCTCTCTGTCTGTCTGGTGAGCGCATGCGCCCTATAGCAAATACCTCTAAAAAAAAAAAAAAAAAAAGAATTGCTGAGATGAGAAGGAGAAATAGAAAGAGAATCATTGTAAATGTGCATGAAAGTGATAAAGTCTGAGCTAAAGCCTTGGTTTTGGGGCTGGAGATCAAAATAAAACTCAAGAGCATCACAAGAGGACTTGGGCATCAGCTGTACAGGAAGCTAGGCTGAGGGAGTGAGAGAAGCCAAAGATGGTTAGAGGATTTCCAGTTCAGGTGACTGGGTGATTGGAGATGTCATACAAGTCCCTTCCCTAACTCACCCCCTGCAACTTTGTGAGAACTATCTTCAAAATACAAATGGATTGGAAAAATGTGGCATATACACTCTATGGAATACTACTCAGCCATAAAAAAATAACAAAACCCTGGCATTTGATAGAAAGTGGTCAGATATGGAGGATCTATTGCTGAGTGGAGTAAGCCAGGCTATGAAAGAAAGATATTATATGTACCCACTTAATATATACCGACTATCCGCACTCTATGGTAGAGAGCGAAATATTGGAGGACATAAAAGCAGTGAAAATACTTAAGGAGAATAAGACAGTGTGGAATGGGGGGGGGTGAAGAGAAGAGGATAGAGAAAGATAGCAAGAGAACAAATAGAGAGGCATGACACTAGTAGGACATAGATATGGCTTATTACTTATTGATGATGATATGTATAGTATTCTCAACCAGATTGTTCTGAGAAGTATTTCATGATGGGTAAAGTCTTTTTACAAGCAAAATGAGAAGCAGTGATTGACTGGTTAAAAAAAATAATTGGAACAATAATAATAATGAATGGGAAAAACAATGAAAAGATATTGAATGATGAAGGGGGAATTTTAATGTCTCGGTATTGACTGACATGCATGGCATTCCCTTTTGAAAAAGCAATGTAATACACTGTAAAGTTATATGTAATTCAGTGTAATATAAACAAGATTATGATGATAATAAATAGAAAATAAATAAATAATAACAAGAAAAATACAGAAAGTGATTCTGTTACATACATTCTTGCTCTATAGTCCTCAACTGTCGATCTCCTTTTGCTGTCATTACTTGAAATTAGTTCCTTCTACGTGGTCTACATATTTGTCCACACCAGCATCTGTTACCTCATCCTCCTGCCCACCTCCTGAGGGTCTCACAGGTCTCCTGCTCATGTGTGGGCCTCACTTCTTTGGCTGAGCCTCAGGTCATGCCAAGCCAGGTGTGGCTATAGTGAGACTGCCATAGCCCTCCTGTCTGCATTTGCTCTCAGCCATGTCAGCTTCATGGTAGGAAGATTAAACAAAAAAAAATTAGGACATTCCTTGCTTTTCACAATCCCCCAAGGAGCCAAGATTCCCTCTGCTTTCAGGGCACTTAGCCCTGGAAAGGAATTAGGATATCTGCTTGGAATTGATCTAAGGGATCCTGAATGATCTCTAACTTGATTGCTCTCACTCAGATTATCCTGTCTCTAGCCGATGATGAGCATTTTCTTCTCTTCTTCAGCAAGACAAATTTCCTCTTCTCTTTTCATGTGTTATTCCACCTCTGTTTGTGGCTAGGTTGACTGTTAGTCTCTCTGTTTTTCTGGTCCAGGTTTATGCCTGTGGTCCAAGCATAATGGCTAATGGTGTCTTCTTTCACAATTAAAATGTACTGGTTTGGAAGATAAATGAAGGTTTATTTTAAAGCTCAAAAGCGAAGCACTCAATATATGCTTTCTCCTCACCCTATTGTTTCAATCCTGCCCCAAAGCATGGGCGGCTCTTAGAGACTAAGCATGAGAAAGAGTACACTGACAAATCTTCAAAATACTCTCTTACCCTCAAAGAACATGTCCTACCACAACATATATCTATAGTAAACCAATAGCCCACTCTTTATTTAATGGGGGAAACACTATTCAGTGGTAATGCATCAATACCATTAAATCAAGAGGAAACAACTAAAGTTGTTTACTAATGCCAGTGTTGCTATGAATGTCCCAATAGCCGGTAGGATCAGAAGCATATTCTGTTCTTAAAGCAGAGAAATAATAAACACACACACACACACACACATTTATATATAAAATAATCTATACGAGATGAGATATTAACAAAAATCTAATCTCATGTCAGTGGTGAAGTATGAATCATTATACAACACCATTACTTTATATAACAAAATACATTTAGTCTACCTTAAATGTACTCCATAGTTACTCAACATTACTTAAAACACATACTAATTCGTTACTTTAACTAAAGTGTTAAATTCTACAATTACAATAATAAGTGGAAGCAGTGCAGGCAAAAATTGACTTCATTCCTGGATGAGAAATGGATTTCAAATCATAAAACAATGAAAAAAATAACAAAGAAAAATATTGATACATGAACAACATATCCTTTACAACCAGAGTGCTGTGTTTCCAAGCATTCTGGGTAAATTTCTAGGGAAACAACAAAATGGGAAAACATTTATGGTAAATGTTGCCAAGGGCTAATTTGATATAAAGAGCTACTGTATAGATTCAGGAAAAATACTAAGGTTTTATATTAACGGAGTGGAGCACGTACAAATAAACAGTGTGCGGAATAGCAGTCCCAGATGGCTGTGATACACATTGGAGAAAATATACCAGCAATGGTGAGAACAGTGGCACCTCATTTGGGGCAAACCTTTCCAGGCACTTCGCTCAGAGGATCAGATCATGAATAGGAAGCACATGCCCCTCCTCCCACACTCTGGGTGGCAAGAGTGAACGACACAAACAACTGTAAGCAAGCCATTTGGTGAAACACATTGATCATTTTTGTTTTTAGACGTGCGCACCTAATTGTCAAGTCATTCTCATTAAAAACAGGAAACAACATGACAAAAAATTAAAATAATAATATTTTTTAAAAATTAAAACAACCAGGAAACATCAATAACACACAACAACAAACTTTAACTTGGGCAGATGAGAAAAACTTTCATTACAATGAATGATACTGTGAAAAAGAAACTGGCAATCTCATACATCACGGATGTCAGTGTGTGCAAAGTTTTCAAGCCACCTGGATGCGTGTGTGATTGGCTTTTAACAGTGTTATGTACTACAAGCATTCCTTGAGTTTATCGCGTTTCTGAAGACGTACTCATATGCCAAGGTGTGAAGTCTGACCATTGGGGAAATAAGTTTTAAGGGCATTTGTACTCACACTTTAAGGTGGCTAAGACTCTTCCAAGGAATTTGTTTGAATGCCATTTCTTATTCCAATTCCTATCCTTGGTAAAGGCAGAGGAATTTACATTGTTGAAAAGCACCCTCACTATTCTGATGTAGACAGGTCACATGTTATGAAACGATGCTAAGAGGAAGTTTCTATTTCCAAATTGCTAAAATAATGGTAACATTCCCAGTTGCACTTTACTTTTAGACACTGTCTCTTGTCATGTATTTTTAGCTTTTCATACAAGTTTTGCTTCTGTTATTGAACACAGTCAAATAGCTGAAGTAAAATAAGGATCAGAATGAAGGAAAAAGTTTGTGACTTTGGTTATATCTAATAATTTCCATTTTCCAACTCACATTCCTATATTCATGTTTTCCATCTTTTTTTCAGTTTAGTAAAATAATTAGGATAGATGCCACAAAATATTTAAGTTGCTTACAAACACTTTCTGTCATACAGCCAAATGAAAGCTCCCACGGAAATGAACTGGAGCTTGAAAAATGTCTGAAATTTCTTTTCTAGACAAACAAGATGCAGAATGTTGCAACCATGCAGGATTGCAGAGGACCAAAGTACCCAGGCTTATATGAGATTTATATAAATGCTTTGGGGTTTCCCACTATGCTTGGCTCTGTCTTGAACCCTCTTTAAGGGATACTGATTACCAAACTAAAAATGAAAAAAAAGAGAGAAAGAAATGTTAAATTGAAGAATATATTGCCAGAACTGAAAAGCTTAAAATATTTGTCAGTTGATGCATGAAATTCCAAAGTTACCTTATAATAGATGGCTAAGATAGCAACATGAGAAAATTAGTGCTCTTTAATAGTTAGATATACAAAAACCTAGGACCATAACTCACATAATTTATTTATTTTTATTTTTTGGAGAGATTTTCGCTATAGGGCACGTGCGCTCGCCAGACAGACAGAGAGAGACATAGAGACAGAAAGCGAGAAATCACCCCCCAGGGGGGATGGTCACGCCGCAATCCCTTCTCCTCCATTCTCCTCTCGGGATCTTGGGCACGCACGCACACGCGCCCAGCGTGAGTTTTAAGCCACCAGGTCCGGGACACGAACCGCGGTCGACTACGTGGGAGTCCAGCGACATAGCCATTACGCTAACTGCTGGTTCCCACATAATTTATTTTTTAATATGCAGAACATATAGACATTTTCACATAGTAATATTTTTTACAACTTTATAAGAGAAAATTTATGACAACCATTTGAATGTCTAATAAGAAGAATTGGTGAAATATATCCATTATATGGAATATATAACCACAAAGACTTATAAATAATATGACTTCACTGAAGTATTCAGATAATAGTAAATAAATATCAATGTAGAAGTATTATATATAGTATGATCTCAAGCAAAAGTGAGCAAGCAGAAAAGGGAATATTAAAGAGTTAATAGCAGTTAGATCGTGACTGCTAAATTTGGCATGAGGTGAACTGCACCTTGAGTGCCTACAGAAGGAATGCACCCTAATATGGTACAGAAACCAACTACAAGGACCTGAGCCCAAAACCCCTAGGTAAGAATGGAGGAGAAGGGAGTGTGATTTCCCACTTTCCCTATCTGTCTCTCCAGCGAGTGCACACTCTCTATAGTAATAAAAATCTGTAAAAACAAAATAAAACAAAACCAAAAAACCCCACACCTGACATCTTTGTTTTAAATGTGTAATTCTAAACTTTTTTATTTTTTTATGCCAGAGGAGTGTGTGCTCTCTCCAGAGAGAGAGAGAGAGAGTTAAGAGAAAAAGAGAGAGAGGGAAAGCTCCCACAATGGGGCATGGTCACACTGTGATCCTCTTTCCTCCATTTCTCCATCCTTTCAGGATTTGGGGCATGCATGCACAGACACTCAGCCTGTTTTGTTTGTTTGTTTGTTTGTTTGTTTTTTGAGAGGTTTTTGCTATAAGGTGCATGCGCTCGCCAGAAAGACAGAGAGACAGAGAGAGAAATCACCCCCCAGAGGAGATGGCCACGCTGCAATCCCTTCTCCTCCTTTCTCCTCTCGGGATCTTGGGCATGCACGCACATGTGCCTGGCGTGAGTTTAAGCCACCGGGTCTGGGACTCGAACCACAGTCGACTACATGGGAGTCCAGTGACATAGCCATTACACTAACTGCTGGTCCTTCAGGCTGTTTTTTAAGGCACCGGTGCCAGGACTTGAACCTTAGTTAGCCATGTGGGATCCAGCTTTCTTTCTTTCTTTTTTTTTTTTTTTTTTTTTTTTTTTTTTTTTTGAGAGGTTTTCGCTATAGGGCGCTTGCGCTTGCCAGACAGACAGAGAGAGACAGAGAGACAGAAAGCAAGAAATCACCCCCCAGGGTGGATGGCTACACCGCAATCCCTTCTCCTCCATTCTCCTCTCAGGATTTTGGGCATGCACGCACACACACTCGGCGTGAGTTTAAGCCACCGGGTCCAGGACTTGAACCGCAGTCAACTACGTGGGAGTCCAGCAACATAGCCATTATGCTAACTGCTGGTCCCGGGATCCAGCTTTCTAAGCACAGTGTTTAAACACTGTGATATGAAGCTGGCACTAACTGTATATTTTTATATTATAAGATGCTTTCTAATGAGAATATATTATTTTTCCTATGGGAAATTATTTCTCCTACAATAGAAAATATGAATTGTGGAGAGTGGAAATTTCAAATTCTCATTTTGGTTGTTCTTCTTGTTAGGTAAACTGTAAACTGTACCTTACCTGTAAACTGAGAAAAATAATTCTAAGTGAAAGTGCTGCTATGGGCTTAAATGAACTAATCCATTGAAAGTGTTTGGGCTATTAGATCTTTAAAGATATATTAGTTCTTTTTCTTAATGTATTCTCCATTCAAATGAAGTTATAGTAAGACATTTTTCAGTTACTCTCCTATAGAACATAGGTTTAGTAGACATTGAGTCCAGGTAAATGTCAGATAGGGACCAGAATAAAATATTTCTGTATCAGAACCAGCAGTTGGTGTAATGGCTATGTCACTGAACTCCCATGTAGTCAACCGCAGTTCAAGTCCCAGACCTAGTGACTTAAACTCACGCCGGGTGCGTGTGCGTGCGTGCCCAAGATCCTGAGAGGAGAATGGAGGAGAAAGGATTGAAGCATGGCCATTCCCCCTGGGGGGGGTGGTGATTTCTCACTTTCTGTCTCTCTGTCTTTCTGGCAAGTGCACACACCCTACAGCAAAAACCTCTCAAAAAAAAAAAAATTCTGTATTTCCAGCTAATTGATTTGATATCTGAAATGCATTTCTTCTACAAAATAAATATCCTTCTGAGTAACTACCTAAGAACTGTGACAATGAAGTGTCCTGCCAAATTTTACAGTCAGATGTTCTCACAGAGCACCAACAGCTGTTATTCAAAGGTTGAAACTGACATACATGAAGGAGTCTTCAAAAGTTCATGGAAAACATGCATTATATAAAAAAACGTAGGGATGTCAAAAGAATTTTTGGACCCAAATAAACTTGCACTTTAATTCTATTTTTCCACTAACTTTTTGAAGTACCCCATAGACTACAAAGCAAACAAAAACTCTCAGTATGTTAAAGAAACACATTACGATCCAAAGAGAAAGACAAACCTAAATTTGGCAATCTTTTGACACCTCCCTCCCAATGAAATAATCTCACAATATAACAGATTTAAAAGAATGAAAACTCTTCTCATAAAAATGATACATTCTCAGTGGCTCTGTATTATCATCACTATGATGCAGCTTTCATTAGTTTATGACATTCAATATCAATCAGCTCTGTTCTCTTCACCCTTACCTCCTTTTCTTCCTTCCTTTTTACATCTCCAGCTCTGTTGATGGAACCAGCTTTTTTTTTTTTTTTTGAGAGGTTTTTGCTGTAGGGCACATGTGCTCATCAGAAAGACAGAGAGAGACACAGAGAGAGAGAGAAAGTGAGAAATGACCCCCCAGGGGGGATGGCCATGCCGAAATCCCTTCTTCTCCATTTTCCTCTCAGGATCTTGGGTACGCACACACACGCCCAGCGTGAGTTTAAGCCGCCAGGTCTGGGACTTGAACCACGGTCCACTATGTGGGAGTCCAGCAACATAGCCATTGCGCTAACTGCTGGTCCCTGGAGCCAGCTTTCTATGATAATTTTCTTCCTGTCTCCACAGACTGTCTAAATAAACTCCTTTAAGAGCAAAGTAAAGAAATAGCTGGTGAATTTTGGGCTCTACATGATTCACAAATGAAAGTATGGAATCAGATACAAGTGAGGATGGGAACTCATGAAAAAGGCACTAAGAAATGTCAGGGAGATATGATGCAGAAGTCATTGGGAATTATGGGTTGAATCACATTTTCCCAAACAGCATATTGAAATACTAACCCTATAACTGTGAACTTATTTTGAAATGGAATCTTTCCAGATATAGAGCAGACCCCAATGTAATATGACTGTTATCTTTATAAGAAAAAGAGAAGAGAAAGGCATAAGAAGCAAAATACCAGGTGACCTCATGGAGACAGAGATTGAAGTGCTGCAGCTGCAAGTCAAGCAATGGCAAGATTGACAGCCACCACCTGAAGCCAGGAAAAAGCAAGGATAGATTCCCCAAAGACTTCAGAGTGAGCATGGCCCTGCCAACACATTAATTTTGGATTTCTAGCCTTCAGAACTATGAGCAATACGTTTTTGTTGTTTGAAGTCACTTAGTTGTTGTATTTTGTTATGGTAGTGCTTGGAAATAAACACACTACCGAAAGTCAAATAAGACAAAGAAACCTGGAACGTGAAGTCCATCCCTAGACTGTTTTAGTGCTGATGTTCAGTGTTGTGTGGCAGCTGGAAGATTTTAACACTTAGAGAATGCATTATAACTTTGTGTCTTAAAGACACTACCTTTGGACCACTCAGTGGCATGGTGGTTAAGGTGGCTGCATCTCACATGACCGAGTGTGCAGTTGAGTCCTGGACCCAGTGGCTTGAAAAACATGCTGAGCATATATTCATGCATTCCCAAAATGCCAAGAAGAGAATGGAGGAGAAGGGATTATGGGGTAGATATTTCTCCTGCCTTCCTGGGAGTGGGGTAATTTTTTTTTACTTTCCCTCTGTCTCTCTTTGGTGAGTACATGCACCCTGTAGCAAAAAACCTTAAAGAAAAAGAAAAAGAAACTGAAAAAAGACCCTTTCTAACATGTGAGATCATGGTTTCCAGGAGTCATGGTTGACTGAGACAATAAGGCAGAGAGAGTTATTATCATTTTGTTATTATAATAGCAAATATTTAAAAATCAATCAATGCTGAAAGATATAACATAATAAAATGACAACTGCATACACATAAACAATGTATCCAGAATAGGGAACACCTCTAAAGCCTGGAAAATATAAGAAAGTCCACACAGAAGTGATCTAGGGCTCAGAAAATATTTGGAGTATTTTCTTCTAGTCAAAGAAGATGAAAATGGTGCAACCATTCAGGATTACAAAGATCCAAGAGCTTGGGCTTCTGCTATGATTTATATGAAGGCCTTGGGTCTCACACTAAGCTTGACTCTGTCTTGCCTTCTCTAGAGGTGATTGTCAATAAATGCAATACATAAACAGATATATAAATGAATAAATGACATGTAAAAGCATCTTTTGAAATTATGAAACCAATGGGTAGACTCTGCCTTCAGAGCAATTCACAAGGAAACAGCCAAGATCTAATTCTGCTGCCTGAGTTAGAGATCAATGTTACCTATCAATTAGTTCACTTCATTAACTTCTAATATACTGACACCTGGGTATGGAAAATTTAATCGATACTTTGCTATAGTGAACCAAATACATTTCTTCAATATTCATGAATTTCTGAACTCATGAGACTAATGTGAGACTATGCTATTGTTACCAATTCCCTATGGATCTATGACTCTACAACCCTGGCTATGTGACATCCCTTGATGAGAAAGTCCCTACAAAGGCACCAGCTGGGAGGAGCCGCTCTCCCTTGCTTTTCTAACAGGACAGTCCTGCAGTCAGTATGGGGTCGAGCTCTCTCTGAGGCTGGCCAGCTGTCCCCCTGTCACTGATCCCGCAGGGAGATATGTCACTTTCGGAAGTTTGTGAAGGGCAGCTTAAGATTCACATTAATACTAGACAGAGGTCAAATGCTGTTCCATACTAACTTTTGTTCCCTTCCAAATATATCAGGAACGTTTTTTTGGGTCCTTCCAGACAGCAGGAATGTGTGCGGGGGAGAACAGAAGCTGCAGTGAAGATTGTTTTATTTTAATTCTGGCTCTAGGCTGGAGAGAGGTGACCTGATGTACTCTGTAAATAACTTGGATCAGAGTTGAAGAAATAATAGCATTGAGTATTGCCATTAACAGAAATTAATGAAAAATTAATACTCCCTATTATTTAAGAGCACAAATGGGAGAGATAGAAGATGCAACAGGGGAGACCCTGTAATCACAGAGATAGAAGGACTAACAGCCCCAAGCCAAGCTGTTAAGCTTGACCTTATCAGCAGGGACCCCTGCCCAGCCCGCTGTGGGGGACAAGGGATGCTCTGACCTTCAAGAACCATACATGGGGCTAGTAGGTAGCTTGGTGGTTAAGGACTAAACTCTCACATGGCCAACCATAGTTTGAATCTCATGAAATAAAAAAAAAAAAAAAAAAAACTTAAAAAAAAAGAACCAATACCTGGTTTCTGCAATCCCAGAGATAGAAGGGCCAACAATGAGACCCTGCAGTCCCAGAGATAGAAGGTAGGGGCTTCTCTCCATGTGTGCTGATGCCATTCTGCCTCTCACCCATTCAGGACCAACAGGCAGGTCCAGGTTAAGCTGTTCAGCTTGAGATCGCCAGCAGGCACCCCTGCCCAGCCTTCTTTGGGGGCAGAAGGGCTCTCCAGGCCACACAGTGTGCAAGTGTGCCATGCAAAGTGGTCTACCACTTCACATTCCACCTGGCAGCTCAACCTCCATCTGCATTGGGAGCAGTTAGGTTTGGGTATATAAGAACCAGACACCTGAAAATAGGAGACTCTTGAGAAATTCTTTCCCCATAACTCCCTTAGCAGTAAAAGGAAAGAAACTCCCCTCTGAAAACTTGAACCCAAAACTCCTAATATGGATTCAACATTCTCACCCATAGTAGAGGAAGGAAATTGACACATAGCTTATGCACATCATAGAGAAGTGCAGGAGCACACTGCTACAGAAACATACTTTAAACAGTTAACCCAAAATAGGAGAAAATTAGGAAATATCTCCCCCATAATGAATCATGACTCCTCACCAACAATGTATAAAACACAAGAGATCACAGAAATGTCAGAAAAATAATTCAGAATAGTCATTATAACAAAACTCAATAAGATGCAAGAGAAAACAGACAATCAATTCCAGGAGATGAGAAAATCTTTCCATGACTTTAAGGAGGAACTCCATAAAGAGATAGATACACTGAAAAAGAATCAAACAGAATTTCTGGAGATAAAAAATAAGATGCATAATATCAAAACCTCCCTCCAAAATATCAACAGCAGATTAGACCATGCAGAAGAAATAATCTCTGACCTTGAAGACAAAACCTCTGATTTAGTCCGAGCACCCAAAAAGAGCAGAAGAATTATTGTTTAAAATGAGGACAATATAAGGGAAATCCTAGACACCTTTAAATGAATGAATATCTCCAGAATAGTTATTCCAAAAGGTAAAGAGACATGTAAAGGCATAGAAAATGTCTCTCATTATATATCAGCTGAAAAATTTTCAAATTTGGAGATGCATACTGACATCTAAATCCAGGAGATGCAAGGGACAGCAAATAAATATAACATAAGAAGATCCTCTCCAAGGATTATCATAACCAAATTGGTAAAATCAAAGACAAAGATAATATTCTAAAAATGGTAAAATAGAAATGGCAAGTTACTTACAAAGATTACTGCATTAGACTAACACTGGATTTCTCAACTGAAACAATGCAGGCTAGGAAAGAATAGGAAGGCATATTTAAAACTCTGAAAGGGAACCAGCAGTTAGCGTAATGGCTATGTCGCTGGACTCCCACGTAGTCGACCGCGGTTCGCGTCTCGGACCCGGTGGCTTACAACTCACGCCGGGCGCGTGTGCGTGCGTGCCCAAGATCCCGAGAGGAGAATGGAGGAGAAGGGATTGCGGCGTGACCATCCCCCTGGGGGGTGATTTCTCGCTTTCTGTCTCTATGTCTCTCTCTGTCTGTCTGGCGAGCGCACGCGCCCTATAGCGAAAAACCTCTCCAAAAAAAAAAAAACAAAAACAAAAAAAACAAAAAAAACTCTGAAAGAAAAGCGATTTCAACCAAGAGTATTATATCCAGAAAGATTATCCTTCAAATGAAAGGAGACATAAAATCATTCCCAGATAAACAAATGCTGAAAGAATTTACCAAAATGAAACCAGCTCTTCAGAAAATACTTAAAGGACTACTACACTAAGAAAGCCTAAGGGAGACAAATAGAAGTAAAAGAACACAAGACAACTAGAAAAAAATAGTTAAGTCCACATATATTGATGATAACATTGAATGACGGTACTAAATTTCCCAACTAAGAGGCTTAAAATGCAGATTCAACTATTTTACACACAAGCAGGTTTAAATACAAATTCATCTATTATTTGATAGACAGTTGTTTCTACAGTTTTCAATTTATTTATTTATTATAACCATTACTCATTGTATAATACTAGATAATATAGAGGAAAAGTCCAAAATGTTACAAGTAGCTGAGTCTTTCTTTGTAATGAATTCTAAGAAGGCTAAAATTAAGGACCTAGAAAAGCCTGCATATTACCAAATTACTGGCTTTACCATGTCTTCACTTTTAAATATCTCTTTCCAATTTTGTTTTGTTTTTGCTTTTTTGAGGACTTATTTCTTTATGCATAGTACAGTATGGTCTTACAAGGACTCACAGTGTGTGAATAAAAATGTTCTTTTTCTATCTCTTTCTAATGAGCTTTTGTTATATATTGGGTGGTTGGGAAAGTCATGACGCATTTTTACACAGAAAAACATAGAAAAATACATCATTACTTTCCAGACAGCCTGATATAATTTTACATGTCTCTAACAGGTCCAATGATTTATAGCCACAGATTTTTTTCAGGTTACAAACTCTTATCTCTTCTACATAGAAATTACAAATTCTTCCTTCATTGGCTATGTTAAGACTATCTTTGTTAATTTATGAGATTGTTTGTTGGCTTATTTTTTTAAAGAATCATTTTCTTTAACTTTATTTATTTTAATTTGACCGGAGAGTGACAGAGTGAGCGAGAAAGATGGAAAGTGAGAAAGCAAGCCGCCAGGTCAAGAACTCGAACCACAGTTGGCCATGTGGGAGTCCAACGCCCTTCACCACCATGCCACCTGCTGGCCCCTGTTGCCTGATTTTTAATCAATATATTTTTCTTTAGAACTGTATCTCACAGTAAAGAATGTCATAGATGATTCAGTACATACTTGCAGAATAACCATTGGAGCAGGTTTTGAATGGTCACACAAAATATAATGTTAAATGCTGAAGGTGGTCAGGATCAGCAGGTGGCATAGTGGTTGGGGCTCTGGACTCCCACATGACTGATCATGGTCAAGTCCTGGACCTGGTGGCTTTCTTTCTCACTGTCTCTCTCTTATTTTCTCTCTGTCTCTCTCTGGTGAATTCACGTGTTGTATGGCAAATTGAAATATATTAATAATAATATATAAAATTAAATAATCCTTAAAAAATGTTGAAGGTATTGAAAATGTTTATATCCTTGATTAGTTTATTAAATACCATATACATGACTTTAAAGACCATTTGGTACCCTACATTGATGTGTAATCATTATATGTAAATCATAAGTTATAATAAATATTTAAAGAGAAAAAAGCAAATATGGTGAAAAAACATTTCTCTAGAGCATTTAAATTCTTCCTACTTCTCCTGAAATTGCCTAGAGATGCAATCAATGGATGTTCTACAACAGTCAGGCAGTTTGTCTATTAAGTAGAACTTACTAGAAGATGGGGAGGAGGAGTGCTTAAAGCTTTTATTCATTTAACAAAGACCGTTGTCTGGTTTGTCCATGCCCTAGTGGTTATGGGTGCCAGATACCACTTGATGGATAAGGTTGTTCAAGTCTAGACTCTGGCAGATTGAAAAACACTCTAGGGGTATGTGTGTATATGGAAAATCCCTACAAGGTAGAGATATAAAAGACCATGCCCCACTGGAGAGTGTTTTCTCTCTCTCTCTCTCTCTCTCTCTCTCTCTCTCTCTCTCTCTCTCTGTGTGTGTGTGTGTGTGTGTGTGTCTCTCATGATCTGTCTCTCTCTGGTTAAAAAAAAATTGAACATTTACTACCAAAAACCATGTTAGATGCCACAGCAGTGCTATTCAAAAATGCCCTGTTTAACATTCACAAAAGGAAGGGTGACTGATATCCCTATTTTACAAAAAAGGAAACTGAGACAGAGAGGTGAAGAGACACTGATGGAGTTGGAGTTTGAAGTTAGGCTATCTGACTCTGAAAACCTCTGCCTTAATAGCATAGCTAATCTGTCTTCCATTGTGATACTAGTTCTGTTTCCCAGGTAGCTAGTAATCAAGTGTGGATAATAGATTACCGTGCTCATCAAGGGGCCAACAGGTGACATGGAGTTTAAGGCACTGAATCCCACGAGGCCAACTGCCCAGTTTGAGTCCCAGATTCAGTGGCTTGAAAATCACACCAAGCATGTATGTGTGGATGCCCAAAATCCCAAGAGGAGAATGGAAGAGAAGGGATTATGGCCATTCCCCCTAGGGGTGATTTCTCTCTCTCCCTCTCTGGAGAGTGTATATGCCCTATAGCAATGCAAAACAAAACAAAAAAAGAATAGCAGAGGACCAGATGGTGGAGTAGTGGTAACACAATTTCTGCAAAGCCTACCGACATAAAAGAGCTCTAGTTTCACATCCAGAGAGCTTCCTGAACACGTAAGGTGTGCACATGCTCATTCCCACGATCCAGGCAGGCTGAGGCTGGGGTGGATCGTGGCAACAAGAGCATGTTGGGGTGCCTCTCTCTCTGCCTCTACAGAAGAATGAAATAAATAAACTTTAGAATAAAAAAAAAAGAATATCAAGACAAGGAGATACAATAATGAGAACTATAGACAGAAGAGACTACCTACCTGACCCTGACTACCTAAACACAGAAAAGTGAAGGAGAAAGTGGCACTGGGCTAAATGAAAAGAAATGATATAAACTTTCAAGGTGAAAAGCTACTTCAAAAAGAAGGAAGTGCAAGTGGCAAAACATGATGGTGTAAACATACATTGTATGTGCCAATGTGCTCAACATTTTGTTTACATATATAGCTAATTCTTTTTTATATTTTTTGAGTGGTTTTTGCTATAGGGTGTATGCACTCACCAGAAAGACAGAGAGAGAGACAGAGAGACACAAAGCGAGAAATCACCCCTTACGGGGTATGGCTACGCCGCAATCCCTTCTCCTCCATTCTCCTCTCGGGATCTTGTGCATGCACGCACACATGCCTGGCATGAGTTTAAGCCATCGGGTCTGGGACTCAAAACATGGTTGACTACATGAGAGTCCAGCGACATAGCCGTTACGCTAACTGCTGGTCCCTATAGCTAATTCTTAACCAAAGTTAGATGGTACTTACTAGAAGTCCCATCCAACAGGTGTCAAAACTGGCTTATGAAAAATGGCCGATCAGACATTAAGGCTGGTGAGAAGGAGAGTACCCCCTTGTTATTTCATTTTCTAAGGGCCTTCAGTCTGCAGAATCTGGCTGAAGAAGGATATCTCCTTCAGGGAGACCATAGGACTGAATGTTCAGTCAGTCATGGGCTCTGGCCACTGACCACATCCAGGGTGGCCTTTGTGGCTGTCTCTTGGGAAAGAGCTTCAGCAACAGTTATCAAGTGATTCCTGGGTGCTTATGACCTCATTTCTATAAAGAATATGGCTCTGGAGTGAAAAAAGGCTAGACACAAAAGGAAAAATTCAGAGTCAAACCTGAAACATTATGTCGTGTACTGTTTGGGGTAGGAATGTCATTACATAGCATGCGTAATAGTGAAAATCCAGTCTAAGGTAAGCGGACATTTATCTATAAACAAGCATGCTGGATCTTATCTATGTAGAAGAATTCTAGTCTTTGAAAAGTGACCTCAGTCAGTTGAGCTTATGTTATCAAAAAATGACCAAAACTCTGTGGCTTATGACAACTGGGGTTTATCTCTCACTCTCATAGCATATCTATCTCAGGTCTGCTGTGGCTGTGCTTCATGCCATACTCATTCAAGGATCTAAGGACCTTGACGGTTTCCTGGGAGAGAAAAAAGAAGGGAAGTGGTGTACCATGCCTGACTCTTAAAGCTCTATTTAGGAAACATATCTAACCTTTGGACCTAAAGTCAAGTGTCACTGAACAACATGGAAGGACAAATGTTCTGAGAGATGCATCATTAGCAATTCAATCATTGTGCAAACACCATGGAATGAACTTACACAAACCAAGATGTCATAGCCTACTACTTACCTGGGCTATATGGGATAGCCTTTTGTAGTCTTATGGGACCACTGTCATATATGCAATCTGTCATTGACTGAAACATCATTACGTGGCACACAACTGTATTCTAGTGGTCTGTGAAAGCCAATTTGTCAAGCCAAAATCAAAGAAGTAGGCATATATAATCCTCTCTTATTGATGAGTTTCCAGGCCAGAAAAGCAACGGTTTTTAACAATAGCACATGTCACCATTGAACAATTCATTAAAATAGTATTTCTATTGGACAAAACATACTGGGATTCATTCTTTAGAATGAAGAAAGGGATCTATCACTCTTACCAGTCTTAATGACAGATGCCAGCTTATACCCAACATAAGGAAGTCATCTTTCCATTAATAAAGCTAATGAATCAATAGCTCTTTTTTCATAAATTTATTTATAAATTAAGTTCTTCAGCTAACCTTTATGAAGTGCTCAATGTAGACAAAGCATAATGGTAGACACTGGTTATAGAAAGTCAAATAAAACACAGTTCCTGTAGTTAGGGAGTTTGTAGATGTTTCATATTATTATATTGCTTTAATTATGTTCTAAAATAGAAATAGTCTGCCTAGTTTCTCCCCACAAGGAATAGCTCTGAATAATTTGAGCTTATTTCCAAAAGTCAAATCAGCACTCTATCCTGTGGTTGCCAAAAGCAATCCCAGAGAAGACACCTCTAATCCACCTCAAACACTATTGATTCTTCCTCACTAGGTTAACATGACTAGTGAATTTCAGCAGCTCTTGACATTCACAGCATGTGAAATGCCTACTCTGTTGAGCTTGGATTCTGTTACTTATCAAGTATTTTCTTTGGCACAGACAGTATATAATCCTTGTAAAGCAAAATTTAATTTAATCCTCCTAGAACTCTACAACATAGGTATTTTGACCCTATTTCATACATACAAAAAGTGAAACCTCAGAAATAACCAGGGGTACTCAAATAGTAAGGGACTCTGGATTCTGAACCGGTATTGACATTAAAGTCCACACAACAAACCATAGTGTAATAATGTCCATTATTGGAAAGTCGGCCTGAGGTTCGTCTTTTAACATCATTGACTCTAGGAACTGCTCTGATAATCTACTGAACTCTTTTCCACATGTAGTCTCCTTTCAAAGGATGAGAAATTTGACCTACTTACTTCAAACATTGGGATATTTGGTGTACAAGCACACACAGAAATGAGGGAAATATAGGTAGGAATCATGGAAGCTAAGAAAGGCTGAACACTTTATCTTGTGTTGCTCATATGCATCAGAATTTCTTAGATGCCTACTCTACCCTTGACCACATCTAAAATACTTTTTCTTCTCTGATTTGCTTACTCTAAGCTTATGCTATTGCTATCAACTACCAACTACAGAAAAAAGTAGGTAGACAGATGATAGATAGATAGAGATAAATATAGATGATAGATAGATAGATAGATAGATAGACAGACAGACATTAGATAACAAGATAGCAGTAGTTCAAGCTCATCAAAAAAAGAATCTGATTAAGCCATCCACCTTCTTATGCATAGATAATGGACTAGCTGCCTCTGAGTCTAATATGGTTTCCTATGTTGGTGTTTGTAGCCACAGAAGATAGATGAATATGGTATAGTCATCTATGCAAGTATCTAGGTCTGGTTCCTTAGTTGAACTATCAGGTCTGGGAAAGACCTACGTGACTGGCAGGCACCATCATGTGACCCTCCTGACCAGTCTTTTAGCTACATTTGTTGTTCCAAATCTTATTTTAGATATGTCCTCTATTCACTACTTATACATGTCATCAGCTCACTTAGGTCAAAGGTGGCTCTGTCTTCCCTTCACTCTGATGTTGCCCTCTTCACCTCTTCCCATCCATATATCAGAACTAAGGGTGCAGTGCAGAGGCCTTGCTAACATATAATAAGCACAAGCTAATGAGTCTAGGAAACCAAAAACCACCTGCTCCCTGGGTCTTAAGGGAAAATATCGGGCTTGAGCTGAATATGTGGTCATTTTCTTTCCTATTAATTTCTCAAGCTCATTTGTGGGTTGTGCTCTCTGCTCCACTGGGGTGACACAAAAATGACAGATGGCACTCTTATGACCAAGGAGTTTATTCTACAACACCATAAGGGTTATTTTTTTTGTGTGATAAAACTATTATAAATCACTCTTATACACTTGGGACAGAAATACTGTGACACAAGAGAGATAAATGCTATTACATACACATAAACAGTTGAAATTTATAGGCAGTAAGAGTATATCATAAATGCACATTTCATCTAAAGATTTTAATGTAAATATATAGCACCAAAAAACAAAATATCTGACTTTCTATAAAATAAGGTTTGTTTATTTGATGACAGAATAAACATTTAATCATCAGTAAATTGAAGAAATTATGTCTTGTATCAAAATCATTCTAACAATTTAAAATTTAAACTGCTATGATAATCTAAGGAAAAGGATTATAGCTATAAAAGGACTTTAATTCCGGATAATTTTTTTTTTTTTTTTTTTTTGAGAGGTTTTTCGCTATAGGGCGCGTGCGCTCGCCAGACAGACAGAGAGAGACATAGAGACAGAAAGCGAGAAATCACCCCCCAGGGGGGATGGTCACGCCGCAATCCCTTCTCCTCCATTCTCCTCTTGGGATCTTGGGCATGTACGCACACGCGCCCGGCGTGAGTTGTAAGCCACCGGGTCCGAGACGCGAACCGCGGTTGACTACGTGGGATTCCAGCGACATAGCCATTACGCTAACTGCTGGTTCCCATTCCGGATAATTTTTTAAAAAGCCATTAAGATGAATAAAGACACAGTTAGGGGAAATATTCACATTAGACTGGCACACAACATAGAATGGATAGAAAATAAATGAAAAGGTACACATGATCTGAGAACTGTGATCTTGTGCTTGCAACACTGGGAAACCACGCCAGTCTTCACCATAGAGTCACATGGAAATCTTGGATCTTTGTATGGATGAAAAAGAATTATACCTTCTTTTACTTTTCTACTTTTTTACTTGTTTCCCTATTACAAATTATATATATTTGTCATATAGAGAACATATAGACATATCAAAAAAAGGGTAAAATGTCATCTTTAATCATCTATAGTCCAGAAATATATTTAGGTCATAACCATGACCTTTTTTATAACATACCATGACGATGGTTCAGTGAAATTACAGATTCTTTTCCATACTTTAAAAATCAATCATAAATTCAAATATGCTTTCAAACTGAAATAAACTCTAGTTCATTTAAACTCATCTTTATAACAATGCTTTTTTAATTTCTTTAAATGAATGCAAGTCCTTTCCTTGACCACTTAGGAGATTTATATCAAAATCTCCAAATCATCAATTTGACAAGAAATATTTTCAATTGCCAAAGCTTTAATGGTGAAAATTACTTTCTCATTCTGAATTTTTTTTTTTGAGAGGTTTTTGCTATAGAGCGCGTGTGCTCGCCAGAAAGAGAGAGACAGAGAGACAGAAAGTGAGAAAGCACCCCCCAGGGGGGATGACCATGCCACAATCCCTTCTCCTCCATTCTCCTCTCGGGATCTTGGGCACGCACGCACACGCGCCCCGCATGAGTTTTTGCCACCGGGTTCAGGACTCCAACCACAGTCAACTACATGGGAGTTCAGCGACATAGCCATTACGCTAACTGCTGGTCCCTCATTCTGAATTTCATACACATCCATGAGCTCTTCCCCAGAAGAGTACTAGGTTTGAAACCCATTTCAAGTTTTTCCCATCCTCTAAAGCCATCACTATAACTAAATCAGATGACATTATACAAACTTTTACTTTACAAATGTTCTTTATCTTAAAAAAAAATGAGCCCAATAATATTTACCCTATATCCCCCATAGGGTTGTTTAAAGTTTCAAATTAGAAAATATTAATAAAAATAATAATACAGTTGAAGCTTTGTATGGATGGTAATCACATTTTCTCTGTCTGTTAAATTTAATATTTAAAAATATGTTAACATCATCATTTCAAGTCCTTTTTCCAACACAAGATGCCCAGACCTCTCCAGCATCTCATAAATTATTATATCCAGAACCACTGTCTTATCAGCTTCTTTGGATACATGTCAATTTGTGAACATCTCCTGTAGAACATGCCATGCTAAGCTAAATAGTATGATCCTGATGTGTCTGGATGGTAGAAAATACAATGGAATTGTTTTGCCATGAATCTGTGTGGCAATTTAATATTGTGCATGCTGATTTGCTGGAGTTTTCTTATTATGGGACTTCCCTATAGCCTAGTGGTTAAGGGAGCTCAATTCTACATAGCCAACCATGGTTCAAATCCTTGCCCCTATGTTTTAAGAACCATGCCAGATATGTGTGTGAGCATACCCAAATCCCAATGGGATGGAAACATAAAGGAGAAAGGTTTACAGCATGACCATCACACATTGGGGGGAGTGCTTTCTCTTTCTCTGATCCTCTTTGGCAACCACATGCTCTCTCCGACAATTTTTTAGAAAAGAGCTTTTATTATTACCATTGTCTATGTCATTTATAAAGCGTATACTGAGCATTTGTAAAATGTTTTTTCCTAAAAATCTTATAAAAGTAGCCTAATGCTCAAAAGGATAAAAGTAGGAAACTTAGTAGTGTTGATTTATTTTCTTCTAACCACATAACTGATTGGATATAAAAGCAGTATCCCCTAAATCATCCAGTTTTGCTCTTCATTAACTGAAGGAAAGAGGGCTTGAATTATTACCTAAAATGAATTTTAAGAATTATCTGTGACTTTACGTTGCCCATGATTTTAATTACACTGTTTTCCCAATGATATGAAGAGCTATAATGAATCTCTTAAAAATAACAAGCACAAAACATAATGATCTGCTTGCCTTTATCACTGACTTTTTTTTTTTTTCAGAAAAGCAATTCTAAAGCAAATTATTGGTAACTAATCTAAAAGTGTCATGACCTGTTCCCAAATCATGTTTAAAATGACTATGTATCACACTGGAGAGATGATCGCATGGGTGGTTAGCTATTCTGTACAAGGGCGGGCAGGAACCAGAATCTGTTGTAGTCACTGTATTTCCCTTTGAGTACAATTGTTTGTATGAAAAGGTAATCTCAGAAAGATAGGAAGGAAGGCAGTCATATAATCTCCCAGCTCTGTTTGCTGTCTACCTTCAGCAAGTCACGTTATCATTTTTTGATGGTTTCTCCACCTGGAAAATCTTACCTACAACTCAACTCCTTCCTCACTAAGGCTGTTGAGATCTTTAGAAGAAACACACTACACATTCAAAGATTTATGACAGTATAATTATGTTTTAACCGCCTACCTAAAGAAAGGGAAGGAACTAGAGTTGTTAAAGTAATAAGAATATGCCATTTGAAGTTAGACTGCTTAGCAGAAACCAACAGCCAAATGTGGTTTTGTTTTGTATTTCTTTTGTCAATTTCAGATTGGCTCATTCTGATAGTAAGTCTACATTTCAGAATTCATGGAATGTGCCCAAGCAAGAAAACAGGTAGCCTTTTTGATGATAATAAATTTTAAGAACTAATATTATTTCCCGTGACTTTGCAACAAAATGTGCTATGAGTTAAACTGGAATCAGAATAGCAAATAGCCAATAGTATATAATACAAAAGGGATACTCTGGGGGAGGGGGGGAATTTTTTCAGGTCAAAAATCAAAACAGAACTCAGTGATTTCAGAAGCAATGGCTCCTTGTCAAGAATAACTGTCATTAAAATTTCCATAAGCACCAGTGAAATTGATTTTGGGGAGAAGTCTAAGGGAGGGTCTGTTTTATAAAACACAGTGAAACTTTATTTTACTCTAAATTTTCCCAGCCAAGTTTGTAAGATTGCAGAGGATTTTTCTTGGGCCCTTTCCCTGTTGAGGGGCCAAAGGTTCATCTCTATTGACATATACAGATCAAAAATCTTCATCCAGGAAACTTTTATCAGTGGAGTCTGAACAGTCTTCTTTGCCTAATGAATCACACCAAGAGAATGTCGGCCCTGAGATAGCCAGTGGAGAGAAGACCAAAACACAATTAAAGAGAAGACAGGAAAAAGAGAGAGGGAGAGAAAGACTGATGCAGGCCGGCATCATGGTCCTCTGATACAGCACACCAAGCCCACGGAGCACAAGAATTGCTCTGGCGTCACTGTTCATGTGCTCTGAACGCTGAAGAATCTGACTTGCATTAGAAACCTCTGCATTCAATAAACAAAAATAAGGATGATAATGACCAAAGCGCTATTTGGAACAGAAAACAAACTCAAGCAATGAGTGTTTTGCACTGAATTCATTCAAGATTTTATTAGTTAAGCTCTCACTTAGGTTATTAGGCTCAGCTTGCTTTTGATTTCACTAGCCTCAGTTATTCAAAACAAAAGGAGCCCTGGGTGTGTGTGTGTGTGTGTGTGTGTGCGTGTGAGTGTGGAGGTATCACACACAGGCTTTCCACATTCTTCACATTGCAAACCCGTCAACAAAAGGAGGAAGATCTGAAGGCAATGAGTGGTTTTTGCGGGTTCAGGGGATGGAGAATTTCTCTACATAAACAAGAAGGTTTGGATTGGAAGTCTGCTAAAAAAAATGTTAGCGCTGACCACAAGGTTGTAAATCCACAGACTGGAAGGAGGAAAAGAGAAACATTGCAAGCGACTGAAGTGTGTGTGGCTGCAATGTTTGTGGGTTAGATGAGAAACAAGCGCTGAGTGAAACAGAGAAGGGGGGGCGGCTGGTGTGATTTGTTTGGTGTTCAGAGCCAATAGAAATCCCAGACTGTGATAATATCCCCATGCAGCGCCGAGAGGAGTCAGAGCTAAGTCTCCGGGCTCCTTTCACATCTGCAGGCGCAGCCAGCCAGGGACCGAGCGGCTCCGGGCGCGCTCTCGCCTTTTCTGCACGCTCAGCCGGCGCGCGTCTCTTATGGGCATCGGCTGGAGTCTGGCTGCGATCGAACTGCAAGCGGCAGCGGGAGATCAAACTTAGACCCTTCTGTGGACTGTATAACTCAGAGAAAGGAGAGGGAGAGGCAAAGGGAGAAAGGACCCGAGGAGGAGGCTTCCATCACGTCATTGCAGGTATGCAGCTTGTCACGGAGAATGTGGCACAGACACCGTTTCTGATTTCTACCTTCCCAAGGCACTTCTGATGAAATGACACTGTTGTTCCATGGCTGGTCAGGAGAGAGAGCACAGGGTGAATGTCTCGCTTGATTCATCCTAGATGCTTAAAGCTGTTCGCGTGTCTTTAAGGGCTCCAAGGTTTATTCACCTATTGAAATAATGCATAGGTTGTATAGCAAGACCTTCAAACTGGGTGGGTATCTCCTTTTAAAAAATCTAATCTCACTACTTGCATATTGTCAAGCAATCTCTAACTACCTCCTGGAGACTTCTAGCATAACTGTGTCCTACAGCCAGTGAAAGATCATCTGATTGTTAGAAAGTGGTCTTTGAACATTTCCCACCCACGGATCAGGTTCTTATCTTCCCTATAAATACGGGAACTTCAGCAGACTTGGGTATGGCTTGGGTTTTTAAAGCCTGTGGTCCAGCTGGTCTTCCCTCATAGTGAACTAACCCTAGATCGCCATGCTATGGTGGAAGGAGAAAGAAAAGGCAGATGGGTTTTTTAAATGTGATTGTCAATGATTTTTCCTGCATACCTGTTTCTTCTTACTCTGTCTTAGGACTTTAAAACCCCATTTGTACCACACTCTCACACAGACTGAGATCCAGAATCTCATACATTACTACATTAAAATCTCATGAACTGGATGGAACCACGTAGTAAATAGAATACTTGTAAGGCAATGTCAACTTTTGCTTTGTTTTTATTTGATTCTAAAACAGATTTCTACCTATTTCTTTCCTTTTTTTTTTTCTTTACTCCTTTTACCTTGAGATGTGATTTTTTTTTTTAATCCTGGGATTCTATCATGTTTAATTCAGAATTGTAAAGAAGGTTGTCTAACTTTGCCCCATGTTGACTACATGTGATTAAATTAACATTGCTTCATGGGTTCTGTCTTTTTTCGGAAAAGCCAGAAGGGACTGAATGAAGGCTCAGTTAAAATAGTCTTGCTTTGGGCAATCCAGAGTGGACAATACACATAGATTGGGACTCCAGGTCAGCAAGAGTATGGCATTGCAGCAGGTGCAGGAGCAACCAACTATGTTATCTCAGCACTCTGCTCAGTGGGTTGTTAGTTGGTCACATTCAAACCATCCATGATTTACAAGCAATTTAGCATTCAGTAGTGCCTAGATTTCAGGGCAATCCTTATTCCAAAACATGTGTCTAACCAAAGAAGAAAACGAAGTTAATAAGAAAGGTTTTCTATATATATATTTGTTTTCTATATACAGTAGAGAATTTATATTAATCTGTTGTTGATCAGGTGAACGTGGTCTTTCATCATTAATGGAAATGCTTGCTAAGCCATATCGTGGATCATGAAAACTTCATACTTTTCCCCATTGACTGATTTAAATGCTTGGTGGGGTATTTCTATCAAAGAATAGACTTGACAAGTGAATATTTAGGAGAAAGCATTTTGATTTCATAAAGGAAGTTTTTTCTTCTCTTACATCACAAAAGAAACTTGTAAAGAGTTTTCTGATTTAAATAAATACAGGTGAATTGTTCCAACTAAATTCTATTAGTAATTAAAAGGGTAGTTTTGGATTGATATAAGGAATAGTTAGTCTTCTAGAAATAAATCTGAAATAAGTTGGAACCTATTTCCTTCTTACCATTCAAACTCAAAAGCGAGGTAGGCATGTTGATAGTGACCGAATGCATGCGAGACTGAATATATTCACTTTGTACAGACTAGGAGACACCGACAGCATTTCAAAGATAAATATAAACAATGCTTTGGTTATTCATTGTTTCGCACTATCATTCTTTGTTGAGAGAGGTAACCAAAAGTTCATTCTCTGTGCATCTTCGTAGAGACAGCCAGAGCTTCAGATACTCTCAAGTTATAAGTTTGTTAAGTTTAAACAAGGTCCATGCCTTTAAATCTCTTTAAAGTAAACACCTCTTCTTTAGCCTCTTCTTCTAATGCAAAAGAAAGGTAACACACTTGGAGCCTGGGTGCGGAGTTCTTTTGATTTGGAGTGAACTGGTCTGCCTAGGTTGAGGACGAACACGGAGAGACCTCCGAGGCACAGGCATTCAACAGGGTAAGCCAGCCGTATTTGTACTTGAGTTTTACTATGGCAGTAACACAAAGTTGTGGGCTTTTATTTTTCAATATCAGTGTCCTTTAAGTATTTAGGAGAACAGTGCTGAATTAGTTCAACCAGGAAAAATGTGCTCAGTGTTGGGTTTAAGACAAGACCCAGAACGGACTAACAAATCAGACAAATTGTTTCAAAGGGGAACCAAGCCATTATAAATCAGGCCTATGATACGATCTCTTTCTTTAATGCTACTTCTCTTTCTATCACATAGTTCCATTGTTTCTGTGCATTGGACTTGCTGACCTAATAATGTGTAGGATTCATTTTGATCATGAGTCAGTCTAAAATACGGCCCTCAGACCTTTAACCTAAATGCTGATCAATGACTTCAGCATACCTCCATTGATCTCCTTTGCCACCACTCCAGTTGGGAATATGTCAATGACTGGCCAACACACTGACAGGACCAGTCCATGGTGGAACGCTGATTTGCAGAGTGAGTCCCATGGTCACAACCGGAGTTAAGAGGAAGGAGTGTGAGAGCCTTGAAGTAACGATGGTATAAAGTGAGGTGGTATAAAGACCAACATCTTTAAACAGAAATCCAAGAGCCAGAGAAATAATGAGTTTATTTCCTCAAGTTACCTTCAAGGATCAATTTTTGATGAGACATCTCGAGTATGTTAAACAGACTCTCGTGTGTTCACAGGTACATCACACACAGGTATGGGATTCAAATAAATCCATGCGATGTACCGTAGCACTCCCATACATACAGGCCAGGAGAGGGCAGCATGCAAACTCTCAAAGAGTGATACTGCCTCTTGACCATTCCAAATGGCTAAAAAATGTCTCGCCTACCTTATGTCGCCTCCTCGCTTCGGAAAGCAGAGTCAAGTCTTAATAGGGCATACCCCATTCCGAAAGCTTTCTTTCTATTTTTCTCCAGAATTGGTATTTATTTACGAGGAACTCAATCCTCTTTTATTTTAATTAGCTTTACTCTGAACCTATCGTGCAATTTTCATCTTTGCTCTGTCAGAACATGGGTGAGAGAAGGGGAAACAGAATACAGGGAAAAGAGGAAAACACAGAATGTGACTATTGGAGTTGCCTTTGTAAGGGAATTTATGAGTTGTTCTGTCAGTAGACCTAGTTTTATTTTAAGCATGTCAAATGCAAGGTCAGGGCTAAAGAGCTACTACTGACAGTCTAGTACCTTTACTAGTACCTTCACTAGTATCTTCAGAATTCTAACAGATTCGGTTTCAGAACAGAAGATCTAGAATAGTTTCTCTTGGTAGTATCCAGCATTTAAGACTCATGCTCAAAATTAAGAATTATGTATCCACCTCCTAGAAGCTCAGAGATAGTGAGACCCGGTCCATCCTAAACCCAATACAATCTTATTAAAACTCATGACTAAGGGGCCAGCAGATGGTGTAGCAGTTATGACACTGGACTCCTACGTAGTCGACTGTGGTTAGAGTCCTGGACCCAGTGGCTTAAAACTCACATGAGGCATGTGTCTGTGTGTGTGTGTGCCCAAAATCCTAAGAGGAGAATGGAGGAGAAAGTATTGTGGCATAGCCATTCCTCCTAAGGGTGATTTGCTTTCTGTCTCTCTAATGAGTAGATGTACCCTGTGGCAAAAATCTCTAAGAAACAAAAACCTCATGGCTAATAGGCTATTTCTTTCTGCTGGTTTTATCTTCAGAGACAAGTCATATTCAAGAGACAAACTATAAATGTACACAGAAGAAAGAATCAGTCTTAAAGTGGGTGTCCTATGGCTAGCAGTGATGACTGCTCAGTGTTTCGTTGTAATTTCGCTAGGCTGAAGATGCTAGCTTCAGGAGCACTCTTGCTGCTTTGCTGTCTTTGGTTCAGCTGTCACACAACTCACTCCTAAGTATGAGAGCCCTGGAAGAAAGCTCAGAGAAGGCCTTCTAAACATCTGAAAGGCCTAGATCAAAAGCATTCTGGGGGAGGTGGGAGTGAGGCTAAGGTTACTCCTGAAAGAGAATAAGACAAAGGAATATAGAGATGGGATGGACACATCGAGATGAGGGAAGCCAAGATGTCTGGGTTCAGAAAGAGTAATTCCAAGGTTTATGGGTGGGGCAGTGGTTCTAGGAGGCTCAGTGTGCTGCCCGAGAGCTCAGTAGTCTGCATGCACTGAGGCCTTGAAAGTGCTGGTTTCTACTTATCTGGTGCCACTGTACTCTGCTGAGAGGTGTGTTGTCCTTGAATCAAAGCAAAGGTTTTTTTCAAGGACAAAGTCAAGATTTCTTGGTGTCTGGGAGGAAAAGGGAGGCCACTGTGTGTCTTCCCCATTTTCAGCCCGATTAGTCTCGGCCACACTCCCATTTACTGTCTGGAACTGCAGAGTGCCTCCTCACTAGGAAAGCTTGGGTGAATGTGAGATTCACCAGAGGTCACTATGGAACCAAATCTGCTATGATAGTCAGGTAATAGCAAATAAGAGAGGGAAAAATAAGTCCTAGAGGCTGGAGGGGAAGTGGAGAATTTTAAGATGTATCACCTAAAGCACAAGATCAACAGTCTTCACTGCTGTTTTTCAGTTTTTAATGCATTGTTTCCCAAATCTTTTAAGATAGTCAGGAGAATTCTGAGTTTCATCCCCCTTTTCTAGATTATTTTCCAATAAAAATTAAAAAGAATCTGGACTGAAGGGGAATCATTTACCTGACTGATAGGTAACACGGGAATTGAGATGGCAGTGTTCTGGCAGACACAATAACCCTCATTAGAAGACAGACTTGAGGATGTGTTTCACCAGGAAGCCATGCTGAAATAATGAAGGCAAGGGAATTAGAATGAAAGGAAATATGTGACGTCAGGAGAAGTTCTCTTGGAGGAGAGTTTCAGAAGGACATGAGGCCAAGAACACAAATATTCTGAAACACAGCTTCCATGTTATGGATTAGTAGCAGCTCTGAGTTAAAATTCTCCTCTTCTATAATTTATTTGAACAATGAGAGAGGGGGGAAAAGGAGAACACTTGACTAGCTCATATGAAATGTAAGTTGACTTTGTCTAGTGCAAATATTGCATGAAAAATATTCAACCTGGCTCTACAGCTATGACTCTAAATGCTTGGAGGAAGCTAATCTTATCTGTTAGGGAAAATGAGCTACCTCGCTCTGCTTTTATGCAGTTATAACACGAACCTTGGATAATGCATGATGTATTCTAATTATAGTAGCAATGTTTTGGGGAAGTTGATAGACGGGTGACATTGTACTTAGAGTTCATAAAAACAGCAACTCTATTATGAGATTTACCTAACAATTGCCTTCACTAGTTTTATACATTTTATCAAAATTTCAAATCATCTTCGACTTTTCTCTTATTAATCATTTAAACAATTAAGATTCACCTAGCATTTATTGAACATTTATCATGTGCCTGATTATAGTGGACACACTCATACAGATTATCTAATTCGATTTTCACCACAATTCTAATTTATCTTCTGCAAGTTTTATTGGTTAAGAGAATTTTTTCTAACTATATTCTTGATATCTTCGACCATAACCAACCAATCATACAAACATATATTCAACAGATAGCTATTGAGCCCTGTCTATGTCTAGTTGTTCTTATACATTACAAACATTATAATGTTTAATGTATATGCATGATACATGTTATTACTAGCAAAATTCTTTATATTTTCATACTTTCTTGCATTTATTCTTGTGTAAGCCAATTACTCACATAGGCAAAAACAACTGCAATAAACATCTTTCTATAGCATTAGGCATCACTAAACAATTGAAATTATGGATGTGATCTTAATCTTGATTGATTGACCACCGATTGATTTAGGTTCATATCAATAAGAGTGTATTTGAGTAGACAGTCATAGCCCATCTCATGTACTATGATTAATTAAAACTATTAACCCTCACGCCTACTACTTGAGAGCAAAGCAGGTCTGTGTTCATTTTAATTCTCTATTTAGGGTATGCTCAATATCTGAGGGCCATATTCTCTGGCCTCCAGAGATCACCCCTCATCCTTTCTTTTTTTTTTTTTTCGGAGCAGTACAGATAGGTGTAGCTCCAGACATACATGTTCAAGACTTTGACTTGACATATAATATGGAAAATACACACAAGGTATGTCACTTCTAAAAGAATGTAAACTTTGGAGTAAGCAGGTGAGAAATGCCACTTTGTTGGGCCAAATAAGTATTAAGACTTTTCTGACCTACAAGAGAATAATCTGGCTATTATGAAACATTTTCAGCCTAAGAAATTCAGGAGACTTGGATTTGCACCTGTTCTCATTCTTCACACCCTTACGGAAGCCTACCATCTCTCTTGAAGTCACTTCTTTATAACGAAAAGGCAGAAGTGAATTGCGGTGCTTCGTTCCAGCCTTAAACATCAGTTGTACACTCTCCATGTTGTGAAAAAAGCTGATATTTATTTTTAAATGACTACTTGTTAAATATTTAATAGGTATCACCTAATCTTTACAAAAAATCCTTATATAAATATAAATATATATATATATATATATATATATATATATAGAGAATATATATATGGGATTGTGGGGTGGCCATCCCCCCGGGGGGGGGGGGCGGTGATTTCTCGCTTTCTGTCTCTCTGTCTATCTCTGTCTGTCTGGTGAGCGCACGCGCCCTATAGTGAAAAAAAAAAAAAAACTCTTCCACATTTCTCATGGTATGTTGTGCCTTCATTTACTTATCCATAAATAGACATTGAGAAGATACTATGTGCAAAGCACTGTGTAAAGTTATAATGTATAATCTTGAAGTCAAAATACAGATAGGGGACCTTAATGTACTCAAAACTAGTAAGAAAGACCAAGAATAACCTAATCATTCTACTAGTGTTTGTTGAGTATTATAATCCAGGATACTCTGACCATTAATAATGTTATTACTATTTTTAATAGAGATTTTTGCTATAGGGTGCTTGCGTTTGCTGGAGAGACAGAGAGAGAGAGACAGAAAGTGAGAAATTACCCCCATGGGGGATGGCCATGCCACAATTCCTTCTCCTCCATTCTCCTCTTTGGATCTTGGGTACACACACACACAGCATTAGGTTTAAGCTCCAGGGTTGGGGACTTGAACCGTGGTCGACAACATGAGAGTCCAGTGACGTAACCATTACACCATCTGCTGGTCCCAGTAGTATTATTTTTGCCTTACTGACAAAGCCTTTTGACAATATTTTATTATAATGGTTCAATTCTTTTCTTCCTATTATTTCATATATTTTTTCCTTCTTCAGTATAAGATAATTTTAGTATTTTGTATAATTATTTTTGGAACTGTTTTCATCTTTCACTAAATTTTAAGCTTTCTTGAGGACAGAAGCCATTTTTATTCTTATTTGTATTTCTAATATAATATTTGTGCTTACCGACAAATCGAGATTTGAGTCTATTGAGATTCAGCTATTTCTTCAGCTAATTTATAGAGTAAGGATCAGAGAATGTGGTTTACCTTCTGGAAGAAACAGTCTTCAAAAAGCTTCCGACACTCACATCTACCACAGTCTACAAAATGCCAAGCTCAGTCCTTTGTTCTAGGATTTTTTTTTCTTTTTGTTTCGTGTTATTTATCCCTTACATTAACATTCCTGTTTAAAATGACCACATGAGTAAACAAATCAAACTATTATTAAAAATTCATTTATCTCCTTTAAAAAACTTATTGCTTAGACTTTACAATACTAAGTCAACCACTTTGGCTGATTTTTCCCGCAAGTGAAAGAAATTTCATTATTAGTGGATGCTAAGGTATTCCTGCAAATTTATCTTTTATTCCTCTAGGAGTATATGGGCTGATAATAATAACAACTTGGAATGTATGCTTGCTTTTGGAATCACTGTTTTGGCTTGGAAATCCATGAATCTTGCTCATGTAAAGGAAAGTGACAAGATTTCTGAATATTCTGTAAATAATGTCTTTTTTTTTTTAATTGGAAGACTTAATTTAGGAGAAGCAGAATTTAAGTAGACTAATTTGCTTTGTGTGTTTTTTAGAGGGCTAATTTAAAAACTCTTTATGATAAAGGTTCTTTACTTTGGGGGTCTATGAGAATCTGGAAAACACGGGAACTTAGGAAAAAAAACTGCATTTTGAGTTCTGCTAACCTGTAAAAGAAATGTCATATTCTTTTTACTTTTAGTTGTAATAGATCACAGTAGAATTAGTAGAACCATAGCTGTGTCACCAATAGAAATTAGAGCTATTTCATGTCACATTACAGTTAATACAGATGTCTCAAAATATCACACTTATCACTACTTGAAAATTATGGTAATTACATCTGCTTTTATGTCTTATTATTTAGTGCATTATAAAGCAGACCATACAATTCTATACCACACTTCTATCTGAGAGAAAGAGAGAGAACTTTTTTATTTTAAACGCACTGTTTTAAGAAGACATCCTTGGATTTAATTAGATCCACAGGAAATTCATAGGGAACAAAATATTTAAAAACCCACTCAATAAGGCAGTGAATTTGGTTGTTAGATGGTGACCTTTCTATTGCTTTGTCACAAATTGAATGGGTCACATGTGAACCAATTATGTTTCTGTTGTTAGAGCAGTAGACAGGGGTTTAGTCAGGAGGGTCATGCATCACATGTG
This sequence comes from Tupaia tana, assembly GCA_026018925.1. Lineage (NCBI taxonomy): Eukaryota > Metazoa > Chordata > Mammalia > Scandentia > Tupaiidae > Tupaia > Tupaia tana. The sequence goes on along the minus strand of JAKSZU010000007.1, from coordinate 125,082,711 downwards.
GAGTTTGGCCTTGATGAGGCTCTGTACTCAAGACAAAGAGAAGAAAAGTACCTTTTCCTTTATTTGAATTTCCATTGATTTGAGCCAAATGGCTTCTCTAAAGAGGGAAGGGTCCTTGAGGTCATACCTCATGCCATATATCTTTGTAGAGTCAAGTATCTTTGACATAATTACATGTATAATCATGTATCTTTGTATTGCCATATATCTTTGACAAATGAATGAATGAATGCTCTTGAGAGGTCACTATCACCAGAACCATTTCAATCAATGAGGGGCAAACCACATATGCAGTGGCATTCCCGTAAGATTATAATAGGTTATAACATAGAGCCTAGGTGTGTAGTAGGCTGTATCGTCTGAGTTTGTGTAAGTATATCCTACGACATTTGCCTGATGATGAAATTGCCTAGTAATGCATTTCTTGAACTGTGTTCCCATTATTAAGCAATGGATGACTATATTTGTAACTGGATGGTCTTAAACACCAGTCATTACCTGTTGGATGAGTGGATTGGATGGTTCACAGCCACAGCTAATGATCCTACGTGACTGGTGCCCCGAAAGGTCAGAGCCTACCTACACGGGGTCCCATTCAGAGCTCCATGCTGCATTGGAATTCTCTTTTCATGATTTTTTTTTTTTCTTATTTGCTGCTATTAATTCTTTAAAGGATCATAATTATTTTCATCTTTATGTTTATGGTATGTTACATGGTACCTGAATCATAATATTTTTTGTTTTATTTTGATAGAGGTTTTTGCCTTAGGGTACATGTGTTTGTTGGGGAGAGAGAGAGAGAGAGAGAGAGACAGAGACAGTGAGAGGGAAAGTGAGAAATCACCCCCGGGGGGATGGCCACACTGCAATCCTTTCTCCTCCATTATCCTCCCAGGATCTTGGGCACATGCACACCGACACCTGGTGTGAGTTTCAAGCCACTGGGTCCAGGACTTAAACCACGGCTGGCCATATGGGAGTCCAGTAATGCAATTGCTACGCCATCTCCTGGCCCCTAAGTCATAATATGTGATGTTGGCGAATGAATGAATGCCCCTGTAGAGGTCACTATTGCTACAGAACAAATGGCTTTCTCCTCTTTTTAAAAAAAAAAATAAAATAAAATAAACAAAGAAAAATATGAGGAGAAAACATCTAATTTTAATCTGTTTAAGTATCATCATGGGATAGGGTGAGGGACAACATTAATCCTGTGTCATAATGTTAAATTCTGGATGAAGTACCCAAGTGTTTCATTTGAAATTTAAGCTAAGGAGGAGCAAATTTTTATTAAAGGAAGTCCAGGTGTTCCTACAAGTGTCTTATTCACTCACCTATGGTTAGCAGCTTGTTTGGGGAGGTATTTTGCTGAAAGAGAGAATGGTGGAGGAATAAGGGAATATTTATTGAGCACATACTATGTACTCCAGGAAATTTAACAGGTAACATCTTGTTAAGCTTTTATAACATTTTCTTGAAGTAAATGTTATTGTTCACATTTTACCAACAAAGAAATGAGACTTAGTGAGGTTCACTAAATATTCTAACTTCACACACCATTAAGTGGCTAAGTAGGTATTCAGACTTTGGACTTAAGAACTTTCAATAACATTCACTGCCTTTTCACTACAAAACTCCCAAGTACTGCCTTTCTTTCCCTCAATACCTTTGGCTCTACCTCTTCACATTGACCTAGATTTCATACTGGAGACACACAAAATAAGAATTCAAGTAGATCGCAAGTGAGTGGTCAAACACAGAGGGGTTGTGCTCCACTGATGTGGAACATGACTTTTGAAGTCATATAAACCCAATTGCATTATTTTTATTTATTTGTTTGATGTGGGTTTTTTTTGGTTTGTTTTTTGTTGTTGTTGTTGTTTTGCCATAGAGCACATGCACTCAACAGAGAGAAAGACAGAGAGAAAGAGAAAGAGAGTAAGAGAAATCACTCCCCAGGGGAGATGGCCATACTGCAATCCCTTCGTCTCCATTCTCCTCTCAGGATTTTGAGCATGAAAACACATGCGCCTGGTGTGTTTTTCAAGCTGCTGGGTCTGGACTTGAACTGTGCAGTTGGCCATGTGGGATCCAGCCGCCGTAACCTCCATGCCACCTGCTGCCTCTCTGATGCTATTCTTATTTGTTTGGAACTATCACTTACTATCAATAATCCTTATGTAAAATTATATAGTGCTCTTTTAAGAATTAAATGAGATATTGGGGCCTGCAGGTGGCATGGTGGTTAAAGTGCTGGATTCCCCCATGACTGACCATGGTTTAAGTCCAGGACCTGGTGACTTGCTTTCTTGCTTTCTCTTTCTCTCTCATCAAATAAAAAAATGCTGGAGAAACACACACACACACACACACACACACACACACACACACAGAGAGAGAGAAAGAGAGAGAGAGAGAGAGAGGGAGAAATTATCTCCCCAGTGGGGATGGCCATGTCATAATCCCTTCTCCTTCATTCTTCTCTTGGGATTTTGGGCACACACCCACATGTGCCCAGTGTGATTTTCAAGTCTCTAGCCCTGAGACTTGGGCCACAAGTTAGCCATGTGGTATCCAACCACCTTGTTACTTCTAAGGAAAATGTCTTGAATGTTCCTTCAAGGCCTGGTCCAATCACATGGTACACCACTTCTCACAAATTCCTTTCTGCCTTCTTTACCACTTGACATAGGTTGTGTGTTTGATGCCTTCTAACTCATAGAGCTTTAGCGGTTTAAGGAAGTAATTTATTTCATCCCCTCATTTTACAGATAAGGAAGTGACAGCATCCCCAAATTGTGTATGTTATAAGCCTGCAATTAGTCTGTTGTAGAACCAGAGAAAGAACCCAAGTTTCCTAATTCTCCATCTTGTCTGCCCCTTTTTAAAACTATATCATGCTCCCTTATAAGCTTCTACCACTAGGCTGAGCATAAACCAACAGGATGTAAAATGTTGCAAGCCAGATTTCACAAAAGTCCAAGGTGCAGCCTAAAGGATCTGTGCCAAAGTGGGGGAGAAATTATTTTGCTTTGCTGTCAGTAAAGATTTCCTATAAATGTAGCAAAGTTTGTCACTGGTATTTAATTTGGATCATTTTCCTACCGCTCACTGCAATAGTTAATCATCGCAGATCTTTACCTCTCCAAGGCTGAGGTCCCTTGAAATAGCCCCAACCTTTTCTAGAAGCCCAGTGATGCCTTCATCATGGTGTTGGATAACATGGCAGCTGTAGCCTCTAACTGCTCCTTCCCAGGTCTCTCCAGGGATGCGGTACATGTTGGATGTAATAGCAATGACTCTTCCTCCCTTCTGCTTGGACAGAGGGATTGATATGGAGTTAGAACAGATCTCTGTGATATCCATGCTTAGGGTTTTTCTCATCCCTAAACTAGTCCAAATGTCCCATTTAGACTTGGTTTATTTGGTCATGCTTAGAATTCCTTTAACCAACAAATGTAGCCTCTGGACAAAATTCAGGGATGGAAGTGAGTCTGTATGAGTCCATTCCAGACTTTCCCCCTTCAGTTTGTCAGAGGAAGATCATTTCCTGGAGGGAAACATCTCATTCCTTTTTAGCCTGGCCAGGTTGGCACAAATGCTCTTTCTATCCACCCTCTGTGTTTCATTTCTGGAACCACACAAGTGCACAATCAGACATGCCTGTGGGACAGACCCCCCCCCCCCCCCCAATAAACAGTAGATGCATCCTTCACTTACTCTGTCCTGGGTAAATAAGTGAATGAATGAACAAATGAATGGATAGATGGGTGAGATGCAGCAGTCTTTATCCAGAGGAGTATGAGAGTCAGCAGTCAGACGAACTCTTCACTATGGGGCAAATTTCAGCCCTTGCAGAGATAGACATTTGACTCCAGGAAAGAAGGTAGCAGGGAACGGAGTGTAGCTCATGCAGGCTATGTCCAAGGCAGAAAAGCCATATTCCATGTTTGATGCTTGCCATCCTACCCAACTGAGTTTACATGCCACTGACTTTAAATAACGAGGCTGTGGAAGATAAAACAACTAAATCCTCATACCAAATGGTTTCTATCCAAATTTGGAGCAAAAATTCCCCTAACAGGGAATATCACTTCCCATGCCATAATTTGGAATGTGACTTTAAAAGAGAAATACTGAAGAAAAAAGAGAGAGAGAAAAAAAAATACTGGTGGGATATTTGAGAATTAACCCAAAGAGCCATGAGTTACTGGTATCTACACAGGGGGAGGGGATATAAGAAAAGGGTCCGTGGGGAGAAGAGGGGGCATAACCCTGAAAGAGCAAAAGACCTTTGCGCCTAGAACTCGATTCTTAGAGTTGAATGAGACAGCATTGCTGGTGACTGATGTCTGAATAGGCACTATATGGATTTGTACAAAGAGAAGAAAATAATCTTCAGTTGTAAAAATATCTTTGGTCTTCATAAGGGTGATATACTCCCCCATGTTTCTGTCAGGTGGTTTTGCTATAAACGATTATTCTTGGACTAATGGAAAAATTTCCTTTTATAGTGATTGTACATTTTCCCAGATTATCAGTGTAGCATGCAAAATCCCACAACTTCAGAAATTCAAAAGATCAAAGGCAGAGAGGCCACTGGGGTCTTTAGACTCACCACACACTTGAACAATGGTTTGGCTACCTAAAGTCTCGTTAACGACAACAAGAAAGTATACTTTCATAATTATTAAATGGCACTGTGAGTACTGATATGCATTCCTAATTCTTGCGTTAAATATTCCTGTTCTTATTGGCAATAAAATTCAGATTGCCTCCATATGATTAAAACATAGGCCAATAGAGTTTGGAGCTTGTTTAGTCAATATTAACTGCAGTAGTGTTGAGCTGATTCTCTGTTTCAAATGACAGACAGAATCATCAAATAAATCCAAAAATATTTATTAGGATGGCTTCTGAATATATAGAGTGTGGTTCATGATACAGACTCAGTAATTTCCTAGAGGATGGAGAAAACTTTTTTCCATCTGTGTAACTCCCTTTGTAAGTGGCACATGGTAGTGTCCTAGAAAAAGTTTTTGGGGGTGCAAGAAAAATGAATAACTTTGAGCATATAGATTTGAAAGTAAGGATCGCTAATTATTTAAACATAACAAAATTCAGATAAGGCCAACAAATTGGCCATCAATTTAGAACTTCAGTACCATTTTGTTAGAGATCTGATTTGTACATATTCAACAAATATATATTGAGTTCTTACAATGTGCCAGGCACTGGGAATATTAATAATAATAATAATAATAGGATGATCTAGTCCTTGTCTTTCAGCAGGTCACAGTCCACTAGAAGAAACAAACATGTAAACAAATAACAGCAACATTCAATAGCAAGGGTGACCTCTGAGCGAAATGAGCGGGAACAGGGCAGAGAAACACATTTGAATCACTCCTTTCACTTTGCAGGAATTAGGCAGCAGGTTTCCTATGGAAGGAGAGGGTGTGCTCATTATTCTCAGGAGTTTATACCTCTCACACATATTTTTAGCAGTTTAGTTTTTTTGTTGTTGCTGTAACAGCACAGCAGTTGTGCTGTGCAATTTTTCCTAGTCCCTTGAACTATAAATAAAGGCCTATGGTTTGTGACATCCAAAATATCCTGCTGATTTGCTGGCCTGTGGCTCAGGAGTCCCCTTCTGCCTCCTATGCTCCAAAAGCTCTGGCTTCTAAGTTTTGCTGCACACCAGGGACAGTGGTCTCATTCCTGACTTTTTCTTAAAAGATCAAAACCACAATCATAAAAAAAAAAGAGAGAGAGAGAGAGAGAGAAAGAAAAAAAAAAAAAAAAACAACCGGATTCTTGGAATCCTAGTAACCCCTTTCAGGTGTAGTTCTTTGGAAAAAATATGGTCTGAGGAAGGGAATGTGCCACAGTAGAGCAGTAATGCTTTTTGTTTCTGGTTTCATGTCTGGTGCTGGCTGAATTTTAGTTCATAAGGAATGGCAAAGCAGACCCATAGTTTCCAGCCTTTATTTACTTGTGAACCTGCCAGAATGCAGGATGGAGAAAGTGACTATCAGAAGGTCAGATCCCTTTTTCCCTCCCCTCTAAGTATGCACAAGGAGATAACCAAATGTTTGTTTTTTTGTCACAGCCTAAGTTTGGATACATCTACGTGACTAGAAGCAACTAAATTCAAATCCTATTTCAAAACAGAGGCTCACCTGGACTGCTTTAAACTATTCTCAATAGCCTAAGACAGCATTAAAAATAGACTCATCCACCTCGTTAGATAGGGTGAGTGCATACCCACAAATGATCTTTGATCTGTAGTAATTGGAACAGAAGAGTAAGTGATTCTCCTACAATTTTGCATTACATTTCTTAACTTCTCCCCTGGAAAATTTAATGAATCTCTCAAATATGAACCAAATTTTTTCTTCGTAACAAATCATACATGAGAATGTTGATTAGATTCAGGATTTTACGTTATACCTAAAGGAGGAAGATATCCATCTCCTAAATAAATTCAGGAATGCCAATTATGCAGTAATAATAATGACAACAGAAATAATCTCTACCATTTATTTAGGCCCATATAGTAGTAGAACCACCTATAGTAACTGTTACTATGTTAGTTACAACTAATTTAGAATTAATTATATGCCAAGGACTAGGGTAAATCCTTTTAGTGTATTTTAGGCTGAATGACAATCTTTTGAGAAGAGCATTTTATCCATGTTCTCCAGAAGTCAGAGCAGCAAGTTATTTCTCCTTAAGCAAAAGTTAGGCCCTTTCCCATCTACCGCGAAAGATCGTATTTGTCACCTTCATGCTAGACCTGGGCACGTTATTCAGTGTTCTATTATTATAATCTCATTTGATTCTTAAGACAAGCCCAAGAGTCAGGTAGAATCCATATCACTGGTGGGAACAGGATTCAGGTCTCAATGAGTGGGGTTTCCAAATCTGAGCCCATTGCATGTTTAACTGATTTCCTGTAGAAGATACTAAGATATAGAGGACCCAAAGTGGGCATTTTATAGGCATAGAAATAAATGATTCTGCACAGTTTTTTTTAATCATATTTCATAATTGGTATAGACTTGCAGTTAAGGGCATCAGCTTTGATTGCCTGAGAAACACACTGGGCCCATGCATGTGTGTGCTTCAGATCCCGACAGGATGGAAGAATGGAGAAGAAACTGAGGCATGATCACAGTCCATGGTGGCAGATGGGTGCTTTCTTTTTTCTCTCTCTGTCTCTTGTAAGCATGTGCACCCTCTGATAATTATAAATAAATACATAAACAGTCTTGAATAAAACTTATCTACATTTATATATTGACTCTTTTTTTGAAAAATAATTATTTATTTAATATTATTTATTTTTACTATTTTTAAGATTTGCCATAGGGCACATACACTCACCAGAGACAGACAGAGAGAAAGCTGCCAGGTCTAGGATTCAAACCACAATCGGCCATGTGAAAGTACAACACCTTACCCACCATTCCACCTGCTGGTGCCTATTCATTGATTCCTTTTTTTTTTTTTTTTTTTGAAGAATTATTTACTTATTTAATTCAATTTGTTATCATTATTTTTTAATTTAGCCAGACAGAGACAGAGAGGGAAAGTAAGAAAGCAAGCCACCAGGTCTGGGCCCAGAACCACAGTTGGCCATGTGGGACCAGTGCCTTTAACCACCGTCCCACCTGCTGGCCTCATATGGATTCTTTAGTTGAATGTTTTTTTGATTGTTATGCCATGATGGAGTGCCTCTTGGCTATTGCGTCAGCCTTTAGAATTCTTCCTCTTAGAACCCAGAGCAGAGGCTCCCATCACAGGCTTTTATATCCTTGGAACAAGGCTGAAAATTTTATACCAACTGTAGAGCCATGGTATGAAAAACCTATTCAAGCATTTCAAATATGAACTTCATCATAAGGTAAAATTAAGAGCCATTTATTTTCTATCAAAAGCACCATAAACAACTCCATACCTCACAGTAAATCAGGAAGCCATGTTGCCAAGGAAGGTACTGGGCCTTCTAGTTTGGCCGCTGGAGCTGTTTCAAAAGCTGCTGGATGACCTCCAAAGGCCCCTTCCAATTCAAAAAACTCCCTTGCTTTTCAGCAAGTCATGACGAATAACCAGGTCTTAGGCAACCCAATCTATGGACATCTGCAAAAGAGCAATCTGTTCCAGATCACTAAGAAAATGACCAAGCCTAGTACTTAGTTGAAATATTGTCCAGAAAATGTTGGAGGTGGGGGATGTGAGGAAGAGGGAACAAATGTCTCAACAGGAATTTTCACCTAAAAATAATGCAACAATTAACATGAGCAAGAAAGGAATGCTAAAGAGGTAGATATTCTGCATATACAGACTGACATGCTCTAGCATTGTTGATACCAGCTCCCATCATCAGATGCTAACTAATTTATTGAGGTGTATCTTTTAGCAATGTAACATCTTTCCAGTTTTCTATCAACATTAATTCTACTTCATTCTATCCATTCATTCAATAAGCACTTACTGTGCCCCTTGTGTGTGTGTCAGTCACTCTGCCAAGCTCTGGAAAATCCTAGAGGATCGAATCTATAGGATTCATGCCCCCATAGAGCCAACTATTCTGGCAGAGGATAAAAAATAAACAAATAAATAATAAACAATTATGTCAGTTTGTATGTAGAAAATAGCTTGAATATTATTTCTGATTGGGCAGGCAGGACAATTTCCTTTGAGGAAATGACAAGTCAGAAGAAGCCAATTAAAAAGCCAGTTATAAGAGGCAGGGAAAAGAACAAGCACAAAATCTCTGGGCCAGGAAAGGCATGATGGACCAGTGCCTTAACTATCAAGCCACGTGTTTTCTAGAAGACAAATGTGTTCAGATCTTAGTAAGCAAATGACAGTGGAACAATTTCAGGTGGAAACGTAAGCCAGGTCCAGATACTCTATAGGGCTATAGCCATGATAAAAAGCTCTAATGTATTCTATATGAATGTTATTGTGTATTACAACAAAGGTTGAGTACAACATCCAATAATACACGAAGAGCATATGATAATACATGAAATCTATCTTCAGATAAATGCTCTTAAAATACAGATGTAATTATAACACTTTCCTCTTCACTAAATAAAATGGAAAGTCTTTAGCTTTGAGGGAAGTCTTTTTCCATCCAACTATACAAACATCTCTTCCACCTCCTGCTATGTGCTCCATGAGCAAATCGCCTTCTACCAATTGAACATGCGTTGTGTTTTCCATGCTCATTGCCCTCCTTCCTCTTCCTCTTCCTCTTCCTCCTCCTCCACCCTGACATCCATCTGTTGAAATCCTACCCATCCTTCCAGACCCAGCTTAAAGGCCACCTGTTTCAGCAAAGCCTTTCCTTTTCCCTCTGCCAGAATTTAGCTTTCCTTCCTCAATCCTCCCAAAAGACTTCACACCTCTCATAGTGCTCACCACACTTCACCTGGAACTGTACCTATTTATGCACTCCACCACCCTCTATGAGTACAACCTACTAAAGTTCAGCTAGATGGCAATTATATTTTCATGGTCATATATGGTGCCTCATCTAAACAATTCATCCTTAGGTTCCAGAGAAAAAAGTAGATGCTGAGAAAGTAACATAAAGAGAATATAATGTGGGAAACTAAAGGCCAGCATGGTAGTTAAGGTGCTGAATTCCCACATGGCCAACCATGGTTCTAGTCCTGAGCCCAGCAGCTTGAAATTCATGTTGGGCATGCTGAAAATCCCAGGAGGACTGCAGTGTGATTATACCCCAAGGGTGATGTCTCCTTTCCCTCTCACTGTATAGAAGGCACTGTCTCTCTGGTGAGCACATGTGCCCTATGGTTAAAAACAAACAATCAAGATAGATAACTGTGGTAAACTAAACAACATTATTAAATAAATAACTATGCTTTGAAAATACCTCAAATACTCTATATTTCAAGGTTTGGGTTTCCTAAAGTGAATTCTGGCAACAGATTCATCTCAGCACAACCTTAATTTGGACCCATTAGTGTAATTTTATACAGGTGCAACTGTCTAGTTAAGACAACATAGGCTCTGGTACAGGCTCTATTTCTTTTCTTTTTTAAATCCTTTTAAATTTAAATTTAATCTTTGTACATCTTTACAGCATACAATATTCGATTTTTCGAAGTGTTCATGCATTGCAGGTCAATCAAGTCAAATATATTACCACACATATTATCCTTAACAGATAATTTTCCATTCTTGTATCTGTTGTTTTCTTTCTTCTTTTCCTGATCCCCTCCTTCACACCCACCACTGTCTACCCCTTCTATAACATCTCTGGTTGCCATCTTTGCTGTTATATCTTTCAATATTTTAACTTCTGCCATATAGTGCAGAAATTCAATATATATGAGCATGGACATAAAACGTCTGTCTTTCACAGTCTGGTGCTTTGCTTAGCATTAAGTCCTCTATATTCATCCACTTTATATCAAATGACAGTTTTTTATGGCTGAGTAGTATTCCATAGTGTATATATGTCACTTTTTTCAATATAATCATCCATTCTTGGACATTTGGGTTGATTCCATGTCTTAGCAATTGTGAATAATGCTGCAGTAAATATGGATGTGTCAAGTGTCTTTCTAACTGAGTTTTTTTTCTCTGCTTTGGGTAAATACTCAGAAGTGGTATTACTGGGTAATATGGTAGTTCTATTTGTAGGTTTTGAGGAGTCTCTACATTGTTTTCCACAGTAGTTGTACTAATGTACATTCCCACTAGCAGTGAAAGAGTATTTCCCCTTTTCTTCCTTTTCTTTTCCTTTTTTTTTTTAACCACAAAAGACACAAAATAGTCCAGTGGGGCGAGGTGGGGAGTCTCTTAAGCAAATAGTGCTGGAAGAACTGGATATCCACCTGCAGAAAAATTAAACTAGACCCCTATCTCCCAATAACAAAAGTCAACTCAAAATGGATCCAAGACCTAAATGTAAAGCCTTAAGCTATAAAAATACTGCTTAAAAACACAGGGGAAGCTCTTGGGAACATTGGAATAGGTAAATATTTTTTTTAAATAAGACACCTAAAGCATAGACAATAATCCCAAAAATAGACAAGTGGGAATACATCAGGCTAAAAAAGCTTCTACCCAGCAAAGAAAACAATAATAAGAGTGAATAGACAGCACTCAGAATGAGAGAGAATATTTGCAAACTATGCTTCAGATAACCAGACTGATAACCAGAATTTACAGGGAACTCAAGCAACTTATCAGCAAAACAAATAAACAAAAGCCAAATTTAAAAAATGGGCAAATGACATCAATAGACAACTCTCTAAGGAAGATATACGAATGGCCAAAAGCATATTGAAAAATAGTCAACATCCCTTATCATAAGGGAAATGCAAATCAAAACCACAGTGGGATACCACTTAACCCCAGTCAGAATGGCTATGGTTCAAAACACAAAGAATAAGTTCAGGCTCCATTTCTAACTGACTACCTGACCTTGTAAAAATAAATAAATAAAAATAAAAGAAATTCTTAAACTCAAATAGTTTGCAATTTTTCCATATGAAAAATAAGGATAGCCTTAACTGTTCTGCTTCCCTGCAAATATGTAAGATGTCACATAAAGCAAGAAAAGTTCTTCCATTTGATGGCTAGATGGATTCCTACAATACTTCTGCAACAGCAAGCACAAGCCACAGACTCAGAATCTCTGCTGTTGAAATAAACAGAATAGGGACCAGCAGTTGGTGTAATGGCTATGTCGCTGGACTCCCATATAGTCGACCATGGTTCGAGTCCCGTACCCGGTGGCTTAAACTCACACCGGGCATATGTACGTGCGTGCCCAAGATCCCAAGAGGAGAATGGAGAAGAAGGGATTGTGGCGTGATCATCCCCCCGGGGGGTGATTTCTCACTTTCTGTCTCTGTCTCTCTCTTTCTTTCTGGCGAGTGCATGCACCCTATAGCAAATAAATAAATAAATAAATAAATAAACAAACAAATAAACAAACAAACCTACAAAAACCTCTCCAGAAAAAAAAAAAGAAAGAAAGAAAGAAACAGCATAATAGGTGCTTAAGCTTGGGTATCCCCAGAAACAGACACTGAGCCAAAGATTCAAGAGCAAGCAGTATAGTGGGAAGTGCAAGGAGCAAGGATTGGAGATAGAAGAAATGACTATGGAATGGAAGGCCGTCAATAAAGGGTACATTTTAAGCCAGCAATCATGGGGGCAAATGGCTCTTAATCCAGTAGGACAGCACTTTAAAACATCGCAAAACACACACCTCAGCCTTACCCTTGCCTACAAGTGGAAGAACAGAGAAATTTACACCTCTCACCTGTCAAACATTACCTAATGAGTGTCCTTGGGAAGACCTGAGCACCCAGGTACTTCCAGCTCTCTGTATAAGCAGGTATGGTGGACTATGGGTGGTAATTTGACAGCAGTCCTCCATCAAAGAAGAAGGTACTGACCTTGAAAGACAAGTTGGAGTGTACAGAAATGGTAAGGAGATGGAAGGAAGATGGCAGAGCTCTGATAACTTCTGTTTCACCAGGCTTTCATGTCAGGCAAAAGATCAGAGATCATGCTACCTGAGTGTGTTCAAAATTGACATCATAGGTAAAGTATGTTTTCATAATAAAGAAAGAAAATTAAGCATTATGCAGTATATTTGGACTAATAAGGATGTCATTTATTAGAATGTATCTTGATGTCATTTATTAGAATGTATCTTGCAGCCAGCAGGTGGCATGTTGGTTAAGGCACTGGAGTCCTACACAGCTGACCCCCGTTCGAGTCCCAGATCTGTCAACTTGAAAATCATGCTGAGTGTGTGTATGTGTGCATGTCCAAAATCCCAAGAGGAAAATGAGAAGGGATTGTGGTGTGACCATCCCCCCAGGGGGTGATTTCTTGCTTTCCCTTTCTGTATCTCTCTCTGTCTCTCTCCAGTGAGTGGATGTGCTATATGACAAAAAAACTAAAAAAAAAAAAAAAAAAAAAAAAAAAAAAAAAAAAAAAAAAAAAAGAGGGAAAGAGAGAGGGAGAGAGAGAGAGGGACCAGTAGGGCCAGTAGATGGTGTAATGTTACATCACAGGACTCTTACATAGTCAATCGCTGTTCAAGTTCTGAACCCGGTGGCTTAAAACTCACACCAATCTTGTGTGTATGCGTGCCCAAGATTCCAAGAGGAGAATGGAAGAGAAGGGATTGCAGTGGGCTATCCCCCAATTGGGGGGGGGGGGGGGTGTGATTTCTCACTTTCTGTCTCTCCAGTGAGCACATGTACCCTATAGCAAAAAATCTCTCTAAAAAAAAAGAATGTATCTCAACCAAATCTAATAAATCTATAAATTATATTTACATAATGTAACATAAAACAGCTAATGAAAACAATGTGTTAAAAATTATTTATTTACATGGAAGGATGCTCACACACTTGTGAAACACAAGTAAAATTTTTTAAAAGAAGCATGTGTACATAAACATGTGTAACATACTAGAGGAAAATATTTACACAACCAGTGTAAATTTTAACAGGAATTATATTTCAGCGGTAGGCTTCACAGTGATTTTATCTTTCTGCTGATTTATGTTTTCTCTTTTTTCTCTAATTGATCTGTTTGGCTTCAAAAGACTTAACTTCAGAATAGAAAAACATAGGGAACCAGGAGTTAGCGTAATGGCTATGTCGCTGGACTCCCACGTAGTCGACCGCGGTTCGCGTCCCGGACCCAGTGGCTTAAAACTCACACCGGGCGCGTGTGCGTGCGTGCCCAAGATCCCGAGAGGAGAATGGAGGAGAAGGGATTGCCGCTTGACCATCCCCCCTGGGGGGTGATTTCTCGCTTTCTGTCTCTATGTCTCTCTCTCTCTGTCTGGCAAGTGTACGTGCCCTATAGCGAAAACCTCTCTAAAAAAAAAAAAAAAAAAAAAAAAAAAAAAAAAAAAAAAGAATAGGAAAACATAGTCAGACCTGAGGGTAGAATCAGTCAAATAATCCTACTACAGAATAAAAATCAATTTGATCCAGAAATGTCTACACCATATGTCATACGTATTTCCAAAAACTCTCCACTGATTGCTTTGGTGCCTGAGATATATTTAATCTTCTCCTCATTTTGCCACAGTTTCTCATTTTCCATTTTAATTCACTTTCAGAAGATTAGAACTGAATAGAACCCTGGATGGGCATCTTCAAACATGTGGTTTCTTTGCCAGGGGCATCTTAAGTAGGAAGAGATCTGATAAAGAACTGAAATCAAGTCTTTGGACTTCATTCTTGAAAAGTCATCTTATTAATTGTGAGATAAATGCTCTTTCAGCTCTCTTCGAAGGAAACCACAGAGGTACAGGGATGAACCTAACTGACCCCAATTCTGGATTCTCTGCACACAATTACTATGCACATATTTCTGTTTGGGCTTGAGAGTCTGGCTCATGTGTCTCCACTCAGCTCTTCTCCTGAGGCCTGCCTCCTTCCTTATATCCCAGTATCAGGTCCTGGGTATCTTCTCTGTTAATACACTTAGTCAGGGACAAGTTTCTGTACTTAGAGAATTCACTAAACACAGAGGAGGCATGAGTAAGAGAATTATCGCTTTAAGCTCACTTAGTGAGAAGTCTTTCTAAAGATCTATTTGTCCTACATGGAGTCATCATCCATTTCTGCTCAGTAGTGATCAGGAGAAAGTCAAATTAGATTAATTACCTAGAATAAAAATGGACTTGTACTTTTGCTAGTAATGAATTCCTAGTCCAGGGAGCTTTACAAGTATTAATAGCATACTCGTTCTTGGCAGATGATAGTCATTAGTGAGCAAGTAACTCTATCCTCCAGAGATGATTTAGCTTTGTCACTATGTAGTAATCTTTGTCTTAATATTATGTTGAAGCAAAGAAAAATTCCCTTTAAGTCTGCTTGTGAAGCATAACAGTTTCTAGAGTAAGTCATAGAAAAACCTTTTTTGCTCTAATTGTGCATAGGTTTTGTTTGCATTTTTTTAAATGTGGGTTTTGAATTAAATATTCTTTTTATTGAGGGCCCAAATAAAAGAATTGTTGTGAGGAGGAGCTCATTCGATGCAAACCCCTTTCACATACGCATGCTTCCTCCTTCCTACTCATCTTAACTTGGTGTTCTTCAAACCAAGAACTAACCTTATTCATGGATAGAGTAGGTTACCAAGCATCCAGTGTGAATTCTTGAGGAAGTCTTCCACCAGCTAGGGATTTGGTTTCTTCAATCCCCAAATTGCAGTCTGTGCTTCTCCCTGGGAGAAATGAGTATATCCTACCAACATTCGCACTAAAATTTTAACTCTTTGCTCACGGCTAAGTTGCAAATGACAATAATGGTTATAGAAGAAAATTAACAGGCAGCCCTCACAGTGCCTGACCCTGGCAGGATCATGTTCCTGGGAGCGTGTGCCTCTTCAAACTCTGCACTTTGTACACCTCCCTGCATCACCCTAGTCCTGGCTCTCCTATGTAGGTTATGCATACAGTGCACTTTTACCCACATTGTCTAATTCAATTCTCGCTTATGAATAAACTTCTTGTTCAAACTTAGGAAGCACAACAAATGCAATGACACCCTCCCCTAAAATTTATAAGGACCTTGAATTTTCATATAAAGGTCTTCAAACTAATAGATAGACTGGGACCCAGAGCTTCATTCTCTTCCCCCTCCCTCCCGCCAGATGGAAGGGAAACCACAAAATCAGGAATGAATGGGAAGGAGAATAGCAGTAATCACAAACACTACAGTTCTCTTTCCTTATTCTTGTTCCAGCCCTGTGTAGGGAGGGAGACAGTCACCCCTCCAAAGGATTCAACTGGCAGAGGGCAGCTTTGGAAATAGATATGACACAGAATAAATCAGAGGTGAGCAGGATGGAGGGAGAAAGGGAAGGGAAGAAGGTGATCTGGGAGCTAGAATTTATGTAGAGCACATTATGGTCATCACAGCCAAGTATGATAATTGCCATGTAAAAGAGAATTCAAATCCTGTTGGAGGAATGCAGCAATACCTGTGAAAAAGCACTGTTTTCAGGTAGCTCTGGTGTCCTAAGAGGCATGAATAACGAATCGTAACAAAGTTTGCTTACAAAGAAAGAGTAGTAACTTATGATTAGTTGTTTGGCACGTCTTTATTTTTTTTTCTAAATAATGTCTACATCTTTATGTGGTGGAATAATTCTGACATTTACTCAGACTGAACATATTCTCTTTTGCTTCCTTTTTCCTCCCTGAGATTAACGCAGACTATGCCAGAAAAGCAACATTTTTTGCAATTATGGATTATTTCCAAAGTGTCACATTCCAGAAATTGTGCTTTCAAATGGTGATTTGATGCAATTATAGATTACAAGACAATGTACAGGTAGATACAGGAAATGAATTTTTTAGAGCTCACCCAGACAAAACAAATCCCTAACAGCCCATAAAGGGCAATTGTCATCACTATCAAAATACAAAAGGTGTGATAAGGAGGAGAAAAAAAAAAGTAAGGGTTTTTAGTAAAGCATATCTCAAGTGAGAAAAAAATATCAGCAATAGAATCTAGAAATAGCTTTCTGAGAAGTAAATTTGCCTAGCTTTTATTTGTTCTTTTGGAATGCAAAAGCTATATACTTTATGAAAAAAAATATTTGATCTTTGGATCAAAGAGGAGAAAAAATATATAACAGATTTCTTAATAAAATGCTATTTAAATCAGAAAATAAGAATCCAATAGTTTTTACTCTTATAATGAAGTACAGCGGCGGTTGTCAAATGTGGTTCCCTGCCTGGCATCAGCAGCAGCATCTGAATACTGGTTAGAAGGACAGCGTCTCATCCCTCATCCGAGGTCCTGGGGCAGACATTCTAAGGATGGAGCCCAGGATCCTGTGCTCACTTAGCCTTCTGGTGGTTCTGAAGTTTGAGAACCACTGTATTGCAGAATTGCTTTGCAGGCTCCAGGTGAATATCTGCTGAAGGGTTGACTAAATTATGAATATAAATACTTAATGTTGGAGAGCCACCATAATAAAACTCTCTTTTTCAATTATTGTACTCTATAATCAACATCTCTTTAAATATGAAAGGCAGTCTGTACTGAAAGTTTGATATGGGCCTGCTGGTGGCGAGGTAGTTAAGGCAGCTGGATCCCACATGGCCAACCATATGGTTCGAGTGAGTCCCAGACTCATGGGCTTGAGAAGAATGCCAGGCATGTGTGCGTGTGTACCTGAAGTCCCAAAAGGTGAGTAGAGGAGAAAGGACTGCACCATGAGCATCTCTTACAGGGGGTGCTTTCTCACTTTCCCTCGCTCTGTCTCTCTCCAGCAAGCACACATGCCCTCTAACAATTTTTTTTTAAATTGACGTTAAAATCCATATTTAGAAAACAGCTATTTAGATATGCAAATCAATAGGTACAGACAAGTTTAACTCGAAGTACACAGAAAGATCAATTCTTAGATATAAGAATATTTCATACTGAACATTTGTTTCTAAATTTTAAGCAATAAAGTTCAGAAAAAGATTTCTTTTAAATAAAGTTGTTTATTAATGCTATGACTTAACTAAAAAGTTATTAGCTTTAAAAATTATTTTAATTGGGGCCAGCAGATGGTATAACGGCTATGTCACTGGACTCCCATGTAGTCGACCATGGCTTGAGTCCCGGACCTGGTGGCTTAAACTCACGCCAGGCATGTGTAGTTGCGTGCCCAAAATCTCAAGAGGTGAATGGAGGAGAAAGGATTGCGGCATGGCCATCCCCCCGGGGGGTGATTTCTTGCTTTCTGTCTTTCTGTCTCTGTCTTTCTGGCAAGCACACGCTCCGTCTCTCTGTCTTTCTGGTGAGTGCCCCTATGGCAAAAACCTCTCAAAAAAAATTTACTTTAACTATCTCAGTTTGAAGCTATAGAACTCTATATAAACTTTTAGATGAGTGTCATTGCTACTTTAGATATTTGAACTTAATAACTACAATCTTCTGAGAGTTTATCACATATCAGGCTCTGCTAACCTTTAATAACAGCCATAAGTGTATTAGTAACTGTTTTTGCATTTGATAACTGAGACATAGGTTTAGTATCTGACTCAAAATCACATAACTACTTAACAGCATAACTGGGTTACAAAACTAGGATATCATATTTGAGTTTATGCTCTTCAGTAAAAGTCCACACCCTCCACTATTCCAGTTTCTTAAATACAAATGTTTATGAATGCCAGACAATATCTTGAATATGTTGCAATTAAATCTTGCACAGAAGGTTATATTTGCAGTAGTAATTAACAAGTTAAGGCAAGTGTTTCCATAAATATTTTGTCAAAGCAAGACATCAATTATAGGACAAAATTGTCTGTCATGGCGCTGGTCAGGCCATCAGTGAGGTGGTGGACTGAGAGTTTTGGGACAGGTGGCCCCGAAAGGGTTTCTCAGGTAGGGTTCAGGAATAAGGTGAAACAGAGGACGTGGTGGCCCAACAGCCTGCAAGTCTGCATGGAGAGCATTCACGAGGGACAAAGTCTTGCATTTTGAAGAAAATTTAAGATTCAGCAAAATTATAGGAAATTATTATGGAAGGAAAAGAAGGCTCAAACATCACAGGACTCCCAATTCACAGATCGATGCCCAGATCACCTGAAACATCTCTGTTTAGCTGAAGAAGAAAGACTCAAGAAGCAACTAAGAAAAGTTGACAAGCCTTTGTTAGAAGAAGTTGATCAGCTTTTGCCTGAAGAACAATGTAGCACTGACCAGGCTTGGTCTAACGGTCAGTGTAGTGCTCGCCAGCCTCAGCCAGAAGAACAGTGTAGACAACCAGTAAACTCCATTACAGTTCCAAAGAAAACATCAAATCAGAAAGCACAAGAAGAATATGAACAGGTACAAGCTAAGCGTGCTGCTAAGAAACAAGAATTTGAGAGAAAACAAGAGATAGAAAAGGCTCAAAGGCTCTACAAAAAAAAAAAAAAAAAAAAAAAAAAAGAAAGAAAATGGAAGTGTTCAAAATATTGAGCCAAAAGACTAAAAAGAGCCAGCCAAACTTGAATTTACAAATGGAGTCTCTTCTTCAAAAAAAAAAAAAAAAACAAGAAAAAAATAAATCAGACCTTTTGTCTTTCGGGGTAAAATATCTGCTGAATGTCCTTTGGATTCTTTTGTATATGTAATGGATGACTTATAACAATGACATTTGTTAACATTCACTAGATTACTAAATTATACTATTTCTAAAATACCCTAATATTTTGTCTTTATAAAATAAAATTTTCTATGTATGCTCTACAAAAAAAAAAAAAAAGCAAGATATCAATTATTTAAACAAGAACTGGCATCTCGATCAGGCATGTGAGCAAGTGAAAATATTAGTTGATTGTCATATGAAGAAAAAAGGTTGTGAAAATTTGAGCCATTTTTATTTCAAACAGGTTGGGAAATTTAATAAAATCCGAACATGCTATTCACGTTTCATCCTTGTGTACCAATTACTGTGAACTATGTTAGTATCAACATGCACTTTTTGTTTTGTTTTTGCTTTTGGTTTTGGTTTTTGCCACAGAGCACGTGCACTTGTCAAAAAAAGACAGAGAGAGAGAAAGTGAAAAACCACTCCCTAACAGGGATGGCCATGCTGCAGTCCCTCCTCTCCATTCTCGTCTTAGGATTTTGAACATGGGGGCACACATGCTCCAGGTCTGGGACCCAGACTGTGGTGAGCCATGTGGGAATCCAGAGCCTTAACCACCATGCTACCTGCTGGCCCCCTGGCATGTACTTTTTCATGTTTTAAATTTGCTCCAATTTTAGTATCTTGGAGAGGACACTACATTTCTAAGAAACATTTGGCTTTAGATTTATGTACCATAGAGAGCAAATGAATATATTGGGTCACTGGAAAACTCATGTGTATTTTTCTATGTTTTTCTGTGCAAAAAATGTGTCATGACTTTTCCGATGGCCCGATACATGACTGATACCAGCCACAGCTTTTAAATCTGCTCCCTCACACATCTCTATATGTTTGAGTGTGGTTCCAAGGTAGAGAGAGAATTGTGGGCAAAGTGATGCGTGTGTCCTTTATGAAGCACGTCTTCCATCTGGTAAGCTATATGTCATTCCTCATGTCCTTCCCTCCCCCCACCGAAACACCTTCTTGTTCTCACTTAGCCTGTCAATTGAAATCCTAACCACACTTCAAAACCCAAACAGTTCACCACCATGCTCTATGACGAACCTTTCCTATGAGCCCAGACAACATTCTTTGGAACTCCTTTACCATTTTGCCCACTCACACGGCATTCATATCAGTCATGTAGATGTCGAAATCTTCATGAGACAGCAAATTCACAGAGGAAGAAACAATGTCTTAAATATCCTTGCAGTCCCATCATCCCTGTCAGTGGATGGATGGAGGCAGGCTGGAAATAAATGAAAATGTAATAAAATCGACTAGGAAATATGAGATGCTGGTAAGAAAAGCATTGTTCAGAAAGCCCCTCTGAGGCTACACATTGGAGTAGTAAGCACTCTTAGGCTTAATTTTCAGATTAGCAAACTAAGCACATGGAAATGCTCTGTCATTATAAAGTGCTTTCACTACAAATCTCACTTTATCTTCACATCTATGCTGTAAAGTAGATATAATTGTTATCACCTTACTATACATGAAGAATCTGAGAGGAAGACTGAGATCTGAGAAAGTATTTCTTTTTTTGAGCCAGCAGGTGGCATGGAAGTTAAGGCACTGGATCCAACAGGGCTGACTGCGTGGTTTGAGTCCAGACCTGGTAGCTTGAAAATCATGCCAAGCACGAGCGTGTATATGTGTGCCCAAAACCCCCATAGGAGAATGGAGGAGTAGGGATGGTGGAATGGCTATCCCTTCTGGGGGGTGATTTCTCATTTCCCCCCTCTTTCTCTGGTGAGCGCGCATGCCCTATAGCAAAAACTTTCAAAAAAAAAAAAAAAGGAGAGAGAGAGAAAGTATTTTGGATAATGTCACTCTTGGTCTTCTACAAATCTATGCTTCTTCCAATGCATACATGCCCTCAAACATTTGCTGAATGAAATAAAAAAATGTAAAGAAAGAATAAATCAGTTCTCTGGATAATCAGGGGTTCTGCTGTAAAGCTGATGTTCTAACCTTCCATGGTTTTTCCACAACCTCTAAGCTTCTTCACAGAGTGGAGACAGGGAGAAGGGGAGTGGAAGATTCCTGCCATATAGAATCTGACAGATGTGGCCAAGGGAGCTCATCTCTCCTTCCCCTGGTGGCACAACATACTTGCATGTCATTGTTGGGGAAAGTTATGTTTAACCTCTGTTTAAACTTCCCCTGAAGGTTAAAGGGGAGTACCTGGCAGTATGTCAGATGATAAATTATAAATTAGAAGAATATTCTAATTTAGAAAGTGCCAAACAGTAAATAACTCCCTATCTGTATGCGAAGGTCTTTCCTTTTCAATTCCAATCTCTCTCATAGGACAGAATACACATTATTTATTTATTCTGGACAACATTATCCCAATAATCAATTGCCTACCGGTCTTCTAAAAATAATTTTGGGGGCCAGACAATAGCATAGAGGTGAAAACACAGCAGCCTGTCAGGCAGACACTTGTGGGAGGGTTGCCAGACACCTTCCTGAGTATGCTGGATGCAAGCATGTGTTCATGAACTGGGCTGACTGAAGCTGGGGGTAGATCACAATGTCGAGACCCTCTCAGGGTATTGTGTCTCTGTCTCTATCTCTCTATCTCTCTTATTCATGGAATTAATACACTTTAAATAAGCAAACAAATAAATCATAATTGGGTATCTGGACTAAGAACTATAACCTAGCTGCCCAACTGGGGGAAGGAGAGAGCTGAGGAGAGTAAGAGCAAGTGACAGCAGCCATCTGTTTCGACTCAGACTCTTGCTAGAGTTCATTTTCCATGTTCTATTGGATATTATAGAAAGTCTGACCTAAAAAATTCTGTCCCCTTGTATCCCACTGGTTTAAAAATGCAGGTTCCCAATTTCTATTCATTAGAGTCTACCAAAGAGCCCTCACATCTGCATTTTTTTTTTTTTTTTTTAGAGAGAGATTTTTGCTATAGGGCATGTGCACTCGCCAGAGAGACAGAGAGAGATAGAGAAATAGAAAATGAGAAATCACTACCCAGGTGGGATAGCCATGCCACAGTCCCCTCTCCTCTATTCTCTAATTCTCCTCTCAAGATTTTGGACACACATACACATACATCAGCGTGAGTTTGAAGCCACTGAGTCTGGGACTCGAGCCACAATCAGCCATGTGGGAGTCTAGCAATGTAACCGTTATGCCATCTGCTGGTCCCCTGACATCTGCATTTTACAATAAACTCACAGGTGGTTCTGCTGATTAGTAGATCCCAATTTGACAGGCAGTGAAATGCTACATGCCTCTGTGAGCAGGCATGAGGACTGTTTGCATGGTCATCCTAACTGTGCTTGCTTATCCTCAAGATCCTTTCTATAAATTATCTTTTTTCTTTCTTTTTGTTTTTTTTTTTGGAGAAGTTTTTGCTATAGGGAGCATGCGCTCACCAGAAAGACAGAGAGAGACAGAGAGACAGAAAGCGAGAAATCACCCCACCTCAGGGGGGATGGCCACACTACAATCCCTTCTCCTCCATTCTCCTCTCGGGATCTTCAGCACACATGCACACGTACCCGGCATGAGTTTAAGCTACCGGGTCCGGGACTCAAACCACGGTTGACTACAGCGACATAGCCATTACACCAACTGCTGGTCCCATAAATGATTATCGTATTAACCCTCATAAGCAGCCTTAAAACTTGCCATGCATTTGGTGGAGACCCAAGAGAATTCACAGCATAGCAACTGCTAATAATTCCAATTTCATTTATTTTACCAGTAGTGAAATTTAGGTCTTGGCAAGGGGGTGGAGGCATTCTAGAAACAAATCAAAATGAAATAATAGACTGGGAAATAGGACATGCTGCTAAGCAGAAGCATGGTTCAGAAAGTCCCTCTGAGTCCTAATAGTGGAGTAGTAAGCACACTTATATCCATCTTTTAGGTTGGCAAACTAAGAGAAAGAATTGTCTCGCCATTTGGCAGGTCACAGAGTAAAGAAACCAAAAAGAATAAGCCCATCTCCATCACCCAGCAGTCCTCGCCCACACCCACCTTCTCTTACTGCTCTTTGAATTTCACATACCATTATCTCCAAAGATTCATGAATTACTCAAGAAACTATGTCCTTGGGGGACCAGCAGTTAGCGTAATGGCTATGTCGCTGGACTCCCATGTAGTCAACTGCGGTTTGAGTCTCAGACCCGGTGGCTTAAACTCATACTGGGCATGTGTGCATGTGTGCCCAAGATCCCAAGAGGAGAATGGAGGAGAAAGGATTGTGGCATGGCCATCCCCCTTGGGGGATGATTTCTCGCTTTCTGTCTCTGTCTCTCTGGCGAGCGCACGTACCCTATAGCAAAATCCTCCCCCCCCCAAAAAAAAAAAAAACCTATGTCCTTGAATTCTCATATATTTTGTGTTTAGCCAATGACTTCTTTTAAGTTTAATAATCATAAAAATGTAGAGCTGCTCATGTAGATTTAGTGTGAGCCTGATTAATTTTCATTATGAATGTCTATAAATCTACAAGCTGAAACTGCAAAATATTTTATACAGAATATATATATATAGGTAATCATAAGTAATAATTCCAAAATTGATAATACTGCTAACTAGGCCCTTCACTAGTTTATGAATTGATCAAAACATTTACAAGCTTGACACTAAGACTAATGCCCCAAGATACAATTTTTCAAGAAATATATTTCATGATATTCTGGTTTTTAAGTTAAAATCAAAACTATATTCAACAATACATTCCTATAAATAGCGTATCTCTTCCCTTCGACACTTGTATAAACCTTCATTATCTTTCCTTTTTAGTGTACAAATGGTAGGAACCAAAACTGGAAAAAAAAAAAAAAAGTAAGAAAGAAAATGTCCTCAATACTCAAGAGTGACAGAACATATTTGTATGTCGTTGTTGGGGAAAGTTATGTTTATAGTAAAGAAGAGGAATCTAAATTAGTAACACACTAAGATTTCTCTTTTTCTTCTCCATTTTTTTCTTGCATGACACATGACAGAAGAAACGTGTTTTTAATTTTAGGACTTTGTTGAAATAAGTTGCGACAACATCACTTTTATAGTCAACTCAATTCCATGTTAGTTTTCAGGAATGGAACTTCTATTTATTTTGATATTGACACTGCCAGGAATGTTTTTAGAGTTCAGTTCAAGAGGAGATCCTTGCTTTGCATGACTCTGTAAAGGAAAATATAGAGATCTACTCTGAACTGAAGACTGACTTCGGCTCTTACTATAAAGAAAAAGAATAATTTGGAAAATTTGTGTGTAAATGTTTCAAATATGAACCTCACTGATCTGCTTATTAAGTAAGTAATGGAATTGAGCAAGGAGAATCATGTAGCACTTTATGGAGAAATATAAATTGGAAACAGAATTAAAACAACCTTTCCAAGTAAATTCTTATCATAGACTGCTTTCCACAATATTGATTCTGTGATTGTTTTATAACTAAAATTTTGTAAACTAATGTTCAAGAAACTGGCAGAGCTCAAAAGACTTCAACACAAAGAGTTTAAATTCAGAGTTTAAATTCGTTGAGTTGAATTTTGTTCTAATTGGGGTATCTGAAATTTAAAGGAGAAACCATTTTAATTTTTTATGTATTCTCTCTCATACCCAAATATTTAGTTGTTTGACTTCTAGCAAAGAGTTAAGTTTAAAATTTTTTAGTCTTCTGCATATTTAAATTAGATTGTGTTCTTGGTCTGCCCCCCTCCCCCATTTTCTAGGGCAGCACTAAACTAGGTCAAACAGGGTTGCTTGGCAGCCTTTAGGACTATGGACTTGGAGTGTGGTTTCATGGTTTCTTTTAAAAAAAGTTTTGTAACCAAACCAAACCAAAGCTATGATTCCCAAGGGTCTGTGGCTTGCCTGAAATCTGAACAGGAAATATGGACTGGTGATGCTAGTAACGTGACCAACTGTCACAAAGGCTTCATTACGCTCCACAGGAAACCAGGAAACTCAGTCAAAACAGGGAAAGTAGATCCATTTACAAGATTAGTAAAAGGCTACATTGGACAGGAAGGAGGTGGAGCAGTAAACCAAGGTGTAAAGAAAACTGAAGACAATTCTGTTGCTCGCCCCAGAAAAATCAAACTGAGTTTCCCATGAATTCGAATTTCTAGTGAAGCTTTTGTGTAGGAAAAACCAACTCAGTTTCTCTCATACTCTCACTGAACAAGCAACACAGAAGACTTCTGGGCAATCAGATGTGTTAGGGGGGTTTCCTCACACACCAAGTCCTTTTGTAGTCCCCTACTTCCGGTAAAAATCACCGGCTACAGGTTGTTTTTTTATCTATTCTTCTGATCAACCAGCTATAAACTGGGATTCCCAGGACACTCTTCTCAGGTTTCATGAATTAGCTAGAGCAGATTGCAGCAGATTGCAGAACTCAAAGCAACACTTTAGTTTACCAATGTATAAAGGACCTTACAACGGATACAGATGAACAGATGCAATAGGACAAGGCATGTGGGAAGGGGGCTCAGAGATTCCATGCTGTCACCTCAATTCTCCACTCCCTGAGAACCTCCACACGTGCACTATCCGGAAGAGCTCTGAAACCTGTCCTTTTGGACTTGTATGGAGACGTCATTATGTAGGCATGATGGGCTAACTCATTGGCCACTGGTGATCAAGTTAACCTTCGCTGCCCACCCCCCTTCCCCAGAAGTTTCAGGGAAAGCTTGCCTTGGTCTTTCCTGTGAGAAGCTTCCATTCTGAATCTACCTAGGGGCAGCCAGCCACCAGTCAACTCATTAGCATAAAAAGACACTTATCACTTTAGAGATTCCAAGCATTTTAAGAGATGTGTGCCAGGAAACAGGACTGGAAGAAGACCAAGTATATATTTCACAATAACACAGCTTTCAAGCGGCCTTGATAAATTGGTTGGTGTACATCATTGAGCTCATAGGTTTTCTTTATTGCTCGTATTTGCCAGAGGATTCATTTTCTACAAAGTATGCGGTTGTTTGTCATAGGAGGAAGTTGGAAGAAATATTTAAAAAGTTACTTCCATGAGACGTACAGCAATTTGAGTAGTCTTCCTTCTTATTCAATTATCTTTTCTTTCTTGGGTTTTATCATTGATTGTGTTCTGTGTTTTTACAGACATGAAGGGTCTTCAGAAAGTTCATAGAACATGCATGCTATGGGACCAGCTGGTAGAGCAGTGGTAATGCAACACTCTGCAATGCTGGGCCCATCTGGGAAGGTACTAGGTTCATGTTCTGATGTCTCCTGGTACATGCTGGGTGAACATACATGCCTATGATCCTGGCTGACTGAGGCTAGGAGTGAATGGCAGCATAAAGACCAGGTTGAAAATTCCTCTCTCTCTCTCTCTCTCTCTCTCTCTCTCTCTCTCTCTCTCGGAATAAATAAATAAGTTTTAAAAAAAAGAGGAAATTTTTTAAAAAGCAAAAGAGGACCAGCTCCTGTAGCCTAGTCGTTAAGGTAACTGACTCCTACATGGCCAAGTGCAGCTTTGAAAACAGCCCCAGTGGCTTAAAAATCACACAAGGCACATGTGTGTACATACCCCAAATCCCAACAAGGGAGAGAAATGGAGGAGAGGGGATTGTGGCATGACCACACCCCATGGGGGGTTGCTTTCTCCCTTTCCATCTCTATCTAGGCCTCTCTCACTCTCTGTCTCTTTCTCTCTCTCTTTCTCTCTCTCTGGTAAGGGCACATACCCTGTGGCAATTAAAAAATAAAGGAAAGAAAATGTATCTTTTTCCCTCTCTCTCTGCCCC
Organism: Tupaia tana; assembly: GCA_026018925.1. Taxonomy (NCBI): domain Eukaryota; kingdom Metazoa; phylum Chordata; class Mammalia; order Scandentia; family Tupaiidae; genus Tupaia; species Tupaia tana. Next base: position 125,055,802 of record JAKSZU010000007.1, on the reverse strand, counting down.
TCTGCTTCTGTCTTTCTAGAAAACACTAATGCCCTTTATTGATTAAAAAAAAAAAAAAAAAAGAAAAGAAAGAAAGAAAATCCGTAAACTGTGCGCAGATTTAAAACATAACTATGCCAAAGTACTAAAGTACTTTAATTCTATTTTCCCATGAGCTTCTTGAAGTCTCATATGGCTTTGTTCTTTCCTCTTTAAATTTTTTTTTCCAACATAGCACATGACACCTTAAGCTCTGATGCTGTTTTTGATTCTCCTTCTATGTGAAAATGATCTTACTATGATGAATGAACAACATATTAATAATATAAATGCAATAACACATTCGATGTAAGAGAGTTATTCTTTAGAAAATTCCAAATAAGTTACTGAAAACTACTATTCTGTTCCCATTGAGTAAATCTTAGATTCATAGTCACTTCCGCTGTGCAATCTTAGATTTGTTCCCATTGGTGGTAAGGTCTTATAGACTTAGTATGTGTGAGGAAAAAAAATGTAATAAACATGGGAACTTTGGACATTATACTTTGGCCAACTGATGGCAACCCAGCAGCAGGTCTGCAAATTTAAATGGACTTTTCACTATTTTTCTGGAAGTCAGTGGCAAAGGACAGCTTTAATTAGGAGAGGAGATTTTCATTTTAACAAAGTGACCTCTGTACTACCTAAATTTACCTGCTTGATTCTTGGGAACTATTTGGCTTTATAGCCCCATTTTAGAAACAAAACCAAAACTTGTGACTAACTTCTAGCTGTGAAAGATAAGGCTGAAGGGTGGGACCAACATTTACCTTAAGACTACAGATTTAGATAAGGCTGAGCAGTGAATATTGCTGCCTCTAAATAAAACAAAAAGGAAGACAGGTCAGAGGATAGGTCATGGAGGTGGATAGCAGCATAACGACTAAAATATTACTGGACTTTTCTGTTGATAGATCTTGTATTTTAAGAATTCCTGTCAGGGCCAGCAAGTGGCATAGTGGTTAAGGTGCTGAATTCCCATGTGGTCGACCACAATTTGGATTCCCGGACCTGGTGGCTTGAAACTCAACGCTGGGCTTGTGTTCATGCATGCCCGAAATCCCAAGAGGAGATGGATTGCAGGGTGGCCATCCCCCCTGGGGGTGATTTTTTGCTTTCTAACTCTCTGTCTCTCTCTGCCTCTCCAGTGAATGCATGCATCCTATAGCAAAAATCTTTCAAAAAAAAAGTAAAGAATTTCTGTCTATGTTCATATCTTGTTGACTATACGGCACGCTGACCACAAAGACTGTTCCAAACCATCCATTTATCTTTCTCCTCTCACATCCTCATGACACCCATCTCTCCTGCAGTAGTTCCAGGGTCCTACTTCACTGAGTTTTAGATGAACTGACATCAACTCTTTTAATGTAATTGTACTCACCTGAAAATACCTGCTATTCCTTTTCTTTACCTCAAGTAAACATTCCTCTTTCCTTTCACCCATCATCTCTTCCTTCTGTCCTATCTCAGAGGAAAAGTACTCCTTCTTCTTCCAGGGTCTACCCCTGTGTCTCAGAACTCTTGAGTGTATCACATAAATAAATAGGTAACAAAACAAAACAAAAGCACACATATTCCTCTATGACTGAGGTTGAGAGACCTGAAGCTGTGATAGTGGAGAGAATGGGTGTGGATTCTAAAGACTAAGTTGGGAGAGAGGATGGAAGAGAGTAGGTGGTAGAGGATGGGTATGAATTCTAGGGGAGGAAATATTTGACAGACAGAAAAATGTTAAGTTCTCTGTTGAAAAATAAAGAGTTCTGAATCATCCTATGCTTTTGGTAAACATAAAAAAGAAAAGAACAAATATAGGACAGCAAATGGTGTGAAGGTTAAGGTGGTTGGATCTCACATGACCATCTTCATGGTTCATTTGAAAATCACACCGGGTATGTGTGCATGCAAGCCCAAAATCCTGAGAGGAGAATGGAGAAGGGATTGCAGTGTGGTCATCTCTCCAGGGGTTACCTTCACACTTTCCTTCTCTCTCTCTCTCTCTCTCTCTCTCTCTCTCTCTCTCTCTCTCTCTCTCTCTCTCTCTCTCTCGGTGAACACACATGCCTGATAGCAACAACTAAGAACATATGCTATGTGAAGGAAATTATTGTTGTGTTATTAAGCTACCCAAGAGCAGATTCTTTTCTGAGAACATACTCCTTAGATGATACCTTTTTGCATTACCAATTTCTTTTATCTATCACTTGAATGATATTAAACAAACAAATAATAATTTTTTAAAAATTGCCAAAGAGAAAGAGATAGAGAAAGAGAAAGGGAAAACAAGAAAGCACCTTCATGGGGCACGGCCATACCATAATCCCTTCTCCTCTATCTCCTTTCTGTAAGGATTCTGGGCACACACATGCACACACACCCAAACACACTGGATATCCGATGTGTTTCTCAAGCTGCTGGGTCTGGGACTCATAGCTACATGGTCAGCTATGTGGGATCCAGCCACCTTAACTTCCATGCCATTGGTTGACTCCAAAATAGAAATTTTAAATACATCTCTTATTTGTAGCCCTTAACTCATTCCTGGATCCCTGTCAAAGATTAATCCCAGCTTTGAGATCCCTATCTCAGGTTTACCATCCTCCACCCCCAACTCGGGCTATGGAAGGGCCCGGACTAGAAAGGATTTAGGCAACTTCCTCTAATGCCATTAGATTCCACATCCACTCAGAAAGCAGAAGAGCACAGTTCTCAAAGGAAGGTCTGGCGAGGCCTGGTGATCACTCCAGACCTCTCCATGCATTGGTTGTGTGACCTTGGAATTATATACATCATATTAGGCATCAAGATCATAGGAAGGCAGGCCTGAACAAAGGCAAGACCAGAACACGCCTGGTATGAGTTAAGAGGGGTGCCACAACCTAAGTAATAAAGATAAATAAAACCTTAATGCAATATTTAAATATATGTGTGTGTGTGTGTGTGTGTGTATATGTGTATAAATAAATAAATAAATGTATGTATGTATGTATGTTGGGGCCAGCAGGTAGCATAGTGGTTAAGGCACTGGACTCCTGCATGGTTTGAGTCCCAGACCAGGCAGCTTAAAATTCATGCCAGGCACGTGTGTGTGCATGCCCAAAATTCCAAGAAGATAATGGAGGAGAAGGGATTGTGGTGTGGCCATTCCCCGTGGGGAGTGATTTCTTGGTTTCTGTCTGTCTCTCCCTCTGTCTCTCCAACGAGCACACATGCCATATAGCAAAAGTCTCTCAATAAATAAATAAATGAATATTTTACAATTAAATAAAAATAAGTGCATGAAGAATCCATATGGAACAAATATCAAAATTCTAAATAGAGTAGTATCGCCTTGAGGAGCTATGTATACTACGTCCAAAGAGAAAGAAAAAAATAAGTAATTTTTTTTTTCTTTTTGAGAGGTTTTTGCTATAGGGCGCGTGCGCTCGCCAGACAGACAGAGAGAGACAGAGAGATAGAAAGCGAGAAATCACCCCCCAGGGGGGATGGCCACGCCGCAATCCCTTCTCCTCCATTCTCCTCTCGGGATCTTGGGCACGCACGCACACGTGCCTGGCGTGAGTTTAAGCCGCCGGGTCCGGGACTCAAACCACGGTTGACTATGTGGGAGTCCAGCAACATAGCCGTTACGCTAACTGCTGGTCCCAAAAATAAGTAATTTTGATTCTTTGTTTAAATTATTGATGTTTTAGTCATCATGGATTTTTCTCACATTGATTTGCTCCCTCTCTGGGGTTTCTCAGTGTTTTACTACTATTTTTTCATGATTATTTTTATTATTATTATTCATGACAAGGCATGAGTGCGGGCAAGAGAGAGAAATGAGCACCTTCCACGAGTCCTGGTCATACTGTGATCCCCTTACTCTAGTCCACCAACTCGTTGATCTCAGCTGCTCACATACCTGTTTCAGGGTGACTGGGCCACGGATTGGAACTGTGTCGCCATGAGACCCGGCTTCTCTTGAGCAGTACATTAGTGTTGCACCACAGAGTCAGCCTTCCCTGGAAGTATTTATCTTATTGACGGGTTTTATTTTTGTTTTGCTTCTACTTAAATTTTGAATTGGAGACAAATGCCTCACTTTGCTTCACCCTTGTCTTAGCTGTATTTAGCACTGTGTTGATAGTTTTACTTCCAAAGGCAAGTAACTTATTCCAATCTAAGATGAAAGAGTTTGGGGGCCAGTAGGTCGCATGGTGGTTAAGGCACTGGACTCCCACATGGCTGACTGCATTTCGAGTCCTGGACCTGATGACTTGAAATCATGCCTGACATGTGTGTGAGTACCCAAAATCCCAAAGAGAATGGAGGAGAAGGAACTGCAGTGTGGCCATCCTGCCCTGGGGTAGGGGGGGTAGGGGATGATTTCTCATTTTCCTCTCACTGTCTTTCTCTGGCAAGTACACATGCCCTATGTAAAAAAATAAAAATAAAGGAAAAAAAACAGACTAAAGAGTTTACTATTCAAAACAGAGAAACAGCATTTTATTTTACCTGCAACACAAGTTGAGAATGAGTTTCAGCTACATTATCACAATGGTAATCCTTACTGATAAGCAAGTAAAACAAGTCCTTCAGCTAATGTCTCTGTCCTACCAGACCCTTCAGTCAACGGCTTGCCTGAAATATCAAGGCTATTCCACCATATAGTCATGGAACTGGTTGTTTTCCATTACAACTGAGTATTATCTGAAAGGAACAAGAATTATGGGAGAGATGTACCTCACAATGGGAAGAAAATAGTTTGATATTGACTCCCCATAATCATTAGTTCTAGGATAAAATCCAGTAGGCGACTGAATAGACCATATATGGCGATGTTTCCCTTGTGTTGATGTAGGGACCGCATTTGTCAGCAAGTAGGGAAGACTTTGTACTGGTTGTGGCATTTTGAGTTGTCAGTAGTTTATCTAATTCATAGAAATTCGAAAAATAAGGCTTAGAAGTCCTTCTAAGTCCCACCTGCCACGTAGTCCCCACTGCTATCATTGCTGTTTCAGTGCTGCAGATTCAGGTATGACGTGCAGACAGTTAGAACTAGGGAAACACACCAGCAGGAGTCCCTCAATTTCCTGATGAGCTACTACTTCATTTTTCTTCAATGTATGTGTCACGGTAAAGATTTGTCTGAATATCCAAAGGCACAAACATATCTTTTTAATATTAAAAGATAAGATCGGATTTCTTGGATCCTAATAAATCTATCGAAATAGTTCAGCTGTAATTAAAACTAGAGAAGGCAACCAAAAGGGAAGAAGATGCTTATTTATCATTAGTTCAGTGTCAGTTACATCTTGGATCAAAAGGTGCCAAAATCCTCAGGGGGCCCTGTGGGTGTAATCAGACTCCCTTCTGGAATCAGCCAGTTCCAAGTGGCCATGCTGACGTAGGTGGCTGGTCCTGGCAGTCAGGATGTCTCCACAATGAGAGAATTGACGGCAAGCCCAGCACTGGCTTTTGGCTTCTTTACTTCGTTGGTCTTTAAACAAAATCAATTATTTCAGATTCTTCAATTCAAAAGCTGGGAAGTGATTGGTAGTTGTACTGGATCGTCAGAGAAGTCATGACACATTTTTACATAGAAAAATATGCCATGACTGGATCTTTTCCTATATATTAGTTTAAAACAGACATTTTTGCTTTGAGAAAAATCTTAGATATCAGCCAGTTCAAACTGCACTCTTGCGAACCAGCAGTTAGCGTAATAGCTATGTTGCTGGACTCCCACGTAATTGACCGCGGTTCGCGTCCCGGACCCGGTGGCTTAAAACTCACACCGGGCGCGTGTGTGTGCGTGCCCAAGATCCTGAGAGAATGGAGGAGAAGGGATTGCGGCATGACCATCCCCCCTGGGGGGTGATTTCTCGCTTTCTGTCTCTATGTCTTTCTCTGTCTGTCTGGCGAGCACTCGCTCCCTATAGCGAGAAACCTCTCCAAAAGAGAAATTTTTGCTATAGGGTGCTCATGTTCGCCAGAGAGACAGAAAGCAAGAAATCACCCGCTAGGGGTGATGTCCATACCACAATTTCTTTTCCTCCAGTCTTCTCTCGGGATTTTGGGTGCACACACACATGTGCCCAGTTTGAGTTTTAAGCCACTGGGTCCGGGACTCAAACCACAGTGGACTGCATGGGAGTCCAGTGATGTAACCATTACACCATATGCTGGTCCCATTTTATAGATCATGACACTTGCTCAAGATTACCAATCTTTTAGAATAAACCCGAAATTAAGCACTTTTTATTTCAGAATTCTATTGCTTGATTTTACTTGTTCATAGGGAATGCTATTTATTAAATTGACTCTAATTAGGATATCCTGGAATAAAATTAGAATTTTTTCTACACAAAATAGAAAACAAAAATTCACGTGAATTTTGGATTTAAAAAGAGTCTGGATATTTCTATCATAGACATATTGGTTCAAGATAACTATCATCCAGGGACCAGCAGTTACCATAATGGGTATGTCGCTGGACTCCCATGTAGCCGACTGAGGTTCGAGTCCCGGACCCAGTGGCTTAAAATCACGCCAGGTGTGTGTGCATGCATGCCCAAGATCCCGAGATGAGAATGGAGGAGAAGGGATTGTGGCATGGCCATCCCCCCACCGGGGGATGATTTCTCGCTTTCTGTCTCTCTGTCTCTCTCTGTTTTTTCTAGCGAGCGCATGCGCCCTATAGCAAAAACCTCTTCAAAAAAAAAAAAAATAAACAAAAAGATAAACATCATCCATAGCAAAGATAACAATTTTGGGCTCGTTGTGGTGGTGCAGTGATAAAGCTCTATGATACTGACGCCACACGGGAAGGTCCTGGGTTCACATCCTGAGATCTCCTCTCCCTGTCTTTGCCGGGTAAGCATGCATGTTCTTGATCCTGACTGGCTGGGGCTTCCTGGGAGTGGATCTCTGCATGTTAAAGGTGCTTGTTTCCCTTCCCTACATATTCTCTCTCTTTCTTGTCGAAGAAATAAATAAATAAATTTTAAAGAGACAACAGTTTTAAAGTGTTCCAAATGTTGAAATATTCTATGATTCGAACTGATGATATGTAGGTGCTTAATGCTGATATTCCAGGTCACTCCTGTATACTATTTTCTGCCTAAATCACAGAGTGAACATCTGTACCTTACAGCCCTGAAGGTACAGAGCACTAAACTTAGTATAGGAATGATTAACACAAAAAGTGAGCAAGGAGTTGAGTATCGTGTGGTATACATGTAATTCCATCAATGTGCATATTATAGTTAATATGATTCTAAAAGGCCCTGGGATATGATCTACAAGTGCCTGATATAATGTTTACTTGACACTATCGATTTTGGAATCTCTTTATTAGGGGTAATAAACAAAACCAACTTTTGTGAAAATATCAAATTGTCCATAGCAAATCAGACTCCTTTCCCAGGAAGACTCCTTATAGAAACACAGTTCGGTAGATAAGAGCGTGTTGCTCATAGACAGTAAGTGTCTTAGCCCATTCATGAAAAGGAGGCACATTTATTCTTTGCTAGAGTTTCCTCAACTTTCTAAAGCTTGTTCACAAAACCCCCATTTCCTAATTAATTTAATTTAGAAACAGCTACAGCATGAACTTAACACCACCTAGCTTTCCAGTGAAAGCATTTTAATGTCTATGAAAATGAAATAAGTATCTCCATTTGTTCATTTGCCACCTGAAGCACCCGAAGAATATATGAGATGTCCGAGTGTAAGAGCCAGTGGGTCAGACATCAGTGTAACTTTCAGGAACCCAGCAGGAGGAAACCTGCAGCCTGGTGCAGCATTGAAATACTTGCAGCTATATTTTTCAAAAGTTTTAGTTGAGTGTAATTGACAGACTAAACCCTGTTTAGTTTAAGATGTGCAGTTTTGGTATTTATCACCACAATCAAGATAATGAACATAGCCATCACCTCCAGGTGGTGTACCTTTAGAATTCCCCTGCCACAGCCCAGAATTTTATACAAATGGAATCATCCAGTATGTCTGACTTCTTTAATGGTTATTTTGAGTTTACCCATGTTGTTTTGTGTATCTATGGTTCATTTCATTTCTTTTCTTTTTTTTTCCTAAATAGTATTCCATTGTATGGATCTACCACAACTTGGCTAGCCAGTCAGATGTGGGTAAATATTTGCATTGTTACACACAGAGCTGCTACAAACATTTGTGTACAATCTTGTGATGGGAACACTTTCTTTTCTTGGTTAAACACCTGGAAATAGGGTGACAAACCATATATGGTAAGTACAGGTTTAACTTTTTTATTTTTCTATTCCCAAAGGATGCTTGTGCTCACCAGAGAGAGAGAGAGAGAGAGAGAGAGAGAGAGAGAGAGAGAGAGGGGAGGGAGGGAGGGAGGGAGGGAGGGAGAAAGTATCCGTCAGTGGGGTGTGGTCATGCTGCAATCCCTTCTTTTCCATTTCTCCCTCCTTTCAGGATTTGGGGCATGAACACACATACACCTAATGTAGTTTTCAAGCCACTAGAGCTATGGCCAAACTGCTGTTGGCCATCTGGAATCTGGGTCTCTTAACCACTAGGCTATAGGGCTGGCCCAGCTTCTTATTTTTTTAAGTGTCTTTCACAGTTTCTTTTGAATAGAAAACATTTTAAATGATGGTAAAGTCTAATTTATCAACTATTTTCCTTTATAGATTAATGCTTTGGTGTCTTATCTAATAAAAAGTCACACAGCCTTTATTCTACATTATCATACAGAAGTTTTATAGTTTTTAACTCTTACATTTATATCTACAACTAATCATGAGTAAACTTCTGCAAGTGATATGAGGTATGGATCAAAGTTCTTTTTTTTTTTTTCACATGTGGATATCCAATTGTTCTAATACTATTGGTTGGCTAGACTATATTTTCTCTACTGAAATTCATTTATGCAGAATCGCCATGTCCTAGTTAATTTAGTCCTGAACTAAAAATAAAAAAGTATAATAATGACAAAAAGCTCTATAAAGCTACTCTGACAACCCCATAAGCATACATTCAACAACAGAATATCCTCTATCCACATGGAACAAATTATTAACAAAAGGTAAATACCAAGATAGATAACTAAGAAAGTCAAGAGCAAATCTAGGTTTGGTGGAACCTAAAACTAACACAGTTTGAGGATCCTCTTTAAGGAACAAAATCTAAAATTAGAAATACATGACTCTACAAAAAGGAAGTCAACACAGCATTCCTGAAAGACATTCCAATACTGGAAGGCTGGTTCACTCGTGGGCAGAAATGACTGCGCTGCATAAATGTACCCTTCCAAACCCAAACAGAACGTAGCTCCAACTCAACTCCCCCAAGAAAGGAAATGTATATAAACAGGAGTCCACACCAGATGCAAGGGAAGATGTACAGGAAGTCAAGTTGGAATGGAAAGACTTGCAGTATTAATTAATTACAGTTAATATACTTATCTCTGCAGATGTTACAAACCATGTGACCACGCACATGTATTATGAGGTCTCTAGTGGCCCCAGTGTAAAGCTTCAATAGTTTTATCATAAATCTACTGCTGAAGAAAAGAAGGGATGGGACATGGTGGAAGTACAAAAATAGTTCAAGAAGTTGATGGGAAAATGGAATTAAACAGTGAACTTATTTTGGTACAAAATTTTTTTTAAATCCATGTCTTCTTTTTATAATATACATTTTTATAAACTTTTTGAAGACCCCTTGTACAGACTGAGATGTCTTAAAATGGTCAGATCTCTATATCTATCAGAATCAAGGGGAAAAAGAAAGAATCGAAACATTTATAGGATACAAAAATGGAAAATGATCTGTTGATAATAATGTGTATGAAAATATCTTTAACTGGACTAATATACACTGTATTCATGCTGGGGAAATCCATTTGCAAGCTGTAATGATATACAGTGACTGAATGTATAAAATAAATAAATAAATAAATCTTCAACATTAGGTACTCCTGGGGGACTTTGCCTTTAGAAAGTCCCTAAACACTGAACATTCAAAGGCCATTGGGTACATGTCTGCCTGTAAGGTTTTATTTAACCGGGAATATGTAAAGAAAGGATGATTAAAGGAAAGAAATAAGTACAGATGGGGAGGTGTTCTAGAAAAGGCCATCTAGATCTGTGGTCCTGCTAGCACACAGATCTACAAAATGACCAGGGATTCCAGGTCTACCTGCTCTTGTTAACTCCATTCACTGACTCCCTGTCACCAGACCCTAGGCAGTTGCTATGGAGACCACCTAAGATTCACATGGGTCCCCCTGACTAATGTCCTGAGAAACTCAGACAAAAGGTAGCAACCCTATCCCATACTTGGATTAATAGCTGGGCATAGAACACTTTTTCCATCCTCAGCTATTCTGTCCTTGTCTAAATCAATTTGTTATGCCATTATGTTACAGAATGTATTCATACAGCAATTTCTGCTAACTTACTCCTTATCCTTTAATATGCACTCACAAACAGACAGATGTCTATCCACCGTGAATTTAGCCCGAGGAGCATTGTGTTCTCCGGTCTCAAGTCTTCACGTGTTTTAGCACACTGCAATGGGTGTGTAAAGACATTAAATTAAAAACAAATATGTTGCTGCACATGCACATACATACACACACATACACACACTGCAGCTCCTTGGTTCCCCGAATATCTGTGCAGTACATACTAAGGGGAAAGCCCTGTGTTAGATATAAATAATTTCCTCTGGAGCTATTGCAAATCCCAGGACATTCTCCAGGATCCTGTCTCTTGGTGTCTTTCCCACAGAGAAATATTAAACTAATGGCGTAGATTACACCTACAGTGAAAGGTGAAATCGAACACCGAGGCAGTCCCTGGAGGATTAGGTTTTGATTTCTGACAGCACCTGTTAGCGTAGGAATCGTAATCCCTGGGGCACAAAATGGCTGTGTCTTAGAGGCTCCACTGCTTTTAAAGTTTACAAGGGATCCAGTCACTTTTCAATTCCAGCCATTTCATTAGGCTGACAAGGTAAAAGGATGGTAGCCAAAGGGCATTCAGTGCCACAACGTCAGATTTGCTGAATTAGGGTCATGTAGTTCACAAAAGAAATGGGGCTTTGGGACCATTTGTTTATATTTACCATTGCTCTGCATCTCTGAGTCAGCAACAAGAGGCAGTTGTATCACCTGCCCTCCAAACAACCACTGTTACCCCAAACACACCCTTCATCCAAAACCGTTCCGTTTTCCCCCTTTGTATAAAGAATCTTTGAATTAAGAGAAAGTCTGGCATTTAATACTCACAGAGTAGCATGCACACACTTAACTAGCCACCTTTTCATCAGGCTATTCATTTGACTTCTCATTAAAAAAAAAAAGTGGCTTACCAAGGTGGAGAACAAAGATCATAGCTTTGGATTCAGTAGTTTTCAAAGTTGATCTCACAACTTAGAGGCTCTGTGATTTTGGATAAACTTCATGTTCTTTCTAAGTATACATTACATTTGCTCCAAATTGAGGATTCCGTGGGAGGATTACATAAGTGATGTGATCTATGTATTTGACAAATATTAAATGTATAATTAATATTTTCATTTAACTATCCCTATCACAGTGTGTGTGTGTGTGTGTGTGTGTGTGTGTGTGTGATTAAAGACAAAATCTTGTTTTCAGCATGCATCTAGAAAAATTCTTTCCATAAAAATCGCTCGTCATAGTACTAAATGATTGATTCTGAAGAAAATGAATTGATTTTATGAGTATTAAAAGAGCTATGAAATAAGAAATAGTTTATTTATGGAAACAAAAGCTCTTATTCTTTTTAACTACATTCTCCATTTCTATCTTATTTCTTTTAATTTGCCAGAGGGAATGAGTGCTCCTGAGATAGAGAGAGAGAGAGAGAGAGAGAGAGAGAGAGAGAGAGAATGAGAAAGCACTTCCCATGGTGGATGGTCACATTATAATCCCTTAATCTCCATTTCTCTCTTCTTTCAGTATTTGGGGCACATGCATGTGCACACACACACACACACACACACACACACAGCTGGCAAGTCCCAAGCTACCCGGTCTGGGACTTGAACTGTGCAGAGGTCATTTGGGATCTATTCATCCCAACCACCATGCCACCAGCCAGCTCTCCATTTCTACCTTTTGCTTGAGCCTATTGTGGAAAAATAATAAAATGTAATGGAAGTCAATTAGAATTTGCTAAACTTCAGTTGGCTTTCCTCTGTTCAAATTTATCACATATAGTCCTTCAAGTTTTATAATTCTGTGGTGGGTAATCTTTGTCCCAACTAACAACCCTAGATTTCTGCATTCAATTAATCCACAATATTTTTTGAAGACCTTTAGTGAACCTATACCATATTAAATATTATAAGACCTGCAAGAAAAAGAAACAATGACAGGGACCAGCAGTTAGTGTAATGGCTATGTCGCTGGACTCCCATGTAGTCGACTGTGGTTCAAGTCCTGGACCCGGCGACTTAAACTCAAGCCGGGTGCATGTGCGTGTGTGCCCAAGATCCCAAGAGAAGAATGGAGGGGAAGAGATTGTGGTGTGGCCATCCCCCCAGGGGTTGATTTCTCACTTTTTGTCTCTCTGTCTCTCTCTGTCTTTCTGGTGAGCACATGTGCCCTATAGCAAAATCCTCTCCAAAAAAAAGAAAAGAAATAATGACAGATTATACAGTAATTATTGGCTCAAAAGCCACACAGAGAACCTGTCTTCTTACTTCTTAGTCTTACCTTGAAAAAGATAATGTCTACACTCCTAAAATCTAGGAAGATGATCACATTTGAATCAAATTAGCAAACAATTGCTAATTTGTCTATAATTCCTCTATTTATAAAGTGTTAAGTAATGTGATCTAAACTTTTTAAAAGTGGGCCAGAGGTGGGATATTTAACTAGGGATCAGGTCACCAATAGATATATCATGATATGTTTAGATTTTAGATGGATCTTAAAGTCTAGGAAAAAAGTAGAGAGGCTGTGGATTAGTAAAAGAATATGACTTTCAAGAGGACTGGATTACTAGATATTTGAAAGGAACCAAATGATTAATTTGGGGTCAGGCAAAAGAACAAATGGATAGAGAGAACCAGCAGTTAGCGTAATGGCTATGTCGCTGGACTCCCACGTAGTCGACCGCGGTTGGCGTCTCGGACCCGGTGGCTTAAAACTCATGCTGGGCGCGTGTGTGTGCGTGCCCAAGATCCCGAAAGGAGAATGGAGAAGGGATTGCGGCGTGACCATCCCCCCTGGGGGGTGATTTCTCGCTTTCTGTCTCTATGTCTCTCTCTGTCTGTCTGGCGAGCGCACGCGCCCTATAGTAAAAACCTCTTCCCCCCCAAAAAAAATAAAAAAATAAAAGAAAAGAACAAATGGATAGAGACATTGGTTTTAGCTAGACAGGGAAAGCTTGATTACAAGGCTTGACTTTATGATGCTTTATTCTATACAACATAGCACCAGTTTGGGGAAGGAATATTGGAGAAGATGAGCTTTAAGGAGAATACCAATCATAGTACAGTCATAAGAGAATTTCAATTTGTTTTTTCGAATATCTACCTCTTGTCCTGTTCTCTCATTAATTTTCCCAAATAAATCTATGTTCCATGTACCTATTTTCTTCATTCAGTTTAGTTCAATTCACTGTACTTTTTGATCACCCATCATTTACTAAACACAGTTTTACAGAAACAAAAAAGAATAAGAATCAATCCCCACACAACCACGCCCAAGGAGCTTACAATTCAGTCCAGAAGAAGTCCTGAGGCACTTTCTGGGCACCTCCAAAGTCACAATAACACTAAGACACTATTTGCCATTTTTGCTGTGTGGCTATTAACTCCAGTGTTAAAACTGCTGGCACCTGAGTGCCAGGTGTGACAGTTACCTCATTGTCTTGGTTGTCATCTTCTTCCAAGCAATTGCAGAAAAAAAAGAAATATTCAGTTTTACTTAAGAACGTTCTCCATAGAGCCATAAAAATTCTTCATTTTATTAGGTTGTCAGAAAAGTCATGCTTTTCTATGTTTTTCTGTGCAAAAACGCATCATGACTTTTCCAACGACCCAATATTAAATCTCAACCCATGAGTGAATGTCTTTTTGATATTCACCATGACAAACTGAGAAGCCCATATAAAGCACTTCTGCTCTGCACTGAAATAGCAAGACCATTTCAAGATAGAAGCACCTGTGTGATTATTTGAGTTGAACACATGGAGCAGCATCAGAGACCATGTTTCATGGAGCATTTTTGTTAAAAGAAAGATGGCCAAATGAACTATGGTTAATCCAGCACAGTATGTTGAAGAAATTTTCTCAAAATTTAACAAAATGAGCCTGTCCCTTCAAGGGAAGAAAGTCTTTGTAATTAAAAAGAAAAAACAAAACAAAACAAAACAAAAAAACAAAAACAGGGCCAGCCCATGACCTGGTAGTTAAGATAGCTGGATCCCACATGGTCAACCACATTGTTCTAGGCCCAGACCCAATAGTTTGAAACACACACAGGCACATATGTATGCATGCCCAAAATCCTGAAAGGAGAGAGAAGTGGAGGAGAGGGGATTCTAGCATGACCATGCCCCATAGCAGGTACCTTTTATCTCTCTCTCTCTGTCTGGTGAATGCACATGCCCTCTGGCAGTTTATTATTTCTTTTAAGTATCATGCATTCAGGAAAATACTAGAATTTCAGAAAATTATCTGCCACCAGTAGCTTGACAGCTTGTCAATAGACTTTTCTGATAAGAAAAGGTAGTGATATTAATTACAAAAATTTCTGTCAACATTTTGAATACCTGCATAGTTCAATGAGCCAGTGCATGAAGCTATAAAATCATGCTTAAGTAAAATATCCATTCAAAGGTCATGGTAGACCACGGATTTTAACGTAATAGTGTTTAAGAGGTTCATTGGTACAGTTTTACATTCTACATTTTAACTAACTCTTAAATTATTTTATGTCAAGTTTTGATATACTATCAAAGAGTACCCACAATGAATATCTAGAAAGGGTAGATCATTATGTATGTGTGTGCATATGTATGAGGCCAGATTTTCTTCATATACTTCAACCAAAATAATCACATAACAGATTAAATGCTAGAGCAGCCTGGTGGTTTTCATTAAGCCAGATATTAAAAGAGATTCATCAAAATGTAGAAGATGCCATTCTTCTCACTAATTTTTTTGTTTTGTTTTGAGTAACGGAGCTACTTTTCATAACACATGATGAATTTATTCTTGCTATTTTTTAATGAATTAATAACTATCTAGAACTGTTCATTTACTTCAATTTTTAATATGATAAATATGATAGCTATCATGAATAGAAATGAAAGCTCTTTGGGATCCTTAATATTTTTTTTTTTTGAGAGGTTTTTGCTATAGGGTGCATGTGCTTGCCAGAAAGACAGACAGAGCCAAAGAGACAGAAATCGAGAAATTACCCCCCTGAGGGATGGCCACACTGCAAATCCC
This sequence comes from Tupaia tana, assembly GCA_026018925.1. NCBI lineage: Eukaryota > Metazoa > Chordata > Mammalia > Scandentia > Tupaiidae > Tupaia > Tupaia tana. The sequence continues at coordinate 125,040,319 of JAKSZU010000007.1, read as the reverse complement.
TTCTCCTCCACTCTCCTCTGAGGATCTTGGGCATGGTCGTACATACGCCCGGCGTGAGTTTAAGCCACTGGGTCTGGGACTCAAACTGCAATTGACGACATGGGAGTCCAGCGACATGGCCATTATGCCCGCTGCTGGCCCCCAGTAATATTTTAAGAGCAAAAGTTGTTCTGAAACTAACACGTTTAAGATGTTTAAGAACCACTGGTCTATACAAATATTTCAGGGAAGGTTTTTCCACCATTTTAGGTACTCTACCCCTCTGTTTAACAGGTATTTATGTAACTCACTAATGATTGAGAGTGCACTTGTAATTCAGAACTTCCTAAGCTTCTTCCATCTGTCATTTCTATATGTCTTTAATTCCCTTTCTAAGTTAGTATTTTATTTATGTACTTTTCAGGCAGTGGGGTGTCTTCACCCCCAGCACATATGTTTCTTTAGACTCCTTTGGTCAACTGGGACTGGGATTTTTCAGGCAGTTTGGACTGCGGTGTTTTCATTCTGTTTGGGGAGGTTTTTTTGTTTTTCTGGTTTTTTTTTTTTTTTTTTCATCATGGTTCTGGAAGCTTCTAGTGTGTGGCATCTGACCAATTTTGAATTGGTCCTTTCTATAAAATCACTATTTATAAGGCTGGAAAAAAAAAAAAAAAAAAAAAAAAAACTTGAGTGTCATATGTGTACTTTGAGTGTCATATGTGCATTTCCAGCTTTTATCTTTTCAAGATTTTTTTCATCAAAGTTGTTTTTTGTGTAGTTGAGACAATTTTTCTAGAAAACTTGATAAAGAAATCAGATCTCTCTCAACTGCCAACAGACCTTCAAATTTTCAGCTCTCAAAAGGCAATCACTGGGACCAGCAGATGACATAATGGTTACGCTACTGGACTCCTACATGGCCAACCATGATTGGAGTCCTGGACCTGGTGGCTTGAAACTCATGCTGGGAAGTGTGCATGTATGCCCAAAATCCCAAGAGGAGAAGGGATTGTGGCATGACCTTCCCCTCAGGGGGTGATTTCTCACTGTCTGTCTGTCTCTGTCTCCCTGGCAAACACATGCACCCTATAGTAAAAATCTCTCTCTTAAAAAAAAAAAAAAAAGAAGGCAATTACTTTGAGCCTCCAGTTGATTCATTTGGTATTTACCTCTATCTTTTTCTATAAAACATTTATATTATGAAATATTTTTAAAGATGTTATTTAATTTTATTTATTATTGTTTTACTTTGCTATAGAACATAGCAAGCCATCATCAGGTCTAGGACTCAAACTGTAGTTAGCCACTTGGAAGTCCAACAACTTCACATATCACCTGCTGGTCCCCATATTATGAAATCTTAATTTTTCCATTGTAAGCATTGTCTACCCATGTCCCATAGTGAAAAACAGGAATTGAAGATGGTATAATGGTTATGTCTCTGGACTTCCACATAGTCGACTGTGGTTTGAATCCCAGTGGCTTGAAACTCACCCCTATAGCAGAAATCTCTCCAAAAAAAGACGAAGATTGATCCTCCTTTCCCTATTCTCCCAAAGCCAAATCACTACCATGTCCCAGACATGATTCTCATGCCTTCATCTTTTAAAAAAAATTATTTTATTTAAATTTACTTATTATTATTTTACAGTTTGATGAGAGAGAGAGAGAGAGAGAGAGAGAGAGAAAGTGAGAAAGCAAGCCACCAAGAAGTCTGGGACTCAAACCATGGTTAGCCACATGGCAGTCTGGCGCCTTTAACCACGTTGCCACCTGCTGGTCCCCTGCCTTCATCTTCTAATATCAAATCTAATATGTAATATCTACATTCTAACTTCATACAGTATCATCAGTAGGTATGTCTGATTTACAGTGGAATCATACAGTGCAGTTATTAATTTTTCTCTACTGAACAATGATTTCTATTTCTCTAATAATTCTCTTTACTTTCATTTTCCTTGTTAATTTTTCAGCCTCAAGCTTGCCATTAGTTGCAATAATCTCCTGTTGATATTTTATGACATTAGCCCTTCTCTTATTTTCACTTACCGAGGTAGCCTCTTGGGATAACCTCTGACCTACAGGATCTGGGCAGTCGCTGGCCAGGCAGCGGCCATCTTGGGATCTCTTTACCATCACTCTCCACCAAATGCTCTTCCGCTGCGGATCCTGTGTCCTCCCTTGTATTCCTCCTTAGTTTGGTGCCACACATGCTAGCAGCTTCCCTTTCAAAAAGGGTACTTGGAATATTAAATTTCCTGGAATGTACTTCTCTAAAAATATGTGGGTTAATATATTATAAATCAATAAACAGAGTATTTGAAAGAAAATGGAAGTTTGAGAACCATTTGCCTCAGACATTTGAAGTCCTTGTTCTATTGTCTTCTGGCTTCAGTTTAGCGTCAAAAACACCAATGCTAGTTTTACTCTTGGTTCTTTGTACAAATGATTTCACTTTTTGTTTATTCATCTTTTTTCCCCTTGCTTTCTGGAAGAATTTGGGACCTTCTCCTGGATCCCTCTTTGAAAATTAATGGCAATGTTTTGGGGGGAATATGTTTTTAATTGATTGTGCTGGATATTGGTAAATTCTTCAGTGTGTAAACATTTCCTTTTTTTTTTTTTAAGTTTTTAAATGGTATTATTTCTTTCATGAGCAAAAAAGATGGGACAGAGAGACAGACAAACCCAAACATGGTTTCAATGCCACATTCCACTCCTAGTCTTCAACCACCCTTGGATCATGGGCAAGTGTGTACCCAGAATACTTAGGGAAGTCTCCAGACTCAAACAGGGAAACTTCCCATGTGGGATTGCCTCTCAGAGCATCATGACACCATCTGGTCCATTAAATATTTTAATGATTATGTTGATGGTTTGCTTTCTTGGGTTTCAGTATGATTTCTTTTATTCTAATATAGAATTTTTTGGAGTGGTCCTCTACTTTTACTTTTTTTTTTTTTTTTTTTTTTTTTTTTTTTTTTAGGTTTTTGCCATAGGCACATGTGATCACCAGAGAAAGACAGAGAAAGAGAGAGGTAAAGTGAGAAATCATCCCCCAGGGAGGAGGCCACGCCACAACCCTTTCTCCTCCATTCTCCTCTCAGGATTTTGAACACGCACACATGCACGCACGCACACACGCACGCACGCACACATGTCCAGTGTAATTTTTCAAGCCAAAAGTTCTGGGACTGGAACCACAATCAGCCATATATCAGCATTCAGTGCCTTAATTACTACACCACCTGCTGGCCCATTTAATTTCTCTTTATTAATTACCTCTTATTTTCCATCTTGTGTCATTTGGTTTTTAGCTTGTGGAGATTTCTCCAGCTTTATCTTCCAACTTTTATAAAGTATTTTGCTATTTCATTTTTTAATACCCGAGAGCTTTTTTTTCTCTAAATAATTCTTTTTTAATAGTTTCTTCTTCCCCATAGACACATTTATCTGAGATTTTGAAGTTTTGTTATCCCTGAATATTTCTCTTGTTCCTGTAAGTTGTTTTTGTCTTTTGGTTGGCTTATTTAAGGTTTCGTTTCTAAAGTGAGAGGACTTCCTCAGATGTCTGGTGATTGATGCCTGGCTTGTACATAAATTAGTCCTAAAAGACTGGTTTCAACACAACACTTACGGATAAATTCGCTGATTGTGGAATGTACTGCAGAATGATCTAATTTGGCTCTTTATTAAAGGAGGCTCCAAAGCCAGTATCTTCAGGCCTTTCCCCCCCATCATTGTGCTAATAGATTTTCCAGAGAGGGCTCTTAGCCTAGCTGCAAATTTTTTTTTTTTTTTTGAGAGGTTTTTGCTATAGGGTGCCTGCAGTTGCCAGAAAGACAGAGATACAGAAATTATCCCCCGAGGGGATGGCCAAACTGCAATCACTTCTCCTCCATTCTCCTCTTGGGATTTTGGGCATGCACGCACACGTACCCGGCATGAGTTTAAGCCACCAGGTCCAGGACTCAAACCACGGTCAACTACGTGGGAGTCCAGCAACATAGCCACTATGCCAACTGCTGGTCCCTCTAGCTGCAGAGTTTTAGGAACTGAGTTGGGGAAGAAGCTGGGGATTCATACTTTCGGGATCTTGGGCATGCACGCACATCCACCAGGCATGAGTTTAAGCCATTGTGTCCAGGACTCCAACAACTGTCGACAACGTGGGAGACCAGCAACATAGCCATTATGCCAACTGCTGGTCCCAAGTCGGGGATTCTAGTATGCAAACATCTACTCAATTGCCCTCTTTTTAGCTCATAGCCTCATTTTAAACTGGTGTCCTATGTTCCAGATACCTTCTGTTTGAGTATCTTCAAAAATTGAATACATGTAGGGACCAGCAGTTAGCGTAATGGCTATGTCACTGGACTCCCACATAGTCAACTCTGGTTCACATCCCGGACCAGGTGGCTTAAAACTCACGCTAGGCACGTGTGCGTGCATGCCCAAGATCCCAAGAGGAGAATGGAGGAGAAGGGATTGTGGCGTGGCCATCCCCCCTGGGGGGTGATTTCTTGCTTTCTGTCTCTCTCTCTCTGTCTGGCGAGTGCACGTGCCCTATAACAAAAATCTCTAAAAAAAGAAAAAATTGAATACATGTAGGGACCAGCAGTTAGCATAATGGTTATGTTGCTGAACTCCCATGTAGTTGACCGCGGTTCGAGTCCCGGATCTGGTGACTTAAACTCATGCCAGGTGCGTGTGCATGTGTGCCCAAGATCCCGAGAGGAGAATGGAGGAGAAGGGATTGCAGTGTGGCCATCCTCCCTGGGGGATGATTTCTCGCTTTCTCTCTGTCTCTTTCTGGAAAGTGTACGTGCCCTTTAGCGAAAACCTCTCCAAAAAAAAAAAAAAAAAAAGGAATACATGTATACACATATGCATGTATAGGCGCATGTATAATAGATGTGTATGTACTTAGCAAATAGATATGTATCTCTCTGGTGAGTCTCTGGACAGTCTCCTTGTATACACACACACAAAAGTAGGGGTGCTGGAAGTGCAATTTCTTTCTAAACAGATCTTCAGCCAGCCTCTGTATTTGTAGCTTCAAATTCATCCCTATTCACAAGGTCCTCAATTCTATTTGACTATTTCCCTGCTCACTTCCACTCTAAAAATTACCAGTGGTCATCCATGCAGCCTCCAAAATTTTGTTATTGTCTATTCTATTTGTTTATTTGAATTTCTTTCTTTATCTTTACTATTTGCTATGGATCATGTGCACTTGTCAGAGAGAGAAAGGGATGTGAGGAAGCATTCCCAGAAGGGGTAGGGGAAGATGGCCCTGCTGCAATCCTTTCTCTTCCATTCTCCTCTCGGAATTTTGGGCACACATGCACATGCACCCAGCATGTTTTTGAATCCACTGGGTTCAGGACTCAAATCACAGAGTTGATCATGTGGATCCAGCCACCTTAACACCATGTCACCATCTGTTTTTTTCTTAAACAACATTCTTCTTTTCCTTAATGTCTTCACTGTCATTTAAGTGTTTGTATGAACTATAATAATATTTTTTATATATTTCAATTTGCTGTCTTTGTATAATGGCCCACTTTGATTTTTTTATTGTTTATTTATGTGGCAGAATTCCAAAAATTGTCAGATTTTGTATTCTGTCATTTGCAAAGGAAAAGAACATCTTAAAGGATTTGTCTGAAGTTCAGCTTAGGGCCAGCTCAGTGTTGCAGTGGCTATGCACTGCTCAAACGATGCTATATCCACACAGGAGAATGAGGGTTCAGTTCCATGATCACCTGGACATACCGAGGGTGCATGCCCATGATCCTAGCTGGCTGAGAAGGCTGGAGGACATTGTGGCTTTGGGATCCTATAAAGGATGCTTGTTTCTCTGTTTCTATCTCTTATGAAAGAAACAAACTTTAAAAATAAAATAAAACTTGATTGATTTTTAACTTAAGCCATAATTTCATTTACTCTTAAAATATTTAATATAACTTAAGTGAATATATTACATAAAGCTACTGAGGTTATTCAAATCAAATGACAGAGAAAAACAGAGTTCAGCAACAAATATCCGTCTCTCATAATTTTTAGTAAGTTTTTACTAACTACACAGTATTAGGATGTGCTCCACTAGAAACTCTTTCAAACTTGCATGGAGGTGTTACAGAACTCATGTTTGTCATCTGCTAGAAAAACTAATTCAACAGAGAAAATAAGAGCCAAAGGTTGTTAACTCAAAGGCGACTAAGATATCCTGGCAATTAAAATCTGTCTACTCTGTGGGAATTATGAATTAACTGCAGTTTTTGCATCTGTTTCCAATCACGCTATTCTCCAAGGATAGTAGGGGTGAGTGGCTAATGGATAACATACTTTAAATATCTTTCCGGTACAATTTTTTTTAACTCTCAAAATCATTGAAGGCCCATTTTACACTTATCTCTTGATCTTCTGATAAGTTCCTCCTAACTATATCATCTACATCCAAAATATGTGACACCAACATTTCCTGTTGTGCATGCTCAATTCCAGTTAATGTAAAACTTTCAATTCTATCTTCAGAGGCAGCAAGGGAGCCCACCAAACACCACCAGCTTCATTTTTCCATGATTTGGCTCTGATTTAACTTGATCCTAAACATTTTTATTTTTTATAAATATTTAAACTATACCAAGTTTAGAAACCACATCTATTCTTTTATTTCCACGTTGCCAATAATTATAAGCTAATGCTTTTTGGCCTCATACTTTGCACGAGGTTCCGTGCCAAGTATTTTACATGTTTTAACTATATCCAACCCTCGTAACAACTTAGTATTGCGGATGTGTAAACCAAGGCACAAAAAAGTAAAATAACATAAAGATCATATAATCAGTGAGTAATAAAATTATGACTTAAATCTGGTCTACCTGTCCCCCCCAATACTGCATTTTTTAACATTACAAAATAAGGCCTCCCAATACAGACACAATTCTTAAATTAGAATTGTTTTTTTTTGCATTAGCATAATTAATGAAGAGAAATAGAAGAAAAGGGAAAAGGGACAAGATATGTCAACTCAAATTCCCAAAGAAGGAAAGCACTGTCATTATTAGAATGATAAAGATGCTTAAGAATACATGAAAATCATTGTGCAAATTGTGAAATCTAAATCAAGTACTATTTATTTTATGACAGTGTAAAAATTGCAATTTTTATAATGATTTAATACTTGCCAGTGCTCTACCTAAGCAAATTATGTTCGTTGTTTGTCCATATCAACACCTAAAATAATTGCTTACTTGTTTAAATTCAACTGGGTTTTGGGAGTTACTACTACTATACTACCATAACAAAATAACACATATTGTGTGTGTGTGTGTGTGTGTGTGTGTGTGTATATGTATACATGTACATATACATGTATATATACACACACACATACATATACATACATATATGTATATATATAAAAATTTAATATAGTTTATGTATAAACATATATATACATAGCATACAAAATATGTGTGTGTATTTATTTATTTATTTAAATGAGGGGACTCTTAACTAATTCAACACTTGTCTATTTACCTGTTTACCTACCTAGGGTTCCTAGTCTGAAGTCTGAAAATACTTAGGAATTTTGACTCTGAGAACTGAATAAGTACAACTCAGGAATTGTGTACAATCTGAAAATTATGTAACATGAACACATTCTTATGTATTTAGCTTATTCAGTGATCATCTGAAATTTTACTTTGCTTTTGAAATCAATTAGGAATTTTTAAAACCTGAATTTTAATTTTAGTTGCTAAAAACTTCAAAATAAAAGAATTCTCTTTTTTTTCTATATAATTCTGCTTCTTGATTACTCTTCTGAGTCAGAAAAAAAGAGAACACATACAAATTTAAAAATATATTCCTACTGAGGTACTTATAACACATTTTAACAGGGACTATAAGAGGTAGAAATTAATCAAATGACGCTAGTGCTCTAACAAGAACTTAGAATCAAATGGAAGCAAAATCACATGGAAAAAACTAAGACATATTTTTCAATATTTATAATAAATGGCATAAATGATCAACTTCACATGACATATACAATACAAGAGAATTGCCTATGTGGAGGCCACAATGTGGCTCAAAAATCTTCAAGGCTGATGCACATGGGAAGGTTTTGGGTTAGTATCCAGAAACCTTTACTACACCAGACAAGGGTGTGCCCCTGATCCAGGGTTGGCTGAGGCTGGGGTGAGTGGTAGATATGCATGTGCTGTGTCTCTCTCTTTCTATCTTTCTCCCTGTCTTCGTCATTATGGAAGTAATAAATTAACTTTTTTTAAAAAAGAATTGTTTATAAGTCTAGGAAAAGGTAATCATCTCCAATTTCATTGGGTTTGTTGGAGCAGAGAAATTGTTTGCCTCTCTTGACATTATTCGTCCTCATATAGACTGTGCTCCATGAAGCCAAGGATCATGTATACTTATTCCTTTTAGTAATTTCAGTACTTGGCACCATGTCTGCACACAGAAGATGATTGATAAATATATTTTTGAGTGAACCAATTAATTAATTCTTTGATTCATTTATTTAATCTTTCCTATGTTTCTCACTGCTCTTCCAGAATATCTCATTCTCATTAGTTTTCTTATTGTTCCAGAAATTACTTTTAAAATTGAAATGTTACCTAGAAGAGGAAACGAGCTCACCTAAGGATACCCTTAGGACAGAAATGAACTAACTCAATAGTACCTAGGAAAGTCCATTTTTACTGGACAAGGGAAGATGATAGCAGATATAGGAATTTATGGGTAGGTTTATTTTTGTTTGCTGGTTTATTTATCAAAGGTTTAAACTCCAAGAACAATTACTATGGAGTGCAACCTGGATAGCCAGTAAGACACTACTTAGAAAGGAAGACACTAGATAAAAACTTTATAAGAGAAACAGAAGAAAATACCTAAAAGATAACTTCTCCAATGTATTATTTTACTTTATAGTGTTCCCACATTTATGAGTTTACTCCTAACTCTTTAACTGATGTATGAAGTGTCTTTGAAGACTCCATTTAGAGGAAATTTTAAAAGAAATAAAAGCTCCCTAACTTTTCCATTTGCAAAAGGAAGATCAAGTGAAATCATTCACTTTTCTCCCTTCCATCTAAATAAGAATAAATTAATTTTTAAACTTACAACTCCATTTTGCTGTATCATACAGCTTTGCTGAATTTGTGGACATATTGGTCTGAGATACAAAGTAGTTGCATTTGTGTAAGGTGGTGGTAGTCCTTTGTTCTTGAAGCTATGCACAGTTAGTTGCAAAGGACGACTGCTTCCTTCTAGGACAATACATGGTATTTGAAGAAGAGGTTTTGACTCCAGAGGCTGGTCCAAAAAGCCTGCAGAGTGATATATTAGGTCACTGCTTCCTTCCAGGATCAAGAAACAAATACATGATGAAAAGAGAAAGGGAAAACTAATGCATATGGCAGCCAAGTCTGGAGTTGCCAATCCAAGCAATTCCAGAAGCTGGAGACTTAGCTGGGCTTGTCTGAAGGTGAGCACTTCAGCCAGTCAGGGCCAGTTGTTCACTCTTGCTAGAGAGTTTACCCATACTTACCTGCATTGGCTTTTCATTTTTTTCTTCTTAGTATATTTTTTTTCTTTCTATTTGAATGTTCAAAAAAATTAAGAAAAGATACAATGGGATAAGTTTTGCTGAGAAATGCAGCAATAACAACAGTTGAAGAAAACAGAGCAACTCTACATTGATACATGGGCACAAATAGGAAGTACAAACACACCACTCAGACCTAAATGTCTACGGGCCTTTTTGTACATGGCATTTAGAAACACCACTCTGAAAAAATCTTGTCAGCTTAGGTAAGAAAATAAGTACACATGTAATCACAGATGCACACTGATCATGACTTTATATTAAAAAAATAGCAAACAATACTGCAGAAACATCAATATGTCAATTTTTAAATGGCTGCATCTTAGAATGAGTTAGCAAAGACCATATCTAACAATAAGTATGAGTTTAGTCTTCCATGTAGAAACCAGATACATTAAACTGTAAATAAAAAAAAAAAAAAGTTTCCTCTTTTTCAAAAATACCAGTGTAAGATTGCAAAAATGCTTAAATCTTTAATAAAAGAATTGACTATATGAGAGTACTCTCCTTTGATCATATTCCTTTTATTTCACATGTGAGTTATTGATTATGCTGTAGGATTTAACTGTTACAGCACTAAAAGTAAATTATCTAGGGAAGAGGCAGAAAAAGGAAAAAGGAATATATGTAAGGCATTTTTTTTATTAGGCACAGTAAGCATAATAGTGTTTTAGGAAGACAAGAAAAAAATTACTCCAGGCTAGCTTGATTCTCACTGAAAAAACAGTGGACTACATACTGAACGTCTCTGTATAAATCTAATAATCAATACCTTGGTCACCATATTGGTAATCTCTGGGGTATTCATCTTGGTACTCGCCATGATACTCATCTGGATATTCTGCCTGGTAATCGTTATCACTGATTTCCAACCCATTTGTTCCTGTTCCTTGGCTTCCATTGTGAATGAGAGGTTCTGTGGGAGCAACACAGTATTTGGGATCATATACTTGCCACCCAAGGCTGGACACACTCATTCCTCTCTGGGAAGCAACTTTGTTGGTACCCATCTGTAGAGAAGTAGTCAAGTTGTCCACTGATTGTGATCTTAGCTTCTGATCATAGATGTTTCGTCTGGTGCCTGGCACTAACATCCCAGCCTGTCTGGCTCCTTTGTTGGTGTCCATCTGCAGACTACTGTGGTCTGGTTAGTCAGTTTGCATTTGGGGATCATAAAGGTGCCTCCTAGTCCCACGGGTTGTCATACTTGCCCAATTGGTACATTTATTGGTTCTTATCTGCAAACCAATTACACTCCAGCCAGCTTTTAATGTCCCTTCATCAAAATGTCTTATTTGTTTCTCTGCATACTTAACTCCAATATCAATGTTCATATGGAAATCTTTTTATATGGTCAGATCTGCTAGAGCCACCCAGGGTAGTCTGAACTTGGGTCATATTTCCATTTTCAAAAAGATCATTTGCTTCAAATATGTTATGTGGGCTTCATACCATAAGCCTGAATAGCTTTAATAAAGTTGTCAGTATTCACCCACTGGGGCCAGTTAAAGGAGGACTCACTGACTTTCTTCACAGAGCCTGGGTGCAGCTTGTTTATGAGTTCACAGAGGATGATGCCATTCTTTAGGCCCCGCTGGAAGTTGGTGCCAAATGCTCATGCCTGTCAGCTCTCCTATCTAATTGTGCAGATCTTCCTCTGCCTGATAATCATACTTTGAAGTAATCTTGTTCTTGACCTCCGCTCAGAGCCCATAGGAAGGGCTCTTGTCAAAGCAGGCCATGGTGGTGTGGCGGTGAGAAGGAGGCTACACTCAGGTCTGGAGAGGTTTTGCCCTTAGTTTCCCTGCTTCTGGCTCCAAGGAGTGGCCTCCATGGAGGATTCTCAGAGCTTGCTCCTCTGAGCACAGCAAAAGATGCACAGATGCCATGGCTGAGAGGCAGCGGTGCCTGGGCTACTCGGTCCGACTGGGGTCAGCATAGCCTCCCAGTCTGCTCCAGAGTCCCGCTGGCTGCCTTGCTTTAGCCAGTGTATTCTAAGCCATAGATTCCCATTCACTCTACATCTGTAGGGCATTTTCCATGGAATTTTATATAGGAGGAATATTAAGAAAATCAAACTGTAAAGATAAGAGGAAAGATGTTATCCATTGAGGAATATGAATTCTGCTTTGGATTATTTATACACACATGCACAATTTTAAAAATTTCTCTGTGTATAGTTTATTGGTCTCAAAAGTATTTGCTATATAGAGCAACAGTGGCATGTCTGAGACCCTGCACTGCGTTTAACACAAAGTGTTAACTGTTTTTCTTAATTTATTTAATTTTATTTATTTATTCATTTATTTTACTTTGACTATAGAGAGACAGACACACACACACACACACAGAGAGAGAGAGAGAGAGAGAGAGAGAGAGAGAGAGAGAGAAAGTGAGAAAACAAGCCACCAGGTCCAGGACTTGAACTGTGGTTGGCTATGTGGGAGTGTCCAGTGCCTTAATCACCATGCCACCACTGGTCCCATAAAGTGTTAACTATTTAAAGTGTGTGAGCTTGCATGTGAGTGCTAACTGGGAACTTGTGCCTAATTAAACTCACAGACCTATCCTATCATGTCACCATCTATATTTCCTGTTGAGTTGAGATTTTTTTGTACGTTTGACAGGTTGGTGGGCATGTATGGGGCACAGGTGAGGATATCAAAAGAAATTCATATAACTTGATTCTTAGGGAAGTAGGGAAATGTTGACAAAAGTTGTATATAGCATTTGCCCTGGGATCCTGAAAGTTGCACACAACCCAAATACAAGAGAATCAAGAGTAGCTTAGCCTTCCACACTCAGGCTAGTTTTCCCCTTCAGACGATCAAATAGGCAGGCTGGAAATTACCCCTCCTTCTGTCTGTGCTACAGTCTAATTAGACCCATTGAGTGTGTATACCTTTATCTGATACCCCAAAAGACTAGTTGTCTCACTTTTCATTCAGGGGTCACTTTTGCTCAGTGGTCAGGACATAGACACATCAGTCTTGGATATCCAATAGACTTTTGATGTTCCTTGCATCAGAGCATAATGGGATCAAGTTGTCATATACAATCTGTAACACAGAATCTCTGTCTAAAATAACACTGAATTTCTGTCTTAGAAGATGTTTTCCTGGTTATTTAAGGCAAGAAATGCATAAGGTAGGGAAGAAATGCTTAAAAGAAACTAAAGAACCTTCAAATATAAAGAATGTGATCACCACCTACTCTTTTTTTTTAAAACTTTTTAAATTATTGTATTTTATACATTCAGTCACTGTATAACACTTAGCTTGTGAAGTGAATTTTCTCAACATGAACACACTTCACACCAGTCCAGTTGAGGATAGTATACACATTATCAACAGATAATAATCCGTTTCTGTGTCCCATAAATGTCTTTCATACCCATGGAACACCACACAGAAGAGCTTAATAATTAGAAAAGAATGTTTTAGTGTACTATATCACCTTGTATATGCCTTGTTAAAGAACTTTCAAGTATAGATGCATCCCCATATCAAGTAGGCTGGAAAGATACTCTTCTGAATATTTAACCAATGACTCTGAGGTCTTAAGAGACTAGCTCTCACATCATACAGTCTATAGACATCAGATCTACAAGAACTAGTCTCCTCCTACCTTAAGTCTCTTCATACTCCACCAAAACTGCCTTTTTGTATCAGGAAATGTGCTTTTTTTTTAAAAAAAAAAAAAAAAGGAAAGCCTCTGAAAGCTGAAATTATTAGAATTATTGTATAATACCCAACTGTTTTAGTTGAACATTTTCAATTTGATGGATTGAAGTCAGAAGACTGAGTCAGTCATGATCTCATGGTCACTCATACTGTAGGCTTTTAATGCTACTGCTACAAAGAAAATCTATGATCTCTCTCCACAAAGTCATTCAGTTTATTAATTATGTAGGTTAGGAGAAACATAGGGAAGGCGTTGTGGCACAGTCGAGAGTTCTGGCTTATAGTTCTGGACTACTCACAAAGATGTATGTAATCTTAGACACAACACTGCTATTTGTACAAAGTCCCAGGTTTTCTGATTTACAAAGTTTATAAAAGGTAGCATAATTTCTAGGATCCCTACTTTCTCTGAGAAACTATGACTTCCTGATGTGTTTTCCTCCTTTCTCCATTAACTCAATGAATACTTTCTCTCACTATTCTCACCTCTAGCCAGACTCAGCAGTTAAAAAGGGAAAAGAAAGAAAAGATATAGAAGATTTTATTTCTGTGTTTTTTCTTTTTTTATTCTTATTTGTGATTACACTGAATGTACCTCATTCAATTGCTCCTTTTAAAAATAAGTCTAATGACAATTTGATCCCAATAGTCAAAATATATCTTTTTCACAGAACTCAGTTTCCAACAAAAATCAATCCATTTTTTTTCCATAGGTCAAGGATGTGAGAGTTATGGTAATTTCATTCCCAAGAACCACTGTTTCACTTTCCTTTGAATCCTCATGGAGCAGATCCAAATGCAGTCTCTTCCAGTGCTGAAGAAGACTCCATGCTTGGATTAGCTCCACAGAAAGCATGGGGCAGACAAGAAATCAGCCCAATTTCAGAATACAACAGAATATATCAAATTAAAGAACGTTCAGAAACATTTAGCCTATTACAGGAAACTTCTGGTGGATTGCCTTGGCCATGGATGGGAGTCTTTCTTTCAAAATTAATATTCCTTTTAAATTTCAATTTTTCACTCTAATTGATCTGTATGGTCCTGTCATAGTAATTGCCATATGTTCAAATATATAAAGGATGTAATTTCAATAACATAGCCAGAGGATGCTTAGAAACACCCATTTCTGGGATCAGCAGATGGCATAATAGTTACATCTCTAGACTCAAACATAGTTACCATCAGTTTGAGTCCTGGACCAGGTGACTTCAAAATCACACTGGACATGTGTGTGTGCTTGCCCAAAATCCCAAGAGGAGAACAGAGGAGAAAGGATTGCATTGTGCCCATTTCCCCCCGTGGGGTGGGGGGGGGGGGTGATTTTTCACTTTCTGTCTCTTTGTCTCTTTGTCTATTTGGCAAGCACATGCACCCTACAGCAAAAATTTCTCTTAAAAAAAAATAAATGCCCATTTCTTGCATATGTCAGCATGATATTTGCTCTTGATCATTTGCAGAATTGCACTGTACAATGAAAACTATTTTGAATTAGTCTATTTATAATAAAAAATATTCGAATCTTTTCTGCCTGACCTAAAAGATTAATATCCAATGTAAATATGGAAAAGATGCCATTGTAAGACAAGAAAGTCTTCAAATTGACTACTGAGTATTAGAGTTCTGTTTTCACCTCTCATTTTCAACACAGATTAACCCTTTCTAGCTTTCTAGTTGATGCTATTTTTGGTCCTACTCCATTTTCCCATGGCTCCCCAAAGCAACACAAAAAAATCTCATCATTTGTGCTTTAATTATGGTGTTTTCAGTGTTGGGTTACACCCACATTGACTCAATCTTCTGAGCATTGCTGAAGAAAAGCAGAAAATTGTGCCCTAAGTTTCTTTATAGATTATTAATTTGTGAAATCATCTGGGTCCTCCTGGCTTTACTTTGTCCCTTAATCATTCCTTATCTGGTTTACACAGTCCGTAAGATTCTGCTCCTCTAGTGACCACCCTACTCTCCACAAATGGAAACCTAAATCTTCTTTCTCCCTTGTCACCTCTGCGTTACTCCAAGTCACATGTTTCTCATGGTCTCCAGGCACATAGTGTCGCTCTCTGGATCTCTTGTTCTTTCATCTTATCTCAGAGAAGGACTTGGATCTTCTCTTTCCCAAGACCAAGGCTTTTTTAGTTATCTCAGTCTCATGACTTCCCATCTTCTCTTGAGTGCTATACTTTCAGATGCATTCTATTTACTTCTTATATTTTCAGTCTTTGCCTTAGTACTGATTTATTTTGTCTTATAAATCTGTATAAACCTTCTATCAAAAACCAACAAAATCCCTCTCCTTAGCCCTGATGTGATGTGTATCTTTAGTATGACCAAGTAATTAACACATTATCTTCACTCTGCTCCCATCCTCCATCTCTGTGTGTTTTACTTTACTTCGAATAGCCCGATCTGACTAATTGCTTCCTTGACTGGATCTTTCTTCCAGTGTTTACCAATGATTTCATAAATACCAAACCCCAAGGTCTTTTGTTCAGTTATTCTTCTTCTGGATTACTCTGTAGCTTTTCCTCAAATCGGTTTTCTTAGTGTCTATGATTTGACATGGATCTAGTATTCTTTATTTTTGAAGTTTTCTTTCTAAATGAAGGTTAATTATTTACTGTTTCTGCTCATACCCTCCTGTAACTTGGGCATTTGTTATTCACAGCCTTTTGGCTTTTTGTGTGTGTGTGTGTGTCATAAATTTCATCTATTCTCATGACTTAAAAGGACACATTTCTCAATCTTCAGTATTAAACTAACTCATCTTTATCTTTCAATTAGATACCTGGACCAAAAAGTCTTGCAATTACTTAAACTAAAATAATTTTTTTACCAAAACCAGTTTGTACTTCATATGTATATTATTGGAAATAGCAACTTTCCATCAGCCCAAACTTACAGCTTTTGAATCCTGAACAAAAAAGGATAAGAGAGACCAGAGTGTGATAAGAGCTTTAAGAGAACTACATGCAAAGTAGCAATTGGAATAAAGCAATCTAGTTGAGTAAGAAATTTAATATGAGTAATTAGGAAAAATTTGAGGAGTTTAAGAAGAAAATAATCATAGGTATCTTGTAAGATGGAGGGGCCAAAATCCTATTTATATGTCTTTTACATAAACAAACAAACAAAAATGCACATATAATTTCTTCCCTTGTGTAAAAGGAGTTTTCATCACCAAATCCTGTTGAGCCTTTCTTTGCAATGCTTTATCATCTCCACCTTCCTTCCCTTCTCATTTCCTATTGGATGACATAGTTAGTATTCTTCATCCATGTACTCACTTACTCGGCAGCCCATTAGTCAGCATTTTCTGTGCAGGTGCTTGACTTCTTTTAATGTGATAAGTAGACAGCTATAGTTTTTTCCCCAAGGATCTTTCCAATCCCAGATTTTTCTCCCCAAACTATCATATTGGTCTTTCTATAATACCTCTTCATGCACATCAGCACTATGCTAAAGAGCTTTTCATTTATCGAGATCAAATATAATTTCTTTTGTCTGATGTTTGAGGTTCTTAAAAGTCTGAATCCCCCCATTTTCACCTCTACTCCTTCCTCACATGCATCTTTCCAGAGTTCTTCCACCTTTTTGCGTCAAAATCCTCTTCTCCCATTTACTCCTTGTTTTGTAGATGCTATGAGCATCTCAGCTTCCAAAGCATTCTTCCATGCCTCTTGCCCAGAATAACATTCTCCAGCACAGTCTCCCCTTTAAATCCATCTCCTCACTTTTAGGCCAGGCCAACTACCGCATCGCTACTTAGGTCAGTTACAATGCTCTCAGTCCTCAATGTCTTCTCTCTCGTTTGAGTTCCCGAAGTACTAATTGTCCATTCCCTTCTATTGGCAATTTCCACATGATATCTCATATAGCTATGTATTTAATATATGTGTATGCCAACTGTCTTATAAGGCCCTGAAGGACAAATAACACTTTTATATTACCCACATGCAAAATGGTAGTTAAAAACATTAAGCTGACAAGGCAGGTGTTGAACACTCATGTGTTGGCAACTTTCAAATAAAAATATTTCCTTTCTTATTCTTAAAACATACCCTAGACAGTGTCAATATTTTAGTATAGTTTTAAAATCTGTAAAAATGACATATATCTGTAACACACAACTCTAAGTAGAATCATTCACAAGCTTCTTTATAGTCTATACCGCTACAGAATTTAGTTAAATCTAACAATTTCTCATAGATTGCTTGTTTGGTACAAAACTCTATGACAGGGACTGTGGGAAGGGAAGAGATGAATATATTAAAGTCCTCCCCTTGAGAAATGACAATCTTGTAATGGCATGTGTGTGTCACCACCCTCTAGAGCTGAGTATGGATGGAGTTATGAGTCATGCATAAAGTGAACAGTGGAAATGACTAAGCAACAAATTCTGCCTAGAGAAATTAGAGGCACCTGTGGAGGAATTGGGGAGAAAAATGAAGTTATTAATTAGTTCTATATTAAACATTATTTATGGATCCTTAAATAAAAAACTAGTAACTATTAACTTCATTCATTAAACAACTTTGTACAGTTTTTTTGTTCAGTTTTACACAAAGCATTCATGCTCTAGATGTACTATAGGGATTTATGTTTCTGAAGATACAGGGAGAAAAAAAAAAAAAAAAAACAACCAAAATGTGGTTTTTCTATGCTACTATCAGTCAACCCAATACTTCTGATACCAGATGTGGGGGGATTCAGAGGTTGCAAACACACCAAACAAGCAATCGGTTCTGAGTGACACTATCTACCTGGAGGCAGCACCAGATCTCACAGGTTGAGGGCTCAGTTCTACTAGAGTGCCCCCAATTTCCAATGCCAAGTACAAGGCCTGGGCTGTTTTACCTGTACGTCCAACCCATAGGCTGGCTATACTTCCAGAGTCCCATAATCTTCTCCTTGGATTCAACTACTTTGCTGGAGCAGATCACAGAACTCAGGGGAACGGTTTATTTACCAGTCTGTTATAAAGGATATTACAAAAGGTACGGAATAAGAGGTGCACAGGGCAAGGCATATGGGAAGGAGAGCTTCCATGCCCTTCCTAAGCACTCCATCTTTCAGGCACCTCCATATGTTCAGCTATCCAGAAGCTTTCCCAATCCAGTTCTTTTGGGGGTTTTATAGAGACTTCACTGCATACGTATGTATGACTGATTAAATCACTAGCCATTGGCGATTACCTAACCCTCAACTCCTGTCCCCACCCCACAGGTTGCAGGTGGGGCTGAAGGTCCTAAACTCCTAATGAGACCTAGATCTTTCTTGTGACCAGTTCCCATTCTGAAGCTACATTGGAACCCTCAGCAATCAGTCAGTTCATTAATATAAAAAAACACTCTTGGGACCAGCAGTTAGCGTAATGGCTATGTCGCTGGACTCCCATGTAGTCGGCCACGGTTCAAGTCCCAGACCCAGTGCTTAAACTCACATCGGGCACGTTTGCATGCGTGCCCAAGATCCCAAGAGGAGAATGAAGGAGGAGGGATTGTGGCGTGACCCTGCCCCCTGGAGGGTGATTTCTCGCTTTCTGTCTCTGTGTCTCTCTCTGTCTTTCTGGCGAGAGCACATGCCCTGTAGCAAAAACCTCTCAAAAAAAAAAAAAAAAAAAAAAAAAGACACTCTTATTTGGGAAGATAACCAAACATTAATATATATTTCACAATATTATGATAATATCCGATCTTATTTTCTCTTTATGAAATAAATTGCTATGGATAATGATACCTTCTGAGAATTGTAAAACTTTTCATGGGTTGAAGGGATGGGAAGATCCAAAGAGGTCTGATGGTTTAGTTCTTTATAATATATTCAGAAATTACACATAAAACAACACTGTATATATAGAAATAGGAACAGAGTAGCAGCTTCCAGGATATTAAAGACACATATTGTAAAGCTCCAAGAATCACAAAACAATGAAATAAAAGGAACATGAAGGGGTGTGGACAAACTTGTAAATGGTTAAACATTAAGAAAAAGGGAGTAATTTTTCTTATGATAATAGAAACTGCTTAGCCCTTACTGATAATAAGGTGTTTTTCCAGACACAGTTGGAGCATTCTGAATGTATAAATAACCTTTATGTTCTGTTCCTGTTTCCATAGAAAAGCCAATAATATATTAACATAATAATATAATATAATATTAAGTATTTTGCGTAGAAAAATATGTCATGACTTTGCAGACACTCTAATACTTTTAAAATTATAATAGTATTGCATTAAATATGGTATTTCTCCTAAGATATCAAGTGTCAGAAGCAGTTTTAGGCCTGTATCTCAATCCTTTATGAAATGTAATTACATAGCAATTCTGATGAAAATCAACATCAAGGTAGGTTTAATACTATAGTAAGTTGCCCTTGATGATATATTTTGTGTTGATGCCAAACATTTTTTTAAGAAGTAGATTTTGTCCCTAAAACTAACATGAATTTTTATGATAATTGGACTCGTTAACTAGCATATTTGATAGTGCACTTTTCTTACTACTCTCCTAGGCTGTAGAGAGCAGTCTTAAGGTGAAGCAAGCCTGACCCCCACCTAATGGGGGTGGTAAACCTATGGCTAGGTAATCATGATAGAATGATATAGAGAATGCTTTTGAAACCTGAGAAGGAAAGCAGCCTAGGATACTTTGGGAGGCTTCACAGAAGAATTAATATTTTAGTGGAAAAAAGACAGAGGAAAAGACAGATAACCCCCCCCCCCCCCAAGAGTGTCTTCATGCTGTGATTCATCCCCAGCCTCAGCCAGCCTGGATCGCAGGCATGTTTTTGCCCGGTGTATACAGGGAGACCTCAGGACATGATCTCAGGACCTTCCATGTGGCTTCAGTGTCTTGGACTGTTGTGTTACTGCTGCCTGACCCTGGGCTATGTGATCTTTGCTTCTACAGTTTCCTCCGATTTGGAAATGGAAACCCACCTCATTTTCTTTTACTGCTGGAAAGAATACACACTACATTGGTCCTTTAATTCACTTCAAGTTTGAGGATGTATTGGTATGTTTATTGCAGTAAGACCCTTTTCATGCACAAATAATTTGTAAGGTGGCAAAAACAAAAAAGCTTGGAATTTTTGGCCCACTGATAGTTCAACCAAACTGAAAAGTAAACCCATTAAGGAAAACATGATTGAGTCAAAATTCAGCAGTAAAATGAAACCCATCATCATATCCTGGAAGCCAATCAGTCTTTGAACATGGAGAGTGGGGGCAGGGGGGCAAGTGCAATGCAGTGAACAGAGAAGAAGTGGGAAGTGAGTTGGCCTTCAGGGGCTACAGAATTTGGCTGAAGAGAATAGCCCACAGGAAAAGAGCTTTTAGGGCCTCTAGCCATTCCAACGTTCCAGACTTTGACCTGTTGAACCAAAGGGATGGCTCCAGCCCAACAGTGGCCAGCCTTGCTCTGTGGCCTTTCAATCCACTGAATGATTCTGTAGACTTCTGGGGGGTTCCTATGCAGTTCTAAGGCCAGGGTATGTGGAAGTATCAACTCTCATTTCAACTCAGTCTTTTAAGAATGGTGAAAATGCAATCTGTTATTCAAACTGATCCCAGTCTTTTATTCAAGGAAAGTTTCAAACCAGTTTATGGCCAAGATATTCGATTTCTCGTAGTATTCATCATAGGTGTGAGCCAAAGAGAACCCACCCAAGTCCATTTTTCATTCAATCTAGAAAGCCAAACTAGGAAGATGCCACCAAAGCAGAAGAACAAATATGGACAAGGTCTCATCATAGCTGGGAAATATCCGGAATGCCCAGAGGCAATGAATCAACTGATGAGTGATATTGCCCTCTTCAGTAACTGTCTTCTTTTTAAAAGTACCTTTCTTCTGTGGGCTTGTATATTGTTTAATGTGTTCTTTGCTGTTAATCGTGGTGGTCTCAGTCTTAACTACAACACAACCTCCCAGTTCAATTTTAAGCCAACATGTATTCTAGGACACAGCCCATTCAAGGACAATTCCTCTGGTTCTATTTTGTTTGTTTTCTTGGTTCTATTTATCTTTTTCACCCTTCTTTACTTGGCAGGAATTGAAGGACTAACAATGCTCCTTTATCCCCCCTTTTAGGAGAGGAGCCGTTCAACGCAATAAGTTAGTCTAGACAAAGAAAATTAAGGTAATTAGTAAAAAGCTTGCAAATGTTCTGTGTAGGAGGCCCTGTCATTACGGACCCTCACCCAGGCTCCTGTGGTTTGGTGTGTGTACAGAATGATAGTTCTGGGCTTCCTCTCTGCAGAGAGGAATAAAATAATACTGGGTTTCAATTAGAGACATAACTGCAATTTAGTCAGGGGCATAGGAACAGAGTGGCTGTCAGCTATGCCAAGCAAATGTCCTAAGACATGAAATCCCAGCACATAGCAAAAGATCCTGAGGCATTTGCGTTACCACAGCCCTCGTACTCAATAAGACACCAAGACTAGCAATTAGAATGCAGACAGAACAAATATTTACATCTTGAGAAAACAAAAGAGGAAGTATCAACAACAGAATGAATCAAAAGCCACAAGATCTCAGATGTGGTCAGGCAAAGTGTCGCTGTCAGTGTGAAGCAGGAAGGCAGAATTGGTTTCCAGTATTTGCAATTCAGAGATCTAGATTACTGGAAAATTTATAATAACATTGCAGTTTAAAAATCTCCACTTCATCCGTGTTACACAGAGTTTAACATGAGGAGTCAATTGCCCCTTTCCTCCTTCCACCCTCCAAAGCTTACTATTAGCTCCAAGTCATTCCTGCGCTATGGGTCTACGGCCTGTGTGTTCCAGAGAGCTTGACTACATTATTTTAAAAAAGTCTTTCAAAGTCCTGGAAGTGCTCATGCATATTTTAAAACTATGTATCAATTCATAAATTCCTTTGAAGAGCCTGATTGTTCTGAATGATCAGCGGATGTAATAAAACCTAATAATAAGAGAAAAATGTAGGGTCTTGAAAAGGGAGTGTCTGGGAAGAGAAAGAGAAGGGGGGCCCTTCTCTTGTCTCAAAGCAGTAGGTGGGTATTTTTCTCTTTAAATGCTCTTAGATGGTTCACTCGTAGAAGTTCAGCGAAGGGGACAAGATCCTGAGTGGCCAGCCACATTGAAAAGAGGCTTGTCACCAAGAAGACCCTTAGTCAGCCCCTGTAACTGGGGTGAGGCATTTGGTTTTGACCAATGTCACATGTATCAGGCTATTTTAAGAAGTCCAGGGGGGCGGTGGATAAAGAAAGAATGACTGAGACCTGGCTGGTGAGAAAAAAGGACCTCAGTGAACGTGGCTTGGCCTGAACACGGCGAGCAGTGCTAACTTTCCCCTTCCGGATGTCTTTAGTTCTGAAATTCTATAAGCATGAGATGGTGTCTCAGCTTTTTTTGATCCACATCAACCCAAAATGGATGTCTGCCATGCACTTGGCATCAGCACTTGGGAAAATGATTTGGCTGCCAATTATCTGATATTGTTATTTCATTTCTAAAATGCAATATCTAAAAATTGTTCATTTGAGAGATGTTTCAAAGTGTTTTTAGCCAGTGTGCCAAGGTTCAGATTTATTTTAGGAGAAATACACATACATAGTATTTCACTCACTTGAACAATTTTGTAAATAGTTGATATTGAGTATGTGCAATCTACCAAACATCGTTCTTTTTAAATTAATTCATTTTATGTATTATTATTATTATTTTTATGTTTGCTATAGTGCACATGTGCTCACCAAAGAGAGAGAGAGAGAGAAAGAAAGTAAAAAACAAGAGACCGGGTCTGGGACTCAAACCTTGGCCATGTGAGAGTCCAGCACCTCATCTACCATGCCACCTACTGACCCCTGCCCTCCAAAAACTATTCTAAAAAGTCATGTATTTAAGACAATGTGGGCAGGTAAAATCATTGGATGATTCCATGCTCTTTTAAAACCTTTTCCCAGTTCTGGAAGATAAAGAAGAGACTTTGGATTAGTTCTTCTTCTTTGTTGCTTTTTTTTTTTTTTCTTTTTTGGAGAGGTTTTCACTATAGGGCGCGTGCGCTCGCCAGACAGACAGAGAGAGACAGAGAGACAGAAAGCGAGAAATTGCCCCCCCCAGGGGGGATGGCCATGCCACAATCCCTTCTCCTCCATTCTCCTCTCGAGATCTTGGGCACGTACGCACACGTGCCTGGTGTGAGTTTTAAGCCACCGGGTCCGGGACACGAACCGCAGTCAACTACGTGGGAGTCCAGCGACATAGCCATTACGCTAACTGCTGGTCCCTGGATTAGTTCTTCTTAAATGGGTTGTCATCACTAGGGAAATAATCAAGAAAGGGCTAAGGGGCCAGTCTCATGGCAGTCAGTTGCTGGACAGGAGAAGTATGACCCCCATGGCCAACCAGGGTTTGAGTCCTGCTCTACCAGCTTAAAAAACTCTGGGTGTTTGTGTACCCAGGATCCTAATGGGATGGAGAACTGAAGGAAAAATTATTGTAGCATAACCAGATCGTTGGAGTACTTTCTCTCTCCACCCTCTCAGGCATACACACTCCCTCTGGCATAAAAGGAGGAGTAAAAACAAAAGCCAAGGTGAAGCATTATCAAGAAGATAAAAAGTCTGAATGTAAAAAAAATAGCCACAGTCTTTCCATAGCATTTGGGGGATGGGGGTAGAGCATCTAACCTGAACCCTGAACTTCTTAGGTTGATTTACAGGCAATATCAGTATCTAAAGATAAAGTCAGTCTGGCCAAGAAATCCTACTTTCTGGACAATTCTACTTCAACTTGTTCCTCTCTGAGTTTGTTAACTGTCATTGCTTTGAGTTGTACTATTCCAAACATATAAAATTTATTGAGGTTTAACATTCTTTTAGTTTTAATATAGCAAAATTCAGTCTTTTTATAGCGACTTGGATCTTGTTGATCTCAGGGTTCAATCTCTGAAGCAAATGTCTATAGAATGTTTTGAAAGTTATTGTGTAACTCAAGGGTATTTTGCAAGATTATTGACCTTTTCTATTTGTATAATAGAGTAATATACAGCTTCACTTTTTGCAAAGGTTACTGAACTACTTTTGTTGTTTCTTTAGGTACTAGCTCTTCCCTCCTCCCTCCCCCCCATTTTTTTTAACCAGTGCTATTTGATGTCTCTATCGTTTTTCTTAAGTTTCTTCCCATCCGGAGATGGCTCTCTGGATAGACAGCTTCAGAGCACATAGAGGCTATGAAGTATGAATTCCCTCTTCCACTATATTTCCTTACTTCCCATCTCAGAGAATGAGATAGCTATACTTGTCTAGCATGTTCTTCTTACATTCCTCCTTTTTTTTGCTTTTATTCAATTATTTCTCTCTCTCTCTCTCCATGTTTCAATATACTCAGATAGCTTTATTTTTTTTAAGGTAAAGGAATGAAGGAAGGAAATACAGAAGGAAAAAAGGAAAGGAGGGAGGGAGAGAGGGAAATAGGGATGGAGGGAAAGAAGAAGGCAGGAAGGCGAGTTGTAATTTCTAAGGTCTGCGCTGGCTTCTGGGAAAAACATTTTTCCTCTTTTGAAAGATTACTATCCTCTGCTCATCTCAAATACAGTTTGCTCCAAAGTTCGATGCTAGTCTCTTTTGAACCTCACATTATGCCTGGGTCATCTTCTGCTCGTGCACATAACTACAGATGGCCTGCCGATGTACATTTCCTCTCAAACGCCAGCCTCTATTTTCAACCTGTTATGCTCTCCAGTTCACAGAAAATTTATGCACGCCTCCCTGGATTGGGGAAATAGAATTGCTCAGGTACAAACCCCACCTGGTCATCGCTCTTTGTACCATTTCACCGACCAACTCTTCCACCTTGGCACATTTTGTCTGGGTCAAAGACAAATGAACCATCAACCAATTCAAGGTCAACACATCCCCTGGGGTCCTGGCTGTGCATGCCTTCCTCACCCTCTCATTACAGACTTTCAGGATTTGTTATCTACTCTTACTTATGTGATTCAAACCTCACACTTTTCACTAGCTCCTCCCTCTTAGCTTCAAAAATGTACTTCAATATATGCCATCCAAATAAGTAAGTGAATAAATAATAACATCTCCATAGAAGCTTTTTCTAACCACCTTCACTTTGGTCTGAGCTTTCAGTCTTCCCTTTTAGAGAAAATTTATATTTTTAAAACATTTTTATCGTTAATTTTGCTTTATTTTAATCTTATCTAATATCAGAATACATATTTTTCTCTAGGCATACCACTTGATTGCATTATAAAAGAGATCTATTATCTCATTTTTTCCAGTAACAGGTAACTTAAGGAAAAAAAAGTTGCTTTTACTTAGGACTTATAATTACTGGGAATAAAATTAGAAAAAGAATATTGGTAATAACTTCTGAAAGTATTACTAACGTGCTTATATATTCTAGTTATGCAGCAATGTTAATGAAGGTCATAAAATATAAATTACTTATAAAATGAATAAAATCATAAAACACTGTCTTGGAAAATGTTTCAATTTAAGTAAGATTAGTCTCTTAAATATACCATTTTTTCTCGATGCTAATGAGCAATAGCCCACACTTTGTGTGACGAGAATGGAATTCAACCTTTCTTGATGTTTCAGTAAGTCCAATATTCTGTGTAAAAGAGTCAGCCATGAAAAGGCTCACTGCTTTTTTCAAGAGGGGACGGTTGAGAAACTCCAACCAATGAAGAAAGGGCTCCACGGAGTGCACTGGCCTTATTGTCCCTCAGATAGAATCAGGGTGGGTAAATGCAGCATAGCAGCTCAGGAGGCCTGAGTGCTGAGGAGTGCAACTTTAAGCCCTAGACACTTTCTTAGAGCAAAAAAAAAAAAAAAAAAATCAGAAGATTTTAAGGACCTTGGCCCCCCAGGCAGGGTCACAAAAGCCCTTTGCTATATGGTGATTCTCACATCTTCTACAGACTCTAACAACTTTAGCATTTTTCACCCTCTCTTCTTGTTTTGAGCATTTGGCTCTCTCCTTTTTCAGTTCTTGAACCAGGAAAATTAATTCCCCTTCAGCATCAAGCTGATCTTCTTTGCCTTTCTGCAAACTTCAGTAAGGCTGGGGATATGTGAAGACTCTCTTACCCGGCACTTTCCAAAAATGACTCAAACCCTTCATGTTTCTTAGCCACACTAAGCTTGTCAAAAACTTGACATTTCTCCTTGATCAAATCAACACAGCCAATGTTTCCACAAGCTATTGTTATTGCCTTACATAAAGTCAACTTCTAACAGACTGAGCAAGTCTGAATAAAAACAAGAGGCCCACCAGTAAATAGATGAGAGGTGGACTCTCCGGTGCCTCCCCTGGAGATTGTAAAGAAAATGAGCTATAGACCCAAGTTATAGGGCAACAGCTCCTTCATCACCTCATCCAGATTTCCAAATATCAACCCAAAGCCAAGCTCCACAGAGAAGCTCAGCCCCTCCATGGCACTGTAACCACCAATAGGGCCCTCATCAGTAACTATGGGTCCAGCACCCATGACAAACCCCAGGGAACAACTCAAAATTCCACCTGGAACCCAGCCAGGAACTGGCATTCTGGATTGGCAAGTTATATGGTTTGCAGTAGGAGGAGATTTGGAAAATGAAATACTCTTTTCTCCCTTACTATCTAATGATCATTCTTATTTACATTTGTCCTGTTGTTTTTATACCAACATAAAATTAAAATAGTGTAAAATGTGCCAATCGTGAGTATATGGCAACACATTTTCAAAACTTTATACCCCTCTGAGATATCCAATATCCTTATCATATATGAATCCTGTCCATTAGCATAGAAAATAGCCCATGTAACCTTTTAATAAATACATACCCACCATAAACATATGCAGCCTTTATTTTTATTTCTATTAACATAAGTTAGTTTCACCAGTCCCAAAACATCATCGAATTAAATTGTTTTGAAGCAGTTCACTCTGCTTATCCACAAATCACGCTTGAGTAGTTTGACGGTGTATGAGTACATCCCAATATACTTATGGCTACTTGGAGTTCTTTTAATATAGACATTAAAGATAAAGATATTGTGGCTCTTTAGATACATGTTCTTTTATAGGCATGTCTCTTTATTTGCCCTCCAAATAAAAATCCTGGGTTAAGATATGCTAAATATTTTTAAACTGCTTTATTAGCCTATAATTTTTTAAGAGATTTTTGCTACAGGGCACATGCACTTGCCAAAGAGATAAAGAGACAGAAAGTGAGAAATCACCCTCGGGGAGACAGTCACACCACAGTCTCCTCTTTCATTCTCCTCTCGGGACTTTCAGTACACATGCACACATACCTGGCATTAGTTTCAAGTCAGTGTGTCTGTGACTTAAACCATGGTCCACCACATGCGAGTCTAGCACCTTAACCACTATACTACCTGCTGGCCCCTGGGCTATAATTTTCATGTACTAATATTCAGCTTTAAAAAAATACAGCTCATTTTTTTTTAATATTAAGAATTGTACAACCACCACAAATTAAAGCATTCAATCACCCAAAAAAAGTCCCTTGAACTTTGCTCAAAAGGCTGGATTTTTGATATAGTGGTGAAAAAATATTTACTGTGAAATCTACACTTTTAATAAAATTTATGCAAAAGTATACCTAAGTGTACAATATTGTTAATGTAGTAACAAAATTATACTACACATCTCCAGTACTTAACTTCCTCAAATAACTGGAAATTTATAAACATTGAGTAGCAACTCTGCATTACCTTTCCCCCGGTCTCTGGCAACCACCATTAGACTCTACTGCATGTGTTCTACCTATTTAGGTATAAGTTGAATTGTGCAGTATTTGCCGTTTGCACCTGATCCATTTCACCTAGCTTGATGTTCTCAGGGCTCATTTGTTGTCAAATATGAGAAGGTTTTTAATTTTTTTAAAGAATTATTTTATTTAACTTTATTTATTATTATCATCATTATTATTTTCCAGTTTGATCAGAGACAGACAGAGAGAGAGAGAGAGAAGTGAGAAAGCAAGCCACCAGGTCTGAGACTTGAACCGTGGTCAGCCATGTGGGAGTCCAGTGCCTTTAACCATCATGCCACTTGCTGGCCCCAAGAAAGTTTTTAATTTTAAAAATATTTTTAATTAAGAAATAATTGTGTTTTGAGCTTTGTCTACATTCTTGGAGGATTCAATCAATCTATGTGAAATAAATCAGACACAGAAAGACAAGTACTGTATGGTCTGACATATGCAGAATGTCAGTACCATGCCATTTTGGTTTTATAGCTTTGTAGTATATTTTGAAGCACAGTAGTGTGTTGAGTCCAGGTCTGTTCATTTTGCTCAAGATTGCTTTGGCGGCTTAGGGCCTTAGGGGGTTCCATACACATTTTATGATTATTTTTTCTAGTTGTGTGGAAAAATATCATTGGTGTTTTGATAGGAATAGCAATGATTCTGTAGATTACTTTGAGAAATATTTATGTTTTAAGCAATTTTAATTCTTCTAATCCATAAACATGAGACATCTTTTCCTTGGTACCTTCAATTTCTTTAAGTATTTTATAGTTTTATTTTATAAAAATCTTTTATCCCCTTGGATAAATTTATTACTAGGTGTTTTGTTTTGTAGCTTTTGTAAATGGGATTGCTTTTCTGATATTTTTTTTCCCCAGCTAGCTTGGTGCCTGAAAACACTACTGATTTTACATATTGATTTTGGGGACAGTCATTTTACTGATTTAATTATTATCTAACAGTTTTTTGGTAGAGACTATTTTCTTGAGAGAAAAAGAGAGTTCAAGATAAAGTAGCAAGATTAAAGACAGAAAGATAAATTGGTACTTTTGATAGACTCTCTCTGCTGTGATCTACTGTCCCAGCATCCCAGGGAGTCAGAATCAGAGGCATAGGGACTGGGCCCAGCCCAGCCTGTTTATTAAGTAGATAGGTCCAGGACCTGAACCAGAGCCTCCCATGTGGCCCAGCCCTAACTCTGGCCATGTGAGAAGGATGTACCTGAGGCTTTCGTGCTTGTGTCTGGAAGCAGAAGGTGGCATTGCATACAACATGGATGATGGCCTGTGGGGGCTTCTCCCCAGATCTGCAACCAGGCTCCTGGAGTATACCTGCAGACATGATAGGCAGGACAAGGAGAAGCAGCTATGACGTGTTCCTGAACCTATGGATAAGGTATCAGATCTCCAGTCATGGTGGTGTTCCCAAGCCTCCCCTTCCAGGTATTTACACGGGGTGTCCCATGCTGCCCAGGCCTGGCTTCCCTTATCTTATTGCAGAGGAAACTATATGTGCTTGAGTGTGTCATGGATGTGGGTAGCCAAAAACGTCACTTCAGTGCTTGAGATAGAGCTGGCCCAAGCTATGCCTCTGGGTCCGGGACCTTCTGGCTACCTGTAATTCACAGTTTTCTCATGCCCAGGTTGCTTCTCAAAACTCGGCCTCACCCAACCCTGACCCATTCCCTCCCATAGAGTTAAAACACAGCCCCCTGTAAGTCTGACTACTGAGGAAAGTGAAATCCCACACTGTCCCTCATGTCTTGCTTCTGTTACCAGCATTTATCAGACATGACCCTATGGAAAAACTCTGGCGAAGGGGCCAAAGTCCCCACCAAAGGTGATCATGCATGGGCTGAGCCATGAAAAGATGGTGATCCTGAAGCTGGCTATCAGAAGAGGGTTTCCAGGAAGTGTTAGGGGACTTGACTGAGAAGGTTTTCTGCTCGCCTCTCTGCTGGTTTCTGGCAGAAGAACCTATTGGTCAGCAGGATAGGGGTGTGTGTGTGCATGTGTGTGTGTGTGTGTGTGTGTGTGTGTGTGGAAGGTTTTGTGACTTGAGAAAAAGAATGCCATTTCTTCAGAACAGAGGTAATGAACAGCCACTAGTGCCCAAGACCTCCTGGTATCATGCTGCCTTGGATTAGTGTGCAAATTCAGGCTCTGTGATGGGGTCCATGTATAGGCTCTTAAATACCATTGGCTGGTATCTCAGGCTGTCTTCCGGGAGGAGATGACCAGAGGCTGATATCAACTAGATACTCCAGGAGACATGGCTGTGGTGAGCATCTTGGATCAGCCCCATGCCGTTCATTTCAGCTTCCAGGGTGTCCATGCACCCTCCCTATGCTCCCTCAGACAGTGCAGGTCACAGGTCAACAGAGTCTGAGACGAGAGGCCTCTGTCCACAGCGGAGAGGTCTCTAACAAGGCCAGAACTGGACAGTTTGTTTAGATTTTTTGCCATAGAGCACATGTACTCAACAGGGAGAGATAGAGAGATAGGGAAATCATCCTCCAGGGAAGATGGCCACAATCTTTTCTCCATTCTCCTCTTGTGATTTTGGGGTACACACACACACATACACCCCTAGTATTTTTCAAGCCAGCTGACACTATGGATCACTCTATTTCTTGATTTTTTTTCCCTAGGGTTTATGAAAGTTTTGACTAGGCATAGCTTTCTTTTTGATTCAAGGTCTTTTGAACAAATCACTTTTTCAAACTTACCCTTTAAACATTGATTTCCCGAGAGTGTAATTTTTCAGTGCCTTTTGCTTGGTTTTATTTTAGGGCATGTGCATTCACTGGAAAGAGACTGGGGCTAGGGGCAAAAGTGAGAAATCACTCCCCCGGGGGGAATAGCCATGCTACAATCCTTTCTCCTCCATTCTCCTCTTGGGATTTTGGGCACGCATGCTTATGTTCCCAATGTGTTTCTCAAGCTGGCAGGTCTGGGACTCGAACTGAGCAACCAGCTAGATGGTATTCAGCCACCTTAATCTCCACATCATCTGCTGGCTCTTGTCCTTTTTACAGTCTTTCTTGCAAACTCAAAATAGCACTGCAGTTAAAAACAAACCAGTAATTGACTTTGAAGCTCTAGACAGACCTGAGCTAGAGTCTCAGCTCTTGCACTACTTTTACTAACAGCATGACTCTGGATAAGTTGTGTAAGCTGAATACTAATTATCACCTCCACCCAGACTACTCTTGTGGGTATCAGTGGAGATAATGTATGCATTCGTGTAAAGTATACATTACTTAATGCCCACACAAAGTAAGTGCTTACAGTATAGCTTTATTATTATTGCTGTTATAGTTATTTTAAAATAATACCTATGTGTTATGGGCTCTAAAATCTATCATCTTCAGGAGAGCACTTTCATCTGGCATTCAGATTCAAATACTAATTGCTAGATGTCTCTTCTCAGATGTGCCATCTGAGACAAAATGCAGGGCCATCCGGGTGGTGTGGTGGTTAAGGCGCTGGGTCCCTAGTCCCAGAAGCAGTGCTTTGAAAGAGACATCCGGCATGTGTGTGTGCCAAAGGTCCCAAAGGGAGAATGGAGAAGGGACTGTGGTGTGGTCATCATCCCTGGAAGGTGATTTCTTTCTTTCTTTTTCTTTTCTCTTTCTCTCTTTCTTTCTTCCTTTCTTTTTCTTTCTTTCTTTCTCTCTCTCTGTCTCTCCCTCCCTCCCTCACCAATCCAAATGGCTAATGGCAAGCCAGTCCAAAAATAAATAAATAAATAAAAGACAAAATTTACAGGGGCAGACACAACACATTTCTTATCAAGACTCACTCACTCATCTTGCCTCACTTTCTTTGGCAGTCGATAGCGGGGCATCTGGCTTCACCAAGTTTTACAAACCCAAACGTTCTACTTTTCTAAATATATCTCTGTCCTTATTTCCTACCCATATATGAATGCCATGTTCAGTCCCTTGTTTTCTCTCACCTAGATGATTGTGATGGATGCTCAATTAGTCTCCACCATTTTAGATTTTCTCAATTTCAGATGGTCTTTCATACTGCTGGACTCTCTTAACTGCGACTGTGTTCCCACTTTTCAGATCAAAATCCTTCTATGGCTCCTCCTACTCCACATAAAATCCACACCAATGAATATGGCTACTTAGACATTTCCATGACCTGGTCCTGGCTTCCCTTTTAGGTGTCAGTGAAAACGTCATTTTATTCTGAAAAATTGTTTGTTTTTTTTTTTTCATACTCCATCTTTTTGCTTATGCTACTCTGCTCCTTAAGATGCATCACACCTTTTTCTATCATCTGTACATTTTCTAAGATCCTTTTCAGGTTTGTCTGTGCTTTCTTACTCAACACTAACATTGAGTTAATCACAGTTCATGGACTATTTCAGTGCATAACTATTCATGCATAACATTTCATGCATAAGCATTTCAGTGCATTTTTCACACTTGATTCAAGTTATATACTTATAAATCTGTCTCTCCAACAACTATATTAGGTCATCAGGAAAGTCATGACATATTTTTCTATTTCTTTAATGTAAAAATGTGTCATGACTTTCCCAATGACCCAATAGATCATGCAAGAGTAATACTATCTCTTATTTGGCACATAGTAGGACATTTACCCATCTGACATCACAGGAAACTCAAGAATAACATGCTCCAATTGAATTGAGCATATCTTCTTTCTCTAAGGTAGTTTCTAGAAACTAGTGAATGGAATCATTCATCTAGACTGCCAGCCGGTCCAAAAACCCTGGAGACACAGGCAATGGTATCTTCTTTCCCACTTCCCGTATCTGCTCAATCACCCGAATCCTTTCTAGCCTGCCTACTGCCTCCCAGCCCCCACCAATATTTTTCAATCCAACTGCTTCTCTATACCCGCTAGTTGATTCTTTGACTTTGGCTTTGGGGAAAGGGTTGCTATATCATTATAGATTCCAATCTGTTCTTCCTACCCCCAGCAGGAACACCTACTCCCCATCCCAGTTGTACTTCCTCACTCTTTCCAAATGGCCATCTCAATTACTTACATATATTATGCTTAAAAGTCTCCAAGGATTCCCTAATGTCTTCAGGTTAGAGTTTTATATCTCTACTATGATATTCCAAGGGCTTCCCAGTTATAGGGTTTGGTAGATTTTTCTCCCTGCACTTCAGCAGGGAGAAAGACCAACTGTCAACTCTCAGAACATGTAACACTTTCATGATTCCCAAATTTGGCTGTTCTTTTTGACTGGAATGCCTTTCCCTTTTCTAACCTTTTCACAGATAATTCATTTGTACTAATTCTTGAAGTGCCAACTCAGATATTCCTTCATTTATTATTCTCATAGGAACTGATTATCTTCCTCATCACTATTTCTAGACTCTCTCTCTCTCTCTCTCTCTCTCTCTATATATATATATATATATATATGTATATATACACACACAAACATAAACACACACATACATATTATAAAAAAAATATATATATATATATATATATATATATATGTATGTATTACACACACACACACAGATTCCTGTCACGCATATCTTATACTGTCTATTGTAGTGTGTTGCATTATTTTCTTGACCTAATTATCCAACAAAACTGAGTTATTTCTGGGAGGTTCTGTCAGAGTTCTCTCTCCATAGTACCAATCATAGTCGCTGCTATACATTATACATAAATACTTGATTGTTATTGGTTGAATGAATGAATACAAGTGAAGTTCAGAAAAGTTAAATTACTTGAAGAGTATGGAGGGAACCAGTGTATACATCAAAGCAGAATGCTATAGGCAATAAATTGCACAGGTTCTGCATGTGAATTTGGGAGATTAAGAACCTAGATTTTCCTCCTACCTTGGCTATTCACTAGCTGCTTATATTTAGAAAGATACTTAACTTCTCTGAGCATTTCTTCTTTGTCTGTAAAATGGCAATTATGATGATAAGGATGATGATGTTAACAATGGTTCTAAGGTGTTTTTTGCAAGGATCGGTTAAGAGCATATGCAAAGTGATTCTTACATTACTTGACAAAAATTGGCCCTCAGCCAATGTCATGTGTCACTATTTCTCTCTTAGGCCTGGCAGTTTGCCTTAAATTATACTTTTGAACTGAATATTCCTGTAGTTAGAAATCATAGGAATGAAAATCAATTGTGTAACTGATCAACTTTGGAAAATTATCAAGTTTAAGACTTACAGATTCAGAAAGGTGAAAGTGACTATTTAGATTACTTAGTCCAGGGCCAGGAGGTGGTATAAAGGTTAAGGTGACTGGATCCCACATGCCAACTACACATTTGAGTCCTGGACCCAGAGGTTTGAAAAGAATGCCAGGCACATGTACACATATACCAAAATTCCCAAGAGGAGAATAGAGGAGAAGGGGTTTGGCATGGCCATCGCCCTGGGGGTTTATTCCTCACCTTTTCTCTCTCTGATTAATGTACCCATCCTATAGAAAACTTAAAAGAAAAAAAAAAAAAAACTAAAAAACATTTAGTCCAAAATCTTCATATATAGGGAAATAATGGTTGAAAATGATCAAGACCTAGGTTATATAGCTCGTTGAAGTTTAGTTAGTAAAGATACACACTGGAACCAAAGTTCCTACAACTAGCTATCATTTTTCAGTTGCTTATATTGGAGAAATCCACATGATGATTAGATTTTAAGAAAAAGAAAGACACCCATAGTGCGAGTCCATGTCAGGAAACAGGCAGATGTCATATGGGTAGAGAAGTGACCTTGCCACGTAATCACACACCAGCTAGATTATTCTGTTTCTTAATTTGCTATTTGGGAGATTTTTCTTTTCCAAAAACAGGAGGAAGAACACAGTGGAAAATTATGAAATACTATTATATACAAATCTGATTAAAATTACAGTGATTGTAAACCCCGAGTTAAGACTAATACATTTCCCAGGGCATGCAGCTCCGATCACGTTTAATCTCACCATTTCTGTCTAGTTTTAAGTATGTTGCCTTTTCCCTATTAAGAGAAGTTTCCAGGAAAATCCAAACTTTAATTATATCACCAATTTGTTTGAGGTATTCCAGAAGAGTAGGGTAGAGAAAGAAAGTCTCTATAAATAGAGATGGAGACAACTGAGAGAACATGAAATAAAAACATCAGTTTGTGCCAGAAAGGAGGGAAAATGCTATATGGCTGAAAATATTTCTTCCTCTTATGGGAATCCAAACAGGAGCTTCTAAATGAGTCTTCTTTGGTTAAGGGAGTTTCCTAGTTCTATGAGTGTTTTGGTAAGAAATTCAATCATCCCAATTATTTGTCACCAAATATGATTGAAGCCCTAACAGAATAAATTAAAACCTTTAATAACAAAGGTTCCTTGACGTCTGGAAGTTTACAGGATTCTCTATTTTTGGTGAAATGTCTTTAAAACACAAGGTTAGCTCTAGAAATCACTATTTGTCCATTTGACCTTACCTTCTTTTACTGTTATTCACAAGCATTTGATTTCTAGGCAGAGTGAATCATTCACTCAAACTGTTAAGGAATGATTTTTGTCCTTAATGTTCAAGGGAAAATATACAAAAAGAATAGCATTTGGCTTGTAGTTGTTTATACATGGCTATGTTAGGAAAAAAGTGTGGACTTATGTGTGGCCTGTCATTGCTTTGCCAATCTAATTTTTTTTTTTTTTTTTTTTTGAGGGATTTTTGCTATAGCACACATGTGCTCTCTGGAGAGACAGAGAGGGAGAGAGAGAGAGAGACAGAAAGCAAGAAATCACCCTCAGAGGGGATGGCCGCACCACAATCCCTTCTCCTCTATCCTCCTCTCTGCATTTTGGGCATGTACACACACACACACACCCCTGGCATGAGTTTTAAGCCACCTGGTCTGGGACTTGAACTGTGGTCGACTACATGGAGTCCCGCAATGTAGCCATTACACCATCTGCTGGTTCCAATCTTTTTATTTTTTAAAGTGATTTCATTTGAGATTGTCCTATGTCAGAGTAGATAGTGATGATTATTACTAATGTTTCACTCAAATTGTATGTTTTATGCACTATAATTTTAGGGTACCTTTTTTTTTTTTTCATGAAAGCCTACACAAACCTTTTGATCCTTCGGCTAGTAAAAAGAATCATATATTTAGAGTGAAACGTTGAGAGCTAGGGCTTGGCTTTCCATGTGAGCCAAAGATTATCAAAAAACTTAGAGCACAAAAGACTTAGAAATCATCTTGTCTGCTGGGTCCCAAAGTGTGTACTTTGTTTGTAACAACGATCCAGTGAGATGCTTCCCCAAAGTTTCCACGGTCTGAGAATTCAGGAGGTATTGCATGCTGTAATTCTGTTTTAGAGACACACAGCACGTTAGTCCCAGGTAGGATTTCCTCTATAGCTCTGTTTAACCCTGATTAACTTCATTTATTTGGTCAGCAAACCCTTATGATTCCCTTTGTGTTTTAAGAAATGTTGAATTACTCCCTTTTCTTGGAAAATCTGGGGCAGGTGAGGTTGCCAGGGAATATCTAAAACTAGAACCTTGGTCTTCTGACTTCAAGTCCAATGTTTCGTACATAGAACTGAAATATGAACTAGCATTTAAGAATAACCTGTGTCCTAAGAATACCTTTTCAAAGTCCCTAACTAGTGAAAGTAAGGACTGCCTCTGTGTTTGCTTAAGTTGTTCTTATCCAAGCAGCAAAGATAGTGTCAGTATGCTGCATGTGTACAAATAAGCCTGGGAAAGAATCTAAGAGGGATTAAGGGTACATGGACATCTCTTGGGAAGTGCAATACTGAAGAACCTCCTTTCTGAGAATTTAGGGTAATTTATAGCACTAACACACTCACTCCACTACCATTTTTCTAAATCATACAAGATATATTTGTAGGGCTTTCTGATAATCTTGGAATTTTGTGCTTCAGTGGGTTTTAAGCGAACTTGAGTTATTTCTGTTCTTCTGGTTTTGTTTTTAATTCACATGATCTACCTCTTTACTTGCCATGGTGATAATAGATATGTCAGTATCGATTTTTCCTAGATTTGGGTGTTTAGAAACCTACATAGGTTATTCTGCTGGGAATTCATTTTACAATGAGATGGTCCTTCAGCCAAGGCCATAAGAACAGCAATATTGGATGGCTCTGCTATTTTGTTAAATGAACTTTTACTTCTCTATATTCATTCTGGTTCCAACTTTCTATGCCTTGCTGTCATTTCCTAAAATCTGTGATTCAAATGTGCAATCACCAGCCTAACAAACTCTATAAGAAAAACCATAATCACAGGTAGTTTTAAAAACAAGTAGTCTAGCCAATAGTTCAAATGAGTCAATCAAGAAATTGCAAGATGGATTTCAATGCCATCACTGAGGCCCAACTTCATAAAACCCCATCTGTTTATCTTCCCAGCCTCACCAGAAAGTCCTAAAGAAAAATTCCTCCCGGCACCTTCATATGCCCACTGAATGAAGGCTAAAGGTTTCATGTCATCATCAGAAATGGACAGATATTAAAGCATAGTAGACCTAAACAATTTTGATCATATTTTACCTTAGGGAAAATCTGGCTGCTGAACATAGGGATTCATCAAATGCTCCCTTCAAGAAAACCTCAAGAGCCTTTTCATGGGGAAGTAGGAGACAACGATGGAAAACAATTCAGGTTAAATGATTCTCCTTGATGCGGCTTTGGCAAAGTTTAATGTCAAATGCAAAGCTCTACTTGGATATAAAAGGCTAGAAAAGTCATAAAACCCCAGCAGGCAGGCTGTTTATCATTTCTTTGGCAAAGCCTTGGTAAAGCTGGAACTGAGAAGCCAGAATAGTTGGACCGGCCCTGAGGGGGCCAGTAAGATACGTTTTCAAGAACAGATTTATCTCAGGCACTCACTGAATATACCAGGATTGGGCTCCATGCTAATCACTTCATCAGTTGAATTAACTGTGGCTTTTAGGTTTTTATGACTTTTAGTTTTATCCATAGGAAAGTGAAAATCCTCATTGTTAACTATTTCCTTTTCAATCCATATACAACTTTTTTTCCTTCTAACCAATGATATTTCTTTTTCTTTATTTCTTTTTTTTTTTTTTTTTTTTTTTTTTTGGAGAGGTTTTTGCCATAGGGTGCGTGTGCTTGCCAGAGAGACAGAGAGATAGAAAGTGAGAAATCACCCCCCAGGGGGGATGGCCACACTACAATCCCTTCTCCTCCATTCTCCTCTCGGGATCTTGGGCACGCACGCACACGTGCCCGGCGTGAGTTTTAAGCCACCGGGTCCAGGACGTAAACCGCGGTCGACTACATGGGAGTCCAGCGACATAGACATTATGCTAACTGCTGATCCCTAGCCAATGATATTTCTAAAATATTAAAAAATAGCCACCTGGAGACAGATGAATAAAGAGTGGCTGGCTGGTGAGAATCATGGTCATTTGGGACTTCAGGGGTACTAATTAACAAATATTATTGCATACCTATTATACTTTAATACATTCCCAAAGTAAAATCCAATCCTAGAAATGTCCAAGTCTCTTAAGAAATCTCATGATTGGGGCCAGCAGGTGGTGTAGTGGTAAAGGCTCTGGACTCTCACATGGGTGATGACAATTTGAACTCAGATCCGGTGGCTTGAAACTCAGGCTAAGTGCATGTGTGTGCATGCCCAAAATCCCAAGAGGAGAATGGAGGAGAAGGAGTTGTAGTGTGATCATCGCCCCAGGAAGTGATTTCTTGCTTTCTGTCTTTCTGTCTCTCTGTCACTGTCTCTCCAGCAAACACATGTACCCTATAGCAAAAATCTGTCAAAAAAAATCTCATTATTTAAAACATAGTGTATCCCTTCGAGTAAAATTTGATAATCAGATAAACATTTAAATGGAGCTCAAATTTCTATGAGCCTCTGTTTCCTTAGAAATAACAAAGGAATAAAAGGTTTCCTATACTTTATTAGGAGGGTTAAAGGAGATGATGTGTAATATACAAGATGCTAGCACACCACCAGGCACATAAGCATAGAAATTAGCTATTATAGGTGTTCTTTTTAACCTAAATTTTCTCTATCTTTCTAAAAATTATTCTCAGGACTTTCTACCTTTTATTATTTTTTTTCCTCTTCCTATGATTTCATATTTCTCAGGTGCTAAGAATGAGCTCCTGATGATTTCTGTAATTTTACCTATGGCAAAAAGGGATAAGCAAACACTTAGAATTCAAACACTTTGGGATTTGACTTTTGTCTCCACATCTTAGTGTCTGTGTGATTCTAGACAAGTAATTAAAAACTTAGTGTGCTGGAGGAGCCAGCACGTAGTGTAGTGGTTAAGATGCTGGATTCCCACATGGTTGATTGTGGTTCGAGTCCCAGATCTGGCAGCTTGAAAATCATACAGAGAACATGTGCACATATGCCCAAAATTTTAAGAGGAGAATGGAGGAGAAGGGATTGTGGCATAGCCATCCTCCCAGGGGATGATTTCTCACTTTCCCTGTCTCTGTCTCTCTGTCTCTCTCTCTCCAGCAAGCACACACGCCCTATGGCAAAAACATAAAAATAAAAGACTTAATGTGTTTATGTATGAACTAGGAATAATACTACCATATTTGTATACTGTCATAAAGACCAGAGATGATGCACATTAAATGCCAGCTGAGTAATACACATCAAATAAGTGACAGTTCATTTCAGCTGACCTCTTCCCTGTCCTTCTCTGCCTCACCTGCCTCCCTTTTCCCTTCCCCTCCCCTCCCCTTCACCAGACCTCTTATAATCACACCAACACACAAACGCAAAATGTTTTCTACTGTCACAGAGGAATTGAATTATACATTATTTCTATATTCCCCCTTGTTTTCTTTTGTTGTCCTGAGTGAGATATTTTTGTAAAATCTGAGTATAAACTCAGAAGTTGGCTCAGAAAGAGACTAAAATTAATACTAATCCACTTTAATGATATAAAATTGCTCTAATTACCTTTATGCAGTATTATTTTAATGACTCCCAGTGAGACCTATAAATGATATCAAGTTACAAATAGGGCATGATATCTGATGGTAAACAACTGCTAAACCTACCAAGATTCAATTTCCCTTTCTTTAATAAAAATGAATGACTTTTCATATCTGGGCTACTGAGATGAGTCAGAAAAAATGACAACAGGCGCAGCTAGTGGCACAGTCAGGAGCAAACTAAACTGCAGCACTGCAAGTCATATGGGTTCAGATCCTGGGGTTGGATGCGGTCAGTCATCTTGTTACCTTTTAACCCTACTAGCTGGTGTTCTGCGAGCTAAGCAATACTTGTAGCAATCATCAAGCCCAGACTAGTGAGCTGGTTGAGAAGTAAAGGAAGAGAAACAGAAAGACTGTATGCACACATGCCTGAGATCCTGATGAGCTTGGGGACTAGAGAAAGATGATCAAAGCTTCAAGGGATCTTCTCAAGTCTGCTTCTTTCCCACTCTCTCATACACACTTTCGGTTATGAATAAAATAAACACACTTTAAAAATGCCAACATATTTAGAGCAGAGTTAATCAAACATGTCATGGATATAAATAAGTGAAGATATACTCTTCCTAAAAAGAGGACTTAATTCTCCTTTTGTGTTCATTAGTGCTCTGTTTCTCTTCCTTTAGGTCTCCACTGACTCTAGTCTGGGTTTGAGGATTGCTCTAAGTATTGCTTAGCTAGTGGAACATCTGCTAGTAGGGTTAAAAGGTAACAAGATAACTGACTCCATCCTGGAGGCTCAAGTTTCTCTCCAGCCAGTGCACTTAGGCCATCTCTTCACATGCCCAGAAAAGTAGTTTAGAAATGCAGTTCTTAACCTGGCAACATCTGCACCCCCTCCCCCGCCCCTTTGTGTTTTTGTTTGTTTGTTTGTTTTTTTACTGGGTACAAATATTGAAGGACTTTCACTAGGGCACAGAGTTTTCTGGAACAGTGAAAGGACAATGTGCATCTGTCTGTTAGTTGATTTTGAAGATACGTCCAGATAAGCACAGAGATTTGGAATTGCCTCAAAGACTGACAGGGGGTCAGAGAGTGCCTGGTAGATCAGTAATAGAATATTTAAATCAAAGTACTTCTTGGGAGGGGGCCAAGTTAGAGAAGAAGGCAGGAGTAACCTGATCCAGGACATGGCACAGAGGATAGCAGCTGCACCGAGGACCCTTTGGACCGCTGGACTGGGCAGGCGAGCAAGCCAAGGAGAACACAGTTTTAAATGTTTGCTGGATTAGTGATAAAGACAGAATGAAATTGAATTGTTCTGATTTTTGCAGAAAACAGCTATTGAACTCATGTGCTATGTGTAAGAAAGCCTTCATTTTGACAAAATCATCCCAAAATACCCATCCAGTGTATCCATGGCCATGACATGATCATAAAAGATGACTCTGAATGTCTCAGGATGAACTGTCTGCCACATGGATTCTGGAATCATATTAGAGAAGTGTGATAGGAAAAATAATACCCTCCCCAAGATGCCTACATCCTAATCCCCAGAACCTGTGAATATGCTGCCTTAGATGGCAAAGGGACTACCCAGTTGTGATTAAGCTAAGGGCCTTCAGATGGGGTGGTTATCACGAATAATCCATGTGGGTCTAATATAAACACTGGGTCCTTAAAAAGGAAAAATCTTTCCTGGAAGTTATTATAGAGAGATGTGGCTACCAAAGACTAGCCAGAGAGATGCAATATTGCTGGATATGAAGATGAGGAAAAGGAACCATGGGCCAGTGGATGTGGGCAGGCACTAAAGCTGCCTACAACAATAAAGGCAATAAAACGGATTCTCGCTTACAATCTCCAGAAAGGAACACAGCCCTATTAATATCTTGCTTTGGCCCAGCAAGAGTCTTACCTAACTTCTAACCTATAGAACTATTAGTTAACAAATTTTTGTGGTTTTAAGTTGTCATATTGATGGTGTTGACTGTGGCAATAAAAGGAAATGAACACAGGAGGATTCAGGCTTCAGAGGCAGAGCCCTCGCCATATCTCTTCCTGCTAGAAGAGTCCCTCATGGCCCAGGCTGAGAGCCGGAAGAGCCTTTAGAATCATCCCTGGGCTTTGCTGCTCATGTCTCCAAAGGAGAGTCCAGAAAGACGATGAACAAGGTACCACAGACCCACACCCAACACAACCCCTAAATGGGGACTTGAAACCAGGGTTCAGCTAAATAACCTTGAATGAGAAATTATGACATTTCCTTCCCAGTAGGTATATAACTGGAGATGCTGTGGGAAATAGGCAGAATCCTATAGAGAACCCATGTTCAAGGGGGAAGGAAGAAGAGAAGAGTACTCCTCATTTAGAGCCTACATGCAATAGGTGCTTCCCATGTCTTATCTCTTCTCGTTTACCTGAGATCTCAAGGAGGAGGAGAAAATTAAGACCCAGAGTGGTTGTGTGAACTGCCCAAGGTCACAGAGTCTCCTAGCTACAACAGGAGGTGAGAATCAGATCTGCCTGACCCCACAACTCACAACTCTGAGCTGTTT
Source organism: Tupaia tana (assembly GCA_026018925.1). Lineage (NCBI taxonomy): Eukaryota > Metazoa > Chordata > Mammalia > Scandentia > Tupaiidae > Tupaia > Tupaia tana. The sequence continues at coordinate 124,997,783 of JAKSZU010000007.1, read as the reverse complement.
CAGTCTAGCTATTAAATCCCATCACTTAACTATTGTACTTCAGAAAATAGCAGTAGGAAAAGGGGTGTAAAAGAAATGTCATCAAACAGTAAATTCATTTCAATCTAGTTTTGCTTTGTGTCAGACGTGGGAAGGCCTTCTCCATAACCAGATTATTAAAAAAAAGGAAATGCTTCTAAAGATGTCTTCCCATGCATTTCCTTTTCGGTTAAATCTTAAATCCATGGGGAATTTATTTGCAAGCCACTGATTTAACTATATTTTACAGATGACTTTTCAGTTGTCCTATCACAATTTATTGGATCATCTATAATTCTTCGCTTTTTCAGAATGGTACCATTATCACTTCCTAAATGCCCATATGTATTTTTTTTCTCAACTTTCTATTCTATCCCATAAGCAAATAGAAAGATAGACAATGAACTCAGTAGGAAAGAAACCTGTAATATACATTATAGAAAAAAGAACAAAATATGTAAATAGCTTCTAAAATAAAATTAGTAAGGTATATAAACAGACATTTCATAAAGGGATACATAAAACAGATCATAAATAAAAAGTTACCCTATTAATCTGGAATGAAAATTAAAAGCACATAGAGATGCCAATTTTTCTTCTAGGAACTTATAATAAAGGTAAAATTATATATACTTAAATGGCTCATGTGTAAGAATCTTTTTTTAACAATCCTGCATATAACTGCAGAACACACACAAACAAAATTGAGACCAGCACACACACAACTGAGAGCAGCCTGTGGCATGGTGGTTAAGGCAGTTAAATCCCACATGGCTGACTGAAACAGTTCAAGTCCTAGCTTGAAAAACCTGCTGGACAAATGTTTATATATAGCCAAAATTCTGAAAGGAGAGAGAAATGGAGGAAAGGAATTGCAATATGACCATCCTCCACATGGGGTGCTTTCTCACTTTCTTTCTCACTTCTTTCTCCTTCTCTGTTTCTCTCTGGTAAACATATATGCCCTCTGCCAAAATTTAAAAACACAAACACAAACTAAAAAAAGAAAATCTAAAGAATCATCAATAAGTAACTGATTAAGTAAATGCTCACATTGCATCTAATGCATGATTGCATAGCTGCCCAAAACAGTGCTAACACCCTTTATGTACTATTATGAAGTTTTCTTTAGATATATGACAAATGTCACCCAAAGAGTATTTGGGAATACCTAGGAAATATTTTTAGTGTCATATCTGGAGATTAGGGAAGGACTACTACTGGTATCTAATGGACAGAAGCCAGAAATCCTACGAGAAATTCTACAATATGTAAGACAGTCTCCCACGACATAGAATCATCCAGTCCAAAATGTCCGTAGTGCAGACGTAGAGGAACCTTGTTCCAGAACGGTGATTAAACTGATTATATTAGGTGCCTATTAGGCTAAAGGTCAGGTCAAAGGTGGGTAGAAATTTTCACTGTATTCTATTTTGTCACTGATGAATTATGTACTTGTATGTACATGTACTACCTATTAAAAATAATTTTTTTAAAAAAAGACAGTGCTGTTTAAGAGTTGTTGAGTCTTAAAAAGTCTTTTGGGGCTAGCCCATGGCAAGATGGTTAAAGAAACTGGATCTAACATGGCCCACCATGCAGCTGGACTCTTATTCTCAGCAGCATGAGAAACACACCAGGCATGTGTGCATGCATGCCCAAAATCCCAAAAGGAAGGAGAGATGGAGACTGGATTGCAGTGTGACCGTTCCCCATGGAGAGAGAGCTTTCTCTCCTCTCTCCCCTCTCCCCTCTCCCCTCTCCCCTCTCCTCCTCCTCCTCCTCCTTTCTCCTCCTCCTCCTCCTCCTCCTCCTCCTCCTCCTCCTCCTCCTCCTCCTCCTCCTTCTTCTTCTTTCTTTCTTTCTTTCTTTCTTTCTTTCTTTCTTTCTTTCTTTCTTTCTTTCTCTCTCTCTCTCTCTCTCTCTCTCTCTCTCTCTCTCTCTCTCTCTCTCTCTCTCTCCAGTAATTGCACATGCCCTCTGGAGAATTTTTTTTTAAAGAAAGAAAAGAAAAAAAACAAATAACTTCTGAGTTTACTTAGTTGTTTAGTTTGTTCCCTTATGCCCCTTGTTCTTTTTAAAAGCTCAAGGACACATATGTTGATTATTTCAACATAGATGAAGTGTTCTCTCCTAGAAAGGCACTTCCAATGATAGAATAAGATAGGAGCACAAAGTTCCAGTGTTTTATATCTGACCAAACAGACTTTGGTCTTAGCAAACACCAGAGGAAATTGTAACCTAAATTACTAGAAGTTACAAATGTGTAAGTCAATGTTTTTTCAGGGGCAAGGGCAAACTTTTCTATTAAAAGAACTGATAGCGTAGAGGTGCCTTTTGATTAAAACTCTTGACAACAGTGACTTTCTCCAAGGACCTCCAAAGATGTATCTGAAATCATTTCATAGATCTGTAAATGTTCGTTTTTAGTGGATTTTGTTCCATGTCACCACTAGATGTGGGCAGAAAGGTGGCAAAATTGTATTTAGCATTTTATCTCTACCCTTCTCATTAATTACTATTCCAAAACTGCTTCTCTAAGATAAAGCATTCAATGGAGTCTTCAATGTGCCAGAAGCCAAATTCATTCTGATCAAGGTAGGAGTCTGCCATGAGTGTTATTCATGGGTTTCCCTGGTAAAGATATTCCAAGGCTCTACACTCTAAAGTTTCACTTTCATTTTACTATGAACTCTTTCTCAATCTCTTTCTCCCCATTTCAGAGTTTTCTTTGGAATTTCAATTATTGTTTTAGATTTAAAATTACATTTTAAAAACACATCCCCCCAAAACACACACATGATGTATGTGAACACCAATGTGTACTAAATGTCAGTGGCTTTACTGGGAGGAAGAGTTGGCCATTCAAGCACAATCTGAGAGGCCTTAGGAAAGCTCTCCATTGTAAATAGACAATATTTGAGAATATGTCATTAACAACTGACTTTTTATCATTTGTGCTTTCTTTGAGACACTAACTGCCTTCTTCTATTTTTTAAATATATAAAAATGAGAAACCAGAGAAAAGAGAAAGCATACAAATGTCTTTGTGTATGGAAGTTTATAAACTTCCATTACTCCACAAGATGGAACCAGGGAAACACAAAACCTTCATAACCAAAAGCAGAAGAAATGGAAGGGAGCGAAGGCGTGGGAAGGGGATTTCATGAGGTCCAAAGAAAATTTTATATTGCTCACAAAAACTTTAACAAGATTAACATATGTGAAAAAAATTAATTTCTGCACTCAACGAATTTATCCTCTGGATGAGGGGGAAAACATTTCCAAGAAACATTCATGTAATACCTGTTCCTCAAAGCAGCTTATCTCTAAGCAGAATCCACTACACACTGTCCTAGAGTTTCATTCAGTTGTAACCAAATTGCGAAAAGATAGTTGAAGTCAGATGGTTAATCATCTCAATGTATTCTGTAGCTTGGATCGCGTACACACACACACACAAATGTTTCCTGAAGTGACTTTGTACTTATTCTTGTAAGTGACAGAGCAACTTCTGACTACAAGTTGATACCATTTCATACCCACCCATTGTTAGATCTTTTTCATTTTTCTTTCAATTTCTTTTGAGGAAAATGGAAAGAATTTGATTATATCATTGGGAACAAGAACTGTATCTTTCTGTTCCCAGTTCATACTAGACAAACAAAAGGATTAATTTCAGTTAATGATATAAAAGGGTGAAGGAAGAAAGAATACTTTATATCTAGCTATCTAAATGTAGTTTCAGATTTAAAAAAAAATAAATCTTAAGTGAATACTATATATGCTAATATCTGTTTAATGTAACTAAGTCTAAAAATAAATACAGAAACCTGTACGATTGATTGGTTTAATCAATGAGAATAAGGTAATTAGATTTTTGGAAAACATTGCTTATAAAAGCTAAAGCCTTTTACGATGAATGATAGGAAGCAGGAGAAAATAAAGTGGACCACAAAGTAAAAAAAATAAAGGAAAAGGAAAAAAAAATGAGAAGAAAGTTGAATAGCAGAATTGATCCAAATAGTAATATCAGTAAGGAGCTGCTATCATGGGCAAGGAAAGGAAAAATTATTACATTTAGATCCCCAATCTAATCAGTAATTGTGTGATCAAATGGCCCCATACTTATCACTTAACTTTGTTTCTCCTTAAACTACTATGTAAAATATACATTTAGAAAACTTAAGGAGTGATTCTTCAACCTTCCAAAAATATTTTTTAAATTTTTGTCGTATTGTTTTTTCTTTTACTTTTTTGTTTTATTTATTTATTTATTTACATTTAATCACATATCTTTACAGTGTACAATATTCTTTTTCTAGCACAAATATCATACATGTCAGTCAAGACAAAGATATTATTATATCTATTGTCATCAGCAAATAGCTTCTTATTTTTTTATCAATTAAGCATACTTTATTTGTTTTTTCCTCTTCCTATCCCCTCCTTCCCTTTCATACTAAACTTTTTTTTCACATTTTATTGATTGACAAAATATCTTACACTAAAAATATGGACAAAGCTAGAATCTAGTGTCAAGTGCACTGTAATTTTCTTCTGAACAATATTTTTTTTTCTTTCCATTCCCCCCTTTACTAAAGAGATGTATAAACTAACTTATCTGCAAAAAAACATTAGGTTAATCTTAATTTGGTCTGTTATTAGTACAAAGCTCCATGAGAATTCAATTTCTGATACAAGGCAACAGATACTATTACTGTTGAATTTATGCAAATAATCATTCTGTCACAAAATAAGAATGCTCACAAATATTTTCCAATTGCAAAGGGGTCAGAAAAGGAGAAAAGTTTATGTTCCAATTTAAAAAAAATTAACAAATTACTGAACCTATCAACAACTCACAAGAGAACCCAAATCCTTAAATCTGGAAGACAAAGCATAGAAGAAAATCAGTAATGTTTTAGACAAAAGTCATAGAATTCTATTTCACCAGTTCAGTCTTGTGTAATTTCTCTTTTGTTCAATTTGCAGTGTTACTGTGGTCTGGCCTTTCCATTTAAATCCTGGAAGTTAACATTCAACATTATTATTGATAGTTCTGAACTTGTCCCTACCATTAAGTTGGCCTTTTTCTTGGTCATTTTTGTTCTCTTATTTCTGTCTGTCTTTAGTTTTCCTGGTATAACACTCCCTTCAGAACTTCTCAAAGAGCTGGTCTGGTGTTGGTAAATTCTTTCAGATTTTGTCTATCTGAGAATGTTTTGGGCTTTTCTTCCCATATGAAGGATAATCTTGCCAGATATAGTATTCTTGGCTAAAGTTGTTTCTCACGTAACACTTTGAGTATATTTTCCTATTCTTTCCTTGCTTTCATTGTTTCCAGTGAGAGTCTGATGTTAGCCTGATGGGATATCCTTTGAAAGTAACTTGATGTTTCTCTCTTGCCAATTTTAGTATCTTGTCTCTGTCTATGGTTTTGGTCAATCTGGCTATGATGTGCCTTGGAGAAGATCTTCTTGGGTTGATTCTATGTGGGGTCCTCTGTATTCCTTGGGCCTGGATATTTGAATGCCTCTCTAGGTTTGGGAAGTTTTCTTCCAGGATTTCATGGAATTGATAATCAATGCCCTTATTAGTTTCTTCACCTTCTGGGATACTGATTATCCAGATGTTTGGGCATCTAATGGTATCTAGTTTTAGTCATATATTATTCTCATTTTTTTGGTTACTTTCTCTATCTTTTTGATAAATTTTTCTAGATCAGAGGTTCTGTCTCTACATCTGAGACTCAATCTTCTGCATGATCTAATCTGCTTTTAATAGTTTCAAGGGAGATTTTGATTTCCTATATTATAGCCTTCATCTCTAACAGTTCCATTTGATTCTTTTTTATGGTGTGTATTTTCTCTTTCAGATCATGCAAGAACTTTCTCACCTCCTGGAACTTGTCTCTTTTTTCCTGCATCTTCTGGAGTTTGTTGTCTCTCTTGCATCTCTGTTAGCTTTGTCACTATGAATATTCTAAATTCTTTACCTGACATTTCCACTAGTTCCATTGTTCTGTCTGTGGAAGATGAAGGGCTATTCTTTCCCCTTGGGGAAGATATATTTTCTTGGTTTCCCATATTTCTTGTGCCTCTGCACCGATTTCTGGTCATCTGATGGATTATATGTTACTCCCTACTTTCTGAGTGTTAGAGGCTTTTGGGAGGGGATGACCTACAATATATTTCTGCAGTTTCATTTCCCTGATCCTTACCAGGCAACCTGTACTACTGTGGATGGAACTGGATATTACAAAGGCCTCAAAGTTTCTAGGAAATAGGTGCACCAGGGCTGAGCTGTGGGGTATTAACTAAGAATTCAGAGGTCTATGAGAGGAGATGAGCTCCTCTCTCTGCAGCTCCATGTATCTCCCTGCTGCTCAATTTGCAGTCTCTCTTCTCTGACATTTAGTCATTTGGTGGTATATTCACATTTGGCTAATTTGTTGGAGATTTCTGCTACTGTAAGCTCATATGCTTCACTTAACTGTGAGGTACTTCTATGCCAATTTTGCCTCTACTACTGTGTTTTGTAACTTGGTATCCACAGAACGAGATTTGAATTCAGATTTATGAAGATGAGTTTCTCCATTTCTGTAGCAGTTCAGCATGGGTTGAGGTTTTCTATGACCATAACACTATTCAGATGTTTTACTACTCCGCACCTACACCTGAATAGACACTCAAAATGTGGAAGCTCGTTTTGCTAGGAGTTGGGCTGGAAGGAGAGCTTTGGGGCAGATGTTTAGGCTTTCCAGTTAAAGAGGCAGAGCTGGACACACCTCAGATGTACATAGATTCTCGCTTCACCCAAAAATAACTTTTTAAAGTAATTCATTGTAAGATTTCTTTACACATTAGCTTTTAGACTAATACATTTAAAATGGATCATTTCCTAAAATTCGATTCTCATTAAGCTGACAATCAGCTTTGTTTCTCCCCACAAACTCAGGAAATCTGAAAAAAGCAACATACTATCACCATTGTCAACAAAAAATGTTACCTTGAAGACCCACAAGAACACTGGTCTTTTGAATGAGCTAATATATTCAACAGGCACGCTGTCAAAAAATAAATTCATTGAGAAATAAAAACTGGTGATAGCACAGTGGTAACACAATTGGACCTACGTGGGAAACGCCCTATTTTTGAGTCTTGGGACCTCCCTTAGCAAGCTGGGCATGGGGATATACATGCATACCCATAATCATGGTTGGCTGGGATGGGAGCATGAATCACACAATAGGGACCCTGTGGAGGGACTCTATCTGTATCTGTCTTTGTCTTTCTCTCTCATTTCTCTCTCTCATGAAGGAGGTAGATAAACTTAAAAAAAAATTAAAAAGACAGGAAAACACATCATTTGGAAAGACAATATGTACTTTTTTTTTTCCCCCAATTAGTGATGTTTAGTACTGCCAAACTATGCAAGCACATTTTTAACTGAAGTTTCTTTTGACCGAAAGCACAAGTTTTGGGGTAGGATCAGAGTGAAATTTGTTACCATGTAAAACAAGTTTCTTTTTGTGAGATGGTTGTTTCTGAGATATAATTAAAACATAATTTTCAGAGTTACCTTTCCTTACAAATTCATCTAGTCAGCAACCTCAGAAACTCTTAAGCTTCAATTGTCAACTCTGACCTTTAGACATGGGAAGAGTTAGTAGCTAAAAAGTTTAAAAAGGAGAAAACACATTTCTCTTCATGTAATGTAAAGGTATATTTTCTGTTCAAAATTATTGCCCATCTTTTAAAGAAAAGCAAACACTTTTACCAAGAAAATTTATTGATTTTTTTTTACCTTGTATAAATGATTTTATTAGCTGTGTCTCTCCAACCATTGGTGATATTTTTGATTGATGATAGTATTAGAAAACTATAATTTCACTTCTGTACCACATCTCTCTATTCCCTTGTCCTAAAAATATATAGTCCTTTGCAAGGCACAAGCAAGTCAATTATAGACTGAATTAACTGGGAAAAATCAGCATCTTTAGTTATGAGAAAACAAATTCCTTGGTTTATGTGAGAAGAGTTTAACAGTCCTGATTGGCAGGAATTATGAAATTTTACCCTTACTGTGAAAGTGAATAGAAATAACATCGAAGACAAAAACCTGCTGCTTTATAAGGCACTGCCTTCACCCTCTTAGAATCTCTTAAATGTCTTTGATTAATGTATAGAATTTGGGCTTTTGAAAGCTGGGGGATTTCATTGCAGGTCTAAGTATTGGAACTATTTTACAACAGGTCGCCAGAATAAACTGTATATCCCTCCAAGAGGGATTGAAAGCCAGAATCAAAGTCTGGAATTAATAAATAAATTTATCAGGGTCCTTAGAATATTTGCCCAACTTTTCTCTGTATTTGTGAATATCAGTAATGGCAAAGGGGACTTGGACTCTGATTGGGCCTTCTTATTCAACTATTTCCCTGAGGGGAAGAGGGTCCCACTTCAAGTATATGATTAATTTAAGGGTTGATTATCTATTCCTTCTGTTCTCTTTGAGGTGGGCACAGCCATGTTTGGGGTGAATAGCTATGCTTGGGGCAGAAGGTGAAGAATGGTATGGAGGGAAGAATGTCCTTTTGGGTGTTCCATTGCAGTGTGTAACAAGGGATCATCTATAATATCCATATTTAGCTGAGGCGTTTGGAATGGATTTGGCTGGCTTTTCTTGCAAAGGGAAGGGTCTTGGTAGAGAGCCATAAAGGTCTGGACATATAGAACCTCAGACCATTTCCCTTGTCGTCTACACAGCAAATCTAGCTGCAAGATAGTATTACAATTAATGATACCATTTAGTGACCATCATTCTTGATTCCCAAGTTTATATTGAGGCCAAGCTGTATTACAAAAGAATATTAAGCATTCTGAGTTTGTTAGTTTTTTGTTTGTTTTTGTGTTTTTTTGTTTTGTTGTTTTTGTTTTTGTTATTTTGCTTTATGTTATCAGGGTCAAAATTTTCCCAACAGTTAAGGATACAGTCAAAGGGTGAGTCCCAGGGGATTGTGTGATTATTTCCCATGCCTCCTATAAGGAAAGACAGAAAAAATTATGAAGAGAAAGAAATAGGCAACCTAGGACCAGAGCCCTGCCTTGGGCATCTGCCAAGGCTGTGGATAACTCTGAGTGAACAAGCTAGGCATCCCTAGACAACCCCTATCAGATGGCGAGTGTCCTCAGCCTTGATGCACCCTGGGATCTGTGTTCTGAATACCTCTTGAGTATACTAGAGCTAATATCCCACCTGAGGTGTCCTTTAGAGGTAGATGAAGCTCCAGGACAGTGGCCTGGGCATCCCCAGTTTGCATTTCTTTTTGGTCCCTAGGTAGGGCCATATTCTTGGCTGAACTTCACCCAGACTGTGAGATTCCAGGATCCTTGGAGTCCTCTGAGTTATGACCTATTCTTCCTCTAGTTCTGCCTTAAAGAAGGGGTACACAGAAGGGGTACACAAAAGGTGTACATAAGAATAAAGTTAGGACCAGCAGATGGCATAATGGCTATGTTACTGGACTCCCATGTAGCCAACCACGGTTTGAGTCCTGGACCTAGTGTCTCAAACTCACGCCGGGCACATGTGCATGCGTGCCCAAGATCCCGAGAGGAGAATGGAGGAGAAGGGATTGTGGTGTGGCCATCCCCCCTGGGGGGTGATTTCTCACTTTCTATCTCTCTCTGGCGAGCACACGCACCCTATAGCAAAAACCTCTCCCCCCAAAAAGAATTAAGTTAACATATAACTTGTGTCAAGCGTGACTTCATAGAGGCAGTGAGACTTAAGATTTTTTTCCAGGTAGTCATTTGATCTGGGCCTCTCCCTTGAAACTTCCTCTTGGTTCCTAAATTAAAGCAACTAAAGGTATAGAATGAATTAAGGGTGAGTTGCCCCCTGGAAAAAGTCATTCTAGAAAGCAGCAGAGAAAGACATCTTTCTCCACTGGAGAAAGATGGGGGAGAGAGAGGAGTCTGGCTGGGAGTTGCCTGCCATCATGCTGAAGGAAGGTTTAGTTCTCATAGCAGCATATTGAGCATGGCCCTTAAGATACTTGTAAAATGGTCTACAACAGATAGCAAAGAGATTGAACAGAACTTGGTGAGAAGAGCTATAGAGAGTAGTCCAGGAGACCACAACTGGGGCATCAGTGGCTGTTCTTCAACAGGGCTGCTGTGGCCTCCTAGAGGGCAGACAACATCTGCCTCAGGATGGCATTGAGGGCTAAGTTTTGGGAGCCAAGGTGGAGTCTTCCTTGGCTTAAGGAAGAACCCAGCAAGAGACAAAATCATTCCCCTTAACTGGTTATGTTGATAGGTATGTTGTTCCCAGAAATGACTGAGGAAACATTGGGGGTGTAAAGATAGCAGCTGTGAATGAGGGACATATTTCTCCGCTCTTATATAGGGTTGTTCCTGATAGGCTCGGTTCTTGATTATTATTTTTAAAATTTCTTGAAAAGACATGCAAAAAAAAAAATCCCTTTTCTTTACATTTCCAAGTTGGTTGGCTTAGCTTTAAGGAGTAAGGTGATTTCTTCCCTACAGAACATTCCTTTTATATTAGAGTAGGCTGATAGGACAGGGAGATAGGGAGCCATAGTGAGGCAGGAGGGACATTCTAATCCAAAATCTGAGATACAAGAAGTGGCTGAAAGACTTGGTCTGAACTAATTGGAACCAGCATAGTGCCTGAAACAGTCCAAAATGGAGCCTGGAACAGGCTGTCTAAACTTCAGAATCATCACACCCTCAATGTACAGTATTGGATGCTGGATGACAATCCCATCTGTACCATGACAGCTTAGAATAACAATAGTAATGATAGAACCTACCCTAATGTGACCAGGAAATGGGAGGTTCAGTGGTTTCAGGAATGCCTCTGCCTTTTCCCTTCAGGCAACAGTTCTCCCTTTCCACTGAAACTGCTCATCCATCTCTCCTCACATAGCCGCTCCACTCATGCAGTAGTCCACTCCCTATACTTCAATACATTTGTTTTCACTCTCCCTCAATAACTTACTCTTGAACTCTATGTTGTACAAAACCAAGAACCTTCACATCCTAGGTAGGACTCCCCACAGGTTGAGTCTCCTTGGCAACAATAATAAAGTAGGAAGAAAAAAAAAGAAAGGAGGGTCTGATGCCCAACTTACAGGTTCTTCAAGTTTTCCAACAGGGGCAGATGAGTCCTCGTTATGAGATTGGAGTAGGCTGAAATGGCAGATTGCAAGCCCCAGAATCAGGAGGAAGAGGAAAACTACAAGCTAAACCACATGTCACTTCAGGACCCAAAAGAAAAGGAAAAATATTTGCAGAAAAGAAAATATCACCATATTCTAAAATTTTGAGGGTAATGCTGCAAGAAAAATGTTTATGTTTTGCTTATACCAATATGGGCCTGCATGGTGCACAACCTTGTCTTCCGCCTGGCCTAGGGTATCCTAGTGTCCAGGATTACATCCAGGTTATACTGACATAGCATACCTTTTTATGCGGCAGGCACTATAATGGCTTTTAAGTGCCCATCCCATGTCCCAAAAAGTGTGGCTTTTTGGTGGCTGAGAGAAGAGTCTCTCATCCCAGAGGTTTAAGGCCTTAATGGATTGATCTACAGGCAGTTTCTAGCCCTGTATGAGAGTTGCCCATACCAAGTACTATCAATCCAGCCTACTGTGGCCAAGAGACCCAACAGAAATGATAAAAATGACAAGTTAAAAAACAGAGTAGAGGTGGTTCCCAGTTAGGCGCTTACCTCCTGGCCGGCTTGCCACAATACATGTTGCGGAATGGCTACCCAAGTTCTTGATGTTTTGCACAGCAAATTGAATGACACACACCAATAGCGAAAGTAAAGGATAGTTTGTTATGAAAAAGTGAAAGTACACTCCTGAGAGGTAGGAGCAACTGGAGAGAAAGAGTAGTTCAAGAAACCCCAGCAGCCATCCTCCATAGGGTTTATAATTCCTTAACGGGTTGACCACTGGCTGGGCCCACTAACTGCTTTCATCCCATTGGCTAGGTATCAAATGGGGCTGGGCCCACTGATTCCTCTCATTAGTTAGATCAAATGTGGCTGGGTCTACTGATTCATCTTATGAGCTATATCAAATGTGGCTGGGCCCATTGATTTATCTCCTTGACTATCAGCGAGGCATCTCCTTCTGAAAATCTCCCACCTATATTACCTTAAGCAGTTTTTAAGAGTTTTCTTCCATGATCGATTTTTCTAACTAGCCGCATAAGCAGATACTCCTACCCCCTGACCTGCTTCCACTTCCAGGTTTCCTCCGGCCTCACTGGCACTATATATTTTCCTAGATATAAAGATGTATTTCAGAATCTTTTGTTATTGTCAGTGAATTCATGTGTATGTGTGTGTGTGTGTGTGTGTGTGTTTGTGTGTTTTAAATCAAGGAATTTCTCTTGAATTTTTTGAAGACTAGCTTACTAACCAATGTGCCAGGGCACAGGAATGGCTCAAGTAGGTTATAAAAATGCTGAAATAACCCCCTCAGAAATTCATCAAGTAGCTACTGAGCCCCCGAATTCTTTGCCACCAGGTGTGATGCACACATATATTCACCCCCAGGAGCTATTCAATATTTGTGTACAGGCACAGGTGTGGCATGACATGAAAAAAACTAAGACCCACTGCTTTAAACTATGGAAAACTTTTAAGTAAGGATGTCTTGATTAACGATTTAAGAGATTTTATTGTTTATTTTCTTAAAGTATTTTTTTTAAGTCCAATGAAATCCCCAAGGAAGATAAGTAAGCTTAGGGAACAACGGAACAGAAATAAAATCACTAATATCCATTTAATTCCTCACTTCAATGAAGAGAAAAGACTCACTTTTCATTATCTAATCTATTGATCAACTATAAAATTGCTCTCATCATTGTGAGTTTGTAGTCTCTTACTCCAATAAGAAGAATCCCTGCTATGGTTTATCAAAGCATCACTATTATCATTTCTATCCAGAGGACTGGGAAGTTTAGTTCTTTTTGTATTTGTGAGATAAAGTTTCCAAATAATAATAAACAGTTGCATGAAAAACCAGCTGCAGGGTCAGTCTGTGGCATGGTGGTTAAGGCAGCTAGATTCCACATGACTAACTGTAGGTTGTATCCCAGACCCTGCAGCTTAAAGAACATACTTGGTGCATGTGTATGTGCTCACCCAAAACCCCAAGAGGAGAGTAGAAGAAAAGGGATTTTGATGTCCCCATCCCCCGCGGGGGTGCTTTCTCTCCCTTTGGCAAGCATCCATAATTTGTGGGAGTCAGTCAAAAGCAAAAACATGAGTTTCCTTGCACAAAATCTACCAAGAATTTTAAGATGGTACTTAATAGATTGTTTAAATTTTTCAATATTATTATAAGGTTTTCCTTATATATTTAAAATGATGTTATTGGAAAGGAACACTGTTAAAACTATAAAACAGTAAGGGGAAGTCCTTGTGATATATTTGGAAAATGCAAAGAATTAATTTTGCTGGAAAGTTATAAGTTGAATCCTGGTTCATACTAATAATGGAAGCTCAGTTTTCTTACCTTGAAAAAGGAAATCTCTTTTTATGTATTTAATTTGCTATAATGTACATTTGCTTACTGGAGAGACAGATAGATGAAAACGAGAGGTGGGAAATCACCCCCCCGCCCCCAGGAGAAATAGTCTCACTGAAATTCCTTCTCTTTTGTTCCCAGAAGACTCTAAATATGTTTCTGAAGTTTTCCTAAAACTTGCTCTTCTGATACCACCATTCAAAAAAAAAAAAAAAAAAAGTCTAATGAAATCCCAAGGAAGATAAGAAAACTTAGGGAATAACAGAATAGAAAGAAAATCACTAATAGCTATTGAATTCCTCATTTCAATGAAGAGAAAATAGACTCAATTTTCATTATCATATCTATTTATCAACTATACAGTCGCTCATCATTGTGAATTTGCAGATTTCACCAGGGAAGTTTGATCAGATTTTAAAGAATTGCTGTTAAGAGTCAGGGTTAGAGAGAACTCGATGACCTTGGTTCCAGACCAAACTTCTCAGAAGTCCATGAAGTATACTGGGGGTATGGGAAGGGAGGGACTGCATGGGAGGTCTTCCATAAAGCCTTAGATCTTTCTCATTAGAAGAAAGATCCATGATTTCAATGACTGAAATCTAGAAACCTTTAGGAGCCAGAGGAGTCATCACCTAGTAATTTAGCATCAACTCTGTGGTTTAGTGGTGGTTCTTTTCATGTTCAAGAGGGAGAATTGTTCAAACAATATAGTTAGTTTGAAATACTTCCAGGACCAATGCAAACACCAAGTGGGCTGCCCAGAAACCACACATTGTTTCCTTCAGACAAAAGATAATGATGCACTAATGAGTTTTACCCTTTATTGCCCTCTCTGAAACACAGCCTCAGGAAGAAAACCCACAAAACCAAATTGTTAGTCCCCAAATTTACTATATTTTGCAATGACCCCTATCCCTTTTTCCTTAAGTGCTAGTACTTGTGTTAAGTATTTGTGTTGTTTAACTCATAAATCCAACCTCATATAATCTCAAAAGTGCCCTCCCAGAGAGAGAAAGGAAATGAGCAAATGAAGAAAAATAATAAAAGCTTTGCTGATATAGAGTACTTCCAAGAGACTTAAAGCACTTCTGAGATACTATCTAATTCCGATAGTTTTTGAACCTCATTAAAAGGAGGGAGAGTAATAAAGATTAATAATTTAAACTACAAAGAAAGAAAGTGAGGCGAAAAGAAGTTGGACTAATAAATCCATTTAATAAAAGGTATTTAGTAAATAATCACAACTATGGGAAGTTATTATTCAGTTGGTTATACTTGTACATGTTGAGAATTTACTGAATTTATTGGAATCGTGTGCTGTTTCATTGAAGAACGAGCTTAATGACATGACTGTACAGCACTCTCACTGAAAGTGTTCACAGCTCTTCTTAACCTCACGGTGATCTGGCCCCTTCCTCATTCCAGCTGCTATCTCATTCCTGTGACCTTATGCATAGCAACATCTTTTTAGATAATGCCTATAATTCCTGTTTTTACTTATTCTGTCCATAACCATATCAAATATGGCTTCCTTTTTAAACATCTCCACTGAGATTGCTCTTGTTAAATTCAACAACAACCTCTATGAGCCATTTTTGTCATGTCATCTACTTGATCTCATTAGTATTCCAAAGAGTTGACCACACCATCGAAACACTGTATCTTGGTTTATATGACCCAGTCCCTCCCCACTTACCCTCTTAACCTCTGACTGTCCCTTGTCAATCTTCTTTGCTGTTCCTTCTACTCTGCATGACTTTCTTTTTTTTAATTTAACTTTATTTATTTATTTATTTATTTATTTTTTAATTTGACCAGAGAGGGACAGAATGAGAATGAAAGAGAGAGAGGGAAAGTGAGAAAGCAAGCTGCCAGGACTGGGACTGGAACTGCAGTTGGCCAGGTGGGAGTCCAGCACCCTTAACCACAATGGCATGATTGTGCATCACGCCACCTGCTGGTCTCTCTGCATGACTTTTTAAAACTGAAAGGACCCAGAGCTGTATTCTTAGTTCTTGTTCTTCCCAATCTCTGTCTAAATATGCTCACCCACAGCCCTACCTTTAAACATTGTGTGTATCACAATGTATGCATTTAACTCTTACGTTGACTTTAGACTTATATTCAACAACTTAACCAACATTTCCACTTGGATCTCTAATAGACATCTTAAACTTAACATGGCCATAATAAAATCTTTGATTTCTGCCATGTATTTTTTCTTCCTCTAGTATTAATTTCAAAAACTTCGCTTCATTCTCACATATAAGGAAATATACATCACATTTTTACCCCTGAAACGTGTCTTAAAGCCATTTTCTTTTCTTCACCACTCTTACCCTACCCAAACCACCATTATTTCTCATCTAGACTTTCCAGTAGCCTCTTAAATAGCCTTCCACTTCTCATCTGACCAGCGTTCCTCTTTTTCTCTACAAAGCCATAAGAGCTCTACATTTTCAAGAATACAAAATTAGGTTATGTCACTTTGCCACTTTTTTTTTAATTTCCTAATTTTTTGAGATGAGAGAGAGAGAGACCATTGAATAGGTCCTGCCATGCCACAATCCTCCTCCCAGCCCTCCAGCCAGCCAGAATCATGGGCACACTCATGGATGCACCCTGTATGCTAAGGTCAACGTGGAATCCATACACGGAGCCTTTCCATGTGGCTCTATCATCATACAGCAGCACCCTACCACCAGCATCACTGTGGCTGGGCCCTCTTGGCCACTTTAAACCCTGTGTTGACTTCTCACAAATCATACAATAAAATTCATTTTGTCACCGTCCATAAGGCCATCCATGGTATGGTTGCTATCCACCTCATCCCCATCTCGTGATATTGTCCCCCTAACCCACAAAGTTCTAGCCACACTGTCCTTTCTCTTCTAAGACCATGACACATTTTTCCCCATCCTGGTTCATTCCCATGTGAGTTGTTCCCTTGCTACAGTTTTAATGTATCCCCTCAAAATTCATGTGATAAGATAGGGTGAGGGTGCCAGTCAGTGACATGATGGTTAAGGAGCTGGATCTCATATAATTGAGTGCACAGTTCCAGTTCCAGTTGGACAATCTGACCTGAGAAACATTCTAGGTATATGTGCATGCATGTCCAAAATCCAGAAAGGAGAAATGGAGAAGGGATTGAGGTGTGGTCATCTCCCATAGAATGTGCTTTCCAACTTTCCTTCTCTCTGTCTCTCTCTGTGTGCACATACCCTCTAGCAAATAAAATAAATTTTAAAAAAGATAGTGTAAGGGCTGGCTGCATGACACAGTAGTAACCTGATGCCCAAGAGAAGCCAAACCCCACATGGTGATCATGGCTCAAACCCCTGGCCTGGTCAGCCTGAAACATGCTGGGTACATATACTAGCGTTCAAGATCCTGTAGGTTAGAGAACAGGAGGAAGATTATGGTGTGACCAAACCCCGTGGAGGGTGCTCTTTCCCTCTCTCTCTCTCAACCCCCACTCCATGTGTGTACAGACATGCTCTGTCATGAAGACAGAAAAAAATTTTAAAAAGAGGGGGTACCAGATATTATAGTGGTTATGTCACTGGACTTCCACATGGCAGACTGTGGTTTGAGTCCCAAACCTAGTGCGTGTGCGAGATCCCAGAAGGAGAATGGAGGAAAAGGAATTGCAGCATCATCATTCCCCCTGGGAGGTGATTTCTCACGTTCCCTCTCACTTTCTCTCTCTCTGTCTCTCTCTCTCCCTGATGACCACAGGTGCCCTAAAGCAAAAGCCTCTTAAAAAAGAAAAAAGAGATGATGAGCCATTATAACAATGTCTTAATCCAATGATGTCATTCAAAAGCAGGGCCTTGGGAAGTAGACACTGGGATAGGCACCTGTGATTGAATCCTGGTGAGTATATAAGGAGAAGGAATGAGACAGAGACAGGTTCTGCTGCATACACACTCCTGCCCTCTGCCACCTCATACAGCTAGAAGATCTCACCATGTGGCCCATCTAAACTGAGACCTCCAAACTGTGGGCTGAATAAACCTTAATTTTTTTTTTTTTTTTTAAAGAGATTTTTGCTATAGGGCACATGTGCTCATCAGAGAGACAGAGAGAGACAGAAACAGAAAGCAAGAAATCACCCCCTGGGGGAAGGCCCACACCACGATCCCTTCACCTCCATTCTTCTCTCAGGATCTTGGGTATGCACGCACATACGCCCAGTGTGAATTTTAAGTTGCCAGGTCCAGGACTTGACTGACTACGTGGGAGTCCAGCGATGTAACCATTTCGCCATCTGCTGGTCCTGTAAACCCTAACTTTTATAAGGCAATCAGATGAGTATTTTCAGATATTAGATAGAGAACTGACTAGAACATTCCTTTTCCCAGAAATGTGAGTATCACCTCTTCTTGTTATTCAGGTCTCATCTTTATTTAGAGAGCCTTCCCCGAACCCCAGTCCCTCAATCATATGGCATCCTAGTGCAAACCATGTTTCTGCCTTGTCTTTGTTTTCCGTTCTTCACTGTACTTCCTGCCTGCCGTCTGAAAATACTTTATGTTGTATCATGTACTAGTTTGCCATCTGTGTCCCCTCACTGGAATGTAACTTCTAGGAAAAGATGGATTGTAGCTGCTTTATTTCAGGTGTCTACCACAGGATCTGGCACATAGTAGTTTCACGGTAAGTATTTGAGAAAGAACGAATTTATGTCTCAGCGAGAATGCTGAAGTGGAATACTTCAACAGAAACAGTCATTGTAATTATAGACAGCATTCAATTTCTACTCATAACAGGTCTTTAACTTTTCAAATAATGTAAAAGAAATTTATAACAAATTCTGTCACCAGCTTGAATTATAAATGTGTTTTACATAAAAACTTTACATGGGTTGATTCTGGAGATAGTTCTTTGTATATAATGTTCAAACAAGTAGGATCTCAGATGGCATATTGCTTTTAATAAGTTTTTTTAAATCAATGTGTCGGGACCAAAAGATGGTGTAATGATTATGTAGCGGGACTCCCACGTGGCTAACTGTGGTTCGAGTTCTGGACCTGGTGGCTTAAGACTCACACTGGGTGTGTGTGCATGCATGCCCAAAATCCTGAGAGGAGAAGGGATTGTGGCATGGTCATCCCTCCTGGAGGGTGATGTCTTACTTTCTCTGTCTCTCCGGTGAGCACACATACCCTATAGCAAAAATGTCTCTTAAAAAAAAATCAATGTCAGCGTTGGCAGGTGGCATGGTGGATAAGGGCATTGTACTCTTGTATGGCTGACAGTGGTTCAAGTCCTGGACCCGGTAGCCTGCTTTCTCTCTCTCTGTATGTCCCTCCTGGTCAAATTAAAATAAAATGAAATAAATAAATTAAATAAATAAAGTTAAAATAAAAATAATTTTTAAAATATCAATGTGCCAGGTAAGTAGGAATATATTAAAATTAGCAAGGAGCTAAGTAAATTGTCTTTAGTTCTTAAAATCCTCATCATCCAAGTCCTCTGCTGATAAGTATGCAACAGAGAGCTCATTTACAGAAACCCAGAATTACCTAGAGATTGCTGAGCTTCAAAGCATCCCGTATCTTCCTCAGTGTTTCTGCGTCAGTATGTCGGAGGGGTGGAAGAGACAAAAATTTGCATTACTATCAAGTTCCCAGGTGAGGTTGAAACTCCTTACACTTTGGGGGTCAACAGGTTGCGTCATGGTTACGGCATTGCACTCCCATGAGGCTGACTGTGGTTTGAGTCCCAGATCCAGCAGCTTTTGAAACTCATACCAGGCACATGTGTGTGCATGCCCAAAATCCTGAGAGGAGAATGGAGGAGAAGGGATTGCAGTGTGGCTGTTCCCCCTAGGGGGTGATTTCTCACTTTCTGTCTCTCTGTATCTCTCTGACAAGCACACATGCCCTGTAGCAAAAATCTTTCTCAAAAAAAAAAAAAAAAAAAAAAAGAGAGCAAGAGAGAGAAACTCTGATTAAGGTTAGCATGTAATTAATTGTGAAAAGAGGAAATAGTTCTTAAGAGTAGAAAATTAGGCAGAAAACTGAGTTATAACTTTTAGAAGTTATACTACTAGACTTTTACTAAGTTATACAGACAAATGATTCTTTTTTTTTTTTTTTTTTTTTTTTTTTTTTACATTTCACATTCCCTATAAACATGGAAGGATATGGTCCCATTTGATGTCAAGACTTTCCCCTTATTAATAGGTATTTTACACATTTTTAGCAGTTTTTGTACTGGCACTCCATTCACATGTGGCCTTTATTCTTCACCAGCCAATTTTCCTGTACTTATTTTGAGAAGGATGTAATCCAATTAATTTTTCTTTGCCTCTCACTATTTCATTACTTAAAATATCAATGTGCCAGGTAAGTAGGAATATATTAAAATTAGCAAGGAGCTAAGTAAATTGTCTTTAGTTCTTAAAATCCTCATCATCCAAGTCCTCTGCTGATAAGTATGCAACAGAGAGCTCATTTACAGAAACCCAGAATTACCTAGAGATTGCTGAGCTTCAAAGCATCCCGTATATCTGAAATATAATTGAGTCTTTAAAAATATCTACTATGTTAAAAAAAAAAAAAAACATTTTAAACAGAAGGTGGCATGGTGGTTAAGGTGGCTGAACTCCCACCTGGCCGACTGCGGTTTGAGTCCTGGACCAGTCTTGGATCACGTGGCTTGAAACACATGTGCACATGTGCCCAAAAAAAAAAAAAAAAAGAAAGGAGAAACAGTAAACATTTTCCCAAGCTGAAAAATAATTGCAACTAAAATGGTTTGGGGGTCAGGGGTCTGCAAAGACAGAAAGTCCATCAATGTTGTTTTCTGTATTTTCCAGCTCCTGTCTATTTTCTTGGCCTGGTCAGTTCCACATGTCAGCTTCCACACTCATTCTTATCAGGGTCTTCAGTAGCTACTTCATCCTTCTATCCCTGGACCACATACACTTGGTTTTTAAATATTTAAACCTATTACACTTAGATCCAAAGGTCCCTCAGTGACAATCTAATGCTACTTCTAGCTTAATGCAGTAATCCAAAATTAACAAATACATATGTTTATAGCAATATTATTTACACAATGAAAACTGGAAACAACTTAAATAGAACCACTATTAAGTACTTTGAACATGCATATGTGTTAGATTATGTAGTCATTAAAAATTGTTTCTATTTGGGACCAGCAGTTGGAGTAATGGCTATGTCGCTGGACTCCCATGTAGTCGACCGCGGTTCGTGTCCCGGACCTGGTAGCTTAAACTCATGCCAGGCACGTGTTTGTGCATGTCCAAATCCCGAGAGGAGAATGGAGGAGAAGGAATTGCGGTATGGCCATCCCCTCTGGGGGGTGATTTCTTGTTTTCTGTCTCTCTGTCTCTCTCTTTTTCTGGCGAGTGCACACTCCCTATAGCAAAAACCTCTCCCCCCAAAAAAAAATTGTTTGTATTTTTGTTTTCTGAATTGTCCTAATTTCCACAAATAGCAAATGGAATTTTTGTAACCAAAATAAAATTATATTAAAGGTAAAATTATTAAGCTTTTAAAAATAAAAGCATGTTGGGACCAGCAGATAGAGTAATGGTTATGTTGCTAGACTCCCATGTAGTCAACCATGGTTCAAGTCCTGGACCTGGTGACCTAAAACTTTTGGTGGGCGTGTGTGTGTGTGTGCATACCTAAGATCCCAAGAGGAGAATGGAGGAGAAGGGATTGCAGCATGGCCATATCCCTGGGGGTTGATTTCTGGCTTTCTGTCTCTCTGGCAAACAAACACATCCTTTAAGCAAAAATCTCTCTTCAAAAAATTAATTAAGAAAGAAATAATAAAAGAAAGTTAACCAGGACCTACAAATGGCATAATGGTTATGTTGCTGGACTCCCACATGGCTGACCACAATTCAAATCCTGGAACAGGGGACTCGAACTCATGCCAGGCGAATGTGCGTGCATACCCAAAATTCCAAGAGGAGAACTGAGGAGAAGGGATTATGACATGGTCATCCATCCCCCCGGAAGGTGATTCCTTACTTTCTGATTCTGTTTTTCTGTCTCTCCGGCAAGCACACACCTTATAGCCAAAAAACTCTCTAAAAAAAAGTCAAGTTAACTTGGATCACACATAGTGTCGCTTTCTACCCAATGCAAATATCTCTTTTTGTCTCCTTAAAGAATATTCACAAAACCTTCATTTGTATATTTTCTAAGTGATAGAGTCTAATATGCTACAAATCAATCCATGCACTTTTTTGCTTATGAGAACAATATTTGGGACTAGCAGTTGGCGTAATGGCTATGTCGCTGGACTCCCATGTAGTCAACCGCGACTCGAGTACCAAATCCAGTGGCTTAAAACTCACACCGGGCACGTGTGCGTGCGTGCCCAAGATCCCGAGAAGAGAATGGAGGAGAAGGATTGCGGCATGGCCATTCTCACTAGGAGGGGGAGGGGGGGTGTGATTTCTTGCTTTCTGTCTCTCTGTCTCTCTCTTTCTTGCAAGTGCACACGCCTTATAGTAAAAACCTCTCAAAAAATATTTGATTTTTATGGTTTTAGATTTAAATTACAAACTGAATTTTATTCATCATAGTTTTAAAGCACGTGAATTTTTTTTAAATCTCCATTTCAATTCATTTTTCTGCTAATTCATTTTTAAAATTGAGGTAAAAATACATAACATAAAAATTCATCTTTTTTTCTGGAGACAGATAGAGACAAGGAGAGAGAGAAAGCAAAATATCACGCCCATGACGGCCATGCTGCAATCCCTTCTCCTTAGTTCTCCTCTTGGGGCATGCCCAGAATGTTTTTCAAACCTCCAGATTGGGACTGAAACTGTGAAGTTGGCCATGTGAGATCCAGCGCCTGAGCCACCATGCCACCTGCTGGCCCCAAATGAATCATTTGAAAGTGCACAATTCAGTGGTGTTTAGTACATGCACAAACTTTTGCAACCAGGTCTATCTAGCTCCAAAATTTTGTCATTGCCCCAAAAGGAAACTCTGTCCTCATTGGAGATGTTCTCTATTCCTCCCTCTACCCCCCGGAAACCAATAATCCAGTCTGTCTCTATGGATCTATGTATTCTGGATACCATTCACTTATTTAAAAGCTACAGTTGTTATCTTAACAACGTATGTATTGAGTAAGACTATTTCTCCTTGGCCTATCTGCTCCTTGGCCCCAACACTGGAGCAAACCCAGAGGGTTCAACTCCCACCAGACAGCCCTTCAGATATTTCATTTTAACTCAGGGGTCATGGTCCGTTAACACCCCACCACCTCAATTACTGGTACTTCCACCAAATACATATAATTCTCCTTATAGTAATATACAGGATTCCTTACACAGCCCCTTCCACCATAATGATACCTGCCTGTAGGTTTTCCTCAGGTTTTTAGCTCCTCCTCAACATGAGTTACCTGAGAGAGACCTAAACTTCATGGAAAAGTGGAAGGGCAAGATAGCAGGGAGTCTCAAGAATCAGATGAGCTGGTTGCTGGCCAGACTCCCGTTTGTGCACGAATGTCAAGTTTCTCTGAGCTGCCGTGAGCTAGGTCTCTGCTTCGCACCCTGTCCCCTGGGCCCTGGGCAGGGGCCCCTCCAAACAGTGCCCTGCACAGAGTTGCAGAGGCCAAAACACACGGGCTTGAGAAGAAAGGGATCCTAAGTGGAAACACCCGTCACACGTCATAATTACTTGCCAATCATCTCCTTCACATCTTCCTGTCACAAATCATTAAAGTACTCTACTCTAAACATGGGGAAATTGCTCACAGAAAGAAGAGATGCTGGATCTGAACTTCAATTTACTTGAACACTGATTGCAATGTATCGCTGCATTACTTTCTGGTCCTTATTAATGAGGCTCTAATTAATGAAGTTTGCCCTGAGCAGTGGACCAGAGCCCAGATAATTATAGACAAATAACTGAGGTTATATTTTTCAAATTATGGGGTGCTTATTAAAAATTGCTCTTGTTCAGGTTCCAACTCAGATCTTGAGGATCAGAATTCTCACAGCATATGGATCTGGGATCTGTGGTTCTAACAAAATCCCAGGTGTACCTCGTACTGAAGTTTGAGGACTACTTATAAAAGAAGAGAGCATTCTTTATTTGTATTACATACAAATAATACATATTATTAATAGGACTTGCTCTGTGGACAAATGTGCCAACACTTGTGTTTGGAAACAGTATATTAGAAAATGTTTGATAAGTTTGGCTTAAGGTATAACTGGTTCTGTTTGATGTTAACAAGAAACATTCTCTACAAATACTTCAAAAGTTCAGTAGAAGTCCTTTTTATTTACATTATTTATAATTAGGCTGATCCATGGAAAGATCTAAACAGAGAATTATAGAAAGCAGAATGGACAGCAGACATCACGAGCACATGTGCACTCAGTAAATATTTGCTGCATGAATGGTGTACTAAAATTTGCTTTATTTCCCAAATAAAAGGCAAAGGAATGAATCCTCTAATCTCCCAGACCTCCCCCTTCTCAAATATCAGTTGTATTCCAGTGGTCTAAGTACTATCAAATACAACAGCTCTCGTTTCTCTAAAATATTAGATATTCATAGATATTCATTCAGTAAATAGTTATTGATCATCTACTATGTGCTAGGGACTGGGCCAAATTGCAGGGATACAGTGGTAAACAAAACAGACTTAGTCTTTACTCCATAGCATTTTCCATTATAGAGAACTAGTAAGTTAGATCTTTTGGGAGATTATGTAAGGAACAAGGGAACACTCAGGAAAAAATACAGGGAACTTCAAGTCCAGGCACCAGCTCAGCATTTGCCTCAGTTTGTTGTTTTTGTTTTGTTTTGTTTTGTTTTGTTTTTAACATTTCAGAGTACCATAGCTTGCATTCCTGATATTGCTGTCCGGAAAACACTTTCTATCCTCTCTATTCCAGTGACTTCACACAGAGTGGATCCTGAAATATGCAAAAGACAAGATAAATTAGTGGATTTCAAATATATGAAAGGCTAGAGAAAAGCCAGTTGGTCAGCCACATTTTAAACAGGATCCGGTACGCCTTACCTCCACTTCCTTCCCACTGCACCTCGCTTCTCTGAAACATTTCCACCAAGGTTACCATGTGCATCCAGTGAGAACTTTTCCCTGTTCTTTTCTTTGGCAGAGCACACATGCATGCACTAGAAAGAGGGAAAACACCCCAGTGCAGCCTGGTCATATGGAAATCCTCCTTTCCTCCATTTCTCCATCAGGATCCTGGGCACGCATGCATATGCCTTGCATGTTTCTCCAGCCATAGGTCCAGGATTTGAACCACAGTTTGCTAAACAGCGCTTAATCGCTGCACTACTGGCTGGCCCAAGACGTGTCAGTGTTTCCATCACTGGACTTTAAACAGTGTTTGCTATTCCTGATTCCCCTCTAGCACTTTTGTAGGTTTCCTTTTCTCATTTCCTTAAAAGGTAGTGCTCCTGGGATGCCACCTAGAGCCCATCTACCTTCTGTCCTGAGTGGTCTCATTACCCCAAGAGTCGGACATCACTTCAGACCCACTTTCTGAGACCCATCTTCTACCAGACAGCTTTCTTTTCTTGGGTCATCATCACTCCACACCCTCACCCACCAGTGGTTCCTCTAATATTCTCTACCCTGGTGACTACCAGTCTCTGCCCTCACCTCATCTTTCAGTTGCCTGAAGCAGATACTTAAATGTCTCCCTCTTCTTCATCCGTATGTCCATTCAATCATGTCAACGTGTTAAAGCCTAACTATCTAAAATATTTCCTTCTTTATATCCCCATCATTCATTTTCACCTCAGGCCCACATCATTTCTCTCAACGGATTACTCAAAGAACCAATTTTCTTTTTATTTAATTAATTTCTTTATTTTCAATTCATTCACTGGACATCATCACAGCGTACCATATGCGATTTCCCATCCAGAATACACTGTATGTAGTGACTTAATCATATATGTTACCAAGAGCCAATTTTCTAGTCTCCATATCCCGGGATATTGTTACTTCTTGTACATTTGTCTCTTTCTTGGGATGAAATCAGTGTCTTACTACTTTGTGTGTCTCAGATCCTAGGAAAGTGCAGGGAACTTTGGGACGAATGAATCAATCAGTTCATGCATAGACTTTAATAGAAGTGTTGCCTATTACAGGCTCGTAAGTGGAGCGTGCTTTCAGTATTACTGTTCTCTTTCAATACATTTCCAACACGTTTTTCTTCACTTTTTCCACAGCTCTCGATTCACTGGCGTGTTTTTAGTCTCCTCATTGTCTCTGATTATGTTTGTTTTCTTTGGTCAAGAGCCTTGAATTTGCCCTCTAATTTGTCTGGATTCAACATCGGCTGTCAATAGGAGCTAACTTGAAAAAGGCAGGGTGCGTAAGACTTAACACCAACCAACCCAGGCTTCTTGTTTCAATTAAATTACTTAATGTGGGACTTTCCAGTTCTCTATGGACCCATTAGCCAACAAAGTGTTTTGAAAAACTGTCAGGAAAGAGAGTTTGCAGAATTTGAGAGACACGAGTGAGTGAAGAGGAGAGGAATAGAGCCTGAGGGTGTTTTTTGTTTGTTTATTTGTTTTTTTTTATAACATTTCCATTTATGAATCAAAAAACTTAAGGATAACTTATTCTTCTTCTTGCATCAATAATGCAATTCTCATGCTTACATAAAATAATGCAATATAATAATATAATAATATAATAATATAATAATATAATAATATAATATGCTTCAGTCCTGCCCTTTAAATATTTTTTAGTTCTAAATCTGTAGTGCCTCTCATAAACTTCTTTTAAATATTTATTACTTGCTATTATTGTTATTATTTTTAATTTGACAAAAGAGAGACAGAGAGAGAAAGAAAAGGAAAGTGAGAAAGCAAGCTGCCAGGTCCAGGACTCAAACTGCAGTCCACCATGTGGGAGTCCAATGCCTTACCCACTATACCACCCAGTGGCACCACCTCTCATAAACTTTTAAATTAATATCTAAAATTTGCATTGGATGACATCTAGAGAATATTTCAAACTAAATGTTTTAAAATAAAATAGTAAAACCCTTTTTAACGTCTTCAGAGGAAACTAAATACTGTAACTCTTTTATGCCCACTAGCATACATTTTTTAAAAGTACATGTAGAAATACTTCTTAAAAGGAAATTTTACATTATTTATTTTTTTCTTTAAAGTTTAGATTTCACTCTGTTCTACCCAAAGTTTTTTCTAGTAGGTTTTATATTCAAAAGTCTTTTATTCTTCATCCTATCATTATTTTCCATGACAAAAAGTTGCATGTAAATTTTAATTTGAATTGTGTGGCCATAAACTTATAGTATTTGTAATTATCCTGTGGATCATTTACTCATTAAACAAATAACAGTATTCAATTAAAATAGTGTAACTATGTTGCCAAGTTGGTAAGTAATTATGAAATACAAAAAGGCAAATTTTAATTATTTAACTCTCTTAAATAGATGTCCCAAGCATGGATGATTTTTGTTATGTTTTTATTTATTTATTTATTGGTAGAGGTTTTCGCCTTAGGGCTTGCGCACTCACTGGGGAGAGAGAGAAAGATAGTGAAAGGGAAAGTGAAATATCACTCACTCCCTCACACACAGAATGTACATGCAACAATACCTTCTCTTCCATTCTCTTCCTGGGATCTTGGGCATGCACGCACACATATCCAGTGTGAGTTTCAAACCACTGGGTCCGGGACTTAAACTGTGGTTGGCCATGTGAGAGTCCAGCAACATAACTGCTATGCCATCTGCTGGTCCCATACTATTTATTCCTATAAAAGCACAATATGCAGCAGGAATTTTCCACAGTGTGTGTATATTCTTATCTAATGTATGTAATACATGACAGATACTAAGGAGAAGTGTTCATACAAATAGATCATAATAGAGATGTGTTTTGTTAAGTAGTGATGTCTCAATTTCCTAACATCTTTCAGTCTTACATGTGAAAAATCATAGCAATCAGGAAAAATCATTTTGATTATATAACAGCAGATGATTTCATTAATAATTAAAACTCCTCCTTTGATTTGGATCTACAGAAAATTATTGGAAACAATTTGACTTGTAAAAAGGGTTCTCTAGTCCTGTATTTCAGTGAGGGTACCTATGTTTAGAACAGTCTCCTTGTTGGGTGCCACAGAGCCTTTGTTGCATGTCAGGAATACACCACAGGAAGGGTAGGTGGGAAGGATGTTCTCTCTTCTTTTTGTCAAGTGGAAGACGGGAATATTGAGAGAGGCAGGAAAGAAGAACCTGTCTGTCCCATAGTAAGCACCTTCTCAAGAATATCTTTTAGAAGGAAAAAGTATGGCATATACACACCATGGAATACTACTCAGCCATATAATAAGACTCTGGCATTTGACAGAAAGTGAATGAAAATGGAAGATTTACTGCTAAGCAAAGCAAGTTAGACTATGGAAGAGAGGTGCATTGTATGTCCCCAGTCAATATATACCAAATGTCTGCATTCTTTTTTTTTTTTTTTTTTGGAGAGGTTTTTTTTTTTATGCTATAGGGCGCTTGCGCTCGCCAGACAGAGAGAGAGACAGAGAGACAGAAAGCGAGAAATCACCCCCCAAGGGGGATGGCCACGCCGCAATCCCCTCTCCTCCGTTCTCCTCTTGGGATATTGGGCACGCATGCACACGCGCCCGGCGTGAGTTTAAGCCAATGGGTCCGGGACTCGAACCACGGTCGACTACGAGGGAGTCCAGCGACATAGCCATTACGCCAACTGCTGGTCCCCAAATGTCTGCATTCTATAGCAGAAACTGAAAGACTGGAAGATACAAAAGCATGGAAAACAATCACGGATACTAGAGATAGTGTGGGGGGATAGTGGGAAATGGGGGAGGGTGAGAGGAAGGGGATCAAGGGGGGAATAGAAAGAAGCAAAACATTTAAGGGACACAAAAACGTAAAATTACCTGTTGATGATAATGTCTTTGCCTGGACTAATGTGATGTGTATTCATGCTGGGAAAATTCACTTTGCAAACTGTAATAATATAGTTATTGAATATATTAAAAATAATAATAAATAAATACAACACAAAGCCCTTAAAAAAAAAAGAACAAGAAGAGAAGGAACAAATGGAGGTGGAGGATCTGAATATCAATTCCTCTAAAACTACCCTTGAACACATAACCCATGGACAGTCCATATGTAATTCCCAGAACTAGACACCTAACAGTCTGGAGACCATCTACTAAGGAGAGATAAAAAAGAACATTAGGGCAGTAGGGGAAGGGGCAAAGAAGAGTAGACAAGATTTTGAAATAGAAGGAAAGACCTGCAAGAATTATTGCTATTGAATCATAAGCAACTATTTATTAAATTTCTTAAAGATATCCCATTTTAATAGTTCCATTTACTTCTGATTTTGATGGCTAGATATGTGTGAAATTATTATGATTAGAGGCTTGCAGAAAACATATTACTGCTACTGAAAAGTTAATCCAGTTTAAAGCTCATCTTTATTGCTTTTAAAAATATTTTTAAAATCCTGTCCATATCAGAGTAATTAAAACTTGTTCAGTTGTCCAATATGTCATTCATTAATACATTAATAAAAAGACAAAACTATCCCACCACCATAAATCACTGTGGACATAGAGATGAAATATTCTTGTCTTCCAATTGCTTGCATTCAGGTGGGGAAGAAAATGTGCTGACAATGGCCACATGATGTCTGCCTAACAAGGCAGTTAGTAGGTTGGAAAAAATGAAGAGCACAGAAAACATGGATGGCTTCATAAAGGAAACAGCATTTCCATGAAACCTAAATAACTAATGGTGATCAAAGGAACATCAGTTTAGACAAAGATATTGCTGTACAAATGTTTGGAGGCAGAGAGCAGGCTTCAGACCTACACAGAATAGAAGGCAGTCTGTGCCTTTTGAGTAGAGAGAGGAAGAGGAGGGTCCGCTATGGGATGAGACCAGAGAGGGGACAGAGATGACAGAAAGTTTATACGCCATGGCAAAGACACTGAACTGGTGAGTCATGGGAAAGTATGAAAGGGTTTAAAGGAATAATGCAGACACATTTGCATGTTAGCATGTTAACTGTGATTGGAGTCGAGATTGATAGATCACAGAGAGTCTGAGGGCAAGGAGGCCAAGGAGGAGACATAATAATCAGGTGATGAAGACTGAAACTAAAATAACATCAGTGGGATTTAAAAGTAAGGCATGAAAGACAATGAGGTGTTGTCGACGGATTTAATGTGAGATGATAAGCTTGGATACTGTCCAGTAACTAAATAAAAGCGATTTAAACACTAGAAAGTTAGGCATGAAGTCCAGAGGTGAGTAGCTCCAGGACTGGTTGACTTAACAGCATAATCAAGACTAGTCACTTTCCATTTAGTGCTCTGTACTGTGGAGATTTTACTTTCCAAACCACACTTACTGTTACACTCGCATGGAGACTGCTACGGCTTCAGTCATCACATCTTTGCCTAACCACAAAAACCAGAACAATCATTTCTCTTGATATGTTTCAAAAGGCAAAACAAACCAACAATGTTGATTTCTATGAGAAATAGGGACACAGATGGTGGGGGGCGTCCCCAACAGGGTTTTCACATGCTATCTACCCTCAGCTACAGCCAGCCAGGATTATAGGCATCCACACACCCAGTGTGTACAGGGAGACCTCAGGGTGCAAACTCAGGACTTTCTCTTATGGCCCCAGCGTGGCAGAGCATTGTGTTACTGCTGTACCCCCATGGCTGGCCCTACTATGTCTGTTTCTATCAAGAGAGAAAAATCTTCCCTAGGAGGCTGCACCTCACTTCCTGGTTGTATTATTCCCTATGCCTAAATCAATCACCAGTTGGATTGGGCCAACCAACTTTCAACTCCATGGTGTGTAAAAAGGGTCCGTGAAGAACTTGGAATCCAAAACCTGAATAAAATTGTGGTTCTGCTGGTCAGAAAGGAGGAGGACACTGGCTCTCAGGTAGTAAATTAATTAATCAGCTCTAAGGCTCAGCCTTCCAGCTTAGATGGAAGGGTAAAAGTGCTGTTTGTGGAGATAGGAACTATCTGTGGAGAAGATGGAGAAAATATAATGAGATATGGAACATGCAGAATTTGGGATGCTTACAGGGCATTTGGGGAATGCTTAGTAGGCAGCTGAAGGTGGGGTCAGGCAGTCATAAGCAGAAAGCTGGGATGAAGTTATAGGTATGAACGAGATTCTTTTTTTTTTTTTTTTTTTTTTTTGAGAGGTTTTCGCTATAGGGTGTGTGCGCTCGCCAGACAGACAGAGAGAGACAGTGAGACAGAAAGCGAGAAATCACCCCCCAGGGGGAATGGTTACGCCGTAATCCCTTCTCCTCCATTCTCCTCTCGGGATCTTGGGCACGCACACACACGCGCCTGGCGTGAGTTTTAAGCCACTGGGTCCGGGACGCAAACCGCGGTCGACTACGTGGGACTCCAGCGACATAGCCATTATGCTAACTGCTGGTTCCCTGAACGAGATTCTTATAAGGAACATGAGGAATGAGATTCTGGGTTATAGAAAAATCCTTGGGGTACATTAACCTCTCAGAGGAAAGCAGAGAAAGATAAATCAAGAAAGGTGATCAAAAGACTGAAGAGAAAGAATCAAATAAATTTTCTCATGAATTCCAGAACAATCTAAAAGGGAGATTACAGCTTGTCAGACATTACCATGTGCTCTGTCACAGTACCTAGAACCTATTACACAGTAAGTGAAACCGAGTGGCTTGAAGTAAGAGTGGACAGGAAAAGTTGGTGAAGTACACAGGCAGGATGTTTTTGATTTTGCTCAAAGCATTTGAGACAAGCCTCTCTCATGTTTATGTATACATAGTCAGAAAATCTATGCCCTGTTCCAGGAAAGTGGAGGCCTGTTATGTTGACTTTCCTTGGAAACAAAAGACTATCCTAGGGTGAAGAAGGGAGTTGTGGAGTGAGGAGTCCCTACAGTGTGATGGGTCTCTTGGGCAGCAGCATGAAATTCAAGGAAAAAAAATCAGTATGAGCCAATGTTTGCAGAGAATGTCATTGGCTATAAAATGTGTAATGAATTGCTTATAATTTCTTCCTTCCTTTCAAAGAAAACTCATGGCCTTTTTGTACTCAGAGAGTTCTGGGATTATGGCTTCATTTCAGTGCCACATTCTTCAGAGTGGCCACAGGGTACAGGGGTGGCAAGTGCCATTAACACCATTTTACAGAGAGGATCCCAGGGAAGCCTAGAAGTGAGTCACATAGGGTCACAGCATGGGCAGCTGAAGGCTCAGAAACCACGTTCTCCCTCTCATTCCCAAGTGGAATTCTCAGCTCACCCGGGTGGCACAGTCAGTAGGAAACTGGACTGCAGTGCTGGAGGTCACACAGCCAACTGGGTTCAGGTCCCCAGATGGGCCTGAAAACACACTGAGTCTGTGTCCACATAGCCAAGGACATGACTTGCAAGAGGGCTGGGGAAGGGAGATCGCAGTGTGACAGAACCTTGTCGACTGTGCTTCTCTCTCTCCTCTCTCTGTCTCTCTCTTGGCACACATGCTACCATGAGTAAAAAAGAAATAAATCAAAGAGTTTTCTCATTCGTTTCCTTATTTGATTTAATGCTTTACAGCCATCTTGCCTCAGTGTTACATTTCTGATCCCAAATTTTTTCCTAAAATTTCTCCAAAAATTAAGTTTGATTACAAATTCCCAAATGATACACTTGCTATCCAGGAGTCAAAGCAAGTAATAACGGTATCATTTCTTCTTTGGTTGAAAATCTTTTAAAACATCATAATATATTTTTTTCCAGATGAAATTAAATTTTGTTCTGGAATAAAATGATAGTCAATGTTCCACTCAGGCAATGTCCCTTGGAAAAGTAGATGACTCCATTTGGATTTCAAACTTCTGAGTCATGTGGGATGCCCTGATCTTTCTGCTTTGAAATTCAAAGCCACTTCCTATTCTTTTGGGGGCAGTTCAGATGATTTATAGTAGAACTTTTATTTTTTCTCTCCTAATATTTTCGTTTCTCTTACTTTGAATAAGTTGCAGTCATTTCTCTTCAGTTGTATAGCCTCTGCATTTGAGCCCAGTGTACAATCCCTGGTAATCAGAGAAATGGAAGTGAAAATAATTATTAAGATGCCACTTCACATTTTTCAGATAGAAAAAAGGCAATAAATCTGGTAACAAAGTATTTGCCAGTATATTCAGCACTAAGGACTCACATTGGCCCAGGGGAGAGACTGGTGGAAGCGCTAGAAAAGCAAATGGCAAAACAGTCAAGTTCAAGTTGCATGTACCCTATGACCCAGCATTTCCATTTCTCGTGTCTCATCTAGACAAAATACCAGATGAACATTAATGAACACATACAAAAATGTCTGGTGCAATACGGTCAGCAATAGTGAAAACGTAGAAGCAACCCAACTATTCCTCAGAAAGATGAACAAATAAACATTTTTAGTGTAATACTGTTTGTGTAAATATTAATCACACAAACATACCCTCGTACACAAAACAGAAAGGTCAACAGGGATGATATATTGCAACTCAGCGTGCTGGTCATCTCAGCAATGGTAAGAGATGGAGTGGGAGGATGATACTTCAATTTTAGATGTATTCTTTTGTGCAAAACTGGAAGAGTTTGCAAAATAAAGATGGAAAATTTTAATACTGTTTTCATCTTAATAGTGAGTACACAGGGTTTGTTATATTTTCTGTCTTGCCTTATACTTAAAATATTTCATATTTAGACATTTTTAAAATGGAAAGCTATGGGACCAGCAGGTGACATGGTGGACAAGGCACTAGACTCCCTCATTGCCAATCACGGCTCAAGTCCTGGACCTGGTGGCTTGCTTTCCCACTTTTCCTCTCACTCTCTCTCTCTCTGGTAAGCACATGTGCCTTATAGCAAAATTTTAAATAATAATAATAAAATTAAATAAATAATTATTTAAAAAAATAAAATCGAAAGCTATTTTTCTGGCAAAAGAGCCCAACCATAAAAGTAAGGCAATGACTAAATTGGAGAGAAGAAGTTGGGAGCATGAGTTGACAAAGTTTTTCTGTAAATGGCCAGAGAGTAACTATTTTAGGTGCATGGGCCTTATAGTCACTGTCTCTACTTCTCCCTCTGCCCTGTAGTACAAATATAGTCACAGACGAATGTGAATGAATTGACATGGCTCTGTGCCAGTACAGATTGGTTTGGCCAGTGGGCCATAGTTTGCTATGGTTTTTAAGTGCCAGACATGAGTGGCTTCAACAAGTAACCTTACACTACAAGTATGCTGGGGAACAAGGATCATCTACAGTTGTCTCTGAAGAGTTAACTGGAGAGAGAGACGACCACCTTTCTCTAAGAATCTAAGTCATGAATTAAGTACCTTTGGTTGTTGAGGCTGTGGCAATAGTAGAACTCAAAAATATTTTGTGAAGTTAAACATTGTCAGGGATCTGTTTTGGAGCTTTTTGTTTGTTTTGTATTCTGTTTTCACTTGGGTGGCAAGAGTGGGTTTATCCCAGATGTGCCTATTCATTTTCAGCACTAAGTGCTTCCCTTTGACCTTCCTAGGAAGCCCTAGAATTCTTGTCTCAGAAAATGTTTCAGCCACATCTCAATTGCTACTCCTGCAGAGTCCAATACTGCTTTGACCTGACCTCTAAAACTCAACACATCACTCTGGGAGTAAGTTTATCAGCTTAGTTGTACCCTTGCCCTTCGGTCACTTGCATACACCTCTATACAGGAATGATTCAGCACTGCTGTATTCCTTTATAGAAATCAGACACTTTATTGCTCAAACTCCTATTGTAGAACCCCTATTCAGGTTTTGATGTTGCTTGGAAGAGCTGATAGCAAGGTCCTGTGATTGTTTAGCCGCGTAGATACAAGATTGCTTTGGCCCGTGCAGCTCTTGTTCTGGTATCTACAAAGGCCAGATCTGAGGGCGTTCACTTAAGAGGAAAGTACTTCCACTACTTTTCTCTTTGGACAACCAACTATGGCCAAGTCAGTCTGGTTAGACCATCAGCATTTACAGTCCTGGCACCCCTTGCAAATTGACAACATTGTTAGGCCAGAAGGATAGTTAATAAAACCACAGCATTTATTTACGAGTTTCTTCTGATGCAAGCCAAACATAAGATGTGAGAGTAAAGTGAAGTATCCTCGTGCTGTCATTCCTGGCAGTTGTGACAACATTCCTGAGAGGTTACTTGTATGCCAACCATTTCTGAGTTGCAAAGTAGTTTTAGGCAGAGCAGAACTCTGACATGGTACATTCGGGTCCTGGTGGCTGCAGACACATGTGTGCAGGAGGATGGGATGATCAGTGAACTGAAGATAGAGGCATGCATATCCTCTCCCCCGGTGAACCCCACAAAATCAAGGACAGGAGAGTCATAGGTACCCTTAGCAACAGTTGGCTCAACTGCTTAAGTGACAGGAAGTAAGGAGGACACAGCCTAAGAGTCACTGTGGCGAAACCCCACTAGTTTACTTCCCTGCTCTGACACTGAGATGCCAGATCCTTGACAACCTTACTGCTGGTATGTGTGAAAGAGAAAAGAAAGGACATATAGATACAGAAAGAAGAGCCTGGTTTGCCTCAGTCACCTAGATTTCATCAATCCCTTTTTCCTCCCTGAAAATCAGATGTTTGCTGGGCAGTCATCTTCTTAGGTTCCTGTGAGACACAACGTCTAAGGATGATTGCCAGATATTTTGAAAATGTTCGAAGAATGTATGTTGTTAATTACCATGTCTAGTGTAGCTGATTCCAAGAGTTTTTGCACCAGATCAATCTGAACATGTTTTCGCTCTTTCTGACAACAACTAGGACCTGTTGAATAAAAGCATGCAGTTTTGAACCTATTGACGATGCATGTGAAGCCATTACTGGAACAAAAAGTTGAGGACAAGGCTGACTCTCTAAATCTTTCCTGGCTAAGATTTGCAAACTTTTGGTTGTGTTTACTCAGAATGTTAATAATTTTTAAAATTATTAAAATGGAACAAAAATACTTTCTTTTTAAGAGGCTATTGAGATCACAATCATTCCACAAATATAATAAACTGTATAAGCTGAGTGTGTCCAATACTCTATGCTTGCCATGAGTCTGCTGGAAGCATGGCCATTTTTATATGACACTTCAAGTGTGGAACTAAGAAAGCGTGAGAAAAGCCCTTTTAAAAATCAGCCTTAAAATTTCAATCATTGTGGTGTTGGACAAAATGCTTTTACAAAAAAAAAAAAAAAAAAAAAACACAAAACTGATTTTTTCCCCATCTGCACTCTATTTTCTTTTATTGTCCTTGCCCAATGTCACCCACATTACCTAACTCCTGGGCTTGCAGCAGTAGCATCACTTGTAAAAATCCTACTTGTCTTTTAAGGGACCTGTTCAGTTGTTCCTTCCTTGGCTCCTCTTGCTTTTGCTCCAGGTAGAACCAATCCCTTTTCTTTGTGCCACCACTATCCTCTGGGGATCACTGGGGCCCATTGAGATTACCCGAAGTTGTGCAGACACCATATCACAGTGTTGAAGGGAGCTAGATCCCCCATGGTTGACTGCCCCTCAATCCTGAGCTCTAGCAGCTTGAAAAACATATCAACCACATGTGCATGCATGACTCAAATCAACAGGATAGAGAAATGGAGGAAAG
The DNA here is from genome assembly GCA_026018925.1 of Tupaia tana. Taxonomy (NCBI): domain Eukaryota; kingdom Metazoa; phylum Chordata; class Mammalia; order Scandentia; family Tupaiidae; genus Tupaia; species Tupaia tana. The sequence goes on along the minus strand of JAKSZU010000007.1, from coordinate 124,961,489 downwards.
GGGATCATGTCGTGATCAGGCCCTGCTGGGGGGAGAGGGACTTTCTCTCTCTTCCTCTCTTTCTCTTTCTCTCTGGTGAACACACTCTTTCTGAAAAAAAAAAAAAAAAAATTATTGGGGCCAGCAGATGGTATAGTGGTTATATCACTGGATTCCCACGTGGCTGACTACGGTTCAAGTTCCAGATCTGGTGGCTTAAAAATCACACCAGGCATGTGTGCATGCCTGCCCAAGATCCCAGGAGGAGAATGGAGGAGGACTGTGGCATGGCCATCCCCCCTGGCAGGTGATTTCTCATTTTCCCTCTCACTATCTCTGTCTCTTTCTCTCTCCAGCGAGTACACACACTCTATGGCAAAAACCTCTAAAAAAATTACCTGAAATATTAATAATTCTTAAAAATACAGATCTCGAACTACAACCCAGCTCTACTGATTCAGAATGCTACTGTGTGGAGCCTAGGAATTTGCATTCTAAAGCAACCCAGTTGATTAAGACGTCATTGGTCCCAGGATCACTACCATGCCAACCTAGGCTGTTGTTCCTACATATTTTGGTCACAGTTAGTCATTTGTATGCATTTCTCTAGCTTCCTAATTTCAAGCTTTTTGAAGGCATAAAACACATGGTGTTCATATTTCATTCAACATATATTTATTGTGTGCCTACTATGCACTAGGTACTCTTCTTCTTTTTTTTTTTTTTTTTTTTTTTTTGAGAGGTTTTTGCTATAGGGCACGTGTGCTTGCCAGACAGACAGAATCAGACATAGAGACAGAAAGCGAGAAATCACCCCCCAGGGGGGATGGTCACGCCGCAATCCCTTCTCCTCCATTCTCCTGTCGGGATCTTGGGCACGCATGCACACACACCTGGCGTGAGTTCTAAGCCACTGGGTCCAGGACTCGAACCACGGTCGACTACGTGGGAGTCCAGCAACATAGCCATTACGCTAACTGCTGGTTCCCCACTAGGTACTCTTCTGAGACCAGGAACACAGCAATAAACAAAATGGTAGATCTTCTCTCTTGGACTTACATTCTAGAGAGGAATGCCAGACAATAATAAGAAGATTATTAAATACTTTCTTATGAGATAGTAAGAACCATGGAGGAAAAGAAAGCAGGGAATGGAGCCAGCAAGTGTCATGGAGCTTAAGACACTGAATCCCACATGGGTGGCTTTGGGGTTCAAGTCCTAGACCCAGTAGCTTAAAAAAAAAAAATCACACCAGGTGGATTTGTGGCATGCCCAAAATCCTGAGTGGAGACAGGAAGAGAAGGCATTGCAAAGCGGCCATCACCACAGGAGGTGATTTCACACTTTCTGTCTTTCTCTTTTTCTCTCTGATGAGCACATGTGCCCTACAGCAAAAAAAAAAAAAAAAAAAAAAAAAAAAAAAAACAAACCAAACAAACAATAAAATAAAGCAGGGAAGGAGGAGTCTGGGAATGTCAGGATTGTGGTGAAGATATGTACAAAGGCCTCACTAAGGATGTAACCACTGAGCAAAGACTGGGCAACTGTGAAGAACAAAGCCATCTGCAAAGTCAAATGCAAGGCTCTGGGGCAAAAGGATGCTAAGCACATTCTAGAAACAGAAAAGTGATCAGTGTGACTGGAACACAGAGGAGATAGTCAGTGGAGAGGCTGTGAGATCAGGAATGGGGAGTAAATCTTGTCTGGGTTCATCTGACCCTGTCACATCTTTGCCTTCATCTCTGAGGGGAATGGTGGAATTCTAAAGACTCCACAAATAGTAGATTAGTAAAGGAATCATCTTCAGTGTGACATGCAAAGGCCTCTCATGGCTTAGTTCTAGACTAGTAGCAGGACATGCATGTACTTTTAGCATAGATATTTTAACATATATACTTTTTTGTAGGAGGGGATGTGAGGTGTGTGTGTGTGTGTGTGTGTGTGTGAGTGCACAGGTTGGTTTTCAGACAGAGTCCCACTGTGTCAAGTTCTTCTTGCCTCAGCTTCCCAAGTAGCTGGGACTATAGCCACTGAGCCCAACTTTTTAGGGTGGACCAGGAATTGAACCCAGCCCTCTCGTGTGGCCACAGCCTGCCAAGCAGCAGTGTCCAATGCATGTGACCACAACTGGACCAGAATAAATATTAACAAAGAAGCAGCTCTACTCATAGGAGCTCAGATTCCAGAGCCGGATTGTCTAGATTCTAGTATTTCAGATAGTATTTGTAGTCTTGGCAAATTATGCCTTTTATTATTTTTTTTTATAAGGCATGTGCACTTGGGAGGAAGAGAGAGAGAGAGAGAGAGAGAGAAAGTGAGAAAGCACCTCAGAGGGGATGGCCACTCACAATGCCTTTTTCTCCAATCTCCTCTTGGGATTATGAGCACGCACCCAGTGCATGTTTTAAGCTGGTAGATTCAAGACTTAAATTGTGCAGTCAACCATGTGGGATCTAGTCACCATCATGTCACCGGCTGACTCTATGCCACCTTTTAAAGCCTCAGTTTCCTAACCCGTAAAATGGAGAAAATAATAATAATGTCTATTTCATAGTACTCTAATAACTAAATACATTAGCACATGCAAGAAAACTATGCTTGAGGTGTTTAAGAACCAATAACTGTTAGCTATCATCATCAGTAAGGATATATGTAAGACATTTATAATAACACTTCAAGGAATTATACATAATATTAAATTTTATATGCTTATATAATTCTTATGTACTCATACCTGATTTATTTATATATACATTGGGTTGACAGGAAAGTCATGATGTATTTTTACATAGAAAAACATAGAAAAGTACATCATGACTTTCTTTTTTTTTTTTTGAAGAGGTTTTTGCTATAGGGTGTGTGCACTCTCCAGAAAGACAGAGAGACAGGGAGACAGGAAGCGAGAAATCACCCCCCAGGGGGGATGGCCACGCCGCAATCCCTTCTCCTCCATTTTTATCTTGGGATCTTGGGCACGCACACACACGCGCTTGGTGTGACTTTTAAGCCACTGGGTCCGGGACGCGAACCGTGGTCGACTACATGGGAGTCCAGCGACATACCCATTACGCCAACTGCTGGTCCCCTATCATGACTTTCCAACAACCTAATGTATTTCTCTATAATCATACTTACATATTATTGTGACATGTCCTTTTGGGGTGTGCATGTTACAGGATGAGAATTCATGCAGTTCTGCAAGTGATAAAACACACAGGAAATGAATAAACATGGAGATGATGATGTGGATGAAATGAGATGGGCGTCATCGCTATTGCTGGATATTAGTGTTCCCTGAGGCTATTCATGAAAATATACTAATTTAAAATGCAAATAAAAATTTGAAGTCCATCCGTAGTTGGACTTTGGCTTGCCTCCTACTAGACCGTTTTAGATGGCATAAGAATGATTTCTCCCAGATTCTCTTCTGTTGCACATGTCTCCTAAGAGAAATCTAAAAAAAGAATCTATTCATGTAGGCAACCTTCGCTCTGGCCTCAGGCAGTGTTGATGCAGCCTTGGAAATTTCTCACTTCACAACTAGAAATCGGTTTCCTACAAGAATCTACTTTATGACTCCTGTGAATCATTTGAATATTGTGTGCAGATGTTAAATGCTAATTGTTTTTTTATTCACATGTGATACAGATGCAACTATTAATTTTTTTTTAGTCTATATCCATCTCTAACTTTGGTACTCACTTCTAGGAAACATGTGAATCATGCCCACCTTCCATTAACTTCTTAGTAACTTTTCTAATTAGATCTATGTCTAGCAGTTAATTTTGATGGTGTTGACAGTCAATGCCTGGCTCCCAATCCTAGGCTGTGGCTCAGTAGTTGTGCACTTTAGGCGAATGACTCAACCCCTCTTGGGCTCAGTTTACTTTACTGTAAGTAGGGATAATACTACCTCCACCTTAATGCTGTTTTGAGGATCAAAGGAGATACCCACATACAGGCCTTAAGACAGCACTGGCAGGCACTTAAACAGTATCTGCAGTCACTAGCCTGGCACTTTCTCTTGACAGCATTTGCTTTACAATTTCTTCCATAATTGCTCAACAGCAGCGTGTTTTCTAACTTATTAAATGACTTACTGACCACTGTGTCCAACTTCTGGCCGCCGAGGCATTGTTTAGAGCGCTCTCAGCGCTGTCTACACGCATACTGTTTAATCACTTCTCGCCTTTCGCTGGTTCTGGGCATCCCGAGTCAGCCATCCTAATGAAACAGTCAAGGAAAACGATGGCAGCTGCACGCCATCGCCCTGCCCAGCCAGCCTCTCTGACTGTCTTCTCGTTGCAGGATGTTCTGGAAGCTTTCCCTGTCCTTGTGCCTGGTGGCGGTGCTGGTGAAGGTGGCGGAAGGCCGGAAGAACCGGCCGGCGGGCGCCATCCCCTCGCCTTACAAGGACGGCAGCAGCAACAACTCGGAGAGATGGCAGCACCAGATCAAGGAGGTGCTGGCCTCCAGCCAGGAGGCCCTGGTGGTCACCGAGCGCAAGTACCTCAAGAGTGACTGGTGCAAGACGCAGCCGCTGCGGCAGACGGTGAGCGAGGAGGGCTGCCGCAGCCGCACCATCCTCAACCGCTTCTGCTACGGCCAGTGCAACTCCTTCTACATCCCGCGGCACGTGAAGAAGGAGGAGGAGTCCTTCCAGTCCTGCGCCTTCTGCAAGCCCCAGCGCGTCACTTCCGTCCTCGTGGAGCTCGAATGCCCCGGGCTGGACCCACCCTTCCGACTCAAAAAAATCCAGAAGGTGAAGCAGTGCAGGTGCATGTCGGTGAACCTGAGTGATTCAGACAAGCAGTGAGGGTCCGGGGCAGGACGCAGCTCAGCACTGCACGCCCCGGCCGCTGGGTCGCGCCGCTGCCGCCTCTGTCCCTGTCCTCCGAGCTCACTCACACGCTGCCTGGTGTCCCCGCTCCGCAGCAAGCACGTCTCTTGGGGCTGACAGTGTCTTTGATACAAACGTGGACCACGAGTGGAGCTTTGCTGACGTGCTCCTGACCGACCCGGGCCCCACCTGTGTCCCCCAAACCAGGTGTGGATCGGGACCGAAGGAAGGTGCTGGAAAACTACTACCCACCACTCAGCAGTCGGAGAGGACCTTTCAGGTGGTGCACTGTAAATCCGGCACTGATGTTTCCACCATGTGGAAGAGAGTATTTCCCTGGCCTCACCCACACTCCGGCTGGCCTCCTTTCAGAGTGAAGTGAAGGATGCGTCCCTCTTCCCAGCAACCCTTCCAACCCCTGCTGGTCCCTGGACTCTGGCAGGGAGTGGCGTCCGTTCTTGTGACTGGACGGTTGTGCTCGGCCGCTGCTGTGATGTGGATGTGGCCAGTGTTCAAGAAGATGTCCACGGAGGGAGGTCTCCTAACAAACCTGACACCAAGGAGACAACTCGAGCCACTTAGAACCTGAAGTGGGCTTCCCTGGGGACCTCGCTTCAGTTCGCCACCACCACCTCTTCCCCTTCACTCCCCCCAGCCCCATCTGAGGACTAAAAATGAACTTTGGTGTGCGTGCTGTTATCGCGGCAGTTAGAATATTATCACACACAAGGTCTCTATATTAACGTTGGTTTTGTAATGACCTATATTGTAAGCAGCAGTTAAAAAGTATTATAGACCTATCCATGTATTGTTTCACGTGTTCTGATTCTGGCCTTGCAACGTCATGCTGAGTAGGGAGGGAAGGCAGATAACAACCTGCCTAAAAGGTGTGGAGCTCCGAAATAATGCTGGGTCAGCAGTTCACTGTCATGCACCTATTGTAGATCCGGCAGGGCGGTGGGAGGAGTCCTGACTTTACATTGAATGGTATTTCACTGAAGGTACTGAATCGTCACAGCACAAAGTACAATAGAAATGGCATTAAGCGGGTGGGTGTAGGGAGGGGAAATTCATGGGACATTGTTAACCAGAAACTCAAAAAGCCTGTGATGTTTAATATGCATGTATAGAGTGGGATGATATGCTATTTTCACTGCCGTAACACTAAGCAAAACATATTTCCTGTTAAAAGAAAGATATTTAAAATATAAGAAGTTGGGTCACGTGGCGATGAAGGAGGTGATGGATAAAATAGATCAACTCGTCATCTAGTTCACTTACCTGACAGACACCAACTGGCTTCTTTTTCAAATAATGGACTTGAAGAAGGATGAGCAAGCACATAGGTCACCTTTCACGTTGGTCATCAATTGCTGAGCTTCACGTTGTGGTCTCTTACTATAGAAGTTGGCATAATTTATTCTCCTGAAAAAATTATATGTCCATTGGATTCTTTGACTAAATTGCTCCAAGAAGTCTTCCCCGTGAGTCGTGTTTATAGAATCAGACAAATGTGAGTGAGATGCTGTAAGTGGGAATCAGCCTACTTCGAAAACCTTTCCCCGGTAATTTCTGAGCAAATGCTCCTGATAAGGGTTCGGTTCCCCAGCGTGTGCGAAAGACTCTGCAAGGTGTTCTGGGGAATGAGGCTTTCCGACACCAGACAGTGACCGTGAGTCTAGACATACTCACCTAGAGAGCAAGGAGTGTAGTGTGGTGTGTCAGGCCGTCTGCTTCCTGCCTCTGCACTGCAAACGTCATTTCCATCATCCTGTAACACCATGAGATCTGAACAGAGTGTCCTGCCGTAAAGGGGGTCTGGGCTTTAGAAACGGGTATACACATTCAAAGAAAGAAAAAGAAATTCTTGAGTGTTGTAACTCAAGGACTGAGTTGGCTGTAACTAGGGATGGAGCATAAATACATAGAAGGTGTCCAGAACTGATATTTGCATTTAGCAGAAAAACCTCAAGTCAGACTCCGTGGCAGAACATGCAGCAGAAACTCTGTGAAGGAAGTCCACGTGATCACAGTGGAGGCTAAAGGAATGGAGTAGGAGGTGAGTGGAGGAGAGTCTCCGACTCAATGGCAAAGCCATCCCCATCATTTTATGAACAGAACCCAGACAGTGAGGGGAAGGACTAAGCTAAGAACTCACACAGTACAACCAGGAGCACAGTTGGAACCCAACTGCGGGGGTAGCAATGAAAGCAATAAGATATGCTGCAGTGTGACGCTCCTTCTGGGGATTATTGTATGTACAAAGTTTACCTTATAGTGGCTCAAAGTGTATTTAATTGTTTTGTTTTGTTTTGTTTATAAATGAAGAAAAGCTATAAGTATAATGTAATTATTTTATAGGTATACTATTAAATTATAGAACAAATAAAGATACTCTAGGATTACATGTGATTCTGGTGCGATGTACCACGTGAGTGGAGTCCTGCATTTGTTTCAGTGGGTGATGAAGGTGGGCTGTGCGTTGAAAGTGCTTTCATCCAGCCATGGTGAGTTCTACCCCTAGCCTGTGTAACGTGACCTCCTTTGAGGGTTGGCATCTTCCAGGAGAATCAAAATCAGGCATCCAAGAAGCAGAGGTGGTGGGGGTGGCTCTCAATTCTGGTCTTAATAGCGCTCCCAAGCTTCTTAGAGATACCCCACCAGCTGAAGACAGAATATTCTCACTTTGCTCCCTGAATGAGGAATATTGAGTGAAGAAGCCTTGAGAAATCGCTGCAAATAGAAGTCTACCATATGCTCATCTTCCCTTGTGCAGCCAGTGTACTGCACTTGCCTCTTCCACAAGCCAGAGCTGGTTCTGAGTTTTGTTCATCTTCACATTTACATCCCAAGGGTTTCCACATTTCTTAATTTAAATACTTCCTAGTGTCACAGTGTCTCTATTTTTCTACAAATTGCTTATCTGCCATTCAATAAATTCAGTTATCAACAAAAAATAAAACCCTTAATGAAATTGCACACATCGTTGACTTACTATTTGGACTTTAATGGAATTAAATTCAACTTACTAATAAATAATTCATTGTTGTTTATTAAGTTGAATAGAACATTTTCTTTGAACTAAGATATTCCAATTCACTTGTTCTGAAGTCAGCTGATGGATTTTTAAATGATAAAGTCAATGAAAATGAATTATTGCGATTGCATGAATAACTTGGAATGTATATATTCCTAGAAAGCTTATCTAATGATTGCTCTATCACCATTGACAATTAATGTCTGTGTGAGAGATGAGCAACCATAAAGAATGCAATTGAAATTTGTTGATCATCAGGTTACCTTTCGAATTCTCCTTAATACCCACTCTTCTCACCCTTTCCACCCAATCCAACTGCTACTGCTTAAGCACAGCCCATCAACTTTACCAAAGGTGAAATATGGGAAAGTGTGGTTTTGCTGTAGTTTGTATCCATTGTAGCCTGGGTTACTGGCTTCTCTAGTATTCAGTCTAGAATATAAAACAAAACAAAGCCAGGGAACTTACTGCTGTATCATTTTCTTGAATGCTGAAGTCCCTCTCAGATCTGCCTTTTTGTTTCCCACCTTTTAGAGGCTACTTATATCTGTTTTACACGTTCAGAGATTCTAGTAGAATTAGGAAAATGTGTCTACTTCATTTTGCCTAGAATCAGAAGTCTCTTGAACCTTTATAAGGCTTATCATCCCCCCCCCCCCCATCTAAGGTGTGTGGTGTATGTACATACCAAGACCCAACATACTTGCCCCATATCTCAAGTCTGGTCCCTTCATGATGCCAATCATATGGTTGATCAGTGTAGTGACTTACAGAATGTCCATAAAATACAGATCTCCTCAGTCTATGTTTTGGCAAAGGGTGGAAAACTCAAGTATCTTGGGGATAGACCATGCGTATCACATCCCTTGGTAATGCACACTGCATCTGTTTCACATTCCAGATAGGTATGACAAAAAAGCAAACCAAACAAAAACAAAAAATAAAATTTGGGACCAGCAGTTCAAGTCCCGGACCTGGTGGCTTGAAACTCATGCCAGGCAAGGGTGTATATGTGTGTGTGTGTGTGTGTGTGTGTGTGTGTGTTCCCAAAATCCCAAGAAGAGAATAGAGAAGAGGGGATTGGGGCATGGCCATCCACCCACCCTGGTGGATGATTTCTCACTTTCTGTCTCTATCTCTATCTCTCTAGTGAGTGTAGGCACCCTATACCAAAAATCTCTCTCAAAACAAAATTAATTAAAATAAAATTTGCCAGATCAAGTGCTGGAAGTTTTTCTAAATCTGCTGTAACAAAGAAACTATATTGAGTGCAGTAACTGCACATGGGGCTTCTGCTGTCTGTTGTCACGTCCTTTCTGATTTTTGCAGGAGCCAGTATTGTGGTGGGACTATGACAGGGGCTTGTGCAATACAGCCACTCCTCACTTAACAACCTATCTGTTTAACAAGCACCCCAGTTTTCAATCAGTTCTCCAGCATGAGGACTCCCTTTTCTGAGTCTGGGTGAGTCTCTGGAATCTCCTTTCTCAGTCTTCGTTGTTCCCACAGTCAGTTAGCATTTACTTCCCAGAACATTCACAATCACACAAGACTACATATTTCTTTTATAAATTTGCACTTCATTGTGCACCCATAGTAGTATTCAGAATAAATAAAAACAATTACACCATTTTATTTCTTTTTCCCCACGAGGCACATGGGCTCGCTGGAGAGAGACAGACAGTGAGAGGGAAAGTGAGAAATCACTCCCACAGGGAGAATGGCCATGCTGCGATCCCTTCTCTTCCATTCTCTTCTTGGGATTTGAGGCATGCACACACATGCGCTAAGTATGATTTTCAAGCCGCCGGGTCTAGGATTTAAACTGTGGTCAACCATGTAGACATCCAGTGCCTTAGACCACTACCACCTGCTGGCCCCAATTACATCAGGTTTCTATTGTATTGTGATGTGTCCTGTCACTTTCTGGTGCTTACCTAATGTTTGCTTTTTGTACAGATAAAGTCACATTACTCTAGTGGGATGTTTTGTGAAAAATACATCCCCTGTGATGCCATGACACACCACGAGACATCTGCCTTTAAGCTTCTCACTTATCAACCAATATCCTTAATGGCCTGGTTTTAGGATCAGAGCTCAATTGTTAAATGAGTGCCTTTGAGTTTTATTAGTTTCCTCCATTTGTTCTGAAATTTAGCATTATTTTCATTTACTCCTTTTGCTGGGGTGGGGATCAGTTTCAGAGGCTTCCACTTGTCCCTCGTCACTACAATAGCTCTTACCTCTGAAGTCAAAGAACCAATGTAAGGGTTTTCAACCTACCGAGAGTGTCTATTTTAATTATATAATTGGGAATAGGGGAAAGGATCATCAGGTTGTTCTTCATGGACCAGGGGGCACTGAGAAGCAGACTTTGGCTAGGACTCTAATAGCCCCCATATGCCCAACTTCAATAGGGAGTCATGATGGCTCATTGAGTCTCCTCTCCAAATATTAGTGTCAGTTCATACCCATATTCTACAATTCTCAAAAAGCACTGAGTGTTTTTCATTTCTCCAAAATACATATACTTGAAGAATTGGCCCTCAGTTCTCTGGTTAAGGAGTAAGGAAATAACAAATGAATGATATGTCCTGGTACTGCAAGATTCTTGCTCATCTTTCGGCCAATAAGGTCCAGATCTGATCTGGAAACTGGACAAGGGATTGTGATTTTTACTGAGATTCTGCCTCTAAACATCCATCATCAATTTATTTTGACTGCATAAATTAAACAATAGCCTTGTTGGAAGTCCATCTATCTTGCCTTTTAACTCTCTCCACGTTGAAAACCCCCTCCCCACCAGGACCGCGCCAGATGTCCCCGAAGTCCTACCACTCTTTGCAACAATCACGTGACTTCCAAAGCCAAGCATTACAACCTGGTTAATATTATTTTGAAATCTTGCTATTTTTGTTTTTTTTAGGGAGCCTAGTTCCTTTATTTTTATTTCTTTAATTTTTAGAGAGAGATTTTTGCTATAGGGTGAATGCACTCACCAGAGAGACAGAATGAGACAGAGAGAAAGAAAGTGAGAACTCACCCCACAGGGCGGATGGCCACACCACAATCCCTTCTCCTCCATTCTCCTCGGGATTTTGGGTATGCACGTACATGTGCCCAGTGCCGGGTGTGAGGCTAAAAGCTGACGGGTCTGGGACTCAAATTGCAGTCAACTATGTGGGAGCCCAGCCATGTAACCATTACACCATCTGCTGGTCCCAGGGAGCCTAGTTTTATAACAGCATCGCTTCCTAGTTAGCCCTGCTCTGCAGATGACAGGCATTACTCAGCTTCTTCTTCTTTTCTTTTTTTATTAGAGGTTTTCGCTATAGGGTGTGTGCGCTCGCCAGAAAGAGAGACAGAGAGATAGGAAGCGAGAAATCACCTATCCCCCCAGTGGGGATGGCCATGCCGCAATCCCTTCTCCTCCATTCTCCTCTCGGGATCCTGGGCACGCATGCACATGCACCCAGTGTGAGTTTAAGCCACTGGGTCCGGGACTCGAACCACGGTCGACTATTTGGGAGTCCAGCAACATAGCCATTACACTAACTGCTGGTCCCACTCAGCTTCTTAATGAGGCTGCTGCTCCTCTCACAAACACAGGCATTATTGCTTTGGTAAATAGAAGCCTTCTTGGGAACACAGTTAACTGTTGGGGGGTATTAGGCTTTACTTAGCAAATCTAATTTAGTATGCCAATTTCTCTGAGCCTTGGGATCCATTTCTCCCCCATACACCATGGAAGTTTCTTCGTTTTTATTAATATTTCATTAAGTTACGGACCGTAGCTTTGTGATCCTCCAATAATCACCTAGCAGCTTATTATCTCAGTCCCTGGGGTAATGGGCACAGTGTAAATCCTGAATGAAGGGAGAGTGCTCTGATGACTGTAAACATCACATAGTCAACCTGATTTCACTCCCCCTCCTTGATTCCGCAGCTTGGACATACTCCCATTCTTCTTCTGGATTCTGCGGTGACTTCAGTGTAGAGACCCAGCCTACCAGCAGGTCTAGCATGTTCAAGGGAATTTGGGAGTCTGGGATTTTTCAATTGACTCATCCAAGGCATGCCCCTTCCAACTTCAGAGGTCCCACTCCTTCCCAACTTGGGCCTTCGCCTCGGCACAGGTGTCTTGTTGGAGCTGAGAATCTAAACTCTGAAACAGCACTCCTTTCATAATTGTGTCCTCCTCTGCCTGCAGAAGAGTAGGGTAATAAAATGCTAACAAGGAGACCCTATTTGTGGCTTTGACATTTTGCCTCCTGGGTGATTAATCACTTTGTCTTTTTTTTTTTAATTTATTTTTTACATTTCTTTGACAACTCAATGCTGCTTGGAAATAGGTATCCAATCCCAAAGTCCTCGCAGTTACTCTGTCCCTCATAACTCCTGAGCACCAGAGGTATTGCATCAGCCAGTAAGTACCCCCCAACCCCACCATCAGCTACCATCCTAGTTTATCCTGAGAAATTTTTAATAATGTACTGCTACAACACACCACGGACTGTTCATGGCAGCTGAACTACGAATGAGTAATCCATCTTCAAATCCTATATTAAAGTATTCTTTCTAGAGTCACTTCTGTAACTGCCTATCTCAGATTAGTATCAAAATCTGGGACAAAGAGCTGTGAGCAGGTTTACTGGGGAATGCTCACAGGATATAAGCCTCTAAGGATGTGAGCAAAAATGGATTGTGCAGACTAGCAGGTGGCATGGTGGTTAAGGCCCTGGAATTCCCACATGGCCAACTGTGGTTACAGGCCTGGCCCTGGTGGCTTTCTTCCTCATTCTCTCTCTTTCTCTGACAAAACTCATGTAAAAATAATAATATATTAAAAAAACATAATTCCAAGAGAAAAGGATTGTGCAGTAAGAAAAGCAATCTGGTTGCAATTGAGGCCTTGTCTGATCCTGAGGGGAATTTTAGAGCTAGGATGGCATTTTTGTCCCAAATTGAAACAAAGAGGTCAGGTCTTTGTAACCCACATCAGCCAGTTACTGCCGACAGGCCGTGCGGAGGCAGAAGCGTACACCTCTTTCCACTAAAGGCAACTCACACTGAGAGATCCAGCTGTGAGCTGTCAGCAGCTGAAATTTTCATCAGAGGTCAGGATATGGGGTGAGATGAGGTGGGTATATTAGCCATGAAGAAGGGAGGAGACAGAGTAAAGGAGGACCTAGAAAGAGAACCAGAGAAGTTCCACACAATCTTGTAGAAAAGAGAAAATCACTGGGACCAGCAGTTACCATAATGGCTACGTCGCTGGACTCCCATGTAGTCGACTGCGGTTCGAGTCCTGGACCTGGTGGCTTAAACTCACGCAGAGCGCATGTGTGTGTGTGCCCAAGATCCTGAGAGGAGAATGGAGGAGAAGGGATTGTGGCGTGGCCACCCCCCCCGGGGGGGGGGGGGATGATTTCTCGCTTTCTGTCTCTATGTCTCTGTCTGTCTTTCTGGTGAACGCACGCACCCTCTAGCAAAAACCTCTCCAAGAAAAAAGAAAATAGAAAATCACTGACAGATTTAAACAATGTTTACTCTAATCACAACAGGAGGGGACTGCAAAAAGTTTGTGGAAAGTAAAATTAATGTCCAAGTTTAGTTTGATACAAAAAATAAAAGCCATACATAATTTTAAAAATAATATCCATGTTCTGTGAAATTTTTAAGAATCCTTGAATGTAAGGCAATGGGATCCAAATCTAGAATAAGTCAGCTCATGACTCTTGCAAGAACATACACTAACAATTGGGGCCGGATTTGAAGAGACAAATGGACAAAACATTTGCAGAATATAGTGATTAAAGAGGAGTGTGTTAGTGTGATAGATGGGAGCCCAGTATAACTGAAGATCTGGTCTTAGAAGATGATGACATGGGAGGCCAACAGATAGTGTAGCAGTGATATTGCCGGACCGCAACATGGCCAACCGTGGTTTGAATCCCAGACCTTGAAACACGTCAGGTGCTTGCGCATGCATGCCCAAGATCCCGAGAGGAGAACAGAGGAGAGGGGATTGTGGCGTGGCCATCCCCCATGAGGGGTGATTTCTCATTTTCCCTCTCACTGTCTCTGTCTCTCTCTGGCGAGCACTCGTGCCCCAAGGCAAAAACCTCTTTAAAGAAAAAGAAGGTGATGATTTTTACAGATGAAGAGTCTGCAGTGATAGTGAAATAATCTATCGGGTCGTTGGGAAAGTCATAATGCATTTTTGCATAGAAAAATCTGTCATGACTTTCCCAACAACCTAATAAATGAAACTTGCCCTCATTTGAAGAAATAGGAGTAGAATTTGATAGAGAAGCTAGATCAAGAGAAATTGATATAGAAGCAAAAAATCTGTTAACTTAGATGAAATTTCTAAGTATAGAGAAAGAGGGAGCAAAATAAATTCAGAAAATACTCCTTCAAAAGGTAAGGATGGGGGACCAGCAGATGGCATAGCGGTTATGTCGTTGGATTCCCACGTAGTCTACGGCAGTTCGAGTCCCAGACCTGGTGGCTTAAACTCACGCTGGGCACGTGTGTGCGCGTTCCTGCCCAAGATCTTGAGAGGAGAATGGAGGAGAAGGGATCGTGGTGTGGCCATCTCCCCTAGGGGGGTGATTGCTTCCTTTCTCTCTGTCTGCCTCTCTCTGTCTTTCTGGCGAGCACGTGCGCCCTATAGCAAAAACCTCTCAATAAACAAAACAAAACAAAAACAAAAGGTAAGGGAGAAAGAGGAAACATCAGGAAATGAGTAACATTTTGCAGGCTTTGTCTGTCGCTTGCCTTATACAAAAATGGGTCCTTACTATCCTCCAGTGCACTGCCTCCCTTCTTGCTGTATACAATGCTTCTAACCCTCCCCTCCTCCTATACATATGTCTGTTGCTGCAGAGAATTTTAATTCTTCACCTCCCTAGTGGCACCTCTGTCCCCATTCTGCTCTTTGAGCAATGCTACTTCTTCCAAATCAATCACTGAGGGCTGCAGCCCTGCCCCTCCCCACTCGCGTTCCTGAAAGAGAGGAAGGTATTTCTAGTAAATGAGGCACCACCTTTATCGGCAAAATTCTGCTGCCAGGACCTTCTTTATCGAACAAGACAAGAGCTATTTAAAAGGACACAGTTGTTAATTTGTGGAAAGGAGATACTCGACACCAAATTATGAATTGTCTAATCAAGGCTGGAAACTTTAAATTTTATGTTTGAAACTTTAGCATAAAGATTTAAGAGTTATCCAAATATTTACTTGTGGAGTTTCTTGCTGTTATTGTTTTTCCTGTGAGATTATATGGTATGTGTGTGTGTGTGTGTGTACATACACAGATATAATTTTTGTTTTATGTTAGGAGCCAGAGAATACACAACTTGTGTTACCATGGATATCACATGTCTGGCTTTCCATGTGCTAGGAGGCACTGTGCTGATGGGGTCTATTTCTGGATCTATCGTAAGATTCTGTAAGCTAAATATTAAAATGTTTGATTCTCACTTTTTTTCTTGAAAAAAAAATGTGCTCCCTAATTTAAGAATATGTGAAAAATTACAGACAGCATTTACAAAGTGAAATATGTGAATAAGAAATACCAAGTGTCATGGGGCCCAATTTAGATCATTGAACCCCATCATAACATGGTTTGCCATGACATGCTTTGAGTATATTACAAATTTCTGACTCCAAAAGCCTAAAACCAGCAGATACTTGTCAATGTTATTAGCCTGTAAAGTGTAAATTGACCCTAATGCCCATTGTATGGATTAGAATGTAATGTAAGTCTTTGGGCAACCTTGGGGTATTGGTAGACACATTGTTATAAATTAGAAATATTTACATAGAGTCCACAAAGGCACTAAGAAGCAACTCTAAAATTGAGGCAAAGAAAATTGCTTACACAGGGGGTACCACAATGGGCCTACTATGAAATAAGAAGCCCAATGTTACAGAAACAACCAGACCATCATAGGAGAAAATGTGTCTGATGTTCTATAGAACAGAAATCCCCAACTCATGGGCTGCAAACTGGTCTTTGGCCTCTTGGTACCCCTCCCTGACACTGCAGTCAGTTTGAGGAGGGGTGTGCGAAGGGGGGGCAGGTGAGTAAGCGAGGCTTTGAGTTTGTAGCTGCTCCCCATCACCCACTTTGCCACCTAGGTTCCACCTCGTCTGATCAGGGACAGTATTCGATCACCAGGGGAGTGCAAAGGCTATTGCTATGTGATTGTTCCGTTGTGTGCTGCAATGTGGTAGGGGTGGAGACCTGGTAGGCAGAGGATGTGGTACACTTGGGTCACCCCAAGATCACCCCACCTCTCACCCACCACCCCCCATGGAGAGATTGTCTTCCACAAGTATAGCTGGTCCCCCAGTGCGGGAAGTTTGGGACTGATATAGATCACCCTGACTTCTTGCTTTCATACCTTTGATGGAGAAACAGGGTAGGCTAGCCACGCTTATAAATAACTCTCCATAGTGTTCTAGTGTGAGACTTACCACTTTCCTTGGGAAGGACATTTAATAGAGTTGCTAGAGTAGTTTGAGAGCACCATAAACCACCCAAAGCAAATCACCTCCTTGCTTCAATATCATGCAGCAGATAGGTGTCATTTACCATTTGACATGAGATACATTCCAAAAAGTTCCTTTTAAACTATTTTTTTTTAAGAGGGGTTTTTGCTATAGGGTGTGTACACTCACCAGACAGACAGAGAGAGACAGAGAGACAGAAAGCGAGAAATCACCCCCCAGGGGGGATGGCCACGCCACAATCCCTTCTCCTCCATTCTCCTCTCGGGATCTTGGGCATGCACGCACACGCGCCCGGCGTGAGTTTAAGCCACTGGGTCCGGGACTCGAACCACGGTCGACAATGTGGTTCAGCGACATAGCCATTATGCTAACTGCTGGTCCCCCTTTTAAACTATTTCTATATGTACTTCTTTTTTTTTTCTTTTTTACATTGTACAAAATCCAAAAGAATCAGAAGACATAACTGAAAAACTTCTATCCCCAATTCGACCAGTTTTCCTTCTCCAAAAGCAACCAATATGATTACTTTCTCACAAATGCCTCCAGAAATAGTGTATGTATGATCATTTCTGGAAACTCCGTAATTATACTGCCATCTCTTTTATGAAGATAGGAGCCCGCATCCATACTGTTGTGCTTAATTTTTTTCATAAAGCACAGACACGAGGACCAGACAGTGTTCAGCAGTAAAACACAGTGCTCTGCAAAACCAACCCACATGGAAAGGTTCCAGGTTTGCCCCCACAGACCCCTGAGCATGCCTCGAAAGTATGTGCCTGTGACCTAGGGCTGGCTGAGACTAGGGGTGGATTGAGGCATCAGGACATCGAGAAAGCTTATAATTGAGAAAACACAGCATTAGAAGAAGTCTGAAAGTATTTTTGTCTGGCCAGAGCTGGAATTAAGATAGACTGATGAGATGAAACTCAAACTGTAAGTATAGGTACCAGATCACTCTGGACATTTAAAGATTTTGAATAATATATTGAGGCCGGGACCAGCAGGTGGCATGGTGGGTTAAGGAGCTGGACACTCTTACATGGCTGACCATGGTTCAAGTCCCAGACCTGGTGGCTTGCTTTCTCATTTTCTCTCTCTCTCTCTCTCTCTCTCTCTTTCTCTCTCTGGTCAAATTAAAATAAATGAATAAATACATTAAATTAAATAATTTAAAAAAATCTTAAGGCCACATCTCTTGGTTATGTGGCCACTAAAATAATTTAGGGAATTCAGATGAGCAGATTTATATTTTAGGGGAAAAATTGGATTTTCTGTAGAGGAAAAATTGGAGCAGAGCAAATCTTGGAATATGAGAACAATTAGTAGGTTACTGATTTTTGAGGGTTCTCAGCTAGGATTTTATGGAAGAGATAGAGAAAAAATGGATGTGTCTTAGAGAGACTCAGCATATAGAACTTTGTAACTGAATCAAGGCGAGGGCAAAAGAGAGAATGAGATGTCAGGGATGAGCTATGGTTTGAGTGGACGGTGGCTTTGTTCACTGACATATATAATACAGAAGAGCAAGCAGATACAGAGGGGCAAGATGACAAGCTGAATTTGAATTTGCACAAAATGAATTTAAGGTATGGTGAGATGTCCAACTGGAAATAACCAGAGATTTCCAACAGCCCAAAAAAGAAATCCTAGTTCAAGTCATAACAGAGTACATATTTTATCAGGATTTCTTACATAGGTATCTTGGATGTGCAGATGTTCTTGGGTCTCTGAAATTTCAGGCAAGTTTGTTGGGCATGTGAATACGCAGACTAACTTCTTTTCTCTCCATATCCACCTTCCCCATATTAAGTTTGATGGTTATACTTTGCAAGTATCCATATACTTTGCATATGCTATATGCACACAACAGACACAGAACTCTTTTATTACTCATTTTATTTTCATATAAATTAACATCCTAGAAAAATTGAAATAGAAACACTAAATACAGTATTGCACATAGCGATCTTTGTTAAATGCCCTATTATTTTCTTGAAGAATGGTAATATACACATTGGAGGGACCGAAGGAGACAGGAAAACTACAAAACAACAGAAAAAACCACTACTGTTTCTTTGCACTTAAACTACAAACTAAAAGGTAAGAGACCATACTTTACATAAATACATTGTTATGATTTAGAACAGTGTTTTTCTTTTAAAGTTGCTTTCCATAATTGGTTTGCAATAGCAATAAATTCTCTCCTTTATCCACAACCATAACTCCTAACAAATAGCATTAAAAGCATTTTTTTAAAAAACAACTATTAATGTTAGACAAAACTGCAACAATGCCTTACAAGCTGACTTTCAAGTACTCTCAGAGCAGGAGATTTGCTTTTTTTCTCAAAGGAACACAAAAAGAAATCCTTTCATTGACTCCTTCAGATAATGAATCATTGAATTTGCATTTTACAGCTTTAATCACATGCCACAACACATAAAGACAACTCCGGTCAGGACAAAAATATAATCAGGCAGGTGTGGTTAGTGAACCTAGGTAAGTGTCAATCTACCCCAAAACTTTAATTAAAAAAAAAAATTGTTTTGCTGACAATTAGTCATGTTTGGCAATTTCATGTGCATCATTTCATTAAATTCCTGCCAAATATTGAATGAAATTTTCTTTGTGATGGTGAAAGTTATACAGAGATGCACCTTTAGTTTACTTTACCTTTACTGTGGGTTAGCTTTCCATCGGGTCTCAAAAGACATATTCTAATAAAATTACTCATTAAACTTAAAACTCAGATTCCTGCTTATATTAAATAACTTATGGGAAGGATTTTTTTCTTTTTCTATAGTTTTTCTTTTTCCTATTCATTATCTGACTTGAGTAAAAAAAATAATTACCTTCTTTCACAAATATATAGCTATGAAGAGCAATCCCAGAGTTGGGAAAGCATCGATTATATATATAAATGGGACTTAAATTTGAAAATAGAAAAATTTATATGTAGACATGAAACGGATACAAACAATTCACTAGACATCATATTTTACCCACTAATCTAAATGCAGTGTGATGTGGAGTACTGGTTGTCAGTAGAAAGGAAAGTGTTTTTTGCTGTGATGAGGAATATTCTCACAAAATTAAATTTCAGGTTAATATTTAGCATGTTCAGAATTAATGCAGATACTGCCTCTTATACATGCTGTTTGGTCTATCAGTGTAATACCACAAACTTTTACAAAAAGAAAAGGTGCCATATTCTCCACTGGTCTACTGCTTTTGCATTTTTTTATGAATATACAGCAAAATTCAAAAATCAGTGAACTGTCTAAAAACACAAAGATTATGCAAGAGGTCAAGAAGAAAAATGATCAGAATGATGTAGTTTCCTTCCCACCCTCAGGTCAACTGAATTTTATGGAAGTTGTTGCAATGAGTCGTTTTCATTCTGCTTTTCACTGCTCAGGTTTTCATGCTTATCTTTGCTTTCTGAAAATAAATATACCAGATAAGAGTTACAGTTAGAAAGAACAACTTTGGAAGCAGTTTAGTGTGGCCCAAACAAAACCTTTTCATTTAGATCAAATTCTCTGGAAAAAGGTTAAAGATCCATTAACTCGTGAAGGAAAAAATATATAAATGGGATCAGTTTTTATCTTTTAGAATTTTTCATTAAGACAAATTACCAAATATCTTTGAGGAAAAAACTATTTTAAAATTTAACTTCTGGGACCAGCAGTTAGCGTAATGGCTATGTCGCTGGACTCCCACGTAGTCGACCGCAGTTCGAGTCCCGGACCCAGTGGCTTAAACTCACGCCGGGCGCGTGTGCGTGCGTGCCCAAGATCCCGAGAGGAGAATGGAGGAGAAGGGATCGCGGCGTGGCCATCCCCCCTGGGGGGTGATTTCCTGCTTTCTGTCTCTCTGTCTCTCTCTGTCTGTCTGGTGAGCGCACACACCCTATAGCAAAAACCTCTCCAAAAAAAAAGAAAAAATTTAACTTCTAACCAAATGAAAACCTGCCAGCTTCCCTTTCTCATGCTCAATCCTACAAATACATAAATATGCAAACTGAATAGACTGCCTTGTTTCAAAGTTAAATGAACTTTAATTCTCTGATATCCGTATAGCATGACTGGAGTTAACTAATAAATAGTCTTCCACATTTAGGACAACTTTAGGATTTAAAAAAATTTAAATCTAAATTAGAATTTTAACCAGAAAAGATCAGAAAATAAGCTAAGCTATCATATAATACTTATCAGTAGAAAAGATTATCTTTGTAAAGAAAAACTGAAGGAAAAAGAAGCTTTTTAATAAAAATACAATCCTTAATTCTTTCTAAATGGGACTATTTAATCATATTCTAATTTGGGCTATTTTGATGCCATTTCCATTTAGACAATTAGTCTATGCTAGACTAATTTAAAATACTCCTGTTTTTAGGCTTAACTTTTCATTTGAAACACCATTTATTTACATTGGTACCAAGTGATGATCTATGAAAACTAACGAATATCTACAGTATCACAAAGTCAGACTTGTTTTAACCAAGCCCTTTCCTCACAGGGTGTGTAACTTGGGATTGTATTTTAAAGAACGTTGTAGGCAAGAACGAAACATTGATTCATTTGCTAAAGCTCAGTATATGCACTGACAGTAGTAGGTAGCCAACTCTGCAGAGCAATTTGTGAATATGAACAAGGTCTGAGCACCCTGGGCAAAACCCAGCACCACACTTGGTACTTTGCACCACACTTTAGACCCCACTGGAGCTAATGCAGCCATAATGATTCCCCTTGGGTTCCAAAGAAGCCAGTGCAGCCCTGTTTCCGAGTCTGTGTGTAATGGAGAAAGTGAAAGGGGGCTGCTGCCCCCCCCACCAACAAAACCTGTCCGCACAGATGCACCTCTTTGACATCCTTAGTCGGTTTAACTTAATTCTTAAATTTCAAATACCGAGTGTTAGAATTCTTTTAACCCTTTGGGCTTGATTAAAGACATAAGAAAAATTCTTGAAGTCAGGAGATTCTTGAAGTCAAAAACCAGTTATATATCCAACCTCAAGAGAACAATACTTAAAATATTATTACATGAGTTTGTAGATATTGAAAGTAGAGTTGAAAAGCCAATGAAAATTCTAGGTTAAAAACTAGAAAAGTTAAATACTTACAATTCCAGAGTCATGTCTTGGTTTTATTTTATAAAGTGATTTTCCCTTTTTCTGCCTACACACCTCTTCAGCTTCTTTTACCCTGAGTGGAGAGAAACATGTGTATTTAAAACAAAAACCTATATAGATGATCACAGTCCATCTTATGATAGGTAAACAAGTCTCAACTCATTAATGACTTGAATTATTGGAGAAAACAACACCATATATACAGGAATGTTATCCGACATTTGATTTGAAAACAGACTTTTTTTTTTGGAGAGGTTTTTGCTATAGGGCGCGTGCGCTCGCCAGACAGACAGAGAGAGACAGAGAGATAGAAAGCGAGAAATCACCCCCCGGGGGGATGGCCACGCTGCAATCCCTTCTCCTCCTTTCTCCTCTTGGGATCTTGGGCACACACGCACACGTGCCCGGCCTGAGTTTTAAGCCACCAGGTCCAGGACGTGAACTGCGGTTGACTATGTGGGAGTCCAGTGACATAGCCATTACGCTAACTGCTGGTCCTGAAAACAGACTGTTAAAGCTATAAACATTTCTTCAGGGAGGAGTAATCAACTTAGAATCAAACAGTACATAAACACATAAACATACGGATCTTTTGTGCAAAAGATATATATAGATAGATAGATAGATATAGATAGATAGATAGATAGATAGATATGTGTGTGTGTGTGTGTGTGTGTATATATATATATATATATATTAATATTAAGGAATCTTACATATAATAACTCATTTTCAGGTTAGGATACTGAGATTGCTTCTGCTACTTAAATCTTATGAATATGGTGGTACCATTACATAAATCAGAAGCATTAAAATAAAGACTAGCATATTAAAAATTCACATTTCTTTTTAATTATTTCAGATTCACTTTCTTCACTAGCCATGCATGAAAGTCATTCTCAATGAATACTTGAGCAGCTTCTAAACATTTAGCTTCATTAAGCATAGGAAGCAATCATTTAATGATAAAAGAAAAAAGAGAGTGAAGAGTAATAACATTTTAACATTTCTGGGATGTCTTTGCACATACACACTTCAAGGAAAATAGTACTGATTTACTAGAAGTAGAGTAAAGAGGATGTTATTTGGAGATAAATCCTGTCTTAAGTTCTGGTTGTGCAAGTTGACACTGGCAATCTCTTAATGTCCCAAAACTTTGCTACTCCCTCTAATAACAATGGGGTTCAACAGCATACAAAAATATTACTGCTGGGACCAGCAGTTAGTGTAATGGCTAAGTCTCTGAACTCCCATGTAATCGACTGTGGTTCGAGTCCCAGACCCGGTGGCTTAAACTCACACCAGGCATGTGTGTGTGCGTGCCCAAGATCCCAAGAGGAGAATGCAGGAGAAGGGATTGCACTGTGGCTATTCCCCCCCCCCCCCCCCGGGGGTGATTTCTTACTTTCTGTCTCTCTGTCTCTCTCTGTCTTTCTGGCGAGCACACGTGCCCTACAGCAAAAACCTCTCCAAAAAAAAAAAAAAAAAAAATTACTGTTATTACTACATGCAATTGTTGCAAAGACTGAATGTAATTTCATCTTAAAGGTTCCTTATAAATTATAAAATGCTATAAA
Source organism: Tupaia tana (assembly GCA_026018925.1). Classification (NCBI taxonomy): domain Eukaryota; kingdom Metazoa; phylum Chordata; class Mammalia; order Scandentia; family Tupaiidae; genus Tupaia; species Tupaia tana. Next base: position 124,938,399 of record JAKSZU010000007.1, on the reverse strand, counting down.
AAGTTATGATTGTTTTCATTGAACAAATAGTAAGAGATCTGTAAACTGGGATTCTAATCATAAAAAAGGGTGTGATGAGAAGGAACATAACTATGGTTAATTTAGTTTTTATTAATGTGAGTTTCCTTGGGGATTTAAAATGGAGTATTTCTGAGAAACTAAAAAGGCTGTGGCTTGATCTTAATAAAATACATTTTATGTAGATCTTGACACCTAATTTCCTGGAAAAAAATGATTTATAAATATATTTCTTGAAACCTGTGACAAAAATACAATGAGAGAATTCATCTCCTGTATTATGAATCCCTCTCTTTAAACAATACAATGAAACAAACAATCCAGTATAGCAGCTCCAAGATCAATATCATAATCTACATTAAAGCTTGACAAATGAAAGTAATTCGCTCAGGATATGAAATGCCCACTGGGTTGATACTCTTAACAGTTTCAGAAAATGATGATAATTTAGAAGACACTCCATTGTTACCACTTTTATTACTTTCTATCCCATCCATAAATTGCCTTTAATCCTTCCTCTAAACATTTGAAGACAAAAACATTTTCTTCTTAACAAACTAAGGATTGCAGAGTCCCCATATTCCTCTGAAATAACTACCAGTAAATTTAAATTGAAGTATTTGGACAGGGAATTAAGAAAACTTTTTTTTTTTTTTCATCACTTAGCCAAAATCCAGTAGATCCCCTCTTAAACTTACTTGGAGCGCTTTAAAGCATTTCATGGCATTAAAAAAAAATGTACTTCACAAGTATTTAGATCCCCAAAGCATCTTAATTTTCTCCCTTTCTTATTTATTTTGTTCTCAAAACATATTTTGGTAATGATCACAGAAAACCAAGTCTAATACAAACATTAAATTTTACACAAAAACAAATTCTGTCATTCCTCATGGCAGAGACCATGAAAACTGAGGAGAATATGCGTCAAGAAGTCCACACGTGATCTTTTAGCTTATCCATTCGTTTGGCAATCATTTATGGAGCAATAATTCAGGCAGCAGGGTGCAGCTCAATTTTATGAGGACAGTTAAATTCAACATCTAATAGAGGGAGTTGCACATAAGCAAGTAAAAGACAATGAGGCATTAAGTGCAACAACCCAGGTTCATAGAAGGTACACTTGTGTTCCAGAGGCGGTTCCTCGGGTTGGTGGACAGGGGTTGTGAAAATCTTTCTGGATTAGGTTGACAGATGAACCTTCTTTAACAGGTAACTCTTAATTGTTCATACTTTTCTTGGAAAGGGAAAATGAGACTGAGGGAGAAAGAAGTGAACAACATACAGAATAATACATGTGAAGGTCAAGCAAGAGTCAAAGAATGCGATTCTGAGCTTCATAACTACAAATGGTTCTCTCTCTGCTGCCATAGGGTCCTCACACAATGAGAGGCAAAAACTCAAATTGAATTTCTGGCTTTTGTGTTAATTTCTTCTATGTATGAGCAGGGAGTCTGTTATCTTATGTTAAGCACCTGTGGATAGGCACACAAATGCTTCAAGGAGTTGGAAAACTGAGCACCAATTTTTTTTTTTTTTTTTAAAGAGAGATTTTTGCTGTAGGGTATGGGCACTTGCCAGAGAGAGAGAGACAGAAATGAAGTGGACAAATAAGAAAGATTTACTGCTGAGTGAAGCAAGTCAAGCTATGAAAGGGAAACATTGTATGTCTCTACTATATATACTGAGTAACTGTATTCTGTGGCGGAAACTGAAATATTAGAGGATATGGAAGCACGCAAAACAGTTATGAATAATAGAGACAGTGTTGGAAGAGGGTGGAGATGAGGGAGAGTGACAGGAAAGGAATCAAGGAGAAAAATAAAGAGATAAGATAATGAAGGGACACAGACATGGAGGATTATCTGTTGATAATAACATGTATGTTATCTTCAACTGGACTGGTGTGAAGTATTTATGTTGGGTAAGTTCATTTTACAAGGTATAGCGATGTACAGTGATTGAATGTATAAAATAAACTAAAATAATAAAAATTTAAATATTAATAAAAAAAGAAATCACCCCCTGGGGAGATGGCCATGCCATAATTCTTTGTGAGTCTCACAACCCTTCAAAGCTTCCTAGCAAAGGTTACTTCTTCTAAGTGCCAATATTATTTCAACAGAATTCTGACAAAAAGAATTTTTTTTATATACTTTAGGCAGGGTAAAACAACTATGTCCCTAGAAGTTGGATACATTGCCAGAGTTGGCAGAAATAAGAAAAATAATGAAAAGAGAAGCTGGTATGGAGAGGGTCCAAGCCAGTTGTCAATATCAGCATCTTTATATGTGGATCTCCATGTGGGCTGTCATGGAGGAGTGTGTCAGCCGCAAGTGGAGGTCTATTTAGCAACTGCTTATATGTGTTTTTTTTTTCCTCTTTCTTTCCTGCCTCATGCCTCATTTGATGATGCCCCATGTTTCTTAAACTGAGTAGGGGAGCACAAGAGGGTTCTGTTGGAACATTGGTTAATCAAGATTCCACGCTACTAGAGAACTAAAAAGGAAGAAAAAATTTTAACATGACATCTATCATAGGGTCATTTTAACAGTTGCAACTGCTAATCAGCAATCTATTAGGTCATCAGGAAAGTCGTGATGCATTTTTCTATGTTTTTCTATGTAAAAATGCGTCATGACTTTTCTGATGACCCAATAGATAACAGAAGGAAAGTATAAACAAAACCAAATCATATGATAATAAGAAGAAACTTCATTCATCACTATTAATGACTTTAGGAAAACCGATCAGCAGAGATCAGAAAACAGGAAATGTTACATTATCTTTTAGTGGCAAGAGAGGGATACTAAATGGTAAATAATAGTTTTAAACTTTAATCTTTATATTAGTAATTTGCAGTAGTATATTTTTGTCTATGAAATTTCAGAAAAAAAGAAAACTATGTTGAATACTTCTCAAAAGTATATACTTAAAAAAAAATTTTGGCCAGAGGGCACATGCACTCATTGTAGAGACATAGACAGAGAAGAACACAAAGAGAAAGTGAGAAAGTACCCCCATGGAGAATGGCTACACCACAATCCCTTCTCCCTTCCCCATTTCTCCCTCCTTTCAGGATTTTGGATACACACACACACACACACACACACATTCCTGGTGTGTTTTCCAAAACACCAGGTCTAGGACTCGGCCTCCATAGTCAACCATGCGGGATTCAGCTGCCTTAACCACCATGCCATGATATGACCCTATATTTATTTATTAAATAGAGAACTAAGAGTAACCAAAGAATATGAGACTTTTTTTTTTGGAGAGGTTTTCACTATAGGGCTTGTGCGCTCGCCAGACAGACAGGGAGAGACATAGAGACAGAAAGCGAGAAATCACCCCCCAGGAGGGATGGTCACGCCGCAATCCCTTCTCCTCCATTCTCCTCTCGGGATCTTGGGCACGCACGCACATGCGCCCGGCGTGAGTTTTGAGCCACCAGGTCCGGGACGCGAACCGTGGTCGACTATGTGGGAGTCCAGCAACATAGCCATTACGCTAACTGCTGGTTCCCACATTTTTAATCTTTTAAAAGGGGAGTTTAGTTATGGAATCAGGCTTGACAAAAAGTAGATGACTGATCTGAACAAAATACATTTTTTTTTTTGTCCAAAAGCAATGTTTTGCTTTGGTGATACTCAGAAAGAGTGGAATGAATGAATGAATGTGTGATTCCCAGATAATGGAAACTTTTCCCCTTCAAGGACCAATCTTTGCAAAACCAATTTTGGAAAAAGTCTTTTGAGAAGAAATTAAGCTTTTCCTTAAATAAATGGAACAATTTAAATTTTACTTGATGACTAGTGTTCGCCATTGGACACATCACTGTTGTAATTTGCCATGGTTAAGGGACACCATCCTCAGGCTATATAAGGTAGCTTCTTTATGCACTGACGCTACACACTTGGCTGGCGTTGTGTGTGTTTTTTAGTTTCTGTCTCTCCCCAGAATGGCAGGGTGCAATCACTTCTGACTACAGCCAGCATGCCTGCCCCAGGACAGTCTCTATCTCCCTTCAATAATTTCATTTTCTCTAGAGGATAAAAACAGATAACTAAGCTAACATAGATGTTACCTCAAATGAGAGTAATAAGACTCTGAATGTAGTTCTAGCTAAACAAATAGTTCCTGGACCTGCAGGCAGTAATTTTAGCTGCCACAGGGCTTCTCCCCAGTTCTGAACTCCCACAAACTTCAGGGTGCACAGCTGTGCTCAGAGGGCTAGGGAGACCAGAAGTCCCACTTACTGATAAACAGGGCATCACAGTTCCAATTTTTAAAGAGTATAAGATTCCAAGATTCTATATACCTAGCCATAGTGCACCATCTAACCGGCTTATTAAGTAGGCTGTCTAGAAAGATAGAAAACAATGCTGGAATGAATGTAAAGCCAGAAATTCAAGCTTATCAAGGTAAAGAAGTGTGACACTATTAATTAATAAGGCCAGAGTTTATAATGCTAGACCCTCCTACAGCAGGAGAAGAAAGTCATTTGGTGAGGAAAATGACTATGAGGTTTATCTTCAAAACAGCTAAAAACTGTTTCCAAGACCTTGGGCAAAAGTGTTTCAATAAAAACAAAAGCTTTGAGTATTAAAGCTTAAGCTTAAATTTGCTTTTTAAAAAATTCTTATATTCAACTTCTCTTGTAAAGAACCAAGTTATAAATGTAATCCAAGCAGAAGCTGAATACATGAGAATACATCTATGTGGGTTTTTATTCCATGCATGCTCATATTCAAAATGGTCAGCTCACTTGGCTTTAGGGTATTAGATGTTATTAAACAAAGAAATCAAAGAAAATTTGAGTCTGGGAGAATCAGCATTTTTTTTTTTTTTTTTTTTTTTTTTGTGTGTGTGTTGGGATATTTTTCAAGTTGCCAGTATTAGAGAAGACAGACAGAGGTGAGAAAATAAAAAATATTTTGTAATTATGGAATTTCTTAAAACTAGCTTTAAATTCCCATTAGTATTTTTATTTTGGTATTTTGGTATTTTTCAAAACAAATGAAAGGATTCCCAAGCTTCGTCCTTACTCTCACTGGGCTCATTGACATGAAGAGTTGGTCTAAGGAAGAAGAGAGTGGCTTCTTATTTCTGTCCTAATAAAGATGTATTTTTCTCTGCCCTCTCTCCTTCCTTAGCCCCAGACTCATTTATCGTCAGGCAAACATATACAGAAAGTTCAGTGTGATTAAGTTTAAAACAGTTTGCTAGCTGAGCAGGGAGATACACGCCGGCACAGACACAGAGAAAAGAAACCAGACGTCTTGTAGCTTGTAAGCAGGATAATCTTCATCTACCTTCTAGACCAAATGCCAAGCTGGCCACAGTCTTATCTAGAAAACAGATATGCTCTCATCATTCAATCGAATAAGAAAAGGAACCACTTTTCTGCCACTAAACAACATTAATAATTTGGCCTAAATAAGTATCTGTGGCAGACAGATTCATTTTCCGCTGGCTCCAACCGGGCTTGCTGGGAGTAGCCTGATTAGTCACTGGAGTCTACCAACCTCTGAGAGATTTAAGTGCAGTGCGGGGCCGGGGTGTCACGCGTCTGAGGCTGTGATACGACTGAGATGGGGATTATAGCAGTAGGCCAAGAGTAGACGTAATTATCAGTACCTACCAGTTTACAGTGTACGTCACTGAAACAAAACACCATTACGTCTATCAACAGATTTAAATGTTGTTACCCCAAAGAGAAAAGAAAATAAAAAGAAACACACACACATATACACACACGCACGCACACAACAAAGAAGGGAACCAGGCAGAGACATTGGACAAGGGCTAGTTAGGAGTGTCCACTTTACAACTGAAGACTTCTCCAGGTAAAGACAGAATGAAGTATTTGATGCCTTGTAGAATTAAAGACAACTTGGTAATGTTTATGCTCGGCTCTGTCTTCTTTCCTTTATAACGGCAAAGGCTTAACATACATGCTCATAAAACCGCAAAAGGCCTGAGATACAAGGTAAACAAAACAATCTGTCACTTTGTGACCTCACATAAAAACAAACAAACGAAAAACCTTGGACCGGTAGTGTGGAATATAAGGCACTGGATCCCATTTGGCCAACTGTATTTCAAGTCCCAGGCCTGGGGACTTGAAAATCATACCAGGCACATACATGTGCATGTGTCCAAAATCCTGACAGGAGACTGGAGGAAAAGAGATTGTGGTGTGGCCATTCCCCAGGGGATGATTTTTCACTTTCCCCCTTTCTGTCTCTCTCTGGTCAGCGCAAGTGCCCTATGACAAAACAAACAAAACTTAAGTGCCCTCAGGCACCTATTTCTGCATCTCCTCATAGAATTTTTTACTTTTTCAGGGAAAACACTATGTTCACACCTCACCTGAACTATGAGGCTGGCCCACTAGTATTTTTAAATCTCTGACTTATCATTTACAAAGGTAGCTCAGTTGATGTATCCTTTATTTAAGTCCTATTCTTTCTGTACATATTGATGATGTCTTAAGATTTCCTCTATAAAACAGTAAAATGGGGTGACCCCACACATGAGATTAAGGAAGTTGGATCCCTTGGGGCCAGCAGGTGGAGTGGTAGAGTACTAGACTCCCACATGGCTGCCATGGCTTGAGTGCCGGACCCAGCAGCTTGAAACTCATGTAAAGTCCTAAAAGGAGAATGGAGAAGGGATTGTGGTATGGCCATCCACCCTAGGATGGGGTGGGGTGATTTCTCACCTTTTCTCTCTCCTTTTCTCTCTGTTTCTCCATTAAGTTTATATGCCCTATAGTAAAAATCTCAAAAAAAAGGGGAAGTGGATACCATATAGCCAACAATGTTTCAAGTCCTGGCTCTAGTAACTTGAGAAACATGCCAGGCACATGTGTATGTGTGCATATCCAAAATCCTAATGGGAGGGAAGAATGAGAGGAAATGGATTGTGGCATGGCCATACCTACGGGGGTGGGGGGGGGTACTTTCCCTTGCTTTCTGGCAAGCACATGCACCCTCTGGCAAATAAATAAATAAATAACATGATATAACAGGCCATAAAATTAAATACAGTAAGTCACTGGTTCCACAAACTTATGATATAAATAAAACAAATTCAGCCATATATGATAGCCAAAACTATCATAAATTTATATATGATAGCGAGGTTCATCTTTTATGACAGGAGACATGTCCTGTTTACTACATTTGACTTTTTTTTTTTTAATTTGCTATAGAGCACATGCAGTCATGAGAGAGAGAGAGAGAAAGAGAGAAAGGAAGAAAGGAGAATGACCACACGACAAACTCCTCTCTTCTATTCTCCTCCCAGGATCCTGGGGCATGCACACACACGTGCCTGGCACGTTTTTCAAATCACCAGGTCTGGGACTCGAACCATGCAGTTGGCCATGTGGGTTCTAGCCATCTTAGCTTTCATGCTACCACGCCACTGACTAGCCCACATTTGACATTTTTACTATTTTTACTATACTTTTTACTATTTCCACCAGTGTTAAAATACTGTCTTAATCTCAGTGCTTTTTCTTTTTGCATATGCTTCAGAAAAGTGTTTGAGTCTACCTAATATGATACAAAGTTAAACTTTATTAGTACCGACACAGTAATTTTGTTTGATACTTCACTTACAAGGATGATGTATGTCTGATTATTTTTTTAAAAGATGTTTGTTGAGGGTGGCAGGAGGAACCTCGGGGGCTACCAGAGGTAGGAATTACTTTCCCGAGAGTTCAGCCCATTTCCTCCCTGTAAGGCTCATAAAAGGGTACAAAAAAGCTATTTATAGCATAATGATTGAGAAATACGCAAGAGGAAGAATGGCTTAATTAAGAAATAAGATGTGGGAGATACAAGGCAGGAATGGATCAAGGAAACACATTAAAGGAGAACAAGGGTCACAGTTTTTCCTCTATTGGATTATTCCTATCCAGCTACAAATATGCTGTTTATCTGACCATCAACAAGACAAAACAAAACAAGACAAAACCTTAATCCACCTCCCCTCCAGCTAGAGCTCCTTTTTGCTGCAACCCTTTGCATGAACTGCTCAGAAGAGTTGTCAATGGTCATTTTCTCCACTTCTGCTACTCCAGCTCCTAGGCATTTGTCCCTCACCATTCAGTAGAGACCACTCGTAGGGACGTCACCAATTCCTCCAGGAGCCCAAATCCAAAGGTCAATTCTCAGTCTTCCCTCTCCTTCCCTCACCAAGCACTAGCAACACTATGCGTGCTTCTTCCTTTATTGCCCTCCTTCCTGAAGTCCTGTCTTCACGTGGCCCACCAGCCTACGTGATCTGGCCCTGTGTTCCCTCTCTGAACTCACTTCTCACCTCCCCCCTCTTGCTCACTCTGTTCCAGCCACTTTGGCCTCCTAGTTGAACGTGCTTTTCCCACCTTTGCACCTTTGCACTTCCTCCAGAAAGTCCACTGGTTTATTTCTTCACTTCCATCAAGTCTCTGCTTCTTCATCATGTCTCAGAGAGACACTGCCTGGCCAGCTCGTCTGAAACAAACCACATCCTATAACTTTGCCTTTCCTTGGCCCTACTCTACTTTTTGTCAAAGCCCCAGCACACACTTATTAATTGTCTGTTCCTCCCTATTATAATCTAAGCTCAACCAGGACAGGAATTTGGTTTTGTTCATGACTCCAGTGTCTGGCATAGAGTAGACACTTAATAAATGCATATTGAATGACCTCAGTAACGTGTGAGGACAAGTGATAAGTTCAACGTGAAGAATGCAGAAGTGGTGTTCAGAGTTCAAAGGAAGAAGAAGACAGCATTGTGGGATCAATTAAAGAGGAAAATGAAAAACTTGGATAGAAAACATTCTTCACTTTCCATGTTTATCAGGATTTGTCTCAAGGGTACCTACTTGGAGATTCTAGCTTAGGTTGGGGAAGACCAATTTTGAAATAATATTGCTTGGAGAATTTCTTTCAGAGTAAGAAAGCCTACCACACTGGGAAGTAGTAAGAAGTTGGAAGGTGTAATATGTCGTGTAAGTCATGGTACCAGAAAGGGCATAGCTGAGGCCCAGGCTGAGGGAAGATAATCAATCAGAAAAGACCAAAGAGATGGGAAAAATGAGCAGGTCTGGGAATATAATGTCAGCCAATAGGAAACCCAGTAGCATCTTCATAGCAAATATCAAGTATAAAAAATCCACTACATGGAGAAAAGATTGAATTTTTGTGTGTGATTTTAGAGAGCAGAATTAGAGTCAGTAAGTACAATGGTTTAGTCAGTCAGATATCCTTTCATTCTATAATTCTTCAGCCCAAACTGGGGCCAAATAGATTACAGAATCTCAGACAAGAATATGGTATATAACACTATCAAAGTGTGTAAGAGAGCATGGAATAATCAAACATACTAATAATTCTGCAGTAAAAAATATGAACATTCGCACTAAGTAGAGTAAGTAAAGACTGTATATAGCTCTCTGTCAAATGAGTTTTGCTGACAGATAAGTTTGCCACAAACCTATTAATGAATTTTTAGTTTCAGAGGTTATGGGGTTTCCAAATTATAGCCAAGCATTTAAGGCTCTGGACCATAAAATTATGAATAAAAATATATCTACAACAGTTGTCTCAAAAATTGTGAATGCCATTATTCCTGTTAGTGAATTCATTAAACAATTAAGTAGAAATTGGAAAATGGTCACCAACCATTAAGAATTTGGATGTGAACACTTCATTATTCGTTTTTGTATAATCAAATCATTATACCACTTGCTTTTAATAACTAATCATGAATGGTAAAACATGTATTTCATAGAAGTCAACACATTTCCTTTTTATTATGATGTACCAGCTTTCTGATGTTCAGGTTCTCACCACTCTTAAACCAAGAGGTTGTGCATGGTCCCTGCCTCTCACCTATATGTTTGGGACATGGTAGTGGATTGTAATCATGGTCAAAGTACTCTGTGAGAGATTTTACTTTCTAATAATGGATGAAATAGCTTTAAAACATAGGAACCAATTTAAGCTTTCCTCCAAATAACACTTTTACTGACTTAGGTTTGAAATGGTTTTATATGGTGGTGAAATTTCCAGTAACCACTATTCATTTCTCTGTCTTGTGATCAATGGCCCATGGTCTTCCCCAACCTAAGGTAGATTCTCCAAGGGTAGAATACCCTTGAGACAAATTAAAGAAGTAATTGCTTTTCTTTTCTTTCTTTTTCTTTTTTTTTTTTTTTTTGGAGAGGTTTTCGCTATTGGGCGCGTGCACTCACCAGACAGACAGACAGACAGACATAGAGACAGAAAGCGAGAAATCACCCTCCAGGGTGGATGGTCAAGCTGCAATCCCTTCTCCTCCATTCTCCTCTCGGGATCTTGGGCACACATGCACACGCGCCCGGCATGAGTTTTAAGCCACTGGGACCGGGATGCGAACCGCGGTTGACTACGTGGGAGTCTAGCGACATAGCCATTACGCTAACTGCTGGTTCCCAAGAAGTAATTGCTTTTCTATCTTTATTTCTAATTGTCCATCAATCTTATCTAAGCTCGAGTTCACGTTCTGCACCCTTCTCTAGTTTTTTGACTTGTGATGACTTCCTATTTTACATAATCCAAGCTCCTTCTCTATTCCAAATCCCAACTCTGTGCTTCCACGCTCTGTTGATAGCTTTACACAGTGCTTAACTAAGAGAGCAGGACCATCGATGTCCTTCAAAGGACTGCACATAACTCTACTGTAACAGGAGATGTATTGTCTAATAGATGATAGGTATTAGCCATTTCTAATGAACAGCAAGGGTGAGTTGATTTGATAAAGAAAAGTAAAGGAAAACTACATGACTGGATTCACACTGAAGAAAACATATTTCCATGATGAGAATCCCTTCAGCTTAGTTTAACACGAAGCAGGCAGTACTGCTAACACAGAGGAGACACAGCCTCCTTGTCCTAGCCTCTCTGTGTTCAATGCCTTCCATTTCTAAGCAGTGCTACCCTTCCCAATCTCTATGCTTCGTTTATACCCAATCTCATTTGTTTCCTTTCCAAATTCATCCTCACACTGTCCATTCCTCCTTCACTGTCTTACTCATGGAGAGAAAAACGTTGGGTTCTCATATAACAATAATAGTAGTAATTTTAAAAAATAGGGTACTAATTATAATATTGAGCACCTGACGTGAGCTGTTGACTTTGTTGGAACATATGCAATGAATATCCCCGGCAGCTTCAGTATCATGTATTTCAGAGACCGTTATCTCAATTATACACATTAGACTGACGATGACTAAGATTAAATAACTTTCCAAGATTTAAAGAGCTTATAATTGGCAAGCACCTCAGTTCACATTTTGGGAATACAAACTTAAGAAAGAGTGGTTGATACTATTTGGCGTTAAAATATTTTAATACTCAATTTATTGCTTTTAGAATACTAATAGACTAATAATCACGACAACAGCTAATGTGAACTAAATTTTTCTGTGTGAGAGACTGTGCTAATTGTTTCATACTTAGAGTCTCATTTAACATGCCTCAGGAAGTGGGTGCTGTGAGTACCTTCATTTTAAGATGAGGGAACTGAGGCCCAGAGAGGTAAATTAACTTGTGAAAGGTTACCTAAGTACTATCAGACATCTTTTAAACTATACGTTCATATGTTTACTAACCATCGTATTCTACCTCTATATTAGGTTGATGAAAAAGTCATGATGCACTTTTACATAGAAAAATTACTTCTCTGACAATATAAGGAAGACATTCTAAAAATTAATCAGAGGCTGTAGGAAATAAACTCATGTGCAAACTCAATGCAGAATTGAGAGGTCCTATTTTAAAAAGAGCACACAAATGAAAGAATGCGTGTAGTCTGATTTTTAAAACGAAAGCTTTTAAGTTATCTGCGAGAATCTGAAATTCTCTTTACTGATGAAATACATTTTTTTCTAACTATTCCTCATTTTGTTTACCTCCCCTGCACACTTGGAAAACTTTAAAGTGGCCAAATGGAATTTTATTAAACTTTCCAAAAATGTTCACCCCAAAGCAACAGGGATTTGAATCCCAAAGGTTAATTTTTAAAAACAATCCCATCTCATAAAATTAACATCAACTAGAAATACACTTTAATTTCTGATGTGCTTTGTTTTGCAAAATATGTATTATGAAATATATAATGACAATTAGAATATTTTAAAGAGTAAAGAATTAGTACTTCTTTCCTTTTTCTTCAAACGACAGATTTTAGGGGCTCATCTCCAACACTTTTTTTTTTCTGAAAAAAAAATTAAAACTTAGAGTGGGAATTCTCATTTGTAAACATCCACTTCTGGCTGTTTTAAATTCTAATTAAATACCTACATGACATGAATAGCCAATATCTTCTTTTGGAAAAGAGTGAGCTATCTAACTTATCTAACTTATTAAAGTTTTTGTCGTTTTTCAAAGTGATGATAAATACAACCCACCTTAGATGCCCATATTATAAAACAACAGAGAATTATGATAGGACTTAAATTCACAAAGAAAAATACTAAATCATTAATATAAGTTTAGATATTCTCTGTTTATTTAAGAATCAACACTGCACTTCTATCATGCCTCACTACTGGGTGCTACTACTCATTCTGACTATATCAGCCTTATTCTGATAGAATTAAATCAAGTGGACTTCCTTCTGCTCAGTAGTTCTATTCCCCATGACTCCTAATGTGGTAGAGATAAAGGTCATCAGTGGGTTAACAGAACTCGGGGGAATCAGGACTCTCTTTGGGAATAAGGAAGTGGCCCTCTCTAGCTGCTGGGTTTTCCTCCAGGGCATGACTCCAATGATCTCAAAGCTCTTCTCCACACTGATCCAGAGAAAGAACACTGCATAGCCTAAGAAGAGATGGCAGTGACCTAAAGATGTGGGTCCTTTTGGCTTGCAGTAAGATAGCTACAGACGCAAACCAACACAACCACAATTCTGCCCTCAACAAGGCTACTGCTTAGTAAAACCCAGTATTTTCTAATAAAACCAAAGACAGCTTGAATCTGCCTATGTCTCCAAGCAACAGGGAAGACCTATTTCCGGGCCGTGCGCTAGCACAAGGACCCCTTCGTTCTCCTCTGAGCCTTAGTTTTCGCTTTGCCAGGTATAATCACTAGCTAATGCCACACAACACAATGGCACAGGCAGCTTAATAATCTAGGAGGGGTCTGCATGTTCCTTTTGTAAAGGCAGAAGTGACAGGTCTCAGGAGGTCCCTTACTCTGTAAGGCACAGCTATCTAAACAAGACTTTATATAGCTCAGCATCAAGTTTTAAATCATTCAAGGAAGGAATCTGTAGGGAGACATACCAGTCTTCCTACACAGAGAGATCAATGAGCTGTGGAGACATGTTGGCCAGGAAATTCTCTTTCATTGAGATAGAGTGTAACATACAGGTGCCAGCTTAGCTGCTAGTCCTAAAGGAAAAGAACAGCCTCTATAATCGATTGACGGTGGAACGTGGCCAGGGCCATGTGGGAGAGGATGGAGACAACGTTGATGGATTATTTAGCAAATGTTGAACATTACCAACAAGATAAGATAACAGATGAAACTGATAAAATACAATTTTCAAACTTAGAAAGACATTCAAGGTATCAGGGATCCTAAGTGTTTTATTGGAGATCTACTCAGGAGACAAAGGCGAAATAAGTCAAAACAGAATGAAATTAAATCAAAATGGCCTTCCTATAAGATAACATTCGGAAAGACTGAGCAGACAAACCGTGGATGTATGTACATATTAATCAATTATTATTAGAAAGCCTAAATGACAAAAGATGTCATATCATTTTGGGAGTTACATGAGATATAATGCTATTTTTACTTATTTGACTCTGCAAAATGATTACTCTTAACAATTGCAAAACCATGACTTCTAAAATAGCAAAAACCTTAGAATTTGGTTTGGATGTGGGATTATAAAATGTACATAAGGAATGGGGAGATGATCAAAGAGTATAAATTACAGTTATAGGATAAATAATCCTGGATACCTAAGGTACAGCAGGTGATTGTAGTTAATAACGTGTACTATGTACTTAAAATCTGCTAAGAGAGCAGATCTTTGGTATTCTGACCGCAAAAGAAAAAAAAGGTAACTGTGAGGCGATGAATATGTTCACTAGCTTAATTGTGGCAATCATTTCACAATGCAGACACGTATCAAACATCATATTTAGCACACCTTAAAAATATACCATTTTTATTTGTCAATTACACCTTAAGAAAGTTGAAAAAAGAAAAAATTATATATGGGGGGGGGTCTTCAAAAAGTTCATGGAAAATGCATACTATAAAAAAACTATATAGATTTCAAAAAATGTACAACAAATAAACTTGTACTCTAATTCTGTTTATTTGTAAATTTTTTGAAATACCCTCATATATAATTTAAATGATGATGATTTAAAGTTTGCCTTAAGGAGGAATGAAGTATAAACTACAGCTTTCCACATAGAACAAAGAACTCAAGCCACATAATACTAATTTGTCACAGTGGGTGTGCTTCAATTGAAGAGCACTTAAATTAACTGGAAACGTCAATCTCTAAGACCACATTGCAAGTCGGCAGCTAGTTCTTCATCAGCAGCATGGTTAATCTTCACAGCGTGTCTGCTGGCGACACACTGTATGAGAGGTCTGGCTCTATTTACTATCTGCCTCAGGAAAAAACTCCTTTCCCTGGGCTTGAAATTCTTCTCATTACTTAGCAGCTGCCCATGGTTCAAGTTTCCGAACCTGACTGTGTATAACAAGCGAAAGAAAAAATCCTGAGCAGTGACTCAGCCAGAAAGCCATGGAGTCTGGTCCCGGTCAGGAACCAGAGTCAGGGGAAGGGCAGAGGATTGGTGCACCAGATGGGAACAGCAATTTAGAATGGAGGGTGGTGGGGAGGGTTGATTAAAAAGAAGTAAAAGATACAAATCTTTACCCCATTGCAAAGACAAATTCCTTTTCCATTTATTATTGTTTTTTTGTTTTGTTTTGTTTTGTTTTGAGAGGTTTTTGCTACAGGGCTCATGCTCTCTCCCAGAAAGACAAAGAGAGACAGAGAGACAGAAAGCAAGAAATCACCCCCCAGGGGGGATGGCCACGCCGCAATTCCTTTTCCTCCATTCTCCTCTCGGGATCTGGGGCACACACACACACACACGTGCCTGGCGTGAATTTAAGCCACCAGGTACAGGACTCAAACTCTGGTCGACTACATGGGAGTCCAGCGATATAGCTATTATGCTAACCACTGGTCCCTATTATATATTTTAACCATTTTCATTATATCTATTTTTTTATTCTAAGTATATATCTCTTCTCCATTATAATTTCTTTTTTTTATAGAATTATTTTAACTTTATTTGCTTATTTATTTTAATTTGGCCACAGAGGGATATAGAGGGGGGGGGGGACTGAGAAAGCAAGCTGCTAGGTCTAGGACTTGAACTGTGGTCAGCCATGAGGGAATCTAGAACCCTTAACCCTGTCACCTGTGGCCCCCATTATAAATAGTTTCTCCAAATAAAGAAAATTAAATAATCTGACTCCTAAGCAGACCAGATTTTTAAAGTTTATTCACAACAGGTGAGTTATTTTGAAACACACATATGTATACACACGCACTCACACAAATAATTTGTGTGTACTTTTTTTACATGACCTAGACTTCCCGCAATGGGTTTATACAGTGAAAGCACTGACTCATTTCATTATTACAGACCAAGCTACTGTAAATTATTAATTATCTAAATCGATGAAGATCTTTTTAGTTTTGGAATGAGCTGTGCAATTTCTTGTTGACAGTTTTGCCAGCAGATTTATCTGCCAAATTTGGATTGAGCTAATATTCACATTAGTGGTTAAAATATGTACTTTCTTTGAATATATACAGAACTGCCTGGGCACCAGAGAAATGGCAGGGAAGTGCCAGGCATGAAGAAGAACCAATGTAGTATTTTGAAAGTGTGAATAATCTAAATAGAAATTGCTGAAGGCTCAGTATGATCAACTGTGTCCAATTTTGTGCTTTTATCTCTAAACTCTAAGAGCTCTACTTCCTTTTTTCTAAAACAGCCTCATTGAGATATCATTCACAAACCATACAATTCACCCATGTGAAATGAACAATTCAACAGTCATTCTGTTTACTTTCTTAAGACAATTTTTTGACACTCTTGCCACAACACCTAAATATATGTTACCTTATTATCATTGTATGTCCTATATTGAAAAATATTTTTCAATACTAATATCCATTTTAAATATCAACTCCCCCAACACATAGACACCCAACACATGCATTCACAAATGACATAATTCACCCATTTAAAGTGAAAAACCACTCTCTAAAGATGACATGCTAAACAGCATATGAAAAAATGCTCAACATCCCTCATTGTAAGAGAAATGCAGATCAAAACAACAATGAGATATCACCTAACCCCAGTCAGAATGTCTAAGATTAAAAAAAAACAAAAAATGGTAAGTGCTGGCGAGGGTGTGGTGAAAAGGGAACTCTCCTACACTGCTAGTGGGAATGTAAATTGGTCCAACCACTGTGGAGAACAATTTGGAGATTCCTCAAAAATCTACAAATAGAACTCATATGATCCAGCAATCCCACTCCTTAGTATCTACCCAAAGGACAGAAGAATACTTTATCAATGTGCCTGCACATCGATGTTTATTGCGGCAATTTTCACGATTGCTAAGTCATGGAAGCAACCCAAATGCCTACGAACTGATGAATGGTTAGAAAAACTGTGGCACATATACTCAATGGAATACTATTCATCCATAAAAAACAACAAAACCCTGGCTTTTGACAGGAAGAGGATGAATGTGGAAGACTTACTGCTGAGTGAAGCAAGCCATGCTATGAAGGAGAGGCATTGTATGTCCCCACTTAATATATACCGTGTGTCTGCATTCTATGACTGAAACTAATTGTCTAAAGGATATAGAAACGCAGTATATAGATGTAAATACCAGATATAGTGTGTGTGAAAGAGGAGGGTCTGAGGAAGGACATTTGGGGGAGGGACAGGGAGGAAAAGCATTAATGGCACAAAGAGGTGTGGTATTATCTGTTCAAGATATTTTGTAGTTTTATCAACAGTACTAGGGAAAAATGTTCACCTGTTGAAATATCCATTTTGTAAGACAAATAATAATGTGATTGAATGTATGGAAGAAAATGAAATGAAAAAATAAATTAAAAAAATAAAAAAATAAAATTTCAATTTTTAAAAAGTAACTTCACCATCTAATTTTAGAACATTTCATACTCCTGGAAGGAAATTTCATCAGCTCTCACTCTCCATCACCTACCCTCTACTCTCAACTTCTGACAAGGACTGATCTACATTCAGATGTTTGCCTATTCTTAACATTTCAAATCATACAATATGTAGTCTTTTGTGATAGTCTTCTTTCACTGTGCATGGTATTTCCATGGTCATTCATACTAGAGCATGTATCAGTGTTTCACTTATTTTTCTTTTCTTTTTTAACCTGCTAGAGGACATAGTGTACTCACCAGAGAGAAACAGAGAGCCAGGGAGGGAAGTGAAAAGCAACCCCTATGGAGAATGGCCACACCACAATCCCTTCTCCCCCATTTCTCCTTATTAGGATCCTGGGCATGATGCACACATTCTCAAGCCACCAGGTCCGGGATGCAAACCATGCATCAGACATGTGGAATCCAGCTGCCTTAACCTCCACACTCCAGGCTGAACCACTTCATTTCTTATTACTGAATAATTGTCCATTGTATAGATATGCCACATTTTGTTTACCCACATATCAGTTGATGGACATTTGGGTTGGTTTCCATTTTTGGATATTAAGAATAATGCTATTATAAACATTTGTGTTTTTATGTGAATATATGTTTTCATTTCTCTTATGTGTATAAGTAGGAGAGAACTGCTGGGTGTTTGAGACTGTGTTTTTCTATCCGTAATAACTGAATACTACACTGGGTAACTTATAAAGAAAAGAGGCTTACTTGGCTCATAGTTTTGAAGGTCTAAGGTCAAGGGACCATATATGGTGAGGGTCTTCTCATAGGTGGGACTGTATGCAGAGTCTCAGGGTGGCACAGGACATCATATGGCACGAAGTCTGTGTGTGTTGGTGTCTCTGTGTCCAGGTCTGTGTGTCAGCTTTTGTCTTTTTTCTTTCTCTTATAAAGCCCCCAGGTGTCAATTATGGCTGCCCCACCCTAATGACTTTTCCTTATTCTCATCGTCTACCAAAAGCCCCACCTTTTAATACCATAGCTGGACTAAGTTTCCACCTTCTACATATTATCGCAATAACAATCAAAGTTCAACACTAGAATTTGGGAAGCACACATTCAAACCATGGCATGTGGTAATTCTATTTAACTTTTTGAGGACTTGCCTGACTTTTCCAAAGTGAATGCACTATTTTATATTCCTACCAACAGTGTATTAGAATTCCATGCATTCTCCTCCTCATCCCCAACACGCATCTTTGACTGTCTTTTTTATAACAGCCATCTTAGGGAGCATGAGTATACCTTACTGAAGTTTTGATCTGCATTTCTCTGATGGTTTGTTATGTGGTATATTTTTATGTACTTATTGGCCATTCTGCTTACTTTCTTATGACCTTTTATTTCCCACTTTCTCTCTAAAATACTGGAATATTTACCTTATTTTAGTTCTCCTATGTTGAAATAGACATTTTCTTTTTTATTTAAGAATTATTTTATTTAACTTTATTTATTTATTTATTTAAATCTGATCAGAGAGGGACAGAGGGAGAAAGAGACAGAGGGAAAGTGGGAAAGCAAACTACCAGGTCTAAGATTTAAACCACAGTTGGCCATGTGGGAGTCCAGCATCCTTAACCACCATGCTACCTGCTGGCCTCAAAATATACATTTTTTACTACTGATATTCACTCCACTATACCCACCACTCCCTCAACACATGTATGCTCAGAACATGTTTTCACAAATGACTCCTTATAAAACTGAGTTTGATGCCTTATCAGTTACTTCTAGAGTTCAGCATGCTAAACTAAGTAAGCTCATTTATCAAATAAAATAACTACCAACAGGTCTTGGCCTTAAGTCTGTCAACAGTTTCAAATTTGTTGTAGAGACTGACACCTAAAACATGGTGGAAATAAACTCTTCCCCTCTTATCTCTCATAACTAGTTTCTGGTTACCCATTATTTACCCTAAGCCTCCCAATTTTTAAGTGTAGAAGAAACATTTCCCATTTCTCTGAAGCTTCGCTCCCACTATGGGACCAGGGATGGTGTCTGAGAGTGAAATCCTGAAGCAGAAGAGGAGGGATTCACTGATGTGGAATTCAGACCCCAGAGGGGTCAAAGATAATATAAACAATGTCATGGAGGGAATAAACTGTGGGTTTCTTTGGCTTATTATAATTTTTATTACCTTTAAAATCCAGGCCTAGCAAAAGCTCATACAAACCTAAGAATTTGTTAATTTGATATTATACAAATTCAATAGGCCTTTCCCCTCCATCAGATTATAATTATTACATAATTTGAAAGTGTCCTAGGTATATTTTAAATTACCCCTTAAAAATAACAACATCTTGGGACCTGTAGTTGGCATAATGGCTATGTCGCTGGACTCCCATGTAGTCGACTGTGGTTCGAGTCCTGGACCCGGTGGCTTAAACTCATGCCAGGCGCATGTGCGTACGTACCCAAAATCCCGAGAGGAGAATGGAGGAGAAGGGATCGCAGCGTGGCCATCCTCCCTGAGGAGGGTGATTTCTCGCTTTCTGTCTCTGTCTTCCTGGTGAGCGTATGCACCTTCTAGCAAAAACCTCTCCAAAATAATAATAACATCTTATGCTTTTATAGAAACTTATTTTCCACCTCTATATGTTTTTTTTTCTTTAAGATTTCTGCTATAGGGTGTGTGCGCTTGCCAGAGAGACAGAGACAGAAAGTGAGAAATCACCTTCCAGGGGAGATGACCATGCCCCAATCCCTTCTCCTTCATTCTCCTCTTGGGATTTTGGGCACACACACACACACACAGTATCCATCAGGAGTTTAAAACCGCCAGGTCTGGGACTCAAACCATGGTCGACTACATAGAAATACAGCAACATAATCATTTTGCCATCAGCTGATCCTTATGATGTTATTTCCAAGAGGTAATTTTAAATTCTTTATTTGAAAAAGTATATTTCGATTCATAAGAGTTCTATTACAAACTTTGTTAAGGCATCAAAAAAATTTTAACAGGTGCTGAAGAGAACTTAAGAATTTCTCAGAAGAAATTCTCTTTCATTAAAAGTTGCTACAATGTGGGACTGGCAGGCAGAGTAGTGGTTAAGGGTACGGGACTCCCACATGACTGACTGCGATTCAAGTCCTGGACCTGGCAGGGCAGCTTGCTTTCTCACTTTCTCTCTCTCTGTCTCTCTGGTCAAATTTAAATAAATAAAAAAAGTTAAATAAAATCATTCTTTAAAAAAAAGTTGTTAGAATCCTTAAATCTCTACCACAGCAAAACTATCTTTACACAAGCTATTTTCTTAGCTGTTGATCCCTGTTCTCTGTTGGGATGCTCTAACTAGAACCACTGACTGAAAGTTTCTTCCCTTTTGGACTTGAAGCTCTCGAGGGAGATTTTCAAATATTTAAAAGAAAAATCTTGGAACATGGCAAAATACAGAATCAACTGTGGGACCAGCAGATGGCATAATGGTTATGTTGCTGGACTCCCATGTTGTTGACCACCATTCTAGTCCTGGACCCAGTGGCTTAACACTCACACCAGGTGCATGTGCGTGCATGCCCAAAATTTTAAGAAGAGAATGGAAGAGAAGAGATTGCTGTGTGGCACCCCCCTCAGGAGTGATTTCTCACTTTCTGTCTCTCCATCTCTGTCTCTCTGGCAAGTGCATGTGCCCTATAGCAAAAAATTTCTCCCTAAATAACAACAACAAAAAAAAAGAGTGGAATTTAAAAATCTTCGCCATCTTATCTTTGTCTTGGGATTTTACATCTTTTTGGAGAATTACGTTTTAGAAAGTGTATTTTCTTATGTCTAGGGTTTCAGACTTTTTCCTAACCTTAGCATTTTCTAAAATATTTCAAAAGAAGAAAAGGGAAGTTCATCTTCTTTAATCTCTAACATCCTGCTGAACATTATCTTGCCAATATTCAAGCTAACACTTAGAATTGTCAGACTCCCAGAACAGGTCCAGGCAGAAATCTATGAACAGCTCATGAAGGTATTCCTCCAAAATATCTAATATTCCCATTTCCTGACCTCTCTATTGCCCCCACCCCAGTCTAAAATGTTACTTTTTTTTTTTTTTAGATTTTTTTGCCATAGGGTGCATGTACTCACCAGAGAGAGACAGAGAGGGAATGTGAGAAATCACTCTCCAGGGTGGATGGTCACACTGCAATCCCTTCTCCTCTCAAGGACTTTGGGTATGAACACACACACACCCAGCATGATTTTTAGGCCTTTGGATCCAGGACTCAAACCGTGGAATCTGCCAAGTAGGATCTAGCACCTTAAACTCCATGCCACCCGCTGGCCAGAATGTTATATCTTTTAACTGAGTTACTATAGTAACTTGCTAACTTGTTTCTTGCTACCATTCTTATTACCCATTTGGCAGTCAATGACCTCATTACCTGAATTATTTCAGGTTATCCTCTTTCTAAAAACCTTTCAATGACTTTCTACTGCATGCATAATAATAGTCAGCCTCTTAACCATGACCTACAAGGGCTTGAATAGTCAGGTCTCTGCCCATTTCATCATATTCACCTAGTGGCCCCCATCTTTCTTGGGTAGCACTCAATCTCTCCATGTTGCATCGAACGTCCCTCCTCTCTGCCTGGAATGCTCACATACCATGTTGTCCCATTCTTACTGTGTCCCTTCACATGACTAATCCCTGGTAGCCACAGAAATGTCTCCTCTTCAGAAAGGTCTCTGCTGACCACCTTTTCTAAATGAATCACTTCTATTTTGATTCTGGAGAATGGCTCCCTATTTTATTTTCCTCATAGCACTCATTTTAATCAAGAATTTAAATGTATGTTTACTTTATTATCTCTCTCTCTCGTTAGAGGGTAAGACTTACATGGCTAGGAACACTGTGTGGCATGTAGTAAGGTATAAGTAATTGCTGGATGAATTACCTGTTACATCTTAGTGCATGTTAGTTACTGCAATTCATGAATGCAGTTCAGATTCCTCCAAAATTCTCAGTCTCTATCAGTCACTATTTTGACTGTTGAGCTTGTCAATTATCCTGTCAAACCTTCGATAATAGAAAGCTGGCATTGGGAAGAGGATTTCTTTATGAGTCATTTCTCTAGAATTGATGCCTGAATGAGAAGGGTAAATGGTTGTCTAAATTCATTTATCCTGCAATGCAACAACACTAAATAGCAGTCAAAGAGGGGATTTCACTTAGGATCCAACACGTACACTGTTCCATATAAACAAACCCTTCCTTATCACCATTCTTCATACTTATTTTCAACTGCCTAGAAAGTGGTATCTTCCTTCTTAAACTTATTCAGATAATATCATATGTAAATCTGAACATGCAAATCACTTAAATATAAATTACGAGACTGTCCTAAGGACAAACATTCATATCATTCCTCTAATTACAGATTTCAGCTGAGCAGAAACCAGACACGACTGCCACATGCTTGTGTAATTAGAGGAGCAGCTGTCCTTTCCCCTGATTCATCAAAGACTACCTGTCTCAAAGTAAAATAAACGAGTAAATTAAGTCAGATGACACTTTAAACATAACCTGTACCAATGTCACAATTGATTTATTAAATTAAAATGTCTTAAGCTGACTAAAAATGAAATCATGATAGGCCACATTACACATGATGGTTTGAGGCCCAGCTGCCAGAGCCAGATATTCTTGGCTAAAATGTCCTTACTTCCCTGGACCGCCTGTGAAAATATTAAGCCAGCTCCTAGCTTCATGTCAAAAGTCCTCTGGGAAGAATTAATCCCCCATCTTCACTTTCCTAACACACATTATACCACACCAGAGCTAGAATATTAGCCCACAAGAGATGAAACAATCGTTGAATAGACTTGAGTGCCCATTCAACGTGCCCAGTAAAATGCAACAAGGAATATCTGAATAATCACAAATAATGTCACATACTTACATAGTTGAGCACTGCCTGAAAATTGAGTTCACTTTACAATAGAGCAAAAGTGAGAAGTGGTTTGGGAACTCCACCCTATTCTTCCAGAACCAATACATACATAGTACCTTAATTAGGGTCAAAAAATGCATACATTATCCATCAGTCTGTACCTTTTTCTTCTAATTAATACAGCTCTTGCTCTCCTTCCTCCACAGGGCCTCATTAGCTGCTAGGTGACACTGATGCTAATGTCTTCAAGAAAATGTGACTGAAGATTGCACGTCCCTTATATTTTACTGCTGTGTTGTGTGAGAACTTTAGGGAAATGCCTGGCAGATAAATGTTAGTTTATTCCCCAGCTTCTGGTAAATACAGTCAACTTGAATATTTTCAATCATTTTTTGAAGGGGAAGGGAAGAAGATGGGCTCCTACAGACAGATAATATTCCTCCTCTCCATGGAGAAGGACCAAAGCAACAAATGGCTGTACTTCAAATAGAGAAGTGAGAAGGGAACACTTAATGTACCAAAGAAATAATGAGAACCTCTGAGACACGAACTCTTAGAATGAAAGTAGAGACAGGGAGGCCAAGCACCAGGCCAGGATGGGCCCAGAGCCAGGGGAAGGGCCCCAGAGTGGGGAAAATGTAAGCAGCTAACTAGCAGCAGTCCCCACTGCTACCATGTATGCCTGCCACTCTGGCTACAAGAGAGGCCCATGGTCGTCACAAATCTGGAGTCCAGTGTATTGTTGCCTGGAGTCCAAGCAGAGGTACCACCTGAAAATAAAGTACATGCTGGGTCCTCTCCCAAGCTCCAATGGTACTATACCACTCTGGGAGCAGAGCCACACCTAAAATTCTTCCTCCCTTGGGGTTAAGTAGACCCTGCACCTCATACCCCTAAGGGTGTCCTGCCGTCACTCCACCAGGCCCATGAAAAGTGGAGAACCAGGACAACAGATGAAACCAGTGATGTAGCAGCAACACAGGCTCCTGAGCCTACATAGCACCCTACACCCCAGAGAACAAGAAGCCCACCAAAGAGGAAAGGAAGCCCCAGGACCTGGGCATTTGATGCAAGTGCTTCCCAAAGACTGAGGGCTCCAGGCCTCATTCGTCTCAAAGCTTTAAGACTCCAGAACCTCTCTGAGACTGTGAACCCTAGGAGTCCTTTTCTCTAATGACAGAGGATCAGAGAGCTCCCTTCCCCCACTAACCCTGGTGACTAAAGGCTGTGGATCTCCCTACCTCCAAGACCACAGACACTGGAACTTAAAGAACACCCCCTGAGACAGAAGACTCTGAACCTAATTTTTCCAGGATTCTAGATCACCACTCTTTCCAGCCTGCCCTTGCTTGGCACAACCTCTATGCATCACACGTACGCTGTCCAGGGCCCAGGGTGGCCAGCCTTAGTGCCACTGCCTCTGATGGTTCACATGATCCCATTCTGTCACCCAGCATGGACTTTGTGCACCACACACATGCCATCTGGGATCCAGAGCTGCCAGCCCAGGTGCCACAGCTCCTGCTGGCTCAGGTGGTCCCACCCCATTGCCCAGCATGGCCTTCACAAACCACACATGCCCTGCATAGGCCCTGAGGAGACCATTTTGATGCAGACACCACCATCAACCCCACTGCTAAACCCAGAGGGGCTTCCACACGTCCCACTTAGAGCCTGAGAACGTCAGACTCCTCAACACAGGCCTGCTGTCACCATTATGATGGACAATCCTGCACCCTCTACTGACAGGGTCCCCACACAGCATGTCCTGCCCAGGGTCTGAAGACATCAGCCATGAGTGCTCCTGCTGTACCCACTGATGCCCCCACCCCCTTGACTGGCAGGACCTTTGTGCACCAGAAGCACCTTGTACAGGGTCTGAAGGCACTGGCCTGGTCGCTACAGCTGCCACTGGCTGCGTATTAGCCCCCTAAACAATAACACCTCCATGCCCTGTACACATCCTACCGAGAATCTGAGGTCACCAACCCCTTTACAACTGGCACCAGCTGTAGCCCTGTCCCCAGAAGTACAGATCCTGACACGGTTGGTAGCAACCTAAATGACTAGAGCTATTGGAAAACAGTTTGACGTTTTCTCAGCAAACTAAACAGAACTGCTTTATAACCCAAGTATATATCCAAAGGAAAGGAAATCAGTACGTCAAAGATATATCTGCATTCTAATGCTCACTGCAGCACTATTCATAATACCCAAGATATGGAATCCATCTACATCCGTCAGTCCACTTACAGAGGAATAAAAACCTGTGGTACACATTCACACAACACACAATGAAATACTATTTAGTCATTAAAAAGAATGAAACCCTGTCATTTGAAGCAACATGGACAAACCTGGAGGACATTAGGGGAAGTGAAATAACCCAGGTATAGGAAGAGAAATGCTACATACCTGGACTCATATACAAAAACAAAAACAAAAAAAAAGACCTCACAGAAGCAGCGAGTAGAACAGTGATTACAGGGACCAGCAGTTGGCGTAAAGGCTATGTCACTGGACTCCCATGTAGTCAACCGCGGTTTAAGCCCCAGACCCGGTGGCTTAAACTCACTCCAGGCGCGTGTGCGTGCGTGCCCAAGATCCCGAGAGGAGAATAGAGGAGAAGGGATTGCGGCGTGGCCATCCCTCCTGGGGGGTGATTTCTCACTTTCTGTCTCTCTGTCTCTCTCTGTCTTTCTGGCAAGTGCACACGCCCTATAGCAAAAACCTCTTTAAAAAAAAAAGAAGAAAAAAAGAAAAGAACAGTGATTGCTAGAGGCTGAGAAGAGTGGTGGTGGGAGGATTCTGAGAGATGTTGGTTAAGAGATACAAAATTACAGTTAGATAAGAGGAAGAAGTTCTAGTACAGTAGGATAACTACAATTAACAATAATTTACTGCATACTTCAGATTAGCGAAAATAAAGAGTTTTGAATGTTTCCAACAGGAAGTAATGACAAAAGTTCGAGATGATGGACATGCTAACTATCCCACTTTGATCATTATGTATTAAATTCATGTGCTAAAAAAAACTTTACCCCACAGATCTGTACCATGATTATGTGTCAATTTAAAAAATATATTTTTCATATTTTATGTCACTCGGTGTTGACAAGTATAGATTTTTTAAAGAAAGAATTTCTTCTTTTTTTTTTCTTTTTTTTTTTGGAGAGGTTTTTTTTCCGCTATAGGGCGCATGCGCTCGCCAGACAGACAGAGAGAGACATAGAGACAGAAAGCGAGAAATCATCCCCCGGGGGGATGGTCACACCGCAATCCCTTTTCCTCCATTCTCCTCTCAGGATCTTGGGCACACACACACACACACGCCCAGCGTGAGTTTTAAGCCACCGGGTCCGGGACGCGAACCACAGTCGACTACGTGGGAGTCTAGCAACATAGCCACTATGCTAACTGCTGGTTCCCAAGAATTTCTTACTAATAAGTATATGCCTAGTTTCAAGTAGATAAAAACAAACAAACAAACAAAAAAACCCACACTGTACTTGATCAGGGTCCAAGACTCAAACCACATGGTTGGCCATGTGGGATCCAGTCACCTTAACCAGCAGGTCTCAGGCTAGTCTGATAAAATATTTTATTTATTTCATTTCACTTCATTTGGCTATGGGGCATGTCTCCTTGCTGAAATGGGTTTGGGGTGAGAAAGTATTCTTTGGAGGGTAGGGAGGAGGTGGCCATGCTGCAATTCCTTCTCCTCCATTCTCCTTTCAGGATTTTGAGCACTCAAGCACATGTGCCTGCCATTTCTCAAGTTACCAGGTACAGGACTTGAACCACACAGTCAGTCACATGGGATCCAGCTGCCTTAACCACCATGCCACCTATCTGGCTCTAATAAAACATTAATAACACCATTAATGCAATCTTTTAGACTATTTTTAAGAAGCTAAGAAGTTTTTTAAGTACATGGGTTACTTTTGAAGGCTTAATGAACTAGAGCAGATTTTTTATTCTTATAGGGAAGTTCCACTCCCTTTACTCCAAAAATATTGCTATAAAAGGAATGTCAATCACAGTAATCCTCCTCTCTGTATACAGAATCAAGTTTGTGAGCATCTGAGACAACCATCGTACCTCTTGTCCCTGGCTACTGCAGCAGATCCAAAGATGGGCAGAACTCATTTAGAGTTTCCTAAGACTATTCTAGATGGAGTTGGAGAGTGCTATCTCCTTCCACACTGTGCAAATGTAAGCCATAGCTGTGGCCGATGGTTGTGAGGTCACCGTTAAAGGAACAGCCTGGCTTGGAAATCAAGCTAATCCACTGGGGAGGGGAGAATGGGCTGGCATGAAAAAGGGGAAGAGAGAAAGAAAAAAAGACAAAGGAAGAGGAGAAATAGATAGGGACAAGGAGAGGATATTAAAAAGATACACAGAAAACAGGAGGTAGAGGCACACACACCTGACTCACACCACTGGATGAATCCTGCACTGAGGCACTGCATGGGCAAGTTTCATCCCTGTCCTTACATGGTTCGACTTCTAAACAAGGTGTCTCTTTTGGGTGAAGGTATTTGAAGTGAGGCTTTTATTACCTACCATTTCAAAGACAATGACGCAGTATGTCAAATCAGCAAATACACACACACATACAAACACACACACATATTTTTTGGAGATATTTTTTGCTATAGGGTGTGTGTGCTGGCCAGAGAGACAGAGATAGAGAGAAAGTGAGACATCACCCCCCAAGGAGGATGACCATGCCACAATCTCTTCTCCTCCATTTTCCTCTTGGGATCTTGGGCATGCACACATGCACGCCCAGCATTGAGTTTCCAACTGCTGGGTCTGGGACTCTGGGTTTCGAACTGCAGTTGACCATGTGGGAATCCAGCACGTTAACCACTATGCTACCTGCTGGCCCCAATCAGCAAATATTTATGAAGACACAGAGAAGAAAGGCAGGCCAGCTGGTGGTGTGGCGGTTAAGGTGGCTGGATCTCATATGGCTGACTCTATGGTTTGAGTCCTAGACTCAACTGCTTAAAAATCACACTGGGTACACATGCATGCATGCCCAAAATCCTGAGAGAAGAACGGAGGAGAAGGGATTGCAGCATGGCTATTCCTCCTATCTCTCTCAGTCTTTCTCCTATAAGTGCATGCACACTCCAGAAAAAAAAAAAAAAAAAAAAAAAAAAAACAAATAAACAAAACATACTAAACAAACTGCTGGGAAATAAAAACCAAAATGCAAGAAGTATTGGAAATATTGTTAGGTAGCATGGGATTAGCAACCAAACTAAATATGTTGATGATACTTATAAGCAGACAGAGGAGGGAGATAGATAGGGAACCACATCCCATTTAAAGTATGTGTAATCTACTTGAGGTTCTGCTCACACTCAGAGCAACTATACTAGAAGTTTCAGTTTCACACTCTTAAAGGACCACACCCTCACACCCTATCACTACCTCAGGGAACCAAAACATTCCTGGAATACCCTTCCATGTAACTGCACAAATGTGATAGAAAGTTTCCACTAAGGCAAGACTGACCACATAGGTGTGGATTTGGGCAGTAATGAGGGAACCGTCCTCAGAAGGCCTCTGTACTTGGTTTAATACTTTGCCATCTTGAAATTACAAATAGAACAAGAGATTCACATTTTTGTGTTATACTATTTCCCAGAAATTATGTAGCTGGTCCAGTGCTAAGGAAAGGGATAAACTTGTTCTATAAACAATTCAGACTAATGGCTTCTTCAAAGTAGCCTGGTTATCATTTGCTAAGGAGTATAATAGATTTTTAAAGTTGAAAGACAAAGCAGCAATCTCACCTGCCACATGTTCCTCTGTAGCCCTTTGTTAAGTCAAATGAGTCAAGGGACCAGCAGATGGCATAAAGGTTAGGTCACTGGACTCCCATGCAGTCAACTGAGGTTCAAGTCCTGGATCCAGCGGCTTAAAACTCATGCTGGGGGTATATGCCTGTGTGCCCAAAATCCCAATAGGAAAATGGAGGAGAGGGGATTGTAGCATGGCCATCTACCCCTGGGGGATGATTTCTTGCTTTCTGTCTCTCTGTCTCTCCAACGAGCACATGCTCCCTACAGCAAAAATCTCTCAAAAAAAAAAGAGAAAAAAATGAGAAGTCTGTGATGAAGAATACTTAAACTCTGTTGATTTACAATACTGCCCAAAGAAAAGCAAAGTCACCAAAAGCCCATAGAGTTTTCCTAGGGCGTAGCAAGCATAGGATGCAGTCTGAGATACTTAGAGAGTGAAGGAACACCAGTTCTGGGCACCTCACATGCATTCATACAATACCATCAAGCAGTGGGTCACTGCTGATGCCGTTACCTCGAAACACAGTTCTGTCTCATGAGGCACACATTGGACAGAGACTGTTCATATGCTTACGGAGGTGTGCACCTGAATTAGTCCCAATGTCTTCTCCAAGATGGCATCTCACCAGCTTACATGCTACTGTTTGGTAGCAGAAGAGAGCTACCATGAGAGTGCTACCCATGGTCTCGTTCTGAGACCTCCAGAGGCTGTGCCACAACAGTACCAAGCCATTTCTGCAGGTTTGCACTTGCTCACAGAAGGTGCATCAGGACAGCTAAGCGCCATCAGTCCACTCTTGTTGATGCCTAAATCCATACCATTTCTGCCTTCATTGAGGGCTCTAATCCTAGCTACGATGCAAATAATCATGCAAGGTTAGCACTTTGAACCTTAGTGTGAATGAGTTCCTAACTCTTTTCTAGGGGTACAAGTTCAGATCCGTGATAAAAGGAAGCATGTGGAGACCTAGGCTGAGCCATGAAGGGAAGTTAGGTACATATGATGTGATAAGATGAAAAAAAAAAAAGGCTTTCTTTTTCCTTTTTGGGGGATAAAAAAATCACTTCATACATAGCTAATTCTGCAGGAAAGAAACAGTGATTCAAGTGTGCTCATTTTTAGACTACTGTATTTTTTTACTTCACCTGCATGAACATCTTACTAAAACCTCATTTTTTGTGTATACCTCTACTGATGGATTTTTTTTTTTTTTTTTTTAGGTAGAATAAGCTCATTATCTTTAGAGGAGAGGTTTAAGCAGTTTTCCTTCTTTTCAACTTCCTTTGTTTTTTCCCCATCTATTATTTACTGATGCACAGTTTCTTACTGAGACTGAAGCAGTTTCTTACTGAGGTGTAGAATGATGACATCTAATTAATTATATGAGTGAGCATACATCTGGCACAATTGAGATGCCTAAAAATTGTCAGCAATTAATTTCGCCTGATTTAGGGAGGTTATTAAAATTGATTTACAAATGAAAGCAAGGTGGATGATCATGGCTTTATATGTAAGCAGACCAAAATGAAGACAATAAGCAGAAAACTATGGAATTTGGTGGTAGTGATGAATGAAGTCCCTTAGGATGTAAGTTCTCTAAAGATCTAAAGTGAACTCATTGTCAGTGCAGGGATGTTAGGATGTAGTATAATTGGTTCGGTATTAGGACTTGCTTTATAGTGTAGATTATATTTCCCTTTCATTTTCCCACCAGACCCAGCTATTTGGGGATGCTTCCTGGGGAAGGCTAGCTTTCTTCATGACTTAATATTTAATATGCCTCTAAGGAATTTCATTATCATGGAGAATTTATTTCACATACTTAAGAGAAGAAATATCCCTTCATTCCTAAAAAAAAAAATTACATTAGGAAATATGATGTAATTCTAGAAGAATCTTAAACAGTCTTTTAAAAAATATTGATCATTTGTGTTACTTGGTGACATCTGGGTGAAATTTGGAAAAACATGTGACAGTGACAATATCCCATGAATCAAGCAAAAACAAAACTATTCATCTTACCTTGATAGTATTTGTTATCCATCTTTTGAGGTGAGTGGGTTTATCATTCCAGGAAGGTTATTTAATCCTTATTACATGGCCTGCTTTTATGTGGTTTCCTCCTAACAAGTTATTTTACCAGACAGCAATGCTGGCAAACCATCATCCCAGTTATCCTCTGTGGCATCACAACCTCGGTCCTGACTCTTCTCATTCTAACTCTAAATTTTGCCAAATGTCAGCACCCTCTTTGTCTTGTAACCCCAGGTTGAGGGCCATCTAATTTTTCACTCAGGCTATAAAAGTTGGCAAACCCCAGTGGTGTCACACCTAATAAAATACCAGTTTTAAAATGCCATTGTACAAATGAAAATACCTACCTCTCTTGTAGAATAAGTTTGTTCTCTTTCTTCAAAAGTCTTTAAAGTCAGAGCTGAATTCATGCCAGATAGTGAAGAAAACATTTGGGGATACCTCCTTCTCTCCAAGTTTTGGTTTCATGAAGAAATATGCTGTCGTCTCCAAAAAGCTGTCAAAACACACACACATAAGAGCATAAAAGTTATGATTACTTTCCAATATGGAATATTATTCTTCCATCCAAATGCTGATTTCATTCATGCACAATTATTATTACCAAGAGGACTCAAGTTCTTCAGACACAAACAGTAGTTCTCTTACAGTCTCACAACAGAGTTTTAGACAGATAGTAGCAGCTAACAAGAATCTTCCTAAACTAATAATTACCCCTGGTCCAAATTCATTCTGAAAATTAATCACTATATGTCACATATTTCAGAAATAAATCTGTAATCAAGTTGGAATATATGGGAAGTAGTGAGCCTATACTTTCTAAACTCTGAACAAATGAAACATCAGCCATTTGCTCTCAAACTGATATATATTCCATATATGCTACTCATATACCAGTTGTCTTCTTACACTTCTTATGGGGCGTTGGTTTGAGCAAGAGTCCAAGAAATGCTGATAAATTCTCTCATTAATGATTCTGACACTGTGATTGAATGAATACTAACATGGCAGTCAACACTGTGACTGTACACAGTTCAGGAGAAGGTTGGACATGAACAGATTCATATTATAGTTCCATGATGCTCAGAAGAATTTCAAGGGTTATTTGATAATGAACATATGACTAGCAAATACTAAATGTATGACTTAATAGTGAGTCTTATAATCCTATGAATAATGATCTAGACAAAGACCCTGGTCAACATAAGGAGGGTCTCATTCACTACATAGAAATATAAGATCAGTACAAAGAAGAGACATCTTATTTGGGAATTTCCTTACTACATAGGCTATTCTGCAAGATGCTCTCAAAATGACTGGCACACTAGGAGAAATGAAATGAAAAGAAATGCAGTCATACACTAAAAATTGCTGGGCTAGCCTGTGGCATGGTGGTTAAGACAGCTGGGTCCCATGTGGCCAACTTCCCAGTTCAAGTCCCAGATCTAGTGGCTTGAAAAACATGCCAGGCATGTGTGCATGTGTGCCCAAGATCCTGAGAAGAGAATGGAGGAGAAAGGATTGTGGCATGGACATCCCATCCCCCATGGGCGATTTATCACTTTCTCTCTCTCTCCAGTGATCACACACTCCTTATAGCAAAAACTAAAATTGGGGGAAAAAAAAAAAAACCAACAATGTCATATTATCACAATATGAGACAATTCCATAGGTCACTGAACAATCAAAAACTCTCTAATCTAGATTCTTACATGGCCTTTTCTGGAAAATATCAGCACCATACTGCTTTTGTTACAAATACCAGTTAGAACAGAAAGAATTCTCTGCAATGGAGTTTCCATGGAGCTCTAAAAAGATAGCTACCACAGCAGAATTATTTGAATCCTACACAAAAATAGAGCAACTGAGATATTAAAAGTCGAAGTTCACAGAATAGTACCACAGGGACACTAAGTACCCAATATCCCCACAAACCTCTGAATGCAAACAGGTGAGGACAGTACTGACAGCGTCTAACTCATGTGGGGACATGACCTGTGTAAGAACCAGAAGAAAGCAGTAGGAGGCTTCCCATAAGAAGAATCCCCAAATCACAAGCAGGTATTCGTAAAAAGTATCAGGCCAATCTGAGAACTCAGCTGAAACTGGAAGAAGTGTTATATATTATAATGGATGGAAGAGAAAAAAAGATCTATAGTAATTTCTGAAAAGGCTGGGAGCAGTCTAGGCTACGCAAACTCTTAGTACTTTCCAAGGGAAATTCCTTTTTAGGGCCAAAATCTGCACTGAGAATAAATACTGGGAGTGGAGCTCAAATTGTGCAGCATAAACTCAGGAACAAAAGACAGAAATACTGCAGGAAGAACATATTTACCATTGTGCAAAAGCAATAGAAGAGAAAGCTATTGTGCAAAGAAGCTAGAAAAGATATGCTCATGTATCTATTCCTCTTAAATGTTCAGTAAAACTAATCCCATACAAAAATGAGCAAGAGAAAAGTACTGCAGTGGAGAAAAGTATCCATTCAAACACTAAGCATAGCAAAGTTGATGTGACTTTGTTTATTATCAGACAAAGTAGACTTCAAAACAAAGACCATTACCAGAGTGCCATTTCATCATAATAAAAACATCCAAGTCATCAGGAAGTTATAACAACCCTAACTATACACGTAGCAAATAAAAGAGTTTCAAAAAGGATGAAGCAAAAAATGCAGAACTAAAAGGAAAAAGAGATAAAAAAAATCATAGTCAAATTGGATATTTTAACATTTTTTCCTCAGTAAGCAAGAGGACTTGATAAAAATATCACTAAAGATGTAGAAAATTTTAACATTATTTTCAACAAAATGGTCTAACTAGTATTTACAGAAGATTACAATTAATGTTAAAATATATGAGAGCATGTAAAATATTCACCAACATGGACCATATGCTGTGTCATGAAACAAGTCTCAATAAATTTCAAAGGACTGAAATTATCCAGTGTATGTTCCCTGAACACAGTGGTATTAAATTATGAAAGAACAATATAATATCAAAGAAATGTCCAATTTGAAAATTAAATAAAGCTATTATAAATAATCCATAGGTCACAAAAATATTTGTGGAAGAAAAGAAACCTTCATATACTGATGGTGGGAATATAAAATAGTATAGCCACTATGAAAAACAGTATGAAGGTTCCTCAAAAATCTAAACATACAATTATTGTATGACCCAATAATACCATTCTTGGGTATTTACCTAAAGGACAAGAAGTCATTCTGTCAGAGAGATATTTATTCATATATGTTTACTGTAGTGTTATTCCCAATAGCTAGGAGATGGAATCAACCTAAGTAACCAACACCTAATAAAAGGGTTAAGAAAATGTGGCACATACACACAATGGACTACTGATCAGCCACAAAGAACAATATCTTGTCAATTGGCAGAAAGTGTAGAAATCTAGAAGATATAATGCTAAGTGAAATAAGCCAGGCCATAAAAGACAAATAACATATGACCCACTTAACATATACCAAATGTCCACATTCTTTTTTTTTTATTTTAATTTTTTTTTGGAGAAATTTCTGCTATAGGGCACATGCACAAGACAAAGAGAAATGGACACACTGCAATCCCTTTCCCTCCATTCTCCTCTCAGATTTTGGGTGTGCATGCACACAATTTTAAGTCTCTGGGTCCAGGACTTAAACTGTGGTCAACTACATGGGAGTTCAGCGATGTAACCATTATACCATCTGCTGGTTCCCCAAATGTCCACATTCTGTGGAGGAAACTAAAGGATTCAGTGGCATATATGCAGAGACTAATTCAGTAACAAATACAAAAAACATGTAAACAAGGGAAATAGGTTAAGGAACAGGGTACCACAATAGAGAAAAGGAAGGTCATTGTTGTTTTTAATTTATACCTCCCAAAAAAACTAGTAGGACAAATATTGAATGTGCCCAACATATGCAATACTCAGTGATGGTGGTGGATATGCTGAATAAAAAACAAAACATAAATATGAACATGTTCAGGATTCAGATAAAGAAGTACTTAGAGGGAAATTTGGAACTTTAAAATGCTATATTTGAAATAAAGATGTAAAATCAATAATGTAGGCATTCAATTCAAGAAACAAACTATAGAGAAGCAAATTGTTTTGTGCTATATTTTATTATTATTATTATTCTACAAATTGGGTTTAGTTTACACAGTTTAATGTAATGCTCAATGTTAAAGATGATGAATATGTCTATAGCCTTCATTTGATTATTACACACTGTATGCATGCTTTGAAAAACCATACTATATCCAACAAAAAATGTATATGATTACATGTAAATGAGAAATTAAAATATATAAAAAGTTAAAAGATAAAGAGCTCTTAAAAACTGAAAATATTTCAAACCGAATAAAAATAAAAACATAAAATATAAAAAATGTGGGGGGTGTAGATAAAGCAGTACTTTGAGGGAAATTTGGAGCCTTAAAATGCTTGATTTAGAAAGGCATAAAATCAAGATAGGCATCCAACTCAAGAAACTATAAAAAAGCAAATTAAACACAACTTAGAAGAATAAAAAAATAAAAAGAGCACAAAACAAAGAAATAGTAAACTATACAGAAAATCCATAGCCAGAGGTTGGCTTACTGAAAAGTTCAATAAATTGAAAAACTCCTACCCAAGACTGGTTAAGAAAAAAAAGAGAAGAAAATACAAATTATTAACAACATCAGGAATTAAACCATAATCATCATAATAGATCACATAGACCTCAGAAAATAATACAATTATTTTATGTTTGCACTATAGGGTGTGTGTACTTGCTGGAAAGAGACAGGAAGAGAGAGGAAAAGTGAGAAGGCACTCACCAGAGTGGGTGCCACACTGCAATCCCTTCTCTTCCATTCTCCTTTTGGGATTTTGGGTATACGTGCACTACTTTGGGTGTGCTTTTCAAGCCACGGGGTCCAGGATTCAAACTGTGCAGTTGACTATGTGAGATCCAGCCATCTTAACTACCATACCACCACTGGCACCAATATAATATTATTATAAGCATTTTTATGCCAACAGATTTGACACTTTAGATGAAATGTACAAAGTTCTTGAATAACAAAACTTTTAAAAACTGACAAAAAATGACTAGAAAACAGAAATAGTTCTATACTTACTTAAGAAATTAAAATTTACTTTCAGACAAGGAAACTTATTAATAAACTTGCAATCAAAATGGTAGCCATTTCCTAGTACTTCTGGCCCAAACTGTTTCACACAGGAATTAACAATCATTTGATGAAGAAATAAAGCCAAACTTTACACTAATTCATTCAGAAAATAAAGGAAGTATGTTTTCTAACTCATTTTGTGAGCCTAACTTAATCTGATATAAATATGAAAAACTAAAACATATAATATGAAATAAAAAAAGAAATTTATGGACTAATATCCCTCATGAACATAAACAAAAACAAAAAGCTTTAACAAAACAATAACAAATTGAATGCAGCCATTTCTAAGAACGTTAATACGTCATGAGCAATGTGATTTATCTTGATAATGCAAAGTGGCTTTAATAGTTGAAAAGTAATTGGTATAACTTGTCACATTAACAAAGAAGAAACAGTGGTAATAATGTTAATAAGTGCAGAAAAATTGGAAAAAATACTAATTCATTAACAAAAAGAGAAAAATCTCTCTGAAAGCTAATAGAAGTAAACTTACTATATAAATGGATGTATGCACAACCTACAACTATCATGAACAATGGCATTTTAATGTTTTCCCATTATTTAAGGAATAATACAGGGTATATACTCTTCCTGATTCTATTAAATACTGTATTAAAATTTCTATCTAGTTAAAAGTCAAAAAAGAAAAAAAAGCTTAGAAAAATAAAACTATTATTTTATGTCCATAACATGGCTAGATAAATAGAAAATCCTATGGAGTCTATAAACAAAATAAAACCTAATAGAATAAATACATTTACTAAAAATTAAATAAGTAAATTTAATTTCTACTTGGTAAGATAAAAAACAGATACAAAAAACTCACTTTTATTTTTTTCTTTAAAAAAACAAATTGCCAAAGGGTACATGCACTCACTGGAGAGAGATAGAAAGAGGAAAAGTGAGAAAGACTCCCTTCTGGAGAATGGCCACACCATCAGCTGGCTCAAAACTATGTGTATTTTAAATAATAAGGAAAAACAAAGTATCCTTTGATCATAATGGCAAAAGACCAAGTTCCTTATGAAGAAAGAATCTTACTATCATTAAATATTTAGATATCAACACCGTATACCAGAAAACATTGGAGTATAACATCTCTAAAACACAGAAAATGCCAAGTTTTTAATTTTTAAGGTGCCCAATATTTTATATAAACCAAACTTAGGTATTAATGACACAGGTAAACTCTTTTCAACATAAAGGAACTCAAGGAATATTGTTCTTATGATCAATTACTGAGAAATCTACTTGAAAATGAGCTTCAGAAAAATCGAAATGTCAGAAGAGACACAGTCATAAAACTGGCAAAACAGGATTCTCCACATGGGAAAAGGACATCCAAAGCTGAATCTTACAGTAAGAACTCTGCCTTGAATTTGTACTGCAAGTATTAGTATGAACCAGCACTATATTCTATTTCTATCCCTCTTCACTGAAAGAAAAGTCTGGTCACAATACAAATTCAGTTGAAAAAAAATATGAGAACCTAGATTGCGATCTCCAAAAACTATTCCAAATAAGAGACCTAGAGTTGAATGAATGAATTAATGTATTTATTGTCAAATTCTTGTAATATCACAAAATCAGGCAATCTAACACAATGTGTTTCCTCTTCGTAGAACTCGCCATATCACCTATGGAGTAATTTGGCAAAAATACTCAAACTTAAGACTGATTAAGCATCAAGAGTTAGCTACCAATTTGCAAGAAATACAGGGCAGAGAATCATGTTAAATTACAACAATAAGATAGAATCAGGGTAATCTATACTATGGAGTAACTGCAGGAGATTGATCTAGTTTATTGTTGTTGCTTGTTTTTGTGTTTCTTTTAAATGCCAGAGGGCACATGCACTGCCAGAAACAGACAGGGAGAGTTAGAGCGAGAGAGAGAGCGAGAGCGAGAGGGAGAGAAGGAGAAAGAACCCCCCCACCACAACCACCACCATGAGACATGGTCAAGCTGCAATCCCTTCCTCTCCATCTTGTTGAGATTTGGGGCACACATGCACATGCATGTGGGGTGTCTTTCTTTCTCTTTCTTTCTTTCTTTAAAAGAGAATTTTGCTATAGGACACATGTGCTCACCAGAGACAGAGAGAGAAATAGGAAACAAGAAATCATCCCCCAGGGGACGGCCTCGCTGCAATCCCCCTTCTCCTCCACTCTCCTTTCCGAATTTTGGGCACGTATGCACATGCATCTGGCATGAGTTTTAAGCCTCCAGATCTGGGACTTGAACCACGGTCAGCCATGTGAGAGTCCAACAACATAACCATTATGCCATCTGCGGGTCCCATGCCTGGGGTGTTTTTCAAGCTGCTGGGGCCAGGATTAGAAGGTCATTGGCCACATAGGATCCAGCTCCCTTAACCACTAAGCCACAGGGTCAATCTAGTTTCTTATAATAGTGGGATTTTCTTTATATTCTGTTTCAAACTGTAACAAAATAAAATCAATTATAAATATATGAACGAATAAAACTTTTAAATAGTGATTGGGTATTTAGTGATAGTAGGGCATTATTATCATTATTGTTATTTTTAGGGGTGAAACTGGAGTTAGTTATGCTTTCTAAAGAAAGGATATCTTGGGCCAGTCTATGACCTGGTGGTTAAAGTGGCTGGATTCTACATGGCCAACTGCATGGTTTGAGCCCTAAACCTGGCAGCTTAAAAAACATACAGGTTATATGTGAGTGCATGCCCCAAATCCTCAAAGGAGTGAGAGAGGCAGAAGAGATTACATCATGACCAAGCCCTATGGGGGGTGCTTTCTCTCTCTCTCTGTCTTCCTGTCTTTAGTGAGCACATGAGCCCTCTGGGGGAGGGGGTTTAAGATATCATTTACAAAAACATACTAAAATATATATTAATGAAATTTTGTGTATTGGGGACCTGCCTCAAAAATAATACAGGAGGGAGCAAGCAGGTAGGGGCATGGATTAAATCAAACTGACTGTGAATTGATGGCTGTGGAAGTTGGGTCATGCATATACATGGAGGACTACTGTACTGTTCTTCTTACCTTTGTATAGATTTTGCCTTTCTCATGATAAATACATTTTTAAAAATCACAAAAGCACACACATGTAAGTTAGCACAAAGAAGTAATGACTTAAAGTGTCTTTTAAAATGGCATGCTAGGGACCGGCAGTTGGCATAATGGCTATGTCGCTGGATTCCCATGTAGTGGACCGTGGTTTGGGTCCCTGACCCAGTGACTTAAACTCACGCCGGGTGCGTATGCATGTGTGTCCAAGATCCTGAGAGGAGAATGGAGGAGAAGGGACTGTGGTGTGTCCATGTCCCCTGGGCGGTGATTTCTCGCTTTCTGTCTCTCTGTCTCTCTCTGTCTTTCTGGTGAGCGCATGCACCCTACAGCAAAAAGCTTTCAAATAAATAAATTAATACAATGGCATTCTAGAAATACTTTAAAGAGGGTAGAACATTACTTTAAAGACCTCCTCTATTGGATATTGTTTTTAACGATGAGTTACGTTCCACAGACGGGAAAAAAAAAAAAAAAAAAAAAAAAAAAAAAAAAAGAGGCAGCTTTGATTTCTCTGTTTGAAAAGGGGCCACACCACAAACTGAGAACTATTTTATATTCTTTTAAATTTCTCATCTGTTTTGAAGGCAATTCTCTGTCTGGGAACTGTGCACATGAAGAATGACTCAAAACTTGGTTTTTATTACAACCAAAAGAGGTGCTAGTAATTATCCCAAAATAGCCTTTTCTTACCACAAGTTATGATCTTTATGGAGAAGCATGTTCTCTGCAAATGAAATATTATTTAAATAGCATACTGCTGGTTATTACAATCAGTTATTTACCATCTATGAACAGGAACCATTTCTGTTCAAGTACTACGTAAAACCTTGAAAGGGAGCCCAACAGTTCGTGCTAACCTCTCCATTACAGTCCTAAGCAGAGGGCACAACTTTTTTCATTTAATTAATCAACAAGCAGGTTGTAACTATAATACGATATATGTCAGGCACCATGCATGGCAGGGCAAAGATAAAGAAAAATAAAATGTCTATTCAATGGCTTTCTTGAAGAATGATTCCTACTGGGTTAACAAATCAAGTCAAGGTACACAACAAAGCAGTTTGCCATATTTCACCTTAGATGGGCAGACAATCACTGGTGCCCTCCAATTTAGATCACCCTCAACAGCTTCCCTGCTAGTAAATAGATATGCTTCAAGAAGGGTCAATCTTTACATGATCACATTCAAAAACATAAGTATCTTCCAATATTTATCCTTTAACAACCGAAAGCATATCTAAAGCAACACAGGAGGACAGTTTTTGATGTGTGACTGGATGCCTCAGAAATTATTTCAGTCAAGAATGTCATCCAGAAATGACTCCAATCAAATATGTAGTGAGTTTTATGGAGTTACCAGGCACACAGTAAAATCTACAAGTGATGGTTCTTTATTACTGTAGCAGCTTGCATGAAAAATTCTTCCTTAGTTTTCACAATGTAATCAGAGTTTGATAACACTCTGAGACTTACTCTTCATATAGACAAGTTAAAGAGAATGAATCCTTTCCCTCATTCCTATATCCTCAACATAATTATGAGACAACATATCACATGTATATTTATTAAAACTAATGTCAGTATATCTAGACTCCTACTGGATAGCAAACTAACCAGTGCCAGACTGAGGTGACCACCCTTAGTCTGCTCTTCCTTACTCATCTACAGTTTATCTCACTTGGCTCAGAAGGAAGTTTGCAGTAACTCTTGTCCAGGGAATGTGACACTTCCTTTATGTGGAAAGAAAAACATACATCCTTTTTACCCTGGAGTTACATAAAAGATGAGTGATAAGGAACTATATCCTTTACTGTTGATTCTATTTCATTTCACTATTTCATATTTGATGATATGGTGTTCACGTATGTATATGTACACACACAACTTTCTGGCACCTAGTTAAGACACACATATCACAGTCAAAAGCTAAACAGACATTTTGCTGAAAGAAATAAATTCATTTAATTCGGTGTCCTCTTCCTCACATTGCAAATATAGTTATAATTTTCAGTAAAGCTAACATCAGAATTCAGATCTGAGTTGTTGTTCTCATGTTCTGTTGGGTCTACAAGCTGTGTGCAGATTTATTAATTTCCTCTCTCTCTAATGTTAATGCCAACAAGCTGTGGCACCAAAGTCCTCTCTCCCTGGATCAACTGCTAACATGGCAGTTCAGGCTATTTTGAGATATGTTTGTATTAGGGGGTGGACGTGAAGGGTATGATGAAGTCATTTCTTATGCACAAATCTATGCTCTAACTGGCCTTTTAGTAAGAGAGGAATTCAGTTCTGGCCAGTCTAAGAGGACCTGGGGCTCTATCTTCTTCTCTAGTTCTGCAATTTTCTTCTTACTGCCTTCTCTCAATACCATTGTCTTTTAGGAGGATGGGATAAAGGCTGGGTACTAAATGAGAGTTTATACACAGAATGAGAATTGCACATGTATAACTCAATTTAGGTCATATAGGCAGCACCAAGAATATAAAGCATCTTGGTATTAAATGTGAGGCCAAGAGAACATACCAGTTTAAACGAACTGCCAAGGATCATCATCATAAATCTTTTTTTGCTTTTGCTTTCCTTTTTTTATTGTGCAATGTTGAATTTTGTAATATTATTCTTCAGAACAAACTCAAATCTCTAGAGAAAGATCTATTTTCAGTTAAAGACTTCCACAAGTAACTGCAATTTTTGGAATCCTAAATCATCTTCATTTCCACCTCCCTCCTCTGCCCCCATAGGAACTTACATGAAGTGTAACAAATTTTATTACTCCAATAAGGAAGAATAAATCCCCTTTCACTCATTAATAAAAGGCATTTGAGGGGTCTTCCAGGTCTTCCATAAAGCACAAATATTCTTAATTCAACCAGTTTGCTCCAGGCAATGGAAAATCAGAGGAAATCTGAATGGGAAGAGGATTAAATGGTATTTCTTTTCTCTTGAAGTAAGAAATGGTGGTATTCATACCTTCAGGGTAATTGCGATTTCAGAGTAGCCAACTGGGCTTAGAAAAAAGGTCATTCAACATAAGAATAAGTATCAACTCATACCAAAGATGGAAGAGAAGCTTGAAAATCCAAGTGACACATTCTTTTAGTCACTGATTGGCCCTGAGGGACAATGTGAGTTGAGACCCATGCTCATCTCAAATACCAAGTAACTAGGAAAAGTTCCTAAAAAATTGGAATTAGATAACAACTACCATCAGCAAAACTGAGGAAATTCCTTTTTGCCCATCTTTTGTAGCTTACATATACTCTACTTTTTTTTTTCTAAATTAGCCTAGTCTTTCTATACCCTGATCTATAACAATCTCAGTTTACTCATTTTCATAGTTTTTCACCACTCCAAAGTGTTCTCGATATATCACTTCATCATTGCATCTTCATTTCTGAGGAGAAAAAAAAAATACAAAAAAAAAAAAAAGGAAACTTCATCACCTCTCAGTCGAGACCAGTTTCTCTATCTGCAGAGTCTTTTTTGTACTCACACTACTTTCTTTAGGAGAGTACCAGGCAGTAAGGTGCCACTATGCAATACTGGAGCTGCATGGCAGAGTCAGGTTTGGATCCCATATGTATCCAAGATCGTGGCTGATTGGGAAGCTGAGGAGAGGACCACAGTGTAGTGAGCCTTGAAAAAGGTACCTATCTCTTTCTATCATGACATAAGCTATTTTTCTTTTTAAGTATCATTAATGGAGCTATTCTTGCATCCCTTTAAAATTAAACTTATACAATGGATTAAATACATTATTTCCATATTCCACTTTAAAAGATTTTCAATTCTGAGATTTTTGGGTCATCTACTTTATGATCTTATATTGGATTAATTTAAAGTTAACAGGAAAGTTGAAAAGATATTATAGACAGTTCCAATATAGCCTTCACTGAACTTCCTTTAATATTAACATCTTACATAATCATAGACATTTGTCAAAGCCAGGAAATTAAGATTGGTATCATGAGAGTAAAAGGATTCTCTTGGCAGGAGTTACTATAAACTTCCTTCTGAGCCAAGTGAGATAAACAATATAGATGAGTTGGGAGGAAAGGGGTAAAGGTGGTCATTCCACTCTGATGCTGGCTTGCTATCCACTAGGAGACTGGACATACTGACATTAGTTTTAATTTATAGAAATACCATGTGCATCTCATAATTATGTGAGGACATGGGACTGAAGAAAAAGAACTGAAATCATATGAAGTGTGCGCTCTGATTAAAATGGAATTAAATTAGTAATCAATAACAGAAAAATAACAAGAAATTTCTAAATAATTTCTAAATAATTTATTGGTCAAATGATATCTCAAGGTAAATTAGAAAATATTTTAAATGAAAAATATAACAACAAATTTTGTACAGTTCAGCTAAGCAAAACTTAGATAAAAATTTATAGCATCAAATATTCATATTAGAAATGAAGAAAGTTAGGGACCAGCAGATGGTGTAATGGTTATGTCACTGGACTCCCACGTAGTTGACCGTAGTTCAATTCCCAGACCCAGCAGCTTAAAACTCATGCCAGGCATGTGCACTTGAGTGCCCAAAATCCTGAGACGAAAATGGAGGAAAAGGAACTGTGGCATAGCCATTCCCCCAGGGGGTGATTTCTCACTTTCTGTCTTTCTGTTTCTCTCTGTGTCTCTGGCAAGTGCACACACCCTACAGCAAAAATCTCTCTTAAAAAAAAAAAAAAGAAATGAAGAAAGCTCTAAAATCAATAACATAACATAAGATTCTACCTTAGAGACTTCACTAGAGTAAAAAGTGCAATTTAAGCCTAAACACTAAGCAGAAGAAAATAAATAATAAAAATTAAAGCAGAAATGAATGAAACTGAATATAGAATAAAAATAGAGAAAATCAACAAAATCAAAAACTAACTCTTCAGAAAAGATCAATAAAATTAGTAAGCTGTAGTTAAGCTAATTAAGGAAAAATGACAAAAGATGGAAATTATTAAAACAAAAAAGAAAGGAGCATTATTACTAATCCCACAGATAGTAAAAGTAAAAGGATAATAAACAAATATTACGAACATCTCTATGCCTTAGAGAATAGAGATCTTAAATAAAATAGATCAATTTTTGAAAGATA
Organism: Tupaia tana; assembly: GCA_026018925.1. Lineage (NCBI taxonomy): Eukaryota > Metazoa > Chordata > Mammalia > Scandentia > Tupaiidae > Tupaia > Tupaia tana. Next base: position 124,893,983 of record JAKSZU010000007.1, on the reverse strand, counting down.
TAAATTACTAAAATTCTCACAAGTAATCTGAAAACATTTCTATCTTTTAATTATCTTTCGAAAAAAAAGCACCAGGCTAGGTGGCTTTACTGGTAAATTCTACCAAAACTTTAAAGAAGAAATGGTACCTATCTTTATAATCTTTCCAAAAAAAAATTAGGCTGTCAGAAAAGCCATGACACATCTTTTCATAGAAAACTAACACATCATGACTTTTCAATAACCTAATAGAAGCCTAAGAAACTATTCCTAACTCATTCTACAAAGTCAATGTTACTCTAACAACAAAATAAGACAAAGACATGAAATGGAAGAAGAACTACAGGTCAATATCTCTCTTGAACACAAATATAAACACACACACACACACACACACACACACACACACACAATAGCAAATTGACTCCAACATGAATAGTAAGAATTATACACCATGACTAAGTAAAATCTATTTCGGCTATGCAAAATAGGTTTGATAATCAAATCAAACAATGTAATCCATTACCTCATCAAGCCAAAAATATTTGATATCTAGTAATAATTATGATTTTTAAAACTCTAAGCAAACTAAGAACAGAGGATCCTGTTCTCTACTTAATAAGGATATCTGCCAAAAATTATAGTTAATATAATATTAAATGGTGAGGAACAGAATGTTTTCCTCCTAAGATCAAGAATAAGCCTAAAGTGGAACAGAACAGGCCTTCTTCAAGAGACCGCTCCATGGCTCCTGCAATCTAGCCATTTTGGGGGAAACAGAGAAATGAAGAGGTCCCACTGATAATTCAGCCTCAGCATACAAAACTCGCATGATTGAACTTCCAAGTTTGGGAAGAAACCGACCATCCACTAGATGACTAGAAATCGCTGCAGGACCACAAGAAATACGGGGAAGCAGGAAAATACCTCTCCTCCAAGGGAAAAGGATAACTCCTTTTCATCCACACACAGTTCAATGGAAATCATGGAAATGTCTGATAAAGAATTCAGAACATTCATAATGGCAAAGTTTAAAGAGGTGGAAGAGAAGAGAGACAAGGAACTGCTGAAGAGGAAGGAGGAAGGAGTTGAAGAGTTCCAGGAGGTGAGGAAATTTCATGCAAGATTTAAAAGAGGAATTTCACACTTTACAAAAGAATCAGATGGAACTGTTAGAGATGAAGGCTATAATACAAGAAGTCAAAATCTCTCTTGAAAGTATTAAAAGCAGACTAGATCATACAGAAAATAGAATCTCAGATGTAGAAGAGAAAATGGCTGGCCTAGAAAAATCCACCATGAAGACTGAGAAAATGGCCCAAAAATTTGAGAATAATATACGAGAAATACTAGATACAATTAAACGTCCAAACATCCGGATAATAGGCATCCCAGAAGGCAAAGAGACTCATAAGGGCATTGATAATCTATTCCATGAAATCTTGCAAGAAAACTTTCCAAACCTGGAGAGGCACTCAAAGATTCAATCCCAAGAAGTACAGAGGACCCCCAAATAGAATCAACCCTAGAACATCTTCTCCAAGACACATTATAGACAGATTGACCAAAACCACAGACAAAAACAAGATACTAAGACTGGCAAGAGAAAAAAGGCAAGTTACCTACAAAGGGTATCCCATCAGACTAATGGCAGACCTCTCATCGGAAACAATGTGAGCGAGGAAAGAATGGGAAAATATATTCAAAGTGTTAAGGGAAAAGCAATTTCAACCGAGAATTCTGTACCCAGCAAGGTTATCGTTCATTTGGGAAGAAAAGACACGAACATTCCCAGATAAACAAAACCTGAAAGAATTTACCAGCACCAGAACAGATCTCCAAGAAGTTCTTAAGGGAGTGCTATGTCAGTAAAATTAAATGCAGACACACAGAAATAAGAGTTTAGAAACTAAGAAAATGGGCAACTTAATTGTAGGGACAAAGTCTGGAGTTGAGTATTATATCCCAGAGTTCAATCTGGAAGATCAAACCTCAACAGAAGAAAGATTAAGTACATGAGACTGAACTGATGAAACAGCATTCTGTGACTTGACTAAAATATTGCTACTTTTCTTCTAAGGTTTGTTGTACGGTTTTAAGGATTTTTGTCCTGTCTTGAGCTGTCAATAGATTCATGTACCTACTATTTGAACAGAATACTAACCTGTTTCTAGGCTTTAAGTTTCAAGGAAATATCCTTACTAGTTCAAAACTGCTTTTCTTGAAACCATCAGCTGAACTTGCTATTGAAAGTAGTTAGATTACTTATGATACTGTGTGATCAACAAAATGTTGGGGAAAAGGAATTGAAGACAACTGTAGACAGCAGAGATAGTGTAATAAGAGAGTGGAATAGGGCCGAGGGTCAGACATGGGGTAAAAAAACATATATATATGAAAGTAGAAATGGAATATTATGGAGGATAACATGCATGATTAAGCCACTATGCAGTTTATTCTAGATGGGAAACCACATTTAGTATGTTGTGATGATGCTCAGGGAATGAATGTAAACTAATAAAAAATTTTCAGAAGAAAACAAAAAACACTAAAACTGTTATCGAAATTAAAAAAAAAAACAAAAAACTGTATTTGATGACCACAGTAAGCTATATAGCCCCAGCTAGGTACTATTTCATAGTGTGTTCATTCTATCACTGAGGTTTATGCCTAAAGCTAGACATGGATTCATGTGTATGTATATATCAGCTGCACTTACTATTGCAAATATTTAGACAAATTAAGTTCATTAGCAAATCTATTAAATGGGGGTGAAAGGCATAGAAAGCAACCATGGATACCAGAGACAATGTGGGAGAAGGGTTGGACAGGGCAGAGGGTTAGGGATGGGGAATCAAGGATGGCAAAAAAAAAAAAGCAAAATATACAAGACATAAGGAATGGGAAATTATTTGTTGATAACATGTATGTTGATGTGATTTACTGCACCAATAGACAGTGTATTTTGGATTTAAAATTCATTTTGTATACTATAATAATATATAGTGAATTAATGTAAAAAAATCAAATAAAAAAAGTGATATCAAAAAAAAAAAAAAAGAATAAGCCTAGGGTGTCATCTTTTATTGCTCCTACTCAACATTGTTCTAGTTAGTGGATTATGACAAAAGATCAAATAAAAGGTATTTGGATTGGAAAGGAAGAAATAAAATTGTCTTTATTTGCTGATTAATACTTCCATGGAGAAATACCAAAAAATATTTACAAAATAACCCCTGGAACTAATAAACAAGTATAGCAAAGTTGCAGAATTTAGGCCAATATAAAAAAAAAAAAAAAAAAACCTCAATTTCTTTCCTACATTCCAGCATTGAATGTAAATACATATGTGTATATTTGTGTGTGTGTATAATTTACAATAGCACCAAAGTAATTAAATACTAAGGTATAAATCTAACAAAATATGTATAAAATCTGTTTGAGGAAAACTACAAAACTCTGATGAAAAAAATCAAAGAATTAAATTAATGGAAAGATTGTCCATGTTTATGGAAAGGAAGATTCAATACTGTCAAGATGTCAGTTCTTGGAATCAGCAGTTAGCGTAATGGCTATGTCGCTGGACTCCCATGTAGTCGACTGTGGTTTGCGTCCCAGACCCGGTGGCTTAAAACTCAAGCCGGCCGCGTGTGCGTGCATGCCCAAGATCCAGAGAGGAGAATGGAGGAGAAGGGATTGCGGCATGACCATCCCCCCTGGCGGGTGATTTCTCGCTTTCTGTCTCTATGTCTCTCTCTCTCTGTCTGGCGAGTGCACGTGCCCTATAGTGAAAATCTCTCTCTCAAAAAAAAAAAGATGTCAGTTCTTCCCAACTTAATCTATTAATTCATTGCAATCCCAATTAAATTTCTGACACAGAAATTTGCAGATCTCAGGAATTGATTATAAAGTTTATATAGAAAAGCAAAAGACCTGACATAACCAATACCATAAGAATAACGAAGTTGGAGGGCTGGCAATACCTGACTTTAAGACTTAGCATAAAGCTATGATTAAGAAAAAAATAGTATCAGCAAAATAAGACATACAGATCAATGAAACAGAGTCTCCAGGAGACACATAGAGATGTAGTTCCCAGGTTTCTGACAAAGAAACAAAAGCAATTCAATGGAGAAAGGTTTTTTTTTTGTTTTTTTTTTTTGTTTTTTTTTTAGATTTTTTGCTATAGGGCATATGCACTTGCTGGAGAGACAGAAAGCGAGAAATCACCTCCCAGGAGGCCTGGTCACACCACAATCACTTCTCCAGTTTCCTCTCAGGATTTTGGGCACACATGTACATGCGCCTAGCATGCATTTCAAGCTGCTGGGTCTGGGACTTGAACCATGGTTGACTACATGGGAGTCCAGCGATATAACTATATTATGCCATCTGATGGTCTTAAGAATTGCCTTCCTTTTTTTTTTTTTTTCAGAGAGGTTTTTTTGTTATAGGGCACATGCGCTCGCCAGACAGACAGAGAGAGACAGAGAGACAGAAAGAGAGAAATTACCTGCCAGGGTGGATGTCCATGCTGCAATCCCTTCTCCTCCATGCTCCTCTCAAGATCTTGGGCACGCACGCACACGCGCCCAGTGTGAGTTTTAAGCCACCGGGTCCAGGACGCGAACCGTGGTTGACTACATGAGGGTCCAGTGACATAGCCATTACACTAATTGCTGGTCCCAAGAATTGCCTTCTTAATAAACATTGCTGAATCATTTAGACAATCATATTTTTAAAAAAAAGATATAATTAAGATATAATTAATAGACAAGTCAACAGCTGGTGGTATGGTGGTTAAGGCAGCTGCATCCCACAAGACTGACTGTGTGATTCAAAAGACATGCTGGTGTATGTGCATACATGCCCAAATTCTGAAAGGAGAAATGGAGGAGAAGAGATTATGGCATGACCAACCCCCAGAGAAATATTCTCATATTCATTCATTCTCCTTCATTTTCTCTCTCTCATTCTCTCCTTCTCCTCTCTCTCTTTCCAGCAAGTGCATGCACTCTCTGAAGGAATAAAACAAAACAAAACGACCAGTTAAGAACTTGTAGAATGGTGGTAAGAAAGATCAAATAATTTGAAGGTATTATGTTATTTGGGAAAGGACAAAGACATTAAATAAAAGATTGCTGTTAAAGGCAGCCATTAAAAATTAAGAAATAAAATGTTTCATTTCTGTGGTAGATATGAATAAGCACCTTTCAGATTTCCCAGGTTTTCAACTGCAGGAAAAATAAAATTGTCCAAGGGCCTCAGCTGCTGAGCTATGAAACTGATCACTTGCCTAACACAGAGGCTCAGGATTGCTCCTGGCTAGTGAGTGGGATACCAGTACAGGTGCAATCTTAGGTGGCACAAGAGTCCTTTACAGGGTGGCTTTGATTTAAGGACTTCCCATCAACTTTGCCAAAACTTTCTTATAACTACACTGTCATCCAAGAATTTTCTTACCCAACCTTCCTTCTGTCCCCTTTCTCTATGGAGCTTGGACTCGCATCAGTTCTAACAGTTCTCTTAGCTTCCTCTGGCTCTCTTCCTGTTTTTCCTAATAAACTCAGTCTTGGCACATGCTTCTTGGAGAACCTGAACTAACAGCAGGACTACAAGTAGTCTGAGAAAACAAGCAGTAAGATGAAGTTCTGAGGCCAGTTCACTCACTAACCCCTGTCCTGAGTAGTATGTGGCAGCTTCTGGCATACGGTAGCCAAGCAATTGCTAAAGGTATTACCAGACTTCACTTGAGAAGATAGCTTGGTATGAGGAATGTCCTTGTAGGTATGATAATTCAGGCTACAGTAATATGGCAAGAACAATGCCACACAGACAGTGGAGTTGGCAGGTTATCGCTAAGTTGTACTGATACCTTGAAGAGAAATAATGAGATGTCCAAAGCATTAATAAGTAGTTAAAACTGCTAGAGTGCCTCCTTGGTAGCTTGGAAAGAGGCAATTAACTCCTACAGTGAAAGCTAGTACTTTCTCAATGCTGAAGAAAGAAACAAATGGCCTCCCCAGAAGCTGCACCCGCTTTTCTTAAAACTGCTAAGACAATAATCAAGTCAACTTCCCAGAAAAATCTAGCAGGCAATGTGCTAAATATAATAAGGGAGGAAACAGATTATATACCCAAAGAGCTGAAGAGCTTTATCATGTAGTAGAAGATTCAGAATAGGCTCTTCTCTTATAGTCCTGTTGTAAGTGATGGCCAATGCAGGCAAAAGCAGACATGCCAGAGATGTCCTGGCAGATGGAACAGAAAGGAAGAGATCCCACCCTCTACCAAGACTATCAAGAATGCACTGGGAATAAGAACACCAGTATCAAGCTCTTCCTTGTAGGCAAAAGATATCAATAGGAAGTCAGAGAGCTAGGCTCATTAAAATCCTTTAGGATAATGGGACCCTAAAGGAGCCAAGTAGTAAAGCTCAGTGTACCAAAATCTGGGGAACCTAACTACCTTAATAACTTACAAGCCAAGGGGCCCCTGATGGGGTTTGAGCTGCAAGGAATTGTGAAAAAGGTTAACAGAACATGGTATTTTTATGGGCAAACAACCAGTGTATTACTTGTATCTACAACCCCTCAAAAAAGGGAAAAGAGTGAGGGAAGAGGAGACTTGCTCTAACAAAGTCATGATCCCTTGATCAGTTCTTGAACTGAGCAAAGTTTAGATCCAGACCCATTAACCAAAAAGGTTGAGTATCTGTGAGCAAGACCTTGATATACTCTGGAAAGGACACACTGAATGAGTCGCCCAGATCTTCCCCAAGGGAAACTAAAACCATTAATCAGCTGACCACACACTAGTCAAAGAAACATACCCAGACATTTTGAGGACTACAGACACAGGATCTGAGCAGAAATGGATAGCCAGAGATCCACAGGTCATCATGGCCTTTCCATTAGTGTGGGGTTTACAAGGTCAGGTAATAAAGGAATCCTGGCTAACATATAGCTCAGAGTGGGCCTACTGAGTCCAAAGACCCTCCCAGCAGTCAATCACCCACTCCCTGAATGCACAACTTAGAATGACACACTGGGCAGTAGGAATAATTCCCCTAATGGGTTCTTTGTTCATAGGACACAGAAATATTGAAAGCATTAAGTTGTCAGGAAAGTCACGATGCATTTTTGTGTAGAAAAAGATGCATCATGACTTTCCCAATGAGCCAACAAAATCGTGGAAGTACAAAAACAAATACTAAGCAAAAAGGACAAACATATACTTATATGACAGTAGAAATATTGTCAAAAAACATTACCAGAAAAAAGATAGCATTAAAAAAAGATTTCATTGGGACCAGCAGTTAGCATAATGGCTATGTCACCTCCTGGAACACAGTTCGAGTCCCAGACCTAGTGGCTTAAACTCATACCGGGCACGTGTGTGTGCGTGCCCAAGATCCCAAGAGGAGAATGGAGGAGAAGGGATTGCGGCGTGACCATCCCCCCTGGGGGTGATTTCTGTCTCTCTGTCTCTGTCTGTCTGGCGAGCGCATGCGCCCTATAGCAAAAACCTCTCAAAAAAAAAAAATATTTCATTTACTAGGAAGATGGAACAACTCTAAGTCTGTATGTATAAATCAAAAACATACACAAAATACAAACAGCAAAAATATAAGTACCGTAAGGAGAAATTGACCATCTTTAGGACCATTAAGCAAGCCTTAAAAACATGCAAAGAACTACTTTGATGCAGATAGTCTTCTTTTATGTAATCTTTATGTAATTAAGAAAGAAAACAAAAAGACAGCTTTAAAGATCTCTTACACTTAAAAATTGAAAAACACGCTTTTTTCATAAATCCCGGATTTAAAAAGTCCTCATGGGAAACCCTCAGTGAAAGAACAACTAAAGAATGTTCGTCAGCAGAGTAATTAATGTAGAGGAATGGTCAAGAAACAGAGGTTAAAAAAAAGCAATTCATCAGATATAGTTATTTAATAAAACTTCAATTTTTACAGGGTCATTGATTTTTGTGCTTAAAAACTGGTGACTATACTTTAGATAACAACATGGAAATTAGGACAAAGTATTTCTTACATGGTCTGGAAAGAAATAAAATCATTAGAAACTTTAACCTTTGTTATAAACTTTATATGTTAAAGGTAACTGCTAAAATATTAGAAATAAAATCTATAAATTCTAACCCTGCAAGAGTCAGAAAGGAGAAATAAAACTTTTCCATCCAACAGGAGACAGGAAAGGAAAATATAAAAAGCAAAGGAAAAATGTTCGAGCATATACTAAATTGGTAGCAATAAATCAAAATATATCAACAATCAAAATAAATAGAAAATAGTTTAAAACAACTATTAAAGAATGTCTACCAGATTGGATATTAAAATAAAAATTCAGATAAACACTGATTAAAAAAGACACGCCTGGGACCAGCAGTTGGCATAATGGCTATGTCACTGGACTCCCATGTAGTCGACCATGGTTCTAGTCCCAGGTGCGGTGGCTTGAACTCACACCGGGTCCGTGTGCGTGCATGCCCAAGATCCCGGGAGGAGAATGGAGGAGAAGGGACTGCAGCATGGACATCCCCCGTGGAGGCTGATTTCTCACTTTCTGTCTCTCTGTCTCTGTCTTTCTGGCAAGCGCATGTGCCCTTTAGCAAAAAACCTCTCCAAAAAAATAAATAAATAAAAGACACACCTAAACCAAAAAAATTCATAAAAATAAAACAAAGATAAATAGATGGAATATAAATACCAGAGAAACATTGAAAGGAAGCTGAAGAGATATTAATCAATAGAAAATATAAGACAAAGAGCATTAGTGGTAATAAAAAAGGACATCGTAAAACACACAAAAAGAACATTCTTTCAAGACAATACAAATCATAAAGTTTTAAAGAATATAGTTTTAAAGCTTTACAGAAGTAGAGATAAAACTGAAAATTCAGTAATTACAGTGGGAGATTATAACGTAGCATTCTACAAGTAGAAATGGTGTAGAATTGAAACGTGATAATTTTTATTTTAAACATGTTCTATTTTGCTAATTTAATAGCCCAAGGATTTTTAAAATAACATTATTTTATGTACCACTAAGAAAAAGAAATGGCCTTAATACAAGAGTTCCCCCTAAACACATATCACAAATCAGATACCAAAGGATTTATATTAATGAATTAATACACTTATTATATTAATCATATAATAAAAGGGGGGGGGGTATTCCCTAGTAAAAAGAACAGTAAAGGAAATTTTGTCTCAACTCTGGCACTGGAAGACAGATGGAAAAAAAAAATTCCCTTGAGGGCCAGTAGGTGGCATGGTGCTCAAGGCGCTGACCTCCTTGGAAGGTGATTTTTCACTTCCCCTCTCTCTGTCTCTCTCAGGGGAGTGCATGAGCCCTATGGCAAAAACCTAAAAATAACAACAACAAAACAAGCGAAAAATTATTGAAAACCTGAATCATAAACTAGACAGAAATCATGCAGGTTTTCCATCTAAATACACACTACAAGATCTTAACAACAACAACAACAAAAGTCAAGCAAAAGATTATAGTATGGCTATCCCTCCTGGGGACTGACGTCTCACTGTCTCTCTCTCTGGCGAGTGCACATGCCATATGGCAAAAACCTAAAATGAATCACTCTTTTTTTTTTAAAAAAAGAGGTTTTTTCCTTAGGGTGCAGTGCACTCGCCGAAGAGAGAGACAATGAGAGGGAAAGTGAGAAATAAACCCTCCCCACCCCCACCCCCCCAAGGAGATGGCTATGCCTCAATCCCTTTTCCTCCATTCTCCTCCCAGGATCTTGGGCACGCATACACACGTGCCTGGTGTGAGTTTCAAGCTACCAGGTCCAGAACTTGAACCATGGTTGACCATGTAGGAGTCCAGCAATATAATCACTATGCCATCTTCTGGCCCCCAAATAAATAAATCTTTAAAAACAAAACAAAATAGAGACAGCTCCATGGCTCCTACGATCTAGCCATTTTGGGAGAAAGGAAGATGTCCCACTGATAACTGGGCCTCCAGCATACAAAACTCACGTGATTGAACTTCCAAGTTTGGGAAGAAACCGACCATCCACCAGATGACTAGAAATCGCTGTAGGACCACAAGAAATATGGGGAACCAGGAAAATACCTCTCCTCCAAGGGAAAAGGATAGCTCCTCTTCATCCACACACAGTTCAATGGAAATCATGGAAATGTCTGATAAAGAATTCAGAACATTCATAATGGCCAAGCTAACAGAGATGGAAGAGAAGAGAGACAAGGAACTGCTGAAGAGGAAGGAGAAAGGAGTTCAAGAGTTCCAGGAGGTGAAGAAATTCATGCAAGATCTAAAAGAGGAATTTCACACTTTACAAAAGAATCAGATGGAACTGTTAGAGATGAAGGCTATAATACAAGAAGTCAAAATCTCCCTTGAAAGTATTAAAAGCAGACTAGATCATACAGAAAATAGAATCTCAGATGTAGAAGAGAAAATGGCTGGCCTAGAAAAATCCACCATGAAGACTGAGAAAATGGCCCAAAAATTTGAGAATAATATGCGAGAAGTACTAGATACAATTAAACGTCCAAACATCCAGATAATAGGCATCCCAGAGGGTGAAGAGACTCATAAGGGCATTGATAATCTATTCCATGAAATCCTGCAAGAAAACTTTCCAAACCTGGAGAGGCACTCAAAGATTCAGTCCCAAGAAATACAGAGGACCCCAAATAGAATCAACCCAAGAAGATCTTCTCCAAGACACATTATAGACAGATTGACCAAAACCACAGACAAAGACAAGATACTAAGACTGGCAAGAAAAAAAAAGGCAAGTTACCTACAAAGGGTATCCCATCAGACTAACGGCAGACCTCTCATCAGAAACAATGTGAGCGAGGAGAGAATGGGAAAATATATTCAAAGTATTAAGGGAAAAGCAATTTCAACCGAGAATTCTGTACCCAGCAAGGTTATCGTTCATTTGGGAAGAAAAGACACGAACATTCCCAGATAAACAAAACCTGAAAGAATTTACCAGCACCAGATCAGATCTCCAAGAAGTTCTTAAGGGAGTGCTATGTCAGTAAAATTAAATGCAGACACACAGAAATAAGAGTTCAAAAACTAAGAAAATGGGCAATTTAATTGTAGGGACAAAGTCTGGCGTTGAGTATTATATCCCAGAGTTCAATCTGGAAGATCGTACCTCAACAGAAACAGAAGAAAGATTAAGTACATGAGTCTGAACTGATGAAACAGCATTCTGTGACTTGACTAAGATATTGCTGCTTTTCTTCTAAGGTTTGTTGTACGGTTTTAAGGATTTTTATCCTGTCTTGAGCTGTCAATAGATTCATGTACCTACTATTTGAACAAAATACCAACCTATTTCTAGGCTTCAAATTTCAAGGAAATAACCTTACCAGTTCAAAACTGCCTTTCTTGAAACCACCAGCTGAACTTGCTATTGAAAGTAGTTAGATTACTTATGATATGGTGTGGTCAACAAAATGTTGGGGGAAAAGGAATTGAAGACAACTTTAGACAGCAGAAATAGTGTAACACGAGAGTGGAATAGGGCAGAGGGTCAGACATGGAGTAAACAACATATATATATGAAAGTAGAAATGGAATATTATGGAGGATAACATGCATGATTAAGCCACTACGCAGTTTATTCTAGAGGGGAAACCACATTTAGTATGTTGTGATGATGCTCAGGGAATGAATGTAAATTAAAAAAAAAAATTCAGAGAAAAAAATACTAAAACTGTTACCAAAATTTAAAGAAAAAACTGTGTATTTGATGACCACAGTAAGCTATATAGCCCCAGCTAGGTACTACTTTATAGTATGTTCATTCTACTCACTGAGGTTTATGCCTAAAGTCAGACATGGGTTCCTGTGTATGTCTATATCAGCTGTGCTTGCTATTGCAAATATTTAGACAAATTAAGTTCATTAGCAAATCAATTAAATGGGGGGGAAGGCATAGAAAGCAATCATGGATACCAGAGACAATGGGAGGAGGGTTGGACAGGGCAGAGGGTTAGGGATAGGGAATCAAGATGGCAAAAAAAAAAAAAAAAAAAAAAGAAACGCAAAATATACAAGACAGAAGAAATGAAAAATTTTTTGTTGATAACACGTATGTTGATGTGCTTGATTGAGCCAACAGACAGTGTATTTTGGATGAAAAATTCATTTTGTGTACTGTAATGATATATAGCATATTAATGTTAAAAAAAGAAAAATAAATTAATAAATAAAAAAATAGAAAAAAAACACAAAACAAAACAAAACAGGCAGATAATTTAAAGCAGTTTCAGGTGGATAGTACCCTCAGTTTACTATTAGAAACAAACAAGTCTTCTCTAAAAGAGGCTGACTTTAAACCAAGTCCCCATCAATCCTAAAATGCAGTCCATTTTGAGATGAAGCCCAGCTGCAGAGATATTAATGTGTGATAAAATGTACCTCCTGTGAATTGATACATCATAGAATCCCACATATGACAAATTGATCCTTTTTTTTTTTTCCAGGTTTTTGCCATAGGGCACATTTGATCGCTAGAGAGAGACAGAGAAATAAAGTAGAAATTACCCCCTAGAGGGGATGGTCACACCACAGTCACTTCTGGAATTTTGTGCACACATGCCCAGCTTGATTTTCAAGCCACTAGGTTCAGGACTCGAACTGCAGTTGCCTTGTGGGAGTCCAGAACCTTAACCACTTCGCCAACTGCTGGCCCCCAACAAATTGATTCTTTACAAGGAAATGGAAATATGTATTAAAACAGATCCTTACTAAATCACAAATGAAGTCTCAATGGGTTTTCAAAAGTTACTATCAGAGAAACTAGATTTTTGACATTTAAAACACAATGGATACACATATAAATAACTCATTCCTTAAAGAGAAAATAACAAACAAGTTATAACAGCAATAAAATACATTTTACATTTCAAACAAGTAGAGTGTCATTAAAGTAGAATTTAAAGGCAAAGTTATAAATATATTATTTTAAAACAAGGACAATTAAAATAAATGAATTACTCATGCAATGACAGAACTATAAAAAGAGTAAGTAGGCTGTAGAAGAAAAGGAATGTTACGGAACAGAAATAAGTAAAATAGAAAGCTAATAAACCAAAAAAACAAAGAGCAAGGAGGTAAACAATAAGCCAAAATATCTGGTTCTTTCAAAAGACCAAGAAAATAGACAAACTTCCTAAATGACTGGCCAGGAAAGCATAAAGAAGTCCCAAGTAAACAATGTATCAGTATCTAAACGGGACATAACTAAGGGAGGAAGGAAGAGGAAAAGGACGGTTAACAGAGTGGAGAAAGAATACGCAGTTAAAGAACTGCTTTGGTTTCTCTGTTATTAGTTATTTCATAATAGAACAGATGTATTAATGGCTATAAGAAGGAAGTTGAAATCGAGAGGAAAAAGATCTAGGAAAAAAGATCTTAAGGGAGAATTTATTTTCCCCAGGCTAGTAGAAGAAAAGAAGATATGCATATGCAGAAATATTAGTTTCAGATACTGAAAAAGGAAGGCGCTCCAGTCTGGCGGATTTACTCAACGAAAATAGAAGTGGGCAGAAAAATTGGAAGAGAGAAACAAAGAGGGAGAGCAGGTGCTTGAGGCTGGAGAAGCTGTGAAATAAGAGTATTTGGGGTAAAGGTACCTTCCTAAAGGAATGTTTCTGACAATGTAATGTGGCATGTTGAAGTTGGAAGTATTTTAAACACAAGGATGCAGTTTAACATACTGCCATTCTTACAGGAACTCTCTTTATCCATATTAATCACTCAATGAGTATTTATTTATAGCACTGAAAACTTTTAAGCCCACTACTGAGTAAATGATTGAAAGATTTGGTGCGAGCAGGTAGCATAGTGGTTAAGGGACTGGATTCCCACTAGTTGACTGGGGGTTTTAAGTCCCAGATCCAGCGGCTTAAAATCCAAACAGGGTGCATGTATATACATGCCCCAAATCTCAAGAAGAGAATGGAGGAGAAGGGATTGTGATGTGGCCATCCCCCGGGGGGGTGATATCTCACTTTCTCTCTCACTGCCCCTCTGTCTCTTTTGGCAAGTGCACAAGCCTTATGCCAAAAACCTTTAAAAAAAAGAAAAAAGAAAAAGAAAGAAAATAAAAGAAAAATAATTAAAAGGCTTTACCTCAGCAACTCAAGAGTATTAACTTCATATGTACAGCAGAGATACTGTATAAATTCTGTTCTACAAGAATCATCACGCATAATATAGATTTCCTAGACTGAGTGGAGACTTTGGTATTAAAAATTTTTTCCAACCAATTTTTCATAATAGGATGTTTTGTGGTTAACACCATATAAATTCTGCTGTGGTGCATGCTATTCTTAGAGAAATGATGGCCTTTCTAATCTAGGACATATATTTTCAGAGGTAATTTTCAGAAAGACGTATATAGACACCCAAGTTCTTCTGATATATAATAGATCTGCCATGAGTCTTAAAAATCCTTACTGCTATAGGTGGGGTCCACTTTCAGATGCAAAGTCCTCTTTACATGGAGTCAAAATAATAGACTTCTATGAGTTTATAAATATTTACTTTTGTATGTTTGAATTTTCAACCAACATAATTAAAGGCAGAAATGACACATATGATATCGGTGTAAATATCTCATGCTGGTATGTTGCTATAGTGTTTACAAAGTACGTTAACAACTATTGCTAGTTTTATCCTTACATTGTTATTGGGTGGTAGGAGTGGCAGGAACCTGATAAAAATTAAGGGATAGACTATAAATGGCAGAATTAAGTAGCAGCAAAACATTTCTATAACCACTACTATTCATTTGTTTGGACCTTAGAATTCCATAACTTAATCCTAAACATATTTTTACATAGAAAAATACGTCATGATTTTCCCAATGACCCAAGAGAATTGCACAGCAGACTATTATCACATAACTTTCAACTTTTGGGACCAACAGATGGCCTAATGATTACGTCACTGGACTGCCATGCAGTCGACCCTGGTTCGAGTCCCAGAAGTGGCTTAAAACTCATGCCGAGCATGGGTGCATCTGTGCCCAAGATCCTGAAAGAAGAATAGAGGAGAAGAGATTGTGGTGTGACCATGCCCTTCCCCCAGGGGGTGATTTCTCATTTTCTCTCTCTCTCTTTCTGCCTCTCTGGCAAGTGCATGTACTCTATAGCAAAAATATCTCTTAAAACAACAACAACAACAACAACAACAACAACAAACATTCAACTTTTAAGGAGGTCTGAATTCCATTCTTGGCTCTGTACTACCTCACCCCCAATCCTAGAAAAGAATTTAACAGAATTCACTGAAATAAAATTCTCTCTCCCCATTTTCTCATCTACAAAACGTGTATAAGACTTACACTACCCATTCACCATAAGAATATTATAAGAATGCTAAGGTCTCCAAGCCCTTTCCTCCCTCATTTTAGATATAGAAGTATAGAAGATACTATTTTAATTTCTGTGATATTAACAATCAGAATATGACAAAGCTCCCTTCACAGACAGTGGTGACTCATCTTGACCAAGTCCACAGAAATCTAAATTTCATCCTGAAGTAAATTTAGAGATGTGAGGCTGGAAAAAGAAAATAATAATAACCAAGTATTTGGCATTTTTAAAATGTACTTTCAGTGCTTAAATAAATCTCTGCTTCAGTAACCCAACAATACAGTAAGATATTCCTGGCATGTTGAAAACTGCATAGCATTGCCATATTGAGTGGAATACCTTTTTTATAAGAGTGAGCAAGGAGCCTCATGGCAGTTGTTGAGGTGGAAAACAAGCACTACCACAGAAGTATTTGCAAGCGAACTGGATTCTTTGGCATCCTAACATTTTTGATGACATGAAAACAGTTTGTAACTAAAGGAAAATGATTCCATTTCTAGCAATGTCTATAGGGGTTATCTGCTATGACTTCTGGATATCAGAAAATAATATGACACCAAGGAGACATTACTGTAAGGTAATATAAGCCACTGGGTAACTGTGATAGCACTTCTGTATTCTTTTGTGCAGCTTAAAGATATCTTTTTACTTCTTCAACTCTCTGTTCTTCCAGTCTTTCTCACCCAAAGAAAATAGGTCCTTCTAATATAGTCATTCCCAAGCCAGTCAAGGCCAATTTACTACCTGAGAGGCCAACTTGCAGAAGTCGAGTTACTACAGTGTTGTTCCATGATGGTTTGTCAACCTATTAGTGCTCACTGTTGAATTAATTCTGCCCAGGAAGCTCTCCAGTTCTTGAGGTACTGTTACAAGTCTCCAGCCTACCCATCTTCACTAGTGAGAATGCTTGTCTTCCTAAGTACAACCCTTGGCAGCCCAACTCTTCTTTTTCTCCTTGTACCTATGTCCCCATGAACTGGGCATTCTATAACCACCACCACTGAATGTCTCTACTAACTCCATTCTTAAGTCTTCTAAATTCCTGTTTATAAAATGCAAAAGACAGATTTATAGCCTTGTTTCTTTATACCTTGTTTCTCTAATAGGTCTATGTACTACTTTGTTTTTCCTTCCATGAGAGAAAGAGAAAGGGATAGAATGGTCCTTGGTTCAAGCTATCCCCACTCTCAGTCAGCCTGTATCACGGACACTTATCCGTGGCCTGAGTGAAGCCCCAGGTCATGAATGCAGAATGCATGTGGATCCAATTGCAATACCACTGTGCCACCACCTGGCCCTACAACCTTTCCTTCATAAAAGCATGGCTTTCACCAGGTAGTCTTACATCACACAAAATGCTCTTTACTGTAAGCTTTACAATTTTCATGTGTCCTAAACTCCCTAATTCAAAGAATCAAGAAAGGAAGTCTTGGGGCCAGCAGATGGTGTAGCGGTTTTATCACTAGACTGCCACCTGGCTGACTGTGGAACAGCCCTGGTGGAGTCCAGTCCTGGTGGCTAGATACTCACGGTAGGCATGTGTGCATGCGTACCCAAGATCCCAGGAGAAAAATGAAAGAGAAGGGATTGTGGTGTGGCCATTCCCCTGGGGGTAATTTCTCACTTTCCCTCTCAATGTTTCTTTCTTTCTCTCTCTCTCTCTGTTTCTCTCTCTCTGTCTGTCTCTCTCTCTCTCTCTCTCTCTCTCTCTCTCTCTCTCACAAACTGCACACTCTCTAAGGCAGAAATCTCTTTAAAAAGAAGAAAAAGAAAGGAAGTCTCCCTAGTTCTTGCCCTCCAATGCCTTTCCCAATACTATTTCCTCATGATACAGCCTCTTTTTATAAAGTTCCTGACATCACTTATACTTACCCAACTATGTTCATGATTCTAACTTCCTCACTGCTGCCAGTAACTAGATCATCATTTTCTTGTTTTTTATGATTACAGTAATTGTCTATTCTAAAATGCAGATTTTTTTCTCCAGTTATGGTCCTTAATATATATCTGGATTTTGGGACCAGCAGGTGGCATGGTGGTTAAGGGCACTGGAGTCCCACATGGCTGACTGTGGTTCAAGACCCAGACCTGGCAGCTTGCTTTCTCACTTTCTGTCTTGTACTCTCTCTCTGTCTCTCTCCCTCACTCTGTCCCTCTCTAGACAAATTAAAATAAATAAATAAATGGATAAAGTTAAATAAAATAATTCTTTAAATTTACACACACACACACACACACACACACACACATTTTTAAGTGTAGTAACCAGTGTGATTTTCTTTAATGGGTTATTCATAATCCTTACATTCCATTTAGTATTCTACCAATTCCTCTCTAAGTTTCTAACAAAAGTAGATTACTCTCAGAATATCAACTTCTGTATTTTCTTCAGTCCACAGCAACACAACTTCTGACCCAATTACTCAATTTGGGCCAAAATTCAAATAAAACAATCATTTTGTAAGGGCGTACATTGTCTTCTCATTACTAAAACAAATAAATATTTTGTCTTTATGTATATATAATTATCTTTGGACTTTTGCTACCTTTCATTGACCTAGACTTCTGTAATACAACAGTCTCTTCTTTTTTTCTTCCTTTCGTCTTTTTTTTTTTTTTTTTTTTTTTTTTTTACTTTGTCAGAGAATACATGTGCTCATCAGAGAGAGAAAGGGAGAAAGCAGAAAGCACCCCGTTGCCCCCCGATGTGGTATGGTCAGATGACAATCCCATCTTCTCCATCCTATTGGGATTTGAGATGTGCATGCATATGTACTTGGCCTGTATTTCAAGACTCCAGGGTCACGATTCAAACTACAGTCATCCATGAGGGATCCAGCTCCCTTAATCACGAGGCTACATAGACAGCCCTCTTCTAGTTTTCTTTTTGCTCTGATTACCTTCCTTCTCCTGCATCTGCTCCTTTTCCTCCAGTATCAACTCAAATGTGGTATTTTTTATGGTTTTGTTCTTAGGCCACTGATCACATCTCCAGTGGACACTATCTCCTGAGGGGATCTCATGCACTCTCCTAGTATCTACTTCTACCTCTTTGTATATAGTGACATACAAAGCTCAATTGCCTACCAATCCACACCCAGGCTTCAGACTCAAACACAAAAACAAACACTAAACATTTCTACATGGTTGACTGTATCCACCTCAAACTTCTCATCATATCACCATCTCAACTTTAGAAACTCTGTCTCATTGGGAAACTGAGGATCATTCTAAGTCAATCACAGACCAGGACATAAGATGCCAAACTAAAAAAAAAATCTTACCAGCAAAGTGAAAAGCAAAGAAAGGTACATACCAAGACCCAAGTCGTGCGTGCTTTGCTTTCACATAAAAAATGGGTCAAATACAAGGGACTGTCAATAAGAATGTTGCTAGGTTTCTTTAAAGCAACTCTAACAACCCGAGGGTAATGAAGTAATGCCTCAATTTTCTAAGGGAAAATAACTTTCAAGTTAGGATTCTATGTCTAGTCAAACTTCCAGTCAGGTGTGAGGGACGAATATTTTTAGTAATTTGCGTGTCTGAAAATATTATATTTGTTAGATGTTACATATCTCCCAGACAATCTTCCTAACTAAAAGTTTTAAAATGAATATATTAGAAAAATGAACAATAGTGATATGGAGAATGAGAAAGAATGAGCTAAGATCATAATTTACCATTACTATAAATTAATAGATAATAGGCAAATTAATAAATAATGAAGTAAGATTAAAAGTACATCCCTGAGAAATTTAGCACATATCAGAAGAGACAGCTAAGAGAAATGCAATAGATTGTGGGAGGGCAGGGCAGAAGGCTGCTGCTTTTTGTTATAAGCCTTGTGATACTGACTTTTTCAACTATGTCTTATAACTTTGAAAGAAATAAAAGTTAATGCAAAGTGGAGTGAACTAGAGAGGCAATATATGTGTGGAAAAATAGGAAGATGCCCAGAAAAACTTTCCTAAGCTGAATTGACTGCTATGTTTCCTCTGCAACTCATTACTTAGTGGAAGATCAAAAGACAATGAATCACTTAGAAATAAGTACAGAAATAGAAATAAACAATATTCTGTAGCTACGATGTTTGCAAAGTTTCTCTCCACTCTAGCCTATAAATATTTCCCAATATGTTGTCTAGTTAAAGTTTTAATATTAATGTTTTTTTTTCTTTTGACCTTTTGGAATTTATTTGACTGAGGACCAAAGATAAAAATCTAGAAATCTAGATGTTTTTGTTAGAGATCTAGATGCATTTTAGATTACAGAATTCTAGATATACTTGTTTTTCTTTCTTTCTTTCTTTTCTTTTCTTTCTTTCTTTCTTTCTTTCTTTCTTTCTTTCTTTCTTTCTTTCTTTCTTTCTTTAATTTGCTAGAGGATGTGTGTGTTTGCTGAAGAGAGAGAATGTGAGAAAGCAGATCCATTGGGAATAGTCAGGCCACAATCTTTTCTCCATTTTTCCCTTTGGGATTTTGGGCACACATACACACATGCACCTGGCATGCTTTTCAAGCTGCCTGGTTTTGGACTTGAACCTAGAGTCAGCCATGTGGCATCCAGCGATCTTAACCACCATGTTACCAGCTGGCCCTAGATCTACTTCTAATAAAAATTCATCATCCTAAGGTTGATTTTGCCCTTTGGAGTCTTAAAATCTTGTTTTAATTACTTCAAATTGTCTTAATTTTATTGCTGGCCTCGACTATCACGCATTGATGTTTTTTAGATTGTTAGATTTATCCATAAAAGAACTTCAAACAGAAAAACATCATTGGTAGTGTTTTGCTTCTGATCTGGGACACGAATATATCTGATGTAGGATGGAATTTTTTAATGATCAAAGATAATATAAGTATCTTTTTATGCTTATATATTTTCCACATTAGCTAGCTGCCAACCATCTTTTTCCTGATTTATGTACTATTACCTGGGAAATAGGATATCTCATTTTTTACTCTCTGAACTATAAATGTTATAATTATCTTTCTTTGCTACATTTATTCCGCATCACATGCTAAACGCCATATCTGAAATAAGTTAACAAATTTTGGAATTTTATATTTAACTTTCTTTTTATATTAGTTTTTTTTGGTAAACATTATACTAACATAGGTATTTATGCTATTGATTTTTAAAAATATCTTAATATTTAAAAAAATCTTCAGTATGCATTTCCTCACACTCCTATAACAATTTGACACTGAACTACATAATAGGCTATGAAAAAATTCCATTACCTAGCTCAATATATTATTAATTGATTTTAGATTCAGCAAACAAAGGATTATGACCACCAAAGACCCTCTGCCCAGACTTCACCCTCCTGTCCCCCACATCTAGCCAGGAGCCAGATTAAAGCACCCAACTTATTCTCCCTCTCTCTCTCTCTCTCTCTATTTTTACGTATGTTTTTAAATTTTTAAACTTTTTAGCTCTCTGCCACTCTTCTGTCTCGCTAATTCTTACCTTTCTCCCTGCCCCCACAGGACAAGCCAATCAGCAGCCATCTATATTTGAGTTGTGCATAGGCCCCATTCATGGATTAGGACTACCACTGAAGACCCTCTACCCAGAATCAGCAAATAAATAAAGACACTTATCACTACTTAATATCTTGCTACTTGTTTTCCTTATTATCTAGTCATGTCTATTAAAATGCTACAATGTAGTATAGTAATAGGATAATTATGAAGTTTATACAAATATTAAACTACTAAATAACTGTGTGTGTACATCTTATTGGAGAAAATAAGACATCCCACCAAATATTTATAGTAGGAATTTAAATTGTCTATTAAAACAGAATTTTACATTTCCTGTAGTATTATTCATAAAAAGTGCTTTGAAGGGACCAGCAGTTAGCGTAATGGCTATGTCGCTGGACTCCCATGTAGTCGACCGTGGTTCGAGTCCCGGACCCGGCGGCTTAAACTCACGCCGGGCGCGTGTGCGTGCGTGCCCAAGATCCCGAGAGGAGAATGGAGGAGAAGGGATTGCGGCGTGGCCATCCTCCCTGGGGGGTGATTTCCTGCTTTCTATCTCTCTGTCTCTCTCTGTCTGTCTGGCGAGCGCACGCGCCCTATAGCAAAAACCTCTCCAAAAAAAGAAAAAAAGAAAAAGTGCTTTGAAGAGTAATAAAATGAAAAGTGTCCTATGCAAATATATACCCTAAGTAGAGAGATTGCTTTTAAAATGTGGTTGAAATCCTATAAGCTTACATCTAAGAGCATAGCTTAAACAGCAAAGTTGATGAAACACATATTTCAAATAAAGCTGAGAGGTTTGGAGTATTAATTTATTTTTACCTAACTCGGACCATATGGGATGCACCTAAAGGGACAAAGGAAAGATAAGTTGCATGAGGTTTTTTTTTTCTTTTTCTTCTTCTCTAGTGAGACTCTACATTTTATATTCATAAGTAAGGACAGAAATCAGAAGACCCTTAATGCAGATTTTGAAAATAGGTATATTGACCTACAAGGCATTGTATTTTTTTTTTCCTAAGATTTCATCTGAGGATCTGAGTGCCTTCAAGATGAAAAAAAGACTCCGCTTTTTGGTAACTTTTGGTTATACCAGCACCTTGGTTCAGCTTTTAAATATTAAATCAGTAAATTTCTGATTCTTATTTATTTTTTTTTTAGAGGTTTTTGCTATAGAGCATGTGTGCTCGCCAGACAGACAGAGAGGGACAAAGAGACAGAAAGAGAGAAATCGCCCCCCAAGGGAGATGGCCATGTCAAAATCCCTTCTCCTCTATTCTCCTCTCAGGATCTTGGGCACGCACGCACACGCGCCCAGCGTGAGTTTACCGGGTCTGGGACTTGAGCCACGGTCAGCTACGTGGGAGTTCAGCAACATATCCATTACGCTAACTGCTGGTCCCCTCTGATTCTTATTTTTGATGGATCTATATTTTAAGTACTCTGACTAAATGACCAACTACCTTTATTACCAATATTCAACTGTCATTGAATATATGAAATAAAAATCACCTTTAATGAAGTCTATTTCAGGTCATAAAAGAATATGGACTAGGATATTCTGTTGCATATTCATTTACAACACCCTAAAACAAAACAAGGTTGGGGGGAAGAGTAGGTACTACAATGTGTTTATCATATCCTCTAATAGTCCCGTTTTTCCTACTTACTGAAATTATGCTTTAATCTCTTGTTCATATTTACTTTTTCATTCTATGTTTCTTCCAGTAGATTCTTGAACTATGAGTAAGATGTAAGTCTTCTGACCTACAATCACACAGCCAGTTTTGATAACCATCTCAAATATTCCCAGTCTCTCTAACTTAATTGCAATATCCTCAAATCAAAAAATTTCAATTGATTCATGAATACTTCCCCCAGAAAATTCATAATTTATCCCTAATAATATAAAAACTACAGACAAAAACCAAAAGACTTTATGAATTATTTTGCAAGGATATATTTTCATAACATTTTAAATAGCCCTCAGTCACTTGGGGAACCGTTTTAGTGGGTTAAATAATATACAATAGGGTTAGGCAATTTTCTGGAAGTAGCATGCAAAATCTATTCACACACTAATGTAGGGTTTCATGTGCCAGTAACAACCTTTCTACTTCACAAATCAGTATAGATACAAATTTTCTTGCCACAGTATTACCGGAGGGATTAAAATATATTTTCATTGTAAATATGTTAATGTTTCTCCTTAGGAGACTCTGGAATTGATCTGGGAGCCAGGGGTAGGGGTAGTGGGGTGGGAGTGTGACCTTGGTCTCACCCAGATAGGCTGATGGTCTGTGAGGGAGGAGGACGCAGGAGAGGACAACCTTGGACATCTGATAGAAATAGCTGTCTGAAAAGTCAAAAAATGCATACTTGTTGGGGAAAAAAACTGCTTACTCAACACTTATTGTTTATTTCTTGAGCTAAATATTTACATGATCATGTTGGATTCTCACAACGAATGCAGAAAACTAAAACCAGCAAGATTAATTAGTCTGCTTTAGACTGAGAAGTAATTGCTATCTTTTTTCTTGACACTGTCTGCAGAAATCCAATGTCAGTGGTGCTAGAATATACACAGTTTTTCCCTTACCGACGCTGATGACAAGTTTGCAAGGTAAATGTGGCTGTAATTTCTACTGGTGCAAGTCCTAATTACATGGCCTTTCAAGACAAATGGTGAGCAAATTAGTCCAAAATATTCTTCATATTTACTACTTTTTAAGTTTACTCATATACGATGCATGCAACAGGCAACAAAAACTGAAATATATGAGAATTTTATGATATAAAAATTTTCACAATAGAACATATTCAATTTATAAAAAGTCATTCAATATTCACCACCTTATGTCTTTTCAAGATGGCTATAGCCGTTAAGTCTATTGTTCCACTAGCTCCTCTCTAATCCCCACCTCTCCAAAAAAAGTATGTGCGCCATTTTTCTCCTTCCTACATTGACTTCAAAAAACTTGCCTCCACTGTAGACTCGACTGGGGTAGTTGGCATACTGCATGGACTCATGTCTAACAGTCAATCAGATTCACTCTTCTGAGGACTTGCAATTATAGCCATAGAGAAAATTCAGATTTAAGTCATTAGTGGCAGGTCACTATGAGAAACATCAAGTAAAAATGATAACAAGTAATTATATTATGCTTACTGTATGTTAGACACTGCCTTATTATTCTCCTCATTTTAGAAATAAGAAAAAAAATGAAGATACAGAGTTTCAACAGCTTTCTCAAAGTCAGACAACTTAGAAAGAAAACTAAAAACAAACAAGCAAAAAGCAGAGATTGAGCAAAACCAGCATGTGAATCCTAGCACTGTCTCTTAGAGCTGGATTTAACTACAAAACCTCACACTTTGCTATTGTGGGACCCTGTGCTTGCATCTGCCTCATTTCTGTCTCTCTTAAGGCTGCTTACCTTTGCCTTGGATTCTGGAAGCTTCTGAGAAATACCTTTGGGTATAGTTTAATGAGTTTCTTCCCAACATAACAGAATAAGCCCATTTTTTCTTTTTTTTTTTTTTCTTTAGATTTTTGCCATAGGGTATGTGTACATACTGGAGAGAGACAGTGAGGGAAAGTGAAAAAATCACCCCCAGGGGGGCTGGCCATGCTACTATCCCTTCTCCTCCATTCTCTTCTTGGTATTTTGGGCTCACATGCACATATGCCAGGCGTTATCTAAAACCACTGGGTCTGACATTCAAACCTCCATCTACCATGTGGGAGTCCAACAACTTAATCACCACTCCACTTGCTGCCCCCTGCCCTCAAAAAGCCCTTTTAATAATAATCCTTTAATAATCCTTTAAAACAAATGTCCAATTTGTCTTATGAAATGTGCATAAAGATAAGAATCACCTGTAACTATTACACTTTTATCATATTTTCATTCTACCCAGAAAAATCCTTTTCTACCTCTAATAGCAATCTTAGACTAGCTTTTTAAAAAAGAATTATTTACTAATTTCATTTTATTTGCTATTATTATTATTTATTTTTAAAATCTGATCAGAGAGAGACAGAAATAGAAAGTGAGAAAACAAGTCACCAGGACCGGGACTCGAACTATAGTTGGCCATGTGGGAGTTCGGTGCCTTAACTACCATGCCATTTGCTGGTCCCTTAGACTAGTTTTATTTAAGAATTTTTTCTAGAATATCTACTGTGCTAGAAGCATATTTTTTCAGGTTGTAAAACCATAATGGATTTGAATCATGTTATTAGTTAAATACACCTGATAACCTTGATTACTAATCCTTACCCTTTCTACATTCTATTTTATTTAAAATGCAAAACAGCATAGAAAATACCATATCCTTTCTTTCTTGCATTACCTTCATCTTCCCTACCTCCAACAACACATATGTGTCAGGAACATGGTAATTAGAATCCTCAGTAAAAAGGCAGTGATTTTATTACTCTTTTTGCTTTTAGAGGACAAAGTTTAGGAATTCTAACCTCCATCAGCTTATAAAAGCATTCATAGGACAAAGAAACGTGATATTATCTGTTGAAGATATTTTCTAGTTTTATCAACTGGACTAGGGAGAAATGTTCACTTGTTAAAATATTCCCTTTTTAGCTAAATAATGTGATTGAATGTATAAAAGAAAATGAAATATAAAAATGAAATAAAAGAAAGTAGCTTCAGAAAACAGTTTAGCCTATTATAAGGAAAAAATGTTTTAAAATATTGGAGTGAGAAAGATCTTATCAATCTATACAAAAGGAAAGCTTCCAATCCTACAACAAAAATTTAAAAGGGCAGAAATTCCTTAGCGCATTTTCTCTTATAATTATCAACACACTAAAATTCTCTGAAGCAGAAAGTCTCAAAGTCCATCTACTCTTTTCACTATGCACCGAAGTTAACAAACAAACAAACACAATCATAGAAAAGACCCCTACCAACTCAGAATATTTCTTTCATAACTGATCAAGGTCAGGAAACCTGTAAAAGGCGTCGTGGAGCCCCACACTGTGGAAAGTCAATGATTTTATAAAAATTTAGATAATGCAGCCCCAGAAGAAAACTCTTTTCTTTTTGTACAAGTATTTTATATCTAAAATTTACCACATGGCCTGAAAATAAAAGGTGTGAAATATAGTTTTCTACCATCAGTCCTAATAAGCCTTGTTCCAATGGGCCTACAGATGGTGGACCTGAAGTAATTCACCAAAACATCCAAATGGGGAAATAATAAACTCCAACTTTGCTTTACTTTATCAATATTGTTAAGGGAATGATGTCATTGTTTGGGGGTTTTGCAAAGACATTCCATGTCACTTCAGTTTTAATACCAGGCTGGAGCCTCGCTGGTCTGCCAGCATTAAGCCAGATAAACACAGACCTGTAGTCTTTCTATTCATCTCTGGATAGTTACTCAGAAAGATTCTGGAAAATATGTCTATTATGAACTAAACATTTCACTTTTCATTTTATCCATGTGCCAGAAATCCATTCCTTAGATAAACACTTTACAAACTGACACTCTAAAAGTCACTAAACATGATAAAGTATGTGTGCATCAGTTCAGGACTGATGAAATATTTTCTCTCCCATGATGAACGAACAGTTACATACTACACAAAAGCCTGGGAACCCACATCTCTTTACTGTCTTTTTATTTTTGTTCTTATTTTGCATGAAAGATTAATTTTCCATTTCAACTCATTTGTTACGCAATCTTGGCTTTGGCAAAACACCACTCAAGCAATATTACATGCAGAAATAGTGTTTGGGGTATTTTGTTTGTTTGTTTGTTTGTTTAGAGAGAAATTTTTTCTATAGGGCGTGTGCACTTCTAGAGAGACAGAAAGAGAGAGAGAGAGAGAGAGCGAGCAAGAAATCCCCCCCGCAGGGGATGGTCACACTGCAATCCCTTCTCCCCCATTTTCTCCTGGTATTTTGGACACGCATGCACGTGTGCCCAGATGCCAGGTCTAGGACTTGAACCGAGGTGGACCATATGGGAGTTCAGTGCCTTTACCACTATGCCACCTACTGCCCCCACTATGTTTGTTTTTTTAAATTTTGAAATGTGTGGTTTAAAGCTCTTTCACAATGTGCTTTCTTTGTATTTCTTGTCTTTTCTAACTGGTTGTTTCCAACTGCCTTTGCTTTCATTTACTTGAAATTGAGGAGGAGATGAAATAAGACTATTTCTTTTTTTTTTTTTTTTTTTTTTTGGAGAGGTTTTTTGCTATAGGGCACGTGCGCCCGCCAGACAGACAGAGACAGACAGAGAGATAGAAAACGAGAAATCACCCCCCAGAGGAGATGGCCACGCCACAATCCCTTCTCCTCCATTCTCCTCTCGGGATCTTGGGCACACATGCACATGCGCCCGGCATGAGTTTAGGCCACTGGGTCTGGGACTCAAACCGCGGTCGACTACGTGGGAGTCCATCGACATAGCCATTACGCTAACTGCTGGTCCCAAGACTATTTCATTTTTTTAAAAAGATACTATGAAGTACATAATTATATTTTAAAACACTAAGGCAAGCCATCATATAATAGATCAAAATAAAAATCAAAAACATTCATTTATTAACTATACAAGTATAATTGTGATAATTGTTTTTCTACATAACAAATTCACTATCCTCTATGGTAGGATTGGAAGATTAACCTAATCTTTCTAGTTGTCTTTAGCTTGTAAAGAAAAAAAAAAAGAGACAAAAAATTCTATTCTAAAACATGTTTTAAAAACAAGGTTATACATAAACATTTCAGTAGCATATATGTCCTGTTCAAAACTACAAACATCTTACAAGCAAATGTTTTAGCAAATCTGTAGGAAAAGTCTCAAACTTCCTTAAAAAAATATCCTTTCAAAATGTGGGAGTGGGTCATATACTGGGTCACCTGAAAAGTCATGACACATTTTTACATAGAAAAACAGAAAAATATGTCATGACTTTTCTGACAACCCAATCTATTACTACACTTTGTTTGCTTTTTACTCACAGAGGGAGAATCAGGTATTACAGCTTTCTTAACCCAATTTCCTTTCTCCAGAATGTCACCTAAATTAACTGATGAGAAAGAGCAAGTTACCTAACATAATGTTTGCAATATAATTCAAACTTTACTTTTAGTCATTTCTATCAGTTTTATTAATCCCAGAATTAAATTTAGTGAAAGTAATTGATAACCAGAACAAATTAAGTTTCTCAAATTTTTTTTTTTTTTTTTTTTTTTTTTTTAAATTTTGAAGGTCAATTTTACCTGGGCCAACAGGTGGCGTGGTGGTTAAGGAGCTGGATTCCCTCCCACGTGTCCAACCACAATTCGAGTCCCAGACCTGGCAGCTTACTTTCTCACTTTCCCTCTGTCTCTCTCTGTCTCTCTCTCTCTCTGTGTTTTTCTCTCTGCTCAAAATGAAAAAAATAGTAATAAATAATAAATAAACAAAAATAAATAAATAATTCCGAAAAAATTTTAAGTCAATTTTATCCTAAAATGTAGTTTCTACATGTGGAATCTAAGAAAAAGAAGTAATGCAAATAAAAATATAAAGTTAGCTGGGACCAGCAGTTAGCATAATGGCTATGTCACTGGACCCCCATGTAGTCTACCACGGTTCGAGTCTCGGACCCGGTGGCTTAAACTCACACTGGGCGTGTGTGCGTGTGTACCCAAGATCCCGAGAAGAGAATAGAGGAGAAGGGATTGCAGTGTGGCCATCCCCCCTGGGGGGATGATTTCTCGCTTTCTGTCTCTATGTCTCTCTCTGTCTTTCTGGTGAGCACATGTGCCCTATAGCAAAAACCTCTCCAAAAAAAGAAAAATAAATAAAATAAAGTTAGCCATGGTTTATAAAGTAATAAAGGCTTCAGAGTGTGGCTGTAAGTTAATTTTATAACTCTGTTTCATTATTCTTTATTCTCTATATTCTTTAAAGATAAAGAAATGGCCACTTATTAGACAAATTTTAATATTTCTGCATTTTCTGTTAGTGCGCTGACACAGACACGAAGCAATTCTGTGGGAAAACAAAAACAATCATACTTGGTCTAGTGATTCTTTTCCACAATTGAAGAAAACAGTGTATGCTAATTAAAAATAAAATAAAAGCAGAAGATGAAGTAAACACACACAGTGGGGATATAGCCAACCTTAACAACATTCTGCTGAAATACATTTTGTAATACAATATGATAGTTTGGCTCGTCCAATGAAATCATCTGAAGATGAGAATATGTTCATCCGATTTGTATTTGGGTTTTGGGTAAGGTTCAAGACTTGTCTGCCCTGGTGCCTTACTTTCTGGGAGAATTGAAGAGTTTGGTTAAATTGTTTATTTAAAAGCTATATATTTTTACTCATGTGAAATAGGAGCTCAAAGTTCCACATTTCAGATTAACAGCAAAAATGCATGAATAAACAGAATTAGCACATAAAACTATTATGCTAACAATGGAATATGAAAAGGATCTGATGTGCTTTAAAAATATGCTAGCCATTGTTTCTTCTGACTATTTTTTGTGAGTTATGAAATAATTGATAAAGGTTAAGATTTTTCATTTAAGGGCTAAGACTTTTATAAAAAATGCATTAGAATATAAAGACCAATGAGTATACATCCTTTCAAAGCAAGCTGATAATCTTTGTACATGCACGTGCAGTTTACAAAACATTTTCACATGAATGAACTTTTCCAGTATAAGCTCTTACCGGCCACACTTGATAATACAAAGAACAAGTTATTTTATTCCGACAGCCCTAGAGTATGGAAGAAAGGATGGAGATATATCCCTTTTATATACAAGGAAGCTGATACAAGGAAGCTGAGGCCCAGGCATTTTATGTAGCTTTTCCAATTGCAATTCTGGAGTGGCATAGCTAGACTAAGTGAAAACATCAGAGCCTTGTCCACCACACAATCCTGCCTTTCAACCAGGTGCTTGGTAAGTACCTGGAAAGTTACGCTGCCTTGAAACCTTGAGCAAGTTCTTTGCTGGTGTAGAGAAAGACTGTTGAGTCTCTATCTGACCCTCTTTTGATATTTAAGCCATCCACTAACCCAACTCAGCTATCACCAGTATCTGTAAATGACTCTAAAAATCAAAGCACACCAATTTGTCACCAGGTCTCTTGCCATCAGGTATAAAGTAAGATAAAACCTTCTTGAGCTGTAATAGCATTACTGAAACAAAAACAGAA
This sequence comes from Tupaia tana, assembly GCA_026018925.1. Classification (NCBI taxonomy): domain Eukaryota; kingdom Metazoa; phylum Chordata; class Mammalia; order Scandentia; family Tupaiidae; genus Tupaia; species Tupaia tana. Next base: position 124,863,903 of record JAKSZU010000007.1, on the reverse strand, counting down.
ACTCACCAGAAAATTCCTTTGATTAGGAAACTGTCCATGTATGCATACAACTGAAACTTCCCTGTCTATTTCTGTCTCAAGGTCAAAGGGCTAATGAAAGGCTGGAAAATGAAGATCAGCTTTCTGGGAACCTGAACACACAGAGCATGCAGAACCAGCTTGTTTATATACCATTTTACCTCCAAAATGGATTTCATCTAGCTCACCATGATATGATACATAGAACATAATAAGTTTTTTAAAGGTGGGGGCGGGGGAGGATGAGAACTGAAAAAATATATGCCTGAATGCGTATTTCCTGGCTCTCTTTCCCCTCAGTCTTGGTGAGGCAACTGATATACTTGGAAATCAAATACAGTGAGGGTGCACGTGTGCACCTGTGAATTTTATGTTTCTGTTTTGTTTTGTTTTGTTTTGTTTTGATGGAGGGGAAGTAAAGGAATTTTGGGCTAATTCATGCACAAAGAAAGAAAAGTTCCAAAGAGACTGAGGCTTTAGGTTCTAAAGAAGTTTATATTGGTAAAAGCACATTTGGTGATGCGCTGTTGGGGACAAGGTGGTATATAAAAAAGCTAAGATCTCACAGTTGGAATGGAGAAAGAGACCTAGGACTCCAGAACCTGGGTCAAAGTCCACCATTCTCTAGAAACCCTAAAAGGGGCCAGCCAGCCTGGCTAGAGCAGAAGCCCAAGCACTCCAGGAGGAAAGGCTTCTGCGTTTGCATGCTCGATTTCAGTAAAAGCAGCTGTCTTGGATGATGCTGGCACACTCATTTCGGATATTCTAGACAGACTGTGTGCAGAAATCTATGTGATTTTATCTTAAAGCCTGGCTTCCTAGAAGTAGTAGCCTTCTGGTCAGAGTAGTATATTATTCAGTCAGTGGTTGGTCAGGGTTCTGCAGGAGACCCTAATGCAGTAAGACTTTCAACAAATGTTGATGGATCCCTGGGGAGAGATGTTTCTAAGTCTGCCCCATGTCCTGGTCTGATGATCATGAGTGGGTGTGGCCTGGGACACTTAAGCACAGCCTTCCCAACTTGCGAAACTGTGGCCCCAGAGGATCTTTCTTGCACGTATTCTTTCCTTGTTCTCTCAGTACTACTTCTTTCATTTTTTTTTTTTTTCTGCCAGAGGGCATGTGTACTTGTCAGAGAGACAAGGAGATGAGAGAGCGAGAGCGAGAGCGAGAGAGAGAGAATCCCTCAATGGGGTATGGTCATACCACAGTCCTTCACCTTCATTTCTCTATTCTGTCTGGATTTAGGGCATGCACACATAGATACTCGGCATGTTTTTCTAGCTGCTGAGGTCAGATTCACACATACTTTGGGGTCAGCCATGTGGGTTCCAGATCCCTTAATCACCAGGCTATGGGGTGGCCCATGTGCAACCTCTGATTGCTTGGGTATTCTGCTCTTTGTTGCTATCGCTGTGAATATCCTCTCAATTGCTCCCCACTAAGACCTGCACTGTTTTCACCGAAGCCCTTAGGTATGAAATTCTCCATTCTATGTTCCAAATACTACCAGTTTATTTGGAAAAGAGATACTACCTTAAGTCCAAGGACATTACAGAAAGGAAAAGAGCTGCTGGAATTCTGATGTATGATTACTTACTGTTGCTGACCTTCATAAACACGTTCTTTCTCGTGATAAAAAACTTGCACCAGAACCTTGTTAGGGGCTGGCCACACACCTTGCAGACATGGACAGACCATTATCCTACACCAATAAGCTTCTTCAGATAACTTCTGCTAACTTATTGGATCCTGCCCTTTCCCCCATCTCTCCCTACACCTTCTTCTATTTCCTTCCACCAGTGTGAACTATTTCCAAATATACTTTCTTTTTAGTTTAAAAGAGACTTGCTTCCCCAGAGCCAGGGGACATGTCTGATCCTTCTTTCCAGCCCTCCCACTGATGAGGACTGGTTGTATATTCCAGGGCCTGCCCCATATTTTGTGCTAACTTTATAAGATGAATAAATCCCTTTTTCTTTATAACTTTAACTTTGCAGTGGGCCTTTTTTTCTTCAGCAATATATATTTAACTCATTTAATGCACTCATCATGACACTTGGAATGTGGTAAATCCTTGGAGCCACAGTGCCAGCAGTTTGGTGCTGGTACCAAAATACAGATCTGATACCCAAATCTATGCTCCATAACCATGCCACGCTGCCCAGTGCTAGATTTAATAGAGACAGTGAGAAACAGAACAAATGCATAGCTGAGTGAGAAATCTGACTCAGGGTTCTATTATTACCACCAAACATTTTGCAATCTCTGCTTATGATAATAATGTGAAAATAACATGACAATTAATGGCTATCCATCACTGAGTATTAAGCATCTGCCATAGATTATCTCAGTTAATTCTCACCTACAAAATAGATACTGTTATCTTGGGATTATGGTATTGTTCCAAGAGCTATCCCACATGAAAGGCCAGATTCTGATTCAAAGGCCATGAGACCGAGGTCACACTGCCTTCCTACACAGAACTGCTACTGACTGCTGCCCAGGTTACACAGGGCTGCTAAGAAAATGGTATGGAGACTTTTTCCTTTAGGGAAATGTCAAGTATTTCATATGATCCATTATTCTTATTTCTACCTTTGAATTTCATAGATAATTATTCAGTTTTAAAGACAGCTTTTTGCTAACAATTTTGTCACAAGCCAGTAATTTTTTTTTAAATAAAGTTTTAGCCATAGGGTGCATGTGCTCTCCTAAGACAGAGGCAGAGAGAGAGAAAGTGAGAAATTAACCCCCCAGGGAGGATGGTCATGACACAATTCCTTCTCCTCCATTCTCCTCTTAAGGTTCTGGGCACACATACGTGTCCAAGATGATTTTCAAGCCATTGGGTCCAGGACTCAAACCGTGGTCGACTATGTAGGGAATCTAGTGTCTTAACTACTATGCCATCTGCAGCCCCAGTATTTTTTTCATCCAACTAACAAATTTCTGTTTATTATCATTTAAGGTCTTGGCCTCAGGTTTTGCTTGTCATAGAAACTGGTCAACTGTGTTTACCAATTTGCCTCAGATAATATTTTATATAAACTTGACAACTACTAAATATATATTTTCTGTTCACAGAATATCAAGGATCTTTCCTAATAAAGTAATGGCCACAAACTTCTTAAATAAACATTTCTCCCCAAGAGTTATCACGTTTCTCTTTAGAGAATATGACAGTTAATGTTATGTGTCAACCTGGCTAGGTTATGATGCCCAACTGTGATGTCATCAAACACCAGTCAAGATGTTGCTGTGAAGGAAGTTTTTAGACACAATTAACATTTAAATCTGCTTTGAGAAAAGTAGATTCCAAGCCAGCTGATGGCACAGCAGTAATGTAACATTCTGCAATGCTAGACACAAAGGACAAGGTCCCAAGTTTCCATCCTGATGCCTCCCTGTACACTCCTAGTGTGCACATACCCATGATCCAGACTAGCTGAGGCTGCGAGTAGATCATGGTGTAAGGATCCTTTTGAGGGGTGCCTCTCTTTCTCTCTCTCTCAGAAGAAAGAAATAAATAATCTTAACAGCAGGGAAAAAATGTAAATTCCCATTTATTACATGGTTGGGCCTCATCCAGTCACTTGAAGGCCTTTAAGAGTGAGGTCTCTGAGTGGGAAAGAACTGTGTCTCCAGACTGCTTTCAGACTTAAGATTGCAATATCAGCTCCTGCCGGAATTGCGTGCCCTGCTAATTTTAGACCTGCCAGCTTCTACAATCATGTTAGTCAGTTCCTTAATCAAATAAGCTCTCTCTCTCCCCTCTCTACTGGTTCTGCTTTTTGGGAGAACCCTCACTAATAAGGAGAGAAAGGAGAAGAAGAGATAACTGATGCAGAGAAGCAGGAATGTTTCTGAGATACTTCTCTATGCTCACGCATGATTGCAAATGTCCATTTTGGAAGTGAAGACATACCCATGTTCATGGCTTCCCACCTAAACTTCACCTTTAAATATAAAAATTCAATAGTTTTCTATTTTTTTAAAATTTGCTGTAGGGTATGTGTTTTCAATAGCAGGATGGGAATAAAAAAATCAACTGCCAAGGAGATGACTGCATTGCAATACCTTCTCTTCCATTCTCCTTCAGAGATTCTGGGCACGCACGCACACCCACCATATGTTTTTCGATTCACCAGGTCAGGACTCAGACCATACAGTCAGCCACACAGTCACCCATAACCACTGCCACCAGCTGGCTCTGACCTTTTTTCTTGAAATAGGTTTCTGTTACCTTCCTTGTCCTAAATACTATTTGAAAGAGAAGGTGCTAGGCTAGTCACAATAATTCCATACTTGATAGAATTATACATCATCTAGAGTCACAAAAATAAAAGTCAGAAAATCATTGTGGAATTAAAGTACACTATTATATTAGATTTCTTTTTGTTTTATGCTTGAAAATGAAAGTTAAACTAATAATTGGTTCTCTGAGATGAAATACTGAGCACTTTAAAAATCTTTTCTAAGAAAAAAAATTACATTAAAGAAAAGTAATTTCTCACCATTTATGAGTCTCGGTCAGTGAATTCTCTTCTGCTTCTTGGTCAATTTTAGCTGAAAATGCAAGAACAAAGTTATGAAATAAATGATAAATAGTAATACTGTCTTAAGCTAACCATGACATTAATACAAAATTTATTTTACTTGATTAGTAATTCAACTTTACTCCAACCACAAGCTTTTTAAATATCTATGTCATGTATATTTCAAAAGATTATATTTAACTAAGTTGATATAATTATAAAGACACAGATACGGTATATTGCGTAACCAATCAAAGTGTTCCGATTCTAAATAATTTCTTTAAATCAACGATACTAATTAATCTGAGACTAAAACACGTATTTCATATTTACATCAAATGTGTCAAAATTGAGATTCCATTAAGTAGTTGAAAAAAAAAATTCTCTGAAGCAAAGGTACAAACACCAAGTCAAAACAATTAAACGGAAATGGCATGTGGCCCTCTCTAGTTCTGGTATGAATTTTGAACTCCTTTTCAATGGTGTTCTCTGCAGTAGTCCACAAGTGGACAGATCATTATCTGTTTTGAAAGTAGAAGGAGGGTCAGTATACCCATTTATTTGCTACCATATTTTTGTCTAAAAATAAATAGCAATCTGTCACACACCTAAAGATAAAATTTTAGAAGGAGAGTAAGTCAGTATTTCAAATTGCCTAAAATAATAGAGAAACTCCATCACATACAATAAAGTATGACAATGACATTCAAGTCTTTTTTTGACAAGTAAGCATTCTAGGAGTAGGTATGATTCCACATCCACCCCTCTGCCCACCTCAATACACATACATTTGGCATGAAAGTTTAGAAATATTCTTATGTCACGCAATGCTCTCTAATACTTTTAATCTACTGTATTACAAAACATGAGTTGCAACCTGCTAAATTGGTTTCATAATTCACTAAGGTCTGTGATTTATGGTTTGAAAATTACTGATCTATAGGACAAAAGGCAAAATAACGATTAAAAAAATCTTGGGGCTTCTGAAAGTTGTCTTTTAAAAAGCATTCCCTATTGGGTCACACTTGTAGCCATTTGGAGAAATTAGAAGACAAAATGGAACAGGGCAAACTGATTATAAAAATTGAGACTGCGCACAAAAAGTAAAACTCATGGAACTGTCAAAGTGTCTCTATCACTACTTAAAACACAATAGTACAGCTTGGGCTTGTTAATATTTTACAACCTTAAGACAGTGCTTTTTCAAAGTTCTGTCCACTATCTGCAGAGTCATAACTGAGTGTCATACTGCCCCTCATTGCCAGGATTGTCAGAATTTAAAAGGGATCATTTAAGTTGAAGGCAGAATTTTTTTTCTTTTTGTTTTCCCTTATTGTACTTAAATCATTTACATAAACTTATACATCAATCATTAACCATATTAAAAAACAGAATAAATGTTCCATGATGTTACTTTGAAAGAGCTCCATCCAGTATGAAAATATTGTCTTACAAAATCAGCTCAGGGCTGTCTAGCTAAAAACTGATTTGCTTCCCGAAACAATTCTAGAACCACATAAATTTGCTTAAGGGCGAGTACCGCAATGCATACCGCTTTCAGGAAGAATATTTGTCCTATTGCCTTCTTGTTTTTGTTTTTTATTTCCTTTGTAAAATACAGATAAGGAGACTGAGATTGGAAGAGAGAATTTCTAGACTATTTTAGAAAATTAAGTAAGTGATTTGTGAAACTTAAAACACACTAGAATGAGTTGCCAGAGATCTGTCTTTTATTTATGATTCTGCCACTAAAGTTAGCTATGTGACCTTAAGCAAACAGACCAAACTTAACATATGCAAAATATGTAGCACAGCATTTCCAATAATTAGGAGGGACTTAATAAATAAACAAACATTTTTTGAATGTGAAGATCTTAAAACTCTTAAAGTGATATATTATCATGTTTAACTGAGTAAGTCAGCTGCTATTTTATTATGTTTAAACATTTTATGCAGATAAAGAAAACATACAGTTTTCAAAATGCATAAGCCCCTAAACTGTGGTGACTGGAATAAAGTGAGTTTCATTTGTGCATAATGATTCCTTTTGAAGTGCACCAAAACAGCTTTAACTTCATAGCATGAGCAAGTTTGGCTGATAAAAATACATTTTAATGCAATGTAGCAGATGACTAATTCTTACCAAAGAAACAAAAACATAAAAACAAACTCTCTTACCAATCCTAATATCCATATTACATTAAAAAAGCCAAATTGGAATAACAGAGAATACTTAAACATGCTCTATTATCCACTATTTTTACATGGTTTTTAAGCTAAAGGAATTTGTGTATTCAAACTAACCAGCTTTGATAAACAGTCAAATGAGAGATCAAAGAAAATACATTTAAGTATATATTCCAACTCTCAATGTAGAGTCAACAATTCAACAAACTGAACTGATTTTTCATTGTATAGCAAGCTTATAAAAAGATCTTTCTGAAAATTTGGGGTGCAATTATGTTTTCTGAGAATACTGAGATGTCATTTTCCAACATGCTAGTACCAAACACCACCATTAATGTTTTCTTGTCAAAATTCATTTAAACACACTTATGATATTAAGCTAGTGACAAATGCAGGTTATAGTTGCTTTAGGTAGTGAAGATGAACCTACCAAACTGAAGTAAAGTGTAATTTAATCAGTGAAAACAATGATATTGTTTAGGAATAAAGTTAGAATGAGTGCCATTCATTTAGAGAGAATGGGAGCACATGTAGTGACCAAAATATTAAACCAGCTTTGATTTTCTGTTTGAGTAACACCTTTAACGCCATGTTACATGTACAGACGTTCAAGCATGCCTTTGATGAAGGTAGCATAGAAATAAGGTGATTTTCTGCATGTAACATAAACATCTCATTAACTATGTTATTTCTTGATATATTTTTCCAGAAATAAAATTATATCCCATTAATTTCTAATGGTGTTTATGGCTTTGTGAAGCATTTTGAAGGCAAGTGTTGCTTATAGCAGGCATTTTAGACATATTTATAATCTGCTGTTAATAAGCTTTATTAAAATAAACTATGCTAAATTAATTGAGACAAGTTATATAAAAAAATCAGTATTGTGTGACAATATGGTTAACTAGGTGAGACTGATGAAATACGAAGGGAAAAAGAAAAAAAAAAAGACTATAGGAAGCTTCTGAACCACTGAATCTCAGGTTGGAGATGTAAAGAGGGAGCCAATGAGAAAGAGTTCAAAGCCCTCTCCCCAATGGGGGAGAAGGTGAGGAGAACTCTACTTTCACTTCAGACCTCAGTATTCCCCAATTACATGAAAGCAACAAAACTGGCATAGAGCTAGCTAATACGAAATTATATAGATATATTACCTCAGAGAAAATACCGGACTCCCTTTCCCTCAAAACGAAAAGCTTAGCACCACCTTGAAAACTAATCTGCATGTAGAGAATATAACTGGGACCAGGCATTCTGCTGTCCTTACACTAGAGGGAACAGAGGGTATAATACAGAGGAGAGGATGACCTGTATTTTAGAAAATCAGGGTGAATACCTCCCAAAGTCTACCAAAAAACAGAGACCAAGAACTCTGTCCAACCCTTCCCAGTCCCAGAACATGGCCTACAAGAGCACCCTCCCAAGAGGCTGAGGAGTCTGGACATTTCTCTTGACTGGATGGAAGGCCTTCTCTGTCCCTCTCCTCATACTCATACCTCAGGGATGGTTCCCTGTCCCCTCTGTAATCCCTGACAGCACAGCTTTTCAGTATCTCCCTGGATTGTAAGTGTGAAAGAAAAAATAAAAAAAGAAAGAAAGAAAACAAACAAACAGAAAATGGGGGGGGGCATCCGACAGTGAGGAGGGTGCTAGGTACCCCACCATACAGTAGAAGAGAAAGGACAAGGCATGGCCACAGACCATCTCCTAGCCCTAAAGAGGGCAAAATCATGCTACCCAACTACTAGCTCAGGCCTGCTCTGGTCAATTAGGCCCTATCCACTCCTGGGCTTTGCAGGCAAGCTGCCCAGGCTGTGTAATGGCTCACCAGACTCTGTCCCTCTCTGGTCCTCATCTTCCCCTTCATTCAGGTCACTTCCAGACTACATGGGCTACCCTGCCCTCAGGTTTTGAAAGCCAGCTGCCCAGACTCCATATGGACCAGATCGACTCTGCTTACCTTTGGCTCTCACAGGCCTCCTCACCTGACTCCATTTGGGCCTACTCAAGCCTGCTTGGCCCTATTGACCTCTGACCCTAGCAGGCATACCACATTTCTTTCAAAAAACACAGAATACACATTTTTTCCAGTAGCATATGGAGCACTCTCTATGACTGACCACATGATAAGGCACAAAATAAGCCTCTATAAATTTAAAAGAATAGATATTACACCTAGCATCTTTTCTGACCAACAATAGAATTAGACTTGAAATCAACAACAAAAAGAACTTATAAGAATGTACAAATACATGGAAACTAAACAGCATGCTCCTGAACAATTTTGAAACTACTAAAAAAATTAAGATAAAAATTTTCAAAGTTCTTGAAACAAATTTTATATATATGAAATCAAGAACCAAAGCGCAATACAAAACAATCAATGAAACATTGTGTTTTAAGAAGATACACAAAATGGTCAAATAATTAGTTAGACTAAAGAAACTATAGACTACCCAGATATTAACCTATATAAGAATGAAATTAGATCCCTATCTCTCACTATTAACAAAAATTAACTCCAAAAGGATTAAATATTTAAATGTAAAGCCTAGGACCAGCAGTTAGTGTAATGGCTATGTCGCTGGACTCCCATGTAGTCGACTGAAGTTTGAGTCCCAGACCCGGTAGCTAAAACTCACGCCGGGTGCCATGTGCATGCATGCCCAAGATCCTGAGAGGAGAATGGAGGAGAAGGGATTGCAGCATGGCCATCCCCCCTGGGGGGTGATTTCTTGCTCTCTGTCTCTTTCTGTCTTTCTGGCGAGCGCATGCACCCTATAGCACAAACCTCTCCAAAAACAAAATTGTAAATGTAAAACCCAAAACTATAAAGCTACTTGTGAAAAACACAGGAGAAACATTTCAAGATAATGGAGTAGGCAAAATTTCTTAATAAGAACCTAAAGCATGGACAACTACACCAAAAATAGACAAAGGGAATACATCAAGTTAAAAAGCTTCTGCATATTAAAGAATAAATAAAAGACAACTCATAGAATGGGAGAAAAATATTGTATATCATACTTCAGATAAGGGATTGATAACTAGAATATATAAAGAACTCCAACAACTCACATATCCACCCCCCCCCAAAAAAAAAAAAAACAGTAATCCAATCAAAATCTGGTAATTGATTTGAATAGGCAACTCTCAAGAGAAGACATACAAATGGCTACAAATATACGAAAAAGATGTTCAACATCACTTATCATAAGGGAAATGGAAATCAAAACCACCATGGGATATCACTTAACCCCTGTTAGAAAGGCTATGATAAAAACAAACAAACAAATAAATAAAAATAAGCGCTGGCAAGGTTGAGGAGAAAAGAGCACACTCATGCATTGCTGGTAAGAAGGTAAATTATTATAGCCACTATGGAAAACAGTATGGAGGTTCCTCAGAAATCTAAAAATAGAACTACCATATAACTGAATAATACCATTCTTGAGTATTTATCCAAAGGACAGGATATTATTGTTGAAGAAACATTTACTTATTTATCCAATGTACCATTATGCACAATAGCTAAGACATGGGATCAACCTAAGCACACAACAACTGATGAGCGGCTAAAGAAAATATGGCACATATACACAATGGAATACTACTCAGCTATAAAGAACGGTGAAATCCTGTCATTTGACATTCGAAGTGGATGAACCTATAACATATAATATTAAGTGAAATAAGCCAGACTATAAAAAATAAATACTATATGTCTCCCATCTAATACGTTCTGAATAGCAGCACTGTGTAGCAAAAGCTGAAGGATTCAATGGCATAAAAGTAGTAAAAATAATAGTAGATACCAGAAACTTCACCAGAGGGGAGGAAAGAAAGACTGAGGGAGAATGATTAACAGACACAAGAATGCATATAAATAAGTGAAATACAATAGGTTATAGAACAGTGTACCACAGTAGAATAAAAAAAAAATCATTGACAATTCAATATACACTTCCCCAAAATAGTAGAACTCAACATAATGTAATGTTCAATGTTGAAGATGAATATGTCTGTATATTATATACTGTATGTATGCTTTGAGAAACTATACTAACCCCACTAAAATGTACAACATTTACATGTAAACCAGAAATTACAATTTAAAAAAAATAAGAAAAGTATAAAACAATTGTTAAATGATTTTAATTTTTTACCTTAAATAAGACAAATTTCCTCATTCTTCAGAGTATATAATTTATTTTTTTGACATTTCAAATAAGGATGGAAGCCTTCTAGTCATTCATAATCAAGGTAACAATTGGAAAGCTAAACATTTTGAACAAACAGGCACAAGGCTTAGTTTGTAGTCTCCGAGTTGTCATAAAGTCATCTGGGCTTCCTATGCTGAAGCCTCCCAGAAAGCCTTGACCACCTTCAACAGAGACATTTCTATGACTCCTAATTGATAACAGTACCCAGTCGCCTCCCAGAGCTCTGATCTCCCACAGCAACGGTCTCTCCTATACGTTTTACCATAAAAGCTCTACTTCCTTGGCAAATTCTTACCACTTTTCAGATTCCACTAAGGCCAATATTTGAAGCTAGAACATGAGATTTGAGTCAGGGAAACCAGGGTTTAAATTCTAGTTCAGTCACTTAGTTATGGTAGCTTATAATTACTTTAATAATTACTTTGATGTATAACTTTTCTTTATTATTAATACAAAAGTAATATTTTTATTAAGTTGTTTCATGATTCACTAATATATAAACCACCTGGCACATTGCTGGATTCTTCTTGTCCTTCCTGTCATTTCTACATTACTATCACTACAAAAAGAAGGGGCAGGGGGAAGAATGTGTCACTCCTAAAATATAAGAGTTTCCCACTGCAGGTGCATCATACAGCTTTTGAATTCTATTACAAAGAACCCAGAGACAGAATTAAATATATACTTGCTAAACAAGGGTGCCTCTCTCTACCAATGTAGAGAAATTATGGCCCAAATCCTTTATAATATAGGGGAATAACTCTTAAAACATATGAAATATTTTCTTTCGACTTAATTTGTGTATACATTTGTTTTAATGGGCCTGTAATGGAAAAACTTCCGATGCCTATAATACAGGCAAAGGCTAATAGCTTCTTAGTGGTTTATCAGGTTTTTTGTTGCTCTGTTTTTAAGGCACAGCAGAAAATGAAATTACTAGAAGAGAGAAGACACTACTTATAGTAAATTTAGGGAGAACACATAGAATAACGATTTTCCCCCAAAGCTCAACTCCTAGAAATTTACAAACTGAAGCAGATAAAACCTATGGTTGGAATAAAAGAAGCACTGACCTTTTTAAAAGGTAGCCTTTATTTAGCTAGTTACTTTTTTCCATCTTTTGTTTTCATTTTAGGGTTAGGCCATATTACCTCTTAGGTCAATTCTAATACAGAGACCATTGGTAAGGATAGTCTTCTGCCATTGACTATGCAACTGGTTAAAAATAGTATTTAATGGTTCTGTTTCAGTACTTTGGCATTTAATGATGACTTCTCCAACAACACTAATACTTCCTCCTACAGATCTCTGCCTCCACAAATATTTTCTGGTGGTGGTTGTCCTACTAAGTTACTATTTTGACTCAGTGATTAGTGTCTGTAGTTACTGTCTGGCTCCAGATTCTTTTGCAATGTAAAATATTTCTGCTGAATTTGGTCCAAACGACTGTGAGTAAGCAGAGGCACGGAACGGACGCCCTTTCTGATCTTGAGCTTTCATGAGGGAATACCACATATTCCCAGGTAATTGGAGACAGAGTCGCATTTGAGTAATATCAGATGGAGGGCAACTCAGAACTCTTTCATCTGCTTGTCTAGGCTCTAAATCTTTTTGCTATTTTTTCTTTTATTTAAAGTGTTAACTAGTTTTTGTTTATAATTAGCTATGAATGTGCATTTCAGCTGCTTTTAAGTGCAGCCAGTATGGGTTATTTTTCAGACAGATGCAGTTCTTTTCTTCTGAGTCATTTAAAGTTGTCATCTAACTACAGATATATTGCCTTAGTTTTGAGATTTTTGAGACTCCTCCTTTAGACAATGAACTAAAAGTCAAGTAAATTTAGGTAGTTTATATATGTTAGACAGGGTATAAATATCAGAATATCTTTCCTTAGATAGCAAAAGAAATAGCTAAATCCCATTGGATCCCCTCTTTATTGTTGCCAATGTTCTTAGGTCAATAAAACAAATGCTGCGGAACACTCTTGGGAGGAAGAAAGACAATATCTATGAAGTATGGAATTATAAGTTAGTCTTTGCAATAATTCACAGCTACCTTTTAGTTAGTACTAAGGTTATTTCAATTTTGTACATAAAAATATATATCTTTTATGTCTCTGGAAACATAGATTCATAGAAACATAACATAGATGCATGCTATTAAAAAGTCAAGAAATATACACACAATAGAAAATTATGTGTACTTCAAAAATTTGATACATGTGGCTTCTGGCCAAATCTGAAATACAGAAAAGCCATATGCTATTATCACCTAGCTTGATGTACTTATTGAAGTAGTCCTCAGTGAAATTCCTTTCTAAATCTCTATTTTAAACCCAAAGCAGAGAAGACTCAGAAAACATGATATGCCTCTATGAATTTCACATTTTATAGACAATACAATGTAAAACAGTTGTTGATTTCCAACTAGAAAATATTAACTCCATCTAATTTATTCTTATACCAAATCATACCCAAATGCTATTTATTACTACACTCACAGGGTAAGCAAATCTCTCATGGACTTTCACTAATGCAGCATAAAAGTATATACACCTAGGGCCAATCTCTCTTTTCTTTCTTCGTTTTTTTGTTTTTCAGTTTGCCATAGGGCACATGTGCCCACCAGAGCAAGACTGAGAGAGAGAGAGGTGAGAAAGCATCCCCATGAAGAATGGTCACGCCAGAATTCCTTCTCCTCCATCCTCGACTAGAAATTTTTGGGCATGCATGCACATGTGCCCACCATGATTTTCAAGTCACCAGGTCTGGGACTCAAATCTAACAGTTGGCTGTGTGGGATCCAGCCCCCTTAAACTTCCCACCACCTGCCGACCCTTTTCTTTACTAGGAAACAGTTATTCTACTGCCAAAGATAAGTCAAGCATATCTACTCACTAATATCAATCTGAATTTTAATCCTGCATACAAAGCAAAAATCTGTTAACCTTTAGCTGAAAATATGCAAGTACATATTTTAAGACTGGGTTTTCAATATAAAAAGCAGTATCGACTAATTGCGACTTGTGGATTCAAAAATATCAAAACACAAAACACTTGAATAAAAATCTTTTAAAAAAATCTTTTCCTGATGGTTTTTCTCTTTTTCCAAACCTTACCTGCCAAAACAATGCTTGAAGACTAGGGTATCCCAATCCTAGTAATAAAAGCCACATACTTTAATATTATGATACCTCTACCAATATTTGAGTTGTGTAATATGTTCTAGATACTTTGTTAGGAACTTACACATAGACAAATATTACATAGTCTTTCCCATTTGGAATGCAGACTGAAGAGGGTAAACAACATAGATATAAAAGTTCACAACAGCCCAAAGTATCAAGAAGGAAGAAGGCATAAAAGCAAAAGTGCACTGTAGCCCAGAATAGCAAAAAGGAAGATATAAAGGAGACAAGATGGAAAATACAATGAAAAATAGCTGGCAAAAAATTTGGGTATAAAGGAGATACAGACTCTTATGGTATGTATTATAACAAGCAAAGTAAAAAAAAAAAATGAATTGCATTCAATTTAAGGTAGTAGACACTTTCATTGCTGAACTTCACTGACAAGGACTAAATTGCTCTCTAGAAAATAGGATAACATACATGAAACAACAGTTTTCATACTGGACAAAAGGAAGATTCTGATCTCTGTTAAGTCATTCAGTCTTCCTAGATTTTGTCTTAAAGCAATTGCTAGATCATGGGTCCTGGAATGGAGAACCCAAATAAATCATTCAGTCTTGCTAAATTGAGGAAATACAGATAGCAGTTCAGAGAGGATGACGTGGCTGAAAACTGAAGGAAAGAGTTCCAGGAAAAGAAATATTTCTGTAGAAAAAAAAAAAGGTCAGAAATCTGCAATAAAATCCCTGGGTTTTTGCTGAATATTAAGAAGAACTTTTATACAGTGAAACCCTACAAGTCCAAGTGAAGAACTACCAAGAAGTTGTAAATTGAGAAATTCCCAAAACTCATAGGGTCAAGAGGTATTTGAAGTCTGAAGAATCAGAGTTTAGAGCTATCATGGACTCCTCCTTTAGACAATGAACTAAAAGTCAAGTAAATTTAGGTAGTTTATATATGTTAGAAACACCTAGGGCCAATTTCTCTTATATATATATTTTATGATATATTCTTTTATGATGCATTAGTGAAAGTCCAGGAGAGATTTGCTTACCCTGTGAGTGTAGTAATAAATAGCATATGGGTTATGATTTGGTATAAATATAAATTAGATGGAGTAAGAATAGTTATGGGTTAGAATAGTTATGAAAGCCTCAGTGTGTATGAGGATGTGAGGGACCTTATAAATAGGACAAATTATCACTGATATGAAGGACACTCTAGAGTAGCCTAAGCAAAGCTTAAAAATAGACCTTAAAGGGGGACAAGCAGTTAGCGTAATGGCTATGTCGCTGGACTCCCATGTAGTCAACCGCGGTTCGCGTCCCGGACCCCGTGGCTTAAACTCATGCCGGGCGTGTGTGCATGCGTGCCCAAGATCCTGAGAGGAGAATGGAGGAGAAGGGATTGCAGCATGGCCATCCCCCCTGGGGGGTGATTTCTCGCTTTCTGTCTCTCTGTCTCTGTCTGTCTGGCGAGCGCCCTATAGCAAAAACCTCTAAAATAAAAAGGCCTTAAAGGAATCAAACTGAGTCATATGTTATTTAAATTATCCACCTAAACTAAGGCAAATACTCTTCAAAACAATACACAAAATCCCCACCTTTAACATTACATTTACATTTGTACTAACCAAGTACAAATGCTTCTCAACTTATGACAGGGTTCTGTCCCAATAAACCCAGTATAAGCTGAAAGTATCATTAAGTTGAAAATGTATTTAATACAAGCTAACTACCAAACATCGTAACTTATTCTAGCCTACCTGATATGTGTTCAGAACACTTATATTAGCCTACAGTCGGCCAGTATAAACTAATACAAAGCCTATTTCATAATAAAGTATTAAATATTTCATGTAATTTTTTTGAATATTATGAAAATAAAACCAAAATAGTCATAGGAGAACTTACAGTTTCTACAAGTGTGTATCATGTTCACATCATTGAAAAGTTGAGCTTTCCACCTCTGGATGCCTCCAGGAAAGCATCGTTGAAGTCTCTCTTCCCACTGCCATCATGTCTAAGTCAGAGTCTCCTAAGGAGTTCGAACAGCTATAGGAACTCTTCATCAGAGGGCTGAGCTTTGAAACAACTGATGAGAGCCAAGGAGCCATTCTGATCAATAGGGAATGCTGACAAAATGTATGATAACACCAAGCACTCCGGGGGCTTTGGGTTTGTCACGTATGCCACTGTGGAGGAGGTAAATGCTGCCATGATTACAAGGCTACACAAGATGGATGGAAGAGTTGTGGAACCAAAGAGGGCTGTCTCAAGACTCTCAAAGACCAAGTGCCTACTTAATTGTGTGAAAAAGATCATTGTTGGTGGCATTAAAGAAGACACTGAAGAACATCACCTGAGAGATTATTTTGAATAATATAGAAAAATTGAAGAGATTGAAATCATGACTGACCAAGGAAGTGGCTAGAAGAAGGGCCTTACTTTTGTAACCTTTGATGATCATGACTCTGTGGATAAGACTGTCATTCAGAAATACCATACTGTGAATGGCCACAACTGTGAAGTAAGGAAAGCCCTGTCCAAAAAGAGATGGCTAGTGCTTCCTCCAGTCCAAGAGGTCAAAGTGGTTCTGGAAACTTCGGTGGTGATCATAGAGGTTATTTTGGTGGTAATGACAACTTTGGTTCTGGAGGAAACTTCAGTGGTTTTGGGCTTTGGTAGCAGCCATGGTTGTGGTGGATATGATGGGAGTGGGGATGGCTATAGTGAATTTGGTAATGATGGTGGTTATGGAAGAGGAAGCCCTGGTTAATCTGGAGGAAGCAGAGGTTATAGAAGTGGTGGACAAGGTTATGGAAACCAGGGCAGTGGCTATGGCAGGAGTGGCAGCTATGATAAAACAACAGAGAACATGGAGATGGCTTTGGCAGTGGTACTGGAATAATTTTGGAGGTGGAGGAAGCAATGATTTTGGCAAGTACAACAATCATCCTTCACATTTTTGTACCCATGAAGGGTGGAAACTTTGGAGGTAGAAGCTCTGGCCCTTATGGCAGTGAAAGTCAATACTTTGCCGAACCACAAAATCAAGGTAGCTATGGAGGTTCCGGCAGCAGCAGTAGCTATGGCAGTGGTAGAAGGTTTTAATTAACTGTCAGGAAACAAAGTTTAGCAGGAGAGCCAGAGAAGTGACAGGGAAGCTACAGGTTACAACAGTTTTGTAAACTCTGCCAAGCACAGTGGTGGCAGGGCCCACTTGCTACAAAGAAGACATGTCTTAGACAATACTCATGTGTATGGCCAGAAAACACAAGGCCTATATTTGTGACTAATTGTATAACAGGTTATTTTAGTTTTTGTTCTCCAGAAAGTATAAAGCATCCTAACAAAGAGTTTTAATGTAGCTCTCTTCTCTTCTCTTCTCTTCTCTTCTCTTCTCTTCTCTTCTCTTCTCTCTTCTCTGTGCACCCATGCTGTTCATTGCTAAATTTAGTAGTCAGATCATGATGTTGAATAAACATGTCTTTTCTTAAAGTGTGCTGTGTAAAGTTAGTCTACTCTGAAGCCATATTGGTAAACTTCCCAACAGTGTGAAGCAGAATCCCTTCAGGGAGGTACCAGGTTCCATTTTGAAATGAAATAATAATTTACTACCTGCTTGGGTGTAGAACCCAGTTGTCTTCCGAAACACAATATAGTTGAACTGATAGTTACCGCTATGGTCTGAAGTCCATTCAGAGGTTCACCCACACAAAGTCATAGAATTTGGTTATTAAATGCCCAAAACCAAGAATAAAAACATACTTTTTTTTTTTGAGAGGTTTTTGCTATAGGGCACGTGCGCCCGCCAGACAGACAGAGACAGACAGACAGAAAGCGAGAAATCAGCCCCCAGGGGGGATGGTCACGCCGCAATCCCTTCTCCTCCATTCTCCTCTCGGGATCTTTGGCACGCACGCACATGCACCCGGCATGAGTTTTAAGCCACCGGGTCCAGGACACGAACCGCAATCGACTACATGGGAGTCCAGCGACATAGCCATTACGCTAACTGCTGGTTCCCAAGAATAAAAACATACTTTTATGAACAGTCAAAGGTTAAAAAAATAAATAGGGAGTAGGAGGGAAACATATTCTATGGCGAGGAATAAAAATTATAATTACAAAATGATAGGTAGAGTAATGAACCCTCTAAAAATCTCCATGACCTAATTCCCAGAATCTGTGAATATGTTACATTATATAGGAAGGGAGAATAAGAATTGCATATAGAATTAAGGTTGCTAGACAGTTGACCTTGAGATAAGAGGTCATTTGTATTACATTATCCAGGTCAGACTGCTATAATCACACAGTTCTTACAAGTGAAAGGAGGAGGCAAGAAAGTCCATGAGTGATACAGCATGAGAAAAATGTGATCAGTCATTGGTGAATTTGAAGACAGATGGCAACATAACCCAAGCAATGTGGGCAGCCTTTATAATCTGAACATAAGACAAAGAAGAAGTTGGGACCAGCAGTTAGCATCATGGCTATGTTCCTGAACTCCCATGTAGTCAAGCATGGTTCGAGTCCCAGACCTGGTGGTTCAAACTCATGCTGGGCATGTGTGCATGTGTGCCCAAGAGCCTTAGAGGAGAATGGAGGAGAAGGCACTGTGGTGTGGCCATCCCCCCTGGCGGTTAATTTCTCTCTTTCTGTCTCTCTGTCTCTCTCTGTCTTTCTGGCGAGTGCACACGCCCTATAGCAAAAACCTCTCCAAAAAAAGAAAAAAGAAAAAACATTGATTATGCCCTGGAGTCTCCAAAGAAACAACCCGATTAACTCCATAATTTTTGCCTATTCTGGGTTTCTGACTTTCAGAAGTGTAAGATACTAAATCTGTGTTGTTTTAAACCACCAAATTTGAAGCAAGACTGTAACTTGTTACAACAACAACAGAAAATAGACATTTCTAGTCAAAAACTATGCAAGCAGGCTGGCCCCTTAACCTAGTGGTTAAGGGAGCTGAATTCCCTATGGTCAACTGTGGTTCGAGCCCTGGCCCTGGAGGCTTAAAAAACACACCAGGTGTGTATGTTTGCATTCCCATGAGTATAGAGAAATGGAGATGAAGATTAAGGCACAACTATACCCCACTGGAAGATGCTTTCTCCCTTTCTCTCACTTACTCTCTCTGGCAAGTACATGTGTCCTCCAGCAATTTAAAACAAACAAGCAAAACTATGTAAACAGAAGATAAGAAAACAATATGTTAAAGCACGAAAAGGAAAAAAAATTAGAAACTTAGATGTATAAAAATGAACACAAAAAAATTGAAATGCTAAACGCTAACTATGTAAATTAACAAAGTACATTTTTTTCATTTTAAAATTTCTTTAAAAGATAGCTGCCTTAGGGGCTAGCAGGTAGCATGAGGGTTAAAAGCACTTGACTCCCACGTGGCCAACTGCAGTTCAAGTCCCAGACTTGGCAGCTTGCTTTCTCACTTTCCCCATCTCTTTCTCTCTCTCTCACATGCCCACTCTGTCCCTCCCAGGACAAATTAAAATAAATAAATAAATAAATAAATAAATAAATAAATAAATAAAGTTAAAATAATATAATTCTAAAAAAAATAACTGACTTAAAAGCAAAAAGTAGGAACATACTGTTTGGTTATATATATGTAGAAGTAAAACATGAAAACAAAAGCATAAAGGATAGGAAGGAGAATGGAAGTATATTGTTTCATAGTTCTTTTATTGTATGTGAAGTTGTATATTATTATTCCAAGATAAATTATGATAAATTAAAGGGCAGGATAGTATCATTTGCATAATAAAAGCAAGCGATTATTTTGGGATTAGACAAGGCTAATAGAATGAGATTAGAGTGAAGAAGACATGTGAGAATAAATTAATGGGACTTGGCAGTGATTGGAGAAAAAAGCAAGGTTGAGAGGAAGACATGAGAAGAGAAGGCATAAAGAATAAGACTGGAGGCCAGCAGACGATATGGTGGTTAAGGCACTGGACTCCCACATGGCCAACCACAGTTTGAGTCCTAGACCTAGCAGCTTGTTTTCTCACTTTCCCCCTCTCTCTGTCTCTCTCTGGTGAGTACACACATGCCCTAGAGCAAATTTAAAAATAATAATAAATAAAATCAAATATATAATTCTTTTTAAAAAATAAAACTGATAACTGCTGTAGACCCAGCACATCAATATTTAAGAATGTCTAGTCCAAGTGTGCATTGTAAGAAAAATACTCATTTATTCAATATAATCTTTTTTTTAGGTAACTTTTTTTTAATTTACTTTATTTTATTTAAATTTGGCCAGAGTGAGACACATACACACAGAGAAAGAGAAAGTGAGAAAGCAAGCCACCAGGTCTGGGACTTGAACCATGTTTGGCCATGTGGGAGTGCCCAGTGCCTTAACCACCATGCCACTGCTGGTTCCCCAATATAATCTTTTTTAAATGTGTTGTTAGAAAAAGATTGATAAATCAAGAAATGAGCAAATAAGTTTTAGTGCATTTTTTTAACAGGGTTCTTTTTTTTTTTTTTTTTTGCTATAGGGCGTGTGCACTCACCAGAAAGAGAGAAACAGAGAGTGACAGAAAGTGATAAATCACCCTCCAGGGGGGATGGCCACACCGCAACCCCTTCTCCATTCTCCTCTCGGTATCTTGGGTACACATGCACACGCACTCGGTGCAAGTTTAAGGCCACCAGGTCTGGGACTCAAACCCCGATTAACTACATGGGAGTCCAGTGACATAGCCATTAGGCCATCTGCAAGTCCCTTTAGTGCATTTTTACAATGACATACTATAAAGTCATTATGAAGAATGTACTGATACAAATTATTTTAAAGAGATCTTAAATTAAAAAAAATAGACTTATTTTCAGCAAAAGTATGGAGTAGGTATCAAAACCTTTCATAACAAAGCACATAAAATAAGGATGGCTTAAAATAAAATTGAATGCATGGCTAATTAGATAGAAAATAAGGAAAATTCTCTAAGGATATAAAAACAAACAGGAGCAGGATTCCAGAGAGGTGTGAGCCAGCACCGCCCTGGGCCATCACTAACCCCAGCAACAGAGAACTTTAGTTTGAAGAGCCACACAGGAAAATTCTGAACAGGCCTGGAATCTACCCAGGTACCCAACGATACACCTGGAAAGAGGAAACTGAAAAGCATCACCCCACTTATTAGACATTGAGAAAAGTGCCCATCTCACCTACGGCTTCTAAGTAGAAGGGGAAATCCCATTTCACTTGAGAATCTAAAGCCTCAAATAGGCAATCACATTGCATTGGGCCCGTTTGCCGGATGTGTGATCTTAGCATGCAAGGCAAGTATTTATTTTAAAATAGTTCTTAGCTGGTAGTGCCTCCTGATGATTAGCCAAAACAAACATAAAGAGAAACAGAAAAACATAAAAGAGCCTGAGAGAAAACACAGATTAGAAACAAAGAAACAAGAACTGGACCCAAGCAGAGTCCTCAGCACAACAGGGGAAGAGAAGAGTCAGAGGTCTCCAGACAGCTGAAAGGAATTCACTTTGAACCTATAATTTTGTAATTAGCAAACCTACCTCTCAAAAACAAGTGCAATATAAAGATATTTCCATACAGACAGAAACAGAATTTACCACCAACTAAAAAGACTTATTTGTGAAAGAAGAAAAAATAATCTTAGAAGGCAGTCATAATATGAAGGACCAGAGAGGAAAAAAAAAAAAAAAAGTACTGCCTAAACTAAAATTTTAAAAAATATATAAAACATGGGACCAGCAGATTGCATAATGGTTATATAGCTGGACTCCCACGTAGTCGACCATGGTTTGAGTCCTGGACCCGGGGGCATAAAACACTGGGAACATGTGCATGCGTGCCCAAAATCCAGAGAGGAGGCTGAAGGAGAAGGGATTGCAGTGTGGTTATCCCCTGGAGTGGTGATTTCTCGCTTTTCAGCTCTCTGTCTCTCTCCATCTCTCTGGAAAGTGCACACGCCCTATAGCAAAAACCTCTCTAAAAAAACACACATACACACACACACACTCACACACATACACACATATATATATATCTAAAACAATAATTATTCTGAATTTTAAAATTAGACAAGAATGGCATATAAGTACACACATGCAGGGAAATATATAAAATGATGAATATGTTAATTTGCCTGACTATAGTAATAATTTTACTATGTATATCAAACATAACATTGCATAGTTTAATATATATAACACAAAATATCAAAATATGCATTAAAAGAATGAAGATATAGAATATAATTGCACAGCAGAGGGAAAAAAGGTTAAATGAGAAATAAACCTTCAATCCATTTGTGGTAATTTGTTTACAAATATGGCAAAAGTTTTTTTATTCTTTTGAGATATATTTAGTAGACTTTGAAGCTTCCTCAAATTTAAAATCCATAAATTCCCTAACAAATCCTTGACTTTGTTTCATTTGTTTTTCTGACACTGATTGTTCCTTTGAATAAGAGACTCAATGGTGCCTCTGTAAGTGTTTCAGTAACTCACTCTGCATTTCGAATACTTCATAATGTTCTCATTTCTTCTTACTGTCTTCCTCTCTAGCATGTATATTTCTCTTCCTTCTTTTTATATGGTTCATTCCATACCTATCCCTTTGTTTGTCCTGTAAATTTAGGAAACTCAAAGTGACAAGGCTTTTAAGCCTAAATCCTTTCCTTTGCTTTGCTTTAAATATATTGATAACTTTTAAAAATTATCTGCTAACAGGCCCAAAGTAGAAAACATTTCTTTCTAGAGGTGATCTGTCTTGAATTTTGATGTCTTATTCTATTTAAAAAGAGAGGGAATATGGAGAGCATAAAATCTGTAATAAAAATATGAATATGATAGATATGCCTACAATTGCTAATTTATACATATCATCTCTGGTAGGATAGAAATAAAATGTAACATTGGTTGAGTAGAGGAAAGTAAGAGTCTGAAGACTTAACATACTTATATGAATTTTATGATAATTACATGTATGATTTAATATTTCTGTTACTCATTCATTGAGAAATAAAGAACTAGGCCAGACTTCCTGTCTTACATGATGGCATGGGTGGTAACACCATTTACAATGTGAGGGAACACAGCAGGGGAGAACTGAAGAGCTTGAGGTTAAACTCAAAATCATTCCTTCAGTTTT
Source organism: Tupaia tana (assembly GCA_026018925.1). Classification (NCBI taxonomy): domain Eukaryota; kingdom Metazoa; phylum Chordata; class Mammalia; order Scandentia; family Tupaiidae; genus Tupaia; species Tupaia tana. The sequence goes on along the minus strand of JAKSZU010000007.1, from coordinate 124,840,648 downwards.
TCATCTGTGACATAAATCTTTCTCAGGGTTCTGCTTTGTACAAGTGCTGAAGACGTACTGTGGAACACGTTATGGAGAGGTTCAGCATGAGGTATCAGTTGAGAGCATCAACGCAGAAACCTGCAAGAGGCAGTCACTAGGGGTTCCCAAGTGGGAATGATTCCCAGCACTCCTAGAAGCCCCTTTTTCCCAGGTCTCACCCAGAGGTGTAGAATAGCTAGGGCTTTGGGAAATCTGACCCTTACTTCCAATTCATGCTTTTTAAATGTTAAGAGTAACAGGAAAGGTACAATGAAATAATACTTATCACTATATTAGAGGAAAGGGCTTTGTCTATCTGGTGCAGTGTCTGTGTGCATACTACACTGCAGAGCAGTGTCCCCATGTTTCAGTCCTGTGACTGGTGACTTTTAAGCTTCACTGGAATAATTTACATGGGATTTGATCCGTATTTATGGTTTCTACCACCTGACATTACACAACTGTCTTGTCCACTACATGTCTAGGTCTCTTACTATAGTAAGAGAATGATATTTTTTTAATAAAATTATAATAATTTTTACATTAAAATATAGCTACAGCCTCCTTCAAAAGGTTTGATTCCAGCATGACTTTGCCATTTATTGTGTAGCTTTAGTTAAGCAACTTAGTGAAGGAATATTATTTTATAATAATAAAAATTATTATCCCCATTGGAGACAAATAATGCTATTCAGGACCAACAGCTGGCATAATGGGTATGTGGCTGGACTCCCATGTAGTTGACTGCAGTTCGAGTACTGGACCCAATGGCTTAAACTCACACCAGGCGCATGTGCAAGTGTGATCAATATCCTGAGAGAAGAAGGGATTGTGGTGTGGCCTCTCCCCCAGGGGGTGATTTCTTGCTTTCTGTCTCTCTGTCTCTGTCTCTGTCTTTCTGGCAAGCGCACATACCCTACAGCAAAAACCTCACCAAAAAAAAAAAAAAAGTTCTCATATTGGGGTCAGCAGATGGTACAGCTGTTATATCCCTGGACTCCCACATGGCCAACCACAGCTCGAGTCCCAGGTGCCTTGAAACTCACGCTGGGCATGTGTGCGTGCATGCCCAACATCCCAGGAGGAGAATGGAGGAGAAGGGATGGCAGTGTGACCATCCTCCCTGGGGGGTGGTGGGGTGGGGGGTGGTGATGATCAATCACTTTCCCTCTCACTGTCTCTGTCTCTCTCTATCTGGTAAGTGCACATGCCCTAAGGCAAACACTTCTAAAAACAAACAATGTTTTCATATTTTCAGAAGGAGAAAGAAAAGCGACAACAAACATGCTCACCCTGAATACGGAGCACAGCTCATACAGCACCATGTGCACCATTTCTGATAAAAAGTACCCCTAGGCAACGTCTCAGTCTTTGGTACAATTGAGACCTACTGCTTTCACCATCTCTTCATTCTCAAGTATAGAATTACCAATACTGAAGACTGTATATTTAAGATTGGAGGTTTCGGCACCCTTTTAATTATAAGCATGTGACTACAGATTTATGTATCTCATCTTGGTTCTAGTCCTTTACTTCAGCTACAATTTACTGTGCTTAGTATAAGGAAGAAATCTTTGGCAAAACGGGGTAGAGGTATGAAAAGCAAGTTTAATAAAAAATCCCATTAGCTATTTTTGATTTATAAAATCAGAGTAGGAACTAGACTTTATTTAATAACATGGAAGGAAACTCTCTCCTTCCTTTTCTTAAATTTACCATACACCCAAAAAGCAGTAGAGCTTAAATTTTACAATATACACTTATTAAAAGTTATCATATGAATAGAAAGGCAGTGAAGACCATTAAGGGAGAACAAGGCTCCTATTTTTTCCCAGTAATCTCACATGAATATATATATACATATATATGTGTGTGTGTGTGTGTGTGTGTGTGTGTGTATGTATGTATATATGTATATACACTATATATACTATATAAATATATGTGTGTGTATTTATAAAGGCAATTCACCACACCTGAGGTCCTTCATAGCTTAGCAAAAATATGATTTTTGTATGCATATTTTTTTCAAAATGTGACTGGGATTCAAAATAAAGAGGGGAAGGAAAAAGAAAGGTGTTCCGAGTTCTGAGGGGAATATCAAAAAATCATGATATTTCTAAGCAATCCTATTTATCTTTTTTTTAACCCCCTGATTTCTGCTACGAAAAAAAAAAAAAAATCCAGGGCTAGCCATGCAGGAGAGTGCTATGCAGACCCACATGGCTGACTGTAGTTGGAATCTTGATTCTTGATTTTGTTGTGCAAATTGGAAAGGAGAAGATACAAACCGATCATAAAAACTGAGAAAGCCAAATTTTCAAGATAATTGTATAACAATGCGGGATAGAACTGAGTTCCAACGGCAGCTTTGTGGTCATGAGTATAAAGTACACAAGCCAGTATTGTTGTAAGAACCTCCTCTCCCTCACACCTGCCCTTACAAAAATGCTCAGTTGCTGGATTCTCTGGTACAAATATGGAGAATGCACAGAGGTGGGCTTAAGGAGAATTTTTGCACTTTTGCCTGGTGAGTAAGACAGTGTGTGTGCATGCTAAGCATTGTCCTAGGTACTAGAATAATGTCAGAAGCAAAGCAAAGCTGCTCTCTTAATGGAGTTTACATTGTTGAAGTACTAATAAACAATGCAATTGAGGAGAGTGGTGTTGTAAATGGGCCAGCAGGTGGTGTGGTGGTTAAGGCAGTGGATTCTCACATGGCCAACTCTGGTTCAAAACCTGAACTTGGCCACTTGGAAATCAAAACAAATAAATAAAGAAGTAAATAGATGTTTTTAAAAGTAAAATAAAATAAAATAAATAAAAAGTATAAAGCTGAGTTGAGGTCTAAACATTATGTGAGTTGTGTATATTCTTAATTCTCTCAAAGATGGTATATATGTAGCTTGCATCTTTACAAAGAATGCCTTATGGGAATAGGACATAATTCTCTAAATCTGTCTATTCTAGAGAAGAGATTGAGGACTTTTCCAAGGAGGAGGTACTTAGGAAACCATACACTCTTGACTTGAGTAAAACTAGAAATGCTAGTTTTAAAAAAAATACATAAAAAGGATAGATCAACAGGCTGCAGAGCTAGATGAAATCCACAATGATTGTTAAGAGTGTGACACAGGGACCAGCAGTTAGCATAATGGCTATGTCACTGGACTCCCATGTAGTTGACCGCGGTTCGCGTCCCGGACCTGGTGGCTTAAAACTCACGCCGGGCGTGTGTGAGTGCGTGCCCAAGATCTCGAGAGGAGAATGGAGGAGAAGGGATTGCAGCGTGGCCATCCCCCCTGGGGGGTGATTTCTCGCTTTCTATCTCTCTGTCTCTCTCTGTCTGTCTGGCGAGCGCACGCGCCCTATAGCAAAAAAAAAAAAAACAAAAAAAAGAGTGTGACACAGACCATATAATAGCTAAATTACAAGGATAAGAGATTATAGTGTGAGACTAATGAAATTAAAAATGTTTGGTCAGTAGTGGGTATACTCTTTTCACCTGTTCAAGAGATTTTAGATTTCAAGGATAAGGCGTATTAAAAAAAGACTTTCACTGGGACCAGCAGATGATGTAATGGTTACATTGCTGGACTCCCATGTAGTTGATTGTGGTTCAAGTCCTTGACCTGGTGGTTTAAAACTCACACTAGGCATATGTGCTTGTATGCCCCAAATCCCAAGAGGAAAATGGAGAAGGAGGGATAGCAGCATGGCCTTATCCCCGAGGAGTGATTTCTTGCTTTCTGTCTCTCTGTCTCTCCAACGAGCACACGTGTCCTATAGCAAAACTCTCTCTTAAAAAAAATAAAAAGATTGGGAACCAGCAGTTAGCGTAATGGCTATGTCACTGGACTCCCACGTAGTCAACCACGTTTCGCGTCCTGGACCCAGTGGCTTAAAACTCACTCTGGGCGCGTGTGCGTGCATGCCCAAGATCCCAAGAGGAGAATGGAGGAGAAGGGATTGTGGCGTGACCATCCCTCTGGGGGGTGATTTCTCGCTTTCTGTCTCTATGTCTCTCTCTGTCTGTCTGGTGAGCGCACGCGCCCTATAGCGAAAACCTCTCAAAAAAATAAATACAAAATAAAAAAATAAAAAGACTTTGGATATACTAAAACCCAAATACATTCACATAAATTATCCTGAGCACAAAGGTTGATATAAGATAATTTAATTACTGTTAAAAATCTAATTTTAACCAAAGATTTCACATATATTATTTGCACTAAAGTGGTATTTTCTTTAGTTTATAAATTTATCTTTAAAATTTTGTTCTGACAATTAGAAAAAATAAGGGGCAAATTACTGGCTACCTTCTTTAAAATTTATCTTAAGAGAATTATATTTTGAAATCCATTGTTTTCACTTCATGTTAGTCATTGAATATAGCTGTTTCATGCTGGACTTTTATTCTTTCACAGTTTTGACATATTTGATATACGTAAGTTTTTTCAAAGGCTATTCTGTTGTTTATCTTGTTATCTATCATCCATCTGCCAGAAAAGGTAGCAAATGTAAGAACCATTAAGACACATACATTTTTCATTCACGATTACAACTTACAACAAAAAGAATGCCTGAACGTATAGAAAAGATTCAAAAAAAATTTTTTAAAGGGAACATTTGAACAAGATATGAAATAAAAAGGCAATTGAAAATGACAGAAGAAAGGCCATGTAAAAAGACTCCTCTTGTTCAAACTAATGGCAAAAAGGTGAAACGCTTCATACTTAAAAGAACATATAGGTTGGGGGGCCAGCAGTTGGCATAATGGCTATGTCACTGGACTCCCATGTAGTCGACCACGGTTCAAGTCCCAGAGTCAGTGGCTTAAAACTTACGTTGGGCGCGTGTGTATATGTGCTAAGATCCCGAGAGGAGAATGGAGGATAAGGGATTGTGGCATGGCCATCCCCCCTGGGGGGTGATTTCTCGCTTTCTGTCTCTCTCTTTGTCTTTCTGGCAAGTGCATGCACCCTATATCAAAAACTTCTCAAAAAAAAAAAAAAAAAAAAAAAAAAAAAAAAAAAAAAAAAAGAACATAAAGGTCATTATCCTTGTAACAATGATGTTTTCATTTACCATAGAGATATAAAAATTACTAATATATGAATTTCATAATAAGGAGGTGAGAAGATCTTCTTAGATGGCTGTTCAAATTTCAGGAGTATTTATCCATTTAGTGTGGCTGGGTAATCTTGTCTTCCCTAGGAGTGATCTACTAGACAAAACCTGAAGGTTCTGTTGCCTCTGAATCATCAAAAATGATTACCACAGATAGCAAATATGGCTAACCACCTGCAGCTTGGAAATATAATCACTACGTTCTGAATGGGTATATAATATAGCTTCTTATTCATCTTTTTTTTTTTTTTTTTTTGGAGAGGTTTTTGCTATAGGGCACGTGCGCTTGCCAGACAGACAGAGAGAGACAGAGAGATAGAAAGCGAGAAATCACCCCCCAGGGGGGATGGCCACGCCGCAATCCCTTCTCCTCCATTCTCCTCTTGGGATCTTGGGCACGCACGCACACGCACCCGGCGTGAGTTTAAGCCGCCGGGTCCAGGACTCGAACCGCGGTCGACTACGTGGGAGTCCAGCGACATAGCCATTACGCTAACTGCTGGTCCTTTATTCATCTTTTTTTCTTAGATATGTTTGCTATAGGGCATGTGCGCTTACTGGAGAGAGAGAGAAAGAGAGAGACAGAAGCAAGAAATCAGGTTCCAGGGGGATGGCTACACCGCAGTCCCCTCTCCTCCATTCTCCTCTAGGGATCTTGGGCACCCACACACACACACCCAGCGTGAGTTTTAAGCTACTGGGTCCAGGACTAAACCCACAGTTGACTACATGGGAGACCAGCAACATAACCATTACACCAACTGTTGGCCCTTCTTCTTATTCATTAATAAAAAAAAAATTAACACTCAGTGATTAAAAAACAAAACAAACAAACAAAAAAGCCAACTCAATGCCAGGTCTGTAAGATACAGATTAGGTATATTATACAATAAAACACATTTCAGAACACTAATATTATATAACAAACAACATTCTTTTTTTTTCATAAACCAAAACTAAATATTCCTTGCTTTTATTTATATCATTTTCTTAAGTGACATAAAACCCCACTGGATAGAAAAAGCAAGACTCGGTTTTATTCTCTACCTGTGTGTGAGCTCGTAGTCCTTTAACATGAGATTTCATGACTATGGGTTAGAGGACTCTAGAAATCAATGCATAGATTTTTCATTTTAAGTTATGATTTTTCATTTTAAGTCATTTTCAAATTTGAAAATGACAGGTGGTTAAGGAACTGGATCCCTCATGACTGACTCCATGGTTTGAGTTCTGGATCCTGCAGCTTGAAATTTATGCCAGAGGCGCACATGTGTGCATGCCCAAAATCCTAAGAAGAGAATGAAGGAGAAAAGATTGCAGTGTCACCATGCCCCTGGGGAATGATTCTCACTTTCCCTGCCTCTGTGTCTCTTTCTTAAGTGTACACACCCTATGACAAAAAAAATCTTTAACGAAAACTTGAAAATGGCAATCACAGGGCCGGCAGGTGGCGTGGTGGTTGGGAGCGCTGCTCTACCACGTGGCTGACCGCACAGTCTGAGTCCCCACACCTGGCAGCTTGCTTTTCCACTTTCTCTCGCTTGCTCGCTCTCGCTCTCCCTCGCTGTCTCGCTCTCACTCTGTCCCTCTTTGGTCAAATTAAAATAAATAAAGATAAGGTTAAATTTTAAAAAAGAAATTAAAAAAAAAGACAATCACTTTGATTTATGAATCTAACCAGAGTTCTGTTTCAATCCTCATGATTATACTAAAGGTTAAATACTACTTTCTTATCTAAAAAAAAAAAAAAAGAAAGAAAAAAAACAAAAAACTCTGCCTACATTGAATCAAATTGTGATGTGACACATTCATAGTAAATCATCATTAACGACACTTGAACAACCTAAGAAAACACCATAGCCTAATAAACAGGATGGAGCCAATCTTCAGAGCACTACTTGGCCTCAGTCTCCTGCCATGACGGCCTCTAGGAGAATTCCTGAAACAGCAAGACCTTTTCCAGAGAATGGCATGATACAAATCTGATCTTTAGAAGAGATGTAACATTCCAACGATGAAATGTTTTGAGTAGTAAATGCCTTGCTCTAATTCTAAGTTTCAATGATTTCAAACAGAGAACTTTTAAAAGGGTTTTTTTTTTGTCTCTTAATAAAATTGTTTCTTTATTATCTTCTGAAATTTTCCATTCCTGCTTATCTCATAAGAATGTAGGAAGAGTCAGTAAGATAATATTTATAAAGATTTTAAGCTCCCTGGAAGAAAGGTGTTAAATATCCAGAGGTATTCATGTAGCCTATTAAAAAAAAAAAAAGGCAAAAAAGTTCTGAAGATCTGAAAAAAATCAATATACTTTGTTCTCTGGGTACAATGTCTTGACAAACCAAATAAATACCAGACTGAACTGAGGTCATAAGCATGATTGCAACTTAAAAGAATATCTAACTCTCTATGACAACAAGCTTAGAATTTTTAATGTCTTTACAAATACAACATATTTTAACTAATACATAGTATATTTACTCTCACGCAAATAAATAAGAGTATTACCCACAAATAGCATGTTTAGTAAACGCTAGCTTCTCACAATGCTGACTCGTGATTAAACCTAACATGTTTAATCTGTAATGTCAAAATAATTCATTTAAATGCATATTTAAAAAAAAAAAAAAGTCTTCAACCTTTTTTTCTGAGAAGAGAGGAAAACATAACACATCTCTTCGGAATTTACCTTGAATAATAAATTGTTCCATGTTCTCTTTGAAAGGTTGCATGTGCTCCTTTGAGGAGACCTGGTATACTTTCCCCGCTTCAACTTCACAGGCTGAAATTAGAGAGAGACATTGTTTAGAGCTTCATGCCATTAATGGAGCATTAAAACAATTTATAAAACGTATTAGCTCATGTTAACCATCTTAAAATTGTTCTACACATATTGTGGAAAAACCCAAATACTGACACACAAGAAGCCTATTATGATTAAGGCTTCCTTTTAGAGGAAAATTCTTCAGAATCTACTAATCCTAGTCCAATCACTTCCATTGGATCCCATGGGTAAGTTCTTTAACCTCTAGACCTCAGTGTATTCATCTGTAAAAAGAGCATGATACCAGAGCCTGCTTCACAGTGCAGTTATGGGAACCAAGTCTGTTAATAGATATAAAATGTTAGTGCCTGGCACATAATAAAGCAATATGTAACCATTTCTATCATAATTACTATCAACTGACTTCTAATACAATTTTATCCGTAATTAAAGTCCAAATTTCTGAAATAATAAACAGTGGTGGTAATGTTAGTATAGCAACAATAAGCATGACGTATCTATGGTTTGCCAGGTACTTTCTGTCGTCCCTAGTTGCCAGAGGACATATACATGCTCAGAGAGAGGGAAAGCGCCCCACCCCATGGGATGTGGTCATACTACAATCCTTTGTCACCCACATTCTTTGTCCCACCAGGATTTGGGGCAAGCATGCACATGTATCCAGCATATTTTTTAAGGCTCTGGCCAGGATTCGAACCTCATTTGAACTGAATGCTTAAAATAAGCCAGCTACCGAAAAGGAAATAACAGCCTAGATTTTGGAATAGAGCAAACAATTTAAATTCTAAAATTCAACCATTGAATATACCTCTTGGCCACTGATTTGGGTCTACTTATCTAACCTCTCTGGACCTTAGTTGCTTCATCTGACAGTGAGTTTAAAAAAAAAAAAAAAAATATATATATATATATATATATATATATATATATCTTTGGGGAGCTGCAGATGGTGCAATGGTTATGTCACTGGACTCTCACATGGTCGACTGCAGTTTGAGTCCCAGACCTGGTGGCTTGAAACTCTTGCTGGGTGTGTGTGTGTGTGTGTGTGTGTGTGCATGTGTGCATGTGTGTGTGTGTGTGTGTGTGTGCGTGCCCAAAATCCCAAGAAGAGAATGGAGAAGGGATTGCAGCATGGCCCTCCCTGGGGGGTGATGGTGATTTCTCACTTTCTAACTCTGTCTCTCTTTGTCTCTCTGTCAAGCACACACACTCTATAACAAAAATCCCTTTCAAACGTTAGTATGATGATTGGCCTAAATGTATGTAAAATGCCTGAATGTGAACTTCAGATACGTAAGTAGGTACACAAAAACACAGTAGCTATTGCTCCTGTTGTTCTGTAAGACCAGGTGGAGTTCAGTCTAGAAACTTGAAGATGAACTACAGTAGTTATTTACAAAGAAGTGTAGTGTGGTCCCCTGGGTGACCGGGTACAAACTTCCTCTGTGTCCATTCCAAGAAAGAGCGAAGCAGAATGCACACACGTTAAAGAGAGATTTTGTCACAGTGAACTCGTTCATCTGAAAAATGTCACGAGTATTCGAATCTCTCCAAGTCTTACTCATACTATCCACCCACTTGACATATAAGCTCTACTTCTGCTTATCCCATACCCAGTTTCTGGTTCAACTATCACCCCCACACCAAGAGGATCAAACTCCCCCCACCTTTCAACCTTCCATATCCCTTTTCTACAGAGTGTGTATGAATAGCAAAGGATAAAGGCAACACTTTGGGTAAAGATTTGGATCCAAATCTAGTTCTACTACTAACCCTGTGACCTTGGGCTAGTTTCTTCAATGATCTGAGTCCCAACTATTAGGTCGCCAGAAAAATCATCACCCATTTTTGCAAAGAAAAATACATTATGACTTTTCCAATGACCCAGTAGAACTTGAAGTGCCAGGCACTAGGCTGGCTATCAGGAAGGTTTCAAAAAATGACAGCCGTAAGTATGATCTCATTGCATTTATTTGCTTGTGTATCTTTGTCTGTGATTATAGTTCACATTCTTTGAAGTCAAGGGCTGTTTTATTCATCTTTGTGTGCCCAGTGTCCAAATTATAGTGGAAGCTCAAAGTCCTATTTTAACTAAGCTCATGATGAGGATTCGCCTACTCTAGATATTACATCTTCAGTGGTGGCCGACATAACGCCATGTAAAACTAATCCAAAGGACATCCAAACCCAAATCCAAATGGCCAAAGTGACTCATTATGATATGAAATCTGTACAATTCTTGTAGGTAGGTATTGCTTTATTTACTGTATTAAGAAGGAAGAGACTTAGATAATAATAAAAACAGAATGTCATGTTCTAAAGTTTATATATTTTTACATATGTATAATCCTCACATATATCCTCAAGCATGCTACATATGAATATTTTCAATCTGACAAGATCATACTTAAGGATTCAGGAGGTTTCTCTAGAATATGGGATCCTCATCTTCTCTTAACCCTATTCGTGATGTTGGACTACATATCTTCCTGGCTATTACTTATCATCTTCACAATTGGTATGTGACTGTGCAAATTTGTTAAAAATACCAAACACTACAATCTTACAAACTTGAAGGGTCATTTAGAAACATTATTAAAAACAGAACAAAGATAGAGTTCCTGGAAAACGTGCATTACAGTCAAATCCAAATACTGAAAAACATTTGTTAGGAGACTGTTGGCCTAACCAAGTAATTCCAATCATGTTGACTTTTGTTTAATTTAAAGACCATTCTAAGCCAAAAAGATTTTATATCGTGTTAAAGGGCTAATATTAGAAAGCATGCATTAGGGTTCCAAATACAAAGAAAAACCCAGCCAGAGGAAAGGAAGAACAACAACAACAAAAAATCTCTCAGATATTCAGCCTGGACAACGAGCTCCGATACACCAATGCTACCCATAGAGTGGCATGTTACAGGGCAGAGTAAATGCTATGTTGTCGCTGCTGGAATAAACCAGGCGCAGCACATGCCACTCCCTGAAATGAACCATGATCGTGACCAGGCTGGTGATTGCTTTCAGAAAACTGAAATATTGCTGCCATAATTTATACAAGTCTCCAAATTCAATCAGTGCTAATCAGTTAGACAATGGTTTTGTAAAAGCTTCCAGAGGTTTCATTGGCACCTACAAAGAAGCCATATAACAGAGACAGAAGAGAAGGAACAGGGCTGATTAGATCAGAACATTTTTTTTCTTCCAAAGCCAGATATTTTTCTACGTCATCCTGGTGTGTACACTAACCTGGGTTCAGGTTCAGGAGTGAGAAATCACACTACTACTTAGAGCAGATCAAGTGCTGAAAGAATGGGTCTTACATTTCTTCTCTAGGAATGACTCCTAGAAGAAAAAAGGCAGTACTGGCCTGCCAGGGTTGGAAATGCTATCTATGTCTCAATGAGGACCTATGCTGTGTGGCAGGTGGCACAGACTCAGCTGCTGGTTTCAGACTGAAAGCTCAAATACATTGTTGCCCTACAGTGCTCCTTCCCTCTGCCTCTCAACACTCATGTGGCTACAGTGATCCGGCACTGGAACAAGGACCAGGGAAAAGCCAATCTATCCATGTCACTGCTTGACAGCAAAAACAACAACAACAAACACAAACACACACACACACACACACACACACACACACACAAAACAAATAAACAAAAAACCTTACCATCAGTGAAAAGGCCATGTCTAACTTCACCACCTCTCACAGTATATATACTGACAAATACAAAAATCACACAGAGAAGGCACCATTTCAAGAAATATTCGGAGGTCAAAAGTAGCAGAGTTTGGAAATGAACTAAAATGTCAGTAGGTGGTCCTTCATGAAGAGGCAAATGTCAGGATCAACAGAGGCGTCTTTTCAGAATCTACCTGCCAAAGTTCCAACTAAAGCCATTTTGAAAAGTAATCTCTAAGGATAACACTCATAATGAAGTTTACACAGTATCCCAATATGCACTAATAAGTGGGGGAGAAACAGGATTCAAGCCTGGGTGTCTTGAGGACAGGGAAAGAAGGAAGGAAGCAAGCAGAAGGAGAGCAGCTTTCAGAGAAAGGAAACTGAATCTGGTTTTTAATACACTGGGCTTAAGACATCAGTGGCAGGGACCAGCAGTTAACGTAATGGCTATGTCGCTGGACTCCCACGTAGTCGACCGCAGTTCGAGTTCTGGACCCGGTGTCTTAAACTCACGCTGGGTGCGTGTGCGCGCGTGCCCAAGATCCCGAGAGGAGAATGGAGGAGAAGTGATTGCGGTATGGCCATCCCCCCTGGGGGGTGATTTCTCGCTTTCTGTCTCTCTGTCTCTGTCTGTCTGGCGAGCGCACGTGCCCTATAGCAAAAAACCTCTCCAAAAAAAGAAAAAAGAAAAAAAAAAAAGACATCAGTGGCACATCCAGGCGTAGATTCTAAACAGCTGGAAGTAGGAGCTTGCAGATCAGATGATGACGGAAACTCTGACTGTGAGTAAGATCGCTTGAGGAAAGCATCAGTAAGCCCGACTGCACACCAAGAAAACAATATTACCTATATGGACCATTCTATCTGAAAGATGGGCTTCCGAAAAATCTGATCCCCAACAATTAATGTCTATGGATTACTTGCAAAATAGTTTCTTCTCAAATAAATATAATGAAAGAGGACAGAGATACCACACACATACAAATTCCATAATACCTTAGCTTCAACATGGCACACTTAGCATTGTTATAAACTGCATTCATTCTGAATTCACTAGCTTCTTTCTCAAAACAAAGCTAAACAGAATTAAATGGTCTGATAAGTATATTCTTCACAGTGGTACCCTTCAAAAGAAGAGACATTCAGGGACCAACAGTTAGCGTGATGGCTATGTCGCTGGACTCCCACGTAGTCGACCGCTGTTCGAGTCCCGGACCCGGTGGTTTAAACTCACGCCGGGTGCGTGTGTGTGCGTGCCCAAGATCCCAAGAGGAGAACGGAGGAGAAGGGATTGCGGTGTGGCCATCCCCCCTGGGGGCTGATTTCTTGCTTTCTGTCTCTCTGTTTCTCTCTGTCTGTCTGGCGAGCGCATGCGCCCTATAGCAAAAACCTCTCAAAAAAAAAAAAAAAAAAAAAAAGATTTAAAAAAAAAAAGAAGAGACGTTCAAAGTTAACTGTATTTCAAACTGAAATAAATGAAAGAGCAATATAGTAATGTGTTTTCGTTTGGTTGTTTAAATAATCATGTCTATAAGAGAACGTTCAACTCTTTTGTCCACTTCCATATACAAGTGATTATGTTTTTGAACACTATCTCCATGAGCAAATCAACCTCTCACTTACAGATAGGTAAAACAGACCAATCACACCTCAAGTTCTTCCTCGGTAGCACTGTAACACGAAGAACAACAGAAACTCCCTCTAAGGATTTATCCTGAAAAGGATAAATACATGAATACGTGGTATCTTCAGAAAGTTTAAGGACAATACATATTATGAAAAATAACTATGCATAGATTGCAACATTTTTGCATCAAAATTATTTTGATATTTCCACCAATTTTCTGAAGTTCCCTCATATATTAAAAGCACCTACTGTGTGTTGATACAGTGGAGGACCTGGCTGGACAAGACGATCAAGCATGGAGAACACCAAGGGCTATGTAAGTTTTAACCATTATTATTGCTGTTGTTAATGTTACTGTCAGCAGCAACAATGGCAGACAGGAAAGCAATATATCCTAGGAGCCAAGAGCATGGACCTGAAGACCCTGAGAATCGATCTGCTGCATGATTCTTCCTTTTACGAGCTGCATGTACCAGCTGGCCAAGTACACAGCCTCTCTGCGCCTCAGTTTCTTCCCCTGAAATATGGGGCTAATAATAGGGCCTGATTTACTGGGTTGTGAAGAACAAGAGTTTTAATGAAGCTAAAGCATACAGCACAGAGCATCACAACAGTAAGGGGAATATATGTGCATGTACCATTACAACTACCACACTACTGACACCACCACACACCACCAGGACTAATGGATAATGAATATTTATCAAAGATGAACAGTACTGTCACTGAGGCTAGTGCTGGCTCTTAATATCACTGGCAGGTGCCTGGTGTCATATTGGCAGCCCTCCAAAATGTCATTAAATGATGGCTGAAAGAGTGATTGCTGGCATTTATGACTAGCTTAGAAATCTGCATCTCCTTGAGAATTTCTGGAGTGGGACTATCACTAAAAATTGCTAATATCATCCAGTTCTGCTATGGAACTGACGCCAGAACTGGAACAAGGAGGTGACACAGCAGTCATCTACATAAGGGAGTGCAGCTAACGCCACGCACAACCATGTCACAATAACCAACATGTGACAACTAAAACAGGTACCACGGAGGCTGCCACTTGCTTCAGGAGCAATATCTTGCTAATAGGTCCTCCTGGGGTAAAACACTAGTTATGAATTTAAAAATATTTAATAATAAAGCATATTCTTCCCAGAAGCAAAACTCTTCTTGTGTGTATAAGGCAATATTTTGCCCAGTGCTTAAGACATCAAAATTCAAGACAGATCATCTCTAGACAAAGATATTTTCTACTTTGGGTCTATTAGCAGATATTTTCAAAAAGATATCAATACATTTAAAGCAAAGCAGGGATCAGCAGGTGGCAAGGTAGTTAAGGCGCTGGACACTCCCACATAGCTGACCACGGTTCAAGCCCCAGACCTGGCAGCTTGCTTTCTCGCTTTCTCTCTCTCTCATCAAATTAAAATAAAATGAATAAATAAATAATTTTTTTTAAAAAAGGAAAGCATTTAGGCATAAAAGCCTTGTCACTTTGAGTTTCTTAAATTCACAGGACAGACAAAGGGGTAGATATGGAATGAATCATATAAAAGAAAGAAGAGCAATATACACGTTGGAGAGGAAAACAGTAAGAAGAAATGGGAACATTATGAAGTATTCGAAATGCAGAGTGAGTTACTGAAACACTTACAGAGGCACCACTGAGTCTCTTATTCAAAGGAACAATAAGTGTCAGAAAAACAAATGAAATGAAGTCAAGGATTTATTAGGGAATTTATGGATTTGAGGAAGTTTTAAAGTCTACTAAATATATCTCAAAAGAACAAAAGAACAGTAACTCAGACTTACACATTTAAAACTACTCTAGAAATTCAAAGCATTTTATCAACATGAGTCAAATAATCTCTAACATACTCCTGTAGGGTAAGGAAAGTGATCACATACACTTAAGATGCATGGATTTATAACTCGTATCTCTAGTATCTCTAGGCATTATTTAATATTGCTTAAAATTCTATTAACTTAGATCAAGAAATTGAAGGTAGTTTTATAAAGTCAAAGAGAGATGCAAACACACACCATGGTCATGAAACCAGGCTTTGGAAGTGCTGGAACTGTTTTGCACTGCTCTCTATTAGCTGCTACCCAGAGACTTGACAAGTGCTGTCATCTCTCCAACCTCGGTTTCCTCATCTGCAACATGTGGCCTCTGTCATCATTCTGGTAGCAACTCAGTTCACGTGAACCAGTATTCTTGTTCCACCTTTATTAATTACATATGGCACCAGCTTCTGCAAAATTTCGACTTTTAGAACATGGAAGAATTTTAGATGTTCTTGAAAATCTATAGGGCTTATTAGGAGTCATGAATTTCAACAGACATACACACAAAGTTGTACATTGTATGGCACAAAGAAGGTTTCAAAGGCCGGACTAGTGACCCTAGTATTATGAGATAACCAAGTTAAAAAGTCAGCTATTATCAGAAATAAACAAGTTGTGGGGATGAACTGAAATGTGCTCCTTGTGTACATGAAACACCTTTCTACTACACTAGATGTTAGTCAGAATCTTTTCTTTTTTTCTTAGTAAGCTTTGTTTTAATGGGACTCAAAATTCTGTGAAAGATATTTGGTCAAGTTGTTTCCATTAAAAAGTATTGATTTTTAAAAGTAATAACTTAAAACAGCCACGCACACACATGCATATACACAAAAAATGGTCCATGAAACATTTTCTTTTCTCCTGAAAGTTTTGCAATGCATTGCTATCATTAACCAATCTTTTATTATAGGATAGTCAGAAAAGTCCATGACATACTTTTTCTATGCAAAAATGTGTCATGACTTTTCCAACGAACCAATGTTCACTTAAACGGCCAACTGAGACGAATGGTTCTGAGATTTTTCTCCCCTCCTCCCATGAAGACTAGGGCGACAAGAATTATGGATATTCATTTAGCCTTCTGAGCTTTCTGGGCAGACTTGGTGACCTTGTCAGCTCCAGCAGCCTTCTCGTCCACGGCTTCGACACCTACGGCAACTCTCTGTCTCAAATCACAAACAGCAAAATGACTCAAAGGAGAATAGTCAGAGAAGCTCTCAACACAGCTCTTGCAAGGACCCATATCAACAGAATCTTTCAAACATCCCGTTCTGATTTTTTTTTCTACTCAAGTTTTGGAAATAAATGTAATGGGGCCATTAGGTGGTGTGGTGGTTAAGGTGCTGGACTCCCACGTGACCGGTTCGAGTCCTGGATCTGGCAGCTTATTTTCTCATTCTCTTTCTCTCTCTCTTTATGTCTCTTTTTGGTGATCACATGTGCCCTATAGCAAATTTTAAAATAATAATAATAAATAAAATTCAATAAATAAATAATTTTTAAAAAGAAATGAATGCAATCATGTGTGAGGCTATATAGAGGCAACAAGGAAGGAACTAAAGTGGGACAACACCATAAAGAAATGTTTGCTGTGAGAAGAGAAGGGTTCAGTATCCAAAATAGTACATCTCCAAAAGTTATAAATCTCTTCCATGTTGGGCCAGCCAGTGGTAAGTGGTTAAGAGGCTGAATCTCACATAGCTGATTACACAGTTTGAGTCCCAGACCCAGAGGCTTGGAAAACACTCTAGGTGTGTGTGTGTGTGTGCGTGTGTGTATGCACATGCGCATGCACACATGCCCAGAATCCCAAGAGGAGAATGGAGAAGGGATTGCGGTGTAGTCATTATCCATGGGGAGTTCTCTCTCTCTTTCTCTCTCTCTCTCATACATACACACACACACACACACACACACACACACACGTCTCTCTCTCTCTCTCAGGAGAGCACACACTCAGAAAAAAATTTGGAAAAAGAGAAATCATCTCTCAGTCTGGGACTGGTGCTGGAGCTTGGCCAGCCATCTGGTTCCTCTGCCATCTGGCTTTCTGAAAGGTTTCACCAATGAAGGGTAAGAGAGGAAAAACCAGGGGGAGGGGAGGAGGAGGAAGAAGAGGGAAGAAAGGTATCTGAAGGGATTTGCTAGACTCGTGATCACTGCCCTCAAACACCTCTTCTCTCCAACACCAGCGGGTGGTCCAGTGCCTGGCTCGTTTCCACACACTCAAGTAGAACATCATGGCACCACTCAGAATCCTACTGCAGCCAGGCCGGACCTTCTACCCTCCACACTCCCCAGTCAGAGCTCAATAGGGCCCCACCTCTGAGTTCATTAATGCCAGCTCTGGGAGATCTCCCCTCTGAGGTCCCCAGTCCCAGTGCTGCAGGGCACCCCTCCCTCCAAGTACCTCAGGCACCATTTTTAGCAGCAGAATCCTGCCCTCTGAGTCTGAATCCGTAGCCCACACAATGCTCCCTCTAAGGGTCTGGGTGCTTTGCTAAACACCCTCCTCACTTTGTTCCTAGCTCTAAGGAGGGTAGCCATTTCCTCTATTTACCTTAGCATTCTCTTTTGGGGTTTTAAATTCTTCAGCCTGTGTTAACTTAATTATCCATGTTAACACAGGCTGAAGAATTTAAAAAGCAAAATTAAAATAATTTCTACTAAAATAATAAGCGCGGTGTTTGTTTTCCTGACGTCACTTCAAATTAGCAGAAGCAGTGACCAGATTAATGAGTTATGTTCCTCTAAGTACAGCTTCCTGGCACTGTAGTTCATTTTATTTTTACTATTTGCATATAAATAATATCTGTTTCAACTATTAAAAACAAGAAAACATGCCAGGTTTTCAGATTTTTTTTTACCAATAGAGGTTTTATATTATTAGCACCATCCATCTACAAACACAAAGTCTTCTTAAATACAGCTTCTTCTTTTAATCAAAGTTCTTAAATTATTTAATTATGTGAATTTTTGAATTTGTTAAGTTATATTATTTCTTCATAAAGAATAGAAAAGGTTAACAAATCATACATTTTAAATTGGGGGGGGCGGGAGGCTCGAGACCTGTTGATGGTGTAATGGACTCCCGCATAGTCAACCGCAGATCGAGTCCCAGACCCGGCAGCTTAAAAAAAAGCTCACACCCGGCGCACGTGCGTGCATGTCCAAAATCTCAAGAGAAGAATGGAGGAGAAGGGATTGCAGCTTACCCTCCTCTCAGGGGCAGGGAGGCTCTGACTTTCTGTCTCTCTGGAGAGTGCACACGCCCTATAGCAAAATCTCTCTCTAAAAAAAAATTGGGGGGAGGCCTAGATGACTGCATTTCAATTCTAATTCAAACAAATTTCTGGGTGGTTGGCTATTTTTCTTTCTTCTTAATGATTAAAGATATACTACATCTAAAAGTACATGTATAATATGTATGTAAACTGTAAAAAATAAATTAATATACTTTATTTCCAACTTAATAAAGAGAACCAATATTCTGGAAGTCTCTGGTATATTCCCCTATGTCTCTCTTTCAGCTCCAGCAGTAACGACGACTTTCAATTTTGTTTTTCTTATCCTCTTGCTATCCCTAAATAAGTGATTATTCATATGTAATTGTGTATATATATAACATATATATTATATATAATTACATATAATAAAGTAAGATATATAAATGCAAACATCTCACATATATAAATACATGCACGTACATACATGTTGTGTTTTATATATGTTTGAATTTTTTTTTTTGAGAGGTTTTTGCTATAGGGCACGTGTGCTCACCAGAAAGACAGAGAGAGACAGAGAGACAGAAAATGAGAAATCACCCCCCAGGGGGGATGGCCACGCTGCAATCTCTTCTCCTCCATTCTCCTCTCGGGATCTTGGGCATGCACGCACATGCGCCCAGCGTGAGTTTAAGCCACCGGGTCCGGGACTCGAACTGTGGTCAACTACATGGGAGTCCAGCAACATAGTCCTTACACTAACTGCTGGTCCCTATGTTTGAACTTTTTTTTTTTTTTTTATTATCATCATATTCTTCTTTATATTACATTGAATTACATATAACTTTACAGTGTATTACATTGCTTTTTCAAAAGGGAATGCCATGCATGTCAGTCAGTACAGAGACATTAATCTCCCCACTTTAACATTCAGTATCTTTTCTATGTTTTCCCCAATCATCATTATTATTATTCTAATTATTTATTAAAACAGTCAATTGCTATTTCTCATTTTGCTTGTACAAATACTTTGCCTATCATGAAATACTTCTCAGACAAATCCAGTTGAGAATACTATACATGTCAACATCAACAGTTAATAAGCCATATCTGTTTCTCACTAATGTCCTGCCTATCTATTGTTCACTTGTTATCTTTCTCTATTCTCTTCTTGCCGGGGACCAGCCTCGGCGGGGGTGGGTTATCTCGACGGAGGCGGCGCAGGTGAACAGAAGACACAGGCCTCGGTGCCTTTTTAGGCACATTCTATGCCGGACACCCCTCAAAGATCGCTCTCTGAGGAGTGACAACTGCTAGGAATCATTGTGCCTTTTTATTGAAAATGTGTTACATGCAAGTAAAGGGAGAGGGGCTACGTGTTTTAATTATCAGCTCATAAAGTTTTTAACAATAGGGAACATAGATTCTATTCAGGGTTGGATTAAGGGTGGGTCTCGTGCAGTTCAGGGTTGGATTAAGGGTGGGTCTCGTGCAGTTCTGCATTTGTAGGTGGGTCTCCATGGAATTGTAGGTGGGTCTATAGAATGCAGTTTGGGGAAGGTGGTTCCGGTAAGCAGAGATGATTATCAGCTGATGTGGCACAGCAGCCATTTTGTGATTACCAGGAATGGCTCTGAGAAAAGAAAATCTCAAGAATAGATATTAGTTCCTATGGATCTTAATAAAGAATGATACTTACATAGTTTTATGTGGATCTAAAACTTGATTTGAGGAGTCCTAAAATATTTATCTATTTTGCTTGGTGAGGGCGGAGGTGTCCTGGGCCAGTTTTGGCCTAATCCTATTTTAAGTAAAGAAAGGATTAAGTTTACCTTAAATGTATTTTGAAGGGCCTTCCAAAGGTCAAGATTATTTTTGCCTAGATAGAACTTCAGCCCACCCACTACTGTGACCATGGAGATAAAGCATTGTAATTAATAGTAGGTGATTATAGCAAAGGGGAGCGGTCGGGGGAGTTCCTGGAAAATTTTATCATATACTCAGGATGTATAAGAGAGCTATGTAATTCTTTTATAGTAGTAAATTGGGGAGTCAGAGGGGGGTCGATTCCCAGCAAGGCTACCAGTTTTTTGGAGCAGATAGCAAGCAGCCTTGCTGACATGCTAATTGACCCAAGCTTTGTTCCAAGGTCAGGGGGTGCACAACAGTGGCTTTGCCAGCATATTGACCTGACCGGAAGCGGAGCTCAAAGGTCTGGGGGCTCAGACAGATCCTGGGGCCTTGCCGGGTCGGACTCCTCCATCTTCTCTTCACTTCCCCCATTCCACACTGTCCTATTCTCGTTAAGTACCTTCACTGCTTTTATGTCCTCCAATTTTTTGCTCTCTATTATAGAGTGCTGATAGTCGGTATATATTGAGTGGATACATACAATATCTTTCTTTCATAGCCTGGCTTACTTCACTCAGCAATATATCCTCCGTATCTGACCACTTTCTATCAAATTCCAGGGTCTTGTTATTTTTTATGGCTGAGTAGTATTCCATAGAGTATATATACCACACTTTTCCAATCCATTCATCAGTTTGTGGACATTTAGGTTGGTTCCATGTCTTGGCAATTGTGAATAATGCTGCAATAAACATTGATGTGCAAGCACTTTTCTGACTGAGCGTTCTCCTGTCTTTTGGGTAAATACCCAGAAGTGGGATTGCTGATCAAATGGTAGTTCTATTTGTAGATCTTTGAGGAACCTCCATATTGTTCTCCACAGTGGTTGAACTAGTTTACATTCCCACCAACAGTGTAGGAGGGTTCCCTTTTCACCACATCCCCGCCAACACTTATCACTTTTTATATTCTTAATCTTTGCCATTCTGACAGGGGTTAGGTGGTATCTCATTGTAGTTTTTATCTGCATCTCCCTTATGATGAGGGATGTTGAGCATTTTCTCATATGCTTTTTGGCTGTTCGTATGTCTTCCTTAGAGAGACTTTTGTTCAGCTCATTTTCCCATCTTTTAATTGGGTTCATCACTTTTTTTCGCATAAGGCACTTGAGTTCCCTATGTATTCTGGTTATCAGTCCCTTGTCTGAGGCATATTTAACAAAAATATTTTCCCATTCTGAGGGTTGTCGGTTCACACTTGTTTGGAGGAGTCCGACCCAGCGAGGCCCCAGGATCTGTCTGAGCCCCCCAGACCTTTGAGCTCCTTCAGGTCAAGATCAATATGCTGGCAAAGCCACTGTTGTGCACCCCCTGACCTTGGAACAAAGCTTGGGTCAATTAGCATGTCAGCAAGGTTGCTTGCTATTTGCTCCAGAAAACTGGTAGCCTTGCTGGGAAGCGACCCCCCTCTGACTCCCCAATTTACTACTATAAAAGAATCGCATAGCTCTCTTATACATCCTGAGTATATGATAAAATTTTCCAGGAACTCCCCCCCCCCCCCCCGACCGCTCCCCTTTGCTATAATCACCTACTATTAATTACAATGCTTTATTTCCATGATCACAGTAGAGGGTGGGCTGAAGTTCTATCTAGGCAGAAATAATCTTGACCTTTGG
This sequence comes from Tupaia tana, assembly GCA_026018925.1. NCBI lineage: Eukaryota > Metazoa > Chordata > Mammalia > Scandentia > Tupaiidae > Tupaia > Tupaia tana. The sequence continues at coordinate 124,818,803 of JAKSZU010000007.1, read as the reverse complement.
AAGGCCCTTTAAAATACATTTAAGGTAAACTTAATCCTTTCTTTACTTAAAATAGGATTAGGCCAAAACTGGCCCAGGACACCTCCACCCTCACCAAGCGAAATAGATAAATATTTTAGGACTCCTCAAATCAAGTTTTAGATCCCTATAAAACTATGTAAGTATCATTCTTTATTAAGATCCAGAGGAACTAATATCTATTCTTGAAATTTTCTTTTCTCAGAGCCATTCCTGGTAATTACAAAATGGTTGCTGCACCGCATCAGCTGATAATCATCTTTGCTTACCGGAACCGCCTTCCCAAAACTACATTCTATGGAGATCTACCTACAATTCCATGGAGACCCACCTACAAATGCGGAACTGCACGAGACCCACCCTTAATCCAATCCTGAACTGCACTAGACCCACCCTTAATCCAACCCTGAATAGAATTTATGTTCCCTATTGTTAAAAACTTTATGAGCTGATAATTGAAAGCACGCAGCCCCTCTCCCATTTACTTGCATGTAACACATTTTCAATAAAAAGGCACGATGATTCCTAGCAGTTGTCACTCCCCAGAGAGCGATCTCTGGGGGGTGTCCGGCATAGGACGTGCGTGAAAAGGCATCGAGGCCTGTGTCTTCTGTTCACCTGCGCCGCCCCCCGTCGAGATAACCCACCCCCGCTGAGGCTGGTCCCCGGCACTTGTTACTGTGTCCTTTGCTGTGCAGAAACTTCTTAATCTAATATAGTCCCACTTGTCTATTTTAGGGATTATTGCCTGTGCTTTGGGAGTCTTATTTAAGAGGTCTTTGCCTACTCCAATGTCCCCCAGAGTTTCCCCAGCATTTTCCACCAGTAGTTTTATTGTTTGAGGTCTTAGGTTCAGATCTTTGATCCATTTTGAGTTGACTGTTGTTAATGGTGAAAGATGGGGATTCAGTTTGATCTTTCTGCAGGTGGATACCCAGTTTTTCCAGCACCAATTACTAAAGATGTTTTCCTTTTCCCAATGGATTGACTGATATCCTTTGTCAAAGATCAGTTGGCTGTAAGCTTTGGGGGTTATTTCTGGGGTCTCTATTCTCTTCCATTGGTCCACTTGTCTGTTTTTATGCCAATACCATGCTGTTTTGATGACCACAGCTTTATAGTATATCTTGGGATCAGGGAGTGATATGCCTCCTACTCCATTCTTCTTGCGCAGGATTGCTTTTGCAATACGAGGTCTTTTATGGTTCCAGACAAATTCTATGATTGCCTTTTCTAGATCTCTGAAGAATATCTCTGGTATTTTGATTGGAATTGCATTAAACATGTAGATTAATTTGGGTAGAATTGCCATTTTGATTATGTTAATTCTTCCAATCCAGGAGCATGGGATGTCCTTCCACATTTTTATGTCACTTTCAATGTCTCTTTTAAGATTTTCGTAGTTTTCTTTATAAAGGTCTTTGACTTTCTTAGTTAGGTTTATCCCTAGGTATCTTATACACCTTGTGGCTACAGTGAAAGGGATTCCTTTCTTCAGCTCTGCTTCGTTCAACTTGTTGTTCATAAATAGAAATGCTATAGATTTTTGGATATTAATTTTGTATCCTGCCACCTTACTGTATTCACTTATTACTTCAAGCAGTTTTTTCATGGATACCTTTGGGTCTTCTAAGTATACCATCATGTCATCTGCAAATAAAGATATTTTCAATTCTTCTTTGCCTATTCGAATGCCTTTAATATTATTCTCTTCTCTGATTGCAATAGCTAAGACTTCCAGTACTATATTAAAGAGCAGTGGAGAAAGTGGGCAGCCTTGCCTAGTACCTGTTTTCAGAGGAAAAGCTTTCAGCTTTTCCCCATTCAGTATAATGTTAGCTGTAGGTTTTTCATAGATTGCTTTTATTGTGTTCAGAAATGACCCTTCTATACCAATCTTACTGAGAGTCTTAATCATAAAAGGATGTTGTATTTTATCAAATGCTTTCTCCGCATCAATTGAGATGATCATATGGTTTTTATCTTTCTTTCTGTTAATGTGGTGTATTACATTTATGGTCTTGCGTATATTAAACCATCCTTGCATCCCTGGTATAAAGCCTACCTGATCGTGATGAATGATCTTTGTTATATGTTGTTGGATACGATTTGCGAGTATCTTGTTGAGAATTTTCGCATCTATATTCATCAATGATATCGGTCTGTAGTTTTCCATTTTTGTCATATCTTTATCTGTTTTGGGGATGAGGATGATGGAGGCTTCATAAAATGAATTTGGAAGGTTTCCTTCCTTTTGAATCTTTAGAAATAATTTTAGTAGGATAGGGGTTAACTCTTCCTTAAAAGTTTTGTAGAATTCACAAGTGAAGCCATCTGGGCCTGGGCTTTTCTTTGTTGGGAGATTATTTATTACTGATTCAATCTCCTGGCTTGTTATGGGTCTATTCAGGTCCTCTATGTCTTCCTGATCCAATCTTGGTAGATTATATGCATCCAGGAATTTGTCCATCTCCTCCAGGTTATCTTGTTTGTTGGCGTAAAGTTGCTCATAGTATCCTCTAATGATATTTTGTATTTCTGCTATGTCTGTTGTAATATTGCCTGTTTCATCACATATTTGATTGATCTGGTTTCTTTCTTTCTTCTTCTTAATCAGTCTAGCCAATGGTGTGTCGATCTTGTTAATCTTTTCAAAGAACCAGCTTTTGCTTTCATTTATTTTCTGTATGGTTCGTTTATTTTCTATTTCATTTATTTCTGCTCGAACCTTTATTATTTCTTTTTGCCTGGCATTTTGGGGGTTTGTTTGTTGTTGTTTTTCCAATTCTCTGAGGCATGATGATAAGTTATCTACTTGCCATCTTTCTATCCTTTTCTTATGTGCACTAATTGCTATGAATTTCCCTCTTATGACTGCTCTTGCTGTGTCCCATAGATTCTGGACACTTGTGTACTCATTATCATTAGTTTCCATAAATTTTTTTTTATTTCAGCCTTAATTTCTTCAGTAGTGAAGAAGTCATTCAGAAGTAGGTTGTTCAGTCTCCATGTGTTCGTGTATCTTCGGGGTTGTGTCTTGAAATTAATCTTGAGTTTAATTCCATCATGGTCAGAGAAGATGCTGGGTACAGTTTCTATGCCTTTGAATCTATAAAGGCTTGATTTGTGTCCTAATATATGATCTATCTTTGAAAAGGTCCCATGTCGGGGTGAGAAAAATGTATATGTTGTGGATGTAGGGTGGAAAGTTCTATAGATATCTGTCAAGCCCATTCCATTTATAGTATCATTTAAGTCCTGTATCTCTCTATTTATTTTCTGTCTAGAAGATCTGTCTATAGGAGATAATGGGGTGTTGAGATCTCCAACAATTATAGTATTTCTCCCTATTTCTCCTTTTAGCTCCAGCAGTCTTTCCTTCACATATTTAGGTGCACTTGAGTTGGGTGCATAGATATTTATAAGGGTTATGTCTTCTTGCTGGACTACCCCATTTACTATTATATAATGCCCTTCTTTGTCTCTTCTTGCAGTCTTTGTCTTGAAATCTATTTTGTCTGAGATCAATATCGCTACTCCAGCCTTTTTTTTGATTTCCATTTGCATGGAGTATCTTTTTCCAGCCCTTGACTGTTAGTCTATGTATGTCTTTATCCATAAGGTGCATTTCTTGTAGGCAACAGATAGAGGGTTTCTGTTTTCTTATCCATTCAGCCAGTCTATGTCTCTTAACTGGAGAATTTAATCCATTGACATTCAATGTAATTATTGATATTTCCATACCTGATCCTATCATTAAGTGAGCCATTATCTTGATTGCTTTTTGTTCTCGTATAACTGTCTCTGATTTTTAGCTTTCCTGGTATAATACTCCCTTCAGAACTTCTTGAAGAGCTGGTCTGGAGTTGGTAAATTCCTTCAAATTTTGTTTATTCGAGAATGTTTTTATCTTTTTTTCCCATATGAAAGATAATTTTGCCGGGTATAGTATTCTTGGTTGAAATTGTTTTTCACTCAACACTTTTACTATGCTTCCCCATTCTTTCCTTTCCTGCATTGTTTCGGCCGAGAGATCCGATGTTAGCCTGATGGGGTGACCTTTGTAAGTAACCTGGCGTTTCCCTCTTGCCAACTTTAGTATCTTGTCTTTATCTGTTGTTTTTGCCAGTCTGGCTATAATGTGCCTTGGAGAAGATCTTCTTGGGTTGATTCTACCCGGGGTCCTATGTATTTCCTGGGTCTGGATACTTGAATGCCTTTCTAGATTTGGAAAGTTTTCTTCCAGGATCTCATGGAATAAATTATCTAGGCCCTTATTATTTTCTTCCTCTTCTGGAATACCAATTATCCGGATGTTGGGGCGTTTAATAGTATCCAGTATTCCTCGTATATTATCCTCATTTTTCATGGTTGTTTTCTCAATCTTCTTGATACTTTTTTCTAGGTCAGATGTTTTGTCTTCTACGTTGGAGATTCGATCTTCTGCCTGGTCTAACCTACTTTTAATACTTTCAAGGGAGGTTTTGATTTCCTGTATCACATTCTTCAATCCTAATAGTTCCATCTGGTTCTTGTTTAAGGTATCCATTTCTTCTTTCAAGTCATTGAAGGACTTCCTCATCTCCTGGAGCTCCTTGTCTCTTTTCTCTTCCATCTCAGTTAGTTTGGTCACTACAAATAATCTGAATTCCTTATCAGACATGTCCACGACGTCCATTGTATTGACTGTGGGTGGTGTAGCTTTGATGATTTCCCTTGGGGGAGAGGCCTTTTCTTGGTTGCTCATATTTCTTGAGCCTCTGCGATTGTTCCTAGTCATCAGGTAATCTATATGTTTCTTCCTAACTGATTGTTAAAAGTTGTACAGGCTTAGAAAATTGATGATTTCCCTTATGGTTGGCCTACCTGTTGCTCACAATTACCATTAACTGTTGCCACTACCCTGGATGGCCCAAAGTCCTCACCGTCTCTAAGGAGAGGTGAGCCTTCAATTGAGTAAGCAACACCCCAAAAGCAAAGAAAAACAGAATGAAAAATGGAAATCGCGCAGCGCGCTTGCGCGCCACGCGCTATTCAAATCACTACAATTCAAAGAGTCCAAAGACTAGTGGGAAAGGGTCAGAAGATGAGTGACAAGACCAGGTTGGTTGGGCCTGCAGCCTGAGTCGGCCTGGAGCCCGGAACTGCTGGCCGGCTTGATCCGGGTTGCGGGTGGGGTGGGGTGGGAGTTCGCCTTAAAGTCCCAGACAACCAACCTGGGGTCCAAGGAGGAGAAACGGTGGGGATGCGTGGAGATTCAGAAGGGTTGGGCCTGCAGCCTGAGTCCGCCTGGAGCCCGGAACTGCTGGCCGGATTGATCCGGGTTGCGGGTGGGGTGGGGTGGGGTGGGAGTTTGCCTTAAAGTCCCGGACAACCAACCTGGGGTCCAAGGAGGAGAAACGGTGGGGATGCGTGGAGATTCAGAAGGGTTGGGCCTGCAGCCTGATTCCGCCTGGAGCCCGGAACTGCTGGCCGGCTTGATCTGTTTGAACTTTTTTTAAGGTTCCTGCCATAGGGTGTGTGTGCTTGCCAGAGAGAAAGAGACAATGAGAAGAAAAGTGAAAAACCACCTCCCAGGGTGGATGGCCTTGCTACAATCTCTTTTCCTCCATTCTCCTCAGGATTTCACATACACATTCACACATACCTGGCCTGAGTTTCAAGCCACTGGATCTGGGATTCAAACTGCAGTCAGCCAAGTGGGAGTCCAGGGCCTTAATCAGTCGGCCACCTGCTGGCCCCTATATGTTTGAACTTTAAAAACTGAAATTATATTGTTGTACATTTCGTACACCTTGCTTTCTCTCAAAATTGTGTTAATAAGATTTACCAATTTATAATGTGGGTAAATTAGTTCTGTTTCACTGTTCAACATATGGTGTCTAAAATTGTAATTTACTCAGCTATTACTTTCTTGAAAAACATCTGAGGAGTTTTGGTGCTGCTGCTATAAATATGAACACAGTTACCCATTTCTTCTGGTTACCACACACTGTAGTATATATCTAGGGGCCAACTGCTGGGTCAGAGAGTATAGACATTTTAGATTTAACGACACATTGCCTGATAGTTTCCCAAGAGATTGCATCAGTTGACATATTTCTATCATTAGCAAAAGAGTTTTCACTGATTCACATCTTTGCCAATATTTCACATTCTCTGACTTACAAGATTTTTTAAAAGAATGCTAGTCAGTAGTATTTCCCAAGATGAACTCTTCAGTGTAACTGAAAGTCACTGACACTTGCAACATACTGTCAGGCCCCTTGGCCAATCACTGTTTTTGTAGCTATCAAGGTACCTTTCTCAGAGTTCTCCTACAGGCTGAGTTCATCAGACAGTATCACTGAGGAAATGGATTCATTTCTGCTCAGTGATTCAGATTAGCCAAGACTCATGGATGAGCAAGAGTTTGCCAACTGGAAATGGGAAAAGAAATGACTCCAGGACTGCAGTTGTAAAGAATGAAATATGCTCATAAAGACTGTCATAAATGACTATAATCCCATGGGGACTGTGCACCACATGTGTGAAGACCGTGCTTCCGTGTAATCATTTGCTTATACTGAATCCCTGTACAAAACAGAATCTTGTGGCTTTGAATTCATTTAAGTTGACTATCACATAAAAAGAAAAACATCTTTGCAAAGTACACACTGTAAAATAATCACAGATAATTTATAAAATAAAATATATCTTCACTTGTAATGTGAGGGAACTAGTCACCTTTAATTAGCTATGGTTTTCATAAGGCAGCCACATCAGAAACACAAACAATCAGTAAAAAGGAGGAAGTATGACTTCACTATTATTTTCTGATATGAATAAATGGCATCTAATCTTAGAATGATTAACCAATGATTTGGTTTTCTTATTAGCTCTCACTTCCACTACCAAGACTATCACTGAAAGTAAAGATGATTCAAGAGATTAACAGCACGAAAACTCAAATGAAACCTGAAAAATATTTATTTGAATTGAGTACATATGCATGGTGGTGCTGAGGAGAGGATAAAGAGAAGCTTATCAATTTTGGAAAAAATATTACAAGTGAAAACATTTCTTTCAAAGTTTATAGAAAGAAATGTAACCATCTCAGGACCAGCAGTTAGCATAATGGCTATGTCACTGAACTCCATGTAGCCGACCGCAGTTAGAGTCCTGGACCTGGTGGCTTAAACTCATGCCGGGCGCGTGTGCGTGCGTGCCCAAGATCCCGAGAGGAGAATGGAGAGGAAGGGATTGTGGCATGGCCATCCTCCCGGGGGGTTATTTTTCACTTTCTGTCTGTCTCTCTCTGTCTTTCTGGTGAGCGACATGTCCTATAGCAAAAACCTCTCCAAAAAAAGAAATGTAACCATCTCAAATAGCACAATATTATGATAACCTACTTCTGTTTAGTTGATGGAAATTATGGAATGATATAATTTTATTAAGAACCACTTATGGGGCCATCAGATGGCATAATGGTTATGTTGCTGGACTCCCACGTAGTCGGCTGTGGTATGAGTCCCAAACCTAGTGGCTTAAAACTCATGCCAGGTACACGTGCGTGCATGCCCAAAATCCAAGAGGAGAATGGAGGCAAAGAGATTGCAGTGTGGCTATCCCTCTGGGGGGGGTAATTTCTCAATTTCTGTGATTCCTCTGGCAAGCGCATGAGCCCTGTAACAAAAAAGTTTCTCTCTCTTTAGAAAAAAAAAAAAAAAAGAACCACTTATACCACTTACTTATACCTAGTAGGCAGAAATGTCCGAATTGCTTCTTTTTTCCACTTTTTTTGTTTGTTTACTTTTGCTATAGAGCACATGTGCTAATTGGAGAGAGAAAGAAAGAGAGGGAAAATAAGGGAAGATGCTCACACCACAATCCCTTCTCCTCCATTCTTCTCTCAGGATTTTGGCCATGTAATACACACATGCTTGCATGATTTTCCAAGCTGCCAAATCTGAGACTTGAACCACACACTCATACACGTGGGATTCTCCTCTCTTCTCCTCAGGACTTTGGGCATGTACACACACATGCCTGGGTGATTTTTCCAAGCTGCCAAATCTGAGTCTTGAACCACACACTCAGACATATGGGATCCAGCCACCTTACCCACCATGTCACCTGGCTGGTTCCCTTTCTACCTCTACTGTCTCTATAGATAGAAATATTTTTTAGTTCTTTCTATCTCTTCTGTTCCTCTTTTTGGTCAAAATCACTGCTTTTATTTGAGTTTCTTTCGGACTGGTCTCACAAATTCTATGACTATCAGAAGAATATTTTCAAGATATAAATGCTATCACTCCAATTCTCTGAACAGAATCTTTCAGTGACTATATATTGCATCTGGAGTAAAATGAGAATGCCTTACAAAGTCTGTAAACTTGTAGAACCTCTCCATGATCAGACAACATTCTCTAATTTCATGTTCTTTTTTTTTTTTTTTTTGGAGAGATTTTCGCTATAGGGCGCGTGCGCTCGCCAGACAGACAGAGAGAGACATAGAGACAGAAAGTGAGAAATCACCCCCCAGGGGGGATGGTCACACCGCAATCCCTTCTCTTCCATTCTCCTCTTGGGATCTTGGGCACGCACGCACACGCGCCCGGCGTGAGTTTTAAGCCACTGGGTCCAGGACGCGAACCGTGGTTGACTACGTGGGAGTCCAGCGGCATAGCCATTACGCTAACTGCTGGTTCCCTAATTTCATGTTCTTTGTGTTACAAGAATGCTGGGACATTTAGATATTTCCTCTGTCTTAAATGCTTCCCTGTCTCCTCTTTTCCTTGCCAACCTCTTATACATACACACACACCAATCCCTCACCCCCAAAATCTTCTGCCTCTTTGTGATTTCATAATCTGGTCACTACATATCTCTAAGGCGTAATCACTATTTACTGCCCTGCACTCAGCCAGGGTTTGAGTTGCATAGCATTGCTCAAAACACCAAGAATGCACTAATCTTATCTCATTGAACATGGTGATTCATCTATTCAAATTTCCATGAACTTTTTTTTAACCTAGTAAAGTATTCAAACATCAGGACTTAGATAATGGCAATATCTAACTCAAGCCTTTCCTAACTGGTTAGGTAGAATCAAGCTGACCTACCACTCGGCTTCTTGTTCCTGTTCTATCAGTGAGATTACAGAATCTAGTTCCAATGTATCTCCAAAGACTCAAACAGCTTACACCTCTTTGATCCTCCTACAAGAGCCTTAGCTTATGCCCTCAGCATCTCTGACAGGCTACGTCTCCTGCTTTTTCTCTAAACTACCATTCAGAAACTTCTTAGGATGACTTCTTAAAAACACACATATGAATGTGTCCAAGCCTTGGTTAAAAGCATTCCTATGGCTGACCAATGAATGTGGAATCAAGTGCAAACTCTGAAGTGGGTTCTCAAGACCCTTCACAAGGACATCTCGCCATCCTGATTGTACTCCCCTGAGCACCTTATGCTATAGTTACCACAGACGGTACTATCCATTTGTCATCCTTTTACTGGTTCACTCACTAAGTCCAGATTATGTCAGGCTTGTGCTAACAGCTATGAACACTCAATGCTAAACCTTCCCTGAAATGTTCTGTGCAGTGAAACCCCAAATGAAGCAGTGTTAGTATTCCATTTAAGAGGGTAAGCTCTCAATCAGGTTCCCTGGGTTCAAACCTAGCCTCTGCTCATACTTTGTGGTCTTTTATGGGGTATTTAATATCTCTAACTTGCAGTCAGAGGTATTAATGGTAATATCTATACTATAGAGGATAAGAGAGTTCATGTATATAAAACAGTGACACTGAGTAAACATAGCAAGCCACCTTGAGAGATACATTTCAGAATTCCTATCGGTGAAATTTTCACATGAAAAATGTACATAGTCCTGACCATGGTTGTGAATTCTGCTACAAGGAGCCAGATCTCAGGAAGGTATCTTGTGTATGTCTCAGACATATGCCTGATAAAATTAAGAAACCCCTGGGTTGATAGATCAATAGATAAAGCCCAAATAGTCACAAAATCAGTGACTGCTCATGCCTCTCCCCATGTTTGAATAGATTTTCTCCTCTTGAAAAAAGTTTTACACTCTTTCAAAGTCCAATTTAAATATAAATTTCCAGGTACCTCTTCTGTGTTTCTATAGTATCTTGTTTATTCAACTAAGAAACTAAAGACTTGTTTTATTATCTACTAGTTAGTCTTATATCACCAATGATACTCATGCTAATCTATGAGCTATGGGAGAAGGGTCTATAGCTTTGTTTCTTTATTTCTGTTCATTTAATCAATTCTTAAATGATAATTAAGGTATTAAACCATAATTTCTCTAAGATTATTTTTCACTAATTTAAATCTCATAAATTTTATTCTTCTGTCCTATTTTAAGAAACCTATTAAAAATGATCAATTGCCCTTTGATATGGCTTAAGTGTTTCTCTAAAATTTAAACTGTAACTTGATGCCCAATGGGAGGGTGTTAGAAAGTGGGCCTAGTGTGAGGTGTTAGGGACATGGGGTGGATCCTTCCTGAATCATTACTGCCTGCTCCGAGAAGGGTACAGGTGTTTATGAATTATTGACAGTTCCCAGGACAGGGCTGTCATAAAAGCAAGTCAGCTACCAGAGGTCTCTCTCTTTGCACATACCTGCTTGCTTTTCTGCTTCTCAGCCATGTTGTCATGTGGCATGAGAAGCTAGCCAGATGCTGGCCCCACGCCTCTGGACTTTACAGTCACCAAAATTATAAGCCACATAAATGGTTTTTCTGTAGAAACACTCAGCATCAGGTGTTCTGTTACAGCCACACCAACGGACTAAGAGAACTTCTCAAGAAGCAGTTTGGTAATATTCAATAATATCAAGAAACTGAAAAGAATGGTCATTGTCTCTGATTCAGAAATTATAAATCTAAGACTCTATATTTAGGAAGCAACTAGAGATATATATATTTTTTTCTTTTTTAGGATTTTAGCGATAAGAGCACACGTGTTCATAGGAGAGAGACAGACAAAGAGACAGGGAAAGTGAGAAGTCACCCCAAGGGAAGATGGACATACCACATCCTTTCTCTTCCATTTTCCTCTTGGGATTTGGGGCACATATGTACATGCACCTGATGTGATTTTTTTTTTTTTTTTTTTTTTTGGAGAGATTTGCGCTATAGGGAGTGTGTGCTCGCCAGACAGACAGAGAGAGACAGAGAGACAGAAAGTGAGAAATCACCCCCCAGGGGGGATGGCCACGCCGCAATCTCTTCTCCTCCATTGTCCTCTCGGGATCTTGGGCATGCACACACACGCGCCCGGCGTGAGTTTTAAGCCACCGGGTCCAGGACTCGAACCGCAGTCAACTACATGGGAGTCCAGTGACATAGCCATTACGCTAACTGCTGGGCCCCCTGACGTGATTTTTATGCCACGGGTCTGGGACTCAAACCACGTAGTTGGCATGTGGAATCCAGTACCTTAGCACCTACACCACCAATGGCCTGATACAATCTTTTAAAAGGTGACAGATAAGAATGTTCAACATCGGGTGTGGTGGCGCCCGCCCTATGGCAAAAACCCATGGAGGCTGGAGGATTGAGGCATCAAGTCCATCTCTCTCTCTCTCTGGGACCAGCAGTTAGCGTAATGGCTATGTCGCTGGACTCCCATGTAGTTGATCACGGTTCAAGTCCTGGACCCGGCGGCTTAAACTCACGCCAGGCACGTGTGCGTGCATGCCCAAGATCCTGAGAGGAGAATGGAGGAGAAGGAATTGCGGCGTGGCCATCCCCCCTGGGGGGTGATTTCTCACTTTCTGTCTGTCTCTGTCTGCCTGGCGAGCGCACGTACACTGTAGCGAAAACCTCTCCAAAAAGAAAAAAAAAAAAAAGTTCAACATGATAACATGATGTACTTAAGAATAGTGAAAATTAGACTGGAAAGAGTCTAATTTTCTACAAGAATTGATTACTAAATTATAGGAAAGTCATGAGATACATTACTATGAAACCATTCTAAATATTTTTTTTTTTTACTTTTTAAGTTCATCTATTTTATTCATGACAGAAACCATATACATGCATGAGAGAAAAAGAGAAAAAAATAAAAAGAGAGAGAAGCACTTTCAGCAGGGTCTCATCATACCACAGTCCCCACTCCCCAGTCCTCCAACTGTCAGGGTCTGGGACATGCATCACTCTGTGCACCCACCATGTTTTCAAGCTGACCTAGGGATTTGAACCTACAGTTGGCCATGTGGTTTCCAGCAGTAAGTTCAGTTAGCTACTGACTGCACTACCAGGCTGGGCCTATAAGGTTTTCGGAATGTATTAAACAACATGAGAAAATGTCCCCACTATAATTTGCAGTGGGGATAAAAAATAAAGATAAAAACTTAATGTAGATGTCAAATCAAACAAAATGATGAATTCATAGACTGAACTTTCTCTGTTGAAAACACAGAGCAATGAAAGTTAACATTAAACAAGGAAACCAAACAGACAGTATGTTTCCTAAAATGTAAATGTCCACTTGGACCAGGAATCGTAGAAAAACTTGAGTTGATAAAAAGGGCTGAAATAAGAAGTCATGGACCATGAGTGCGTAGGAAGTAAAGAACTTGGCTTATGTGGGACTAAGGAAGAAAGAGTACACACAGGAAGGTATGGAACCAGTCTCACTAGCAGAACCCCAGAGCTGCAACTGGTCTCCCTCACGAAAGATGAAATAGCTACAGTTCACAGCTTCCTAGGGCTACAGCCCACGTGCAATTGTACACCCGAATGAGCAGGGGCAGGGAGGCACAGCTTGCCGGCGAAGACCTCAGCCAAGTCATTCCTTGGCTTAGAGACTGGTTCTGCTCTAAACCTAATGTGTCCACAGGGCAGGAACCCACACCTCCCACAGAAGCTTTGGTTCTAGAAAGGGCATTAACATTCTAACACCACAGAGGAAACTAATGAATAGGAAAATGATTTCTATAAACCAAAAAATTAAAAAATGTATTACAAATTAAACAAAAACTATAAAAAACTTTAATATATTTTTAGAAATATGGAGATAAAGGAATGATACTAACAAAAATAAGAACAAGAAATTACTTTGGAGGCAAAAAATAAACATGATTAAAAATGAGAAATATTGAAAAAAATGATTATGATTTAAAAGTAACTATACTGATAATATAAACTCTAGATTGGACATAGTGAAAAGAGAATTAATGGATTTAATGAACCACAAGACAATGGTGAAGAACGCATGAAGTTTATAGTGAAGGGGAGGAGTTCTTTTAAAATATGAAAGAGAAGTTAGGAGACATGGCAATTAGATCAGGTGGTTTCAAGAATATATAAAAGGAGTTTCAGAAAAAGAGAAGAAAAATCTATAATGGCTGTGAAATTTTAAGACACTGAAGAAGTCATCAGTTTCAAGTTAAAAGTTTCTCACTAAGTATAGAACGAAATTTTTAAAATATTTAAAAATACATTCGTACTGGGCCAGCCAGTGTGTGGCCGTCACTGCAGCTGGATTCCACATAACTGGCTGCATTTTGAGTCCTGAACCTAGTCGCTTGAGAAACACTCTGAGCACATATGTATCTTTGCCCAAAATCTCAATAGGAAGGAGAAATGGAGAAGGGATTGGGGTATTACTTTCTCTCTCTCTCTCTCTCTCTTTCTCTCTCTGTCTGTCTTTGTCTCTCTCCGGGGTGAGTGCAGGTACCCGCTGGCAAATTTTTAAAAATACATTCATACTCTACACATTGAGAGAAAACTAAAGATGGATGACAATGAAAAACTTAGGCATCATCAGAAAGAAGATAGATTATGCATGTAAGAATGACCATTATTTAATACACACACTGAGGGGCCAGCAGGTGGCATGGTTGTTAAAGACACTGGACTCCCCCATGGTTGACTGTGGTTCAAGTCTCAGACCTGTTGGCTTGTTTTCTTGCTTTCTCACTTTCTTTCTCTCCTCTCTCTCTCTCTCTCTCTCTCTCTCTCTCTCTGATGAGTGTCTGTGCCCTATAGCAAGTTTAAAAATAATAATAAATAAAATTATTTTTTTTAATTTAAAAATAAACTAAAGCACACATGGACGATAAGAGCTGCCACAACACTGACGGGAAACTAAGTCAATCTAGAACTCTATATTCAGTAAAAGTATCATTCAGGAAAGGGGAATTTTTTTTCTCAGTCATTTTTGTACATTGAGTTTTACACCCACCAACTAATATTGAAAGAACAGCAAATAAGATGGGAGAAAAGGGATGTGATGACAGTAGCACAGTAACTGAGTAAATACATCCATAAAGTTACTACCTAATGATTATAAAACTGGTAATTCTTAAAAGAAAAATGATAGTACTAAAAGTCAGAAAAACACTAGAAAGTAGAAATATTTCAAGTATTAGAATATTCTAAAACTTTCACCTCACTTGAAAAGATAAATGTGCAGAAATTTATGACATGTTGTAAAATTATATGATAGGACCGGCAGGTGGTGTGGTGGTTAAAGGCACTGTACTCCCACATAGCTGACCATAGTTCAAGTCCTAGACCTGGTGATGTGGTTTCTCACTTTCCCTTTCTCTCTCTGATCAACCCAGAAATAATAATAATAATGATAAATAAAGTTAAAAAATAATATTATATGATTAAGAAAATATATTAATAGACAACAAATAATAGGGATTCTGCATGTAGTAACAAAATATTACTAGGGAAATAAGAAAAAGAATACTGAAAAGTGTATCAAGACAATAAAAAAAGGAAGCAAAATAGAATTAAATGTAAATAAATTAAATTATACTACCATAAAGCAGAGAATATAAGATTGAACAAAAACCTCAAATATGTATCATGGTCCCAAATGTATAACTCTTGCATGTAATATGCATACACTAGACATATATATATATATATATATATATATATATATATATGATACAAACATTATTTATAATTGGATTATAGAAATAGGATAAATACATTTTCTTCTCTACATTTTTCAGTATTGTCTAAAGTTTCTATGCTGAACTGATATTGATCTTAAATTAATTTTAAATTAACATGTTTCTGCCACAGCGATCATGTACTCACCATCCAAAGAGAGAGAGAGAAAACATATCCCCAATGAGCAGGGTCACACCATAAGTCTTTTCCCCCATCTCTCTATTTTGTCAAGGTTACCGGCATGCATATAAACATACCTGGTGTATTTTTCAAGCTACTGGGGCCAGGACTTGAACTCTGGGTTGGCCCTGTGATATCTAACTCCAAATGCACCATGTTTAACGGTCACACTACAGGAATAATTCTATACAATGTTACTTTCTAAAAAGATTATTTTCTTTCCTCTTTTCAAATATAAGGAAAAAATCAGGTAAAACTTATCATTTCAAATGTAATACTTGTGTATTAATCATTATAAGCTAGGAATTTAAAACAAATTTAAAAACTTGTTATCCTGGGCTAAGCAGTAGTGTAGTGGTTAAGGTGGCTGACAGGCTGACACCACAGTTTGAATCCCAGACCCAGGCACATGTGCATGCATGCCCAAAATCCCAAGAGGAGAATAGATAAGGGACTGCAGTGTGGCCATCCCCTCCTGGAATTCGGGGGCGGGGAGGGGAGCGCACTTTCTCGCTCTCTTTCTGGTGAGTGCATGTGCCCTGCAATAAAACAAAAACCTGGTTCTTCCTATATATTTCTGGACATGGACATTGCTTCAACTTAAAGATATAGTTAATAAATTTTAAATATATTTTTCAGAAAGGGAGACAGGGGTAAGGATGGGGAGGACAGAGAAAGAAAGAGTACAGAGAAGAATCTGCATAAGAACATTTTTGTCCATTTCCGGCAACTTAATTACTCCATGCTCTGTGCATGTTGAGTTGATTTAAGTCATGTGGCAAGTGCTACAATTCCTACCCAAGAAAGGCACTGGAGCAGAAGTCGTCATTTGGCATGACTACATCAAGAAAAGCTGCTGACAGCCAGAGGAGATCAAAAGCAGATCAGGTTGCTTAACAAACTACATGTCACTGAGCTCAGAAAGCCTGAGGGGCGGCAGGAATCTCGGGAATAAGAGGAGAAACTTAACCAGGGATGCTTCTATAAAACACTGAAATGAGATTTGGTTTTCTTCTGAGGATGTCTGAGCCATAACACGTAATTTCTCAGTCTTTCCTTAGACATGAAAAATCAGGTCTCTAAGCAGAAACAGAAGTGTCAGTCAGCAGATGAGTCACTTTGGGGCAATAGCTTCACTGTTCTAATCAAATGAATTACATGGTTTACCCTATTTTTTTCCTCAATATGAATAGCCATTGAATATTTATCATTTATAAATATCCTACTTATGCCTCATGAAAAATAGTCAATACATATTAACTATTTATTGTTTGAATGATATTGGAATAAATGCTTAAAATACATCACCCTGTTTTCTAAACCTTTTAAAAGTAACTTGCATCTAAAAAGGGGGGAGGAGCAGGCACTTGAATTTTTTTTTAAATTCCCTAATTTGATTACTTAGAAGGAATTGCTGGGGTTTTTTTAATTTTATTTAACTTTATTTATTTATTTATTTATTTATTTATTTATTTTTATTTTGACTAGAGAGGGACAGAGTGAGCAAGAGAGAGAGGGGAAAAAAAGAGAGAGAGAGAGAGAGAAAAGAGAAAGTGAGAAAGCAAGCCACCAGGTACGGGACTCGAACTGCTGTCGGTAATGTGGGAGTCCAGTGCCCTTAACCACTATGCCACCTACTGGTCCCAGGAATCACTTTTAATAGACTATACAAACTAAAATGCATGTTATTTTTAAGTAGTTGTAGCAAAAATAATATAATGCAATAATCTCCATTTGACTCTCACTTAATTAGATGGATAAATCTCTTTAAACCTATCTCATTCCTAAAAAGGGTATGAGATAATCCTAGTTGATAGGAAAGACTACATTCACGATAAATCTTTACTGCCCAGAAACCGAATTTAAATATCAGTTTATAATATTTCTTTTGTTGTGTTATGAATCATTATCTATGGAAAAGCTCAAATTTGGGAAAAGAAAAAACTAGGTAAATTATGATTTTTGTCAGTTTTTAATCCTCAGTGCTTGACAGTCCTTCTTAAATAGTTCTTCAAGCTCATTAGATTTTATAACAGTAAATGTAATGTAATTACATTATTTCCTGAACAACAGTTCATTTCCTCACCTTCACTAGGATTCGCCTCAGAGGCAAATGTCACGTTTCTGTTCCTAACCTCCTAAACAGCTTCTATGTCTTAAATTGTGTTCCATGACTACAGAACCAAGTAATTACTCTGTTGGGGGGTGGGGGGAAGAGCTCTGTGGTTAAATAAACTATTAAAGTTATTGCAAAATCTTCTTCTGGATAACACTGTGAATTTCTTTTCAATTTAACTTAACCCGGCAGTTTCCATATTCATTTGGTGATAAACTTCCTCATTAATAGGGCACCAAATTTTAAACTGTGTATGGACAAAGAATAAAATACTCTTCCAGGCAAATAGAGCTGTTAGTTGAGGGTTCGGCCTTTCACGCAGTTCATCTTTCCTCTTTGTAAAGTGTGAACCCTTGAGGTTAAAATCATCTCCTTTACCCTCAGAGGCCTTCAAAAATTGCTAAGATGCCCCTGCAATATTTAATCTTCTGCAGCTACCACATTGCTCAAGAAGGCAAAAGCTCAAGAGGAAACAGTATTAAGAGGCCACCAGCAGGACCAGCAGTTGGCGTAATGGCTATGTTGCTGAACTCCCACATAGTCGGCCGCAGTTCGCGTCCTGGACCTGGTGGCTTAAACTCACGCCGGGTGCGTGTGCGTGTGTGCCCAAGATCCCGAGAGGAGAATGGAGAAGAAGGGATTGCGTCGTGGCCATCCCCCTGGGGGGTGATTTCTCACTTTCTGTCTCTCTCTGTCTGTCTGGCCAGTGTACGCGCCCTATAGCAAAAACCTCTCCAAAAACAATAAATAAATAAGAGGCCATCAGCTACTCATTCTGTTTAAACCCACTATCTGATGTTAGTAACTCTTTTTAGCTGCAAGACTTGTAAGAACTTGCCATTTTCATATATTTAATGCCTATAGTAAGAAAATATGTAATACTGAAAGGAAATAGGGTAAGATAGCAAAATGATGTATCAACCAAAGCAAACATAAATCCCCTTGTAATAAGATTAGCATTCCTCTCATTTATCAAATCATCTGTAAACTATGAAGTCCTACTTTGCAGGACTGAATTGTTGATCAAAGTGTGAAATACTTTCCAGATCCCTCAGCAATGTTCTTAGTGCCACATCAGAGTGTGTGTATCTGTGTGGGTGCGTATGTGTGTGTGTAAGATTTCATAAGCAAACCAAGTTACCTGGCGTAATTGTCAAGTATGGTAAATACTATAGCACGGATGTCCTTTTCTACTTTTTTAAGATTTCATTCTTAAATACGTAGCACCATATTATAATACAAATGTAAAATAGTTGTTAATTATTGTTATAATAAAAAATAAGACAAGTCAAGGCAGCCCTTCTTGGGGTCAATTAGCTCCCATGTATAAGACTAGAAGGGGGCACATGTAATCAACAGAATTGTCCTTGCTACACGGAATTTTAGCCCTGCTCACAGCAATGACAGTATCTGTGTGTACCCATAGGACCTAGAAAATGCCTGCCATAAACCAAACACATAACAAATGTTGCTTTAATATATACATAAGAATTATAAGCAAACTATATATAACATCACTACATTGATTGACATCCACATAAACACATCTTTGGCCAAAATGTAGCAACTGTATGACTCCGATCACAGATCAGTATCTTTGGAAAAACACATCTTAAAATTTAGATTGAGTCATTTTAAAAGGTATGCCTTTTTTTCAGTTTCTGGATAGGGATAACAAGACCTCTTCTTTCCATTTAGTAATGTACCAAATGAAAACCTCACATCAATTTATTTACTCCCTGTCTGTAATAAGTAGAGTTAGAAATAGATTTAAAAAGATAGTTGATATGTTCTCAACTTCACAATAAGAAACCTCATGTAAAGGGGATACAAGGAATTCTACTTAGAAAAAAATTTGCCAACTACTGATTTTTGTTTTTGTGTAAATGTTACTTTTAATTTAGAAATTAAAAGATTTCAGACTCTCTTTAAAATGGTTTTATATAAAACCTCTTGACTGACAATAAAATAACATATTTATATGTGTTTTTGACTGAATATATAAAAGAAGTTATTTTGCTCTCCCAGGAAAATTCACAATCTACCAAATCTTAGGCAAGTAGACCAATGGAGAATGATGAGGGATTATTTATCTTCTACAATGACATGATTTGTGTTCAACCACGGCATGACCAATGTCCAAACATTCTTGCCTATAAAATGAAAACAAGATGGGAACTTGCTCCCAATTAAACAGACTGTTATTCCAATAACCAAGATACTATTCAGTAACTAAATTTCTAATATACATAACTCTAAATGACCAAAAAATGAGAATATTGGCAACATTTTACGTTTAACACCCCCAAATAATGCAGTTCTAGAAGGCTATGAAAGACAACTTGCTTCCTTCAAAAACACTGTAAGTCTGCCTCTCACTGAAAAAGCATTATAAAAATATGAGTTCAAGGTTGTAAATTACCTTTCAAGTCTTTCTTCAGTTTTCTGAGATCTTTTTGAAAATCTTCAAACTTCATTTGTGAGGCCTGAAAAAGGTCCTGAGGTTCTGGCAGTGGAAAGACACACTGTTCTTTTCCAGCATCCTAAGTAGTAAGAAACACACAGTCTTTAAATAAAGTCGTGTCAATATAAATAAGAAT
Source organism: Tupaia tana (assembly GCA_026018925.1). NCBI lineage: Eukaryota > Metazoa > Chordata > Mammalia > Scandentia > Tupaiidae > Tupaia > Tupaia tana. The sequence continues at coordinate 124,798,954 of JAKSZU010000007.1, read as the reverse complement.
AATGCAACAACAGCAATACTAAAAGAAAAAAAAAAAAAAGCAACAAAACCCTGCAAAATCAATCAACAAATAGAGATAGCAAAATATATGACTCTATGCAAAAACTGTCTTACCTCATCAAAATTTCGAAGATAATATGAAACAATATATGACAAAAGGCTTCTGCTATTGTCCTAGGCAGAAAGACCAAAGTAAGTAATAATATATTTAAAAATTATTAAATATACAGTGTTAAATATATTAGAGTCTAGGTAATCTATAAATATATATATATATATGAACATTTAAAATAAAAATTGAAATGTTACATTTTGATTTGCCTCAGTCATTGTATCTAAGGATTTTAATAGCAAAAAAAGATTCATTCCTCCTCACTATTCTGATCTAAGCTTCAAGAAGAAGCATTCCTATTTTCACCCTCCCCTATCAGAAATTCACTTCATTAAATTGTTTTATTATTGATTTTATTGTGAATTTTTATTTAATAATTATGTTTATGTTTCATAACTACCATCTGAAATAATTATATATTACTAGCATTTAAATACAGTTGGACTAGGAAGTTCCACTCCCACATTGTTTAACTGAGACTTATCTGCATATCGACTATGGAAATAAAAAAAAAAGTTAAGTATCACGTAAAAGGTGGAGCTTTTAAAACATCAATGAGCATTATAATTTGTCACATACCAGCAACTGAAATTGAGGCCTTCAAACCTACATAGCTATAAATAAAATAATGATGGACCCGCAGGTGGCATGTTAGTTAAGGTGCTGGACTCCAAAAGGGCTGACTATGGTTTGCGTCTCAGACCTAGTGACCTGTGAATCACGCTGGGCATATGTACATGCGTGCATGCCCAAAATCAGGAGGAGAATGGAGGAGAAAGGACTGCGGTGTATCCATCCTCCCTGGGGGGTAATTTCTCATTTTCCCTTTCACTGTTTCTCTCTCTCTCTCTCTCTGTCAGGTACATATGTCCTAAGGCAAAAAAAGATAATGTATGTAGTTCTGTAGGAAAAAATATAAAATTGTTTTAAATCTAATGGACTTCAAAAAAAATAGTTTTCACCTTTTTTCTGGTATATTAAGAAGTATTAATTTTTAATTACCTTTTTTAATTTGCTCCAAATTGAATGTAAGTAATCTGGATTTGAGAGACTATATATTTTACTTTAAAAACAAACCTTATGATACAAACTATATTCTCTGGAATTTTTGATGTAACCACAATGTTTTTCTGAATGAATTTGACATGAGATGGTAGTATATCAGAGACTTCTCTCATAAAGCAGAATTTGTTTGTAAAATTATTTAAGTAACTTGACTTCTCTTCTCTCTCTTATAAACCAATGAAAACAGTTAACAGTATCTGAATCAACTAACAAAGCATTTATTAAAAGCCTGCTGATAGGTACGCTGAGAGAAAATTCTGAGAAGTCTCTCCATTGAGATCCATGAATAGCACTACAGAGTAGGTATCAGTAAGGTTGCTTTTTAGGCAAAAAAACAGTTTGGGAAAACTTGCCATAGCTCTTCTGAGAGTGTAAGTAATAGTATTAAAACAAACAAATAAACAAACAACTTTCTTTGGGACAGCAGTTGGCATGGTAGTTAAGGCGCTGGACTACCATATGATTGACTGTGGTTTCAGTCCCAGACCTGGTGGCTTGAAACTCACAGTGGTTGTGTGTGTGTGTGCATGCCCAAAATGCCAAAAGGAAAACGAAGAAGGAACTGCAGCATGGTAATCCCCTCTGAGGGTGATTTCTCACTTGTGCTCTCTGTGTCTGTCTGTCTCTCTCTCTCTGGCAAGAACATGTGCCAAAAACCTTAAAAAAACAAACAAACAAACAAACAAAAAACACTTTCTTTTTGATTCGGTATTAAACTTTTATGTTAGATTTAATTCTGAATTACTTAAATTACTAAAATTTAACTTAATGGAGGATTAAATTATATACGTGTGTGTGTGTGTGTGTATGTGTGTGTGCGCATATATATATATATATATATATGCACACACATGCATTAAAAAACTTCCAAATAATCTCTATTCATATGTTGTATAATTATGATTACTAGAATCTATTTCAGGCCCATTTTTATAAGTTAAACATTATATGGATGCTTTTATCTTTCCATGTCATTTGTAAAAGTTATTTGTTTCAAACCAACAAGCAGTTGCTAATATTCAGGAACCAACATCTTTAAAAAAAAAGTATCTGTTTTTTAACAAAAATAATTTATCAGGTCTAAATATTTGAGGTTTCTATAAAAAGAAATACATACAAATATAATAGCATTTGAATAAACATAATTATAAAAATCATAAAAAGTATGTGTTGTTGGTTTTGCCAAGAAATGCCTAAATATTATTCTGTTTTGGAAAAGCAGTCTGACATTTCATAGATGCTCAATGGAAGATGGTTGAATGTCTATATGTATTCATATAAACATTCAAACTAAGAATACATAGTATTTATTCATTCATATATATGTAAACATATAAATAAATAAATAAATAAATAAGTAAATAGTTGATTGACAAAAAGCCCCAAAAAAGTTTTCACTCATGAAGTAGATTATTTTAGTATCTAGAAAGGACAAACTTGTATTTTAATTTCTATAAACCAATTATTTAGTTAAACTGAATATTTAAAAAAAATATGTTCGTAATTCCCTTTATCATATTGTTTTGTGAAGTGATTCTTTTTTTGGAGAGGTTTTTGCTATAGAGCACGTGCACTTGCCAGAAAGACAGAGAGAGACAGAAAGCAAGAAATCACCCCTCAGGAGGGATGGCCACACCGCAATCCCTTCTCCTCCATACTCCTCTCAGGATCTTGGGCATGCACGCACATGCACCCAGAGTTTAAGACACCCAGTTCAGGACTTGGACGGCGGTCAGCTACATGGGAGTCCAGCGACATAGCCATTACGCTAAATGCTGGTCCCATGAAGTGATTTCTTTTATCAGGGAAACATAACTTTTATTTTCTAAGTTTACCATCTTAGTCTCTAGTCTGTGATTCCAACCATCATCTCTAACCTTATATTTCCACTGGCACTCTGACAATTTCTTAGATATTACTTTTAAATAAACACAATTTTAGAGCAGACTCCAAAAATAATTAAGTCTGCAAAAGGGTTTAGACATTACCATACATACCAGTTTTAAAAAGAGAAAAATCAGGAGTTGGGGGGGGTGATTAAAAAAAGAGAGAGAGAGAGAGAAAAAATATGTAGACAAGCAGGATCATCTTTTATTTTTTATTTACAAACTACTTTCATTAATCTTTGTTTTGTTTCTGAAATGTGAGTCAACTGGCCTTCATTACTTAATATGGAGAAGAAAAAGTCAGATATACTGTCTAATCCACAGAAAATAATTAGTCTTCAAATTCCAAGAAAATAAATATTAGCAGACATAGTAAAGGTACAATAAAAATATTTATTTTTACTTTAAAATATTTTAATCATTCATTAGAGATAAAATTTTAAATTACTCACTTTAGAAAACATTATTATTCACGCAGTCACAAATATTTCGTTGTCATTACTTTTATCTTGCTCAGAACATAAAGAATGTTTTACTTTACTTTCGAACATAAAGAATGTTTACAATTACTGGTTTATAGTCAAAGGTATTACTAAACAAAATATCTTATCTAAGCCAGTAATCCAAAATACTTACACTGCTTTTGACATCTTTCAGCTTTGGAAGAATATCTAACCCAAAGCCATCTGCCTGTCCCCGGGTCTTATGCCCACCATTCATGTAGTTACCGAAGGCAAGAACTAAACCCAGAACTTGCATAACCCCTGGGCCATTTTTCAATGTCTGTAAAACAGAATAGAGAACAACTTTTTGTTTATATAAAGTTTCGTTAGCATTGTCTTAAGTCAGGACTAGAAGATGGCGCAATAGTTACATCACTGGAGTCCCACGTAGCCGATCGCGGTTCAAGTCCCAGATCCGGAGACTTAAAACTCAGGCTGGGCACTTGTGCATGTATGCCCAGGAGAATGGAGGAAAGGGGGATAAGAAGGAGAGGAGACAGGAGGAGAAGGGATTGTGGCATACTCATCTCCACTGGGGGGTGATTTCTCATTTTCTGTCTCTCTGTCTCTCTCTCTTTCTCTCTGGAGAGCACACATGCCGTATAGCAAAAATCTCTCAAAAAAAAAAAAAAATTATTTTCAGTCAGTGCCAACTATTCATATTATTCATTTGGAACACAACCAAACTATCATTCTTCACTACTAGGTATATTTTAGAAGCAGTCTCCAAAGTTAACTTTAAAAAGTTGCACCACTGGGACCAGCAGTTAGCATAATGGCTATGTCACTGGACTCCCATGTAGTCGACCACGGTTCGGGTCCCGGACCTGGTGGCTTAAACTCACGCCAGGTGCGTGTGTGTGCGTGCCCAAGATCCCGAGAAGAGAATGGAGGAGAAGGGATTGCGGCATGGCCATCCCCCCCAGGGGGGGGGGGGTGATTTCTCGCTTTCTATCTCTCTGTCTCTCTTTGTCTGTCTGGCAAACGCACGCACCCTACAGCAAAAACCTCTCCAAAAAAAAAAAAAAGTTGCACCACCAATAAGCATTCAGGTATGCTTTGGTAAGTTGAGAGATGCCAATGTAGGCCATAGCTACGATGTAATGGCAAAAAAAAAAAAAAAAAAAAAAAGATTATAAAAAATGAGAACTACTTCAAAATACTATCACTGCCATGGTCTCAATTGTACAAATAATCCGAAATAATATTGTACCAAGTTTCAAAGTAACTTGTCGAAAACCAAAAAGCAGTTATAAAGGTTAATTTCCAAATGTAGATGTACCCCCAAAAGTTCACATTCACTTTTTCCAAAACACTAAGTTTAACTTCGATTTGTGTGTCCCTTCCTCTGAAAACATCATTGATAACATTGTTCCACTTTTCATAATGATTTACCACAACCGGAATGAAAGGTACAATGGATGTTTGACAAATTGTTCTAAATGTTAACATTGGCCATTTCTGCCAAGCATTTATTCTTTGTTTTCAGAATATTTATCTTCTGTTGAGTCATATGGCTGTTCCTAAGTAATTTGGTTGGAATAATTGTTAACAATTTGTTGTGGGGCCCTTTCCAAAAAAGGAAGAAAAAGAAATAAAATGCCTTCATATCTCACTCATTTGGAAGTCTAACGTCTGAGAGGACCACGAAAGTGAAGATTTTGTTCTGGCAAAAGCAAAGATAAGAGCTCTCCAGATGCCAATGCACACTGGCCACACTCTCGCAATGTGGTCCTGCAGCCGCAAGTGCCAATCTGACCATGTGCTTTGATCTTGAAGCTCAATCAAAAAATGTTCCCTTCAGTGGGACTGCTATCCTTCAAATTTAATGAGTACTTAGAGTAAACAAAAGAAAACTCTTTTGAAATATGAACAGGACTGAACAAAATTAAATATCAGAACTCAAGTTCAGCTCTCTGTGGACCAGAACCCACCTCACACAATTTCTGTAGCAACTCCAGTTTGCGACGAATTGAGCAAATGCTTTCTGAAAACGTGGACTGGAACAGGATGCAAAAGACTCGTTCTGAAAAGTTGGGGATTAGTGACAGTTCATAAAGGAACCTAAGGAAATAAAGCCAAGTTAAGAAAAAAAATAGAATTCATATAAACAGATATTTATCTTCATCTCCTTCCTAACAATTATGCATGGAAGAAACTGCATTTTCCAAAAGGAAAAAGCCCACCCATACCAGGATGCCCTCTGTTGTGTCCTAAGGCATACTTACTGTTCAGGTTTGTCCAGAGACTTGGCATTTTCCTTGTCTTTGGAGGACCGGCCGTGCTTTTCAATTTTTTCCAGTTCATCTGACTGTGCTCTCTAGAAAAAAACAAAGACAAGCAGTTTTTCAAAATCTGGTCAGCTGAGTCCCTTAGATCATGATGATCTTCTTAGCATCTGTTTGCAGTAAGCCTTGACTTAATTCACAGGGTTTTAAGGTGTAACTATGTTTAATGCTATTCCAACCACCCCTAAATCTTACAAATAAGGTTATTGACTATTCATGATCTGCAAACACTTATTCATTCAAGCATGTTTAAAACCAATGTATTTTTTCCTGTCATTTTGACAGTGGAATATAAAAATTTCATTTTAAAGTGGTATTTTCAGAAATCAGATATCTGAAAGTAATTTAATCCTATATTTTTATGGATTTTTAAAGGGAAAAAAAGTACTTATTTAACTATGGCAATCATAGTGTACTGCTTTTGGTACTAGAGGAAAAGTACAATTAAATTATTAAATCATGGAACAAAAATGAAAGATTTTGCTCTTTTTGTTGAATTTTCTTTTTCATACAAAAATTATTCTAGGCTTATTTTCTTTCTAAGCGTCTTCGTTCAGACTCGAGCATGTCAAACTAAAACTTTGTCATTCTAAATTTGTTTCTTTACGGGAGATGATCCTCTATGATTTTAATATAAGGTAGAAGATTTTCAAAAAGCACCAATTTATTCCTTTTTATAGCACTTTTGGGTAATTTTTAGCCTAGTCTTGTTTTTTCTTTACAACTGAACAAGATTGTTTTTTATTTTTTTGAGAGGTTTTTGCTATAGGGCGCGTGCACTCGCCAGACAGAGACAGAGAGACAGAAAGTGAGAAATCACCCCCCAGGGGGGATGGCCACGCCACAACCCCTTCTCCTCCATTCTCCTCTCGGGATCTTGAGCATGCACACACACGCACCCGGCATGAGTTTTAAGCCACCGGGTCCAGGACGGAAACCATGGTTGACTACATGGGAGTCCAGAGATATAGCCATGACGCTAACTGCTGGTCCCTGACCAAGATGTTCTAAAAGAGTCAAAATACCACATCTTATGAATGCATTAAAGAGAGTGAGGAGACCACCATATTGTGAGTTTGCATCAAGTCCTCAGAACTTAAAATCCCTTCCGGAATATTTTTTGTTCAAGCAGAAAAGCAGATCAGCCAAGAACTGCTGTGGAAAACATAGCCTGATACAGTAGATTTCTATAGAGTCCACAAATGCCATCTAAACAAAGCTACCTTCTGCTCTGTATCCTGACAAAGACCTGTTAAAAGCAGCTTCTTTTTATTAGGGAAAGAGGCACTGATCACAGATCAACTAAAGACTGAAGTCCATTCTCTCATCATTTGATACGTTTTGTTTTTGGAATCTTAGGCAGGTAAATACCACCTCATTAAATTATCAGGTACCTACAGGAATCAGCCCCACAGATACTATTAAAATACTACTTAAATCCATATCACTTGGAACCAGCAGGTGGCATAGTGGTTAAGGTGCTGGACTCCCACATGGTCCACCGTGGTTCAAGTCCTCAACCCAGAGGCTTGAAACTCAAATCAGGCACATGTGCATCTGTTCCCAAAATGCCAAGAGGGAAAGGGATTGCAACATGGCCATCGCCCATGGGAGTGAGAGGGTAGTTTCTCACTATCTGTCTCTCTGGCAAGTGCATGTACCCTATAGCAAAAATCTCTCTCTCTCAGAAGACAAACAAATAAAACAAAACAAAAAACTATATCACAGAATGGCCTTTTAAAAATACCCATCTTTCTGGCAAAGGAGAGATCAGGACCATATTATGAAAGGATATTAAAGCTAAAAATACCTATAAGGCAAGTTATTTTAGGACACAAAGGTCTAAAGTATACAACACATAAAGGTTTCTAATCTCTATCATTTCTGTATCCTTTGAAAGGAAAAAGGAAAAAGAAAGCTTCTACCAGAGCAGTTGCTTAGTCTCTATCTCCAAGCCCAGTCTCAATCTATACATAAAAACCTCATCAAGCAGAAAACAAAAATGAGTAAATAATAAAACGAAACACAGCTTGCTACAATCTGGCGCAGGAAACACTTTTGCTGGTTTGAGTTTGCTGTTTGAATTTCAGAGATCTTGATGTGCACTTAAACAAGTTACATAGTGGGGCAGAGGAGGGGAGGTGGTGGGTAGAAAGACTACAAACTCACTTCCTGGACCCAGGAAGTCTCCCTCAACCTTGAAAACAAACCAAAGAACTCAAAAGGCAGCTAAAGGAAAAAAGAAAAAGATGATCAAGTAAAACTGAAGTAATAGAGGTATAAGAGAAGGATCCAATTCCTCAGTGTCTTCAGAACAAAGTGGCTTTCTGGTAACGGTGTAGAGTCCCTCCCAAAGTACTTGGCACATGCGCATTACTAATTGCACGGTCTTGAACACCATGCACTCCATGAGAACATTCCTGCTCATTGCAGAGAGAAACAATGCTGCCCTGGTCTCTCAGCACGTTCATGGCTAGTAGAAGGAACTGTCACTTTATCCATGTCCCACAAACGCCTTCCTTCTGGCCCACAATGCTATGTGCATGATTCCATCTTTTTTCTTTTCTTTTTCTCTTTGGAGTTTTGTTAACTCCACCCGAGGTTATCTTTGTCACTCTCTATCACTCTCATTTTCTTACACACTCACATGTATGAAAATATGCACATAATTTGTCTACACATGACACATGTGTAGTCAGTTCTCATACGTGGTAGTAAACGTTGAATTAGCAAATACTGAAGATTTATTCCAAGAACAGTAGAGTTCCTCTGAATCTCTGCAGTCACAGCATTTTCATCACCAATCAATACATTCTATAACCTTATTTTACCTTTGAAGACACTTTCTTTAATGTGCCTTGTTGATTCATCAACACCGAACTTAACTCAACAGTACAATAACTTAGCCCTAAATGAAGCTTATGTAATGCTCAGACCTTGCCCCAAGACACTTCATAGCTTTCCTTTCCTTAGGGACACCAGATAGCACTTCAGCACGAAACTTGGGGGCCATTCCAGACAGTAAAATCACTAATGAAAAGTACGAAAATGTATAATACATGGCACTAAATGGACGGCAAAAAGGACTCTCGTTAATCACAAGAGACCTGCAACGAGAAGGCAGAATGCAGCCTCGTTCCATGGCAGGGGGGAATATGAACCTTAAGACTCAAAATTTTCAACACACAGTACATGTCTAGGAATAACCATAAATGCTCTGTAGGTTTGGATTTGGGGCTTACACATATATTTTAGTGAGTAGGTAAATTTGCAAATACAGAATCTGCAAGTAATGAGGATTGACTCTGTATATATGTGTCTGTATATACAAATGGGTATTATATATGTGCGAGAATTATTACATGTATATATTCTTTTTTTTTTTTTTGGAGAGTTTTGCTGTAGAGTGGATGTGCTCACTAGAAAGACAGAGAGATATAGAGAGACAGAAAGTGGGAAATCACTCCCTCTCCCCAGGGGTTGGGGGGGTGGCCATGCAGCGATCGCTTCTCCTCTTGGGATTTTGGGCACGCACATAGAGGCACCTGGCGTGAGTTTTAAGTCACCGGGTCTGGGACCCAAACCGTGGTCAATTACGTGAGAGTCCAGCGATGTAACCATTATGCCATCTGCTGGTCCCAATATTCATTTTTTTTAATTGCCAGAGAGAGAGGGCGAGAGAAAAAGCTGTCCTCAATGGAGTGTGGTCACACCACAATCTCTTCTCCATTTCTCCATCCAGTCAGGATTTGAGTCTCTCTCTCTCACTCAGACAGACACACAAACACAGTGTGTTTTTCAAGCTGCTATGGTGGGACCTGAAGGCCAGGGCAGGTTGGCCACGTGGGAATCAACTCCCTGAACCACTAAAGGGCTGGACCTATACACATATATTCTTAATCCCTTTTTACCCTTTCAACCAATTACTTCAGAAAAATACATTTCTTTACATTCTAAAAACCACAGCAATGATTGGTATGCAGAAAGATGGTGGTGCACACCTGAATCCACACATTTTGAAATATTCATCACCTTAAAGAAATAGGGTACCAATCTTTAAAACTGTTGACACATCTTAGAAGTTCCTTTTCAGCTTCAATACACCTCAACAAAATGCAGACATGCAATGAATATTCACAACTGGAGGGCAGTATAGCTGCGATTTCATTGCCGATATTCTTTCCAATGTAAGACTGAAAATAGTCACTTGTGGGTTAGCCCAAGAACCAATCCTCTATTTATACTATATAGAATGGTTGTATTTAAAACATCATAATTGTCAAGTGGCAATTTTTAAATAACTTCCTCTCCTATTAAGTCTAACAGTACTTTCAAAAATCTTCACCAGTATAGCATATAAATCAATAGCAAATGAAAAATCATCCAGCTGAATGTCCAGGTAGAGATAACTATGAGGCAACGGAAAAAAGAGAAAAGCTTGAAGTTTGTACATTCGGTGAGTGAGTACTTCCTAATATCTTGCAGAAGATACACAACATTGCGCTAGACATGACTCACCAAGGTCCTCATGGTTCAGCTCCACTCTTTTCCAGGCCTGTAGGTGTCAGACACAAGCCCTCTTTCCTAGAGCATGGCATGGCAGCTCCATCCCTCCCACCACGATGCTCTTCTACATGTGGCTTCCTAGGTCTGGAAGGCTCTTCTTCATCCCCTCAATCATCACTTCATCAGGGAAACACTGTCCAACCAAACATCATTTTCCAACGATTTTCCCTCTACAGCATTTACTGCAACTGTGACTTATTTTTGTGAATCTCTAATTAATATCTTCCCCACACAGAGAATGAAATTACCCAAGTGCAGGGACAATATCTGCCTGCTTCTCATCTCCAAACTCTCCCAGTCTTATCAAAGCTTGAGTATTGGCATTCCTGACAAGGAACGGATAACTCTCCTAAATTGGAATCTTTTTACAAGCACTAAATTAGTACAGAATCATAAAAAGTTTCAGGGTTTGAAAGAAACCTGAGGCCATCAACTATAGCAGTTCTCAAACATTTTCAACTCAGGACACATCACTCGTCTAAAATAATGTAAGATTCCAATGAGCTTTTGTTTTTGCAGATTATATCTACTGATATTTACTGTATTAGATATTAAGACTGAGAATGTTTAAAATATTTATTAATTCACTTAAAATAATAACATGTTCAATATATTTGCTTGGAAAACCTTTTTTTTTTTTTTTTTTTTAAGATTTTTGCCATAGGAGGCATGTGCTCACCAGAGAGGAGAGACACAGAGAGAAATAGAAGGAAATGTGAGGAATCATCCCCGCACCCAGTGGGGATGGCAACACCATAGTCTCTTCTCCTCTATTCTTTCTCAGGACTTAGGGCACACATGCACATGTGCCTGGAGTGATTTTCAAGCTTCTAGGTCTGGCACTTGAACTGAGGTTGACCATGTGGGAGTCCAGCCACCTAAACCACTACACCACCTGCTGGCTCCGAAAACCTTTTCTTTAAATCAGAAGAATAACCAGGCCAGAGGGCAGAACAGGGGTAAAGCAATTAGACCCACATGTGAAAATCCTGGGACTGTGTGCCAAGGCCTCTCTGTGCACCACGGGTGTAAGCACCTGCAGGGTAAGCATCTGGACTGACCGAGGCTGGGGGTAGATAACAGCACGGGCACCCCGTTGGTGTTGCCTGTCTGACTGTATGTCTCTCTCACTCTCTCTCAGAAGAAATAAATAAATGGACTTTTGAAAACATTACAGGAGTGGCAATGCTTCATATTTTTGCGATTCTATTTTATGTCTAGCTGAAGAGCAGCAATCTATATCTGCTTTTACATTCAGTTTGTTATGATACATCATTTTTGGGTGAAGTCTGGGTAGAAACTCTACTTCAGACAGATGGGCAGCTGAATAAGTGCAGAGAATTTTAATTGTTCTTTTTTCCAGACATTTTTTGATACTAAACTAAGCGAGTTGCAATGTGGAATCTCAAACCATATCATTGAACTTTCATACTTTATTTGAAAATCCTATGAGTAGGGAACCAGCAGTTAGCGTAATGGCTATGTCGCTGGACTCCCACGTAGTCGACCACGGTTCGCGTCCTGGACCCGGTGGCTTAAAACTCACGCCGGGCGCGTGTGCGTGCGTGCCCAAGATCCCGAGAGGAGAATGGAGGAGAAGGGATTGCGGCATGACCATCCCCCCTGGGGGATGATTTCTCGCTTTCTGTCTCTAATGTCTCTCTCTGTCTGGCGAGCGCACGCGCCCTATAGTGAAAATCTCTCCAAAAAAAAAAAAAAATCCTATGAGTAGAACGGTCATGTGAAAAATACAGGTTCAGTGAATAACTTAGAGCTTTCCAGTCCTGGCACACATGATTTGGGGATATTAAAAATGAAATCAATTATTTTTTCTTTTTTTTTCAAGAGAGATTTTTGTTATAGGGTATGCTTGCCAGAGCGACAGAGAGAGGCAGAGAGACAGCAAGAAATCACCCCTCAGGGGTGATGGCCATGCTGCAATCCCTTCTCTTCCATTCTCTTCTTGGGATCTTGGGCACACACACACACATGCTTCTGGCATGAGCTTTAAGCTACCAGGTCTGAGATTTTAACTGTGTCCGACTATGTGAGAGTCCAGCGATGTAAACATTACTCCATCTTTTTTTTTTTTTTTTTTTTGAGAGATTTTTGCTATAGGGCGTGTGCGCTCACCAGACAGAGAGAGAAAGAGAGACAGAAAGAGAGAAATCACCCTCTGGGGGGATGGCCATGCCACAATCCCTTCTCCTCCATTCTCCTCTCAGGATCTTGGGCACACACAGACACATGCCCGGTGTGAGTTTTAAGCCACCGGGTCCAGGACTTGAACCGTGGTCGACTACATGGGAGTCCAGCAACATAGCCATTATACTAACTGCTGGTCCCCAACATTACTTCATCTGCTGGTCCCTGAAATCAATTATTTTTAAGTATTACCTGCATTCTCAGCAGAAAAAATCAAGCTCAAGTAGCAGATATAATATTTCTGAAATGCTAATTCTGGCTTTTGAGCTTCAATTTTACCATTGGTAACAAACACTGTCAGTTGTTTCCCTCAAACCAAATAGAATATGTATATTCTACCTAAAGTTCTTTAATAATTAACTATTATTCTAAGAATAATATTATAGACCTTAACATGCCTACATATCCCACACAGTTCATTCCCTTGCCTCCCTCTGATACTCGTATTGGTAAGAAAATGCCTTAAGCACAAGAATAATGTTTATGTTTCTCATTATATTTATAGCACAGAACATGTGCCTGAAATAAAGCAGGCACTTACTAAATATCTGATGGCAGACTAATAAATAGGCTATTTATAAATGCCCTTAAACTTCTTCCATTCTTCCTATCGCTTTATTCCTTATTCAGTGTCAACTATCCTTCTGTCCCTTCTTTCTGCAGGAGAAATGATAATTGCCAGGAGTTGAAATAGTGGGACACAGGATCAGCAGTTGGCGTAATGGCTATGTTGCTGGACTCCCATGTAGTCGACTGTGGGTCGAGTCCCAGACCCGGTGACTTAAACTCACACCGGGTGCATGTGTGTGTGTGTGTGTGTGCCCAAGATCCCAAGAGGAGAATGGAGGAGAAGGGATTGCGGTGTAGCCATCCCTCCTGGGGGATGATTTCTCGCTTTTTGTCTCTCTATCTCTCTCTCTTGTCTTTCTGGAGAGTGCACACACCCTATAGTAAAAACCTCTCCAAAAAAAGAAAAAAATAGTGGGACACAGTTCCAGTGAGCTTTGGTGATATCGATGATAGTGACCAGAATTCTGGGTTTGCACTGGATAGTGGTGAGGGAAGAGTGTGGGTAGTCTCAAAGGAATAAAGTTTTCTTTCCTAAAAGCCCTGTATATTTATGCTATTAATTCTTCCTACTCCATTCATCATCAGCAACCTTATTCTTTCTGTAATATATCTATTCATTTCTTTCTCTTTGCTCTTTCTCCAAGTCCAACTACATGAACAAGTTTATTTAAACAAAACATATCCTTTGCGTTTCAATCTAAACCTCAAATTTATTTCTCCTCCATTCAAATCCCTGAATCCGTCCACCACATTTAGTCTCTTCTACTTTTCCACCACAGTGTCTTGAAGACATACTGATGTCTTTCCTCATCTTTTGCTCACTTTCTGATTCCCTGCAAACTAACTTTTGTTCTCATGTAAATCACTGTCACAAATTATCTGAGAGTCAGAAGTTTCACTTACTGATAAAACAATATTTGTATAATCTTTCATACATTGAAGGACATTTGGATCATTTTGAGTCTGGGGCTACTACAAGTGAAACTGTTGTGAACATTCATGTAGATTAATTTTTGTGTGTACACTTACATTTTCTTTTCATTGGGATAAGTGCCCAGGAGTGCAATTGCTGAGCTTGGGTTAAATGTATGTTCAGAGTTTTAAGAAACTGACAAACTATTTTTGAGAATGACTGTCCCATTTTACATTCTCAGCAGCAATATATGACAGCAATAAATGGCAGTTCTGATTTTGCTGCATCTTTGGTACTCTCACTTTTTAAAATTCTAGTTATTTTCATAGATTTGTGGTCCTATCTCATTGTGCTTTTAATTTGTACTTCCATATTAGCAAATGATATTGACCATCTTTTCACATGCTTATTTATCATCCATATATTCCCTTTGGTAAAATATCTGTAGACATCTGTATATTAGATTTTCTATATACTGGATTGTGGTACTTACTAACACTGCCATGGAATAGCATTTAACAATGAAATGAACTACTGATATACTCTTGAGTGGATCTAAAAGAAATTGTACTGAGTGAAAAGAAGGATAATCAATCTCGAAGGATACAACTATAGGATTCCCATTGATATTACCTTCTCCAAATGGCAAAATTACAGAGATGTTACCATAGGGGATGGTTGGGTAAAGCTTCCACTGAATGTCAGTGTACTATTTGCAATGTCTTGTGACTCTATAACTATTTCTTTTTTAAAAATTTTTTGGAGAGGTTTTCGCTACAGGGCGCATGCGCTCGCCAGACAGACAGAGAGAGACATAGAGACAGAAAGCGAGAAATCACCCCCCAGGGGGGATGGTCACACCACAATCCCTTCTCCTCCATTCTCCTCTCAGGATCTTGGGCACGCACGCACACGCGCCCGACGTGAGTTTAAGCCACCGGGTCCGGGACACAAACCGTGGTCGACTACGTGGGAGTCCAGCGACACAGCCATTACGCTAACTGCTGGTTCCCTCTATAACTATTTCTAAATAAAAAACTTAAAAAAAAATGACCCACCAATCAACTGTTCTATGATGGCCTCAGTTTGTTTTGAATACTCAATTTAGTTTATGGTCATTTAGCCTAAATACCCAAGAAGGAAGCCTGCTTAAGGTTTCTCCCTCCACACATCCAGTTAGGCAACATTTCTTATTGAGTACAGCCCTGAAACAAAATCTCAGGAGCAGACTTCTCTCAACCTCACTGCCACCTCAGAACAATCTGACCATATCCTTCCCTAATAGGCAACCCCTGTACCTCCTTCAACTTTAATTTCTGTATGTACTACTTTTCAGCAACACAGAATTCCTCACCCAAAATACTGGGTCATCAGAAAAGTCATGCATATTTTTTCTATGCTTTTCTATGCAAAAAATGCATCATGACTTTTTCAACGACCCAATACATAATAGCTTTCTACATGTATCCCTTTGATCTTACTGTCCCATCGGCGGGGAACATTCTTTATCTCTCCCGTCCAGCAGATACCATCCAATATTTAAGAACCACCACAAATATTGCCTCACTATGAACACTTCCCTCAGCTTCTCCAAGATCAAGTAGTAGTTGCCTCTTCAGCAACTATCTGACTCTTTCCACAGAATTCTATCCTAGTATTTATTACACTGAACTGTAATGATTTGGTTTATATTTATAACCTACATTTTACCTAAAGCTCTTCAAAGAAATGAGTATAACTTTCATTTTAATAATACCAACTCTAACAGTGTCTGACACATAGTAGCATACTTTAAATATTTCCTAAAGAAAAGAATGTTAGAGCTGATGGTTATGCCCCCTCGTTTTATTTGAATATTAAAAATGTATATGGAGTTTTATTACAGATGCAGTAGTTTTTGTGTATTGGGCTGAGAACTTTTTAATACTTTTAAGGAAAAAATACTTCTATATTATTAAAGGGCCACTGAAAATACACATTTTCACATCACAGATTCAAAAGTTTATGGGTGGTCAATTTGTTAACTCATATCTCTTCTAATCTTGAAAGTTAGATTATCAGGAAACATGCATTTTAAAGTACACATAAACACACATTATAGCCCCACGGATCTTTCTTTCTGTGGGGACATTAAACAACTTTAATATCTTTAAATGTCACAGGCTGAAAAGAATTTGAAAAATGGTCACGTACACCCACAAGAACCTAAAGCTGTATTTCCAATGACTAACTGGCTCTTTCAGAGAGTTAAAATTCTTGAACACTTAACCATATGTTTGCAAACATTTGAGGAGATAAAGAATTGAGAGTCAAAGACACAGGAGATACCATCTGAAACTGCTCAACTTCCTAAGTTCAGTGAAGGAAAAGGAGATGGGAGTTCTACATCCTTATTAAGCAAATTGACTGTTTATTCCTTTAATGAATTTATTGCCCAGTTAAATTTCAGTTGTTGCAATCAGTTAGGTGACAAAGAGGGAGAGTTGATGACCCTATCCTGTGTAAAACGTCAAAACCATCAAATGTTTTTACTGTTCATGCATAATTTCGAGTGAGGACCCAGATTTTGTAATAACCAAAGTCCTTAGCAGGCACTTACAACACCAATCACTCTTGCTACAATTATAAAAAAAAAAACCTCTACCTTACATGGCCATACACAGGTCAAGACTGAAAATCTTCAACATAAACTATGATATTCCTAGTCTTACGCATATTCCTGTAACATCAGTGGAATAGAGGAATTTAAAGATAGTCTGGTGAACATTTATGGCATGGGACTGGCAAAATTTATTGTGGTTGCTAGCCAACTGCACCATTTCCTAATGCTTGCCTGCCATCATGGAAAATCACTGGGAAATGTTCAGTATGTGTGTGTCAGACAGACTGTCCTCCTAGAAGAGCTGAATAGTTATTAAAGAGTGAATGTGCAAGAAACACTATCTGGATTCAACCAAAAAATTAAAAGTCTTGTTAATGCTCTTAAAGAGAAAAACAAAAGGTAGATCCATAAAAGAATAGAATTTATATAAAAGCAATGGCTCAGAGAAGCCAACAGGGAACTTATGAGCAATTCAGTAGCAAACACAAGGATGAGCAATTCTTGTTCTTCTAACAGGAAACTCCTAAGAGACCAAAAACAGCTGTAATAAAAGAAAAAACAAACAACTGTTTCTATTATCAAGGAAGATTTACACTTAGAACTAAAACATGGGAAAAAATAGCAGCAGAGATCAAAACTAGGATTATACCAACATAAAAATAGTCCAAAAATATTTATATTTATTAAGGATTTATTGTCCATCTATATTTCAAGAGATTTGAGAATAACAGTAGCATTCTTTTTTCTTTTCCCCTCTTCTCTTTTTAAAAAGTGGAAATCTTGGCATCTCTTTGTTTTAGGTGAGTATATACTGAAGAGAGGCTTATGGTTTATAATAGGTCAGTAATTGGGCCAGGACTTCTCAGGAAAATGTGACTTTAATACAGGGCATAATACAGCAATCCTCCCTCTGGTCTTTCCAATCAAGCAATATTTAACTCCTTACCTAAGGAATAATGAATTTCTCCTCCCTAAAACACTACAACCTTTATGATCTACCCTTCTCTTTTAAGGGTATCTATTAAATACACTATCTCATAGTGTATTTAAACTATTATTATGTTAAACTATTATTTTATAGAATGTTAGTACTTGAATTCTTATATATTAATTAAAATTTTAGGCATATTGTAGCTGCCCCCAAAATTATATCTACTCTCCTTTCAGAGAGCCAAGTAACAGGCACCAACCATACTTCCCAGCAGTGTACAATGAACAAAATGTAAGTTGGAAAATAAAATATCTACACATAAAGTACTTTTCCAGGGCAGTAATATACTTATCTATAGTATTTTCATTATTTAATTAAATTTTCTATACTAGAGATTAACATACTCAGGATTTTCCAGAAATGGAACCTCTCGGACTGTCTAAGAAAAACCATTCTTCAACTGTATCAAGTATTCGCCATTTAAAAAAATCCTATTAGTGGGGATAAAGTCATTTTTAGCTGTTATATTCAACATAAATACAAGGACAAATATCGGCCTACTTTATTATATCTTCTGGTTCAATCATACTCAAGTATTTACATATAATGCATTATACAATATTATAAATTATTTTGTTATTTCTACCTTATATTATGAGCAGATGTCAGGTGATTTCAGATATATATGTAGAAAGGTTATATTACCCAGCAATTCTTTTTTCAGGATAGTGAAGGATACATTATAAATATTCGTTAGAAAAAGAAACATTAGACGGGAAGAATTAAGAGACCAGATCTTGGGACCAGCAAATCACGCAATGTTTACATCACTGGACTCCCATGTAGTTGACCACAGTTTGAATCTCAGACCAGGTGGCTTAAAACTCACACTAGGCATATGTGTGTGTGTGCGCCCAAAATCCCAATAGGAGAATGAAAGAGAAGGGATTGCAGCATGGTAATCCCTTTTGAGGGGGTGAATTCTTGTTCTCTGTCTGTCTCTCTGACAAGTGCACACAGCCTGTAGCAAAAATCTCTCTCTAGAAAAAAAAAGAACCCAGGTCTCAGTTCTAACAGATCATGTGGAAATATGGAAACCCATTTGGATGACGTGCCTTTTTGTAGGCACCTTACTTAGTAAAGACCCCTAAAGAGGAAAGAATCATTATAAATATTAGTAACCTAAAAACAAAAATTGCAAAGTGAAGTGTCACAGCAAATTTCAAGGGATTAATGTCTATAGAGGATCTAGAAGCTTAATACAAGCTGACTAGGTGGATGTGGTGAAAAAAAGGTCAGGAACAGGAAGAAATGCCTTGGAGTCCTATAAATAATCTCTCTTTAAGTCTCCTTTACTGACATAGAGGGTGACACTTCTCGTGATGTGCAAATAAGTAAGTACACGAATAAAGTATGGGACATTGCTTCATCAGTACGACAACTGCATCTTTCCTGGGGTACTAGATCTTATAAGATGCTATTAACAACTCCACTTTCTGTCACAATCACAAGAAAACAATAGTCTTTATTTAAAAATTAACTTTGTGGAATATATGATCACAGAGTAACTCTTCTGAGAAACATTACCATCATTAAAATCATAATCAAAAGCTGCTATTTTAGGGGCCAGATAGTGGTACACTAGTAAACTGCAATACTCTACAAGGCTGACCCACATAGGAAGTTCCAGGTTTGTGTCTAGAGACTGCCCTGAGTACACCAAATGCACATGTACCCATGGTCTGGGGTTGGCTGAGGCTGAGGGTGGATCATGGTACTGGGACCTTGTTGGGGGTACTGTTTCTCTGCTATCACTCTTGCTCATGGAATGAATAAATGACCTTTTAAAATTATTATTAATAATTATATACACTCATTTGATTTTGTTTTTGGTAGCACCAAGCAGATACCTGGGAGAAGAGAGACAGTACTTTCGAGAAATTGGAAAAGATGAGGGTAGAGATAATCAAGTGAGTGTATTCTTAAGCTGACAAGTGCTCTAAAGGTGAGGTACATGTTGCTAGAAGAGCCAGAGCAGGAGGCTTTGAAACAAGGAAGTATTCCTAGAAAAGAAGGAATGCGAACTGAAGGGTCAGTAGACATTTACTAGGAGGAGAAATCTCCATCTAAAGCAATAGCTACTGTCAATGTTCTTCCAGTGATGGGACTTAGGAGATTTTTGAAACACTGAGAGGGGTCAAGTAGCTACTTGGAGGATGGAACTGCAAAGTGGTAAAGTGGCCAGACTACATAAAACTAAAAAAAATAAATATGAAAAACAGTACTCAGGGTATTTACTTGGAAATAGTAAATAGTCATAAGCTCTACAAACCAATAGTGAACATGAAAATGCACACTGCTCTACAATGAATCAACCTTTTGGATATCACCTGATTACATTAACATAAGAGGAAAAATGTGTGTGAACAATCCTGTGTCATTTATTTCTACTGCAGTAGTGTTAATCATTTTAACTTTCATTTTCCAGGAATTCATGCAATATAGTCAGCTTATTCAAAAGAAACATAGCGATAAAAAAATCAGTCAATAATTTTATGATTTGGCAAGCAATATCACATCCTAGATGAACAAAAAAGAAATATAATTTCTGGTTTTTATTAAGTCTATACAGTCAATCTGTAAGTGATTCAAGATCTAAAGCTTTTCTTTTTTAATTCTGAAATTCACCTTAAGCACGCTTATGGTTGAAAATGAGCATACTTGCAGGGATTCCATGAACCAACTCAATAAAACAATGAAATATGAGAGTATGGTTTTAAAACAGCTACGTGAAGAAAGTCAATACTCTTCTCATTTTTGTTTGAAGAAACTGATGATTAAATGTTGCTTAAAACATGAATCAATTAAATTCCTCTAGGAAGTTATGGGAACACAGATGGTTAATCCAATTCATTTTCATTAATGTAATATGGTATACACTTTTGAGGATGCTGTATCATGTGACACGCACTATATCCTTCTCCCAGATTAAAGTTTATGGTATGTCAACTACTGCTCTAAGTAAAGATTACTAAAACTATAAAGCATGCCTGTGAAATACAATCCTGAGAAGTGTAAATTTAGACCTCTAATTCTTTCTACCCTACCTGCCTTTTTAAATTTCTTCTAATTGGATTAGAGCTGTTTAATTACAAAGGGGTATGGATTTTTTTCCCCTATTTTTTTTCTTATGTTGAATTTCTAATAACATTCACTTCCAGAATTTTGTTTTGCTTTAATATTTAAGATTTTGTTTGTTTCTTGCATATAAAGAGAAAACTGAACCATTCTCAGGAAATCACAATTCAATAGTTACACATTTTTATAGACACATCTGACATGTTAATCATTTAATGTACAAAAGAAAAAATAAGGAATCTACCTCGACTACTCCTTCATTCCCCACACCACCGTCTATCACTTCCTATCCACCCCATAAATTCTTCATGCCATATAAGGAAAGAGATTTCAAGAATCAGAAGCAATAGATATACTTAACCAACTGTAAATATTATATATTGTTTAGGCAAAGACTTCACTCTCTGAACTTGATAGTCAATAACCCTAAATAAACTTTAAAGATTTTTGTTTTTAAAAACTTACGAGGATGTACCGTATTTAGTAACTATGTGGTTTCACTAGGTTTTAATTCCTCAGTAAACAGGAATTGGGCCCTCAGGATTGTGGTTTTTGAAATTAGGGTGTGTTTAGATTTGGAGACTGCCCAAAATTCATTCACATCTAGAAGAGAAAGCATGCTGCCAAACATATGCAATCAGGGGAGGAAAAAAAAAAAAAAAGATTACATTCTAAATATGGTTTGTATAACAAATACTTCCATCTGTTTCACAGAGATCAAATAGAACTACTTTAAAACAGTCCAGTGACATTTAAGCATCTGGCAAAAGAAAGCGTGTATTTATGGGAAAGGATTCAGGTTAGCAATATTTTTGTCCTCAAGGGTAAGTAGTAGAATGCTAAACAAGATTATTTCTCATCTATCTAATAACAAAAACTTCATTTTAAATATTGGGTTTTTTTCTGGATACAATTTGTATATTGCCTCAAATGCCCTTATTAAACTACTAAGGCAAAATTAAGACTATATTCAGATGCCTTTGAAACATTCTCAGATCTGGAATTTACATACAGTTATAGCAACACAATAAACTTTGAAAGAATACCAAGGAGGACTCAAATCAACTTGAAGTATGTGTATATGTATTACTTTGTTTCTGGAGACACCTTTCCATGAGTACGACACATGAAGACACAATTTATATTTGACTTACATGCCAGAGAAGATCATACCTTCCTAAACCTCAACCTTTCCTACTACCTGTACCAGTCACTGCCTCTTACCTCTCAGTTTTCCTTAGAGAAACCACTAAGTTAATAAACCAGGCTCTTACGATATTCACCTTCACAGTGGACATAATGTTAAGCTTTGCCAGTAAGAGGCACAGGAGGGACACTACAAGAGAAAGGGGTCTCCTCTTTCTCTGGCGTGCAGTTGTTTGTCTTTTCTCTTTCTTTCTGCACAGTTGGTCAGCAGTGTAGGTATGTGAGGACATCTGTGAGTCTGCTATCCCAGCCCCAGTAGCACACCCAAAGTGCAGAGCCCTTTGGCAAACTTGCAGCCCTGGCCTAGGCCCAGTTACCACATTGCTCACAATAGTGACACCCGCACATGTACCCGTACCAGCCATGGTTCACCTGTGCCCTGAAGTTTATTTCCTGGGCCCTCATAGGATGGACATCGTACACTTTGGGCTTCATGCCATGGTTGCACCCTAACGCCCACATGCCTGCCCACCAGCTGTAGCTTACCTGTTTTCCCACAAGTTTGTTTCCTGCTTTCCCACAGAATACTGATCATCTCTAGCCAGACAAACTAGCAGGCTGCAACCAACCCTTCCTTAGCAAGATCTGTACTCTCACTTAGAAAAGGGGCCCCTGTCCTAAGTTTTCCTTCCTCGGATATGCTCTCTCGGCCCTGGTTATCTTTACATTCTTACATTTTCCCATCATAAGTTGATAATCCATTATGATAAACTTCCCTGTTTACATTTCTCTAATTTCTGTCCCCTCCCTAATTAAACCTATAAATGATAGACTAACACTCAGAATCTCATATCTCACTTTCTACGCTGAGAGAACTAGACTTTCAGGTCTGCATACCTATTTGAATGAATGACTAGACAAGTCAAACCTAACACCACCAAAACAGCATTCTTATTTCCCTATCCTTCACTCAACCACTTTCATATGTCAGTTAATAGCAATCCCAACCTTCCTATCGGTCAGGCCAAAAACCTTGGGATCACTCTTGATTACTCTTTTTCTCTTATAGTCCATAGCTAACCCATCAGTGAAATCTATTGGTTTCCTCTTCAAAATATTCCCATGTCTTATCAGCTCTTCCTCTTCTACTGAACACATTAAGGTCTCTGGCATTCCACCCTGACACCCCACAATCTACTTTCCAACAAGCAGATTTCCTTGTAAATGTGAATCCTCTAGTCAATGTCCTGTATTTAATTCCAGCTCCACCCAGAGTCCAAGTAAAAATCTTACAAAGACCTTTAAGGAGCTGGTTCTCCAATATAGCTCTATTGTATTCTCCTCCCTTGTACATTTTGGCCTTCCTGACATTCCTTGAATACGTAAGGATTCCCTGCACTTCAAGCAGAATACCATCTCCTAGGTTTTCAAATAACTTCTCTTGCCCAGCTGGGCAATTCCTAGTTAAAATGCTACCTTTTACATTACAATAATAGGGGCCGGCAGGTGGCATGGCAGTCAAGGGAATTGGATTCTTACATGGCCTACCATGGTTCAAGTCCTGGACCTGGTGCCTTGGTTTCTCTCTCTCTCTCTCCCCACTTCTCTGGTCAAATTAAAATAAATAAATAAAGAGTGGTGCCTCTCGGCAGCCGGCATATGTTGCCTCCTGTTACTCCTCAGAGCTTAGGATTCAAGAGGAAGACTTGTTCGTGCAGTGAGAAGTGTTTGGAGTTGTACCCCTCATGGAGCAGGGCTTGGGGACTGAGGGAATGTGCGGTTCTGTCCCCCAGGCGTGAGACCTGACGGCTTTCCTTGGCATGGGTCCACCCCACATTCTCTGTTCGCAGTATTCTCCCACTTTGGCCTTCTGTACTCAGTCCAGGTCTTCCCAAACACTGCAGCGGCCCATCCTGGTTTCTATGTCGTCATCAAGTTTTACTCAGCAAGGGATGCCCACCGAGCCCAAAAGGCTTGCGACCACAAGCAGCTTTTTCAGAACTCTCCAGTGAAGCTTCAGGAGCTTTCTGACCTTGAAGGAAGGGAAAATGAAGATATTGTGGTACCACTTGAGAAGCAAAGCCTGAAATTCTTCTGTGCACTGCAGGTGGTTTTACCATCGTATGAGTGCAGGAGTCCTGGAGTTGGCATAGCAGAAGAGCTGTTGGATAACCTGGAGGAAGGACCATTGTCGTTCCTTACAAAAAGGAAGACAGGCCAGAAACTGGCTATTCAGAAGGTTCTGTCAGTTGCATTCCAGAAGCCGTCGATTGTTTTAGAATCATTTATTTGAGAAGACAACAAAAGTCCATGAAGAACCAGGCACTTCTCAGCAACTCTTAAGGAAGAAAATCGGCATATTTTATATTTTTCCAAGTTCAGCCCTGGAATATGCCATTTCTCTGGGAGCTCTGGTTCATTGCAGTGAGGAGTCATGTTTGGAAACCAAGATCTGGGTGCTTGAGAGTTCATTGCTCCCAAAGTGTTGCTACACCCAGAAACTCTACTGACAAGAGGAGTGGCAGTAAGGCGCCATCTTGGAAGCAGACAGCAGTCCCCACCAACCACCAAAACTGGCCAGTGTCTGATCTGAGACTCGCCAACTTCCAGAACTACGGATCTAAGGGAACTATAGCCAAACATCCAAATACTATTAACAATATATTCCTCAATATCTACTGAATCTGCTGCGCGAAGTGATCAAAATGGAACGGCAAAGAGATTCTGGATCACCTCTTTCTGCTCACTCCTGAATGTTCAGATTGAACTTCAAGAATTAGAAAAAAACACACGATCCATCAGATGACTAGAAATCACGGAAGGGCCACAAGAAATATGGGAAAGCAAGAAAATACCTCTCCTCCAACGGAAAAGAATAACTCCTCTTCATCCACAGACAGTTCAATGGAAAACATGGAAATGTCTGATAAAGAATTTAGAACATTTGGAACCAGCAGTTAGCATAATGGCTATGTCACTGAACTCCCACATAGTCGATCATGGTTCAAGTCCCAGACCCGATGACTTAAACTCACGCTGGGCATGTGTGCGTGCGTGCCCAAGATCCCGAGAGGAGAATGGAGGAGAAGGGACTGTGGCGTGACCATCCCCCCGGGGGATGATTTCTCGCTTTCTATCTCTCTATCTCTCTGTCTCTGTCTGTCTTTCTGGCGAGTGCACATGCCCTATAGCAAAAACTTCTAAAAAAAAAAAGAATTTAGAACATTCATTATGGCAAAGCTAACTGAGATAGAAGAGAAGAGGGACAATGAACTGTAGAAGAAAAAAGAGAAAGGAGCTGACGAATTCCAGGAGGTGAGGAAATTCTTGCAAGATCTAAAAGAGGAATTATACACTTTACAAAAGAATCAAATAGAACTGTTAAGAGATGAAGGCTATAATACAGGAAGTCAAAATCTCCCTTGAAAGTATTAAAAGCAGGCCAGATCATCCAGAAAATAGAATCTCAGAGGCAGAAGAGAAAATCATTGGCCTAGAAAAATCCATCATGAAGACTGAAAAAATTGCCGCTAAAAATAAGAATAATATATAAGAAATACTAGATACCATCAAACGTCCAAACATCTGGATAATTGGTATCTCAGAAGGCAAAGAGACTCATAAGGGCATTGGTAATCTATTCCATAAAATCCTGCAAGAAAACTTTTCAAACCTAGAGAGACACTCAAAGATCCAGTCCAAAGAAATACAAAGGACCCAAAATAGAATCAACCCAAGAAGATCTTCTCCATGACACATTATAGCCAGATTGACCAAAACCACAAAGACAAGATACTAAGATCGGCAAGAGAAAAACATCAAGTTACCTATAAAGGATATCCCATCAGGATAACAGCAGACCTCTCATCTGAAACAATGAGAGTGAGGAAAGAATGGGAAAATATATTCAAAGTGTTAAGGGAAAAGCAATATCAACCAAGAATACAGTAGCCGGCAAGATTATATCTATCATGTGGGAAGAAAAGACAAGAACATTCTCAGATAAACAAAACCTGAAAGAATTTACCAGCACCAAACCAGATCTCCAGGAAGTTCTCAAGGGAGTGCTATATCAGGCAAATTAAATACAGTCGCACAGAAATAAGAGTTCAAAAACTAAGAAAATGGCCAACTTAATCATAGGGACAAGTCTGGAGTTGAGTATTATATGCCAGAATTTAATCGGGAAAATTGAACGACAACAGAAGATAAAGTACATGAGACTGATTTGGTGAAATAGAATTTTATGACTTTTGACTAAAGCATTGCTGATTTTCTTCTAGGCTTTGTTGTCTGGTTTTAAGAATTTGTGTCCTGTCCTCAGCTATCGATAGGTTCATGTATCTACCATTTGAACAGAATCCTAACCTGTTTCCTAGCTTTAAGTTTTTGGTTTATTTTTTTTCCTTTTTTTGGAGAGGTTTTTGCTATAGGGCACGTGCGCTTGCCAGAAAGACAGAGAGAGACAGAGAGACAGAAGGTAAGAAATCAACCCCAGGGGGTATGGCTGTGCCGCAATCCCTTCTCCTCCATTCTCCTCTCAGGATCTTGGGCACTCACACACATGCATCCAGCGTGAGTTTAAGCCACTGGGTCTGGGACTTGAACCGTGGCCGACTACATGGGAGTCCAGTGAGCCATTACACTAACTGCTCATCCCCTGGTTTTAAGTTTTAAGCAAAGTTCCTTAGCACTTCTTTAAGTTAAAACTGCTTTTCTTGAAGTTACCAAGTGAACTTGCTATTGAAAGTAGTTAGATTATTTGAGAAATTGTGTGATCAATACAATGCGGTGAGGAAAGGAATGGAAGAGAACTGTAGACACCAGAGATAGTGTGAGAAGAGTGTGGGAAAAGACAGAGGGTCAGAAATAGGGAGATATATATATATATATATATATATATATATATATATATATATATGAAACTAGAAATAGAAAATTTTTGATGATAGCATGCATGATTAAGCCACTATGCAGTATATTCTGGATGGGAAATCACATTTTGTATGCTGTGACAACGCTTAGGGAAGAAATGTAAATTAAGTTTAAAAAGTTTCAGAAAAAAAAATATTTCAGAAGTAAATTAGGACACTTGTGACTAGATTCTAGCTTTGTCCATATTTTTAGTTTAATATATTTTGTGAATCAATAAAATATGGAAAAAAATTTAGTATGGAAGGGAGAGAGGGGGAAGGAAAATAGTAAAAGTATGCTTAATTGACAAAAACTGAGATGCTATTTGCTGATAAGTTATAGAGTAATATCTTTGGCTTGACTGACATGCATAGTATTTGTGCTGGAAAAAGAAATGCTATACACTGTAAAGATGTGATTAAATGTAAATAAATTAATTAATTTAAAAAATAAATAAATTTAAATAAAATAATTCTGTTTTTTAAAAATTACAATATTTAAAATTATACCCACCTGGCCAATAGATGGCATGCTGTTTAAGGTGCTGAACTCCCACGTGGCCAACTGTGGTTCAAGTTCCAAACTTGGCAGCTTGCTTTCTTACTTTCCCTCTCTCTGTCTCTCTGGTCAAATTTAAAATATAATAATAAATAAATAAAACTAAATAAATCATTCTTTTAAAAAATTATATCCATCATTCTGTATAATTTACATTCCCTCACACTGATTCTCTTTATCTCTCGCATATCTAATGTACCAAAAGACCAGAAAGACATGGCTGAAGAAAAACATAATCAGCAGATGCCAATCCCAAGATGACCCAAATGTTCAAATTATCAAATGAGGGCTTTAAAATCCCTAATGAAGTATGCTTTATGATGTAAAAGGAAATATATTAAAAGTAGATGAAAAAATGTGGAACCCCAGGAGGCTTTCTGAAGATGACAGAGTAGGATTCTTACCAAGAATCTCTCTCTCCACCTAGAAAATAATTGTACTAGCAGAGTCTGTCATAATTATTTGGGAACTCTAAGGTCTATTGAAGGTTTCACACTCCAGGGGAAGGCTTAGACCTTAAATTATGATTAATTTCAGCTCTTAGTGTATTAACAGCTCAAAGAGGAACAAGTCAACAGAAACCATCCCTGAAAAAGACCTGATGGGAAATCTACTAGACAAAGACTTAAAAACAATTGTTCCAAATACACTCTAAAAACTAAAGAAAGATGTGAGAAAAGGTCAGAAAACAATGTCTGTACAAAACAGCTATACCAACAAAGTAGGAAAATAGAAGAAAAAATCTGGAATTAGAATATAGCAGAAATGAAAAAAAAAATCACTAGAGAAATTTAAAAGCAAATTTAAGGAAGCAGAAGAAAGAAGCTGCATACTTGAAGATAGGACAATAGTAACTATCAAGTCTGAGGAATGGAAAGAAAAAAGACTGAAGAAAAATTAGTGGGGTGGGGAACCAGCAGTTAGCGTAATGGCTATGTCGCTGGACTCCCACGTAGTCAACCGCGGTTCGCATCTCGGACCCGGTGGCTTACAACTCATGTGCGTGCGTGCCCAAGATCCCGAGAGGAGAATGGAGGAGAAGGGATTGCGGCGTGACCATCCCCCCTGGGGGGTGATTTCTCGTTTTCTGTCTCTATGTCTCTCTCTGTCTGTCTGGCAAGCGCACGCGCCCTATAGCGAAAAAACCTCTCCAAAAAAAAAAAAAAAAAAAAATTAGTGGGGTGTAAGGAAGCTGTGGAACATCATCTAGCAGACCAAATATGTATTGTCCTAGAAAAAGAGAAGAGAAAAAGGAGCAGAAAAAAATACTTGGAAAAATTGTGGCTGAAAACCTTTAAAATTTGAGGAAGATGTGAACATAAACAACAAAGAAGTTCAACAAACTCCAAGTAAGATGAATCCAAAGAAAAACACAAAAAATATAATCACACTCTTGAAAACCAATGACAAGGAAAGCATCCTGACAGCAACAAGAAAAAAGTAACTTAGCACATACAAGAAATCTTCAAAATAAGATTGTTAGTAGATTTATCATTAGAAACTTGTGCAGCCAAAAGGCAGTAGGTTGATATATTCAAGTGCTAAATGAAATAAACTGTTAACATAGAATCTTATATCCAGCTAAACTACCCCTCAAAAGTGAGGGAGAAATTAAGACATTCCAAAATAAGCAAAAGCTTAGGAGTTCACTACCACTAAACCTGTCCTGCAAGAAATGCTCAAGGGAGTACTGCAGGATGAAATGAAAGGTCTCTACAGAGTAACTTGAAACTGTTTTTAAAAAAAGATCTCTGGGGAACCAGCAGTTAGCGTAATGGCTATGTCGCTGGACTCCCACGTAGTCAAAGTTCACGTCCCGAACCCGGTGGCTTAAAACTCACGCCAGGCGCGTGTGCGTGCGTGCCCAAGATCCCGAGAGGAGAATGGAGGAGAAGGGATTGCGGCGTGAATCCCCCCTGGGGGGTGATTTCTCACTTTCTGTCTTATGTCTCTCTCTGTCTGTCTGGCGAGCGCAAAAAAAACCTCTCCAAAAAAAAAAAAAAAAAAAAAAGATCTCTGTACCTCAGCCCTTCAACTCTTGGAACCAGCCTCTCTCACCTTATGAAGACAAAGCAAATTATCTTTGTTGACTGTGGAATACCAAGGTCCCCAAAGATTGTATGAGGCAGGAGAACCTAGCCTCAGGACAAAGCTCAGCTACTTTCTTGGTAACTAACCTTTGTAACTCTCAGTCACACTAGTATAGAGACAATGAATTATAGGTTGACAATCATAGCAACTTTATGATCTCTACCCATACTTACATTTAAAAATAAAAAATAAAAAGTCCAGCCCCATAGCTTAGTTCATGACATAGTATTTGTTCTACTTTCATGGAGCATGATAAGAAGAAGTTAGACACAAATTCTGGGTAACTGTCTAATTTGTTCTGAGTCAGAAATTTATATTTTGCAAAATTAATTTACTTTTTTTTTGAGAAGCTTTTGCTACAGGGCACGTGCGCCCACCAGAAAGACAGAGAGATAGAAAGCGAGAAATCACCCCCCCCCCCCCCGGGGGGATGGCCACGCTGCAATCCCTTTTCCTCCATTCTCCTATTGGAATCTTGGGTACGCAAGCACATGCACCCGGCATGAGTTTAAGCCACTGGGTCCGGGACTCAAACTGCAGTCGGCTACATGGGAGTTCAGCGACATAGCCATTATGCTAACTGCTGGTCCTAAAATTAACTTACTTTGAAAAAACTAAAACCTCAAGTAAATATTCTAAATCACTATAAAAGAAACTTTCCTCATAAATATACTTGTCCTCAATGCTCTATAATTTTTCCATATATATTTCCACATATGGATATACTAGGTTTAAATAAGACATCCATATTTATTCTCTCTCTCATACACACACAAACACATAAAGGGACTTCAAAAAGTTAATTAGAAAATATGTAAGTAAGTTAATTAGAAAATATGTATTATAAGTTAATTAGAAAATATGTATTATATTAAAAAAACTATGCATGGATTTCAAAATTTTTTGCACCAAAATAAAATCAATATATTTTTCATAAACTTTTTGAAGCCCCCTCATATACACACATACTATGTACAAACACGTATACATATGTGTGTGTATGGATATGTATATGTGTGTATACATTTGTATATATGTGCATATATATACACACATACATATGTGTATATACATGCATGTATGTTATATGTATGCAAGATAGAGATATACATATTAACATCTTAAATCACTATGATCTGTTGAAGAAATTTCTTTTCCCTGATATTTCTTGATTTCTTCTGTTAAGACAGGATTTGTATGAAAGATTCAAGAGAAATAAAACTCTGTACTTCCCAATGGTTATCTTCTAAATACCTACTTCACTGGGTTTATTATTCCACTTTTTACATTATATAATGATGATTATATAATAAATGACTCAAACCTTCCTTCTCAGTCTTTGTGACTCAGTGTCAATGAATCCTTATGCTCACTGTGGTCATGAAGGGCCAACTCTGTTTGATCAACAGATTCTGTAGAAAGAACTATAAAAAATATTTTCTCTTACACAAGTCTCAACCACACAGAGGAGACCATATATACATCTGTTTAAAAAGGACCCATTCAAGAGTATACAAATAGGTTGAACACCTAGTCTTGAAGAGAATGCTCATAAAATACAGCCTACATTCTTCCCACCGCATGTGTACCCCAGAGCTAGGAATTCTATTACTTGAGACAGGAAAGTTCAGGACTAAGCCCATTCCCCCAAAAGAACACAGAAATTTGAATGTGAGGCAAATCACAAGAGAAGAAATAAAGTAAAAAAAGAACTAAAAAATATTAAAGACTGGGGCCAGCAGGTGGCATGGTGGTTAAGGCTGGACTCCCACATGGCCAACCACAGTTCAAGTCCTGAATCTGGCAGTTTGCTCTCTCACTCTCTCTCTCTCTCTCCCCCCTACTCCAATCAAATTAAAATAAATAAATAAACAAATAAATAAATAAATAAAGTGAAATAAAATCACTCTTTGGGAAAATTAATATTAAAGACAAAAGAGAACATACTGAAGAGTTTCTCCTAGATATAGTCAAAATCAATGCATAGGAAATTGCTTTCTTACTACACAAATCAATGCTATTTAATGCTACGTCCTAGCTAAAACTATTTCACATACTACTGCACAGATTACACTTCCCAAAAGCAATAGCCATCTTATGGCTATTCTCCTTTGATACCTTATTCCCTTTTACTGGCACCTTCTTAAGAGAAAGTGCTACACAGAATAAAAGTTGTGTCCTGCCACTTAGTGCAATAAAATAAGTCAGTATAGAGAAATGGAGCCAAAATGAATTAAATCTCTATCATCTCACACCAGCTGTGCGACTTTAAGCAAATCCTTTAACCTCATTATGTATAAGTTCCTTTACATATTTTACATATACAATAGCATAATTATTGGTCCTGCCCACAGTTCAATGGAAAAATAAAAATAAAAGCCACAATGAGATTTAAGTTCACACCTGTTATCATGGCCATTATGAAAAAGACAAGAGATAACAAGTATTAGAGAAGATGTTAAAAAAGGGGGGGGGGGGACTCTGTATACTGTTGGTAGAAATGGAAATTGATAATACCATTATAGAAAATGGTATGAAGATCCTTCAAAAACTTAGTAATAGAACCACTATATGATCCAGCAATTCTACTTCTGGGTAGATATCCCAAAAAAATGCAATCTGTATGTCAAAGAGATATTTGCACCCTCATGTTTACTGCAGCATCATTCACAATGGCCAACTAGAAACAACCTAACTGTTCATCAGTGGATGAATGGTATAGAAACTGTGGCATGGGGCCAGCAGGTGGTGTGGTAATTAAGGTACTGGACTCTTACATGGCTGACCATGGTTCAAATTCTGGACCTAGCAGCTCTCTCTATTTCTCTCTCTCACACACATGCCCTGTAGCAAATTTTAAAACAATAACGATAAATGAAACTAAATAATTTTTTTAAAAGAAACTGTGGTGTATGCATACATACAACAGAATATTATTCAGTCATTAAAAAAAGGAAGGAAAATATGCAATTGCAACAACACAAATGAATCTGGATGACATTTATTTAGTGAAATAAACCAGGGGCAGAAAGACAAAAAAGGAATCAAAAAAATCCTCAAACCCATAGAATCAGAGAATATAATGGTATTTGCCCAAGAGTTGAAAATGGGGAAAACAGAGAGATACAGATTAATAGATATAAACATTCAGTTATAAAACGAGCAAATTCCAGAGAGCTAATGTACGGCATGGGTGGAGATGGGTGTAGTAATTTGATTGTGGTAACCATTACATAATATACATGTATATCACACCAGCAAGTAAGTATACTTCTTGAATATATTCAATCCTTGTCAAATTAAGTACTTTAAAGTGAAAATAATTGTGCATATGTGAGTTGTAGAGACCAATGCTCTTCTCAAACTAGCTCCCACATAAATATTGACTATTTCAAGGAGAAACACAAGTGACCTCACACTCAACATATTTTGAATCACAGTCCTTAAAACCATTAGACCATATTTGTCCAGCATAGTCCTAGAAAATATTGTAACAAAACCCTACTTATATAAATGCACTGCATCCAGATCAAATTTCCTTAGAGGATAGTAAATGTAAGCCTACATGTGTACATAGACATGTATGGTGTATGTATTATATATTCACACATAAAATTCCTTCTATTACTCACATTCTCATAGAGAGCTTGAAGGGTCTCCAAGTCAACCACAGAATTGTCCAAGTTCACAACAGCTGTGGGAAAAAAAGACAAAAGAAAGCAGATAAGTTGCAATAAACCAGCTGTGAAAGGTGTTTTACCACCTCAGGCAATGGCGTTCATCCCCAGCCAGACAGAGAACACAGGGGCTCTAACTTCAAGGCTTCCACTTGCCCCATTTCAAAGACTGGCCTCAAGAATTTCAGTGGGCCAGGTATCAAGAGTCAAGCTTGGGACCAGCAGTTAGCGTAATGGCTATGTCGCTGGACTCCCACGTAGGCAACTGCGGTTCGAGTCCCGGACCCGGTGGCTTAAACTCACGCTGGGTGCATGTGTGTGCGTGCCCAAGATCCCGAGAGGAGAATGGAGAAGAAGGGATTGTGGCATGGCCATTCCCCCTGGGGGGGTGATTTCTCGCTTTCTGTCTCTCTGTTTCTCTCTGTCTGGCAAGCGTTCGCACCCTATAGCAAAAAATCTCTCCAAAAAAAGAAGAAAAAAGAGTCAAGCTTTCACTTGCCCCAGAAATACTAAATGCCATGACTGTGGCCCAGTCAGAATTTAGAGAGAAGTTATGAGTCTGTCTTTCACAAATGAACGGAATAAATTTGAAAAAAAAATATGCTTAATACTGGAAAAATAGGCAACTCACTCCTGTCACTGCTATATCCAGTTTCATATGGATAAATGCCCATATCTGTCGATTTAATTAAGCTATTTTACAACTGTTAAATCCAATTAGTGAGTTTAATAGACTCAGTATAAACATGATAAATATTAGGGCCAACCAGTAGCAAGGTGATTAAGGCAGCTGAATCCCACATGACTGACTGCACAGGTCAAGTCTTATACCAGGAAGCTCAAGAAACATGCCAGGTGCATATGTATATGTGCACAAAATTCCAAAAGGAGAGATAAATGGAGGAGAAAGGGTTGTGATATGACTGCCCCCATTAAGTGGCGGAGGGGTGCTCTCTCACTTTCCCTCTCTTTGTCTCTCTCTGTCTCTCTCCAGTGAGTGCACGTACACTCTGACAATTTTTTTAAAAGTAAAGAAATGATAAATGTTATAATCTTATTAAAATTTCTTTAAGTTTTATAACCAAAGAATAATTCTTTGATTTGGTATTGAAATTAGCACCGGTTCATCTTTAAATACAAACTACTCTTGATCATATAAGGAAGAGGAATAGATTATTAAAAAACATGATATGTTCTTTAAATGCATTTGTTGGTCTGGGAATGGTTGTATTTTGGAGTAGGTGGGACTTATTACTTAATTTAGGCATAACGTAATCAAATAATTCTGTACTTTTATACACAGATTAGCTAGAAATAAAGTGAATTTGCTCTAAGAGAATTTCTGCCAAAAAGTCAGAAAAAATCCTATGAGATATCCTCTGAGTGAGCCAGCCGGTGACATGATGTTTAAGGCAGCTGGATCCCACATGGCCAACTGCACAGTTTGAGTCGTGGACCCAGTGGCCTGAAAAAAAATGTTTTGCATATGTGTGTGTATGCCCAAAATACTGACAGGAGGGAGAAATGGAGAAGGGGATTGTGGTGTGACCTTTCCCTATTGGGAACAATTTCTCACTTTCCCTTTCTTTCTCTCTGTCTCTGGCAATCTCACATGCCCTCTGGCAAATACTAAAAAAAAAAAAAAGGAGGAAACCATCATAAATTGGATAATATTGAACATATTTATTTCCATAACTGAGGCGCTTTGTTTGCAATGTCTCTTCTCTCAAAGTTGGAAATGTGCATGAGACATGTTCTAGCTGACTCTGGCAAAACTCCAAGATATAATTAAGAAAGACAAGTAGGAAGTGGAAGCATAGGGTGGGTGAGATACCTAAGCAAGGTAGTACTAGCATTTCTACTTAGAGCTGGGAACAGAGCCCAGATTTACCAACAAATATCATACCAAGTAGAACTTCCACCATTTAATAATAATCCATTATTTCAATTTCAAAAAAAAAATCTCAAATATAAATCTAAGAGTTTGATTAAGATTCCCAGACAAATCTTCTTACTCCTCAGACCATATAAGGCAAACATCACAAACTATTTAACCTTTCAAGTAGTAAAAAGCATAATCCAACGAACTCTGACCCTATTTCAAAAACTATTTAAAAGGGATTAACTAAAAATTTCCACTGCGGTAATATGTAACAAAATGCATAAGACCCAAGAAAAGATAAGAGATTTGTATATATAATTATCCCTTTTAGATATGTGCAGAGTCTAGTCTAAAAAAAAAAATATTATGGTGAATCCAAAGATTTCTGAGTTTGGAATGCATTAGCTAGCTAGTAATCCAGTAATTCTCTACATTCCTTTGGTGATATAGTGAGCAACTGATGGGAAAACTATGAAGAAAATGCTAATAGTCAATTTAGTATAAGATTTTTATCCCCAGAACAAGGTAAAGAAACACAATAAAGTCATTCATACTCAAGTCAAAAGTCACAAAGAATAGGGACTAGCAGTTAGCGTAATGGCTACGTCGCTGGACTCCCAGGTAGTCGACTGCGGTTCGAGTCCCGGACCCAGTGGCTTAAAATCACGCTGGGCACATGTGTGTGCGTGCCCAAGATCCCGAGAGGAGAATGGAGGAGAAGGGATTGCGGCGTGGCCATCCCCCCTGGGGGGTGATTTCTCGCTTTCTGTCTCTCTGTCTCTCTCTGTCTGTCTGGCGAGCGCACATGCCCTATAGCAAAAGAAACCTCTCCAAAAAAAAAAAAAAGAAGTCACAAGGGATACAATTATCCTTTGACTTTATCCATCATTTTAAAACATGCTATTATTTTTAAAAGTTTTCCCTACCTGAAACTTCACTTGTGTATATCTTTTTAAAAATTATTTATTATCATCATAATCTTGTTTATATTACATTGAGCCACATATATCTTTACAGTGTCTTACATTTCTTTTTCCAGAAGGAATACCTTGCATAGCAGTCAAGACAAAGACATTACTATTCACATCATCATATCTTAATGTTTCTTATCCCTTTACCTCATACACCATCACATACCTTAGAATATCTTAATAAATGTTATCTACTCCTAACCAAGTTCTCAAAAGATTCTAACCTATGAAACTTCCTGTTTTGCTCATCTGCAGAAAATCTCACTGAAAAGCAACTGTTTCTCCATTCAATTTTCTCTTAGCTTTCTATAAGAGATGCTAACAAATTCAAAGGAAAATAAGTTTTGAAACCACCTAGGATGGTACAGTGATAACATAATCTTCCTCATACCAAGGTCACCTAGGAACGTGTCATGATCCCGGCTTGCTGAAAGCTGGGGATGGATCATGGTGTGAGGACCCTGTTGGGCGTGTGTGTGTGTGTGTGTGTGCGCGCACACGCACGCATGCTTGTATGTGTCCCTCAGAAAAAATAAATTAATTTAAAAAACAAAGAAGTTTAAACTTTAAAAAAAAAAAGAATATAGTACAATATAGTCACTTTTACGTAACTTAAAAGAAAGGAAGATTAGATACTAACAGATGAATGGATACAGTGCTAGAGGTTCCAGATATCTGAAATAAAGGTAAAATATTGAGGAAGATAAAGGTTATTGAAGTACTATCTTTCCTCAGTTTAAAAAGCACATGTTTGGGACCAGCAGATGGCATAATGGTTACATTGCTGGGCTCCCATATGGCTGACTGGGGTTTGAGTCCCAGACTCAACACCTTGATACTCATGCTGGATGCCTGTGTGTATATGCCTGTATCCAAAATCCTGGGAATAGAATGGAGGAGAAGGGATTGCAGGGGGCGGTAATTTCTTACTTTCTGTCTCTCTGTCTCTCTGGTAAGTGCACACACCCAATAGCAAAAATCTCTCTTAAAAATAAATAAATAATAAAAAGCATGTTTATATTTCAGAAATCAGGATTCAGATTAAAATTCATGTTACATGATTTTTAGCAATGGCTTCTATTGCTCACTTCCTTAAAATTTATAATTGAGTAGGTGATGCATTTTCAATGGATAAAATTCCAAAATCCAGGAAATAAGATCATGCATTCAGTCATTTATTAAATAAATATTAAGTGTTTCTTACACAATAGTGATTGTGTTAGTTTAGTAAAAAGGTTGAGACCAGCAGATGGCATAATGGCTACATTGCTGGACTCCTATGTAGTAGACTGCAGTTCAAGTCCTAGACCCAGTGGCTTAAACTCACACCAAGTGTGGGTGCGTGTGCATGCGCACCCAAGATCCCAAGAGGAGAATGGAGGAGAAGGGATTGCAGCGTGGCCATTCCCCCTGGGGCGTGATTTCTCACTTTCTGTCTCTCTGTCTCTCTCTGTCTTTCTGGCGACCGCACGTGCCCTATAGCAAAAACCTCTCCAAAAAAAAAAAAAAAGTAAAAAGGTTAACAGTTATGTAAGGAATAATAACTTGAAATTGGAGCTATTGGATGAGAATGTGTCAAATTACCTACCAGTCTACAGACAACTGATTGTGGACACAGACAACCCCAATAGGATTTCTAGTTATGATAATGTTAAGAAATCATGTACATAGGGGCGAGCAGGTGGCATGGACATTAAGGCAGCTGGATTCCACATGGCTGACTGTGCAGTTCAAGTCCCAAACTCCAATGTTTGAGAATCACACCAGACACATGTGAGTATGTGCCTAAAATCCCATGAGGACAATGGAGAAGATGGGACTGCGGCATGGCCATCTCCTCTGGAGGATGATTTCTCACTTTCCCTCTTCTCTCTCTCTGCCTCTCTCCAGTGAGTGCATGTGCCCTGTAGCAAAGCTTAAAGAAAAAAAGAAAATAAATTGTGTATATGTATATGCAAATACACATATGCATATGTATTTCTATATATATAATACATTTTATGTAATTTGTATCTAAATTTAATTTTCATTTTAATTATTAATTTAAATATAAATATGATAAATCAATTACATATAATTTATCTGTGTGTGTGTGTGTGTATATATATATATATATATATATACACATTAGGGTGACAAAATCTTCAAGGGAAAAATTTTTTTAGAAATTTTTTAGCTCAAGTCTAAAATATCAGCCCAATTTGGAAAGAAAACACCCGAGTATTAAAATTATATCAAGGTGATAATTCTCAAAAGGGAATACTACTTTTATGAGATGCAGTGTACTGATGAAGACAGTAAACATAGAATCAAAATAAACTGGGTTTAAATTTAAAATGTTATTTGCTAGTGAGCTGCTTCAAGTAATTGACTTGAATTTTAGTTCTTTGTAGGAAGAGAAAATAATGAAAAATATTAGCAAAATTTTGGCCTCTGGTTTTTAGGTTTTGAGGGAATCAAGACATTAGCAAGTAAAAGGGTCTGGCAGGTAACAGCAGGTTAATATTATTTCTCCATGCCAATTTTCCACGAAAGTTTCACCAGAAGATCCTTCCAACTCTAATAAGCTTTATCATCAAACCCAAAGTTAAACAAGTTTTTGACTTATTTCCTATTTGTGTTTTGGTTCTTTTATGCATCAAAGCAGCTAATGAGGATGGTACTTTAATCTAAATGATAAACTGACTACAAATACAGCCCAACATACCATTATTAAGTTTTAGTCATTATACACTGTCTTGCTTACTTAGCATTTGAACTGTTAAGCAGAAGACCAGATTTCAAAACATAAGTAAATGCAATGTTAAAGTATATCCTGTGATAAATGTTTCATTCAGATTACTTTATCATCTAATATTCACCTAGGTGCTAAGTGATTACGTGTCAGATTAGAGGACAAGTATTTAATACTCATTTCTTCTTGGGACTTTAAGACATTCAAGACTATTCAGATTAGTCTGGGACTAATCATATTTCCCACTTCCATCCAC
The DNA here is from genome assembly GCA_026018925.1 of Tupaia tana. Taxonomy (NCBI): domain Eukaryota; kingdom Metazoa; phylum Chordata; class Mammalia; order Scandentia; family Tupaiidae; genus Tupaia; species Tupaia tana. The sequence continues at coordinate 124,759,947 of JAKSZU010000007.1, read as the reverse complement.
TGTCCTGAAGGTCTATAATGCAGTTTTTAAAAAATAATATTTTAACATAACTTCTAATTTATATATAATAGTTGTACATAAGTACTTTCCTGAAAATATATATAACTAAATACTTCTCTGAATTTACCAAGAAGCATCTGTTCTGTTTTTATGTGAGAGGGTGCAAGGAGGGATTGAAAGGAAAATCGCCTTTTGCATACATTAAGAAATCATTCATTAATTTGTCAGTAGGCTATCCCAGGATTAAAATAAGTGGAGATGGGGAAGCATAATGTTTGGGGCACTGGATGCCCCCATGGTCAACTGGAGTTTGAGTCCTGGACCTGGTGGCTTGCTTTCTCACTTTCCCTTTCTCTCTTTCTCTATCTGGTCAATATTTTTTTTTTAATGAGAAAAAATAAAATTAAATAAATAAAATAATTCCTAAAAAAAAATCAGTGGAGATGTTTACGACATCCTTTAAACAACCTATAAATGACAATGTCTTAATCACTCAAAATCAAAATTAATAACAATTTTATTTTTAAACCCAAAATTTTATAAAATGCCAGTGATGTGATAGATAGCAGAATGCAGTACTCCGGCATTCACATCAACTAACTAATGTTTAGTGAAGACGTTAAATTTTCTGAGCCCTTATCAAGTGATAATAACTTATGTCTATAGCAGATGTTTATCATGTGAAGGAAATAAGCAAGTGTATAGTAGGAAGGATAATTCAGAAAACCTTGGAATAATATGTAATTTTTTATTTTGCTACAGGGCATGTGTGATTAACCAGAGAGAGAGAGACAAGGAAAGGGAAAGTAAGAAATCACACACCAGGGGGGATGGCTGTGCTGCAATCCTTTCTCCTCCATTCTCCTCTCGGGTTTTCAGGTGCACATGCACACATACCCTGCATGATTTTCAAGCCGCCTGGACTGAAACTCAAACCATGGTCAGCCAGCATAATTAATTTTAAAATGTATATTAACTGTGAACACATTGGTTAAAAACTAGAGTCAGAGCTGGAAATGTGCTAAATTACAATTAGGTTTAGGATTTTCTTTCAATAATCTTAAACTGAGACTGTAAATAGCTCTTGACTGCAGAAACTCCCAGATACAGCCCATTTTAATCCAATGCTGTTTTCATCAAACCATGCTGTTACAAAATGAGGAGTAAAAAAGCCTGTTCTGGCCCTCATACAGGCAACACGACTTAATCGAAGATCTTAAGAATCTCTCAATATAAAATCTTCAAGCAGAAAAAGTTTTTCTTTTGATTTCAAGATACTGCATTACATAAAAAGAATTATAGAAAAAGCACTCTAATATAACCAAGGGTTCCCCTGCGCACTGTACGTGCTGTATATGTGACATGGTACACAAGTAGGTGGCAGTCCCTGGATACATGGTCTATGTTATAAACATGTGCTTTTCTGAAACTACCTTCTTCAGAAATGTGGGGCATGCTTTTTTCTTTTCTTTTTTTTTTTTTTTTTTTTTTCTTTAAGGGTTTTGCTGTAAGGGCTCCTGTATTTGCCAGAGACAGAGAGAGGGAAAGTGCAGAGCCGCCCCTCCTCAGGAGGCATGGCCATGCAGCAATCCCTTCTTATACAAACTTAGCCTATCAAATTAGTTTAATCTTCTAATGACTATAAAGATTACATTAGATACAATTTATAGACTATAGAGACATGAAATAATATGGTCAGAGCTTTCCCTGTACAATTACATGGTATGCTTAATTCATTGTTGCACCCTTCACTATGTTTAGAAGAACCCAGAGGCATGGAAAAATATTGTCCTTGAATGCTGAAAGACTGAAACAAGCTTAAGTAACTATAACTTTAATTTTACTGAATGAACTTTCCTTTTCTTGAGATCATTCTCATTATCCTTACATAGACAACTTTACTCTAGCTAACTTTGTAGTTTAAAAATTCAGAATGCAGGGACCAGCAGTTAGCATAATGGCTATGTCGCTGGACTCCCATGTAGTCAACTGCAATTCGAGTCCCGGACCCGGTGGCTTAAAACTCACACTGGGCGCGTGTGCGTGCGTGCCCAAGATCCCAAGAGGAGAATGGAGGAGAAGGGATTGTGACGTGGCCATCCACCCCGGGGAGGTGATTTCTCGCTTTCTGTCTCTCTGTCTCTCTCTGCCTGTCTGGCGAGCGCATGCGCCCTATGGCAAAAACCTCTCTAAAAAAAAAAAAATTCAGAATGCAAAGATAATAATTGTTCACATCACATAGTCATCTGACAGTACTGAAAGGCACAGGGACACAGTCGGCTCTGAAGTCAATTGGCCCCATGATCTTTCTAACTTAGAGTAACTGGATTCCTCATCTGCCGAATGGACTTAGCCCAGAATACCTACCCTGTAGGCTTCTTGCAGGAGATTACATAGTGCAAGTAAAATGCCTGGAAGCAGTGCTGTGGACAAAGCAAACTCAGAAAATGCTGACGGTTACTATTAGTGGTAGATCCCTTTCATATTCCCATATGGAAAATACTTTATTAATATCTCATCAAATCATTGCTTTGATGGAAAGGTTTTAGACAAACTGGGTTGGAAACATATTCCCAGCACAAAAAAAAAAAAAGACAATTTCAGTTGTACTGATAGTAACATGGGAGACTAAACAAGTAGCCACAGCAAAACTACCAACTCTGATTTTGGTTAAGGTACATGGGAAGAGAAGCAGCGTCAGCAGAAGCTTAAACACAAACTGAGTATAAACCAGTCCACATTTACAGTTCATGCCCTCTTCTCACCGACAGATAGACTGAAAGCACTGAGAGAAACCATCTTTACTCCACTTAGAATTCAGAAGCCACAGGAAAAGTTAAAATGAAGTTGACCTTGCAAATTGCTGAGAAGCCAAGACCTCTGAGCAGAAATTCATCTTAAGTAACAGATCAGAAGTACCCTCTCATTTAAAGTGGTGCCGGGCTTGTCACTGTACCCTAGCCACTGGAACCAAAGTTTTTTAAGAGATCTCTTTAAGAAACTGCAAGCGGCCTGTCATTTAGACTTTAAAATCAGGGAAAAGAAATGGCAGAGGGTAAGAGGGGTAAAATCAAAGGGGAAAAAAAGTAGAACAGTTAAGAAACACAAAATGGGAAATTATCTGTTGAAGATAATAGGTACGGTAATGTCTTTGATTGGGCCAAAATTCAGTGTATTCTGAATGAATACATTCTGGATGAGAAAATTCATTTTGTATGCTATAATAATATTATACAGTAAATGAGTATAAAATAAATAAAAATATTAAATTAAATTTTAAAAATTAACTGCTAAATTTTTTAAAAGGTACATGTAAAGTTAATTTCTATTTCTAGTTATACACACACACACATACACACACACACACACACATAAATTATGGCTCAAACAAACTGAAATAGATTGACATTGATTCAGGAACTAAAAAATATTAGGGCCCCCCAAAAAATTTTTTTCTTTTTTTGGAGAGGTTTTTGCTATAGGGAACATGCGCTCACCAGAAAGACAGAGAGAGACAGAGAGACAGAAAGCAAGAAATCACCCCCCGGGGAGATGGCCATGCCACAATCCCTTCTCCTCCATTCTCCTCTCTGGATCTTGGACACACATGCACACGCGCCCGGCGTGAGTTTAAGCCACCAGGTCCGGGACTTGAACCACAGTCGACTACATGGGAGTCCAGCACCATAGCCATTACACTAACTGCTGATCCCTAGGGCCAAAAATTTTTAAGTGTTTTTCATGATCACCATAAATGAGAAGAAAGCTGAAAAGTTTAGTTGTCTTAATGTGAACAGACTGCTATCTCTAACGAAATAGCAATTTCAAGCTCCGACCTAAGAAATCTATCAAACACTCCCTTATCATGGCCATCATGATCTCCCTTACTTCTCCACTGCAATCTTTAACATAAATAAGAGTCATCTAGTAACTTCAGATATTCTTTTTTTTTTGTCTAAAGGTATGTGTTCCATCCCTCCAAGGAGATTTTAAAGGGCCTGAAAGCAAGGATCTTGTCTTAGATATCATTAGATCATTCCTGTATATAGTCTAGAATAAGAAGCATCTAGTATAATAAATAAAACTCACACTGAACCTTCCAAGAAGCCGGACAGCTTATTTTAAGATAAAGGCACTATAAGTCACATACATATTTGCCTTACTGGTCCCATAATCCATTAAGGCAGAAGAAACATCTGAGGAAATAAAATCCAAATATTGTCATGGGCAAAAGTATTTGCTATAAACAATACTACAAGAGTAAATATCTACAGATGCTCTTCAACTTACAGTGTGTTTACAGCCAGATAAACCCACTGTGGGATGAAAATATCATAAGTCAAAATGCATTTAATACCCCTAACTTACGAAGCATTCTAGCTCAGCCTAGCCTACCACAACACTTACATTAGCTTACAATTGGGCAAAATTATCTAACACAAAGCCTATTTATAATAAAACTTTGGATATCTAATGTAATTTACTAAAAAGATCAAAATTCAAATATAGTTGCTACTGAATGAGCACAACTCTTGTAGCTTCATAAAGTCAAAAAATCTTAAGTCTAACCATTGTCAGTCACAGGCCATCTGTACATTACAATGAAGAGAGGAACTTCAAAGTAAAGAGTGAAAGACAGACATTCCTAGGGGAGAAAGCATACTTTTCCTCCTTCACCTTCACAATCTGAGGTGGATGCAAATGGTCAGCTGTTATTCACTCAGGAGTTTCTTGCACTGCCTTAATTATTCTGGCAGGAAGATGTAAAAGGAAAAAGGAAAGAAAGAAAGCTGTTTGGCAGGAAGGCCTAGAATTATTATTCCTAAAAGTTTTACTTGAAACTCAGTGAGGCATAGAAACCTTCAGTAAGAACACGTCACTGTGCGATTGGATGACAATGGAATCAAGAGTCATAGTCAGTGTTCCTTTATAAGGAAATACTAATGCATTAATCCCCAACTGAAAATCTGCACACCTGTGGAGTTACTTAAAACACTGTCAAAATGTATTATATGATAAAAATGTCCTAAAGATGCGGTCAAGCAATTTTTTTTGATTGGTTTTGCTTAGTTAAGTGAATATTCCACCAATTAATGAAAACTAACATTTCTCAGAGAGAGGGAGATGCTTATATTCATCTGAATATTTCACACTTGATAATAATACTTGGAATGAATACGATATATTTGCGTTCTTTGCAAACCCCACCACTAAGCATCCTTGCGCATCTGGAATTACGAGGCCCTCAGGCAGGCATACAAACACGGGCACACCCGTCCTGTGGGATTGTTACTAGAAGACATGCTGCTACGCCTTTTTTTTTTTTTTTAATTGTTACAGAAAGATGCAGAGACAGAGAGATAAGGAGAAAGCACCTCAAAATGAGACCTGGTAACATTGCAATATTTTCTCTTGCATTTCTCTATCCTTTTGAGATTTGGGGCATGCATACACACACCCAACACATTTTTGAAGCCACTAGGACCAGTATTTGAACCTCAGTCAGCTACATGGGATTTGGTTCCTCTAACTAGTAGGTCACAAGGCCAACACGCTACATGTGAAACACATAACATGTAATGTCCATGTGAAACACATAAGCACTTGAATAATATTTCAAGTAATTCTGGCCATAATATACTGAGTGGTAAATATATCAACAGCATTCTTTTATGATTCCAAATTAAAATAGTACTATTCCATTCCTTATATTGGTAAGAATTTGAAATTTTATTATCATTCTTCCCATTCAAGTCCTCAGTTTATATATTAACATATTTACTGAGGTTTTTTTTGCTTGTTTGTTTTGTTTTGGTGATAGAGCACATGTGTGTGCAGAACAGAGAGAAAAAGAGAACGCATCCTCAACAGGTTTTGCCAATGTGCAATGCCCCTTCCCCAGCCCTCCAGCTCCTGAAGATTCTGGGTGCCCACACACATCCCAGTATGTTTTCAGGCCGATCATGGCATCTCAGCTCATGGTCAGCAATATGGCTTCTATGCATCCAGTACACCATGGACTGCACCACATAGGCTGGGCCATACTGAGAAGATGTTTTTTAAATTTTTTTCTTTACTCATAGTAGAGCACATGCACACGCGTGAGAGAAAGAGACAGAGAGATGAGCACCCTCCACAAGAGTGCAATCCCCTTCCTCCAGTCCTTCAACTCACAGGATCCTGGGCCCTCAACAAGCATGCCAGGCCTGTTGTAGGCTGGTCAGGCTGTAAATCAAACTGCAGGTGCCACATGGGACTCAGCTTTTCTTGAGCAGTCCATTACCATTACACCACGGAGCTGGGTTTTAATTTACCAAAAGAATTACTCCAAAGTGGTGGTTTTCTCCAAAATCATTTGAAACTTAAACGTATGTTTTGGATTCAGGCAGACCTCAATAAGAAACACGGATGGGTAACTAACCATCTGTGTGTCTCTCATAGCAGCTTTATAAACTCCTTGATCCTCAGTTTATTCATATGGGAAACAGGAATATTAATGGTAATGTCACTATCTCCTTCAAGTGACTATCATAAAGATCCAGTGTAATTCCTGTATTGTGAGGAATAGAGCCCTTGCCATGGCAGGCTCTCAGAAGCAGAAGGTTCCATAGTTCTCTCTGAATGTCTAAATATCATATATACCTTCGTAGATATATTTACTCTATGGAAACAGAATATAAGGTGTATACTTCCTATTATTGTTTGCACCTCAAAAATAAAAAAAGGGCAGCACATTAAGTGCATCTAAGTCTAACTGCATTTATTCCTCGCTGTGTTAGAAGCTGAACCAAAGTATATACATGAAGATTCGAAGCACATGGTGGGAGACCAGCAGCTACAGCATGGGCTCTAGGGCACTGCTACATGATGCTAGAGCCATACAGGAGGCCTGGGTTCAGATCCTGAGTTGACCTACATATCAGGTCCAACTGCACATACCCATAATCCTGACTGGCCGGGAGACTGGGGAGCAGATCATGGCATGGTGAGACCCTGTCGAGGTATCTCTTCCTTTGTCCCTCTTTCTCTATCCCTGCTTCCTTTTTTTTCACGAAGAAATAAATTTTTAAAAAAGCTAAAGAATAATAGGGAAATGGGTTATTTTCAATCAGTAGGCAGTGTATAAATTTCTCTACAGTAAAAAATGCACTAATGTCAATAATACTAGAGAGGTATTCCTCCAGAATATGATAGTGATATAATGACAATTGTCCTTTCCTTCTTACACACAAATAAAAATTTGCTAATTAAATGGCATGATGTTGAAAGGGAATCATTTAACTACGTAAGATAAAACATATTCACTTCAGAAATATGCTTTTAACTACCAGCAATTGTTGCAATAGTTACAAAACAGTCACATTCATCTGCAAAGCAAACAGAATGTCTTTTTGAAAACATCATTCATTTTTTGGGAGGCCAGTAGGTGGTGTGATGGTTAAAGGTGCTGGACTCCCACGGCTGACCCTGGTTCAAGTCCTGAACCCAGTGGCTTGTTTTCTCACTTTCTCTCTCTGTCTCTCTCTGATCCAACTAGAAATTAATGATAATAATAATAAATAGTTAATTAAAACAATTCTTTATAAACAAATCATTTATTTCTTCATTCATTGAACAAATTCTTCATAGAGTTTCTAACTCTGAACCAGGTACCCTTCTCAGCCCTGGGAATAGAAAGGTAAATCCATCAGACATAGTTCCTGACCTTGTAGAGTTTACAGCTTAATTAACAAAAAGCTAAAATAATCTATTCCCAAGAAAGGAAGAAAATTACATTTTTATAATATTCTATGATTCAGAAATCACATTCATTTATAGTATCTTCTCTTTTCAGCCAGTTTAATGTGATGGGGGGCTTTATTATACGATACAAATAATAAAATACTAGAATTCTATCATTTTATTCTTAGGCTACATAAAGAAAGGCTTTCCTGTTGGAAAAAAATAAATCCAATACACACTCCAACACTGGTACATCTCAAACATACTTGCTTATACAAGGTTAACGACATAAGTTACTGATTAAGTCAGTAGGCTTCATACACCTATGAGCCTTGTTTATAAGAGCTGTACAAGTTAAATTGTTAGAGAACAAATGCATTTTGTTTGAGTCAGTATGTCGCCTTCTTGTCTAGGCAGAAGGAAAAAAAATGGATACCAAGACTGTAATCCTTCTGGAATAAAATCTTTAAATGCAAACATGACTGCCATTGTAGACTGTTTAATCTAGTGATATTGTATTTCATTTCTGTTTTTGGAGAGGTTTGTTGATTTGACCATACTGGGTATGACTCGGTGCCTATCTGAACTGTTTAGATAAGATTTATTTGACTTTGGCAGGTGACAAAATCTAGGGTGTGGAATAAGGGCGGTAGAAAAAAAGACTGGCATATTCCCAGATAGTGTTTATTTTAAGCATAGTGTATAGATGAGCAAATAGTTTCAAACAACGCACTGTACTTTGTGTAAAACATCCACTGTCTGTTGAATGTTTTCCGTAAACCAGCACTGCAAAATGTCCTTTATTGGGCATAACAGACTTCACCTTCTTGCTTAGGTAAACATTTATGCTCTTGTAAAAGAGAGCTTAGTGAGTTCCCCAGAAATAGGACACTAACTCTAGGATCACGTTTGCCACTCTTTCCTAACATATGCCCTAAAAGGAAATGGCATTTAATTTTATTTTGAATGTAAGCATATATATCACTTAATACATGTAAGTATAGAATTTATACAAAATTATCAGGAATCTGAAAGGTCTGATGCGGAAGTAACTTTTATATCATATAATAATCATACTTTTTTAGCGTAATTCTACACAAACTTGTCTCACTTTGGAAAAAAAAGACAGAAAAGCTTAAATTTATAAACATGATAATTACAATCATGGCTAAAAGAAAAAAAAAAAACTTCTTGTTAAAATAACTCACCTAAACAGTCACTTTTAGCAGTCAGCTTCTTTATTATATTTAAGCATTTATAGATGTGCAGATACTTTGAGGTAGCAAAAAGAACTAAGAAATTTAGTCACTGAAAATTTAAAATAAAAAATAAAGAAATCCTAGTTATGACTGAGAAGATTAGCGCTTACATACCAAAATCAAATGTTATATTAATGCCTTTCACTATACTTGAGAGATGACTTTAACTAACTTGTGCTTCGACTACGCAAAACTATTTTAAAATATGAAAAATATAATATCCACATATTTATCAGGATTCCCTTTAAAATAATTGTATGTTTACTTAAATTAGCATGTAGTTAATACATGAGAAAGTACAACAGGACCTCAAAAAATTTATGGAAAATGGAAATGACATTTATTTAGGTGCAAAAAAAGTGGAAATCATACACAGTTTTTTCATAATGTGTATTTTCTATGGACTTTCTGAAGACTCCCTCACATGAGCATTTGGTCATATTTTGTTCTTTGTTCAGTTAATTGAGGTTTTCTTTTTTCTCTTTTGATGTACACATTGGAAAAATTAGTTTAATGTTTCATTGTCTACAGTACTAAGAGATCAATTAAATACGGGGAAGAGTTTCAAATATTTTTGATGTACTTTTAATTCATACAAAGTAGTTTCTAGCCTGGGCCTGATGGTGCCCATGGGTGGTATACGGAACTACAGCGCTGGAAGCCACGTGGCCAATCATGGTTTAGATGAACATCCCAGGTGCACAGGCATGTGCTCAGGATCCTGATGAGCTGAAGGGCTGGGGTAAAGGGGGTCACCTTGTCAAGGATGCTTCTCTCTCAATCTCTCTCCCTCTCTCTCCACCCCCTCTCATATATACCTACACACTATCATGAATAACACAAAAACTTTTTTTAAATTTTAATAAAAATAGTTGCTTCTAGGTAAAATAGAAACTTTCAGATCTCAGATGGAACTGTATCTATTCTAATTCCTCCAATCATGTCTTCGAGTTTTTTTTTTTTTTTTTTTTTTTGAGAGGTTTTTCGCTATAGGGCGCGTGCGCTCGCCAGACAGACAGAGAGAGACATAGAGACAGAAAGCGAGAAATCACCCCCCAGGGGGGATGGCCACGCCGCAATCCCCTCTCCTCCATTCTCCTCTCGGGATCTTGGGCACGCACGCACACGCGCCCGGCGTGAGTTGTAAGCCACCGGGTCCGAGACGCGAACCGCGGTCGACTACGTGGGAGTCCAGCGACATAGCCATTACGCTAACTGCTGGTTCCCATATCTTCGAGTTTTAACTAAACTTCCACAGGTCACTGGTGAGTGGAAGCGGACTATGGAAGGGATTTTTTTCTTTTTCTGTCTACTGCCCTCAGCTCACACTTGAGTTCCGTTTCCTGTGATGCCTTGATAGAGGAGACTCAATTTTGCTTCTAACAGTACCTTTTCCTCCTTTATCACTTTTTAATTACCTAGTGACTTTACACAATTCTGCAGCTATAATACCCCACAAATTTTGACTTCATTAAAAAAAAAATGTATTTGAGCCCATTCTTTTCTCATGGCTTGTGATGAAATTTTTAAAATTATTATCTTTTTTTTACTACTTTCATTGGGAGAACTTCATGACATTTATTGATCACTGGCAATATGTGTAAATGGTAATATATATATATATATATATATATATATATATATATATATATAACACTGTTGAGAAAAGCTTTCAATGGCTGAGCCAATCAGTGATGTGGTAGTGAAAGCAGCTGGATCCCACAAGGCCAAATGAGCAGTGCAAGTCCTGGACCCAGTAGCTTATATGCATGCATGTCCAAAATCCCGAGAGGAGAATGGAGGAACAGGAATTGTGCTGTGGCCAGTCCCCCTTGGGTGGTGCTTTCTCACTTTCCTTCCCTTGCTCTCTGTCTGTTTGTCTCTCTGTCTCTCTCTGGTGAGCATACATGATCTATAGAAAACTGGGAGAGGAGAGGAGAGGAGAGGAGAGGAGAGGAGAGGAGAGGAAAGAGAACAGGAGGGGAGGGGAGGGGAAGAAGTTTTAGATGACAGCCATTGGCTGGAGGAGAGGTTTAATCTACCTTGGGCGCCATGAATATTCAATACAAATCTGTTCCATCACTTATTACTAGTTCCAGATCTCTTCCCTCCCTCACTGTATCAAAATTGCAGTTCCACCTCATATTGCTCTAAGAATAATAAATGTTCCTTCAAGATTGCACTGAAGAACAGAGCTAGAATTTAAAAACTCTGTCCATAGTTCTATGCATAGTAGCTTGATAGACCAGGAATCTCTTTTCATCATCACGGAAGTCTGCCAATGTCTTTCCTTGGCTGCCCTTGTACAGAACTAACCAAATGTTGTACCAGAGCATAGTTAAAAATGCCACTGACAAGTCAATATATACACAGAGACAAAAAAAGAAAAAGACTAGTGCATCTGTTATCAAATGTGTACAACATAATATAACATTCAACGCTGAATAAGATGAGTATGTCAATATCCTAGATTTGATTTTTTTTTTTTTTGAGAGGTTTTTCGCTATAGGGTGTGTGCGCTCGCCAGACAGACAGAGAGAGACATAGAGACAGAAAGCGAGAAATCACCCCCCAGGGGGGATGGTCACGCCACAATCCCTTCTCCTCCATTCTCCTCTCGGGATCTTGGGCACGCACGCACACGCGCCCGGCGTGAGTTGTAAGCCACCGGGTCCGAGACGCGAACCGTGGTCGACTACGTGGGAGTCCAGCGACATAGCCATTACGCTAACTGCTGGTTCCCTAGATTTGATTTTTAAGCAAATGGTACTCCACAAAGATATACAATGATTATATACAAACCAGAAATCACAATTTTAAAAATTCTACAAAAATCAAGCCATTAGAAATCAAATACAGGGGCCAGCAGATGGCAGAGCAGTTACATCACTAGACTCCCACATGGCCAACCACAGTTCGAGTCCCAGACCCGGTGGCTTGAAAAATCATACTGGGTGCATTTGCATGCACTACATGTGCATGCCCAAGATCCTGCGAGGAGAATGGAGAAGGGATTGTAACACGGTCATTCCTCCTGGGAGGTGATTTCTCACTTTCCCTCTTGCTGTCTCTGTCTCTCTGTCTCTTTCTCTCTCTGGCAAACACATGCCCCCTAGGTAAAAACCTCTTAAAAAAAAGAAATGTAGGGGGGCTGGATGGTGGTCCAGCAATAAAATGTGACATTTTTGCGAGGCAGGCCTGCAGGGAAAGATTGCTGATCCACATACAGAGGCACATGTGCACCTGTGATCAGGGCTGGATGAGGCTGTGTAGCAGACTGAGGCATTTAGACTCTGATGGGTAGGGCTAGGTCTCTGTCTCTCTGACTCTTCCTGTTTTATGAAACAAATAAATTAAAAAATTTAAAATTAACCCCCAAAAATGTAGACTTCAAATTTCACAATTCTCACACATAAAAATTCTTTTTCAGGCACCAGCAGATGGTGAAGCAGTTACATCACTGGACTCCCATATGGCCAGCTGCAGTTCAAGTCCCGGACCCAGTGGCTTGAAACTTGCTTTGGGCACATTTGTGTACGCCTGCCCAAGATGTTGGGAAGAGAATGGAAGAGAAAGGATTGTAGTGTGGTCGTTCCCCCTAAAGCAGTGATTTTTCACTTTCCCTCCCCCTGGTGACCACATGTGCCCTAAGACAAAAACCTCTAAAAAAATAAAAATACTTTTTTGTTTGTCTCTAATTTAAGGTGTACAGAAGAGTCGATCTGAATGTATCAAGTTAGGGAAAGAATGGTTGCTGGTGACTGAAATACTTTGCCAGAGCACTCAAAAATTTAGCTGAAACTATAATTCTTATTGTTCAATAAAAAGCAATTTCCCATTAATAAATTTCCTAGAGGGCCAACCAGTGGAGTGGTGGTTTAAGGTGGCTGGATCCATATGGCCAACTATGTAATTTGAATTCCAGATCCAGTGGCTTGAAAAACACACTGAGTCTGTGTACACGGGTGCCCCAAATCCCTACATGATGGAGAGAGATGGAAGAGGAGGCATGGCAGTATGACCGTGCCCATGGAAGGATGCTTTCTCACTTTCCCTGTCTCTTTCCAGCAAGTGCACAGGTTCTCTGGCCAGTTTTTTTGTTTTAAATTGATTTTTATTTCTATAGAAGATCACATTTCTCCTATTCCCCTTTCTAGCTGAGGAGAGAGTTGAGTAAGTATATTTCCCCTCACTGGCCAGGCTAGCACAAAGAGAAATTCACCCTCTTCCAAAACTCCTTTTGGCACAAAATGAAAGAGTTAAAGATGGAGAGTAAGAGTTAACTCCCTAGAGTTCACTCAAGTTCAATATTTTAAGCCTCTCTCAAACTATTTTGAAATTATTACTCAAGAGGATCAGAGATGCTAGAAAAGTGATGTCACGTCTCCGTGACATCCAGGACGTGCACAACATGCAGCAGGTGATGGGAATACATGATGATGAACTCCATTGTCTATCATCAGCCTGAATCTCTTGCCTAACTTTGAGCAGCCCAGTGCCTCTACTCCAATGTCTACTAAGTATCTCAAGTTTAACATGTCCCAAATGAGGTTCCTAACCCTCCCCTCTCAAAGCCTGCTCTTTCTGCCATTTTTCTCTTCTCAGAAAATGTAACAACACCGTCTCATGAACTAAAGCCAAAAGTGGTAACCGAGAATAGGAGCACTTGGGAGAGGGACAGCTGGGAGAGGGTGGGCCACAGATTAAAAGTTACAATTAAACAGGAGATGAAGTTCTGGGTTCTCCTGCACAGGAGGGTGACTTCAGCTTATGAAACTGTATTCTATATGTCCAAACAGCTGGAAGAGAGGTTTTTGAATGTTTTCATCATAAAGAAATGATAACTGCACAAGATAACAGATACATTAACTACCCTGATTCGATCATTACACAAGTTGTGCGTGTATGAGAACATAAATATATTAAAGACATACATACCGTTGCCCACATAGTTATAAGGTGTCAATGCAACAAATTATAAGTAAAAATCAATAAGTCAGTCACCGTACCACTCCTTGCTGATTAAGGTTATTTGATGACGCTTTGCCTCCAATTTTCATCTTTAAGATGTGGATAATATCATCATCTAGCTCACAGAGTGGATGCAGACTTACACACAGTCATGACTACAGGTATCAGCTCTTATCATCAAGCAACTAGACATCCTTAATTTAAAATGATAAAAAAAATTTCTTAACAGGAAGCTTATAGATCTGACATCTCTCTCAATTCAGAAAATCTCTTTACAACTTAATAAAGACTCTATACTATTATCAACAATGTTAGAGAAACCCCCTCCTAATTTTCATTATTTCTTCAAAAGGGCCTATTCTAATTATTCTGCAGCAGCTCAGACAAAAGGGAAAATTATTTAACAACCTATCAGGGAAGTGACAAAGTCACAAAGTCACCAGGAACTGGGAATTATGGGTTTTTCATTGTAAGTATTTCCATAGAATTAATCTTCTTAATCTTGTGTACATAATAATTTGATTTAAATTGTTTATTTAATCTTAAAACGTATTCTACAGAATCTGACGGAAAAATGCTACTGAGGAAGTAGAGATCTCACTATATTCAGATAATAAGACAAATTTTAAATATTCATGTCTGGCCATGAAAGGAGATACAAGATAGTCATCAGTATGAAATATCATTACTCCCGTCATATCAACAGTCAGACGCCATTGCTATGGAGTTTCAGCCATTTTATCTGACGTCTCAGCACACTGAGCACAGGGACATAACTATGATTATATTTCTAAAATGTACCTCATAGAAATAGGACATGTGTGGGGACCAGCAGGTAGCATGGTGGTTAAGGTGCTGGACACTCCCACATGGCTCACCATGGTTTGAATCCTGAATCTGGTGCCTTGTTTTCTCGCTTCCTCTCTCTGTCTCTGTTTCTCGCTCTCTCTCTCTCTCTCTCTCTCTGTCTCTGGTCAAATTAAAATAAATGAATGAATTAATAAAATTAAATAAATAATTATTAAAAAAAAAAGAAATAGGACATGTGTGATTCTATAAAGGAAAAGTGAAATATGCCAGTTACTTCTTCCTCTCCTTATCTCCAGTACTCTCATATCCTCATTCATTTGACCAGATAAAGAAGGCTAGGAAGTATATTGAGAGTGGCCACTTTGGGGTAATGTAAAATTACTTGTCAAAATACACAGAACTTTAAAGAAGCCAATTTTGATAAACAAACATAAATTTATCAAGGGAGTTTTCCTTATCCCCAAAATAACAGTCCAAATCTTATCCCTCTCAAAAGTTGTATTTTTACAGGAACAGCAGTTGGTATAATGGCTATGTCGCTGGACTCCCATGCAGTCAATGGCGATTCGAGTCCCAAACCTGGTGGCTTAAACTCATACCAGGCAAGTGTGCGTGTGTGCCCAAGATACCAAGAGGAGAATGGAGGAGAAGGTATCGCAGCATGGTCATCCTGCCTGGGGGGTGATTTCTCACTTTCTGTCTCTCTGTCTCTCTCTGTCTTTTTGGTGAGTGCACATGCCCTATAGCAAAAACCTCTCCCCTCCCCCGAAAAAAGTAGTAATTTTACAAAAACCACACCTGTAATACACAGTGGCTCCAGAGTCAGAGCTGCTGTGAGTCATTATGAACTCACGCAAAAGCACTGCACTCTGCCTCCACGCAGGCCCCCACGTGGTCTCAAGCAACTCCATTAACCATCACCCAGTGACCGACTGTGAAGAACAGACGCGGCATTATAGGGGGACATTCCCTGAAGTGCAGTGGGCTCTGTCTCCAGGTTCACAGAGCTTCCCTTTCAGTGGGGAGTTGATGAGGTGGAAAAAATAAACACACAAACCCACACATAATACAGAATTCAGAAATTAAGTGCAATGAAGGAAAAGAATAACCATATCCAAAGCTCACAGCTTCAATACAGTCCCAAGTGCTGTGTTGCTTCTTCCCATAAAAGCAGAATCAGAAAGTCCAACTATGGAACAATGTCAGAAAACGTAAGCTACATTCAACCCAGGATTTTTTTTGCTGAGTCTGTCATGAAAGATTTATCTAAGTTATTTACAGTGATTTAGTAATCAATGTGTGACTTAAAATGATGTATAAGGTCTTTCTTTTTATTTAAAAAAGCTCCAATAATTAACGTATAGTTAAAATTAAAACACAGTCTGATATTAAATTTCTGAAAGTAGGTTTTAATGAAAGCATACTATCTCCCCGTACTTTTCTCCACTACAAGGCTACAATTGATGAAAAGGTTATGCAGGCTCACTGCAGCCCACCTTCTTCTCAAATTTCTAATTCTAAGTGACTTTACGTTTCAATGAAAACCATTCACTAAACCTCCCAACAGCATTTACTACATTTTTAATGTCTCAATAAATATAATAAACAGGTCTTAAAATTCTATATCCCATGTGAGGAAAACACTTAAAATAAAGGTAAAAAAAAGGGCACGAAGCAATTTCTAAGCCAGCCTTGTAAACTTGAGTTTCATAAAGAAACCAGACACTGGAAAACCTAGTGGGAAAAAAAACAACATTGCTCACACTGAACCCAATTTTTGAGAATATTACAAAAATAAACAAATGATTATGGATAAACTTTCTTATGGTAATTAATAGGCAAGTGAAAAAGCTTGTGTCTCCAAGAATGAAACCAGAAACTCTACCAAAAAAGACCTGGAGTTTGTAATCTACAACTTGTTTGGTAGAAAATTTCATAAGAAAAACATTATTCGGTGGCAGCCCAGCAGGGAAAAAGAACTGCTAAATGTATAAGCTATTCGTATGCATGCAAAAAGAGTCACCATAAATTAATCCTTCCAAGTGCCTAGGATTCAGAAAAGGTATTTCCAGATTTTTTAAAATGATTCCTATTCTTTATATTCATAGCTATTGTAGAAATTAGTTTAACTGTCAGTAAAAATAAAATGTCCCCCTAAAAAAGACATAAAAGCATCTGTCTATGTCTCTACTTAGATTCTATTCATGTCCCACACCAAGATTCATTTCTCCAACAAGGCCCAATGCCTTTCCACAGCCACCTTCACATGCCACCTAGGACCACCAGCGATAAAGGTGGAATATGGCTGAAACACAGCAAAGACGATGTTTAAGAAACCAGACAATTAAGGGAGACCTCATCCCGTCAACTATCCAAAACAAATGACTCACCATGCAGATAAAAGTCCAAACATGAAGCCATGAGCAACTTCTAAAAGCTGTTAACATAAATAATTTTCATATTTTCCTCCATAGGAAAAACAGAAACGGGCACAGCCCCATACTAAACTTGGCATGTCAGTAACACTGACTAAAACCCCGAAGTACAGAACCTGGATATGTTCTCCTTGAGTTTCAATTCCGCTCTCTTCCTTCTCATCTCACTCCCAAACTCCACGTGAAAAACTAGCTCCTGCATTCTACTCCTTCCTTTGCCCCATAGCAAATGCTGGCAGTCAAACCTATTCAAGGCAATGAAAGCAGGAATAAAACCTTAAATTCTGTCACAGACTACAAGTTTCAAATACATGCAAAGTCTATAGACACAGCATATTTCCTAAGAACTGCAGAAAGGTGAAGATAAGAACTTTGACTGAATGCTTAATATTGTGTATGCGTGTTTATGGGTAAGAATGCATTTAACAGCCCTCTGCATTAAAGAGAAAACTAAAGAATAGAGATATGAAGCAATTTCTCCAGGTTTTCTCAAGGAGCCCAGTGGCAGAGCCAAGATTCAAACCCATCTTAGTTGGGCTGCCATAACATAATATCATAAACTAGGTGACTTAAACACCGTAACTTTATTTCCTCAAAGTCTGGAAGGTTGGAAAGTCTACAGTCAAAATGCTGGCAGAGTCGATCCCTGGCGAGGGCCTACTTCCTTCTTGCAGAAGGCTGTCTTCTCACTATGTCCTCACCCAGCAGGAAGACAAGGAGCTCTGGTCTTTTCTTAGAAGAACACTAATCCTATCATGGTGAGCCCACCCTCCTTAATTCATCTAAAACTAATAACCTTTCAAAGGCCTACCTCCAAATCCCATTACACTGTGGGTTGGGATTTCAACTGGGTACAGATGGGGGACACAAACATTCAGTCCACAGCAAAGTCCATACAGTTGGTCCCAGAACCTGTTCTCTTAACTATTATTAGAATACACTTGAAAATAGGGAAAACCCAGGGAAGTACAGATGTTAGGAAGACACAGGAATAAAGAGATTCTGAGAGAGCAGGTAAAAAATTCAAATGAGCATCCCCAAGGTGATCCCTTTTATTTCTCCTCTAAACTCTGAACAATTGCTATCCTTGGAAAGAAACACTGTGGGTTCTGTAGCCCATGGATCGCACCCACGTTCAAATACAACCAAGCACAGCACAACGATTTTCAAAAACAGACCATGTACATAACGGTGGTCCTGTAAGATTAAACCACATAGCTAGGGGGTAGTAGGCTAAACCATGAAGGTTTATGAACGGACACTCTGCGAGGTTTGCACAAGGATGAAATTGCCTAATAACACATTTCTCCGAACATATTCCTGTCATGAATAGACATGGGACTGTACAACACTCACAATTTGCCTTTGTTCATTGACAGGCTTAGCCCAAATGGCTTTTTCTGTAAGTATTTCATTTATCTTTGCTTGGTTCAATCAAGAACAAGCAGCTTCACTCAGTTTTTTTTCCTTAAGTGACTTTTCCTCATTTAATTCAGAGATGCAAATTTCTCTACAGAATAGTTAGTTTAAAAAAAAAAAAAACTAGAGAATTGTATAAAACGTCACAAAGGAAGAAATGAAATTTACTCAACTTCTATTTTCCAGTGTTTTAGGAACCAAAACACAAAGCAATTGGTGACCAAAAGTATTATGTCCTTGTGCCAGTTTTGTGTTTGCATATGTCACATATTTTCATATTCCCATTCTGGGACAAGCTAACACGCTGCACAGAGCAGAGAGCATCAACTGCAATTCAGAGAAGCTGGGTGCTTATTCTGGCCCTATTTAGGCAAAGCCCTAGGCAAGGTTAATCTCAGCCTCAGTTCTCCCTCCTATAAAATGGGAAAGATCTCCCATCCTCTGGACCATTTTATGCACTATCAGCAATACCAGTAAAGGGAAATGAACAAGTCACGAAGCAAAATTCAAACTAATAGTTCATTTCATCTTTTGCATAGTAAAAATAGATGAAGTATTAAAGATATCCCAATATCTTTAATAATTAAAGATGGTTTGGGACCGGCAGTTAGCATAATGGCTATGTCGCTGGACTCCCACGTAGTCGACCGCGGTTCGAGTCCCGGACCCGGTGGCTTAAAACTCACGCCGGGCGCGTGTGCGTGCATGCCCAAGATCCCGAGAGGAGAATGGAGGAGAAGGGATTGCGGCGTGGCCATCCCCTCTGGGGGATGATTTCTCGCTTTCTGTCTCTATGTCTCTCTCTGTCTGGTGAGCGCACGCGCCCTATAGCAAAAACCTCTCAAAAAAAAAAAAAAATTAAAGATGGTAATCACTGCTTACCAACAGCAATTCTCTTTTTAGTACCTGCTACCTTGGGTAAATTCTCCCTTAGATAATCACCAGAATAATATATTTTAGCACTGAGCCCTTCCGAGAGAGGTCAATGACAGATCAAAAGAAAGGCCCATGCTGCAGGTTCCAACAAGGAGTGGCAATTCATAGATGGGGCTTTCACGAGCATTTCTGATTTAAATCAGTGAGCATGCTTATTTTCTTCGTAAGGTACTCTTAACTACACTTCTTTAAGTAAAACATGTTTGCAGAAGTTGTTAGGCTTAAAGACTAAAGAACAAAAATGATTTTTACTCTATCAATTATATTTCTAAAGGAAGTTTAGGTAATTTACATAATTGCCTCATTTCATTTCAGGACACATGATTTCTATAAATCATCTTAAAATGGGATCAAAATTTCTGCAAGGATATAGTCTAGCTTCCATTGCCCATGGGTCCACAATTCCAATTAGATTTAGACAAGGCAGGCATAAAATTCAGGAAGAAACAGGGCCCTTAAGACCTCAGGCTAGACGTCCCTACAGGGTATCAAAACTTATTCTCATTACAATTCCCCAGTGTTTTTATTGACTCTGCTCTGTAGAGAAATTCACAACTCTGAATGTAACATTTTACGGGATCACTAAATCCATGTTAAGTATCCCTTGTTACAATATCTATACTCTATTTAAAAATACATAGGAGGGCCAGCAGGTGGTGTAGTGGTTAAGGTGTCTGACTCCCACGTGGCTGACTGTGGTTCAAGTCCTGGACCCAGTAGCTTGAAATTCACACTAAGCACGTGTACATGTGTGCCTCAAATCCCAAGAAGAGAATGGAGGAGAAGGGTCTGTGGCGTGGCCATCCTCCCTGGGCAGTGATTTTTTGCTTTCTGTCTCTCAGTCTCTTCAGAGAGCACATGCACCCTACAGCAAAAATCTAATTTTAAAAAAAAGTATATATATATATATATATACACACATACATACACACACATATACAGAAGGACTGTAATACTATGTAATGAGCCAGGTAAAGCTTCAACTCTAGGGGTAGTCAACTGTCTAAATATAATCAGAGCACACAGCTAGGCAGTGTCGTCGGCTAGCACTATGCAAGAAATAAAAACTAACTTATTTCAGAGGCAGCTATCATAAGCTGCTCGGCTATCCCCGATTCTTAGTTAATTGGCATACTAATGTCTGCTACTAGTGTCCGTTTTTTTTTTTTTTTTCTTTTTGGGAGAGATTTTTGCTATAGGGCGCGTGTGCTTGCCAGAGAGACAGAGAGAGACATAGAGACAGAAAGCGAGAAATCACCCCCCAGGAGGGATGGTCACGCTGCAATCCCTTCTCCTCCATTCTCCTCTCGGGATCTTGGGCACGCACGCACGCGCGCCCGGTGTTTTGTCTGGAAGATTTGCTCCATCCAGATGCACAAACATGGTGCAGGTAAGAATCTGTTCGCAACAGGCAACCAGAAGTCTAACTTAAACCATTGCAGTTCAAGGACCCAGTACTGTTTAGGTACTAAGCCTCTGCAACTTTCTTAAATCCCAAGCTGTAGCCTCCATTAGATTCTCACACTCAGCTAGTAGAATGGAGGAGAGTGGGACATCTCTAAGAGATTTTATTTTAGCTAATCCGTACACCTTGAATATCTTTAGTTTAAAAACGGACACTAGTGGGAACCAGCAGTTAGCGTAATGGCTATGTCGCTGGATTCTCACGTAGCCGACCGCCGTTCGCGTCCTGGACCCGGTGACTTAAAACTCAGTCTCTTCAGAGAGCACATGCACCCTATAGCAAGATAAGAGTATCTTTGTAGGTAAGAGTATCTACAAAGACAGAGGTCTAGGCAACTTCCAGTTTATAAAGCAGGCTTTTCAATTGCTTTTATTCCTACTGACCAATAAATACTTGTTTAATGGGTATTTATGGTGGGTAAGGCATGGTGGTTAAGGCATCGGACTCCCACATGGCCAAGTGCAGTTCAACTTCCAGACCTGGTGGCTTGCCTTACCACTTTCCCTCTTTCTCTCTCTCTGTCTCTCTCTCTCTGGTGAATACATAGGCCCTATAACAAACTTTAAAAAAAAAGAAGGATATTTTTAAATATCTATTTAATAAGCATCTGTGCATAAAGGAGGATTAGATCTAAAACTTGCTTCTGTTTGATCTGGAAGAAGGAAGACTATATTAATGATAATGTACCTGAAAATTTTTCACTTTATTCTTTTTTTTAAAAGAAGGCATATGCACTTGCCAGAGAGAAGAAAAAAAAATGAGGAGGGGGGGAAGTCCTCCCTCACCTCAATGAGGAATAGTCACAGCACAATCCTTTTCTGCCTTTTCTCCATCCTGTTGGGATTTGAGGCATGCACACACACACACACACACACACACACACCCAGTGTGTTCTTCAAACTGCCAGAGCTGAGTTTCAAACTGTGTGGTCAGCTATATGTGATCTGGCTCCCTTTACTAAGCCACAAGACCAGCCCAAACTTTCCCTTTATATTTGTTATTTAAGCATTATTATTATTATTATTATAGGGGGACCAGCAGTTAGCATAATGGCTACGTTGCTGCGGTTTGTGTCCGGGACCCAGTGGCTTGAAACACACGCCGGGCATGTGTGAGTGCGTGCGCAAGATCCCAAGAGGAGAATGGAGGAGAAGGAATTGCGGTGTGGCCATCCCCCCCCCCCCCGGGGGGGGGGGGCGTGACTTCTCACTTTCTATCTCTCTGTCTCTGTCTGGCGAGCACACGTGCCCTATAGCAAAAACCTCTCAAAAAAAAAAAAAGCATTATTATTATTATTATTATTATTATTATTATTATTATTTTGGGGGGAAAGGTTTTTGCTATAGGGCACGTGCACTCGCCAGAGAGACAGAGAGAGACAGAGAGACAAAAAGAGAGAAATCACCCCCCAGGAGGCATGACCACGCCGCAATCCCTTCTTCTCCATTCTTTTCTCGGGATCTTGGGCATGCACACACACTTGTCTGGCATGAGTTCAAGCCACCAGGTCCGGGACTCAAACCGCAGTCGACTACATGGGCATCCAGCGACATAGCCATTACACTATCTGCTGGTCCCTAGGCAATATTATTGATAGTACTCTCTTCCACTCTCAAAAGTATCTAAATTTGGATGATAAATCACATGAAGATTCTATCTAGTAGTGAGGACTGAGACAGGATAAAGCTGAGCCTTACGGAATTTGAAATTCTTTTGCAGCTAATAGTATGCATCAAAACAGACTTAAGATCTGTAAATAGTACATTGACCCCTGAAATATGGACAAATGTATGAAACCTTCAATCTAGTCCCAGCCAGGGTAGTGTGCACTGGTAAAGAGGCTACTGCTCAGCAGGTGGAGGCCACATGAGAGGCCTACATTTGATTCCCAGCCCATTCTAAAAAGTCAGGCACAGTAGTGCATGTCTGTAATCCACTTAATCAACAGGCTCAGGCAGGATTGTGAGTTACCAAAACTCTGTCTAAAACAAACCAAAAAAAATTAGTAATAAAAAATTTAGTATATTTTTATAAAACTAAATTATCACTACAAAGCTACAGAATATTCTCATAATATGAATTTACAAGAAAAACAGGGTCTATTTTTAAATCAATCCTCCTAGTAAGAACAATTAAATATGCTAAATAAATTATATTAGTAAAATATCATAAAAGCACCAAAAAGCTGACAAGAGAGTAGAAAATTTTCATGCTAATCAAAAAGGAAGTGAGAACAACTCACAAATGACTTTTGCCTAATGATATCTGCCTATCCCTCTGACCTTTCTGTGGACAGCTCCATGGGGACCAGTACTAAACATCAAAGCCCAGGGCCCACCCAGAAGTACAAATTCTAGACCTTCCCAACCATACAGTGAGACTCAAAGGCCGATGTATACGCTTAGGGAAGCCTATCCATTTACTGAACCAGCAGTTAGCACTGCCTGAAGGGATCTCTAGATCTTAATTTAAGGTGGTGCTAAAACTACACTGCTGCCCCAGGCTATAGCACTAAATAGGCACATCTTCTCAGGAAGGCGTCACCCTGAACTTTGAATGATTCTAAATTGGACTAGGCGTGGTGGTTAGGCAGTGGGGTCACTGCTGCACAATGCTGGAGACCATCTGGGTTCGGGTCTGGGTCTACTTCAACACTCTGGGCACCAGCAGGCTCTACCATGATCTTCCTAGCTAGGGAGGGTAGGGAAGGGTCTCGGCATGAAGATCCTGTCAAGGATGCCTGTTCTGTTTCTTTCTCTGGAAATTAACTGTGTGTGTGTGTGTTTTCCAAACCATCAGAGTAGGATATTTCAGAGGGGGCAAGCCAGTTTCACTCTCCCAGTGGAAAAAACGGTTATAATTTACTTATCGGTTAAGAAGTTAACAGATTCCTCACTGCATCTCAGCAGCTCAAGCCTTCATTATAACTTTTATATACATACGCATAGTTACGTATTTGACACGAACTCAATTATATTTGCAGCTTTAACATTTAGTCAAGGCCTAGCCGATGGTATAGTTGATATCAAGCCAAACTGCAATGCTGAAGGCCACGAGGCTGACTGTGGGTTTGGATTACGAGGTCAGCTGAGAGTCTGCCAGGTGAATGTGCACATGCGTAAAACACGCTAGAGGGGAGCAGGCAGGAGATGGCAGTATGATGAGATCCTGTAGACGTTGCTTCTTTCCCTGTCTTTTTCTCTTTGTCTCTGGTGTGTGGGCACGCACTCTCTATCATGAATATAAATAAATAAAAACTTTAAAAAGAAAATTTAGCCCAGAATCTAGTCCCTACTCTCCTCACTGCCTTTTGACTATATGTGTTGCCAAGATTGCTTTACATCTGCTACTAGGGGCCAGCAGGTGGTGTGGTGGTTAGAACGCTGGACTCCCATATGGCCAAACATAGTTTGAGTGACCAACCTGATGATTTGCTTTCTCACTTTCTCTCTCTTTCTCTCTCTGTCATGCTCTCTTGTCAAATTTAAAAAATAACAATAATACGTTAAATAATTCTTTTCAAAAAATGCATCTGCCACTGTAGGAAATAATCTGCCTTTGCTCAGAGGCTGAGCATGGTATGGTGCTCAGTAGACCACAATCAGACCTTTTACACATAGAATCCAAATCTTATACGCTAATTATTATAGCAGGGCAATTTCAAATAGAAACATTACAACTAAATTCAACTCTAGAGTATTGATACGGATGAAGAGAAGAATGGAAAGTAATTTTTGCCATGGAGTACAACCATACTACATATACTTTGCTTTGAAAAACCAATACTGTTCATAGCAAAAGCACGACTGTGGAGATGGGTCACATCTAAATGAAAAGAACAAGATCAGTTAATGAAGGGGCCCAGATGTAAATTCAATCAGTTCCATTCACAAGCTGCATGACATTGAGAAAGAAATTGAACCACTAGCAGGTCTTAGTTTGCTCTTCTATAAAATGACACTGGAGGTCTGGATAAATCCTGTGGCCACTACTATATACCAAATCAATGATGTTTATGCTTCTGTGGATTTCTCAGTGGAGACATATTCTAAAAGAAGTCGAGTTTATTCTAGAGGCCACAAGTGATCCACAAGTATAAATCATGGTTCCAGACAATACATTGAGGCAGAACAGGACTTTATCCACAGAGAGGCACAACTGTTTGCTTTTTTAGACTTTGATGGCAACCGTTTTTCAGAAAACGAGTGTGCAGAGTTTCAAAGGGACTCAAGCAATCACTTCACATCCTAATAGGATAAAGCTTAAGCATAATTCTGTATGACCCTTCAACTGCCGACGTTCATGCCATGTTATTGTAAGTGTTGCATGTTAAGCAAGCAAATTTTCAATGAACTCTCGCTGGCTTTACCACAGACACAGATGTCAGGCGGACTCCTTTGTTCATAAGGTTCTCATTATTAACTCAACCCGAGCTGAATATTTGACTGAAGGAAAGGACCATATCATTATTTTCAGATTTCATTCTATGACTTAACTGGGCTACAGCTGCCAGCTTTAGAAACACCAAGTGCTTCTTGGCGCCAGGCTTGGCATCCTCTTCTGTGACTATTACCCCAAATGCTTTAGCTTGAGGAAGTCTCCCTACCATCAAAACAATTTAATAAAGATTTACATTGTGATTAAGAGTTACTCATCAATTGACAAGGCATACCAAGCATGTGTTATTTATGTATTATCCCACACAATATTTTAAGCCTCACAAATAGAATCCACTTTCAATAAAAAGGTAATCTAGAAAGCCAGTTAAATGTTTTCATGATTTATGAAGTCTGTGTTATAGTAAGCTGGCATTCCACTGGATAATTCAATCTGCTTCAAATCTCTTCTAGGCTCTAGGTAGATTATGAGACATTATGAATATAAATTTAATTCCTCTATTCACCTTTGGGCAATATCGCTCAGCATAAAAGTGATAGGAAGGCATGGCATAGGGATGTCCATCAATTGTAGGGAAGATTGAAGATTCAATATTAAAATATTGAAACTAAAGTCATTTAGAAAAATGTTTTTAAAAAATCATGCTATCCAAACACAGAAAATATTTTATAAGCTTGGATAAAGACATAAGTTAAATCAACAACATAAAAAAATTTATAAAGGTCATACTATTACTATTTCTATGTGTCTGGACACCATCAAATAATATAAATGGGTGAGAATAATTTGAGGACATCTTTGGTGGCTAAAAAAAAAAAAAAAAAAATTCACTCCCTGTATGTGTAGGAAAGCCCAGAGATTTACACTATAATTGTCCCAAATAAATGAAAGAGGGACGGTTTCCACCCTAAAGAGCTAGGCATAGTGAATTTGCTTTAGTGACGCTTTTGGCATCCAATAGTACCTTGAAGCAGGAAGACTTAGAGAACAATGCCCCATGCTTTAAAAACATGCAAGACAAATCTACATATTTAATGCAATCCTAATCAAAATACCAGAGACATTCTTCACAGATTTAGAAAAGACAATCAGAATTTGGAATCATAAAAGGATCCATATTGCCAAAGCAATCCTGGTCAAGAAATTGGAGCAGGAGGCATCTCACTCCTTAACCCCAAAATATATTATAAAGTTGTAATAATCAAAACAGCATGGTATTGGCACAAAAACAGACATATGAATCAATGAAACAGAATAAAGACCCCAGAAATAAATCCCAAAACATATAGACAACTGATTTTTGACAAAGAGTACCATTCAATCCACTGGGGAGAAGGAAAACCTCTTTAGCAAATGGTGCTGGAAAAACTGGGTATCTACCCACAGAAAGATGAACCTTGACCCCTATCTCTCACCATTAACAAAAATCAATGCAAAATGGATCAAAGATCCTCAAATTATAAAACCACTGGTGGAAAACACTGGGGAAACTCTGGGAGACATTGGGGTAGGCAAAGACTTCTTACATAAGACCCCAAAAGCACAGAGAATAATCCCAAAAATAGACAAGTGGGATTACATCAGATTAAGAAATTTCTGCATGGCAAAAGACATAGGAGTTAGTGTGAATTGACAACCCTCAGAATAGGAGAGTATTTTTGTAAACTATGTCTCAGATAAGGGACTGATAACCAGAAGACACAGGGAACTCAAGTGGTTTACCTAAAAAGAAAAATAAAAAAAGATTAGCCCAATTAAAAGATCAGAAAATGAGCTGAACAAAAAACTCTCTAAGGAAGGTAAATGAGCAGCCAAAAAGCATATATGGAAAAAAAAAGGTCAATATCCCTATCAGAAGGGAGATGAAGATCAAAACCACAATGAAATACCACCTGACCCCAGTCAGAATGCCAATGATTAAAATAACAAAAAATGATAAGTGTTGGTGAGGTTATGGTGAAAGGGGAATCCTCCTACACTGTTGGTAGAAATGTAAATTGGTCCAGCCACTGTGGAGAACAATATGGAGGTTTCTCAAAGATCTAAAAATAGAACTACCACATGATCCAGCAATTCTACTCCTGGGTATCTACCCAAAAAACAAGAGAATACTCAGTTGGAAAAGCGCTTACACATCTATGTTTATTGTGGCATTATTCACAATTGCTAAGACATGGAGCCAACCCAAATGTCCATGAACAGATGAATAGATTAAAAAGTGTTGCATATATACTTTATGGAATATTACTCAGCCATTAAAAAAAAAGATCCTGGCACTTCATAGAAAATGGACAGATATGAAAGACTTACTGATGAGTGAAACAAACCAGGGTATGAAAGAGAGACATTGTATGTCTCTACTTAACATTTACCAACTATCCACACTCTATGGTGGAAACTGAAAGACTAGATACAGAAAGATGAAAAATGGTTAGGGATACTGAAGACAGTGTGGGAGGATAGTGAGAGAAGAGGAGAATATGAGGAAAAATAGAGAACAAGACATTTATGGGACAAAGAAATGAATTATTATCTGTTGATGATGATGTGCATAGTATCCTGAACCGGACTGGAGTGAATTATATTCATGTTGGATAAATTCACTTTTTAGCTAAATGATGTATAGTGATTGAATGTATAAAATAAAATAAAATAAAACATACAAAACAAATTTTACCTCCTGTGAACTATCTTCTCCAGGTATTTTATTATTTTTTAAAGAATTATTTAATTTATCATTATTGTTATTTTTAGATTTGTTACAAGGCACATGCGCTCACCAGAGAGACAAAAGAAGAGAGAGGGAAAGGGAGAAAGCAAGCTACCAGGTCCAGGACTCAAACGGCCATGTGCGAGTCCAGCACCCTTAAACACCACATCACCTGCTTGACCCTCAAGGTATTTTCAATGACTGTTTTTTAGTAACTCTGAGTATGCATCCAGAAGTAACTACTTCACATAAGATTTAACTAGTTACAGAGCACAGTGGGACTAGTACTTCTTATGATATAATATTAAATATTAATACAGATTAAATAATCTGCAATGAATTGAATGTTTGTGTTCCCCCTCTCAAATTTCATACACTGCAATCCTAACCCCTAATGAGATGGTATGAGGAGGTGGGGTCTCTGAGAAGTAATTAAATAGATCATGAAGATGGAAACCAGGAATGGGATTGGTGTCCTTATCAAAGAGACCTGAGAGAATACTTTTGCCTTCTTCCTGCCACATGAGGATACAAGGAGGAGATGGCAGTCTGCATTCTAGAAGAAGGAGTTCCCCAGAACCTAACCATGCTGGCACCCTGCTCTCAGACTTGAAGCTCCAGAACTGAGATAGAAGCTTTTGTATAGAAGCCACACAGCCTATGGTACTTTGTTATAGGAGCCTGAACTAAGATAATGTTATACAAAAATGAGACTCTTAGCAAGATATAGAAGTAACAGAAAAGTCAAATCAATAGTAATCTGTATAGAAGCAAGCATGGGAGAAAGTTTGGTAGCATTATGGAAAATATACTAACCTCAATATACACAGAAATGCTAAGTTTGAAATAATTTTACCACCAAACATCATATCCTTCATTCCAAATTTTAATAGTCAAAAGCTGAATTTTTATTTTTACACTTACCATGCTGTATGTCTTTCATATCTAAATGAAGACTAGACATTAATATTCCAACCGCTTGCGATCTTTTGTTGCTTAATAACTTGACAACCTGCTCAAGAAAGGAAAAGGAGAAAATGTTCATTTCAACTCCAATTGTGCTTAATAAAAGTTTTTAAAATCCTAAATGAAGAACAAATTTTTAAAAATAACCCTTATGTCATTACTTAAAATATTCAAGACTTTTTTATATTAAAAGAAAATTTCAGAGTTATACATCATAAAATCTTCAAAATCTACTATTTTCCCCCAAGCATTCACCGTCACCTCAAATTCAGATTCTTTACCACTTTTTTAAGAGACTGATCTGTCAATCAGTAAAATTTCTAATAGTGCAGGAAATTATCCTGGTGCCTGTAAAATAACAATTACACATTTGATCATTTGCAACCTGAGATGTAAAAAGTGTTCCTTTTTTAATGTGGAGCCTCGAAATCCTAGACAACGAATGAAGGGCAAAATAAAACTACACACAGAGCAAATCTGTCAGGTCAGATCAGTTGGACCAGAAAAGAGAAAATGTGCTTTCATTTGGGTCATGAAGAAGGCTCCCTATTTTACTGGCAGCTCTTCTGGTTCTGCATTTGGCCCATATTTTGTGGAGAACTTTCCAGCTAATTAACAGAGGGATATGAGCATCAAATTGAAAGCACCGCATCAGCTCAATCTCTTCTGACTTTCCAGCGAGTCTTGAGGAATCAGTGCACACAATCCCCCGGGAAGGTTTCCTAAAGCAGAGGTGGGCAGGCTGTCACAGAACAGACGTGTTTAGACCATATTTTCCAGACAATCACACACCACCAATAAATCCTGCTTATGAAATTCTTTGCTCAGGTCCTGATCCGGTGAGGGGTAGCGATTTCTATTTATTCTCAGTGTTTTGTTTTAAATCTGCTTAGAAAAACACTGGAGGAAAGGAGGGGAAAATGGTTATAGTCAAATTATCAGAAGTGACAGCTGACTTAACAGCTATCACATTTGTTGACCTTGTCTTCCTTTTTGGTTTAAGTTGGGTCAATCAGAAAACTAATAAAATAATTGTACCCAGGTGTCACACAAAGTCACAGAGTAAAACAATATTCTTAATAGCAACAATAGCATTCTCAGTTCCCCAGCAGGGCAGGGGTTGGGGAATAAAACAAAATGGTTTCAGAAGGACCAACCACAAAAATAACCCTGGTCATTTCTGGAAGCTGGCTGCGGGAAAGGAAAAGGTCTCACAAGGCACTGCTTTTTCAAGGGAAAAAAAGTACATATGAGTTTTGATTCCAAATGTGTCGTTTAAATATTTTATTATTAAATGTCCGTTAGAAAAATTAGCTTAAGACTTGAATAAGAATTCATTAGTACAGCAAAGTACATCAAAGTATTGCCCTTTTCAGAGCCAAAAAAAAAAAAAATAGAAATTTAATATTGGAAAAGCAGAAGGTATGTACTCTATTCCGAAAAAGAATTCACTTCAGATAAATGCAGTCTGGGTCCCATCTGTGCTGTTCTGACAAAACTGTTTTTATTAACTTTCCTGTCATCTTTCAGTCCCTAGATGCACTGGGCACATTCAAATGCATATTATCATTTGTCTTCTATAAGTGCTGACATGTTGATCACACCGTTACAGAAACTCTTGACTCCTGCTAGCTCTTCCCAATTCTTTTAAAGGCTAATTTTTCTGAATATTGGCATATCTCAGAGTTCTGTGCTCCATACCTTATTCTTTTCACTTTATGACCTAATATTTCTCCCAGACAAACATATATGCCTGCATCTTCAACTTCACAGTTTCCTACCTTCCTAAAAGACATAACCACATACATCCCCATTTGACAGGTGGAAAACCAAACTCTTATCAATTCCACCTCAAATCTACAACCAGCTTCTCTTGTTGAGATATGTTGAGATAGGGTACCACCATTCTCCCTCCACCTGACAAGGTCAGAAATCTAAAAATCAATCTAGACTCCTACCTTATTCACCGCCGGCATACTCTGATCTGATATGAAGTCCAGTCAGAATTGTATTGGGTTGCCAGGAAAGTCATGAAGCATTTTTGCATAGAAAAGCAGAGCAAAATATGTCATGACTTTCCTGGCGACCTAATAGCTCTTCTGTATCTGTGGGCGTCATCCCTCCTCCTAACTTCTATCATCAGTCTTAGTTATATGTTATATCTTGTGTAGATCAAGGCAAACAATTCCTAATGGGTCTCCCAGTATCTAGTCCAGTGATTCTCAAAGTGTGTTCCTTGGACCAGCAGGCACCATCATGACCTAAGAAATTATGAAAAATACAGTTCTTGGGTCTTATCACCACCTCCTAATCAGAAAATCTAAGATTAGCAATTCAATAGGAAATAGTAAATGGTTCAAAGATGGCCTCAGAAACTTTAACCGAAACCTGGAAAATACAGAATTGACAAACGTGAAATCTACAAAATTAGAACATATAATCAGGAAAAAGAATAATTTTGAATCTGCCTAAAGTTACATCAGATTCAGTTGCTTTTCTTAATATGGCTATTATCTCGGACTTCCATAGGAGACAGGACTATGTAGAGATTCTAAAAAATGGATTCTGTAAAATAAAGCAGTATCTCTCAAACTTTAAGTGCACCTCAATCATCTGGGATCTTTTTAAAATGCAGTTCTTGACTCCTAAGTCTGGATGGTGCTAAGGTTCTCGGTTTTTCACAGGCTCCCAGGTAATTCTGGTACACAGATCATGAGGTTCTAAGAGTTTCCTTCTTACTTTCTCATGTGTTCTAGAACACACTCTAAAACCTAATGATGTGTCCTACTCCAACTCTAAAATCTCAGTGTCTTCACCTTGAAAAAACAGTAACAGTGGGCCAGTGGAGACAAGTTTGTTAAGGGGGCTGGATCCCACACAACCAACTGTTTGGTTTGGGTCCCAGACCCACTGGCTTGAAAAACGTGCAGGGCACCTGTGCACGTGAGCCCAAAATTCCAGGAGGAAAATGAAGGAGAAGGGATTTCACTGCGGCCATCTCCCCTGAGGGGTGTTTTCTCATGTTCTATCTCTCTGTGTTTCTCTGGCAAGTACACGCACCCTATGGCAATTTAAAAAGAAATAAATAAAATGAAAATAACAACATACTCTCAAAAGTTGTAGTAGATACTTAGCATAACACACCTGACATGTTTAGCAATATGCTGAACACATATGTTTATTGCAACAAAAGATAGCTATAAAAAGTTAACAGGGGGACATGTCAAATGATTTTTCAAAAATAAAATGTTTGGCCCCTTCTATCTTAAGTTGATTCACTCAGTCCACTGAAATACCAATTCATATATTTACACCAAGGAAAAAAAACCATACATTAATCACAAAGTTTAACTCTCTAAGGGAGAGATAATTTCTTTTAAAAATGCTGACATTTATTAACTCATAGTAGTTTTTGGTGGTTACAAATGATTTCTCCATTTAAATTCTCTTCTCTGACATTCTATCTTACCAATGACACATATGCTTTGACCAGGTATAACATTTGGCCACAGAAGAGAATAAAACCAAGATGTATGAAAAGCCAAACTTTCAGGACCCTAGTATACTTAACATAATTGATAAACTAACCCAGTACTGATAATTCATAGTCGAAGTATGTATGATGATGAAAGCAGGAAGAATAATAAGATATTCACACATATTTTTATAGATCACTGACTTATTTTTCTGTGTTGATTAAATCCCATTGCCTGGTTAACAGTACATAGAAATTTCCAATAATGAAAGTCCCAGAATAGTATACAATAATTACATTAACAGGTACTGTAAAGATTAAGATCAAATGCAAACTTGCACTAGAAATACTAAAAAAAAAAAAAAAAAAAAAAAAAAAAAAGCAATTTTCACCAACTTGAGTCTTGCTTTCTCAACTTCAACTCTATTCTGCAAATACACAATGAAATGACCAAGAGCCCAGTCCTAGTCTCCACTTTGCCTCTTTCTCCCACTGACCATTCTCCCACCCTTTCATCCTGACAAAGTGAAGCAGATAGAACATGGGTATGTTTAAACAGAGCCACAAGGTACAACAGATCAGGCTATGTTCTTAGGGAAGGGATGTCTTTCCCTAATTCTAACAAGGACCCCACGTAGTTTAGCTGCAACTCTGAATTCCAGCTCCAGCATTGGCGTACCCTTAGAGTCCTGACCTGTCAAGTGAAGGACATACTTCACAACGGTCCATGTGAGTATTACTACAGATGTGACGTGGTGCATCTACTCAACTGTAAGTGGCCAGCTACTGCCAGACTATAGGCTGTATGTTCCCTGTCCATGAACGGATATGTATGTACAGAAATTAATAGCAAGTGTCAGAAACACTCATAATTTCCAAAGGGCACAGGAGCTCAACTGAGATAAAAAGACAAAGAGAAAGAGTAACACATTCCCTAATGGGTGTGGACACAGCTCAATTCCTTCTCCATTTCTCCATTGGAGATTTGGAGCATGCACATGTCTGGCATGTTGTTTAAGCTGCCGGGGCCAGGACTGGAACCACAGTTGGCCACAGAGGCTCTGTCTCCCTTCACCTCCATGCAACAGGGGCAGGCTCTGCCAGAAATTTAGAGCAATCTGGTGGAGTCATGTTTTGCCCACTGAATTCAGATGTGTATGTTGTTGTTTTGAGAGTTTTTTCTCATTTTATTTTTCTAGTACTTTATATGTATTACATTTTATGAAGTTATCAGAATGAGATGAATTGAGGATTTACAAACTGGTCTTGCACTAAATCGATGTGAGAGGCATTTGTACAAAGCACTTCCCCAGGCACAAAGAAAGTTCTGGGGAGCAAGACCAGCGTGGTCACGGAAATCTTGACTCGTGATTCCCAGACTTTCCCTCTTTGGCTTCAGACTGAAGCCAGAAGCAGAATTCTCAGTGGGTTCCCAGTAGTCCTCACATGAAAGGCCATTCTACTTTTCTGTCTGCAGTCTGTAACATTATAGGCAAAGCTTCAGATTTAATACTAAAGTATTTTAAGTCAGATTATTCCCCTAAAATGAGTCCAAAAATATTAATGTGATGAAACCAAGGCATATGATATAAAATAACTCATTTGGGAATTATTCGACAACATTTTTAATCTTCTTCTTTTTTTTTTAATTGTGCCAAAGGGCACATGCACTTGTCAGAAAGAGACAAAGAGACTGGGAGTGGAGGTTGGGGGGAGGGAGGGATACAGCAGCCCACATAGAGTATGGTCATGCTGCAGTCCCTTCTCCTCCATTTCTCCATCCTGTTAGGATGTGGGGTATGCGTGCACAGGTGCTCAACATGTTTATCAAGCCACCAGGGCCAGGACTAAAACTGCAGAGCCAGCCATGTGGGATCTGGCTCCCTTAACCACTAGGCCACAGGGCCAGCTCCAACAGCATTTTATCGTTTTTTTTTTTGGAGAGGTTTTTTTCGCTATAGGGCGCGTGCGCTCGCCAGACAGACAGAGAGAGACATAGAGACAGAAAGCGAGAAATCACCCCCCAGGGGGGATGGTCACGCCGCAATCCCTTCTCCTCCATTCTCCTCTCGGGATCTTGGGCACGCACGCACATGCGCCCGGCGTGAGTTGTAAGCCACCGGGTCCGAGACGCGAACCGCGGTTGACTACGTGGGAGTCCAGCGACATAGCCATTACGCTAACTGCTGGTTCCCAGCATTTTATCTTAAAGACAAACCAATTAAAGACAATAATTTGACTGTATTAGGTGAAGTTTTCCCTTTTTACCTCTTAAAAATGTATACAGAAAAAAAACTTAAGTGTTAAAAAAATATTTTAAAGAAACAATTACTCTTCAGAAATGTATGTCAATCTTTTTCAAAGATTCATAACAATAAGGAGTAACTCAAGTTCCACATTAAAATAAAAGCTATGTAGTATCTTTTTTTTAATAGAGTATCTAAATCTAACATGACAGTATAATAACCTCTTTTCCCCACCGCAGCCTATTTTGCTCTGAGTGATAGCCCGAAAACCATTACAGGAGTGGGCAGTGAAGCCAGCCAACAAATGGAGTACTGAAATTACATTTATAGGGTGAGAAAAACTGTCTTCCAAATTGCTCTTTACGCATCTGCCCACCAGTGGTTAGACTGGTAGACGGCTCGTGGGGCATGTGTCTGTTTTGCGACATTTTACCCATTCCAGTCGTCTGCACGGTGCATGCAGGGGTGTACAAACTATGTGGTGGTGAGGGTTTCTGCCTTATTTCCACATGCAAAGTAGCCTGGCTTCCTCTGCCTGGACATTCGGATGGTTGCGCTGCGTCCGCCTCCCATACCAGCTACTGGGAAAGTCAGTGTAAGCCCTGTCAGATTGTCTTTGGCAGCAAAGACAATCTTTGGTCCTAATAATTATTTATCCTTTGAGGATTTATTTTTTCAGTATCAATAAACCCTCTATCCATTTCAGTTTGAATTTGAGTAGTACAATATATGTATATTCTCTTCCTCCCTTTGTAGTGCCCCTTTACACTTTTGTTTTTAAAAATGTTCTGTGGTTTTGTACAAGATGAGACTTAGCCTTGGGTATTTTTTGTTGAAAGCTTTAATGCTTTGTAAATAAAATTGGGTGCTTATTTTAAAAGTTAATATTTAACCTAGAAATCTCAGGTCACATAGAACGTCAAGTATTTGGGGAAGGAAAGAAAGGCCCCTTAGTTCCTATTCACCAGCTTTATCTCCTAAGGGTGGTCAAAGAACAAAACAGCACAGTATTAATTCATGATACGCATATATAAACATTAATGCCTAACATAACCCACAAATAAGATTAAGAGAAAAAAAAAATTTTTAGCGAGAGAGATTTTTGGTATAGGGCACATGCACTCTCCAGAGAGAGAGAGAGAGAGACAGAAAGCAAGGAATCACCCCCTTGGGACGGGGGGTGGTGGCTACATCACAATCCTTTCTCCCCCATTCTCCTCTCAGGATTTTGGGTATGCATGCACAGTCCCTGGCATGAGTTTTAAGCCACCGAGTCTGGAACTCAAACCATGGTCTATTATGTGGCAGTCTAGCGAGGTAACCATTACACCATCTGCTGGTCCCAAAATTAGAGAAATTTTTAATGAAATCCTCAATGGTAGACTGCAAACAACAGGCTAATGACAATGTTATAAAGAAAGGAATGGGCTGGCCCATGGCCTGGTGGTTAGGGCGGCTGAATCCCACATGGCCTACAGTGCAGTCTAGTTCTGGACCCAGCAACCTGAAAGATGTGCTAGGCATGTGTGCACATGTGCCTAAAATCCCAAAAGTGGGGAGAGATGGAGAAAGGATTGTGCTGTCACCATCTCTCATGGGGGTTTCTTTACCAAGCTTTTCCTCTGTCTCTCTCTGTCTCTGTTTCTCTCTCTCCAGTGCATACATGTGTCCTCTGGCAAACAAACAAAAAAAAAGAATAAAACAAAAGATCATCAACTAATTCTCTAGAACTACACCATTTGATACAGAACAACTAACCATTGTGGCTAATTGGGCACTTGAAATGTACACGAACTTTAAAATTTTGGTTTTATAGGAACCAGCAGGTAGTGTGGTGGTTAAGGCACTGGAATCCCACATGACAGTCCACAGCTCAAATCCGAGACCCAGAGGCTTGAAAAATCATACCAGGCACATAGGCCTGTGCGTCCCAAATCCCTAGAGGAGAATGGAGAAGAAGCGATTGTAGTGTGGCCATCCCTTTGGGAGTGATTTCTCACTTTCCCTTTTGCCATCTCTCTCTGCCAAGTGTAGCACCCTGTGACAAAAACCTAAAAGAAAATAAAATTATTTTCTGTAAAGGAAAGTCCCTCTATTTTTTTATACTGATTCTATGTCCAAATAACAATATTTTGGATATTCTGTATGATATGTAACATCAACATCAATTTCGTCTGTTTCCTTATCCCTTTTTGTACATGGCTGCCTGAAAATTTTAAATTGTCTATCACAAAGTATTATAACAACGAATGGCTGAAAAGATATTTGTTACTTTGAGTTAATCAATACACATTGTATTCTTGTACTGATAAATCACGTTGGACCCCCACAAATATGTACAATTATTATACATCAATAAATTAAAAATAAAATGAAATTACATAAGTGGCTGGCATTGTATTCTTACTAGGCAATACTAAAAAAATCTGATAACTTCAGACCAACTACCCAACCCATTTAGCCTGAATCCAGATTTTTTTTTTCTTAAACTTTAAAAAGATAAAGAAAGGGGCCAGCAGGTGGCATGGTGATTAAGGTGCTGGATTTCCACATGGCTGAACATGGTTCAAGTCCTGGACACAGCAACTTAAAAATCACACCAGGCATGTATGTGTGCATGGCCAAAATCCCAGGAAGAGAGGGAGGAGAAAGAATTGTGGTGTGGCCATCCCCCCCTGGGGTGGGGGTGGGGTGATTTCTCACTTTTCCTCTCTTTGTATCTCTGTCTCTCTGCAATCTGGCAAGTGTACGCACCCTATGACAAAAACAACAAAACAAAATAAAAAAGAAAAAGTTGAGAAAACAAAAAGATAGCATCTGGGTCAAAGGTTTCTTAGCCCTGAGTATGCCTCACTTTAGAGTCAATTAAAAAAAAAAAAAAAAAAAAAAGCCAAAGTTGTTCTCTATCAGATAGCATAGCAAGTCAGAAATATACTCAGATGTACAATGCAAAAAAGATGCCAGAATATGAGGTCCCTGGTCAAATTTGGGGAGATTCTCCTTCCTACCACATCAAAACACTCTAGAAAATAAAACCCTATACATTCAAATTCCTTACCTTTTAGCCTGAATTTGACCTTGCTATTAATCAAATGTGGTTCATATTACTTGATGATTCCAAAACTAATCTAAGTAAAACTACTGATTAAGATTAAAATTAAAATAATTTTTACTATTTACAGAAATAATACCTAATTATTTTATGTCAATTTCCTCATAAAATAGTAGAAAGTAATCCATAATACCATTCCTCAGATATAATCACTATAGACAGCTTCATAAACATATTTCCACACCTTTAGTAGAATTTCTACTAAATTTCTCCTGAAATATTTCCTTCTGTGACAAGCCAAATTCCCTTGTAGAACAATCCATTTTATCTCTTCTCTTACATCCCTCTTTTTTTATAGGATTTTGGGCATGCACACACACACATATGCCCAGTGAGTTTTTTAAGCTGTCATTTTGGGACATGGGTAGGCCATGTGGGATCCAGCCACCTTAACCCCAGGCCACTGGCTGGCATTCTCTTGCTCTTTTGTAAGTAATTAAAACCACATTTAAATATTAATCAGTCAACAACAGTGTTTGTTGTTAATTCAGAACTTAAAAAAAAGAAAGATATATTTTATATAAATCACGCAAAGTACTAGATAATTAAGGTTATCCATGAAAAGACTCTACATTAAATATTCCATACAGATGCCTTTAAGTTTCTTGCAGTTTCCCACATACTAAAGAGAGAAACTAAATAATTTACCTGCAGTCACAAAAGTTTTGTTTTCTAATTCCTAGTCAGGGGGGAATACTGCTTTCTTCTGAAGCAGCACACCATGGCCTTATTGGAAACCTGATATTAGATTAGAGGGATAAATGGCCAGATCCAATAAGGCAAATCCTTCTGTGAGTAGGGTAAGATAAGAACAGTTAACTATACAGATTGGGTAGAGGCAAACCACAAAGCAGACCGCACACAAATATTAGAGCACGTGGCAGCATATCAAGTGGTACACAATGCACTCAAAGGGGAACCAATGCAAAAAGCAACCAAGAACACCCTAACGAGAGAGTAACAGAAAATATGAGCAAATATGAAATTGCAAAACAAGCTGAATAACAGACTTAAGAATGGAAAAGAACTGCAGCAAGAGATCAATTCTGAGAATCAAGATTTCCAATGATCTGATCTGTGTGGCAGGAGGAGATCTATATTTCAGGCCATGTCTTAAGTTAGCAGTCGGGACCAGCAGTTAGCGTAATGGCTATGTCGCTGGACTCCCATGTCGTCGACCGTGGTTCGAGTCCCGGACGCAGTGGCTTAAACTCACACCTATCCGTGCGTGCGTGCCCAAGATCCTGAGAGGAGAACGGAGGAGAAGGGATTGCGGTGTGGCCACCCCCCCCCCCCCCGGGGGGGTGATTTCTCACTTTCTATCTCTCTGTCTCTGTCTTTCTGGCGAGTGCACGTGCCCTATAGCAAAAACCTCTCCAAAAAAAAAATTAAGTTAGCAGTCATATAACTTGGGACAAGCTCCTTAGCCTGTAGCTCTCAATTGTCCCATCTGTAGTATACAGTCAATAATCCATTTGTGGCACCAGCAGATGGCATAATAGTTACCTCACTGGACTCCCACGTAGTCGACCACAGTTCAAGTCCCGGACCCAGTAGCTTAAAACTCACACTGAGTGTGTGTGCATGTGTTACCAAAATCCTAACAGGAGAATGGAGGAAAAGGGACTGTGGTGTGGACACCCCTTCTAGGGGGCGATTTCTCACTTTCTGTCTGTTTGTCTCTCTCTGGCGAGCACACACACCCTATAGAAAAAGTCTCTCTTAAAAAGAAAAATAAAATCATCATCCATATGCAATTTCTCTATAACTTCAGATAAACAAATAACATGCAAAAAAAAATTTTGAGAGAGTTTTTACTATATGACATGCACGATCGCCACAGAAACAGAGACAGAAAGCAGGAAATGACCCCTCCCCCCCAGGGGGAATGGCCACACCGCAATCCCTTCCTCTCCATTCTCCTCTTGGAATCTTGGACACACATGCACACATGCCCAGTGTGAGTTTAAGCTACTGGGTCAGGACTCAAACCACAGTTGACTATGTGGGAACCCAGCGATGTAACCATTATACCATCTGCTGGTCCCAACATGCAAAATATTTTTAAAATATAAAACTTCTTGCAAATGCCAGTGTTGATGTTATGTTTAGTAATCTAACAAGTAGGAGTTGTGTTTTATAGTGCTATAAAAGAACTTGAGCTCATTCCAACAGAAGCAATGACAGAAGGTGATAAGGAACAAACATCTAGAATTAAGAGAGAGAACAAGTCACACATTGGCTAATTCATAACCCTTTGGGAATTTACCAAGTGCTGTTTCTCTAAGAACTATTTATACACACTGCTGATCAGACTATAATGTTGATTTGGATTCCATTTTCTTACTTTGGAAAGAAACTCATCTCTAGATGTTTGACCCAATTAGAATCTGAAATCAAGAACCTTCTCTGAACTGCCTGATGCTATTTCATGAAAACAGCAGACATCATCAATCTTAACTAGTTTACACTCAAAGGTGAAGAGTGCTTAGAGAGGATTTTGTACAGCAAGAGATTATCAGGATTTTTTCTGTCCACAACCAAGGAGAAATGTAGTCTTACTTTACTACTACCTTCTCCTACTCACTGTTCAGCCTCAGGGCTGGGTGGCTGAACTCACCGGCATCCCACAGCATTCTAAGGTACCACAGACTACAGAAGGTCTCAACCCTGGCCACGCCCAGGAGTGAGAATCTCAGACCATCTGGTTGGCACTGGACAATCCTCTCTCCTTGGGCAGCCTAGGCACACTCTCAGAAATAAGGCAGGTACAGTCTGCTAATAGTGAGATAACATTTGACTCTTTTCACTACAGAAGAATATAAGACCAGCAGGTGGCATGGTGGTAAAGGTGCTGGACACCCATAAAGCCAACTGCAGTTCAAGTCCTGGATCTGGTGACTTGCTTCCTCACTTTCTCACCTCTCTCTGGTGAGCACACATACCCTATAGCAAACTTAACCATAGTCTAAAATAAATAACTTTAAAAAAAAATAACATAAAAGTCAACCTTAGTTCCTGCCTTTATTCTCATTTAGTCCATGAATCCTAATACCAGGCTCCTAATTCCACATTCCAGGTTGTTCCAACGAAGGGCTTCAAACATGTGTTTAACTATGTGTTATAGTCTTAATATTGTCGGACATCTCAACAAATGAAAACTATTATCCACCTGCCTCACCATTGTTTCTTGGTAAAAATGTCTCTCTCTAGATGTCAGCAGGTGGCATGGTAGTGATTGTGCTGAACTCCCACACGGACATGGTTTGAGGCCCAGACCTGGTGGCTTGAAAATCACACCGGGTGCATGTACATGTGTGCTTGAAATCCTAAGAAGAAACTAGGGAGAAGGGACTGTGGTATGGCCATCCCCCTGGAGAGTTATTTCTCAGTTTTTCTCTCTCTGTTTCTCTGTTTCTCTGACTCTCTCTGCTGAGTGTATACACCTTATGGCAAAAACTTTAAAAAATAAACAAAAACAAACAAACAAAAAAACCCTCTCTCTACCATCTTTTTCGATTTAATATACCATAATAAGTCATTGGTGTAAGTCAGAAGTCTGACACAAAAGATGTGCCATTTTTTAAAAAGCAAATGCATGTTACATAAAAGTGATTTGATCA
This sequence comes from Tupaia tana, assembly GCA_026018925.1. NCBI lineage: Eukaryota > Metazoa > Chordata > Mammalia > Scandentia > Tupaiidae > Tupaia > Tupaia tana. The sequence goes on along the minus strand of JAKSZU010000007.1, from coordinate 124,718,400 downwards.
ACTCTGATGTATGTGTCCCACACAGTTTTGAGAAAGGTACACTAACCTAGAGAGAACAATACCTACCAACCCCACAAAATCAGTCACATTCACCCAGTCAATGGCTTGATTCTTCTCTCAGAATGCAAATCATTGACGAAGAGGAGTAGCACCACTGGCCTGTCCCCACGTATATAGTTCGGCTGAATGGAATAACTGTGTGTTCTCACAGCTTGATGCATAGAACAATTCAAATCACATCTACCAAAACGACAGTAACTATTAATAGTATGTGTTGATTCGAAGAAGAAAACAGTGTTCAGTATGGAAAATTGCTGAAATTGCACGCCCAAAATCCCAGAAGGAAGAAGTGGAGGAGAAGAGATTGCAGTGTGAACATGTCCCATGGGGGTGCTTGTGCTCACTCTCTTCTCTCTTCTCTCTCTCTTCTCTCTCTCTCTCTCTCTGTCTGTGTGTGTGTGTGTGTATGTGTGTGTGTGTGTGTGTGTGTGTGTGTCTACCTGACAAGCACATATGTCCTCTGGGAAATTATTTAAAATAATTTGAAACTCATTTATCAATTTATGTTAACTTCTCTGTTTTTAGACAAAACCAATGCATTTAGAATGACCTAAATCCCCCAGTTTTTCTTAAGTATAGCCAATTTTAAAAAAATGCCAAAAGTTCCAAAACTGATGAATTATAAAAAATGGTATTGGAGATATATTTTAATTCTAATAAGTTGCATTTCCAAGATTCATATTATGCTTTAAAAAATTACAGTAATAGGGCCAGCGAGTGACATGGTGGTTAAAACTGGACCCTCACATGGCCAACCACAGTTTGAGTCCTGGACTTTTCTTACTTTCTCTTTCTTTCTTTTTTTTTCTCTCTCTCTCTGGTGATCACATATGCCTTATAGCAAACTTAATAATAAAAAATTTTTAAAATACAGTAATATGCAATAAAAGTTTAAATAAGTACCACTAGGCTCTTATACTAAAATAATTTTCTGATTAAAATCAATCATGGTAAATGTCCATTCTTCTCCATTTTGTAAAGCACAGAGAAAACATGCAGAGATGTTCAAATTCCTTGAATTTAAATATACAATCTTCTTTCATATTCTTTGAACACAGCCTTTGCCAGTCTAGCCAGTTTTATCATGTAGAATGTGTGTAAGGTGTAATCTGGCCCTTCACATCGGTAATCAGAAAGCAGTATTTCATCTACCTAATTCTATACAAGGCATCTGCACTCCCATTTCTTTCTGCAGGATTCTAAAAATCTGTTTCCAGATATGGATCCTATCTACAATTTTCATGTGTTTTTAGGCTTTAAGATTCAGAGGTAACCATTATAAGCTAAGATTAAAACTTAAGTAGCAGAAGACCATTAAATTGTGAGTACAACATCTAATATTTCATGATATTGCTAGAAATGTCTGGACATCAAATATGTGCCTACAAAATAATATCAGCCTCTTACTTCATATTTCAGAATTACGTCAATAGGAGATGTTAATTGTCACAATGAAAGTCATGATAAGGGTAATATAATAAAGTTAATGACAACCACAAAGGAATAAAAGACTCTTATGGAGACCATTTGCACATTTATTATTAACTTATTGGAATTATATGTTGGGAGAACATTATGTGGCACATAATGAATTAAGGGCTTTGTATTATCCATTCCTGTAATCGCTGCAACAAATCTCAAGTTATTATTATTATTATTATTATTATTATTATTATTATTATTTGGCTAGGGCACATGCCCTCGTGGTGGGGGTTGGGGGGAGAAAGTAAATGAGAAATCAACCCCCAGGGAGGATGGCCATATCTCAATCCCTTTTCCTCCATCCTCCTCTCAGAATTTTGGGCACATGCCTGGCATGTTTATCAATTTGCCAGGTGCAGTACTCAAACCGTGCAGCCACCTTTGTGGGCTCCAGCAGCCTTGACCATCACAACACCTGCTAAACCAAGGTAAGTACTATTCATATTTTATAGCTGAAGTGACTTGCTCAAGGTCACAGATCAACCTAATGGTAGAGCCAGGACTCTACTCAAAAAAAAACTCCTGAGTTTGTTTTTGTTTTTAATTTCCAGAAGGCTCATGTGCTGGTCAGAGGTAGGGGGAGTGAGAGAGAGAGAGAATACAACCCCCCAGTGGGGTGTGACCATGCCACAATCCTTTTTCCTCCATTTCTCCATCCTGTCAGGATTTCGAGAACCACATGGACACTCACCAAGCATGTTTTTCAGGCCACTGAAGCCAGGACTTGAACCCCAGTCAGCCACATAGGATATGGATTCCCATGCACAGGGCTTAACTTACTGTGCTATGGGGCCAACCCTAGAGTTGACACTCTTGACCACTATCCTGCAGCAGCCTTAAATTTCAATATAGAAAGCACACATCTGCCAAGGAAATTCACACACCATGCCTTGTTTTCCCCACCACTTTCTTAATATCCTGTGTTATCACACACAATTAATATGGACCAACGTAACAAAGAGAATAAATTGTTTTTCAAATTGTTAACTAAAAAGTTAACCTTAAATAATATCCATCTGAATATTATGCCTTATGCATTACTCCATTTCAAGGAAATTATGAAAAATAAACAAAAATCAAAGTAATTGCCTTCCTTTGTAGTTATAATGAGGACATAAAAATACCAGTGATAAATTTAATAAAAATTTTTATAGGGAAAAAGTTAAATATTCAGGAGAGAAATGACCATCCAGCATACATTGCTGAACAGAATCATATAAGAAACTTCACGACTCAGTCAGTGGTTATTCAGTTTGTAGACTATTCAGGCCTTCTGCTGCTTCTCCTGCTCTCCAGCCACCAGCATGAAAGATTCTTTTTTGGCCCTTACATTGAGACAAAACTTGATTTCTGGCTTTATGCAGGGTGTACTGGTGTTTTTAGCACCGTGAAGATACAAGTGTGGAAACTGTATTTGATCCTGACCCATGGAGAAAGACATTTTCAGATTTCTTGCAGGTCTACAATCTTTATTTTTGGAAAAGACATACTGACTAAGCAACTGGCTGATTTTCCAAAGACCTCCTAGAGTTTAGAAGTAGGAGAAAGATAAACATTGACTTGTCAGTTGAACTAATTTACAATGCTCATCTTTAGAGAATTCGTTTCAATATGTGATTTTAGTCTTTACAGACCAATAACCTTCTTTCTAATGAAATCCTTTTCAGGAATCTTATATCTTGCATTTTTTTTCCTCTCTTCAACAATTCCATTTAAAGAAACTCATCATAGTCTACCAAATAATTCTATCACAGGCTCATTCAACAATAGCCAAATCATTCATTAACCCTATTCCATAAGAATAGGAATCTATTGCCACCAAGTCTCAAATCAGTGTTTTACTGTTCAATAAATAATCATTCTAAAGTGGCAAATATTAAGACATTTTAGTTTTTTAAATATTGTTATTAGGGCCAGCAGATGGTGCAGATGGCAATCCTCATGGCGGATTGCATGGTTCAAGTCCCAGACACAGCGGCTTGAGAAAAACACCAGGCATGTATGCTTACATGTCCAGAGTCTCAAGAAGAGAAAGGAGGAGAAGGGATTGCAGTGTGACCATCCCTCTGGAAGATGATTTCTCATTTTCTCTCTCTGGCAAGCACATGCACCCTATAGCAAAAACCGAACAAACAAAATAAATAGTTATTGAAGTATAACTATAGTAATAAAGTGAATAGTACTTAAGTGTATAGTTAACTTGTTATTTATGTACATAGACTTTTTTGTATCACTCAGATCAGATCACTCTAAAAAATATTATCATCACCCCAAAGGCTCCACTCATACCTCCTTTCTACCAATATTCCCTTCCCCTAAAAGTCTCATTCTTTTATTACCACCCATTACTCTTGCCTGTTCTTGAACTTTATGTTAATAGATACTAACCTTTTATTCTGGTTTTTGTCTATGAAATCCATTCATATTATTGAGTATACCAGTAGACTGTTGTTTCTCATTGCTATGTACTATTCCACTATGTAGTTATACCACCATTTAGTCTTCCATTCTAATACTAACAGATATTTGGGAAGATAGGTTTCCAGCTTAGAGATATTACAAATAGTGCCACTATAAGCACTCTTATACACATCTTTATGTGCATATGAACTCATTTCTCTTGGATATACACACATAGGAGCAAAATAGCTCCAAGCACAATTGTGTCATAAGTTATATATATTTAACTTTAGTATTTACTACCAAGTAGTTTTCCAAAGTAACTGCACTTGTTTGGAATTTTGATTGCCAACTAATATAAAGAACAAATAAAACTTCATAGTTTTCAATAATTTCCTTAAGTATTTATAAACATCATTATGATAAAATTATTAAATATATCGGAATAAAATCACAAGAGTAAATATGTCACTCAGGAGCCTATAAACCAGGTAAATGTCATGGAAAGCTGTTACACATGTGAATGGTTTCCAATGCCATATCTACAGAAACACACGCAAGATGGATAGATACACTAAGTTAGTTAGTAATTCATAAAGTAAGTTAATGCCTTTACCCCTGATCCATTGGCTGAGTACCTGGGAACAGTGAATACAGGGACACACAGTGCTAAACATATTTCAAGTGAGCATAAATAGAACTAATGAGCAAATATCTAATGGATAGCTAAATCATGTCAATTATAGCTTCTAAGTGCTCCACAAATCAGTCCTTCCCTTTCAATCATCACTGCCTTTATTTGAACATACTATTCCCCAGAATACCGAAGTCTGTTTTGTTAAGGTGCTGGTTAAAATTAATTTTAATTATCTGTAAGTATATAAGCATCCCTGGAAATATTATGGGCAAATGTTTATGGGTTAGAGTTTTCAACCAGTTCATTCAGCTTTACCACTAAGATCGATGGGCAATGTGTCCATAGAAAACAATTGAAGCCAGGTCTAAATTCTAAGGAGGCAAAAATTATCTTTTAAAAAATTCACTTGGTAGTCAAATAAAATCAGTTCTAGAATCAGATGATATTTGAGGTTAGAGTGGTTTTTTTCTCTAAGTTCAACCTTGTTCTCTTGAGTTTAGACAACAAGCAGGCAAAGAAATTTACATATCCTCTGCAATTCTACATATATAGCTAAGTTCTGATCTCTTTCAAAGCCTAGCCTTATTCTCCAATCTCCCTACCCTGCCCTCCAAAACACTAAACGCAGCAGTTAACATGTAGATGGTATTCAACAAACTGTCATGGAATGAATTAATGCCACATGGACCCTCTGATGATCTCACTACTACTAAGAACTTCGCCATGACTCAAACCGAAGGAAAGCTGTGTCCCATTCTGTAAGTGATTCCATCCTAACTTAAAAAGGACAGCTGGGAGATTTAATTAGCATGTTTCTAAAAATCAAAAGAGGGGAAAGATACTAAAAATGCAGGATGATAAACAAAATGCATAATTGTGAATCCACAAGGTAAGAAATTGATCATGGGCAGGACCCAGATGCATCAAATCACATAATCTGGGCCAACGGGTGAGGTAGGGGCACCAGTAGCTGATATGCATCGCTGAGTCAACATTGACCTAAACAGCTTTGACCTTGTAAAAATCCCTGAACGTTTTCTAAGTTGGTGGCAATTCATCTGACTATATCTGTTAACTACATGTTTGGGAATCATCAACAGAGATGGTCAGCAGTCAAGTAAATAAACTCTTATGAAGATAAATCATAACCCCAGCATTCAAATGATTTGTTTTATGAGACCAGAGGTAGAAATATGGCCTAAGAACCCAAAATCAAAATCCTAGCCTCTTATACCACTGTTCCCAGTATTCAAGAATATCACATTCTCCCTATCATTAGGGACTGTAGGTATCAGTAAAAGCAATACGAGAATATGCTAAAAACACAGAAAGAAACAATCATTCAACTTTCTGAAAGCACTTCAATGAAAAGTTAAACCCAAAGTACAAAACAAATGGAAAATAAATCCCCTCAAAAAAGTTCAACTTCTATATGGCCTTGTCAAGGAGTCTAGAAATTTAAAAACATATCTTTAAGGCTGAGAATGGACTCATACCTTAGGTTACCCTACGATGTTACAGGCCTGAAATAGGCAGGCAAGGGCCTAGTCAGATTCACTAAAGCCAAAAGATTCCATCCTGAAAAGAATAAACGGTGCTGATGAGGGAGGTGGGGGGAAGGGGAGGCGACGTCCATTATCAGGTAATCACCTGAAAGAAAATTACCTTTCTACTCTTTCTACTAATAGAACCAAGAAAATGCAAAGAGTAATGTTCTGGGGGGAAAAAAGTTATAACTTGTCACTGCTTGGGAAGCTGGAAGCTGTATGAGAGACCTGAGTTTGATACCTAGACACTGAACATGCTGGAGGTGGGTGCAGTTGTATGTGGTTGTAATCCCAGCTAACCAGGAGACTGGAACAAAGCAAGACAGTGAGAAAAACACCTGTCTCTGTCTCTTTTTCTCTCCTTCTCTCTCTTATAAAGGAAAAAAAAATCCATAACTCTCAGAAGAATCTCACATTTCAATTTTCACAGTAGATCACTCATGGACTAAACTTGCTAGAGCATGAATCATGGGACCACATCATTTATGTCCATCTCCACAATAAGTACAAGGTAAATATATACCAAAAACGATCTCCTGGTGGCCAAGAGGTGAGCTCACAGACACAAAAGCTCAGGTATTAAATACTACAGATGCATAGATAAAATAAGTGAATAATCAGGAGTGACAAATAAATAAATTACCAGACTTTCTGGTAGGATTCTTTCTGGCATACCAGCTTTGATATTGAGGGAGAAGAAAGAAAATAAAAATGGATCCTTATTCTCAGAGGTTCTGACTTCTACCATCTGAAGACAGGAAAAGTTTGAGGTTTATGCCCTTTACCAAGATGCGAGATCACACAATTCATAAATCAAAAGCTAATCTAAATGAAAGGAGTCTTTTAAAGGAAAAGCAAATGAGTAGCATGGCAATTTTAACTTCATTGAAGATTGATTTATTGACCTAAAAGTCCCTCAAGGAGAGTGGGAGAGGGGAAGAGTACAGGAAGGGAAATTTCGGAAAATATGGAAAAGTAAGACATTTGTGTTACACAGATATGGTTTGTTGCTTGTTGGTGATGTTATATATAGTAGTCTCAACTCGTCTGCTGTGTGACATGTATCATGTTGGGTAAACTCTCTTTACATACTAAGGATATATAAGGATGACATACAGGCACTGTTTCTCAATTCACTTATGAAGATACCCTGGGTCAGAAAGAATCATCTTTGATTTATTATAACATCCCAGGCCTCCTTCTTTTCATATTTTGGAATGAAAGGCAAACTAGTCTAAAGTAGAAACAGTAAAGAGAATAATTTTAGTTTGTATGACTGGTTTATTAAAACATGAATGGAGAAATTAAGTTGGTCAAGAACAGAATATCCCCTTGGTTTCCTCAGAAGGATCCCAGAGAATACAGGGAAGTTATTCTCATCTTATTCAATCTGATTATAACTAAGCTGCTGGTAAGTTAATACACGTTCTTGTTTGGGTGACTATAGGAAGTTTTTACACATCTTTTAAAGCAGAAGTCATGTGATTATTGTCCAACATCAAAAGTTACAAGCATGATATATGTCTCTTTGTGGTAGAAAAGAAACAGACATGCAAACTCAGATCAGATGGGGGCTTAGAGAGACAAAAATTGGCATCTTCACATACAATGCTCAGGTGCACTCACCCTTCCAAGGCCTGTTTCCCTTTCTTCTACAATGGGTTTTCCCTTTTCTGGAAGATCTTACACCCTTGATATCTTCTCCGACAGAAGTTCTGCCCAGTGTGTATAATTTCTTTGCCCCTTCTCACCTTTCTCTCCTCTTTTCAGGGGTCATCGGGAAGAAGGTAAGAATCATGGCGAGGGTAGGGGGGATGAGTGTCACCTGAGGAGGTTGTTAATGCAAAAAAAATTCAATAATTTGTTCGAATTTTTTCTGCCTTTCTTTTTTCTACTTTGTACCCCTAGAAAATCCAGCTGGGGGACCAGCAGTTAGCGTAATGGCTATATCGCTGGACTCCCATGTAGTTGACCGCGGTTTGAGTCCCGGACCCGGTGGCTTAAACTCATGCCGGGCACGTGTGCGTGCGTGCCCAAGATCCCGAGAGGAGAATGGAGGAGAAGGGATTGCGGCGTGGCCCTCCCCGCTGGGGGGTGATTTCTCGCTTTCTGACTCTGTCTCTCTCTGTCTGGCGAGCACATGCGCCCTATAGCAAAAACCTCTCCAAAAAAAGAAAAAAAAAAAAAAAAGAAAAGAAAATCCAGCTGGCACAATAGGATAAAGGAAAGTCTGGGTGGAATGGATGAAAAGGAATGAACTGATTACCACAGCTGCCCATAAGTTTAAAAAGCTTTATCAATAAAAAGGATCCCAGGGGGAAAAAATGAATTTATGCCCTGCAACAAGTGAATTTCTCCCCATATCTCTTTCACTCACTGGAAAAGTTGATTCACATCTACCCTAGACTTTAAAGTAATTAGGAAAAAAGCAGACTGTTGTCACCAATGAGTATCACCAACAATTGCAACAAACCCATTCCAAAGTTTCTACTGGGTTGTCAGAAAAGTCATGATGACCTTTTGCATTGAAAAAATAAGTCATGACTTTTCTGACAACCCAGTAGATCACTAGAGTGGCCCACTTTGCTTAGCAAGGGGGGAAGGAAATTGATGTTCAAGGTTTGAGAAGGTCTGCCTTTTACTTCTCGTTCTTTTTATGTAAACAGACAAGATGAGGAACATAATAATCTGTTTTTAGCCCTAATAAGTAAGGGAGTTGGTCCTAATGCTTTTAAAATTACTGCACTTTTCAGAATAAGTTACATCTTTTCAAATGTCAACTTTTCTCTGAACCTTAGTAAAAATCTTCATAACAATTACACATTACTCCCCGCAAATTACTTCTGTGGAGTTAATTTTTTAAAAAATCAGTAAAACAATCTTAGTGAGGAAAATGGTTTTACATGATTTAAGAAGGAAATGTGAAAAGAAGATAGACCCGTATATGGTTTTCTAATAGTTTTTGAGTTTTTTAAGTTCTTGTCAAAATCAATGAGTGAACAAAAGAAATGGGGCAATAAATAAATCCTGAGAAATTTACAACAGCTTATGTATTAAAAATATAATATCAATGCGAGTAAACAAGAAGTTAAAACAAATATGTGAGCTAAATAGCAAAACCACAGTAAAATGAGTTAGAAAGACAGGGATGCCAATGATGGATTCAACATAGTTCTGGGTGGCCCAGTAGGGGGAAAAAATGCATAGTAAACTACTATGATGGAGAAGTGGCATGGTTATTAAAACAAGACAGTGAAATCTGTGAAACCATATTAGCAACCTCAAGAATAGCAAACATGACTTATTAATAAGTTGGATGAAGTTAAAAAGAGGGCAAACTAAAAACAAACAAATTACTGTTTGGTATGAGTCATGTGTTACATATTCTTTTTACAATTTTGCATGCAATATTGGTTGCCCTACATGGAATTTTAATTGTGTCTCAACGTGGAATATAGAAAACTACAGATTCTTGAACAATCTGACATTTTAAGTGTAGTTAAGAAATCTGTACTCGTTCCTCATGGAAACATTAGAAGTTGAGATAGCCTGGCTACAAAAAAAAATTATGAGTATATAAAAAGTATACTTTTAAGTAGATTTTAACCCCATATGTTGCATGACTTCAAATGAGGAAGAAAGAACAAATGAAAGAGATTCAGTAATACAAATGTTAAGATATTAATGGTAAATACAGAATAAAGGTACATCTATTTCCTGAAAAAAATGAGGAAAACATATGGAACGTGTTACTAGGAAGGAAACCAAGCAGTGAGAATAAATGAGTTCAAGTACCTAAAAATGATTTGGACACTGGAGGGATTTTGCAAAAAGGAAAAACTCAGAAAGACAATAAAAATCTGATAAATGAGACAGAAGTACTTACTCCTAATCACTCTTTCTGGCCCTTGAAGACATTTGTTGAATAATGTAACACCAGATAGAATCCCTTACGTAAGAGACTTACTCTGTTTCCAAAGATCACTCAATAAACTAAATCTTAAGTTTGAAAATGCAAACAACTGAATCAATTGAACACCTAATTATTATTTCAAGTCATCACCGTAAGTACTCCAAGCTCTTCAACCATCACTTTGAATTGAACAGTTCAGGGGTTCAAACTTCTTTCTATGCTTCCAAATCGCTATTGAGAAGCTCACTGAGTCGTTACTCCTACTTCAATGTGCTACTGTCATGAAGCCAACAGTATATCATTAAAAAAAAAAAAAAAAAAAAAAAAAAAAAAAAAGGCACATGCACTCACCAGAGACAGAGACAGAGAGATGGCGAGGGAGAAAGTACCCTCCCTGGGCATGGTCACATTACAATTCCTTCATCTCTACCTCTCCTTCCTGTCAGGAGTTTGGGCATGCACACACATGCACCCCGTGTGTTCTCAAGTCACCAGTCTGAGTTTTTCCCTTTTGCAAAATCCCTCCGGTGTCCAAATCATGTTCTCAGTCATTTGGGATGGACTGTCTTAACCACCAGGCCACAAAGACAATCCAGTATAATTTGCTTTTAAAATGCATACTGTACACTAATGCCTAGGTCCTTCCTATGGTACTTTGTGTCACTATTATACTCAGAACAAACTGAAACTCTCTTGTCATTTGATTATTTTCTTCATCTAAATTTTATAATAATCAGATTTTAAAATACAACCAGGTTTGGTTCATAATTGGTTTTAAAAAATGGGAAAATATATTTCTAATTGTTTTTCAAGAGGAAGTGTTTTGTTTGGGACCTATATTTAGCTGCTTTGTATTATTTATTTTTTGAAAGACTTAATATGGTACTCAAAGAGGCAGTACTTGAGAGAGTTTTTGTGTTGTTTCCTGTTTTGGAAATACCTCTATCAACCTGCTTCGAAGGTGGCAGTATCCAAGAAAGCTGGCACTCCCACATGGTCAACCGTGGTTCAAGTCCTGGACTTGGCAGCTTGCTTTCCCTCTTTCTCTCTCTCTCTCTCTCTCTCTCTTTCTCTCTCCCCCCTCCACCTTGCTGGTCAAATTAAAATAAATAATAAATAAATGGATAAAATTCAATAAATAAAAAAGAAACCAGCAAAGCAGCCAGGCATCATCATGGAAAATACTACAACCTAACTTTTAAAACAAAACAAGTTACTTTGTCTTTCTTCACCAGTTCAAAGGATGGAAACCAACTCAAAGCCTATTTTTGTGGAGCTTTGTGCTGATCCAGGCCATGAGAGAAAGGCAATCATTCAAAAAGCATTTGGTTTAAGTAGATCTCAACTCAAATTGAGAACATGCTAGTTTCATTTTTTTTTTGACACTATGAAAAAAAGAGAAGAAATTCCAATCTAATGATGAATAGCATTATTTACAATGGTAATTAAGTATACAAAACCTTAGGAAAAGGCTATAAGTTAAACTAATAACATTATATAGGGAAGGACTAACTGGTCAACAAAGTCATTTTGTACTATTCTTACAGTTAAGAAATTGTAAGAGTGATCTGTTTACATTTTGTGAAAAGTTTTAATATATCAGAATACATGTGAAAAAGTACAAAACAAAAAAACTACACAAAAAGACTGTCTTATGGATCAATTAAAAAAAAAAAAAAAAAACATTGCCTATATTCCTGCTAATACATCTCAAAACATAATGACTTTTATGTCTATCTGGAAAAAATTAAGAAAAATATGCCTGAATCCTTTGCAAGGCCTTAACTGATGCCAGTTCTTTCTACACTCATTCAACTTCATTTATACTACTCTCTTTCCCATAATCCTTTGAATAGCAAGATTTATACTATAGTTAAATGTATTTTCTTTTTTTTTTTTTTAGAATGAGTTTTTTCTTTTCTTTTCTTTTCTTTTTTTTTTTTTACTATAGGGCATGTGTGCTTGCTGGATAGAGAGACAGAAAGACAGAAAAGCAAGAAATCATCCCCCAGGGGGATGGTCACACCGCATCCTTTCTCCTCCATTCTCCGCTTGGGACTTTGGGCACACACACACACGCTCCTGGTGTGAGTTTTAAGCCACCGGGTCCGGGACTTGAACCATGGTCGACTATATGGGAGTCCAGCAACATAACCATTACGCCATCTGCTAGTCCCTAAATGTATTTTCCAAAACTTGATATCATTAAGACACTTTTACAGACGGAGATGGCATAGCCGTTACAGCCATGGACTCCCACATGACCAACCATGGTTTGAGGCCATACCCAGTGACTTGAAACACACCGGGCACATGTGTATGTATTCCCAAGATTCCAGGAGGAAAATGAGGGAGAAGGGATTGTGGTGTGGCCATCCCTCATCAGGGGTGATTGCTCACTTTCCCTCTCACTGTCTTTTTCTCTCTCTTTCTTTGACAGGTGCACACACCCTAAGGCAAAAACCTCTACAAAAAAAAAAAAAAAAAAAAAAGACACTTTTTCTGTTTCTTAAAATTTGTCAGCTACGAAAGGACAGCACAAGCATTGCATTCATGTTTAAATCTAGCACCATACCACACAAAACAATTCACTAGAACCATCAAATAGTTCTTATTTTTGTATTTCAAAGCTAAAAGTACATAAATACAATGGTACTATAATTAGCAGCAAATTAAGTCCAGACTCTTCTATGGAGACATTACTGTGTCACAAAGAAATAAACACTTTTTAGTCTTCAATTTATGTACACAAAGGGCAAGGGATACTGATTCCCAAGTGAGCATCGAACATTGTCCATCACTGCATCTGAGAGGAAAAGAGAGAGAGGAGAGAGGGTGGGGAAGGATGGAGGGAGCCAGGGAAAGAAGTGAGAGGGGACATGCTCAAGCATTTCGGCCAGAGTGTGCCAGCATTTGTGCCACAGTGTGGAGGAACTAACTTAAACTCACGCATTTAGGGCCAGCCCATGGCTTGATGGTTAAGGCCACTGGATCCCAAATGATCAATAGCATGGTTCGAGTTTAGGACCTGGAGGCATCTCAGAAAGGAAGGACAAATGGATGTGGTATGAGCATTTCTCATAAGGGGTGCTTTCTCTTTCTCTTCCTCCCTCCTCCCCCTCCCACCCTTATGAGCACACAAACTCTCTGGAAATTTTTTTTTAAACTTATGCATTAAAAATTAGGTTCCATACAAATCTTTGCCACATGTCTGTTCAATATGTAAGTAAAAACACCAAGGTCCTTGGATTTTGCTTTCAATTCTTTTTTCTACATGAGAACTTGAGGTAAGAAAGGTTCTTCAAAACATTCATCAAATCAGGCAATAAACCACTTTATAGTCAAATGCTAAATCAACAGTAGAGGTAACCTTCATAAACAGAAAATCTATCCTCTAAGGGATTCTGATGACTGTATCCAAGAGCATTCACTGGAAGGCCAGTAAGGGTTTTCTAAAGGGGTTTTAATTATATACTGAGATCCAGACTCCTAAAGAGAAAAATCACAGTCCATATATCTGTGGTCTCTTCATCAAAGCAAAAAGAAAAGATATAAATTTCTCCTTCAGAGGTTAATGGGCTCTTGCCTATAAAACTATATTGTTCTTTAAGTTAAAAATAGCTTACACTATGACCAAATATTTTTAGGGGGGAAAAAGGTTTTCTTAAAGTGTTTTGAACTTGAAAAAAAATACTGTTTATCCAGAAAATTACAGTCTGACATCATGTTTATTTTATAGATAACTAGCGCTACCAAAAAAACACTTACTTTTGGTTATAGAAAATAGGTATTTACTGGTAAATACATACATAAGTAGGCTAAGACTTGAAATTCTTATTGAAATCCAAAGAGTTACATCATTTTACATTCCTATCAACAGTGCATGAGAGTTTCAATTTTTCCACACACTATTCTTTTTTGTTATAACCTTCCTAGTACATGTGGTGTTGAACTATGGTTTTGATTTTCATTTCACTAATGCTAATAAGGTTGAGTATCCTTTCAGGTGCTTATTGGTCAGCGGCAAATATTCTTTGGAGAAATGTCTATTTAAATCCTTTGTTGTTGTTTTCCATTGCTGCTGTTGTTGAGTTTTAGGAGTTCTTTATATATTCAAGATATTAACTACTACTCAGGTATGTAATTTATAAATACCCTCTCCCATTTTATGGGTTAGCTGCCTTTATTTATTTTTGATGGTATTGTTTTCAGCACAAAAACTGTTCATTTTGATGCATTCTAATTTATTTTTCTTTTGTCCTATGTGCTTTTGGAATCATATCTAAGAAAACACTGGCTAACCCAAGATGATGAATATTTACTCTTAAGTCTTCTGAGCTTTATAGCTATAGCTCTTACATTTAGGTTTATGATCCTTTTTTAGTTAATTTTTGCTAATGATATGAGGTAAAGATTCAAGTTCATTCTTTGTAGATATCATATGTAGGTGTCATATATAGATATCCAATTATCCCAGCAAAATTTGTTGAAAAGATTGTTCTTTTACATCTGAATTATCTTGGCACCATCATCAAAAATCATAGACTGTAATTTTAAGTATTTATGGACTCTCAAATCTATTCCATTGACCAACATATCTATCCATAAGCAAGTATCATACCATCTTCTTTACTGTATCATTGTAATAATAACTGATACCAACTTTCTTCTTTTTCTAAATTGTTTGACTTTTCTGGATCCTTTACCTTTTTGGTTTTTTTGGGGGGAGAGGTTTTTGCTATAGGGTGTGTGTGCTCACCAGAAAGACAAAGAGATAGAAAGCAAGAAATCACCCCACAGGGAGGATGGCCATGCCACAATCCTTTCTCTTCCATTCTCCTCTCGGGATCTTGGTCATGCACGTACATATACCCGGCATGAGTTTAAGCCGCTGGGTCCGAGACTCAAACCATGGTCAACTATATGGGAGTCCAGCAACATAGCCATTACGTTAACTGCTGGTCCCTGGATCCTTTACTTTTTTATATAAACTTTCAAGGTCAACTTGCCCATTTCATAATAAATAAATAAATGGCACTTGGGATATTGCTAGGCCAATTTGGAAAGTATTGCCATCTTAACAATATTAAGCCTCCTGTTCATGAACATGGAATGCTCCATTTATTTAGCTCTTGCCTAACTTCCTTCAATAGTATCTTCTAGATTTCAGTGTATAAGTCTTATACATCTCTTGTTAAATTTATATCTCATTATTTTACTCTTTTTGATACTGCTGTACAGAAAATTGTTTCCTAATTCCATTTTTACAATGTTAACTACTAGTGTCTAGAAATATAATAGAATTTCTTTATTAGTTCTAATAGTACTTTTAGTGGATTCCTTAGGAATTCTTACAGTATAAGATCATGCCATTTGCAAAATGCTTTACTTTTTCCATTACAATCTAGATGTCACTCATTTCATTTTCTTGCCCAATTGCCCTGATAGAACTTCTTAGCATATTGTTAAACAGACAAGAATGGACATCCTTGTCTTTATAGATTTTAAGGGTGGGGGGGGATCAGTCTTCAGCATGAGCTGTGGGTTTTCACATATGCTCTCTATTTGATTGAGGAAGTTCACTTTTATTTCCTCTTTTCTTCTCTTTTTAGTGTTTTTATCATAGAAAGGTTTAGGATTATGTCAAATACTATTTCTCATCTACTGAGATGTTCATATAGCTTTTGTCTTTTTTTTCTATTGATATTGTATTAATCTAGTAACTGATTTTCAAATGTGAAATCTTCATTCCTAGGACAAATCTCAATTGATCATTGTATATAATCTTTCAAATATGTTGCTGGATTTGGTTTGAGAGTATATGCTAGAAATTCAATGTCTATATTCATGAAGAACACTGATCTATAGTTTTCTTTCCTTGTGAAGAATTTGCTGTTTGACAGCAAAGTGATCTAAAGTGTTCTATCTATCCTATTTTTTAAATAATTATTTATTTTATCTTTTATTTATTCATTCATTTATTTTTTAATTTGATCAGAGAGAGACAAAGGGTGAGAGTGAGAGAGAGGAAGTGAGAAAGCAAGCCACCAGATTCAAGACTTGTACCCCGGTCCGCCATGTGAGAGTGTCCAGTGCCTTAACCACCACGCCACCTGCTGGTCCCCTATCCTATTTCCTTTTTTTATAGTTAGTAAATTATAAGTGGTAATTGCTTGAATATTTAGTAGAATTCACTTTTCTTTGTGGGTAAGTTTTGGTTTCTTTTTTCCCCTCTATTAGTAATTAAGTCTCTTCATTTGTTACAGGCCTGTTCAGAGGTTCTAATTCTTCTTGAGTCTGTTTTTCTAAGAATTTGTCTATTTCACAGTTATTTAATGTGTTGTCACACAATTGTTCATAGCATTCCTTTAATATTACCATCATTTGGTAATGATGTCCCCTCTTTCACTCATAACTATAGTCATTTGAGTCTTCCTTTCTCTTGGTCAATTGAGCTAAAGGTGTGTCTGTTTTGTTCATCTTAGAAAACCAACTTTTATTTTCCTTTTCTCTGTTGTTTTTTTATTCTCTGTTTCATTTATTTCTACTCTAGTGTATATTTCCTTCATTTGAATTAAGTTTGTTCTTCCATTTTATTTTCATAGATGAAACGCTTAATTATTTCAGGTTTTTCTTCTTTTTTAATGTAAGTATTTACAACTGTAAAATCTCTCTGAGCACTGCACTTTAGTTACATTTCATAAGTTTTGGAATAATTCATTATATTTATTTCAAATTATTTTCTAAGTTTCTCTTTGACTTCTTTGAACTACTGGTTATTTAGGAATATGTTGCTTAACTTATACTTATTTGTAAGTTTCACAAATTTCTGTTACTGATTTTAAATTTGCTTCTATTATGACCAGAAAACACACTTAATTTTTAATCATTTTAAATTTATTAAGGCTTTTTAAAATAGACTAGTATATGGTCCATTATAGAAAATGATTGTGTGTGCCTGATAAGTACATGGACTCTGCTGTTATTGGGTGGAATGTTCCATAGATGTATGTTAGGTCTAGTTTGTTAATATTGCTGTTCACATCTTCCATTTTCTTGTTGATCTTCTGATTGTTATATTCATTACTGAAAATAGGCTACTGATGTCTTTGAATGCTGTTAGTCAATTTACCTCAGTTCTATTAGCCTCTGCTTCATGAACTCTGCAACTCTGTTGTTAAGTACATTTACAATATGTTTTTAAGTGTAATATCTTCTTGGTAGCTTAATCTTTTTTTCACTATGTAATATCACTTTTTACCTCTAATAACATTTTTAAATATCTCTGATACTAGTATAGCTACTCAGCTCTTATGACAGTTGTTTAAGTTTATCCCATCTTTTTTTTTCCTTCATATTTTTGCCACAGGGTCATACACTCATCAGAAAGAGACAGAGACAGATTCAGAGAGAAAGGAAAAGTGACAAATCACCCCCTAGAGAGGATGACCATGCCACAATCTCCTCCCCTTTATTCTCCTCTTGGGATTTTAGGCATGCACACACACATGCCTGGAGTGTTTTGTTTTGTTTTGTTTTGGGATTCTTTTGGAGAGGTTTTTGCTATAAGGCACATGCACTCGCCAGAAAGACAGAGAGAGACAGAGAGATAGAAAGCGAGAATTCACCCCCTGGGGGGATGGCCATGCCGCAATCCCTTCCCCTCCATTCTCCTCTTGGGATCTTGGACATGCACACACACACCTTCGGTGTGAGTTTAAGCCACCAGGTCTGGGACTCAAACCACAGTGGACTACATGGGAGTCCAGCAACATAGCCATTACGCTAACCGCTGGTCCCCCTGGAGTGTTTTTGAAGACGCCAGGTCAGGATTCTAACCATGGGGCCGGCCATGTGGGATCCAGTGCCTTAACCACCACACCACCTGCTGGCCGAAGTTTTTCCCCATCATTTTTCCCCCTGGGTTTTTGCCACAGGGCATATGCACTTGCTGGAGAGAGAGAAAAAGAGAAAATGAGCAATCATTCCCAGGAGGGAAGACCACACCCCAATCCCTTCTCCACTCTCCTCTCAGGATTTTGGGTAGGCACATACACATTCACATGCACCTGACATGATCTTCAAGCCACTGGATCTAGGACTTGAAACACAGGCACCCGTGCAGGAGTTCACTGCCCTACCCACCATGCCACCTGCTGGCCTCTTTTCCCATCTTTTTAAAATCTCCTTGTATCTTTGAATCTAAAAATCTGACTCTTATAATACAGTATAAATTTATATATTTTTTTAAAATCCAACATGATAATGTTGGCCTCTTGAATGCATTATTTAATCCATATAGATTTAATGTTATTATTATTTTTTCTTTTTTTGGAGAGGGTTTTGCTATAGGGTGTGTGTGTTCGCCAGACAGAGACAGACAGAGAGACAGAAAGCGAGAAATCACCCCCCAGGGAGGATGGCCACACTGCAATCCCTTCTCTTCTATTCTCCACTTGGGATCTTTTTTTTTTTTTTTGGAGAGATTTTCGCTATAGGGCGCGTGCGCTCGCCAGACAGACAGAGAGAGACATAGAGACAGAAAGCGAGAAATCACCCCCCAGGGGGAATGGTCACGCCGCAATCCCTTCTCCTCCATTCTCCTCTTGGGATCTTGGGCACGCACACACACGCGCCTGGTGTGAGTTTAAGCCACTGGGTCCAGGACTCCAACTACGGTCAACTACGTGGGAGTCCAGCGACATAGCCGTTACGCTAACCGCTGGTCCCTACATTTAATGTTATTATTGACATGGTTGATTTACATCAGTCATTCTGCAGTATTTTCTATGTCTTATGTCTTTTTTATCCCTCTAGTCCTTTATTAGACCTTCTTTTTCATTAGATGCACATTAAATAAAGTAGATATTAATTCCTTTAGTGTTTTTTTTTATTTTTGAACTTTTATACTAGTTGTTCTAGCTTACAAGATATATCTTACCAGAATGTATTTCAGACTTAAACTGACTTAATTACAGAAATACAGAAACTTTACTCCTCTAACGCTCCATTCCTTCTCACCTTCTTGTGCTATTTGCTGTTATACATACCACATATACACACACATACATATACGTGTGTGTACGTGTATACATGGTACAAACTGTTACAAGTATTAGTTTATATACCCTAAAGTCACTTTAAGAAGCTGAGAGAGAAAAAAAGAGAAATATATACAGTTTGTTATGTTAACTTCCTTAAATTATCCTTATTTTCTCTTCATTTCTTCCTGTAGATTTGAATTACTATCTGGTGTCATTTCCTTACTCCAATGCAGCTTTGTTTCCACTCATCTCCTTCATGCTGTTCTCAAATCCATAAGATCCCTGTATGTCACAGGTCCAATAATCTATGTAGTACTTGGGGCAGTTGTTTTATCATCAATCAAGAGATTTATAGAGTTATGTCTCATGCAGATTAAAATTATGTTTACCAGTACTCTTTGTTTTTACATGTATATGATTTTAAATTACTGTCTGTCTCGTTTACTTTTAGCCTGAAGAACTTTCTTTGGTATTTCTTGAAAGGTAGATTGGTCAGCAACAAATTCTCTCAATTTTTGTCTCTCAGACAATGTCTTTATTTCTGGAAAATTGTTTCACAGGATTTAAGATTCTTGCTTGACCATTTTCACTTTCAGTGCTTTGAATATATCATCCCACTACCTTCTTCCTTCCACTGATTCTAATTCATGTGTTATTAGTATTACCAAATTTCCCCTGTACTTGATGAGTAGTTTTTCTTTCTTTCTTTCTTTCTTTCTTTCTTTCTTTCTTTCTTTCTTTCTTTCTTTCTTTCTTTTTTTTTTTTTTTTTGAGAGGTTTTTGCTACAGAGCACATGCGCTCGCCAGACAGACAGAGACAGAGAGACAGAAAGCGAGAAATCACCCTCCGGGGGGGATAGCCACACCACAATCCCTTCTCCTCCATTCTCCTCTCAGGATCTTGGGCATGCACGCATGAGCTTTAAGCCAACGGGTATGGGACGTGAACCGCAGTCGACTACATGAGAGTCCAGCAACATAGCCATTATGCTAACTGCTGGTCCCATGAGTAGTTTTTCTTTTACTACATTCAAGATTCTGTCTTCACTTTGGCTTTCAACAATTTACCAATGATATATCCATCGTGTCTTAGTCCTATTTTGCATTGCTAACAGAAACATCTCAGCTTGGGCAATTTTATAAAGAAGATAGAAGTTTGTTTACAAACTCATGATGCTGGTGGCTGGAAAGTCCAGATGCCTAGGCCTACAGCCTGGCTCATGGAAGAAAATAGAATGGCAGGTATGAGCAGGAGAGAATAGTTTTCTCACTCTCTTTCACAGCCACGAGCTTTCACAAGAACTAAGCTCTTCTCACAAGAGTTAAAATCACTGAGTCTTGCGAGACATCATTAACTCATCCATGAGCATTTTGCCTCCATGATGTAATCATCCTGAACCAATCAGCACCCACTAGGCCTCACCACCTCTAACACCAAATTGCAAAACATAAAATGTGGGGAGACAAACCATGAACCAAACCCTAATAGGGTGTGAACCTCTGCTGATCTACATAGAGTTCATTGAACTTCTTGGATATATGTACTAATGTTATTCACAATGTTGGAGGTTTTCAGCCATTCTATCTTCAAATATTGTTCTCATCTCCCCTTCTAATACATTTCAATACAATGGTCACTTTTCTGCAGTTATATCTCTTTTTAAATTATTTTTTCTCTTTCTCCTTCACCCTGCCTATCTCTATTAATCTGCCTTCAAGTTTGCTAGTTGACTGTTTTCCCTGCCACTATAAATCAATTGCTAAGTAATCCAGTGAATTTTTATTTCATTCTGGTTACTACACTTTAAACTTCAGAAATTTCTTATAATTTTTTTTTGTGTGCTTGCCATTGGGCGCACATGCTCTTCAGAGAGACAGAGAGAGAGGGAGAGGGAAAAAATACTCCCCAGTGGAGCATAGTCATGCTGCAATCCAGTCTCCTCCATTTTTCCATTCTGTCAAGATTTTGGGTATGTACACACATGTGCCAGCATGATTTTCAAGTCCTGGGGCCAAGATGCAAGGCACAGTCAGCCATGTGGTAATCTGGCTCTCTTAACCACTAGGCTATAGGTTTGACCCTCATAATTTTTTTTGGAGGGGAGAGGTTTTTGCTATAGGGCGCATGCACTCGCCAGAAAGACAGAGAGACAGAATGTAAGAAATCACCCCCCTAGGGGGGATGGCCACACCACAATCCCTTCTCCTCCATTCTCCTCTCAGGATCTTGGGCATGCACGTACACGCACCTGGCGTGAGTTTAAGCCACCAGGTCCGGAATTCGAACTGCAGTTGACTACATGGGAGTCCAACGACAGAGCCATTATGCCAACTGCTGGTCCCTATAATTTCTATCTCTTTATTGGTATTCCCCACTTGATTAAACACTATCATCAGGAGCCAGCAAGTGGCATGGAGGTTAAGGTGCTGGATCCCGCATGGCTAGCTGCAAGGTTTGAGTCCCAGATCTGGCAGCTTAAAAACCACTCTGAGCAACGGGGACCACCTGATGGTGTAGCAGTTATGTCGCTGGACTCCAATATGGCTGACCGCAGTTCAAGATCCAGTGGCTTGAAAATCACACTGAGCATATGTGTGTGCCTGCTCAAGATGCCAGGAGGAGAATGAAGAAGGGATTGCAGCATGGCTATCCCCTTCTCACTTTCCCACACACTCTCCCCCGGATCCCCACAAGTACACACACCCTAAGACAAAACCTCTTATAAACAAAACAAAACACTCACTCACTCTGGTTGCATGTGTGTGTGCATGTCCAAAATCCTGAGAGGAGACTGAAGGAGAAGGAACTACGGCATGGCCATCCTCCCTGGGTAGTGATTTATCACTTTCTCCCTCTCTCTCTCTCTGGCAAGTGAGCCTGATCTATAGCAAAAACATTTTTTTAAAAAAATTGTTATACCATTTTTATTTCTTAGAAATAATTTCCTTTCGTATTCTGAAGATATTTACAACGGGTGCTTTAAATTGTTTTGTTAAGTCCAATATCTGTGCCCCTTTAAATAATATTGCTCATTTGTTTTCCTGTGTATGGGTCACATTTTTCTGTTTCTTTGCATGTCCCTTATTTGTTGACATTGAAAATTAAACATTTCAGATAATATTGGGTCATTGGAAAAAAAAATCAGCATGCATTTTTGCATAGAAAAACTTTGAAAACTACATCATGACTTTTCAGGTGACCCAATATATTATACCAAATTCTTAATACTAATTTTTTTCTTTTTTGACCTAAAACTTGTTTTTGTTGTTTGTTTATTTGTTTAGTGACATGGCTAGACTATTTTTATTTCAATGATGTGTATTTCTGCCACAATGTGTAGTCTGATGATTCTGGGCACATTTTCTCCCCATGTTTTTAATCTTTTATCCTGACTACTGCAAGTCACCCCTGTGTAGGAAGAAGCCATTTATTAGTCAAAGACTGTACCTAAGTCCCCTAAACCACTTTCACTTGAACCACTGAGGAGAAGAGTATGTATGCTTTGGAAGCTGCTATCCCAATGCAGGGAGTTTATAGACTTTCCCCCCCCTCACCTTCAGCCAAGAACTAATAGCTTTGCTTTTCTCTCTCTAATTGCTCCTGAGAGGGTACAGCCTTGAGCATGCACACCGCTTCCAGATGGTCAGAGATAACTGAGATACTGTATTTAAGCATGCCTTCCTAGATGTTGCTTCTGGGTCAGAGTAGCTTATTGTTCAGTCAATGTTTGGACAGAGGTATATTTAAGACTCATGTCAGTAAAGCTTCCCCTCAATTTTGATAAGTCTGTAAAAAGTTAGAGAATGCTTTTATGTGTTGCTCTTGTCTTGCTCTAATTGGTCCTGAAAGGATGCAACTTAGTACATGTGGGTAAAGCCTTCCTGACTTCCAGACTTGATTGTTGTTACTCCAAGGGCCCTTGTTGGCTATCACTCTGCCTGGTTTCCCAGGCATGGCTGAAATAGAGCTTCTGAAACAGGGGGCTGAGGAAATTAGAAAGGAAATTAGAAAGCCAGCGTCGTCCCTTTCCAAGGGTGAAACCATACAAGTTGTGAGAAAGGGAGCCTCTGTCTTATTGGCTATACATGCCAGGGTAGAACAGAGGTAGGGACAGCTGGTAATAGAGTGGGTGACAACACAAATGTCACAGAGTCACTCTTTTTACTGGTACATTTAGTACATTATTCTGAATAATTATTTCTCCATATCCTGTATGTCTTTAGGATAATTTCCAGAGATTTTAAATAGTTTTTTGTTGTAATTTTCACCAGTTAAACTTTTGTTTTGCTGGAAGGGGATCTGCCATGCTCCTTATACTATCCATGCAAAAGGGCCCCTCCCAAACAACTCTTTAAAGTAATACAAAAGAGGGGCCAGCAGGTAGCATGTGGTTAAGGCACTAGACTCCCACATGGCTGATCGCAGCTCAAGTCCTGGAACTGGTGGCTTGCTTTCTCATTCTCTCTCTTATAAGTACATGTGCCCTATAGCAAATTTAAAATAACATAATAACAATAAATAAAATTTAGTAAATAATTATTTTTTTAAAAAGGTAATATCGGGGCTGGCAGGTGGTGTGGTGGTTAAGAGCGCTGGACTCCCACATGGCTGACTGTGGTTTGAATCCTGGACCTGGCAGCTTGCTTTCTCACTTTCCTTCTCTGTCTCTCTCACTCTTGTTCCTCTCTGGTCAAATTAAAATAAGTAATGCAATAAAGAAATAAAGTTAAAATAAAATAACTCTTTTTAAAAAAAGCAATACAAAAGATAGAGGCTCAAGTCACAAATTTAGTAACTATATTGGGACCAGCAGTTAGCATAATGGCTATGTTGCTGTACTCCCATGTAGTCGACCGCGGCTCGAGTCCCGGACCCGGTGGCTTAAAACTCACACCGGGCACGTGTGCGTGCGTGCCCAAGATACCGAGGGGAGAATGGAGGAGAAGGGATTGCAGCATGGCCATCACTCCTGGGGGGGTGATTTCTCGCTTTCTGTCTCTGTCTGTCTGGCGAGCACACAAGCCCTATAGCAAAAACCTCTCAAAAAAAAAAAAAAAAAAAAAGATTCATATATTAATATTTAACCAAAAAATTGTTAGATTCACCAAAATGTTAAATATCTTTTGTCATGAACATGGCTTTGAAGAAACATAAATTAATATTCCAATTTAAATTTAAAAAAACTAAAAACATAAATGTGAACCTTTTTTTTCTAAGCCTTAAACTTGTGTGCTCAAATACTCAGAACCATTTTTCAGCATAGGTCAGAATGGGTTGGGTTATAAATCATCAGACCAGTGTCACCACCATCCCTTTTCACAGGCAAGAGTTAGGAGCTACCATAGTTTTAACTATGTAAATCTAATAAGGAATGAAATTGTCCTTTGCTCTGAGATAACCCAAAATCTTGTTGCTGTCCATGGTAAGGAAACAAAAATTCTGCTATTTTTAATACCATAAACCAAAACAAGCTCCACATGGAATTTATCTAAATTCAGTTCTCACACTTATATCTGATATGACAAACCTGAAAGCTTCCTAGGAGGATGAGAAAGAATCACATTCGCTAAGCAAAATGAATATAAATGATCTACATTCACATTCCTGAAACTCTCAGGAGCACACAGAAGCCTGCTACAATGTTGACTGATTTACTATGGTTTTAAATAAGCTGCAAGGAAATCTTTGCTTATGGTGCTATTCTTAAAAATCATCCCTTAATCCTCTCTACATATTTAAACCAAATAAATTCTTCAAGGCCCACTTCAAACCATATATCCTCTACACAGCTTTAATCCTAAATCCTGCCTACATATTCTATTCAACTCCAGACCACCCACAGTACTTACTATCTTTAGTATATAGTGTGGAACCTCAAGGATAATTTGAGAAATAGTCACTTTGTCTCTCTTGGGTTGTTTCAAAATAAATTAACCCTCCAGAGACTCTCTGTACCTACTCAGGTATATTTGACTTATTGTCACTGCTGTACTCCCTGCTGAGATGGATCAAGTTCACTTCCATCAGAGCAAAAACAGATGCAACATTGATTATTGCACTTTCACTACTGGGCCATCAAAAAAAGTCATCATGTGTTTTTACATAGGAAAAATACGTCATGCCTTTTCCAACAACCCAATAGTTTCATCAGTGAAACCAAAGAGAGCTCATTCTCTAGTGTTTTAGGTCCTTCTGGAATAGCTGCTCCACTCTAAAACTGACAATAGTGAGAAAACTCTCTCCCATCATCTGCTCTGAGTGGAATTTATCCTCTTCTGTCCTCCTTTTCAATTCCTAGGAATCATAATAACAGAACATCACAGCCATTAAAAATTAATGCCCCGGGACCAGAAGATGGTGTAATGGTTATGTCGCTGGACTCTCATGTAGCTGACCGCAGTTCAAGTCCCAGACCTGGCGGCTTAAAAAATACATTCATGCCAGGCAGGTAGGTACTGTGCCCAAAATCCCAAAAGGAAAATGGAGGAGCAGAGACCTCAGCGTGCCACCCTTCCTGCAGGGGTGATTTCTTGCTTTCTGTCTCTCTGTCTCTGTGTCTCTCTAGCAAGTACACAAGCCCTACAGCAAAAATCTCTTTAAAAAAAAATGTCCCTTTCTTATACATCTAGTCATTCAGAATCATACAGCATCATAGTATATAAAATCCTCAAGAATTAACTTTCAATGTTAGGATCAAATTGCATGTAATTCCAAGGTATAATTAATCAAATGTAATTCCCTAATATATAATCTAACAAGGTCAAGGATAATTAGCTAAATTATATTTTCTTTTTATTATGCTGTTAGATCTGTTTGTTTGGTTTCAGTTTCTGTTTGTTTTCGCTTTAGCCATTTACTTAGAAGTATTAAAACAATTTTTGGCAGAAAGAAAATTAAAATGTAGAGTTTGGTATTGTTGCATTCTTTGAATTGATTGGGTATGCTCTATAAATAGTCATAAGAATAGCATCTTAAAAAAATAATAAATCTTTCAACATCTAAAATAAATCCAGATTCCACAAAACCTATGTTTGTCTAATTATAGCTTTGTATTTTGATGTGGTTTTCTATGTAAATACATTTTTAAGGCTCACAACAGGAATGTATTCTATTAAAAGCAGATGTTACAAGTTTCAAAGTACCAAATGTTTATTACATATCCCTAAAACAAATCTAAATTATCTTATTATAAGATATTTGGTGTTTCAAATATTATTTTAGGTCTTCAGTCTAAAAAACAAATATAACTGCCCAATCAACCAAAACATACCCTTCCCAGCTACACTGGAAAAATTAATGCCAATACAAAAACTAGACTTCTATTACTCAAATTAACATCCAGACTACCATTTCACAAACATTGAACTATCCTTTGATTATGATAAAACACATTTTTAAAAATCTAAAAATACATATTTGCAATAACTGAAGCAGAGATTCACAGATGAAATGGACTGCCCTTATTTTCCTTTCCATAGCAGTCTATGTGACATGCCAGGCAATACTGGAAGCATGGTGCAGGCATTCCCCCAATGGCTCAACTTAGCAGGAAGATGCCATTAAATGGCAAAGACTCTTCCATGGAACAATGCTTAGAAGCATTACATTTTGCACTCCTAAACAAGAACAGCTGAATAATGAATGCTTCTTTTCCCATCATTATCATGAATTTTTACATAAAAAATAAAAATCTACTTTAGAAGTTAGGTCATCAAGCACAATGGAAACAATGAACAGGACACCAGGATACATTTACATGTGTACTAAATGTGAATTCTAATGAATCCATGTATTACTTCCCCCTAGAATGAGTAGCAGATTTAACTAGTTTTCTAATCAAATTTCTAGAGGCTGAAGTCCAGAAACTATCATAAATAGTTTTTCCTTTGGGCAACGCATTTTAACCTGATAAACAGAAAGAGAAAATGAAGAGATTCGTTTGTGTTGCACTAGATGATTATACAAATGTTGGTGATATAGTTTGAAAATAACAGATTCTTCTTACTCATTTTTGTGAACTATGAGTAAATTTACATTGTGGGTAGTATGTTCTTTTACCGAACTTTTAAGCATGATTAGACATTATTTATTTGAGGCATATTTTACAGAATCGGTTCTCTTTGTCTTATGGGGTGAATAAAGAGTACTCTTACTTGACATTTGATGAAGTTCAACCACTGTGGCTGCCTGTCTCTAACCACTATTTATAGGCCACAGGCCCTCATTTTTACTGCTTACAGAAGCTGATGTATCTAGAGTTCACATCACTCCGATAAACGTTTATTTAACTGGGCAAATGTCATGTTTGGTGGCATCATAATTTATGTACTTGTCAAAATCTGTTAGAATATGAAAAAGGTTTTCAAAGTATCTCCATATACAATTTGATAAATATAACTATAGTTATGTAAATATTGAGCATATATGAAAACCAATATAAATTCAAATTATTTTTAATAGCACATATTCTAGTCACCAAACACACAAAATATATACTTATACTCATACATCAGAGTTCATATTTATATTTATGATTTAACTAGGAAGAGCACAGGTCCTTGAGCCAGATGGCTAGGGGTGAAACCTGAGCTTTGCCCCTGACTAGGTGGACACGTTCTCGAATCCTTCTACATCTCAGTTTCCTGCACTGTGAACTGAGGGTTTGCAGTGTCTCTCTCACAGGAGGAAGATGATTAAATGAGTTTATATAAGTGCTAAGACAATAATTGGCACATAGTAGCAGGCACAATATGACCTGGGTTTCCATGAGTATTACCATTGTAAGTATCATAATTGCTATTTTTGCTACCATGTTAATCAAATTATACTTTCTCTGACCTCATTTGACACATTAACTAGAACCTTCTTTTTGAGGCAATCCATAGTATCAAAATCATTCCTAAGCATATTCTCTCAGTGTCCTGTTCTTATACTTAGATTAAATTAAATTAAATTTTTATTTGATCACAAAAGATCCTGAGATAATTTAATGTAAGGTCATTATCAAAATCAATAACCACTGAATTACCCTGACAACAGAGAAGAGATCGGACTAAATGTTTGCTAACTCTAAAGCATCCCTTAAAACTAGCAAGTGTAGGGGCCAGCAGTTGGTGTAATGGCTATGTTGCTGGACTCCCATGTGGTCAACCACAGTTCGAGTCTCGGACCCGGTGGCTTAAATTCACGACAGGTGTGTGTGCGTGCATGCCCAAGATCCCAAGAGGAGAATGGAGGAGAAGAGATTGCAGTGTGGCTATCCTCCCTGGGGGGGTGATGTTTCACTTTCTGTCTCTGTCTTTCTGGTGAGCACATGCGCCCAATAGTAAAAACCTCTTAAAAAAAAAAAAAAAAAAAAAACAAAAAAAACTAGCAAGGGTCGGGGGGCTAACCAGATGACATGGTGGTTAAGGCAGGTGGATCCCACATGGCCAATTACATAGTTGAGTCCCTGACCCAGCAGCTTAAAAGACAGGCCACGTGTATGTGCCCAAAATCCTGAGAGAAGAAGGGATTGTGGTATGGTATCCCCAGGGAAGGTGCTTTCTCACTTTTCCTCTGTCTCTCCAGTGACTGCACATGTCCCATAAAAAAAATTTTTAAAAAAAGAGGTAAGTTGATGTTTAAACATGGCATCAGATGAGATGGATTTTCTTCTGTATTCCTTAAGAGATAGGGTTGCTGTGGCTGTCATTTTGTGTTAGTAGGTTAACATATAATTCTGACCATAACCCACTTGGCTATAAAGAACTATGTCAAACTATAGTCTGATAAACTCCCATATATCTTCTCAGCAAAGAACTCATCACAGGACAAACTTAAATACATGTTCCATGAGAAAAAAAATATTTTATCTTAAGTTCCTTAGAGGAAAAGGGATTTAGAAAGACAAGATACTCATCAGCCCTACTAGTCAGAGCATCCTGAGATCAACCCTCTTTCTCCTCGTGCCAAATAGCAATGGACCTAGCTGAGGAATCTATCACCACGCTGAAACTGTCTCTGCCACGACAGTAAAAACAGCACAGGCACCTCACTAAATACTGGGGCATCTGACCACAGTCTTACTTTCAAGACGACGACAGATCACAGAAAAATTATTTGGCTATTTTTAAATATTTAAAGAAAAACAGAACTTCTAGCTTCCACTGTATATAAGAAGAATTGCTTGAAATACCTCCATAAACATATGCCGTAGCATTAAAGCTATTAATTTGACTGGAAATAAATCATGAGGTGCCAAAATGTCTGCACATACAATCAGTATACATTTTCCATAAAAAGGGGGACTATCTGTATGCATCCTAAAAATACACTTCCCTAAACAAAATTTAAATGCCTCAAGTAAATTAAATACATGGACTTTTTTTTTTTTTCCCAAATACAATGAAGTTAAATTAAACTAGGTTTCTTTTGTAATATATCACTTCACAGCAGATTTTTCTCTAACATACAGGAAGGGGAAAAAATTTAAAAAGCTGTCTCCCTTCAAGAGCAGACCTGAAATGCAGAGTGCAATACCAAGTCCCAAGCCAAGCAGTTGTTGAACAAGCTTATGAGAAGTCATGTTGGAGACCGTTCCAAGCTGGTTTGAAGCTAAAAGTCAACAGTAGCATCACTAGTAATAAGTGCAAATTACATTAGAAAAGTCTCTTACTACACAGTTCATGAAATGTCTTGATGACAGAATGTCTCAATGATCGAGAGAGGTGATTAACTTGAGATAAGGCTCAATACAGATGCACTGTTGAGATGCAAAGAGCTATCTCACGTCAACTAGTTTAATTTGAGGTTTTCTGGTGTGTGTGTGTGTGTGTGTGTGTGTGTGTGAAAGTCAAAGTATCTGCAAAAAGGTCTTGTCACACTGTGATCCCCTTTCCCTAGCCCTCCAGCTCCTCAGGATCTTGGCCACCTACTGTGTGTGTTTTCAGGCTGACCTGGGCACCCAAACCTGTGACTCCCCATGCAGCTTCTAGCACTGCAATCCAGTATGCTACAGACTGCAGTGCCTAGGCTGGGCTATTTAATAAGATGTTTTAATGATTTAGACATAAATCATATTTTGGTAAGCTAAAAACAGAATCACACAGAACAGGAAATCTTATAGTCTCAGGCAACATCTGAGACATCTTCCTTATCTGTATTCTCTTAGTACAAAAACAAACAAACAAACAAACAAACAAAAACAATTGGAGTTAGGAGGTAAGGAGGACATGGTTTGCTTTTCACAGTATTTAGTCTCTAGACAAAAGACACCCCACACTTCTGCCTATGCATCAAGTGAGCATTTTGGCCGCCTGACTCCCCTGCATGTCTCACCCTCCACCCTCATTCCTTACCCAGCCTTTCTACCTCCAATACAGTCGATGAGACAGGATGACTCAGCCTCAGTGTACCACATGCAAATTTCTGTAGAAAAGGTTCCTAAAAATATTTATCTCTGCCAGAGAAAAAAGTTCTCCTTTCTCGGGGGGCTGATATGTAAAATTAAAGAATATCCATTGAGTGCCTACAATATGCCAAGTAAAGTCTCACTTACAATATCCACTGACCTAAGGTCACCAGCAAAAGCTGTAATGCAATAACCAGATCCGAAACGTTTGGGTTTGCATCATTCTGCGGGGTGAACCTGCTCACCCAGTCAGCAGTGGGTTCCAGAAGTCTACTCATTCAAATCCACTTCTTCCTGGCTAGATTTGGCAATTCCCATCTGGTGGGAGTTGTCTGCTCTGAAATAAGTATCAATGGAAACAACTCCAGGTCATGTGCCTAGCTACAACTGTCCAATCAGGGGCAAGAATTCTCAAGAAATCAGCCAGTTAGCTGGCATTAATCTGGGGAGCCTGGGCCAGGATAACACTGGCCTCATTTCTCACTCATCTCCCACAGTTGAGCTGCTTATCATTCCTCTGCCTCCATGAACTCTTTCTGGTCAGCCTGTAAAAGCTCCCTGTGGCCACTCCCTATGTCAGGGGGAAGGATGAACACCAATAGAAATTCTATCTCGAGCTAATTGTTACAGAGTTTAACTACATTTTTCTGAATGATACCCTTAAAAAATTAATAACAATATCATTTTATGATCAAGTCCAATGGTTGTAATAGCTGGAAAATGTTGATTATGATAATGTTTTTCTCTAAATTAGTGTTCTGACCTAAGTATTACAGTTACATCAAAGGATCTAACACAGAATATAGATATCAGAAAAGGATACATATTTTCTCATTTTTAAAATATAGTATGGCTGGGACCAGCAGATGGCATAATGGCTACATCACTGAACTCCCATGTAGTCGACCGTGGTTTGAGTCCCATACCTGGTGGCTTAAACTCACACCAGGAGCATGTGCATGCGTGCTCAAGATCCTGAGAAGAAAATGGAGGAGAAGGGATTGCAGTGTGGCCATCCCCCTGGGGGTGATTTCTCACTTTCTGTCTTTCTGTCTCTGTCTTTCTGGCAAGCGCATGCGCCCTATAGCAAAAAAAACTCTCCAAAAAAATAATAATAATAAAATTTGTGTGTGTGTGTGTGTGTGTGTGTGACTGCTTCACTGGATTCTAATAAACCCATTTCAGTTATAACAGAATACCTAACCCAATATCAGTTACTAAGAATTGGACTCCCTACTTGCTTGTTTTTCTTTGTCTATTCGTTGTTTTTTTGTTGTTTGTTTTTTCCATTTATATAAGCTCTTGGATGGATTTAAGTCAAGTGAAAATATATTTCTAGACAATTAATTCTGGAAAAAAGCAATGGTTGAGAATTTGGAAATATGATTATATAGCTACAGATAAGTGAGTCAGGATATTGTCATTTGATAAAGATGATTGTTTGCTGTTCTATTTGGGCTCATTCTACTTAACCACATGCTCCAAAATTCTAGCCTTTGCTATCTGTGCAAGTTCTGTGGAAGTTTATGTAGCCCAGAAACTATTTTGAAGTTTTTCTCTAATGGAAGTTCACACTTATGCCAGTCACACTGTCCAATATCAGAAAGCACCAGAATACTTACTTGTTTAGCCTTTGTTTTTGAGATGGTGTCAGAAATAGGTTTTTTCCTCTCCTTTACTGCAGTTTTAGAAAATAATTCTTCAAATTCATGACAGTCTATGGATGGCTCTTCAATTTTTTCCCAAATAAGTGAAGCGCTGGGGTCTCTAAAGTTAACCAAAAGATCAATGAAAGGGTCATCAAACTGAACCATATCATGATAGGCAAAAAGGAGGCAGAAAGGGAAGAAAGGGTGTGGGGGAGAAAAACAGGAAGGAGAAATGGAAAAGGCAGAGACATGAGGAAGAAAGAATATTCTTTTTCTTTAAGTTCGCCATTTACTTTATCAACTTGGTGAGAAAGTTTAAATGCTATCCATATAAAATGACAACTTTGCCTGGAAATAATTACCAGGAATTCTCAGTTATCAAGTCACTGTATAAAAACATAAAGGGAAAAACCTCTCTCAGTATGGACTATAAAGAAAAGAAAAGCTTGGGAACCAGCAGTTAGCGTAATGGCTATGTCGCTGGACTCCCACGTAGTCGACCGCGGTTCGCGTCCCAGACCCGGTGGCTTAAAACTCACGCCGGGCGCGTATGCGTGCGTGCCCAAGATCCCAAGAGGAGAATGGAGGAGAAGGGATTGCGGCGTGACCATCCCCCCTGGGGGGTGATTTCTCGCTTTCTGTCTCTGTGTCTCTCTCTGTCTGTATGGCGAGCACACGCGCCCTATAGCGAAAATCTCTCAAAAAAAAAAAAAAAAAAAAAAGACAAGAAAAGCTTGATATCTCATGATCCCACATGATTTAGCAGCCTTGTGGATTATTCATAAGTGAAAATATGTAAGTTTGCAAGATGTCATCCTTCCTCTCCCCCAGTCACCAATCACCCTACTGTTATTTGGCTTCTCAATGACACAGACTGATATAGTACCACCTACAAAGGGTCAATGTACTATTAAAAACAAAATAAAAACAACAGAGAAATAACTTCATATTATGTATCTAGAGAAAATGAGTTTGGGGTACAATTTAAAATGATTTATCAGCATGGTTAAAAGCAATCAGGATATACAAGCATAGGTTCTTACTTTCTGATACAACTTAGTGAAGAAAAAAATTAATATAAGAAATGGAAATAACTCTGGTAAATACCCATTTGCATGACACAGCACACAAGAAGTCTAAAACACCATGAAAAGTTAGAGGAAAAAAGGCCAGTGCGATTTCAGTTGTGTGTTATTCTTTCCACAGCCACATATCACAGAAGTGTCTCGTGGCTAAGCACACAGGCTATGCATTGTGCACAGCGGTGCGGTACTCACCAGCACACCTAATGAAAAGTGTTCTTCAGGAGGATCATTCGGCTATGACATTATAACTTCACACTACGTCACCAGTCATCTATAGAAGTGCCATGAAATTCTCAAAACTGAGTTACTTCATGCCTGGGATATGGGTGTGTTTATTTTCGTGTAGCCTATTTCTAAAGAAAGACTACTGCAAACAAGATAGAATAGAAAAGCAAGGCTATGTCCTTTGAAGGATGCAAAACCCATGCTCAGAAGCCAGTTTGCCAAAGGACTTGACATTTTTAAGCTGTTTGTCAGAAATGGAAACTTAAATAGTGAAAGTAAAGCATAGATCTCATATGAAAAATGATTTGACTATAAATATCTCTGCTTATCTGCCCTCACTCATTTTCTAGGGGGCATAGAGGAGAATT
Source organism: Tupaia tana (assembly GCA_026018925.1). Taxonomy (NCBI): domain Eukaryota; kingdom Metazoa; phylum Chordata; class Mammalia; order Scandentia; family Tupaiidae; genus Tupaia; species Tupaia tana. The sequence continues at coordinate 124,684,597 of JAKSZU010000007.1, read as the reverse complement.
CCAATTAGATTCAAGCATCTGTAGCTGTCTACCACAACTAGATAGCAGATCAAATATGCTAAAAAAAATATATCCCTCTCTAAGAAATTATATTAATAACTATGGAAATGGAAATATATACAACTTATACATTGATACATACATGTCATTTGTTTTACCTGTTCAATGCATCTGGGAAAAAAAAATCCTAAAATGTTAAATAACAAATTGCTTCATTAAATACTAATGGAAAAAAATCTACAGACAAGTTTTAGAGATGTACTTAAAAATACATTAAAATTGCAATTTTCCTGAAAGTTTTATGGTAAAACGTTTCCCTCATATTGACAAATTGAGCAAAGATGAGTTCACTTTTGTGTTACCTTCTACTATGCAGTTGAATTCTCGTCCAATAAAGAGGCTTCATTGGCCGACAAGGCTCTATTGGCTGCTTCCTACTTTCTTTGTCCTGATGCATCCCTAATCCAAACAAGCCAGTTGGCAATGGAGGAGGAAGAAATCCACATACTTGTGGTGTTGGTAAAGTGCTACTCCCAACTTGTGGGGCGAGTGAAGGGCCTGATCCAGGGAGCAAAGGCGGTGGTGGGGGTGGAGGGATTCCTGTTCCAGGGGGAAGTGGAGGGGGAGCTGGAGCAGGTAGTATCCCCATACCTGGCAAAGGCGGAGGTGGGGGAATCCCAGCACCAGGCAGAGGAGGGGGAGGAGGGGGAATCCCAACTCCAGGTAGAGGAGGGGGAGGAGGTATTCCCATACCAGGTAGAGGTGGGGGAGGAGGAATCCCCACTCCAGGAAGAGGTGGGGGAGGAGGAATCCCCACTCCAGGAAGAGGTGGGGGAGGAGGTATTCCCATACCAGGTAGAGGTGGGGGAGGAGGAATCCCCACTCCAGGAAGAGGTGGGGGAGGAGGTATTCCCATACCAGGTAGAGGTGGAGGAGGTGGGATTCCCATTCCGGGAAGAGGTGGGGGAGGAGGAATCCCCACTCCAGGAAGAGGTGGGGGAGGAGGTATTCCCACTCCAGGAAGAGGTGGGGGAGGAGGTATTCCCACTCCAGGAAGAGGTGGGGGAGGAGGTATTCCCACTCCGGGAAGAGGGGGAGGAGGAGGAGGTATGCCTACTCCAGGAAGAGGGGGAGGAGGAGGTATGCCTACTCCGGGAAGAGGAGGAGGAGGAGGTATTCCCACTCCGGGAAGAGGGGGAGGAGGAGGTATTCCCACTCCAGGAAGAGGAGGGGGAGGAGGTGGCAGCATTTCTGTACCCGGCAGAGGAGGAGGAGGGGGAATTGCTGTGCTGGGCAGAGCAGGCACTGTCATGCCAGGGAGAGGGGGTGGAGGGAGAGTCACCCCGCCTGAGACAGACATGGAGCTAGAGGACTCTGTGCAAGGCAGAGGCGGTGGGGGAGGGATGTTACAGCTGTTCCCAAAAGAGGAGAAAACAGAATGTTCATGGCTGGTTTCATATTCAGTTTGGAGAGAATGGGACGTCTGTGACCCAGGCTGTTGACCATCAGACTGTGGAAGGGATGGAGGTGGTGGTGGCTGTCCACTTTGTGTGGACTGATGGGCATCAAGCTGGACTGATATCCGCCTTGGAGACACAATCAGAGAAATCTCTGAACAGAACTTCGTCTGAGGTCCAGAAGGTGAGGATGGAACAGCTGACTCTCCGTTTTCCATCCCAGGTGGGCAAGGAGCACCCTCTGGCAGTGCACTCACAGGAGGCAGTGTCAGTCCCCCGCCCTCTTCTGTCGGGGAAGTCTGTATGGATTTTGCCTGTAAAATCCTTTGATGCTGTACATCCTTTTCTCCTAACCTGAGAGCTTCGAGACAGACATTTTCTGAGGCCATCACTCCATTCTCAACCCTGTGGCGGCCACTGGCCACTTCCATGTCCACGGCAGGGTACTGCTTCTCTAGTTCAGCTATTTTGGTCCTCAGATTCTCAATAGTCTGTTCCAGCTGTTGAATCACAGTTGCCTGTCCCTCAGACTTCATGTCAAAAACTTCCTGAGGGGCAATAAAGATAAATGAGATTAAATGCAAATTTTTTTTTAAAAATCCAAATATGAAAAATAAGTTTAAATTAAGCAAAATTTTGTTTGTTGTAATACTTCCAGAAAGAACTCTCTAGGGAAAGACACTATTAATATCTCTACGATCTCCTCTCCTCCATGTTCAGATTTCAAAATGGTTTAACCATAGAACCACAGGATTCTAACGCCCTTGGCTGTCTTCATCTTTGAATGATATTATTAAGGATAAATAGACTATTGAGAATAGGAAAGCAAATTCTGATAGAAAAACCACTTTATTTCTAAACTAGGCTTCTCTTTTTTCTATTAAGATAGTCCCTCACGACATTTTTTAAGGTAATCCTGTGTTTTAAAGGGAATTGCTACTTTTAAAAGTAATCACTGAATAAGTTTTCAGTAGAAATATGTAAAATCTCTGTGATATTTATACGGGCATGGGCAAACATTAAAAGCATGTGTTTACACCACGTGCATCATGTTTACTATTGCCAGGAATGAATGAGACTGCCTACTCTTACGTGAGCTTGTCAGCTTTTGTAGTAGCATCGCCTTGTTTTTTAAGAATTATTTAATTTTATTTATTATTATTATTATTATTTTAATTTCCTACAGGGCATGTGTGCTCACCAGAGATAGACAGATACACAGAGAGAAAGAGAAAGCAAGCCATCAGATTGGGGACTCAAGCCAGTCAACCATGTGGGAATCCAGTGCCTTAAGGACCATGCCACCTACGGATCCTATCTCTTTGTTATTTTAATTTGCAACTGCTAGATGACAAATCGACATGAACTTCTTTTTATATGTTTACTTGACATCTATATATTTTTCTTTTTTCTCTCTCTTTTTTTTTTTTTGTGGAGAGGTTTTTGCTATACAGCACGTGTACTCGTCAGAACGACAGAGAGACAGAAAGCGAGAAATCACCCCCCAGGGGGGATGGCCACGCTGCAGTCCCTTCTACTCCATTCTCCTCTCAGGATCTTGGGCACACACTCACACACGTCTGGCGTAAGTTTAAGCGACCGGGTCTGGGACTTGAACCGCGGTCGACTACATGGCAGTCCAGCGACATAGCTAACTGCTGGTCCCGACATCTGTATATTTTTTTTGATGAGGTATCTGTTTAGATATTACACCAACTGCTGGTCCCGACATCTGCGTATTTTTCTTGATGAGGTATCTGTTTAGATATTTTGCCCATTAATAAGGATAACTATTTTCTTATTGTTGAATTTTAAGAGTTCTTTATATTTTTTTAATACAAGTCCTTTATCAAATATTTTGCAAATATTTTCTCCTTATTATGGCTTGTTTTTTATTCTCTTAACAGTGTTTTCCACAGAGTAAAGTTTTTAATTTTAATAAAGTTTAACATCAAATTTTTTTCTTTCATGGAATGTGCTTTTGAGATTATATCTAAAAACTCACGACCAAACCCAAGGACACACGAATTTTTCACTCTTCCTTGTTTATACAATTGCCAGAAGGTGTGTGTGCTCACCAAAGAGAAAGTACTCCTCAGTGAGACAATGGACATGCCATAATCCTTTGTCTTCCATATCTCTGTCTTGTTAGGATGTGGGGTATGTATGCACATGTACCTGATGTGTTTTTCAAGCTACCAGGCAGAGTTTGAACTGCAACCAGCCATGCAGGATCTAGCTCTCTATACACAGTGCTTAGCCACAGTGCTAGATGGCCAGCTTCATTTTCTTTATTGTTTTATACCCAACACATTTGCAGTGAAAAAAAATGCAGATGGACAAGAGAGAAATGGGTATTTACAATAAATGAAGCATTTTGGGTGCTATGGTATATGTGATAGAAAGCTTCAGAACTAGTTTCCCTCTCCATTCTATCCCCATGGAGGAACAGGAGATATAAACTTAGGAGTTTTCATCCTATCCCTGTTACTTCTTCCCTAGATACTGTATCTTTTACTATGATATTTATGAGGTAAAGACCACAGACCATACTTTTTACTCACTGAAAATTATATTTCTTAAAAGCTGTAGAGAATTTGTAAGCCTAGAGACACAGCCCCTACATGAGGTTTTTTTTTAAATTTATCTATCATAAAAAAAAAAAAAGTAGTAAAATGAAAAAGACCTATGTAAGCCTTACCATGATGGAAACTGGTGGGTTGTTGGGAAAATCATGATGCATATTTGCATAGAAAAGCTAAGTTCTATGATTTTTAAGCTGCCAGGTCTGGGACTAGAACCATGGTTGACTACGTGGGAGTCCAGCACGACACAACCATTACACCATCAGTTGGCCCCTAGGGATAACTTTTTTACAGATAATCTTCATAGCAAAATGAAGAAAAGTGGAGGTTAGAGTCTATCTGCTTCTTTATGTATGTTATTCTCACAACAGAAAAAAAAAAAAAAGCAATTTTCTAGAATCTTCATTTCCCTCTATAATGAATATTAATCTGTACTATAAAATCAATGTTAAAATTCTCCTCTTCCATTCTAGGGAAGCAGAGCAACTAAGTTCATCTCAAATTTTAACTAACCAGCCTATAAAATAAGGCCAGCCATCCACCATTACAGAGTGGTAATGGTAGGATTCTTGGTTCTGAATTTAGCTAAGAGTCTTCAAAGAATCTTATCTGCCCTTCCTTATCCAGAGCTATCAGTCAAGGACTGGCTGGCTCTCAGAGTGCCTAAATAGAGAGGGCCTTACCAAATCAGCTAAGACATTTTCTGTAGAGCTCTCTAGGGAAAGCTGCATTGCTTATCAGCAGTAAGAGATGATTTCTATATAGGTAATATATTTATTTAGGGTTTTATAAAGAAATTTACTTGGTGAATATTAATCATGATCAAAAAAAAAAAAAAAAAAGTTTGTCTATCCCCTGCCCATTTAAGTACACATTCGACTCTCAGGACCTACAGGAAGTAAAGTGAAGATCCACAAGGCCCACCCACTGACAAATCCTAGATTTAATCTCTTGGAGACTGCCAGGCGCTCTGGTGTCCATGTTCAGCCATCTGTTCCCCTGTGTCCAGTGCCTGGAACTTAATCTTCTGTCTCCTCAGAGTGCAGCTAGAAGGAGGCCTGACAGATTCTCAAAGGACTTGACTTCGGAGAAATACACTTGCATTATCTTTAGACTTCTAGGCTTTTCAAAAATGACTCTCAGCATTTCCAGCAATTGTGTAATAGTTTATCCAACGTGGATGGCTCTTACTATCAAAAATTGAATAATTTATATAAGGAGAAGAAATAAGTGATTTTGGCAATTTTGTATAGAACCTATACAATGGGTACACTGTTAAAAATGGAGGAAAGATAAATCTATTTTTGGCTGGTTAACACAAAAATTAGGACACTTTATATATTATCAGTAAGGTTATTTGTATTTCAAAATATTATTTCAAAATCCTAAATCATTATAAGTGATAAAGTCTGCCATCTACTTTGGCTCAGCAATTATATACAATAAGTCAGCCAAAATTCTTCCATTCTTGTATAATCTTATATGTGGGTGGTGATGGTTAGCTCTTATAAATTATTTAAACACTTACATATCACAAAATACAAGTTGCCATTGAAAAATAAAATGTCTACCAAAAATATTTTTCCAAATACAAGATTATCCTATTCCCAGAAAAAGAAAACATTACTGTAACACTAAAGTTACAACTGTCAAAAAGGAAGCCAAAATACACTCAAGTAAAGCTTTTGCTGAAAAGTTAATTTGCTCATCTTTAAAACTTTATTATTATGCAAGCAAAATACTTTCAGAGCCTGGAATATAAAAACTATTTATAAGTTAACACTTTAATCATTTATTTTGTCCATTTTAATACATGTAATTCATTTTCTATCATACTCAGATTTTCAAGTTTTGTTAAATTCTAATGCCACATTAAGTTATGACAGTCTAGACAGCTACAAAATAAGGATACTCTCCTTTTTATAGACATGTACAAATTCTTTATCTAAATTCTAAAACTTCCTAAAATTTTGGAATAAACCAATGACATTCCAGATCTATAATAAGCCAACCTATGCTAAACATGACCCTACATGAAAAGAAATCCACATTTTAAATATACACGGTCATACACAAAAATAAAGTACAATTTCAAATTTGCACGGGAATTCCAAGAAAGAAGGAGATATTTAAACATTTGGTAAATGGCAAATAACTTACTTAGGGCTTGCTTCTGAAATAAGAACATATGATTGAAATAAAAAAGCTTCAAACAGAGAGCTAAACTGGCATCTCTGAAATCCTTATAATGAGAAGAGTGATAAATTATTGAAATTATAACATTTTTGAGCTAGAATGGATATGACAAATTCTTCTGATTCCTTCACTGCATAAATATGATGTGGGTAGGAGAGGGAGAAGTTAGACATCATAATTGGCTAAATTGCTTTTAACATCTTTTTAGCATAGTGACTGATAAGCTGATTAAGGAAAAGGATAAAGTAGTGATAATCATCATTAGTTAATAACCACAGGGTAAGTACTAACGTATTTGGAAAGAAGAGTCAGGAAAAAAAAAAAAAAAAAAAAAAACAGGAAATAATAACAAAGGGAACCTGACTATTTTATTCCCTCTCGGTCTTCTGAATTTTCTCTTCAGTATATGAGTTAAAGAGTTGTGGCGAATTTCTGGACCAAACTCGGAAGCACTATATTCCCTAACAGTCCCAAATAGTGCAAGGAAGAAAAACACTATTTCATTACAGTTTCACTTTTATTCAATGATTCATGAATATAAAGTAAACGCAGGTTTTCACCCCCTAACCACCTTTCCTGTGTTAACACCCAACTATTCTCAAATGTCATTCAAAAACTTCCAAAAAACCAAGCGTGGAGAAAATAAAATGAAATGGATTAGGAAAATTATTCATAGTGGTAGCACTGTCATTTGGCCCGGGAATTCTAATGGAATTAATCTCTCAGTACTGTTAATATTCTTCTTATTGCCAGATACTATAATTTTAACCTTGGCCTTTATAAAGAATCCAATACTCCTAAAAACCCTCTCTTCTCTTGACTCATGTAAATTTTTATACCATCCTCCCCTCTTGTTTTTCAGGGGGGTTTTTTGTCTGAATTTTTTGGGGGAAGTATAGATTTTGTCCTTGGTGTTTGAGTCTCTGTATATAACTGAGCGAGCTCATCAATTTATATATATTCAATCACTCTTCATTATACTGATTATAGTTAGTTCTTCCTTTCTCATCAATGCTTTACTCCTATACTGTGACTGCCTAGCTATCGCTGCTACTTGATTATCCTACCCTTTCCAACAAAATATTACATCCTACTAATAAATTCTTCAAAATCTTTAAAGAAAAACTAATACCAATTCTCAAACTATTTCAAAAAATTCAAGTGGAGGGAATCCTTCTGATCTCATTTTACAATGCCAACATTACCCTGATAACAAAATCAGACAAGTATGTACACATACGCAAAGAAAACTGCAGATTAATAACCCTGATGGGATCTGGCAGGTGGCATGGTGGTTGGGGGCACTGGATTCCCACATGGCCAACTGTGGTTCGAGTCCTGGACCTGATGGCTTGCTTGCTCTCTCTCTCTCTCTGTCACTGTCCCTCTCTGGTCAAACTGAAATAAATAAATAAATAAATAAATAAATAAATAAAGTTAAATAAAATAATTATTTTTAAAAAAATAACCCTTATGAAAATAGATACAAATATGCAACAAAACACCAGCAATAAAACATTAAAAATATATCATAATCAAGTGGGATTTGTCCCAGGGATGCAAAGATGGTTCAACATGTGCATATCATTAATTGTTATACATCACATGAACAGAATGAAAGGTAAAAACCATATGATCATCTCAATTGACACAGAAAAAAAAAAGATTTGATAAATGCATCTCTTTATGATAAAGACACAAATTAGATGTAGAAGGTACATATTCCAATATAATAAAGGCCATCCATGACAAGCTAACAGCAAGCATCATACTAAATTGGGAAAAGTTGGAAATTTTTCCTTCTAAGAACTAGAACAAGGCAAAAATTTTCACTTTCTCCACTCTTATTCAACCTAATACTGAAAGACATAGCTAGAGTGAGTAGGCAAGAGAAAGAAACTAAAGGTATCCTAACTGGCAAGAGGAAGTCAAATTACCTCTTTGCAAACAACATGATCATATATTTAGAAAAACAAAAATACTGATCAAAAAAAACTCTTAGAACCGATAAGTGATTCAGTAAAATAGCAGGATACACAGTCAACATTTAAAAAATTCAGTAGTATATTATACAACAATAATGAACTAGCAAAAAAAAAAAGAAAGAAAAAGAAAAAAAGAAAAGAGCAATCCATTTACAACAGCAAAATAAATACCTAAGAGTAAATTTAGCCAAGGAGATGAAAGATCTCTACAACAAAAACTATAAAACACTAATAAAAGAAATTGAAGAAAACAAAAAAATTGGAAAGACCTTCCATGTGTATGGATTAGAAGAATTAATATTGTCAAAATGCCTATACTACCCAAAGCAATCTATAGATCCAATGAAATCCCTAAGAAAAGAACAATAATAATCACTACAAAATAGAAAAACACAAAACCAAAACTCTCATGGAAACATGAAAGACCCTGAATAGTCAAAGTTATTCTTGTGCAAAAAGAATAAAGCTGACTTCACACTGCCTGACTACAAAATATACTACAAAGCTATAATAACCAAAACATCTTGGTATTGGCATTGATCACATAGATCAATGAACTAGAGAATCTAGAAATAAACCGACATACATACAGCCAATTGATTTTCAACCAAGATGCTAAGAACATTTATTGGGAAAGGAACAGTATCTTTAATAAATTGTACTGGAAAAAATGGATATTCATATGCAGAAGAAAGAAACTAGACCTCTATCTCTCACCAAATACAAAATAAGACTAGAAATTATGAAATTTTAAGAAAGCAAGGGAGGTGCTTCAGGATATTGGCTCAAGCAAAGATATTTTTAAATTAAGGCCTAAAAAGCACAGGCAGCAAAAGCAGAAACAGAAATATGAGAATATATCAAACAAAAAGTTTCTGTAAAGGAAACAATAAACAGAGATAAAACAACCTAGAAAATGGGAGAAAATATTTGCAAGCTATGCAACTGACAAGGAATCAACAACTAGAATATCCAAGGAACTCAAACAATTCTCCAGCTTCTCATCCACAAAAAAAAGGGGGAAAAAATTTTAATGATCACCCTGAACAGTCAATTTTCAGAATAAGACATACAAATGGCCAAGATGTACGTGAAAAATGTCAACACCAATTATTATTTGGGAAATGCAAGTCAAAACTGTAAGGTATCACCTCAATTAGAATGTCTAATATTAAAAAGCAAAGAACAACAAATACTAGAGAAGATATAGAAAAAAGAGAAATTGTGTGCATTGTTGATGGGAATGTAAATTAGTAATCATTATGTAAAACACTATGGCAGTTCCTAAAAAAACTTTAAAAGTATGAACTGGCAGCCCCACTACTGGGTATACATCCTAAGGAAAAGAAATCAGTAAGTCAGAGATATCTATACTTCTACATTTTCTGTAGCACTAGTCCCAATAGTCAAGATATGAAGCCAACCTAGGTGTCCACCAACTGATGAATGGGTAAATAAATCATGGTACATATACACAATGCAATATTACTGGGTCATCTGGAAATTCATGATGCATTTTTACATAGAAAAATACATCATGACTTTGCCGATGACCTAATACTTAGTCATAAAAAGAATGAAATTTGTCATTTCAACATGGATGAGCTCGGAAAAAATTATACTAAGAAAAAATGAGCCAGACACAGACAAAGAACTACAGCATCTTCTTACTCATTAGTGGAAGCTAAAAGATTTGATCACATTAAAAGTGAAGAGAAAAATGGTGGCCACCAGATGATGGGAAGGAAACAGGGGAGAGGAAGATAGAATTTGTTCAACAGGTACAAAATTGCAAGTAATTCAATGAAATGAGTTCTAGAATCCTGTAGCATAGCAGAGCAACCTATAATTCAAGGTACTTTTCAAAATAGCTAGAAGAGAGGACTTTCAATGTTCACAAAACAAAAGTAATGATAATTGTTTGAGAAGGTAGATATGTTAATTGGCCTGTTTTGATCATTATCCATTGTATTGATGAAATGAAAATTCACATTGCACCCCATATATATGTATGACTATTATATACCAATTAAAATTCATAATAAAAAGAAACAGAGATTTCTGCCACCCCACCCCTCAAGTTTCTGACTCAGTGAAGTTCTGGAATAGGATTTGAGAATCTGCATGTATAGCCAGAGATCAGTTGATGCCAATGTTGCTGATTCAGGGACCACACTTGGAAAACCACAGCATAATTTATACACTAGACATGGCTACCAAATCTATTATTTTAATCTTTGGTTGCCAGTCTTTTCTGTATCAAATTAACACCTTGACTGAGATGCTCATCACCTCTGGATGGGGTTATTTCAAGAGTTTAACAGCTGCTCCTCCTAACTGACTCTACTTTCTCTCTTCCTATCAGTACTATATTCCCTTGCCAGGTAACCATTCCTTGAACATTAGCTCATGACGATACTTCCTTGCTCAAGAACTCATGGCTCCCAATTGCTAAGAATAAGACATTTAAAATTTTCTATTTGGATCATGAATTTTTAAAAAAGAGTATTTAATTTATTACTATTATTATTTAATTTGACAAGAAAGATGTAGAGAGAGAGAGCAAGAGAGGGACAGTGAGAAAGCAAGCCACCGTCTGAGACTCAGATGTGCTCAGCCATGTGGGAGTCAGCAGCTCAACCAGCACGCCATCCACCAGCTCCCATACATTTTGTAATAACCTTAAAATGTGAAGACCTTGGGAATAGCAGTTGGTGTAATGGCTATGTTGCTGGACTCCCATGTAGTCGACCACGTTTCGAATCCCAGACCCGGTGGCTTAAACTCATGCTGGGCACGTGTGCCTACATGCCCAAGATCCTGAGAGGACAACGGAGGAGAAGGGATCGTGGCGTGGCCATCACCCCTGGGGAGGGTAGGGTGCTTTCTCGCCTTCTGTCTCTCTGTCTCTCTCTGTCTTTCTGGTGAGCGCATGCACCCTATAGCAAAAACCTCTCCAAAAAAAAGTGTGAAGACCTCATTACTCACCCTGCGTACTGCAGAGGGGTATTGTAAGAATTAAATAAGAAACTATCAATTCTTGTCATTCACAATAATTATGTTCTGGGCCATCAGGTGGCTTAGTGGGTAAGGCACTGGACTCCCACATGGCCAACCACAGTTTGAGTCCTAGATTTCATGGCTTTCTTTCTCAATCTCGCTCTCTTTCTCTGTATCTCTCTGGTGAGCACACATGCCCTATAGCAAACTTAAAATAATAATAGATAAGAAATAAAATGTTTTTAAAAAGCGATTATGTTCTATAAAGTTTCTGTGAATACTGTACCACTGAAATATACAGGGTTAGATTATCACAAGCCTTTGGCTGCATTTTAGTCTCATCTAATCAGTATATATCCTTTTTTGAATATGTTAAGCAATCTTACTATATATTCTCAATTTGCTAATATTGAACTGATTGCCAAAAGCACTGTAACTCATGCCTGAACAATCTTACCTAACATGTATTTTCACTATAAGACACACAGCAGTCTTCTTGTAATTAGAACCACTAGACAGTACTTTAGCATTCTGCTTGGGGGCCATTTTAAACAGGGAAATCAAGAAAAAAAACAAAAACAAAAAAAGTAAAAAACATGACACTAAACAGATCACAAATACGACACTTGTTTACAGAATGAAAGTTGAAACAAGAAGGCAGTTTCACTTTGTTCAACCTTACCTGGTAAAATGCACATCTAGTGATTGAAATTCTTCACCACTTTATGTGTACTCATGAATCATCCGAAAGCACCACACAAATATTGATTTGGGGATTACAAATAAATATTAGCAAGTAGGCAAGTTTACAAATATAGAATCGTGAATAATGAGGATTGACTCTATTGTGTAAGCATTTTTCAAAACCACAGATATAGCAATAGTAATGATAAAAATAATAGCTTACTATGTGCCAGGAGCTATTCAAAGCATTTCACATAAATCAATGCATTAAAAGTCTACAAAGCGGGTGAGCAGGTGGCATGGTGGTCAAAGTGCTGGACTCCCACATGGCTGACCATAGTTCAAGTGCCGAACCTGGTGGCTTGCTTCCTCACTTGCCCTTTCTCTCTCTCTCTGATCAAATTAAAAAATAATAACAAATAAAATCAGATAAACAAATATTTTAAAATAAACAAATAGATAAAATCCACAAAAGGTGCCAAGTGGTAGCACAACAGTAAACTGTCATTCTTTTATTTTGAGAGGTTTTCGCTATAGGGCGCGTGCGCTCGCCAGACAGACAGAGAGAGACAGAGAGACAAATAGCGAGAAATCACCGCCTGGGGGGATGGTCACGCTGCAATCCCTTCTCCTCCATTCTCCTCTCGGGATCTTGGGCACGCATGCACACATGTTTTAAGTCACCGGGTCCGGGACGCAAACCGCGGTCGACTACATGGGAGTCCAGCAACATAGCCATTATGCTAACTGCTGGTTCCCAGTAAACTGTCATTCTCAGTGAGGCAATCCCACATGGGAAACTTCCTGACTCAAACCAAAGACCTCCCTTACTAGGCCTGGCATGTATGTGCCAGGGCTGGAGGAGGTTGGGGGTACATTGTGGCAGTAGGACCCTGTTGGGAGTGCTCACTTTCTCTCTCTCTCTCTCTCAGAAAATAAAAAAAAAAAACTTTTTAAAAAATCTATGAGATGGGACTTACTATCATGGCCATTTTATCTGTGTGGAAACTGAGGCACACAAAGGAAAATACTTTCCGTAAGTTCTGACAAAGATCCTCTCTGATCGTACTCCAGCCAGGCTCCTAAGAGCCCCCTTCACAGCTAGGTCCCTATGCTGGTGTAGGAAGGCTTAAACAAGCACTAACACAGTTTATAATAGCTCAAGGCCACATCCATAAGATAAACCAGCCCCTCCTTAAAGCGTCTGCCTGGGAAAACTCAAGGCTGCCAAAATATTTCACTGTTTGTTCCAGCCAACACCTAAGGATAAGGTCTCTGTCTCCTAGTCTCTGAGGAGGGTAGATTCTTAACTTCAATAATTGCCATTACCAGACACAGCTGGCCTAATCTCATTTACACTGATGAACCCTTTGTGACTTTTCTTTTTCTGTACCCTCCTAAGTTTCCAACTTGCACTCCTCCTTACATCCACCCTTACTCTCCTAATAAAATGCACAGTCACTTCTGCATAAATCAAAGTTGAATTCCGCTTACGATGAACTCTTTTCCCTGTTGCAATAGTTACTACTGATTATGATCTATCCTTACCACTTTTAACCAGTATCTGGCTTTACCTTTGAGAGTTTACCAGTTAAAAGGGAAATAACTGAGATTTGTGGCCAGGCAAAAGCCCAAGGCCCACATCTTCAACCACTACAATATGATTATAAGCAAATTTTCGACTACTCTTCAATATGTACCCTCTGCTCTAATCAGTATGACCTCCCACATATTTACACTTTCATCAGACATTTTCCAGGCATCTCAATAAAAATGTCTGGTACTTTGTTAGATAGTGGAGGGACAAAAAAAGAATGAGTTGTCTTACCCTTAAGGAGGAGCTCAACTGCTGAAGGGACATCATAATTTAATAATTATGGAAAAATAAGAATAGAGAGACATGGAAAAGACATTGAAAAAGGTCTCTAGATTGAGGCTTCTCCGGTGAAGTGCCAAAGAGAAAGTTGGACAAATTTAGATTAAGAAATAGGAGTTGGGGACCAGCAGTTAGCGTAATGGCTATGTCGCTGGACTCCCAAGTAGTCGACCGCGGTTCGAGTCCCGGACCCGGCGGCTTAAACTCACGCCAGGCGCGTGAGCGTGCGTGCCCAAGATCCCGAGAGGAGAATGGAGGAGAAGGGATTGCGGCGTGGCCATCCCCCCTGGGGGGTGATTTCTCGCTTTCTATCTCTCTCTCTCTCTCTGTCTGTCTGGCGAGCGCACGCACCCTATAGCAAAAACCTCTCCAAAAAAAAAAAAAGAAAAAAAAAATAGGAGTTAAGTGAATTTTTTTTTTTTTTACAAAAAAGAGTAGAAGTATAGAAGAAATATACATTAAGATAGATATGAAGGATCCTAATGCTTCTAAAACCCTAGGCTGGAACAAGCAGACTATGTGGGAAATAGAATAAGCCTAAAGATCGGGGATGGCACAAGAAAACCCTCTATGTCAAACTCAGCAGTCTGAACGTTTTTTCTCAAATGCTATGTGTAGTCATTGAATGAGTCGAAGCGCATGTCAGACATAAGCAAATTTGGGTTTTAGAAAGATACCTCTGGAGGCATTATGGAAGAGAGATTAGAAGGGATTAAGACCGGAAGTCAGGAGACCTGTCAGGAGACCAGAACAGTAATCCAGATAGACTAGGCTCTGGGCTGAGGCACTGTCGGTTTGCACGCAGTGGAAGCTCCGGAAGCAACAGCAAGACAGAGCCTGTGCGGAAGGAATTGGTTGAGCTGCCTCTCATGTCACCCAGACTACTTTATGCCACCTACCCTCCCCCATGCCTGTTCACTTCTACTTCTGTACCTTGGCTGTCTTCAATATGAAATGCTTACTCTTCTTCCCTCCATCTGTCCAAAAATAAGGATTTGATCTAAGTTTCACTTTTCCCAAGTAACTGTCCTTAACAGTTTTTCAGCAACCTTCTCATGTTTGTAAGTTCTATAATACACTATACACTAAATATCTTGACAGAATTGCATTGTGTCTTGTCAATTATTTTGTGTATACAGAAGAGATATATCCCTCTAACTTAACAACTTCTTAATGCCCAAGCCCTTGTCTTATAATTCTTTGTATTTCCCTCAATATGTAGCACAAATAGCTTGCATATAATAGGTCAGCAGGTGCTCAATAAAGAATACACATTCCTTATAAGCAAACAACTTACAGCTAAGTTATCCTTTTAGATCAGCAAAGTGAACTATTTGCCTTTCTCCATAGGTCATTAATATTGTTGCATAGCACAAATTAGTTTACACTATCTAAAACTCAGCATGGCAAAGGTATAACTTCATTTCACCTCTAAGCCCTATCACTCCAGAAAAGAAAAGAAAAAGAACAAAAAAGAAAAAAATATATATATGGCACCCAATTTTTCCTTCATATTTTTATCTTAAACTGTAACTGTTTCCCAGATGTCAATTTGTTTTCATTTTTAAATTTGGTTAAGAGTGTCTCCTTTTCTGGGACCAGCAGTTAGCATAATGGCTATGTTGCTGGACTCCCATGTAGTCGACCGCGGTTCGCGTCCCGGACCCGGTGGCTTAAACTCACGCCGGGCACATGTGGGTGCGTGCCCAAGATCCCGAGAGGAGAATGGAGGAGAAGGGATTGCGGCATGGCCATCCCCCCTGGGGGGTGATTTCTCGCTTTCTATCTCTCTGTCTTTCTCTTTCTTTCTGGGGAGCACACGCGCCCTATAGCAAAAAACCTCTCAAAAAAAAAAGTGTCTCCTTTTCTTTTTTCTTCATTTCTAAAGGTAAAATGTCTACACCATCTTCCAAACTCCTTAGAGTTTCCACAAAATAAAAATGTTCTTTCCAGGTCCAGCGTGGTGGTACAATTGGTAGCAAAGTGAACTGCAGTGATGGAAACTATATGGCCAACTGTGGATTCATCTCCTTGGGTCAGCTTGAAAACATGCCAGGTGCATGTCCAAGATCCCAAGGAGCTGGAAGGCTGGGAAGAGGGAATAATGGTATGACATCCATCTCCCTCTGTCCCTCTCTCTCTCTCATTGAGATGCAAACTCTATCATGAAAAAATTAAACAGTTTTTTAAATGTTCTTTCCAGAGTCAGCCCCATAGCCTAATAGTTGAGGGAACCAGATCCCAAATAACCACCCCTAGTTCAAATTCCAGTCCAAGTAATTTAAAAATATGCTGGGGCATATGTATACACATACTCCAAGTTCCAAAAGATTGGAAAAATTAAGGGATTATGCCATGACCCACCCCATTGAAGGTACTATCTCTTTCTCTAGCAAGTTTTTTTCTTTTAATGTTCTTTTCAGAAAAAAAAAAAAAAAATAGTTCCACTTAACCTAGTATGGCAAGCACCTTCCAAAAAGTTACCCATTTTCAGGGTCAGTAGGTTGCCAATGGATAAGGCACTGGACTCCCACCTAGCCAACCAAGTTCGAGTCCCAGACCTGGTGGCTTACTGGCTTACTTTCTCACTTTCTCTCTCTCTTTCTCTCTGGTAAGCACACTACCCTATAGCAAAACTTCAAAATAATAATAATAAATAATTTTAAAAGAAAAAAAATTATCCATTTTCAATGTCAGTTCCTCCACAAAGCTATCCTTATTCTCTCCCCCTCCTCTCACTTGCCTCTCCTCAGACTTAATTGGTCAAAGTATTTACTGAGCACCTAAGAATGATCAGATATTGAAGTGACTTAAAAGATATCTAATCCACGGTTTCAGATCCTAAATCAATCAATAAATCAATCTCTCTCTCTTAAGTCTTATTTTCTTATTCTGGTTTATATTTTAGTTGTTCCTTGTCATGTGGGTTATCATTTTGTTGATTTCTCATTACCTTGTAAAAGGAATATATTCCTTTTCACCTTAGAGTTAAGAGAGATCTCGCATTTAACAATGCTTTCTCTTCAACCCTTCCATCCACTATATTCCACCCCAGTTCAAACGGCTTTTGTTTTTGTAAATGTCAGTCATTATTTATTCAGAACTACCTTTACCCCACCCCTTTCTTTTGCTCTGACCAATATTTGTTTCACTCTTCAGATTTTTCTTTTTTTAATTGCCAGAGAGCATGTACACTTGCCAAAAAAAGAGAACACCCCCCCCCCCACACACACACACACACAGTAGGGCATGGTTACACCACAATCCCTTTTCCTCCATTTATCAATTCTATGAGGGTTTGGGGGGTGGGGGGAGTTGTACCTGGCTGAATTTTAAAGTAGCCAGGGCTAGGATTTGAACTTCAGTTTGCCATCTCTGATCTAGCTTTATACCCACAGTGCTTAACCATTGCAACGGGACCAGCCCAACTCTTCAAACTTTTCTATGCCAAGACATTTGTAAGAAATTACAAGTATCATCAACTACTCACACTATTCACATCCATTTTCTTGTTTTGTTTACATATAAAGACATTTCTGAAACTAATAAATAGTAATGAATGGTCATGGTATAAAGATGACTTTAAAATACAAGTACTTGGCACCAGCAGTTGGTGTGGTGGTGAAGGTGCTGAACTCACATGGCTGACTGCAGTTCAAGTCCCAGACCTGATGGCTTGCTTTCTCACTTTCTCTTTCTATGTCTCTGTCTCTCTCTCTCTGTCTGTCTGTCTCTCTCTCTCTCTGGTGAGTACACGTGCCCTATAGCAAAATTTTAAATAATAATAATAAAATAAAATACATCTTTAAAATGAATATATAACAGATAACCTTAGGAAGATCCAGGGAAAAAAAGTATTCAGTTCCCCAAATAAATGTGCAGCCAAATTGGGCATTGATGGGACCCAGAAGGATTGATCAGAACAGAGCATTTTTCTGCTATTTCAAAATTTATTTGCATAAATTGTATGACATATAAGGGAAGAGAGTGCTAAGACTGCTGAGTTTTGTTATCTAGTATTTTGTAATACATGTGGCTATTTATAATGAAAAGATCTTGTAATGTGTAGAGACTCAACTTTCAGTTGCCGGATATTAGTGATTCTTACATAAAGTTAGAATTTTTTTTTGAGAGGTTTTTGCTATAGGGCACGTGCACTCCCCAGAAAGACAGAAAGAGATAGAGAGATAGAAAGCAAGAAATCACCCGCAGGGGGGATGACCACACCACAATCCCTTCTCCTCCATTCTCCTCTTTTGATCTTGGGCACGCACACACACGCATCCGGCATGAGTTTAAGCCACCAGGTCTGGGACTCAAACTGCAGCCGGCTAAATGGGAGTTCAGCAACATAGCCATTATGCTAACTGCTGGTCCCAGTTAGAATTTTTTTTAGGAGAGATTTTTGCTATAGGGCATGTGCACTTGCCAGAGAGACAGATAAAAAGCAAGAAATTATCCCCTAGGGGGATAGCCACACTACAATCCCTTCTCTTCCATTCTCCTCTCAGAATTTGGGCATGCACACACACGCACCTGGGATGCATTTCAAGCCACTAGGTCCAGGATTTGAACCATATTTGCCATGTGGGAGTCCAGCAACATAACCATTATACCATCTACTGGTCCCAAAGCTAGAATTTTTTTTTTTTTGAGAGGTTTTTGCTATAGGGCGCGTGTGCTCACCAGAAAGACAGAGAGAGACAGAGAGACAGAAAGTGAGAAATCACCCCCCAAGGGGGGATGACCACACCACAATCCCTTCTCCTCCATTCTCCTCTCAGGGTAGTGAGCACGCATGCACACGCGCACAGCGTGAGTTTAAGCCACCGGGTCCAGGACTCAAACCGCAGTCGACTACATGGGAGTCTATCTAGTGACATAGCCATTACACTAATTGCTGGTCCCCCACAGCTAGAATTTTTAAAGTTCAAAATGTTATTCTATT
Source organism: Tupaia tana (assembly GCA_026018925.1). Lineage (NCBI taxonomy): Eukaryota > Metazoa > Chordata > Mammalia > Scandentia > Tupaiidae > Tupaia > Tupaia tana. The sequence goes on along the minus strand of JAKSZU010000007.1, from coordinate 124,665,866 downwards.
TATCTGTCAACTAGTTTATTTACATTAGAGAGGTATCGAGAGTTTTAGGAAGATAATTCCAAGTAAGAATTTTACATATAATTTCAAAAACAAAAAAAAAAGGTAAAAATTGGATAGCAAACAGGTAGAACAGGCTATCATACACCACCAGTTTTTAACCCAGAAGCCAATTTGGTTTTTTTGGAGAGGTTTTTGAGGTTTTTGCTATAGGGCGTGTGCACTCGCCAGAAAGACGAAGAGAGACAAAGAGACAGAAAGCGAGAAATCACCCCCCAGGGGGGATGGCCACGCCGCAATCCCTTCTCCTCCATTCTCCTCTCGGGATCTTGGGCACGCACGTGAGTTTAAGCCACCGTGTCCAGGACTTGAACGGCAATCGACTACGTGGGAGTCCAGCAACATAGCCATTACACCAACTGCTGGTCCCGAAGCCAATGTTTTTTAAAGAAAACTGTTGGCCTGTAGGGGCCAGAGGGTAGTGCAGCAGTAAAATGCTACACTCTGTGAGGCAGACCCACATGAGAAGGGGGCTGGTTTACATCCAGAGACTTCCCTGATGAGGCCAGGTACACATGGTCCCAATCTAACCTGGCAGAAGCTAAGGGCGAACCACAGCATCGGGCTCATAAGGGGTCCTGTGTCATTGTCTGTATCTCTCTCTTGCTCATGAAATAATAAACTTTAGGGAAAAAAAAATAATTGGCATTTAGCTATTTACATACTATAGACTATAAAAGGTCTTACAGTTTAAGTAGGATTTCAAATACCGAAGGACAAAAACAGAATCAGAAGACACTGCCATTTTAGTTTATGACATAATTCTTTAGACAGAGCAGATTTTCAGAGCATATTACTTGAAGTCAAAAATAATCCATGAGATCTAAAGACTGCACTTTAATTTTAAAACCTCCTAAGTCCACAGGGCCATCGATAAAAGCAGTCAAGGAATAGCTATGATCTTCCCTTTACGCATGAGTGCCAGTTGTGTTTGCTTTAAGCATCAGACTCTCTGGCAACACCATGGCCCTCAGCTCCACTTAGTTGAGAAAACGTTTTATGAGTCATGTGTTTTTTCTAGGGATATGAGCTCTCAGAATTATTAACTACAGGGAGGGAGTAAAAGTCAAAACTCATTCAATAAAGTCTAATGTACTCAGATTAAAGGAACAGGTGCCTGAACACACGTCTAAAGAAAAACCTGAAGGATGCTTTTCAACCCACTGCACTCCTCTGACTAAACAGTCTTGGGAATCTCGCATTTCGACCACAGAATAATGAAGGCAGCACCGGGTGGACCGGAAAACCTCCTCTCTTCCTTCTTCATACAAAGAAAACTGGCTTAAAACCTCTCATTTCCTTCTACAGTGGCAATTTTCTGAGATACAGAACTGCCATCTAGTGACTAAGAAGAAAAAAGCAAGGTGCTTTACGTGAAAAAGAAAACCGTACACTTCAAAAGCAATGAAACACTAAAATTAGTAAACACAATTTAGCATGAAGTTATAGTAAACCTTCAAAATATATAGGTGAACTAGTATACCTATATGTAATGTATCCTGACATTAGACTCTTACAAGATGGTACAGTTTAAACATAATAGGGTAACTTAAAATATATTTATCTATCTGATGATACTAAACAGCCATGGGGTGATTACACATGTAAAAACAGAATTTTATCCTGGTAGAGATTTACAACCACAGGCCTATGCTCACATCTTGGCTCTATCCTTTATCCATTCAGTTTTGCAACCTGAGACAAATCATTTTTAACACCTATAAACATCATCTTCTTTCCCATTTAAGTAATAAATTAGTGTAGCAATTTTAAGGGATTATTGTAAAGATTATGTAAAGTTGCGCTAAAAATGGAACAAGACAAGGATCCCTACTTTTTCCACTCCTTTTTAACGTAGTATTGGAAGTCCTAGACAATGCAATTAGACAAGAGAGTCAAATAAAAGGCATTCAAACAGGAAAAGATGAAGTGAAATGATATATGAATACAAGAAAGTAGCAGGGGAAAAAATATTATATAACAATATAGTAAAAGCATAAGTACATAGTAAGTTGATAATTATTTTAGTTCTATATATCCTCATTCTGGCTATTTACCTTAGGTCCTTATAAAATATACCCATATCATCTAAGAAAAGAACCAGCCTATGGGGACCAGCAGTTAGTGCAATGGCTATGTCGCTGGACTCCCACGTAATCGACCACGGTTCGCATCCCGGACGCGGTGGCTTAAACTCACGTTGGGCGCGTGTGCGTGCGTGCCCAAGATCCTGAGAGGAGAATGGAGGAGAAGGGATTGCGGCGTGGCCATCCCCCCTGGGGGGTGATTTCTCGCTTTCTGTCTCTCTGTCTCTCTCTGTCTGTCTGGCGAGCACACGCGCCCTATAACAAAAACCTCTCAAAAAAAAAAAAAAAAAAAAAAAAAAAAAAAGAACCAGCCTATGAAATAAACTTACAACAGAGTCAAACAGTTCCAAAGTAAGTGCTATTATTTATTATTGAGTGTTTAACCTCAATTGCTTCTTAACATTGCCACTTCACAATTAACTTATGTATAATTTCTGGCATCTAGACAATTGTCAACAAGAAAGAAAAAGATTGAGGCTCCACATTGTAACACCAGATGTTTTTTGTTTGTTTGTTTTAGGTTTTTGTAATAGGACACATGCTCTCACTGGAGAGAGACAGAGAAAGAGAGAAGGAAAGTGAGAAATCGCCCCTCCATAGGAAAATGCCATGTTAAATCCCTTCTTCATTCTCCTCTTGGAATTTTGGGCATGCACATACATGCACCCAGTATGATTTTTCAAGCTGCCAGGTCTAGAACTTGAACCGAACCATAGTCAGCCATGTAGGTATCCAGCACCTTAACCACCACATGACCTGCTGGCCCCACATCAGGAGTTTTTAAATTATGCAGTCCATTTGATTTGTGTGTGTGTGTGTGAGTTTTTTAAGGTTTTGGCATAGGGCATGTGCACTCACTAGATAGAAACAGAGAGAAACAGTGAGAGAGAAAGTGAGAGAACACCCCCCCCCAAGTGGTCATGCCATAACCACTTCTCTTCCCTTCTCCTCCTGGGATTTTGGTAACACACACACGCACACCTGCCAGTGTTAGCTTCAAGTCACTGAGCCCAGGACTTGAACCATGGCTGGCCATGTGTGAGTCTAGTACCTTAACCACCACACCAACTACTGGCCCCATCTATTCATTTTTTTTCTAATCACAATGTATTTTACCATGGTGCATAGCTCAAGAAAAATAAAGATATTCTATACTTTTAAACACATGAACATATATCTTGAACTATTATAACTATCATTTTAATATGTAAAGCAATGTTGTACATGTTTTTAATCATTGATGGTCTTTTTTTCTTCAGAAGTTCTTTCCTTAAGGGGGGTGGGGGTGTGTGTGGCCACACTGCAATCCCTTCTCCTCCATTCTCCTCCTGGGATCTTGGGCATGCACACACTCACCCACTGTGAGTTTCAAGCCACCAGGTCTGAGACTCCAACTGCTGTTGGCCATGTGGGAGTGCAGCTACGTAATTGCTACGCTATATGCCGGCCCCCATTGATGGTATTATAGGATAATCTTATTTATGTTCTCTCTAGCATTACCATATAGAACAAAAATTCAGTCATAATATTTCCGAAACATAAGAATTTTAAAATTTTTAATATATTCTTCTCGATCACAATTTAGCCATGTCTCCAAGGGAAATAAAACTGAAAAATAACGAGAGGCTACTTTGAGAACACAATTTTTCTTAGTTAGTGTTGACTTTACTATTTAAATATTTTCATCTCTCTTCATCTTTTTCACTATGGGCACCTCATCATTACAGTTAATAAATAAGCATCAACTAAGTCTACTGTGCCTCTTCAAAGTACCCAGATTGTTATAGATCTCTGCTCCAATAAAATAATCTAGATAACTTATTTTTTATGTTACTATCCTGAAGAATAGTTTTATTCTTAAAATAATAGCCAATATATCTATTTTTGAAAGCACCACTGGACTACAAGTTCTCAGCCCATGTTATTCACCTATCTATCCTCCAGGGGGAGCACGCCTTTCATATATGATGCAGGGCTTCCTTTAAGAAGTCATCCTATACTTAAAAAAGAGTTCTCAAAGGTCACCACATCTTTAATTTTACAGAGAATACCACGGCCCAGATAATCTGTGTTATCACACACTAACCAGAAACAGACCTGAGTGTAGAACCCAGGTATGAGTCGCCTTGTTTTCTACTAGAACACACTCAGCAGGATAGAACACATCTTACTGCTGATGTTTAACACCAAGTTATTCTCAAAAACATAGTTGGGCAAAAGTATAAATAAATTTTTTAAATGGTATTATACCCAAAAGAGCAATTGCTAGCCACAATTCCTATTTCATGTAGATGTTTTCTTTGTTGCAATTTTTTTTAATAGTAAATCCATTTGGTACAAGAAAAGAGATATAAAATTTGGCTTCTTTAGTAACAGAAGTTTCCATACACATTAAACAGACTCCAACTAATGTCTCATCTACCCAAGCAACTTAAGAATCATATTTGAGTTAGAAAAGCTCTGACATATTTTCTTTAAAGATCATATGCATGAGACTATTTGATCAGGCGCATCTCAGCACAGATTCTCCTGGGGTGACCACTCTTTCCTGCAGGAGCCACCTGGTGCCAGGCCCCTCTCTTTGGCTGGATATAGACTGAAGCAGCTTCAGCTTCAGAAAAGTCTGTACTCAGTTCCACTTCAGGGCTGATTTTCTTTGCAAGATATAAATAGCAGAAAACATCCCTCTTCTGCCTGGCTACATTCCCCCATAGGCTGAGGGAAACAAGGGCATCCTCACCAACTGCTCAGAGGGGAAAATAAATCATAGTCTGTCTGCTTTTAAGACACATGAGCGAGATGAAGACTTGATGTCCTAACAAGCTCTTCTTACCTGCTGGACATCATCTGAACGTTTTTCCGCAGTTTCCGAAACAGCAGCTTGAGATTCTGGATTGGAAAGGAAGCACAAAAGCAGTACCTTAGAGAATAAATTTGCCCATTTTCTCAGTCAGAAAGCAAAACTTTTACTGAAACATATCTTGAAACATAAACACCAAAAATATCCAGTCTCTCTTCCCATTATGTTACTGGATTATGAGTCTATGACTACTTTTTGGTTTTTATATAGGACATATAATGAAGAGTACTCATGTCATAGTTGTTTCTAAAAATTGGAAGAATCCTACGCTCTTCTTTACACATCAACCATAATTCTTTTTCTCAATTGTTCATTTCTTTTTTTTTTTTTTTTTTAAGAGAGAGATGTTTCCTATAGGACACATGCACTCACCAGAAAGACAGAGACAGAGTGGACAGAAAGTGAGAAATCACCCCTCGAGGGGAAGGCCACACCAGAATCCTTTCTCCTCCATTCTCCTCTTGGGATTTTGGGCACACATGCACATATGCCCAGCGTGAGTTTTAAGCCACCAGATCTGGGAGTTCAGCGATGTAACCATTACGCCATCTGCTGGCCCCTTGATTATTCATTTCTATAGTGCACTAAGAAGTCTCTGCAAGACTTTTACTTACTATTCATTGAGCTAAAGTCTGCACCATATATAATAAAAGCCACCTCATCAATCTTGAAGGTTGGGATATCAAAAACCTTATCTACCTGTTGACAAATTACCTTCTAATTTCAACAAGAGATAATCAACACTGCACCCAAGAGGCACTGAGTCACAGAGATTCCTTTTATCTTGTCTTTTGAGATTCTACAAGACTGCAAATTCACCATGCTGGAAAATAAAACCTAAGGGGCTGTGATGATTAAGGCAGCCATACCACACATGGTCAACTGCTCAGTTCAAGTCCCAGACCCAGTGGCTTGGAAAATACAACAAGCACATGTGTGTGTATATGCCCAAAATCCCAAGATGCAAATGGAGGAAAAGGGATTGCAGTGTGCCCACGCCACCTAGGGGGTAATTTCTCACTCCTTCTTCTTCTGTTTGTCAGTCTCTCTTTCTCTCTGGTGAGTGCACATGACCTATAGCAAAATAAATAAGTAAATCCTAAGGGATAACTAAGTACAGAAAGTCTCCCCTCCCCGCAACTTCAGGGCATTTTCTTCTAAGTGAAGCTTCTATGCAAATTAAAAGATATAATCATAAAAATAAAAAGGCCTTCAGGCATCCCCAGTACTCTATGGATTAGAGTCAGAAAACCAATTTTATTTCAATTTGATCAATTTAATTGAAAGAGAATTCATTATGCTTCATTTAGATAGCATGACATGTAATTGGCTGCCTAATAAACTGTAGATGCTTTAGTTCTGATATACCGTGTCCTTCTACAAATAAAGATGGAGCTAAACACTTAAAGTTTCCTAAATGAGATCAACCCTATGTTCTGTTTATTTGATTGTTCAATAGTATGCATCTGCCCCTCATTGCCAAAAAAGAAAATAGATATCCACACCCAGCCGTTAGTTAGCTAAGGGAAAAAATGCAGTCGAATAAAAACACATTTACATATACAAATACATGCATGTGCACATATGCGTACACACATATAAAATGGAGAAATATCTGTAGGAGACACAATTGATCTACTCTAAAATGTTTTTCCCTTGACTAAGTGAGGAGCTCAGAGAAACAGAACATTATGAACTCTCCTTGGTCCACTATAGAATTTTTTTTTTAGACGTTTTTGCTATAGGGCACATGCGCTCGCCAGAAAGACAGAGAGAGACAGACAAAAAAGCGAGAAATCAACCCTCCCGGGGGGGTGACCATGCCACAATCCCTTCTCCTCCATTCTCCTCTTGAGATCTGGGGCACGCACACACACGTGCCTGGTGTCAGTTTGAGCCACTGGGTCCAGGACTTGAACCGCAATCAACTACATGGGAGTCCAGTGACATAGCCATTATGCCAACGGCTGGTCCCAGAATTTTTTTTTTTTAAGAGAAAGATTTTTGCTGTAGGGTGCATTCACTTACCAGAGAGACAGAAAGCGTGAAATCACCCCCTTGAGGAGATAGTCACATCACAATCCTCTCTCCTCCATTCTCCTCTTAGAATTTTGGGCATGCACGCACACATGCCTGGCATGAGTTTTAAACCGCTAAGTCCAGGACTCCAACCGTGGTCAACTACATGGGAGTCCAGCAAAGCAACCATTATGCTATCAGCTGGTCCCTAGTCCATAATAGAATTTCTACATTATCAAAATTGACCATGTGGGCAAAATCTGGTACCATGATTGAACATTTGGACAAAATGTAGAAATAAGCTGATGGTAGTCTATTTACATTACAGCACACAGAATTTCTCTTCTTGGCAACCATTAAACATTTCTTTTGTATATTAGAGGCTAGAAAAACTGTACTTCTCTGAGCAACTGTAATTTTCAATTTCATGGACACAAAAGATGGTATAAAATTGTTCACATCATCTTTTCTGCTTTGAACCTGAGAGACAAAGTTTGAATTACCTTTTTATTATTTATTTATTTATTTTAATCATGATAGAGCATGTGTGCATGCACTAGAGACAGACAGAGAAGCACATTGCACATGGCTCAGTCATGCCATAATCCCATCAAGTCCAGGCCCCAGCCTGCCAGGATCCTGGGCATGCATGCACTGCCTGGTGTATTTCAGGACAGCTGGGCAGAACAAGTGACTTCCAGTTCCGTAGTCTGGCATGCTACTGACTGAGCTTTCACTTATCTTTGAAACTGCAGGTTCATCTGAGACATATTTCAATATGCTAGCTTATCTCCTAAATTTCTTCCTAAATTTCTTTTATTTTGATCTATTCCCCTTTGCAATCCTTTTGCATACCTTAGGTATTTATAATTAAAATCTTTTTGAAACAGAGGTGGATTATAACTCATTCAGCCAGCACATAAACACAGTTTCTTTTTTCAGATTTCTGCATAAAAACTTTCTGCTGTAGACTAGCAAGTGGGATAGTGGTTAAGGTGCTGGACTCCCACATGGCCGATAATGGTTCAAGTCCTAGGCCTGGTAGCTTGAAACTCACACCAGGTGCATGTGCATTCATGCCTAGAATCCCAAAAGGAGAAGGAAGAAGAAGGGACTGTGACATGGCCATCCCCCTCCCCTACCTGGCAGATGATTCCTCACTTTCCCTCTCACTGTCTCTCTCTGTCTCTCTTCACTGAGCACATGCACCCCATGGCAAACACCTTTAAGAATAAAAATTTCCACCATGTTGCTACAAAATCTCATTCTGTATTTTTTTCTTCCAGGATTTTCAGTGCCTGGATTGGCTTTCTAAAATCAGTCTTGTATTTGTTCTCTTGGCCTTTCACAGTTTCAAAGGAAAGAAGGTAACTTGTACTTCCACAGATGAAATAAGAACGATCAAGTTTGTATTCACATCTACACACCCTGGTTCTATTCTTCATAAATTTGGAAATTTGACTTAACTATCTCTGACGGTAGTGCATTTGCATTACAGCATACAGAATCTCTGAGTTTCTGTAAACCTACTGAGTGACCTTTGCAATTTAGCATTGCATCCCTAAATGGTCTATAAGCCATTTTAGCACACACACAAAACTCTCCTTTAAATCTTGCATGTATGTGCTGAGTAGACATTTTATCTACTTAGATCTTTTCCAACAAAAGATCTCCATTTATTTACTCAAATATTTAAATACATACTATGTGCCAAATGGTCTTAAATTGCTGGAAAATATGTCTAGATAGGGACCAGCAGGTGGCATGGTGGTTAAGGCACTGGACTCCCACATGGTCAATCACAGTTTGAGTCTCAGACCTGGCAAGTTGCTTTTTCACTTTCTCTCTGTGTCTCTGTCTCTCTGTCTCTCTATGGGGAGTGCATGTGCTCTATAGCAGATTTTAAAAATAATAATAATAAAGGTAGATAGATAGATAGATAGATAGATGGATGATCGATAGATAGATAAAAATTACAATCATTAGGGCTGGCCCTGTAGCCTGAGGGTTAGGGAGCTGGTTCCCTTGTAACTAACCATACAATTCAGATCCTGGCTCCAGGGGCCTGGAAAACATGGCATGCCCAAAATTTCAACAAGAAATAGAGATGGAAGAGAAGGGATTGCAGTGGGACCACACAGCACTGGGGATGCTTTCTTCCTTCCTCTGGCTGTCTTCCTCTGGTGAGCACACATGCCCTCTGGCAATTTTTTTTTTTTTAATTACAACAGATAGATAATTATAATGGTAGAGATATAAACAGAATGTCATGGGACTCAAGAAAAAAGAACTATCAGGGGTAAGTGGGTGAGTACATTGGGAGCACATTACATCCTAATTCCCTTTCCAGTCAGTGTTAACCACCAGGAGGCATTCTCAGACTCCGAAGGGCAGGTTTAACACCTTAGGACTATCCGTGGACAAATCCCAACTGCCTAGAGAGGCAGAATGGGAACAAAGGATTCACAGACATCTGTGGTCCTTCTGCAACTCCCTGGTGAAAAGAGGTACCAGACTTCCCATTTATATAAAGAAGGGTCCGCTCCTTCATCAATACATGAAGAGAAAGAAGACCCTCTTCTATAGAAGAATTTATAGAAAAATTAAAGTGAGATACATGAGAAAGACAGAAGAAACAGTACCACAAATCTGAATTAACTGGACATATGAATTAGTAATCAATTTTAAGAAGAGCTGGAATTAAAGAAAAGAAAAACAGAAAATAAATTCTCAGTTTTCAAAAATTGACTTGTAAGTCTTCTTCAAAAAGAACTCCTGCTTTAAAGTGGAAAGGGCTCACAAGTTGCATGTAGTGGTTTGAGCCATGCTGTCATGACAGAATAACGTATAGCCATCATTTAAGCATGCTGCTAAAATAGCTTATTACCATTAGAATTATATCATCAAAATCTGTAAATGATAGAAAACAACACAAGACTCGGGACCAGCAGTTGGTGTAATGGCTATGTTGCTGGACTCCCATGTAGTCGACCGTGGTTTGAGTCCCGGACCCAGTGGCTTAAACTCACACCAGGTGTGTGTGTGTGCGTGCCCAAGATCCCAAGAGGAGAATGAAGGAGAAGGGATTGCGGCGTGGCCATCCCCCCTGGGGATGATTTCTCACTTTCTGTCTCGCTCTGTCTTTCTGGCAAGTGCACGTGCCCTATAGCAAAAACCTCTCCAAAAAAAAAAATAAATAAAAAAATAAAAAAGAGAGAGAAAGAAAACAACACAAGACTGTATGCAAGGTTTTTCCTACGATATTGACATTATTTGTCTTCCACACAGACAGCCAACTCTTAGAAGTGATTGTCTGGGGACCAGCAGTTAGCGTAATGGCTATGTCGCTGGACTCCCACGTAGTCGACCACGGTTCGAGTCCCAGACCCGGCGGCTTAAACTCACGCCGGGCGCGTGTGCGTGCGTGCCCAAGATCCCGAGAGGAGAATGGAGGAGAAGAGATTGCGGTGTGGCCATCCCCCCTGGGGGGTGATTTCTCGCTTTCTATCTCTCTGTCTCTCTCTGTCTGTCTGGCGAGTGCACGCGCCCTATAGCAAAAACCTCTCCAAAAAAAATAAATAAATAAAAGAAAGAAAGAAAGAAGTGATTGTCTGATTGGAAGACAGAGCGATATGGTTCCCCTGGAACGAGACTGTTCCTGGGAAAACTTTCCAGTGAACTTCACGGGGTCATTACAGGGAAAGTTTAGAAAGCACTATCAGATCACTTTGGTAGAAAGAATGCTATATGCTTGTTGGTGCTTATAACAGATCAACAGGAGAAAAACAAACAAGTCACTAAGTTAAATTACTGTCAACTTACCTCCATCATCCTCTGTAAGAATGCATATTTTAAAAGGAGACAAGTTATTGGTTTAAAAAATGACTTGCTCTGGCATTTTGCAAGTTACACCAAATAATACAGAAAAAAACTAGGTTATAAACATCCCAGTATTAATTTTAATTCTCATCTTTTACCAGACTAAAGTTTAGGTTACCATTCTTAATTAATGTTCAGTCAACTGTTCCTCTAGTATATATAACCAATAACTGAAATGTTTTTAAATTTTTTAAGTATCCTAAAATTTTAGAATATGATATAAATGTTCTATTTAAAGAGTGAGAAAAAGAGGGCCAGCAGGTGGCACAGGGCTGGACCCCCACTGGCCAATTACAGTTTGAGTCTTGGACCCAGTGACTTGAAACTCACACCAAGTGCATGTGTTGCATGCCCAAAATCCTTAGAGGAGAAGGGAGGATAGGGACTTGTGGCATGGCCATACTCCTTGGGTGGGGGGGGGGACTTCTCACTTTCTGTCTTTTTTGCCTCTCTCTCTCTGTGTCTCTCTAGTGAGCACACATGCCCTATAGGAAAATCTCTCAAAAAAAAAAAAAAAAAGTTGAGAAAAATACAGTAGGTAAGAAAAAACATGAAAATATCACTCTCACCCTAATCAATGATGCAAAACATAAGCTATGACCAACTCTTAAAAAATGTTTCAATGAAGGACCAACAGATGGTGTAATGTTTATCTCGCTGGACTCCCACATAGTTGACCGTGGTTCAAGCCCCTGGACCACAGGACACCAGGTGCATGTGTGTATGCCCAAAATCCTAAAAGGAGAATGACGGTGAAGGGATTGTGGCATGGCCATACTCCCTGGGGGCGGGGAGGGGGATTTCTCTCTTTATCTCTGTCTCTCTGTCTCTCCAGCGAGCACACATACCCTATAACAAAAATCTCTCTTAAAAAAAAAAGTCTCAATGAATGTGATTTACTCTTAATTCTACTATATTTACACCTGGGTGTTTTGAATCAAAAATAACTTCTAACATAAACAGAACATTGTATAGAATGGGATCAACACTTTCAAGTTGTGCCTCTTTTCTTCTAAAAAGTAAAAATGCATACTTTCACTTGCTTCCTTTATTTTCAGGTGTGATCACGTCAGAGCACCTCTTCTCTAATGATCTTGGCTGTAAGGATCAACCTTGGCCCTGGATCAACTGCTCTTGATGAGTAAACCTTAGGATCAACTCAGATTCCTACACAGAACATTTAGTGAGCTCTACCTCTCACTGTTGTTTATTTCGGGAAATATAGCCCACCTAGTAAATACTCAGCAGTACCTCAAAATGACTGGACATTAAAAAAAGATCTTGCAGTGTCATGTGTAGGCCCTGTGCCATGCATTGGTGGAAAGAAGAAAGAAGTAAATACATCCCTCCAGAGACAGGAATAAAAACAAGAGATCAGGTTACCTTTGCAGAACTTCAGGCAGGTGCTGGAATAAAAGCTTTGACACTGTTGGTCATTGTTGGCTTTAAAGGGAATTCATGAAGATGATAATGGCATGAAATAATGATAAAATAATAATAGTAAACTCTTTCACTGAGCCAGCCACTCACTGAATTCTGCTTTCTAATGCTTTACACAAACTCAGAGAACCCTCGAAATAGCCATAAGCAGTAGATACTACACTCATCACCAATTTACAGATGAGGAAACTAAATACAATCGCTAGGAAATTTACCTAAGATTGCAAAACCGGTAAGTGGCCGAGGCTCTTATATTGTGCTCGTATATTGTGCTCTTCCACTACAGGTCCAAATTAAGTTTCTAATGACTATTTTTTCCTCTATGAGCCAATGAGGAAAAAAAAAAAAAAGTCAAAATGCTTAACTCTAACACCTATTCTACCATTTAGGAAAATCTGGTGAGAGAGAGAGATCTGTGAATAGCAATGAAATGATGTTCTTCTGTTTATTTTTCATTTATTCCTAGTCAATCCACTAAGAGAACGTTGGTAATTTATAATATCAAAATGAAGAAAAAACAAGGGACAAAACAAAAGTTTTATTATACAAACATAATTCTTTTTTTTTTTTTTGAGAGGTTTTTTCGCTATAGGGCGCGTGTGCTCGCCAGACAGACAGAGGCAGTGAGACAGAAAGCGAGAAATCACCCCCCAGGGGGGATGGCCATGCCACAATCCCTTCTCCTCCATTCTCCTCTTGGGATCTTGGGCACATACGCACACGCGCCCGGCATGAGTTTTAAGCCACCGGGTCCGGGACGCGAACCGCGGTCGACTATGTGGGAGTCCAGCGACATAGCCATTACGCTAACTGCTGGTCCCACAAACATAATTCTTAATGCTATGTAGCAAATATAAAGTGTTTTCCTAAAGCTGGGCGTGAAGATCATTATCCCAAAGAACTCCTCCAAATAAAGTTCATGTTAATCTCATGCTATCTTCTCAAAAAACAACACAAAAAAACACACTTGTTAGGGAGAGAAAGAGAGACCGTGAGAGAAAAAGTGAGAAATCACTCCTGGGAGCAGGGGTAGGGGCAGGGGATGGCCATGCCGCAATCCCTTCTCCATTCTCCTCCTGGGATTTTGGGCACACATGTACACGTGCTCGGTTGTGATTTCAAATCACCAGGTCTGGGACTCGAACTGTGGTCATCCATGGGAATCCAATACTTTAATGACCACACCACCTGCTGGTCCCAACACAAAAAACTTTAAGACAACAAAAGGAACAAAGCAAGAAAAAAAAATGTTTAAGAAAAAGAAAGATTACAGCTGAATGCTGTTCAATTTTTTTAAGTTACTTTAAAAATGAGATTTAATAAAACTTACATTCTTTTCTCTTCCAGTTATCTCTGAAAGTAAAGAAAAGAATTAAGAAAAACACAAAGAAAGCAGTGAATGAGTAGAAATTCTAACTCAGCAGTCTGAAAACCGGGGCATGAGAGATTTAATAGGCTTCCCAGTGATTTTAACTGGGTTATCTTCAGATTATACTCTAACACATACTTAGAAGAGATATGCAGACTCAGTATCCAGTAAGAACTGCAAAAATACATTCATTATGTTATACACTTTGAGAAGATTCACTGTTTCATAGCCTACCTGTTTCAGCATCCTTGGGCTTGTGTTCTTCATTGAGAGGTTTAGATGGTGACCACGCAGATGGGACTCTCCTGGGAAACTGCCCTTCTGTGTAATCCAGCGAGTGGGTGGGTTGACTAACTGCAGCCCAAGTATAAAGTTGATCTTGCTATATGTAAAAATTTTTTTTAAAAAAAGGTAAGTGCTATTAATTCAATCACAAAAAGCCCTAATTGAAATATTGCAAAATCGTGTCATCAATTTACTATATACAAAACATTAAAACAGTATATTATGCTACTCCCTATAGATTCATAACACATTCCCTTGCAGGCATTTCATGTTTGTAACCATACGAGTCTCAACTTTGTTTTTCCTGTAGTAAAATCTTTCTTTGGGGGCCAGCAGGTGGCATGGTGGTTAAGGTGGCTGGACTCCCACATGGCTGACCATGGTTCAAGTCCTGGACCTGGCAGCTTACTTTCTCACTTTCCTTCTCTCTCTCTGTCTCTCTCTCTCTCTGGTCAACTTCAATAAACTAAAATAAATAAATAATGACAATGAATAAAATTAAATAATTCTTTTTAAAAAATCTTTCTTTGGAGAGAAAGATGATATGCAGGACTACAGGGAATTATAAAACCAGACAATCCATTCAATCTGATAATTCTCTGAACTAGCATCTCCAAATCATTTAATGTCCCTTTAAAAATTGTTTACAACTTGTGGCAAAGTTAAAGGACAGACTGTACTAAGGTGCCATGGAACACCAAAAGGCCAAGGAAACCTATTTATCTTGGATCCAGGTTGGAAACTATTTGGGAGAGAAACCATGAAAAAGTAAATGAACCTGCCAAGAACGAAAGAATTGAAGAGTGATTTTCTGGCAAAGAAAGGCCTTACCAGCTGCAACCCAACAGAAAAGGGACAGAATGAAAAGTTTGGTAACCACACCCAAATCCAGGAGACAAACCAAATCTCACAAAGGAGGCTGTTTTGAGCCATAGAAAATGGCTCATTAGGATTTCAGAATAACAAAATGTTTCAACACTTTAAGATGCAGACACTCGATACATGTATGCCCTACATTCTCTTTATGGCATTTTCTTTTCTCAGGTTTATTTTCCTAAAACCTTTTGATCAAAATCAAACAAAACAAAGAAAAGAATATGGCAGAAGTTAAGTATAAACTAAAACAAAAACCATACTGTAATCACTGAGTTGAGCTATAAGTTAAATAAGTCAAAAAAATGAACAGATATTGCTACTTTTGTAATTTATTTGATAAATTAAGAAATTCATAAAATAATAGTACCAACAGTAAGATACAATGTATAGATCAATTAGCTTAAACTTTATGTTTAGGCCATTGGCACTGAAAGTCCAGATTCCCGAGATCTGCGAGGGCAGCATTTCAGACCTGGCAAAATATACCAGTTATTCCTATCTCTTTCAGTTTTCATATGTTCACCAACATCAAAGGCTTTGCTATTTGGCATACTAAATATCAGAAATAGCTTTTCATCCATGAAATAAATTACTTATTTAATTAGCATAATGAGTTTTAGACATTAACTTTCATTGGAGACACTGGAAAAATTCAATTTAAGTGAATTGAATAAAACATCTGAAGGATAAGACTCAAGCAAGAGATGGTGCCAAGGCATGATACTCTGACAGAGCTATTCCAGCTGCTAGTTTAGGTGGATGTCTCCTTGCCTGTTGCGAATAATTAGACAAAACTCTTCCTCTTTCACATCTTTATCACATAAAAGTTTCTCACAAGGTGTGGTCAGGTACCTACCCAGGTAGCAAGATGGACATGCTCTGACATGTTCTGACTTATGAAGAGGGTTTTTCTGGACTCTTGTCCATACTGATGTATTTAGTAAATGTCTATGTATTTGACAAAATATTATTTGAGGTATACTTTCATTAACACAGTAAGTTCCTAAACTAAATATAAAAAATTTAATTCAAAAGAGATCAAAGATCAAAACATAAGACATAAAACTCTTAGAAGAGAACATAAGGGGAAAGCTTCATTATATTGAATTTGGCTATGACTTTTTAATCATGATGTCAAAAGCACAAGCAACAAAAGCAAAAAAATGATAAATCATCAACATTTAAAACTTTCATTCATAAAAAAAAACAGAGTGAAAAAGCAATCTGTGGAATGGGTGAAAATATTTGCAAATCATAGCCAATAAGGGTATAACATTCAGGCTATATAAAGAACTTCTACAAGGTAACAATCAAAAAACAAATAACCCAATTTAAAAAATGGAACTCAAGTAGACATTATTCCAAAGAAGAAATACAAAGAGCCAACAAACAAATAAAAGATGCTTAATATCACTAATCATTATGGATAAGCAAATTAAAACTATGAGATAATACCTCATGTCATAAGGATAGCTACTATAAAGATCAATAAAAATTTTAAAAAATAGAAAATAAGGGTGAGCAAGAGTACAGAGAAAATAGAACATCTGTGCACTGTTGGTGGTAATAGAAAATAATATAGTTACTATGAACATAGCATGACAGCTCCTCAAAAAATTAAAAACAGAATTACTATATGATCCATCACTTGCATTTCTGGGTGTATGTGCAACAGAATTGAAAGCAAGATTTCAAATAGCTATTTGTACACCTACATTCATAGCAGCACCAGTCACAATAGCCAAAATGTGTAAGCAACCCAAATGTGCATCCACAGATGAATGGATAACCAAAATGCAGTATAAACATACAATAGAATATTATTTAGTTATTAAAGGAAAGGAAATTCTGACACATGCTACGACATGGGTGAATCTTGAGGACATTACACTAAATAAGTCAGTCACAAAAAGACAAATAATCTTTCATTTCACTTATATGTGGTACCTAGAGTAGTCCAATTCATAGAGACAGAAGATAGAATGGTGGCTGCCAGGGACTGAAACAGGAATAATGGAGAGCTGTTATTTAATGGGCATAGAGTTTTACAAGATGAAAAAGTTCTGGAAATTGATTCTATAACAATGTGAATATACTTAACAGTACTAAACTGTACACTTAAATGGTTACAATGGCTATTTTATGTTATGTGTACTTTGCCCTTATTACAAATTTTAAAATAAAATGTTTTAATGGAATTATTTAATTTCTTTTTTTGTTTGTTTGAGTTTTTTTTTTTTTTTTTTTTTTTTTTTTTTTGCTATAAGGTATATAGACTCACCAGAGAAAAGCAGAGGGACAGTGGGAAAGTAAGAAAGCAAGCTGCCAGGTCTGGGACTCAAACCAGGGTCAACAATGTGGGAGTCCAGAGCCTCAACCACCACACCACCTGCTGGTCTCAAATAAGTTTTTAAAATAGTTAAGTCGCCATGGTTGTTGAAGAGTAGCTAGGCTTCCCCCATTAAAGGGTTGTGCATGATTAAATTTATTTAGATTACTTAACGGGTGACATAGATATTGCTGTGGTCCAAGAAAAACACTCAACTATAGCTCCTTATCCACTGTCTTTGTCCCTCATCTTCTCATTAGCAACATCTATTTTAGCTACATTTAGGAACTTAGTTGCTCCACACAGCCCACAAAATCACCCACAAAATAAATTTCAAATCTTTGCAGCCACTGCCCTACACTTTCCGGTATAGCAAAACCAAATGGGCACATCCACAACAGCATGCCTCTACAGGGGACATGCAGAGATCCTCAGCCTTATAAGCTAGTGACTGGTGTTGCACCTCAGCACTTTAAGGTGCCTTGATAACTGTGTAACAACCACCTAAGAATGCTTCACGGAAATAAAGTTTATACCTAGGATGAAAGTTTGGTTACCACCTTTAATATTGTAGATCAACAGTCTTCTAGTACTACTATATAAAACAAAATGCCATTAGTCATTTGTTTGTGTATTAGTTTAGAATCTAAATTACTCTATAAGAAGAACTGTTGCCATTACTGTCAGATGGTCAACTCATCTGTAAGTGGAGATGGGGTGCCCATCTCCGTGGTTTAAATCTGAGTTTGAGTTCCTAACTTCATAAGCAGCTATCAAGGACAAGAAACTCACCTTATAGATAAAGACATACATAGACTAAAAGTGAAGGACTGGAAAAAGATATTCCATGCAAATGGAAATCAAAAAAGGGCTGGAGTTGCCATACTGATTTCAGACAATAGGCTACAAGTCAAAGACTGTAAAAAGATACAAAGAAGGGCACTATACAATAGTAAATGGGGTAATCCAGCTAGAAAACATAACATTTATAAATATCTATGAACCCAACTCGGGAGCACCTAAATAGGTGAAGGAAAAACTGTTGGAGCTAAAAGGAGAGATAGGGAGAAACACTGTAATTGTTGGGGATCTCAACACCACATTACATCCTTTAGATAGATCTTCTAGACAAAAAATAGAGAGATACAGGACCTAAATGATACTATAAATCAAACGGGCTTAATAGATATCCATAGAACTTTCTGCCCTAAATCAACAAAATATACATTTGTCTAACCCCAGTATGGAACCTTTTCAAAGACTGACCATATGTTAGGACACAAATCAAGCCTTTACAGATTCAAATGCATAAAAACTACATCCAGCATCTACTCTGACCATAATGGAATTAAACTCAAGATTAATTTCAAGAAACACCCTCAAAAATACACAAACATGTGGAAAATGAACAACGTACTTCTGAATGACTTCTTCACTACTGAAGAAATTAAGGGTGAAATCAAAAAATTTATGGAAACAAATGATAATGAGTACACAAGTTTCTATAATCTATGGGACACAGCAAAAACAGTCATAAGAAGGAAGTTCAGAGCAATTAGTGAACATAAGAAAAACACGGAAAGGTGGCAAATAGATAACCTAACATCATACCTCAGGGAATTGGAAAAACAACAACAAAACCATAAAAATGCCAGGCTAAAAGAAATAGTAAAGATTCAAGCAGAAATAAATGAAATAGAAAATAAACGAACCATTTACTTGGTTCTTTGAAAAGATTAACAAGATCGACACACCATTGGCTAGACTGATAAAGAAGAAGAAAGAAACCAGATAAATTAAATACATAATGAAACAGGCAACTTTACAACAGACATAATAGAAATACAAAATATCATTAGAGGATACTATGAGCAACTATATGCCAACAAACGATAACTTGGAGGAGATGGACAAATTCCTGGATGCATATAATCTACCAAGACTGAATCAAGAGGACACAGAGAACCTGAATAGACCTATAACAAGCCAGGAAATTGAATCAGTAATAAATAACCTCCCATCAAAGAAAAGCCCAGGTCCAGATGGCTTCACTTCTGAATTCTACAAAATCTTTAAGGAAGAGTTAACCCCTATACTACTCAAATTATTTCTAAAGATTCAAAAGGAAGGAAAGCTTCCAAATTCATTTTATGAAGCCTCCACCATCTTCATCCACAAAACAGATAAGGACATGACAAAAAAGGAAAACTACAGACCAATATCATTGATGAATATAGATGCAAAAATTCTCAACAAGATACTCTCAAATTGTATCCAGCAACATATAGCAAAGATTATTCATCAGGACCAAGTAGGCTTTATCCCAGGGATGCAAGGGTGGTTCAACATATGCAAGACCATAAATGTAATACACCACATTAACAGAAAGATAAAAACCATATGATCATTTCAATTGATACAGAGAAAACATTTGATAAAATACAATATCCTTTTATGATTAAGACCCTCAGTAAGATTGGTATAGAAGGGTCATTTCTCAACACAATAAAAGTCATCTATGAAAAACCTCCAGCTAACATTATACTGAATGGGGAAATGCTAAAAGCATTTCCACTAAAAAACTGGTACTAGGCAAGGCTGCCCACTTTATCCAGTGCTCTTTAATATAGTCCTGGAAGTTTTAGCTAATGCAATCAGAAAAGAGAACAATATCAAAGGCACTCAAATAGGCAAAGAAGAGTTGAAAATATCTTTATTCTCAGATGGCATGATGGTATACTTAGAAGACCCAAAAGTCTCCATGAAAAAACTTACGGAATTAATAAGTGAATACGGTAAAGTGGCAGAAAACAAAATCAACATTCAAAAATCTACAGCATTTCTATATATGAACAAGTTGAACGAAGTAGAGCTGAAGAAAGGAATCCCTTTCACTGTAGCCACAAAATGTATAAGATACTGAGGGATAAACCTAACTAAGGAAGTCAAAGACCTTTATAAAGAAAACTATGAAAATCTTAAAAAAGAAATTGAAAGCGACAAAAAATGTGGAAGGACATCTCATGTTCCTGGATTGGAAGAATTAACATAATCAAAAAGGCAATTCTACCCAAATTAATCTACATATTTAATGCAATTCCAATCAAAATACCAGAGATATTCTTCACAGATCTAGAAAAGACAATCATAGAATTTGTCTGGAATCATAAAAGACCTTGTATTGCCAAAGCAATCCTGTGCAAGAAGAGTGGTGTGGGAGGCTTATCACTCACTGATCCCAAGATATATTATAAAGCTGTGATCATCAAAACAGCACGGTATTGGCACAAAAAGAGACACATGGATCAATGGAATAGAATAGAGACCCCAGAAATAACCCCCAAAGCTTACGGCCAACTGATTTTTGACAAAGGATAGCAGTCACTCCATTGGGAAAAGGAAAACCTCTTTAGTAAATGGTGAGGGAAAAATTGAGTATCCACTTGCAGAAAGATGAAACTGAATCCCTGTCTTTCACCATTAACAAAAGTCACCTCAGAATGGATCAAAGATCTGAACCTAAGATCTCAATCTATAAAACTACTGGTGGAAAATGCTAGGGAACTCTGGGAGACACTGGAGTAGGTAAAGGCTTCTTAAATAAGACTCCCAAAGCATAGGCAATAATTCCTAAAATAGACAAGTGGGATTATATCAGACTAAGAAGTTTCTGCACAGCAAAGGACACAGTAACAAGTGTGAATCAACAACCCCAGAATGGGAGAATATTTTTGTAAAATATGCCTCAGGCAAAGGACTGATAACCAGAATACACAGGAAACTCAAGTGCCTGTGTATTAAAAAGAAAGATTAACTCAATTAAAAGATGGGAAAATGAGCTGAACAAAAACCTCTCTAAGGGAGACATACGAAAAGCCAAAAAGCATACAAGGAAATGCTCAACATCCCTCATCATAAGGGAGATGCAGATTAAAATCACAATGAGTTACCACCTAACTCCTGTCAGAATGGTAAAGATTAAAAATATGAAAAGTGGTAACTTTTGGCGGGGACGTGGTGAAAAGAGAACTCTCCTACATTGTTGGTGGGAATGTAAACTGGTTCATCCACTGTGGAGAATAATATGGAAGTTCCTCGAAGATCTACAAATAGAACTATCATTGGATCCAGCAATCCTACTTCTGGGTATCTACCCAAAGGACAGGGGAATGCTCAGTCGGAAAAGTGCTTGAATATCAATGTTTATTGCAGCTTTATTTACAATCACTAAGACATGGATCCAACCCAAATGCCCACAGATAAATGGATTGAAAAAGTGTGGCACATATACTCTATGGAATATTACGCAGCCATAAAAACCAACAAGACCCTGGAATTTGATAAAAAGTGGTCAGATATGGAGGATCTATTGCTGAGTTAAGTAAACTGGGATATGAAAAAGAAAGACATTGTAGGTATACACTTAAAATATATATATCAACTATCCGCACTTTACGGTAGAGATCAAAATATTGGAGGGCATAAAAGCAGTGAAAATAGTTAGCGATTATAAGACAGTGTGGAACGGGGTGGGATATGAGAAGAGTATGAAAAAGATAACAAGAGACTAAATAGAGAGGCATGACATTAGTGGGATTCAGATATGGTTTATTACCTGTTGATAATGAAGTGTATAGTATCCTCAACTGGACAGGTCTGAGAAGTATTTCATGTTGGGTAAAGTCTTTTTACAAGCAAAATGATAAATAGTGATTGAATGTAAAAAAAAATTGGAATAATAATAATAATAACCTGAAAAAAATGAAAAGTTATTGGATGATGATGATGGGGATTTTAATGTTTCTGTAGTGACTGATATGAACAGTATACCTTCTGGAAAAAGAAATGTGATACACTGTAAAGTTATATGTGATGTAATGCAATATAAACAAGATTATGATAATAAAAAAATAAGAAACTATCAAGGAAATCAGTATGGTGTTAAGATTATCTATATCTCAATGTTTATTGCAGCACTATTCACAACAGTCAAGATATGGAAGCAATCTTTTTTTTTTTGGAGAGGTTTTCGCTATAGGGCGTGTGCACTTGCCAGAAAGACAGAGAGACAGAAAGCGAGGAATCACCCCCCAAGAGGGGATGGCCACACCACAATCCCTTCTCCTCCATTCTCCTCTCAGGGTCTTGGGCACGCACGCACACGCGCCCAGCATGAGTTTAAGCCATCAGGTCCGGGACTCGAACCGCGGTTGACTACATGGGAGTCCAGAGACATAGCCATTATTCTAACTGCTGGTCCCAATATGGAAGCAATCTTTGTGTCCATTAACAGACAAATGGATAATATGGTTTGTACACACACACACACACACACACACACACACACAATGGATTACGATGTAGCCCTTATAAAGAACATAATCTAGTCACTTCAGGCTAAATGGATGAGACTGGATGACATTATGTTAAGTGAAATAAGTCAAGTACCAAAAGAGAAATATTGTGTGTTCTCCATCATATATGAAAATTGGGGAAAAAATTACCTTATAAAAGTAAAGAGATGTAGAATGGTTACTGGATGGTGGAAAGAATAGGGGCAGAAGGATGTTGACTAATGGATACAAAACTGCAGATGGATAGAAGAAGCAATGTCTAGTGTTGTAAAATACAGCATGGAGAATATGATAAACAACTTAATTGTATATAATACTGCAAATAGTTGAAATGATGTACTAATTACTCTGCTTTAACCCTTATACGTTGTATTTAAATACTAAAAAATCACACTGTGGGACCAGCAGTTGGCATAACTATGTTGCTGGATTCCCATGTAGTTAACTGCTGTTCGAGTCCTGGTGGCTTAAACTCACGCCAGGCATGTGTGTGTGTACATGCCCAAGATCCCAAGAGAATGGAGAAGGGATTGTGGCATGGCCATCCCCCCTGGGGGGGGGGGTGATTTCTCACTCTTTGTCTCTGTCTCTCTCTGTCTTTCTGGCAAAAGTACACACCCTATAGCAAAAACCTCTCCAAAAAAAATCACATTGTAACAACTTTGTTAATAAAATTATTAATAACAAAATACTATTTTACTCAAAAAATGCAGCAGCAGCTATTAACACTCCCCAGTCCAACTGTCCATCATAGCCAATGGACTCATATTTAAGTGGCAAAATAACTGTATCCCAGACACTCCAGGAAGTAAAATTTCCCACCAAATATCAAAAGTTTGCATGAAGAGAAAAAAAAAAATTTTAAATCACCACAAAGTATGGAATGCACTGGTTTCTTTTACATAAAATCTACCCCTACATTGTATAGATAAAAACTATCCTGGGCTTGCAGACAGCTCTATGCCATGTGACACTGACCCAAAAATAAATTGTTTCAACTTAACTATCTTTAGATATAACCTATAAGAGACAAAAATGTCAAGTCCACTGAACAAAACTACTGAAAATGGCCGTCCCACACAGTGTTTTCTCTAGGAGAGCTCTAAAGATATATTTATTTCTGATCTCAGAATTTCAAAAGCTCTACCTGAAAAATTAAATAGTTGGATGGTTTTTTGAGTATTTTTTTAATCTTACAGACACCGTGAATTGTTTTGATCAGATTTACTTTTCATTTTGTCTGTTAGAAATTTGAAAGTATGTGGCCCACCTGCCACATGTGTGGGGTTCCAGAATATATATTTTTGATTAGTCTCATTCCTGGATCCATTTTATGATCCACTTGAGTTTCCTTTGGAGTTTTTTGTTTGCTAGTTTGTTTGTTTTTAACAAAGTATTGCTAAATTGCCCAGATCAGTCTTCAGTTCACAATCCTTCTGCCTCAGCCTCCAGAGTTGCTGGGATTACAGGTACATGCCTACATGGCTCACCTTTAAATTGATCCAAAAATCTAACTCGTATCCCATGTGGTCCCAGTCTGTGGAATACAGTATGTTAGCAGCTTACATTGCAACAACTGGGCCTGGTTTTGAGTTTTGTTTTGATTTATAGTCTTTTCTTCTTTATTCCTTTTATTGGTAGTCCATTTCTTCTCATACCTCTTCTTACTAATCTTTGAAAATACTTTTGGAATTAAGTGGCAATAAATATATTATTACTATTAGTGATGGAAAGTTCTCTTATGTATCTTTTTTAATTATTTATAAGATAAATGGCTGGATTAGGTTCTAGGATCTCTGTGCACCCACTAATGTCCGTGTCTCCCTTGCCTGAATGCTCTCCCTCTAAAGGCTATCATAGCACCACAAAGCTTCATTTGTGCAATCATTTGTTCATCAAATGCTGTCAGAATATCTATTCTGTGTCAAGTACAGGGCCATGAGCAGAGGAAAAAGCAAAGTTAGACTTGGTGGCTGCCCATCAGATCTATGCTTAGAGCAGCTAGACATCTAAACCAAGAATTATAGTACAGCATGGGAAGCAGAATCTTTCAAGGAACAAGGAAATGGATACCATGCCAAGAAAGATTAAAATGAAGCTTATAATTATTACACAAAAGCCATAGATATGTGCCCTAAAAATACTAGCTATTACGGTAATCGAGCAGCCATGTCGATGATGCTTGGAAGGTTCTGGGAAGCTCTTGGAGTTGCACAGCAGTCAGTGAGGTTGGATGACAGTTTTGTCTGGGGACATCTACGAGAGGGCAAGTGCCACCTCTCTCTAGGGAATGCCATGGCAGCATGTCAAAGTTTCCAGAGAGCCCTAGAACTGGATCACAAAAGTGCCCAGGCACAACAGGAGTTCAAGAATGCTAATGCAGTCATGGAATATGAGGAAATAGCAGAAATGGATTCTGAAAAGCGGGATTTTCGGAAGGTTGTTTTCTGCATGGACCATTCTCTGGAATTTGCTCCTGCTTGCCATGGCTTCAAAATCCTCGAAGCAGAATGTTTAGCAAGGCTGGCTTGCTATCCAGAAGCACAGTCTATATACCCAGCTGACTCTTTCACTGGAATGAATTTAGAGAAGGCTAAAGTCAAGGACTCTGTAAAGCCTATAAATCACTGAATTAGTAAAGCCTTCTCTTTTAAATATCTCTTTCCAATTTTGTTTTGTTTTTGCTTTTTTTGAGGACTTATTTCTTTATGCACAGTATAGTACTATGGTCTTACGAGAAGGACAGTGAGTGAGTAAAAACTTCCCTTTTGGGACCAGCAGTTAGCGTAATGGCTATGTCGCTGGACTCCCACGTAGTCGACCATGGTTCGAGTCCCGGACCCGGTGGCTTAAACTCACGCCGGGCGCATGTGCATGCGTGCCCAAGATCCCAAGAGGAGAATGGAGGAGAAGGGATTGCGGAGTGGCCATCCCCCCCTGGGGGGGTGATTTCTCACTTTCTATCTCTCTGTCTCTCTCTGTCTGTCTGGTGAGCACACGCGCCCTATAGCAAAAACCTCTCCAAAAAAAAAAAAAAAAAACTTCCCTTTTCTGTCTCTTCCTAAGAGCTATTGTTATGTACTATTTTATCTATTTCTAACTGGACCAATGATTGATATCACAAATCTTCTCAGATTATAAACTCTTATCTCTAACAATCCTCTACATGGAAATCACAAATTTTTCTTTCATTGGCTATGCTAAGATTATCTTTGTTGGGACCACCATGTTGAAGCCATGGCATAATGGTTACATCGCTGGACTTTCATATAGTCAATAACACTGCTCGTCCCAGACATAGCATCTTTTTTTTTTTTGAGAGGTTTTTCACTATAGGGCGCGTGCGCTCGCCAGACAGACAGAGAGAGACATAGAGACAGAAAGCGAGAAATCACCCCCCAGGGGGGATGGTCACGCCGCAATCCCTTCTCCTCCGTTCTCCTCTCGGGATCTTGGGCACGCACGCACACGCGCCCGGCGTGAGATGTAAGCCACCAGGTCCGAGACGCGAACCGCGGTCGACTACGTGGGAGTCCAGCGACATAGCCATTACGCTAACTGCTGGTTCCCCCAGACATAGCATCTTAAAATGCAAAATTATTTGTTGATGATAACATATATGATTAAGCCACCATACAGTGCATTCTGGATGGGAAATCGCATTTGTATGCTCTGAGGATGTCAGTGAATGAATGTAAAATAAATAAATTTTTAAAAAAAACCTCATGTGGGCATGTGTGCATATGTGTATGCCCAAAATCCTGAGAAGAGAATGGAGGAGAAGGGATTATAGCATGCCATCTCCCCATGGGGTAATTTCTCACTTTCTGTCTATTTCTTTTTCTCTCTCTAGCAAGTGCACACACCCTATGGCAAAAATCGCTCAAAAAAAAAAAGAAAAAGATTATCTTTATTTTCAGAAATCCATCCTCATTAGTTCATGAGAACTCTTGTTGATTTTTAATCATTTTGTTTTTCTTTAGAACTCTATTTCATAGTAAAGAACATCATTGGCAATGTACTATATACTTCAAAAATAATCAGTAATTTTGAAGGGAACCAGCAGTTAGCGTAATGGCTATGTCGCTGGACTCCCATGTAGTCGACCGCAGTTCGCGTCCCGGACCCGGTGGCTTAAAACTCACACCGGGCACGTGTGCATGCGTGCCCAAGATCCTGAGATGAGAATGGAGAATGGAGGAGAAGGGATTGCGGCGTGACCATCCCCCCTGGGGGGTGATTTCTCGCTTTCTGTCTCTATGTCTCTCTCTGTCGGTTTGGCGAGCGCACGCGCCCTATAGCGAAAAACCTCTCCAAAAAAATAAAAATAAAAAAATAATCAGTAATTATGAAGTTCACAACATAATGTAATGGTTAATGTTGAAGGTGATGAATATGTTTATTTCCCCAATGTGTTCATTATACACTATGGATATATTTTTGAAACCTATACTGTACCCTACAAAGAAGTATAATTATAATATGTAAATCACAAATTACAATAAATATTTTTTAAAAAAGAAATGCTTAATGGAATATTATAACTGGAAATGAAAATTTATCATCATGAAAGTATACAAAAGTATTAATCTCACTGATAGATGTAAACACATTATCAAATTCAGAATATTGTATTATTATAATGGTTATATGCAATATAGTGTTTCAAGTGTCTAGTATGAAGATTAAAAATCAAAATGGTCAACAGTAAAAACAGCTATAACAAGTCTTTAAGGAATAAAACATATAATATGAAAAGACATAAATTAAGGCAAGAAAAATGTAAATTGTGGGGAAAGAGAATAAGTCTAGAGTATTTGTATGTGGCCAAAATTAAACTGTTATCAAATTAAGGTAGTCTATTATAAGCTCCTTTTTTTAAAATGTAAGCTCCATAGAAACAATAAAGAAAAAATTATAGCATGTATACAAATGAGAAAAAGTGAGAAATCAAACCTTATTGCTACAGACTATCAAACCACAAAGGTAAACAATAACAAAGACAAAAATAACAAAGGATATACAAACACAACCAGAAAATAACTAACAAAATGCCAAGATAAATTCTTACCTATCAACAATAGCCTTCAATATAAATGGATTAAATTCACCAAATAAAAGATATAAAGCGGTGAGACCAGCAGTTGGACACACTGGACACGTGTGTACATACCCAAAATCTTGAAAGGAAGGAGAAATGGAGAGGGGATTAGGGCATGACCATTCCTTGTGGGGTGACTATAACTGTATATTTCAAAATAGCTGGAAAAGAGGGTTTTGGATGTTCTGACCACAAATGATAAGTGCTTGAAATGAAGAATATACTAAATATTCTAATTTCATCATTACACAATGTATATATAAATGGATCAAAACATCACACTTACAAATATATACCATTATTATGTGTCAATTAAAAATTTTCTTAAAAGAATTTAAAAACTGATTCTTTTGAAACAACAATTCTGCTTATAGAAGTGTTTCCTAAAGGGAAAATAGACCAGCAATATGCAAAAATATTCATATGCTATAATATACTTATTCTAATGTTACTTATATTTTAAAAAAGAAAAAAAAGGTTGAATTTCCAAAAATAGCAGTATGAATAAAAAAGTATAGTATGTACGTAATATGGGGTAACCAAGAGCCATTAAATTCACATCTCATTAAATGCCATGCAAAATTTGTTCACCATATGTTGCCACATGGAAGTGGCTGGCAGTGAATTGCACATTGTAAAAATAATATATGAGGTAATGTCAGAAAAACTAACATTTCCTCCAGAGAACAGGAAATGTAAAATAGACATTACATATACAACATTGTATATAATAAATACTTGAAGACAGATAGATAGAGAGATAAATAGATAGATGAAAGGGAGGGAAGGAGGAAGGAAAAGAAAGGCAAGAAAAGAAAAGAAAAAAAAGAAAGAAAAGGAATCTACTTAAAGGCAAGAGGAAGGAAAGTATTGAATTAAGAAAGAATTAGCAAACCACAATCCAGGGGAGGACAGTAGGTCTTAGGTCACGACTAGTGGAAGCTGGCTACTGGGGCACCTTTTCTCCCCTTCAGGGTTCCTGTGAGAGTCCGAGGGGACTTTAAAAGAACTGGAAAACCATGATCTCTAAGGGGATTAGCTCTAGTGACAGCCCTTACTTTGATTAGGATCCAAAATCCTAAAACTACACATAGATAGATTGAATGTTTTTCTGGTTTGAAATTCAGTTTTAAATCATCCAAATAAATTCCTGAACACACTTAAAGGTGATCCTAAAATGTTAGTGCCCCAGGTTCCAGGCAAAAGCACACATATATCCGATCTAGAAAAAAATTATATCTACCTAGGCATATGCACAGAACAAAATTAAAAAGAACTGAAAACATGGAGACATAAATTAAAAAGAAATGAAAATAAGTAGAAAATAGAGGCCCCAGATTACTATTGGATGCATATTTTTAAATACTATATTTGGTCTCTTCAAGAAAATTTAAAAACAAAATTGAAGTCTGTCCCCATAGTGCAGCTGTTAAGGGAGCTGGCTTCTGCATGGCTGACAATAGTTTGGATCCTGGCCTCAGTGATCTGAAAAACACTAGACACATAAGTGTGTGTGCCCAAAATTCTGATAGTGAGGAGGAATAGAGAAGGGATTATGGCGTGACCATTCCCATTGAGGGGTGCTTTCTCTGTCTCTCTCTCTTGGCAAGCACATCTGCCCTCTAGGCATAAAAAAGAAAGAAAGAAAGAAAGAAAGAAAGAAAGAAAGAAAGAAAGAAAGAAAGAAAGAAAGAAAGAAAGAAAGAAGAGAAAGAGAAAGAGAAAGAGAAAGAGAAAGAGAAAGAGAAAGAGAAAGAGAAAGAGAAAGAGAAAGAGAAAGAGAAAGAGAAAGAGGAACCAGCAGATGGCATAATGGTTATGTCACTGGACTCCCATGCAGTCAGGCACGGCTTGAGTCCCAGACCTGCCAACTGAAAACTCGTACCGAGTGTGAGGGGCCAGTACATGGTGTAGTGATTGGAGCACTGGACTCCCATGTGGCTGACTGCAGTTCAAGTCCTGGACCTGGCAGCTTGAAACTCATTCCAGGCACATGTGCATCCAGGATGTGGAATGGCCATCCCCCTTTAGGGAGTGATTTCTCTCTTTCTCTCTGGCTGGTAAGCACATATACCCTATAGCAAAAATTGCTAAAAAAAATTTTTTTAAATTTATACTGGGCATGTGTGCATGCCCAAAATCCCAGGAGGAGATTAGAGGAGAGGGGATTGCGGCATAGCCCTGCCCCCAGGGAGTGATGTCTCTCTGTCTCTATCTCTCTCCAGCAAGCACATGCATGTCATAGCAAAAATCCCTCTCAAATAAAAAAGAGAAAATTCCAATAGAAAACTGGAGTCAATTATAAAAGTTGAGAAATTCTAGAATTGATAAGTAACAAAAATTAAAACTTCAATAAATGTAATGATAAATTAGAAGCAGCTGAATAAAAAATTAGTACATTCAAAGAGAGATCAAAAGGAGCTATCTAGAATTGGGACCAGCAGATGATGTAATGGTTACATCACTGGACTCCCACATAATCGACCGTGGTTTAAGTCCTGGACCCTGTGGCTTAAAATTCATGCCACATGTGTGTGCATGCCTGCCAAAAAAATCCCAAGAAGAGAATGGAGAAGACAGGATTGTAGCATGGCCATCCTCCCTGGATAGTGATTTCTTGCTTTCTTGATGTCTATCTCTCTCTGGCAAGCACACATGCCCTATACAAAAATCTCTCTTAAATAAAAAAAGAAAAATTTAATCAACTACCTAGAATAAATTATAAAGATTCAAAATGAAGGGAAATGCTACAGAAGAAAATAAGATACCTTAAGAATACAGTATAAAAAAGTTTAGGGACCAGCAGTTAGCGTAATGGCTATGTCGCTGGACTCCCACGTAGTCGACCGCGGTTCGAGTCCCGGACCCGGTGGCTTAAACTCACGCCGGGCGCGTGTGCGTGCGTGCCCAAGATCCCGAGAGGAGAATGGAGGAGAAGGGATTGCAGCGTGGCCATCCCCCCTGGGGGGTGATTTCCTGCTTTCTATCTCTCTGTCTCTCTCTGTCTGTCTGGCGAGCGCACGCGCCCTATAGCAAAAACCTCTCCCAAAAAAAGAAAAAGAAAAAAATAATAATAATAAAAATAAAAAAGTTTATATAACTTGAGAAAGAAAGGATAACAAGAGTAATACAGAAATATCATTTGAAGAAAAATTATGGCTAAAAATGTAAAATAAGAGGCATTAAGCCACTGATTTCAAACCCCTCTAGAGTCCACAGTAAAAATAAAGAAAACCACGCATAAGAGTGCATGCTAAAATTGCTGAAAAGTTTAAAATAATATCTTTTAAATAGATTACCTTGAAAAAGGCAAGAAAATAGGGAACCAGCAGTTAGTGTAATGGCTATGTCACTGGACTCCCACGTAGTCGACCGCGGTTCGCATCCCAGACCCGGTGGCTTAAAACATGCCGGGCGCGTGTGCGTGAGTGCCCAAGATCCCGAGAGGAGAATGGAGGAGAAGGGATTGCGGCGTGGCCATCTCCCCTGGGGGGTGATTTCTCGCTTTCTGTCTCTATGTCTCTCTCTGTCTGTCTGGCGAGCGCACGCGCCCTATAGCGAAAACCTCTCCAAAAAAAAGGCAAGAAAATAGATTACTTTTGGTAAGAAGTCAGTGCTGTTAAAAGCCAGAAGTTAGTGAAATGATCTCTTTTTTTCAATTTAATTATTTCTTCCATGATATAAAGACAGACATCCCCAACAGGGTCTTTGTACCACAGTCACCCCCTAGCCTTAACTAGCCAGGCTCATAGACATGCGCACGTGACCGGCGTGCACTGGAGACCTCAGGATGCCAACCTGGAACCGCCCCAACACTGTGATGTGGGACCGCTGCATCATCACGGCAGACCCTGGAATAATCTTTTTAAATGTGGAAACTGTCCAATACAACTCCACACCCTGTCAAAATATTTTTCAAGAACGAAAAATAAAAGAATCCTATTCTGAAGGAAAAAACACGAAAGAATGTGTTTTTTAATGTGTAGACCCACATTAAAGAAATACAAAACGACACTCTTCAAGCAGAAAGAAAATAATCCCAAATAGACACCTGGAAATGCAAAAATGAAAAGGAAGAGCAAAGAAAAAGATCAAGTAAATACTGACCATATAAACAATATTAATGTCTTGTAAAGACAGAGAATTAGAAGAACAACATGTATTTGGAAATGGAACTTATAAAGAATTGTACGCTTGCCTAATCTCTCTGAAATAGGGGACAATATCAAATAAAGTAAAAATGTATTTGATTTTAAAAGATAATCACTAAAAGAACAGTGAAGTACATACTTTTTGAACTATCAGAAGAAAAAATTAAGCAATCAAAAATATTTGATAAACCTAAAGGGTACAAAAGAAAAAGAAATACAGAACAGATGAGATCAATAGAAAATACATAATAAAATGGTATTTTAAATCTAAGTATTTAAACAATTGGATTAAATATAAATGCATTTAGTAATACTTCATTTAAAATAAATAAGGATCAGTTGGGTGGTGTGGTAGATAAGGCAACTGGATCCTACATGATCAGCTTCACAGTTCAAATCCCAGACCCTGCAGCTTGAAAAACACACAGGATGCATGTGTGTGATGCCCAAAATCCTAAGGGGGGACTGGAAAAAGGACTGTGGCATGCTCATTGGCCCTGGAGGGGCAGGGGTTGCTTTCCCACTTTCTCTCTTTGCCTATCTCTCTTTGGTGAACACACGTGCTCTATAGCAAATTTTCAAAAATAAATTTTAAAACATTAAACTGTCAGACTAGATAAAAAATAAACTCTAAACTTCTGTCCTTTATAAGAGACCCAACTAAAAATCAAGGATTTACAAAAGACTAGGATTACTAGAAAGGAAAAAGATGTAACATGTAAATGTGAAACTGAAGTAAATAATTATATTAATTACAAATAAAGCTTTAAAGAAAAAAATCTTGAGAAATAAAATGAAAGACTTAGACTGATAAAAATTTAATTTATAATGAAAATATCTATATAGTCCAGAGCTGGCCAAGGCTAGGAATGTGGACTGCAGCATGAGGACTCTGCTGGGATTCTCTCTCTCTCTCTCTCTCTCTCTCTCTCTCTCTGTTTCTATTTCTCTCATTCATGGAGGAGATACATAAATAAAAAAACACTAGAGGGACCAGCAGATGGCGTAATGACTATGTCACTGGACTCCCATGTAGCTGACCGTGGTTCAAGTCCTGGACCCAGTGGCTTAAACTCAAACTGGGTGTGTGTGCATATGTGCCCACGATCCCAAGAGAATGGAGGAGAAGGGATTGCAGTATGACCATTCCCCCAGGGGGTGATCTCTCTCTTTCTGTCTCTCTGTCTTTCTAGCGAGCACCCACGCCATATAGCAAAAACCTCTT
This sequence comes from Tupaia tana, assembly GCA_026018925.1. Classification (NCBI taxonomy): domain Eukaryota; kingdom Metazoa; phylum Chordata; class Mammalia; order Scandentia; family Tupaiidae; genus Tupaia; species Tupaia tana. Next base: position 124,632,834 of record JAKSZU010000007.1, on the reverse strand, counting down.
CAAAGAAAATAAAATACTAAAGAATGTTTCTTTAATGTGTGGGCCCACATTAAAGTAAATACAAAAAGATAGTATTCAAGCAGAAAAAAATAATAATCTCAAATATAGAGGCCTGGAAATGCAGGAAAGAAAACAAAAGATTTAAAAAAAAAAGATAAAAGGCCAAAAAATCAGTAAGTTACATATGCATTCATGAATGTTGGAGGGGTGGGGGAGCAGGGATAGTAATTTAGTCTAAAGATGAGAGAAAGAAGGAAATAGAAACAAATATCCACCATGTCTGTATTCAGAATAGCCCACATTTAAGGCCCCAAAATGTTAATGAAATATTTTGTGTTTTATTAATTTATTGTCACATAACTCAGACATAAATGGTAAACAGCTTGTCTACACAAAAACAGGAATAAATTTCTTTTTTTTTTTCTGGCCTCATTCTATTTAGTTAAAAGTCCTCACTACACTGCTTCTCAGGGGCATCCTTGTCATTAATCAACTCTGTAGCTGAATGGCTGTTCCATGGCTCTATTCTATGCCATGTGTGTCTGTGTATTTTTGATAAATATTAGAATGCTAACTGTTGCAGTGTAATAAAACTTGATATCTATAATTGTAACTCTTTCCACTTTAATTTTTAAAAGATTTTCTTATTCAAGGCCCTTCTAATGTAAGTTTCACAGCCAGTTTGTCAGATCCCACTAATATACACACACTTGGGGTGCTGATTAGAATTGAATTGAATCTCAGTATGAACAGAAATAAAATAACTGAGACTTCAAATCCTAAATGTGATAAATCTGTCCCTGTACTTATCTCATTTCTCTGATTTAAATTTGATAGATTTTTGCATAGAGGCTTTTGCACATTTTTATTCAGTGTCTTCTGAGATATTTAATCTTTTAAGTTATTATTTCTTAAGAATTATTTAAATTTACTATTATTAAATTTGCTATAGGCCATATGCATTCACCAGAGACAGACAGAGAGAGAGAGAAAGAAAGTGAGAGAGCAAGCTGCAAGGTCTGGGACACGAACCATGGTCAGCCATGTGCGAGTCCAGTGCCTTAAGCACCATGCCACTTGTTGGCCCCTTAAGTATTAGTTTTTAAAGTATCTTAAAAATTTTATGGTTGTTGATAGAAAAGTGAAATTGATTTTTGTATATTGACTTCTGTATCTAGTAACCATATAAAATGTATTATTTCTAATAATTTATCAATTTATTTGAATTTTATGTATACGATTATGTCACCATCAATAATGGAGATATTATTTCTTCTCTAATTTCATTTTTTCTACCTTCTAGACTATATAAGAACAACTGTTAAATAGAAGACAAAGTAGTAGTAGTGGCATTGTTTGTCATTCCCAAACTTGAAAGATTAAGCTTTCAGTATTTCATGATACAATAATGTTTGCCATAGGATTTTTGTAAAAATTTTTTTTTTTAGGTTTTTTCCATAGGTCACCTGCACTCACTAGAGAGAGAAAGAAAAAAGTGAGAAATCACCACCAGGAAGGACGGCCATGCCACAATCTCTTCTCCTCCATTTTCCTCTTAGAATTTTGGGCATGCATGCACACGCACTCTGCATGATTTTCAAGCCACTGAATACAGGGTTTGAACCACAGTCAACTATGGGAGCCCAACGCCTTAACCACCACACCACCTGTTGGCCCCTGCAATTGCTCTTTATCAGATTAAGCAAGTCCTTATATTCACAGTTTCCTAAGAGTGTCGGTCATGAATGGATGACACCCTTTATCAAATGCTTTTTTGATTATCTCTATTAAGAATCATCATATACCTTCTCTTTTGTATTCCATTAATATTGAAAATTACATGAATATAATCTTAAATAGTAAACCTACCTTGATTTTCCTGAAATCAGTCCAACTTTGTTGTGATATATCATTTGACTGATTTACAAATGGTCATTCAGCCTTGCATTCTTTTTATACATTACCAAATTAAATTTCACTAAAGAGTGTTCTACTTATATTCATCAGGGAGACTATTTATAGTTTTTCAATGAATGTATCTGATTCTGGTATTAGGGAAATTTTCACCTCATAAAATCAGTTGGACAATGATTATTCCTCCTCTGTTTTCCAAAAGAGCTATATACAACTGTTTTTGTGTTTGTCAGTTTTTTAGTATTTGGTAGAATTCGCCATTGAAGTTATCTGGGCGAAGTTATCTGGGCAAAATTTTCAGTTTGTTAACAATCTTGTTTTATTGATGACAAAAAAAAAAAATTTAAGTCAGGAGGACAAAGACTAAAAGAGAATGTGTGTATAAGTATATACACTTGTAGTAAATAATTCTTATGCCTCAAAAGGGCTTGGACATTTTTTAAGAGTTCAAGAGAGAGCATAAACATCAATACTGCCATGATTCGGGCTTTTATCATTTTCAAACCCTCTCAGTGAATGTGCATTATTTATAACTAGGATTGGAAGCAATAGAGGGGAGTAAAGACAATACACAAATACAGTAAGATCTCACACTCTGGAGCCTGTAATGATGAAGATGGAATTTCCGACATGGCTCCAAGTTTGGAATGATGTCCACTTCACTATGAAGATCCTATTAGTTTAATTCACTAGCTTTCCACTTCATACACTGTCAGAATACCTGACTTTTACCTGGGCAAGGAATACTATTTTGAACTCCATAACTAAATAAGAGAAATGTGATAGTTCAAGTTTGCTGAAAGTAGGCAGTTACTATCCAATGAGAAGCCAAAGGAGTTAGGGATAAGAGCAGGGAAAAAATAAAATGTGAACCTGAAAAAAAGCAAAGACTCTCACAAATTACTACAGATCACCTAGAAGACACTAACATAATATCTTTTATGTCTAATGAGGCTAAAGCAATTCACTTTAAATCCCAGTGTATCAGATGGAACAAAGATATAAATAAAATAGAAAACCACATCAGGACCAGCAGATGGCATAATGTTCATATCACTGTACTGCCATGTAGTCAACCATGGTTTGAGTCCTAGACCTGGCAGCTTAAAACTCACACCAGCCATGTGTGCGTGCGAGTCCAAGATCCCAAGAGGAGAATGAAGGAGAAGGAATCGTGGTGTGGCTTTCTGTCTCTCTATCTCCCTCTGTTTCTCTGGTGGGCACACACGTACTATAGGGGAAAAAAAAAAAAAAAAAAAAAAAAACTCTAAAAGAAAGAAAACCACTTAAGAAGGCAGTTTTTAAAATTTTGTATTAGTTGGACACACAGGCTAAGTTTTCAAAATTTCCTGTGAGTCTCGGACTTCATGGTATCACAAGAATATTCTACCATGAACTACATATTGCAAATAACATAAAATCCCCAAAATAAAGGAAAGGAAACAAAGCAGTCAGGTTGAAAGGGAAACCATTTTTATAATGACTTTTCTCAAATCTGTTTGTTGACTCCAGATTGGAAAAGTGTGTATAAATGTTATGCAGTATTTGAGCTACTTTCACAGCAGCTAAAGATAGGGAACCGGGAAGGGAACCAGCAGGTGGCGTGGTGGTTAAGGCACTGGACACTCCCACATGGCCAACCATGGTTCGAGTCCCGGACCTGGTGGCTTGCTTTCTCACCTTCCCCTCTCTCTCTTTGTGTCTCTCTTGGTCAAATTTAAAATAAATAAATAAATAAGTGAGTGGATAAATAAATAATTTTTTAAAAAAAAGATAGGGAACTGAGAATAGAGTACCTCCTGCTTCTGATTTGTAGATAGGCAGACAGACAGACCAACAACACAGATACATACATATGTATACATACATATATTTGTGTAGGATGGAATGGATCTATGACTACTATTAATCCAAATACTTGAGAAGTCACAGGAAAGAAAATATGACAGAAGTTCTCTTCTCCAGCACGACCACTGCAAAGTTTCGACGGGAAAGTGGGGGTATTCAACAAGAGAGGAGTAAGAATGGGGGGCTGCTCAGTGGTACAACAGTATAGCACAATACTCAGAGGTTGACCCACATGGGAAAGGTCTGGATTCGATCCTCAGATGTCCCTGAGTGTGCCAGCACACTGTTCCCTGTTTCCCATGATCTGGGGCAGCTGAGGATAGGGAGGAATCACAGCAGTGCTTTCTCTCTCTCTCTCTCTCTCTCTCTCTCTCTCTCTCTCTCTCTCCCCCTTCTCTCTCTTGCTCATGGAAAAAAATAAATATACCTATATATATATTTTAACAAGATACCAAAAATTAGTAATAAATACAACATTAAAGATGCAAATGTAGGATTAAGTAGCTCAATTTTTTAAGAGATATTACATCTTAACTGAAATACTTAGATTAACACTATTCAGCCTACAATTTTATCAACTAGAGACTTAAAACAATGTTGGACAAAATAGAGGACACATTAGGATTTCAGAAGAGAATTCATTATTAATCACTCAGGACCGGTAGACTGGGTCAATAATGCGCTAAGAGGGACTGAGTAGCACCTTGGGAGGGCGTCTTAATAGGTGGATCACACGGGAGCATAAGGGAAGGAGGTGCAGTCACGTGAATTTTTTAAAGGGTTTGACCTATATATAGAAATTCATTTCCATTCAACTTGATATCTGAATTGTTGGTTGACCTTGAAAGAAGAAAAAAAAAAAATCATTCAAGTCCAAATGTCTCTTTCCTAACCATACATTAGGGAGGAAACACATCTAACCAACCCTGTGGCATCGATAAGAATAAATTATATAACATCAATAATGCTCTGAACTTTATCCAGGGAGGTCAGTTGACTCATTCAAGGTCATAGCAAATCCAGAAAAAGCAAACAAGATTTTCCTACAGCAAGTAAGTATATAATTCCTGTAATTCACAGACTGTATATATTCTGAGGCCTGGAAAAATGATGTTTTATTAAAAATCCAAGCTAAATTTAACTTCACACTCTGGCTAGATTAAATATTTAGCACATCCTCTAGCGTTATCTAGCTGAAAAAAAAAAAAAAGACAGAGGTAGCATTTCATGACAATTAGGGAATACTTTAAAAGTTAAAAAATATATATATAAACTAATTTCTCCCCTTCTTAAACAAACAATCCTCCCTAAACCTTAATTTTCCCACTAAATAGAGATATTATGAGATACTATTTTGCAAGTCATGCATGGTGCCTCAATATCTGGTAAGCGTTTAGTAAATATTACCCACTACAGTTATTAATAATAGTTAAGATTTAACCATTTATTATAACCTTTAGATAGCCTAGACATGAAGGAGGTTTTTCTACTATAATACTTCTGAAAACAGTGAAAAAAATTATAATAAAGGCAAGTATTTCTCCCAATGATTGACATTTCAAGGAAAACATGACACTCATATAACAATGACTAAGAAAGTACCATTTCGATGAAGCCACATACACCTGCAAGTTTCTTACTACCACACACATGCTTCATTTCTCAAGAGTAATAAACTGTAAGCAACTACTTTATGCAGATAAACTGGGACATGCTATGGTTGACATCACAAACATTTCAACAGCTTCGAAGATGGCTTATAAAGTATTAGCACAGCATTGTATAGGAGACAATAAATCTTATTAAATAATGGAAGCTGTTTGGTAGATCTATTGTTTTATAAAGTAGATAGTTAAATGCCTTTAACACCAGAAAAAAGTTTTCTTTACTTTCTTTTTTTTAGATTTCAGGAAAGAGTAAATAAATTTAAAATTGAATGATTCTTTTGTTCAACCACTTTAAAGTTTCCAAAAGCGAAATAACAAAGTAAATCTTTTTGCTTGTTTCTAGATCTCATTTTGCTTTTTTCTTCTCAACTTTCCTGTGTATTATTATTCAGGCAATTAACAATGGAGTCTATTCATCTAACATAAATCTCACTTCCTCAGCAGTTCCTACTAACCTGCAGATGTTCAAATTCCATCTTCTTGGTCAAAACACACTTTCTCTTTTCTGAAAACACATCCTGACAGCTGTTTTCTACTTTGCATAAGGTCCTCTCACCACAAAAGTAAATTTCTTCTCTTACCATCCCAGGGTCAATCAAGATCCTCAGTCTATCAGCTCCAGTCTCTTCTAATTCAGCTGTTAGAAATATTTGGGGGGGAGGGGCACCAGCTCTGGTGGTTAGGGAGCAGGATCCCACGTGGCTGACCACAACTCAAGTCCAAAACCCTGCAACTTGAAGGACACACAGGGCACATGTGCCTGTGGGTCCAAGATCCCAACAGGATGGACAGAAAGGTGAAAGAGAAGGAATTGTAGCGCGGCCATGTGCCATTGCGGGTACTTACTCCTCTTCTTCTGTCCTGGCAGAAAAGAAAAAAAGAAGAGAGAGAGAAAGAAAGAGAGAGAGGGAGAGAGAATGTCCTCCTATGAGGCACGCTCACAAGACCTGCTATCACTGCCACACACCCCATTACCGGACCCAGGGTCCTGAGTCAGCACTGCTGCCCCAGCACTTCCTTTGGAAATGCAGGAAGAGCAACATGGATGAGTTCAAAGAAAATTCCTCTGCAGAGACTTACATCTTTTGAGCAGGTAATCAATAAAAATTTAAGTATCCGAAAATAAGCTTTCGCAGACTATGAATGATTAGAATTTAAATAAATGTTCTTTGATCTGCCTCAAACCTGGCTGAACATTTCCCTCTGTGTGAGGCTATGACAGTTAGCTTATGAAAATCCCAAGTTTTAGCCACTATTACAAAAAAGAATAAAAAAGCACCTAATTGAGTTGATGCACCAGTATCCAGATGGTGAGCTCGTTCAATGACGCAGCTACAGAATCCCTTCATGGACTACTAAATTTGAATTGTTCATCAAAAGTTTTATGACTGTGAATTATTAAAGATCATTACTAGATAAGCATCATCCATCCAGTCTCCCAAACTAGAAAACTCAGTTTTTGCCACCCTGCACCTCCTAAATCCAGTAAGTCACCCAAATCAGGCATTTCCACTTCAGGTATGTCTCCAGAGTTCACTTCTCATTCATCCCAATCACTCTGGGCTCTGAAACCTACTTTGAAAGATTTCAGTGGTCTCTTACAGAGTCACTACCTCCCTGAAGCCCACCATACAGTAACTTATCTGCATCAAAAGCAAAGACGACCACATATACTGAAAGCCTTTGAGATCTCCAGTGGTTCTGAGAGAATTAGGACTATTAGTGTGCATGCAAATATGCCCTTAGTGATGGCCATCTTCCCCCTCTCTGTCTCCTCCCGTCCTTCACAACCACCTTTTCTTTTATCTTTAATATCCATTTTTTAGAATTATTTTATTTAACTTTCTTTCTTCCTTCCTTCCTCCCTTCCTTTCTTTCTTTCTTTCTTTAAGTAAGTTTGACCAGAGATGGACAGTGTGTGTGGGAGGGGGGAGGAGGTCGTAGGAGTGATGAGAAAGTGAGCTGCCAGGTCTGAGATTCAAACTGCAGTCAGCCATGTGGGAATCCAACACCCTTAACCACCATGCCACCGGCCAGCCACCCTTTCTTTTTGCCGCCAGGATTGCTCACCATTTCCTGAATATGCCAAGATCTTTCAGAGCTCCAGGCCTTTGAGGAAGAAATAAATTCTGCCAAAGAGCTCACCTGTTCTACCTTCCAAATGCTTAGTGAACTGCTTTATCTCCTGTGTCCCCACAGCACTCTGGCAGCACCTACATCAACATTTATTCTAATCCAACTATAATTTCTCTGTCTCATTCTGTCTGTCTCCTCCCCCAGCTAGAACATAACCTCTCCTAAGACATGGACAAGTTATTCTTAGAGGGTAGACTCTGAGGATATTAACATTTATGGAATCCCCAATTATAAGTTAGCATTATCTTCATCTAACAAAATGCGCATGAAATGTAAGCCAAGCCATTTCTAGGTTTTAATCATAACACCATCTTTTTCTAGAAATGTAGCTGTTAAACCTTGTCTTCCTTCCAGCACAAAGGATACTTCTGGAGAACTGAGTAAGATTAAGTGAGATGCTACATGAATTTTGCCTGGGAAAGTCCTGGCATGAATATAAGTATATACTCTGGCATATACTCAGCACCAACTCTGTGCTAGGCACTGTACTAGCCCTTTACAACTTCTCTGGTAGATGTCCTTAATATCATGTCACTAACCAGGGACCAAGGCTTTGGAGGACCAGAAAGCAACCAATACCCCATAGTGAGAACACAGCAAAGCCTACTCAAACCTGGCTGAGGATGCTACCACACACTCTGTCATACTCTCTTACAGGAATATTTTACTGAAACCTCACCAAAATCCCTTCTGTTTTCCTTATTTTTCAATAAAACAAAACACAGAGGCTCAAATTAGTAACTTGCTCAAAATCATACAGCTACAAGGGGAACAAGCTAGGATTCAAATCAAGTATATCTGAATTCAAAGCTCTTTGGTCAAAATCCCATGTATTATTATAAAAAATTAACATGTACTATAAAACAGAACAATATGTACCTCAAGAAAAGTACTTACATTGTAGGAATTTGAAATAATGTAAGATTCCCTTTGGTTAAGGTTATTAGGAAAATCTGGAAGAAGAAAATTATTTAAAGTGTTTGAAATTAAGAAATTTGAAAATGATCATATTAAAAATCAGAAACAATGGAAGAAGAGTTTAAGAAAAAAAAAAAAGAGGTAGAAACTCAGCAGATCAGGAGCATAGAATCATAGGGTGTAGTAAGGATAGTGAATCTGACACAAGAGGAAGAAAAAGAGGGAAACATGAGCCCAGAGTGAGGAGGGCCTCAAACATGGTCAGGGCATATGCTAAACGAGGTTAGAATGGGGAGCCCTCAGAGAGGTTTGAGGATTAAAGTGAAGGGGCTAGCAGGTGGCATGGTGGTTAAGGCACTGGACTCCCACGTGGCTGACAGCAGATCGAGTCCCAGACCTGGTGGCTTGCTTTTTCACTTTCCCTCTCTCTGGTGAACTAAAAATAATAGTAATAATAAATTAATTCATTTAAATAAATATTTTTTTAAAAAGAGAGAGAGAATTAAAGTGAAATAAATCAGACCTGGTCATTGTGAAAGTCAGTCATATAAGTAGGGAGATGCGAAGTGAAGAAATGAATCCAGGCAAGAGGCCTAAAGCAAAGTGGCGGTGGTGATCCCATAGGCTCAAGAGGCAGACCCTCTGAGCAGCTGAGAGGCCACAGGTGAGAAGTCATAGTGCCATTGGGGCAGATGCCAAGGTTTTGAGTCTGGGGGACAAGAATAGCAATGCTGCCCCAAGAAAATGGATCTTTCACTTGATGACATTTGGCTAAGGAGTCTGTTTCCTGAGATGTTAAATGTAAGGAACCAGCGAACGACGGGTGGAGATTTTCAGCAATAGATACGCAATTAGAACTTGCAGTGGGACCGGAGCTATGAATCCACAAACCAGTCAGCATGTTTGTGCATACAAAGGGTCTTCGAAGAGGTCACAGAAAATGCCTATGATGAAAAAACTATAGATTTTCTCTTTTTCTTATACCAAAATAACTCATACTTCTATTTTTCCATGACCATGTTGAAGTCCCTTTACAGGACACATAAAGACAAAAAGGAGAGAAGTAGAGGAGGAGGAAAAAAAAAATCTCAGGACTTTAAACTGGAGAAACCTCTACATTTTAGCAGACAGAGAAAAAAATGGTATTCTGCAGCAAGGCAAATGAAGAGGAGCTTTGGAGAACTTTGGGTTCATTACCTCAGACTTATTAGAAGTAAAGGTGAATTCTCCAAACTAAGAAGACATACCTATCTTTCCAGAAATATCATAAATACATTGCGGAACTGTTATTAGATAATATGGAACTGAATAGTGGTAGAAAAGTAGAGGCAACTTCTCCAAGAATGTTGTAAGAAGAGTAAGTCCACATAAGGGGAAGCTCAAAGAAAATCACAAACGCACCAGTAAAATTAGAGGACAGGAATCAACTCGAGGGAGTAGGCGAGATGGCTGCTGAGAAGCAGAGAGAGTGCCTGTGAAGAAGAGAGACACCAGGTGGGGACGGTGGGAATGAATCCTCTGCCAAGAAGGAAGGAGTAAGCAGACAGCTGGGCCTCTGGAAAGTTCCACGGGTCTTATTGCCATCATCCTGTGGCTTTGCCCAGTAATCTGTGACAGCTCTGAGTGAGACAGCAGGAGGCGGTGAGTAACAAAGCAGACAGTCCAGAAGGCCAAAAGGCTCAGAAGTGCTAAGATAGTTACTGGCTTCTCTCTGCACAGATGTGCTTAGTAGAGCAGAAAGGGCTCCAGAAATAGATTCTCCTAAGCTGGTATTCTAGCGTGACATTAGTTTCAAAGGATGCTGTCTATGTTTATTCCTCAGCTCCTACCAGAAGTAGCACAGGCAACAGGATCACTGGACTGAGGTTCCCGAGACATAATGTGGGCCGGGCAGGGGACAATGTGGAAGGAAGCTACCACAGCACACCATCACCGGAAACAATTCAGAAACAGAAGCAAAGGGGAACCAGCAGTTAGCGTAATGGCTATGTCGCTGGACTCCCACGTAGTCGACCGCGGTTCGCGTCTCGGACCCGGTGGCTTACAACTCACGCCGGGCGCGTGTGCGTGCGTGCCCAAGATCCTGAGAGGAGAATGGAGGAGAAGGGATTGCGGCGTGACCATCCCCCCTGGGGGGTGATTTCTCGCTTTCTGTCTCTATGTCTCTCTCTGTCTGTCTGGCAAGCGCACGCGCCCTATAGCGAAAAACCTCTCCAAAAAAAAAAAAAAAAAGAAACAGAAGCAAAGGATCAAACACACCCTGCCCCACCACATACATACTACATACATACACTCACACAAACATACACACACACCTCTCAATTTGTTTTTTAAAGAATTATTTTATTTAACTTTATTTATTTATTTTAATTGGATCAGAGAAGGACAGAGTAAGAAAGAAAGAGAAAGAGAGGGAAAGTGAGAAAGCAAACCGCCAGGTCCAGGACCCAAACCACAGTCAGTCATGTGGGAGTCCAGCTCCCTTAACCACCACGCAACCTCCCAGCCCCAAAAGAAACCAATTTTGAGTTAAGGAAATCAAGGGAAGTAATTGTTGAGGAAGAAACAAAAACTCTTTTTTTTTTTTTTTTTAATTCTCAGAGAGAGAGGGAGAAAGAACCCTCCAATGGGGGTGTGGACCCACCACACACCTTCTCCTCCACCCCTCCATCCTGTCAGAATTTGGAGTATGCATGCACATGTGCCCAGCATGTTTTTCAAGCCACCGGGGCCAGGACTGCAACCATACAGTCAGCCATATGAGATCCAGCTCCCCTAACCACCAGCCCACAGAACTGGCCCTCATTTCATCTTTTCTTTCCTTTTCTTTTCTTTTCTTTTCTTTTCTCTTTTTTTCTCTTCTTTTGTCTTCTTTTCTCTTCTTTTGTCTTCTTTTCTTTTCTTTTCTTTTCTTTTCTTTTCTTTTCTTTTCTTAATGAACTTGTAACAGGGCCCAAAGAAGAGCACATAGGCTCAGACAGGGCTTAAAAGGAATAGGAGGATCAGGACTGAATTGGATGGATGGAGCTGAGTAATGTGCAAACTGTGAATGCCTCAGCCCATGGGGGTCCCTGCTGGTAGGGAAGTGCAAGACAGCACTGATGCAGAGGTTACTCTGTATGTGACATGTATTAAAAAATCCTGGCGTGGTGGTTAGGGTGCCGAACTCCCACATGGCCAACTGTGGTTTGGGTCTCAGTCCTGGCAACGTGCTTTCTCACTTCTCTCTCTTTCTCTTTCTCTTTAGTGAGTGCACAAGCGCTGTACAAATTTAAAAAGAAAAACTGATGATGATAAATAAAATTAAATAAATAATTCTTACCAAAAGGAAATAATAATAATAATGTCCACTGATCCCTCTGCTGGTACTACACAGACAGTTTTGCTCAGTAAAAAGTAGACTTAACCTCTTTGGAAATTCAGTTTTATCATTTAATAGCAACCAGTCTCAAACTGAGGTGGGGAAATCCTAAATGCCTGTGACACTGATCTTCTTAAGCAAATGGAAATACTTTGAGTAACTGCATTCACGATTTTGTGAGACTCTCCACCCTCGGAATCCAGACTTCACACACCAGAGCTTACATTTTCTCAAAGGTATGAGCTGAAGGTGAGGTTTTGTAATTTGCTCCAAGGAAACACGTACCAAGCAGAAGTAGCTGCCTGTTGGGTCTCTTTTCACAGGAAGAGAAGCAAAAATAAAGGCTCAGCCTTAAAACTTGTCACCAGTCACTGCAGCACAGGAAGCGAGCTGGAGCTGAGACGGAGATCTGTGATAAACAGCTACTTATAGACTAGAGTGCCTCGTTGGTTCTCAGAATGGAAATTGACTCAACAGTTCGCAGAATATATTGCCATGATGGCTGCAGTTATTACCATCCCTATTTTAAAATAAGGTCTGCCTTCACATGCAGCACTTTGATCAAAAGAGCTCAAATAAAATTGAACAGAATAACGCAGTAACTTTGAATAAGTGGAAGTACTCAAATGTAGTAACGGCGACTTGGGAAACAGCAAACTTACTGCACTCTTCAGGTTTAGACCCCCAGGAAGACGGCATGTTAGTGTACTATAACCTTGTTTCTACTACACATTACTTCTTTTCTGAGCTGGAGGAAAAGAAAAAGCTCTTGTGAGAACCTGCGCCTTTGCCTTTGAGCTTACTTGTGAAGCTAACACGTTTGTGTTCACGGCCTGTAATGATTATTCTAAAATAGATTCAGAGACCTCTACATAATTGAAACAATGGGTAAGAGCAGGCATTTCAGGGTATAACAGCTCCAGATTGGAGACATTTCTCTGCTAATTATTATGACCAGTCCCCTTCTCTCTAAAATGAGCATAACAATATCTCCAAGGGATATTATAAGGAGACAATGACATGTATAAAATCCTTGGGTAAGGGTTCAAAAAAAGGGTAACTATTGTTATTAAAAGATTGACTAGAGGGACCAGCAGTTAGCGTAATGGCTATGTCGCTGGACTCCCACGTAGTCGACCGCGGTTCGAGTCCCGGACCCGGCGGCTTAAACTCACGCCGGGCGCATGTGCGTGCGTGCCCAAGATCCCGAGAGGAGAATGGAGGAGAAGGGATTGCGGCGTGGCCATCCCCCCTGGGGGGTGATTTCCTGCTTTCTATCTCTCTGTCTCTCTCTGTCTGTCTGGCGAGCGCACGCGCCCTATAGCAAAAACCTCTCCAAAAAAAAGAAAAAAAAAAAAAAAAAAAGATTGACTAGAGACCATTTTGTTTCCCTTTTACCAGTGAAGCCACACAGTTAGTTGGTAATAAAATGTGGAAACAAAACTAGTCCTCATCACCTAACTCATTATGTTTAGCTAGATGTAAATCTTGAATTATTATTAAATGTCAGTGTAATTAATATTAACTTAATTATTACTGTCAAGGCTTTTAATTAAAGTAATAACCCAGCAAGGTTGTGTTTCATTTGGCCTTCATGCTGACAAACACTATTTCTTGTGTATAGCTAAGGAGAGCATGACACAGGTCTTATACCATTAACCATCACTTTACCTCTGGGTACAGAACAAGTTGACCAATTTCCACCTCCACTATCTGTTGGCTATCACTGATGGAAGGTTGACCTCAAATTTTCATCTGGACTCCATCTTATCTGTAAGCATCCATGACCTCTATATCTTGATACAAACATTTACACAAAGTTTCAAGCAAACATGTAAGGGTGAAAAAAATTTTTTAGTAAGAGTCAATTCTTGGGAACCAGCAGTTAGCGTAATGGCTATGTCACTGGACTCCCATGTAGTCGACCGTGGTTCACGTCCCGGACCCGGTGGCTTAAAACTCACGCCAGCACATGTGCGTGCGTGCCCAAGATCCCGAGAGGAGAATGGAGGAGTGGGGACTGCGGCGTGACCATCCCCCCTGGGGGGTGATTTCTCGCTTTCTGTCTCTATGTCTCTCTCTGTCTGTCTGGCGAGCGCATGCGCCCTATAGCAAAAACCTCTCCAAAAAAAAAAAAAGAGTCAATTCTTTAGCTAATAGAGAGGATCCTTTGATGAATTTAACTTAGTTCAAAAGTTGTTTTATCTAAAATGGAAGGACAGTTATTTTAATTTATCAAAATATTTTAACGGAGTAAGTACCATGTTAGATGACCAGAAGAAAGAAAGCAAGCTTTATCAACTTTAGCATGTATACACATTACATTTACTACAATGATATTATAATCTCGTTTTTAAATTTAACTCTTTTTATTTATTTATTTTAATTTGACCAGAGAGGGACAGAGTGTGAAAGAGAGAGGGAAAGTGAGAAAGCAAGCTGCCAGGTCCGGGACTCTAACTGCAGTCGACCATGTGGGAGTCTAGCACCCTTAAACACCATGCCACCTGAGGGCCCCATGATATTACAATCTGAACTAAATCATTAAATAAATTCTATAGGCGCTCTTGTTTTGGACTAAGCTTCTGGTCTAAACTCCACAAGACCAAACTAAAATAGACACTCATGCTAAAACATCACATCATCAAATGGAAACTTAAGGAAGTAGATCGGCCCCAAAATAGACCAATTTTTCCTAATAAATAAATAAATAAATAAATAAATAAAAGGAGATTCTGGTCTACTCGAGTCAGTGCTATCAGGAAATAAAATGTATGCCCATCTTGTGGCTTTTTTAGGAATGCACACCTGAAATAACTCAAGATGTTACCAAGACCTTGTTTTGTGGGCATCCCTATTGCAATATGTCCCTCCTTTACCTTCCAGACTGTCTCCACACTGCGAACACTGTGTCATGCCGTCACCTTCATCATAGAATCTAGACCATGACTACTGTACAAGACTCCTTGCTACTCCCCTCCCCTTCATGACTTTTGTCTTTAAAAGTCATCCTGAAATCTGTAAGACCTTGACACACATGGTGTGGAGCAACTCAGATTTCATGGTTTCCAGGCAATAGCGCTGACCCCAGTCCCAGATAAACTCTTTCACCTCACTTACTTTGCCCCAGTCATTCTTTATTTATTCATTTAGTTAAGTTTCTTTCTTTCCTCCATGAGTGAGAGAGACAAAGAGACACAGAAAGAGACAGAGGGCACACATGAAAGCGAGTTCTCCCTACAGAGTCTTACACTACAATCTACCCACAGCATCAAGCAGCCCTGAATCATGGGCACACGCATGCCTGGCGTGTTCAGGGAGGTCTCTGGAGACAAACCTAGAGGCTTCTCACATGGGTCAGCCACACAGAGCGTTGTTCCCACTGCATCACCACTCAGCTCTGGGTCTGCCTTTTGAGTTGATTAATTTGTTTTCATCTGTATGTAGGGAAAGGAAGCCACAAGGACTGTTTTCCTCGAGCAATGTGTAAAGCTTTCATTTTTCTCCAATTTTAAAATGTTATCAAAATGATGTTTCTAATTTTAAAAATCAAAGTGATTGTCATTAATTTTCCAGTGAATATATTTTGGAGTGATGACATCTTAAAATGTGTTCCAACAACTCTGCAAATCTGAAAATGAATTAAGCATTCCCCTTGCATGATTTGAAACGTCCAGCAGAGGGCAGAGCTGAAGATAAGATGCTCGCAACCCTCTGCATGAATGAGAAGAAATTTCCAAAATGAAGCTGAGCTCTATTTTTGCTGAGATTTAGCACCTCGGTTGCTGTATTTCTTAGTTTAGAGACATGCCAAGAGAAAAATGCCAACCTAATGGTCTCTTTGGCACAAATTGGGAATTATTTTATTATCAATCTCAATGTCCTATAACTTTTAACAATTTACAACCCCTCATATTTCAAAAGGAAATTTCAAAACAATATGTTAATATGAAGCAAAAGGCAACAAAATCCAGGGTGTGCTTATGGGTATAGTAAATATCAAATATAATCACATTTAATAGACAATAGTTCCCATTTTCCACTGTTTTGCTTTCCGTAGTTTTAGCAACCTGTGGTCAACTTCAGTCTACAACTATTCAATGGGAATTTTCGGTTGTAAACTGCACGCCATTCTGAGTTGTGTGATGAAATCTCACATGCCCCGTCAGTCCCCACCCTTTGTCCAGTGTATCGAAGATGTATACATTACCTGTCCCTTAGTCACTTAGTAGCCCTCTGGGCTGTCAGGGAGAAGAAAAGAAGGAAAAAAAAAAAAAAAAAAACATATGGTATACATAGGTTTGGTACTAGCTGTAATTTCAGAGACCCACTGGGGGACCTGAATAAAAGATTTTTTTTGTTGTTTTTTGTTTGTTTGTTTTGCCAGAGGGTACAAACACTTTCCAGAGAGAGACAGGAAGAAAGAGAGAAAGGGAGAAAAGAAAGCACCCCTAACGGGAGATCTTATACCACAATCCTTTCTCCTCCATCTCTACCTCCTTTTGGGATTTGGGCATGCAAGCACAGCTTCTGGCATGTTTCTCAAGCCACCAGGTCTGGGTATCAAACTGCACAGTCAGTAATATGGGATCTGACTGCTTTTACACTAATCCACAAAGCCAGCCCTGGTTTTTTTGTTTGTTTGTTTTGTTTCAAGAGAGATTTTTGCTATAGGCCATATACATTCACCAACAAGACAGAAAGCACGAAATTGCCCCTCCCCCCCACCGAGGGGGATGGCCACCCTGTAATCCCTTCTCTTCCATTCTCCTCCTGGAATTGTGGGCCTGCATGCACACATCCAGTGTGTTTTAAGCCACCAGCTCCGGGACTCGAACCGTGGTCAACTATGTGAGAGTCCAACGACATAATCATTACGCCATCTGCTCGTCCCTGTTTGTTGTTGTTTGTTTTTCTGGTTTTTTTCCCCTAAATTATTTTATTTAACTTTATTTATTTTTATTTGATCAGAGAGAGAGCAATGAAGTGAGAGAGAGAGAGAGAAAAGGAAAATAAGAAAGCAAGCTGCCAAGGTCTGAGACTCTAACCACAATCACCCATGTGGGAGTCCGGCATCCTTAACCAACATACCACCTGCCAGCCCCTGTTTTTTTTTTTAAGACAGGTTTTTACTCAGCTACATTTCCAGGTCTGAACATCTGCCTGTTACATATCGAGTTTTTTTCAGATTAAGAACTATCAAGCAGAAAAGAATCTTGTAAGAAATAAAAAGTGGCATTAATTCCATCAGAGATTCTATTAACCACCTGGACACCAACTCTCCATGTCTCTCTCTCTCTCTCAGCTGAACAGTTAGTCCATGACAGCAAAGTTAAGCAAAGCCTTAATGAGTAAGCTGGGAAAACATCCCATCATTAAGCTTGGTTCCAGCACAGCGGCTCTCATCAGCAGAGCAGTAACTCTTGAGAATTCAAAGGTAGAACCTTTCTGAGTTAAAAAAAAAAGAAAAGCCAAGAGCAGCTTCCACCTCTAAACAACAAATATTTCACAAAGCACATTTTCTAGAGCAAGATTTTCCCAAAGCTGGTTGTTCAAAACCCCATAGCCTCAGGGCAAACCTTTAGTCAACCCACCTTTCCAGAAACAGACCCCAAGAATCCAAATTTTAGAAAGCTCCCCAGTGGCACAGTAACGTGCAAGAGGGAAGTACGCGGCGACGCTGCAGACCGCGCCAGGAAGATGCTAAGGTAGACCGTAGGACACTACTGCTTGAGCTCAGGCCCCAGACAAAGGTAGACCAGACCGATGGTAAGAGAAAGCAAAAAAGGCCAACAGTTCAGCGGTAGAGGGTGAACAGAGAGAGAAAGATGCGGAGTCAGCTACCCTGGACTGGAATTCCATCTCTGCCACTTACAAAACTGTGACTACGGGTAAACTGCTTGTCTTTGCTTAGGTCTCAGTTTTCAGACACATAAAGGAAGTTAGGCTGGGTAGGCCAGCTCTGTGGCACAGCAGTAATGTGCTTCTCGAGAGAAGCCAGAAAAAGTGGTTCAAATCCCCAACCCAGTCCCCGGAAACACACCAGGCGTGCATGTAAGTGCCCAAGAGCTGATGAGCGGGAGGACTAGAGGAAGAAGACTGCGCCATGACCAGACCTTGCGCTGGGTACTCCCCTCCTCTCTCACACACACCCTCTATCATGAATAAAGAAAACAAAATTAATGGAAGCTAATGTAAATGAATTTTTTACATTAAAGTCAGTTGACTGAAGTATTTATGCTCAACACTTGGTTCAGTGCTTGGGCCTCAGTAAGCACTGAAAATCATGGCATAAAGACACTAGATATAGAAAGTCCCAATTTTCTGTGACTCCCCCATTCCTGCCAGCTGGTCTGGAAAAAGCCAGATAGATCCACTTGGCCTCACTAACCCACATTCACCACAGGTCTAATGTTCCTCTCCCATCTGGCATCTCACCTAGAGGAAAACATCATCCACCATCGAGTCTCCATAGCCGGTCTCTAACAAGTGTCTGAAATTCCCATTCTATCAAGGTACCATTTTAAAGGACACAATCAACAGCAGCTGTCAGCTGAAATGGCACAGGACTGGCATCAGGTTGGTGTCCACTAACTCAGGGTCAAGTTATTAAATAGCAGGTCAAAGCTGCCTATACTGAGAGTGGATTTTTTCTTCCTAAATAGCAAGTAAGGCACTCTACTCCTCAGTAGGTACTTTTTAAAAACTCATTTTGAAAAGTAGCACCTGGGGCCAGCCAATGACATAGTGATTAAGGTGGCTGGATCCCACAGGGCTGACAGCCTTGTTCAAGTCCTGGACCAGGCAGCTCAAAGAACATGCCAGGTACATGTGCATATGTGCCCAAAATCCCGAGAGAAGAATGAAAAAGAAGAGATTGCAGTGTAGCCATCACCCTGATGGGGGATTTCTCACTTTCACTTTCTCTCTCTCTCTCCCACTCTCTGGTGAGCATGTGTGTGTCTATAGCAAAAACTAATTTAAAAAAAAAAATCTGTAGACCACTAATTGCAGTTTCACAACTTACAGCTGGGAAGGAAAGTGATTATCAGGACCAATAAATGGCACCCTCAAGACTTCCTGCTCCTTTCTGTGTGGGTCTCAGGACCTGTCTCCTGAGCACTTCTTTCCTTCGGGGTGTCGTGTCAAGTGTCAGACCCTAAGGTCCAGAACACAGGAATTCTGCCTTGGCCTCTGGCTTGGTTTCTGCTATCTATTTTGAATCTGAAAATCCCCTCATATGGTAGTAAGTATTGGGTGTATTTTAAATACTAGAAAAATGTGGGTTTTTTCTACCCTGTCCGTGACTCTGGGACTGTGGTTCTTCTCCACCCATCTTCAGTAAATATAAGCAAAACACAAGCTATAGTTTCCAAAACACGAGGCACTATTCGGGTTCAGAATAGTTCAGTTCTTTAAAGTCTCTAAGGTCAGTGATATTTTTGATTTGCATTAGATGCTTTATTTCAAGAATACTCTCTTTTCATTCTGCTAACTGGGTCAGTGCCCCCCCCCCCCCCCCCCGCAAACACAGCCTAACTGGTACCTTGAGAAACTCAGCATCAGAAAACAATGACAATGACTAAGCAGTCACACTTCTACACTGTAGGCTTAAATGTGGGCTCTCCCCCTGATGTCAAGGATATCAGGAAACTCTAACACATTTCCAACCTGCACCCAAAGTCCATCCAAACGATCCTCTGACCTAACCCATCCTCCTGTCAGGCAGCTGCTCCCAGTAAACCAGCAATGCCTGGGTTTTCACACAGAGCATCACGGAACCTGGACTCTGAGTTACCTTAGTAATTGTGGCTCTGGGCCAGCCCATGGCCTGGTGGTTATGGCAGCTGGATCCCATATGGGTGTTTACATGGTTTAAGTCCCAGACATAGTGGCTTGAGAAATACATGGAGCATACTCCCAAGAGGAAGCTGGGTGGAGGAGAATGGCTTACTTCATGACGTACCGCAAGAAGGAGGGGGATGCTCTCAGGAGTGGAGGGGAGGAAAAAAAAAAACCATGGCTCCTTTTCCCTTTGACTTTGAACCCCAAGTTTTAGTAGGTTGAATGTCCAACTCAATCACCCTTCTCCTGAAGACATCCTCAGAAGCCCTAGGAGGCCCCATCAATAAGCTGAGAGGCCGCAGTCTCTCCTGTCCTAAGGAGATGTTTAGCACAACACTGACATTGCGACTCAGATCAGACTCTGTCCTCTTTCATAGTACACAAAGTACCAAACGTGGGAACCAGCAGTTAGCATAATGGCTATGTCGCTGGACTCCCACGTAGTCGACCATGGTTCACGTCCCGGACCCGGTGGCTTACAACTCACGCCAGGCGCGTGTGCGTGCGTGCCCAAGATCCCGAGAGGAGAATGGAGGAGAAGGGATTGCGGCGTGACCATCCCCCCTGGGGGTGATTTCTCGCTTTCTGTCTCTATGTCTCTCTCTGTCTGTCTGGCGAGCGCACGCGCCCTATAGCAAAAAAACCTCTCCAAAAAAAAAAAAAAAAAAGTACCAAACGCAAAAGATACTTAAAATTATTAATTTTTAATTTTAATTTACATATTCAATCACCATACATCACTACAGCTTATAAAGTGCATTTACCCAACATGAATTCACTTCACATCAGTCAAGTTAAAATTCTTCTTTTCAATATTTTCATTTCACCAGAGGATTTAAAGTACAGTCACCTGTCCTAATTTTTCATGCAGATTTTTCAGGCCACTAACACTAAGTGCCTGTCTTCTCGGTTGTCTTCATCTTCCAAACGCTAGTGTTTTCTTAATCATAACCCCAGCATCTTCTCCAAAGATCTCTAGAAACATTTAGGAATCCTCTTAACTCATTCACCTGACCCAGAAGTCACATAATTGCTTTGTTTAAAAAAATACTCATTACCCAACTGCATTTAATGAATGCCCAGGGACCATTAGCCACCAATAACATGAAGAAAGTGAGAACTCATTTTAAAGGAAAGAAATTTCCTGTGTAGACAGGTGGCATGGGCAAAAAGCAAACTGACCCGGGTGGTATTCAGAAAAGATTCTGGCTCTGCCAAAGCGATTTTGGCCATGGATTAGTCACCTCATCTTTCGGAGCATGAGTATCCTCATTTGCCAACGTAAGAGAAATGTGCTAAATTAAACGATTGTTGAGGTCTTCTCCAGTTTGGATAATTTCTTATGCCATTACAAAATAGAAAATCAGGGGTATACATTGTACAGGCACATGGCTTAATACAGTTAAAACAGGGGAAATCTTTCCCATAGCGTAGGAGCATACTTAACAGTGCGAATCAGTGAATATCACAAGTTATAACTTCACCTACATGGGAGAGGCTGTTTTCTAGAGCGTTTAGCCTGAAAGCTGCTGTAGAACAGCTGTTGTACATATAAAAATCTTATAAACACCACAAAGTAAAAGTACAAAGCACAGCGATAAGTCACTCCTAGGGAAACAAGGCCCCACAGTCATTTTATATGATATGCACTCAAAGGAAGAAACAGCTTTGTGTTTCAACAGGGTATGGACCTACGCAATAGCAAGTTAGGGTCAGAAATAGCCAGATCTGCAAAATGCAGTTGAAAGTTTTGGGCAGATAACTGAATGTCAAGTAAGCCTATCTCATCAGGTTTGTTAAGAAAATTAAATGAGTTAACATTTATAAAGTGCTTAGAACAGAGCCTGGTAGATAGTAACCTTAAGATAATGTTAAATATTAATGTTGACTTTTTAAAAAAGAAAAGCACCTATACAAGAAACTGACAATAGCCGTAGTCAGGTCACAGACTGTAATGGGAATCACAATTAGCAAATAATTCAAATCCAGGGGAGGAAAGTAAAACAGTGAGAGTGAGTGAATATGAGCACAACTAGAGCAGGAATATGATTCCCAGTCACCACTGGCCAAGGACCCAGTCTTCGACTAAGGAAGGACTGAGATTAAACTAGAACCCCCTATATTCTAATTGTACCTATTTGTAGCTTTTCTTTTTTTTTTTTTTTTTTTTTTTTTTTTTTTTGCATAGGGCACACATGCACTCACTGGAGAGACAGAGACAAAGAGACAGAAAGTGAGAAATCATCCCAGGGGGATGGCCATGCCACAATCCCTTCTCCTCCATTTTCCTCTTAGAATTTTGGGCACACATGCACATGCACTCAGCATGAATTTCAAGCCTCCGAACCTGAGACTTGAACCATGGTCAGCAGCATGGGAGTCCAGCACCTTAACTACTATGCTACCTGCTGGCCCCTGTAGCTATTTCAAGTGCGATTCATTCTTATCTTTGAAGATATCTAACTTTATTCCCCATGAGATACCTATCATTCTAAATTAGACCGTTTGTTATCCTCGTTTGAAGGAAGCCTTCTAAAACGAATTCTAAAACAAAGACTACCTATATCATAACGTGTGACATCACTAGCCAAATTAATCAGCCTATACCTTGATCCCATCTCACTCTGCCTCAGCCAGAGGTCCACTCACCTGACCATACCCCCAACTGCTTTACCAGGAAAACTGATTTGTCTGTCACAAAAACTCTCTATGGCATCCTATTTGAACCTCCTCATCCTCCAAACCTCGAGAATCTTGGCTCCCCCTGCTTCCCAACATTCATCCCCTCTGGTCTTCTAACTATATAACTCAGTTTTTTGTATTTTTTTGTTTTGTTTGTTTGTTTGTTTGTTTGTTTTTAAGAGACAGATTTTTGCTATAGAGCACATGTGCTTGCCAGAGAGACAGAGACAGAAAGCAAGAAATCACTCCCTTCCCACCCCACCCGCCGGGAGGATGGCCACACTGTAATCTCTCCTCCTCCATTCTGCTCTCATTCTCTTGGGATCTTTGGCATGCACATATGCCCAGAGTAAGTTTCAAGCTGTAGGGTCAGGACTCAAACTGCAGTTAAGCACATGGGAGTCCAGTATCTTAACCACTAGGCCACCATAGCTCACTCTTTCAACCATTCCCATGCCACTGTCCTCAACTCCTATGCTCAGTAGCCCTTCAGATGCACCTACCTGGGCAAAGAGCCAATCCGAGATCAGTCTGATGTTTTACCTTCACCATACCCAGCACCGGGGCAAAGCCAATATTAATCCATTACATTTCACCTAGCTGGCCCTCCACAAGCATCCCCCACCCCTCATTATTCTATTCATTTCCATTTTTATGGTGTCCAAACGTTGTTCATAGTTTTCAAGCATCTGCCCCACAGACCCCTCTGTGGCACCACCTCCTAATTCACATAACAAAACAAAAGTCAGCCGCCCTCCTTCAACCTCAGTTATTAACCTAAAAGGCCACCACACCTGTGCCCTCCTTCCTGCCTTTGTTTTCACACACAGGTGTCCCCACTCCTGTGTCAGGCCAATTCCCACCTGTACTTCCCATCCTGTCCCTCAGGAGTTCTCAGGACTGTGTGCTATCAATGACCTTTCTCCACTCCATCTTTTTTTTTTTTTTTTTTGGAGAAGTTTTTGCTATAGGGCGCGTGTGCTCGCCAGACAGACAGAGACATGGAGACAGAAAGCGAGAAATCACCCCCCAGGGGGGATGGTCACGCCGCAATCCCTTCTCCTCCATTCTCCTCTCGGGATCTTGGGCACGCACACACACGCACACGCACACGCACCCGGCGTGAGTTTAAGCCGGGACTCGAACCGCGGTCAACTACGTGGGAGTCCAGCAACATAGCCATTACGCTAACTGCCGGTCCCCTCCACTCCATCTTCATTGCTTTCTTCCTCATGGCACCTAACGTGGCCATGCTGTAAACCTGCCCACACTTTAAAAAGAAAACACAGCTCTCCTCCCCCACTCATACACGACGCCATTCCACTCTCCAACATGAAAATTGAGCTAATCATATCCCTGCACTGACTCCACCACCCACCTCCTCAGCACAGCCCCTTCCCTTCAAACCTCAGCCTGCTGAAATCTGGACAGCACTCTCAGTGCTCCACTGGAATTTCTCTCTACAAGGTTATTAACATCCGTTTTTGGTAAATTCAGTAACTACTTTCCACTCTTAATCTGACGTTGGTCGCTTAATAGCATTCGCTGTCACTAAAATCTTCACCTTTCTTTTTTCTCTGTCTCCCTTTCTCCTCCTGTCTCTGTCTTCTCACGGCTCTTTATTCTCCTGCCATGGGGTAAGTGTTCATCTGTAAGTCAAGTTCTTCTCGCTTCCCACTCTACAGGCACTTTCCAGTTCACACCAGCGTCGAGCACCATCAACACACCTTAGATTCCTCAATCTGTCTCTTCCAGGCTCTTCTTGCTGACCCCACAAACAAATAGCCAATTGCTTGTGAATACCCTCAAATTCAGTAGGACCTGAGTCAACTGTCCTCGAAACCTGCTCGTCCCCTTGTGTTCCACACACATAGTAAA
The DNA here is from genome assembly GCA_026018925.1 of Tupaia tana. NCBI lineage: Eukaryota > Metazoa > Chordata > Mammalia > Scandentia > Tupaiidae > Tupaia > Tupaia tana. Next base: position 124,608,585 of record JAKSZU010000007.1, on the reverse strand, counting down.
TAGCATTACTCTTGGGCCACTGGTGGCATGGCGATTAAGGCAGCTGGATCTTACATGGCCAACTCTCATTGGAGTCCTGGACCTAGCAGCTTGAAAAATACGTGGGCATGGGACCAGCAGATGGCCTACTGGTTATGTCACTGGACTCCCACATGGCCAACTGTGACTGGAGTCCCAGACTCGGTGGCTTGAAAATCACACCAGGCATGTGTGCTTGCAGGTCCAAGATCCTGGGAGGAAAATGGAAGAGAAGCAATTGTGGCATGGCCAATCCCCTTGAGGGGTGATTTCTCATTTGTCCTCTCACTGCCTCTGTCTCTCTCTCTTCTGCAAGCACATGTACCCTAAGGCAAAAACCTCTGAAAAGAAAAAAAGAAAGGAAGAAAGGGAGGAAGGAAGGAAGGAAGGAAGGCAGAGAAAACATGTGTGTGCCTAAAATCCAGAGAGGAAAAATGGAAGAAAAAGGATTGTGCTATAGCCCCCACCTCCAGGGAAAGGGATGATTTCTTACTTTCTCTCTCTCTCTCTTTCTCTCTCTCTCTCTCTCTCTCTCTCTCTTTCTCTCTCTTTCTGATGAGCACATATGCCCTGTGGCAAAACTAGAGGGGGAAAAAAAGCATCATTCTCTATTACCTGGGCATACCCTCTTTGTCTTTGACCTTTTCTTCATCTTTATACAGTCAAATCCCCAATATTGTCATGTCTACCTTCTAAAGAAGTGCTTCTCAAAGTGTGGTCCCCAGACCAGCAGTATCAGTACCCACTGAGAATACCCCAGACCTCCTGAATCAGAAACTCTGGGGTGGGACCCAGTAATTTTTTTTTTTGGGGGGGGGGGACTTTTGCTATAAGGTGCAAGCGCTTGCTGAAGAGACAGAAAGCGAGAAATCACACCCCTGCACCAAGGGGGATGGCCACACTGCAATCCCATCTCCTCCATTCTCCTCTCAGGATCTTGGGCATGCACACGTATGTGCCCAGCATGCGTATTAAGCTGCCGGGTCCAGGATTCGAACCCACTGGGAGTCCAGCAAGGTAACCATTACTCCATCTGTTGGTCCCCAGTAATTTGTAGTTTAACAAGCCCTCCAGGGGATTCTGACTCTTACTAGAGTTTGAAATTAGTAATGATATTTAACTAAGTATCATTACATTCTGCCCCCCCCCTTTTTTTTGAAGAGGTTTTTGCTATAGAGCGCATGCACTCGCCAGACAGAGAGAGACAGAGAGACAGAAAGCGAGAAATCACCCCCAGGGGGTATGGTCACGCCACAACCCCTTCTCCTCCATTCTCCTCTCGGGATCTTGGGCACACACGCACAAGCACCCGGTGTGAGTTTAAGCCACCGGGTCCAGGACACAAACCGCGGTCAATTACGTGGGAGTCCAGCGACATAGCCATTATGCTAACTGCTGGTCCCCATTCTGCCCCCTTTTCATCCCAAGTTTCCTTTCCCAAATACAAGATTCTTTTATTAAGTATGTATTGTGCAAATATGTGAAGAAAGATGAGATGTGTGATTTTTTTTGAAGGAATAATTAAATTTCTTTTACTAGTGCAATTCCCAAATACTTTAAAGTCTTTTAAAAGAAAAAAATTTTGTGTAAGTACTTGTAATTTTTTCTTTTTTATTAAAGAATATTCTCCTAGAGCTCAGGGCAGTATCTCCCTCTCCTAAATTATAGCAACAGCTTCCTCTGAGTCATCCAGCCTCCAAACATACCCACAGCCCACCCTTCAGCTCTTACCCCATAAGCATCCAGAATGCTCTCTCTAAAACATAGACATCATCATGTCACATTCCTCTACACAACGCCCTCGAAAGACTCCTAAACCTTTCTGCCAGAAACCTTCCTAAAAGGCTCTGGGCGCCATTCAGCATCTTAGCTTACCCACTTTGCCCCCCTCCCCTATGCTCTGACTCTTGTCTCCAGTCGAACTGCTCACTCAGACCTCAAAGCTCTCCCATCCCATCCCCTCACCTCAGATATGACTCCCCAGCTAGTTTCCCCTTTTGACAGTAAGCTACATAGACCAGGAAGAGGATCTGCATTTTTCATAGAAAAATTTCATAAATATGTGATTGGCCGGTAACCACAAATGGTTCGAGACAGAAAGAAAACTAAAGCTCACAGAATAAATTCTCTTTCTACATGTTACCTAAGAATAGACCAGGCAGGCTCAGTCTGGCTAGGTGCCTATTTTCGTTTTTGTTTTTTTTCATTGCCACAGGGTGCATGCACTCACCAGAGAGACAGAAAAAGAGAGAAAACATCCTCCCCATCCAGTAGGGCTTGGTCATGCTGCAATCCCATCTCTGTTTCTCCAACCTGTAGGGATTTGGGGCACACGCACACACAAACAGTGTGTTTCTGGGGCCACGATTTGAGTCACTATTGGCCATGTGGGATCCAGCTTCCTTAACCACTAGGCTATGGGGCCATCCTGCTATCTGGTTTAGTACTTGAGAGTTTAATCAGGAAACACAGCCCTGCTCATTAACCGCCTGTGGTCTGCGACTGCTTTCACCCTACAATGGCAGAGTTGACTAGTTGCGACACAGACTATAAAATATTTACTAGAGCCTAAAATAGGTTCTGATGCTACAGAAAAACCCTGCCAACCCCTAATGTAGATCATAGAAGTAATAAAAAAAGAAAAAAAAATCTTCTTTTGGGTTTCCAAAGTTCAGTAAAAATGTAGAAGGGGAACAAAATCCTCTAAGTTCCAGGTTGGGGTGGTATTTTCTCAGTACATTTTGTCATAGCTTCCTAAGTGTATATTTCTCCTGGCTCTTGAGATAAGGGAAGGAAAGCCACAAGAAATACAAATCGCTTCAGCAGAACTAATTACTATTCGATGCATATCCAGGAGAGAAGAAAAAAAAATTCATGACAGAAAAGTTGGGCTGAGTCATCCACTTTAATAAAAGTCCATCATACAAATTCAAAATGAATTCTGAGTCACCCAGCACTGTTCGCCAAATGGGTGATCAAAGAACCAGTTGCCAAAGCCAAAATGGATATTGAAACAGCATAATCCTCTTAAATGAGGAAAAACAAGCCACAAAGAAGAAAGTATGTCATGGCCTTAAAAAGTGTAATTGCAACGAACGCGCTTTTTCAAATGTACTTTTCTAAACTTCCATTAACTTTAAGGTCAGGAAATGTTCTAAAATCCATAAAAGTACTGGTAGCATTTCCTCTGAGCTCAGAAAACATTATGGTGAAGAGAAAAATATTAATTATCATTACTACTTTGGTACCAATATGCTTAGAAACAGTAATAGGGAGGAGGGGTGGGAAATCACCTGTTTTGCTTTCTGAAATGAAATACACAAAAAGCAGCATATATTAGAAATATACTAAATAGCATATCAGAGCAGGAAAATAAAATAATCTCAAAATATATGTGCTTAAACACCAATGTATAAAATCTTGGGTATTTGATTGCTACAGAATCATCATACAAATATCCACTAAATAGGAACTGGGACAAATGAATATAAATTAGAGAGATTAAAAAAAAATGCAGTGTTGGGTCCAGCAAGTGGAGCAGTGATTAAGGCACTGAACTCCCACATGGCCAACCATGGTTGGAGTCCCAGATCTTATAGCCTGAAAATCATGCAGAGCTCCCATGTGTGTGTGTGTGGGTGTGTGTGTGTGTGTGTGCACCCAAAATCCTAGTAGAAGAATGGAGAAGAAGGGTTTGGGGCATGGCTATCCTCCCTGGGGGGATTTCTCATTTTCCCTCTCTCTGTCTCCTTCTGTCTCTTCAGGGAGCACACATGCCCTACAGCATAAACCTTAAAAAAAAAAAAAAATGGCAGTGTCTATTTAAAAATTACAGAGTTCAGTAAAATAACTATTTAAAAAATACATAGTAAAAGCTCTATTTCACACTGAGCTAACTGACTACAGACATGAGGAACATAATTTGAAACCATCCAGTCAATCTTGTGGTAAAGTTACTGATACAGGGCAATAAGGTTTTTTTTCAAAACCATACAAATATATAACATTCCAAATCAAGTAGGCATTTCTTTTTTTTTTTTTTTCCTAAAGAGATTTTTACTATAGAGCACATGTACTCATGAGAGAGACAGAGACCATTATGCCATCTGCTGGTCCCAAATTGGAACTTCGTAATATATATATATATATATATATATATATATATACACACTTATATTCAATATTAAATAAATCTATTTCATAACTAAAAATAAAATTAAATGAGAAAATATCCCTTGGAGAAAACTAAAAATACAGATTTTTTTTCCTGTTTATATTTATTGATTGTTCCCTTCAATAACTCCACCCTGGGGCCAGCAGGCAGTGTGGTGAATAAGGGTACTGGATTTCCACATGGCTGACCATGGTTCAAGTCCCGGACCTGGTGGCTTGCTTTCTCACTTTACCTTTCTCTCTCTCTTTCTGGTGGTTAAAAAAAAAAAAAAAAAAAAAAAGCCAACAACAACTAACGATAACAAATGGGATTAAATGAGTGAATAATTCTTTTTAAAAAATAACAATACTTGGGAACCAGCAGTTAGCGTAATGGCTATGTCGCTGGACTCCCACGTAGTCGACCGCGGTTCGCGTCTCGGACCCAGTGGCTTACAACTCACGCTGGGCGCGTGTGCGTGCGTGCCCAAGATCCCGAGAGGAGAATGGAGGAGAAGGGATTGCGGCATGACCATCCCCCCTGGGGGGTGATTTCTCGCTTTCTGTCTCTATGTCTCTCTCTGTCTGTCTGGCGAGCGCACGCGCCCTATAGCGAAAAACCTCTCAAAAAAAAAAAATAAATAACAATACTTTTACCCTGTAAGAGTTATCCAACTAAGAAAATCAGATTTATTCTGGGTGGTAGATTTCTTTGGAAGAGAAGAACAATGCTGTATAGCAAAACAATCTCTAGCCCTTTACGGTTTTTCTCTGTCTTGGAAATTCTTTTTTTTTTTTTTTTTTTTTTTTTGAGAGAGAGAGAGAGAGAAAGAGAGATTTTTGCTACAGGGCACATGCACTCACCTCAGAGAGAGACCCCCAGGGGCTATGGACATGCCGCAATCCCTTTTCCTCCCTTCTCCTCTCAGGATTTTGGGCATGCACGTACATATGCCCAGCATGAGTTTCAAAACACCAAGTCTGAGACTTGAACCACAGTTGACTATGTGGGAGTCCAGCGACATAATCATTATGCAATCTGCTGGTCCCTTGTCTTGGGAATTCTAGATGAAATGGAGATACTTATTCTTTGGTGAGGTGTTATAGAAAGTGGTATCTTTCGTTCTTTCATGCTGCATTATCTATAAAGTATGCCAAACACTCACACATATACAGACACAGAGCTGAACTAGTGAGTCATATGCCAATGTTTGCATGTAATGTATATTCTTACAAGCAGAACCAGGAAAGCATGTAGTCACTATGGAATAGTATGAACATAACATTAAGTGGGCACAATGGAGTCACCTTCAAAATTCACAGCTACCTCCCCACAGCATTTCCTCCTCCCTCCATTTCCATTCCATCCCATCTAGAAAAATGTGAGAGTGTGAGGGCTGGGGCAAGAATGTAGTAATTACAGCAGTAAAATCAAATGGATTAAGAAAGAAGGATGGCAAGGCTCCCAGAAACAGAAATCCAATATAGAGTTGATTTCCCCATCCAATTAATTCATGAATAAATCTGTATTCCATCCTATCCTCCATTTTTCCCTCCAAGTATTTTTGAGATTATTAACTCTATGTAATCACTGATCATTCAAGACTATTCCCCTAATAGATTCTGCACTTCCTCCTTTTCTCAGTCCCCATGGCTTTTCACATAGGCCTCTTCTTCAAAGCGTATTTATTGAACTGCAATAACAGGTTCTGTGACAGGAACTTGAAAGTCACTATTACAATACAATAGTAATCGCTAAAAACTAAAGAACACCTATTATGTGCCAGACATTATGTTAAATGCTTTACAAATTAATCTCATTTAATTATTAGGGCAACCTCAGAGGTAGACATGATTATGACACATGAAAGATTTTAGTGTGGACTTACGTAAATGTTGAAACTGCTTACACATGTGGAGGAAAAGGGATCAGAATCCATCTAGGAAGAAAGTCTGCTCTTAAGCATTCTGGCAAACTCAAGGACACAGCATGGCACTGCCTACAAGGACACCTTCACACAAAAGTTACTTTGCATTCAGGCATTACAGAGTAAATAACCAATTATAATGCATGCAATAGGTCCTTTGAGAGAGAAAATGCAAACTTAAGTGGTTAAAGAAGGTATCTGAGAGGATAGCATCTTAGTCTAAACAGTATCCTATGTAAAGAGAGTAGAACTTAAGTGGGAAATAACAGTTGGGATCAGAAGCAATAGAATCCACCGAGCCCCCCAATGAGAGAAAACATGGACAGCTGGGATAACCAGTAGTGCTGTGGCATGGTGATGCATATAGGGTTTGGAGGAGCAGAAGGGGAAGTGGGCCATGAGGCAGAAAAGTAAAACGTTGTTGATGGTAGGAAGAAGATCACTGAGGTCCAAGGAATTTGGTTGGACTTTATTCTAAGAGAAACCATTAAGGGCTTTATATATAAACATGATATGACAAATGCATGTCATTATTTTCAGCATTGCCACTATTGACATTTTTGGACTGAATAATTCTTTCTTGGAAGAAGGGGATGTCCTGTGTACTGTAGAATACTTGGCAGTATCCCTGGCCTCTACTCACTAGATGTCACTTGCATCCCTTCCCTTATTGTGACAACCAAAAATGTCCTCAGACATTGCCAGATGTCCCCTGGAGGGTAAGATGGCGCTGAATTGAAAACCATAGGGCCAGACTGAAGAGGGTAAGATGGCGCTGAATTGAAAACCATAGGGCCAGACTAAAGAGAATGAACTGATAACATATAACTGGCAAACTCAAGAAAGTAGTCAAAAGGCCAATGTGATAATCTAAGCAACTAGGGGTGGAAGGTGATTTTCCCAATTCCCTGCCAGACAACATGGCCTAATAATACAGCCTCCATAATCATCCAGAGAACATTCTAGGTTCGTTGTGTACAAAACCCTCTCCACTTTTGAAGCCCATATCATCTAGTAATGACATCATCTATCCTTCCTCATTGCACACATTTACTGACCTCCTCAGTATAACCTTATAGTCATCAAGGACTTTATCACATGGTCCTGGAACTGCCTCCCAATACTGTCTCCCACAGCCAACACCCTTAGTGTCTCAATTCTAGCAGGCATTCCACTCCACCAAAGGTTGAATGTTGGAATCAGTAAAACAACTCCACCTGTGATATTTTAAACATGCTATCCCTCCCTCTGACCACACCTCCAGTGAGTTCACGTGCTCTACATTCTCACTATACCAACTCTTCACTATTCTCAAGAACTTGAATCTTGGGACCAGCAGCTAGCATAATGGCTATGTCACTGGACTCTCACATAGTCGACCGCAGTTCGCGTCCCGGAGCCGGTGGCTTAAAACACGCCGGGCGCATGTGCGTGCGTGCCCAAGATCCCGAGAGGAGAATGGAGGAGAAGGGATTGCGGCGTGACCATCCCCCCTGGGGGGTGATTTCTCGCTTTCTGTCTCTATGTCTCTCTCTGTCTGGCGAGCGCACACTCCCTATAGCAAAAACCTCTCCAAAAAAAAAAAAAAAATTCATGCCAAGCAAGCGTGTGTGCGTGCCCAAGATCCCGAGAGGAGAATGAAGGAGAAGGGATTGCGGCATGGCCATCCCCCCAGGGGGGTGATTTCTCACTTTCTGTCTCTCTCTATCTTTCTGGCAAGCGTGCACGCCCTATAGCAAAAACCTCTCCAAAAAAAAAGAACTTGAATCTTTTGATTCATTGGCTATCTTTAGTTTACTAGCTTTCCTTATCTTTTTAGCATATAATCCATATTCTATGCCAGCAATATCAGTCCCCTTGCCCTCTAGGAATTGCTGTCATGACGCAAAGAATCACAAATTCTAGATGTCCAAAAGAGTATCTTTCCTGGTGCCTGTTCCCTTTTCAATATTCTGGCTCAGTAGAGTGTCTCGGAGATGTGACACAGAACCCCAAAGAAGTACTTTACTCCACTTTCCCACATACACTCCAATGGCATGTTCTGTAGATTCCAAATCCTAAATATCCTCCATATCTATCTCTTTCTATCCCCACTGCCCCTGTTCCAGTGCAGGCACTTTTTTATTCAGACACTAATTTAATTTTTTCCTCAGTCAATTCTCCACTCTGCCAACAGAGTGATGATATTTTTAAATGTCTATCAGTTTATGACTTAACAACTCAAAATTATTCAGAAGCATCCCAAGGTGATATGTATGTCCCTACTTACATGTCTGCCTTCTTTCTATCCATCATCCTTACAATGTGAACTCCAGAAACACTTATAAGCTATCTTTACATGCCTTTCCATCCTTTTGTTTTTAAGTTTGCCAGAGGACACATGCACTTGCCAGAGAAAAATAGAGAGAGAGAAAGAGAGAGAGAGCCCCCCAGTAGCAAATGATAATGCCATAATCCCTTCTGCTCAATGTCTCCATCCTCTCAGGATTTTGGACATGCACAAACATACACTCACTGTGTTTTTCTTTTTTTAAAAAAAATTTTTAAATTATTTTATTTAATTTTATTTATTCATTCATTTATTTTAATTTCACCAGAGAGAGACACAGAGAGAGAGGGAAAGGAAGAAAACAAGCCACTAGGTTGGGACTCAAATCATGGTGAGCCATGTGGGAATGTCCAGTACCTTAACCACCACACCACCTGCTGGTCCCCCACCCAGTGTGTTTTTCAACCCACTAGGTCTGGGATTTAAACTATACAATAGACTTTGTGGGATCTGACTCTTTTAACCACAGGCCACAGAGCCAGCCCTCCACATCTTTATAAATTCTGCCTAGTATACAGACTTCTTTTATGACTGCTCCCCGCAGCAAATTCCTAGTCATTTCTCAAGTCTTGCCCCACGTATTATGTTCTGAGCTACCAAAAAGACTCTGTTAATCCTTCTCCTTTGCTCCCATATCTCCACTGAGACCCCAGAGATGATAATAACTTGTGGTGACTGTGAAAAGACATTGAATACTGACTATACACTGTGCAGTGTGCAAAATGCTGCACTTATATTTATATGTTCATTTAAACTACTATATTATTCCTTATTTTACAGAATTAGAAAGAAATTTTAAGAAATTAAGCTATTTACTTAAGTTTACCCAGTAAGTGGGAAATCTAGATAGGATAACTGTAAAACCCACTTCAACTAATAAGCTCCAACAATTAATGTGCATTTCTGATTTTTTAAAGAACTATCTTATTTAACTTTATTTATTTATTTACTTACTTACTTACTGACATTTGACCAGAGGGCGAGAGAGGGAAAGTGAGAAAGCAGGCCGCCAGGTCTGGGACTCGAACCACAGTTGGCCATGTTGGAGTCCAGCACCGTGAACCACTACACCACCTGCTGGCCCCCATTTCTTATTTCTTTAATGTGAACTATAAGCTAGTTGAGGATAGAGGATTTATTTTCATCTTTATGTCCATAGTAACTGGGGAGTGGGAAGTACAGGGAAGAAAGGGAAGAAAAAGCAAATGGAAGTTCCAACTAAATACTGAGAACTCAATCTAAATTAGACGAGGAAGTCAGTAGTCTTTGAAAAGAGTTAAGAAATTTCATTCATTAAGTGGTAAGAATGAGTTAAACACTCAAAGCATTAAGAATAAAAGAGAGGAGGGACCAGCAGTTAGCGTAATGGCTATGTTGCTGGACTCCCATATAGTCAACCACGATTTGAGTCCCAGACCCGGTGGCTTAAACTCACGCCGGGTGCATGTGCATACGTGCCCAAGATCCCGAGATGAGAATGGAGGAGACGGGATGGCAGCGTGGCCATCCCCCTGGGGGTGATTTCTTGTTTTCTGTCTCTGTCTCTCTGTCTTTTTGGTGAGCGCACATGCCCTATAGCAAAAACTCAAAAAAAAAAAAAGAAAAAAAAAAAGAATAAAAGGGAGGAAAAAAGCCCATGTTTATTCTCCCCCAAAACATAAGAGGCTATCAAAAACTTTGTTATGGAGCCAGCAGATGACATAGTGGTTAAGGTGCTAGACTCCCACGTGGCTGACCATGGTTCAAGTCTTGGACTCAGTGGCTTGAAAATCATTTCAGGTACATATGTGTACATGCCCAAAATCCCGAGAGGAGAAGGAGAAAGAATGGATTGCAGCATGGCCATCCCCTGCATCCCCTGTTATATGCGAGAAAGTAAGTGATTTCTTACTTTCTCTCTCTCTGAATCTCTCAGTCTCTCCTTTCTGGCAAGCACACACTCCCTATGACAAAAACCTAGAAAAATAAAATTAAATTAAAAACTTTGTTATGCTGGATGAGAGCTCCCTACATAAGGAAGTAATACACTAAATGTAAACTAAACAAAATACAGAATACTTTTTAGCAAGTGACCGTTTATTTAAAAAACACAGAATGCATTTTAACTTCACCTGAGGGATATCCCTGTTGGAGTGGCCTGGGGCTCTGATATTGGGACACTGGGATATTGAGAAGGAAATGAAATCAGAACACACTACCTGCCTCTGCAGTGCAATATTTATATGTTGTCTAGATGCAGTACAACATTTAGAATAAACCTATAGGTAAAACATTAACCTTAAAAGTATAACCTAAGGATAAAAGTAGGTCTGGTAGAAGCTGGGATGTAGGCTCAGACTTGGTGAAGGCAAAGGTAGAGGCAACTAATGGCCTGATTTTACAAGGTGGGTGGGAGGCAAAAGAGGTGATCTGAATTTAATAAAACACCAGCACAGAATTACTAAAGAGAAACTAGAAGTAGCAATATTAACTATACTGGGGCGGGGGGGGGGGGGGTGGGGGGGGACCAGGAAGGTATAAGTGAGCTAATTCTCACTTGTGGCAGCCAGAAAGAAACAGTAATGTCTATAATGGCATTGGCAAATGTAGACTATTCCAGATCAAAACCAGCTAAAAAAGACCAGGGAGTACCATGCTGGGAGACAGCACTAAAAGTGGGGGGACTGAGGACACACAGACTATCTTCTCTTTAACCATGTGAATGTAGGACTGAAGGACTTTTTAAACCTTTAAAATTCAAAAATAGAATTGAGGAAAGAAATCTGCTTTTGCTACCCTCATTATCATAGGTTACCCAACCTGACTTAATGGGCTAGATATAAAACATGGCTATAAAATGAATTAGAGCAAATAAAATTTAGTATTTTACTAGTGACATCTATGTTGAAATTAAAGAGCCATTTTGGGCTAGCCAGTGACATGGTGATTAAGGCACTGGATACCACAAGCTGACTCCGCAGTTCAAGTCCTAGATCCAGTGGCTTGAAAAAGACGTCAGGCATGTGTGTACATGTGCCCTTAATGACACTACATTTTTATGTTTGTTTTATAAAGGCCAATATGAGTACTTTTAGTGGCTGAAATAATTTTAATAATTTCATGGCCCTATTTGATGGAATATATAATTCCACTCAGCCAAAGGCAAAAGCTAATGTTTGTCAAGTAATAAGCTAGGTGTTTTGTTTTCTAAATAATTGACATTTTACTCAAGAAATGCATAGAATGTGCACCAGTTCTGTCCTTAGAACATTATCTTCCTGAAACGGACCTATCTTCCCCATCTCAGTGAGTGGTACAACCATCAGCTAAACCCAAAGTCATTCTTGATTTCTTATTTTTCCCTTGACACCATGTCTGACCTGCCAGAAGTCCCAGTAGTTCTCCCTACAGAATCCATCCCAACCTACTGACTTCTCCCATCTCCCTTGCCACTATCCTGCTCCAAGCCACTCCCACCACCTGTCACTCAACTATTAAGACAGCCTACTGTTCCAGCTTCTACTTCTGCTCCCCTACTCTATTATCTAAAGACCAAGTAAAGTGAACTTCATGAAATATAAAGCAAATACATTCTTTCCTGCCATAAAACCTCCCAAAAGCTCCTGCTTAAAAACAAAGCAAAACAAAACAAAACAAAACAAAAACACTACATTTCTTCCATGACTTTCAAGAGTCTTCCCCTTCTGCTCCTGGGAACTTTTTGTTCTCATCCCACCAAGCTTCAGCTACTCTCATCCCTCAAACTGTGCCTCGTATTGTGCTCCTTCCAGACCTTTTTGTACTTGTCCATGAACTGCCTAGAATGACCTTTCCCCACACCTAGTCTCATGGGTCATTAAAAGTATTCCCCTTGGGACCAGAGCTGGTGTGATGGTTAAGGAACTGGATTTCCACATGGCTGACCATGGTTTGAATCCTGGACCCAGTGGCTTGAAAACCACACTGAGGAGCCAGCAGATGATATAGTGGTTAAGGCACTGGATTCCCACATGGCCCCCACAGTTTGAGTCCCGGACCTGGTGGCTTGAAACTTATGCCAGGCTCATGTGCATGCATGCCCAAAATCCCGAGAGGAGAATGTAGAAGAAGAGATTGTGTCATTTCCATCCCTGCTGAGGGATGATTTCTCACTTTCTGTCTCTCTATCACCTCTTGGAAAGCACACATATGCTATAGCAAAACAAACAAACAAACAAAGACTTCCTTGCATTCACCCTATCCCATCCATGCACTCTATCATATCCTTCATAGCACTTCTTTTCTTTTTTTTTTTTTTTTTTTTGGAGAGGTTTTTCGCTATAGGGCACGTGTGCTCGCCAGAGAGAGAGAGAGACGGAGAGACAGAAAGCGAGAAATCACCCCCCAGGGGGGATGGTCACGCCGCAATCCCTTCTCCTCCATTCTCCTCTCGGGATCTTGGGCACGCACGCACATGAGCCCGGCGTGAGTTTTAAGCCACCGGCTCCGGGACACGAACCACGGTCGACTACATGGGAGTCCAGCAACATAGCCATTACGCTAACTGCTGGTTCCCTTTAGCACTTATTTTCTGCTAGCAATTAATGCACCTACTCTTGGGATTTTTTTCCTGTTTTCTGTCTCTCCTCATCCTGAATAGAATATATATTATAGGAGGACAGGAACCTGATTTCTCATGCTCACTAATGGTATTTTCAAAGTCTAAAGCATTACCTGGCAAGTAGAAAATATTCAGTAAGCATTTGTGAATGAATTAACATGATAAAGTTATCTTTGTCTTTTAAAGCTCTTGAAACCTTTGGTCAAAATGTGAGAGTGAATATAAAATTCTCTTATATTTTCTATAGCCCTCTACAAAGCAAAATGTTAGGCCCTAAAATGTATTTTTAAAAACATGGGACTGGGAACAGCAGATGGTGTAATATTTATGTTGCTGGACTTCCAAATGGCTGACCATGGTTCAAGTTCTGGACTCAGAAGCTTAAAACTTGCACTGGGAACATGTACATGTGTACCCCAAATCCCTAGAGAAGAATGGAGGAGAAGGGTCTGTGGTGTGGCCATCCCCCTGGGGGCAGTGATTTGTATTTTATCTCTCTGTCTCTCTGACTCTCTGGCAAGCACACATGTCCTATAGCAAAAATCTCTCTAAAAATATAAAAAATAAAATAAAATAAATGGGACTAAAATCAGAAGACTTGGATGAAGTAGGTTAATCGATAAACTCCATCAGTAAGATCCCCAGATCAAAAATCCTTATTGTCCTAGGGGCCGGCAGGTGGTGTGGTGGTTAACACACTGGACTCCCACGTGGCTGACCAGGGTTCAAATCCTGGATCCAACAGCTTGAATCTCACACTGGGTGCATGTGTGTGCATGCACAAAATCTAAAGAGGAGAATGGAGGAGAAGGGATAGTGGTGTGGCCATCCCCACTGTCGTGTGATTTCTTGCTTTCTGTTTCTCATATCTGTCTCTCTGGCAAAACACACATGCCCTATAGCAGAAAATTCTAAAAAAAAAAAAAAAAAAAAAAAACCTATTGCTCTAATTACATGTGTAAATGGAGAGAGGAAATGGGAGAAGAGAAAGGGAGAGAGGTGAGAGAGGAAAGGGGATGAGGAGCTGTTAAGGAAGAAACAAAGTCACAGTCAGACAGGGGTTTGGGGCACGAGTGCCGGCTATGAGCACATTCTCACAGGGAATTGTCTTGAAAGGTGACTGTCCTCAGGAGGAGTGTTGGTCAAAACTGCTCCCAATAGCTAACTTCTGGAAATCAGCAGAGAGAATAATTATCAGAAACTTCTCTCCCCATAGATAAGCATATTTCTTCCCCTCCTTCATTGAAAACTTATCCTCATAACCCCCTATATTGGTATTCCTCTGGATTTTGAAAAAAATACCCTTGAATGTGTCCAATAAATGCACAGTTCTGTTACTGAACTGCTTGAGGATGTGGAGCAATGTTTCTTACAAGAAAACCTTTAATTTTGTCTTTAATTTGTGTTCAGTTTGGTGGGGGCAGTAGAGAAGTAGCCAACAAAGGAAAAAACACAATCACATCAAGTTGGGGAAAAGAAATTCTCCACTCTGAATAAATTGCTTCACACAATTTTAAGAGACTTTATTTATTAGCACTCGCTTTTTACTCTCTATGCCACACTGAACTGCTCTCCAAAATACCATGGCCAGGAGGAGCTACTCTTCTTCCTAACACAAGGATGAAGTGAGGTGAGGTGCAGAAACCAGTTTAGCTGATTAAAGTAAAGAGCCCAAGGAATAGGGTTACCCTATTCTTTTCCATTTATTCCAACTGTACAGTTACTGAATGATAAGACCATTTCTGAGCATTAACAGAAGAAAAATGCAGTTAATTTAGAAACCATTTTAATCAAAAACCAATCACTAGGCACAGCTAGTGTTTGCCTTTCTCTGTACTATAATTCCAACATGACAAATTGATATGATCTTCTAGTACACCCAGTTCTAGCACACTAAGCCCACCACAGTCCTCAGGCTCTGTCTCTACAGTAACACAGATCTCTCTTAGAGGAGAGGGGAAGAAAAAAAAATGGAAATTGTTTATTCCATAGGAAAAAAGATCTACCTGGCAGTGATTAGCTGCTGTATCATTAAACAAAATTACAGCAGGAAAACAATTAAACTAAAAAATATGTATAAAGAAGGAAGCTTTGGGACCAGCAGTTGGTGTAATGGCTATGTTGCTGGACTCCCATATAGTCAACCATGGTTCGAGTCCTGGACCTGGTGGCTTAAACTCATGCCAGGTGCGTGTGCGTGCGTGCCCAAAATCCCGAGAAGATAACTGAGGAGAGGGATTGCGGTGTGGCCATCCCCTCTGGGGGGTGATTTCTCGCTTTCTGTCTTTCTGTTTCTTTTTGTCTTTCTGGCGAGTGCACATGCCCTATAGAAAAAAAACAACTCTCCAAAAAAAAAAAGAAGAAGAGAAAGAAAGCTTCGTATGTCACAGCACAACCTGGGGAGTTTTCTTTCAGATGGGAAATATCAAGAAAATCTCAGTATTTTATGAGATGTATTTTTCTAATACTGAAGGGAAACTGAGGAAGATTGTAAGTTTTAATGAATAAAAAAAAGAGGGAAAACAGGCAAATCCAGACATTAGTTTATTAACTATCATATCTCAACCTCAGCTAGCATTCATTTTCATTGCCTTTCAAAACTCATTATTATGTCATTTCTTAAACAACAGCATATATATGAAGAAGGCTGGTAAGAGAGGAGGTGCAAATGGCAACATCAAGAGAACAAGTAACTAACCCTACAGAGACTCCATTATCCTCAAATACAAAGCCTAGGCTCCACACATCCAAGCCACCAGGCCTTTGATTTTTATTCTGAGAAGTTCATTCATGAGAATTCTATGTACCCAGGTATTAGATACATGCTCATCAAAACCAATGCCATGCATACAGCACATACCTGAGAAAGATTAGCAATACCCTGGCTTGAAATGATATCCAACTGTCCAGATATTCGTTATGAATTATGAATATGCCTTTTGAATTACTGTTCCACAGTATTAACTCTCTTGGTGAATGGTAGCTGGAGGAGAAAGCAGACAATGCTGCTTCGTGCGGCTATTTAGTAAATAAATGAGTTAGGAATGCCCTGAAATAGCATTCTAGGGCCCATGGAAACTGCAGCCCCCTGGGAACAACAGTCTTCCCCTATGGAGCTGCTTCTGGAGGAATGTCTATGATCAGCCAAGTCAGACACACTGACTTAGAGCCACTGTAAAATCACCTAGTACAGGCTAGAAAACTGTCAAAAGTGGCCATCTGTTTTTAAAAAAGTAAAATTTGGCACATATACTTAGGCATACCCTTGTCAAAAAGAAAAACATAGAAGTAAACATACTAAGCTGTTACATGGCTGAGGGGAGGGAGGCTTGCATCACATGCTGTATTTAAATTATGGGGTGAGTAGACAGACACACATCACAGTTGGACTGCAATCCACCCACTGGCAGAAGTGAAATCTACTTACATCAAATGGAGCTGAACTTGACTGAGCATTCTGATGACATGGTTCCCTGAAGCAGTCACTAAAAGGAAGCAGAAGACCCATGGCAATGATCCGGGAGCAAAATTTCTCTGCTTCCTCGGGAGGCCCATTCTCCTGCTGGCTGAACAACTTCTCCAACAGAGTTCGCCCTGCAGATGAAACACAGTCATTAGGAGGTACGCCAGCAGATCACCTGGCTTGGATCTCCCAGAGGAGTGGGGCCGGGTAAACACAGGCAGTGAGCAACACCGTTTCCAAGGCTACTGACATGTGCAGAGAGGAGCCTCTTGAACTCGGAGAAAACTCTGGCGTCTGAGACCACAGATGCCACATAGGAAAGGGCACATTTGGTTTGCTCTCCCATGCCCCAAAATACCTGCCTCAAAGAACATGGACCAACTTATGGGCTACCCATCTTCCATCTAAGATGCCCCCACCCTTTTGCATTTAACTCATAATCCTCCTTCCTCTGTGTTTACCCTGCAGAATTGAAGCAATTAGTAACCAAACCCATCTGGGCTCAAAATGTCAGTGACCGACATTCACAGTCTCAGGCATGGCAACGTGCAGAGAAGGGGAAACGGAGAAGCGGGCAAAGGCACCAACTTCTCAGAAGCTCCTTGGAAATACAGCTTTAGGGTAAATCTGAACTTATTTTTTTTTATTATTCCCCTAAAAGAGATAGGAGAGGTACCATGACAAGACACTGACTGAGGACCCTAGAGGCCTAGCCCAGGAATTCTCTGTCTTAGCTGTACCTTAGAATCCCCAGGAAAGAAGGGCATTGCAGGAAGCAGGGCTCAGGACTCAGTACTTTACTGAGGTCACCAATTGACTCCCACCTTAGCCAGATCTGAGAACCATGGCACAACCTCTAGTCTACTTCTACTACGACTACTTCTCTACTCATAGAGTTGGGTAGCTTGTTTCCACATTCACAAACTACAGCAGAGGAAATAGAAGATCTCTATGGTAATGGTTGTCCTGCTGGCTACGCCTCTCTGTAATATCACACTCATTCTTCAAATTTAGATGAAAATCACTTATCCAGAAAACTATTCAGTGATTCCCTTCCACACTCTAAGAACCCTTTAGCTCCTTTGTGTAATGAATTATTTTAATGAATTAGTTAGTTGTGAAATCATTTATTTAATGTCTACCTCCCTCACTAAAGCATAGGCTGGCTGAAGGCCCCATGTATCTCATAAACCTAGCCACTTACATAAGAAGCATCGATAAATGTTTTCTAGGATTTCTGAGTGAGTACAATGCCTTGTGACAGATTCACTCACATCACACTCAGAACTATAAATGAGGTTATTGGTCTATACCATCAAACTCTTTCAGCAAAGAGCCAAGTCATAAATATTTTACGATTTTATAAATAAGATTTTGTGGACCACGTAAGATCGCTGTTGCATATTTTTCACTGGTTTTGTTTTGTTTTGAGCAACTTTGAACATATAAAACCCATTCTTAGCCCAGGACTGTGCAAAACCAGGTCAGATCTATACTTCTGTTATAACAACTAAACTTCAAGTATGTGAATGTTCAATTCTATCGGGACACTAGTTATGCTGTTTTCAGGCCTCTTCATATTTCTGCCTGAGAAACAAATCTAACCTCAAAGTCTGCCTTTGATATTTGGAGTGTCAAAGTAGTGATAAAAGAAGCTTCTCTATTTTTTCTGTTCTTTCAGGTCATTAGTGAACATACTGTGGTCTCTCAGGAACTTTTTTTTTTTTTTTTTGAGGAAAATAAAGTATTTCCACCCTTTCCTCTACACCTGCCTCCAACAGAACTCAAATTTGCTTGCACCTAACTAGAACTAAATACCTAGGAAACTGTAACCCGCAACTCTCAAGTGATTAATTACCGGAACAGTATATCCACTGAATTCATCTCATAATGAAAATAGCTCTAAAACTAATTAGTACTTTCCTATAACTTATACCATATATGACAGATAATAAGGAACTCGGGCTCTTGCATAGGTAGAGTGAAGGCGACAGAGATGTGTATATGCTTGTCAAGCCAAACATTATCAAAGGACTTATAGAACAATGTGGAAGAGAGGGAAGTATGACCCACAGAACTCAAGTTCTATGACAAACAAATACTCTCTAAACCCTTACTCTAAAGTTTCTCTACAGCACTATTTCCCTGTGGGCTGGGTGGTTCTGCATTGTGTGTGTGGAGCTGGAGAGGGGAGGTCTGTCCTCTTCCTTTGGCAACATCTCCGGCCACTACCACTAGATGCCAGCAGCATATCACCCACCCCCAGCTGTAATAGCCAAAAAACATCTCCAGCCATCACCAAATGTCCCCTGCAAAGGGATCAGAATAGGCCCAGGTTGAGCACCACTGTCCTAACCTCTCTCTAAAGGAAATTTAACCTCTGCATGGATAGTAACCTGGATGCCCCTTTAAGATCTGTTCATGCCAGCAGTCCTCTCAGGTAGAGGAATTCTATGCCAAATTCCACCTACTTGTGGAACAGGAAGTGGGCGGGTAACCTTATTGATTCCTGCAAACACTTTCAAATAATGTATTCTTCAAAGCCATTAGCTCCTTTGAAGTCTCCAGCCACTGTCCAGACCACCTATTATCCCTCCTCCTTTCTGCCAGCCACTAACCTCTTAGTCATTCCCTCTCTGCACAAGCCATTCACTAATAGCTCACCTCCTGACTCACTGTCCTACTTTCCACCTCTACTTCCATCATCATTCTCAGTGGAGTACAAATCAATCAGTCGGACACCTCGTTGGAGACCCTGATTCTTTGCATCCAGCCAGAATTTCTCCCAACCTATCCCCATGTCACACCCTCAAATTGGTCATAATTGGGAACGATACTACCTCCTGAAAACAGATTTCTAAGCTTACTCCTAACCCTCAGTGGCACCCCAACATCCGTAGAGTAAAATCAAACTCCTCATAAAGAGTCCTTCCCTTACTTCTCACCTCCTACGCCCTCCCCAGTCTGTTCTTACCTACTGGCCTCTCCTTCTAGAACACGCTGAGCTCACTCTCACCTCACAGGCTCTGCACCTAGAACACCATTTCCCAGATATCTGAGTGACCCCACTCACTGTCCATCTCACTCAGGTCTTTGCTTAGCTGTCACGTCCACTAGGAGAACTTCCTGACCACCCATCTAAAATAGCATATCCTGTCCTTATTTTCCCATTATTCACCTTATTCTTTCAGAGCTTAGTTCTTGAATTTATGTAAGTCTATGGTCTGTCTCCTGCTTATGGAATATAACCTCCATTTCGGCAAACTCTGCTATTTTGTTTGCCATGATGAGTACCTGGCAAAGAGTAGATAATGGATTAATTTTTCTACAAAAAATAAATTAATATGTGTACAAATAACTGGAAGGAACACCTAATTCCTGACCACTATCTTCTATCACTAGGCTCTAGAATGCCTTCTGAAGTTCTTTCCACCACACGGACCTTGGGTCAGTCACTCCTACCACTGCTGCATTATCCATCAGCAGAGACTGTCTCCTCCCTTCCTTCCCAGCTGAAAGTTCCATGTTCCACCACTGTAATTAAGTCCTTCGACACTTCAGCTCCCTTGTCCTACTCTCACATCACATAGGTCTAGAAATCTACAACTCATTCCAGGCTAGCCATCTGCTTTCTCTGTGCCTAAACTTGAACAGAACCCAGTTAAAGAAAGACACAGCCCAGCAACAGAGGTGCCAGATAGTGCCACTGTCTAGAAAGCTAAAAGCTGCATAGGAAGCCCAGGTTCAATTACAGAGCCAACCTGAAGGTGTGGGGTGTAGCTGTGGATGCTTTTTTTTTTTTTTTTTTGAGAGGTTTTTCACTATAGGGCACGTGTGCTCGCCAGAAAGACAGATAGATACAGAGAGACAGAAAGCGCAAAATCAACCCCCAGGCGGATGGCCACACTGCAATCCCTTCTCCTCCATTCTCCTCTCTGGATCTTGGGCACTCACACACATGCGCCCAGCGTGAGTTTAAGCCACTGGGTCCGGGACTCGAATCACGGTCGACTAAATGGGAGTCCAGTGACATAGCCATTACACTAACTGCTGGTCCCTGGATGCTTTTAATATTAGCTAATAGAGAAATGGAGGCAAAAGGATCATGACAAAAACACCTACCCTCTGTCTCTCTCCCTTTCTCTCTTCCTCTCTCTTGTTTAAAAAGTAAAAAATTATAATAATTTTTTAAAAATTTTAAAGCCGCACATATGTGTTGCTTGCTTTTACTTTTTTTTTTTTTCTTTTTTTTTGGAGAGGTTTTAGCTATAGGGCGCGTGCACTCACCAGACAGACAGAGAGAGACAGAGAGACAGAAAGCGAGAAATCACCCCCCAGGGGGGATGGTCACGCCGCAATCCCTTCTCCTTCATTCTCCTCTCAGGATCTTGGGCACGCACGCACACGCGCCCAGCATGAGTTTCAAGCCACCGGGTCCGGGACGTGAACCACGGTCGACTACGTTGGAGTCCAGCAACATAGCCATTACGCTAACTGCTGGTTCCCCCTGCTTTTACTTTAAGATCGTATCTCTATACCTCAGTTACACCCAACACTGCTCTCTGCATTCTCATCCAAGCTTCCCATTTCCAATAAAATTTTATGCAATCTTCTCTCTTAACTCACTCTTTCTAATGATGTGATGACCTCAAATAATTCATGAAATTATTTATTGAAAATAATCCAAGACAAACTGCAAATACGCAAAAATGCCTGTGTCTTCTCTGCCTTCTTTCCTCATAGTGAAAATAAGCCTTGCTACAAACAAAAGCAAGTTCTTTCCCTTGTGTTCTAGATCAAATTCCTGTTGCATACTCAAGATTTACTTCTTTTTTTTAAAAAAATGTTATTTTATTTAACTTTATTTATTTTAATTTGACCAGAAAGGGGCAGAGTGAGAGAGAAAGAGAGAGAGAGGGGGAGAAAGAGTAAGGGAAAGTGAGAAAGCAAGCTGTCAGGTCCAGGATTCAAACCACGTCAACCATGTCACAGTCCAGCACCCTTAACCACCATCCTACCTGCTGGCTCTAAGACTTTACTTCTTTATCTACCCCTTCTCTCTGCTGAAACACAAGCAATTCCCGCTTTACTGGACACGCCTAGTATCACACAACATGGTTGCACTCACATCACTCCCCACTCTCAGCTACTACTCCACTTCTAGACTTCCTTTCACATCAAAACTACTAACCAGGATTGCCCACACTTGCTACCTCTACTCTAATCTGACTGCCATTCCCACAGTGCAACAGATACTGGTAGCTGACAAGGTATCAATGGCATTTCTTTATATATTTACATTTTTCAGCTTGCTATACGGTGCGTGCACTTGCCAGAGAGACAGAGAAAGACAGAGAGGGACAGTGACAAATCACTCCTAGTGGGGAGAGCCAGTTGCAATCCCTTCTCCTCCCTTTTCCTCTTGGGGTTTTGAGCACACATACTGACACACATATGCACCCTGGGGTGTCTTTCAAGTCGCCGGGTCTGGACTTGAATCACGCTGTTGGCCATGTGGGATCCAGCCATGTTAACCTCCATAGTACTCGCTGGCCCTTATGTAAATTCTTAACCTTTCATAAAATGTCCATTGTTGACTCACTCCTATTCCTTAAAGTACTTTCCTCTCATCATGATATTCCCTTCAGTTTTCCTCACTGGCCATTTTCTTCTCAAGTGCCCTTTACTGGTCTCTCTATCCAACTTGTCAATGTATGGGGGCTTCCTAACTCATCCTATGACTTACTCTCTCAACCCATCCTGTATTCTGTCCCATAATCTCACCTAGTCTATAAATATCGACTCTGACAGAAACTGGGAAGGATTCTGTCACTTGACGAAGTCACAAAGTGGACTATTACAGTGAGTATGACAGAAGAGACACCATACCCAAACAGAATGCACAGGGCAGCTATATGAAGATTATGTCATGATAACAGGCAGACTGGGGAAGCAGATGAGAATGCAGAGAACCATCAAAGCAGCAACGAGTTATCAATTTTTCCCTCTGAAATCCTTTAACACGAACTCAAAGCAGCCTAAAACCCAGAAATGGACATCAGCACTGGCAGGAGAAACTTCAAAGGGCAATTTGGCAATGCATGTCGGCAATCTTTAAAAATTCACCCTTTTGACTCTGACATTCAACTTTGGAAGATCTCTCCTAAATAAATGTTCTGAGGTATATGCAAAAGTGATACATCACAGTTTTATTAAGAGTAAATGATGGAGCCAGCAGGTGGTGTGGTGGTTAAGAGCGCTGGACTCCCACATGGTCAACCACAGTTCGAGTCCCAGACCTGGGACTTACTTTCTCACTTTCCCTCCCTCCCTCTCTGTCCTTCTCTGGTCAAATAAAATAAGTTAATTAATTAAATTTCAAGAAAATAATTCTTTAATTAAAAAAAGTAAATGAGACAATGCTCCTATATAAATAAGTAATAGTAAAAACAAAAACAAAAAACTTAAAAAGCTATAATATCCGGGGCCAAGATGAAATGGTAGTTAAGGTAGTGGATCTCACACGGCCAAGTACATGGTTTGAGTCCCAGACCTGATGGCTTGAAAAGCATGCCAAGTGCATTTGCATGTGTACCCAAAATTCCAAGAGGAGAATGGTGGAGAAGGGATTCCAGTGTAGCCATTCGCTTGGTGATTTACTTTCCCTCTCCATGTCTCTTTCCAGATGAGCACATGAGCCCTATGGCAAAGAAAAAAAAAAAAACTATAACGTCCAATCAAGTTAAAAAAGAAAAAGATGGATTGATACATGTGACTAACTATATAACCACTGAAATCATGGCATTACAAAAAGAATAATAATAATCTAATTCACAGAACAGCATGTCCATCCCCCTCTGGGGTGATTTCTCACTTCCTGTCTCTCTGTCTCTGTCTCTCTGGCAAGAGCATGTGCTCTAAAGCAAAAATATCTCTCAAAAATTTTTTAAATATTTTTTTAATTGTACTTAACTTCATTTATTTATTTTATTTATTTTATTTTGACCAGAGAGGGACAGAATGAGAGAGAGAGGAAAAGTGAGAAAGCAAGCTGCCAGGCCCAGGAATCGAACTGCAGTCAGCCATGTGGGAGTCCAGCACCCTTAACCACCACACCACCTGCCAGCCCCTCTTAAATTTTTTTTTTTTACAAAGAAGGGATCAAGCTGTCATCCCAAAACCCATAGGTCGTTCATAGCTTGAATACCATGAGAAAGCCCGACGTGATGGGCTTCCTGGTATAGGGAACTATAAAGCACAAAGGACCTCCATAAAGTGCTCTAGCTGTGACTCAACCCCTGGGGACAAAGAGAAGAAAATTGAACATGAATCAAATCATGTGTTAGATCGTGCCTAATTCCATTCTAGGGTATCAGCTAGTTCTGAAATGGGCTATTTCCCAGATAATATTAACCAACTAATTCTATATGCATTCAATGGAAATAGTAGTACTGGGGAGATTTTTTAATTATTTATTTAATTTTATGTATTAATTTTTAAAATTTGCTATAGGGCACATGTGTTCACCAGAGAGAGACAGACAGAGAGAGATAGAAAGTGAGTAAGCAGGACCAGCAGTTGGCAAAATGGCTATGTCGCTGGACTATCATTATTTGACCACAGTTCAAGTCCTGGACTCGGTGACTTAAATTTGTACCAGGTGCGTGTGCATGTGTGCCCAAGATCCTGAGAGGAGAATGGAGGAGAAAGGATTGGGGCATGGCCATCCCCCCAGGGGGTGATTTCTCACTTTCTGTCTCTCTGTCTTTCTGGCAAGCACTCGTGCCCTACAGCAAAGACCTCTAAAAAG
Source organism: Tupaia tana (assembly GCA_026018925.1). NCBI lineage: Eukaryota > Metazoa > Chordata > Mammalia > Scandentia > Tupaiidae > Tupaia > Tupaia tana. The sequence continues at coordinate 124,584,306 of JAKSZU010000007.1, read as the reverse complement.
AGAAAGAAAGAAAGAAAGAAAGAAAGAAAGAAAGAAAGAAAGAAAGAAAGAAAGAAAGAAAGAAAGAAAGGAGGGAGGGAGGGAGGGAGGGAGGGAGGGGAGGGGAGGGGAGGGGGAGGGGAGGGGAGGGGAGGGGAGGGGAGGGGAGGGGAGGGGAGGGGAGGGAGGAAAGGAAGGAAGGAAGGAAGGAAGGAAGGAAGGAAGGAAGGAAGGAAGGAAGAGAGAAAGGGAAGGAAAGGAACTAAGAAAGCAAGCCGCCAGATCCAGGATTTGAACCATGGTCAGCCATGTGGGAGACCAGCACCTTAATCACATCACTTGCTGGCCCCCAACATTGGACATATTTTAAAAGCCTTTTTCAGATGCATCCTAAAGTATTGGATATTTAAAAAATATATAATGTCTAAGTTTGTTTTAAGTTATTCAACAAAAAAAGTAGGTGTCTGTGGTGAAGGGCTAAACAAAATGACTCTGGCATTGATAGTATTGGTGAAGCCGAGTGGTGGCTACACGGAACTTTCTTGTACCTCTATATGTATGTGCGTTCGAATTTTCACAATAAAATACTGTTAATCATGTTATGAAAAAGATGAAATGACATAGAAAACTGTATCACAAACATCTGAAAAAAAAAATTAAGGTTGCAAAGCTAAATAAGTATGCTCCTGATTTTGCAAAATCAAGAGACATAATTCTAATTTCTTAAAGTCAAGTCAGGGCTGGCAGGTGGCATGGTGGTTAAGGTGCTGGACTACCACATAGCCAGCCATGGTTTGAGTCCTGGTCCTGGCAGCTTGCTTTCTTACTTTCCCTTTTTCTCTCCCTCTGTTGCTCTGGTCAAATTCAAAAATAATAATAATATTAATAACAAAATAAATAATTTTTTAAAAAAGAGTCAAATAATTGTGTTAGAAACATAAAACAGTTTTATCCTTGCTAGGACTTGCACTGCACTAGACTATACTAAACTCCCTTTCTGTCCAGGGAATATAATTTGACTAGATCAGGGGGAACGGCTTCTGTTTCTTTTTCCCTGACGGATTATTGAGGCTTTAATCAGGACACAACTACTAAACAGCATACCTTGAATCTAAACTGGGGAGGATGGACTGTTCTGAAGACATCTTAGCCCAATCTTACTTTTTAACTGGTTGGCTGGAACCAGGAACCAGAGGCCCCTGGGTTCCCTCTGGCACCCTCTCCCCACCCCACCACTATGAGACACAAAGTCAAGGCATCCCCTAACTCCCCAACACCTGGTCTCCTCACTCTACTGTTTTATCAAAGTATCCGTTCCTAAACTGACATTTATAGCTCACACCAACAAATGAGAATAACAGACCCCTAGAATATAAGTAAATTTAATTTCCCTAAATGTTCAGCTATTCAAACCTTCATTTTGCTTATTTCATTCGTCTATTTAATCAACCATATTTAACCAACCTCTTACTCTTTGCCAAAAACCTATCTGCTGAATGAACAGCTCACTGTGGGTGGGCAGCAGCCACTTCGCAGGAGGGGCTGGTGTGCAAGCTGCCAGCTAGGTCAGTGTCCCTAAGGCCAAGGCCACGTGAAAGTCACTCAGGAACATATATGATCACAGGTTATTTATCAAAAAGACACAAATGAGATCGCCATAAAGAGCTAGACTCCACCAGTGCCTAGGGAGTGCTCTCCTAGCATGGCAGGAACATTAACCTTAATAAAGTCCTCAAAAGCTGGTAAAATCATGGCATATATTGCTATATACTTTATAAGTACATAAAACTTCAAAAGTTTTACAAAAAAATGTATGATGAATTTATATGTACATAAAGAAAAGAGGTCAAATTTCTTAGACTCTCTCTCCTCCTTTCTACACAAACAGATCCAGTGGGAAGAGCAGTCTTTCTGCCCCTCTAACTCAGCTTTTTTTTTTTTTTTTTTTTCTTTTTAGAAACTTCTTGCTTTAGGAAGAAGATTCCGCATGGCCCCTGTGAACTAGGCAGGAGAGTTGAGCCCTTCCTTCAGAAGAAGATTCCGCATGGCCCCTGTGAACTAGACGGATCTAAGAGCACTGTAGCTAAACATCCAAATACTAATAGGGTTAAAATATTTCCCAATATCTACTGAATCTGCTGCACCAGCGATCACAACAGAACGGCAAACAGATTCTAGATCACCTCTGTCTGCTTGCTCCTGAACATTCAGACTGAACTTCAAGAATTTGAAAGAAACACACCATCCATCAGATGACAAGAAATCACCGCCGGATCACGAGAAATATGGGAAAATGAGAAAATACCTCTCCTCCAAGGGAAAAAAGTAACTCTCCTTCATCCACAAGCAGTTCAGTGAAAGTCATGGAAATGTCTGATAAGGAATTTAGAGCATTCATAATGTTGAAGCTAACAGAGATGGAAGAGAAGAGAGATAATGAACTGCTAAAGAGAAAGGAGAAAGAAGTTGAGGAGTTCCAGGAGATGAGGAAATTCTTGCAAGATCTAAAAGAGGAATTACACACTTTACAAAAGACTCAAACGGAACTGCTAGAGATGAAGTCTATAATACAAGAAGTCAAAATCTCCCTTGAAAGTATTAAAAGCAGACTAGATCATTCAGAAAATAGAATCTCAGATGTAGAAGAGAAAATGGCTGGCCTAGAAAAATCCACCAGGAAGACTGAGAAAATGGCCCAAAAATTTGAGAATGATATGCGAGAAGTACTGGATACCATCAAACGTCCAAATATCCGAATAATTGGCATTCCAGAAGGTGAAGAGACCCATAAGGGCATTGATAATCTATTCCATGAAATCCTGCAAGAAAACTTTCCAAACCTAGAGAGGCATTCGAAGATCCAGTCCCAGGAAATACAAAGGACCCCAAATAGAATCAACCCAAGAAGATCTTCTCCAAGACACATTATAGCCAGGTTGACCAAAACTGCAGACAAAGACAAGATACTAAGATTGGCAAGAGAAAAACATCAAGTTACCTACAAAGGATATCCCATCAGGCTAACAGCAGATCTCTCATCGGAAACAATGCGAGCAAGGAGAGAATGGGAAAATATATTTAAAGTGTTACGAGAGAAGCAATTTCAGCCAAGAATACTGTACCCGGCAAGATTATCTTTCAGGTGGGAAGAAAAGACAAGAACATTCTCAGATAAGCAAAACCTGAAAGAATTTACCAGCACCAGACCAGATCTCCAAGAAGTTCTCAAGGGTGTGCTGTATCAAGAAAATTAAACACAGACACATGGAAATAAGAGTCCAAAAGCTAAGAAACTGGCCAACTTAATCATAGGGACAAGTCTGGAGTTGAATATTATATCCCAGAATTTAATTGGGAAAATTGAACCAGAACAGAAAATAAAAGTACATGAGACTGATAGGTTCATGCACCTACCATTTGAACAGAATCCTAACCTGTTTCCTGGCTTTAAGCAAAGTTCCTTGGCGCTTCTTTGAGTTAAGTTAATACTAGTTTTCTAAGTAGTTATGAGTGAACTCACCATTGAAAGTAGTTAGATTATGTAGGAAATTGTGTGATCAATACAATGTGGTTGGGAAGGGAATGAAGGACAATTATAGACACCGGAGGTGGTGTGAGAGGAGGGTGGGAAGGGACAGAGGGTCAGAAAGAGGGGTGGAAATAATTCTAGGAACTAGTAATGGAAAATTTTTTTTGTAATGTGCATGATTGAGTCACTATGCAGTGTGTACTGGATGGGAGATCGTATGCTGTGATGATGCTTAGGGAAGGAATGTAAATTGAGTTACAAAAAAATTTAAAAAAAGATTCAGGAAAAAATATATGTATCTATTCAATGACTGCAGTAGGATATGTAGCCCCAGCTAGGTGCTACTTTATAGGATGCGTAAAGTTAGACTTGTGTTCATGGAAATGTGTGTATCACCTGTGTTTGCTATGAGGGTATTTGGATTGATTAGGGTCTTTCGCAATTCAATAAAATGTGGGGGGGAAAACAGTATAGAAAGCAAACATAGATACCAGAGACAGTGTGGGAGGAGAGTGGGAGATGGCAGAGGGTAAGAGATAGGGAATCAAGGATGGGGGAAAAAAAAGCAAAACATACAGAAAACAAGAAATGGAAGATCATTTGCTGACAATAACATGTTTGTTGATGTGCTTGATTGAGACAATATACAGTGTACTCTGGATGGAAAATCTCATTTTGTATGCTGTAATGATGCACAGTGAATGAATGCAAATAAATAAATTGAAAACAAAAACAAAAACAAAAAACTTCTTGCTTTAGATTGTGTGTGCTCTCTGGAGACAAAGAGATAAAAGCAAAAAATCATCCTCGGGGAGTGGGGTGGCCACATCACAATCCCTTCTCCCCCATTCTCCTCTTGGGATTTTGGGCATGCATGCACACAAGTCCAGTATGAGTTTTAAGCCCCCGTGTCCAGGACTCAAATCACAGTCAACTATGTGGGAGTCCAGCAACGTAACCATTATACCATCTACTGGTCCCCAAACCCAGCTTCTAACTAGCCATCTTATTAATTAGAACATGCAGGCCCCATGGATGGTAGGTATCTTGTCCAAGGTCACACTATTTTTATCTAGGAAAAAAACCATCTTATTTACCATGCACATTACATATTATATATCTAATACAGAGCCTAAATAAAACTAGAAAGATACGCCAATGGATGACTCTTTGTTTAAGAGAGATTTTTACTACAGGGCAAGTGTGCTCACCAGAGAGACAAAGAAAGATAGAGAGACAGAAAGAGAGAAATCACTCCCCAGGGGATGGCCATACTGCAATCTCTTCTCCTTTATTCTCCTCTTGGGGTCTTGGGCACGCACACATGCCTGGCGTGAATTTTAAGCTGCCAAGTTTGGGACTCGAACCATGGTCAACTGTACTGGAGTCCAGCAACGTAACCATTATGACATCTGCTGGTACCAATTCTTTTTTTTTTAATAGTATGGAGAATGTTCCTTATTTTCTGCCCTTTCCCATTCAAAACACATTGACCTATCACTAGACATTATGAAGTTCCTCCATGGTGTAGCAGTTAGGAGTTAAGCTCTATGGAAGTCACTGCCTTGGTTTCAATCCCAATACTCTCATTTTTTAGCTATGGCCTTAGACAAGTTTCTCAATCTCTCTTGAGCCTGTTTCTTTTCCTTTTTTTCTTTTTTCTTTTTTTTTTTTTTTTTGAGAGGTTTTCGCTATAGGGCGTGTGCGCTCGCCAGACAGACAGACAGAGACATAGAAACAGAAAGCGAGAAATCGCCCCCCAGGGGGGATGGTCACGCCGCAATCCCTTCTCCTCCATTCTCCTCTTGGGATCTTGGGCACGCACGCACACGCGCCCGGCGTGAGTTTAAGCCACCGGGTCCGGGACGCAAACCGCGGTCGACTATGTGGGAGTCCAGTGACATAGCCATTACGCTAACTGCTGGTTCCCTTAAGCCTGTTTCTTCATCTATAAACAGAAATAATCATCCTCATTACCACCTAGGATTATTTTGAGAATTAAATGAAACTCTTTTTGTAATGGGTTTAACACAGTGTCCACTAAATGCTACCCATTATTATTATCAGACCCAGGGGCTTGAGAAACACCTCAAGCACATATGCATGCATGCCCAAGATCCCAAAAGGAAGAAGAAACAGAGAAAGGATTAGAATGTGACCATTTCCCATGAGAAGTAATTTCTCCTCTTCCTCTGTCAGTTTCTGTCTCTCTCTGATGAGCAAAAAAAAAAAAGTCATATTAAAAATAATATTCAGGACAACTACGTGGTACGGTAGGTATTAAAGGAGGCTGGATCCCACATGGCTGACTGTGTAGTTCAAGTCCTAGTCTTGGGGACTTGAAAAACAAACTGGGCACATGTGCGTGCATGCCCAAAATCTCTAGAACAGAATGGAGAAGAGATTGCAGCTTGGTCATTTCCCCCTGGGGAGTGATTTCTTACTTTCCCTCTTTCTGTCTCTCTCTCCTCCTGTCTTTCCAGTGAGTGCACATGCCCTATACATTTAGACATATTCTGTTCTTTCAGAGGCCAGATGGTGGCACAGCAGGAGCACAACACTCTAAGCAGAAAACCTACATAGGAAGGTTCCTCAGTCAAGTCTAGAGACCTTTCCGATTTGCCAAGCACACAACTGCCCATTATCTGGACTGTCTGAAGACTGTATGTTTATCACAGTTTTAAGACCCCTTTGCAGATACTGTCTGTCTCTCTCTCTCTCTCTCTCTCTCTCTCTTCCTCCCTCTCCCCCTCCCTCCCTCCCTGCCTCCCTCCCACTCCTTCCTTGCTCAGGAAAAAATAAATAAACTTTAAAATTATAATAATAATATTAACCATTCAATGACTAGAAACTTACTAATCAATAATGCTCTCCTATTGCTTCTACACTAATACCTTCTTCTCGTTCCACATCCTTCTACACTATAGTTAATAAAAAGTAAAGTGTGTGGAATAAGGCTTACAGTCACACACTGGCTGCAAATACTCATCTTACCTTGGTAATCAAAGATCACAGAGCTAAATAAACATGGAAACAGCAGCAAGGGAAAGTTGAGAAGATGACTGACCGTCACAAAAAACACAGTGGTACCACTACACAATTAGGGAGCAAAATTATCCACCCTGACACTGGAGTTCTAATAGGTCAGCAACCACTAACACTATGAAAAGTAGAAAATATTTTACTGGACACAACTCTGCAATGTAAAAAGCCTTCTATACCTATTATCAGCTTTTTGAAGTATACGTAGCAAGGATTTATCATCACAATTTCAAAGAAATTAAGTAGAAATGAAAAGGTTCTAGAATCTGCCTGAGGTCATAGGACCGGAAAGTGGCAGTTCCAAAGTTGGACTCCTACCCCACTCTCCTCATTTTTATTCAAGGGATCTTCTACTTTCGAGTCAGCCAACAACACTGGGAAAAGCTTCTGACCAACATTCTGCATTAATATATAAAAGAAACAGACCATGTGGCCTGCACCCTGGAGGGGCTCACAACCTAGTTTCCAGGACCAAAGCCCAAGAAGGAACATTTTAAAATCAGTCTGTTGAGAACACAGTAACTTAAGAAAACATCTTTAGTGGACGTGTGGGGGTGGGGGAGGGAGAAAGCAGCAAAGACAAGATAGAACTGAGCATTTAGGAGTCTGTCAAATGCCAAAGAATGTCACAGGCCCAGTAGGGAGTGTAATCGTGAAAAAAAAAAGAAATGTGCTCTGTCCTTAACTAACAAGAAAGACAATGGAGGTGGCTTCCTCTTGTAGAAGAGATGCAGAGCATAGACTCCTAACCGGTGACAACAGTGCAGAGAGCCTCTGGCCCTTTCTCTATTTACCAAGTCAATAAAGAAAGATATATATATATGATATATATATATATCATATATATATATATATCATATATATATATATTTTAACCATCCTTAATGATCCATGTAACTTTCCATTTGTATTGATCCCGAAGACTAGTAAGTATTTGTTATTATTGGAATCAAATTACTCACTGACAACCTACTACTTTTAATATTTAGTATTTTAGAGCCAGAAGAAATCTGAGAGGTCATTTAGCTCAAACCTCTAATTTTACCTGTAAAGAAATCAAAGCTCAGGGCCAGCAGGTGGCGTGGTGGTTAAGGCACTAGGCTTCCATGTTGTCAACCATCGTTCAAGTCCTAGACTGGCAACCTGAAACTAACACCAGGCACTTGTGCGTATGTACCCAAGATCCCAAGAGGAGAAGGGATTGCAATGTAGCCATCTCCCCTGGAAGGTGATTTCTCATTTTCTGTCTCTCTGTGTCTCTCTGTCTCTCTGGCAAGTATGCACACCCTATGGCAAATATCTTTCAAAAAAAAAAGAAAAGAAAAGAAATCAAAGCTCAAATATTTAAGCAGTATGTCAAAGTATACACATGGGGAGGGTTAAATGTGAGTTAGGTGCTAAGGTTTAAGTCTACCATAGCATTCACTTTTTCGTTTTAATACCCACAGGGCACACGCACTCCACCAGAGAGAAACAAAAAGAGAGGGAGAGAAAGCGCTCCCCAGTGGGGTGTGATTATGCCACAATCCTTCTCCTCTATTTACACATCCTATCAAGATTTGGGGCATGTACATGCTCTTTGCATGTTTTTCAAGGTGCCAGGGTCATCTCGAAAATTTGAACTGCACAGTCAGTCATGTGGGATTTAGCTCCCTTAACCACTAGGCTATAGGGCCAGCCCATAACATTCATTTTTAATGATTTGTTTTAAACTTATATTTTAACAGCCTATTAATATGTCATTGATTTGTGTGTGTGTGTATGTATTCTTTAATAATTAAAGGATGAATAAGAAAATTGCTATATTCTCAAAGATCAGCATAGGTTTCTGTTTCTTTCAGGTCACTAAATCTTATGTTAAATGAGAATTATGCTAGACTTCTCTCGGATGTTACTGTTCAGAAATATATCTAATAAACTTTCCCAGAGATCATATATTACCTATTAAGTGAAATGATAGGAGAAAATGAAGTTGTTGACAAGCAAACCTATAATCTGACATTAATGACAATTGCTTAAATTGTCATGAACGATGTCAGTGAATCCACAGATATCACATATTACATAGTTCACACACTGATGGCCTATGCTAAGAAAAAGTAAATAAAAAGGGCCAATTATAATCAAATAGAAATTAACATGTCTAGTTTCAGATCAGAACTGGTACACACTATACAGTAAAAGAAAGACTGTTTCGAGGTTAAATATCTAGAACACTGGGACCAGCAGATGGCATAAGAGTTACATCACTGGACTCCCATGTAGTCAACTGTAGTTTGAGTCCCAGACCTGGGGGCTTAAAACTCACACCAGGCACATGTGTATGTGTACCCAAAATACCCAGAGAAGAATGGAAGAGGAATTGGAGCATGGCCATCCCCCCTGGGGTGGGGGGGTAATTTCTCGCTTTTTATCTCTCTGCCTTTCCAGCAAGTATATGTGCCCTATAGCAAAAATCTCTCTTAAAAAAAATGAATAAATCTAGGATACTCTCAAGAAAAGAGGACAAATATGAAGCCCAATGTCTAGACAAATCACTGGAAAAGCTGTTCAAAGGACCCATGGCTCTAACAAATCCCTATCCACACCTGCAGAAGTAACCATGGTTCATGAACGGAATTAGACATAAAAGAAGGTTGAGACCAACAGGTGGCATAGTGGTTAGATATTGGACTCCCATTTGGCCAACCACAATTCGAGTCCTGAACCCAGCAACTTGAAACTCAGGGCAGGCACATGTGCATACATGCACAAAATCCCTAGATAAGAATGGAGGAGAAGGGATTGAGATGTAGTCATCCCCCAAGGGGGTGATTTCTCACTTCTGTCGCTGTCTCTATCCCTCTGGTGAGCACATGTGCCCTATGGCAAAAATCTCTCTCTCTTAAAGAAAAAAAAAAAGACATAAAGGAGGGTAAAACTCTGCTCCTCCTGGAGTACTCATAACTCAGTGAACTTGACCATTCCAGTGAAGAGCCTTGCAAGACAGCAGGCTGCCTACAGCTGGAGGGCTTAACAGCCAAGACCCATGGCTCATCCCCGCCCCCGCCCTACTCGCCTTTGGACTCTCAGGACTTTAGTGTTTTATATAGCACACGGTGCATGCTGCAGGCCGCACGATCTGTTACTGAGTTGAAGTTCACCAGCTCACTTTCAGGCACACCTGTTCTCTAGAAACAGGGAGGACTTTGGGTCACCGAAGACCAGTGACAACTGTGCAGGGTGCTGGTGAGCAACAGGGAGTTAGAGCAGAAGAGAGATTGCCAATTTCCTACCCCCACACACCTTTGAATGCTCAAGAGACCTTGAATAATTTAGGAAGGAACATATAGATCACCAGATGACTAGGAACAATCATAGAGACCCAGAATATGAGCAACCAACAAAATGTCTCTCCCCATGGGAAAACATCAATTCCACATTACTCACAGACAACACAGTGAAAGTCGTGGAAATGTCAGATAAACAATCCAGAATATTTGTAGTAACCAAACTAAATGACATGCAAGAGAAAAGAGACAATGAGCTCCAGGAGATGAGGAAGTCTCTCTCTGTCTTTCTGGTGAGCGCACGTGCCCTATAGCAAAAACCTCTCCAAAAAAAGAAAGAAAGAAAGAAAACAAAAACAATTTCAACCAAGAATACTATACTAGGCAATATTATCCTTATGTGGGAAAAAAAGATAAAAACATTCTTGAATAAACAAAACCTGAAAGAATTTACCAACTCCAGACCAGTTCTTCAAGAGGTTCTGAAGGAAGTGCTATACCAGGAAAACTAAAAAGTCAGACAAACGGTTATAAAAGAACAAAACAACCCAGAAAATGGCTTGCTTAATGGTAAAAACATGTCCAAAAATATCGATAATAACATTGAACATTAATGGATTACATTCTCTAATCAAGAGACACAGACTGGCTGAATGGATAAAAAAAAAAACCAGAAACCCTCTATCTGTTGCCTACAAGAAACACACCTTATGGATAAAGACATACATAGACTAAAAGTAAAGGGCTGGAAAAAGATATTCCATGCAAATGGAAATTTAAAAAGGGCAAGAGTTGTGATACTGATTTCAGATAAAATAGGCTTCAAGACAAAGACTGTAAGAAGAGATAAAGAAGGGCATTGTATAGTAGTAAATGGTCTATTTCATCAAGAAGACATAACACTTATAGGGAACCAGCAGTTAGCGTAATGTCTATGTCGCTGGACTCCCACGTAGTCGACCGTGGTTCGCATCCCGGACCCGGTGGCTTAAAACTCACGCCGGGTGCGTGTGCGTGCATGCCCAAGATCCCAAGAGGAGAATGGAGGAGAAGGGATCGCGGCGTGACCATCCCCTCTGGGGGGTGATTTCTCGTTTTCTGTCTCTATGTCTCTGTCTGTCTGGCGAGCGCACACGCCCTATAGTGAAAACCTCTCCAAAAAAAAAAAAGAAGACATAACACTTATAAATATCTAAGCACCCAACTCAGGAGCACCTAAATACATGAAGGAAAGAATGCTAGAGCTAAAAGGAGAGACAGGGTACAACACTATAATTGTTGGGGATCTCAACACCCCATTATCTCCTTTAGACGGATCTAGACAAAACATAAATAGAGAGATAAAGGACCTACACGATATTATAAATCCAATGGGCTTGACAGACATCTATACAACTTGCTACCATAAGACCACAAAATCTACATTTTTCTCACCCCGACATGGAACCTTTTCAAAGACTGACCATATGATAGGACACAAAAGAAGCCTTTACAGATTCAAAGGCATTGAAACTATATCCAGCATCTCTTCTGACCATGATGGAATTAAACTCAATATTAATTTCAAGAAACATCCTTGAAAATACACAAACACATGAAAATTAAACAACCTACTTCTGAATGACTTCTTAACTACTGAAGAAATTGAGTCTGAAACCAAAAAAATCATGGAAACAAATGATAATGAGTGCATGAATTTCCATAATCTATGGGACACAACAAAAACAGACATAAGAAGGAAATTTATAGCCACTAGTGTACATAAGAAAAAGATGGAAAGGTGGCAAATAGACACCCTAACATCATGCCTCAGGGAGGTGGGAAAACAACAACAAAATGCCAGGCAAAAAGAAATAATAAAGACTCAAGCAGAAATAAATGAAAAAGAAAATAAATGAACTATACAGAAAATAAATGAAAACAAAAGCTGGTTCTTTGAAAAGATTAACAAGATCAATACACCATTAGCTAGACTGACAAAGAAGAAGAAAGAAAGAAACCAGATAAATTAAATGAAACAGGCAACATTACAATAGACACAATAGAAATGCAAGCCATCACTAGAGGATACTATGAGCGACTATATGCCAACAAACAAGAGAACATGGAGGAGATGGACAAATTCCTGGATGCATATAATCTACCAAGATTGAGTCAGGAGGACATGGAAAACCTGAATAGACCCATAACAAACCCATGAGATTGAATCAGTAATAAGTAACCTCTCAACAAAGAAAAGCCCAGGTCCAGATGGCTTCACTTCTAAATTCTACAAAACTTTAAAGGAAGAGTTAACCTCCATTCTACTCAAATTATTTTGAAAGATCCAAAAGGAAGGAAACCTCCCAAATTCATTTTATGAAGCCTCCATCATCCTTATTCCCAAAACAGATAAAGATATGACAAAAAAGGAAAACTACAGATCAATATCTCTGATAAATATATATGCAAAAATTCTCAACAAGATACTTGCAAATCGTATACAACAACATATAAAAAAGATTATTCATCACAACCAGGTAGGCTTTATTCCAGGGATGCAAGGGTGGTTCAACATATGCAAGATCATAAATATAATACACCATATAAACAGAAAGAAAGATAAAAACCATATGGTCATTTCAGTTAATGCAGAGAAAGCACTTGATAAAATACAACATCCCTTCATAATTAAGACTCTCAGCAAGATTAGCATAGAAGGGTCATTTCACAATAAAAGCCATATATGAAAAACCTACAGCTAATATTATACTGAATGGGGAAAAGCTAAAAGCTTTTCCACTCAAAACTGGTACGAGACAAGGCTGCCCACTTTCTCCACTGCTTTTTAATATAGTGCTGGAAGTCTTAGTCAATGCAATCAGAAAAGAGAAAAATATCAAAGGTATTCAAATAGGCAAAGAAGAGTTGAAAATATCTTTATTTGGAGATGACATGATGGTATACTTAGACAACCCAAAGGTTTCCGTGAAAAAACTTCTTGAAGTAATAAATGAATACAGTAAAGTGACAGAATACAAAATCAACAATAAAGTAGAGCTGAAGAAAGGAATTCCTTTTACCATAGCCACGAAACGTATAAAGTACCTAGGGATAAACCTAACTAAGGAAGTCAAAGACCTTTACAAAGAAAACTATGAAAATCTTTTAAAAAATTGAAAATGACATAAAAAGTGGAATGACATCCCATGTTTCTGGATTGGAAGAATTAATATAATCAAAATAGCAATTCTACCCAAATTAATCTACATATTTAATGCAATTCCAGTCAAAATGCTAGAGACATTTTTCACAGATCTGGAAAAGACAATCATAGAATTTGTCTGGGATTGTAAAAGACCTTGCACTGGGGCCGGCAAGTGGCATGGTGGTTAAAGACGCTGGACTCCCACATAGCCGACCACAGTTCAAGTCTCAGACCTGGTGGCTTACTTTCTCACTTCCTCTTTCTCTCTCTGTCTCTCTCTGATCAAACTGGAAAAATAATAATGATAATAATAATAAAGTTAAATAAAATAATTCTTAAAAAAAAAAAAGACCTCGCACTGCCAAAGCAATCCTGAGCAAGAAGAGTGGAGTGGGTAACGTATCACTCCCTGGCCCCAAAATATACATAAAGCTTTGATCATCAAAACAGCATGGTAATGGCACAAAAAGAGACAAGTAGACCAATGGACTAGAATAGAGATCCCAGAAATAAACCCCAAAGCTTACAGCCAACTGATTTTTGACAGGGGATACCAGTCAATCCATTGGGAAAAGGAAAACCTCTTTAGCAAATGGTGCTAGAAAAACTGTGTATCCACCTGCAGAAAAATGAAACTGAATCTCCATCTTTCAATATTAACAAAAAATCAAATATCTGACCCTAAAACCTCAAACTATAAAACTACTGGTGGAAAATGCTAGGGAAACTCTGGGAGACACTGGAGTAGGCAAAGACTTCTTAAATAAGGCTCCCAAAGCACAGAGAAAAATCCCTAAAATGGACAAGTGGGACAATGACAGATTAAGAAATTTCTGCACAGCAAAGGATACAGTAATTAGTGTGAATCGACAACCCTCAGAATGGGAGAATATTTTTGTAAAATATGTCTCATATAAGAGACTGATAACCACAATACACAAGGAACTCATGCAGCTTATCTGAAAAAAAAATTATTAACCCAATTAAAAGATGGGAAAATGAACTGAACAAAAATCTCCCTAAGCGAGACATATGAACATCCAAAAGCACATAAGGAAATGCTCAACATCCCTCATCATAAGGGAGATACAGATTAAAATCACAATGAGATACCACCTAACCCCTGTCAGAATGGCCAAGATTAAAAATACAAAAAGTGATAAGGGTTGGCGGGGTTGCGGTGAAAGGGGAACCCTCCTACACTGTTGGTGGGAATGTAAATTGGTTCAGCCACTGTGGAAAATAATATGGAGGTTCCTCAAAGATCTACGAATAGAACTACCATTTGATCCATCAATCCTGCTTCCGGTTAGCTACCCAAAGGACAGGAGAATGCTCAGTCACAAAAGCACTTGCACATCAGTGTTTATTGTGGCTTTATTCATGATTGCTAAGACATGGAACCAACCCAAATGGCCATGAGCAGATGAATAGATTGAAACAGTGTGGCACATATACTCTGTGGAATACTACTCAGCCATAAAAAATAAAAACAAGACCCTGGGCATTTGATAGAAAGTGGTCGAATATGGAAGATTTATTGCTGAGTGAAGCAAGTCAGGCTATGAAAGATACTGTATGTATCCACTTAATATATACTGACTATCCACACTTCATGGTAGAGATTGAAATATTGGAGGGCACAAAAGCAATGAAAACAGTAATGGATGTTAAAGATTGTGTGGAACAGGGGGAGAAGGGAAGAGTATAGAGAAGGATAGCACAAGAACAAATAGAGCAGCATGACATTTGTGGGACACAGAAATGGTTTATGTGTTGATGATAACATGTACAGTATTCTCAACTGGACTGGTCTGAGAAGTGTTTCATGTTAGCTAAGTTCTCTTTACAAGCCAAATAATATATAGTGATTGAATGTTTTTTGTTTTGTTTTGTTTTGGTTTGGTTTTTTGGAGAGGTTTTCACTATAGGGCGCGTGCGCTCGCCAGACAGAGAGAGACATAGAGATAGAAAGCGAGAAATCACCCCCCAGGGGGGATGGTCACGTGGCAATCCCTTCTCCTCCATTCTCCTCTCGGGATCTTGGGCACGCACACACACGTGCCCGGCGTGAGTTTTAAGCCACTGGGTCCAGGACGCGAACCGCAGTCGACTATGTGGGAGTCCAGCGACATAGCCATTACGCTAACTGCTGGTTCCCTGAATGTTTTTTTTTTTTTTTTTTTAATGAAAATAAAAAATAATACTACTAATAAAAGAACTCAGTGAACCTATGTTCACTTCTGATTTAGACTTGTACAGGAAGATTCCCTCCTGTCTGGGTTCGCAACACTTAGTGCCTATAATATGTCTTCATAATTGTTGCAAAGGAGTTACCTACTCTCCCTGGTGAACTAATATACGTACTTGATGCATTTATGTTACCTAACACAGAGAATAGTGAGAACCATAAAAAATGTGTTCCATGCCAAATATGTCACACATATAACAAATATGTCACAAAGAGATAAAGCACTCAAAAAGTAATTATAGTCACTATACAGTCTATTAAAATTTATATAATTTAAAGTTCATTTTGGCGTCTATCAAAGCATTCTCTTTCTAGGGAAGAAAGAAAAAGGAACTATGCAACTTCAATTAACTAAGGGCTGAAAATACAAAAATAAATTTAATCTAATAAGTCTAATATAATTGGCCAAGTAATATTGTAGATTACATAGAAGATAATTACTACACACTTTTCAAAACTATGACACATTGGGACCAGCAGGTGGCATGGTGGTTAAGGTACTGGATTCCCACATGCCTCATCACAGTTCAAATCCGACTTGGCATCTTGACATGTGTGTACATGCATGCTCAAAATCCCAGAAAGAGAATGAAGAAGAAAAGGTTGTGGTAAAGCCATCCCACTAGGGTGTAATTTCCCACTTTCCCTGTCTGTCTCTCTCCAGCAAGTGCATGCATCCTATGGAAAAAAATAAAAATAAATATATATATATATATATATATATATATATATATATATATATATATATGACAAATTCTAGATTTGGGAAGGTTTCTTTTTTTAAAGATTATGAAACAAATCAAGGTTCAAAGGAAAAATTACAGAAATGTCAGAAAGAAAATGCTATAAAAGAAAAAACCCTTAAATCTATTAAGTTAAATCCATGAACGTGAATCTAAAAAATGGTAGTTTCTTCTTTTCTTTTCTTTTTTTTTTTTTTTTTGAGATTTTTGCTATAGGGCACATGCACTCACAGAGAGACACGAGAGACACAGAGGAAGTGAGAAATCACCAGGGGGATGGCCACGCTGCAATCCCTTCTCCTCTATTCTCTTCTCAGGATGTTGGGCATGCATGCACCCATTCCCAGGATGAGTTTGAAGACACTGGGTCTGGACCATGTGATAGTTCAGTGACATAACCATTATGCCATCTGCTGGTCACACAACTGTCAGTTTCCAATAGGTTTGCTTATATAAAGCAGTCTTTAATAAAACGAATGAGTCACACAGACCACAGCTACTGTTCTTACTCTTCAAGTCAAAAGTCATGGACTCTTCTAGTTGGACAGAACATTAGTGATCATTAAGCTCAGCTTCTCTAAGCTGTGACCACCCCGGATCTTCACTCAATCTCTGTTTTAACATCTGCAGGGATCATGAAATTGTTCCTCTCTAGACATGCTATCAGGCCAGCCTCCCTCACAGTGACTTGAGTCACACAAGCTGCTAATGAACCCAGTTCCTCCAACACCAGCACATTGAATTTTCTGCTCGAATATAAATCTTGGGCTTCAAATTTGTTCCTGCAGTCAGTGAGCCACTGAAACTTTTTGAGACAAGCATTAAAAATTCTCCTGGTAAGGAGAACTTGGCATTTTTATAAGTATTTTTGAAGACATATTTTATAGGATTTAATGATTAGATACAGAAAGAAGAAAGAGTAGGGTAGCTTGGCTAACTTACATAACTTCCAGATTTCAGGCTTACAAAAAAATCCACCAATGCATAAAAGAGCAGGTTGGATTTAGAGGAAAAAGTTCAGTATGAAACTACTCCCATACCCATATGAGGATTTTTAAAAGATGATATGAAATTTGTATCTTGAGTTCACTAGAGGAATCTGAGCTAAAAATTTGAATTTGGAGTTATTAACATGGAAAGGATTTCTCAGAGTGGCAGTTAAAACTACTACATGTGAAGCCTGGGAGATGGAGGGGTGGGGTGGGGGTAGGAGGTCAGCATTTAATTAGTAAGGGTTAGGTGCAAGAAGATCCTATGAAGGAGTTTAAAGGCAGCCCAAAAGGTAGAAGGTAAACTAGAGAGAATATAAGGGATACTCAGGGATGGATGATTATGATTTTCTGACTGGATGAAATACTATACAGTTGTTTAAATTATGCTTTTGAGGGGCCAGCAGATGGCATAATGTTTAAGACACTGGACTCCCACATGGCCAACAGTGGTTCAAGTCCCAGACCTTGCAACTTGAAAATCATGCCAGGCACATATGCATGTGCACCCAAAATCCCAAGAGAAGGGAAGAGAAGGGATTGCAGTGTGGCCATACTCCATGGGGTGGGGTGGAGGGGCAATTTCTCACTTTCCCTCTCACTATCTGTTTCTCTCCAGCAAGCACACGCACCCTATGGGGGGGGGGGGGGGTTGTTCTCGAAGTATTTAAAATCAGAGATTTTTATTAATGTTGAATGTAAAAACACAACCTACTAAATTAAAATGTTAATAATCTTCCTAAAATTTAGGATTACAAGTCTGCAAAGAAAGGATCATCCACAAAAACTAACCCTATACAATGTCCCAAAAAAGCCACAATAATTTCAAAGAAGCTACACAATATATATTATGTTCTATCATTATGTTCAATTATTTTGCTGTAAAAAAAAAATTGATAATTGGGAACCAGCAGTTAGCGTAATTGCTATGTCGCTGGACTCCCATGTAGTCAACCACGGTTTGCGTCCCGGACCCGGTGGCTTAAAACTCACGCCGGGCGCGTGTGCTTGCGTGCCCAAGATCCCGAGAGGAGAATGGAGGAGAAGGGATTGCGGTGTGACCATCCCCCCGGGAGGTGATTTCTCGCTTTCTGTCTCTCTGTCTGTCTCTGTCTGTCTGGTGAGCGCACGTGCCCTATAGCGAAAAACCTCTCAAAAAAAAAAAAAATTGATAATAATAGAACTGGCTTTAAAGTCCCATGTGACTGGGGCCGGCACGTGGCATGGTGGTTGAGGCACTGAACTCCCACATAGTCAACTGCAGTTTGAGTCCTAGACCCAGCAGCTTGCTGTCTCACTTCCCCCTCCCCTTTCTCTCTCTCTCTTTCTCTCTCTAGCTCTCTCTATGTTTCTCTCTCTGATCAAATTAAAATAATAATGATAAAATTCAATCATTATTTTTTAAATCCCATTTGACTATAAACTACAAATATTACTAAATAAACTCTAAGTTTAAAAAAAATTCATAAGGAAAATCGTCCACTCTTTATAATTGAAAGACACTGAAAACACATCTTTATCCCAACAAAAATTAACTAAAAAAAAAAAAGCAGGATACCATTCCTCTTAGTGATAAAATATATGAAGCATCCAGAAACTAGCTCAAAAGAAAAAGCACAAACCCTCTGTGAAAAAAAGTCTAAACTCTATCAAAATGATAAAAAAAAAAAAAGAAGGGCCTGCCAAATAGTGGTTAAGGGATACAGTTCCCATATGGCCAATTGCAGTTCGAATTTCGGCCCCAGTGACCTGCAAAACAAACCAGGCACTTGTGCTCATGTGGCCCAAAATCCTGACAGGATGGAGAAATGAAGAAGAGATGATGGCATGACCATGCCCCACTAGGAGGTGCTTTCTCCCTTTCCCTACCTTTGTCTTTCTCTCTTTTTCTCTCTGGCAAGTGCATGTACTGTCTAGCAGTTAAAAAGAGAGAGAATAAAGAATATAAAAGAAGGTCTGAATAAACAAAGAAATCTTTCACATTATTTAAGAAGATGATACAAAAGTAACAATAGTCTTCAATTTAACCTACAACCTTAATAAAATCTCAAACACCATTGGGATTTTTTAAGAAGCTCAACAACCTATTCTGCATTATATGGAGGACCACAAGAGCCATATTGACAGACGAAGTCAGCTTTGAAAAAGGAAATACTGGGAACCAGCAGTTAGCATAATGGCTATGTCGCTGGACTCCCACGTAGTCGACTGCAGTTCGCGTCCCGGACCCGGTGGCTTAAAACTCACGCCGGGCGCGTGTGCGTGCGTGCCCAAGATCCCGAGAGGAGAATGGAGGAAAAGGGATTGCGGCGTGACCATCCCCCCTGGGGGATGATTTCTCGCTTTCTGTCTCTCTGTCTCTCTCTGTCTGTCTGGCGAGCGCACGTGCCCTATAGAGAAAACCTCTCCAAAAAAAAAAAAAAAAAAGAAAAAGGAAATACTTCTTTTAGTGAAAAATCAGACATATTGCAGAGTCACACTTTTAAGAACCATATGGTACTAACTGAGGGCAGAAAAACACATGTCAAAGGAAAGAATAAAAATCTCAGAAACAGACTTCTCTATATATGGGAATGATGTAAAAGTGGTATCAAAAACCAATGAATAAAAAGACCACTTACAAAATGATGTTTCAAAACCTGGCTTGCCCTGTGGCAAAAAATAAAACTAGATTCCTACATTACACATATGCTCTAGAAGATTCGAGATTAAAGGCATAAATGTAAAAGGTGAAAAGATAAAGTTAATAGAAGACTACAGAGGAAAGAATCTTCGTAACCCAGGAGTAATAAAGAATCTCTTCTTTTCTTTCTTTCCTTTCTTTCTTCTTTCCTTTTTTTATTGCCAGAGAGCATATGTGCTAACCAGAGAGGAACAGAGAGAGCGGGAGAGAGAGAAAGCACCCCATAATGGGGCATGGTCATCCTTCAATCCATTCTCCTCCACTTCTCCACCTCATCAGGATTTAGGGCATGCACTCACACTTGCTCAATGTTGTTTTCAAGCTGCCCAGACCAGTATTTGAACCAGGATTTGAAACACGATTTGCCATGCAGCATCCGGTTTCCCTAACAACTAGGCTAAGAAGGCAAGTCTGAGAATGTCTTAAACGAAAAAAAAAAAATAGATTTTTAAAAAGAGAGATTTGTTTACATTAAGTAATACTGTTCAACCAAGAACACTACAATTTTAAAAGAAGGATAATTATTAGGGGGAGATATCTGCAATATCTGAAACCAACTGCATAGAATTAAATGCATTCTAAATTGTTTAAGTAAGAAGATATTTTACATACAGTACTTGGCTTACTTGCCATATGGCAAAAAAATAAAACTAGATTCCTACATTACACATATGCTCTAGAAGATTCCCCAGGATGGCCACACCACAATCCCCTCTCTTCCATCCTCCTCTCAGGATTTGGGGCACGCACACACACACACCCAGCGTGACTTTCAAGCCTCTGAGTCTAGGACTCAAACCACAGTCGGCTATGTGGGAGTCCAGTGACATAACCACTATGGGATCTGTTAGCCCCCAGGAAGACTCATTACTCAGTACCATCTCTGCTGGTGGTTCCAGAACTCTGTTATTCCTCTACCAGCTACACTAGTGGCATGGACATGCTCCACCCCCACACTGGCCTCTGTAAAGTTAGCAATTGGACACAAGACTGTTAACATTGCTCCGGAAGAATTAGAGTCCCTCAGCTGTGGTGCAGCAGAAACAACATAAGTCTATCTTAGGTCTCATTGAGACCTTTTAAATTTGGCTCAAATTCAGCTCACCTAAGTCACATCTGAAACATCTGCAAGAGACTCTGAGAAACATCACTTTTAGATTTCTAACTTCTACCAGAAGAAGACTTAGAGGTGATCAATCATATACCCCTAACATTGGTAATAGAATAATATCTAGAAAATGCAAGGACTCTCCATGAATAAACAAGGGAAATCAGGAAACATTACTAAAAAAAAAAAAAAAAAAAGTAAAAGTAATAAGCAGGCAATTCACGGATGAGTAAACCTAAATGGATATGAAATAAAGAAAGGTTTTTCTCAAGGGTCATGACTATCTGAGACAAATGCAAAGTAAAAAGTTAAGCAATGAGATACTAATTCCCTCATTGAATTAGTAGAATTAGATAATGCCAACTTACTGTGCTAATGGAACATAACTGGAGAAGATATTCTGAAAACTAATCTGACAGTACCTAGTCAAATGGAGTAAACTTTTCTTTTATAATTAAACGATCCTACTGCTGAATATACATCCCAAAGAAGTTCTGACATAGGACCCTGTACAGGAATAGTCATCAGGTGTTTATTGTGGTGGCCAAAAAGTTCAAGACTCTTAATGTTCCTCACATGCATATGTTTAAATAAAACCCAGGGAATTCATCCAACACTACCACACGGCACAACTCTAAGAAAACAGGAACTACATACAATAAGAGGTGAACAGTGCCCCCTGGTGTTGTACAACCTGGCAGAACTTTCACCCGTGGGAATACTATAAAACTAGATAGAAATTCATCCCTAAAAAAAAAGTGTAGTTTTTTATTTCCCCCAAAGGCAGCTGAGTCCTAAAGAGAAAGCAAGCAAGCAATAAAATGTGGTCTATAGCACAGAGTATTTGTATAAAAGAAACAATAAGCATGATGGGTTTTTTAAAATACTTATTTTTTTTTCATTCATTTATTTTAATTTGACCAGAGAGAGATATACAGAGAGGGAGGGAAAGTGAGAAAGCAAGCTACCAGGTCCAGGACTCAAACTGTTGTCAGACACATGGGAGTGTCCAGCACCTTAACCACAGCCGACCACAGTTGGAGTCCTAGACCCTTGGTCTGAAAATCTCACTAGGCATGTATGCATACATGCCCCAAATCCCTAGAGGAGAGTGGAGGAAAAGGTATTGCAGCATGGCCATACCCCTGGGGGGTGATTTCTCACTTTTCCTCTCTCTGTCTCTCTCCGGCAAGCACATGCACCCTAAATCTGAAACATAACCTGTAAGAGACTCTAAGAAATGTCATTTTTAGATTTCTGGCTTCTACGAGCAGGAGGTTTAGAGACAATCAAAAACCTTAAGAAAGAAAGAAGAAAGGAAAGGAGGAAGGAAGGAAGGAGAAAAAAGAAAGAGAGAAAGAAAGAAAAGAGGAAAGGAAAGAAAAGGAAAGGAGAAGAGAAAGGAAAAGAGAAAGGAGAGGAGAGGAGAGGAGAGGAGAGGAGAGGAGAGGAGAGGAGAGGGGAGGGGAGGGGAGGGGAGGGGAGGGGAGGGGAGGGGAGGGGAGGGGAGGGGAGGGGAAGGAAAGGGAGGGGAGGGGAAGGGAAGGGGAGGGGAAGGGAGGGAAGAGGGGGAGGGAAGGGAAGGGAGGGGAGGGGAAGGGAAGGGAGCGGAAGGGAGGGGAGGGGAGGAGAGAGGAAAGGACTTTACAAAAATACATGCAATCTCAAAGACACCAAACACATGAAAGCAGTTTTTTATGGGAAAAAATGAAAATGCAGAGAATGGAACAAGGACAAAATAAAGAGTTTTGCATGGACTTATGACAGGAGTGTGTCCTGAACTGAGGAATATGACCAAACACATTCTTCTTTTTCCAAGGACCAGAGAGGAACTGTCAATGAGATCAAAAACTACCAAGGAGAACATGAGATATCTGAAAAAGGACTGAAGCATTTAGGATAGGGCAAGAGCTAATAGAGACTGAATAAAGAGACAAATGATATCTGATGCAAGCAAACATAGGTTAAAATCTGTACGTATGTCCAACATGTAAAATATAGTATAGTTATTTGCATACAATGATATATAACAAACACATTAACATAATTAATACATATATTAAAAAATTTAAGGGCCAGCAGATGGTGTGGTGGTGAAGGCGATGGACTCCCACATGGCCCACCGCAGTTCAAGTCCTGGACCTGGCAGCTTGCTTTCTCACTTTCCCTCTTCTTCTCTCTCTGTCTCTCTCTGGTAAGCACATGTGCTCTATAATAATTTTTTAAATAACACTAATAATAAATAAAATTAAATAATTCTGAAAAAATAAAAAAGAATTTATAAACTTTAGCTCCATGGCCATAGGGGATTATTGAAATGTTTCTGAACTAGGACTAGCCAGTACAGTTTTGTATTTCAGTTTCCTCTCTTGCCTTGTGGAGAATGGACTGAAGAGGAGTCAGACTGTGAACAGGACAATGTTGAGGCTGCTGTTGACAATGATCTAAACTAGGAAGGGTAGAGGCAACAGAAACAGACATTAGAAGACATATTAAAGAGGTATTTAAGAAAAGAATAGAGAAAATAGATTAATTTTAGGTGCAAAGTATAAGAAGGATGAAGGAATCAAGCCTGGACAATAAAAAATGCCTTGAGGGAGACCAACAGATGGCATAATGGTTACGTCGCTGGACTCTCACATAGTCAACTGCAGTTCAAGTCTCAGACCTGGAGACTTAAACTCATGCCAGGCATGTGTGTGTACATGTCCAAGACCCTGAGAGGAAGATGGAGGAGAAAGAATCGCAATGTGTCCCCTCTAGGGGTTGATTTCTCACTTTCTGTATCTCTGTCTCTGTCTCTCTGGTGAGCAGATGCACCCTATAGCAAAAATCTCTATTAAAATTAAAAAATGCCTTGATTGGGAGACCTAGGAGGAGAGGGTGAAGAAAATAATTGTTGTTTTAGATATGGTGAATGTCCTAGGCCTGAGATATCTAAGTGACATCAGTTTAAAGCCCAGAAAAGTGATATGAACTAGAGATATAGATCTAGCAGTCTACTGGGAACTGAAGTTGGTCGTGGAGCTAAGAGGGTACCTACAAAAGGAAATTGATGTCGCAGCCTTAGGGGCTCAGCTAAAGCTACCCCTAAAGACACATGCTCAGCCCATATTATCCCAAAGCAGGTGAAAGTGAAAATGATCTGTGAATTTGGAGTCAAATGAGGTTCCTTAGAGAAATAATCCAAGACAGAGATTATAGGCTTCTAGGATCACTTTTTCACTTGCACTATATTTTTAGTCCAGCCAAATGTCTCTTCACCTAAATCATTGCAGTTCTTACTCTGTGCCCTGTCTTCAAAATATTGGGTCCAAAAGAGTCAATGCACTGCTGGACTTTTCTAAAAATAGAAGAGAGGCAGATCAAATCCTATATCCTGGAATAAACTGCAAGGATACTAGCCAAACATTTTATACTCTCAAAGCCATCTAACCAAAATAGCACTGCAAGGAGAGTAAGATATAACTGGCTTGTAGAACATCTTGGGTAGCTGCAAAATGTAACACCTCCCGCAGAGAGCTCATATAACTTACCCTTTCCAATAGGCAAGTATTGGTTTAGGGGAAAAGAGGGGGCAATTATTTACAAGCATATAGGTTAAAAAATAAGTTACAATGGGGACCAGCAGATGGTGTAATGGTTAGGTCACTGGGCTCCCACGTAGTTGATCGCAGTTCAAGTCCTAGATCCGGTGGCTTAAACCTCATGCCTGGTGCATGTGTGCCCAAGATTCCAAGAGGGATGCAGGAGAAGGGACTATAGCATGGCCAACCCCCTACAGGATGATTTCTCACTTTCTGTCTCTCTGTCTCTGTCTCTCCAGCAAGCACACAAGCCCTATAGTAAAAATCTCTCTAAAAAAATAAATAAGTTGCAAAAGATTATTGCTATTATTATCCCACTTCTTTCATTGCTTTTTTAAAAGATAAGACATGGCCCAGCCATGGCAGCACAAACAGGATGGTGCCCCTGTGTGACAGCCGAGGCCACGTGGAATGCCAGAGTCAGTTCCCAGCATGACATGGCAAGACCTTATCAAAATGTCTATCTTAGAGTCAGTTTCATAGCCTGGTTATTAAGGTAGCCAGTTTCCCACAACCGGATAGTTTCAGTCCCAGACTAGACGACTTGACAAACTTCCAGGCATGAGCGTGCCTGCTCCAAAATCCAGAAAGAAGGAAAGATGGCGGAGAAGGGATTGCAGTGTGACCATGCCCTTGGAGAGTGCTTTCTCCTCTCCCTTTCTGTCTCTCTGACAAGTTCAATACCTGCCCTCTAGCAAAGGGAAAAAAAAGGAAAAATTACCTATCTCAGGCCGGCTTGTGGTCCAGTAGTTAGGACAGCCAGATGGCAAGGTTCAAATCTCAGACTTGATGGCTTAAAAACCATGTGGCCGAGTGTGCATGCGTGGGTACAAACAGGTGCCCAAAATCTCATGGGGATGGGGAAATAGAGAAGAGGTTGCAGCCTGACCACACCCTATGGGGAGGTGCTTTCTTCCTCTCCCTTGCTCTCTCTGCCTCTGATGAACTCACATACCCTCTTGCAAATTTTTTTAAAAAATACCTTTTTCTCCCCACGCTTGCACTCTCTCTCGCTTACATTACAAAAAAACAAAAAAAAACAAAAAACAAAAAAAACCAAGGATCTTAGTAATGAAGCAACTTTGGCCAGCAGGTGGCTTGATCATACATGGTTGACTGCACAGCTGGAGTCTCTTACCAGCAGGGCACGTGTGCCCGCACATATCCAAAATCCTGAGGGGAGAATGGAGAAGAGATTGCAGTGTGGCCAGTACTGGGGAGTGGTTTCTCACTTTCCCTTGGCTCAAGCGTGCTCTCTCTTTCTCTGTCTCTTCCTTCTACACACCCTATAGCAAACTTTAAAAAATAAAAAGTAATGAAGTGACTCAATGTTCACAAAACTCTTCACAGATTACACAAAAGCATGTACTTGGGATCCTGAAATAGTTCTACTCTAGTCCAAATGTTTCTTAACGGACTTAAACAAGCTGCAATTGTTTCCAGCCAATAAAACAAACAAAAGTAAAAATCCTAGGAGTTCTCAATATCTTTTATCCTTTCTTTCTTTCTTCCTTTTTTTTTTTTTTGAAAGGTTTTTGCTATAGGGTACATGCGCTGGCCAGAAAAGACAGAGCGAGACAGAGAGACAGAAAGCGAGAAATCATCCCCCCACCAAGGGGGGGATGGCCATGCCACAATCCCTTCTCCTCCATTCTCCTTTCAGGATCTTTGGGCGTGCATGCACACATGTCCAACATGAGTTTTAAGCCACCAGGTCCAAGACTCGAACTGTGGTTTGCTATATGGGAGTCCAACAACAAACTGCTAGTCCCTATCTTTTTTTTTTTTAAAGAATTATTTAATTTAACTTTATTTATTTATTTGGCCAGAGAGGGACAGAGAAAGAGAGGAAGAGAAAGTGATAAAGCAAGCCACCTGGGGACCAGCAGTTAGCGTCATGGCTATGTCACTGGACTCCCACGTAGTCGACCGCGGTTCGCGTCCCGGACCCGGTGGCTTAAACTCACGCCGGGCGCGTGTGCGTGCGTGCCCAGGATCCCGAGAGGAGAATGGAGGAGAAGGGATTGCGGCGTGGCCATCCCCCCTGGGGGGTGATTTCCTGCTTTCTGTCTCCCTGTCTCTCTCTGTCTGTCTGGCGAGCGCACGCACCCTATAGCGAAAACCTCTCAAAAAAAAAAAAAAAAAAAAAAAAGCAAGCCACCAGGTCGGGGTGGGGGGACTCGAACCATGGTTGGCCATGTGGGAGTTCAGTACCCTTATCTACCACACCACCTGCCGACCCCAATACCTTTTATCCTTTCAGGCTCCAAGAAATTTTTAATGTCAATGCGAACATCAGAATGTAATAGCATACTCAAAAATTACTTGACAAAGTAAATGGAATAGTAGGAGAAACTGGAAACAACAAAAAATCAATATGTTAAGTATATTGAAGTAAGGTAATTAATAGTACTGTGTTTATGAAGCAGTTCAAATTATAATAAGAAAAAAATGGAAAGCCTACATGACCAAGACTGGAAGACGACTTACTTTGCAGATAATGAGTCTTTTTTCTTTTTAAAGAATTATTATTTCATTTTATTTAACATTATTTTTGTAAATTTTGCTACAGGGACCATGTGCTCACTAGAGAAAGAGAGAGAGGAAGGGAGGGAAACTGAGAAAGCAAGTCACCAGATTCAGGACTTAAATCTCTGTGGGGACACATTTAGAGAGAGATCCTGAGGTGTGGGGACATGCTCTGAGCAAACATCATCTGTCCTTTTGGGCTTTGGCAGAACCTTGTAACTTGTGCTTTCCTTGACCCTCACTGCAGACAGAGCGAAGGGTAGAAATTGCTAGGGGCGTTCCAACAGACACATCTAATGGAAGTCAAGAGACATCTTGACCCCGATTAGCAAAGTCCAATCTCTGCTCTGCATCTGAAAGGTTCTTTAGCCTTCTCTGGGTGTGGTGGTGCACTCCTTCTGGAGAAGTTCTTTAGCCTTCTTCCCCACATCTACAGCTAGACTTCTCTGCATTAGAAAAGAAGATAATGGGACTTTCTCTTGGTGGGATTATCACCAAGGGATACACCTGGCCCAATATGACCAAGCCCTTATAGCTTTGTTATCTGCTTCTTATTGTCTATAACCTAGCAACGAATCTATGAAGTGTCATAAAATATACATGTGTAGTGTCTCCTTGTATTATAAACAAAGATGCCCAGTTTGTCTGGGTGGCCCAAGCAGCGGCTCAAGTATGGCACACAAGTTACCTGGGCTACCTAGGCTCAGGCTACCTGTGTCCACTTCCAGTCTATCCCTTTGTCTCATTCTTTCCAATTCCCTGGTCCTCTCAAGATGAAGGGCTTCCTCTTTCTCATCTTCTCTTCCTCACCAGCAGCCTCCTGATCATGATTCAGCTAGAGCCAAGCCCCAGGGTGGATGCCAACAAATTCTAGTAGGCCATGTAGGATTCCAGCAGCAAGCACCATGCCACCTGCTGGCCACTAGGTAATGAATCTAAAAGGACTTGCCTAGTGATGTACCAGAAATAGAAAGACTCTACATACTTTAAATCCTTGGTTCATCCATGTACAATACAGCTTTCCCTTTCATACAGTTCATAAAACAGGATCAACCGCCATGCACAATCACTACGTCAGTGTTCATAAACGTAAGGTCTTACATCCACATTAGATAGTAAGAATCTAAACAATCCAAATCTCCTTCAGCTTCAATCAGAACTATCAAGGTCAAGGACCAGCTGCTGTAGTATATGCTGATAGATGCTGATACTTGGCAGGCTGAGACTACATGGTAGGCCTGGGTTTGAATCCCAGCCCACCCTAAAAGCCAGGCAAGGTGACACATGCCTATATATGCCTTTATGTCCCAGTATTTAAGAGGCTGAGGCAGAGCAAAACCCTGACAGGAAAAAATAAATAAATAAATAAGAATAATTATTTAATTTTATTTATTTATTATTATTTTTTAATTTGACCAGAGAGAGGCACAGAGGGAAATGGAGAGAGCAAGCTACTAGGTTCAGAATTCAAACCACACATCACCTGCTGGCCCCAGGAAAAATAATTCTTTAAAAATATTATAGGGGCCATGGTGGTTAAGGCGCTAGACTCCCACATGGCTGACCACGGTTCAAGTCCCAGACCTGGTGGCTTGCTTTCTCACTTTTCTCTCTTTCTCTCTCTGTCTCTCTCTCTCTGGTCAAATTGGAAAAAATAATAATAAATAAATAAAATTAAATAAATAATTCTTTTTTTAAAAAAAAAAAACTATCAAGGTTGGGACCAGCAATTGGCATAATGGTTATGTCACTGGACTCCCAAATAGTCAACCATGGTTCGAGTCCCAAGCCCGGTGGCTTAAACTCACACTGGGTGCATGTTCATGCATGCCCAAAATCCCAAAAAGAGAATGGAGGAGAAGGGATTACAGCATGGCCATCCCCCTCGGGGGGTGATTTCTCACTTTCTGTCTCTCTGTCTCTCTCTATCTTTCTGGTGAGTGCACGTGCTTTATAGCAAAAACCTCTCCAAAAAAAAAGAATAATTCTCTTCCATAGTTAGTGGCACCTTCTTACAGCATCCAGTAGCTGTAATTATTTGTTCTTACAATTTTGTAAAGTTCCCTTATTTCTTTCTTTCATGATTCAGAGACAGAGAGAGGGAGAGAGAAAGAAAATACCTCCAACAGAGTCTTGACGCTGTGACCCACCCCCAGCATCAGCCAGCCCCGGGGTATACAGGGAGGTTTCCACACTTTAAACCCACCTGGGATTGCTTCTCAGGGCATTACGTTTTATTGCTGCACAATTACATCTTAATGAAAATAATTCACTCCAACTGTTCAAAAAGGTTAGCAATTTTCCAGTTTAAATCCAAGTAGGTGTTTTTTTAAGAATGATTTATTTATTTAACTCCATTCATTATCATTATTTTTTAATCTGACCAGAGAGAGAGAATGGAAATGTGAGAAAGCAAGCCACCAGGTCTGGGACTCGAACTGTGGTCGGCCATGTGGGAAACCAGCACCTCTAACTACCATGCCACCTGCTGGTCCCCCAAGTAGGTTTGATTCCCAATAGGAAGCCTGGATATTCAACCTACCACATCACTCCCCACCCCTCAAAAAAAAGTGATGAATGAAACATCTTCAAGACCTCAGTATATTCAGCAACTACCACACTAACCTGTACACAGCAAGACACAGAATAGATATTTGTGGATGGACTGATAGAAGAGTATATGATAGATGGATGGACTTGAGTAGGCAAGAAAGAAGGAAGGGCAGGAAAGGCAAGAAAGAAGACCGAAAGAACTCCTAAGAAGCATATTCAATATGATATCGACAGTAGGTACAGAGGCAGAGAGATGACGACCAGTTAGGTCAAGTTGGAAAAGACTCAAAGAGAACACGGAAATTCAATCAGCCCTTGTCAAATGCTAAATCAACAGAGACACACCATTTGTTCCAAGAGGGTGAAACTGTAAGACAAAGGCACAAAGTTGGGAAAATAAAATACATGCTCATAAAATAGTAAGCAGATTACTCTGTCTAAAGTAGCGAGCTTACGAAGGAAATTGTAGGAGGGAAAGCCTGCTAAATTCTCAGTTACAGCCAGATGCTGCGCAGAACATAAACATTGTGGGCGTCAACTGCTGCTTCCTCTTCCCCACCCTCTCTTTAGAAAGCATTGCCATCCCCTAATCTCAAAATCACACCCCCATCACCTGCTTTCTTTATCCAAACTCCCAAGAAAACTAAAGTGTCTGATAAAGTGACAAAAATGCTTACCATCACAGAAAATGAAAAAGGAAAGAAAAAAAAAAAAGAAGGAAAGAGAGACATGATGTATTAAACAAGCATTTTATGAAACAAAAAACAAACCAACAACTAAGGACTAGAAATATTCATTTAAGAGCATGTCAGTGGCATGGTGGTTGGGCAGCTAGATCTGCATGACCCAGACCCAGCAGCTTGAAAGACACATCAGGGAGGCCAGCAGATGGCATAGTGATTAAGGCGCTGGACTCCATATGGCCAACCATGGTCCAAGTCCCAGACCCGGAGGCTTGAAACTCATGTCATGTGCATGTGTGTACGTGCCCCCAAATCCTAAGAGGAGACACAGGAGAGAGGAGATTGTGGTGTGGCCATCCCCTATTGGGGTGCTTTCTCATTTTCCCCTCTCTCTTTCTGTCTCTCTCCACCAGCAAGCACACAAGCTCTCTACCAAACTTGGGAGAAAGAAAAGAAGAAAGAAAGAAAGAAAGAGCAATTTTCAATTAGTATCTAGTCAATTTATATTCTACCAAGTTTTGGTATATAATTTCAGAGTTGCTTTAACAAATTTGGTTCTGACTACTACGAACAATGAAATTTATTACGGCAAAAAATCAAGTCAGAGAAGCAAATAGCACCAGTCAAGTGCCTCCTACGTATCAGGCAAATTTGTAGGGGCTATTTTACTTAACATAATTAATTTTAAATTATTCCACCATCTTCAAACATAATGAGGAAAATTACTTGAGAGTCACTTAGCAAGGCTAGGATGCAACTATATCTAAAATAATAGTAGTTAGAATAACTACTCCTACCATCATCCAACTGTATGTTTTCAGTACTTTTAAAATAGAATCAAAAGGAAAAGCACCTGTTCCATTTCAAATATGTATGGCTTATATCCAAATACCAAAATGCACTTAAAACTAGGCCAGTCCTCAGCTCATAAAACAATCATTAAAATCCATCACTGAAGCTACTTGACTTCAGTCCAAACCACGGTCCTAAAGAAACCACGGGAAAGGATGCTCCAGACCAAACTAAAATGATCTGAGAACAGCATTCCTAGTCCTAGCTTACACTAACAAATTCTATAATGACATAAGGAACTCAGTAAGATAGTATCTAGGGAAAAGGATAGCTTCCTGTAAGCCCCATTCCTCTTATAGTAAGTAAGACATTATATAAACATCAGGGATGATTCTGACCATTTATGTATCAGACACTACCTATACATCTATACTCTAGCCACTGCTACAACTAGAAATCAGATAGCTCCTGGACTTAAAAAATTCCATATATGGGGCCAGCAGGTGGTATGGTGGTTAAGGGTGCTGGACTCCCACACAGCTGACTATGGTTGGAGTCCCAGACCTGGTAGCTTGCTTTCTCACTTTCCCTCTCTCTCTCACTCTGTTCCTCTCTGGTCAAATTAAAACAAGCAAACTAAATAAATAAATTAAATAAATAAAGTTAAATAAAATTTTTTTTTTTAATTTCATGTAATGGGGCCAGCAGGGGGTGTGGTGGTTAAGGCACTAGACTCCCATATGGCCAACCCCGGTTCAAGTCCCGACCTGGCGTGTTGAAAATCATACTGGGCACATGTGCATGCATGTCCAAAATCCCAAGAGGAGTATGTAGAAGGGGTTACAGTGTGGTCATCCCCACCCCTACCAAAAGAATGGTTTTTTTCTTTTTTTTGGAGAGGTTTTTGTTGTAGGGCACATGCGCTCGCCAGGAAGACAGAGAGAGAGAGAGAAAAAAATGAGAAATCACCCTCTGGGGGGATGGCCACGCCACAATCCCTTCTCCTCCATTCTCCTCTCGGGATCTTGGGCAAGCACACACACACGCCCGGTGTGAGTTTAAGCCACCGGGTCCGGGACTCGAACCGTCAGTGACATAGCCATTATTCTAACAGCTGGTCCCCAGAAGAATGATTTTTCATTCTCCCTCTCCCTCTCTCTCCCTAGCAAGAGCACATGCCCTATGGCATAAACAAAACAAACAAACAAACAAACAAAACCTATATAATATTAAAACAAACCATATGAGAAAATGTTTACTCCTAGAGTCCCCTCTTCTGATAGCTAAATCCAGATAGTTGAGACTTATACAACCAATGTTATAAAGTGTATTATTAATTAGCTAATCCTCCAAAAACTCATTAATCCACTAGGTTTTATTTTATTCACACAACAGATTTGTGCTACAGGACATGTGTACTTTTAGGAGAGAAAGACAGTGGGAAAATGAGAAATCACTCTCCAGGGGTGATGGCCATGCCACAATTCCTTTTTCTCCATTCTCCTCCTGGGACTTTGAGCATACATGCACACATGCCCGGTGTGATTTTCAAGCCACTGGGTTGAACTATAGTTGACCATGGGGAAGTCCAGCACCTTAACCACTATGCCACCTGATGGCCCCAGATTTGGTTTTCTAAGGACATATCCTAGTGGCCACTTACTAGCTTAATGTCCTTAGTAAAGTTACTTTGCTTGTCTGAGACTTGATTTGTTCACTGAAGAAATGATAATAAGTAGCTATCCTAAAGTTATAAAGTTTAAAGAGAATTATGTAATGCACTAAAACGGAACCTGGCATTTAGTGGAAGTATAATAAATACAGCCTTTAATAATACTGTAATTACAGGATTTACAAGCCAATGACAAACTGATCAGAAAAATCAAATTACAAGGAATTGGCCAGTAAGAGATTTAAGATAGCTCTAAGAATAAATAGTTGATAGTGAGGAAACTGTCAAGAAACTACAGAGTTTCAAGAAACCAGAAACTGCAAGCTACAGGCCACCGGCCCATGTATTTCAATAGCTGAGGGCATCACTAATGTTTTCACATGAAGCAACAATGATGCTCCTAAAAATGAAATCGAACCCTTTAAAACATCACATTTTTATTGTATGTGTCTAAGAAAAGACAAGTAAGTACATAACTAACTTTGGAAAGATTCCTATCAAAAGTGATTTAGCGGGGACCAGCAGTTGGCATAACGGCCTTGTCGCTGGACTCCCATGTAGTCGACCGCGGTTCACATCCCAGACCCAGTGGCTTAAACTCACACCAGGCACGTGTGCTTGCGTGCCCAAGATCCTGAGAGGAGAATGGAGGAGAAGGGATTGCGGTGTGCCCATCCCCCCGGGGAATGATTTCTCGCTTTCTGTCTCTCTGTCTCTCTCTCTGTCTCTCTCTGGCGAGCACACACGCCCTATGGCAGAAACCTCCCCCCCCCAAAAAAAAAGTGATTTAGCATCATAAATTTAACATGTTAGATATCTAATTTTTTTTAATTTTATGTATTTTTTAATTTGACCAAAACAAGACAGAGAAAGAAAGAGAAAGTGAGAAAGCAAGCCACCAGGTCCAAGATTCAAGCCATAGTCAGCCATGTGGGAGTCCAGTGCCTTACCACCTGCCAGCCCAGATGTGTAAATTTTAAGTAATTACAAAAGTCTATTACCAAGCTTCTGCTATACTTGATGTGTAAAGGAACCTCTCAAATCTTAGAAGCAATTTTATCCACTACACAGTAAAAAAAGATATATCTCAAACAAATTCACTGTGAAATATTTAAA
Source organism: Tupaia tana (assembly GCA_026018925.1). Classification (NCBI taxonomy): domain Eukaryota; kingdom Metazoa; phylum Chordata; class Mammalia; order Scandentia; family Tupaiidae; genus Tupaia; species Tupaia tana. Next base: position 124,550,594 of record JAKSZU010000007.1, on the reverse strand, counting down.
TGCAATGGCCTAAGACAGCATCGGCTAAAACAAGATAAAGTTTTGGTCTCCCTCACTGCGAAATGTTTTTATAACTACCAAATAAACACAAACATGCGCCATGGAAATCCCTTCTCATTTGAATTTTCTCCCCACATTTGGAAGGCAGTAGCAAGCAGAAAACATCTGTTCCTTCCTGCAGAGCTGACAACCCTCATTCTCTGGTTTAAAAATACAAGACGTTTATGGAAGCTTATACATATAATGATTACCTGCTTCAAAGCCAGCTGGCAATTCATTGATCCAAATTCATACAAAATTAAGGCCAAAAAACAATGTCCCAAAGGACAATGCTAGTGCTTCCCAAGCCTCTGGTAACTTCCAAGACACCCATAAAATAGCAAAGGATGGTTTAAAAAACAAAAAGCAAGGGGGATGCCAGATGACAAGAAAAGCGTCAACAGCTGAGAAACAGGGCCTGTGTCAATCTGGATTCACTCTACTACTGCAAGAAGCATTTCCATGAGGGCCGCCTAGAGAAAATCTGGCTCGCTTTGGCCAGCAATCACCCTTCCTCTAGCCCAAAAGAGGCCAGATGTTCAACTACTAAAGGAATACACCTTATTAAAAACAGAAACTGAAAAATCTCCTAAGCGAAGCCTTCAATTCTGTAACAATGTTAGAAGCAGCTTTTGCTCTATCTGTTGCCTTAAAGCGTTGAACACCCAAACATGAGTAATAAGCAAGGACATTGAGACTAGACTCAGCTTCTATTTCTGGCTCTGCCTCTGAATGAATCACAGTGTGATGACCTTAAGAAAGTTATTCCACCTTTCTCTACTTCCGTTTCCCCATTAGTCATAAGGTTAGGTTAGGTTCTTTTTTTCTGAACAATGCAGAGTGAATGAGGTAAAGCCATAGATATTTCTGCTTGTTATGGCCCAACTGTATCCAACCATCAATACAAAGTAGGTAATTCCATATTAAGATGACAAACTCTGCACTCTTAATCTGCACTGTAAAAAAAAAACCAAAAACCTGCCTAGGCAGAAAAATGCAGGTGCTTCCCAAACAGAACTCAGAATTATAAGACTCCCAAATTTCAAAATTGGAAAGACTTAAAATGAAACACAAGTTCCAAGAATACAATTTTCTTAATCTAAGGAAAACAATATTTGAACCTATTTAGGGTCCTATGATCTTTCTGTTTCATCCTCTGTCGAGTCCTCTTACCTTACACACTGCCAAGGAGACAAGCCTTGCATCCGGATGCTCCTAGAACACTGCCCTGCTTATCTCCATACCTATACCTATGCTTTCCTGTATGCTGACTTACTCCATGCCTCCTCGTCACCTGGTGGGTCTTGGAAAGGTGGAACCATGACTTCACGATCTGCGTGTGTGTGTTGCCTACCATCTAATGTATTGTCTGGCACAACATGACTACCCAACATACGTACACACACACACACACACACACTCACAACAGACAGTGCATACGTATAGAAGTCATATATATGTTTGTATACCCACACATATGCTAAATGAATGAAATGAACAAATTCTCAGTCTTCTGCTACTAGGAATAGCAATCGTTAATATTAATGACTGATAATCTGAATTGTGGATGACTTTCACTTTTTAAGAAATACAAATAATGTCATCTAGATGTAGAGAAAAAATCAGGTTGTCAGAAAAGTCATGACACATTTTTGCAACATAGAAAAAAATACGTCATGACTTTCCTGGCAACCCAATACCTGATGGCTTACCAATATTAACTTTACAAAATTAACTCAAGAACTTTTGGATCTTTTTCAAAAAGTGGTCTTTGGGATCAGCAGTTGGAGTAATGGCTATGTCACTGGACTTCCATGTAGTCGACCGCGGTTCGAGTCCCGTACCCGGTGGCTTAAACTCGCACGGGCATGTGTGCATGCGTGCCCAAGATCCTGAGAGGAGAATGGAGGAGAAGGGATTGCGGTGTGGCCATCCCTCCTGGTGGGTGATTTCTGGCTTTCTGTCTCTCTGTCTCTCTCTGTCTGTCAAGTGCTCACGCCCTCTATAGCAAAAACCTCTCAAAAAAAGTGGTCTTTTTTTGTAAACAATTATCTAATGGGTGTAAGACTTCAAACATCTTTTTACTGAATCTATACAATAAAGAAAAGGAAGAAAAAAATGGAAAAAAAAAAACATGCAAAATGAGAAGAGTCCACTTTCAAGCATAAAAATATCTAAATACAAAATAGAAGGTAGCCCCTAGATGAAAATTAAAATGTGGAAAGGCTCAGCCTGGTAGCATAGTTGGTAGCAAACTGAACTGCAGCGCTGGAAGCCACATGGCCAACCACAGGTTTGAATCCCTAGGGCTGGCCTGAAAACACTCTAAGCACATGAGCCATGCCTAAGAACCTGACAAGCTGGAGGGCTAGGGAGAGGGGGTGGGATTGGCGTAATGAGACTGTGTCAAGGTGTCTCTCTTTTTCTCTCTTTCTCATCCACAGACACACATGATTATGATTAACATATATAACACTTTCCTTAAAATGTGGTCAACAAAAGTGCTACCACAACATTAACAGTATTTTGCCAATAAAAAACTAGCCATCCTCATTAAGTCATTTACCTCATTTTACAGATAACCTAATTGCATTTGGAAAAAAAATTTTAAGATTTTTGCCATATGTATGTGCATTCACTGGAGAGAGAGACAGAGAGGAAAATGAGAAATCACACCCCCCAGAAGAGATGGCCACACTGCAATCCCTTCTTCATTCTCTTCTTGGGATCTTGGGCATGCACATGCACACACACACACACCTGGTGCTATATTCAAGCCACCAGGCTCCAGACTCAAACCACAGTAGGCCATGTGGGAGTTCAGTGCCTCAACCACTGTGTCACATGCTGACCCTGCATTTGAAATTTTTAACCATTCAAATATCTGTTACAAATCCACCTGCACTAGCATAAAATTAATTTTTCCCTATTCATTAAATTCTAAAGCTATATTTCATTCAATAATTAGGAGAAGATGCTAAGTTAACAAACTGACACTCTACCAGTGGGTCTTGGGATTGGATAAACGAATTATACTACCAGACATTTGCCACAATAAACTGACCCTTTAACTGTGCTTTATGCCACCCTGTGCATGAGGGCTTATCACAAAATGCTGAGGTGGAGAGATATCAGGTGGACCACATGTGCTTTGGGCCTTCTTACATTCACTGTTTCCAAATCAAAGCCTGTTCAGACAGGACCATGAAACCAAGTGGAAATTAACCCTAATATTCTATTTTCTTATTGATTTTCTAGTAGCATGTATCAGACTTGCTTGCATCAGCAAACAGGAGTACCTATTTTACTAAGTTTGGTCATGCAGATTACTGCATGACCAAACTACATATTATGTGCCTATACAATCGAACAGTCCGATGGCTTTGATGGTACTGAGATAAACCGTTTGTGCCTTCATAAGAAAAGGCCATGACCAAGTTTGTTCTTTTTCATGCTGAGGCTATGAGAAAGTTAAGAGAAGAATGATGGTTTAGCTGACAAGTCAAGCAAGGAATTTATCTGCCTGGTGTGACCCTAAACATAGAGAAGGCAGATTGTTCTGATAAAACGGGCAGCCCTTCCTAGAAATGACTTAGGGCAGAGACAACCAACCAAGTGGCTCCCCGTACGGCCACATAAGAAAACAGAAACCCAGCAAGTCAGTCCAAGGCATTTCACCAAGGGGTCGAGCTGGGTGGAAGAGAATTCCCTATGAAGAGGTGTGCCACTAGCAGGTCTTGGGGGGCTTTCAGAGCCCAGAGAGGACAGGTGGCAGGGGAAGACCTTCATTGGCAGGCAACGTGGGACCTGGAGGCCGGCCGCAAGGCGCGCTCACCTGTGAACACGTTCTGGAAGCCATCCGCCGGCTTAGCGGTCAGTGCCAAGGGTGCCCCGCCGCCGCTGTCCGCCGCCACCCCACGCTCTAGCAGGTGCGCAGAGCCTCCAGCCAGGGGCGCGCGGGCGCCCAGCTCCTCGGTCCAGTCTGCCGAGCGACTCAGGCCGCCCGCCAGGCCGCTGTCCACCCGGTGCTTCTTGGCCTGAGCAGCCGCAGAGGTCACAGCAGTTCTGGGCCCCCGGCTGAGGGAGGGCTCCAGCCGCCTCTTAATCCTGGGGCTCTGGCTGGGGGACTGAGACGGGGAGTGGTTGGGCGAGCTGAGCTGCCGGGTGGTGGTCTTGATGTAGCAGGGGGTGATGAGCGGGTAGGGCTTGAAGCAGCGCGGGCTGGGCGCGGGACTCCCGGGCAGAGAGGTGGCCGTGGGGGTGGCAGTCCCTGGCGCCCCCTCCTCTGCTTCTGCTCCCAGCCTTTGCGAGGCCTCTCCCACCTCCGGGCCCCACTCCTCCCCTGGAGAGCCCCGAGGGGCATCCTCAAAAGCATCCTCCTCGCCCTCATCCGTGTCCCCAGTCCCTCCATCGGGGGGTCCAACAGCACCCTCCCCTGGCCCGGCCACAGGAAACGTGAAGGCCTCAGGCGAGGACGAGTCTGCAGTCTCTGGCTGGGCCGCGAGGAGGCCGGGAGCCTCGGAGGCCAGACGGCTGCTTGGAGAGGGCGGCTGCTGGGGCACCCGGGGCTCCGCGGCCAAGCTCTCGGGCAGGTCGGAGAGCGCGGACAGCGCCTGCTCTGTGTCTGGACTGCCGGGGGCCTCTCCAGTCCCGCCACTCGGCCCCAACAGGAACTGGTCAAGGCCCAGAAAGGCTCCGAGCTGAGGGGACGCGACAGTGGGGGGCGCTGCAGGCTCCTCGCAGCCCTGGAGCTGCTGCTGCTGCTGCTGCTGCAGGCGGATCGCCTGCTGAATGTCTGAAAGCAAATCCTCCTGCTCCGCGGCAGAGTGAAAACTATAGATGTCCGTGTCCGAGCCCGAACTGGTCCTTGGTCCATCCTGCGCCCCTGCTGCAATTTCCAAATCCTGAGCGACCGCCTGGCTCCCGACCCCAGCCTCGGCTGGCCCAGAACCACCTGAACGGGTCACCTCAAAGGGGTCCACACACTCGGTATCCGACAGGCCCGTCTCATCAGCAGAGAGGCTGAGGTCCGGGGTCTTGGTGACCAGGGAGTGAGCGCTGTCCAGCTCCCCGGTCTGCAGGGCCTGAGTGTCCAGCACATCCTCGCGGGAGCCGCCGGCGCTTTTCCCCTTGGACAGGTTCTTCCTGATCCGCAGGTTGGAAAACACGGAGGCTCTGGAGTCCGACTTGCTCTTCTTCTTGCCTGGCTCCCCGCCGCCCCCTCCCCCTTTGCCGTGCTTACCCAGCGCCTTCTTGCCCCCGCTCCCCTTCTTTGTGGCTTCCACATCCCTGGGCCCCACAGCATCCTCGGCGCCGCCGCCACCGCCACCGTCGTGTGAGGCATCACCTGCGCTCCTCTTCAGCTTCCCATCCTGGTTCCCCATGTTGCAATCCCGCTGCTGCGCTGCCGCGCCTCGGGCACTCAGGCCATGCCGGCCCTCCCCGGCCCCAGGCCCGGACGGGGGGAGTCTCCCGGGCCAGTCAGGCGGCGGGGCTAGCCGCTGGGATCCAGGGAGAACAACGAGTGCGCTGCTGACCTGGCTCGCATCTGCCGCCGCTTTGCATAATGCGCGGCAGCTCCCGGGGCTGTGGTGGCTGCGGCTGCGGCTGCAGCTGCGGCTGCGGGCCGGGGCCGGCGGGGCGCGAACATGCTCAGTGCAGCGCTCGGCGCCCGCCAATGGCTGCGCGGGACGCAGCCAGGGCCTGGCTCCCCGCCCACCGCTGCCGCCGCCGCCCCCTTGGCCCCAGCTCCGCTCTTCGCTGAATCGGGGCGCGAAAATCGTTTCCTCTATCGTGGGGACTTTAATCTCCACCGTGAGAATCGAATGCATTGTTCCAGCCGGAGGAGCTCGTCAGTTGGAAGATGCACAACGAACTTCAAAGCCCCGGGACCTGCCACAAGACAAGTTAAACAAAAAAGAAAAAAAATTTTACACGGGGAAAAACTGAGACCAAATTCCAGTTTAGAGGTGCCATAATATCACAACCCCGTTCACCCCACCTCACCCCACCCCACCCCACCCTCAACCTGCCTGCTTCTGCCTAGTTCATCAATAAATATTCGTTGAATGAATGAATTGTTCTGTTTCTTTAATAATTGATCATCTTCTTGAACAGTTTATGTGTTTGTGCATATGGTTTGGGAAAGGTTACTACACAAGCTGCTTTTATGTTTGAGACATCAACTGTCCTGTTCAAAGTCGTTTTATCAAACTTTTTGTGTCAGAAAGAAACAGAGATGGGGGAAGCAAAAAATACTGAGATTAGTATTGATTAAAATGCTAATCTCCAAATTTCTATGGGTTTACCATATAAATTAAACGGCATTTGTATTCAAAAGAGTGCCTATACTATAACTCCCAGGAGGTCAAACTCATCAATATTAAACATGTCACTATTGTGACCGCCTATTAAAAGGAAAAAGACAAAAAGGAAATACCCTTGGCACAAAACAGCAAAATCAGATATGCTATAAGCCTCTACTTTCCCAAGCAAACCCTTCCTGGAACACTTTGTCCTGTAAAGGAGGTTTTTAACATCCTGGCCTCAATATTAACATCAACACTTTTCCTCCTAGGAAATTTCATTGCTATTTTAATGACTTCTTAAATTTAGTTACCTATATTTTTTAAGTATTTTTTAAATATAATTGGTACCTACAGACGTTTCAAGCAGTAAACCCAGATTACAGTGGCATCTATCAATGAATGTTATAAATTCATTGCTAATCACTTTGAAAATATGGAATAGCTCTTGTTAATATATTTAAAGTAAATCCAGAGAAAAATGCTATATATTATATGATCCGATTAAAATCTCGCAAGCAAATGTGTATTCTTCCTTTGTACATCATAAACCAATATTTTAAATCTCCTTCCTTAACCATCTTTATCCAACAAAACCAAAGTTGGTCCTATAGGTCTTGGGTGTAAATTTATATAGCAATTATTACTAATTTTTGCAAACTGTGTTCTTAAGAAATGTAACCAAGGACAGATAGCCAGTTGTCCTTAGGTGGCCTTTTGGAATAAATGGTTTAGAGAAATCAACTTTAATAACTTTGCCAAGGTAATATCCCAGTCTCCTAGCAATCCCGGAGTATTGAAAAGCCTTTGTGTCACCTCTTTCACAAGGCTGCTCTCTTCTTTCTTCTAGAATCTAGGCTCCTCAGAGGGCACAATTTGTCTGTGGCTGTTAGAACTTTCTGCTTCTTTACTGAGGTACTTTGCATCTTGATTTTTGCTTTCTTTAACAGAATATCTTTGATTCTAAACTATTTGTTTCCTTGTAATTTGTCTTGTGATAGAATCTCAAAGTTCAGGAGACAAACAGAGGGAGGGAGGGAGGGAGAGCCAAAGGAGAGGAGGGAGAGAGAGAGGACTACTGATTTTTTTTTTCCCCACATCCTTTGAATGTGAGACAATAGGTGACAGTTGTGCAGCAGGTCACAGTTGACAAAGCTCTATTACAGGCAGAGGCTCATTTGAAACTCACAAGTGAGGGTATCGAATATAGGGTAAGTACTCTCAGCCTAATGATGCATAAGCAGAGAGGCTAAGATTTGTCCCATGTCACAGCCACAGAGGGAATACTTGAACCTACGAATTTAGAGCTAAAATTATTTATAACACCCCAGAGTTTACTCTTGACTGGTAAGAATATCATGAAGGCAAACTGCAAAGAATTGACGAAGCACTTATTGTTATGTAGTAGGTATTTACTAGTCCCAAAGATGCCTGGAACATGGCATTAACAAATAGAGATCCTGCCTTGTGTTCAGCCGCATTCTAGGTGTGGCAACATAAAGAGGAAAACGGCAAATGTGATCAGCTCCTATGTCTAAGAATCTAGTCTAGTGTACTTGTTGAGAGAAGTCTTCAGAATTAGCATCCAAAAAAAAGTTTTAATTAAAAGAAATCATATAGAAATAAAATGCAGAGGCCAGACAATGTTGTGGCTGTAAAACAAGACAGTCTGGGAGGCTGACCCAGATGGAAAGATTCTGGGTTCAAATTTATTATTTATTTTTTTCTTTTAACTTAACTTTTTTTACATTTTAATTTACATATTATCCCATGCTTCACAGTATACATTTCTTTTTCCAACAGAAAAACCATGCATGTCAGTCAAGACAAGGATATTACCATATACCTTATCATCAGCAAATAGCTTCTCATTTTTTGTCGATCTGGCATACTTTTACCCATTTTTCCCTTCCCCTTTATCCCTTCCATACTAAACTTTTTTCCCCCCACATTTTATTGATTTACAAAAGATCTTAACATATGGACAAAGCTAGAATCTAGTGACAGGTGCACTGTAATTTTCTTTTGAAACAATGTTTTTTTCCTTTCTCTCCATTCCCCCTTTTACTAAAGAGAGGTATAAACTAACTTATTTGAAAAAAAAAAATTAGGGGGGCTGGCAAGTGGCATGGTGGTTAAGGGTGCTGGACTCCCACATGGCTGACCATGGTTCAAGTCTCGGACCTGGTGGCTTGCTTTCTCACTTCCTCTCTCTCTCTCTGTCTCTCTCTGATCAAACTGGAAAATAACAATGATAATAATAATAAATAAAGTTAAATAAAAATAAAAAAAATAAAAAAATTAGGTTAATCTCAATTTGATCTGTTATTTATACAAAGCCCCATAAGATTTCAGTTTCTGATACAAGGCAACAGATACCATTATATTATTGAACTTATGCGAATAACCATTCTGCCACAAAATAAGAATGCTCACATATATTTTCTAATTACATAGGGGTCAGGAAGGGAAAATAGTTTATGTTTCAATTTTAAAAATTCTAAAACTGCTGAACCCAACAACTCAAAAGAAAACAAAAATCCTTAAATCTGGAAGACAAAGCATGGAAGAAAATCAGTAATGTTTTAGAAAAAAAGTCAGAATTCTATTGCACCAATTCAGTCTCAGGTAATCTCTTTTTTGTTAAATTTGCGGTGTTAATATAGCCTGACCTTTCTGTTTACATTCAACATTAGAACATTCAGAATTTGTCCCTACCATTAAGTTGGACTTTCTCTTGGTCATTTTTTGTTCTCTTATTTGTCTTAGTTTTCTAGTATAGTACTCTCTCCAGAACTTCTCGAAGTGCTGGTCTGGTGTTGGTAAATTCTTTCCAGTTTTGTTTATCTGAGAATGTTTTTATCTTTTCTTCCCACATGAAGGATAATCTTGCCAGATACAGTATTTTTGGTTGAAACTGCTTTTCACTTAACACTTTGAATATATTTTCCCGTTCTTTCCTGGCTTGCATTGTTTCCAATGAGAGGTCCGATATTAGCCTGATGGGATATCCTTTGAAAGTAACTTGACGTTTTCCTCTTGCCAATTTTAGTATCTTATCTCTCTCCTTGGTTTTGGAGAAGATCTTCTTGAGTTGATACTATGTGGGGTCCTTCGTATATCTTGGGTCTGGATATTTGACTGCCTCTCTAGGTTTGGAAAGTTTTCTTCCAGGAGTTCATGGAATAGATTATCAATGCCCTGATTAGTTTCTTCACCTTCTGGAAAACCAATTATCCAGATGTTTGGGCATCTAATGGTATCTAGTATTACTCGTATATTATTCCCACTTTGAGGGGTTATTTTCTCAGTCTTGTTGGTAAATTTTTCTAGGTCAGAGGTTCTATCTCCTACATCTGAGATCCGATCTTCTGCATGATCTAATCTGCTTTTAATACTATCAAGGGAGGTTTTGATTTCCTGTATTATAGCCTTCATCTCTAACAGTTCCATTTGATTCTTTTTCATGGTGTATATTTCCTCTTTCAGATCATGGAAGAACTTCCTCACCTCCTGAACTCGCTGTCTCTTTTTTCCTGCTTCTTCTGGAATTCATTGTCTCTCTTCTCTTGCATCTCTGTTAGCTTTGTCACTATGACTATCCTAAAATCTTTATCTGACATTTCCAGGAGTTCCATTGTACTGTCGGTGGATGATGAAGGGCTGTTTCTTCCCTTTAGGGGAGACATATTTTCTTGATTTCCCATATTTCTTGTGCCTCTGTGGTGGTGATTTCTGGTCATCTGATGGATTATATGTTACTGCCTACCTTCTTGGAGTTAATTCTGAGTGTTAGAGGAGTGTGGAAGGAGATGGCCTGCAGTATTGTTTCCCTGATCCTCACCAAACGACCTGCACTTTTGTCAATGGTACTAAGTATTAAAAAGGCCTCATGAGACTGTCTAGCAGTTGGTGTAATGGCTATGTTGCTGGACTCCCATGTAGTCGACCACAGTTCAAGTCCCGGATGTGGTGGCTTAAACTCACGCCAGGTACGGGAGATGGCCATGCCACAATCCCTTCTCCTCCATTCTCCTCTCGGGATCTTGGGCACTCACTCAAATGTGTCCAGCATGAGTTTAAGCCACCAGGTCTGGGACTCGAACTGCAGTCAGCTACATGGGAGTCTAGCAACATAGACATTGCACCAGCTACTGGTCCCTGGATACAAACTTTTAAATAAAATTAATAAAAGTAGATTGGAGGGCCAACCAGGTGGCATAGTGGTTAAGGCAGCTGGGTCCCACAGGAACAAATGCACAGTTCAAATCCTGAATGTGGCAGCTTGAAAAACACGCCAAGTGCATGTGTGTGCATGCCCAAAATCCTGATAGAAGAACGGAAAAGGGATAACAGCATGCTCATCCTCCTTGGTGGACGGATGCCTTCCTTCCAAAAAAAAAAAAAAAAAAACAGATTGGAGAATTAGCTCATAGCATTAGCAATTAGGAACCTCACAGAGGAAACCAGGTCCCACATGGCTGACCAGGGTTCAAGTCCTGACCCCTTCAGCTTGGGGAAAAAAAAAAAATCTCTGGACAAATGTACATGCCCAGAATTCTGATGGAATGGAGAATTAGAGGAAAAAAGACTGAGATGTGACAGGCCTCAATGGGAGGTTCTCTCTCTCTCTCTATCTTTCTCATATAAGTGCATGTGCCCTCTGGTGTAGAAAGAAAAAGTGTGGAAAAGATTAAACAAATGATGAACTCTAGTTCATAATGTATATGCTTGTGTAGTTAAGTGTATTGCAACTTATTCTAAAATGCATCAAAAAAACAAAAAGCTTTAATGGATGCATGGGTGGATAAACACGTATAATACAATCTCAATTAGATAATATACATAGTTGATATATGGGTATTCAATGGGAAATTCATTCAAACTTTCTGTGCATTTGAATGTTTTTATGCTAAAATACTAGAGAAGAAAGTGGGTTTGCAAAAATGTATAAATTTCTACAACTTTTTTTAAACAACAAAAACATCACACAATGGTTAATGGCAGCCAAAAAACAGTAAATGAATGAACCATCCATCCTACTTTACTCTCCTTTACTTTCACCTCCCTGTTTGAGTCGTTTCTTTCTTTTTTTCCCCTCTCCCTTTTTGCAGATCCTTTCCTCCTTCATCACTCTTTTAGTCAACTACCAAATATACTGAAATATTTTTAAAATTATTTCTTTAATTTTGTTTGTTATTATTATTTATTATTATTTTTTAATTTGACCAAAGAGACAGAGAGAGATTGAGAGAAAGGAAAAGTGAGAAAGCAAGCCACCAGGTCCAGGACTCGAACCACAGCCAGCCATGTGGGAGTCCAACACTTTAACCACCATGCCACCTGCTGGTCCCACTGGAATATTTTTGATACTTGTAGGGTTTTTTGGTTTTTGGGAGGTTTTTGTTTGTTTGTTTTTTTGGGTTTTTAGTTTTTTCTTTTGGTTTAATCTTGGTGAAAAGTTTTAAAATCTTTAACAAAACAATTTGGTTGCATTTTAATTGTCCAATTCATCTTCTTCTCCAACAGGTAAATGATTTTCCCTTTAAAAAGACAATGTTTCTGCCCTGGTATCAAGTATTAAGATGTCTCCTAAGTCCACCTTTAAGTCTTGACCTCACTTCTACATCCCAGGCCCTTGAACTCACTTCCTAGAGAATATCATACTCCCAGTCAAACCCAATAAATCTGAAACTGAAATCTTCTTTTCTTTTCTATCACTTCCTCTTTTATTTTTCCTTTCTGCAGGAATACTACAACCACTCCGGTTTGGATGCCCAATCCAGAGTTGTTGCTGACTCTTCCTCTCTCCAAGTCCAGTCGTGGAGACGTCTAACCAGTCGTGGAGACATCTAACCAGTCATGGAGACGTCTCCGTTCTTCCTCAATGTCCATTCAAGTCTCCCATCCCAACTGCCATCCTCCTGCCTCTGTCCCACCCCCCACCACCAACTCCCATCTGTCTCTCCCATTATCATCAATGCTTCTCAACTGGGGTGAGGATTTGCTCCTTAGGGGACATTTGACACTGTCTGAAGACATTTTTGGTTGTCATAATGGGGAGGAGGGTTTATTGACACCAGGAATGATGCTAAAAATAATGCACAGAACAGCCAGCCCCCCACCAGCAATCACCCAGCCCCAGACATCAATATGCTGTGGTGGAAACACCTGCTTTATTAGGAAACCTCTCACAGCTGACAGCCAATAAATGTTTACTGAATGAGGAAAAGAATGAAGAAGCGGAGATGTTTCTCAGTTAACCAACTTAAATCAGAAACTTGAAGGCAGAACCTAACAAACAGGATAAATAAGATACTAAACTGTACCCACATTACCAAGTATCTTAAATGGAAAATTAACTCTTCTCTAAGGCATACAGAATTTCATGAAACCATACAGTCTCTATAAATATTTGAATTCCCCACATACTTTACAAGATTCAAAAAGCCCTTGCTCTTACCAGAAATTTTCTGGTAACCAGGATGAAAATCCAGAGCTCTTTTTACAGGGATGATTATATGCATCACAAAGAAGTTCTTTTGTAGCTTTCAGTTTTCACCATTCATTTTACCCTCAAAGTAGCACTAGAAAATAAAATGTTTACAAAACAGAGAAAAAGTAAAATATTACTATTCCGAGGCAATATAAGATATACTACAAATTTGTTTCTCTATAAAAGAGAGAGTAGAGGTAAAGAATTCTAGGTCACTGGGACCAGCAGTTAGCATAATGGCTGTGTTGCTGGACTCCCACGTAGTTGATTGTGTTTCAAAGTCCCAGACCCAGTGGCTTAAACTCACGCAGGCGCGTGTGCGTGCTCAAGACCCCGAGAGGAGAATGGAGAAGGGATTGTGGAGTGGCCATCCCCCCAGGGGGTGATTTCTTGCTTTCTGTCTGTCACTCTCTATCTGGTGAGCGCACACGCCCTATACCAAAAACCTCTCCAAATAATAATAATAATAATAATAATAATAATAATAATAATAATTCTAGGTCACGTAAGGTCTTCCTACTACAAATGGAACATGAATGTCATCACCTCCTAACCTCTGGAAAACTCATTAACTTTCTCTAAAAACTTCCTTCTTAGTTACATAGGTGTACTTTTGCATTCAATGCATCCTAGCCAAAAAAAGTTTTGAATTATTTGCAACAGAGAAACAAAGCCAAGAAATGAAAATATTTATTTTATTCTTGTGTGATAGAACAATTCTTACAAAACTAGACTTCTCTTGGGGCCAGCAGGTGGCATGGTGGTTGAGACACTGGACTCCCATGTGGTTGACCATGGTTCAAGTCCCAGACCTGGTGGTTTGCTTTCTCACTTTCTCTCTCTCTTTTTCTGTCTCTGGTGAGCACAGGTGCCCCATAGCAAATTTTAAAATAATAATAATAGTAGTAAATAAAAGTAAATAAGTAACTCTTTTAAAAAACAAAAAACTAGAGTTCCCATATTGAATCTCTAGATATACCCTTGGTAGATGAGCCCTACCCTTACTAAATGAAAGGGATCACTCAGGTTCTTTTAAGTAAGCCATCAAAACCACTCAGATTCAGGGGTCTGGCAGGTGACGTGATGGTTAAGGACGCTGGACTCCCACATGGCTGACCACGGTTCGAGTCCTGGACCTGATGCTTGTTTTCTCACTTACTTCTCTATCTCCCTCTCCCTTTCCCTCTCTGGTCAAGTTTTAAAAAATAAAGAAGTAAATAAAGTTAAATAAAATAATTCTTAAAAAAAAGTGGTTCAAACCATAATGTACCTTATTCAGTGGCAGCAACAATAAAAAGTGTTCTAAAGAGGTAATAAAAAATTGGAACTAGTAGTTGGAGTAATGGCTATGTCACTGGACTCCCATGTGGTTGACCACGGTTCGAGTCCCAGGCCAGGTGGCTTAAACTTAGGCCAGACATGTGTGCTGCATGCCCAAGATCCTGAGAGGAAAATGGAGGAGAAGGGATTGCGGTGTGGCCATGCCCCTGGGGGGGTGATTTCTCACTTTCTGTCTTTCTGGCAAGCACACACGCCCTATAGCAAAAATCTCTCAAAAAAAAAAAAAAAAAAAAAAGCTAATAAAAAATTTAAGATTAAGGAAGTCAATCCTTGGCCTTAGAGCAGTGCTCTGTACTAGAAAGGGAACCTCATGAGTAATTTAAAAGTTTGTTAGTAGCTACATTAAAAGTTAAAAAAAAGATAAATTAATTTTAATAATTTATCTAACCCAAAATATGCAAAATATTTTCAATTTTTTAAGTCATAAAAATTAGTAATGAGATATTTTACATGCTCTCTTTCATACTAAGTCTTTGAGATTGGTGCGTATTTTATAGTAACGACAACATCTCAGTTCAGACTGGCTGCATTCCCATTGCATGGCAGGCACGTCTAGCTCATGGGTACTGTTTTGGGTCATGTAACCTTAGCCTTAGATTTTTTTTTTTAATGCTTCTTAAGTAGTTTTCACAACCTGCAATGGCTGATTCAAACTGTATCATTGATTTTTAAAATAGTAGCATGGGGGATGGCAGGTGGCATGGTGGTTAAAGGCCCTGGACTCCCACGTCGCCAACTGCAGTTTGAGTCCCAGACCTGATGGCTCTCTCTCTCTCTAGTCAAAATTGAAAAATAATAATAATAAATAATTATTTTTTAAAAAGTTAAAAAAAATAGTAGTATGTATTTTGATGGACTTAAAATGAAAGTTATATGTATGATATTTTATTTTCCAGTTTTTTTTTTAATGTATATAAGCAAAATTATTTAAGAGTCAATAAATTCTTATTTAAGGAATATCCGAATTTCTGATTCCTTCCACTGCTCATCAAGGACACCACTACCTTCATTCTTCCAAGGCCCAAGTCAAGATAGTCCTTTTTAAAAGACTTAATTCATAGTTGTCCTGTCAGCCCTACCACAATTTTTTCATGTCTTCCTTTTTCTCCATTAGAACTATGGACATATTGGTAACTTCAAAGACTGTCCACCTTAGAAATCTTTTATAGTATTCTCAAATATAGCTAATGTGTATGGATGAGCATAAAATTTCTTATTTAATACATAGAGGAAAAAATTCACAATCCCTTTGTTGACCATTTGGTTTAAAAAGATTTAATAAAGGTAAGCCCTTGCTCTTGCCAGAGCTTGGCAACACTGAAATAAAGAATTCACAGGGGCTGGCAGGTGGTGTGGTGGTAAAGGGCGCTGGACTCCCACATGGCTAACCACAGTTCAAGTCCTGGATCTGGCAGTTTGCTTTCTCACTTTCCCTTTCTCTCTCACTCTGGTTAAGTTAAAATAAATAAATAAATAAATAAATAGATAAATAGATAAATAAAGTTAAATAAAATAATTATTAAAAAAAAAAAAAGAGTTCACAGAACAGGGCTAGCAGTTGGCAAGGTGTTTAAGGTGCCTGGTTCCCCCATGGCAGACCAAAGTTCCAGCTCTGAACCCAACAAAAAATGGAAAATCACGACAGATCAATAGATAAATAAATAAATGTTTTAAAAATAATAATTCACAGAATAGGAAGGATCCTGGGAAGAAAAGGAAGAAAGGTGATTCTAGTATAAAAATGCCTGGAAGAAGAGACACTACATTTCAGCGAGCACTCTGGTTTGGGAAATTTTTTTTCTGCCTTAACTACTAAAATAAGAACCAAATGAAGTTTTCATTAAACCAAAGTTAATACCTAGGATAACTTATATACACACATCATTTTCCTAATAGACACAGTTTGTGCATGCATTTTCTTAAAGCCTGATGAAGATAATCTAACATTGCTTTAATCACACTGCTCCCTAAAGACCTCTCTCTCTCTTCAAAAAGCACATGGAAAATGAGTATTATGGAAAAACTATGCAAGGATTAAAAAACTTGTATCAAAATAAACTAACACTTAAATTACATTTTTCTCACAAACTTTCTGACATCTTCGTGTGTGTGTGTGTGTGTGTATTAATGCTTTTACCTTGAATTCTAAGCATCAGCACTTTCTCTTAGCATCTAAGAGCGAATCTTGCTAATTATCACCCAATGGGAAAAGGCCAAAAAAGGGTGAAGAAGGGGGGGGAAAAGTTTCAATTTAGGAATAATGGTTTGCCTCTCATTATAAAATAAAATAAATGCCTTAATCCCTTGCACCTCCACAGAGAAATTGAGGACAACTTGTTTTTTTTTTTTTTTAAGAGAGATTTTTGCCATAGGGCACATATATTCACTGAAGAAACAGAAGGACGAAAGTGAGAAATTGCCCCCCAAGGGGGATGGCCACACTGCAATCCCTTCTCTTCTCAGGATCTTGGACATGCACACACAAGTGTCTGATGTGAGTTTTAAGCTGCTGGTCCTGGACTGGTACCACTGTGGATGACGTGGGGGTCCAGCAACGTAACCATTACACCATCTTTTGGTCCCAGGACAACTTGTTCTAATCAGAAATTAATCCAGAGAAAGTTCGAAACTCACTTCCTCTGAGTTTTTGTTTTGCAACACAAAAAGATAGCTTCAGGGAGCCAGCAGGTAGTGTGATGGTTAAGGTGTCAGACTCCCACATGGGGAACTATGGTTCAAAGCCTGGACCCAGTGGCTTGAAAAACGCAGGGTGCATGTGAATGCATGTCTAAAATCCCGAGAGGAGAATGGAAGAGAAAGGGGTTGTGGTGTGGCTATCTCCCTCCCCCACCCCACTCCCAGGATGATTTCTCACTTGCCCGTTCTCTGTCTCTCTCCCAGACTGCATGCACCCTGATTTAAATTATTAAAAAAAAAAAAAAAAAAAAAAAAAAAAAAAAAAAAAAAAAGCTTCAGAGAGATTTGCACAGCTCTGAAGAGCCAGAAGAGGCTAGTGGTAGATTGATGCCACTCACCTGTGTTGGAGCTTCAGTTGTATAACAGTTATCTCAAGGCGATCGCTGGAGAAGGAAAAAATTTTACCATCCATAACAGAGGTAGTGTTTCTCTTAATAGTACAGAAACAACTGCTACCAGAGTCTCAGGGGGAAAAATTGCATTTCTCGCTTACCGAGGATTAATTTATCAGTACCTATGACAACACTTTAAATCCTTCCTCTCTCAGAGATTAGGAAGGCAAGAGAAGAAAACTGATCTGGAAGGCTGCCTTTCCTTGCTCAGGACAATTCAAGACTGCTAGCACTCCTCAGTGCTGAGCTCACCTGGTCTCCCAGATGCTGCCTACCCAAAGAAAGACTTTCTAGCTGTTGTTCCTCTGCCCCACTAAAGCTCTGGGGACTTCACTTAAGGCAGATATAAATATAAGATTTCAAAATGACAAAAAAAATTTAGAAGTGATTGAGCAGTTGGGTTATGTCTTTTACAATGTAAAATGTCCCTTCCTTGAAAGTTCTATTGTTGACGCTAAGGTGGCTCCAAGAAAACCAGAAGATTACTAACCTGCTTCCATCAAGGTGAAACTTTTATGGGCTTCAGGCAATGGTGGGTTGGGGGCTTCCGATTTAAGGCATCTCAGCTGCTTCTTCCAATTTAAACAGTGTCAGCTGTGTATCAACCCCTGGGGACCCACACCTGTTGGGCTACAGGGTGTATTGTCTGAACTCCCACAAAGTGGCAACTCCCTTCAATAGTTACGGAACTTAAAAAGGGGGTTAGAAGACATTGCTTGAAGCCTGACCCATTTGCTTTATTCTTGATTTTGTTCAGGATTCACTGAGTTTCTTTAAGTACTTAGCATTAGGCTAGCAAGTGGTTTTACAGCGATCCAAACAGACTAGCTCGCTGCCCTCGGGGAACTTGTAGTGTAATGGGTTGACCAAGACAGAGGATGAAAAAGTCAAAAAACAAATACACAATTACAAATTGTGATAGAGGATTTGGGGATTAAGAATAAATGCCCTAAGGCCGACTCTGCTGCAAAGAAGTTAAGAATTGTGCAGAGGAAATCAGAGACCACATGGCTGACCAGAGTTCTAGTCCCAGCCCCAGGAACTTGAAAAAAACATATTGGGCACACAAGTGCCTAGGATCCTAATGAGATGGAGAATTAAAAAGAAAAGGGTTAACCATTCCCTGGTTATTACAACACAGCCAGTCCCTGTTAGGTGGTAGGTACACACTCTCACTCTCTCTCTCTTCGATGTATGTACACATTTATTTAAAAAAAAGGAAACAGATGTTCTAAGAACAGAAATGTTCCACTTAACGTGGGTGATCAAGAGTGGCCCCTAGGAGGACCTTATATTTCAGATAAGAAATGGAGGTGAAAAGAATTTAAGGAAGCAATACATGTGGAAAAATATTTGAGCAGAGGAAAAAGTATGAATCGAGACTAAAACACTAAGCACAAATGGTAAAGGAGTTCTTTGCCTCAGAATTAAATACCCTATTCCACAGCATCTAAGGCTCTGGGAAGTCTCTTAAGATTTTCTATTTCCATTTATCACCTATTTTCTTTTTCTTTTTTATTTTACCATAAAGTGTGTGCACTTGTCAGAGAGACAGAAAGAGTGGGAAAACTCTTCCCGGGAGGATGGCCACCCAGCAATCCCTCCTCCTTTGCTCTCCTCTCCAGATTCTGGGCATACATGGATTCAGCATGTTTGTCAAACTACTAGGTCTAGGACTCAAACCACATAGACCACCATGTCAGATCTAGCTGTCTCAATCACTATGCTACAAGCTGGGCCGATCACCTATTTTCTTTTCTTTTTCAGTTTTTGCCATAAGTTGAATACACTCACTGAAGAGAGACAGAGAAAGAGAGGGAGAAAGTAAGAAAACACCCCCCAAGGGGGGATTACCATGCTACAATCCCTTCGCTTTCATTCTCCTCTTGGAATTTGGGGCACACACACACACATGCGCCCAACGTGGTTTTCAGGCTGCTGGTCCGGAACTGGAACTGTGCAGTCAGCCATGTGGGATCCAGCCACCTTAAGCTCTGTACCACCTGCTGGCCTACAATCACCTATTTTCCATATAACAGAATGGAGTATTAATTATTTAATATTTTTAAGAACTATCTAATCCCTATCATTTTTATGTAGCTAAGATAGTCAACCAAGAGTATGGAATGGGGGGAGAAAGGCTAATGGAAAAATTTTGGAAGTGCCTTCCAACTGAGCAGGTAGACTCTGCTTCCTTAACATTGCCCCCACCCCATGATGCTAATAGGTATTCACATTTGTGCTTTTTCTTCTCTCTGTCTCTCCAGTGACTGCACATACCCTATAGCAAAAATCTCTCTCTCAAAAAAAAAAAGAAAAAAAAGAATCCCCAAATATAATGAAAAGCAGATATGAATACATCCTAGGTACTCCAGATCTCTCTATATCTGGCAGGCTCTTCAGATCAGATTTTCTGTGCATGATTAAGAAGGAAAAACATCAATAGTTTTAGTAAATATCAATAGATAAACAAAATGTGGTATAGCCATACAATGGAAAACTATTCATCAATAAAAAGGAATTGATATGGGACCAGCAGATGACATAGTGGTCATGTCACTAAACTTCCACATAGCCAACTGCAGTTCGAGCCCCAGACCTGGTGGTTTGAAAATCATGTCAGGCTCATGTGCATGGTGTCCAAGGTCCCGGGAAGAGAATGGAGGGGAAGGGATTGTGGTTTGGTCATCACCCTCTGGGTGATTTTTCACCTTCCCTCTCACTATCTCTGTCTCTCTGTCTCTCTCTCCAGTGAGTGCACACACCTTAAGGAAAAAAAACCTCTGGAAAAAAATATGTATATAAAGAAAAAAAACTGATACATGCTGCAACATGGATAAACCTCAAAGGCAATATGCTTAGTGAAAGGAACCAGACAAAAAAGGCCACATCTCTTATAATTTTATTTACATAAAGTACCTGGAAAAAAAATCTACAGAAGTAGGAAAGAGACTACTGGGTTTCTGGAGCTGGGGGTAGAATGGGGAAATACCTATAAATTGCAGGAATTTAATTTGTGGAGGGTAGAAATATTCTAAAATGAGATTATGATGTTGATATTCTGTAAATATGTTCTTAAAAATATCAAATTAAAACAGGCAAATCAATGATATTAAAGTATACCTCTATACAACTGTTAATAAAAAATATGTAATCTTGTAAAGTAACCAGCCAGGTGGCATGATGGATAATTAAGGTGGCTGATCCCACATGGCCTACTGCTCAATTTGAGTCCTTACCTGACCACGTGAAAAACACATTGGGCCTGTGTGTGGCATGCCCAAAATCCTGATGAGAGAACAGAGGAGAAGCGATTGCCGCATGGCCATCCCCTCTGCAGGGTGCTTTCTCACTCTTTCTCCCTCTCTATATCCAAGGAGAGTACACATATTCTACAGCAAAACTAAAAAAAAAAAAAAAAAAAAAAAAAAAAAAAGAATAATTCTCACTTTGGGCATCAGCTTAGAGGCAGTGATTTCCTGATAATGTCCTAAATCCTGTTTCTCTGCTGACTTAGTCTGGGTGCTCAAATTCAACTAACTTCTCAGGTCCAAAAGGAAAAAGTGAGTTCCAGAGACAATATCCCAATGTAGTGAAGTCCATACTTCTCTGGGAGAAGCCTTTCTCATTAGGCAAGCTAAGCAAGGAAAGGGCCTCTAGTCCAGATTTAATCGTCATGTTGTATTCAAAGCTAGTCAGCTGGTATACACAATAAGAACTTCATATCCCCATTTCCAACATCTTGAGATCTTTCTTTGTTTGGTTTTAATTTAGTTATTCCACAAGTGAGAGATACACACAGAGAGGAAGAGACAAGACAGAGAGACAACACACACCTGACAGAGTTTTGATGCCACGATCCAAACCCAGCTTCAGTCAGCTCTTCAGCCCTGGCTCATGGGCACACACAGGCCCCGCATAATCAGGGAGGCCTCTGGATGCCAGCTGGCAACCTTCCCGCATGGGTCTGCTTCACAGAGCATCACATTTTACCACTGCACCAGCCTCTGGCTTCTGCATATTTCTTCTTAACAAGCGATGACCTAAAGAGAATAAATTATTTCTCCAAATTGCTAAGCCACAAAATGAACTAAATATGCATCAACAGCTGGTGAGATTGATAACAACCACCAAACATCTCAGATTCCAGCTAGGAAACTTTTATTAGTTATTCACCTCTTCTTTATTGATCTGAAAGATATGTTGGAAAGAAAATGGCAGAGTGGGAAACTAAATTAAACCCAAGTTTTTGCATTTTTTAAAAAAATATGTATTTATTTATTTTATGAGAGAGAAAGAGATACAGGAACCCCCAACAGGGTCTTTATATCATAATCCATCTCCAGTGTCAGCTACCCTAGATCAAGGGTGTGCGTGTACACCCAAGTGAGCTCAGGAAGGCCCTGGGACGTGAACACAGGTCCTTTCCTGTATGGGTCCAACTCCATTACCACATCACCACCTGCCTTCCTCCTCCTCCAGGTTTTAACTGTTTTCTAATTCCCCACTTACTATTTAATGACCAGTGTCTTCACAGAAGCTTAAGTAGGCCGAGTTAAGAAACATGGAGTTACAAGGAACCAAAATCCACTGAAGGTCCAAGTAAAAAGGTTTTCTTCAAAGGATACAGTAGGTATTTTTTGCCTGAACTTCCAAGGGCGGAAACAAAGAACTCTGGGCCATATTCAATGACTTAAAAATCATCAGCTATAGGGCCAGCAGGTGGTATAGTGATTAAGACGCTGGACTCCCACATGGCCGACCAAGGTTCAAGTTCCAGGTCCAAGTACATACACAAAAGTCAAGAATGGAGAACGGATTGCAGTGTAGCCATCCCCCTTGAGAGTGGGGATGATTTCCCACTCTCGCTCTCACTGTCTCTCTCTCTCTAGTGAGCGCTTGCACCCCATGGCAAAAAACTTAAAAAAAAAAAAAAAGAATATACACTGAGGTAGTTATTGATTATTTATTTTAATGCGATCTCTGTTCTTTCTCACCCCTGGGGATGTTAAAACTTTCTGGAAAAATACCTCTGTTCTACCACCCCTCATGGTTTCACCTTGTATACCGTGCTAAATTTTATTCCTCTCCATAGAAGTCACTTCATCCAAGAGCTCATTCCAGAGTCTTTTTTTTTTTCCTTTTTATTCATGATAGACGACATGAAGTGCATGTGAGAAAGAGAGAGATGATTACCCTCCACAGGGGCTGGTTACATCGCAATCCCCTTCCTCCAGCCCTTCAACCTGAAGAATTCTGGGTACTCACACATACTGGTGTGTTTTAGGCTGAGCAGGTCAGGGACCTGAGCCATCGATGCCATGTGGAATCCAGCTTGCAGGATCTAACTCTTGAGCACCACGTTATCTCCGCACCACGGAGCTGGCCCCATCTGGATTGTTTGTGACCAGCTCAGTTCCTCCAAATGTCTTCCCAGAACCTTAATCTTGGCTTCAGTAATCACAATTATCCCACCTATGGTAGTTGCCTGTTTGTTTGCCTATTTCTCTCTCACTATATTTCAGTTCTCTGTGAACAGGACAATGTCTTATTTACCATCATATGTAAGTCTCCACCCAGTGCCTGGCGCATCATAGCTATGCAACAAATATGTGGAATGAATGAACACAACTCCCATTTGCATTGTACTATTGCTGGAGTAACAAGAAAGTAATGTGGCAGGGACCAGCAGGTAGTGTGGTGGTTAAGGCGCTGGACACTCCCAATGGCCAAACATGGTTCAAGCCCCAGACCTGGTAGTTTGCTTTCTCACTTTCCCTCTCTCTTACTCTGTCTCTCTCTGGTCAAATTAAAATAAATGAATGAATAAATAAAATTAAATAAAATAATTCTTTAAAAAAAAAGAAAGTAATGTGGCATGAAGGCAAACACACAGAGAAAGGAAAGGCAGTATGGTTAACTGTGAGAGGAAGTGGCAGAGAGCATAGGTGCAATGGAAGTTTAGACAGAGGGCAGACAGTATGTGAGGGATTAACTGGGAAGGTGAAATGAAGGCCTCAAACCTCCACATTTCCTCTTCCCTGTTTTCACAGTTCAGAACGAAGGACATTTTTTGAGCCCCTGGGCAAGGCAGTGAATGATTTATTTAACATCAATCTTTTCCCAGAGTGAGGACTGTCATTCCAAAGACAAGTTTGGCAGCCTGCCCTATGACCTTCATCTGCAAGGAGACCAAAGCTTGTCATTTCTATTGATCACTATTATTTTTGCATTTATCAGAGTGAATATAGACAGAGAGGGAATTTCAGTATTTGGAAACTGCTTAGAAGGCTTACTAAAACAAGTTGGTGACAAAGAGTTCAAAAGCTTGTTCGGTAATTGCTCTAAAAAATACTTAATAGTCTTGGCTTCAAAGAGATTTAAAGGCACAAATTTCCTTCAAATCTCAAATACTGTGAAGCTACTCAAGAATTCTAAGAATCATGTCTCTTTACATCTAGAATAAAGACCATTTTTTCTTCTTTTTTTTTTGGAGAGGTTTTTTTGTCTTGTTTTGTTTTTTGCTATAGGGTGCGTGCGCTCGCCAGACAGACAGAGAGAGACAGAGAGACAGAAAGCGAGAAATCACCCCCCAGGGGGGATGGCCACGCTGCAATCCCTTCTCCTCCATTCTCCTCTTGGGATCTTGGGCACGCACGCACGCACGCCCAGCATGAGTTTAAGCCACCGGGTCTGGGACGCGAACTGCAGTCGACTACATGGGAGTCCAGCGACGTAGCCATTACGCTAATTGCTGGTCCCTAGAATAAAGACCATTTTAAAAATTCCTTTTAGGTGGGGCCAGCAGGTAGTGTAGTGGTTAAGGCACTGGACTCCTACATGATTGATGGTAGTTCAAGTCCTGGACCTGGTGGCTTGAAAATCAGGTTGGGTGCATGTACATGAGTGCCCAAAATCCCAGGAGACTAGAGGAGAAGAGACTGAAGGTGGCCATGCCCCTTGAGGGGTGATTTCTTACTTTCCCTGTCTCTCTCTCTGATAAGCACATGCACCCTATGGAAAAAGCCTTAAAAAAATCTTTTAGAATATCAACCTGGTACTTTTATTTACACATTTAGAATTCCTGATAGTGGTGCCTACTTTTTTTTAAAGAATTGCTTATGTAATTTTATTTATCACTGTTATTGTTATCTTTTAATTTGCTACAGGGCACTTACACACACCAGAGACAGAGACAGAGAGGAAAAGTGAGAAAGTCACCATGTCCAGACTTGAGCCACAGTCAGTTTTGGGGGAGTCCAGTACTTTAACTACCACGCCACCTGCTGGCCCAATATCAGTGTTTATTAAAATACTATAACAAGCTTATTAAATTACTTTAACTGCTAGGCCCCATAGCCTAGAAGTTAAGGGAGATCCCACATGGCCAACCAAGCAGTTCAAATCCTGCCTGAGTGGCTTGAGAAACACAATAGGTATATGTGCGTGCATGCCCAAAATCCCAATAGGATTTAAAGATGAAGAGAAGGGATTACAGTGTGACCACACCCTTTTTTTTGGGGGGAGGGTGCTTCCCCCATGTCCATCTCTCCTTCTCTCTGTCTTTCTCTGGCAAGAACACATGCCCTCTGGCAATTCAAAAACAAAAACTTCTATAGAGGCCAGCAGATGGCATGGTGGTTAACGTGCTGGACTCTCACATAATCAACTGCAATTCAAGTTCTGGACCTGGCAGCTTAAAACTCACACCAGGTGCATGTGCATGAGTGCCCAAAATCCCAGGAGGAGAGCGGAGGAGCAGGAATTGTAGCATGGCCACACTCCTAGGGGGTGATTTCTCATTTTTTCTCTCTCTGGTAAGCACATGCACTCTATGGAAAAAAATGTAAAAATAATAAAAATACTATGTTAAAGATGTAAGTTCCCATAAATGAGAAACATCTTTGGTTCTGCCATCACTGATCTAGATGGCCATAAGATAATAGTATCACCCCTATTTCATTTTTTTACATTTGCTTTATTTACCTAAAAATAAATATTAAGCATGTTTATTTAACATAAATTACTGTCATTTTGCTGCTTTATTCCTTTAAATATATATATATATATATATATATATATATATATATATATATCCAGAAAATCATTAAGGCAAGGCTCCAAATAAAATCTTTTAGGAAATAAAAGTGAATAGCTACAAATGGCTCAGAATAGCTAAGAGCATAACATGCAGACACAAAGCAGAGACGTCTACAGGCTAGAACGCCCTTCTGGGGAAATTATTTCAGAGAGGGTAAGGAGGGTTATGAATGTTAGTGGGAGGAGGTTCCGAGCAGAAAGGTCAATAAAAAACAAGGGCTAGAGTTTGCGCGTGGGCGAGGCAGACAAAGCCTACAGTCAGAAGATGGGTTTGGGCAGAGTAGCCAACGAATCACACGTAGGAGGGTGGAGAGTCAAAAATGTATGCAGATGCCAATTGAATCAGATCTATATGAAACAGACAGATGCCAAGAAAAGGACACAAATAAGAATGTGGGAAAACAAGGGTGATATTATTAGAGTAGGTGATCTTTGGCTAAAGAAGTGGTAGTGGTGAACAGTGAGAATGAGGTGGGAATATACCCTGATACTTAAAATGAACATCAACGAAGTATAAACTTTTTTTTCAGTTTTTAGTTTTTACTCTAAGGCATATGCACTTGCCAGAAACAGAAAGACAGAGAGAGAGAAATCATCCCTCAGGAGGAATGGCCATGCTGCAATCTCTTCTTCATCCTCCTCTTGGAATTTCAGGCATGCACACACTTGCACCCAGCATGTTTTTCAAATCACTGGGACTGGGACTTGAACCTCATAGTCAGCCATGTATTGTAGTTGGCCCTGTGGGATGTAGCTGCTTTAACTACCACCCATGGGCTGAATCTGTACATTGATTTTATAAAATCCATACTGAATAGTCTTTAAAGACAGTACCTATAGAAATTTAATAGCAGTCAAATGATTTATAATATTGAAGAAAAATGATAAAGTTTGCACATGAAAAATGCAGGATTATGTTTTAATCCCATCAATAGGTTAGATGAGAGTGAGGGTATTATTCAAGACCCAAAACAAGGCCAGTTGGTGGTGTGGTGGTTCAGGCAGCTAGATCCCACATGATCAACTGTGTGGTTCAAGTCTCAGACCTGGTGGCTTAAAAATCATGCTGGGCCCATGTGCATGTGTGCCCAAAATTCTGAGAGGAGAATGAAGAAGAAGGGATTGCAGCATGACCACTTCCCAGAGGATGATTTCTTATTTTTCCCTTTCTCTGTCCTTCTTGGCAAGCACACATGCCCTATGGTAAAAAACTTAAAAAAAAAAAAAATACAGTATAGGAATGTTAAGTATATTTTGTCATCAAAATTATAGAGTCCATTAAGGGCCAGCAGGTGACGTGATGTTTGAGGTACTGTACTCCTGCATGACTGACCAGAATTCAAGTCCCAAAGCCAGCAACTTAAGTCTCACATCAGATACCTCATAGGCATATGAGCCCAGAAACCTGAGGGGAGAATGATGGAGAGGGGATTGTGGTATGGCTATTATCTCTGGGGAGTGATTCGCTTTCCATCTCTCTGTCTCTCTCACAGGCAAGCATGTGCGCCTTGTGGAAGGAACCCATCTCCCCAATAAAAGGGGGAAAGATAAATAAAAAGAGCCCATTAGTTAACACTAATGAATGCTCACATACTATTCATTATTAGACGAACACTAATGATGAGAATAATAATAATAATACCAGTTCCAATACCACTTTCTTCTATTATTATTAGCTCTTCATTATTAGTGTTTGTCTAATAATGAATCATATGTGAGCATTCTTCACAGTCTCTAGTAGAAGAGCCTAAGTAGGTCATTTATAAGCAAAATCTCAAATATAGCCATCCAAGTGGCTAAGCAGAGAAGTAAATATCAGCTTCTTCCCTCAATGTATTTGCTTATGAGGAATTAAAATATTGAACATGTTTTCATTTTTCAACTGTGCTTTCTAAGGAAGTTAAAGTACCTAAGGGATTGAAAAAAAAATGTTTCAGATGGTCAGAAATCAGAGTGGAGTATTCTTTTTTGGAAAACGTATGTTGTAATGTAGAAGCACCCAGAGGTTTTCTTGTTTGTTTGTTTGTTTGTTTGTTTTTTCACAATGCAGCACAAGTTTACATTCAGTTAATAGTGTTTACTGTCATTTCAGGTGCTGTGTGCTGATAATTTTGACAAAATTTATGAGAACTGTTCAGATGGGACAAACTTTGAAATGACAAAGACTATTGTGAATTCTGGAAAAGGAGCGAAGTGTTCTAAATTGTAGTTAGCTCTTCCCACAGTGGCTTAGCAGTTACTGTCTTTGTGTTACCGACTCAGATGCTGAAGCAAACTCATGGTTAATGACCTTATTTGAGGTCACTGAATAAATCTGTTTCAGTCCTAGGGCTAGACTTCCAGCCACAGAGTCATTACGTGCAGTCTGTCTCCTGAGCCATGCTGTCATTAACTGACCCTTTAATACTTTGGGTTTTCAAACTGGTTTAAAAATTCAATGTGATGAGCCATAAAAATGAGATCTCACACATACACACATGCACGCGCACACACACACACACACACACACTCACATACACACACACACCTTATCTACTTTACAGCATTGTTTGGTGCTAAGAAAAAACTGGGAAGCCTTCAGACCCTGATAAACCCAGCTTGTAGAAATGCATTGTTTGGCCAACACAGTGTCACAGTGTTGAAAATTTTGGTTTTAGTTACCAATATTTAGAAATTAGGAGCTTTGTGTAGATGGCTTTCTGGCTTCTTTTTCATTTTTATTCATCGTAGAGCACATACATGCACATGTGAGAGTGAGAGAGACAGGAGCGCCCTCCACAGGGTCTGGTCAGACCATAATTCCCTTCTCCAGTCCTACAGCACTGATCTTGTGTCTGATCTTGGGCACTCATGCAAATGCCTGGCATTTTTCAGGCTGACAAGACTCAAACCAGGAATTCAAACTGCAGTTGCCACGTGGGATCCAACTTCTCTTGAGCAGCACATGGCCATTGTACCATGGAGCCAGCCCTCTGGTTTCTGTTCCACAAAGATCTGGAGACATTGTCCTACCTTCCCGCATTTGGGGTAGGTAAAGCCCCCCAGAGCACAGACCCCTTCAGATGGGTATAATCAATCAAGGTCTTCATACAGCTTCCTCGTCATTTACATTACATGCCTGGGCTCTGCAGGCATATGAGTTAGAGAAACTGGGTGTGGAAGGACCTAATGATACGACCGGATTAGGAACCTTTCGCAGTTCCCAGGCCATTTACCAGAGCTTGCTATTCAACACTTCATAATAGACGTTCAGTTTATTTTATCTTCCTCTTCTCCCTATCACCATCTTCCTGTTTTCATTCCAAAACATGAACCTTTCCTTCAATATAAAGTACACTATTTTCTTTTTTTACCTTATTTTTTAAAGAATTACTTTTTTTATTTTATTTACCATTGTTATTATTTTTAATTTGACCAGAGAGAGAGTGAGAAAGGAAGCTGCCAGGTTCAGGACTCAAATTGTGGTTGGCCATGTTAAGGTCCAGCACCTTAACCACCATGCTCCCTGCCGGTCCTAGTACACTATTTTCTATCTACTCGCTGTGTCCTAAATACATGAGCACCTGCCGATAGTCATCATTTTATGTGTGCTCCTGATTTCCCCTGTCTAAAGGGATTTCTCTAGCCCTGCACTCCAGAGCACGTTCCTAAAGAATTTCCCATCAGTTCCAATACCACTTTCTTTTATTTTTATTATTATCATCATCATCATCATAATCTTGCTTATATTACATTGAATCACATATTTCTTTACAGTGTATTACATTTCTTTTTCCAGAAGGAATATCTTGCCTATCAGTCAAGACAAAGACATTACTATCTACATTATCATCATCAAATAGCTTTTCATCATTTTTTTCAGATTATTATTATTATTATTATTATTCTCCAACACCATTTTCTAAGCAAAAACTTCCTAAATCAGCCCTCGCCTCCACCCACTCAGTTCATCACTTCTTCCTCTTTGTCACACTGCAATCTCTTCTCCTCTTGGTATTTTGGGCATAGCACACACATGCCTGGTATGAGTTTCAAGCCTCCGGGTCCAGGACTCGAACTGCAGTTGACCATCTGGGAGTCCAGTGATGTAAGCATTATGCCATCTGCTGCTCCCCCCTCTTTGCTATTCTATAAAAGCATATACCAACTTGCCTTATTTGGCTACTTATCTACCCACCGCATCCCTATCCCACCCCGACTCTGATATTTGCAGGTTTTTTTTTTTTAAGAGGTTTTTGCTATAGGGCGCGTGCACTCGCTAGACAGACAAAGAGAGACAGAGAGACAGAAAGCGAGAAATCACCCCCCAGGGATGACGGCCACGCCGCAATCCCTTCTCCTCCATTCTCCTCTCGGGATCCTGGGCACGCATGCACACGTGCCCGGCATGACTTTTAAGCCACCGGGTCCGGGACTCGAACCGCAGTCGACTACGTGGGAGTCCAGTGACATAGCCATTACGATAACTACTGGTCCCGATATTTGCAGTTTTGACCTCAGAAGTTGCCTTAAAAAAAAAATGCTATAGGGTAAGAGAAACAAAGAGAAGGAAATTGAGAAAGCAACCCCCGGGAACATGGTTACACTGCAAGCTCTTCTCCTCCATATCTCCTCTCGAGATTTTGGGCATGCATGCACACACACTTGGTGTGTTTTTCAAGCTGCTGGGTCCAGGACTCAAGCCGCACAGTTGGCCATGTGGGATACAGCTGCTTTAACTACCATTCCACCCACTGGCCAAAATCTGACTTTCTTCTCTACTCTTTGTTCCAGATTACCTGATAGAATACCTTCTCTGTTTCTCCCCATGCCCCTAAAGATCAACAAAACACACAGTCAGGCCAGCACCTTAGTCAAGCCAGCTTGATTTACACAAAAGGAGGACTGGGACATTTTCTTGTAAATTGCAGGCTCAAGAATCCAACTACATATTTGTGGCGACAAGAACAAATTTGTCACAAAAGTCCAATCCCTAACCCTAGGAAGTATGATACAGAGAGCAGAAATACAGATTCCTAATATCTGTTGTGCAATATGTTATTAAACTTATTAAATAGTTAGGCAGAGCTACTATTTATTAATAGTTAGGTAGACTACCATTCACAGATGATGTAAGATCTCAGTTTAGTTCATATTACCCACAACTAAAGTTTTATTTTATTTATTTGTTGTTTTAGTTTTGATATAGGGCCACTCTGAAATCCCTTTTCCTCCACTCTTCTCTTGGGATTTTGGGGGCACACACATAGGCACCCTGCACATTTTTCAAGCTGCTGGGTCCAGGATTCTAACCACACCATTGGCCACAGCAGGACCCAGCCTCCTTAACCACCAGGCCACCTGGCTGGCCCCAACACACAACCAACGGTTTTCACAAAAGTCAGTAAACCTCCTGGTCCCAGCCCCATAGCCTAGGAATTAAGGGAACCAGATCCCACAGGTCAACTGCAATTGGAATCCTGGCCCTGACAACTTGGAAAACACAAGTACATGTTTGTATATGCCTAAAATCCCAACAGGATGGAGGAATGGAGAAGGGGTTGCAGTGTGACCATGCCCCATTGTAGGGGGCATGTCTTATTTTCTCTCTCTCCCTCTTCCTCTCTCTTTCTCTGTCTCTCTCTGGTGAACACACATGCCCTCTGGTAATTCAAAGAAGAAATAGGAAGGAGAGGAGGAGAAGGAGTGGAAAAAGGAGAATGAGAAAGAGAAGAAGAAGAAGGAGAAAAGGAGAAGGAGAATGTGAAGAAAGAAGAAAACTGAAAATAAAAAATCCTAACAAGGGGGCCAGCATGGTGGTTAAGGCACTGGACTCCCACATGGCCGACTGAGGGTGCAACCTGGTCCTAGTGGCTTACATTCTCACTTTCTCTCTCCCACGAGCACACATGCCCTACAGTAAATTTTAAAAATATAACAATAATAATTAAAATAAAAATTCCTAATATGGACCAGCCAATGGCCTGGTGGTTAAGGGAGCTGGGTCCTCCGTGGCTGACCATGCAGCTGAGTCCTAGACTCGATAGTATACTGCTGAGTTTATAGGCCTATCTCATTTCATCACCAGCTCTGTAAGACAGATATTGAGATTTTACATAGTGTGAAACCGGGGTTTAGCAAGAGTAAGCGATATCAGGACCACATCGCTAGTACGTGTTGGGCCTAAGAAATCTGACTCCAGAGCATAGATGGACTCTGAGCTGCTATACTGCCCTCTTCCAATAGCAGAAAAACAATGTCTTGGTCTCAAAGACAAATGGAGGGTTGACATGTGAGGATATTTACATGTCTCATATTTTTTGAAAGAGTTACTGATTTAATTTAATTTATTATTATTAAATTTTAATTTAACCAGAGAGAGAAAGGGAAAGTGAGAAAGCAAGCCACCAGGTCCAAGACTCAAACCATGGTTCGCCATATGAGAGTCCAGTGCCTTAACCACCATGCCACTTGCTGCCCCCATGCCTCATGATTTTCTTTTTACAAGGTTTTTGCCTTAGGGTGCATGTGCTTGCCAGAGAGAGGCAGAGATAGTGAAAGGGAAAAAGAGAAATATTCCCTCGGGGGAAAGGCCATACCACAATCCATTTTCCTCCATTCTCTTCCCAGGATCTTCAGCACACATGTACATATACCAGGTCTGGGACTCGAATCATGGTCAGCCATGTGGGACTCCAGGTATGTAACCACCACACTATCTGCTAGCCCCCATACCTCATATTTAATTTAAAACTATAATCTTCTTGGGACTAGCAGTTGGCGTAATGGCTATGTCGCTGGACTTCCCTGTAGTAGACTGCAGTAGAGTCCTGGATCCAGTGGCTTAAACTCACACTGGGTGTGTGTGTGTGTGCATGCCCAAGATCCCAAGAGGAGAATGGAGGAGAAGGGATTGTGGCGTGGCCATCCCCCCTGGGGGTGATTTCTCACTTTCTGTCTCTCTGTCTCTGTCTGTCTTTCTGGCAAGCACACATGCCCTATAGCAAAAACCTCTCCTAAATAAATAAATAAACAAACTTACAATCTTCTTTATCTTGTCATTGTAAATTTGAATTATGAACTGCTAGTGCTTTCCTAGAATATTCATATATTTAACCTAATAATTCCAAGGATTATTGATTAAGATTATAAAGATTTAGCACAGGAAACTACATTGAGAATATTTTGTTCCAGAGTACTACGTTTATTTACTCAGATTTTAAAATATATTTGCCAATGGAAGAAGAATTGCTCATCTTGTGATAACTAACTATACTATTACTTCATTGGTCTTGTAAGAAAGTTACTGACTTATGTGAAAAGTTATTTACCTTTGGAACTATTGCTATTAAATGAAATGCCATTCTGTGGTAACAGTTTTTTTTTTTTTTTTGAAGTATTATATATGTGACACTATTAATAAATCTTGATAGCAAGATCACATTTTAGAAGATTGCCATTCTCAAGTACTTATAATAATACCTGTGATGTTTCAGTCTCTTTGGGCTGCTATAACAGAATACCATGGGTAGCTTATAAATGATAGAAATTTGTTCCTCACAGTTCTGGAGACTGGGAAGTCCAAGATGAAGCACTGGCAGATTTAACAACCTGGTGCATAGGTGGCCATCTTATTTCTGTGTCTGATCATGGAGAAAGGGGTGAAGGAGCTCTCTGAGGTCTCTTTTATAAGGGCACTAATCCCATTTATGAAGCCTTCACCCTTATGATCTGATCACCTTCCAAAGGCCCCCACCTCCAAATTCTATCATATGGAGGGATTAGGCTTTGACGGATTAATTTGGTGGGAGTGGACATGTGGACTCAGAACATAGCAGATACTGACCTTGTTAACTTGCTAAATTTCCGAATTATGTAAGCCCGATGTATGGTAGGCAGAGTTACTTAGACCATCACAACAGAGCTTTTCATATCAGTTCTTACCTTCCTTTTTCACAAATAATCAGATCTCCATCTTTCCCTTAAAAACTACTTGGAGGGTATTCACATTAACAAAAAAATCAGACAAACATAAGAACTTTTTTCGAGTGGGCTGCCCATGTGAACATACTTACAAGAAATGATGGAGGTAAGAATCTTGAGAATGTAAATTCTGTGCCTCTAGCAGGTTTAGGTAAAGTTGTCCTTGAGTGAACATGTGATTTATAAAGCTTTGAAAGTCATTGATAACATCCTGTAAATAGCCTTTGGAGTAGCAGAGCATTATTTTAATAACCAAAAGTTTATCCTCCAGTTCTCAATCCCGTTCTGAGCAATTCTATTTCCTAATAACACAGTTACTTTAGCTAGACTCAGGGGCCACGGTGGAAGTTTTAGAAGGAGGAATTTGGACCACAGAATGACTCTGTCATTCCCTCGTACTTCCCTCTGTTCTTTAGATCAGGGGTCAGTAGATTTTGGTCTGTAAGGGGCCAAAAATAAATTGGGCTTTGTAGCCATATGGTCTCTCTGTCTAAACTGTTCAACTCGGCTATTGTAGTGCAAAAGCAACCATAAACAATATGTAAATGAGCAGGATGGCTGCGCTCCAAATCACTTTATTTACAAACACAGACAGCCAGCCTGCACACCATGGCTTGCCGGCCCCAGGTTTTACAAGAAATAGGAATTCTGGGCCGAGATGTTTTTCATGTGTTTATTCCAGATACATAAATATGGGCATGGGGACATCTGTGGTGTAGGGTAACATTCTTTTTCTTCTTGTGGGTGCTTGTTATACGGAGATTTTTAACTTTGTTAAAATTCGATGTGCCTAGGGACCAGCAGTCGGCGTAATGGCTATGTTGCTGGACTCCCATGTAGTCGACCATGATTCGAGTCCCGGACCAGAGGCTTAAACTCATGCTGCGCACGTGTGCGTGTGCGTCCAAGATCCCAAGAGGAGAATGAAAGAGAAGGGATTGCAGCGTGGCCATCCCCCCTGGGGGGTGATTTCTTGTTTTCTGTCTCTCTGTCTCTCTGTTGAGTGAACACACCCCACAGCAAAAATCTCTCTTTCAAAAAACAAAAATCTTAATAGTGTTCTACCTCTCTGTTTCTAAATATTTCGATAGGACCATAATCAGATCCAACATTCTTTTCTTTTTTTTTAAACTATGACATTATTACAATTGACTGTTTTAATCAGATACTTATGACATTTTTTGAGTTATTTATTTAATTTTATCATATTTTTATTTTATTTGTTAAAGAATTATTTTATTTAACTTTATTTATTTACATATTTTAATTTGACCAGAGAAAGACAGAGAGAGAGGGAGGAAGAGAGAGAAAAAGTGAGAAAGCAAGCCTCCAGGTCCAGGACTAGGACCACAATCAGCCATATAGAAGTCCAGCTCCGTTTACTACCATGCCACCTGCCTGCCCCTATCATTATTATGTTTTAATTTGCTACAGGGCACATGTGATCATAAGAGAGAAAGTGAGAAAGCAAGCTGTCAGTCTAGGACTTGAACCGCAATTCACCATCTGGGAGTCCAGCACCTTAACTACCATGCCACCTCCTGGCCCCTCAACATTATTTTCTAAACATAAACATAGTTCTTAAGGCTGTTTTATCTGTCTTCTTACTTTTATCTAGGCTGAGTATCTTCTTGTTTTTTTTTGTTTTTTTTGTTTTTTTTGTTTTTTTTTGTTTTTGTTTTTTTTTTTTTTCAGTTTTCAATACAGAGCGCTGCACTCGCCAAACAGAGACAGAGAGGGAAAGTTACAAATCAACTCCCAGGAAAATGGCAAACCTTCTCTTCCATTCTCCCCTTGGGATTTTGGGGCATACACAGACACACACACACACACACACACACACACACGTGCCTGCCAGGATTTTCAAGCTGCCAGGTCTGTGACTCGAACTATGGTCGACCATATGGGAGTTCAGCACCTTAACCACTACGCTACCTGCTGACCCCTAGGCTGAGTTTTAAACCCCCATGAAACTCTCCACAATAACCACTGACAGATTCACACAATACTCTAGAAAGCAGCTTTTTCTCTAGCTCTCACAAGTCAATGAACATTTTATAACTGCCCACCTTCTCTCCCCCTCTTGCAAGGTTCTTAACACACTTCTATCTTAGGGCTTTGTGTGTGACTATGCATATACCACGCGAAGTAGGAACTCCACTACCAGTCCCTCTCTTTCAAGAAAAAATAAAAAAATAAAAAAAAAACACGCAGCGCATAAAAATTCATGTTCTAGCTTTTGAGGAATTTCCAAGTGGCCAGTGGAATACAGTGTGGAATTTGAGGAGAAAAGGATTCATCAAAATTTTATTTTGTAAAGAAGAAAGAAGCTTTTCAATGCTGTGCACTCGACACAGTCCTGAGAGTGTTTACAATTTCTATCTTCCTCCATTTGAGTTTGAGAGCTTTTAGTGTATTTGTTAGCTAAAAGAGCAGGTTCTGTGCATTTGTTTCAAGATAGACTTAATATTTTTAGAATCTAGGAGAGAAGATTTTAGTGCTTTGTTTTGGTATCCTTTAAAAAAAAAAAAAAGGAGCATGTATTAAAAACCCTACAAAGCATGCACACCATTTATTTTCAAAATTAACTTCTACGAATTTATCCGAAGAAAATCAGAGACTTGTTCAATGACGTATGTGAAATGATATCCATCAAAATTGTTGTAGCGGGGCCGGAAGGTGGAAGGTGGCATGGTGGTTAAGGAGCTGGACTCACACATGGCCAGCCATAGTTGGGATCCCAAACCTAGCAGCTTGTTTTCTCTCTCTCCTTCCTCTGTCTCTTTCTGGTCAAATTGAAGAAGAAATAAAATTAAAGAAATAATTCTTTTAAAAAAAATGTTGTAGTGGGACCAGCAGTTAGCATAATGGCTGTGTCACTGGACTCCCATGTAGTCGACCACGGTTCATGTCCCGGACCCGGTGGCTTAAAACTCACGCCGGGCGCATGTGCGTGCGTGCCCAAGATCCCGAGAGGAGAATGGAGAAGGGATTGCGGCTTGGCCATCCCCCCGGTGGGTGATTTCTCGCTTTCTGTCTCTCTGTCTCTGTCTGTCTGGCAAGCGCACACGCCCTATGGCAAAAACCTCTCCAAAAAAAAGAAAAAAAAATGTTATAGTATAGATAAGTTGGAAATAGCATAAACATCCAAAAAAATTGTAGCTTATTTGAACAAAATAGGACCTGATCCTATATCAATTGATTCTAGCAGTCACTCAGGAGGGTGATGTGCTTCTGTCTGTTCTTAAGGAAATACATTAGTACCGAATTTCCTCGTCAGTCAGGACTCCTGCTTTTCAGTAGCTCTAAACACAAAGCGAATGAGTT
Organism: Tupaia tana; assembly: GCA_026018925.1. Classification (NCBI taxonomy): domain Eukaryota; kingdom Metazoa; phylum Chordata; class Mammalia; order Scandentia; family Tupaiidae; genus Tupaia; species Tupaia tana. Next base: position 124,513,935 of record JAKSZU010000007.1, on the reverse strand, counting down.
TAATCAAAATAGGCTCTCTTGTGTAATTGAAAAGTCCACGCATAAATCTGGCTTTGGACCGAGACATAGCCAGGGGCTTCGGATTTGATTTTGCTCCTCGTCTTTCCATCTTGGATAGAGGTTCTCTCTGTGCTCTAGCCCCTTGTTCTACGTGTGAAACAGAGCAAGAACCCCCTAATGTATTTTCTAGGGGTCCTAAATATAAAGTCCATTTGCATTGTAATGGCCTAGTCTTCAGACTTTGGTTATGATAATGACCAACATGGACCATGAGTGAGGGCCATTTGACCTCTAAAACTCTCACTTAAAGGAAAGAAGGTATTTATTTCAATATGTAAGATGTTTTGTAGGCTGGAAACTGCTGGTTGTGAGCTCAGAGACTCCAGGCTGAACAGTTCCAGACACCTGAAGAGGAATTTGATTATCTAAGGCCTCACCAATCAAGAATGCCTACAAGCTGATCACGCCCTCTTGAACCAATCACTGAACTGATCATGCGCCTGAGACTTCTGCCCCTAATTTTGCCCTTAAAAACGCATGTGGGGAACATCTCAGGGAGACCGGGTCTTTTCAGCATGAGCTGCCCGCTCTCCTTGCTTTGCGCTTTGCAATAAAGCTGTACTTTCCTTCATCACACCATGTGCCTATGGCTTGGTTTTATAGCGCTCGGACGAACAGACCTGATTTGAGTTCAGTAACACGTGGTGACCTGCACCACATCCAGGCCTTCATCCTACCATGCCCCCAGGCCGCAGAGAACACCACCAAGGTCTGCCTTCCAACTGTGTCAGAAGATTGAGCCTAATTTCCTTTGGTTGAAACGGATTTCATCCCATTTCTGAAACTATTATGGTTAGCGATGCAGGCAAAGTGGGCTTACATCCCTGGTGTGCACTGGGATTGGAGTTAGGGCTCCCAGCCACAGGGACTGAGTGTAGAGAAGGAGTGACCTCTGATGAGAAAACTGGGGCTGCTACCAAAACAGGGGGAGGTTAAAAAAAATGTAGATAGCCACTAAAATACAAGTAAAATAAGTTATATGTTATCAGCTGCAAAGAGACACCATTTGAGAAAGAAATTGGAAACCCCTGAGGATATCACCTCTGAGATGATCAGTTTTACTACTGTATCCTTGGGTACGAGACTCCATCTGTGCATGAAAAATTGACAGTGTACACACACACACACACACACACACGGCTAGGTTCTTCCATTTTCTCCTCTAGAGCATTCTTCACTTCTCCCAGCTCTTCTGCTGGCAACAACTGTGCCCTCCTTGCCTCTGACCTCCAGGTGATTTGGACCCGTGAGGAACATTAGCAGGAGACCGGGGAGAGAGAGGAGGGTGATGTCCCAGCACTTATTCCTGCCTCTCTGTGTGATCATCCTTAAGATCTTGCGTGCAGCCTTAGGACCACTGATCACAGCTGTCAGGCACAGCTCTGCCCTTCTCTCTCTCTCTTACTTCCTCTCCCCAGAAAAATTCCTCACTCCCTCACCCATTCAGGGCTAGGAGTGCACTGAGGCTGATCTTACTAGACTTGAGGACTTACACTAACATTTACAGTTTCTGCACACTCTGCCCATAACTTGGAACACCTTTTGTTCTTTATTCCTGATAGAATGTTTGCATGCACACATGAGAGCAAGAATAAGGTAAGGAGAGAGGGAGAGAAAGCGAGAGAAGCACCCTCCACAGGATCATGCCATGCCAATATCCCCTTTCTCCTGTCCTCCAGCTCATTGGATCCTGGGTGCCCATGCCCAGGCCCAGTGCGTTTCAAGCTGTCAGGGCTGGGGATTTGAACCGCAGTTGCCATATGGAATCGAGATTCCCTTGAGCAGTGAATTACTGCCATGCCATAGAGTCACTCCCATTATTTTTAAAAAGTAAAACTTCTTTGGGACCAGCAGTTAGCGTATTGGCTATGTCGCTGGACTCCCACATAGTCGACCGCAGTTCGCGTCCCGGACCGGTGGCTTAAAACTCACACCGGGCGCGTGTGCGTGCGTGCCCAAGATCCCGAGAGGAGAATGGAGGAGAAGGGATTGTGGCGTGACCATCCCCCCTGGGGGGGTGATTTCTCGCTTTCTGTCTCTCTGTCTCTCTCTGTCTGTCTGGCGAGTGCATGCGCCCTATGGCAAAAACCTCTCCAAAAAAAAAAAAAAAGTAAAACTTCTTTTAAATTAGTTACCTCTCTTCTTGTCAGAACCCTGATAGAAAATATCTCCAAATGTGAACATATGATATCTCTAAAAGGCTGGATTATGCATAATAATTATTTTTCCCTCTTATTTCATAACATGCTCACATTGAAAAGAAGTTATTTGCATAGCTTTGAAGTTAAAAAAAATGAAAAGCACTTTCCCATATACCATTTTCTGTTTTCATTTTGTATGTAGGAACATAAATACTTAGAGGAGCTAAACTGTGGTAATGGGCTAATGAGCTGAGAAACATTCCCACACCAAGTGCTATCTCTAGCCTGAAACAACTTTCTTGGCTAGTTAGCAAAACAACAATTAAATATACAATAATTTTTTTTTAATTTTGCCAGAGGGCAAATGCACCCTCCAGAGAGATTCAGACAGAAGAGAGAAGAGGAAGGGAGAGAAGGAGAAAGCATCCCACAGTAGGATATGTTTTTCAAACTGTCAGGTCCAGCATTCAAACCACACAGCCAGCCAAGTGAGATCAACTCCCTTAACAACTGGGCCATCGGGAGGACCCTAAATGTTAAATTTTAAATGCACAGGGGACCAGCTGGTAGCGTAATATTACATCGCTGAGCTCCCACATAGCTGACTGTGGTTCAAGTCACAGATTCAGCGGTTAAAAACACGTCAGACTCATGTGCATGCGTACCAAAAATCCCGAGAGGAGAGTGGAGGAGAAGGGATTGCAACCTGGCCATCCTCCAGGAGGGTGATTTCTTGCTTTTGGTCTCTCTGGTGAACACATACACCCTATAGGAAAAATCTCTCAGAAAAAAATTTAAATACACATTTTTCAGTTCTTAGGATATATTAAAAATCTCTTGTACCTACACTACTGCTCAAAAGTCAACTCACTTGAGAGCTCTCTTTTTGCAATAATTTTACATGGACTTTCAGTCCTCAAAATGTCCAGAAAATCAGTCTTAATGCTCCCTATAATTACTACCCATCCTACTTTTCCATGATTATATGTATTCTATACAGTTGATACAACTTTTTTTAGGTCTGATTCAAGAAACATCAGCATTTGACTTAGTAGAAGTAGGAAAACAGAGGTCTAAATGTAATAAATACCATCAGATGAGAGCTGGACCATTGAAGAATGTGGCCAATTCAGGACATCCTCTGCAGGCTAAAAGATGGATGTTCGGGGACCAGCAGTTAGCGTTAATGGTTATGTTGCTGGACTCCCACATAGTCGACCGCGGTTCGTGTCCCGGACCAGTGGCTTAAAACTCACACCGGGCACGTGTGTGTGCGTGCCCAAGATCCCGGGAGGGGAATGGAGAAGGGATTGAGGCGTGGCCATCCCCCCTGGGGGGTGATTTCTCGCTTTCTGTCTCTCTGTCTCTCTCTGTCTGTCTGGTGAGCACACGGGCCCTATAGCGAAAACCTCTCAAAAAAAAAAAAAAAAAAAAAAAAAGATAGATGTTCTGACCCAGCCTAGATAGCGTTTTGGACTACAGTGCTGGAAGCAACGTGGCTGACTGTGGTTTCAGTCCTGGGGTCAGCTCAAGAACACACAGGGAACGTGACAAGTGCCCAAGGTCCTGAGGACTAGGCAATGGGGATTGCAGTGCAAGACTCTGTCAAGGTGCTTCCTCTTTCTCTCTCTCTTACACGTATGCACTCTCTATCAGAAGGGCAGGGCTGTCCCTGTAGCGCAGTGATTAAGCACTATGCTTTTGGAAGCCAGATCCCACATAGCCAAAGATGGTTCATAACCTAGCCCTGGAAGTGTGAAAAACATGCCAGACAGGCCAATATGCATGTGTGCCCCAAATCCTTTTTTCTTTTCTTTCTTTTTTTTTTGGAGAGGTTTTTCCTACAGGGCGTGTGCACTCGCCAGAAAGACAGAGAGAGACAGAGAGATAGAAAGTGAGAAATCACTCCCCAGGGGGGATGTCCACACCGCAATCCCTTCTCCTCCATTCTCCTTTCGGGATCTTGGGCACGCACGCACACGCGCCCGGCGTGAGTTTAAGCCACTGGGTCCAAGATGCGAACCACGGTCGACTACGTGGGAGTCCAGCAACATAGCCATTACGCTAACTGCTGGTCCCGCCCCAAATCCTAATTGGAAGAAGCAATAGCAGAAAGGGATTAGGGCCTAACTATGTCCCACCCCACTAGGGAGGTGCTTTCTCTCTTTCCCTCTCTGTTCTTCGCTCTCCCTATGTCAAGCGCACATGCCTTCTGGCAATAAAAAAATAAAATAATATTGATTTTCTTAATTTAGCTACATCTATAAGCAGAGTAAGTCACCCCACACACACCTTGTACTAATTTCTGGGACCTGTGAATGTTACGTGACAAGGCAAGCTGCAGACGAAATTTAGGCTGTTAATCAGCTGACTTAAAAGAGTGATTTATCTGGGTGGGCCGAATGTCATCATAAGAAAAGCACGTTGAAGAAAGAGGGAAGAGAGTCAAAGACAGCCTCATGAGAAAGACTCCACTGGCCGTGGCTGGCTTTGGAGGAGGACAGGCCATGCACCCAAGATCGAGGGCAGCCTCTAGAATCTGGAAAAGAAAACAAATTCTCCTCGATAGCCTTCAGAAAAGAATGCAGCCTGCTGAGGCTTGATTTTAGCCTAGTGAGATCCAGTTTAGATTTCTGATATCCAGAACCCAAAAATAATAAGTCTGTGTTATTTTAAGCCACTTCTTAGTCATAATTTGTTAAGGCAGCAATAGGAAACTAATGCTAACGCTCTATCAATAGGGCTACTCTTTCCCTTTTCCTTTTTTTTTTTTTTTTTTTTTTTTTTTTTGCTATAGGGCATATGCACTCACTAGAGAGACAAAGAGAGACAGAGAGAGGGAAAGTTGTTTTGCGTCATTGAGGTAATATACAGATTTTTGGCTCCTGTGTTGTCAGCACAGTTGATCCCAGCTCCTACTGAAAGGCCCAGGGGAACCCATCCCCCGAGGGAATGGCCACACTGCTGTTCCTTCTCCTCTGTTCCCCTCTTGGGATTTTGGGCAACCACACACATGCACTCAGCATGACTGTCAAACCACTAGGTTCGGGATTAGAATCACGGTTAACCGTGTGGGAGTCCAGTGCCTTCATCACCACACTGCCTGCTGGCCCCCAGTGGTGCTACTCTTATGAGATCAAAAGAATAATGCTAAGGGCTGGCTCCATGGCCTAGTGGTTAAGGGAGCTGGATCCCACACAACCAAACATCCTGGGGTATGTGTAAGTTTGTGCTCCAAATCCCCACAGGTTAGAGAAATGGAGAAGAGATTGCAGCATGACCACACCCTGCTGGGGGATGCTTTCTCCCTCGCCTTTCTCTGGCAAGTACAGTGACAACTGGACTCCATAAGGCTGACTGCAGTTTGAGTCCTGGATACGGTGCATTGAAAATCACACCAGGAATGTGTGCATGTGTGCCTCAAACCCTCAGAGGAGCCTGAAGAAGGGATTGTAGTGTGGCCATCCTCCTGGGGGGTGGGGGGATGATCTGTCACTCTGTCTCTTCCCAGCAACAAGGGCACATGCCCTATGACAAAAACAAAACAAACAAACGAAATAGATAGCAAAAGAGAATGTGTCCTAATAGCAAGGAACGGGCTTAGGAGGCTGTTGCTGAGTAAGCAATCACCATCTGCCTGCTTCTTTCCATAGATCATTAAGAAGTTTCTGTTCAGTCTCCCATGAAACTTATGCCCTTACCCTAGAAGGACAACTTCCAAAACCTCATCCAACATCTACACTTAAGCCTGATATTTCTGGAGATGAGCAGGTCCAGACTTGGCTCTTTGGGGGGTGGGGGGGAGCAAATACTTTTTAATGTTTTGTTTGTTTGTTTGTTTGTTTGTTTACAAATGCACTAGAGAATCATGCGATGCTGCCAGCCTTAGATGCGACCCTGGGTCCCCAGTCCGCACACGCTTTTGCAACTGGTCCTGTGGTGGCAGAACCCTTTCTTTCACCTTTATTGTTGACTGTGACCCCTGCCTTATCTTCATATTGAAGAAAAACACGCTGACTTTTCTTTGGTATGACTTTCGTTGTCGAATTACCTCCACCAGGTACACCCTTCTTCCTGAGCTCTGGTTTGCCTTTCTTAGCTGTGGCCATCACCATGTCACCCACGCCAGCAGCGGGAAGCCTGTCAGCCATCCTTTAATGCCCTTTGCAGTGATATATAGGTTTTTGGGCCCTGCATTGTCAGCACAGCAATCCCAGCTCCTACCAGAAGACCCAGGGAAATCCAGAGTCTGCCCCAGAGCTTAACCCACCACGTCCTCACTTAGACCTCTCATATGGCCGAAAAGGCAAAAAAAAGTCAGAGTTGGCTTTTTATGTTGGATGACCTATAGCTAAAAGACCAAATTGTCTGCCATAAACACACTCAAAAGACAATAAAGGAAAACATCAGAAATAAGAAGTGAAGTTTTGGGGAAAGAGAAAAATAGCAAACAAGCAAAAAATAGGCAGTGTCATGCAGAGCTTAATTGGAACCTCAGGCAAAAGGAAACATCAGTAATACTGATTTACATTTAAATTTTTGATATTTTTTCTATCATGAATTTTTTTAATTATTATTTTTAAAAATATCTATGTAGAATGCATTTTTTAAAGAATTATTTATTCAATTTTATTTATCATCATTATTGTCTTTTCATTTGCTTCAGGACACATGTACTCACCAGAGAGAGAGAAAGCAAATTGCCAGGTCCCGGGAGTCCAGTGACTTAACCACCATACCACCTGCCAGCCCCATTTCTAAAATTTATTTAAAAAAAATTTTTTTTTAGTTTTCCTATAGGGTATATGTGTTCGCCAAAGAGAGAGATAGTGAGAAACCACTCCACAGGGGGAATAGCCACACTGCAATCCCTTCTCCTTCATTCTCTTCTTGGGATTTTGGAAAACAGGCCCACCCGGCATGTTTTCCTAGCTGCTGTGTCCAGGACTCAAACCACTCAGCCAGCCATGTGGGATCCAGCCACCTTAATCTTCACGTCAATTTCTGGCCCAATTTTATTATTATTTTTTTTATTTACTTTGAAGGAAAGCTATGCTCTAAACTCCATCTTCTAGACGCCTAAAATATTTAGACAAGCACAGTGGAGGAGAGATTTTTTCACAGAATGACCAGAAACCGCCACAGAGGCACAAGAATTGAGAAATCAAGAAAATCTCTCTCCCCTAAGGGAAAAAAAACAATCCCTTCATCATCCACAGACAGTACAGTAGAACTCATAGAAATGTCTGATAGAGAATTCAGAATATTCATAGTGACAAAATTGAACAAGATGCAAGAACTGAGAGAAAATGAACTCCAGAAGATGCAGGAGAAAAGAGTCAACGAGTTCCAGGAGGTGTTGAATTTCTTCCACGGTCTGAAAGAGGAAATACACACCATAAAAAAGAGTCAAATGGAGCGGTTAGAGATGAAGCCTGCCATTCAGGAAATCAAAACCTCCCTTGAAAGTATTAAAAGCAGATTAGTCCATGCAGAAAATCGAATCTCAGATATTGAAGGCAAAACATCTGATCTAGAAAAACAACCAAAAAAACTGAGAAACTAACCCCCCAAAATGAGAATACTATATGAGAAATACTAAACAGCATTAAGCACCCAAACATCTGGATAATCAGTATCCCAGAAGGTGAGGAAACTAGTAAGGGCATTGATAATCTATTCCATGAAATCTTGGGAAAAAAAACTTTCCAAATCTAGAGAGGCATTCAAAGATCCAGACCCAAGAAATACAAAGACCCCTAATAGAATCAGCCCAAGAAGATCTTCTCCAAGGCACATCATAGCCAGATTGACCAAATCTACAAAGACAAGATACTAAAATTGGCAAGAGAGAAACGTCAGGTTACTTATAAAGGTTATTCCATCAGGCTAACCTCAGACCTCTCATCAGAAACAATGCGAGCAAAGAAAGAATGGGAAAATACATTCAAAGTGTTAAGTGAAAAACAATTTCAACCAAAAATACTATACCCCACAAGATTATCTTTCATGTGGAAAAAAAGGATAATGCTGGGGCAAGAAATATCAATGATAACGTTGAATGTTAACTTCCAGGATTTAAATGGAAAGATTGGACCACAGTAACACTGCATATTTAACAGAAGAGAGTAAGAATGAACTGGCGAAATAGAATTTTATGACTTTTGAAAACATTACTGATTGTTTTACTATACTTTGTCTTCCCAATTTAATCATTTTACTTTCTTTTGAGTTGTTGATAGGTTCAGCAATTTGTTAAAATATTTTTCTTGTTTGTTTCTTTAAATGGAAACATAAACTTTTCTTCCTTCCTGACCCCTCTGGAATTGGAAAACATTTGGAAGTATTCTTATTTTGTGGCAGAAGGGTTATATGCATAAGTTCAATAATGCTTGTTGCATTGAATCAGAAATTGGAAATACTCATTATTGGATAGGGCTTTGAGTGGAATGTCATATCTGAAGATTAATCAGAAAACTATGGAACTAAGGTGGATCTCAAGTAAGCCAACAGAAGCTCTTAGAAAGATGGCCTGGCACCATAAATAGTTCTGCCTGGTAGAGGATTAGAGAAGATATGTGAAAGAATTTATAACATAAAATAATCTGGACTTTTGCAGCCCAGCATTGTAATCAGTAGAGATTGCAAAAGAGCAACCACACCAGAGGATTCTCTTGAAAAGACTTTGAAGAAAAAGAGTCTGATCTTTCCTAGCAGATGGTATATCACAGAATACTTAGTAGGCAGGGCTGAACTGAGAAGATTTATGTGTGACTTGTATGCTGGGCATTTGCTTTTAAACAATTTGAGTAGCTGACATGTAAATATTTTCTCAAAAATATTTAAAACCATACTGTCTCCATTGTTATAGTCACAAATAAAATTATAAGAAATATTTTGAACATTATCTTTAAAATTCAGTATTTTGAAATTTTGAAAGTTGTTTATTAACTGTCAAGAACTATGGAATATGAGCAAAAATTTATTGATATGTAAAGTAAATGTTTGTGGAAAAAATGTAAAAATAAATAAATAAATGAAAAAAGAAAAAACAAAACAAAAATTTACTTTGAGAGAGAGAATGGTACCCTTGACAGGCCTTATAAATGCGGCAATCTTCCTCTCAGTCAGCGGGGATCACGGGTACACTGCTGCACCTGGCACATTTGGGATCCAAACTTGCGCCCCTCATGTGGTTCCAGTATGGCGGGCAGCACTTGCCACCTGCACCACCATCCCTGGCCCAATATGAATTTTTTTTCATTAAATTTTTAAAATATTGTATTGAAAGGGACCAGTTGGCATAATGGGTATGTCATTGGACTCCCATGTAGTCAACCACTGTTTGAGTCCTGGACCCAGTGGCTTAAACTCTCACTGGGCACATGTGTTTGCATGCCCAAGATCTAGAGAGGAGAATGGAGGAGACAGGATTGCGTCGTGGCCATCCCCCCTGGGGGGTGATTTCTCGCTTTCTGTCTCTCTGTCTCTCTCTTTCTTTCTGGCGAGTGCGCACACCCTAGAGCAAAAGCTCTCAAAAAAATATTGTATTAAAATATCATTTATCTGGGATCAGGAGTTACCGTATTGGCTATGTCGCTGGACTCCCACATAGTCGACCACGGTTCGCGTCCCAGACCCGGTGGCTTAAAACTCACGCCGGGCGCATGTGCGTGCGTGCCCAAGATCCCGAGAGGAGAATGGAGGAGAAGGGATTGCGGCGTGGCCATCCTCCCTGGGGGGGTGATTTCTCGCTTTCTGTCTCTCTGTCTCTCTCTGTCTTATAGCACGCGCCCTATAGCAAAAACCTCTCCAAATAAATAAATAAATAAATAAAATATCATTTATCTAAATTACCAAGTGTTTTAGCCTTCCCTTAAACTTTGTGCCTCAGGTAAATGTCTCTTTGTCTCACCTTATATTCAGGGACTGAAACTTGGCTTGGGAAGAGCCAGATCAGTTAATACACAGCCTAGCTGATGCGGACTGCTTTGGTCTGGTGATTGTGAGATGCTCCCTACCTCCAGACTCCAGCACAGCATCACGGGTACATATAGAAAAAACCTTCTTATTGTTAAAGTTGAAATCATTCCTTTCTGCTGACCCTAAGTCTTTTTGAGACAAAGATTTATGTTTTTAACCAATTACTAACCTAAGAACTAAACCCACCTTCAATCTGTAAGCTGCTACTTCTAGATGTTTTAACTTCTTGGGCCAAGCCAATATGAAAACGTCGTGTGTTGATTTACAGTTTTGCTTGTATCTCCTATTCTCAAAACTAAATGAAAGGGGGACCAGCAGATGGTGTAATGGTTATGTCACTGGACTTCCATATAGTAGGCCATGGTTTGAGTCCTGGACCCAGTGGCTTAAACCTCATGCCAGATGCATGTACATGCATGTGCAAAATCCCAAGGGGAGAATGGAGGAGAAGGGATTATGGCATGGACATCCCCCTTGGGGGGTTATTGCTTGCTTTCTGTCTCTCTGTCTCTCTCTCTGTCTTTCTGGTGCGTACACATGCCCTATAGCAAAAATCTCTCTAAAAAAAAAAACCTAAATAAAAGGGATGCTATTTCTAAGCTCCCTGTCCCCCCAGAATTCTTTCCATTGATATAGTAAATACCCCTTGCAATGTAGCAGATTCCCCAATTGGACAATCTAACCTGTTAGAGCTTGTTTCTGCTCTTCAGAATACTTCTTTCCCAGAATCCTTCATGGCCATGCAGAGACCTGTACCAGGAAGAATTTATCTCTAATGGAGGAAAATGCATTTGCTAGCTACTTCTATTTGGTTCAGATTTCAAGACCTGAGATTACATTAGCAGCTGAACCCTCACATGTTAACTTCAACCATGCCTCATGTTTTTGTTCCAGTACAGTTTTATCAAAAACAATGTTTCCCAGGTCAGCAGGTGGTGTGGTGGTTGAAGGCGCTGGACTCCCTCATGGCTAACCATGGTTCAGGTTCCAGACCTGGTGGCTCAATTTTCCCTCTCTCTCTCTCTCTCTCTCTCTCTCTCTCTCTCTGGTCAAATTGGAAAATAATAATTAAAAAAAAAGTTGAAATAAAATTAATTGGAAAATAATAATTAAAAAAGAAAGTTGAAATAAAATAATTCTTTTTTTAAGAACTATTTAATTTTATTTACTCATGGGACCAGCAGTTAGCATAATGGCTATGTCGCTGGACTCCCACGTAGTCGACTGCGGTTCGAGTCCCGGACCCGGTGGCTTAAACTCACACCAGGCATGTGTGTGTGTGTGCCCAAGATCCCGAGAGGAAAACGGAGGAGAAGGGATTGCAGTGTGGCCATCCCCCCTGGGGGGTGATTTCTCGCTTTCTGTCTCGCACCCTATAGCAAAAACCTCTCCAAAAAAAGAAAAAAAAATTTATTTATTCATTCATTTATTTTCATTTGACCAGAGGGACAGAGAGATACACACACACACAGACAGAGGGAGAGAGATAGAGAGAGGTAAAGCAAAAGCCACCAGGTCCAGGACTTGAACTGTGGTCGGCCATGTGGGAGTGTCCAACACCTTAACCACCACACCACCTGCCAGTCCCCAGAAATAAAATAATTCTTAAAAAAACAAACAAACAAACAAACAAACCCAGTGTTTTCCTATTTGTTTCTAGTCAATTCCATGTCGTAATAATTAAAATCAAATGTTTCTTCTCCAGTTTTTTTTTTTTTTTTTTTTGGAGAGGTTGTTTTTTTTGCTATAGGGCGCGTGCGCTCGCCAGACAGACAGAGAGAGACATAGAAACAGAAAGTGAGAAATCACCCCCCAGGGGGGATGGTCACGCCGCAATCCCTTCTCCTCCATTCTCCTCTCGGGATCTTGGGCACGCACGCACACGCGCCCGGCGTGAGTTTTAAGCCACCGGGTCCGGGACACGAACCGCGGTCGACTATGTGGGAGTCCAGCAACATAGCCATTACGCTAACTGCTGGTTCCCTCTTCTCCAGTTTTTAGGTTAAAGGTATTAGTTTCGTAAGTATTGGTTTCCAGGCTGTTTAATTCTAGACTTAAATGATCTCTGCTCTAAGGCAATTTGAAATAATGTCCTTGACACTAACTTCACTACCTTTGCTCATGGAGTTATTCTTTTCGTCAAAGAACACTTAAAGAAGATATCTTCAAAAAGAGTTACAGCCAGGCCAGCCAGGTGGCATGGTGGTTAATGCTGCTTAGCTCCCACATAGCCAACTGTACAATTCAAGTCCTAGCCAGTAGCTTGAAAATTATTCTGGATTTGGGACCAGATGGTATAATGGTTACATTGCTGGACTTTCACGTAGTCGACCACGGTTCAAGTCCTAGACCTGGTGACCTAAACCTCATGTTGGGTGCTTGTGCACGCAAACCCAAGATCCTGAGAGGAAAGTAGAGGAGAAGGGATTGTGGCGTGGCCATGCCCCTTGGAGGATGATTTTTCACTTTCTGTCTCTCTGTCTTTCTCTGTCTCTCTGGTGAGCACACACACACATCCTATAACAAAAATCTCTCGAAAAGAAAATAGAAAAAAAGTTATTCTGGATTTCTCACTTTCTATCTCTCTGTCTCTCTCTGTCTGGTGAGCGCACACGCCCTGTAGTGAAAAAAAGTTATTCTGGATACATGTGCATGTGTGCTCAAAATCCCAAGAGCAGAGTGGAGGAGAAGGGACTTCAGCATGGTCATCCCCCCCTAGGGAGTGCTTTCTCTCTCTCTCTTTCTCTCTCTCTCTTTACAGAGAGCACACGTGCCCTATTGCAATCTTTTAAAAAGTGTTGGAGTTTTACTCTTGTCACTACTACCTGTTATTAAATCAGTGACTTCAGTCTTTGGATATAGAAGTTAGCTTTTTCAACCAAGCAAGATTCTAAACTAGGGGACATTCACTCTATACTAAAGAATGTTTTGTTTTGTTTTGGAAAGGTTTTTCGCTATAGGGCGCGTGCGCTCGCCAGACAGTCAGAGAGAGACATAGAGACAGAAAGCGAGAAATCACCCCCCAGGGGGGATGGTCACGCCGCAATCCCTTCTCCTCCATTCTCCTCTCGGGATCTTGGGCACGCACGCACACGTGCCCGGCGTGAGTTGTAAGCCACCGGGTCCGAGACGCGAACCGCGGTCGACTACGTGGGAGTCCAGCGACATAGCCATTACGCTAACTGCTGGTTCCCTGTTTTGTTTTGTTTTTAACGAAGCTGTATTTTCTTTTTAGGCAGTCACCTCCAGTCTAACTTTGAACGTCCTCTGTAGGATTTCCCTTAAAAGGCACACAATTAAGAATAATTTGCCAATATTTTTAGCCTGAAATATTTGAATTCTCACCATCCTCTATTATACCTCCTTCACTCATTCATTTCTTTTTCTTCTTAAGAGAGGGATTTTGGCTATAGGGCATGTGCGCTTGCTGGAAAGAGAGAGAGAGACTGAAAGCAAGAACTCCCCCGGCCCATGGGGATGGCCACACGGTTATCCGTTCTCTTCCATTCTCCTCTCAGGATTTTGGGCATACATGCACATGTGCCCAGCATGAGTTCAAGCTTCCAGTCCACTACATGGAAGTCCAGCAACCTAACCATTATCCCATCTGCTGGTCCCTCATTCATTCATTTTTTTATGTTAGAGATATACCCTAGTTCCAAGATCCAAGTTTTTATTAAGTGTTTCTTTAGCTTTTCTCATGGATGACTTAGAACTTCAGAAATGTACTCAAGGACCCAGGGTCTGTCTATCCTTGCCCTTGCGATGTTGCTTTACAGTTGGAAGACGGGTATGTGAAAAATAACTTCCCTTTTATTAGGGGGGGAAAACCAGGACCAGAAATTTTCCAGTTGAATCCCTCACTGTTTTTTGGCCAAAACTATAAGAGATTGAAAAACTACCTAATAAGTCAGGGATGGGATTATCATGGTTTTCTTGACAAATCATGACTGTCAAAGATTCAAACCAATTTCACTATAACTAATAAAAACAACACAGGGAACCAGCAGTTAGCGTAATGGCTATGTCGCTGGACTCCCACGTAGTCAACCGCAGTTCGCGTCCCGAACCCGGTGGCTTAAAACTCACGCCGGGCGCGTGTGCATGCGTGCCCAAGATCCCGGGAGGAGAATAGAGGAGAAGGGATTGCAGCGTGACCATTCCCCCTGGGGGGTGATTTCTCGCTTTCTGTCTCTATGTCTCTCTCTGTCTGTCTGGCGAGCGCACGCGCCCTATAGCAAAAACCTCTCAAAAAAAAAAAAAAAAACCACAAACAGAAAAACAAAACAAAGTTGATTTGCCAGGGAGGAGATTACACGCCAGTAGAAACATTCACTGACTGGGGAAAGTCAGAGGTTTTTAAATAAGAGAAAAGGACAGTTTGTGCTTATGTTAATTAAGCGTTGAAAACAAGCACTCTCTGTATCAGATGTAATGAGCTCCTGAGCAGGCACACAATTGGTTAAAGCAAATTCTATTGCTCACTGGTCAGGAAAGTATTCAGCGAGGTCCTTTAATGGCTTCAGCTGGTCTGAACCAGTTGCAATAAAAGCACCACAGTAACTTTTAACCTCCTAGTTAAGAGCTACCGAAAATGGAAATTTTCTTTTTAACACAATTCATCTCTGGGTCTGGACCTATTATTATTTATTTATTTATTTATTTATTTATTTATTATTGTAACTTAAGTTGCTATAGGGCCTATGCACTTGCTGAAGAGAGAGAGGGACCAGCAGTTAGCGTAATGGCTATGTCGCTGGACTCCCACGTAGTCGACCGCGGTTCGAGTCCCGGACCCGGCGGCTTAAACTCACGCCGGGCGCGAGTGCGTGCGTGCCCAAGATCCCGAGAGGAGAATGGAGGAGAAGGGATTGCGGCGTGGCCATCCCCCCTGGGGGGTGATTTCCTGCTTTCTATCTCTCTGTCTCTCTCTGTCTGTCTGGCGAGCGCACGCGCCCTATAGCAAAAAAAAACCTCTCCAAAAAAAGAAAAAAAAAAAAAAAAAAAAAAAAAGAGAGAGAGACAGAAAGCATCCTGGGGGTGGGGGGGATGACTACTTGGCAATCCCTCTCCTCCATCCTCTCAGGATTTCTGGTGCACACGCACACATACATCGCATGTTTTTCTAGCTGCCAGGTCCAGGGCTTGAACCACACAGTAGGCCATAAGGAATCCAGGCACCTTAACCACCATGCACTGGCCGACCCAATGACCTATTATTTTTTGAACACAGAGAAGGGCTTTTCTTAAAAATGAAAAAGGAAGAAAGGAGAAAAGATCACTGGACAGGTGTTAGGTAATACATACTCCAGCAAGAGCCTCTCACGTTCCTCTATGTCTTCTGGGTGTCATTCTAAGAGTGTAAGTCCCTGAGCATTCTTTACCTGGGTCATCTGTCAGCATCGTGTTTGCAGCAGAGCAGCTATTAGGGAAGAGGTACCACCTTCCTCTGGGAGCGAATGGCAGGTTTGCTTACTGACTGTTTCTAACTTTTGAATCTTGCGTTCCTGTGATACATTTCCCATTGGTCAATGTGTATTATTTTTTTAACGTGTATTTTTTTAATGTGTATTATCTTTTTTATACATATTGTTGGATTTTTTTTTTTTTTGAGAGAGGTTTTTCGCTATAGGGCGCGTGCGCTCGCCAGACAGACAGAGAGAGACAGAGAGACAGAAAGCGAGAAATCACCCCCCAGGGGGGGTGGTCACGCCGCAATCCCTTCTCCTCCATTCTCCTCTTGGGATCTTGGGCACGCACGCACACGCGCCCGGCGTGAGTTGTAAGCCACCGGGTCCAAGACGCGAACCGCGGTCGACTACGTGGGAGTCCAGCGACATAGCCATTACGCTAACTGCTGGTTCCCCATATTGTTGGATTTTATTTGCTAAAAATTTTTGCGTCTTTGTTTACGCATGAGGAAATGTTGCGCTTATAAAATATGTTGAGGAATGTTCTCTCCTCTTCAGTGTGCTAGAAGTTTCTATAGAAGAGATATTGTTTCTTCCTGAACTATTTGGTAGAATTCTGCAGCAAAGCCACCTGGGCCTGAAGTTTTTCTTGTGGAAAGGTAGTGAATTACAAATCCAATATCTTTAATATGTATAGGGTTATTAGTGCTCTCTCTTAGTCCTAGAATGTGCTTTAATAATTTATATTGTTTAAAAAAAAATTAATTGTGGGCTAACAAATGGTGAGAAGGTTAAGGCACTGAATCCCACATGGCTGGCTGCCCAGACTCAGTAGCTTGAAAATCATACTGGGGCGTGTGTACATGTGTGCCTAAAATCCTGAGAGGAGACTGGAGGAGAAGGGATTGCAGTATGGCCATCCCCCCCATGGGGAAGAGGTGAGTTTCCTCTCTCTCTCTCTCTCTCTCTCTCTCTCTCTCTCTCTCTCTCTCTGGTGAGCACACATGCCATGTAGCAAAAAAAAAGAAAGAAAGAAAGAAAGAAAGAAAGAAAGAAAGAAAGAAAGAAAGAAAGAGAGAAAGAAAGAAAAGAACACTAAACAAAACAAATTGAAAGGCCATTAGGCTCTAATATCTTGGGTTCAAATGTAAACAAACTAAAACCCAACTCAATTAAGAGTAAAATGAAATTTCTTCTTTTTGAGAGGTTTTTGCTATAGGGCGTGTGCACTCACCAGAAAGACAGAGAGAGACAGAGAGACAGAAAGCAAGAAATCACTCCCCAGGGGGAATGGCCATACCACAATCCCTTCTCCTCCATTCTCCTCTCGAGATCTTAGGCACGCACGCACACGCGCCTGGCATGAGTTTAAGCCACCAGGTCCAGGATGCGAACTGCGGTAGACTACATGGGAGTCCAGTGACATAGCCATTACACTAACTGCTGGTCTTGAAATTTAAGAATAACCAATCAGAAACCACCAACTAATCTCTAACAAAGGACTTTCCACTTTATCCCATCAATATTTTCTTTGTCTTGCTTCTGCAAACACCTATACAAGTTCT
Organism: Tupaia tana; assembly: GCA_026018925.1. Lineage (NCBI taxonomy): Eukaryota > Metazoa > Chordata > Mammalia > Scandentia > Tupaiidae > Tupaia > Tupaia tana. The sequence goes on along the minus strand of JAKSZU010000007.1, from coordinate 124,496,775 downwards.
CCCTTAGTGGAGCACAAACTCCTGCTGGTTTGCTGCTGCCTGATCCATAAATCACTGTCTGCTGACATAAGTTTTTCAAAATTTTAGGGCCAGCAGGTGGCCTGGTGGTTCAGGGCGCTGGACTCCTATATGGCTGACCACAGTTTGAACCCCAGAACTTTCCCACTTTCTCTCACACACACTTTCTCTTGCTCTCTCACTCAGTTCCTCTCTGGTCAAATTAAAAATAAATAAATAAATAAAGTTAAATGAAATAACCTTAAAAAAAAATTTTCAATGTGCCTAAGTTTATTTTCAACAGTATCTTTCAAGGAATTTATTCATTTCCTCTAAAATATATGTTTGTTGGCTTAAAATTGTTATACTAGTCCCTTAATTATCCTTTTAACTTATACAGAATCTGAAGTAACATCACCTTTCTTGTGCTTGAGATTAGAATGTTTGCCTTCTCTTTCCCTTCTTCATGATTCTGATGAAAAGTTGATCTTCTTAAGAAACAACATTTTTGACTTCATTAATTTTTGTTTTTTCTTGATTTCATTATTTACGCTCTGATACTATTGATATTTTCTGTTTTTTTTTTTTTTTTTTTTTTTGCTCACTGTGCATTTGACTTACTTTTTTCATTTCTGTTTTCAAAGTGGAAACGGAGATCATTGACTTGTGACCTTCCTTCTTCCCCCACCCTAAATACACAGTCTTTGGTGCTATAAGTTCTTGGGGAGCAGTTCTCCATGAATCTCTCATTTTCATACATTTAGACATTAACTACCAAGTCTATCTTTTCAGGAAGGTTTGTATAAGCAGGTAGCCTTGGAGGATGGAAACAGTGCATTCCTCCTGAATAAATTTATTTACATTCTGGACAAAAAAAAAAAAAATACAGAAACAGATCTCCCAAAATAGATTCATTTTTCCAGAAAACAGGAGATTCCAGTCTATTCAAGTCAGTGCTATAAAGAAATAAAACTTGAGACCAGCAGATATGGCGTAATGGTTACATTGCTGAACTCCCACATAGTCAACCACATTTCAAATCCCTGACACAGTGGCTTAAAACTCACACCAAGCATATGTGCATGCTTGCCCAAAATCCCTAGAGGAGAATGGAGGAGAAGGGATTGCAGCGTGGCCGGGGCGGGTGGTGGTGGTGATTTCTCACTTTCCCTATCTCTGTCTCTCTCTGTCTCTCCAGTGAGTACATGCACCCTGCAGCAAAAATCTCTAAATAGACAGTCAGCTCCATGGCTCCTGCGATCTAGCCATTTTGGGAGAAAGGAAGATGTTCCACTGCTAACTGGGCCTCCAGCATACAAAACCCGCGTGAACAGCCCTTCTTCAAGAGACAGTCAGCTCCATGGCTCCTGTGATCTAGCCATTTTGGGAGAAAGGAAGATGTTCCACTGCTAACTGGGCCTCCAGCATACAAAACCCACGTGATTGAACCTCCAAGTTCGGGAAGAAACCGACCATCCACCAGATGACTAGAAATCGCTGCAGTACCACAAGAAATATGGGGAAGCAGGAAAATACTTCTCCCACAAGGGGAAATGGATAGCTCCTCTTCATCCACACACGGTTCAATGAAAATCATGGAAATGTCTGATAAAGAATTCAGAACATTTATAATGGCCAAGCTAACAGAGATGGAAGAGAAGAGAGACAAGGAACTGCTGAAGAGGAAGGAGAAAGGAGTTGAAGAGTTCCTGGAGGTGAGGAAATTCATGCAAGATCTAAAAGAGGAATTTCACACTTTACAAAAGAATCAGATGGAACCGTTAGAGATGAAGGCTATAATACAAGAAGTCAAAATCTCCCTTGAAAGTATTAAAAGCAGACTAGATCATTCAGAAAATAGAATCTCAGATGTAGAAGAGAAAATGGCTGGCCTAGAAAAATCCACCATGAAGACTGAGAAAATGGCCCAAAAATTTGAGAATAAAATGCGAGAAGTACTAGATACAATTAAACGTCCAAACATCCGGATAATAGGCATCCCAGAGGGTGAAGAGACTCATAAGGGCATTGATAATCTATTCCATGAAATCCTGCAAGAAAACTTTCCAAACCTGGAGAGGCACTCAAAGATTCAGTCCCAAGAAATACAGAGGACCCCAAATAGAATCAACCCAAGAAGATCTTCTCCAAGACACATTATAGACAGATTGACCAAAACCACAGACAAAGACAAGATACTAAGACTGGCTAGAGAAGAAAGGCAAGTTACCTACAAAGGGTATCCCATCAGACTAACGGCAGACCTCTCATCAGAAACAATGCAAGCGAGGAGAGAATGGGAAAATATATTCAAAGTATTAAGGGGAAAGTAATTTCAACTGAGAATTCTGTACCCAGCAAGGTTATCGTTCATTTGGGAAGAAAAGACACGAACTTTCCCAGATAAACAAAACCTGAAAGAATTTACCAGCACCAGACCAGATCTCCAAGAAGTTCTTAAGGGAGTGCTATGTCAGTAAAATTAAAAGCAGACACACAGAAATAAGAGTTCAAAAACTAAGAAAATGGACAACTTAATTGTAGGGACACTGTTTGGAGATGAATATCATATCCCAGAATTCAATCTGGAAGAGCGAACCTTAACAGAAGAAAGATTAGGTACATGAGACTGAACCGATGAAACAACATTCTGTGACTTGACTAAATTATTGCTGCTTTTCTCCTAAGCTTTGTTTTCCACTTTTAAAGGATTTTTGTCCTGTCTTGAGCTGTTGATAGGTGCATGTACCTACTTTTTGAACAGAATACTAACCTGTTTCTAGGCTTTAAGTTTCAAGGAAATATCATTACCAGTTCAAAACTACTCTTCTCGAAATTACCTGCTGAAAGTAGTTAGATTACTTATGATATTGTGTGATCAACAAAATGTTGGGGAAAAAGGAATGGAAGACAACTGTATATAGCAGAGATAGTGTAATAAGAGAGTGGGAAAGGGCAGAGGGTCAAACATCGGGTAAAAAACATATATACGTATACATGTGTATGAAAGTAGAAATGGAATATTATTGATGATAACATGCATGATTAAGCCACTATGCAGTTTATTCTAGGTGGGAAATCACATTTAGTACATTGTGATGATGCTCAGGGAATGAATGTTAAGTAATTAAAAAAAAAAAAAGTTGCAGGAGAAAAAAAAAAAGGTAAAACTGTTCATATCGAAATTTTTTTAAAAAAATCGTATTTGATGACTGCAGTAAGCTATATAGCCCCAGCTGGATACTACTTTATAATATGTTCATTCTACTCACTGGGGTTTATGCCTAAAGTCAGACTTGGGTTCATGTATAGGTATATATCAGCTGTGCTAGCTATTGGATATATTTAGACTAATTAAGTTCATTAGCAAATCAATTAAATGGAGGGGGGAAAGGCATAGAAAGCAACCATGGATACCAGAGACAATGTGGGAGGAGGGTGGGACATGGCAGAGGGTGAGGGATAAGGAATCAAGGATGGCAAAACAAAAACCAAAGTATATAAGACATAAGAATTGGAAAATTATTTGGTGAAAACATGTATGTTGATGTGCTTGATTGAGCCAATACACGGTGTATTTTGGATGGAAAATTCATTTGTATGCTGTAATGATGTATAGTGAATTAATGTAAAAAATAAATAAATTTAAAGAGAAAAAAAGGGGAAAAAATCTCTAAATAAATAAATAAATAAATAAATCTTACTCGCATTTTATGACTTTTCCAGTAATCTGAAGTATTAGTTCACCTCACCCCTCAGCACTAGAGATCTAAATAAGCCACCTGAAATAGCTCTCTACACTACCAAGATGTAACTACACTTTTTATCTTATGAACATCTTTATTGCCCAAAGACTTTCCTCCTTTTTCCTCCTTCAGCCATATCTGTGAGTTATAACCTTCAAAATGTTTCAGTTATGACAATGTACCAGACTCACTGTCTCCAGTCTGTTTAAGATAAAGCAAAGAGACCACAGGTGCCCATGAGGTCATCTCGTTCTCCCTATTTTAGAATTTACCCAGTCACTACTCTACAAGACTCCTTGGCACTCCCCACTTCCATTCGCAAATTTTGCCTTTAAAATCATCCTGAAAACTTTAAGACCTCAGTACACCTTATTCGGGGCAACTTGGCTACTGGGCAGCCGGGTTCAAATAAACTGTTTGATTTACTTTGTCCTCACATTTGTCGTAAGTTGACAGGAAATTCTATGTTGAATTTTTTGTGGAAACATCCTACCACTTTCCACAGTAGGTGATCCTTTTCTGTGTTTCTTTTGCTTGAGGGCCATTGACTTTCTTGGACATGAGGGTTTAAAATTTTTTTAAAAATTCTTGGCTGTCAAATTCTCAACTTTTTTTTCTTTGTTTCTGTCACTTCCTTCAAGGATTCTAATTATAAACACGTTAAGTCACTTCAAATTGCCTCGGAGATCACTGAACTTCTCTTTGTTTCTTTTCATGTTTTCTATCTATATTGAATAATTGTGTGTGTTGGGGGGGTATTGTTTTGTTTTTATTTTGTTTTTGCCAGAGAACATGTACACTCACCAGAGAGAGAGAGAGAGAAGCACCTACACACGTATTGGGCATGGACACACCCAAATCCCTTTTCCTATATGTCTCCATCTTGTCGGGATTTTGGCCAGAAGAGCAATTTCTTGGTCATGAGGATTAAACACTCCAAGTGGAACCATTATTGATCTACCTGTTTCTCAGTGATTAACATGAAATAATTAGAAAGTAGATTCACTTTCCAAACAGTAGATTTATTTTATTTATGACTTCAAGGATTCCTTCACTGGTATCTTAAATATTCATACGAGCAGTGCTCACAGTTACAGGAATGAGAAGCAACTGGTTTTTTGGTTTTGTTTTGAGAGACTTTTGCTATAGGCCATAGGCACTCACTGGAGACAGAGAAAGAGACAGAGAAAGAATGTGAGAAATCATTCTCCAGGAGGGATGTTCATACCACAATCCCTTCTCCTTCTTTCTCCTCTTGGGATTTTGGGAATACACGCACATGTACCTGGCATGAGTTTCAAGCCACCAAAACCAGGACTCAAACGTGGTCAGCCATGTGGGAGTCCAGCACCTTAACCATTAGGCCACTTTCTGGCCCAAGAAGCAACTTTTTAATATGAATTCCCTATATGTGCTTATCAGAGGTATCTCTTGGTTTTTAGACTGATATATTTTTTTAATTATTTATTTTTATTTATTCATTCATTTACTTTAATTTGATCAGAGACAGACACAGACAAAGAGAGAAAGAGAGAGAGGGAAAGTGAGAAAGCAAGCCACCAGGTCCAGGACTTGAACTGTGGTCGGCCATGTGGGAGTGTCCAGTGCCTTAACCACCACGCCACCTGCTGGTCCCTAGACTGTTATTTTTAACCATGAAGTACATCTTAGTTTTAGATTTATGTGAAATAATAGTGTATTCTGGTCACTTATTTAACATATATACAGCATCATGCAGGCTAACATCTTAACTTTGCATTGTATTATTTGTTAGCTGACCTATGACAGCATCTTCAAATAAGCTTCTAATTTTATTTTTTAACATTTTTGCTACAGGATGTGCATGCGCTAAAGAGAGACAGTGAGAGAGAATGTGAAAAAAAAATCTCTCCCCAGGGGAGATGGCCATGCCACAATCCCTTTCCTCCATTCTCCTGGGATTTTAGGCACACACATACACACGCACACATGTACACACACACACACACATACATACGCACCCAGTGTGATTTTAAAGCTGCCAGGTCTGGGGAACTGTGGGCAGCCATGTGGGAGTCCAGTGCTTTAACCACCACTCCACCTACTGGCTCCGTCCTTCAACTTTTCATAAGGATTTCTGTTTGGGATGATGACGCCCTAGATGAAAACTAATAAGTGATTTCCTTATGTGCCCATCCATTATCCTATTTTGACAATAGCAATCAGTATTTCTGGAAAATACAGATTATTTAAGATATTATCAAATCTATGGCTAATAATCTGGGGAGATAAGTAAATAAAGATAATCAATTACAGAGTAAGGATATTTAGTGAGAACAAATTGCTCCTCTCTTTTATTAAGGAAGGAGTCCAATATAATCAGGCCCCCAGGAGGTGACTGATATGCCCCCAAAGACTTGGTAGTATGCTAATGTTCAAGGTTGGGTTTGGTATTGAATAATTTCATACTCAACAAATATCAGCATCCAGGTTAGCCTAATGTCAGGAAGTTGTGTCTTTTCACAACTTCTGTCTCTGATTATTACATTGTTTATGAACCTATTAATTAGAAAGTACTGCTGTGCCTCAGACTGGAGACTGGCTTCAGCCAAGTAAGTCATATTCTGACTCTACTTACAATGGACCTTTTCCACAGGTGGAGCTCTTGGGTGACTTTATGTGGAATCTAGATATTTTTATAATCTGTTGTTATTCCGAGAGTCTTTTCAAATACTTCTCTCCAAAACTCCTTGTCACCAGTTTTCCAGTTCTAGTCCTTCTGGCCAAGCCATTAATCACTCTCCATAGATCTGTTTCAATTCTTCGCTGAAGCTAGTTTTTTAATGTGATTTCTGGTTCACATACATTGTTGTATACTTTTGTGGGGTACAACAATATGGTTTTTCAAAGCATGCATAGAGTGTGTAATAATCAAATCAAGGATATACACATTCGTTTTCAACATTGAACATCTCATTTTGTTGTGCACATCTGAGAATAGATCTAGGTTTTAAAAAATTACTTAAGTATATAATGAATGGTTGCTATTTTTTTTACTCTGCTGGAGAACATTTTCTTTAAACTACTACACTCATTTACACACATTTTTGTGCCCGCTAATCATTTCTCTCCCCAATCTCCCCACCCATCCTTGAAGGCTCTTTGGATGAGGGATTTTTTTTTTTTTTGAGAAGTTTTTTTTTTTCTTTCTCTCTCTCTCTTTTTTTTTTTTTTTTTTTTTTTTTTTTTTTGGAGAGGTTTTTGCTATAGGGCGCATACGCCCGCCAGAGAGACAGAGAGAGACAGAGAGACAGAAAGCGAGAAATCACCCCCCCGGGGGGATGGCCACACCACAATCCCTTCTCCTCCATTCTCCTCTTGGGATCTTGGGCGTGCACACACACACACCTGGTGTGAGTTTTAAGCCACTGGATCCAGGACTTGAACCACGGTCAACTACATAGGAGTTCAACGACATAGCAATTAAACTAACTGCTGGTCCCATGAGGGATGTTTTTGAAACCCTCTCATCTGAGAATTTCTCTACCATATGTTCCACTGGGGAAAATAGAGCTAATATAGCTAAAATGCTAATGTAATCAGGTTCATTCAACTCACGTAAGTCCTTTTATTGGGTGCCTATACTATGTATGGCCCTTCAGGCTGGCGTATGTACATTTTGCAGAGTCATATTGAGTTATTTTCTCCTTAGATAGTTGGGATTTTTTGTTTGTTTTTGTTTTTGTTTTTGTTTTGTTTTGTTTTGTTTTAATTTTGCTATAGAGCACATATGCAAGAGAGAAATCATCCCCCAGGGGGTGGCCACATCACAATTCCTTCTTCTCTATTCCCCTCTTGGAATTTTGAGCACACATGCACATGCGCCTGGCATATTTTCCAACCCACTAGATCAGGGACTTGAATCGTTCAATTGGTTATGTGAGATCCATCCTCCTTATCCACCACACCACCAGCTGACTATTTTTTAAAATAATATTTTAAAAAAATAGTATTTTGGGGGGCCAGCAGTTAGCGTAATGGCTATATCGCGGGACTCCCATGTAGTCGACCGCAGTTCATGTCCCGGACCCGGTGGCTTAAACTCACTCCAGGTGCATGTGCGTGCATGCCCAAGATCCTGAGAGAAGAATGGAGGAGAAAGGACTGCTGTGTGGCCTTCCCCCCGGCAGTGATTTCTCGCTTTCTTTCTCTCTGTCTCTCTCTGTCTTTCTGGCAAGCACACGCACCCTATAGCAAAAACCTCTCCAAAAAAAAAAAATATAGTATTTTTTTAAATAGGTTCAATGCATGTGGGTCTAAACATTTTGAGAGAAAAATGGCAAAGTAACAGGAATAGGTGAAAATGAATTGTGTTCAAAAACTTACTAGGGGTATGAAAACAAAAAAATGCCTGGTTTGACAAAGAACACTGTAACTTGATGATGGATGGATTACTGGAGAGGATACCAAATTTTAAAGCTGTGTGGTAAGATAGCACATTTCTAATGTGTTCCATGGGTTGTACAGTCAATTACGATTTTTTTTTTTTTTTTGGAGAATTTTTTTGCTATAGGGCACGTGTGCTGACCAGAAAGCCAGAGACAGAGAGACAGAGAGACAGAAAGCCACCAGAAATCACCCTCCAGTGGGGAAGGCCATGCTGCAATCCCTTCTCCTCCATTCTCCTCTCAGGATCTTGGGCACGCACACACACACACACCCAGCATGAGTTTAAGCCACCGGGTCCAGGACTCGAACTGCAGTTGACTGCATGGGAGTTCAACAGTGTAGCCATTACGCCATTACTGTTGGTCCCCAGTCAATTATGATTTTTATTTCTACCAAGGCCTAGTAGAAAACCAAGAGCCATTTTTTAAAAAATTATAGCAGAAAAAGACCTACTTTAGCTTTAAACTATTGTGCTTTCCTTTGTGATTTTCCTATCCAGGACTGTCCTAGATCCCATCTAGTCTTATGACCTTTCACGGATTCTTTAAGCATCATTCAATTTGTAGGATCAAAAAAATCAAGAAGCAAAATGTAATTCCTGACTACCTGGATAAGCTTCTCTGCTTTAGATTCTGCTTAAACCTGAAAACCTTTCAAATACATGGGTAATGGATACATAGCAAGGTACTCAAATGTAATAAATTTTGCCCCTGGGGCCGGCAGGTGGTGTAGTGATTAAGACAACTGGATTCCATATGGCCGATGGCACAGTTTGAGTCCCAGATCTAACAACTTGAAAACCACGCCGGGTATATGTGCGTGCATGCCCAAAATCCCAAGAGGAAAATGGATAAGAGATTATGGTATGACCATCCCCCGTGGGAGGTGCTTTCTCACTTTCCCATCCCATCCTCCACCCTCATCTCATCTCTTTCACATGAGAGCATATACCTTCTGACAAGAAAAGAGAAAGAAATAAAAAGGAGAATAATTCCAGTTATGGGGCCAGCAGGTGATGTGGAGGTTGAAGTCCTGGATTCCACATTGCTGACTACACAGGTCAAGCCCTGGACCTGGTGGCTTGAAAATCAAAATGGGCATGTGTGTGTGCATGCCCAAGCCTAAGAGGAGACTACAGGAGAAGGAATTGTGGTGTGGCCATCCCACTGGGGGCTGATTTCTCTCTCTCTCTCTCTCTCTCTCTCTCTCTCTCTCTCTCTCTCTCATGAGCACATACACCCTATAGCAAAAACTAAAAAAAAAAAAAAAAAAAAATTAAAAATATTTTCCAGTTATGTTATATTCAAATATACCCTAGACTTTGAATTCTTGTTACTCTTCCTCTTGTTCTATGGGAAATTCACCCTGTACCCTAAAACATTGTCCTTAGAAAGCATATCATTTCAGGTGACAAGAATGTATTGACACATTTAAAATATGTCATGACTTTTCCAACAACCCAACATAGTTTAATTAGTTGTTTTGCCACTTTATGCGCTGGGAACCATCAGAATGTCATGCTTGCTTTTCACTCCCTTCCATCTCCAACTAGCCAGATAACAAGTCCCACATTCCCTCTCTTCCCCTGAGGTACTACTACCAACAACTGAGGTCATAGTCATACTTTCTGTGTCACTTAGATGTCTCAATTTCAACCAACAGAGAATGATTCTATACAACTTATGTATAAATTGACTTACTGAAATGTCATCAGAAGCCCACAAAATTGATGATGAGGCTGAAGAAAAGCTTAGAAAAGTCCAAAGGGACGCTTTGGGCATGAGAACCATCTGGCTGTTTCCTCCACACTCAGCTACACACTGCAGTCATCTCAGAACTTGGCCACCAGAAATCTAATCTGACTATGGGTTTGTCTTTGTACCTCTTAAAATTAAAAATTCCATACAGAGGACTTAGACAGTAGTCCAAGACTGCCTGTCAGGGGAGAAGGGAAGTAAGCTTCCCTTTTTGGTTTCCACAGTGAAAAGAAACACCAGGACTTTCATAATTCACATGAAAAGATTTTCTCCCAACCTAGAAAAGAGGTTTTGGGGGCCAGAAGATGGCATAGAAGTTACATTGCTGGATTCCCACAAGGCTGACCATGGTTCAGGTTCCATATCTGGCGGCTTAAAACTCATGTCGGGCGCATGTGTGTGCATGCCCAAAATCCCAAAAGGAGAATGGAAATGGGATTACAACATGGCCTTCCTCTCACGTGGATGGGGATGATTTCTTATTTTCTGTCTCTCTGGTGAGACCACACGCCCTATAACAAAAATCCCTCTCTCTATAAAAAAAAAAAAAAAAAAGAGGTTTTGATGTTGGGAAGCATCATCCAAATAACAAATCATACAACAGTTTATGCCACCAACTCCACAGATATTTCCTGATGATGAAATGAGAAATATTGGGCCAGCTAGGTAGGCTAGTAGTGAAGCGGCTAGATCCCGCATAGCTGACTGTGGCTTGAAAGACAAACGGAGCATGTGTGTGCGCATGCCCCAGATCCTGAGAGGTGAATGGAGAAGAGGTCGCAGCATGGCCATCCTCCATGGAGGGCCAGGGGAGGATTTCTCATTTTGTCTCACAGTCTCTCTCAGGTGAGTACACGTGCCTGGTGGCAAAAAGCTTTTTAAAAAATTAAAAATAGTATGTGCAAGCTTCTTTTGCCAATATCTAACAATTTTGGAAATTGAAGCCGGTGCGGCTAATAAAGTGAGTCCATAAACAGCTGAAGTATGTGCTCTGATACATGGGATTACCACCCAGCATCTACGCTGAACTATACGGAACGTGGTAGCCATGCCCTTCCAAATGCTCTTATTATTGAAATGTGGAAAAAGGATGCAACAGGAGAGTACAGACTTGAGGGAATTTTTACCCACTTTTCAACATTTAGCTGGTAAAGAATCAGGAAAAATCTAAAGGAGTGGAGTATACAGTCTAGTAACAATTTTATTATTTAATTTAATTGAATATTTTTTCATTGTCAGAGGGCACATGCATGCATCTGAGTGAGACAGAGACACAAAGGGTTGTGGGGGAGGGGGAAGAGAAGCATCTCTTAATGGGGCGTGGCCATGCTGCAATCCTTCCTCCTCCACTTCATCCTGTAAGGATTTGGGGCATCCATGCGCATGTGCCCAGAGTGTCTTTTAAGCTACTGGAACTGGGATTTGAATTGCAGTTGGGATCTAGTTCCCTTAAGCACTAGGCTACCACTAGGGCAGACCCTATTGTAATAAGAAGTTACGTTGCTGCAGAATCATGACCAGAGAGTGTATATTTATTTACACTCTTATTTATTATTTTTTTATTTATTTTTGCCAGAAGATGTGTATACTTCTAAGGGAAGAGAGGGGAGAAAAAGAAGAAGACAGATAGATGGAGAGAGAGAGAGAGAAACCACTCTCAAATGGGTGGTTTAATCCTTCCTCCACTTCTCCTTCCTGTCAGATTTTGGGCACACACGCACACATTCCCAGCATGGATTTCAAGCCTCCGAGGTGGGGACTCAAATCATAGTAGGCCATGTAGGATCCAGCTCCCAAGGCTCAGTGCTCCACTGCTGCACTACAGGGCCAACTCAGAGAGTTTGATCATTTTAGAGGTTATCTGCTGATACACATTTATTTGTAAAAACTGACCTCACCAGTGGGATTTATAAAGGTAAAGTGGCGACTGCTGCCATCTACAGACCAGACTTGTGAAGTGGCTTGGATCTTTTAATGTGGAATCCCTCTGAGACCTTGTCTATAAACATTCTATAAAAAGCAATAATTCTGTGTCTCTCTCTATCAAATTAATAATAAGTGAATGAATAAATAATTTTTAATTCAAGCTAAAGTTCAGATCAAGTAGTAAATGTTCTAGAAGGATATAAAAATGATTAATCCCATTTCCCCCAGATATCATTCTGATAGAAAATAGTATATACATTTGAAGATCTACATCTAATTTATATTTTGAGTCAAAAACATGGTGACATTCTAAACTGGCCCAGATAATTTTTCCTTTTACTCAGGACTTTATTGTGAACTAATTTCCTATGTCTACAGTGGAATTTTAAGAAGAGAATTATACTACGAAACAGAAATTTGTAAACACATTGAAATAGGCACACATATATGAATTTGAGTAAGGAGAGAGAGAGAGAGAAGAAAATGGGGCATATGGATACAGACCAAAATATTTGTATTGATTTTTTCTGTTAGGATTATGGATCATTTCTATTCATTTGAGACTTCTTGCATTATTTTGTTTTAAAATAATTCTACAATGAAGATATACTACTTGTATAGGTATTTCTTCTACTTTGAAAGAAAATTTTTAATGTCAATGTCCACATAATATAAAACTTTTCAAGTTCTTCTGTATTAGATAAAGAAAGTCGTTAATGCTTCAATTATTTCCAGAATAAATTTGTTATTTTAAATTTAAATATATTTTTTTCTTACTATTCTTATTTTTATTTATTTATTTATATCTTTTTAGAGAGAGATTTTTGCTATAAGGCATGTGTGCTTGCTGGAGAGACAGAGAGAGACAGAAAGCAAGAAATCACCCTCCTAGGCGGAATAGCTACACCACAATCCCTTCTCCTCCATTCTCCTCTAGGGATTTTGGAGTCTTATGCACATGCATCTGGCGTGAGTTTTAAGCCGCTGGGTCTAGGACTCAAACTGCGGTCAACTACATGGGAGTCCAGCAACATAACCATTATGTCATCGGCTGGTCCCCTTATTTTTACTTTTTATTTCCAGAGAATATGTGCACTCACAGAGAGAGCAGAAAAGCATCCCCCAATGCGGCGTAGTCATGTCACAATCCTTTTTCCTTCATTTCTCCACCCTGTCAGGATTCGGGGCATGAATTCACATGAGCACAGTGTGTTTTTCATGCTGCTGAGGTGGGAGTGTAGACTGCCCTTGGCCATGTGGGAACCAGCTCCCTGCACACAACTTTTAACTACTCACTGTACTATGGGGGCAGTCCTTTGTACACTTTTCTTAAAGAATTATTTATTACTATGCTTTCTTAAAATTTGCTGTAGGTCACATGAGCTCACCAGAGAGAGACAGAGAAGAAGAGAGAGAGGAAAAAATGAGGAAACAAGCAGCCAGGTTCAGGAGTTGAACTATAGTCAGACACGTAGGAGTCCAGCACCTTAACCACCATGCCACCAGCCTCTTTGAATACATTTTTGAAACAGGTATATTTTTTTCAGAAGATTTCAGAAAATTATATGCAGCATTGTCTCACTCCTTTGATTATTTTTTTATTTTTCTAGCAGTTTATTATTATTACTTATCATTATTTATGCATTCAATCACTATACATCATTTAGTTTGTAAAGAGATTTTACCCAACATGATAAATGTCACATAGCAGGCGAGTTGAGAATACTATACACAACATCACCAACAGGCAACAAACCGTATCTGTGTCCCACAAATGTCTTCTCCATTTTTCCCCAAATTTCCCTTCCTGCACTCTTCTCCTCTCCCACTCTCCTTCCACTTTTTCCCCATCGTCCATAACAATTTTCAATGCTTTTATGACCTCCAGTATTTCAGTCTCTACTAAGAGTGTAGATAGTCGTTACATATATATTTCTATTATAACATCTTTCTTTCTTTCTTTCTTTTTAGGGAGGGTTTTGTTGTTGTTTTTCCTATTGGGCATGTATGCTTGCCAGAGACCAAGAGACAGGAAGAAGTGAAAGAAGTGAGAATCACTCCCTGGGGTGGGGTGGCCACGCCATAATCCCTTCTCTCCCATTTTCTTTCCTTTCTCTTCTCAGGATTTTGGGCATGCATGCATACATGCCTGGTGTGAGTTTGAAGCCTCTGGGTCTGGGTCTCAAATTGTGGTCAATTGCGTGGGAGTCCAGTGATGTAACCATTATGCCCTCTGCTGGTCAGCGTTTGTCCCAAACTTAGCTCCATTATTTAAACTATTTTTTTTCTTTTCTTATATTGTTGCATTTTCTAATCTGAAGCAGCTTTGGCATCAGGACTTCACTGCTTCTGGCTCCAAAGACTTCAGGTGCGACTGCACTACTAACTCTCCTGTGCTCTTCACTCCTTTGATTATTAAGTTTCATTTCTCACACTTACGATAATATTAAAATATAAGTCATAGCATTTATATCATTGCATTACAATGTTAAATATATAAATGCCAATAATCAGATTGTCAAGTTCAGCTAATCTTTTTGTTCAAGTTTTTTGTTTGTTTGTTTGCTTGTTTTTTTTGTTTTATTGAAAGAGAGAGAAAGGTATCCTTGACCGGGTCTCACCTTATCATGATCCTCATGCTCCTCCCAGCCAGTCAGGATCACAGCTCTCCAGTATCACACAGTAAGTGCAGTCTCACCTGTGCCACCACAGCAGGGCCCAACTAACCGCCCTTGATTCATTTAATAAATATTCATCAAGCACCTACCGTGACAACACAATCGACAGAGGAAACAAAGTTGAACTAGACAAATCCCTGGGCTCATGGAGCTTACGGTCTAGAGGGGTGTTGGTAACTGACAGAAGCAGTTGTAATTCTGTGTCCTTAGTGCTAAGCTAGGGAAGGTTCTCAGTGCTCTAGTCTGTGGGGGGAGGGATAGAGGGTCAGGGAGGACCCAAGCATCACCAACAATATTGAATCACATCAAGTCCTTAAGACCTGAGCAGTTGTTAGGTTCAAATTTGATTACGGATCAGGATTTGTAACAAAGATTTCTCATGTCATTTTGGAACCTGGCCACTCATTTTTCTTCAACAATAAATTATCAGGATAAAGTTAGGACTGTTTCCTTATAAGAGAGGAGTGTGTGTGTGTGTGTGTGTGTGTACACACATATACATATATACATACATATGTATGTGTAAAGATATTTATTTGATATATATGTATGTAAAATAGAAATTATCTCACATAATCACAAGACAAAGAAGTCTCACAACAGACTGTCTGCAGGCTGGAGAAGGAGCGGAAAAACTCTGATGCAGGGAAGCCAAATGGTGCAGTTCCAGTCTGAGGCCAAAGGGAGCCCTTTGGAGGCCAGAAGCCCAAGCACCCTTGAGCAGCCACTGGTATGAGTCCAGAATCCTAAGGTTGAAGAACTTGGAGGCTGGCTGCCTGGAGGAACACAGGGCCCAGGAGCCAGCAGAAACCAATAGAGCCAAAGGCTGAGTTGTGGGCAGGGATGAAGCTGGCCGACGCTCAAGAGTGAAACAGCATACCTGTCCAGGAAGGAAGGGTGGGGAGGGATGGACAGAGGAAACAGAACCCCCGTTTCCTCTGTTTGTTCTGTACATTAGACTTTGTCATCTTTCTACATTCTTAGCAGAAGTTTCTATGGTGGAAATATCTATTTTTAAATTCAATTTTCATAGTTGTTATAACAACTTTCTTAATATGGAAATAGATCTAGATAGGTTTTGACTTCTAAGTCTTTATGCATCTGGTAAACAGTATAAAGTAATATAAATGTTTCTAGGTAAATATCAACTCTAGGTATTTTCTGAACCTGAACACAAAAGATGTAACTTTGCCCAGAGACATAGTAAGAAAAAAGATGGAATTTCGTATGAAATCCCTTTATGATCCTGCTAGGACAATAATACTGTGTACAGTGACTTGGAATAAAAATGTAAGCATTGACTCACTCAGCGCATTTGTTGAGCCCATACTACATGACAGGCATCCTGCCAGGTGCACCTTAGTGAATCCACAGTGAAGGATGACAGAAACTTCCTAGAGTTTATAATCAAGAGAATGTTTTAAAGCCCTAATTTACTATTTACTATGTGTAAAGTGCCTTACATGGATTATTATGTAATTCTCAAGACCCTTTCATTACCGTTTTATGTTGAACCCAAGACAAGAGAGATATATATGTCAAACATGACATTATACAAGAATTGGGAAACCAGGATTTAAAAAAAGATTATCAAATTCCAGTGTCGTTAATAAAGACAAAACAATGCTTCCCTGTTATTAACATAATAAGACTCAACAAAATAGAGTATGGAAGATAGTTTCTGAGCTGCCTAGACATTCCTGTGAATTAGTAACAATTGTGATATTGTAAGGAAAAAGAGGAAACAGTATTAGAAGTAGAGATCTTTTTCTCTTTCTTAGAGAGAGATTTGCTATAGGGTACATATGCTTGCTGGAGAGACGGAGAGAGACAGAAAGTGAGAAATCATCTCCCAGGGGGAATAGCCATGCTGAATCCCTTCTCCTCCATTCTTCTCTCAGGATTTTAGGCATGCACGCACACATGCCCAGCGTGAGTTGTTTTTTTTTTTTTTTTTTTTGGTTTTTTTGTTTGTTTGTTTGCCGAAGGAGAGCGTTTTATTACTTGTATGTACAGAAAACTCAATAGCATACACTTAACCCAGTTTAGTGGCAAGCTCTTTAGCCTTTGCCTTTTCCATCTTAGCGATGCGAGCCACAGATTTCGGGCCCAGGACGTTTCCTCCCCAGTGGTGGCGGATCTCATCATATCTGTCATTGTAATTGGTCCTGATGGCTTCCACCAGCTTAGCAAGGGCACATTTGTCCTCCGAGTTAACCTGTGTGAAGGCGACAGTGGTACAGGGTTTCCTGTGGACCAGGCGTCCCAACCTGGCCTTCCCCTTGATAATGCAGTAGGGAACCCCCATCTTCAGACACAAGGCAGGCAGGAAGACAAACCAGCTCGATCCGGTCCACGTCATGTGCGATCACCACCAGCTGAGCCTTCTTGTTCTCCACCAAGGTGGTGACAGTGTTCACCCCTGCCCGGAGGACCGGCGGCCTCATAGTGGGGACATCCCCTTTGCCGGTGGCCTTCTTCTCAGCCCGGGCCAGCAGCTGCTGCTTCTCCTGCTTTGTCTCTGGCCTGTACTCGTGGGCCAGCTTGAGCAGCTGAGTAGCTGTCTGGCGGTCCAGGGCCTGGGTGAACTGGTTAATGGCAGGAGGCACTTCCAGCCGCTTATAGAGGACGGCCCTCTGCCGCTGCAGCCGGATGTAGCGAGGCCATTTGACAAAGCGGGTGAGGTCCCTCTTGGGCTGGATGTCCTGTCCTATGCCAAAATTCTTAGGCCTTTTCTCAAACAGGGGATTGACCACCTTCTTAGCCTCCTGCTTCTTCACCGCAGCAGGGGCCCCTTCTTGCCTTTGGCCTTCTTTCCCTTTGGCATCTTGGGATACTAGAGGAGAGCCGCAGAGTGAGTTTTAACCAAACAGGTCTGGGACTCGATTACGTGGGAGTCCAGTGACATAACCATTATGCCATTTTTTATCCCAAGATCTTTTTTTTTTAATTCATGACAGAACGTGCATGCATACACACACATGTGCACAAGAGAAACAGAGAGAGAGAGAGAGAAAGAGAGATGAACACCCTCAACAGAGTCTACTCATGCTATAATCCCCTTCTTTCAGCCCCCTACCCCCTCAGGATTTGGGGTATGCATGTGATCAGAGTGAGCATCTGAACTCAGAGTCAGCCATGTGGCTTCCAGCACTACAGTCTAATATACCTAAAGACAGTGTCACCTAGGCTAGGGCTGCAAATAGAGATCTTCAACAACTCATCCTGCAGAAAAAGCACAGAATCAACTTGACCTTCAGCCATCAGCACACTCACCACAAACAAGCACTGTTCCCAGCTCTGCTACAAGCAGTTTTCAACCAAGGTCTTCTCCCTAGCATTTTGTATTTCAAAATATGAAGAACTTTTCTCAGGGAGCCAAAGTTCTATGGACACACTAAAGATGAAAGAATCAGGCTTTGAGACTCAGACTGGTCATCTGGAAAGCTTTTGAAAACCCTGGATTCAAACAATGGGGGACCATTTCTTTTTATACATCTTTTCTTTTCCCTTTTCAGTTGAAAGCCTGAGACTGAAAAACAAATTGATAAATGGAGGAAACCAATGTGTTTCATGCTGAGAGTCACTTGTCACAGAGCAAAAGACAGCCCTCCTTTCATTATGCCCATCTATGAGACATGGAAAGGGGATGGGAGGAGATTTATTTATGAGCCTTACGTGACGTCATACACCACACTCCACACGGAGGTGACCACGCTTCCTCAGGAGACAGCATTCCATCTGCCCGCTGTATAGTTGAGCTCCTTCCCATTATTTTCTCTAATGTGAGCAGATGTCTCTTTTCAAATCAAAATGTTCTTAGCCCCTGACTTATGTAGTTGCCCATGAACTCCAGAGCATAAACCACTCAACACTAAAATGAAACTACTTTCTGCTCAGTTCAGCTAACCAGATGGGTAGGTAAAGCTTTTTGTTACCACTAAAATAGTTGATCAAAATAAGCAGAATCAAACAAAAGAGGCAAACTATAGCAAAGAAAATTTCCATTTATACCCATGACTTAGGATAGAATTTACACGGATTATTCCAGCATTTCCAACAAACAAAGTTTAAGAATTTTAATATTTTTCTTGCACTATGTGACTGAATATAACCTTTATGATTGATATTTTAGACACAATGAGCAGTGATCCTGCCTCACTTTTTTTTTTTTTTTTTTTGGAGAGGTTTTTGCTATAGGGAACATGTGTTCGCCAGACAGACAGAGACATAGAGACAGAAAGTGAGAAATCACCCCCCCAGGGGTGATGGCCACGCCGCAATCCCTTCTCCTCCATTCTCCTCTCAGGATCTTGGGCACGCACGCACACGTGCCCGACGTGAGTTTAAGCCACTGGGTCTGGGACTCGAACCGCGGTCAACTATGTGGGAGTCCAGCGACATAGCCATTACGCTAACTGCTGGTCCCATTAATGAATCTTAAAAACATGAATGCTAAGTTGAAAAAAAATTTAGTCCCAAAGACTACAAAGGGTCCTTAAAAAGTTTACAGACAATGTGCATTATGAAAAACTATGCTGGACCAGTAGGTGGCGTGGTGGTTAAGGCACTGGAGGCTGACTGCAGTTCAAGTCCTGACCCTGGTGGCTTGCTTTCTCACTTTCCCTCTACGTGTGTGTGTGTGTGTGTGTGTCTCTCTCTGGTCAAGTTAAAATAAATGAATGAATGAATGAATAAATCATATTTTTAAAAGTTTATTTAAAAAAAAAAAAAACAACTATGCATTGATTTCAAAAGTCTTTTGCACCAGGATAAACTTTAATTTCATTTCCCATGAACATTTTCAAGGTTCATCAAATATACTTCATGATTTCATTTCTGTAAAATCTATACTATGGGTAAATCCATACAGAAAGCAGATTAGCCTATCACAGGAAGCGAGAGGTTGAGGGGAAATGAACAGTAACTGCTAATGGGGACGGAATTTCTATTACAAGGATGAAAATGTTACAGAATCGATTGTGCTGATGTTTGCTCAATTCTATGAATACGCAAAAGCCATAGAACCGTACAACTCAAATGAGTGAATTCCATAGTATATGAGTTGTATTTCCCTAAAGTTGCAAAAAATCAGGGCTCTAGTCTTCTGATTTTTAACAAAGGACTATTTAGAAGTTAATGTTTATTAATTAGTAAAATTATACACCTAGAAGTATTAGGTCTGTTATTATCATAGTACTAAAAAATTTTTGCTTTATGTCTGCAAATATTATTTGTCTTTCAATAGAATGAAGAGCTTAATCTACCCTCCATGCTAAATCCACTGAGAGATCAGGGGCTATTGCTCAATTTCATAGTTAATCAGTTAGAACTAAAACTCCTGTTCTGGCATCTTTTGATGTTCACATTTTTAACAGAATAATAGAAACTTAGTGCTGCAAATAATAATAGTCACTTAGTGACTGCAAAGCTAGAGAAGATGCAAAGGCAAGGCCAGTTGGTGTGGTGGTGAAGGTGCTGGACTCCCACATAGCCAACCATGGTTTGAGTCCCAGACTTGGCAGCTTGCTTTCTTACTTTCCCTTTCTGTCTCTGTGTGTGTGTGTGTGTGTGTGTGTGTGTGTCTGGTGAGCACATATGCCCTAAAGCAAATTTTTAAAATAATAATAGATAATTTTTTTTAGAGTTTTTATTTGCTAGAGGGTGCATGCACTCACCTGAAAGAGGGACAGAAAGTGAGAAATGATCCCTCAGGGTGGACGGTCATGCCGCAATCCCTTCTACTCCAGTGTCTTCTTGGGATTTTAGCATGCACACACAAGTGACCCAGAGTGATTTTCAAGCCACTGGGCTCAGGACTCAAACCACGGTCGGCCACGTGGGAATCCAGCGCCTTAACCACTATGCTGCTGCTGGTTCCATAAATAAAATTTTTAAGATGGATAAATAAATAAAAAGTAGTGGACTGGGGCCAGCAGGTGGCATAGAGGTTAAGGCACTGGACTCCCATGTGGTCGATCGCAGTTTGAATCCTGGACCTGGCAGCTTGAAACTCACACCAGGTGTGTATGCATGCGTGCCCAAAATCCCAAGAGGAGACTGGAGGAGAAGGAACTGTGGTGTGGCCATCCCCCTGGGGGTGGGGGGGGAGGGTGATTGCTCACATTCCCTCTCACCGTCTCTCTCCAGTGAGCACCGCTCGAGCCCTATGGCAAAAGCCTTAAAAGAAAAACAAGAAGATGCAAAGGCAATCTGATGGCAGCATGAGCTCCCGCCTCACGGGCTCACCTGTCACATCCCCTTAGAGAAGGTCCTAAGCTGGCTACCAAGAAAACACAGACAAATCTTCGTCACCTGTGAAATACTGTCATGAAGCTTCCATTTTATTGGCAAGTAGTTTCGTCTGACTCGATCCTCTATCAGCTTTTCTCACCTGGGGCCCCAGAAGAGAAGTAGTCCTTTTTGGCTGAAGGCATCGGCAGTAGAGAACAGTCCTAGTTAGGTAATATTCTAGGGCGAGCCAGACTAAACTATTTTCTGCATTTAGCAATTCGGGTAACTTCGACAGAAAAAGATACTCGTTTGTTTTGGGGGAAGTGATAGATGCTAATTTTCCAAAAGCAGCTTTTTTCCTAACATGTCCTGTAGTATAACAATACTTACACAAGACAGTTAAGATTAGAATATAGTTTTCTCCATTTTAAATCCAAGCATAGAAATTGTAAAAGGCAAATATAAATTCGTTTTTTAAGTGTATCTAGCAAAACTGAATAACATTTATCTTCAGAATTATCATGCAACTCATTTGTATAATATAATGATAGAATTTGTTTCTGCTCTTCATCCAGGAGACCAGGTCTTTTAGAGCATCCTAAGAGAAAGGGTAAGATTTGCCAAGTATGCTCATTTCTCAGAGAAACCTATTTGTTTCAGGACATTTTACTTTACAAATTATACTCAGTGAAAACAAAATCATTCAAGGCGCGGCCATTTCTGCCATTATTAGACCATGTAATTACTGTTTTGGAAGTGAAAGTCTCATTAAGGTTTAGTTTCGTAGAATGTAAGGTTCTGAACCTGACGTACCTCTCCTAACAGCAACACGAAGCTCTTTCGTATTCATAAATTTCATACCTGTAATGGAGCAAGAGGAAAAGCGAGCCTCAGAGACGTCTGGGTCCACCATTCCGGCGATGGGTGAGGGCATCCTGCAGTCTCTGTAGAGTATGGTAGGGCAGCAGAGCTTGCTCTCTGCCTTCAACTAATTGGTAAATAATATTAGTTTGAGCTGCTCTGAGGCCAGTCAAGATGCTTTTAGAGCACTGCTTCTTGGAAGGGCAACAGAAAGCTAATCAGAGTTGACAGGATAATTCCTCTCTGCTCAGTGTCAAAAAAGAGGACTTCTTGACTACAGCTTACTGTGCTCAAGAAATCTGATTTTTATATGGTTCATCAGAAACAAAGGTGAAACTACGACCAGTAAGAAAACATCAAAATATTATTCAAAGTGCTAAATATATTTCAGTTCTTCTTCATCGGATTTATTGAGCAGCTACTATTTAAAAAGTAGTCAACTGGGGCTATCGGGTGGTAAGGTGGTTAAGGCACTGGACTGCAACATGGCCGACTGTGGTTCGAGTCCTGAACCTGTCAGCTTACTTCTTTTTTTCCTCACTTTCCCTATCTCTCTCTCTCTCTTGGTGAGTACACATACCCTATAGCAAATTTAAAACAATAATAATAAATAAATTTTTTTTTTTTTTAAGTAGTGGACTAGGCCCAGCAGGTTGTGTGGTGAAGAGGCTGAACTCCCACATGGCCAACCTCAGTTCGAGTCTTGGACCCAACAACTTGAAAATCATGCCAGACACATGTGTGTGCGTGCCCAAAATTCCAAGAGGAGAATGAAGGAAAAAGAATTGTGACATAGCTATCCCCCCTGGGGGTGATTTCTCACTTTCCCTCTATCTTTCTCTGGTGAGTGCATATACCAATGGCAAAAACTTAAAAAAAAAAAAAAAAAAAAAAAAAAGAAAAAGAAAAAGAAAAGAAAAAGAAAGAAAGAAAGAAATGAATTAAAACCTGGAAAGACTAAGTGAAATAAAATATTCTCCATTTTCTCAAGGTAGGTGAAAAGATTGGTGACTGTGAACAATAAATGGCAAACACATCCATTCTCTGGACCTTAGCTGCATCACCAGTTAAAATGCTATGATTTGACCAGTTAATTTCTAAGGCCTCTTTTGTGTTAGGAAGAAAAAAATAATAATGAGAACAAAGAAACAGGGCCAGCCAGGGGCGTGGTGGTTAAAGCTCTGGATCCCACATGGCCAACTGCACTGTTCAAGTCCCAGACCCAGTGGCTTGAAAAACATGCCATGCACATATGCAAGCATGCCCAAAATCCTGAGAGGAGAATGGAGAGGGGGTTGCAACGTGGCCATCCTCCCAGTGGGATCATTTCTGACATCTCCTCTTTCTCTCTCTTTCTCTCTCTCTCTCTCCAGTGAGTGCATGTGCTCCCATAGTAACAGAAAACAAAAAGAAACTCCCCACACACACAAAAAAACTAAATCAAACAAACAAAAAAGCAAAGAAACAATAATGTTCTCATTCCTAGAAAATAGTTTTACCTTAAACTCCATATATTTTTTAAAGTGTATTTATTTTATAATTACTTATTTATACTTAATTGTTGTATATCTTCATGAGGTACGATATGGTTTTTCAAAGCATGCATGTATATGGTAGGTACTCAATAAAGATTTAAGAGACACAGGGAGCCAGCGGGTAGCATGGTGGTTAGGGGCACTGGACTTCCACATGGCTGACCATGGTTCAGGTCCCGGACCTGGAGGGTTGCTTTCTAACTCTCTCTCTCTGATCAAACTGGAAAACAATAATAATAATTAATTAATAAGTTAAATAAAATAATTCTAAAAAAAGAGAAAAATTTGAGAGACACATAAATACAAATGGGTTTTTCACTGTTACAGAGAATTCCAGTCATCCATAAAAATCTATTCTCTCCTTCTTCAGAGACACAGCTGGACCATACCTCCCACCCTCCCTTGTGTTATTCTTTTTTTTTTTTTTGAGAGAGAGAGATTTTTGCTATAGGGCACGTGCATTCGCCAGAAAGACAGAGAGAGACAGAGACAGAAAGTGCGAAATTACCCCCCTAGGGGAGATGGCCACACTGCAATCCCTTTTCCTTCATTCTCCTCTCAGGATCTAGGGCATGTTCGCACACTCGGCCAGCATGAGTTTAAGCCACCAAATCTGGGACTTGAACCGCGGGCAACTACATGAGAGTCCAGCAACATAGCCATTACACCAACTGCTGGACCCCTCCCTTGCATTAGGTGTGGCCATGTGACCAGTTTTTGCCAATGGAAGAGAAATGAGATTGAGGTGAACCACTTTCAGACCAGCCCATAAAATCCTCCTATATACATTTCTCCATGCTCTTTGCTTCCTCTGGAAGATGCAGGGGCCGAGGTCCTAGGGATGGTAGAGGCGACACTGCAGTGCAAGATCTCTGAGTACTCGAATGACCACGGGGCATAGCTGCCTCCTGACCTGAACAGCAGTCAGCAATTCCAGAGGTGCAAATTATAGTGTATGCCACTGAATTTGAGGGGTCATTAATTCAACATTACTTAACTAATATATCCAATGAAAAATTGATCACAGGATGAATTTAAGTAAGCCTCTCTCTAGCATATTTAGAATGACAGAATTTGGTCTGGCCAAGGTTAAGAAATTCTACCCCTGAAAATATCGTTATACTGTGCTTAACAAATACTGAAATCAGAACTTTGCCGATATAAAAATTTTGTTGAGAAAGTATTTTTTTAAGAGCAAACTTTAGTAGGACATTTAGATTCTTTAACCTATTTTTTTTTTAAGAGAGCTTAGAGCACATGCACTCACCAGAGAGACAGAGACAGAAAGTGAGAAGTCAACTCCCAGGGGGATGGCCATATGGCAGTGCAGTCCCTTCTCCATTCTCCTCTCAGGATCTTGGGTATGCACGCACACACACACAGTGTGAGTTTTAAGCCATCAGATCCAGGACTCGAACTATGGTTGATTACATGGAAGCCCAGCAATGTAACCATTATGCCATCTGCTGGTCCCTCTTCGATCTATTATTTAAACCAAATGTAGCACAGTAAGCCAATTGTACCTTATTTATATTTATTTTTAATTTGCTGAAATTGTTTGTATCAGAATCAATTATATTTTGTATTAATGACTTGATTTCTTGTCCATATCATAATTTACTAGTATGGATTTTATTTTTTGAATGTTTTTAAGAATCATTACATATTTTTTAAGAGAGATTTTTGCTACAGGGTGCATGTGCTAACCAGAAAGACAAAGAGAAACAGAGAGCCAGAAATACAGAGAGAGACAGAAATACAGAGAGAGACAGAAATACAGAGAGAGATAGAAAGACAGAAAACAAGAAATCATCCCCCGGGAAAATGGCCATGCCACAATGCCTTCTCCTCCATTCTCCTCTTGGGATTTTGGGCATGCATGCACACGTGCCCAGCATAAGTTTCAAGCAGCGGGTCCAGGACTCAAACCATGGTCAACTACATGGGAGTCCAGCAACATAACCATTATGCTATCTGCTGGCCCAGGGATCATTATATTTCAAGGGCCCTGAGTCAAATAATGCATATCAAAATATTGTTAAAAAAAACATTTTTTCTCCCATGAATTCTTTGACAGTGATAAATTTTACTATTTTTAATTTTACTATTATCATTATTATTATTATTTAATTTGTTATAGGGAGCATGCACTAACCAGAGAGAGAGAGAATGCAAGTGAGAAATCACCCATCAGGGAGATGGCCATGCCACAATTCCTGCTCCTCCATTCTCCTCTCAGGATTTGCGGCATGCATTCACATGTGCCTATTGTGTTTTTCAAGCCTCCTGGTCCAAGATTCAAACTGAGCTATCAACCATGTGGGATCCAGTGCCTAATCACCACACTACCTGCTGGCCCTATTATTTTTGTGGACTTTTTTTTTTTTTTTTTAGGTTTTTGCCATAGAGTATGTGTACTTGCAGGAGAGAGACAGAGAGAGGGAAAGTAAGAAACTACCACTTGGGGGAGGGCCATGCCACAATCCCTTGTCCTCCATTCTCCTCTCAAAATTTTGGGCATGCACGCACACACACATACACACCTGGTATAATTTTCCAGCCTCCAGGTCTGGGGTTCAAGCCACGGAGTCAACCATGTGGAATCCAGAGTCTTAATTACCTTTCCTCCTGCTGATCCTTGTGGACTCTTTACTAGCAACATTCACTGTGAGAGTCAAAGTGACCCCAGGTCAAAATGGTGGGGCCAAAGAAACCTACTTGCTTCACTTAGAGAGATCTGATTTTGACCCAATTTAGAAATATGCTCCTCTCCCAAAAGGCTCTGCCCCTCCTACCCTCTGCCCATCCTATTTAGGGTACAGAAGAGGGTTTTCTCCAGTTCTCATAAAGTACAGGCAGATGAAGGATGACAAAGTGGTTACAGTCGTGCTGCTGAGGAACTGAAAGCAAGTTTCCAATATAAACGTCCTAGTTGGAATCAAGACTTGTCCCCTCTCTCTGAGATGATTAGGCACCAAGAAATGAGGCTGTGAGGGTGGGCCCCATGGCCGAGTGATTAAGAGAGTCAGATCTCACCTGGTCAACCACGTTAATTGAATCCTGGCCCCCTCGTATTGAAAAACCCACCACGCATGTGTGTGCTCAAGCCCCAAATCCTGACAGAATGGGGAAACGAAGGAGAAGGGATGTGGTGTGACCACGCACCATTGGGAGCGCTCTCTCTGCCCCTCTACCTCTCTCTCAGGTGAAGACACATGCCCTCTGACAACTAAAACAAAGAAAAAAAGAAAAGATAAAATGAGAGGCTGTGCTAGATAAATGAATGTCCAATTTACCTGAAAAGAAGTCCGTTCCCTTTGCGTCAGAGTTTAGGGTCCAAGAAGACTCTTGTTCTCATACCTCCAGTTTTCATTCTTGTCTCTTTTTGTTTTAGAATGGAGATTTCGTTTTAAGGGGGAAACTATTTACCAAACTAAACAGCTGCCTCCTCTTCTCCCGTGAGGCCCTTTTCTCTCAGCATCCACAGAGGTGGATATATACACCTAGTAGGTGGGGGCCACATGAGCAAGATGACAAATGGACCCTGAGGAGGTGACAGGACAGAGATGAAAAAGGTTGGAGACAGCTCTGCTATGAGGTAGAAGCACCTGGTCTTCTAGCTACATGGCCAGGGTCCACAGCATGGGAAAGGGAGAAATGCCCAGATGTTGGGCAGGGGCACCTCTTTGAAATGTCTGCCTGGTCTGGGCTAATTCCCAAGACAACCCCTTCCCTGGAGTAGAGAGGGCTATGGAAGAGGCCTCAGATTCCGTCCCTACAGAACTGCTCAATACATTTAAAAACATTGGCTGACATAGATGAGTACTCGCATGAAGTGCAGAAGGAGCTGCCAATACAGGATAACCCCATTTTTAAAAATCTCTAATCCAGGGACCAGCAGTTAGCGTAATGGCTATGTCGCTGGACTCCCACGTAGTCGACCGCGGTTCGAGTCCCGGACCCGGCGGCTTAAACTCACGCCGGGCGCGTGTGCGTGCGTGCCCAAGATCCCGAGAGGAGAATGGAGGAGAAGGGATTGCGGCGTGACCATCCCCCCTGGGGGGTGATTTCCTGCTTTCTATCTCTCTGTCTCTCTCTGTCTGTCTGGCGAGCGCACGCGCCCTATAGCAAAAACCTCTCCAAAAAAAAAGAAAAAAAAAAAAAAACTCTAATCCAGGGGTCAGTAGGTAGCATCATGGTTAAGGGCTCTGGACTCCCACATGACCGACCACAGTTCGAGTTCAAGACTAGGCAGCTTGCTTTCTCACTTTCTCTCTCTCACCCTGTACCTCTCTGGTCAAATTAAAAAAACAAACAAATAGAGTTGAATAAAATAATGCTTTAAAAAAACTCTTAAAAAAAATCTCTAATGTAGATTTAGATGAAAGTATACAGATATGTTGGGTGATAGTTTTCACATTTTCTAGATTGTATTATGTAAGTAGAAGGAGTCCATAAATATGCTTTGGTTTTAATATAATACTTTCTTTAAGCCAGACATACAGGGTTATGATATAGATGAGTTACACCTACCTATTTCCTTGCCTACACTGTGCTGGTTATGCCAGACAGCAACCTTGTCTCTGCGTCCTCCCTTGGGATCTAGAGCCTGACTTATGTCAAGCCCACTGACACGCTGCACTTGAAAAGAGGTCTACTTTTCACTACATGAAATGACAAAGACTTGCACTAGAAGGTACTCCAAAACTATCGCATTTTACAGAATTGTGGTTCGACCTAAAGTATACACGTGACGATGTCTACGTTTGTATGAAGTCCTCTTCTGCTGACAAAACTATGGAACCCTGCAGCCTGGGTGTCATTTACTCAAATGACCACAAGAGGACAGCGTGTGACTGCTTTTGGCAACGGCATTGCCCCACTTCACTAGATTTACAAGCCAGTCTTTCTGAGAACGTGGTTTTTGGTTTTGTTTTTTCATTTTTGCCAGAGGGAGTGTGCACATGCCAGACTGAGACAGCAAGAAGTAAAATGAGAAATCACCTCTATGGGAACGGTCATATCTCCTCCATCTCTCCTTCCTTCCAGGATTTGGAGGACACACAAATACATCCCCAGTGTGTTTCTCAAATCACTGGTCCAGGACTTTGACCCATGTAGTTGGCCAGGTGGAATCCTACCACCAGCCGGTCTGAAACATGTTTTATAACCTGAGAGAGTTGCTTTAAGAAATGTTTCTTTGATTTTATTCTTTTTTTTAAAGAATTATTTATTCATTTACTTAATTCTTATTATTATTTTTTTATTATTATTTGACCAGAGAGAGAGAGAGAGAAAGGGAAAGTGAGAAAGCAAGCCACCAGGTCCAGGACTCAAACCAAGGTCAGCCACATGGGAATCCAGTGCCCCCAACCACACACCACCTGCCAACCCCTTTGATTTTATTCTTCTGTATCATTTAGAAGTTAATGAAAATCCAGTAAAAGGAACAAACATAAGGCAATCCACTAACTGGACAATGTGACACCTGCAGACATGGAAAATTAAATGCAACCCCCCATCTGTGTCTAGATCTTTTCTTCCCTCCTCCATTCATTCATCACAAACATCTAAGTAAAATATCTTTTAATATTGGTGTGGTGGGTAAGGCGCTGGACTCCCAACTAGCCAACCATGTTTCAAATCCTGAACCTGGCGGCTTGCTTTCTCATTCTCACTTACCCTCTCTTTCTCTGATCAGTGCATGTGCCCTATAGCAAATAGTAAAATAATAATAATTAATAAAATGAAATAAATTTTAAAAAATACATTTTAACAGATAAAATGTATTAGAGACATTTGCCAACCCCATGGCAGCTATTTGTTATGTGAACCTTTCCCTAGTGACGGTCTGCCCATAAGACCGTTGAAAAGGAGCTTAGACAGTGGGTGACATAGTAAAGGTATTTGGCAGGGTGTCCCAGCAGAAGCCTGTCGGGTGGGAGATCTCATGGTGCACATGGCCAAGATCTGGTGCACATTGTCGACTATGCCCAAAGCACCGAGCTTTCTTTGCCCTGAAGAACTTCACTAAAATTCTTTATATTTAAAAAGAAAATTAGGTCAGAATAATAAAACATAGTTAAAACAATTTTGAGAATAGACACAAGGCTATAACAATTCATCAGTGTGCTGGAGAAATGCCTTATACTAATCCTTGATCAAATTTTTAACCAAATCTTGGGACCAGCAGTTAGCATAATGGCTATGTCGCTGGACTCCCATGTAGTCGACCACGGTTCGAGTCCCAAACCCGGTGGCTTAAACTCATGCCGGGCGTGTGTGTGTGTGTGCGTGCCCAAGATCCCGAGAAGAGAATGGAGGAGAAGGGATTGTGGTGTGGCCACCCCCCCCAGGGGGTGATTTCTCGCTTTCTGTCTCTCTGTCTCTCTCTGTCTTTCTGGCCAGCACATATGCCCTATAGCGAAAAAATCTCTCCAAAACTCAGATTTGTACTATCTTGTAAAATATAAGGAATTTTTGGGCAGATCCTGTGGCCTCGTGGGGTGGCTAGATCCCACATGACAGATCGCGGTTCGAACCCTGGCTCTCGCGGCTTGAGAAACAGGCCAGACACATATATACATGTGCCAAGCACCCCAATAGGATGGAGAAGTAGAGGAGAAGTGATTGTGATGTGACCATGCCCCATTGAGAGGTGCTTTCTCTCTGTGTGTGTGTCTGTATGTCTCTCTCTGGCAAGTACACACACCCTCTGGCAATTAAAATAATTAATAATAAATAAAAGCAACCCTTACTTTGCCCAAAAAGTATATATAATGATTTTAGAAAATCTAGGCATAAATTCACAAGTCAGAAATCTATTCTATGTTCAGGTACAGCAGGCCCTGGAGGAGAGGTGCACAGAGGATGTGGTGACAGACTGCTCTGGCCTCCTGGAGCAGGGGGTGCAGCACAGTGTCTGCTGTAAGCAGTCCTAACTGAAGGAGCCACACAAGACACAGCTCATGAGCTTCAAGAAGGCCATCGGGGCTGTCACCTACTACTTGCAGCAGGCAGGCCCAGAGAAGCAGAACGAACCATCAAGGTTCACCTCCGTGCATATCCTGGGTACCTGGCTGGCTGAGGAGGCCTCACCCCTGTGTAAAGGAGTGTCCAACGGCCGTCCTTACTCATCCACTATGCCAAGGCCCTCTGCAAGGAGGCCAATGACCTGGTGGCCAGCCCCCACTGTTACTGGCCAATTAAGTCTGGCTGCTTCTTCTCACAGTGAAACAAGAGGCAGAGGCTGGAGAGACAAGGAGTTTATTTCTATAACCAGACACAGGAAGACAACAAGCACCATCAAACTGTCTCAGAAAATTCAACATGTTCTTGGTAGTTACAGGTACAAGGTATAAGCAGGTGCAAATCATTCCTCACTGTAATCGATCAATCAGTCGATTGCTTTCCCTAAGTAATTACCTTGATTCCCATTTTACTTCAAAAACCCATCCCTGGTTTTTCATCTGATCATTCCTCAAACCAACCTCCCCCCGTAACTCAGCACTTTGTCAGATTGTTCTTGTTAGAGGCCTCTTTTAATTTCAAACTGGGGGGGCCAGCAGGTGGCATAGTGGTTGAGATGCTGGACTCCCACAAGGCCAACCACAATTTGAGTCCTGGACCTGCTGGCTCGCTCTCGCGCTCTCTCTCTTTCTCTCTCTTTCTCTCTCTTTCTGGTGAGCACATTGTCCTATAGCAAATTAAAAAGGAATGATAAAATAAAAGCGTAAATAATTCTTTTTAAAAAATTCAAAATGGCTACAATCCTGCCTCAAGCTGGCCTGCTTCACCATGACCACCCCCGGGGCGCATCTGGCCTAGGGATGCTGTTTGCCTCCTTCTACCTGGCCCCAACTGGTGCCCCCTGACCTTCACAGATGTGCCCCGGGAGATCCTGATCAAGATCTGGTTTCTGCACAAGTGTTCCCGAGCTCACGTCCCTGCCACGACATCCCGGTGCTACCCAACAGTGTGGAAGTCGACCTACAGACTCGCTTCCCCATCTTCAACCTCAAGGTCACCACCCAGGGCTGAGCAAGTGTGACATCTGTGTCACATCTCTTGTGAACACCCCGAACAACAGGGACTGTTCCAGCTGCTAGGCAGGCTAACCCCAACTGCGTCCAGACTGAGATGGTGGCTGCCTGTCAGGCTGTCCTGGTGGAGTTGGTGTGGGCCAACCAGCTGTGCTGGAAGGCCATTAGGCTACAGACTGGTGAGGAGACAGCCAGCCACCACCACAAGGGTGCCCTGAAGCAGTGCCTGTCCAAGTCCTGAAGGCTGCCCACTGGGGACAGACTGGGGATGGGCAGTGAAGGAGGAGGGAGAAAGCATCTTCCCTTATGCCCCCAAACAGAGCCCCCTCCCAGACATTCCTCCTATAACACCCCAGCTCCCTGCCTTTTTCTAAGGGTGAGGGCAAAGGCATGGGACCCATCCCTCACATGTAAAGGACAGCATTCTGTCCCCCACAGATCCCCAGGGGGCAGAGGTGGCTTGGAAACCAACATGGTTGGCTCCCCAGGCCAGGAAAGGTTGGAGCAGCCCCCAGGGAGGGGCGCACTAGGTGTCATTGTGCCCGAAGGAGAGAAGCCCCAGGGTAGGATAGGACTGCCTCTGCCCATGTTCCCTACCGACCAGGGCACAGGCTTCCCGGTGCTGTGCTGCCCCACCCTCCGGCCCCCAGACTATGGGGCGCAGTCTGAGCAGCATGTACCATCGTGGCCGAGCCTCTATCTAGTATTCTCTTTTGAAATTTCGGTCTTGTCATTATAAATTGTGAGAAGGGGTTTGGGGGCCACCCTTGCATGATGAGTAAGGGGGCCAGATACTACGTAGCTGACCATGCAGTTCAAGCCTCAACCCTGGGGACTTGTAACATATGCCGGGTACACGTGCATGCGTGCCCCAAATCCTGACAGGACGGAAAGTGGAGAAGAGACTGTGGCATGACTATGCCCCATAGGGGTGCTTTCTTTCTTGCTCTCTCTCCTTCTCTCTCTCTCTGGGAAGTGCACACGCCCACTGGCAAAATTTTTAAAGAGAGAAGGGGTTTTGAAGCAAAGGTACAAATGCAATGAGAAAGAAGTAACGGGAAATTTGACCTGCTCTGGGGTTAGGACAGCTCCCAACTGGGAGTTACTAAGTGAAGACACAGAAAGAACAGGTTCATGAGAGACAATTGTATGTATCTCTTCCCAACTCTTCCCAGCTCTTCGAATCTGCCCCCGATGGAAGGGGGCCAGTTGTCCTACAGGGCAGGAGAAGTTAGGGTATGGTGCATTCAGACTGGTGGGTTGAATTCAGCCATGGTAGGAATAGCTACACCGTGGAAATCCGCAAACACAGCCAACATGGCTCTCTTGTGGAAAGCGGGTATTGAACATTTGCCAGCATCCCTGAGAAAGGGGAAGGTAAATAGACAGGGGCTAGGTCCCAGGCACCGTGTTAAATACAGGATGTATTACTTTATTAATGCCCCAATAACTATATTTATCTTCAGTTCTTGGACAGTGAGATTCAGAGAAAAGGAGTGAGTACTCCAGATTGCTAAAGTAGACAATGCACACAGCCACACTCGAACCCCATTCTATCTGGCTTGAAAGTCCATGTCCTTCCCTGCTTCAGGCTGCTGGTGACTTCCGAGCAGTCGCAGGTACCCAGCAAGTATTTCACCTCAGATTTAATTGACTGTGAAAACGACCGTGTCAGAAGAGTCCTTGTAAATGGCTTACTCATGACGACAGTGTGAAGTATAATCTTCAGAAGTTAAAAATATAACTTTTTTTGGTAAAGATAGAATGAACATGTGTCAAAGATTTAAGCATCTCATTAAGTGGTGAGGAGAAAAGTGCCATGGAAAAGTTGATTTGAAGAGCATATAAGGGTATTTATAGATAATTTTAAAAATATTATTTAATTGTATTTATTCATTCATTTATTTTAATTTGACCAGAGAGAGAGAGAGGGAAAGTGAGAAAGCAAGCCACCAGGTCCAGGACTCAAACCGTGGTTGGCCATATGAGAGTCTCTAGCACCTTAACCACCATGCCACCTGCTGGTCCTGGTATAAATCATTTAATAAAGAAATATTTGAATAAATCTTCTTCTAGTTTAGAAACAAAACAAACTAATGTCTCACAAGGTAGTGAACCGTAACCTTTGGGATTATCTCTCCTGTTGGAGAGAAATCACTTGTATCTTTACTGGCTATAAATTTACAAGTCAATATAGCACAAAGTCTCTAATTGATAGTAAATAGAAAAGTAAGGGGCCAGCAGATGGTGCAACAGTTATATCGCTGGACTCCCATGTAGTCCACCACGGTTCAAGTCCCAGACCAAGTGGCTTAAAATTCACACCAGGCATGTGTGCATGCCTGCATGCCCGAAATCCTGAGAGGAGAATAGAAAAGAAGGGATTGAGGGGTGGCTCTGGGGTGTGTGTGTGAATTTCTTACTTTCTGTCTGTCTCTCTGACGAGTGCATACATCCCGTACCAAAAATCTCTGTCTAAAAGAAAAAGTCAGAGGGCACTGACATGGCGACTGAAGGGGCCGTGGAGCTGGAGTGGGAGACGGAGACCAGTGACCCGGACCCGCCTCCTGAGAAGCCATGAAAGCATGACAGTGCGGCGGACTTGGAGCACGTCACTGGCTATGCGGAGGAAAAGGAGATTCAGAGTTCCAATCTGGAGACGGCCATGTCTGTCATTGGAGATAGAAGGTCCCGGGAGCAGAAAGCCAAACAGGAGCGGGAGAAGGAACTGGCAAAAGTAACTATCAAGAAAGAAGATCTGGAACTGATTATGACAGAGATGGAGATCTCTCGAGCAGCAGCAGAACGGAGCTTACAGGAACACACGGGCAACGTGGTAGAGGCTCTCATTGCTCCAACCAACTGATGTGCAGTTTCTCACATAACTCACCGGATTAATTTATTGCAATAAAGACTTTTTGTCTTTTCTTAAAAAATAAATGAACAAAAAAATTTTAAAAAAAGAAAAGAAAAGAAAAAGTCAGAAAATGGTAACTTCTCCTAAAAAAAAAAAAAAAAAAAAAAAAAAAAAGAAGAAGAAAGAAAGAAATGATCCTTGGGAGGACTTTAAACAATGCACATGTGCCCTGTAGCAAATAAAAAAAAAGAAAAAAGAAAAAAGATAAATAAAATTTTTTAAAAGCCAGATCCTTAAGAAAAATAAGAGTAACAATAATAATCATTCTTACCCCATAGGTTGGTGTTAAGGAACCTGCAAGTTCATTTACCTGTCACTCAGTTCGCCAATATCAGAGACAAGGAATTTTGCAAGGAAGGAAAAGGCTGTGATCGGGAGAGTCCTCAGTGAGGAGATGGCAGTAAATCTCAGATTTGCCCTAGAGGGTCTGAAGGGCTGGAACAGTTCCGGTGTGATGGGATCGTGGGTTAATCTGTAACAGAATCAAGGCGTACAGAACAATGAGATTGGGTGAGGGGGGCATTGTGACACCTTCATCCAGTTTCCATCCTCACGGCATCAGGAAGTCTGGGGGTCCTTCCTTTGTCCTCAGGGTCATCTCTTCCTGATCACATCCATCACCTGATTCTTCTAACTTAAAAACAACGGAGTTATATCTCACGACTGATTAAGGAGAAAACGTCTCTGCTCCTGTTATTTTTAAAGGTTAGCTAGAGAGGCCAACAAAAAGCATAGTCATGACTTCAGAGCTCACTTCCCTGCACGGAGGATGTTCTGTCAACAACTCAGGCACCACCACGCTGTGAGGGTTAAGTGAGTTACTAGGAAGGGTGCTCGGCACGATGTCTGGCCCAGCCACTGTGGTGCAGTGGTAACACGGTTCCCTGCGATGCTGGAAGCCCTGTGGAAGACTAGGGTTTGGATTTCCTGACCCACCTGTGGGCACATGCCCAGGTGCCCAGGATCCTGAGGAGGTGAAGGGCTAGGGGAAGGGGTTCACGACATGACAAGATACTGTCAAGGATGCCTTCTTTGGGGGCGCACACACAATTGCACATGTATGTGGTATTGTTTCTAAAAGGAAAATACTATTGTAAAGCGTTTTCAGTATATTCAGGACAGAGGTCCGGCACTCTGCATTTCACACAGCCAACCCAGGTGGAGTGGACGAGGTGGTGGGTGGGTTATACTGGAGGATGCCCTGCTCTGTGCTGACTCAGGAAGCTGAGGAGAGGGGGCCTTGCAAGGGAGGGCATCCTGGCAGAGCCATGGACCTGGCTATATGCTGGGAGAAGCAGAGGCGAGGGGAAACGGGGAAAGGCCTGTCTAGCCCAGGCATTCCTGACTCAAAAAAGGGCTTAGAGAGCCAGCCTGTGACCTGGTGGTTAGGAGGGACGAATCCCACATGGCTGACTGCATAGTCCAAGTCCCAGAACCAGTGGCTGGGAGACACACTGGGCACATATGGTAAATGCCCAAAATTCCAAAAGGAGGGAGAGATGAAGGAGAAGGGATTGCGGCATGACCATTCCCCATAGAGGGTGCCTCCTCACTTTCTCTCTTTCTCTCTCCCAGATAAGTACACACACCCTCTAGCAAAACTAAAGCAAATTGAAATAAATAAGGAGACTTCAAAGAAATTATGCCAATTTGGAATTTTGCTTTTCTACAGTCCTCCTTCCCCAACCTCCACAGAAATACTCTGCTCCTTGCCCAGAGCTCCCAGACTTTAATATTTAAAAGTTTGGGGGTGGGGGGGGGATCAGCCAGCAGGTGGTGTAGTGGTTAAGGTGTTGGACTCCCATATGGTCAACAACGGTTCAAGTACTGGACCTGGCGGCTTGTTTCCTCACTTCCTGTCTCTTCTTCTGTTTCTCTCTGGTCAAAATTTAAAATAGCAACAATAAATAAAATTAAATAAATAAATTTTTTAAAAAAGTTCTGAGAGGACCAGCAGATGGCATAATGATTACATTGCTGGACTCCCATGTAGTCAAACCCCTGTTCCAGTCCTGGATCTGGTAACTTAAAACTCACACCAGGCACACATGCATGCGTGCCCAAGATCCCCAGAGAAGAAGAAAGAAGAAGGGACTGAGGCATGCTCATTCCCTCTAAGGGGTGATTTCTCACTTTCTGTGTCTCTTTCTCTTTCTGTCTCTCCTGCAAGTGTATGTACATTATAGCAAAAGTCTCTCTAAAAAAAAAGTTCTGGGGACCAGCAGACGGCATAATGGTTACATTGCTGGACTCCCATGTAGTTGACCATAGTTCCAGTCCCGGACCCAGCAATTTGAAACACACCAGGCACATGCACATGTGCGTGTGTGCCCAGAATTCCAATAGGAAAATGGAAGAGAGGGATTGCAGCATGGCCATCTTCCCCATAAGAAGGGGGCGGGGTGGTGATTTCTCACTTTCTCTCTGTCTCTCTCTGTTTTTCTGGCGGGTGCACGCACCCTATAGCAAAAATCTATCATTAAAAAAAAAAAAAAAAAGTTCTGGGAGCCAGTAATTATGTTGCTGGACTCCCACATGGCCAACCACGGTTCGAGTCCTGGACCCAGTGGCTTGAAAATCATGCTGGGCACATGTGTGTATATGCCCAAGATTCCAGGAGGAGATTGGAGGAGAAAGGATTGTGGTATGGCCATACCACCAGGGAGTTATTTCTCACTCCCCCCCCCCCTGCATTCTATGGCAAAAACCTCTAAAAAAAAAAAAAAAAAAAAAAAAAAAAAAAAAAAGTTCTGTAGTGAAATTTCAGAAACTCCCCCAAAGCACCTGAATATTAGCAGACAGCCTCTCCCATCCCCCACACTGCTGTTTTTAGAGCTTTCCCAAAAAAATTTCAAAGAGCCTTTCAAAAACCATCCAGCTAGGGGCAGGAGTGATGGGCAGACCTGGAGAGCTCCTTTGGCGACTCCTCAGAACGTGGTCGGTTCTGCTCACATCCTGTGTTCCCCCCAGCAACCCGCTGCCGCTGTAGGCCCTGTCAACATCCTGCTGAATATCCGAGGCGAATATCCCCATACTTTCTGGGGAGTCACCTACAAAGTCTACCTGCCATTAAATGAAGTGTGTGCCTCTATTTTTCCGGCAAGGGACAAAACAACCCCACAGGGGGAGATCCACACTAGTTAAGTGATTCCTAACTCCCTGTTGTCTCAGGCACTGCCTCAGGGGACCAAAGATTCTTGAAGGAAAAACTAAAGAATGTTTTTTCCCCAACCTGACCCAAACAAACCTACTTTGTTGCATGTTTTACATATTGGAGTATATGTTAATATTTTCTAAAGTTTGTTTTTAGGAATTTATTTTTCCCAAGAGCAAGAGAGACAGCCAGAAAGCGAGAGCACCCCAAATATTGTCTCAATATTGTGGCCTATCCCTCCCCCCCCCCCCCCCCAGGCTTCAGCCAGCCTCTCATGGGCCTGTGTGAGCCCAGAATACTCAGGGAGGTCTCTGGACTTGAACTGGGAATCTTCCCACACGGGATTGCTTCACAGAGTGTCGCGTTTCTCTGCTGTACCACTGTCTGTCCCCCACTCATATTTTAGTGGGAAAAATGATACCTGCTAAATATGTGTAAGTCACTTGTTCCTGCCAACTGAAATACAAATAGAAAAGAACCCTGTGGATGACAGGACACTGTCACCTTGCTCACTCTCCTCCCAGGTTCAGTACCAGAGGGTAGATGCCCCATAGGTACCTAGATGTTCAAGTCTGGAGTTCTCCAGACAGGGAGTGCTCATAAAGAGCACGGGGTGAGAGAGCACTGCATTTCTGCAGCACATCCAGCGGCATACGTCTTACACTGCTGTTTGGTGCATTAACTGAGGGTACAAGACACTAAGATCAAATCTAGGAGGAGCCAAAACAGCCCAGTACAAAGAGGCAGGGACCTGGTGTTCTGGAAGGACAGATGGCTATCCTTTAGCAATCTTCTCTGGAGATTATTCCTGTCAAGTGAGTGTTTGGCAAGAGCTCAGCCCCCTATAGATATGTGGTCAATTAAGGGAGTGTCTCTCTGCACTTGGCAATGGATGCTGCCAGTGGACGTAGGAACATCTGGACAGCTATGAGATCCCAGACTTCCAAATACACCATAGCTTGCCTACAATACCGCCAGTCTCAGCCCATGTTACCAATGGCCCAACTGGTAAAAAAAAAGAAACGAAAGAAAACTTCAATGAATTGTTTTAATTTGGCAGTACACTTTTGTGCTGAACCATTTTTGGAAATGTAACCCTGGTTAGTTCAATGAATTACTCTATTCATTTCTGTTGTAAACCAATTAAGCATGGGAGAATAACTACTGGAAATGAAAACATGAGATAGTTGTGGTCCCTGCTCTCATAGAGCTTACATTCCAGTGGAAAGATAGAAATTAAACAAATCATCACAAAGTAAATATTCAATTACAGATTGTGAAGAAATGCTTTGAAGCAACAGGCCTTCCAGAGAAGGACAGTGACCTCATTTAAACTATGGAGAGGTGTGTCAAGGAAGATCCCTATGAGGAAGTGACTTCAGACTGAGATATAAAGGATTAGTCACAGCTCTTCAACTAAAGAGTGGAGGATTACAGGTATTCCAGGCAGGACTGCAGGTGATAAGTCCCCGGGCAAGCAGAGTACAAGGTATGACATGCAAAGAGCAGTCCTGACTGCTGGAAACCAGTGACAAGGACAGTGGTGGGGGCGGATTCTGAAAAGTCACAGCCAAATAAGTTAAATAAACTAAGACTTTCCAAGTCATGGTAAAGATTTCTGATTTTATCTACATTGAATGTTGTAAACAAAGAGGTGACATGATTTGATTCTTGTTTCTAAAATGTAAAGAGTATTGGAGGGGGGGGGGGGGAGTCTGGCAGGTGGCATGGTGGATAAAGGCGCTGGATTCCCACAGGGCCGACTGCAGTTCAAGTCCTGGACCTGACAGCTTGCTATCTCGCTTTCCCTTTCTCTCTCTTTCTGTGTCTGTCTAGTCAAATTAAAAAATAATAACAATAACAAATGGAATTAAATAAATAAATAATTCTTTTTAAAAAGAGTATTACAGGGGAGGTTTTTTTTTATTTTTTATTGCCATAGGGTTTGTGCACTTATCAGAGAGAGACACAGAGACAAAGAAAGTGAAAAATCACCCCCCATAGGGGATGACCATCTGTAATCCCTTCTCTTCGATTCTCCTCAGGATTTTGGGCATGCACAGACATGCCCCTGGCATGTTTTTCAAGACTCCAGGTCCAGGACTTGAACAGTGGATATGGCCACTTGATCCAGCACCTTAACCACCTTAACCACCATGTCATCTGCTGGCCCCAGAGGAATTTTTTTTTTTTTTTTTGAGAGATTTTCGCTATAGGGCATGTGCGCTCGCCAGACAGACAGAGAGAGACATAGAGACAGAAAGCGAGAAATCACCTCCCCGGGGGGATGGTCATACCGCAATCCCTTCTCCTCCATTCTCCTCTCGGGATCTTGGGCACGCACGCACACGCGCCCGGCGTGAGTTTTAAACCACCGGGTCCGTGATGCGAACCGTGGTCGACTACGTGGGGGTCCAACAACATAGCCATTATGCTAACTGCTGGTTCCCCAGAGGAATTTTTTTTAACAGCTTTATTGAGGGTAATAATTGATCCACAGTTTGCTGAGTTCTAATAAATTTGCACAATTGTGCAACCATCACTACCATCACTCAAAAAAAGTTCACTTGTGCCCACAACACTCTTAGGATTTAGTGACAGATTAAACATACAATGTGAGGGAAGTGTCAGAGATACTACTGGTTCATTAACATGAGAAGAGATTGGAAAGAGGCACCATTTTCTGGTAAATGATAGGCTGAAAATCACATTTGAGAGTGACAAGATCAAGAGTTTAATTTAATTTTAAAAAATGAAATGGGACAGCCTGATGCCTGGTGGTTAATGCAACTGAGTCACACACGGTCAACCGTACAGTTAGAATCCCAGGCCCAGTGGCTCAAGACACACTCTGGGTGTGTATGCCTATGTGCTTGAAACCCCAAAAAGAAGGAGAGATGGAGAAGGGAGGGTGACCATGCCCCATAGGGAGAACTTTCTCACTTTCCCTTTTTCTCTCTCTCCAGCGATCACACACACCCTCTGGCAAAGAAGAGAAAAAAGAGAAAGAGAAAGAAAGAGAAAAAGAAAGATGAAAGGAGAAAGAAAGATGGAGGAGTGAATATATAGTATATGTGTAAATAGTATATGTATAAATAATTTTGTAGGATAGAGTCTCGGAAGTACCATTGCTTGGGGACCATCAGATAGCATAATGGTTATGTCCCTGGACTCCAAAGTGGTCGACGGCTGTTCAAGTCCCAGACCCTGCGGCTTGAAACTCACCCCAGGCACGTGTGCATGCGTACCCAAAAGCCCAAGAGGACATTAGAGGAGAAGGGGTTGTGGAGCAGCCATCCCCTCAAGTGGATGATTTCTTGCTTTCTGTCTCTCTGACTCTCTGGAGAGTGCATGTGCCCTATAGCAAACATCTCTCTTTCAAAAAAAGAAGTATGGTTGCTTGGACAATAGATAAAATTTTGATATCACTGAACTGTCCTTTGTTTTATTTTTTAATTATTTATTTTTTAGTTTTTTGTAATAGGCCGTGTGCACTTGCTGGGAAGTCAATGTTTATGCTGCAATCCCTTCTCCTCCATTCCCCTCTCAGGATTTTGGGCATGCAAGCACATGCACCCAGCTTGTTTTCCAAGGCACTGGGTTGGGACTGAAACTGAGGAATTGGCCCTGTTGGATCCAGCACCTTAACCACATCATGTGCTGGTCCCCCAAATTGTCCTTCACAATGGCTATAACAATTTGTGCTCTTAATCTTTTTATGCCCCTTTCCTCAGAGATTCTTACCAAATCTAGATAGTATCAATATTTTTATTAGCCCTTTTATATAATTCTATCTTCTATACTACAATTTATAAATAAATACCAAAAACAAACAAACAAGCAAACAAAAAAAACCAGAAACTTGCGGGCCAGCAAGTAGCGTGTGATTAACCCACTGGATCCCACACGGCCAACTAAGTAGGTCTGGAGGTTTGAAAAACATGAAAGGCACACGCTCACATACGCCCAAAATACCAAGAGGAGAATGGAGGAGGAACTGCACCGTGGCTATCTTCTCTGGAGAGTGCTTTATCACTTTTCCTCTCTCACTGTCTCTCCCTGGGGAGGGCAAACACACTATATGAAACCATTAAAAAGGAAAAGAAAAGAAAAGAAAAGAAAAGAAAAGAAAAGAAAAGAGAAGAGAAGAGAAGAGAAGAGAAGAGAAGAGAAGAGAAGAAAAGAAAAGAAAACTTCTTTTAATTCACATTTCTCTGATTCCTGGTTGAGCAACTTTCTAAATAAATGGGCCATTAGTGTGTTCACAATTCCTGTTAGACTTTTTCTTTTATTATTATTAATAATTATTGGTGCTCTTCCTGCTTTGTGAATTTTAGCCTCTGTTTTATATGTTGCATACATTTTTCTCTCAGTTTCTTATCTTTTACTTTGTTTATGGTAACTCTCTTTTTTTTTTTTTTTTTTGGAGAGGTTTTTGCTATAGAGCACGTGCACTCGCCAGACAGACAAGAGAGAGACAGAGAAATAGAAAGCGAGAAATCACCCCCCCCCCCAGGGGGGATGACCACGCCGCAATCCCTTCTGCCGCAATCCCTTCTCCTCCATTCTACTCTCGGGATCTTGGGCACGCACGCACAAGCGCCCAGCGTGAGTTTAAGCCACCGGGTCCGGGACTCGAACAGTAGTCAACTACGTGGGAGTCCAGCAACATAGCCATTACGCTAACTGCCGGTCCCATGTTTATGGTAACTTTCATCATGAAAAGACTTTCAGTTTTACAAGAGCATGTCTGTTCACCTGTTTCTTTGTGGCTTCTGAGTTTGGTGTCTTGCATATATGCCTTCCTCTCCCCCAAATTACTAAAAAGATCTTTGTTTTATTTAGCACATCATAGTATGGTTTGTTTCTTGTGTGTTGCTCTTTAAATAATTTGGAATTTATGTTAGGCATTCTGTGAGATAAGCATGAACTTTTTTCCTTTCCCTAAATAATACTGATTTTCTGAATAGCATTTATCGACTCTTTCATCATCCTCCACTGATTTAGAATGCCTCCTATAGTACATTAACCTTCCATAAATACATGTACAGTTGTTACTAGATTCTCTGAAGTTGACCTAAGACATTCTTCTTTACAGGAGGAGAGTACAGTAATTAGACAATAGTTTCTGATGATTAAATCCTGATATCAGCATATTTCTGCTTGCCTTTTCAGCAGAGTTATACATCCAGCTCAGACAAATTTGACATAAAGCTATTATGTAATAGCTGTCTTTTTTTTTTTTTTCTTTTTTTCCTATTTGCCAGAGAGAGAGAGAGATGGGGGGGGGGGGGAAGGGTGAAAGTAACTATTCTTCACCTTCTCTCCCTCCCATCAGGATTTTGGGCACTCACACTCATGCACCCAGTGAGTTTTTCAAGCTGCCGCATGCAGGATTCGAACCGTGCAGTGAGAGATTCAGCTACTTTAACAACCATGCCATTGGCTGCCCAACAGCTGCTTTGAAAGAAGGGTGTAGACTACCTCACCTTACATTTTACTTCTAATTAAATTAAATATCTACTGACTTGGATTTTCATGATGCTATTTAAGTTCAGGTTCTACATTCGCTTCAGTAGCTCTGGAGGCTTTATGAAGCTAAACAGCTAAGTTCCAAATAGATTTCTGACCACAGAGGTAAATGCCAAGAAAAGATCAATAAAAGCTGCAAACAACTTTATGTTGTTTCTGAGAGCTTTCGTCACAGAGTGATAAATGAGTAAGACGATGGTCAATAATGGAACACGGTGCCTTAAATCTCTCCTTCTTGTCCATAAAGCATTTACCCTGTGGGACTCCAACTGGAATTTGTCCAGGAGGACACTTCCTGGCAAACATTTTGGATTGTATAACTAGTGAGTTTAAGAGCTATAATACATGAGAAATGGAAAATTGCCTTTAAAAATAAATGGAATACATCCCAAGCTCTCCTCAGATGCGACCATCCTAATTGGGTTAAAATACAAGTACCATAAATTAAAAACCATTATTTCATGAACCTCAAATATCCTAGAGGCGGGAAATTTCCACCACACATATTGTTTTGGTTCTTTTTTTTGGAGAGGTTTTTGCTATAGGGCGCATGCGCTTGCCAGACAGACAGAGAGAGACAGAGAGACAGAAAGCGAGAAATCACCCCCCAAAGGGGATGGTCACGCCGCAATCCCTTCTCTTCCATTCTCCTCTTGGGATCTTGGGCATGCACGCACACGCACCCGAGTTTAAGCCACCGGGTCCGGGACTCAAACCACGGTCGACTACGTGGGAGTCCAGCGACATAGCCATTACGCTAACTGCTGGTCCCCACACATATTGTTTATTGGGGCCATGCTAAATGAGAAAGTGTTATCCAACTGTCAGAAAAAGGCTTAGAATTGATTTTCTCATATTTTCCATTATTATATTCCAAATAAGTAAATAGGAGCTAGGATTTTACGTTTGGTCAGTTATCCTAATATTCTGGCTCACACCAGAACAGCTTACTAAATGCCTTCTTCTTGAAATCCGTGCTATCAAAATAGCTAGCATTTATCGTGCCATTACTTTGTGCATGTCGGTCAACAACCTGTGTATAGTACATTTGTTCTTGCTAACACTGACCAGCCTATTAAACACATAACGTTGTCCCCCTGTTAGCGATGACAAAACTGAGGCTTAACGAAGTCAAATGACTTAAAACTAGCATATAGAATGGCATCATTCAAATCGAGGTCCTGCTGATTCTGGAGTTCATGCTCTTGACCTCTCAACCATATCAGCCCAAAGTAGGGCAAAGATGGGCTAGATAAAGGGTGGTAGGTGACTAGGTTGTCACCCTTGGGTAGAAAGGAAACCTTTAGAAAAGAGGTTGGTAGGGCTGGTGCCATCGTGTAGTGGTTAGGAGCTGTGTATTGGAAGCCAGATCCCATAAAGCAGACTGTGATTCAAATCTTGGCCTTGGCAGCTTGAAAAACATGCCAGGGGCACATGTGCCTGTTGGCCCAAAATTTTGATGAAAGAGACATGGAAGAAAGGGATTGAAACATGACCACACCCACTGGGCAGTGCTCTCTCTCCCCTCCCCCTACCCTGTGAACATATGCCCCCTCTGGCAGTAATAATACATTTTAAAAAGAAAAAGGGTTGTATCTACATTTCTTTAGAGAGAAAACGAAAGGAAGTAATACTTATTTTTAATAAATCTAGGCATAAGAATCATTCCACAGATGTAGTATTGACTTTTTTTTTAAAGAGGTTTTTTGGGTTTTTTTTTGTTTGTTTTCTTTTTAGAGCTTTTTGCCTTAGGGCACATGCTCTCACTGGAGAGAGAAAGACATACAAGACATACACAGACAGTGTGAGGGCAAGTGGGAAATCACACCCCATGGGGGTTGGCCAGGCCGCAAGCCCTTCTCCTCCATTTT
The DNA here is from genome assembly GCA_026018925.1 of Tupaia tana. Classification (NCBI taxonomy): domain Eukaryota; kingdom Metazoa; phylum Chordata; class Mammalia; order Scandentia; family Tupaiidae; genus Tupaia; species Tupaia tana. The sequence continues at coordinate 124,452,097 of JAKSZU010000007.1, read as the reverse complement.
CCTCCTGGGATCTTGGGTATGCATGCACATGCACCTGTCATGAGTTTTAAGCCACCAGGTTTGGAACTCGAACCACGGTTGGCCAAGTGGGAGTCCAATGATGTAACCACTATACCATCTGCTAGTCTCTGTGGTATTTACTTGAAGCTATGTACATATTTTTCTTTCTCACTCTCTCTCTCTTTCTTTCGTTTTTTTTGTTGTTGTTGTTTTTTGTTTGTTTGTTTGTTTGTTTTTGCTACAAAAACAGATGTGCTTGCCAAAGAGAGAAAAAGAGAGAGAGAGAAATCATCCTCCAGGGGAGATGGCCATGCTGCAATCCCTTCTTCTCCATTCTCCTCCCAGAATTTTGGATTCATACCCCTGAACTGAGACTAGTTATCTGTGATTTCATTAACCCTTTGTTTTTCTAAACCATCCAAGTATTTATTTCAAAATATGAAATTATACCCATCACTTATCCTAACCGGAACTTTGTTTTCCCATCTGAAAAATCTGTTAGCCTGGGACCAGCACATGGCATAATGGTTAAGTTGCTGGACTCCCACATGGCTGATCGCAGTTTGAATCCCAGACCCAGTGACTTGAAACTCATGCCAGGCACAAGTACATGCAAAATCCTGTGAGGAGAATGGAGGATGAGGGATTGCAGCATGGCTATCCCCCCGGGGGGGTGATTTCTCACTTCCTGTCTCTCTGTCTCCTGTGAGCACACACACCCTATAGCAAAAATCTCTCTTAAAAAAAAATCTGTTTAATTGAATGATATCCGAATGAATCTTGCCTCAGATCTATGATTCTACAAATATAAGAGTGTGAAAAAACTGGCATGGGGCCAGCCCGTGGCCTGTTGGTTAAGGCGAGTGGATCCCACATGGCGAACCACATAGTTTGAGTCGCACACTGAGTAACTTGAAAAACACACTGGGTGCATGTGTATATGACCAATCCCCAAAGGAGGGAGAGATGGGAGAGAAGAGCTTGCCATGTGACCATGCCTCATAGGAGAGGCTTTCTCTTTTCGCCTCTCTCCACTGAGTGCACATACCTCTAGCAAATTTTTTAACAAAGAGGGGAGGGAGGGGGGAAGAAATAATTGGTCTAATAGCACTTTCTTTTTTCCTTTCTTTTCTTTCTTTCTTATTTATTTTTTTTTTAATGATAGCAGTTTCTGAGGGGGAAAAAAAGTCCAGGATAATTATCTTACTATAAACTGCAAAGCATGAACAGGTGGATGAAGTAAGAATAGCATCTAAATCAAAAGAGGTAACAAGTTAAGGGCACTTTGTACTTTACAGCCCACACTCAGAATATCATATTCTGTTCTAAGAAACATTCTAACAACAATGCTGATAAAGGAGACTGTGATTGGCAGGCTGTGACTGAGATGGTGGCAAGGCATCAGGATACCATGTGCCATAAACAATGGAGGGTGGGGGGGACCTAACAGAGAGGGATTGTTTGCTCCTGGTGAATTTGCTCCTCCCATGGCCACACAAGAAATTACCCAGGTACCTAAGCCAGACACTGAGGTTATAAGAGAGCTGCAAGGTTAATGTCACCATCCTCACCTTATTCACTTTAGTTGCTGTTGTAGGATGGCTTCTGTAATAATAACCAGGGTCCTTTTTTTTTAAGAATTATTTTATTTAAATTTATTCATAATTTGTTCATTCATTTTAATTTGACCAGAGAGAGATCAGAGTGAGAAGAGAGAGAGAAAGTGAGAAAAGTGAGAAAGCAAGCTGCTAGATCCGGGACTTGAACTGCAGTTGGCCATGTGGGAGTCCAGCGCCCTTAATCACCACACCACCTGCTGGCCCCATAATATCCAGGTTCTTGGTGTTTTAGACAAAGAATTGAATGAAACACACCAATAGCGAAAGGAAAAGACAGCTTATTAGTGAAAGTGAAAGAGTGGACCTGAACAGACAGAAAGCGTGGCTCAAAGGCTCCAGCAGTCACATTCTCAAGGTTTATCATTTTTTAATCGAGGTTGTGTTGGTTGATTGTTCTTATCTCAGTGGTTCTATCAGATGTGGTTGGGCTCACTGATTCATCACATTGGCTCTGTCAAATGTGGCTAAATCAGCCAGACATCCCCACTAAGCTCCTGCCTATATTACCTTGGACCTGTATTACCTCGCCTCTGATGGGGGTCTTCTGGTTGCATCATGACACGGCAGAAGGCAGGAGTGTGTGTGGTCTGTTTTGTGAGTGCATGTGTGTGTGCGTGTGTGAGTGTGAATGTGAATGTGAATGTGAATGTGTATGTGTTCTGCTTATTTCCTGTGCTTATGAAACAACCAAGAGTCAATCATAGGGGCCCCACCCTAATTGATTAATCATTCCTGAAGATCCTACTTACCAACAACATTATTGGATTGAATTTCACCCTCTTTATCACAGTATAATGCCTCAATGCTTGAAGTCTTGGAAGATATAGTCAAACTATAGTACTCTTCATTCTCATGTGAAAACCAATTCCCTTCCAACTCCATTAGGCAAAATTAGCACTCCAAAAATTGACCCTTAGGCAATTTGATCATTGTGTGACTATCATAGAAGTATTTATACAAACCTAGATGGCATACCCTACTGTATACCTAGGCTCTTTACAGTAATTATGATCTCATGGGACCACTGCCCGACATGTGGTCTGTCATTGACCGAATATTGTCATGGGCACGTTACTGTACAGTAATAGCAGGAGACTTAAATAACCAACTTCCAGCAATGGACAGATCATCAGGCAGGAAACAAGTAAGAGAACATTGGACTTGGAGCTACACTTTAAACCAAATTGACCTACAGACATACAAGAACATTCCATTCAACAGCCACACACACCTTTTTCTCAAATGCACACAGAACATTCTCCAGAATAAATCATATATCAAGCCACAAAACAAGCCTTAAAAAATGTAAGAAGATCAAAATTATATCACGTTTATTTTAAACCACTATAGGATGAAACTTGAAATCAATAACAGGGCTTTGGAAATTTCACAGGAAAAGGTAGAAATCACACAATGTGTTCCTAAACAAAAGGAAATGAAAGCAGAAATTAAAAAGTATCTTGAGACAGGAACCAGCAGATGGTGTAATGGTTACATTGCTGAACTCTCACATAGTCGACGGCAGCTCGAGTCCCAGACCCAGCGGCTTAAAACTCACACCAGGTGCATGTGCATGCATGCCCAAAATCCCTAGAGGAGAATGGAGGAGAAGGGATTGCTGCATGGCCATTCCTCTCAGGGGAGGATTTCTCACTTTCTGTCTCTCTGTCTCTGTCTCTCTGGCAAGCTCACGTGTCCTATAGCAAAACAAACAAACAAACAAAACCTTGAGACAAACAAAAATAGAAACACAACATACCAAAACTTATGAGTTACAACAAAAGCTGTTCTGGAAAGGAAAATTACAATACAAGCCTAGTAGGTGAAATTGTTTTTCCCTCAATACTTTGAGTATATTTTCCCATTCTTTCCTTGCTCGCATTGTTTCCGATGAGAGGGCTATTGTTAGCCTGATGGGATATCCTTTGTAGGTAACTTGATGTTTCTCTCTTGCGAATCTTAGTATCCTGTCTTTGTCTGTGGTTTTATTCAACCTGGCTATAATGTATCTTGGAGCAGATCTTCTTGGGTTGATTCTATTTGGAGTCCTTTGTATTTTTTGGGTCTGGATCTTTGAATGCATTTCTAGGTTTGGGAAGTTTTCTTCCAGGATTTCATGGGATAGATTATCACTACTCTTATTAGTCTCTTCACCCCCTGAGATACTGATTAACCAGATATTTAGACATTTAATGGTATCTAGTATTTCTCATATATTATTCTTATTTTATGGGCTATTTTCTGCCTTCATGGTGTATTACACTAGTCCAGCAAGCCTGTCTTCTACATCTGAGATTTGATTTTCTGTGTGATCTAGTCTGCTTTTAATACTTTCAAGGGAGGTTTTGACCTCCTGTATTATAGCCTTCATCTCTAACAGTTTGATTTGACTTTTTTTTTATGGTTATGTATTTCTTCTTTCAGATCTCACAAGAACTTCCTCACCTCCTGTAACTCATTAGTTTATTTTTCTCCTGCTTCTTTTGGAGTTCATTGTCTCTCTTCTCTTCCATCTCTGCTAGCTTTGTCACTATGAATATTCTAAATTCTTTTATTTTTTTTTGAGAGATTTTCGCTATAGGGCACGTGCGCTCGCTAGACAGACAGAGAGACATAGAGACAGAAAGTGAGAAATCACCCCCCAGGGGGGATGGTCACGCTGTAATCCCTTCTCTTCCATTCTCCTCTCGGGATCTTGGGCACGCACGCACACGCGCCCGGCGTGAGTTTTAAGCCACCGGGTCCAGTACGTGAACCGCAGTCAACTACGTGGGAGTCCAGCGACATAGCCATTACGCTAACTGCTGGTTCCCAATATTCTAAATTCTTTATCAGACATTTCCGTGAGTTCCATTGTATTGTCTGTGGATGAAGAGGAGTTATTCTTTTCCTTGGAGGAGAGGTATTTTCTTGGTTTCTCATATTTCTTTTGCCTCTGTGTTGATTTCTAGTAATCTGATGGGTTATTTGTTTCTTCCTAGTTTCTAGAAGTTCAATTTGAGCATTCAGAGGCGTGCAGTAGGACGTGATCCTCAAACTCTTTGCCATTCCATTGTTCTCCCTTGGTGTAGCAGATTTGGTGGGAATTGAGGAATATTGACCCTTAGAGTATTCGGATGTTTGGCTCCAGTTCACTTAGATCTGTCTAGACACTCAGTGTGTGGAAGCTGAGCAGCAAAGTGATGAGGTAAAAGAAAAAGAATAAGAAAACAGAGAAAAGGGACCAGCAGTTGGAGTAATGGCTATGTCACCGGACTCCCACGTAGTCGGCTGTGGTTCAAATCCCAGAACTGGTGGCTTAAACGCACGCCGGGTGCATGTGCGAGCGTGCCCAAGATCCTGAGAGGAGAATGGAGGAGAAGGGATTGTGGCGTGGCCATCCCCTTGGGGGGTGATTTATCGCTTTCTATCTCTCTGTCTCTCTCTGTCTTTTTGGCGATCGCACGCGCCCTACAGCAAAAACCTTTTTTAAAAAAAAGAAAGAAAACAGATAAAAAAGATAAAACAACAAAAATGGATTTATTTTTTAAAAACAATGAAAGCACTAGTTCTCAGCTCCCATGGAGAACTCAGTCTTCTAAAGGTCTTTCTTTTTTGCTTCTCCTAAATGGGAGGGGAAAGGGTAATTATTAGCAAGATAAAGGAGGATCTGAGAGCCAATAAAATACTTTACCTTAAAAAATATTTTAAAAAGAAGTATCTTTAAAATGAAAAGACAAAGAGAAACAGAAATAGAGACAGAGAGAAGGATACAGGGGGCTCTACTACAGTGAATTCTCAGTAGAAAATCTTCATTTCTTTTTATTCCCTGAAATCACTAGTTCTCAGCTTCCATGGAGGACTGAGTCTTCTCTAAATAAATAAATCTTTTTTTTTCTTTTCTTTTTTTTTTTTTTTTTTGAGAGAGATTTTCGCTATAGGGCGCGTGCGCTCGCCAGACAGACAGAGAGAGACATAGAGACAGAAAGCGAGAAATCACCCCCCAGAGGGGATGGTCACGCCGCAATCCCTTCTCCTCCATTCTCCTCTCAGGATCTTGGGCACGCACGCACACACGCCCGGCGTGAGTTTTAAGCCACCGGGTCCGGGACACAAACCACGGTCGACTACGTGGGAGTCCAGCAACATAGCCATTACGCTAACTGCTGGTTCCCAATAAGTAAATCTTTTTAAAAATAATTAACAGTTAAAAAGAAACAAAGAAACCACTACTAACAATTGAAAAAAAAATGACTATCATCTTAGCTAGATGACTGATCCAGCTTTAAAGATGCCTAATGAGATTAAAATTGTCGAGTGGCATTAGTCCAGCCAGTTCACATCACTGCAAGGAAGACTGAGTGGGAGGACCAGCAGATGGCATAATAGTTACATCGTTGGACTCCCACTTGGCTGACCGCAGTTCAAGTCCTACACCCCAGTGGCTTGAAACTCAAGCCGATGCATGAGCATGTATTCCCAAAATCTCAAGAGGAGACTGGAGGAGAAGGGATTGTGGCATGACTATCCCCTCTAAGGGGTGATTTCTCACTTTCTGTCTCTCTGTCTCTCTCTCTCTCTGTTTCTCCAGCAAGTGCATGTGCCCTATAGCAAATATCTCTCCTAAAAAAAAAAAAAAAAAAAAACTGAGTGGGCCTTGCTGTGACCTGTTGCCATCCATATCAGTTCCAAAGTGGTCACGCTAACAAACCTTCCTGTGTGCTTGGTGGGAGAGAATCCGAGGTGAGACAGCTCTGACAATGTGGTGCTGGGTTTTGTATAGCATTTCATGATTTATTTCTCCTTGGAATTAAGGTTGAAGTTTTGGCAACAAGTATCCTTTTGAATGCCTATTGGCATTTCAGTTCCTTTCATTTCTGACTTTCTGGCTATAGAGGGAACTTTCTGAGTTATCTGAGTGACTCAGCTCAGGTGAGTAGGAGTAAGAGAGAAACAGGAAGTAATTACGGTAATCAGGCCACAGACACACCCTAAAATGATAAAAATACATTTGGTAACAAATCAGTGTCTTTGTAGAGCACCAATTTCTCCTAAAACTGCTACATAACTTTCAGGTTCATCCAGTAGTTTAACATGATGTTTTACCTCAGCCTGGCCAGTTCTTATCATGAGACTAAAGAATTTCTGGATGATCTATTTTGTGTTGTTTTCCATAAAAGGCAGGCAAATGAGAAATACTGAAATAACGGCACGCTGCTGGTTAAAGCAAGCGTAGCCCTAGACAGAATTAAGCTCACCTTAAGGTAAGGACACTGAGGCTGCGTAGGTGCTCTAAATCGCAGCAGAGCATTCTCTGTGTGTCTTAGAGGTCACACGCTTTAGCTGCGGACCTTGGATAAGGGATTTCAACTTTCTGTGTTTCGATTTCTTTATCTGTCCATGGGGCATCAATGGTATATACTAAGGATTAAACTGTTCGGAACAGGGAACAGGGAGTCGAAAGTACACGTGTGTCCTACCTATTGTTGGTGTGTCAATCCTGAGGAGTCTTAGAAAAAATAAATATTTCAAACAAACAAACAAACAAAAAGAAAAAGCCTTCTCCCAGCAGGCTGTGGTAAGGGTCACCCCCCTCCTCTGTCTCTTTTGAAGCACCACAGACTTCCAGGGCCCAAGGGCCCTTTTTAAAACTGCTGATGTTACCTAGCAACACCGCAGTACCAGCAGAAGGGCTTATCTAAGCTCTGAGCCCTCTGTGACGGCCCTAAAGAACCGGAAAGAGGCGCAGTTTTAAATCTGGCTGGGATTCCAGGGGGGTCGTGTAAGCTGCTGCAGTGACCAGAGAGAGAAGCATTCCAGGAAATTTGGGGACTTTCACAAAGAGGACAATGATGGGGGATGGGGAACTTTCTTCCTTCCCTGTTCCCATTATCCCTGAATTAGAAAAAATGGGAGTGATGGTGGTCGTAAGAAAACCCCAGCTGCTTTTCCCTAGCTTGCCAGAGCGGTCACTTATTTTTATTTATTTATTTATTTATTTTGGAGAGGTTTTTTTGCTATAGGGCACCTGTGCTTGCCAGTAAGGCAGAAAGAGACAAAGAGACAGACAGTGAGAAATCGCCCCCCAGGGGGGATGGCCACGCTGCAATCCCTTCTCCTCCATTCTCCTCTTGGGATCTTGGGCACGCACGCACACGTGCATGGCGTGAGTTTAAGCTACCAGGTCCGGGACTCGAATCACAGTCTACTACATGGGAGTCCAGCGACATAGCCATTATGCTAACTGCTGGTCCCCAGAACAGTCATTTTTAGATGCAAAATTTTAAACTCCCTTGCTTAAAACCCTCCAATGCCTTTCCATTTCACTCAATGGAATTTTCGCATGAATTCCTTTCCAAAACCTCACATTTTTCTCCTCCTTGCTCATTTCATCCCCAAGGAAACTGATCCCCTCAGGACAAGGCTGTCTGAGAAGAGTCAGTCCCAGCTTCTCCCTTTTCCCACTCCAAGAAGCCAATGATAATGAAGGCTATCTTGGAACCAGGCCCTAAGTCACCCCTTCCATAAACTCAAGTGTGACCCCAGGGACATGTCATGAATAACCAAATGCACTCTTATCACTTAGGAAATCCCAAAGGGTTTTTAGGAACTCTATACCAAACCCAAATACTATAACAAAAGATGCTCCACCCTGAGCACGGCTGTATCACTGTATCTCTGAAGTCCAAGTGCCTCACGCGTGTCAAAGCTTGCTGGGGCAGGACGCATACAGGTAGGATTTCTGACTGCACCAGCACTAAGGAAACAACAGAGACCAGATGGTAGGAGTAGTCTTCACAGACCCGTAGATAAGAGCTAGAATCTTAACCACTTTCAAGCTATGTATAAACCTCTTCCAATCTCCGTTTCTCGGTTGTAATGATGATAGGAACATCTACTTTGAGGTTCTTGTGATAATTAAATGTAGAAAATACAAGGCTCAGCATCAGCAGGTGGCATGGTGATTACGGCTTTGGACACGCCCACATGACCGATAAGAGTTCAAGTCCCGGACCTGGTGGCTTGCTTTCTCACCTTCTCTCTCTCTCTCTCTCTCTCTCTCTCTCTCTCTCTCTCTGTCTCTTTCTGGTCAAATTAAAAAAAAAAAAGAAAAGAAAAAGAATACATAAAATTAGAATAAATAATTCTTTTAAAAAATACAAGACTCAACAAATTCTGGCTATTATTAGTATTAAAATCATAATTTTAGAAGCTAGACGCATAACCTTCTCTTTCCTCTCACATACAAAAGAAAGGAGCACAAATACTATATTATTTTACCAGCTAGGATACAATTCAAGTTGGAAACAAATATAACAATAGCCACAGTCTCCTTTTGTTCTTCTAACTTCCAACTGGGTAACAGTGTATTTATCCCTAGGGCTGCCTATGGATTCTGTCAGAAAGACAGGATTTCGACTGTTTCAACCACTTTCACTCCCCTCATCCCCTCCCTACACCCCTATACTCTTCTTCCCACACTTTGAGAACTTCCAACCTAGCTCAAGTTCTTTGTTGTCTCTTGTGGGGGAGGGGAATCTTTAAGGAATCATACACTTGGGTGTCCTCCTAAGCTTGTTCTGCAGCTTCTCAGTCACTGCAAATGGCCTTGAACTCCTGACTCGCCTGCACACCGGCCCCATCACTGGCCCCAACCCCACCATACTGCATCACGATGGCCTGGCGTGTGTGAGCAGCCTACCTAGGCAGAGATGCTTCCTTTCTGCCATCTGCCACCAGTTTGTTTCTGTTGCTGCTGGTGCCTGGCACTGTGCTTACCTCACTCCCATTTTTTTTTTTTTTTTTTTTTTTTTGAGAGGTTTTCGCTATAGGGCGCATGCGCTCTCCAGACAGACAGAGAGACAGAAAGCGAGAAATCACCTCCCAGGGGGCATTACCACGCCGCAATCCCTTCTCCTCCATTCTCCTCTCGGGATCTTGGGCACACACGCACACGCGCCCGGCGTGAGTTTTAAGCCACCGGGTCCAGGACATGAACCGCAGTCGACTACTGCTGGTCCCCCTCACTCCCATTTTTTCTGGCAGAGACTGAGCTGCTTCTCAGAGTTCTCGGGAGTCCCAGCCTGGGCCAGCTCCAGGTAATAAGTTATATATATGTGTGTGTGTGTGTGTGTGTGTGTGTGTGTGTGTATTAAGTTGTCAAGAAAGTCAGGACATATTTTTCCGTTTTTCTATGCAAAAATGTTCATGACTTTTTCAATGACCCAGTATATTTTTGATCTTCATCTCAAGTTCCTGACACAGAGCTCCTAAATCCTTTGTAATTTCCTGAGCAATAAGGATGATAAAACAACCTATTTTCTTTTTTTAATTTGCCAAAGGGCATGTGCCCTCACTGGAGAAACAGAATTAGAGAGAGAGAGAGAGAGAGAGAGAGAATGAGAAAGCACCACCATCCCATGGGGAATAGTCATGCTGCAATTCCTTCTCCATTATCCCCTCCTTTGGAGATTTTGGTACACATGAACACACATCCAAAGTGTTTCTCAAGCTGCTGGCTCTGGGACTTGAACTGTGCAGTCAGCCATGCTCTGATACGGTCCCGATATCTTATCCACTCCTAGTTTTGTTACCAAACTCAAATCAGGTTTCGCTTGCCCAAGCACTATAAAACCAAGCTATAGGCACATGGTATGATGAAGGAAAGTACAGCTTTATTGCAAAGCGCAAAGCAAGGAGAGTGGGCAGCTCATGCTGAAAAGACCCGGTCTCGCCGAGATGTTCCCCACATGTGTTTTTAAGGGCAAAATTAGGGGCAGAGGTCCTAGGTGCATGATCAGTTCAGTGATTAGTTCAAGATGGCGTGATCATCTCGTGGGCATTCTTTTTTTCTTTTTTTCTTTTTTTCTTTTTTGAGAGGTTTTTGCTATAGGGCGCGTGCGCTCGCCAGACAGACAGAGAGATAGAAAGTGAGAAATCACCCCCGAGGGGGGATGGCCACGCCGCAATCCCTTCTCCTCCATTCTCCTCTCAGGATCTTGGGCACACACTCACACGCACCTGGTGTGAGTTTAAGCCACCAGGTCCAGGACTCGAACTGTGGTTGACTACGTGGGAGTCCAGCGACATAGCCATTACGCTAACTGCTGGTCCCTTGTGGGCATTCTTGATTGGTGAAGCCTTAGATAATCAAATTTCTCTTCAGGTTTCTGGAACCATTCAGCCTGGAGTCTTTGAGCTCACAACCAGCAGTTTCCAGCCTATAAAACATCTTACATATTGAAATGAAAACCTTATCTTTCTTTTAAGTAAGAGTTTTAGAGGTCAAATGGCCCTCATTTATGGTCCATGTTGGTTATTATCATAACCAAAGTCCGAAGACTTACTCTTTACTCTGGGCTATTACAATGTAAATGGACTTTCTATTTCAGCAACCCTAGAAAATACATTAGGGCGTCCTTGCTCGGTTTCAGTTTCAGCAATCTCTGCTCAAAACCCCAGAACTGGCTTGTGCACCAGCCCCACAGGGTGCACTGTTGATCACGGCTCAGAGCAGAGCGTCTTTTCTTAGAGTATTTGGGTTTGGTACAGACTTTCTAAATGCCTTTGGAATTTCCTAAACACTAGGAGTGCATTTGGTTATTCATGACACACCCCTGGGGTCACACCTGAATTTATGGGAACGGGTGACTTAGGGCCTGGTCAAGATAGTCTCAGAATGGGGCCAGTCACCAGCAAGACTGAGTGATCAGAGGATTTAGAAGTTTGGAACTTATGGCTCCATCAACCAACTTACAGGACAAGAGGGGAGGGGCACTGGAGATCAAGCTTTATACAAAAACTCTAGGTCAGAGAGACTGATGAGCTTCTGGGTTGCTGAACACTTGGTGACACATCCAGAGAGGGCCTGGAAGCCCCGAGCCTCATCACCAGGCCTTGTCCTACTCATCTCTTCACCTGACTGCCCACTGGTATCTTTCTTTTTTATAAAACAGAGGTCTCACATATTTATGACTGAACCATCCTACCAATGCAGAACAAACACAGAAACAAAGTGAAACATGTTTTCCAATAAAACATCCCACTGTCCAGGTAGTGGTGACTATTTTCAGCTCGATGTGGTAAGACCATAGTGACCTTGGTACAGCACAAATACGTGTGCCATCTCCTGTCTGGTTCCTTACAAAGCCAGCGTGATTCTTCTCCAGGGTCCCCTCTTGGAGTTGTACCTGATTTTACTATCAGATTTCATTTGAATCCATTGGAGAATGGGACAATTTTGCCTTTGTTTCTTAGTTAGAAACCGCTTGATTCTGAAAGTCACAGCGAAGAACCGAGTGGCCCAGATGCACCACTAAGGCGGAGAAAGGAAGGCCCACCTGTATCTTTTATAACGCTTTATAGTAAATCAGTAAAACATTGCCAAATGCTATGAGCTGCTCTAGCCAATTTCTCAAACCCCAAGGAGGGTGTGGTGCAAAAGCTGATTTATATAGCACAGGCCACAACCTGGGACTTCAGATTAGCACCTGACATGGAAGCAGTCTTGTAGGACTGAGTCCTTAACCTATAGGATCTGACACTACCTCCCAACTGGTGCTTGCTGGAGAATTGCTCGGTTTGTGGGGAAAATGTTAGGCCGGAGGCCTGGGCAGCTTTAGATGTAAGGGTTGGACACCACACCAGTCAGCTGATGCAACCCGGATCTAGTCTGTCATCAGACCTGCGCTGCACTCGGATCTAACCTGGATGTAGCACGTGTTTTACTCTGCACATGTCACCAGGCATTACGTGGCACCCTAGTCTGCTCTCCCACTAAACCTTTACCATACATGGACTGTTTCTACCTCTAAGACACTCCCCCTCCCTATACCCTTAGACAAATCGCTAAACCCCAACCAAGTGGGGGACTTCTCTGGCCCCCTCTCTCTTTGTCCGACCAGCGAACCTCCCTGGGAGTGCTCCCAATAAAGGCTCTACATTTCTATTTTCTCACGTGGTCAGCCCATTCCTTACAGAAAATCCCCACATACCCGTCTGGTTGCAGATGTGTTCCGTGTTGAATATAAGAGTAGAGAGAGAAAACTGTTTGCTTTTTTCTTTATACTCAAGTAATCTATTTCCACCCCTCTTCCTGAGATTCTAGAAAACCCACATGAAATCACATTATCCCCTCCTGTGTCCCTGAGATGAACAACATTCTCCCTCCTGTAGCTGACCTTCCAGTCTCTATGGGCAGATGGTTCCCGAAGAGCGTCAGCAGCGCTCCTTTGGGGCTCTTGCTAAAACCGCAGTCAGCTCAACCCTTTATTAATTCATTTCCTTAACTCAGACAGAGCACCCTACAGTTAGCCCCTTTCTTCCAGAGATTTAATCACCCTTGTGATTTTATAAATTTAGTAAGTTTGCCGACAACCGGAGAGGGATTACATGGCATGCAACTCGCAACTCGTATTGCCCCCAGCTGAGACCTCTGCTCTCCGCCTCCGGGGCACACCTCACTCTGAAAAATCTGCATCCCTCCCGGGGAAGCCTTACCCCTGGGGGTGCCCCACCACCCACCCCGAAGGACTCAGCTTCCCTTCCTAATTGCTGCTGTCCTCAGGAGGGAGATGAGGGCTCCCAGACGGACCTGCCCTCCAGTCTGATGAGTAAAGGTTCTCAGATCTACACAAACTAATAACTCCTCAGCCCCTCTCTTTCCCGTTGGAGACCGCCTTTGGGACATAGCGTAAATTCTGCCTTCCTTCTTCTCTTACTCCAGAAAGAGTTATCTGGGTCTCCCAGATCCATTATATTATTGGGTCGTTGAGAAAATCATGATGGATTTTTGCATAGAAAAGCAGAAAAAGATGTCATGACTTTCTTTTTTTTTTTTATTTTAATAATTAATTATTTATTTATTATTTTTTCACATGAGTTTTGCCAGAGAAGGAGGGGGCGGGGGTGAGAAAGCAAGCTGTCAGGTCCAGGACTCAAACTACAGCCAGCCATGTGGGAATTCCAGCTCCTTAACCACCACACAACCTCCTGGTCCTAGGTCATGACTTTTCTGTGTCGACGGAAAAAATAACCAACTGTAAAATTAATAATTAATAATTAATGTAGTCTATTTCCAAGCCAACTGTGAGTGACCTAGGCCGGAGAAGAGGCATACATGCCTTTTCTCGGGGTGATCATGTACAGAGGTTCCTTTTATTTGTTTGAGATTGACAGACAACATTTAGTGAAAAGATTTTCCATTGGTCTGGCCCAAAAACGCGGGACATGTAGAAGCAGGAGGGGGGGGGGGGGCTTGTAGGTTATAGGTGGGTTCCACAATACTTAGGTGGTGATTGGAAGGGAAGATCCGCATCTTAGTTAAAGAAAGGCTTAATCTACATCTCAAGGAAAAGGGAAGTTCTGTGTCTTGGGAAGAGATAAGCAAAAGAACATACTGTAATCGGTTGAAATATACATCTAAAAGATACTATACCAGGAACAGGAGGTAGGAAGAATCCTGTTAATAGAAAATAAATGGTCTGCTAATGTTTGTGGGTATGACTTCCCCAGTCCCCTTTTGAAAAGATTTTGGAAAAAATAGGGAAAGTAGTCAGACTTCTGTCCACATCTGACTACTCAATATTTCTTTCTTACCTCTTTGCTAGCGACTTCACTTTCAATTTCTTTTTGTTCTTTTCCTTTACCCAAGATAAGTCTTTCAGCATACTCCAACAAAGGAGTCGGTGTGGAGGTCCCCTAAAATCAGGATAAAAAAGCTAAAATTTTTCTTCCCTGATTTTGTTAGCTGGTAATTGATCTGACCACATAAAGGTAATCTTGGTTGAATTTACATTTAGCAAATAGCAAACACACACACACACACACACAGCCCTACACCAAGCACTTCGAATGCTACAAATGCAAATGTGACTGGGACTGTGGCCTCATAGAACTGTTAGTTAGTCTGACAGGGAAAGGAGACACAGAAAACTGGGATACACATGGGAACCAGCAGTTAGCGTAATGGCTATGTCGCTGGACTCCCACATAGTCGACCGCGGTTCGCGTCTCGGACCCGGTGGCTTACAACTCACGCCGGGCGCGTGTGCGTGCGTGCCCAAGATCCCGAGAGGAGAATGGGGGAGAAGGGATTGCGGCGTGACCATCCCCCCTGGGGGGTGATTTCTCGCTTTCTGTCTCTATGTCTCTCTCTGTCTGTCTGGCGAGCGCACGCGCCCTATAGCGAAAAAACCTCTCCAAAAAAAAAAAAAAAAAGAAAACTGGGATACACAGAAATTCATGGCAAGCGGTATAAGAGGGGACTGTGGGCACAGGGAAAGGCAATCTGGAGAGGCCAACAGGAGGTGCTGGAGGAGGCCTTTCAAATGAAAAGATCATTTTATCTGGGAACGTACCTGGAAAAGACAATGCGAGTAAGACCTGAGGGTTACAGGTGAGAGGCTCAACATCAGCATGGCAACATTCAGGCCTAAATATTTCTCCTGGATGGCTGAGGCAGGGAGTAGGACTGCAGCGTGTGGGATCAAAGCATGAAGATCCTGTTGGTGGTACCTAAAGACCGATACATAAAGAGAACAGGAGGCTGTTAGGGCGCCGGCCGCCTGGCTCAGCGCGCTTTCTGTCCAGAGGATATGCGACCCCCAATCAACCACAAGAGTCGGTTCTTGATGCAAAATGCAAGAGGTTTTATTTTTCCAGCCGGCTGGGGTCCAAGCAAACACCTGACGCAGCAGGCCTGAGCGAGGACCCCGTTTTTAGGGTTATAGGTCTTTTTATAAGCAGGAGAAGGTATGCGGAAGTTTAACGGGTAGTTCATTTCTAGGGGGAAGAGTGTCAGTCTTGTGACACACGTGCATGGGTTGTCTTTCTAGTTCCATGTCCACATTCCATTTGCTCTGTTCCTGGAGGTTTGCATAATTAAGTCTGTCAGGGCAGTTTATCACAGGGGCAGTTTATCACAAGGGCGTCCGGCAAAAGCAAAGGTTAAATTTTATCTCTACAGAGCAGAAAGACATAATTTAAAGTTATTCTTACAAGGCCAGCAGATGACATAGCAGTTACATTGCTGGACTGCCACATGGCCAACCACAATGCAAGTCCCAGACTCGGTGCCTTGAAAATCACACCAGGTGCATGTGCTTACATGTCCATGATCCCAGGAGGAAAATGGAGGAGAAGGGATTGCAGCATGGCCATCCCCCCTGGGGGGTGATTTCTCACTTTCCCCTCTCACTGTCTCTGATTCTCTCTCTCTCTCTCTCTCTCTCTCTCTCTCTCTCTCTCTCTCTCTCTCTCTCTCTCTTTCTCTCTCTCTAGCAAGTACATGCACCATAAGGCAAAAACTTGAAAAAAAAAAAAAAAAAAAACTCCATATGTAGTGAGAATACCATTAAGTAGCTGTGACAACTATGAAGATGGGTACAGGTGGGAATTCCCACTTCTATAGTGGAGCGGGGCAGGGTGGATTTCCACTCCAAGTCTCAGGAAGACACAAATAGAAGGGAGAGTGACTGTCCCCACCACCACGCCCCACCCTAACACTCCTCTCCTTATCACAGAAGAAGAAACTGATGGGAGTGTCTGGGAAAGGAAAGAAGCCTGGTTTGCTCACAGGGCTACTGGGGCCTATCCAGCCTCTCTGTGCAAAGTTGAAAGAGGCACGTCCTCAGGGAAGTGCAACCCTGTGGGATGAAGCCTGGTGATGAGAGGCACCTGTGGGAACTAGACTACGACTTGCCTTCTCCAAATGGGCAGAGCCCAACACAGAGTCCTCAGGGTCATTCCTGAGCCCTCCTGTTCAGCTCCTGCTGGCCTCACTCTCTTTGGCATCTAAGTCTTTAGTCTGCTAAATCCCTAGTCTCATAAGTAGCTCCTCAATCTTTTCTAGGCAATCTCTTTGAGAAACTTTTGAACAGTCACGGGTGATCTGTCTCCAATGAGGCCCTGTGCTTGCCCAAGATGCCAGGGAAATATTCCCCAGTCTCTCTACCTGCTGATCAGCATCACAATGATAAGCGTCACGGAGTATGTTGTTCTAAATATGTGTGCTTGAATCTGCTCTGTGACCTAGTGGTTAAGGGAGTAGGATCCCATTTGGCCAACCATGTGGTTTGAATCTAGCCCCAGTAAGCTTGAAAAAACTCCATGGTGTGTGCATGTGTGCCCCAAATCCCAACAGGGAGGAGAAGGGATTATGGCATGACCCTATCCCATTGGTCTCCCTCTCTCTGTTTCTGTGGTGAGCATGCATGTCCTCAGGCAAAACTGAAAATTAAATGAAGAGATAATAATAATAACAATACAGGTGCTTGAACTTCCATTCTTCCTATCTGCTAAGATCAGAAGTGCCATATTCAATGCAGACAACATTCATGCTGCTATTTTTTGGTCTCAAAAGTAACACACAGACACACATGCACACACACACACACACACACACACACACAAATGCAATGATTAGAATGTACCAAGTTTGAGCTACATTTAAAGTGCTGGAAGAATTTTAGATGAAGTAGGAAGATCAGAGAAGTCCTCCCAGGACTATGAAAAACAAGTAACATTTATAGGTAGATAAGGAGGGAAGGGAATTCTCAGTGAAAGAACAGCATGGGAAAAACAAAACAAAACAAAACAAAACAAAACAAAAACTTCTGTGACTGGAGAACAGATAATAGTGAGTGTTGGCACAGATGAACCTCAAAGACATCCAAATCTGAATATGTCACTCTAAGCCATTTTTTTGCTGAGGCAATTTGACTCATGCCTTTATATTTTTTTCCAATGATAGAGAGCATACACATGAAAGAGAGATCTTGACAGTGTCTTGTTATGTCATAATCTCCTTTCCTCAGCCCCCCAGCTCCTTGGGAGCCTCAAGATTCTGAGCACACAGGTACACAAGAGCCCAGTGTTTTCAGGCCAACCCAGAGATTCAAACCAGCAGTCAGCAATATGGCTTCCAGCCTTGCAGGACACACGTGTTACTGCTGTACCAGTGCAACTGGTCTCCATCCTTTAATGAACATAGTAGAGGACTTTACACATAGCAGCAGATTATTACAGGCTGGAAATGAGTGGAACTACATTTTCTCACCCTTGGTTGAGTCAGGTGGCCTAATGAACTGTGAGGAGTCCCAGCAGATAGAGGAGGTAGCAAGTCAAGTCAGAAATTTACATATGAGTTATTGTTTATTGCTTGATGAGCTCATCAGATGAGTCAGAAAATGTTTTCCCAATGATCTTACTATACAGAGTCAGATGGCAAATAAAAAATTACTTGTCTTCAACAACTATTTTAAAGATACACACACACACATACACACAATATAGGCATATACATTCACTTCAGAAAATTTGGAAACATACTCCAAATTTATAATAAAGATTATTTAAATCCTTTAATCTCATCAACTAATGATATAAAAGTTTAGCAATAACATTTTCTCATGTCATTAAAAATCATTTAAAAGTACAATTTCGAAGATGTAATTTTCTATTAATGTATATATCGATCAGTTTTTTTATTTAACCATAAATAAGTAAAAAAAAAAAAAAACATGTCTCTATTGTTGGACATGTCAAGAATTTCCAAATATTTACTATATTTTAGCAAATATATTTCTGACAATATATATACCTTAGATATATCTCTGACAATTTTTATACTCAAGAATCCCAAAAATAGTCTTATAGATCCTATTATAGACATAAAGAAAGCCAGAAAAGGTTGGTATACCATGTTCATGTAAAACAGCTCAACAGTAGAAATCTTCAGATTCTTTAAAAATTAACATCTACCTTATATATAATACATGTTAAATCGAAATTCTAACAGTATTTTGAGGGAAACATGACACGCCAATTCTGAAAGTTTACAAAGACTAGCTAAGATACAAATAGCTTAGATCATTTTTTAAAAATTCTGTTAGAGGGTTTATGTATACTCACCAAAGAGAGATAGAGAGACAGAAGGGGATGGTCATACCTCAATCTCTTCTCCATCTCTCCATCCTGACAGGCTTTAGGGCATGTACACACATGAGCCTGGTCTCAGACCTCCAGGTCTGAGACTCAAACCATGGGGTTGGCCATGGGGGATCCACCAGGTCATGGAGCCAGTCCAGCTAAGATAATTTTGAAGAAGAGCAAGATAGAGGACTTTTCCTACCAGATATTATAATAAATTACAAAGCCACAAAAATGAAAATAACTTAATACTGGCATAGGATCAGACAAATCAATGGTCAAAGTATGAAGCCTCTAAACAGACCCACAGATACACAGAAAGTTTAAATATGGTGGAGGTGGCATCTCTAGTTAATGAAGAAATAATTTTTTTTGGTAATTTGTTTTGTTTTGTTGTTTTGTTTTTGTTATAGGATGTGTACACTTGCCAGAGAGACAGAGAGAAAGGGAAAGTAAGAAAGCATACTTGAGCAGAGATGGCCACACTGCAATCCCTTCTTCTCCATTCTCTTCTTGGGATTTTGGGCACGCACACACATACAAATCCAGTGTCTTTTTTAAGCTGCTGGATCTGAGACTTGGACTGCACAATCAACCATGTGGGATCCGATGTCTTGATCACCATGCCATCTGCTGGTCCAGGACAGATTATTAGTAAATAATCTTGGAAGACCTGGAATTTGGAGAAAAACCAAGTTGGATTCCTACCTTATACCATGTACAAATGTTGACTGTAACAGAGCAGATGTTTTCATCAGAAATGGAAACCCATGCAGATAAGGACAATGAGAAGAATATCTTTGTGGTTGAAATGGAGACAGAATTAGTAAGGAAGGGCTAAAAACCATATATTGGGAAAGATATTTATGGATTTAAATACATGAAAATAGAATTCGTTTTCAAAGAAGGACATGATTGGGACCAGCAGTTAGCGTAATGGCTATGTTGCTGGACTCCCATGTAGTCGACTACAGTTCGAGTCCTGAACCTGGTGGCTTAAACTCACGCAGGGCACGTGTGCGTGCATGCCCAAGATCCCAAGAGGAGAATGGAGGAGAAGGGATTGTGGTGTGGTCATCCCCCCTGGGGGGCTGATGTCTCGCTTTCTATCTCTCTGTCTCTCTCTATCTTTCTAGAGAGCGCACGTGCCCCATAGCAAAAACCTCTCCAAAGAAAAAAAAAGATAAAAAAAAGAAGGACATGATTGACAGTTAGCTGATAAGTGACAGCCTACACTATATCTGCCACTTCTGAAACTCAGGAATTACTATGTAGAATATAGAGAACTTCTGTAACTCAACAAAGTAAAAGGCAAGAAATCCTATTGAAAACTAGACAAAAGATAAAAGTAGGCAATCACAGAAGGAGAAATGTGAGTGTCTAATGACTCTATGAAAAGATATTCAAACTCTTGAGTAATAATAAAAAAAGCAAAAATAGCAATGAAATACTACATCACATAGGTTTAAAGATTTAGTGGGTATTAAGAATTAGTAAGGGCTGGCTCTGTGGCCTGGTAGTTAAGGGAGCCAAATCTCATATGGCCGACTACATAGTTCAAATTCTGGCCCCCCTGGGAACCAGCAGTTAGCGTAATGGCTATGTTGCTGGACTCCCACGTAGTTGACCACGGTTCGTGTCCCGGACCCGGTGGCTTAAAACTCACACCGGGCGCGTGTGCGTGCGTGCCCAAGATCCCGAGAGGAGAATGGAGAAGGGATTGCGGTGTGACCATCGCCCCTGGGGGGTGATTTCTCGCTTTCTGTCTCTATGTCTCTGTCTGTCTGTCTGGCGAGCGCACACGCCCTATAGCGAAAATCTCTCTCAAAAAAAAAAAAATTCTGGCCCCAGTGCTTGAAAAATATGCTGGGTGTGTACATGACCCAAATCTACACAGAGAGGAGAGATGGAGAAGAAGGGATTGTGAAGTGATCCCTTCCTATGAGGGAGCTTTCTCCTTCCCCTTTTCTCTGTCTCTCTGTTTCTCTCTTGCCAACACATGTACTCTCTGGCAAAAAATAAAAAGGGAAAGAAAAAATAAGAATGTGGGGGAAAGGGTACTCTCTCTATCTCTCTTTTCTTTTTTGGAGAGGTTTTCGCTATAGGGCGCGTGTGCTCGCCAGACAGACAGAAAGAGACAGAAAGCGAGAAATCACCCCCCATGGGGGATGGCTACGCCACAATCCCTTCTCCTCCATTCTCCTCTCGGGATCTTGGGCACACACGCACACGCGCCTGGTGTGAGTCCTAAGCCACCGGGTCCAGGACGCGAACCGCAGTCGACTACGTGGGAGTCCAGCGACATAGCCATTACGCTAACTGCTGGTTCCCTCTCTCTTTCTTAAAGAGATTTTTGCTATAGGTGTGTGCACTCACCAGAGAGACAAAGAGAAACAGACAGAAATCACTCTCCAGGAGGATGACCTCTTCACAGTCCCTTGTCCTCCATTCTCTTTTTGGGATATTGGACATGCACACACACACCGCAGGCATGAATCTTAAGCTGCCGGGTCTGGGACTCAAACTGCATTCAACTACATTGGAGTCCAACTATGTAATCATTATGCCATCTGCTGGTCCCAAAAGGCTACTTTCAATACTGTCATTCTGAAACTCTAAAAGATGAAGCCATATTGGAAGGTGAGTTTCCAGTATTTTATGCAACTAAATAGATGCCAGCGATCCCGCTCCTGGGGAGAGAAACTTGCACACAGGTCTTTCTGGGAACGCATATGAGGGTGTGCCAGTTCAGCACTGTTGGCAGTAGCAGGGAGTTGGAAACCAACGCAGATTCACATCTGTCAGATGTGAATGCAACAGGAATTCTCGTCAGTACTGGAGAGAGTGTGCCCCAACCCAGGGGACAGTCGAACAGGTTCCCTGGGGGAGGGAGTGAGAGATGGGACAAACACACGCACACACAATACGAGGTGATCAAGTCTTCTTCTTCTGTTTATTGAGGAAAAATGGCGAGTTATATACAGCTGGTGGGCACCAATTGGTTGCCCGAAATGCAAATGAGATAGAACAGCATGAACCAATCATTGATGTGGGTGGATCTCTCTCGTTGCCTAGAAACCCAACTACTTCCGGGGAGAACGGTTGGTCACATGATTTCTGAGAAATGGTTTGCTCAGTGAGGAAGTGAAACCTAATGGTTTCCAAGACGGTGGATAGCTCAAGATGGCGGATAGCTCAAGATGGCTTCCATATGCAGTGCCCTCCACATGTCCCCCTTTTATATTTTTTCAAAGAGAGGAGAAAAACCTGGGGGAATCGTGCCTGTCTTAGGTTGGAGTCATTTTTTAGAACCATATGTCCATCCTTACCCGTCATTGGAGAATCCCATTGCAATGATGGGTCTCCTGTCTTAGGTGGGAGGACTGTACAGTTGTTATAGGCTCAGACTCTCTTACCCGTCTTTGGCTAACCGATTCAGCGCCTCAGGCAGGAGCACAATTTAGGCTCCGTGATACTCCATCTCCAGGTTGTGGTAGTAGACTTGGATAGGCTGCATTTTTATGGAATTAATCTGTTGTTTGAGGAAAGCCATGAGCTTATTAAAGAGAACAGGCCCCAAAGAGCAAACAATCAGTAAACCCAGAATCGGACCAAGTATGGGGAGGAAAAAGGGGAGGAGCCCATTCCATGCAGACCATAAGGGATTGTCACGAACGATGCCGGACTTGGCGTAAAAGCAGCAGCGTTCCTATAAAGCAAGACAGAGACCCCCCCTGTTCTGCCAGGAGGAGCGGCGCCAGGATCAAAACTAGCAGTAGTAGTGTCGAAGAAGCAAAACAGGATCAGGTATTTAATCTTCATTTTGTTGATCTGTGGAAGGAGAGAGAGATATCTCAGGGCTTTCATCGTCCCTGGATGGTTTGTTAGAATCAATCTGTTTGATTAATCTTTCTGGTAGCCAACGAGCAGCATCCATTTTTTGAGAATAGATGCAGACAGACCCTCTGCCCCAAATGAGGACAGGGTCCGGACCATTCCATTTATTGTCCAGAGGATCTTTCCACAAAACTGAGGCAAATTTTGTTTTGGTAGTTGAATGCCAGAAGCGCTCAGCAGCTGAGTCTCCATCTTTATCAAGAGACAGGAAATTTAGGACAAAAAGAGCATGTGCCAGAAGGTTTTTTGGCGAGCCCTTAGTCTGTAAAAGCTCTCCCTTTTTTAGCTTTTGGAGAGTATTTTTCAAGGAAAGATGAGCACGTTCAACAATGCCTTGTCCCTGGGAATTGTATGAAATCCCCATGACATGTTTGATGTGGAGTTGTTTACAAAAAGAGGCAAAATCATTTCCTGTGTCTTTCCAGGAGATTTTATCAGCGTGGGGTACAGGAATATCAATGGCCATTAGGATAAATTTCCCAGTTCTGTCCTATTAAATTTAGGTTTTGGTATCAAGGGATGGATGATACCTGATTTATTTTTCCCTAAGCCTTTTCCTGGTGTATAACCCTGTGCTAACATTTGCACAGTAACTGTATCGGAAGGGCTGAGCATGATGAGGCTCATTTGTGATAACAAATCTCTACCCCCAAAGTTTTATGGGGAGGCCTTCTATAATAAAGGGTTGGATGGTTCCTTGGTTTCCCTCTCTGTCTGTCCATGTAATACTTTAGCGCTCCTTTCTGGATTTTGGCTTTGACCAATGCCTTTTAGGTGGGTAAGGGTTGGTGTTAGGAGCCAAGTTCGGGGCCAGTTGTCTTTTCTGAGAATGGTAACATCGGCTCCGGTGTCAACAAGTCCAGAAAACTGTTTACCATCTAACCATAAAGTAAGCATTGGTTTCTCTGGAGAAATTTGTTGGACCCAATAGGCATCTGATGAACCAAACCCTTTTTCACTTTGTGAAGAGGTTTGGATGTTATTTTGAGTGGAAAGCAGTGGAAGGAGTAAGAGTTGAGCTATGCGCTTTCCAGCTGTAATAGTTGTGATTAAATTTGGAGAGGAAGCCATAATTTTTATTTCTCCCTCATAGTCATTATCTATTATTCCTGGAAAGATCTGAAGTCCCTCCATAGTGGCACTACTACGACCTATGAGTATTGCAAAGGTGTTTGGAGGTAAAGGGCCAAAAGATTCCAGTAGGCAAGGCCTGTACCCCCATCTTGGGAGTTAATACTGTGTGGGTGGTAGAACAGAGGTCCAGCCCTGCGCTTCCTGGAATCACTCTGGAGAGGTCTGAAATGGATTGTTTGTTGGAACAGTCTGCATCGCCCCAAAAACTTGTTTGGGTCTGGGGGCCTGGGGCTGGCCCCTGTTCCCATTTCCCTGAAAGTAAATCAGTGGTCTGCCATGGATATCTGTTTTGGACCTGCACTCATTGTCAGGATGACGTCCCCTCTGGCACTTACTGCATAACTCAAGGGGTTGATTCTGTCTCTGATCTTTAAAATTTTTTTGTTTTACACTGTTTTGCCATGTGTCCTAGGCGACCGCATTTAAAACAATTACCTCGATTATTGCGGTCAAGGAATTGGCGGACGGTGTACCCTTGAAGGGCAGCGGCCATGGCCAATCCCTGTTGATATGCTGACCCAATCTCTGAACACAGACGTATGTACCCTGTCAGGTCTGTCTTTTTTCTATGCGGTCTAATGGCTGCCTGACAAGGAGCGTTAGCATTTTCATATGCCAATTGTTTTACAAAGTCTGTACTTGCATCAGCATTACCGAATATTTTTTCTGACGTGGTAATTAATCGATGTACAAAGTCAGAAAAAGGTTCATCAGGCCCTTGTCTAATGTTAGTAAGGGAGGTGCTCAAATCTCTTTTCGCGGGGAGTTTTTTCCAGGCCTTTATGCCTGCCATATGAATTTGTGCAAAGAGCTCTGGGTCATACTGCATTTGATTTTCATTGTGCCCATAGTTTCCTTCTCCTATTAACATTTCGGCCGTCCAGCCATTATTGGCTTGGGCATTGTGGCAGGTGGTTTCCCTACAAGCCTCTACATATTCTGATTTCCAAAGTAAGTAATCTCCTCCTGAAAGTGTGGCTCGGGCTAATGTTCGCCAATCAGATGGTGTGAGCCAGCCCTCGGCGGTAGCTTCAACTATAGCTAAGGTATACGGAGCAGTAGCTCCATATTGGGCGACCGCTGCCTTAATTTCTTTTACCATTTTAAAGTCAAGCCCACTGTGACGGTGCCAAACCAGTCCTTGGGGATCTGTAGTTTCCGGAACAGAGAATGTCTCAAAGTCTGTTGTATGTGATCCCTGAACTGGGTTTGTTTCTTTGTCTGTATTGGTTTTTAGTTTCTCTAATTGTGATATTAGTTCCCAGTGTTCTTTTTCTAATTGAATCTGTTCTTTTAATTGTTTTATTTTATTCAAAATCTCTTCCCTAGGGTCAATAACCGGCATCAAAGGTGGTGCAAATGTGACCGGGTTGTAAGATGGTGGTTGTTTTTTTGAAAGGTGGTCATTTTGAATTATTTTACTTGCCTGCCTTCGTTTCTGAAGTTTCTTCTTCAGACGGCCATTTTGGATTATTGGGTTATTGCACATGGCAGTCTTTGTTTCTAAAGTTTCTTTCTCAGGCGGCCATTTTGAATTATATTTGTCAGCCTCGGCCTCTAGGATTTCCTCCTCTGAACTAGTTGATGACTCATTTTCCTTTGGCTCTTGTAGAGTCTTAAGGTTGTTTTTCTTTTTTAGTTTTTTAGATTTTTGGGGTTTTGTCTCGCTTTTGGGGCTTTTAACTTCTTCCTCACTATCTAGGGAAATAAGATCCTCTCCCTGTTCTTTTTCAATTTTAGAATCCTTGATTAGATCTGAGGTGGCTATAGCCTCCTCCTGGGGTTGGTCATTTTGCATGATCTGCTCTCCCTTAGCGACCATAACGACAAGGGCTTCTATTAAGCTCTGAACGGATATTTCGTGCTGACTAAGCTTTTGTCCCATTATTACCCCGTACTTAAAATAAAACGTAAGTAAATACTTACCAGGACGCCTTCTCTTCGTCCTTCTATGTTTTTCGCCGGCCTTTCTCGGGATGAGTCTATGCCGTCCCCTTTTGTTTTTCACCAGCTTTTCTCGCTTGCTCTGCACTGGAACCTTCCTCGGGAGCTCTTCACTGGATCCCTTGTACTCAAGTCCCTGTTCAGGCGCCACATGTCCCGACCCGGGGGACAGCTGAACAGGTTCCCTGGGGGAGGGAGTGAGAGATGGGACAAACACAAGCACACACAATACGAGGTGCTGATCAAGTCTTCTTCTTCCGTTTATTGAGGAAAAGTGGCGAGTTATATACAGCTGGTGGGCACCAATTGGTGGCCCGAAATGCAAATGAGATAGAACAGCATGAACCAATCATTGATGTGGGTGGATCTCTCTCGTTGCCTAGAAACCCAACCACTTCCGGGGAGAACGGTTGGCCATGTGATTTCTGAGAAACGGTTTGCTCAGTGAGGAAGTGAAACCTAATGGTTTCCAGGACGGTGGATAGCTCAAGATGGCAGATAGCTCAAGATGGCTTCCGTATGCAGTGCCCTCCACAAGAGTGCAAAATGGTATAGCCACCTCGGAAGATGATTTGGCAGCTTCTTACAAAAGTAAACACAGCCTTCCCATACTATACAGCAGCTGTGCTCCTAGGGATATAACCCAGATGAGCTGAAGCTTATGACCACGTAAAACTGGCACACGAACCGTCATAGGAGCTTTATTCACAATAGTCCAAACTTGGAAGCAATCAAAATATCTTTCAACAGGTGAATGGATAAACAAGCTGTAATTCATCTGTACAATGGAGTCCAGTGATAAAAAAGAGCTTACTTCTAAATGAAAGAAGCCAGTCTGAAATATCTGAAATATCTGCAATATCTGCATGATTCCAACTAAATAACATTCTGGCAAAGCTTAAACTACAGAAATAATAAGAAGATCAGTGGTTGTGAAGGGCTAAAAGGATAGGGAGAGATGAATAGGTGGTGAACAAGAGATTTTTTAAGCAGTGAGACTATTCCGTATGCTATAATGGTGAATAAATAACATTATGCACCTGACAAAACCCATAAAACTGTACAAGAGGGACCAGCAGTTAGCGTAATGGCTATGTCGCTGGACTCCCACGTAGTCGACCGCGGTTCGCATCCCGGACCCGGTGGCTTAAAACTCACGCTGGGCGTGTGTGCATGCGTGCCCAAGATCCCGAGAGGAGAATGGAGAAGAAGGGATTGCGGTGTGGCCATCCCCTCTGGGGGGTGATTTCTCGCTTTCTATCTCTCTGTCTCTGTCTGTCTGGCGAGCACACGCGCCCTATAGCAAAAAAAATAAAAATAAAAATAGCCTCTCAAAAAAAAAAAAAAAAAAAACTGTGCAAGAGTTAACCCTAAAGCAGACTATGGACTTTTGGTAATAGGGTATCAACAGTGGTTCATCCCTGCAGCCAACATATCCCACTAATATAAAATAATGATTTGGAATGCTGTGTTTAGGAAGAGGGAGTAAATGGGAACTCTATGTACTTTCTGCTCAACTTTTCTGGAATCCTTAAGTTCCTCTAAAAAATAATTCATTTTGTTTCATAAACAAAAACAAAACCAGGGTCTCTCTTCCCATGGTACTCTCTGAACCTCTTTTCTGCTTAATTTTTTTCTGTAGCACTCATCTCATGTAACAAAATTGTTATTCTGTTACTGATTTATTTTGTTTTTCTCTGTCCAAAACACCACCCACCCCACCCACCCACTCAAATACAAAGCTAAGTTCCACCAGGGCAGGAAAAGTTTTTTTTTTTTTAAAAGAATTATTTAGCTTTATTTATTTATTTAAATTTGACCAGAGAGAGAGAGAGAAAGTGAGAAAGCAAGCTGCCAGGTCCAGGACTCGAACCGCAGTCAGCCATGTGGGAGTCCAGCACCCTTAACCATCACACCACCTGCTGGCCCCTGCAAGGAAAGTTTTTAACATTATATCTTCACATAATTTAAACCTACAGAAAAGGTGCAAGCATAAATTTTTAAATTCTGATATATTCTTTCCCTAAATTCAACAGCTGTTTATATTTTTACTCTTTAGCCCCTTTTGCTTTAACATCCCCCCCTTCTTGCACTCTCTCTCTCTCTCATCTACATATATGTCATAATACATATACACACACTGTATGTATCATGCATTCTTTATGTATACTGTATGTAATTGTAATATATGTTATGATTATTGAGATCTGGAAATTAAACTTTTTTTTTTTTTTAGTTTGCTAGGGGATATGTGTACCTGCCAGAGAGAGATAGCATAGCAAAAGAAAAAGAAAGAAAGGGGGGGGGGGGATCAGCAGGTGGCATGGTGGTTAAATTAGTGCTGGCCACTCCCATATGGCAGACCACTGTTTGAGTCCTGAACCTGGTGACTTGCTTTCTCACTTTCCTTCTCTTTCTCTCTCTCTGTGCCTCTCTCTGGTCAAATTAAAATAAATGAATGATTAAATAAAATTAAATAAATAATTATTTTTTTAAAAAGAGAGAGAGAGAAAGACAGGACCAGCAGTTGGCATAATGGCTGTGTTGCTGGACTCCCACGTAGTTGACCATGGCTTGAGTCCCAGACCTGGTGGCTTAAACTCACGCCGGGTGCATGTTTGTGCATGCCCAAGATCCCGAGAGGAGAATGGAGGAGAAGGGACTGCAGCGTGGCCAACCTCCCTGTGGGGTGATTTCTCACTTTCTGTCTCTCTGTCTCTTTCTGTCTTTCTGGCAAGTGCAGAGCACATGCGCCCTATAGCAAAAACCTTTCAAAAAAAAAAAAAAAAAAAAAAAAAAAAGAGAGAGAGAGAGAATGAGAAAGCCCTCCCCTCCAGAGGGGATGACCTCACCACAATCCAGTCTCCTCCATTTTCCTCCCAGGATTTTGGGTGCACACACATGCACTGAGTGTGTCCCAAGTCACCAGATCCAGGACTTGAATGGCACAGTTAACCATGTGGGATCCAGCCACCTGAACCACCACAGCACCGGCTGGCCCATAAGCTGCATGTTTAACTATCTAATAGAATTTAACCCCTTTCCTTCTGTCAACTTATTTTCAATTATACTAAAATATTTAGTCTCAACCGTTAACTTATTCCCAGTTTCCCACGATGCAAAACAAAACAAACAAACAAATAACAGCCCTTATACAATCCCAAGAGAATGGAGGAGAAGAGATTATGACATGACCACACCCCCGGGAGGATTGATTTCTCACTTTCGGTTTCTCTGTCTCGCTCTCTCCGGGGAACACATTTGCCCTAGAGCAAAAAAAAAAAAACCTCTCTTAAGAACAAACAGCCCTTATAAACAAGTTTGTGGAGTGGAAACTTGTTTGGGAGTCAGTATTAAAACAGAAAACCGGGGTGGGGGGGAGAGGCGAGCAACAGGTGGCATGGTGGTTAAGGCTGCTGGACTCCCACATGGCTGACTATGGCTCAAGTCATGGACCTGGCGGCTTGCTGGTCTCACTTTCCCTCCCTCTCTCTCTCTCTCTTTGTCCCTCTCTGGTCAAATTAAAATAAATAAAGAAAGAAAGTTAAATAAAATAACTCTTTAAAACAACAACAACAAAATAATAATTTTAATAACATGAACCAACTCCAGGCTAATTGCTTCTGTCCAGCAGGGATAAAGAGTTATGCGCCATTATTTCCCACATCCCTTTGGGATTTTATTATACGAACAGGTGATGGCACACTCATTAAACAATAGTGGACTGAATGTTGGGTATGGTTTTCTTATTTATAAATTCTTTAAATGGAAAATACAATTATTTTCTAATTTGCTATAGGGAGCGTACGCTGACATGGCAGAGAGAGACGGAAAGTGAGAAAGCACCCCCTGGCGTGATGGCAAGGCCGCAATTCCTTCTCCATTTTTCCTCTCAGGGCTTTAAGCGCACACACACACACACACAGACGCACACATGCACACATGCACACACATGCACCCAGCATGTTTTTCAAGCCAAGTCCAGGACGCCAACAGCAGCAGTCAGCCATGTGGGATCCAGCCACCATAACCACCACGCCACTGGCTGGCCCAGATTTCTTTTTGTCTGACATAAATTTGAATGCTGTAAAACTCAAGTCTATCTTGTCATTGTATCTGGGTTTGAATCTGGGTTTCTACTTTATAAATGTTTCTTCATGCCTTTTCAAATAAGTTAATATTTGACAGACAAATAAATTATCCCTAATATGATTAGGAACACAGTAATCTTGCAAGTCACACACAAATTTACTGAATTGACATGGTCAATAGAGAAATTCAATTTTTTAAACAAAGTATTTATTTAATTTTATTTATGTATTCATTTATTTATTATTTATTATTTATTATTATTATTATTGGAGAGGTTTTTGCTATAGGGCGCGTGCACTTGCCAGAAAGGCAGAGAGAGACAGAGAGACAAAAAGCGAGAAATCACTCCCCGGAAGAATGGCCACGCTGCAATCCCTTCTCCTCCATTCTCCTCTTGGGACCTTGGGCACGCACGCACACACGCCTGCCATGAGTTTAAGTCACCGGGTCCGGGACTCAACCATGGTCGACTACATGGGAGTCCAGCGACATAGCCATTATGCTAACTGCTGGTCCTCTTATTTTATTATTATGATATAATTTGCTATAGGGCACATGCTCTCACTAGAGAAGGAAATGGGGGCCGTGAGGGTGGGGAGCGAGGGAGGAGGGCGGTGAGAAAGCAAGATGCCAGCCAGGTCTGGAACTCAACCCAACCACCATGCAGGTGGGAGTCCAGCGCCTTAATCACCACGCCACCTGCTGGCCCCAAGAAATTCCATTCTTTTTTTTTTTTTTTTTTTTCCTTTTTCAGAAACAATCAAAATGTAAGAAACTATTTTCTTAAAAACATTGACATTGGAGCTCCACTACCAAAGACATCTAAATAGTTAAAAAAAAAAAAAAAAAAAAGAAGTTTGCGAACAAGAGTCAAAGCTTTCGCACATCTGTCAAGGTAGACTGGTTTTTAGAACAGTCGCCGTCTATAACCAGCTCTACTGATACTCTCACAAAGACATGGGCATAAGTAAGAACTACAACTAAACACAGTCAAAGGAAGATGAGGTCCCCAAACTTATACCTGGGCTGACTCAGAACACAGGGTCTGAGTCAAACAGCTGTCTCGGCTTAGACCTACCCGAGACTCTGGAGAAGGACTCGGCATCTGTATGTTAAGCGTCCCAGCTGATTCCCTGCGTACCACGCCACTGGGCCAGCGGCAAGGGCTGCTCGTGAGCAATTCCTTGCCCATCAAGCACTGCAAGACATGGGGCTCTCACCAATGGCTTCTTTCACTTGGCTCAGGAATGCCGTACATTACAAACTTTTAGTGTAATTTTGAGCCTTTCCGTATGCCTTGGTGATTTTCAGAGCAATATTTAATCAGGAAAATACAAGCAAAGGGAGACAAGATGAAAAAAGAAATTTCTGTAAGTCATGATATGAATAAATAAGTGAAAAAACAATCTCAAGTTTAAGAGTTAAGCATGAGAAGTCAAAACCTGTGAAATTTTATTTATACAAAAGAATAAAAATATTGGGGCCAGCAGGTGGCATAGTGGTTAAGAATGCTGGACTCCCACACGGCCGACCATGGTTCGAGTCCTGAACCTGGTGGCATGCTTTCTCACTTTCCCTTTTTCTCTCTCTCACTCTGTTCCTCTCTGGTCAAATATAAATTGATTAATTAATTAATTAATTAAAATAATTCTTAAAAAAAAAAAAGAATAAAAGTATCGATTTTTAAAAGGACCAATTTAAACTTACGTTTTAGCTTTTCCTGTTCCTTGAACATGAAACTGCGTCTAACACAGAAAGATTCAAGATAGGGAAGATAATTATTAAATAAATACTCTTCACCTTCCCCAGAAATTCCATTCTTATTAACACATTATTTAGGAAAAAACTCATCTGTATCTGAATGGCTTACACTCAGTAATGGCATCTCACCTAAGTGAATTATTTTGCTCCACCAAATACTCTTTGATTTATACAAACTTAAATGTCTATGCTTCTCCTCTGCAGAGGTACACCCTTCCAGCACTGTAGGTAGCATTCCCTTTTCCATAATTGGTCACTCTTTCAACTTAAACACTTGGGGAAAGTTGTACCTTATTTTTGCAGAACGTGCTAACAAAAGTGAGATGCATTCTAGTCTTTAGCCTTCCCGATAATGCTAGACTGACCCACGTTCCACTCCTGGAGGGGTTGGTCATGTCCAAGAGTAGCATCGTGGTTTTCTACTAACAGGGTCCATAATGCAGGACTCTGACATTCCTTTCAACATCCTGAACGAAAACATGCAGCTGCCTTCCCAGTAAGACACAAGCACCGTTCTAGTCATGCCAGGATGCCATTTTTATATACAAACAACCCACAGAGAGCAGCACATAATAACATCCTCCTCCTCTCACCTCCCACTCCCTTGTAAGGAATGGAACACTAAAGAAACTGAACAAGTGGGTAAGCCAATTTAAGAAGTTGTGGGTGATGTTTGAAACCTGTTTGGGGAGGCGAAAACTTCCAAACCATAGGACCCAAAACCATGGAAAATGTTGGCTCTTATGTGAAAAGTCACAGCACTTAGAATCTGTATTGGCCAGTTTGCACTTAACTATATCACTAGTTCTCTTTCCACAGAAACATTATCTTCTCAGTCTTTAAGAAAGAGGAAGATCTTGGACTAGTCATGAAGGTGCCACAGTTATGCAGTGCCCAGTGATTCTGAACGTGTAGAGATAGGTCTCTGGTTTGCACCTCAAGATCTCTCTGTACATGCCTGGTACGTGCCTGCATGTCTGTGATCTGCACTGGCGGACCATGGGATCACGCCTGAAGACCCTGTTGAGCACACCTCTCTCTCTCTGTCGCTTTCTCTACCTCACTCTCTTTTTTCTCTCGGTCTCTCTCTCTTTCTTTTTCTCTCTTTTATGGAATAAATAAATAACCTTTGGGGAAAAAAAAGTCTTAGGCTGGCAGGTGGCATGGTGGTTAAGGCACTAAACTCCCACATGGCCAACTGTGGTTTGAATCCCAGACCTGGAAGCTTGTTTTCTCACTTTCCTTTTCTCTCTCTCATCAAATTAAAAAAACAATATTAACACATAAAATTAAATAAATAAATAATTTTTTAAAAATTTTGCCAGAGGGTACATGTACTCACCAGAGAGAGATGGGGAAAGAGAAAAAGTGAGAGCGCACCCCTGAAGGAGAATGGCCATGCCTTTCCCTTCATTTCTCCTCTCATGCCTTTGGGCACCCATGCAAATATGCCTGGTATGTTTCTCAAACCACCAGGTCCAGGACTCAAACTACACAGTTAGCCTTGTGGGATCCAGCCACCTCAACCACCATGCCACAGGGGGAGTCCAGCAAATAAACTGTTTTTAGAAAGAAAGAAAGGGAAGACCTTATTCTGCAAAGTAAATGAGTTTCAGGAAGATTTGCTTATAAATGATATTTTATAGATAAGATTATGAATGAAATAAACCATTGGTCCTAACCATCTAAAGGAATCTCGCTGTGAATTTAACCAATTACTAGGAAATATTCAATTAGGTCCACTTGGAGCTTGGTACGCTGCTGTCTGAAAATATACCTATTGTCTATTCGTTAACATGCTCATTACCTGTCCCCCACCCCAGAATGAAAGCTCAATAAACTTGGGTATTTTTGTCTTTTCCTCTGCTACATCCACCATATCTAGATTGTAATAGGAGCTCAATCACTATTTGCTGAATGAATGCAAATGTGCCAGTAACTAGCCACATATTTTTTCTTCCTTTAGAAAGCTGCCTGAGTGTGTCCCTGCTGGCCGTAAAATGCCACACTGCTTTCCCCTGCCTCACTGTAGCACTGCTTCATGAAGACTGAACAGCAGTTCACTAACGCACTGCCTCAAAGATATCCCCATAGCTACCGTTTGCTTATGTCATCAGAGTTATTCCTCTGAGTTCTCTCATTAGTCTCTTGATAAAAATGTGAAACATGTACAAGGAGTGAGTTTAGACTAGCTGACGACTTTTGGAAAACTTTACAAGTTATTTAGTGATCGTGTGGCAGCCAAGGACTGAAGGTTACTCTGACATAGCTTGGGCTACCCCCAATTCAAAAGAGGAACATCAGCAGATGCAGAGAAGTGCTGCGCTAAGCTTGTCATTCTTGAAAGCAGAGCCAAATGGGGATTTTCCTAAGATACGGTTAGCCCGGAAAGGGATTAGCCCATTTTAACCCACCTATTCCACCCTCTCTCTGCCTGCACAGTGACTCCCAGAAGCAGGGGCCACACTGACAAATGGTGACTGACAGGACAACCGGTTCTTGTGTATTTAACCTCGTTGGGAACACCAAACCTCCCTCTTGCCATCAGTGTTTCCTCTGCCTGCAGTCTCACCCAGCTTTCTGGATGCTTCCACTCTTCTTGGAGACTGGGCCAAATATGTGGATCTGCTTTCATTCTGATGGAAATGGCGGAGGGTGCTTTCCAAACTTACGTGACCCTGAGAATTACATGGAATATTTATTGTTAAATGCAGCTTCAGAGTTCTATCAAAATAATTATAGCTATGTAAATCAGTACCCTGAACCTCCTGAAAAGCATACAAAGCAACAAGGGAACGAACAAGAACCACACATAATCAGTGTACAAATGTGTCTGCAATAGCCAAAAGCTGGAAACAAAAGTATCCAGCAGCAAATGAATGAACATAACTGATATATTCATACAATGGAATGGTATTTAGCCCTAAAAAGAAATGCAATTCTGATACATGCTATGACCTTGTCAAACTTGGAAGATATTATACTAAGTGAAGTAAGCCAAATGAAAGGGCAGATATTGTATAATTCCACTTATATGATGTACCTAAAGTAGTCAAATGCATGGAGACAGAACGTAGAATGGTGGTTACCAAGGGCTGGAAAAAGAGGGAAATGGGGACTTAGATTTTGATGGGTACAGGGTTTCAGTATGGGAAGATAAACAGTTCTGGAGATGGTGGTGATGGCTGCATAACAATGTGAATGTACCACGATGCACCCTAGAATAAAGTTTAGCCAACAAGAGGCTGCTGTACACAACCATAGTCTCATAAGCACACAGGCCATACAGGTATAACCTAGGTGTGTAGTCTACATCATCTAGAGTTGTGTAAGTGTGTTCTATAATGTTTGCACAATGATAAAATGGCCCTAATGACACATTTCTCAGAACACAGCCCTTTGTTAAGCAACACATGACTGTATTTAATGTCATTGAACAGTATGCTTACAATAGTTAAAATAGGGGCAAGCAGGTGGCATGGTGGTTAAGGGCATTGGAATCCCACATGGCTGACCATGGTTCAAGTCCTGGACCTGGTGGCTTGCTTTCTCTCTCTCTCTCTCTCTCTCTTCCTGTCTGGTCAAATTAAAATATATAAATAAATACATAAAGTCAAATTTAAAAATATATATGAGATGTAAACTAAAAGAAGGACAGGAAAAAAGTAATCCAACAGAGATGAGGATGAAATTAGAAGGAGCACAAGGAGAGTGGGCACAGGAGAAAATACATAAGGGTCACAGAGTATAAAAGCAAGACAAGTAAAATATGGAGTTTAAAAGAATGGAAGAGTCAGCAGGTAGCCCAGCAGTTAAGGCAGCTAGATCCCACGTGGCCTACTGAGAGGTTCAATTCCTAGACTTGGTGACTTAAAAATATGCTGGGTGGGGCTGGCAGGTGGCATGGTGGTTAAGGGCTCTGGACTCCCACATGGCCGACCGCAGTTCAAGTCCCGGAACTGGTGGCTTGCTTTCTCACCTTCTCTCTACCCCCTGCCCTCTCTCTTCTACTCTGCCCCACTCTCATCAAATTAAAATAAGTAAAGTTAAATAAAATAATTTTTTTTTTTTTTTTAAAAAAAGTCATGCCATATGTGTGTGCATGCATGGCCAAAATTCTGAGAGGAGAATGGAGTATAATGTGGCCATTCCCCCGTGGCTGGGTGCTTTCTCACTACCCCCCGCCCCTCCCCTGTCCCCACACTCTGGTGAGAACACATGTTCTATAGTAAAACTAAGAGAAAGAAAGAAGAAAAAAGAATTAGAGAAAAAATTGTATAAAAAAAAGAGCTAAAAGAGGCCAACATATGCATAACTGAAGTCCTTGAAGAAAGTAAAAATAATTTAACAGCAAATAGTTAAAGATATCCAAGAAAAGTTTTCTCAAATAATTGAGGATGTTGGGACCAGCAGATGGCATAATGGGTACGTTGCTGAACTCCCATGTAGTCGACTGCGGTTCGAGTCCCAGACCTGGTGGCTTAACCTCATGCCAGGCGCATGTGTGTGCATGCCCAAGATCCCAAAAGGAGAAGAGATTGCAGCATGTCCATCACCTCTGGGGAGTGATTTCTTGCTTTTTGTCTCTCTGTCTCTCTCTGTCTTTCTGGCAAGTGCCCTATAGCAAAAACCTCTCCAAAAAAATAAATAAAATAAAATAATAAATAAATGAGGATGTGAATGATATATTAAGAGAACACATTAAGTATCAAAGGAAATTCACCCAAAAAAGACATATACTGGTAAAGTTATTGGACTGAAAAGAACTCTTTGAATAGCCAGATAAAAAGAAAATAATTTACACGGGAAGAAAATCTCAGGATGGCCTCAAATTTCCCCAGCAACATGTAATTCCAAAGACATTGGAGGTTTGACTGGATTTATATTTCACTTAGTGTTTGGCAGGATTTGAAAATTTATAGATTAATTACTTAATTCAACAAACATTTGAAAACCATTTAATAAATGTTTGTATATGTGAACATAGAACTATTATATGATAAACAACCTATAACTTATCTGAAAAATAAAACTGCATCTTATTTTCTTATTTTTTAAAAGAATTACTTTATTTAACTTTATTTATTTATTTATTTATTTTTTAAAAATTTGACCATAGAGGGGCAAAGTGAGAGAAAGGTAAAGTGCAAAATCAAGCACCAAGTCTAGGACTCAAACCAAGGTTTGAGGCCATGTGGGAGTCCAGCACCCTCAACCACCAAACCACCTGCCAGTCCAACCACGTTTTATTTAGCTTATTATTTCCTTGGAAGGCTCACAGACTAACAGGAAAGACAAGCATGTAAATAAATTAACACAACACAGTCTGATAAAAAGTAAAATACCAAGACTGGAACAATAAAAAAGGTATGTTCAGAAATAAGAATAGTTTTAGAAAGTGATGGGAGATGGCTTAGGGTGATAGTGTCTTAGGTGTTTTTTAGAGAATTATTTAACTTTATTTATTATTATTATTACTTTCCAGTTTGATCAGACAGAGAAGGAAAGAGAAAAAGCAAGCCACCAGTTTGAGGACTTGAACCACAGTTGGCCATGTGAGAGTCCAACGCTCTTAACCACCACGCCACCTACTGGCCCAGGGTGATATTATTATAAAATCTGAGTTTAGATTGTAGATGACAGAGTGTCAGTGGAGGGATGTTTTGTCCCGTCATACATTTGTAGAATTCCTTTGGAACGTGTACTCAGGAGCAGAGTTGCTGGCCAGGGTATGCCTGTTCTTGATTTGACTAAACAGTGCCATGTTGCTCTCTAAAGTCGTCATACCAGTCTACACTTTCACTGGTAATGCTGGAGGCCCACTGAATTCTATTTGCCCACGTAGGCTTTTTTGTTTTTGCCAGCTCAATAGGTATCAACTGAGATACTACATTGCCGTTTTAAATCTGCATGTCTCTGATCATTAATGATAAGCTTCTCTTTCTATGCTCAATAGTTAGGGTTAGAATTAGGGTTAGAGTTAAGGTTCAGGTTGCCTCTTTCGTAAACCTCTTTAGCACATATTTTTATCCTTAACCTCTTTTTCTCCCCCACAATTAGTGTTGGAGTCCTTTTCAGGTATACTTTTAAATATTCCAGATTAATTAATTAATTAATTCTTTGCTAACGGGTGTGTTTGCTTGTCAGAGAGCGAGAGAGAAAGGAGAGGAGAAAGCACCCTCCATGGGGAGTGGTTGTACTGCAATCCCTTCTGCATTTCTTCCTCCTTTGAGGATTCTGGGCATGCGCCCACACACTCTGTGTGTTTCTCAAGCTGCTAGTCCAGGACTCCAACTGCACTGGTGACCATGTGGGGTCCAGCCACCTTAAACTCCAGGGCACAATGCTGGCCCAAATGTTTCAGATAGTAATCCTTAGTTGGATTTAGACATTACGAATGTCTAAATGTGTTTACATTATTTGTAGATACACTTATTTTAAGTTAAATTTTAAAATGTTACTTATTTTTATTTTTTATTGTGTGTATAGGCACATGTGGATTTTTTTTTTTTTTAATAGACAGGTACTCACCGTGTTGTGAACCTTTTTTCTTAGTTTTTTGAGTAGCTGGGACTAAAGGGTATGTCAGCACATCCAGCTTTTAGGCCATCTGGGAATCAATCCCAGGCTTCCCAAGTGGCCTCAGCCATCCAAGCAGAAGAATGAACTCACTACACAATGTTTTAGAAATACTTAATTTTTGTAGAACCAGATTTGTCAAATTATCCCTTGTGATTGAGGCTTTTATTTTGCTTAAGAAGTTCTTCCTGATTCAAGAGCACAGAGATATTCTCACAGGTTCTTTTATTAACTTTGCCACTAAAAAGAATGTTTACCCATTTATCTCTTCCATGAGAGAGAAAGACACAGAGAGAGAGACAGGCAGCGCCAACAGTATGCTCATGCCACAATCTAGTTCCAGCCCAGCCGGCCCAGATTATGGGCACACAAGCACATGCCTCTGGCACGCTCAGGGAGGTCCGGGATGTGAACTCAGGACCCCTCTTGTGCAGGGCCAGGTGTACCACCACCATGCCACTGCCTGGCTCCAACTTTGTCATTTTACCTCTCATATGTAGATCATGAATCCATCCGGAGGCCACTCTTCTTGATGGTATTAGATGGGAATCCAGTTTTAATCTTCTCCATTTAATGAGCCAGTTTTCCTCCAGTTATTCTTCCCCTGTATTCATGGTAGAGTTTGCGCCATGCATGAAGAGAAAGAGTGAGAGGAAGAGAGAAGCACTGTCAACACGATCTAGTCATGCTGCGATCCCCTTCCTCCAGCCCCAGCCTGTAGGATCGTGGGCACTCATGTCCAAACCCTGCATGTTTCAGGCTGAGCAGACCCGGGATTTGAACTATGGCTGCCTTGTGGGATCCAGTTTCCTCGTGCCACTGTGTCTTGGAGCCAGTCCTCAAACTATCATCTGAGTATCTTCTCCTTGATTTGAGGAAACTTTAGTTTGTACGGTCTATATGACCAGTTTTTGAGAAGAGATTTCAGAAAGACACACATTTAATCATATAGGCTGCAAATTCAATCTGTTACTCTTCTTGAGTAAAATACTATTGAAGAGGGAACAGCACTTAGCGTAATGGCTACATCGCTAGACTCCCATGTAATCAACCACGGTTCGAGTCCCGGACCCGGTGGCTTAAACTCACACTGGGCGCGTGTGCATGCATGCCCAAGATCCCGAGAGGAGAATGGAGGAGAAAGGATTGAGGCATAGCCATCCCCCCTGGGGGGTGATTTCTCGCTTTCTGTCTCTATGTCTCTCTCTGTCTTTCTGGCAAGCGCACGTGCCCTATAGCAAAAACCTCTTCAAAAACAAAATATATATATATGATTGGGGACCAACCTGTGCCATGGTGGCTAAGGCACTAGATCCCACATGGATAACTGCATGGTTTGTGTCCTGGATCCCATGACTTGAGAAATGTGCCAGGCACATGTGCATGCATGTCCAAAATCCAAAAGGAGGGATAAATGGAAGAGAGGGGATTGCTGAGTGCCCGTTCCTAAAAGAGGGTGCTTTCTCACTTTCCCTTTCTGTCTGCCTCTCCGGTGAGCAGACATGCCTTCCAATAAATTAAATATAAAAAAATAAATTACTATCTGGACAGCATTTAATATAAGTATTTATTATATGTAAATAATACTAATGAACCAGCCCCATAACCTACTGTTTAAGGGAGCCAGATCCCACATGGCTGACTGTGCAGTTTAAATCCTGGCCCCAGCAGCTTGAAGTACACACTGGGTGCATATGTGTGCATGCCCAGAATCCTGACAGATGAAGAAATGGAGGAGAAAGGACTGTGGCATGACCAAGCCCCACTGGGGAGTGTTTTCTCCTTTTCTCTCTGTCTCTCTCTGGTGAGTGTACACACACACACGTGGCCAAAAAAAAAAATAAAAAAAATTAGAATGTCATCTGGTGAAAACAAGGACATAGGGACCAGCAGCTGGCATAGTGGTTAAGGTGTTGGACACTCCCACATAGCCAACCAGGGTCAAGTCCTAGACTTGGTGGCTTGCTTTCTCACTTCTCCTCTCGCTCTCTCTCTCTGGTCAAATTAAAATAAATAAATGAATAAATTAAATTAAATTTTAAAAAATTTTAAAAGAAAACAAGAACATAAATTGTCTGACAACAACTGTCATCTTCTACTATAAATAAATATTATTGCCAGTTGATTCCAAAGATTCAGCTAAGTACCACAAAACATGTAGCGCAGGCTGTTGAACACAACAGTTAAAAACCTCAAATTAAGGGGCCAGCAGGTGGTGTGGTGATTAATGTGCTAGACACTCCCACATGGCTGGCCACAGTTCAAGTCCTGAACTTGGTGGTTTGCTTTCTCACTTTCTCTCTCTCTCTGTGTCTCTCTCTGGTCAAATTAAAATGAATAAATGAATAATTCCTTTTAAAAAAAACTCAAAAAAATAATAATAAACAAACAAACAGAAAGACCTAGATTATTGCTGGAGAGAAACCAGCACCAGGAGAGATCATAAACTCTGGCTGGCAGAGTAAGGAGTACTGTGAAGAGTTCAGTATTATCATTTTAAGGGAAAAAATACCAGGTTCAGAGTCATCAGTCACTAACTGCCTATGTGTTTAAAGTCTCATTATTTTATATTCTGTCACCAAAAGATCATTACAGTATTTTTTCCCAAGAAGCTAGACTCAAAGCCACATAGAACTAGGACAGCAGGTGACATAGTGGTTAAGGTGCTGGACTCACACATATTTGCCTGAGTGGTTCGAGTCCTGGACCCAGCAGCTTGAAAATCATGTGAGCACATGTGCACACATGTTCAAAATCTCAGAGAATAGAGAAGGGATTGTGGTGTGGCTATCCCCTCAGGGAGTGATTTCTTGCTTTCCCTCTCACTATCTGTCTTTCTCTGGCAAGTGCGCACACCCTAAGGCAAACACCTCTAAAGAAAAAAGAAAGAAAATAAGAATTACAAAAAAAAGAAAGAAAGATAAGAAAGGAAGAAAGTGGGACCAGCAGATGGCATAATGGTTACGTTACTGAATTCCAGCGTAGTCAACTGTGGTTTGAGTCCCAGACCTGGAGACTTGAAATTCACACTGGGTACGTGTGCATGCATGCCCAAAATCCCAAGAAGAGAATGGAGGAGAAAGGATTGTGGTGCGGCTATCCACCCTGCGGGGGGCTTCCTCACTTTCCCTCTCTCTCTCTCTCTCAGTCTCTCTCTCTCCAGACAGCACACTCACCCTATAACAAACTGTGAAAAAGAAGATGTCACAACACAATCCCTTCTCTTCCATTTCTCCCTCCCGTCAGAATTTTGGGCACGCTTGCACACGTTTAGCATGTTTTTCAAGCCACTGGGTCCAGGACTCAAATTGTACAGTAAGCTGTGTGGGATTCAATCACCTTAACCACCATGCCATTCGCTGGCCAAGACTATTTTTTGATTCAACCTGTCAAAGTGCCAGTGGAATCATTTTCTGAGCCCTGACATGGCCAACTTAGTGCCTCATGAGGAAGATGTCTGTCTTCTGGCCATAATCTCACATATAGAAAGGCCTACAAATATTATTTAGCTCATAGATGTGTAAACGGGAGCCACAGAAAGTGTGCATTCACAGAGGGGCCAGGTGGTTGAGACTTACATAGCTGTCTACTAGGAGAGGAGAATGAGGGGATGAATGGGTCCAGTTCTCAGACAATGAGAGAGGGAGATACATAGAGAAATACTGTGTGTCTTTTCTTACAGAGGTGCTAATTTCATCCTGGCGCTCCAGCTCCAGGACTGCATTACAATAAGGATATTGCGCATGGATTGGGGAGGCACAAACCTTCAGTGCATAACCTGTTGTTCCAAAAGGACATCTAGAATGTAATCAGGGATGATGGCCTATGAAAGAAAGGCAGTCCAGATCTGTCTGTGGAATTCAAGGTCCATTAAACATTTTTTAAGAATTATTTTATTTAACTTTATTTATTTATTTTAATTTGACCAGAGAGGGACAGAGTGAGAGAGAAAGAGAGTGAGAGAGAGAGAGAAAGTGAGAAAGCAAGCTGCCAGGTCCAGGACTCAAATCATGGTCAGCCATGTGGAAATCTAATGCCTTTAATCACCATGCCACCTGCCAGCCCCGGACCATTTAAATTTTAAAGTTCTGAGTAAACATGAACCTGAGAGTTTGGTTACATCAGGGTTATTTATCCAAAAGGCATGTTTGGGCAGTTTGGTGGCATGGTGTTTAAGGTGGCAGGATCCCACATGGACCACAGCACACTTCGCCTCCTGGGCCAGGCTGTGCTTTCTCAATTTCTTCCTTCCCCCATCAACCCCCCGGCCAGAACCACCATGAGCATATGCACCCTATAGCAACATTTAAAAAAAAAAAAAAAAAAAAAGTGTGCTTTATTTTTTTTCTCTTTACCTTTTATTTCTTTTTTTAAAGTTTATTGCTGTAGGGTGCTTGCATTCACCAGAGACAGAGAAAGAGGGAAAGTGAGGAATCATCCCCCAGGAGGATGACCACACCACAGTCCCCTCTCCTCCATTCTACTCTTGGGATTTGGAGCACTCACACACACACTCACCCAGTGTGTTTTTCAAGCTACTGGGTCCAGGCCTTGAACTGGAAAGTTGGCCATGTGAGATCCTTAACCACCAAGCACCTTGGGGTGCCTTTTCCCTTTCCTTCTCTGTCTCTCTCCATCAAGTGCATGCACCCCCTGGCAAAATTAAAAAAAAATAATAAAATTTATAAAAAAAGAAACAGTCTCTGGTGCCAGTAGGTGGTGTGGTGGTTAAGGTGCTGGACTCCCACATGACTGACCACAGTTCAAGTTCCAGACCTGACAGCTTGCTTTCTCAGTTTCCCTCTCTCTTTGTCTCTTTATGGTGAGCACATGTGCCCATTGGCAAATTAAATAATAATAATAATAAATAAAATTAAGTAATTCTTAAAAAGGGGGGGGGGGCAAGAGGTGGCATAGTGATTAAGGGCACTGGACTCCCACATGGCCAACCATGGTTCACGTCTCGGATCTGGTGGCTTGCTTTCTCAATTTCTCTCTTTCACTCTGTCCTTCTCTGGTCAAATTAAAAATAAATAAGCAAATATATAAGTAAAGTTAAATAAAATAATGAAGATAAATAAATAAAAATAAAAGTATGCAAAGAATATTTAAAGAAAGAAAGAGTCTCAGGATGAAGGACCTTTTAACCTTGTCTTGCTTAGCTTCCCCCACAACTCCCAAGCACAAGAAAGGTCTCTCTCTGAAATGTATTTATCTGATAATTTTTTTTTCAAATGGAAATGTAGTAGCCTTAAATCCCTTCCCTAGGAATCTCATCAAATAAGCAGGAAAAATCAACCACTGCAGAAGAGAGACTTAAAGTCACTACAACTCGACAAACTTCTCATCTATTCTTCTGAAGGCAGCATCAAGAGATTACCTAAGAAACGTTATCAGCATAACACAACCTTTGTTCCTGTGATTCTGCCCCCTCACCTTTTTATAACTGGTTGGTCCCACACACTCAACTCCCAAAGAGAATCATTTACTAACCATTACCTGAGCACAAGGCTCATCCACTCCCCCATTTTCCTCTCTCCTATGAAGAAGGGTGCATACACCTCTCTTTTTCTCTGATTGTCAGAGGGCCCATACACTTGCCAGAGAAAGAGAGAGAGAAAACTCCCCAACCCCCATGGGGTATGGTCATGCAGAATCCTTCTCCCTTAATTTCTTTATCCCATCAGGATTTGGGGTTCACACACTCATGCATCTAGTATGTTCTTCATGGTGCCAGGACCGGCATTCAAACCATAGTCAGCCACACAGAATCTGGCTCCCTTAACCATTACGTTACCATGCTGTGCTGAGTTCATGTTTTCCATGGTCCCTGTGTATACATTTTTTTTTAAAAAACATTTTTAAAGATTATTCATTAATTTCTTTCATGAAAGAGAGAGTCACTTCCAATAGGGCCTTCACACCACAATCCACTCCCAGCCTTAGCCAGTTTGGATAATGGGCACCTCACACCAGCTATATGTAGGGTGGCCCAAGGACACGAACCCAGAACTTTTCCATGTGAATTCAGCTGCTTTACCACTGGGTCACCAGATGTGTATGACTTTTCTTTAATTAATCTGCCTATTCGTAGTGATTTCCAGTGAACTTTCAAAAGGGAAGGGACAGTTTCTTCATTGCTACAGCTCGCACCTTAATCTTGAACTTTCTAGCCTCCAGAACTGTGAGAAATAAATTGCTACCCAGTCTATGGTATTTTGTTACAGCAGGCTGAGTGGACTAAGTCAGAAAACAGGTTTTCCAAATAAATAAATAAATAAATAAGTAAATTCTAAAAGAGAGTGAAGCAAAAATAAGATGTAGAATGTGTCACTGGGAAAAAGCTTTTTAAAAAATCATTCTTTTGGGGCCAGCTCTATGGCCTACTGGTTAAGGGACCCAGGTACCTGTTGGTCAATCTCACATTCAAATCTAGCCCCAATGGCTTGAAAAATATGTCAGGCATGTGTGTATGCCAAAAACCCAACAGGATGG
Organism: Tupaia tana; assembly: GCA_026018925.1. Classification (NCBI taxonomy): domain Eukaryota; kingdom Metazoa; phylum Chordata; class Mammalia; order Scandentia; family Tupaiidae; genus Tupaia; species Tupaia tana. The sequence goes on along the minus strand of JAKSZU010000007.1, from coordinate 124,407,668 downwards.
AAGAATGGAGGAGAAAGGATTGCAGCATGACCACACCCTATTGGTGGGTACTCTCTCTCTCTCTCTGGGAAGTCCACACACTCTGTGACAATTTTTTTTTAACTTTTAAAAGACATTTTATTGTGGAAATTTTAAAAAATTGCTATTTTGGGGGGCAATCAAATAAAGTATGTTACCATATACATAATTTTCAACAGAGAATTTCACATTCTTGGATCTTTAAGTATTTCTTCCCTTTGCCGCTTCCACTCACCCTCTTTATCTACTCCCTACCCCTTATAGACCCTTATAGACTCTGGTATTTACACTTATCCTCTCTATTATCACATCTTTGGGTCTTTCGATTTCTGCCATAGAGTGCAGACTTCCAGTATATATTGAGGAGGGATATCTAGTGTTGTCTTTCCAAGTCTGGAATACTTCAATTACCATTACCATTAATTTTTTTTTTTTTTTTTTTTTTTTTTTTTTTTGGAGAGGTTTTTGCTATAGGGTGCATGCGCTCACCAGAAAGACAGAGAGAGACAGAGAAACAAAAAGCGAGAAATCAACCCCCAGGGGGATGGCCACGCCGCAATCTCTTCTCCATTCTCTTCTTGGGATCTTGGGCACATATACACACGCTCCTGGTGTGAGTTTAAGCCACCGGGTCTGGGACTCGAACCGTGGTCAACTACGTGGGAGTCCAGTGACATAGCCATTACGCTAACTGCTGGTCCCACTTACCATTAATTCTTTTATATTAAACCACTTTGAGGGGCCAGCAAGTAGCATAGTGATTGGGACACTTGACTTCCACATGGCTGACCATGGTTCAAGTCTTGGACCTGGCAATCTGCTTTCTCACTTTCTCTTTCTCTCTCTGGTCAAATTAAAAAATAATAACAATAAATAAACTTAAATAAATAATTCTAAAATAAAAATTTAAAAAACCCACTTTGAGTCCAATTACACAGTGTCTCATTATTTCTTATGGCTGAATAGTATTTCATAGTATGTACCTGCCACAATTTTTCAACCCAGTCATCAGTTCTTGGACACTTAGGTTGATTCCATGTCTTCATGATTGCAAATAATGCTGCAATAATAATGGCAGTGCAAGGATCCTTCCAACTTAGTGCTTTTCCTATCTTTTAGATAAATATCAAGGAGTGGGATTACTGGATCAATAGTAATTCTTTTTTTTTTTTTTTTTTTTTTTTTGTAGAGGTTTTTGCTATAGGGCGCATGCGCTCACCAGACAGACAGAGAGAGACACAGAGACAGAAAGCGAGAAATCACCCCCCCAGGGGGGATGGCCACGCCGCAATCCCTTCTCCTCCATTCTCCTCTCAGGATCTTGGGCACGCATGCACACGCGCCTGGCGTGAGTTTAAGCCACCGGGTCCAGGACTCAAACCACGGTCGACTACGTGGGAGTCCAGCGACATAGCCATTACGCTAACTGCTGGTCCCGGGTCAATAGTAATTCTATTTGTAGATTTTTCTGGTTTCATTTGTAGGTTTTTGAGGAATCTTGAAAATTATCTTTTAATTCATGAAATGAGAGAATGTAATCAACTCCCATGTATTTATTGTCTACTTTAAACAGTTGTCAACATTCTGCCACTCTTATTGTGTATGCATTTCCACTTGTTTCTTTTCTTTTCTTTCTTTTTTTGTTGTTTAGTTTGGTCAAATATTTTCAAAGCAAAACCAAGATATTACATCATTTTACTTACAAACATTTCTGTAAGTACCTCTAAGAGAAAAGGACTTTTTATAATTTTATTTATTCATTCATTTATTTTTAATTTGACAGAGAGAGAGAGAGAAAGAGGGGAAGTGAGAAAGCAAGCCACCAGGTCTGGGACTTGAACCGTGGTCAGCCATGTGGGAGCGTCCAGGGCCCTATCCACCATGCCACCTGCTGGTCCCCACGATAAGGACTTTTTAAAAAACATTATAACCACAGTAACTTTATCATACCCCATAAAATTAACAACACATCCTTAAGTAGGCTAACATCTACTCCAGGAGAAATTCATTTTATGAGAGTATTCACTAACAGGTCAGGGAAGTTGTCAAATGATATTCTTTCAATAAGGCTAAGAATTCAAAGAAAGAGGACAATTTCAATGCTAAAAATTGCAATCTTATTTTTTCTTGTATTGCTCTGCAAATACAAATCCGGATACTCAGATTTCAGGAGAGGATGAAAATAGGCTATGAATCAAAACTATTAATCATATCCTGTTATTTTTAGTTATCTGTTTCTTTCTGATTTTTAACTGAGCATCAGTTTAATACATTTAAACATCCTTTTTTTAGGGCCAAGTATTTTAGATCAATCATGGAAAATTTTGCCCAAAAGATACATTTTAAACCACAGCAGAGTGTTTATAGAAGCCTGTGCCCATGACTTCACATGAGGTGCTTCCTTAATGACTTGGAAAGTTCTGTGTTAACACTTTGCCCTTTGCCACCTATAGAAAGAACAAAACAAAAATTCGCACTTAGAAATGTAAAATTCCAAAAACTTAAGTGACTGGATGACAGGTCACATTACCTTCTGTACTAAAAGTAGACACCGAGAATCGGAATTTTGACACAGGCTTGTAAAATACTTGGCTTTGAGTCAACTTGGAGTCAAAGCAAAGTATCAGTATTTGATTTCTATTGAAATGTTTATAAAGACTCTTCTTTTTTTTTTTCCTTTTTTGGAGAGGTTTTTGCTATAGGACTCGTGCACTCACCAGAAAGACAGACAGACAGAAAGCGAGAAATCACCCCCCAGGGGGTATGGCCACGCCACAATCCTTTCTCCTCCATTCTCCTCTCAGGATCTTGGGCATGCACGCACACAGGCCCGGCGTGAGTTTAAGCCACTGGGTCCGGGATTCGAACCGCGGTAGACTACATGGGAATCCAGCGACATAGCCATTACACTAACTGCTGGTCCCAAGACTCTTCTTTTTATAATAATTTTTTGAAAGTTTTAGTATACATTTTTTCCATGAGCAAGAGGGACAGAAAGTGAGAGAGAGATACTAGAGAGAGAGAAAGAGAGAGAGAAAGAGCACCCTGAACAGAGTCCCAGCATCATGAGCCACTCTCAGCCAGCCCCAGATCATGGGCAAAATGCACGCCTGGTGTGCCCAGGAAAATCTCAGGACTTCAAACTGTGAACCTTCCTGTGTGGATCAGCCTCACAAAGGGTCACCTTTTTCCAGTGCACCACTGGCTAGTCCTCTAGAAAGACCCTTCTATATACAATAGTTGCTCAATAATATCTGTTGATTGGATTTAATGTTGGAACTAAAATGTTCTAACATAGCAACTATTGAATTCCTGGTTATGCGAAATGCCATGTGTCAGTATGTGCATTGCTCCACATGCTGGGTCTGAGTAGGAGAAAAGCTGCTGCTCTGCTCACAGTGTAGTTCCTGTTATCCCAACTCTGGACATTGGTATCCAGAATCTCATGCTGGGTCTACCTGGGCAGGTGGAGACATCAGCATCTCTTGTTCTTTTTTCACCACTATTTCCACCTTCCAGGGTAGCAAGAGGACTGTCCGTGGGGCACACAAAATTGGGAGCAATTTTGGATATTGATAGAAAGGCACTTATCAATACTTTGTTTAAATGCCTGAGAAGTTCTGATTCTTCTGGATAAACAGCCTACTTGGTAAGGAATAATAGCTCTCTAAACAATTTTACCCTTCCCTAGCCTGGAATTCTAAAGAGAGTCTATGTAATCATGTATGCTTTTTATTTTTCTTTTATAAGAGAGATTTTTGCTATAGGGTATGTGCGCTCGCCAAAGAGACAGAGAGAGACAGAGAGACAGAAAGTGAGAAATCACCTCCCCCGGGGAGGGGGTGATGGCCACGCCGCAATCCCTTCTCCTCCTGTTCTCCTCTTAGGATTCTGGTATGTGCGCACACACCCCTGGTGTGAGTTTTAAGCTGCCAAGTCCAGGACTCAAACCCCAAACGACTACATGAGGGTATAGTGACTAACCATTATGCCATCTGCTGGTCCTGTCATGTATGCTTCTTATTACACGCCAGCTTATGTAGGAACACACCTATCAGCACACTTTCACTCTCAACATAAGTAACGTGAATGACACATCATTTGACCCTCTCTATAAAGTTAGGCTATATTTCACAGGAGGAATGATATGGACAAATACATTTGTATTATTCAGAGCAAAAAACAAACTAAGAAACAAAAAACTGATGTGCCTTTAGTCAGTTTCCCTTGTAGGTTATGTTTGTTTCTATCCCCATCACACTGGAAAACAGAGAAGTGCCCTCAGGATGTGGGCCTCCCCAGGTTTGTGCAGCAGAATGATATGAAGAATGTTTTGTTTTTGTTTTTGTTTTTAAAATGCAGGTTCTTAGGCTGGCCTCAAGCACAGTGTTTAAGGGAGCTGGTCCCACATGGCTAACCACAGTTAGACTCCTGACCCTGGGATCTGGAAAACCACATTGGGTACCCCAAATCCCAGCAGGATGGAGAAACAGAGGAAAGAGATTGTACGACCACGCCCCTCTAGGAGGTTCTCTCCCTCCTTCTCTTGCAAGTGCCCACGACCTCTGGCAATTAAAAAAAATATCAACAACAAAAAACTCACAAATTACCAAGACCAGCCCAGACCTTTATTAGAGACTCCAAAGAGTAGGACTCAAGAAGCTATAATCTTAACAGTTTCGATTTTTAATTTTTTAACTTTATTTTTTTTCCAGGAGAGAGAGAGAGAATCCCCAACAGCGTCTTGATGCTGCAACCAGCCCCCAACCTCAGTCAGCCCTAGATTATGGGCAAGTGTGTGCCTAGTGCACTCAGGGAGTCTCTACACTTGAAATGGGAACTTTCTCATGTGGGATTGCCTCACAGAGCATTGTATTTGTTTATTTTATTTTATTTATTTTATTTTATTTTCTCTTTCCCTTTCATTTTTTTACATTCAATCACTGTGTATCTTTACAGAACACAAAATGAATTTTCCAAGTGTGAAAACACCGTGTATTAACCCAAAGATATCACCATACACATCAACAGATACTTTCCCATTTTTGTGTCCCTTAAATGTTTTGCTTCTTTCCCACCCTTAATTCCTTCCCTCTCAGCCCCCACTCCATCTCTCTCCCTCCTCCCACACTGTCTCTAGCTTCCATAATTGTTCTCCATGGTTTCATACCTTTCAATCTTTCACTTTCTGCCATAGAATGCAGACATTCGATATATATTAAGTGGAGACATACAAGCAGAACATTGTGTTTTTACCAGTACAACACTGTCTCATCTCTTAACAGTTTATTTTTCTTATAATTTTACATTTTTTTAGTTTATTTCTTTTAGTCATGATAGAGGGCACATGCACGTGCATGAGAGAAAGAGAAAAGCACCTCAACAGAGTCTTGTCATACTATGATCCTCTTTACCCAGCCATCAAGTTCGTCATGATCTCGGGTAGGTGCACATGCACCTGATGTCCTTAATTATTTTTTTAAATAATTTAATTTAATTTTTAAAAAACATTTGCTATATGGCATCTGCATTCATCAGAGAGAGACGAGAGAGAGGGAAAGTGAGAAAGCAAGCCGCCAGGTCCAAGACTTAAACTACAGTTCACCATGTGGGAATTCAGTGCCTTAACCACCACGCCACCTGTTGGCCCCAACAATTTCTTAACACTAATATTTTGGCTAACATCAACAGTGTATGAGAATTGCTGCCCAGGGTACCTAGATCAGCTTTCTTCATGCAGTAGTTCTTTATAAAAGTTTGATAAATGAATAAATAAATGGGTTAAACTATGGAAATGATGGTCCAGCCAGGTGGCAGTCTGCTGTGTACTGGGCTGCAGTGCTGGAAGCCACCTGGTGGACTGTGGGTTTAGATCCCTGGTTTGGCCTGAAAAACAGGCCAGTATGCAGGTGAATGCCCAAGGTCCTGAGGAGCTGAAGGGTTAAAGAAAGGAGATCATAGCATAATAATACTAGTTTCTCTCTCTCTCACACACAGCCATGCACACACATGTTTGTGTGTATATGCTTATGTATGCATATGCACATGCACTTTTCTTATTAAATAAAAAAGGCTGACCCTGTGGCCTAGTTGTTAAGTGGGCTGGGTACTACATAGCCAACCACAGAGTCTGAATTTAGGCCCTAGTGGCTTGAAAAATATGCCGGGCACATGTGCATGCATGCAACAAATCCCACAGGGGTAGAAATGGAGGAAAAGGGATTGTGGCAGGACGCCGCCTTGCTTGGAGGTACTTGCTCCTTCTCCCTCTCTTTCTCTAAGTCTGTCTCCAGTGAGTGCATGCCTCCTGCAGAAATTTTTTTAAAAATACTAGAAATTAGCAATTCTAGGAGCTTTGACTACCCAAGGCCTGTGTGTCTAGGCCTCCTGCATTATCTGGCCTAAATACTGATTCAACTCTAATCTGTGTTGTCTCACTCTATTTCCCCCCTGAGCAGCCTTGAGTAATGCCCCCTATTCTGCTGAGAGGTGTTGATATGAAAACTTTGCTTATTTATCCCTTGACTTACAAAGTAAGAAGACTGATGGGGTCAGTAGGTGGCATGGTGTTGGGGTGCTAACTCTCACATTGCCAACCATAGTTTGGATCCTAGAACTGGCAGCTTGAAAATCATGCTGGGTTGTGCATGCCCAAAATCCTGAGAGGAGAATGGAGGACAGGGGATTGTAGTGTGGCCATCTCCTCTGGCAGGGGGAGGGAAGGGATTTCTTGTTTTCCCTCTCTGTTTCTCTCTGGCAAGTGAATGCACTCTATGGCAAACACCTAATAAATAACTACGTAAAGTACAAAGTCTGAATCATAAGCCCCAGGCCCAGAGAAACACTACTGACATTCAATATAGTGGTTTTTGTTGTTGTTGATAGAGAGATTTTTGCTATAGGGTACATGTACTCACTGGAGAGACAGAAACAGAGAAAGTGAGAAATCACACCCTCCTCCCCACAGGGTGGATGGCCATGGCTGCACACACACCCAGCATGAGTTTTAAGCCTCCAGGTCAAGGACTCAAACTGTGATCAGCCATGTGGGAGTCCAGAGATATAACCACTACACCATCTGCTGGCTCCCAATATAGTGTCAAAATAATTAACTGAGAGGCCATCACTTGAAAATGCTCTAGCACCTCAGTTTCCACATAAGCAGACCAAAGGCTGGCTCAGTGTAAATAGTAAAACAAAACTTAAGCTTAACTAATGAGAAACTGCTACCTAACCTCTAACTAGAGACTTCACCAATTGAAAACTGCCATCTAATCGCTAAAGACTTCCCACTTTAACCAATGAAGTTGCTGTCTTGCTCGAAGGAACACCTTATAAAAGATTTTTTGGACCTGTAGATGGCGAAATGACAATGTTGCTGGACTCCCATGTAGTCGACCATGGTTCGAGTACCAGACCCGGTGGCTTAAACTCACGCTGGGCGCATGTGCATGCGTGCCCAAGATCCTGAAAGGAGAATGGAGGAGAAGGGATTGCAGCATGGCCATCCCCCTTGAGGAGTGATTTCTCGCTTTCTGTTTCTCTGTCCCTCTGGCTAGCGCACGTGTCCTATAGCCAAAACCTCTCAAAAAAAAAAATTTTTTTTTCCTCACACCCTTGGATGGAGCCTTGAACTGCTGGTGGACTGGAGCTGCCTGATTCATGAATAGCTGAATGTATAAATAGCTGGTTATATTTTTCATTTGTTTGTTGCTATAAGGTACTTGCTATTGATAGAGAGAGAGTGAGAAAATGAGAAAATACCCCCCAGAGGGGATGGCCACGTTGCAATTTCTTTTCCTCTATGCTTCTCTCGGAATTTTGGGCACGTGTGCGCATGTGCCCTGAGTGTTTTTCAAGGTGCCGAGTCCAGAGCTTGAACCTCATAGTTGCTGAAGTGATATCTAGCCACCTTAATCACTACCCACTGGCTGGCCCAACTGGTTAAAACGTTAATGTGCTGGGGTCAGCGGATGGTATTGTGTTTAGGTTGCTGGACTCCTATATGGCTGGCCGCAGTTTGAGTCCCAGATTCAGTGGTTTGAAAATCACACTGGGTGCATGTTCATGCATGCCCAAGATCCCAAGAGGAGAACGGAGAAGAGATTGTGGTGTGGTTATCCCCTGGGGGATGATTTCTCACTTTCCCTCTCACTATCTCTGTTGCTCACTCACAAGTGGTGAGCACTTGTGCCCTATGGCAAAAACCTCTAAAAACAAACAAACAAAAAATTAAATGAGCCTGTTTCTCTTTTACAATAGCAAACACTAATTGACTATCTACTGTATACTTTGTATATACCAGGCACAATAGAAGATACAAATGATTACTAGGCTTGATACCTGCCCTTGAATACTCTACATTCAAGGTTGAAAAGATTAAAGAATACGTCCTACACCCTTTGAGAATTTTCTTAACATGATCTTTTTCATTCCTCAGAACAATTCTTTAAGGGGTGATGGTGGGGGAAATGAATATTACTATTTATTTATTTATTTATTTATTTTTATTTATTTTTTGGAGAGGTTTTCGCTATAGGGCGCGTGCGCTCGCCAGACAGACAGAGAGAGACATAGAGACAGAAAGCGAGAAATCACCCCCCAGGGGGGATGGTCACGCCGCAATCCCTTCTCCTCCATTCTCCTCTAGGGATCTTGGGCACGCACGCACACGTGCCTGGCATGAGTTTTAAGCCACCGGGTCCAGGACGCGAACTGCGGTCGACTACGTGGGAGTCCAGCGACATAGCCATTACACTAACTGCCAGTTCCCAAGATGGTAAGGCAGGCTTTATTTGGGGTGGGGATGCATGGCCATAGGTATAGGGACCACTTCAATGGGATCTTGCAGTGGGAGAGTATCCCCCCACTCAACTCTACTCCAAGGGCAAGTTGATATTTATAATCAAGGAGCCAGGTGGGGGCCCATGAATGAAAATTACTGAGACAGATCCTCAGGGGGGTTTCTGGTTAAATCAACGTGATATAAGTCATTGCTGAAGACAGGACAGGGTAATACGATATTGAGGGTAGTCAAATAGCAAGATTCTTGCTTAAACTGGATATTATGAGAATAGAGAGGGAACCCTAACTCAGGCCTATTTCGGAAGAGGACTCAGAAGAGCCTGATTTAAATTGTTGTGAAGGGACCAGCAGTTGGCGTGATGGCTATGTCGCTGGACTCCCACATAGTCAACCACAGTTCGAGTCCCAGACCCAGTGACTTAAACTCACGCCAGGCGCGCGCGTGTGTGTGTGTGTGCCCAAGATCCCAAGAGGAGAATGGAAGAGAAGGGATTGCGGCATGGCCATCTCCCCGGGGGTGGGGGGGGGGGGGCGATTTCTTGCTTTCTATCTCTCTCTCTGTCTTTCTGGCGAGTGCATGCGCCCGGTAGTAAAAACCTCTCAAAAAAAAAATTAGGTCTGAAGGAAATTTAAGAATATGCAAAAGCAGGAGTAAAAGTGGGTGAAATAGAGTTGTAGAGGCAGAGGAAAGAGCATGGTGTGACAGGCAAGGCCTCACATGGCATGGCTTCGGGGTCCAGTCCTGCCTGGTTGGAAGTAGAGAGCCCTCCCAGAGGAAGCTGGGAAGATGGGCAGGCTTGGAGAAGAACTGAGTGCCTTGGGCTGGCAGGTGATGTGGAGGTAAGGGTGCTGGATCCCACATGGCCAATGGCACAGTTCCAGTCCCCGACCAGAGGCTTAAAAATTAAGCCAAGTGGGTGTGTGCATGCCCCAAATCTCCAGGAGATTAGAGGAGAAGGGATTGTGACATGGCCATCCCTTCTGGGGGGTGATTTCTGTCTGTCTGTTTCTCTGTCTCTCTCTCGTGATCATATATATCCTACAGCAAAACTAAAAAAAAGAAAGAAAGAAAAAATAAGGAAAAGATTACCATCTACAATGTGAACCTCATCCAATCAGGAGAAGACTTTCATAGAACAAAGACTAATCTTCCCAAGCATAAGGAATTCTCTAATCTGGCAGCTGTCAGAATCGAACTACAACCTCAGCTCTTCCCCGTGTCTCCAGCCTGCTGGCCTAACCTGCATGTTGTAGAGTTGCCAGCCTCCATAATCTGTCTGAGCCAATTCCATAAAATAAATCTCTCTCTCTCTCTCTCTCTCTCCACACACACACACACCATATATTGTTTCTTTGGAGAACCCTAGCTAATACTTTTGGTTATAAACACTTATAATTTTGTTTGATCTTACCCTACTCCTATCCCAGTTGACTATAAATGCCTAAAGCAGGAACTTAGACTGCTGTATACATTCTACATCTCCCATAGCCAGCACAGTGCCTAGCATATCATGGCTTCTTAATAAATCTTTGCTGAAGGGAAAAAATAATTCCACTGTAGCATATATTAAGTTAAATGTCCCAAATTAAAAATAAAATCGATAATATGGATTTATGACATATGACATGACATTTACAAATAGCAAGTACATAGTTTGAGTTATGGTTTAGGAATTCTCATTCTGTTTATTTTCTGTGATCTCCTTAGAAAAGGGTGCACCCTTCTGTCATTAGGTTACATTGTGACCTAATAATACCCAATGAGATATTTCTTTATAAGACTGATGCCAGATCTCTTCTATTAAAGTTTATTTATTTATTTCTTCTATGAGCAAGAGAGACAGAGAAAAAGCATCTTCAACAGGATCTTTTTTTTTTTTTTTTTTGGAGAGGTTTTTCTCATAGGGTGCGTGCGCTCACCAGAAAGACAGAGTGAGGCAGAGAGATAGAAACCGAGAAATCACCCCCTAGGGGGGATGGCCATGCTGCAAGCCTTTCTCCTCCATTCTCCTCTTGGGATCTTGGGCACGCACACACACGCGCCCGGCGTGAGTTTAAGCCACCGGGTCTGGGACTCGAACCGCGGTGGACTATGTGGGAGTCCAGCGACATAGCCATTATGCTAACTGCTGGTCCCGGTCAACAGGATCTTTTTAAAAAAGAATTGTTTTATTTAACTTTATTCATCATCATCATTATTATTTAATTTTGACCAGAGAGAGAGATAGAGAGAAAGGGATAAGTGAGAAAGCAAGCTGCCACGTGTGGGACTTGAACTGCAGTTGACCATGTGGGAATCCAGCGCCTTGACCACTATGCCACCTATTGGCCACTAGGCCTTACCTCTTAAAGGTTATCACCACCTCCCAATGTAATTACACCAAGAACCGAATTCCAAAATGGGAAACTTGAGACAACAAATCGTTAATTAAACTATAGCAATCATCATCATCTCATCATCATCTTCATCTTTATTTTTAGAAACATTTTTTTTCATTTATTTATTTATTTTTACATTTTCCCACAAACATTTACTTTACATGTCAAACAATTTTTGCTCATACTCCACAGTTCTTTTTTCTTTTTATCAGAGGGTTTTTGTTTTTGTTTTTGTTTATGTTTTTGTTTTGCTATAGGGTGCATGCACTTGCTGGAAAGACAGAGAGAGACAGAAAGATGGAAAGCGAGAAATCACCCCCCAGGGGGATGGCCACGCCGCAATCCCTTCTCCTCCATTCTCCTCTCAGGATCTTGGGTACACATGCACACGCACCCGGTGTGAGTTTAAGCCACCAGGTCTGGGACTCGAACCGTAGTCGACTACATGGGAATCCAGCAACATAGCCATTACACAAACTGCTGGTCCCTATACTCCATAGTTCTTGACAGTTAATAAACAACTTTCAAAATTTAAAAAAAAAATGAATTTTAAAGATAATGTTAAAAATATTTGTTATAGGGACCAACAATTGGCGTAATGGCTACATCGCTGGATTCCCACGTAGTTGACTGCGGTTAGAGTCCCAGAGCCGATGGCTTAAACTCACGCTGGGCACGTGTGTGTGCGTGCCCAAGATCCCGAGAGGAGAACGGAGGAGAAGGGACTGCAGTGTGGCCATCCCCCTGGGGGGTGGTTTCTCGCTTTCTGTCTATCTCTTTCTGGTGAGCACACGCACCCTATAGCAAAAACCTGTCTCCCCCCCAAAAAAAATAGTTGTTGTAATTTTGTTTGTGAGTCTATAACAGAGACAGTATGGTTCTAAATATTTTCGAGAAAATATTTACATGTCAACTACTCAAACTGTTCAAATGCAAATACCCAGCACACAAGTCACACATAAACCTTGTCAATTCAGCCTGCCTACCAAGTATTCTGTGATATGACATCTGCTAGCAAAGATCAATCTCTTTTCTTTCCTTCAAAGTCTTCCTCAAGATAATCCTTTGGTTGTGGTTGCTCTTTTGCAATCACTACTGATTATAATGCTAGACGGGAAAAGTCCAGGTTATTTTATGGTATGAATTCTTTCATATAGCTTCTCTAATCCTCTCTGCCAGGCAGAACTATTTATGGTGACAGACCATCTTTCCAAGAGCTTCTGTTGGCTTACTTGAGATCTACCTTAGTTCCATAGTTTTATGGTTAATCTTCAGATGACATTCCAGTCAAAGCCCTGTCCAATAACAAGTATTTCCAATTTCTGATTCAATGCAATACATATTATTGAACTTGTTCAAATAACCCTTCTGCCACAAAATAAGATGCTCCTAAATATTTTCCAATTCCAGAGGGGTCAGGAAGGAAGAAAAGTTTATGTTTCCATTTAAAGAAGCAAACAAAAAAGACATAAAAATTTTAACAAATTGCTGAACCTATCAACAGCTCAAAAGAAAGCAAAATCCTTAAATTGGGAAAACAAAGCATAGTAAAGAAAAAAAATCGGTATTGTACTCAAAAGTCATAAAATTCTATTTCACTAGTTCAGTCTTATGTTCAATCTCTCTTCTGTTGAATCTGCAATGTCACCCTGCAAATTCCGATCTTTTCATTTAAATCCTGGAAGTTAACATTCAACATTATTATTTAAATTTCTTGTCCCTAACATTAAGTTAGTTATTTTCTTGGTTGCTTTTTGTTCTCTTATTTCTGTGTCTTTAGGTTTCCTGGTAGAGCACTCCTTTCAGGATTTCTTGAAGAGTGGGTCTGTAATTGGCAAATTCTTTCAGGTCTTGTTTATCTGAGAATGTTTTTATCCTTTCTTTCCATGTGAAGGATAATCTTGCCAGGTATAACATTCTTGGTTGAAACTGTTTTTCACATAACACTTTGAACATTAATTCCCCATTCTTTCCTTGCTCGCATTGTTTCTGATGAGAGGCCTGATGTTAGCCAGATGGGATAACCTTTATAAGTAACCTGTTGTTTCTCTCTTACCAATTTTAGTATCTTGTCTTTGTGGATCTTGTCAATCTGGCTATGATGTGCCTTGGAGAAGATCTTCTTGGGTTGATTCTATTAGGGGTCCTTTGTATTTCTTGGGTCTGGATATTTGAATGCCTCTAGGTTTGGAAAGTTTTCTTCCAGGATTTCATGGAATAGATTAATAAACACCCTTATTAGTTTCTTCACCTTCTGAGATACCAATTATCTGGATGTTTGGGCTCTTGATGATAGGTAGTATTTCTCATATAGTATTCTCATTTTGGGGAGTTATTTTCTCAGTTTTTTGGGTTGTTTCTTCTAGGTCAGAGGTTTTGCCTTCAATATCCAAGATTCAGTCTTCTGTGTGGACTAATCTGCTTTTAATTCTTTTGAGGGAGGTCTTGTTTTCCTGTATTGCAGCCTTCATCACTAACAGCTCCATTTGATTCTTTTTTATGGTGTGTATTTCCTCTTTCAGATTGTGCAAGAACTTCCTCACATCTAGAACTCATTCTCTGTTTCTCCTCCATCTTCTGGAGTTCATTGTTTCTCAGCTTTTGCATCTTATTTAGTTTTGTCACTATGAATATTCTGAATTCTCTATCAGACATTTCCATGAGTTCTACTGTACAGTCTGTGGATGATGAAAGATTGTTCTTTTCCCTTAGGGGAGAGATTTTTTTTGGTTTCTCATGTTTCTTGTGTCTCTGCAGGGTTTCTGGTCATTCTGTGACAAAATCTCTCCTCCACTTGTCTGAGTATTTTGGGAGTCTAGAAGATGGAGTTTAGAGTATGGCTTCCCTGAACATGCCAAGACGTACCTCAGATTTAAAATGGCTTCTTGGGGCCGGCAGGTGATGTGGTAGTTAAGGGTGCTGGACTTCTGCATGATCAACCACAGCTCGAGTTACGAACCTGATGGCTTGCTTTCTCACTTTCTCCCTCACTCGCTCTTTCTCACTCTCTCTCTCTGGTAAAATTAAAATAAATAAATAAACAAATAAAGTTAAATAAAAAATAATTCTTTAAAAATAAAATAAAACAGCTTCCTGTCTGAGTATTTCGAGTCTCTCATCATCATCATCTTGAGACCAACATTTTAAAAATTCTTTTACCTGAGGTAAAGGTCAAAATGTCAAGCAAACAATTATAACTTTTATTTGAATGACACTATTTAAGTTCAAATTCTTTCCCAATATCTCCTCACTTACAAGTTGCATAGATAATGCATTGCTGAATTGTTGACTCCGTTTGAATTTAAAATATTTTTTCCTCTTTCCTTTTTGGTTGTTTGTTTGGTTGGTTGTTTAAACAAATGTGCACCACAATGTTTCAACAAGTAAGGCAAATGCCATGAACAAGAAAGCTGCATTTTGCAGTATAACACAACTAGAATGCAGGGAAGGTGACTCAGACACAAAGGTTAGTCATTCTAATTACAAAATAGGGGAACACCATAACAAGTGGTTTGCAGCATCAAAGCTATCCATTTAAATTTCTATTTTTTTTTTAAAGAGACTTTTGTTTTAGGGTATATGTACTTGCTGGACAGGGACAGAGACAGAGACGGTGAGAGGGAAAGTGAGAAGTCACCCCCCCCCTCCAGGGGGAATGGCCATGTCACAATCTCTTCTTCTCCATTCTCCTCCTATAATATCGGGCATGCATGCACACATACCTGGCATGAGTTTCAAGCTACTGGATCCGAGCCTTGAACCACAGTCGAGGAGTGGGAGTCCAGAGATGTAACCACTATGGCATCTGGCCTTAAGTTTTTCTTCCCTTTTTTTTTTTTTTTTTTTCTTTTTCTGGAGAGGTTTTTGCTATAGGGCACGTGCACTTGCCAGAAAGACATAGAGAGACAGAGAGACAGAAAGTGAGAAATCACCCTCCCAGGGAGGATGGCCACGCCACAATCCCTTCTCCATTCTCTTCTTGGGATCTTGGGCATGCACGCACATGCGCCCGGTGTGAGTTTAAGCCATTGGGTCCAGGACTTGAACCACAGTCGACTACATGGGAGTCCAACGACATAGCCATTATGCTAACTGCTGGTCCCAAAGTTTCTTTTTCTTGACAGTCAGTGGTCCCACAATGTCTCACATCTCCTCATTGTGTTTCATGTGAGTCCCATCATGGAATGGAACTTTTTGGACCTCCAACAGTGGAAGTACACAGCTTTATTTCTCAAATCCTCCATGCTGAAAGTATGTACTGTCTTGGAGTTGTCTTTCTGGATGTGAGGTTTACTATAGATTTATTGCAATCATCTTTAGTGTAAAATTTCTGTAAGTTAGATAACCCAGTGGCAATGGTAACTGCTGCAATCCATTCAGCTCATACGCTGGAACTGGAAGTCAGATCCCTGGTGCTGTTGCTTACAAGGCATGTGTGCAGGACACGGAACACAGACGGACTCCTGCAGAGAGCTAGAGCCAAGGTGTGAGACGCGATCTATGAGGTCTGACACTGGATTGCTCAATTTGAATTTTAGGAAGAATGACTGAGGTGTTCACTCTCAAAATCAGTAACCTAGCTACTTCAGTGTTTTTAATTATATTGGATAGAACAACTTATTGATGATTTATTACTTAATCATTTCAGGCAACAGAACTTGGTTTTGGAATTGGCCTTTTAATAATGGGTAGTATTTATGCTTTTGTGTGTGTGTGTGTGTGTGTGTGTGTGTGTATGTCTTTTAAAGAATCACATAAAAAAATCACTTTCTGGGGACCAGGAGATGGTGTCATGGTTACGTCACTGGACTCCCATATGGCTAACTGCAGTTTGAGTCCCAGATTCAGTGACTTTGAACTCACTCTGGGCACATGTGCATGCATGCCCAAGATCCCAAGAGGAGAATGGGGGAGAAGGGATTGTGGCATGGCCATCCCCTTTGCAGGGTGATTTCTCACTTTCTGCCTCTTTATTGCCCTCTCTTTCCAGTGAGTGTATGCACCCTATAGCAAAAATCTCTCTGAAAAAAGGAAAATCACTTTCTGTACTGAGTAGAGGGAGAGTTCACTTGGATAGGCCAAGGGGTCTCCCACACTCTGGACATAGGCAGAGCATGGTCTAGCCAACAACATCAGCCACTGCACCTGCAGGTCATGGAGCAAGTGATGCAGAGACACATTCCTTGATGGTCAAAAATGGTAGTAGAGGGACCAGCAGTTAGCGTAACGGCTATGTCGCTGGACTCCCACGTAGTCGACCGCAGTTCACGTCCTGGACCCGGTGGCTTAAAACTCACACTGGGTGCGTGTGCGTGCGTGCCCAAGATCCTGAGAGGAGCATGGAGGAGAAGGGATTGCGGCGTGGCCATCCCCCCTGGGGGGTGATTTCTTGCTTTCTGTCTCTCTGTCTCTCTCTGTCTGTCTGGTGAGCACACGCGCCCTATAGCAAAAGCCTCTAAAAAAAATGGTAGTAGATAAGGGCTTCAGCTTTGTTGGCAATCGGACCTCAGATAAAACATGAACTCTAGGGCAGCTCCATGGTGCAGCAGTAATGTACTGCTCAAGAGAAGCCAGATCCTACATAGCAACTCTGGTTCAAATCCCTACCCTGGTCAGCCTGAAACATGTCAAGTACATGTGTGAGTGCCCAAGATCAGATGGACAGGAGGACTGGAGGAAGAGGATCATGGCCAGACCAGACCCTGTAGAGGGTCTCATCTCTATCTCTTTCACTCTTTCTCCTCCCCTCACCCTAATTCATGTGCATACACTATCATGAATAACAACAACCAACCAACCAAAAAAAAAAAAAAAAAAAAAAACAGCTCTGACACTGATTAGCATCCTGACTTTGAGTGAAGTCTCCTAAGCTCTTTGAACCACAGTTTAAAAAATCTCTGTAGGGTGACCAGTGCTGTGGTGGTAATAGTAGCTGGATCCCACATGGCTAACTGCACAGTTCAAGTCCCAGACACTCCAGTGGCTTGAAAAACATGTTGGGTGCATGTCATGTGTGCCTCAAATCCCAAGAGGAAAAGGAAGGAGAAGAGATTGCAGGGTTACTATCCTCTCCGGGGGTGATTTCTTCTTTCTCTCTGCCCCTCCCCCTGTACCCCCACTCCCTTACAAGCACATGTACACTCTAGTAAAACCTAAAAAATAAATAAATAAATAAATGTCTGTGGAATCAGATGAGGCTGCCTTTTTGTTTTGTCTCTAGCAAGGACATCTTCTTAGGCATAAAGCAGAGATTAAAAAAGAAATATTAATGTAGGAGAAGAAAGGAACCATGATCCACATCTGGGGACCAGCAGTTGGCGTAAAGGCTATTTGCTGGACTCCCATGCAGCCAACCGCGGTTCGATTCCCGGACCCAGTGGCTTAAACTCACGCCGGGTGTGCGTGTGTGCGTGCCCAAGATCCCGAGAGGAGAATGGAGGAGAAGGGATTGCGGCGTGGCCATCCCCCCCGGGTGGTGATTTCTCGTTTTCTCTCTCTCTCTCTCTCTCTCTCTCTGTCTTTCTGACGAGCGCACGTTCCCTATAGCAAAAACCTCTCCAAAAAAAAAGAAAAAAAAAAAGATCCACATCTGCACACCATGTAGCCACATTCAGGTGACCAGTTGTTTTGTTTTGACTTGAACTGAAATAGTTCATAAGTCATGAAATGTTCAAACCCGTGTTCAAACCAGGACCATCCCTGCCAACTGGGGTGTGCAGACAGATTCTCAATGTCTGATTACATACAACCCGGCAGGTAGCACTATTTTATTAATCATTACTCACTTTCTAATGAAGTTTCATGTAGATATTACTGAATACTGACTGAAATGAAGAATTTTTCACTGCAGTTTACCTAGACTGTTAAATACGCTGAGAAGCTTTTTCTCAATTCTTTCAACCACTATTCCCTTTCTCTGTCATGACTATGCTGCATGAAGTCCAATCCCTAAAGTACTATGCTAATTCCCACTTGAAGCAATTATCTCAGCAACTCAAAGAACTATTCCTAAAATAACCATTTAATTAACCCCAGCAGAAATAAAAATGGTGAGTACAATGAAACAAACAAACAAAGTAGGTATAGGGCTACTGATTATTTTTTAACACGTGAAATTCTTCTACCAGAAGCCTAAAAGTTGTTTGAAATATCAGTGCTAAAGAAGAGTATTCTATTGTTGCAGAAAACCAGATGCCAAGGAATGGAAAGCAGCACTTGCAGAGATTAGAACTATTTATTACGCTGGTGGTTAGCACTCTGAATCTCTGGCCTCCACTGGGGGTTGAACACAGTCTTTTATGGGGGAATTGGGGAAGGGGAAGTCTCTGACTCAGAACCTGCCTTATGCAGCATCAAGGGAGGATGCAGAGAAGCAGAAAGACTGATCTATTCAATGTACTAATCTATTCAAGGTACTAATCTACTCGATGTACTAACCTATTCAAGAATATTATGGATTAATGTAAGATTTGATGGGGCTGGCAGGTGGCATGGTGGTTAATGGCACTGGACTCCCACACGGCTGACCATGGTTTGAGTCTTAGACCTGGCAGCTTGCTTTCTTACTTGCCTTTTCGCTTGTGCTCTTTCTCTCTCTTTTACTCCGTCCCTCTCTGGTCAAATTATAAATAAATAAATAAATAAGTAGAGTTAAATAAAACAATTCTTTTTTTTTGGAGAGTTTTTTGCTATAGGACGTGTGCACTCGCCAGAAAGACAGAGAGAGACAGAGAGATAAAGAAATCACCACCCCAGGGGGGATGGCCATGCCGCAATTCCTTCTACTCCATTCTCCTCTCGGGATCTTGGGCATGCTTGCACACACTCCTGGCCTGAGTTTAAGTCACCAGGTCCTGGACTCAAATTGTGGTCGACTACATGGAGTCCAGCAACATAGCCATTATGCCAACTGCTGGTCCCAAATTAAAAAATTCTTAAAAAAAAAAAAAAAAAGACTTGGGAGACCAGCAGTTAGCGTAATGGCTATGTCGCTGGACTCCCACGTAGTCGACCGCGGTTCGCATCTCGGACCCGGTGGCTTACAACTCACGCCGGGCGCGTGTGCATGCGTGCCCAAGATCCCGAGAGGAGAATGGAGGAGAAGGGATTGCGGCGTGACCATCCCCCCTGGGGGGTGATTTCTCGCTTTCTGTCTCTATGTCTCTCTCTGTCTGTCTGGCGAACGCACGCGCCCTATAGCGAAAAACCTCTCCAAAAAAAAAAAAAAAAAAAAAAAAGACTTGAAACTAGTTAGTTTCATTTATGCTTTTTTTTTTTTTTTTTTTTTTTTTTTCCAGAGGGCACATGTGCTTGCAGGATAGAGACACAGAGAGAAAGTGAAAGTACTCCCATGGGCTATGGTCACGGAGCAATCCTTTCTCTCCATCTCTTCCTCCTTTCAAGATTTTGAGCATGCACACACATGCACCAAGTGTGTTTCTCAAGTCACTAGGTCTGGGACTTGAACCGCAATGTATTAGACCACGTGGGATCCAATTGCTTTAACCACAACATCACTCCAGGGTTGACCTTATTTATACATTGTACATACAATTAGCTGGGCAGCAAATAAATAGAAAGCAGTTCTTACTTTGAGAAGTGGTACAAACAGCAGCCAGAGTTATAATTTTAGAAGCAATTACTGGACATTGCATGTATATTTATCGGTAATATCTCAAGTTTCTATTTTCTGGCCTGAAAAATTAAGAAATCACCTTTTCTGTCTCTTCACCTGGCTATTTCCCTTTGTAAACATCTGACCCCTTTCCCTTCATGATTTTTCCCTCCTGAGTTGTGCCTTCTACCATTAGTCACTTCCTGACTAGGGGAATTGCAGCCTAAGGTAACCGGTGAGCCAGCATTGTTTGTTTTCTCCATTTCCTCTTTCTAGCCCTCCCTTCCCTCAGTTCTATGAGTCAGTAAACACCCAGGTATTGTCCTCTGCTCATTAACAACACAACACCCTCTTGACTGCGACCCACAGTTTCAAGAACTTAGTTTCTCCTTTCAGCTAAGAAATTTCTGGAAAAATGTTAGGTGGCCTGTAAACCTAGTTAACTCAGATTTCAGTACTTTTTTAAAAAAAGAAATTATTTAAGAATTATTTTATTTAACCCTATTTATTTTTAATTTGACAGAGAGGGACAGAGTGAAAGAGAGAGAGAAAGAGAGAGAGAAAGTGAGAAAGCAGGTACGGGACTTGAACTGTGGTCGGCCATGCAGGTGGGGCCATGCGGGAGTCCAGCACCCTTAACTACTACGCCACTTACCAGACCCAGATTTTATTAATATTACATGTCTGACAAATGAATAACACTTTTAGTCAAAATGTACTTTTATTCAGGACCAGCAGTTGGCATAATGGCTGTCACTGGACTCCCATTAGTCAACTGAGGTTCAAGTTCTGGACCCAGTGGTTTAAACTCATGCCAGGCGCATGTGCCTGTGTGCCCAAGATCCCGAGAGGAGAATGGAGGAGAAGCGACTATGGTGTGGCCATCCCCCCTGGGGGGTGATTTCTCGCTTTCTGTCTCTCTGTCTCTCTCTGTCTTTCTGGCGAGTGCATGTGCTCTATAGCAAAAACCTCTCTAAAAAATTCAAATAAATAATTAATAAAATAAAATAAATACATACATAAATAAAATAATGTACTTTTATTCTATTATAAAAAGCATTTACTGAGGAGCCAGCAGATGGCATAGAGGTTAAGATGGCTGAATCCCACATGGTCAACTGCGGGTGTGAGTCCAAGATGAAGTGGTTTGAAAACCATGCCAAGTGGGTGTGGATATGTACCCAAAAGCCTGAGACGAGAGTGGAAGGGAAGGGACTGCAGCATGGCTATCCCCCCATGGAGGGTCCTTTTCATTTTCCCTCTCTCTCTCTCTTTCTCTAACTCAGGCAAGTGCATGTTCCCTATAGCAATTTAAAAAAACAAGGTGTTACTGAGTCAATGGATAGTAGGCTGGTAAATAAAAACATCTATCCTACTTTAGATATTATACAAAATTCTCTATATAATGAAGGTTCTTCAAAAAGTTTATGTAAAAATGGAATTAAAATATTAGTTAATTTTGAAGCAAAAAAAGTTTAAATTTGTGCATAGCTTTTTTTATAATACCCATTTTCAGAGGACTCCCCTCCTCATATATACATTGTATTAAGTAAATGACTTCTCACAAGTTGACAATAGATAACTTTTTGAGGCACCGACAGGATTTTATCTTTCTTTTTTGTATAATTATTTATTTATTATTATTATTTTTTTAATTTGCTACAGGGCACATACACTCACCAGAGAGGGACAGAGAGAGGGAAAGTGAGAAAACAAGCTGCCAGGTCACCATGATCAATCTCCCAAGAGTCCAAGATTTTCTTATCTTTCTTAGCAAACTGATAATGTTGCAGAACACCTTATGCCTTAGAACAGAAAGCAGCACTTGGAGAGATTAGGAGGATTGTTTATTAACTCAGAGAGCATAGAGAGTTAGCACTCTGAATCTCTGGCCCCCACTGGGGGTTGGGCATGGTCTTTTATTGGCGAATTGGGGAAGGGGCTCAGAACCCACCCAAGGCAGAGTCAAAGGGAAGAGGCAGAGAAGCAGGATGTATAATCTATTCAGGTCATTAATCTATTCAAGGTACTAAATCTATTCAAGGTTTTCAGGTTACACTGTAGTTCTGGGGAGGGGCAGTAAGTTTGCTGGAGGACAAAAACTTCAAGCAGCTTTCAGCCCTGAGCTATTCATAAATTCAGTGTCCTTCCATATCAATGTTTGTTGGTGTTTATAAACTGAGGTTGTTTCCATGTAGCATTCAACTATTAAGGTATTCATGATACCAGCCTTACCATGCTTCACAGTTTTACTCAATATGATTTATTGGACCATTGTTGAGAAGAAACCAAAGTTGTCATGTGTGCATAACATTTAAGAAACACTATGGGACTGGCCCCAAGGCCTAGTGGTTAAGAGAGTTTAAGTCAGCCAGACCTTGGGGCTAGCAGGTACATGGTGGTTAAGGTGCTGGATTCACACATGGCTAGCCATGGTTTGAGTCCTGGACCTGGTGGATTGAAAATCATGCCTGGCAAATGAATAAATAAATAAAATTAAAGTAAATAATAGTTTGTTTTTTTTTTTTCTGGAGAGATTTTTGCTACAGGGCATGCGCGCTCGCCAGAAAGACAGAGAGACATAGAGACAGAAAGCGAGAAATCACCCCCCAGGGGGATGGCCATGCCGCAATCCCCTCTCCTCCATTCTCCTCTTGGGATCTTGGGCACGCACGTACACGCGCCCAGCATGAGTTTAAGCCACTGGGTCCGGGACTCAAACCGCGGTCGACTACATGGGAGTCCAGCAACATAGCCATTATGCTAACTGCTGGTTCCAAATAATAATTTTTAAAGAAAAAAAATCACACCTAGCATTTGTGTGTATATGCCCCAAATCCCAAGAGATTGAAGGAGAAGGGATTGTGGCATGGCCATCCACTCGGGATGATTTCTCACTTTTACTTTCTCTGTCTGCTCTCTCTGGTGAGCTTACATGACCTATAGCAAAAACAAAAAAAAAGAAAGAGAGAGAGCCAGATCCTAGCAGACTGCAGTTCAAATCCCAGACCTTGGGTTTGAGTAACGTGCTTGGCCTATGTTCTAGCGTGCCCAAAACCCTAATAGGATAGAGAAGTGGAGGAAAAGAGATTGTTGAGAATTCACGCCCTGTTGGAAGGGTGCTTTCTCCCTCTCTCTGGCTTTTTGTTTCACTGGTGAGCACATGTACCTCCTGATAATTAAAAGAAAGAAAGAAGGAAGAAAAAAGCCAGCTAGATCCTGGCTGGCCAACTGAGTGATTCGAATCTAGGACCCAGCAGTTCAAAAAACATGCTGGGTGGGACCAGCAGTTAGGGTAAGGCTATGTCGCTGGACTACCATGTAGTCAATCGTGGTTCGAGTCTCGGACCCGGTGGCTTAAACTCACGCCGGGTGCGTGTGCGTGCGTGCCCAAGACCCCGAGAGGAGGATAGAGGAGAAGGGATTGCGGCATGGCCATCCCCCCGGGGGGTGATTATTTCTCGCTTTCTGTCTCTATGTCTCTCTCTGTCTTTCTGGCGAGTGCACATGCCCTATAGCAAAAACCTCTCCAAAAAAAAAAAAAAAAATCATGCTGGTTGTATTAACTCCTAAAATCTCAAGAGGAAAATGGAGAAGGGATTTCAGTGTGGTCATCCCCCTGTGGGGAGGGGAGACTTTTCACTTTCCTTCTCTCTTTTTCTGGAGCGCACATATGCCCTACAAGAAAAACTGGGAATTAAAAAAAAAGAGAGAGAGCAAGAGAAGCACTACTACTGGCTGTTGCACAATACTGGAGCTATATGGGGAGGCCCCAGTCTTGCATTCCAGGTTGACCTGAACATTTCAGGCACACTTGGGAGAGGACTGCTGTGTGCCTGACCTGGTCAGGAGCTCCTCCTTTTCTTCGATTCTCCTCTTTCTCTCTCTTTTTTCTTTTTTAATTATTTTATTTTACTTTATTTACTTAGTTATTTTAATTTGACGGGGGGGGGGGGTAAACGGAGGGAGGGAGAGAGAGAGAGAGAGAGAGAGAGAGAGAGAGAGAGAGAGAGAAAGCTGCCAGGTCCAGGACTCGAACTGCAGTTGTCCATGTGGGAGTTCAGTACCCTTAACTACCACACCACCTGCCAGACCCCTTCTTTCTCTCTCTTATAGGACATATATAAATGCAAAAAAAAAAAAAAAAAAAAAAAAAAGGAAGAAAGAAAAGAGAAAGGAAGAAATATTGCTACTAATAACATATGATGCCTTCATTGATTCTTTTACGTTTAACTTCCTATCCCACAAATCTTGGGTACCTACAGGTTTATGGGATCAATCTCAATGAGGAGGATAGAAATTCAGTAAAATCATTAGCAAGTAAGGTTGGGCAATCACAAATAAAATAGGTCATACTGTTGAAAGAATAAATTTGTTTTTAGAAAGAAACTAGTTTACCTGATTTTATATAGGCAAATGGCAGGAACCAGCAGTTAGTGTAATGGCTATGTCGCTGGACTCCCACGTAGTCGACCGCGGTTTGCATCCTGGACCCGGTGGCTTAGAACTCACGCCGGGCATGTGTGTGTGCGTGCCCAAGATCCCGAGAGGAGAGTGGAGGAGAAGGGATTGCGGTGTGGCCATCCCCCCTGGGGGGTGATTTCTCACTTTCTGTCTCTATGTCTCTCTCTGTCTGTCTGGCGAGCGCACGCGCCCTATAGCGAAAACCTCTCAAAAAAAAAAAAAAAGCAAGTGGCAATTTGATAATGCTACCCTAAATTGTTTAAATGCAGTCCTGGAAATTAAATGACAAGTTTTTATTTAATCTGTCATAAAAAACATTTCTGTTATGATGAATTTATCTATCCTAAGGGGATGATAGGAGAGGTATAAGTAATCCAAGACAAAGTAAATTTTAAAAGAGCATTATTTGGGGCTGGCAGGTGGCATGGTGGTTGAGGCACTGAACTTCCACATGACTGGCCATGGTTTGAGTCCTGGACCTGATGGCTTGCATTCTCGCTCTCCCTCTCTCTCTGGTCAAATTGAATAATAATAATAATAAATAAAGTAAAATAAATAAATTTTTTAAAAAGAGCATCATTTGAGTTTGGACATTTACCAATATATGGAGACTTTAGCAAGACTTTCCCCAATAAATAAGGGGAAAAAAAAGGGAAAGGAGCTCTCTGTGAGTTAGACTTTAAGATAATGAAAAATAGATAGTAGCGTAAATAAGCAGTCACTTTAAAAAATTATTTTTTCTTTTTTTTTCTTTCTCTTTTTTTTTTTTTTTGGAGAGGTTTTTGCTATAGGGTGCGTGCACTCGACAGAAAGACAGAGACAGAGAGACAGAAAGTGAGAAATCACCCCCCAGGGGGGGTGGCCACGCTGCAATCCCTTCTCCTCCATTCTTAAGCCACTGGGTCTGGGACTTGAATCACAGTCAACTACATGGGAGTCCATCAACATAGCCCTTACACCAACTGCTGGTCCCCCAAATTATTTAATTTATTATGATTTTTTTTAATTTCACCAGAGACGGGGGGGGGGGGGGGGGAGGGGGAAGAGTGAGAGAGAAAGCAAGTTGCCAGGTCCAGGACTTGAACCACAGTCAGCCACAATACCATCTGCCAGCCCTAGCAGTTACTTTTTAAAAATAATTAATTGTATTTTATTTATTATTATTTTTAAAATTTGACCAGAGAGGGACCAGCAGTTAGCGTAATGGCTATGTCGCTGGACTCCCACGTAGTCAACCGCGGTTCGAGTCCCGGACCCGGCGGCTTAAACTCACGCCGGGCGCGTGTGCGTGCGTGCCCAAGATCCCGAGAGGAGAATGGAGGAGAAGGGATTGCGGCGTGGCCATCCCCCCTGGGGGGTGATTTCCTGCTTTCTATCTCTCTGTCTCTCTCTGTCTGTCTGGCGAGCGCACGCGCCCTATAGCAAAAACCTCTCCAAAAAAAGAAAAAAAAAAAAAAAATTTGACCAGAGAAAGAGAGAAAGAGAAAGTGAGAAAGCAAGCTGCCAATTCCAGGACTAGAACTGAGGTAGGCCACTGGGAGTCCAGAGCCTTAACCACCATGCCACCTGCTGGCTCCAAAAACAGTTACCTTTTAAAAAATTATTACAAACTACCCTACTAATGCAGAACATAGAAACAAAGTGAAAAATCTTTTTTTAAATTTTTTTTTTTTTTTTTTTTTTTGCTATAGAGTACATGTGCTCACCAGAGAGAAAGACAGAGAGAAAGAGATAGAGGGAAAGTGAGAAGTCACACTCCTGTGGGGACCAGCAGTTACCGTAATGGCCATGTCGCTGGACTCTCATGTAGTCAACAGCGGTTCGAGTCCCAGACATGGTGGCTTAAACACACGCCAGGCGCATGTGCGCGCATGCCCAAGATCCCTAGGGGAGAATGGAGGAGAAGGGATTGTGGCGTGGCCATTCCCCCTGGGGGGTGATTTCTCACTTTCTGTCTCCCTGTCTCTGTCTTTCTTGCAAGCGCACGTACCCTATAGCAACAAAAACCTCTCCAAAAAAAAAAAGAAAAAAAAAAAAAAAAGAAAGAAATCACACCCCTAAGGAGATGGCCATGCTGCAATCCCTTCTCCTCCAAATCTCCTCTCAGGATTTTGAGCATGCACACACACACATATTCCTGGCATGATTTTCAAGCTGCTGAGTCCAAGACTCAAACCATGTAGGCTACGTGGGAATCAGTGCCTTAACCAGCACATCACCTGGTGGCCCATGAAGAATTATTTTTATAATAAAACATGCCCAACAGTCCAGACAGTGGTGAATGGTCAACTTGCTGTGGTAAGATGATACTGGCCTGGACACAGCACAAATATGGGTGACTTCTCACATCCAGTTCCTTATGGATCCAGCTTGGCTCTTCTCCTATGCCTTCTTTTGGAGTTGTACCTGATTTTATTATCAGTTTTCACTCAAATCTACCAGGGAATGGGATGATACTGCTTTTGTTTCTTAGCCAGAATCACTTGACCCTAAAAAACTTGTGCGAAGACATGGAACTGTCCACACACTCCACAAGGTGAAGAAAGGAAGAGAGAGAAAAAAGAAAGAGCCAAAATCACCTTTAAAGCACAAACAGGCTGACTGAACTGTAACTTGATTTTTATTAAAGGAATATTGCTAAGAGGTTTGGGTAACCATGGAAACAGAGAAAGGAGCATACAAGAGCACTTGAGGGACAGTGGACATTCAAGTGCTGCTGAGGAGAGGTGCTCAAACCAACAGCACAGCCGGGTGTCTCTACGCACAGTAGGGTGTCTCTACCGTATAGAAGATCAATGCAGAAAATTGCAACTGTTAGAAATTAAGTATTTCTATCTTTGGGACAAAATCATCCTGCTGTGGAGATAGATGAATCAAGAAAAGTCTGTACATTTAACTTCCTTTGTTCTGAATTTGTGCTCATCAGCAACTTTCTGATAATGCCTTTGGGTTTCCTGAGAAAATTTAGCTCCATAGAAAATGAACCACATCCAGCTGTAGGGGGCACAGAGGCAGTGCAACACTCCACAGTGCTGGAAGCCATATGAAAGGTCAACGTTTGGTTCTTGGGTCAACTTATACACACTAGGCACCATGACCTTGGTTACCTGGGAAGGCCGTTGGGGTGTGGGGATTGCAACATGAGACCCTATTAGGGGGTGCTTCTCTCTCTTTCTCTCTGTCAAATAAATAAATAAATAATGCATTTGGAAGGCTGGCCCTGTAGTATAGTGGTTAAGGGAGCTGGATCTCACATGACCAACTGTGGTGTAAGTCCTGGCCTTGGCAACTTAAAAAACATACTGGGTGCTTATGTATGCATGCCAAAATCCTAATAGGATGGAAAAATGGAGGAGAAGGGATTGTAGTATGACCATGTCCCATTGGGGGTGCGATCTTCCTCTCTTTCTCCCTGTCTCTGTCTCTAGTGAGCACATTTGCCCTTTGTCAACTCAAAAAATGCACTGATTTTGCAGTTGTGAGTATTCAGGAGTATGAATTACAGGTCTTGGAAATTAATAAATTAATAAGTTAGTCTTCTGTTTGTATATGTCAGCCTCATGACTTTTGTTGATGTAAGCTCATTTGATTACTGGAGGTTTACTACATTGCTCAAATTAAAGATTTCTGAGACCACGACACTTTAGGTCAGATCCTAGAAGGTTGTAGGAACTTCATCCAAGTGATGCTTCCCTGCCCCCTTGGGGACAGCCAGGAGGCTTTCCCCTGTCAATGACCCTGTGTCATGGAGCCAAGCTTTTCCATTTCAACTGACCATCAACATCAATGTGGAGGTATATGTCTATTATTTACCTCTTTATTTTTTGAGAGATTTTTGCTGGAGGGTGTGTGTGCTCCTTGGAGAGACAGAGAGTGAGAAATCATCCCCACGGGGAATGGCCACACCACAAAGCCTTCTTCATTCTCCTCCCGGGATCTTAGGCACACACGCACACATGCCTAGTGTGATTTTGAAGCCACCAGGTCTGGTATTCAAACCACGGTCAGCCACATGGGAGTCCAGCAACATAACTGCTACACCATCTGCTGGTCCCCTTTCCTTATTCATTCTAATATCACCACAATTCAATTCCATGAGCACACTCCAGCTACTGGTGGGGAAGACAGCTCATAGCAGAACAGGTAGCAAGGAATACTTAGGTTTAAAATATACCACATGGGCTGGCCCCAAAGCTTAGTAACTATAGAGAGCCGAATCCCACATGCTAACCACATCCAAACCCTGGCCCTCGCAATATGAAATACAAGTGGGTGTAATACCTGAATGTGCCCCAAATTCTGACAGGCCAGGGAATGAAGGAGAATGGATTGCAGCATGATCTGGCTCCATTGGGAGGTGCTTTCTCTCCCTCTCTTTCTTTGGTAAGTGCAAAAGCCCTCTGGTAATTAAGAAAAAATACAGTGAGATAAAAAATACCATAGTTCACAAAATGGCAGAAAGTGACCATTTGCTAATGTCCCCCACTGTTCAGACACGCCATCATCACGATCGATCCTTGCGCCTGGCAGATAGCGGCCCTAGTTACTACGGCTTGTTAACAACCCAGCATGGGTGACTCTTACTATCCGTCTTCCCCACAGCTGTACCAAAGAGCAGAATGCTGCTGGGAAAATCATGAAGTAAACGTTATGGCTTATTTTACCTCCATGATGACAAACCTCCCAAGTGCTCTCAGCAAGGCATGCCAATCCTACTACATTACTCACACTAGATTTGCTTCCTCACTGTCTGAGAGAACTTCTGAATCCTCAACTCCTACACGCCCAGCTCTCTCAGCCTTCCCCCTGCCTCGCCGGGCACATACTGCCAAGCTGCGGGGTGATCCAATTTACACCCACCCACCCGATACGCGGTGCTCATTTCACTGAGGCACGCCGCAGACGTTCATCCGTGGTCAACGGTTGGATCCGCAACGCGAGTTGGTGGCAGGCACTCCCTCACACCAGAAGGAGGCGCCGTCACCCTCCTCCGGAGCCGGCGGCCGCCGAGAGGTCACGTGCTCCGGCCGTCTCCGCGCCGGAGGGCCGCCTTGCGAAGAGTCGCCGACGTGCGTAGCGTGGTGACGCAGCACGTAGGGGCTGGCTGGCCGCCATCTTGCTTCTTTTTCTCGCTCGCTCTGTGCCTCTAGGGAAGCAGGGAAAGTGCCCTGGCGGTTTATCGGTCCGCAGTCTCGGCTCCTCGAGCCCGGTGGCCCTTCCAGCCGGCCCGCTGGCACCAGCGTCCCCTCCCCGTTCCCCTGGCCAGAGCTTGGCGGAGACCCTCGGCGTGCGCAGACTCGACCCTCCTCCTGGCCGGTAAGTAATGCGTGGGACCGGGGCCGCGATCGCAGAGGCCCGCGGGAAAGGGCCGGACGCTGGGAGCCAGGGCGCGGGGAAGGTCCGAAACTCGGGGCCGGTGCCTGCGGACGGGCCGGGGTGCTGGGGGCCGCTGGAGTCCGGGCAGCATGGGCGGCTGAGACGCCGGAGACGCGGCCGCGTGCGGGGCTTGGGCCCGGCATCGCCCTTCTGTTTGGGTGCCGAATCCTGAGTCCGGGAGCGGGAAGGCGTAGTCAGATCCGCCCCGCGTGGTCTGCAGCGGGCGCTCCTTGCGGTGGGGCTTCCTCCCGCCCAGGCCTTGCAACCCGGTTCTCGGAGGGAGTTTTCATCCTGCTGGCCTGACGGGCACAGGGTATTTTTCTGGGCTGGTGGTGGGGGAGTTCGTTCCCCAGACAACAAACTAAGGGGCCCAGACAGGGCCTTTGCTGTCCACGTTTCCGTGTGCAACGAGCCGTGTGGGAGAGTCCGGGTTAGAGACTTGATTCGATGAGAGGCCCTTCGGGGAATCTGGACCAACCCTACTTCCGCTGGGACGTGCTGCCCAACTCCGAAGAAGGATCGGGTTGTCTTTTCACCTTCCAGGCCGCTCTATTCCCTGATTTGAGGGATGAACCCTGCTTGGCAGACCCCAGTCTTTGGTATTATTGATATCGGGGTTAAGGCCCGCTTTAGGACTGAAAGAAAAAAGGGCCTGGAGGCCAATAGGGGCTTTGATGGAACTGTCTTTCTCATGGGAAGATTGCGTCTGATTGCTTTAAAGGCGTGTATATTTGGACTTGATCAGAGATCTTTTGAGGTCTGACGTGTCTGATGTATCTGGCTTCTAAAGCCCTCGACTTCTGCATTGCCCCGTCTTTAGTCTCGGTTCATAGATTCATACCTCGTTAGGGTCCATGGAATTGTGCAGAAGGCAGCCCTGGTGTAAGGAGTCCATGGAATTGTGCAGTAGGCAGCCCTGGTGTAAGGATTTCATTTAGAATGCACCAGAAAAAACGAAGGATTCTGTTTAAGTGGTTGGGAGCTTACTCCTGCAGATAAAAAATGATGGTGATACTAAGCGCCCACCAAGCCTAACAATGGCATTTTTAAAAAGTAGATTTAACCTCCCATATTGGTAATTAAGATGCTGCTTTCACTGGAGCCATTTTTTAGGTGTGTGTCACAGATGCACTGCAGCATCTTTTCTGACTCACCCCAAATGCATTGATCCTCTAAAATGTTAGGAATAGATTGGCTTTGTAAGTAATCTGTATGTTCTCAGAATAGTATATATATTTCTTTGGATCCTTAGTTTTTCTTCTCGCTCCCTCTCTTCACATTTACTTGCTGGGTTTTGTTTCTTGAAGATTTTTTTTCATGTGACACAGCTTGAAATAAAGTAATTCTGCTCTGTAATGGAATTTCAGAATGTATGCTAAGTTTATTTGGAAAGAGGGTTTCTGGTGAGTTTATGTGCCTTTTCTCTCTTCTATCAGCTGACCTTTTACCATGTACTGAGCATGGTCATAAATCCTTTCCATACTTTCCATACATCCTTGTTCTCCTAAAACAAGTGTTGAAGGGAGGTACCATTTTCATCATTTTACAGATATGGAAATGAAATGGGAGTGAGGTCACACACAGTAGCTATTGGTAGTACTGTGTGCCTTCAAACCTTACTACCTAAACCCAAAGGAGATGCTCTAAGCCATCAAACTACCTCCTGTTCCTTGTGATTTTATAAAGTGTAATAACTATAATAAATAAGATAGAGCACTGTTAACTGGTCCTTTAGCTTGACATCATTATATGAACATTGTTGCCTGTAAAGGTTAACATGTTGCAAGTGATGGGTTATATCTACTTTGGGGGTGGAGTAGAAGCTAATTTCTGTGTGTCATTTTCTATTAGAGGATAATTAGATGCCAATTGAGTGCTTATAGGAAATTTAAAACTCTTAATCTATATTATTATGTATCATTTTAAAATTTTGAGATCTGGCCTATATTATTGGGACAATATCCTCCCATCAGGAAAATGGAGATGGTGACAATAATAACACCTCCCTTAAAAGCTTGTTAGAAGAGTAAAAATATATATATAAACAACTTATTACTGTGCCCAGTACATGGTAAAAGACTGAGTGATAATGGTGAATGGTAGAGTATTGGTTAAAGAAAATACTGTTGTAAGTAGTAATCTACATGTTCTCAGAATGGTGTATATATTTCTTTGGGTAGTTTTTCTTCTCGTTGTATTTACATGCTGGATTTTGTTCTTAAAGATTTCTTCATGTGATACAATAAATATCTCTGGAATTAGTATCTTACTCACAGCTCAAAATATAGACGTTCTGGCTCATTCCAGTCCTGTTTCCTCCTCCGTACCCTAAACCCACCCGTCCTGCTGATAAAACATTTTGAAGATTATATTATGTCTCCCTCACCCTTTCAGTGTGGTTCTCCAGCCCTAGAAACACTCCTTGAATTTGTAAGTCTGTTGGGTAGCTTGTGTTTTGCATGCTATATATCTTGTATTTGTGAAAGACAAGGATTGATCACTGATAAAACGTTAACATAAACTGCTACAGAACCACATTCTTATGTGAAGGAGATCCAAAAATTGTCTCACTGAGTTATGACTAAAATACTTTCATTTCAATAAAGCAAGACTCATGATTTTATGAATAGGAAATACAGTGAAAGCTTATCTTAGTTTATGCTAATTGTTGCTTTTAAGTCTTGAGAGTTAATACATTACTTTTCTGAGTCATAACATTTAAAATTCTTCAATGGGACCATTAATGCATCAGTCAGAACATTTTTGTGGACAAAAGTATTCTATAGAGAGTAACTTTAGTAAATATTTTATTGTATATTTTCCCCGTAGAAAGAATAAATAGAAGTCTTTCTTCTTGGCAGTTGCATTTCAAGTCCTTATTTTGCTCTAGATTAACAGAATGCCAGTCATGTTTTTGGACATGTGTCTGCATGCATTTGCTGGCAAATCCAATCAAACAAGGGCTATTACTGAGTTCCAACAGGAAAGTTTTCTGGTTGGCAAACGCTATCCATGAGTCTGAACACAAGACAGCTATGAGATCATTGCTGTTAATGTGAGGCACTCACCCTTGCAAGGTGCTGCTTGGTGCTTGATATTACAGGAGGAGGAGATACTATCGATATTTGTGGAGTCTGGCATTAAAAAATACTACTAAGTGTCATGTACCTAGCATACTGTCTACTAATGTCTGTATTCAATTCTGTGTTCTTGTATGGCTCTTTTTCTTTAATAGACAGTTTCCATGTCCTTATTCCCTTGTATGGTGGCTGGCATATACACTGGGTTTGTTAAATATTACTGACTGAATGAGAATTGACAGCACCAAAGAATAGATTCACAACTAAGGTTAAGTGATGAGTGTCTTACTGGAACGAAAGAATACTCTGTTTTATCCTCTTTCTTTACACACTTGAGTATGTAACATAACACTTAAAGAGTTTATTTTTATATATAATATACAATGTGATGTTCATTTGCATCAGATTTTCCTTAATTTTTAGCTTTACTCAACAAACATTAAAGATCTTTTTGTTTATTTATTTATTTGGAGAGATTTTTGCTATAGGGCATGTACACTTGCCAGAG
Source organism: Tupaia tana (assembly GCA_026018925.1). Taxonomy (NCBI): domain Eukaryota; kingdom Metazoa; phylum Chordata; class Mammalia; order Scandentia; family Tupaiidae; genus Tupaia; species Tupaia tana. The sequence goes on along the minus strand of JAKSZU010000007.1, from coordinate 124,374,424 downwards.
AGATACGAGAGACAGAAAGCGAGAAATCACCCCCTAGAGGAGATGGCCATGCCACAATACCTTCTCCTCCAGTCTCCTCTTGGGATTTTGGGCACACATGCACAAAACACACCTGGCGTGTTTCAAGCCACTGGGTCTGAGACTTGAACCGTGCTTAGAAATGGGGGAGTCCAGTGACATAACCATTATGCCATCTGCTGGTCCCAAATGTCATTTTAATTTTGTAAGTCCTAGTGAATCAAAGGAGTGTAACTTTTGTTTCCCACTGACAAGATGTTCACAGTCTTAAGGATTAATAAAAGTTATCTTGTGTTTTTTTTAAAGTGGTTTTTGCTATAGGACACATGCACTCACCAAGAGAGACAGAGATAGTGAGAGGGAAGGTGGGAAATCACCCTCTAGAGGGATGACCATCCCAATCCCTTCTTTCTTTTTCTGGGATTTTGGGCACGCACACGTGCCCAGTGTAAGTTTTAAGCCCAGATCCTGGATTTGAGCCATAATCAGCCACGTTGGAGTCCAGTGCCTTAACCACCATGCCACCTGTTGACCCCTTTCTTGTAATTTTTTTATTCATGTCAGAAAATTCAAAACAAATGTGTTCAAGAAGTTAAGGGAAATTTGTTTCGGAGAAACCCATATACAGGAAAATAATAGTACAAATCAAGTGCCCAGTTTATAACCCGTGCATGTATGAGGGCTGAGAGATCAAGGGTGATTGTAATTACTATTCATTCAACACTTACCCTGTCAGGCTGTGAATATTCTGTGGATTATCTCTTTATAGCCATATATTGTAATAGGAAGTAAGTTATTCCTATCACACTGTAGAAAACTGAGAAAAAAGAGATTTTAGTAATTTTTTCAGGGCTACTTAACTAGAAGGTAACAGAAGTAGGATTTAAATCACTGACCCAGAGTTTGAGTGTTTCGTGTAACTACATGGTTTTTAGTAAGCAATATTTCCCAAACTTAAGTCATTCACAACTTTTGCTTTATCTTCAAACCAAGTTTACTTGTCTTTTAATTGTGAATTTAAGAGAAAAATTTCCTCCTTTTTTCCTTTGGGTTCTCCTCCCAGCATGTTTTAAAATAAACATGTAATTTTATGGCCAAGCCTTGGTGGCACATGTGATAGAGTAGCACTGTGCAGTACTAGGGCCGTGTAGGAAAGTCTGGGGCTCAGATCCGAGGTTGACCTGAACATGCCAGGTGCTCCTGTGATGCTGTCTGGCTAGATAGGTTGTGTGTGTGCACGGGAGGGTTGTTACAGCAGGGCATGGCCCTGTGTATATATGGCAAGGGAGTTCCTCTGTGTGCACGTGTGTGTGGGGGGTAGAGGGTGCACTAGAAAGTAAATAAATAAATGTATTTATATATCATCTAGCATACCACCAGTCTTCTGTATCCTACCCTTTAGGAAATAATCACAAGAAGTGAATGCTAGCTAGATAGGATCAGACAACAGATGCAGTTAATGAAGGCTACAAGTGTCTGAGCCATGTAGTACAACACTCTCCAGTGCTGGGGGCCATGTGGAAGATCAGATTTGGGCTCCTGGGGCAGCTTGTACACAATAGGAGTGTGCATGTACCTATGATTCTGGGTGACTGAGAAAGGTTGGAGTGAAGGGTCATAGCATGACACTCTGTTGAAGATGCTTGTCTGTTCCCTCTGTTTCCCTTTATCTCTGTCTTCATGAAATAAACAGAGAATAAACATGAATAAACTAAAAATATATATATAAAAGAAAAAAGATCAGGCCAGCAGGTGCCATGGTGGTTAAGGTGCTGGATCCCATAAGACAAAGTCCGCAGTTTGAGTCCCAAACCCAGGCTTGAGGAACGCATTGGCCACATGAGTTTTGTACCCAGGATCCCTATCAGGGGATTGCTGTGTACCATTTCCCCAGGGGATGGTTTTTCACTTTTCCTGTCTTTCCTTGGCAAATACCCCATGGCAAAAATCATTTAAAAAGAAAAAAAGAGGACCAGAAGTGGGTGACAGCCTTAAGTGGATTAGATTCACCAAACAGGAAATGGCAGCATTACAAGAACAGAGTCTAGGGGCTGGCAGGTGGCGTGGTGGCTAAAGGCACTGGACTCCCACATGGTTGACTGCAATTTGAATCCTGGATCTGGTGGCTTCCCTTCTCACTTTCTCTCTCTCTGTATTTCTGTAGCCAAATAAAAATAAATAATTAAAGTTAAATAAAAAATCATTGTTTTAAAAAAAGAACTGTCTAAACTATACACTTGAACAACTATTTTCATGGTGAATTACAAAGAAATCAGCTTATTTATATAGAGAAATGTAATAATACATATAGACAAATCTATGGCAAGAGAACAAGAATGAGTAAGTAGACAGGGAAGTCACTATGTAAATTAGGCAGAAAAGAATCTTTTTTTTTTTTTTAATTATTTAACTTTATTTATTTATTTATTTTAAGTTGACCAGAGAGGGACAGAGCGAGAGAAAGAAAACGTGAGAAAGGAAGCCACCAGGTCCAGGACTTGAACCACGGTTGGCCATGTGGGAGTCCGGTGCCCTTAACCACCATGTCACCTGCCGGCCCCAAGGCAGAAGAGAATCTAAAAACAGGATTATTAGTGCCAAATGTGTTGGAGTTCAGGAAAAAAAAAAAAAAAAAAAAAGGGAGAAGTGGCCTTTGGCTGCAAGATCCTTCATGACAACCAAGGAATTAATGTCAAGTAATGAAGGCATGAAAATGAAAGGTTAAGGGGGAGTGGAATAAGTAGGAAACTTTGATTTTCACAATGGAACTTAGAAAAAAATTCATGGAAAAATAGAGTTAAAGTGTAAGTTTATTTTGGTGCAAAATATTTTAAAAATTGCTGCATAGTTTCTCATGATTTGCATTTTCCCATTAGTTTTTTGGAGATCCCTTATAGCTATGTTGAATATTCAAAATGAATTCTGGACTAGGGGTTTCATTAAAAATCTAGGTTTAGGGAACCGGCAGTTAGCGTAATGGCTATGTCGCTGGACTCCCACGTAGTCGACCGCGGTTCGCGTCTCGGACCCGGTGGCTTACAACTCACGCCGGGCGCGTGTGCGTGCGTGCCCAAGATCCCGAGAGGAGAATGGAGGAGAAGGGATTGCGGCGTGACCATCCCCCCTGGGGGGTGATTTCTCGCTTTCTGTCTCTCTGTCTCTCTCTGTCTGTCCGGCGAGCGCACGCGCCCTATAGCGAAAAACCTCTCAAAAAAAAAAAAAAAAAAAAAAAATCTAGGTTTAGTCCAGGACCAGCAGATGGCATAATGGTTATGTTGCTGGACTCCCAAGTAGTTGACTGTGGTTCGAGTCCCAGACCCAGCGGCTTACAACTCACAGTGAGCGTGTTTGCATGCGTGCCAAAAATCCAGAGAGGAGAATGGAGTAGAAGGTATTGTGGCATGGCCATCCTCCCTGGGGCGGGGGTTTCCTGCTTTCTGTGTCTGTTTCTCTGGCAAGCGCATACGCCCTATAGCAAAAATCTCTCTCCAAACAAAACAAAAACCTAGGTTTAGTCCTTTTTGTCACTTTGTGCCAGGCTAAATTTGGGGTAAATCACTTGGCTTCTTCAAGTTTTAGATACATTTATCTGTGATACAAGGATAATACTTTTATTTTTCCTGTCTCATAGGACTGGTGCAAAGAGCACATTAAATGTGTTTCTGTATATCTTGAGTTTAATATTCTTTGCTGGGACCAGCAGTTAGTGTAATGACTATGTTGCTGGACTCCCACGTAGTCAACTGTGGTTCGAGTCCTGGACCTGGTGGCTTAAACTCACGCCGGGCGCGTGTGCCTGCGTGCCCAAGATCCTGAGAGGAGAATGGAGGAGAAGGGATTATGGCATGGCCATCCCCTCTGGGGGGTGATTTCTTGCTTTCTATCTCTCTGTCTCTGTCTGTCCTGCGAGCGCACGCGCCCTATAGCAAAAACCTCTCCAAAAAAAAAAAAAAAAAAAGAAAGAGAAAAAGAAAAATTCTTTGCTTTCATGTGGTGTTCACACATGAGTCTTGATTATATTTAAAGCAAAAAAGTGAACCATCCAATAGGGAAATTAAAGGTAAAAGGGAGGGTGTGCTTCTTGTGAGGTTAGAAACCCTTTCTGAATAAATCTTAGTTCTACAAGATAAAATATGGATGCATATGTGATTGGAGAATGGCTAGACAGATTAATCATGGATCTTCCTTCCTCTTTCCCAGTGAAAAATAATCTGAAGGTATGGGATGGCAGTATATGGTTGTACCATTTGTGCTTTGCTTGAAGGTGCCTGACTGAAAGAGGCAACAAGAACTGAAATTCAGCCCCCAATGCTGTTTGCACATCTTATGTGCTGGCTTAGGCTTCCCAAGGAACCCACCTTCACTTCTTCCCCCTCCTGTAAGGCATCAGCTCCTCACTAAGAGGAGTACCTGAATCGTCCCAGAGGAGTATATTTTTCTATTTGCACAAAGGCCCTGTGGAGGTCTGTGACTGCTCTCAAAAGTCTCCTTAAGGAGAAATATTAAGGACACAGTTGAAGGAATACAATATGGGAGGTACAGAATTGTTTTTCAAGGTTAAGAAAATGGAAGAAATAGAGGAATTGTATTTTTATCATTGTACTTTGCCAGAGGACTCATGCTTTTCTGAGAGACACACATAGAGGTGGAGTTTACTAATGCAATCCCTTCACTTCCATCTCTCCCTTCTTTCAGGATTTTGGGCATGCACGCACCTGGCATGTGTTTAAGCTGCTGGGGCCCGGATTTGAACTGTGTGGTCGGCCATATGGGATCTAGCTGCCTTAACAACCAGACCATGAAGCCAGCCGTGTGTGTGCACGTGCACGCATATACACGATTATAGGAGCAAATGTCCTGAAACCATGTGATATCACTGTAGACTTTGGAATTACAAGCTGTTTATAACTGTTAAGAAGGAAGACACCTTTGAAGTTGGCCTCTTTAGGGCTGGCAGGTGGCATGGTGGACTCCCACATGGCCAACTGTTGTTGTTCAAGTCCTGGACCTGGTGACTTGCTTTCTCTCTGTGATCAAACAAGAAAATGATGATGATGATAATAAAGCAAAAAAAAATAATAATAATTCTTAAAGGAAAAAATAAGAATTGGCCTCTTAAATTTCTTACCCAAATCAAGAATTTTTCTGACAAAGGCTTTGCTTTTTGCTTGAGTGCATCTGGTAATAAGGAGGTCACTATAGCCAACTCTTAACATTAACTAGGTATCCCAAGATCTTCCAGATTTCAAAATTTATAAATACCCTACTAGTATTCAAACCACTTCACTTTCTCTTTCTGTCATCTATACCAGGACTTGGCTTCCTTTTTAGAGCCTCCCCTCAACAACCAAGAAACAGGTATCTCTTCATAAGAGTTACTATACCTCCCCCCCCCCCCCCAAACAAATCAGGGCCTAGCAGTCAGGGTAGGAAAAGAGATCTAAGAAGGGTACTTCTAGAAGCATATCTTATGGCATTGGATGCAAATTTTGTGCTTCAGCAAAATTACAGATCACTTCATTTCACAGCTTTGTGTTTCTTGGCAAATTGGGGAAGAAGAGAATGCTATGAGTTTTATTTTAAGATAACTTATTTATACTTATAAAGTGAGCAGAAAGTTTTTCCTTTGTATTCATTCTAAAGTGAAGTTTTTATTTTATTTACTTATTTATTTTCTTGGAGAGGTTTTTTTTGGCTATAGGGCACGTGCACTCACCAGAAAGAGAGAGACGGAAAGTGAGAAATCACCTCCAGGGGGTATGTCCATGCCGCAGTGCCGTCTCCATTCTCCTCTTGGGATCTTGGGCACACACACACATGCACCCGGTGTGAGTTTAAGCCACTGGGTCCAGAACTCACGCTGTTGGCTACGTGGGAGTCCAGCGACATAGGCATTACACTAACTGCTGGTCCCCCTTTGTATTCATTCTAGTTTGTTAATGTTTGTCTTATGAAGCACAGGATTGAACATAATAGCCTAAATGCTATGGGATAGGCATAAAATTCAGTGGGACTGTTGCAATTCCATGTCTATGCATTAAATTTATTCCTCCTTGTCATAGAGATAGAGCCTTTTCATGCAAACAGGCAAGGTCTGTATTCTGCATCTATTGAAATTCAGTTTTTGAACTGAGTGTGCAACTAGTTATTTAATTCTGCCTAGAGTGCTTGCTGGAGAGAGGGAGAGAGAATGTAAGAAATCACCCCCATGAGGGATGGTCATGCCGCAGTCCCTTCCCCTTGGTTCTCTTTTCAGAATTTTGGGCACACATGCACATGCACTGGCGCTGATTTTCAGTCAGTCAGATCTAAAAATGCCACTGCCCTGTGGAATCCAACCTCCTCTACCTCCACACCATCTACTGGCCCTCCAAGACTTAAATATTAGAAAGTCATCGAATACTTTTTTTTTTTTTTTTTTTTTTTTTTTGAGGGAGAGGTTTTTGCTACAGGGCGCGTGTGCTCACCAGAAAGACAGAGACAGAGAGACAGAAAGTGAGAAATCACCCCCTCTCCCCCCCCGGGGGGGATGGCCATGCTGTAATCCCTTCTCCTGGGATCTCAGGCATGCACGCACATGCGCCCTGCATGAGTTTAAGCCACTGGGTCTAGGAGTCGAACCGCAGTTGACTACGTGGGAGTCCAGCATCATAGCCATTATGTCAACTGCTGGTCCCAACTGTTATTCTTTTTGACATAGACAAGGGGAATCTTCAAAAGCTCATGAAAAAATGCATATTATGAGAAGAAAAGCTGGATGGGTTTAAAAATTTTGCACCAAAATAAACACTTGTTTAATTTTTTTTTTGGAGAGGTTTTTTTTTGCTATAGGGCGCGCGCGCTCGCCAGACAGACAGAGAGAGACAGAGAGATAGAAAGTGAGAAATCACCCCCCAGGGGGGATGGCCATGCCGCAATCCCTTCTCCTCTATTCTCCTCTCGGGATCTTGGGCACGCACGCACACGCGCCTGGCATGAGTTTAAGCCACCGGGTCCGGGACTCGAACTGTGGTTGACTGCATGGGAATCCAGCAACAGCCAACTGCTGGTCTGAGAGTGCATTGATTCTTATGCTTTTTACATTATTGTACTTTCACATGACATTTCTAACAACAGATGGATACATTTGTTAAAACAGATACTGCTGTGTGTTGCTATGTTTTATCCTGGATGTTTTACTCTGTATTCTAAAATGTGATTTGATAATGAAAACTAGAATCATTTAGAATATCTTAACCTTAACTGACATGTAATTTATTGTTGCTTATTTTAGAGGTTTCTATCTTGTAATGAAAATTTATTTCTGGGAACCAGCAGTTAGCGTAATGGCTATGTCGCTGGACTCCCACGTAGTCAACCACGGTTCGTATCTTGGACCCGGTGGCTTACAACTCACGCCGGGCGCGTGTGCGTGCGTGCCCAAGATCCCGAGAGGAGAATGGAGGAGAAGGGATTGCGGCGTGACCATCCCCCCTGGGGGGGTGATTTCTCGCTTTCTGTCTCTATGTCTCTCTCTGTCTGTCTGGCGAGCGCACGCGCCCTATAGCGAAAAACCTCTCCCCCCCAAAAAATAAATAAATAAATAAATAAATTTATTTCTGATTATCTTCTGGTGAGCTTTTCTTTGGCATCATCTTTGAGTCTGCTTAGGGGGCCAGGCTTATACACAGCGATTAAATGCTGCACATTGAGAGCCAGATCCCGTTTGGTCAACTTAGGTTCAAATCCTGGCCCTGGTGGTTTGGAAAACATGACAGGTATGTGTGAGCATGCATCAATTTCTGATGGGATGGAGAAATAAAGGAAAAAAGATTGCTGTACACCACACCCCATTGGAAAGTTGCTTTTCCCTGTCTGGTTATTGTTTGTACCTTATGGCGATTGAAAGAATAAAAACAGGGCTATCCCCATGACCTAGGGCTTAAGGGAGTTGGTTCTCCCATGGCCAGCCATGCAGCTGAGTCCTGGGCTTTGTGGCTTGAAAAAAAAAAAAGAAACAAACCCAGGCACATGTGCATTTGTGTCCAGAATCCTGAAGGGAGGGCAAATGGAGACATAATTATGATGTGACCATTCCTCTCAGGAGGTGCTTTTTCTCTCTTACTCTCCATCTCTGACAAGTGCCATGCCCTCTGGCACATAAAAACAAAACAAAAAAGCCTTTAATAAAAGAAATCAGCTTGGATTTTGTCTTGACTCCACTTTGTAGCCATTATATATGCTTTAGGCAAGTTACTTTACTTCTCTCAGGTGCTTTCCACTGGTAAGTTTTTTTCCCCTTTATACATGATAGTGTGTGGTGTGTGTGTGTGTGTGTGTGTGTGTGTGTGCATTTGAGAGGGAGAGAGAGAATGAAATGAGCACCCTCCACTGCTGACACCAGGATCTCCCTCCAGTCCTGTAGCATGTCAGATCATGGACTCTGGCATGGGTGCCCAGCATTTTTTTTTGAGAGGTTTTTGCTATAGGGTGCTTGCGCTTGCCAGAAAGACAGAGACAGAGAGACAGAAAATGAGAAATCACCCCCCCAGGGGGGATAGTCAAGCCAGAGTTCCTTCTCCAGTCTCCTCTGGGGATCTTGGGCACGCATGCACATGCACCTGGCGTGAGTTTAAGCCACCCGGTCTGGGACTCGAACTGCGGTCAACTACATGGGAGTCCAGCGACATAGCCATTACGCCAACTGCTGGTCCCCTTACTACATTTTCATTCCGTTTTTTTAGTAAATGAGCAAAACAATCTATAGTAACCTTGACTCATAGTAAACACTGATTTCCATTGCTGTTACTAGTGCTTTTAGTCAGTCTTGCCAAAATCATCAGTCCCTTTGCTTTCCCTTTTATTTTCTGGCTCCCTTCTGTCTTCATTCATGCTGCTATAAAAACCCCCGGAGACTAGATAACTTATAAACAACAGAAATTTATTTCTCATTGCCTAGAGGGTGGGACGTCCAAGATAAAAATTCCTGTAGGTTTGTTACCTGGTGATGGCTGAGCAGGGTCTCTGCTTCCAAGATGGGACCTTGGTGTGTGCTCACATGATAGAAATGTATAGCCATTTTCCTCCAGCCCTTTTATAAGGCACTAATTACATCCATGAACACAGCCTTCATGGCCTAATCACCTCCTGAAGACCTTACCTCTTAATACTATTGCATTGGGGATAAGTTTCCATATGAGTTTTGGAGAGGACACAAATATTCAAACCATTGAACCTTCCTTCACTGTCTGGATTAGACTTAAATGATACTCTTAATTCTCTTGACACAGTATTCTCATCTCTCTTGCTTTTCTTTGCACTTACCTGGCACTACTGTAATCCCTGATTTAGTTAGTCCAGCTGCTTCTGTGCTGTTAATATGCCCCACCCCCAGGTGTGCTTCAGGACATTGGAGAGAATCTTAACTGCACAGATTTGGGGATACTGTTTATAACTGCCCTCTAGTTTCCACCAGTCCATCAGTGCTACTTATCCATGCTGCTTTCGTACTTGGCTGAATTTCCTGTTCTCTCATTTACTTTTCCAACCTCAGGTTTCTAAACCATGTCTCTACTTAGTGGGTGAAGACAACATGTCTCTTGTTCATCTGTTCCTAATGGTGCTTGGTATATGGTAGGCACTGAGTAAATAGTTACAGGAGTGAACGAGGGAATTAAACATTTTGAGTTTGAAGTTCTGTCAGGAAATTGAAGTGATATTTCATTCTGTTGGCAATAAGAAATGTGTATCTAAAGATGGTAGCTCAAAAGAAAGTTTGTGATTGTTCTTACTGATAATATGTGAAAGACTGAACAGTATATTGGCCAATGAAGAAAGCACATAGAGAATGAAGAGATGGCAAGAAAGAATAGAGAAAAAAAAAAGACCGAAAGCTATTAAAGAGAGTCACAGAAACCAAAAAAATTAACTTATACTCAAGTTATTCATCTCTTTTATGTGTGTGTGTGTGTGTGTATTAGTTTTCTATACGGTACATATTCTTGTAGTAGAGAGACAGAAAAAGAGAGGGGAGAGAGAGGGAAAGTGAGAAGTCAATCCCCGGAGGGATGGCCACACTGCAATCTCCTCTCTATTTTCTTTTCTAGATTTTAAAATCACATGCACATATGCCCAGTGTATTTTTCAAGCTGCTGGGTGCAAATTGAACTGGGCAGCTGGCCACGTAGGATCTAGCTGCCCCAACCACGACACCATCAACTGGCTTGTTAATTTTTGTATTTGTACATGGTACTTGACTGTTTTCAGTCAGTTAACCATACATTTTTTTCCTTTGATCTGTTTATTACAACATTTTTAAAGTTTTGTTTATCTTTTATAAGAGTGTGCACACTTGCCAGAGAGAGACACAGAGAGAGAAGAGCATGGGGGAGTGAGAAAGCACCTCCAGGAGGAATGACCAAAATCCTTTCTTCTCCATTCTCCTCTCGAGATTGGGCACACATGCACCTGCGCCCAGAGTTTTCCAAATTGCCAGGTCTAGGACTCGAACTGTACAGTTGGCTCTGTGGGATCCAACCTCCTAAACCAAATGCCACTGAGTTTTAAAGTTTATTTTATTCATGATAGCTTGTTTATGGGAGAGGGAGAGCCACCTTTGACAGGGTCTTATCACACCATGATCCCCTCTCCCTGACTTTCCACCATGTCAGGATCCTAGGCATGAATGCATATACACTCATTGTGTTTTCAAGTGGACAGTACTGTGGCCTCCAGTACTGTAGTTCAGCTTGCTATCTACTGTGCCACCAGGATGGGCCCAGTATTTATTTTATACATGATAAGGAGCAAGTACCCATGCACAGCAGAGGGGGAAAAAAGAGGTATCCTTAACATGTTCTTGTCACAGTGCAATCCCCTTTCCTCAGTCACCCAGCTTCTCAGGATCTTGTGAACCCCATGTGCATGATTGTGGCATTTTAGGTTGACTCCGCCAGAGGTCTGAACCCCATCATCAACCATGTATCTTTCAACACTGCAGTCCAGTAAGTACACTGTGGACTGTACCACCTAGCTTAGCCATGTTCAGTAAAACATTTGTCAAGTACATACAGTATGCTCCTGGAAATGGTTGCTTTCATTTTTATGAGAAAGAATAAGTACCTGCAAACTTAAGAAAAAGAGGGAGAAATTTGTTTTGTTTTGTTTTGTTTTTGCCAGAAGGCATGTACACTAATCAGAGAGAGGAGGGGGAAAGCGAGAAAGCAGCCTTGTGGAAATTGGTCACACCGCAATCCCTTCACTTCCGTCTCTCTTTCCTTTTGAGATTTGGGTACACATGTGCATGCATCTGGTGTGTTTCTCAAGCTCACTTGGATCCAGGACGTGAACCACACAATTAGCCGTGTGGGGTTCTGCTCATGTAACCACCAGGCCACAGGATGGTCCAAGAGAGAGGTATTTTTTTTTTTTTTTTTGGAGAGGCTTTTTCGCTATAGGGCGCGTGCGCTCGCCAGACAGACAGACAGAGAGAGACATAGAGACAGAAAGCGAGAAATCACCCCCCAGGGGGGATGGTCACGCCACAATCCCTTCTCCTCCATTCTCCTCTTGGGATCTTGGGCACACACGCACACACGCCCGGCGTGAGTTGTAAGCCACCGGGTCCGAGACGCGAACCGTGGTCGACTACGTGGGAGTCCAGCGACATAGCCATTACACTAACTGCTGGTTCCCGAGAAAGGTATTTTTGACAGGGTCTCCCATGTCTTGATATTTTCTGCCCCAGCCTCCCAGTTAGCTAGGACTACAGGTGTATTTCCACCACGATCATACTTACTATTTCTGGTTGGGCCAGGAATTGAACCCAGGCCTTCCTTGTGGCCTCAGCCATTGTTCAGTGGTGCCCTCATACTTAATCTGGACTATTGCAGTCTATTTTTTTATTTTTCTTCTTTCTTTTTTTCTTTTTTTTTCTTGGAGAGATTTTTGCTATAGGGCGTGTGTGCTCGCCAGACAGAGAGAGAGAGACATAGAGACAGAAAGTGAGAAATCACCCCCCAGGGGGGATGGTCACGCCGCAATCCCTTCTCCTCCATTCTCCTCTCGGGATCTTGGGCACACGGGCACACACGCCCACGCGCCTGGGGTGAGTTTTAAGCCACCGGGTCTGGGATGCGAACTGCGGTCGACTACGTGGGAGTCCAGCGACATAGCCATTACGCTAACTGCTGGTTCCCGCAGTCTATTTTTAATGTTGATTAGGCATTTAAATCTGTGAGGCATTGTGCTGTATTTTTCAGGGGAACTAAATTCTCACCATAAAATGGTAAACAATTTGGATATATAGAAGCCCATCAGGCTAGAAAGATAATTGCATTTGATTGGATTTATTTAGCACATAGAAACTTGCTAAAGTATGTGGGTTATTTTTGCAAATATACTATTGGGTCATTGGAAAAGTCATGACACATTTTTGCACAGAAAAACAAAAATGTGTCATGACTTTTCTGATGACTCAATTGATTTAAAATATCACTAAAATTATTTTAGGTGTTGAAAACTACCATCTATGATTTTTGTGTGCTGAAGGAATATTAGAGACCATACTTCATCATCTTCATAGTTGTGGAAACCACTAACAGATTTTCCTCCTATGATAGCTGTCCTTTCATAAAAATCATCTTTTTGTTATCACTGTTAGGTAGTATCCTTTCATTTGGAAAGGCTAACGTTTATATTGCAATAAACTGCTGCCTTCTAAATTTCTCTTAGACTTTTTTTGGGAAAATATCTGTTTCCTTTGAAAATATTGATTTGCTTTCTTTTCTTTCTCTTTTTTCGTTTTCTTTTTAATTGCTTTTGTTTTGTTTTGTTTTGTTTTGTTAGAGAGTAGAGAAGGACAGGAGAAAGCTCCCCTTATTGGGACTAGTCATACAGCAATCCCTTCTCCATCTCTCCCTTCTTACAGGATTTGGGGCTTGCACACACATGCACGTGTGTGTGTTTCTCAAGCCACCGGGTCTGGGGCTTAAACTGGTCTGGGGCTTAAACCGTGCAGTAGGCTATGTGGGTCCAGCTCCCTTAGCCACTAGGCCACAGAGCTGGCTCAGTGGCTTCATTTTTTTAATTTTTCCCCCCCAAAAAAGAAAATTTTGCTATGACGTAATATATAAGGAGTTTTCAAACAGTTCATGGAAGATAAGTATTATGAAAAAAGGTATACGTGGGTTTAAAAATTTTACACTCAAATAAACTTATACTTTAATTCCATTTTCCCTTGAACTCGGATATTTGTTCAGAATTTGAGAATTCAAAATGTTCATGTTTTGGTACATCTGATTTTGTTTGTTTGTTTGTTTGTTTGTTTTTAAATTGCCAGAAAGCTTGTGTACTGACCAGAGAGGAAAGGAGGAAACATTTCCTAATGAGGCACAGTGACACTGCAATCCCTTCTTCTTTTTTCATCTTGTTGGGGTTTTGGGTATGCATGCACATGCATGTTTTTCTCTGGCCACTGGGTCCAGGATACGAACCTCAGTTGACCATGTGGGATCTGGTTCCATTAGCTGTTAGGTTACTGACCCAGCCTGTATATCTAATTTCATTTTTTGAAAAAAGAGCCATTTTATTTAGCTTTATTTATTTTGATTTGACCAGAGTGGGACAGATTGAGAGAGGGGGACTCGGGGAATGAAAAAGCAAGCTGCCAGGTCTGGGACTCAAACCACGGTCGGCCATGTGAGAGTCCAGCACCATTAACCACCATGCTATCTGCTGGCTCAGTATATCTCATTTTATTTTTTAAATGCTACTTTTGAAGCCATCTGTGTGGCCTGATGGGTAAGGGAGTTGGATCTCACATGGTCAGTTGTGTAGTTCGAGTCTTGGACCTGGTTACTTGAGAAACATGCTGAGCGTATGCAGATCTGCCCAAGATCCGAATGGGATGGAGAAATAAAGGAGAAGAAATTACAATATGACCATGTCCCATGGAGATTCCCCTCTCCTTCTCCCCCTGGCAAGCACATGTACCCTCTCGCAAATTAAGAAATAGAGAAAGAGAAGAGAAGAAAAATGCTAGTTTATTTTTCTTTATTCTTTTTTCTTTTTTGAAGAGGTTTTTGCTATAGGGCGCGTGTGCTTGCTGGAAAGACAGCAAGAGACAGAGAGACAGAAAGCGCAATCCCTTGTCCTTCGTTCTCCTCTCGTGATCTGGGACATGCACACAGACACACACACACACACACACACACACACACACACGCCCGGCTTGAGTTTAATCCGGTCCAGTAGTCGAACTGTAGTCAGCTACATGGGAGTCCAGTGGCATAGCCATTATGCCAACTTCTGGTCCCCAAAAATGCTAGTTTCTTACCAACATTGCTTAATTAAAGTCATAGAATCATAGAACCTTGAGTTAAAAAAGATGATTGCTTTATTTTCCTTTCAACAGAAAGGGAGTTGTTATTCAAAGGCTTTGTTTTTACAGCCAAACTCCCTCAGCCCTTAATGATTTAGATTTTTAGGAACATAGTAAGCAGGACAGTAATATAAAAAATATTGTTAATTTTGCACAAATAATGAAAAGCTTTTTAAAATTGAAAGTGATACAGGTAGAGGATATAGCTCTTTAGATCTCCTGTAAGTGTGAGGATAAATTTTTGAAATCAGAAGTTGGCAGGCTGAAGACAGTGCTTCTAATTGAGCTTATTGTTTCAAGTGTTTTTGAATTACTATGTAAATTGTACTATTTTGTTACTTAAAATGTGATGCTGAATACAGCCACAGATTTACTCAGAAATTGGTATTTTTTACTAGCTTTTTTTTTTCTCCAGCGGCTTTTCATGGCATTTTCAATGAACTCAAGGCAATACTCCTTATCCTAGCCTACTGGGCTCTGCAAAATCTGACCACTGTCTACTTCATCTCATGCCCACCCCCTCTCAGGTATGGCCCTTTACACTTGAACCTCTCCCTAAATTGAAATTGGTTTCTCGGTGGTTTTTAATGGTAGCTACACTTTAGAATTTGAGTTTTCAAAGAATGCCATTGCCAGACCTAACTCCCAGAAATTCTGGTTCAATTCTCTGGCATGGGACCTCATTGATGTCTGGTGTGTGTGTGTATACTATTATATATTATTATATATTTAATACATGTATTTTTTTGGGGGGGGAGGATTTTGCTATAGGGCACGTGCGCTCACCAGAAAGACAGAGAGATAGAAAGCAAGAAATCACCCACCGGGTGGGGGTTGGGGGGGGATGGCCACGCCACAATCCTTTCTCTTTTCTCCTCTCAGGATCTTGGGCACACATGCACATACGCCTGCTGTGAGTTTAAGCCATCGGGTCCGGGACTTGAACTGCAGTCGACTACATGGGAGTCCAGCAACATAGCCATTACACCACCTGCTGGTCCCAATATATTTTGGAGGTTTTTTTTTTTTTTTTTTTTTTTTTTTTGCTATAGGGCGCGTGCGCTCGCCAGACAGACAGAGAGAGACATAGAGACAGAAAGCGAGAAATCACCCCCCAGGGGGGATGGTCACGCCGCAATCCCTTCTCCTCCATTCTCCTCTCGGGATCTTGGGCACGCACGCACACGTGCCCGGCGTGAGTTGTAAGCCTCCGGGTCCGAGACGCGAACCGCGGTCGACTACGTGGGAGTCCAGCGACATAGCCATTACGCTAACTGCTGGTTCCCCCAATATATTTTAAAAATCTTTTTGAATAAGTCTTTCGCATCCCGAGTTGAGAACCACTTGATTGGTTTTCCTTAGCTCCTGTCACCCTTTCAGATAGGTCCTCTGGACCTTTACAATCCTATCCAGAGTCCTTTTCCAGTCCTGGCTGTCCCCTAACCCAGTTTTTCATTTTCACATTTCTCTCTACTTTGTCACTATTCATTAAAAGTTCCATGGGCCCATCTGTGGTGGTGCAAGTGGTAGGGCCCTACTGTGTAATACTGAAGCCCCATGGGAGGCCTGGGTTTGGATCTCAGGTAAACCTGAATACACAGTGTGCACACCCATTATCCTAGCTGGATAGGAGCTCTGGGGGTGCATTGTGATGTGGCAATAACCCCCTGTTACTGGTCCATTCCTTCCTCCCTTCCCTTATACCCTTTTTCTCAATAAATTTTTGAAAGTCCCATGATTTCATCACCCCTTCCCTCACACACACAACTTTCCTAGATCTGGTCTTCCTCACCTCACCTAATAACCGCCTTTTCAGATTCACAGTGTAGATTATTCTTTTTCTTCACTTGGCTAACCTCCTTTATCTTCATTTTTATAGCCTCAGTCACAACATCTGGGACCTGGGCTGTCTCCTATGTTCTCCTATAGTTCTACTCTTCACCCTCAGTCCCCCTGCAGTTCACTGTCCACATTGTGCTCAGAACGATGCTTTTAAAACAAGACACAGCTCTGTTCAGAATTCAATTTCCTCATTGCTTTAAAGACAAATCCTGTGTTGCCTTTTCTTTCAACTCTGCTTTTCTTACTGTTCTGCTTCATTAGCTTTCCTGTTTTCAAACATGATTAGCATCTCAGGTCTTGTACTTGCTTTTCCTTCAACCGTGAAGCTGCTCCTTCTGCTGTGGACCCAGATCAGAGAAACCTTTAGTAATCAACACATCTAAAGTAGTTCCACTCTATCATATTTTCTCATATTCCCCTCTTTAGTTTTATTTGTAGCATTTTTTACCATTTGACATGATCTTATTTGCCTGTTTTGAATCACATACTGGAAAGTCAGACCAATAAAGGAGGTGGTTCTCTCTATTGTGTCTCTAATCCATAAAATAGTACAAATAATTGGTGTTCAATAAATGTTTCAAAATATGGATCACTTAATGACTGACTTACGTTATAAATTTGTATGTGGCACACATGCATCTGGCATGCTTTTCTAGTCACCAGATCCAGGATTCAGACCATACAGTCAGCCTTGTGGGATCCAGTTCCCTTAACCTCCAAGCCACCGCTGGCCCCAGGATAGCTTTTTTTTTTGCTAAAGGGTGTGTACGCTCACCAGAAAGACAGAGACAGACAGACTGACAGAAAGCAAGAAATCACCCCCCAGGGGAGGATGGCCACACTACAGTCCCCTCTCCTCCATTCTCTCGGGATATTGGGCATGCATGCACACATGCCCGATATGAGTTTAAGCCAGTGGGTCTGGGACTCGAACCGCGGTTGACTACAAGGGAGTCCAGCCACATAGCCATTACACCAACTGCTGGTTCCCCAAGGATAAATTCTTACACTTGTTTTAGATTGTATTTCTGGATTCTCTTTGCCCGTATTTGGGAGATTTTTGCATTAGTAACTGTAGAAATTAGTTTATATAGGTTATGTATATATGTGTGCGTTCATATACTTACTTTCTTATTATTTACTATTTTTTTTTTTTTTTGGAGAGGTTTTCGCTATAGGGCGCGTGCGCTCGCCAGAAAGACAGAGAGAGACATAGAGACAGAAAGCGAGAAATCACCCCCCAGGGGGGATGGTCACGCCAAATCCTTTTTCCTCCATTCTCCTCTTGGGACCTTGGGCACGCACACACACGCGCCCGGTGTGAGTTTTAAGCCACCGGGTCCTGGACGCGAACCACGGTCGACTACGTGGGAGTCCAGCGACATAGCCATTACGCTAACTGCTGGTTCCCACTTTCTTATTATTATTAAGAGAGAGTTTTGCTATAGGGCACGTGTGCTCACCAGAGAGACAGAAAACAAGAAATCATCCCCAGTGGAGGATGTCCACACCACAATCCCTTCTCTATTCTTCTCCCGAGATCTTAGGCGGACATGCACGCACATGTGCCCGGTGTGAGTTGTAAGCTGCCAGGCCCAGGATTCAGACTGCGGTCAACTCTGGGAGTCCAGCAACACAACCATTATGCCATCTGCTGGTCCCTATTCGTATACTGTTCTTATGTCAGGACTAGATTGGCCTGAATTGACAGGGTTTCCTTACTTAGTGGCAGGTGTTGGAAAACTTTTTATTTGAAGGATGACATAATAATTTATTTAGATCTTGCACATATAGTTTCTGTTTTCTTTTACATATATAGAATTAATTAATTTATTTGTTGTGATTTTCTGAGACTTGAAGCGCATTCACCCACGTGGCAGTTCAGCACCCCAACTACCATGCCACCTGCTGGCACATCTGTTGTGTGTTCTTATTGAAAATAATTCTTTTTTTTTTTTTTTTTTTTGGAGAGGTTTTGAAAATAATTCTTTAAGAATATAAAAACCAGGGCCAGCAGATGGCATGGTGGTTAAGGCACTGGACTCCCACATGGGGAAACATGGTGAGAGTCCTGGACCTAGCAGCTTCTCTCTTTGGTGGTGAGTGCTCACGCCCTATAGTAATTTTAAATAATAAGAATATAGAAACCATTCTCAGCTCACAAGCTATAAAAAAACAGGTTACTGGCCATATTTGGCCATAGCCCTTAGTTTGTGAAGCTCTTATTGTTAGGCCTTTCATTGATTGTAAGCAACGTGAGACTTGACTTTGTTAAATGACTCCAGAATTCATCTGAAACTGCCTAGGCCAGATACTTTTTGGTAGGTAGCTTCTTGATAGCTTTACTTTTCTTTGTTATTTTTACCAATTTCTTTATAGCCAAATTGGGAATTTACATTTTCCTTAGAAAATCCTTATTTCTCAAGTCTTCTTTTAACCTTTTTTTTTTTTTCTTTCCTGAGAGATTTTTGCTACAAGGGTGCATGTGTTCACTGGAGAGACAAGAGACAGGCAGAAAGCAAGAAATCACCTGCCAAGGTGTTTGGCCATGCCGCAATCCCTTCTCCATTCTTCTCTTGGAATTTTGGGCGTGCACATGTACTTAGTATGAGTTTCAAGCCACTGGGTTCAGGACTTAAACTACAGTCAGCCATGATGAAGTCCAGCTCCTTAGCCACTATGCCACCTGCTGGCCCCACTTTGTCTTAACTTTATGGATGTCTTTTAAATCGCCTTTTTTGTTCTTAGTTTTATTTATATTTTTAAAATTAGGATGATTCAGATAGCTTTTTTTGCCCCAAAAGAGCTAGCACTTGGATTTATCAGTTTCGCTGCTCTGTTTTTAATTTATTATTTTTGATTTTTCTTTTTTTCCTACTTTTATTGGGTAACTTTAAAATATTTAATTAGGTTCTTGGCAAATTAGGGCACCAGTTTGTGAGGATAAACTTCATTTGTAAGGGGAGACACAAATCGCAGATAGTGTTAGAGCTGAGGAATAAACAGTTTTGATTTTTGGTAAAATTTCTAAATCATCCACAGCTTTCTGACCAACCTTGCACTGCTCTGTTATTGTTATTGTGTATTTCTCCTTTGTGTTGAAGAGCTCATCTTCTTGGTGTCTGGGCTTCAAGCTTTTTTTTTTCTTTTTTTTGAAGAGGTTTTTGCTATAGGTCGCGTGCGCTCGCCAGAGAGAGAGAGACAGAGAGACAGAAAGCGAGAAATCATCCCCAGGGGGGATAGCCACGCCGCAATCCCTTCTCCTCCATTCTCCTCTCGGGATCTTGGGCACGTGCGCACATGCGCCCGGCGTGAGTTTTAAGCCGCCGGGTCCGGGATGCGAACCGCGGTCGACTACATGGGAGTTCAGCGACATAGCCATTACGCCAGCTGCTGGTCCCTCAAGCTTTTTCTTGAAATAAGCATCAATGAGGTGTTCTGGGATTTTACTTTGCTAATATCAATTTTTGTGAAGGTGGTGATGGCAGATTTCTGGTGTGGTCTATGCAGTGGAACTCGATTGAGGACCAGAAGTCCAGTCACAGGTATCAAGCTACTGCTCAGCTGCTTCAGGAAAACCACTCTCTTGCCTCTTTGGCATTCCAGTGAGGATGATCAAAATGGTCCCCAGAGTGACACTAGCTCATAGCTTTCTCATATGCTGACTGGAGGGGTTGTTGCCCTGACTCAACAACTTTCAAGGAACATCTTCAGTAGGATAATACCTAGGCATTTTGCGAAGTTTAACCACCCAGGTACCACCATTCTTGTCTCCACCAACTGGTTTTGTGACAGTGGCAAGAACCTTCTCTTTGTTTTTCTTTTCAATCCTGGATTTAGTGACTGAATATTTCATCTTGTGCATGGCCTTCCTGGAATATGTGGCAGATTGGGAGTTATCCGCCAATGCCCCATACTAGGACTGGGTTTTGGCTGCAGTGAGGCTTCCCCTTCTTGGGATAGCCTTGAGGTCACCCTTTTTTTAACCTTGCCATTGGCATCAGCCTTCTTGGCTTCAGATTTTTTTCTCCTTAATATCCTGCCTTGCAGCTTTTTTACTTGCCATCTTGTATAATAGGGAAGAGAGTCATTGGGTAACTTCTAAACTTATTGTTTTGTCTGGTAATGGAAAATTTTAAGGTAGTACTTTCCCCTAAATTGTATTAGGTATATTTTGTTTTGTTACGAGGTATTTTGTTTTGCAATTTTGGTTTTGCACTCCTCTTTCATCTAAGAAAGGTTTATTTTTAATTCCTAATTCTTATCTTTATTTCTAGTTTTGCCCGCTGGTAAACTTAATGGCCACAAAAATCTTAAGCTAATGCTTATCAATTGGAACAAAACTTTGTTAGGCTCTTATTTTTTTTTTTTTTTTTTTTTTTTTTGGAGAGGTTTTTTTTGCTATAGGGCGCGTGCGCTCGCCAGACAGACAGAGAGAGACATAGAGACAGAAAGCGAGAAATCACCCCCCAGGGGGGATGGTCACGCCGCAATCCCTTCTCCTCCATTCTCCTCTCGGGATCTTGGGCACGCATGCACATGCGCCCGGCGTGAGTTTTAAGCCACCGGGTCTGGGACGCGAACCGCGGTCGACTACGTGGGAGTCCAGCGACATAGCCATTACGCTAACTGTTGGTTCTCCCCAGTAAATAAGTTTTTATAAATTGCATCTGTTTTTGATTTCTTATTAATATTTAGTGGTTCCCAGGTTCTTATTTTTTAAAGGTTTTTTTTTTTTTTTTTTTTTCTGGAGAGGTTTTTGCTATAGGGCGCGTGCACTCGCTGGACAGGCAGAGAGAGACAGAGAGATAGAAAGCGAGAAATCACCCCCCAGGGGGGATGGCCACTCAGCAATCCGTTCTCCTCCATTCTCCTCTCGGGATCTTGGGCACACACGCACATGCGCCCATCGTGAGTTTAAGCCACTGGGTCCGGGACACGAACCGCGGTCGATTACGTGGGAGTCCAGCGACATAGCCATTACGCTAACTGCTGGTCCCGATTTTTAAAGGTATTTTTATATCCTGAGATTTTTTGGTTTTCTTCCTTAGTGTTAACTCTAATATTAAATTGTTTTTATTATTCCACATCAATGGTGTTGATTTCCGTATTTTTGTATTTTGTCAGCCTATTTCCCTTCTTCCTGTTCCCCCTTCCCTTACAATCTATAATACATTCCACTTACACTAAATCTTTGTGTCTCCAATATTTCTTTTTCATCTCATCTTGAATCTTTGATCATCCTGTTCTCTGCTGTAGTTTGTCTTGTTAGATTTGTATGGTGAGACACTTTGTTAGCAAAAGATCCTTGATTTTTATATTAATAAACAATTTTTATTAAGATAATTAACATGATAAACTACACACACTTAAGGGGTACTGTTGATCTTTTTTTTTTTTTTTTTTTTTAATCTGGAGTTTCTAAATTTATTTTTTTAGTATCTGTTATGCCAAGAATTCATAGGGAATAGTTTCCAGCAGTGCAGGCTCCTCTCTGGTGGTTCTCACAGTATGCAATTCTGGGTGGAGCAGGCTGACACTTCAATTGAACCTCCAGGTCCCTTTCTTTTGGCTTTCTTTTCTTGATCATTTTCCTTCCCGCATTTCAGAAAGCTAACTTAGCACTCAGTGCTAAATACACTCATATGCACATTAATTCTCCGTCAGGCAGCTGTGTTTGTAATAATGCCAAAGCATGCTGGGTAACATTGTAGATTTCTAGTTTTGCCATGGTAATCTTTATGGGGTATTCCAGTATTTATTCCTTTGGTGTCTACAGTATTACCTTTCATATAAATTCACACGTGTGTGTGGCCAAAGGAACAACTCCATGTTTTCAAAGGCCTAGAGAACACTTCCTGGATATATCTTCCCTTTCTCTTTGTGTTAATTTGATGAAGATGGCAGTTCCACCACTATTTGATATTTTGACATATACACATCCTGATACATTTGCTGAAATCAAAATAATGAACATACCCATCCTCAGCAGAATTTTCATGTTTCTTGGTGATCCCTCTCCCTAGCTTGCTCATTCCTGTCCCTAGGCAACCACTGATTTGCTATAGATACATTTATGTTTTGTAGAGTTTTTTTTTTTTTTTTGGAGAGTTTTTTGCTATAGGGCACGTGCGCTCGCCAGACAGAGAGAGACATAGAGACAGAAAGCGAGAAATCACCCCCCAGAGGGGATGGTCATGCTGCAATCCCTTCTCCTCCATTCTCCTCTCGGGATCTTGGGCATGCACACACACGTGCCCGGTGTGAGTTTTAAGCCACCGGGTCCGGGACGTGAACCGCGGTCGACTGCGTGGGAGTCCAGCGACATAGCCATTACGCTAACTGCTGGTTTCCTGTAGAATTTTTCTTCAAGTTTATTTTTTAAATTTAATTCTTTTGCTATAGAGTGCGTGCACTTGACAGAGAAAAGGTTAGAAAGTGAGAAAGCATCCACAAGGGGAATGACCACACAGCAATCTTTTCTTCTCCATTTACCTCTTGTGATATTTGGGTGCACACGGACATTCACCCAGCATGGTTTTCAAGCTGCCAAGTACAGAACCCAAAGCTATGCAGTCCACCATGTAGAGTCCAGCTACTCTAAACCACCACTCTACCGGCCAGCCCAGTTTGATGTTCTTCAATTTTAGCAGAATTCATGTTACTCTGATAAGAGTTCTTTTCCTCTTATGTAATTCCTCAAACTAAATCATGCTGGGCATGTTATAACAAGTTAGTATGAGTTTATTTTGGTGCAGAAATTTTTCTGAAATCCATGCATGGTTTTTGTTTGTTTTGTTTTGATTTTAAAGTATGCATTTCTTCGAACTTTTTGAAGACTACCTCCTCCCATGTTATCATTTCTCAGATTAAATACTAGGAATGGAAAAGAGTGGGTTATTTGGCTGGTGGGTGTTTTTTTAGGGAACTGTCAAATTTTTTTTTTTAATGTGGTTGTTCCATTTTTCATGTCCATCAACAGTATATGAGGATTCCAGTATTTTCACATCCTTGCCAATAGCTGGTGTACTAGAACTCTGTGTTTTAGCCATTTTGTTGGATGTGTGGAAGTATTTTGTTGTGGTGTTAATTTATATTTCTCAAATAGAAATGATGCTAACAAATAATAAATTTAATTCTAGAAAATTCTCACATGTTAATGGATTTTATGTGTTCTGACAAAATGCACACCATTTCTTAAACTACAAAGTCCATGACTATGAAATAGGTTATTTTTTCCTTCTGCCCATCCATCTTGTGTTCATGTTGAAATGTTCTACCCTTTATAGCTTGCATGGAAAATAAAATGCTTTTTTGCTCTAAACTTTTATTAATGAATTTATAGAGCTTTCTTGGGTATATACTGCCTGAAAACATATGTGCAATTTATAGGGAAATGATTGTTCTCTTATCCATGTATGTAGGCCAATGATGCTAGTCTTATCAAGCCTATTAAATTGATAATGTATCTTCATTAAATGGAGAGACTCCATAGATTCACTATATTTGAACTATTCATCTCAGCATGGATTATAGCCTTCATTCTCTATGACGTAGTGAAGTGCTTATGAGCCATAATTAATATATTTGCCAAGTGAATAGTAATTTATTATGGATTTTGTCATGTATTGGTTATTACAATTTGACAGCATTAAAGAAGTCTGAAATTGATAGGAGTTACGGAAGATTGATTTCTTCATTTTTTAATAGTTTAGAATTTCTGTGGATATTTGAATTTACTGAGTTTTTAATAAGCTAAATGAAAAATTTTTTGTTTTTCTTTCTATGTGCACCTTAAAGGCTGGTTTTAAAGGGGTGTGGCAGGAGGTTTTGGACTCGATGAGTTTCCACCGAAATGTCGGAGAAGTCAGGCCAGAGCACAAAAGCAAAGGATGGGAAAAAGTATGCAACACTCAGTTTATTTAATACTTACAAGGGTAAATCATTAGAAACTCAGAAAACCACAGGTGAGTAACATCAAGTGGTATTTGTTTTTCATGATTTTGTTTTGCTATTATAAATAGTATACTGGAACGACTGCTATTAGGAACTAGGACAAACCCAAGTAAATTTAACTCTATTTATATTGGCCTTTATCTGTATGTACACATTTTCCAGGGGATATGAATTAATAAGTTATGATTGAAAAGTGTATACTTTCATAGAACCCTTTATATATTTTTTTTTCAATTTTCCCTGTTTGTTGTCAGCAGAAAATACAGTAAGTACAGCTTTATCGTTCTAAAGGGGAAACTCAGTCAATAAGATTGATAGTCATAGATGAGTGAACATTTGCAGCGTCTTTAGTTATAGATTAGAGAAGGTGCATGCTTTTCATGCCTTTTCTGTGTTTTCTTTACACTTAGATACCTTGAATCAAATATATACAGTGAAAATGTTACCATTTTATATGTTAGCAGTATTGATAAGGAACATAAACTTGGGTCAGCCCCTGATGTGGTGGTGGAGGTGACTGGATCCCATGTGTGTGACTGCACAGTTTGGATCTTGAACCCAGTGGCTTCAGAAATACACCATGTGCATGTGTGCGCTTCTAATTCCCGAAAGGAGGGAGACATGGAGGAAAAGGGATTGTGACATGACCATTCCCCATGGCAGATACTTTCTCACGCCTCCCCCCCTTAGGCAATTTTTTTAAAAAAGAGACATAAATGCGACATTTATTCTCTAACATTCTGAGTTTTGAAATGGATTCCCTACAAAAATGTCAAAGCATTTAACATTTTCTTGTTCATTGTGTATTGGATATATTGTGATTTTTTTTCCTTTTTCTTCTTTTTTTTTTTTCTTCCCAGAGAGAGCTTTTGCACACAGTGGAGGGGTAGTTGTGGGAGGAAGTACCCCCACTAGGGCCTGGTCACATCACAGTCCCTTTTTCCATCCTTCCAGTATCCTGGGCATGTATGCACATGCTTGATTTTTTTTTTTTTTTAAGAGATTTTTGCTATAGGGCATGTGCGCTCACCAGAAAGACAGAGAGAGACAGACAGAAAGCAAGGAAAAAAAAAACCCAGGGGGGATGGCCACAACGCATTCCCTTCTCCTCTCTTCTCCTCTTGGGATCTTGGGTGCACACGCACACGCACATGCACCCAGCATGAGTTTTAACCACCAGGTTTGGGACTCAAACCACGGTTGACTACATGGGACTCCAGCGACATAGCCATTACACCAACTGCTCGTCCCGTACTTGATGTTTTTAAATCCCCTGGGCTGGGTTTCAAATTATGGTTGGCCATGTGGGATCCCACTCCCTATTTATAGCTCTTAAAATCTGTTCTAAGGGGCCAGCCCTGCAACATTAGAGTTTTAAAAGCTTCTGTTCAGCGTTTTGATTATTTAATATTTCTACATTGAGTTTGTTGTGTTATAGATGTGTATCTTATTTAACATTTGTTATCTTAAAATATTAGGAATAATTATTTAATGATTTCATTAATTCCTGTTGTTTTTCTATATTACTTGAAGAGTAAAATGGGTAATAAAATAGATGTTCTAAGAAAGTTGATGTTATTGACCTTTAGTTGCAGCTCGACATGGATTACAGAGTCTCGGAAAAGTTGGTATTTCACGGCGTATGCCTCCACCTGCTAACCTCCCAAGTCTCAAAGCAGAAAACAAAGGCAATGATCCTAATGTGAATATTGTACCAAAAGATGGCACAGGATGGGCATCAAAGCAAGAGCAGCATGAAGAAGAAAAGTGAGTCAGCATATATTAAAGAATGAAGCTTTTCTTTTTAGAAAGCTGATGTTTGAGTGCCTGCTATATGCTAAATGTTGTGCTGTGTGTGAGTATATATTTCATGCCTCTTGCCCCCTTTTAAAATTTGCTATAAGGCACTTGCACTTGCCAGAAAGGAGTTGGGGAGTGAGAAAGCACCTCTCAGAGAGGATGGCCACATTATAATTGCTTCTCCTCCATTTTCTTCTCAGGGCAGACTCGAACTACAAGTTCAGCCTTGTGGGATCCAGCTGCCTCAACCACCACACCATAGGCCGGCCCTGTATTTCATGTTTTTTAAAGTCTGATTTTATACTAACTTTTGATTGATTTTCTTACAAGTTTAGGCATTTCCATGTGTTATGGTAAAAGAGGTGACAGATTGCTGATCACAACTTTACTTATATTATAGACTGTATCAGGTTCCTTCTCTCCCATCCCCAAGAAATCAGATGTTCTCTAATTAAGGAGTTGATTCTGGGCCAGCAGGTGGTGTGGTGGTAAAGTGGTGGACTCCCACATATGGTGGACAGTGGTTTAAGTCCAGGACCCAGTGGCTTAAAAGTCATGCCAGGTGAGTGTGCATGTGTGCCCTAAGTCCCAAGAGGAGAAGGAATTGCAAGGTGGCCATCACCCCGGGGGGTGATTTCTCCGTTTCCTTTTTACTATCTCTGTCTCTCACTGGTGAGCTCATGTACCCTATGGCAAATAAATTAAATTAAATTAAATTAAATTAAATTAAATTAAAAGAGAGGGAGAGTTGATTATGTTTCCTAAATTCCACAGTGCTAAGGATTTCTGCCTGCTGGTTTAGTGTATGTCTCCAGCTTTGAAACTGCCTGATGCATTGTAGGTGCTCAAGTAATATTTGTTGAACGAATAAAGAGCAAGAAAGCTGGGATAGTGTTGATAGTATCCATCTAAATCATCATTCATTCAACAAAATACAAATTTACATTTTAGCCATAGGGTAAGTGCGCTTACCTGAAAAGGAGAAGGGGAGTGAGAAATCAATCCCCCAGAGGGGATAGCCATGCCACAATCCCTTCTCTATCATTCTTCTCTTGGGATTTTGGTTATGCACATTCCTGACTTTTTTTTTTTTTCCAAGCTACTGGGTCCAGGACTGAATGACGGAGTCAGCTCTGTAAGATCCAGTGCCTCAACCATCATATCACCTGCTGGCCCCCCAATCATGAATATTTAGCTTTTTATGTGTCAGAGCTTGGACTAGGCTCCTAAATAATTGAATCATCAACCTCCAAATGGTGGTAATATTAAAAATAACATAAGCCATTGAATACTTGAATTTTCCTTTTGCCTGTAACTTATCAAATTTCTGTACTCCTACCTGGGAAGTATTATATAATATAATAAATTTGTTTGTATAGACTTTTATGAAGGGCTTTTTGTTCTCTGCTTGTTAGTTGTAGTAAAAGTATTTTATAGTAAGATATTTATAGGTCCAAGTATACCAGAAATATATTTAAGTCTCTTAACTACTTTTCATTTTAGAGTATCACCTCATTACAAGGATTAAGTGAAACCAGACCCTTATTAAATGCCTTTTACTCATGGGAATTGATCAGGCAGATTGCTGTTTTTTGAGTAATAGTAATAAGTACAGTAGTGAACCTGTTGATTCCCAGATGGAGAGCTTCCTTAACCTTAGCCCTTGGCTAATCTCAACAACCCAGACTTTATGTATGCATATATTGTTATTTCTAATTAGAGGTATTTACTACTACAAACACATTATTTGTAGATATATTCAACAATCAAATGTTTAAAAAATTTTTTTAAGTGAAATAAAAAGCAGAGTTATTGTCTTACTGGGTTTTTCAAAGGTAGAAATGAAAGAGAAGAGAATTTACTGGTGATTTCTTTAAAAGAATGTTGCAGAGGGAAAACATGTTTGGGAGATGAATCTATTAGTAACTATGTAGCCAAAGTAATTTGTGCAGAAGTTTGCTTTAAACATGATATATATTTGGTTTTCTTTAAATACATAATGTCTGAAATAATGGATTCATATTTTTTTAAGAACACCAGAAGTGCCACCAGCACAGCCAAAACCTGGGGTTGCAGCTCCCCCAGAAGTAGCACCTGCTCCCAAATCATGGGCCAGTAACAAGCAAGGTGGGCAAGGAGATGGTAAGTGGACAGTAGCTGGGAAAACTGGTTAGGCTTGATAGTTACTGAGCAGCCATGCAGGAGATATGTGGGTGGAATATGCTTTGGTAGGAAAGCATTGTCATAGGATATACTCAGGCTCTAAAGAGGTGTCCCCTTTCCCCCCTCTCTTTTTTTTTTTTTTTTTTTTTTTTTCTTTTTTTTGCTATAGGGTAGGTATGCTTACTGGAGAGACAGAGGGGAACAGAGAGCGAGAAATCATCCCCCAGGGGGATGGCCATGTCCCACGTTGCAATCTCTTCTCCACTCTCCTCTCGGGATCTTGGGCACGCACATTTAGTGTGAGTTTTAAGTTGCTAGGTCTGAGACTCGAGCTTTGGGACTATGTGGGAGTCTAGCAACATATCTATCACGCCACCTGTGGTCTCCCAAAGAGTCTTTTTAAAGCTCTTGGGCTAGTGAAATGTCATTGTCAAAAAGCTGTGTATGAGCCAGTGGCAGCAATTATAAAGGAAGTCTTTAAGATATCCTTGTCTTCATCGTATCTGTACACCTACACGACCAGACCAATCCTTGACTTTCAGATCTTTGAGACATAGAAGTACCCAGACATTGCATAGATTGATAGAAACCATATTCATCTCCATCAGTGCCTCCAAACTCTCCTGTTTCAAACATTCTGTCATGATTTCCTGGTGGAAAAGAGCTTGAAAGTAGCCATAAAGCATAGTAGCTGTAACATTCCCATTTCCCCAGGGGTAATGGAAACCTCAACAGATTGTTATTGTCCCACTTGTAAAACAGGAACTGTCTATAAAGTATTCTATGGAAGAACTAACTAAAATCTTCAAGTCAATAAAATTAATCAAATTAGCTTTTTAAAAATTTATAGAAGTATAAAAGTAGGTAAATAGGCGGGTAGGTGGATAGGTGAATAGTGAGGTGTGATCAGTATTTCACTGGTAAGGTAAATGAAAAGAATAAATCCATTTCAGTAGTAAAGTTTAAACTAATTCTTAGTTTTTAGCAAAGGAATTTGACTTGTACATGAAAGTTAATGTAAGGAGTCATAATAAGAGACACAGAACTAAAAATCCTCGATTGCCTGATCATCTTAAACATGTCCTCTTGTGGGATATCTGGTTGGTTCCTTTCTTAGTTTTGTTTTTGTTTGTGATTTTGCTTTTTGTAAAAGAAAGAGGAAGAGAGTCTCACCAAGCAGTGATTTTCCATGCGTGATTCCCAGTTATCTTGGAGGCTAGGGTGT
Organism: Tupaia tana; assembly: GCA_026018925.1. NCBI lineage: Eukaryota > Metazoa > Chordata > Mammalia > Scandentia > Tupaiidae > Tupaia > Tupaia tana. Next base: position 124,345,061 of record JAKSZU010000007.1, on the reverse strand, counting down.
GAGGCAGCATCACTATGCCAACATATGTAGGTTGGTTCAGAATCAAACCCAGGCCTTCTGTGTGATACCAGCTACATCCAGCACTGCCTCACAGCCTGTGCCACCACAGCTGGGCCTCTTTCTTGGTTTTAAAAAATTTTTTTTATTCCCTCATGGCTGTTCATTAACTTTTCAAAGGATTCTAGATAAATTTGAAAGTTTTATGGATATGAATAATCATCATTGAAATGTGAAATAATTCATCAAAAAACGGAGAGAGCTCTATCCTGGAGAGGTTGATTGAATTATCTTCATTATAAAAGTTAACCTTTAATTTCGTTTTTTGTTTGTTTGTTTTTTAAATAAAAATCTGTAGGAATCCAGGTGAATAGTCAGTTTCAGCAAGAATTCCCCAGCCTGCAAGCAGCGGGGGATCAGGAAAAAAAAGAAAAGGAAGGAAATGATGACAACTATGGACCTGGACCCAGTTTACGTCCACCAAGTAAGAGTGCTTTTAATTTAGTGATACAGAATGAGGCATATTTCTGCTCTGACTTTTGATAGGACTTCCTGCTTGTTGTTAGATATATGAGTTGCCTAGTTGGAAAGGGCGGACTAGTATTACATTTGCTTGCTACTCAAGAGAGTATGTGTGTGTGTTTTTTTTTTACTTACCAACAGTGTCATTATAATTTAAGAACTTGTTACAAATACATCATCTTGGGACTCACATTTAGTCTGCTAAATCAAAATCTACATTTGATGCCCAGGTAACTTTGGCTTTTTTTAGTTTAGTTTAGTTTAGTTTAGTTTTGTTTGTTTGTTTGTTTTTGCTATAGGGCGTGTGCACTTGCCAGAAAGACAGAGAGAGACAGAGAGATAGAAAGCGAGAAATCACCCCTCAGGGGGATTGGTCACGCCACAATCACTTCTCTTCCGTTCTCCTCTCAGGATCTAGGGCACTCACGCACACGTGCCCGGCGTGAGTTTAAGTCACCGGGTCCGGGACTTGAACCGCATGCGGTCGACTACATGGGAGTCCAGCTACTTAGCCATTTACACTAACTGCTGGTCCCTACTTTGGCTTTTTTAAGTAAAAGTTTGTTTTCCCTTTTTTTTAAGCAGTATTTTATTTAACTTTATTTATTTTAATTTGACCAGAGAGGGACAGAGTGTGACAGAGAGAGGGGTAGGGAGTGAGAAGCAAGCCACCAGGTCCAGGATTTGAACCGTGGTCGCCATGTGGGAGTCCAGTGCCCTTAACCACCATGCCACGTGCTGTCACAGTAAAAGTTTTTGAGCAAACTTCCCCAGTAAATAAGTTTTTTTTTTGTTTTGTTTTGTTTTGTTTTTTGTTTTTTTTGAGAGAGATTTTCGCTATAGGGCACGTGTGCTCGCCAGACAGACAGAGAGAGACATAGAGACAGAAAGTGAGAAATCACCCCCCCGGGGGGGTGGTCACGCCGCCATCCCTTCTCCTCCATTCTCCTCTCGGGATCTTGGGCACGCACGCACATGCGCCCAGCGTGAGTTTTAAACCATTGGGTCCGGGGCGCGAACTGCGGTCGACTACGTGGGAATCCAGCGACATAGCCATTACGCTAACTGTTGGTTCCCCCCAGTAAATAAGTTTTTATAAATTGCATCTGTTTTTGATTTCTTATTAATATTTAGTGGTTCCTTGCTTTCTGAACTTAAAATTGAGAAATTTAATCTCAAATAGTGAGGGATATTTTTATGTCTGTTATGTACTTTATGTACTTATTAAAAAATAAAATTAGAAGTTTTTAAATGTCTAAAATTTGTTACTGGATAATAAACGTGGCAGCATAAAACTAGAGTTGGATGTATGATCTCCCGCAGTATAAGTAAGGACAGACAGACAGACTGACTTGGGTCCCAAAAAATAAATTAAGTCTTTTATAGCCTAATCTCAAAAGGAGAATGGTACCACTTTTGCCATTTTCTACAGGGAACATAGGCTAAACCTGTTACACCATGAGAGGAGATTACCACTAGACCAATTGGAGGCTGGTTACCCAGGGTTTCCTTCCAAAGTCACTTAGCTGTTTTATATGGTTAAGTGTAGCTGAAGCATATAATTTCACTAATGTGTCTACTTGGGCACATGTAACAAATAGAGGTAAACCAAAAACAAATAGTAAGAATATCAAGGGCCAACTAATGGCATGGTTAAGGTGGCTAGATCCCATATGGCCGATTGCATGGTTTAAGTTATGGATCTGGGGACCAGCAGTTAGCATAATGGCTATGTCGCTGGACTCCCACGTAGTCGACCGCGGTTCGTGTCATGGACCCGGTGGCTTAAAACTCATGCTGGGCGCGTGTGTGTATGTGCGTGCCCAAGATCCCGAGAGGAGAAGGGATTGCGGCGTGACCACCCCTCCTGGGGTGTGATTTCTCGCTTTCTGTCTCTCTGTCTCTCTCTCTCTCTCTGTCTGTCTGGTGAGACAGCAAAACCTATAGCAAAAACCTCTACAAAAAAAAAAGTTATGGACCTGGTGGCTCGAAAAGATACCAGGTGTGTGTGTGCATGCTCAGAATCCTGAAAGGAGAATAGAAGCAAAAGGATTACTCTGTGGCCATCTCTCCTAGGGATTGCTTTCTCACTTTTCTCCTTTCTCTCTCTCTCTCTCTCTCTCTCTCTCTCTCTTCTCTCTTTCTCTTTCTCTCTCTCTTTTTCTCTTTCTGGCAACCACATGTATCCTCTAGGAAATTGAAAAAGACTATCACTTCCAGCCCACCTTCATTTTCTCAGGGTTTATGAAATGATCATCTGACATAGGGACCTAGTGAGAACAGTGATTTTAATCTATGTATCAAATATATATATATATACATATATACATACATACATATATATATATGTATGTATGTATATATATATATATACTTTTTTTTCATTTACTTCTTTTAGTTGATTTTATTCATGATAGAGTGTATGGTACAAACATGTGTGAGAGAAAGAGAGTAATCAAGAACAACACCCCCAAGAGGGGCCTTGTCATTCCGCAGTCCCCTTTCCCTAGCCCTCCATCTCCTCAGGATCTTGGGTGCATGCTCTCCCCCATACTCCCAAAGTTCAGGTGTGAGAAGGGTGGGGTGGAGATTTAAACCTGTGGTCAGCTGTGTGGCTTCCAATATCTTTATTTCTTTTTCTTAAAGAATTGCTTTATTTTACTTTATTTTTAATTTGACCAGAGAGGGAAAGAGTGACTATATATTTTATATATATATATATATAGAGAGAGAGAGAGAGAGAGAGAGAGACCTGACCGACCAACCAGAGCCCTTAACCACCACGCCACCTACCAGCCCCTGGCATCCAACATCTTAATGTAGTTTGCTACCAGCTGTGTCATATATATTAGATATGTAACATTTTCTCCCCTACCTCAGTATTTACTTGTGATGGCACTCTCTGAGGTGCATCTTCTCTACTTTGGAAGCTACCAATTTAGATCTTCTGAATACTTTGAAAGCAGCCGTAGAGCCTGAATTTCCCCTGCGCTTTCCATGGGCTTACTTGCTTACATTGTCTTGAAATGTGCTTAGTTTGCTTTCACTCTCCCGTTTTCGGATTGGTTTGCTTTCACTCCGTTCCTATTGTTTTCTGAGAAAGAGATATTTTTTTTTAAGAAGTTTTTGCTATAAGGCGCGTGCGCTCACCAGAACAGAAAGAGACAGACAGAGAGATAGAAAGCAAGAAATCACCCTCCCCCCCGGGGGGGGGATGGCCACGCTGCAATCCATTCACCTCTCGGGATCTTGGGCACGCACGCACATGCGCCCGGCGTGAGTTTAAGCCACTGGGTCCAGGACTCGAACCGCGGTTGACTACGTGGGCCATTACGCTAACTGCCAGTCCCGAGAAAGAGATTTTTGCTGTAGGGTATGTGTGCTCACCAGAGAGACATAAAGCAAGAAGTCACCTGCCCCCTCAGGATGATGGCACACTGCAGTCCCTTCTCCTACATTCTCTCAGGATTTTGGGCACACATGCACATGCTCCTGGTGTGAGATTCTAGCCACTGGGTCCAGGACTTGACTGTTTGGGAGTCCAGCGCCTTAACCACCACGCCATCTGGTGGCCCTCTTTTTTTTTTTTTTTTTTTTTTAATTTAAATTTCAGTTTTAGTTATGCTATAGAGTATAAGAGCTTTCCAGAGAGAGATGGGCATGGGGGAGAGGGAAATGAGACATCACTACCCCCCCCTAGGGGGTAGGGGGTGGCTTTGCCACAAATCCCCTCTCCTCAAGCCTCCTATTGGGATTTGGGGCACTCTTGCCTGGTGTGATTCTCAAACCGCTAGATCCAGGACTCTAACTACAAAGTTGGCTATGCAGGATTCAGTGCCTTAACTTCCATGCCACTTGCAGCTTCAGGTTTTTTTTTTTTTTTTTTTCCTTATTCTTTTCTCTCTCTCTCTCTCTGCCTGCCAGATGTGGCTTGTTGGAGAGATGGTGGCAAGTCTACTGGCTCACCTTCATCGGATCCAGATGGAAAGCTTCCTGGTCAGGATGAAAGCACAGCTGGGACATCAGAGCAAAATGATATCCTCAAAGTGGTGGAGAAGAGGATAGCATGTGGTCCTCCACAGGCTAAACTGAATGGACAGCAGCCTGCCCTTGCTTCCCAGTATAGAGCCATGATGCCTCCTTATGTGAGTATAGTTAAACAGTGAAACCAGAGACTCTGCCCTGGAATCCAAAAGAAGAATTCAAATGGGGAAAAGCTTAGGTCTTTGTTTTTATTAACATTCAACTAAAAATTAGTAATTTCTTAGGTTATGACTGTAGGAAACAAATCACAGGAGTATCAGAAATACAGAAGTCTTACTGTTAATAGAAATTGTAGATGTTTCCGTATCACACATTACCTTCAGTATTACTTCAGAATGGTTATTAGACACATGGTAGACCCACTTGTTATTTAGTGACCTAATAAAGAAGCACACATCGGGATCAGCAGATGGTGTAATGTCTACGTCACTGGACAACCATGTGGTTGTCTAAGGTTTGAGTCCGAGACCTAGTGCTTAAACTGAGGCTGGGCGTGTGTGCATGCGTGCCCATGATCCCAAGAGGAGAGTGGAGGAGGGATTGCGGCGTAGCCATCCCCCCTTGGGGGGGGTGATTTATCACTTTCTGTTTCTTTGTCTATCTCTGTCTTTTTGGTGAGTACACGTGCCCTATAACATAAAAAAAAAAAAAAGAAAAAACAAACAAACAAAATACCTCTCCCTCAAAAAAGAAGTACACATCACATAGTTACCTTATCACAAATTTATTTTTAAAATATTTTTCTGGGGCCAGTAGATGGTGTAAGAGTTAGGTTGTTGGGCTCCCACGTGGCCAACCACAGTTCAAGTCCCAGACACGGTGGCTTGAAACTCATAATGGGCATGTGTGTGTATGTTCCCAAGGATCCCAGGAGGAGAAAGGATTGCTGCGTGGCTATCCCCTGGGGTTGGGGAGGGTGAACTCTCCCTTTCCCTGTCACTGTCTCTGTCTCTTTCTCTCTCCCCAACAAGTACACATGCTGTAAGGCAAAAAGCTTTACAAAAAATATATTTTTCTAAGAGTAGCTTCTTAGAATTCACCAGACTGTCAAAGGTTGTTGCTGTTGTTGTTGTGTTGCTGGAGAGAGACAAAGAGAGTGACTATATATTATATATAGCGTAATGGCTATGTCCCTGGACTCCCGTGTAGTCGACTATGGTTCAAGTTCCAGACCCGGTGCCTTAAACTCACGCTGGGCACATGTGCATGTGTGCCCAAGATCCCAAGAAGAGAATGGAGGAGAAGGGATTGTGGCGTGGCCATCCCCCCGAGGGGTGATTTCTCGCTTTCTGCCTCTCTCTCTCTCTCTCTATTTCTGGCAAGCGCACATGTCCTATAGCAAAAACCTCTTTAAAAATAAGAGAGAGAGAGGGGGAAAGCAAAAAACTACTCCCTGGGGTGATGGCCGTGCCACAATCCCTTCTCTATTCTCATCTCAGAATTTTGAGCATGCACACACATGCACCTAGATAATTTTCAAGTCACTGGGTACAAGGACCAGGACTCCCCACATTGAGCTGTATGGGAATCCAGCATTTTAGTACCATGCCACCTGCCAGCCTTGTTAAAGGGTTCTTGGCACAGAAAAAAATGACAAACAGTTGATTTAGGTTTTTTTTTCTTTCTTTCTTTCTTTCTTTTTTTTTTTTTTTTGGAGAGGTTTTCGCTATAGGGCGCCTGCGCTTGCGAGAAAGACAGAGAGACAGAAAGCAAGAAATCACCTCCCAGAGGAGATGACCACGCTACAATCCCTTCTCCTCCATTCTCCTCTGAGGATTTTGGGCACGCACGCACACGTGCCCGGCATGAGTCGAAGCCACCGGGTTCGGGACTCGAACCGCGGTTGACTACATGAGAGTCCAGCAACATAGCCATTACGCTAACTTCTGGTCCCAAACACTTGATTTAGTTTTAAAGTTGTTAGTGTAGTCTTAATTTTTTTGTTAGTGGGAAATTTTAAATATCTATTAAAAACAAAGATAATATAGTACATTTTCCTTTTTTTCTACCACTTTGGATTATTAAATAAATCCTAGATATATCATTTAATTCATAAATATATTAGATATTTTTTTATTTCTTCTATGAGATAGCATCCATGAAAGAAAGACAGGTACCCCCAACAAGCCTTCATACCACGAACTATCTCAAGTCTCAGCTTATCTGGATCATGGGCACACATACACCCTTTCTTTCTGCTCAGGGAGGTTTTGAGACTTAGAACCTTTCCATATGTAGGTCCAGCTGGCCCCTAGGTTGTATTCTAAAAGAAAAAGATGGGAGAGTGGGCAGCAGATGGTATGGCAGTTAAGGCCTTGAGTTTCCACATGGCAGGACACTATTAGAGTCTCAGACCTAGTGGCTTGAACATCATGTTGGTGGGTGGGTGTGTGTTTGCCCAAAATCCCGTGAGGAAAATGGAGAAGATATTGCAGTGTGGTCATCCCCTCAGTGGGTGATTTCTCACTTTCTCTCTGTCTCTCTCTCGTGAGCACATGTGCCCTATGACAAAAACCTTAAAAAAAAGGCGGGGGGGGGGGGGGAGTCCCTAATAACCATTATCACACTTTGACACGTAACAAGAAAACTATTATCTTGATATTCTCCAGTATTATGTTAAAATTCCATTTGCTCTAATTGTCTTATAATTAGGATCCAGACAGCATAGATGTTTTTGAGTCTGGTTCATATTTCTTAGATTGTAGTTTAACTCCTAAGTATTCAAGTTCTCACTATCCATCATGTTTTCTATTCTTTTGTATTACTTTTTAATCATTCTTGAGTAGCAAATACATGATTAAATACTCATGCTCAGGGAGGCTTGATAAATATTTTAATAAAAGAGCTTTGGGATTATGATACAAATCTTATATGGTGACCCGGCTTTGAAAAGTGATTTATGTCAAACCACTTGTCTCCTAATAATTTTTCAGTTTATGCTTCAGTATAGAAGTGTGGTGTAACTTAAAATTCTGTAGAGTATTTCCCAACCAGATAGCTTCTCCAGTTGAGTTTCAGCTGCTGCTTAACTTAATTGACTGCTCCAACTGTGCTTAGGAGAAATTTCTTGTGTAGACAGCATAAGCATAAAAACATAACCTTTCAAGGGTCAGGTAATTTTCTCATCTAATGTGCAGTTATTTACTTATTTATTTAGAAAAATTAATATTCTATTTCAGGATACCATTTTTGTGTTTGAGGTAATACAATTTCACATTTACATAATTTGATCTGGACTTAAGCAAATTATAAACATCCAAGCACTCCTTAATACTTCTTCCCTGGCCTATCATAGGTCGAATTCTTTAGTATTATTTGTCTTCATAGTTTATTTATGTCTTATCCTAACCTTGGCTTCTCAAAGCCAAAATCCCACAGAGATCATCATCTTGACATGTTTGGGCCTTAGTTTGTAATTATCGTCTGTGCCGTAACTTGACTGAGAAGCCACTTCTGCCATATCCGCAAAATACCTCCAAGTAGCGTTCTCCCACTCTCCTCCCTCAGACCCTTGGGTTATAACTGTCCTTTTATCTGAGCTTAGCTCCTCTTCATCAACCAATATGCCTCCAATTAGTATACTCCTACTTTAGGATGGAGGCTTGGATTATTTGCCTTCAAATATTATCACTTGGTTAAGGCTTTTTAAGTTTTCTGAGGTGCATGAATGTACGTATGTTGTCTTAAAATTTTTGTTTTCATGGGACCAACAGATGGCGTAATAGCTGTGTCGCTGGACTCGTATGTAGTCGACCGTGGTTTCAGTCCTGGACCCAGTGGCTTAAACTCATGCCGTGTGCATGTGCATGTGTTCCCAGGATCCCAAGAGGAGGATGGAGGAGAAGGGATTGTGGCGTGGCCATCCCCTCGTGGGGGTGATTTCTCATTTTCTGTCTCTTTGTCTCTCTCTGTCTTTTTGGAGAGTGCACGCACCCTATAGCAAAAACCTCCAAATTTTTTTTTGTGGCCATAAATAATCCTTTTTCTGTAGTTTTATTAATGCAATACAGAAATTCTTCATGTGATGTGCCCTGTTTATTGTCTTTATTTGTAAAGACTTAGTGGAGGTGGGACCAGCAGTTAGCGTAATGGCTATGTCCCTGGACTCCCATGTAGTCGACCATGGTTCAAGTTCCAGACCCGGTGCCTTAACGCACACCGGGCGCATGTGCATGTGTGCCCAAGATCCTGAGAAGAGAATGGAGAAGGGATTGTGGCGTGGCCATCCCCCCTGGGGGGTGATTTCTCACTTTCTGCCTCTCTGTCTCTCTCTCTATTTCTGGCGAGTGCACACGTCCTATAGCAAAAAACCTCTTTAAAAAAAAAAAAACTTAGTGGAGGTGATGGTCTTACAAATAGCTTGTTACTGAGGGTGAATGATGATCTATTCCAGCAGATAAAGTTTTAATAGTTCTATGTAATCATTCTTCCTATAAATTATTTCAGGCCTAGTTACATTGACTTTCAAAAATAAAATCACTGGGTTACTCCCTTTATCAAAAATGTTTATTTCCTTCATTCAGATGTTTCAGCAGTACCCAAGGATGGCATATCCTCCTCTTCATGGTCCCATGAGGTTCCCACCTTCTTTATCTGAAACAAACAAGTAAGATATTAACTCGTTATAGTCTGCAACGAATATACATGCTCATTAAGATTTTCTGAATGTCGAATGTATTCTGATGGTTGATTCATTTTTCTATCTTCCAAATACAATTGCTATTAACAAATAATTGGCTAACTTCTATGAGACAGAACAGATATTCTATATTCTCTTAAAAATTTAACATAATTGTTATAAAATGGAAAAAATCATGGCCCTAGGATGACTCTGGTTTCTCTTCTTCCTTCCATTTTAATGATTCGCCATTCTATCTCTTTTCTTAATTGAATGTGAGAGTTAAGGATCCTCTTGTGTGGTGTTTTTCTTAAGGTTATATATTTTGAGATTCCTTTTAATCATTTTATTATTTTCCAGCACATACTTATTTGGTTTGAGAATTTTTTTAAAAACTGTATCAGCTGCTAAAAACCTGCAAAAGAATTATGTATTATATTATGTATATTAATTTTTTATGCTTATGTCAGTCCAAAACATTTTGTATATCTTGGTACTGAAAACACTAATGTTGAGTTGGGATGAACTGAATTCCAATCTTTTAATTTTCTTCTAGTTTAAAATCATTAAAACTATGTATCTTTTCCCACCTGACCTCCTGTTCATTAGAGGCCTTCGAGGAAGAGGTCCACCTCCTTCATGGGCTTCTGAGCCAGAGCGCCCATCTATACTCAGTGCATCAGAACTGAAGGAACTTGATAAATTTGATAACCTAGACGCTGAAGCTGATGAAGGTTGGGCAGGTAAGAGGCAAAACTATTGCAGCGTTTTAAATTGTTACATGTTTTGGGCCAACAGGTGGCATGATGGTTATGGGTGCTAGACTCCCACCCACATGGCCGACCGTGGTTCAAGTCTTGGACCTGGCAGCTTGCTTTCGCATGCTCGCTCTCACTCTCTCACTCTCTCACTCTGTTTCTCTCTGGTCAAATTAAAATAAATAAGTAAATAAAGTTAAATAAAATAATCATTTGAAAAATAAGAAAAAATAAACTGCTACATGTTTTTAAGCAGTTAGTCTGAGCTTTCTTTAATTTAATAGGTGCTCAAATGGAGGTAGATTATACGGAACAGCTGAATTTCAGTGATGATGATGAGCAAGGAAGTAGTAGTCCTAAAGAAACTAGCAGGTAAGCTGTGATGTCTTTGAGTGATAACAGGATACATTTACCAATGTAACACTAGCTGTCTATGCAGAGAGGCTTTATTAATATACATTTATATCTTACTTATAGAATTTCTACGTTCTTGTCCAAGAAGTTTTACTGAGTAAAAGGGTGATTAATAAGCTAAATAATACAGTGCAACTAATGAAAGCATTAAGGTGTGATGTGTTCCAAGAAAGTGCATTTAACAAAAAGGTTTTTAGATGCTTAGCATCTAATTGGGGAGATACTGGAGCTCAAAATTGCTTACCATTTAAAATTGTTAACTTGCTTGACCCAATTCATATTTACAAACTTGGAGAAAAATTCCTTGGTTTACTATAACTGTCTTATGTCCTGATTGTTTAAAAAACTTAGTAAGCAGCATTAGTGCCTTGGAAAATAGGTGTTTTAAAAATCTTTCTGTTTTCTTCTGGAGTATAGGGACATCAGACTCAAGACTCTACAGCTACGTATCATAAAAGTTATCTTTTATAGTACAGAGGAGTTTGCATACACATAATGGTATAGTTTTTTTGCCACAGTGGCATAGTGATATAATATGGTTTCCTGATTATTTTATAAGATTCCTGCTTCTTGTAACTTTAAAAATATTGGAGTTTGATTTCTTTTTTTATTGAATTACAGTAAATTAGAATACAGTGAAATATTTCCAATAGTGCACAATTATATTTAGATAAGATTTTTTTGAGTGGAGAAGATAGGAAATGATTGTTTTGTATTGTTTGTCCAGGTATATGTGTCAAATGCAAGTTTCTAGATTCAGTAAGGACTGTATTGCACTTCTACCTTGTGATGATAACCTGGACAAGTCCACCCTCCAACCCTTAGAAATACATAGTGTATATTTTTTGAATAAACAAATTAGTATCAGTAGGTCACAAACCTATCTTGTTCCTTTATATTTTTTCCTGAAACCATATGAATTATTTTTTATAATATAGAGAAAATGCATTTATTTAGAGTCCATCCACTTTATATGTGTCATTTCTTCTCTTTTTCAATTCTTTAGTGAGGATCAAAGTTCAAAAGCCTCTGAAAATACTGAAAACAGGAAAGAAACAGATGAAGTTTCCAATGCTAAGCCATCTTCTCAGATACCTGCACAGCCATCTGTCACAAAAAGTCCCCATGGGAAAGGACCTCCATTGAATCAGGTTTGTTGGACTCATGGAGATCCTTGTCATTGCAGAGTCTATGTACACATTAGTCTTATAAAGTTGGAAGGGCACTTTATAAAAGGGAACTGTTTATTCTTGATGAGCCCATAATTTTTATTGCATATTCCTTTGAATTATCAATATAGTAGCTAAAATTATCAAGTTTAAACTAACATTTTATGTTTATTTTTGTTATAGTAGCTCAGTCATGTAAAATGGAGGGATAAAATTGTTTTTCTAAAATAAAATGTACTTTATAACTTACTGAATAATTTATAAATCCTAGTCATTTGTGTGTGTGAGTGATCTGGATATCTGTTGAGGGAAATCACACAATGAAGAGAGAGATCTAAGAAGCCTGAGACATTTTAAAGAACCACGTTAAAGAAGGGAAGTAAGTGGGTACACTTCATCCCACTTCTTGAGAGGGGAAAAGATAGTAAGAGCTGCAATGCAGATTGGGACTGGAAAATGACTAGCTTTGAGAGGATCCTCTTAACTCTGAGAAAGAGAAGAAATCATAGTTCAGTCACTGTGTGTTTTTCAAATTCATACAAAACTCATAGAGAAACCAGTCCCTTTAGGGAGCTACAAAGAGCTAACTGTTGTGTTGCTAGTAACAGAAACATCTAAGTTTGGGTGATGTATGAAGAATAGAGATTTATTTGGCTTATCGTTTTAGCGGTCCAATGTTGAAAAGCCAGTTCTGTTAAGGACCCTCCTGTGGGGCTTCCTCCAACCCAGGGCATCATGGGGCTAGAGCCTGAGCAAAGCAAAAGTGCATATGTCTATGTCCAAGTCTCCTGTCCTTGTAGGCTTACTACGATTCAATCATGGGTCTCTGACCTTAGTCCTAATTACCTCTCTAAGGCCCCAGTTGTTAATCTCTCACAATCAGATTAAGTTTCCATTTTATTAAATTTTTCTTTATTAGGTTTTTGTCATAGGGCACGTGAACTCACTGGAGAGGGTTGGACAGTGAGAAGGGAAGTGGTAAATCATCCCCCATGGGGGATGGACACACCACAGTCCCTTCTCCATTCTCCTGGGATTTTGGGCATGTGTGCGCCTTTACCCAGTGTGACTTTCAAGCTGCCATGTCCACATGGGAGTCTAGCACCTTAAGCACTCTGTCACCTGCTGGCCTAATACAACCACATTCTAATGCAAAAATTTAAGGGGTACACAAACCATAGCACTAACAATCTTTTTGAAAAGGAAAAAAAATAAATAACCAATAGGCCTTAGTTAAAATACAGTGTGACAAATGCTATGATAAGAGTGCACGTGGCAAGTTCTTGGAGAAGTCAGTCAAGGCAAAAAACTAAATTGTTTGAGGTAGTTCTACTTTGGATTTGGTTTTTGTTTTGCTTTTTGCTATAGGGTGAATGAGCTTACAAGAGAGAAACGAGAGAGAGGGAAAGTGACAAATTACCTTCCAGGGAAGATGGCCACTCTGAAATCCCTTTTTCTTTATTCTTCTCTCAAGATTTTGGGCATGCATGCATGTATGCCTGATGTGTTTTTCAGGCTGTCGGATCTGGGACCCAAACCATGATGTTGGCCATGTGGGATCCAGCAGCCTTAACCTCTGTGTTACTCACTAGACCAAGTTTATCTTTAAAGAAGCATAGAAGTTACCCAGTAACAAAGGAAAGAGTTGTTCTAAGCTGTGGGAACATGGGCAGAGTAGAGAAGTATGAGAAAGCATGGCACAGTCAAGAAATCCTAAGTTTGATAGGGGAGAAAGGGTTAGGGTTAGGGTTAGGGTTAGGGCTAAGGAGACCAGCATGTGGTATGGGGTTTAAGGTGCTGGACTTCCACATGGTCGACCATGCTTTGAGTCTCAGACCTGGCAGCTTGCTTTCTCACTTTCCCTCTCTTTCACTTTCTCTAGTCAAATTAAAAAATAATAAAACTGAATAAATAAAACTAGGTAATATATTTTTAAAGAAATCTATGTAAGAGCCATTTTGTAAATCTTAGATGCTATTCAAGGGCATGTGGATTTCATTCTTAAATCACTAGTAAGCCATTTAAGAAAAATTTGTGAACCCTGAAAAAGAATGATTTTTCAAATTATTGTTTCTTATTGCCAGCGAGTGAGTATATTCACCAAACAGATAGGAGGCAAAGTGTCTTGTAGTAGGTCATGGTCATGCCAGAAATCCCTTCTCCTTGTCTCCATTCTGTCGGCATTTTGGGCACATGCATACATGCCTAAAATGTTTTTTAAGCCACCAACTAGTTGGCCATAAGAGATACAATTCCTGGGACCAGCAGTTGGTGTAATGGCTATGTCGCTGGATTCCCATGTAGTCAACTGCGGTTTGAGTCCAGGACTCGGTGGCTTAAACTCACATTGGGTGCATATGTGTGCATGCCCAAGATACTTACATAAATAATATTTAGTATTTATAGGTGTATCTTTCCCTGTCCAGATTTCCTGCATCAGAATTTCAGAATTGCTACACTAAATATCCTATTGTTCACAAAGTATATTTAAGATTCTAACCTTATTGAAATGGGAGAGTAATTCCGTAGAAAGTAATCTTGTGGTGAATGATGTAAAGGGGGGGCAGCATTTGGTGTAATGGCTATGTTGCTGAACTCCCATGTAGTCAACCGTGGTTTAAGTCCTGGACCCAGTGGCTTAAACTCACGCCAGGCATGTGTGCGTGTGTACCCAAGATCCCAAGAGGAAAGATGGAGGAAAAGGGATTGTAGCGAAGGCCATCCCACCTGGGGGGTGATTTCTCACTTTCTGTCTCTCTGTCTTTCTGGTGACTGCACGTGCCTATAGCGAAAACCTCTCAAAAAAAAAAAAAAAAAAAAAAAAAAAAAGAGTAAAGGAATGAAATGCTTTACTTTTAAGAATCTTGTGTCATTGAGGAGATCCATATTTTTGAAAATATTTTTAGTAGTTATCTCTTCTTACCTGATTATTTTTAGACAGTTCTTTGTTCTTTATTATAGGAACGTGGAACATCTTCACACCTGCCACCACCTCCAAAGTTGCTTGCACAGCAGGTAATTTTTAAGTAAATGCTCATTTATGATGTGTGTATTTATACATGAATACATTTCATATCTCTGCCGTTTTGATTTTATCTGCTCACCTCTCCTGCTCTTGCCACAGTTCTATTGCTGTTTCTATTTCATCCTCAAGATTTTTTATGTACTTTTTCATCTAACTAAATGATTCTCTTTTCTTGAGTTTTTTCTCTTTTTTGGGGGGGGGAGAAGTTTTTGCTATAGGGCATGTGTGCTCGTCAGATAGAGACAGAAAGCAAGAAATCACCCCCCGGGGGGGATGGCCAAGCCGCAGTCCATTCTTCTCTCGGGATATTGGGCATGCATGCACACGCGCCTGGCATGAGTTTAAAGCCACCGGGTCTGGGACTTGAACTGCGGTCGACTACATGGGAGTCCAGTGACATAGCCATTACACTAACTGCTGGTCCCAGATTTTTTTCTTTATATGAAAAAGTTGTCTGCTCAGCTATTACACTTCAGAGGTCACCTCTGCTCACCTCACTGTGATAGCTGCACTTACCACATCACTCACTCATCTCCGCTATTTGCTTTCCTCTTAGCCACTCCGTACCATTTCTGTATAAATAGGTGCAAACTAAAACATCTAAAAGAAAACATTGGGGAAAATATTCCCAAACTTGGGACTGGGAGAGATTTCATGGATAAGGATTCAAAAGGCATGAATTGGAAAAGAAATTGGTTTAGTACTGGCTCTGTGGCTTCGTGGTTCAGGCAGCCAGATCCGACGTGGTTGACCGTGAGGCTTTATTCCTGGATCCAGCAGTTTGAGAAATACTCTGGTTAGGCACATGTGTGCTTAAAACCCAAAAGGGGGAGGGAGAGATGGAAAAGATGGGATTACAGCATGATTATCACCTGTGGTGGCTGGGGGTGTTTTCTCCTCCTCTGTCTCAGGTGAGTGCATGTCCCCTCTAGCCACAAAGGAAAGAAAGGAAGTCAGGGAGGAAGAGAGGAAGCGTAGGGATAGGAAAGGGAAAGCAAAAAGGAAAGGAAAGGGAAATGTTTACTGGACTTAAAAGAATAGTTTCCTCAAAATGCAAAGATATCCAAGGAAAAAATCTGACAAAGGATTTGCATCTAGGCAATATTGAAAAGAAAGAAAACTCACCATTTAACAACTCAAATTAAAAAATGATAGGAACATTCACTTCATAAATGATCAGTAAACACATCGAAAGACACTCAGTCAGCAGGGAAATGCAAATTAAATTATAATGATAATGGGACTAGTAGGTGGTGTGATGACTAAGGTCCTAGACCTCCCACATGGTTGACTGAGGTTCAAGTCCTGGACCTGGCAGGTTAAACTTAACCCCGGTTGCATGTGCATGTATGCCCAAAACCCCAAAAGAGGAATGGAGAAGGGATTGTGGCATGGCCATCCTCCCAGGGGGTGATTTCTCACTTCTTGTCTGTATGGAAAGTGTCTGTTCCTTATAGAAAAATCTCTCTCTCAAAAAAAAAAAAAAAAAATTTCACTACTTACCCAAAAGGCTGATGACTCTATGTGTTGGCAAAGATAGAGAGCAGCTGGCACCCTTATGTAGTGCCGTTAGGAGTATAAAACCTTATAATCATTTTGGAAAACAGTTTGGCAGATTCTTATAAAATGAAACATATATTTACCATATGATTTGCAAGTTCATATCCAAGAGAAACAAAAACATGCATTTACATAAAGACTTAGGCGTGAGTATTTTTAGTTGTTTCATTCATCATGTAAAAACTGGAAGGAATCCATGTGTCCCTCATTGATGAAATGATGTGCCTCTGATGGAATATGTCTAGCAGGAAAATGAAACAAACTACTGATGTACAAATGTAACCTCAGAACTACAACACTGAGTAGAAAGAAGCTAAGCGTTAAAAAAATAATATAATTTTATTTCATGAAATTCTAGGAAAGGCTGAAGGACTCAAGACTAGGGTTAGGGGAACCAGAGTCACTGATAGAGCAGAGGTGAAGTTGCAATGTCCCGTGTCTTGGGAGCTGTGGTCATACTTTATGTAAACTGTACTTCAGTGAGGTTGCTTTTTACAAAAAGTGTTTATGTGGCTGCTGTGTAAATTAGGTACCTATGTAACTTTTTTTTTTTTTTAGCTTATCTACGAGTTAATAGATGATAAACTTAACACCAGAGAGATGACACAATTTATATAAGATAGCACTGTCAGTAAATGGTTGTCTCCATTTTTTTTGGGGGGGAGGGAGAGGTTTTTAATGTAGGGTGCATGCACTCACCAGAAAGACAGAAAGTGAGAAATCATCTCCCATGAGGATGGCCATGCCACAATCCCTTCTCTATTTTCCTCTTGGGATCTTGGGCACACACACACGCACACCTGAAGTGAGTTTAAGCCGCCAGGTCTGGGACTAGAACTACAGTCAACTACATGGGAGTCCAGTGACATAGCCATTACGTCAACTGCTGGTCCCTCTGTTGATTGTTTTTAAAGATAATCAGTTTAGTGTTTTTGTTACAGCACTATTTTATCTTTTATAATGATTCTGATTATGGCTTTTAAGATTTTTTCTCCCTAATAACTTAAAAATCAGTAATTAAAAAGAAATTTTATTACTGTCCTTTGAAGGTTTTTTTATTGTGCCTGTTTTTACATAATTGCTGTCCATGATTTTAATTTTTTTAACAATTTTTAATTTAATTTATTTTTTAATTTATTTTTATTTGATCAGAGAGAATGTGAGAAAGTAAGTCGCTAGGTCTGTGACTCCAGCCATGTTAGTAGCCCATGTGGGAGTGTCCAGCACCTTAAACACAATGCCACCTGCTGGTCCCAGTTTTACATATCTTTCAATGATTGTTTTATAACACAATAATCCAAATGAAGTTGAATCATTGGAACTGGGGCCTCGCAGGTGATCCTCCCCTGCTCTGTTGAGAGTTCTAGATATACTTTGTGGATCATTTAGTTTAAAGAGAAACCACTCTACCCAGTCTTAGTTCTAGGGATTTCTTCTCTTTGGAGTAGACAGCGGCGTTGTCTCTACTTCACTTGGACTCTTTGGTCATGCTTTTTAATGTTCCACTGTACTTAACCTCAGGACACATATGCTTCCATTAGGATATTGGTGACTTTTTTTTCTCCCTCATAGGTGTTTAAACTCTGGTAGTTGTTGCTAATAGATTTTACATTTTCCCCTGTCTTTAAATGCAAATATTGAGATTCAGTACTGTGCTTCTAATTTTATTCACAAAACACTGAGAACATCAATGTCTGGCTCAATAAATAGGTATGTACTCAATAAGTACTGGGCGTTTGAACCAGTTATCTGGTCTTAGTTTGGTGAGTTACCTAGATTTAGTATTTTTCTTGTATTCTTGTTTTCATTTTATTTCGTATGTCTTATCAGGAAATTTTATGATATTTTTGTGTTTTTCCCCCTCCCTAATCCTGCCTGTGTTCCTCAGTATTTATCAGAAAGTTTCATACTCATCTGATAACTTACCTTAATGTTTCAGCATCCACCTCCAGATCGACAGGCATTACCTGGAAGACCAGGGCCGTTCCCTCCCAAGCAGCAAGTTCCTGATGAAGATGAAATATGGAAACAAAGACGAAGACAACAGTCAGAAATCTCTGCAGCAGTGGAACGAGCTCGTAAACGGCGTGAAGAGGAAGAGCGAAGAATGGAAGAACAGAGGAAGGCGGCGTGTGCAGAGAAACTGAAGCGATTGGATGAGAAGCTTGGCATTGTGGAAAAACAGCCATCTCCAGAGGAAATTCGGGAAAGGGAACGAGAGAAAGAACGTGAGCGTGAGAAAGAACTTGAGAAGGAACAAGAACAGGAGCGAAAGAAAGAGAGAGAAAAAGAAAGAGAGAGGCAACAGGAAAAGGAGAAAGAGCTGGAGAAGGAGCAGGAAAAACAAAGAGAAATGGAGAAGGAAAAAAGGCAAGAAAAAGAGAAAGAACTAGAAAGGCAGGGAGAAAAGGAAAAAGAACCACCACAGCTTAAAGAACAGGAAAAGGAATGTGAGCTAGACAAGGAGAGAGAAAAAGTGGATGAGAAAACAGAACCCAAAGAACCTACATTAGAGCCTGTAGTAGAAAAACAAGAAAGTGAAAACAACAGCGGTAAAGGTATGGTAGTCTCATTCATTCCTACAGAAAGTTTAAGTCAGCCTCTTCTTCATGCTCACATATACTTTACAAAAATGTCACCATTGGTAATATTTTAAATACTAACTAGTAAATTTTTCATGCTACGTAATAAGAGGAATTGTTAGCCCACTGTCGTGATGCAGACTTTCACAAAGCTGAAGCTACATACAAGGGTTCCAGGTTTATGTTCCAAGGTTTCCTTGTGCACTGCCGATCCTGGCTGGCTGGGAGTGAGTCATATATGGCATGAAGTCCTTGTGGTGCCCCCCTCTCTCTTTCTCATGGAAGAAATAATTAAAATATGAAGGTGGGACCAGACAGTGGTGCAGCAATAAAATGCGATGCTCTGCAAGGTTGGCCCACACAGAAGGGTTCTGGGTTTGTACTCGTACACCTTCCTGAGTGTGCTGGACATGGCACATGCCCATGATCTAGGGGAGGCTGGAAGTGGGTCACAGTGTCAGAACCATATCAGGGTTTCTCTCTCTCATGGAAGAAATAAATAAATGATCTTGAAAAGAATAAAAAGGAAAATGGTTGTTTTAAGATAGTATTTGTATGAGCCAGCCCCATTAGTAGTTAAAGGAGCAAGATCCCACATAGTCGACTGTGGTTTGGATCTGGCCTCAGCAACTTGAAAAACACAGTGGGTGCATGTATAGGATTGAGTCATGACTTTCATTGCGGGGTACTTCTCCCCTCCCTCTCTGTGTGTCTTTTTCTGGGAAATGTATGCACCCTCTGGCAATTTTTTTTAAAAAGTACTTACAGTATAAAATATAGGCTAGAGCTATCTTTCCTAGTTTTATATATGAATAAACATCCCTGAAGAATTTTTCAAAGTTGGTGGATTAGCGTTAATTTTATTTTGTTTGTATAATTGTATTGGTTTTAGTCCCGCCACAGTGACACTCCCTGCTAAGGGACAGTGCTGCAGAATGGGATCACTTGGAAAACCTATAGGATGAGTGTGATTATACATGCCTGTAATCTCAGTAATGTGGGGTGGGGTTGGGGTAGCGTAGGAGGGTCAGGAGCTCCAGGCTGGCCTGGGCAACATAGTGAGGCCCTGTCCAAAAAAGAGCTGAGTGTTTCGTAGTGCTGTTTGTGGTCCCAGCTGATGGATCAAGACAATATCTTACCTAAAGAAAATTGTGTTGTCTTCATTGTCATATAGTGATTGTTCCCCTACTTTTTTCTCACTCTAAGACATTTAACTAAACAAAATTGCATTTGCTCACATTCATTAATACTTCCCAAACTGCTCTTAAATAGAGTGTTGGATTGTCATAATTAAATGAGTGTAGCCCAATTCGTAATTTCATAGTTATTTTTCTACCAGTTCAGACATGAAAGCTTCCATGATGTAATTGATATGCTGTTAGACTGTAATTTTCCTGGAGTAATTATACTTTCCTTAGGTAGTCATTCTTATAGTGTAAAACTTTGACTAACTCGATTTCAGTTTTAATGAACAATTTCAAATAGAAAAAGTTATATTTCAGTATATTTTCTGATGCAGACATACATTTTTTGGACCTCAAGCTACATGTTCTTTTCTATAAGGCCCTGATTCTTGAAATATTACAATAAGAATTTATTTTATAAAATAAAGTTTTTATATGTTGGTTACCTTACTTGTTTCATAATGTGATTGTAAGAGTTAAGAGTGTTTCATCTGACCTTAAAAAAAAAAATAGATAAGACTCACATGGACCATTTATTAAGAATATATTTCATACTTCTTTTTCATATCAATAATATTGCATGTTTCAGTCTGAGGTTTCATATCAGACATTTTTCCTATTGGTCTAGAGAGAGAGACTTTGATTTTGGACTTCTATTGTACATCATAAGTGCGTGAGAAGGTTGTCTGTAATATCAAAAATAAAATAGAATAGCTCACTACACAAATGAAAAACATTGTCATGCTTTAATATTGATGAAGACCCAAAAAAACTAACCTTGGGAAATCTGATTGAATTAGCTGTTAATGAGAAGGCTGTATTATAAAGAAATTCATGTTTTAGTTTTCATGGTTCTGCTGAATACATATATTGACCTTGATTGGTTAGTATAGCTATGTAAATCATTTTCTTTTTAACAGTTTTATTTATTGGTAATTTCATTTTCACTCGCATTTTTTATATTCTCAAGGCAACTTAATTTTTGGTAGGTTTATTATTCAGATGTACTCATTTGATTTTTAAGTATTCAACCTGTAAGACTCTCCCTTTTCCTTCTAATATTTTATTTCCTCTTTTGTAACATTCTTAACACTAAATGTAACGTTTGAGAAATGTGATTTGTGATTTTTTAAAGGATGTTTTTACCTTGACCAAAAAAAAAAAAAAAATCTTTGTTAAAATTTATCCCTAGCCTGAGAAAAGGATACATACTTTAGCATGAATATAACTCTGAGTTTCTTTGAGATAAAATCTTTTTTGATGTGTGTGGGTCTCCTTTTGGTATGGCATACCTGACATTACTTATATAGAATAATGATTCATATGTTTGAAGATGACTGGTGATCACTCAGACTTAAACTCAATAGTTTTCTTTTTAGATAATAGTTCCTTGATCAAATAAAGAAATGAACTAGTATACTTTATTTTAAAGTACTTAAATTGACCGTTGATGTTTTCACATAGATCCCAGTTAACCACAAGCCAATATTGACAGTGTTGATATTTATTGAAATTAATGGAAAACAAGTATATTTGGAAATGTTTTATTATCACCCCCTAAAAAAGCTAGATTTGTAAGAATCTAGCTTTGAGGAAATCTAAAGTTTTGATAATCTAACATTACCTCATTAATGGCTACCACTATTGTCAATCAGTGTTTTAGAGTTTTGAGAATGCTTTCTTTCTTGTTAATTCCTATTATACCTTAATCTAATCATTTTCATTCCATTATAAAAATAATGTATTTGATAAGTGTGATAGATGAATGTCTTTTTTAATGAATGCCATTTTTAAATGTGTTCTATGAACAGAAGAAGAGCCAGTGTTCACTAGACAAGACAGCAATCGCAGTGAAAAGGAGACCACACAAGTGGCACATGAAACAGAGCCAGAATCTGGGTGTCAGCCTCGGCCTGCTGTGTTATCTGGATACTTCAAACAGTTTCAGAAATCTTTACCGCCAAGATTCCAGCGACAGCAGGTAATGATAAAAACATTTTATCATGTATGTGTGACTGGAAACGTTCATTGTTTAGTATTCTGAGAATTTAACATAAAACGTGGAAGAAATTTCCCTAGTGAAAATGGCCACTTGATAATCGTCTCTCCTCCAATCTCCTCTCAGGATTTTGGTTGTGCACACACACACACACACACATACATGCCTGGTTTGATTTTCAAGCCACCAAATCCAGGATTTGAACCACACAGTCAGCCATGTGGGATCCAGTGCCTTGACTTCCACACTACCTGCTCACCCTGAAATCCTTTTTAATAAAAGTTTGTTGATATGAGTTTCACTTTGACTTTCTTTGCCATTCCTTTTTATCCTCTGTCTTCTATTTCTAGGACCTGAATTGTAGAATATAATAAATTAATAGTTGCTCTAAGTCTAGTATCAGGCCAGAATGTTGTAATTTAACCTTTGATTTTTTGCCTTGCCAACTCTCACTGTTAAATGTCTTTTGAATTCTTACTTTTTCCTTTAAAGATTCAAAATAGGTTATTATTTTCTAATGTTTTATTATATTAATGTGCCATGTGGATTTGTAATCTCAAACTTTGGGGTTTTGTTCTTGCAGGAACAGATGAAACAGCAGCAGTGGCAGCAACAGCAGCAAGGTCAAAGTCAAAGTCAAGGTGTGCTTCCACACAGTGTTCCTTCACAGCCATCCAGTGGTGCTGTCCCTCCTCCACCACACAGACCTCTGTACCAGCCCATGCAACCTCACCCTCAGCATTTGGCTTCCATGGGTTTTGATCCAAGGTGGCTCATGATGCAGTCCTACATGGACCCTCGAATGATGTCAGGAAGACCTGCTATGGATATGTCACCTATTCATCCTGGTATGAAACTGGTATTGTCTATGGATCACTTTGCAGTTTTGCAGGATCAAAGATTTTTTGCTTCCCTCCCTCCCTGTTTTTATTCCTGATTCCTATGAGTGTTATAATCTAGTAATAACTTAAATATAGGACCTCTAGATTTTTAATTATAAAAATATAAAGGTTTCAGAAAGTTTACAGATAAAATACTAGACACTGTACCAACTCTGTGACAAGACCAAAACACTAGTTCTTTTCTGTTTTGTATATTATTTAAAATTTTGGGGATGGAAATTACTCTTATTAATAGTATTTGATACTGGTTACATTGTTTTTGTTCTTTGAAGTATTTTGGCATTTTAATTTTGCCTATACATTATATATGTATGTTTTCTAATTAAAGTAGGTTAATGAAATTTGCTATACAAAATAATTTTCTCGGGAAATATATCACTGGCTGGTATAATTCTCAAGATGTTTTTATTAATATGCACAGAGTCTCAATGTGCTGATGTTTCTGATTTTTAATTTTTTTTTAGAGAGATATTTTTGTTATAGGGCACGTGTGCTCACTGAAGAGTCAGAGAGACAGAAGGGGAGAAATCACAGACACACACCTGGTGCTGGAGGGTGAGGGTCACACCACAGTTCCTTCTCCAGTCTCTTCTCGGGTTCCTGGGCACGCACGCACATAAGCCTGGCATGAGTTACAAGCCTTTGGGTCCAGGACTTGAACCGCAGTCAGGCATATGGGAGTCCAGTAACTAGTACGCCATCTGTTGGTACCATGGTTTCTGATTTTTTTTTTTTTTTTTTTTTTTTGAGAGGTTTTCGCTATAGGGCGCATGTGCTCGCCAGACAGAGAGAGACATAGAGACAGAAAGCGAGAAATCACTCCCCAGGGGGGATGGTCACGCCGCAATCCCTTCTCCTTCATTCTTCTCTCGGGATCTTGGGCATGCACGCACACGCGTCCGGCGTGAGTTTTAAGCCACCGGGTCCGGGACGGGAACCGCGGTCGACTACGTGGGAGTCCAGCGACATAACCATTACGCTAACTGCTGGTTCCCTAGACACATTTTCTTTAAGGTAAAATAGGTCCTTGTTGTGGCTTTGCTTGTTTTGCGTCGTCAGACCTTTTCTCTTTTAATTATTTAATTTTATTTATTATTGTCATTTTTCAATTTGTTATAGGGCATGCACACTCACCATAGAGAGAAAGAGAGGGAAAATGAGAAAACAAGCTGCCAGGTCTGGGACCTAAACCATGGTTTGCTACATGGGAGTCTAGCGCCTCAACCTCCATGCTACCTGCTGGCCCCATCTTCCTCTGTTCTTAAATGAAATTAAATAGCAAAAAAAAAAAAAAAATCTCATTCACAAAACAATGCTTATATAATTTCCACCAGTGGGTTTTTTTTGTTTGTTTGTTTTTGTTTTTTTTAATTCTTGGATTGTCAGAAAAGTCATGACATTTTTTCTATACAAAAATAGTAGTTTTACTTAGGGGAAAAAAAACCAAAACTTTGAATACAGTATATTCTAAATAGTAATTAATAACCTGTACTATTTGTATATTATTTTGTTTCTTTGCGCTTTTTTTTTTGTTATTTCATCCATTTTTGAACTTTTGTTACAGGAATGATTCCTCCTAAGCCATTAATGAGAAGAGACCAAATGGAAGGATCACCAACTAGTTCTGAGTCATTTGAGCATTTAGCTCGATCCACCAGAGATCATGCAGTTTCCCTTTCTGAGCCTCGTGTAATGTGGGGTTCCGACCCCTATCCTCATGCTGAGCCTCAGCAGGCAACAACTCCAAAAGCAACAGAAGAACCTGAGGATGTTAGGTAATAAACCACTAAAATTATTAATAGATTAGTTAGCATATTGTCTAAATAAAATTTTGTGGTGTCCTTGAAGATCATTCTAAACCTACTATGCTCATGTAGATACACTTAACATTTAAAGTGTTTCTCCATCCTACCTTCTTTTCTTAGTTTGCTATAGGGTGTGTGCAATAGAGAGGAAAGTGAGAAATCAAGCACTCCCGGGAAGGGGGTGCTCATACCATAATCCTTTCTTTACCATTCTCCTCCCAAGGTTTTGGGCATGCATGCACACATACACAGCATGCCAGAACCTCACAGTTGGCTGTGTGAGATCCTACCAACCTAAATTCTGCGCCACCTACTGGCTGGCATTTGGACTACATCTTGGATACTATGAATAATGCTGCAGTAAAATTTTTATAGAGAGATAAAGCTACTCCTTATAAAAAGATTCATTGTTTTATATTTTTTAAAAAAAGTAATATTTAATTTTATTATTATTATTATTCAGTTTGATCAGAGAGAGGGACAGAGACAGAGAGTGTCAGAGCATGCTGCCAGGTCTGGGGCTTGAACCATGGTCAGCCATGTTGGGAGTCCAGCACTCCAAACAGCATGCTACCTGCCAGCCCTGTTTTATAGTTTTTAATTAGATGAATAAATTTGCTCTGTATTCTTATATGTGGAAAAAATTGCCTTATTGGTTATACCTTTGAATTCTCATCATCATAGGCCTGAAGCTGCACTGGACCAGGAACAGATAACTGCTGCTTATGCTGTAGAACATAATCAGTTGGAGGCTCATCCAAAAGCCGACTTTGTCAGAGACTCAAATGAGACAGAAGTACAGAAATTTTTAAGCAGATCTGTGGAAGATATTAGACCTCCCCATGCTGACACAAATAATCAGTCTGCTTGCTTTGATGTACCTGAACAAAAGACTGCATCCTCTTCTCCAGAAGAGCGGACTTCAGCTGTGGAAAGTCAGCCTACTCGGAAAAGAAGTGTTTCTCATGGTTCTAATCATACTCAGAAATTAGAGGAACAAAGAAATGAGCCTCCTGCAAGCATTCCTAAAGTAACCAGCAGATGCATAGATTCAAAAGAATCAGCAGAAAGGCAAGAAGACAAACCAAAGAAGGATGGCTTTATACGATCATCTGAAGGACCAAAACCTGAAAAAGTATATAAATCTAAATCAGAAACTCGCTGGGGCCCAAGGCCAGGCTCCAACAGAAGAGAAGATGGTAATGATAGACCTGTGAGACGATCAGGTCCCATTAAAAAGCCTGTACTTAGAGATATGAAAGAGGAACGGGAGCAAAGGAAGGAAAAGGAGGGAGAAAAGGTTGAAAAGGTTACTGAGAAGGTTGTAAAACCTGAAAAGATAGAAAAGAAGGATCATCTTCCTCCACCCCCACCACCTCCAGTACCGATTCAGCCACAGTCTGTTCCTCCACCAACTCAATCAGAACCAGAGAAATGTCCTTCAACAGAAACTTCAGCTTCAGCTCAAAAACCATCTCAAGATACCGAGAAGCCTTTGGAACCTGTGAGCAGTGTTCAGGTAGAGCCTGCAGTTAAAACTGTCCACCAACAAACCGTCACAGCGCCAACAGTGAAAGAAGAAAAACAGCCTGAGAAAGTCATCACCAAAGACCTTGTGATAGAAAGACCTAGACCCGATTCAAGACCAGCAGTTAGAAAAGAGTCAGCTTTACCCCCTAGGACCTACTGGAAAGAAGCTAGAGATAGAGATTGGTTTCCAGATCAAGGGTACAGAGGGCGAGGCCGGGGTGAATATTACTCAAGAGGTCGAAGCTATAGAGGCTCCTATGGAGGGCGGGGCAGGGGTGGCAGAGGGCACCCTCGAGAGTACCCTCAGTACAGAGACAGTAAGCCAAGGGCAGAGCATATTCCCCCAGGGCCTCTCAGACAGCGTGAGGAGAGTGAAACTCGAAGCGAAAGCTCTGATTTTGAAGTTGTCCCCAAAAGGAGACGGCAGCGGGGCTCAGAGACTGATACCGACAGTGAAATTCATGAAAGTGCAAGTGACAAGGATAGTTTGAGCAAAGGCAAACTTCCCAAAAGAGAGGAACGGTCTGAAAACAAAAAGCCTATAAAACCTCAATCTTCTTTCAAACCAGAAAATCATGTTCGAATCGATCATAGACCACTAGAAAAACCTTATGTAAGGGATGATGATAAGTCTAAACCAGGCTTCCTTCCCAAAGGAGAGCCTACAAGGCGAGGCAGAGGGGGAACATTCAGGCGTGGCGGAAGGGATCCTGGAGCCCGCCCTTCACGCCCTTCTACCTTACGAAGACCTGCTTATCGGGATAATCAGTGGAACCCAAGACAGGCAGAAGCTCCCAAACCAGAAGATGGAGAGCCACCAAGAAGACACGAACAGTTCATTCCTATACCAGCAGATAAACGACCTCCAAAATTTGAGCGAAAGTTCGACCCGACTAGAGAGAGGCCCCGAAGGCAGCGTCCCACCCGACCACCAAGGCAGGATAAGCCTCCTCGATTTAGACGGCTAAGAGAAAGGGAAGCTGCTTCAAAAACAAATGAAGTGGCAGTGCCTGCAAATGGCACAGTTAACAGTGTGTCTCAAGAACCAGTTAATAATGCTGGGGATATTTCTGGGAATAAGACTCCAGACTTATCTAATCAGAACTCATCAGATCAGGCAAATGAAGAATGGGAAACAGCTTCTGAAAGCAGTGACTTCAATGAAAGGCGAGAAAGGGACGAAAAAAAAAATGCTGACTCGAATCCACAGACAGTTGTAAAAGCCGGAGAGAATGTTTTGCCTCCAAAGAGGGAAATAGCAAAGAGGAGTTTTTCTAGCCAGAGACCTGGAGTAGACCGTCAGAATCGACGTGGCAACAACGGTCCACCCAAATCAGGAAGGAATTTCCCAGGCCCTAGGAATGAAAGGAGAAGTGGCCCACCCTCAAAAACTGGGAAGAGAGGGTGAGTACTCAGTTTTATTTTCTTCTTACTTTTTAAAGAGTGATTTTTGCTATAGGACACACACGCTTGCTGGAAAGACAGACAGACAGTGCGAAATCACCCCTTGGGGGGTTGGCCACGCCACATTCCCTTCTCCATTCTCCTCTTGGGATTTTGGGCACACACGCACATGTGCCAGTGTGAGTTTTAAGCCACTGGGTCTGAGACTCAAACCGTAGTCAACTACATGGGAGTCCATTGAGGTAACCATTATGACATCTACTGGTCTCATGTACTTAATTTTACATATAACTATTTTTATATCTTTAAAGCAGCCAAAGTAGACTTCTTGGTTGAACTATACAAAGAGCCAGGTAGAACCAAGACATTATTTTCCCCAAACGCTTTTCTCTGTTCTCAGAGCATAAGAAGGCTTGAGAAAGAGAGGTTAATGTGTCTCAGGCATCTTTGCCTCCTAAATTACATTTTCCAAAAGTGTCTTCTTGGGATTTTGTAGCTTTGAGAATGTCTTCAGGCCTAGATTTATTAAGTCATTTTACTGCTGAGACTGGCCCTACATTTTTTGCTTTTGCTTTGTTTTTTTCCTTTTTAAATTTATTTCCTTCATGTGAGAGATAGAGGCACTCCCACTGGGGTCCCCATGCCACCACCCTGCCTACATCTCACAGCCAGCCAGGGTCACCAGTGAGCTCACAAGCACACTCAACATGTTTAGGTAGACCCAAATGCAAACTTGCAGCTTTCCCATATGGTTTGTAGAAATGAGCAGCAAGATCCCTACTACCCACAGCACCACAGCTGGACCCCTGCTTAGTCTCTCCTTGCAAAACATTGGTGCAACACAAATGCCCTCTTAAATGTATATGTTATAACCCATGTTCTTCACCATCCCATACTAATTTATTTATTTGTTTTTTTAAGTTTCTGTTATATGCTACATGTGCTTACCAGAAGGGGTGGGGTGGAGTTAGAAATTACCCCCTATGGTGAATGACCACACCACGGTCCCTTCTCTTCCAGTCCCCTCAGGATTTTTAGGCCTGGCATGATTTTTCAAGCCGCTGAGTCAAACCATGCAACCAGCCATATGGGATCCAGCACCTTAACCTCAGTGCCACATGCTGGCCTGCTGTAGTGTTTTCCTGATGGTTGATGTTGAACCTTAAGGATTGTAAACCCACAATAAATGACCCAACTAGAAATCTTAAAAGAAGATCTCAGCCCAGTTACATAACAGCACCAATAACATAAATGCTGTAGCAATCTATTTTTTTAGATTTTTTTCCCCCCAAGGGCTCGTTCACTTTTGAAATGGAGAGGGAGAACGTATACGGGGGGGGGGGGGGGGGGGGGCGGCATGATTATGCTGCAGTCTCTTCTCCATTTCTCCAACCTGTCAAGATTTGGGGCATACATGCATATGTGCCTAGCAGGTTTTTCATACCATCAGGGTTGGGATTTGAACTGTTGTTGGCCACGTGGGATTCAGCTCCCTAAGCCACTGTGCCACAGGGCCAGCCTGATAACTAGAATTTTAAGAATAATGCTCAAGAGAAATCATAATCTGATTTTTGTGCTAATAGATGTTAGCTGCTTAGCAATCTTTTTGTGTAACATAGGTAACAACTTTGAACATGTAGAAATAACTATCTGATTATAATTAAAACAAATGTTAAAGTCCTGCTTACAAGAATTGAATTCATTCTTCAGATGTTTAGGGTCATGGTTAGACACTTAGTAAGCTTAAGTATAGGCTAAGGTGAAAATTAATGAGTTGATCTATTTTTTTGTGGTCTGTTTTCACTTGAAAAATTTTTTAAAAAATTAAGAATTTTTCTAGTAGGAAGCAAAAACTATAGGAATGTATTTGCTTTGTTTAGTGAATTATTTCCAGTGAAAGTTGCTTTTGTAGTGTGTTTATATTGATATATAAATTTGACTGAACTGTTAAGAAATATACCCATCAGCATAGAATGCTTTCAAAATTTTTGCATATGCTGCTTACTTTTGGAAGATTGAGTTGTATGAGTACATTGGACTTACCGAGATCACAGAAATTTTCTACTATAGATAGTGTTAATTAACTCATTTTTAATATGAGAGACAAACACACAATACGAACCTGGTGAAGATAATTGGATTTCTAGAATTTAATCGCTGGAAAGAACTCTAGGGAGCTAATCTACTTTATTCGGACGTTCAGTTTTAGTGGGATTGCACTCAGCAAAAGACACTAAGGCTTGTTGGTGTTAGAGATAGAATCTCCTGTTTTTATGCAGCTTCCTCTTAGAATGACTTTTAGAAGCTACCAGGAAGAGCATTTTCCTTTTCTGTTCTAGTATGTGGCGATAGTAATAACTGATTATTTCTTGTAGGCCTTTTGATGATCAGTCTGCAGGTACAACTGGTGTTGACCCCATCAGCAGCAGTACTGCACATCACCAAGAAGGAGCACCTAACGGTGCAGGACAAAAGAACTCCAAAGATTCTGCTGGGAAAAAAAGAGAAGACCCCAAACCAGGGCCTAAAAAACCCAAAGAGAAAGTAGATGCTCTGTCACAGTTTGATCTCAACAATTATGCAAGTATGTCTTAGCTTCCCTTCATTTTACTTGGTTTTTGTTTTGTTTGCCAGAGGATGCATGTGCTTACTGAAGAGAGACAGAAGAAAAATGAGAAAGCACTCTCCCATGAGGAATGCAATCCCTTCGCCTCCGTTTTCTCCTTCCTCCTGGGATCTTGGGCATGCACGCATAGTGCCTGGTATTTTCAAGCTTCCAGGTTCGGGACTCCTATTGCATAGCCGCCCATGTGAAATATAACTGCCTTAACCAGCACACCACAGCACAGGCTGGCCCTGCTTGTTTTCTTGTTTCATTTAAGTACTTGCTATAAAGAAGACATCAAACA
The DNA here is from genome assembly GCA_026018925.1 of Tupaia tana. Classification (NCBI taxonomy): domain Eukaryota; kingdom Metazoa; phylum Chordata; class Mammalia; order Scandentia; family Tupaiidae; genus Tupaia; species Tupaia tana. Next base: position 124,314,639 of record JAKSZU010000007.1, on the reverse strand, counting down.
AGGCAAGGTGTGGGCATTCAAGGTTGAGATAGAGGAGCTAGGCAATGTGGCACAGTAGTAATGCTCTAAACCCACATGGGAAAGGTCCAGGGTTCAGGTCCTGGGACTGCCTTACATAGGCTAGACTTAAACATGCCCATGACCCCAGGCCTGCTGAGGTTAGGATCAGATCACAGCATGAAGCAGCTGTTGAGAGTGCCACCCCAAACACATTGTCTCTCTCTCTCATGGAAGAAATTCATAAATTTTACAAAAAAAAAAAAAAAAAAAAAAAAGTTGGAAGCTGATTATGAAACCACCAGTTGACTTAACTTAAACTAACATAACAACCAGCTTTTAGTATAGCCATGAATGCTTAACAAAACTTTTTTTAAACCAGCCAGTAGCATTGAGATTAAGGTGGCTGGATCCCACCTGGCTGACTGTGCAGTTCAAGTTCTGAACCTGGTGCCTTGGAAAACATACTATGTGGGTGTGTATGTGTATACATGTGTGTAAGTGTGCACACTCAAAACTTAAGAAGAGGATGGAGAGGAGATTGTGTGTGGCCAGCTTGCTTGGGGAGTGCTTTCTTGCTTTCCCTCTCTCTCTTTTCCTCTCTGTGTGCTTTGTCTCTCTCCAGTAAGCACATGTGCCTTTTTAAAAATACGTGTGTATTTTTAAAAAAATGAATGATACTCCATAGAAGGAGAAGATTGAGTAACCATCCTACCTTCCTGTATGTTTGGGACCAGCAGTTGACGTAATGACTCTGTCGCTGGACTCTCATGTAGTGACCGTGGTTCGAGTCCTGGACCTGATGGCTTAAACTCACACCAGGGACGTGTGCATGTGTGCCCAAGATCCCAAAAAGAGAACGGAGGAGAAGGGATTGCAGCGTGGCCATTCCCCCGGGGTGTGATTTCTCATTTTCTGTCTCTCTTTCTCTCTCTGTCTTTTTGGTGAGTGCATGCACCCTATAACAAAAACCTCTCAAAAAAAAAAAAAAAAAGGAAACCTGCATATTTAAAAAAAATTAATAATGCTCCATAGAAGGAGAAAATTGAGTAATCATCTTACCTTCCAAGTATTTCTGAGAAAGTGCAGAAAATCATGGGAAAATGTTTAGCTGTGTCTGTCCAGATACTATGTCTTTAAAAACAAATACAAGGAAAAAATGTTAAATCAAGTGAGTTATGACCTTGGTAAAATTAGTATTTAAGATGTAGTAAGCAGAATAAATAATAGGATTATATATATAAATACTTTATAAGCTATGAAGTGATCATGAAAAGTATCTAGATAAAGGGTAGCACAAGAGATGTGAAATATTGGATGAGAAATCTAGCAAAGAATATCTGTGACTAGATGTTCATACACATAAAAATGAGAATAAGCTATATGCTATATAGTCAGGTGAGACTGAAGCTGGACATAGTGAATAAAATTGGGAGATTAAGTTAAGACCAAATATTAGTAATGGGAAAGTTAGATTAGTTACTATTACTCTAATATTAAAAATGTAGTTGAGGTCTTTTTTTCCTGTCTAGTTAATGGCTTTTTAATTTTTTTAACATGTATTTATTTATGTATTTATTTGTTGTGATTTTTAAGCCACTGTATCTGGAACTCATTCTGCAGTAAGCCATGTGGGAATCCAGCACATTAACCACCATGCCACCAACTGGCCCTGTTAATGGTTATTTATACATACTAAACCTTGATTTGGGTCCAGGTACTGGTCAATTAGTTTCTTTTCTCTCTCTTTCTCTATTTTATAAGAGTGATTTTTGCTATAGAGTCTGCTTGCTTGCCAGAGAGAGAGAGAGAGAGAGAGAGACAAAGCAAGAAATCACCCCCCAGGGGGATGGCCACCCTGCAGTCCCTTCTCCATTCTCCTCTCAAAATCTTGGGCAAGCACCCACATGCGCCCTGTGTGAGTTTCAAGCTGCCAGGTCTGGAACTGGATCTGTGGTCAATTACATAGTAGTCCCGCGATGTAACCATTATTCCATCGGCTGGTCCCTTCTTTTCTTCTTTTTTAAAAGAGTTTTAAGTTTATTTCATGGCACAGGGTAGATGGCAGATCCCCACAACAGGTTCTCACTAAGTTTACCCCCAACCTCAGCCAGACTGGATCATGGTGTACTCAGAGAGATACCAGGACCCAAACCTAGAACCTTCTCATGTGACCCTAGTATCATAGAATGTTGTTTCTGTTACACCACCAGGGCTAACCATGGACCTTATTTCTAGAATAGCGATTCCCAAAGTGTGGTTCCCAGACCATCATATCACCTAAAAAATTGTGAGAAATCACAAATTGTTGCGCTCTGTCCCAGGCCTGCCCTTATCAGACCCTGGGGTGGAAAGATTTGTCTGTGTTTCACCAGATTTTCCAGGGAGTTCTGACATATGCTTAGGTTTGAGAACCACTCTTTTAGATGGCTTTTAGAATTCATTCATTCTTTTTTTTTTTTTAAGTTTATTTCTTCCATGAGTGAGAGAGACAGACAACCACCTCAGCCTTCAGTCAGCCCCAGATCATGGACATGTTTGTGTCCTATACTCAGAGTAGTCTTTGAACTTGAACTGAGAACCTTCCTGTGTGAAATTGCCTTGCATCACATTGAGTTTCACCACCACCACCTGGTCCCAATTTTAGAATTCATATGGAAAAGAAAGAAACTAATCTTAATTGCCTGTTAGGAGTTTGCGGTTACAGAGATTTATTTAGAGCAGTGGTTTTTAACAAGAATAATCTTGGATTTCAGAGGACATTTGGCAATCTTTGGCAGCACTTGGCACTTCAACTAGGGCTAGGTTGATAAGAACATCTAGAAGCTAGAGATACTAGGGTAGAAGCTAGAGATACTAGCTAAAAATTCTACAATACACAGAACTGCCAGTCCGAAATGCTGATAGTGCTATGTTTGAAAAACCCTAGGGAGCTGGAATGCTAACAGTCATGGTGGTCCAGAAGAGAGGGAGGAGCGTCCCTCTAAACACTACACTGGAAAAGAGGACAAAAAGTCCACAAAATATGGCAGATTTGTCTTCACAAGCATTTGTTGACCAATTTTCCGTGTTCCAAAGAACTTTTGGGATTGACATTTACCCAAGTATTACTGAATTAAGATATAACATGTCTGTATATTGGCTTGTCAAGAAAGTCATGATCCATTTTTGCATAGAAAAACAGAAATATGTGATGACTTTCCAGGTGATAAAAGGAAACATAATTTTAAATGTTTTTTCCACACCGACAGGTGTTGTTATAATTGATGATCATCCTGAAGTAACAGTAGTTGAAGATCCACAGTCAAATTTGAATGATGATGGTTTTACTGAAGTAGTCTCCAAAAAACAACAAAAACGTTTACAGGACGAGGAACGTCGAAAGAAAGAAGAACAAGTCGTACAGGTTTAAAGCTTGTTTCAGTTTCTTGCTACTTATTTATTGATAGATTGTTTTCCATAGTATCTTAGTATGGTCTGAGTTTCTGTTTACCTGTAAAGTCAAGGATATATTTATTATTCAGATGTTTATGGAGACTTGAAACTCAGAACTTTCTGCTGGTTTAACCAAAATTAAGGTAAATTTCAAATTGAATGCAATCACTATTGTTCACTATTGCTTCAGAGCAGACCGTCTTTATTTTAGCTCACCAGCAATGTATTTTATGTGTTAGTACTGTTGTTGTTTTAAGAGATTTTTTGCTATAGGGCACATGCACTTACTAGAAAGACAGAAAGTGAGAAATCGCCTCCGAAGGGGGATGGCCACACTGCAGTGCCTTTTCCTCTATCCTCCTCTTAGGATTTTGGGTACCTGCACACCATGTGCCTGGTGTGAGCTTCAAGCCTTCAGGTCCAGGACTCCAACTGAGGTTGGACATGTGGGAGTCCAGTGCCTTATCCTCACCACCTTCTTAAGTTTTTAAATTTCAAAAACTTGGAAAGGAAATTGTGGACCTGTGTATCAAAATACATATTTGCCCTTTTTTTCTTTTTTTCCTTAAATTTGCTAGAGATTGTTTGCACTCACCAGATAAATATCAAATGTGGGAGTAAGAAAGCAACTCTCCGAGGAGTTCAGTCACACCACAGCCCCTTTTCCTTCATTTTTTCTTTGCAGAATTTTGGGCATCACACACACACATCTATTTGATGTGTTTTTCCAGCCTCTTTATCCACTATGTCACCCCTGGCCTTTGTATTTTTTTAATCTATATTATCTTTACTTGTCATGATTTATAGTCTAATGAGCCACATTGACATTTTTGTTCTGTCAGTACATATCTGTTTTGAACAGTGAAGAGCAAATTAGCAATAGGTTGTTTTGTTAGAAATTATATATGCAAAGTTATGTTTTCAGCTACATTATTGACAAAAATTATTCCTATCACTGTTTTAAGGTCTGGAACAAAAAGAATGCAAATGAAAAAGGAAGAAGTCAGACTTCTAAGCTCCCTCCAAGATTTGCCAAAAAACAGGCTACAGTGACCCAGCAAACACCATCTCTAGCCTCAGCTCCAACTACAGCCTCAGCTCCAGTTCCAGCTTCCACCTCACCTCTAACTCCAGCCTCCACCTCAGCTCCTGTTCTAGCATCTCCTATAGCTCCAATTTCTGCTTCAGCCTCAGGTCCAGTTCTGACTTCAGCCTCAGCTCCAGTTTCATCCTCAACCTCAGCACCGGTTCCAGCCTCCACTTCAGCTATAGTGACAGCCTCTTCAGCTCCAGCTTCAACCCCAGCTCCAACTCCCATCCTTGCTGCAGCTTCCACCCCAGCCTCTGTCCCCATGCTTGCCACACCCTCAATTCCCATTCTTGCTTCAGCCTTAGCACCAGCTTCATCTCCGACTCCAGCCTCAACTCCCACACCATCTATCTCATCCCCAGCTGCCCCAGCCTCAGCCCAAACTGCCTCAGTCCCACTTACTCCAGCCACAGTCCCTACCCCAGCCCCTGTCCCAGTGCCCACTGTTCCATCCCAGGCTCAGGCACTGACCCACAAACCAGTCCAGAACCCACTGCAGACTGCAGCCCAGTCTTCAAAGCAGCCACCACCTTCAATTAGGCTGCCTTCAGCTCAGACGCCAAATGGCACAGATTATGTAGCTGCAGGAAAATCTATCCAGACCCCACAGTCTCATGGCACTCTTACAGCCGAGTTATGGGATAACAAGGTGGCCCCACCAGCCGTGCTGAATGACATCTCTAAGAAATGTAAGTGTGCAGCAGAGAAGCGAGGGGCAGGGGATGGCATAGGAATATTGAGATTTGATTTCAGTTTTATTTATGTACTTGGCAATTTTTTTCTAGCCATTTCGTTTTTCTTAGTAGGAAGCAATAACAAACCATACTTAACTAACTTTTTAAAATCTTTGTTTCTAAAATAAGCATTTAAAATTTTTCTTTACTTACTTATTTACTTGCTTAAATATTTTGCGATAGGGTGCATATAGTCACCAGAGAGGCAGAAAATCAGAAACACACACACACACACACACACACACACACACACACTGTGGTGGGTGGCCATGCCTCTATCCCTTCTCCATTTTCCCTTGGGATTTTGAACACACATGGACACGTGTCGGGCATGAATTTCAAGCTGCCAGGGCCAGGACTCGAAGCACAGTTGACTATATGAGTCTGGCAGCATAACCATTACACCATCTTCTGGTCCCTAAAATAAGCATGTTTAACAACCATATTTTATGAATGCAGTTTTAAGTTGATTACTATACAGCAGTTGGGGGATATGTTTATTTTCTTATGCAAGAATCCCTCAAAGTCATTGTTTTATTGTCTGGCTATCATTAAGAGAAAGGGTTAAATGGGTTAGAGATGATTAGCTTCTAAATTTTAATGGTCCCATTTCCTATGGCGTTTTCTTTTCAGTAGGTCCCATTAGTCCACCACAGCCACCTTCAGTAAGTGCATGGAATAAGCCCTTAACATCGTTTGGATCCGCTGCTGCAGCAGAGGTAGGAAATAAATCTGATAATGTCAATACTGGATTAGTGTGACAAGCGGTTCTTACACCCCAGGATGTCTCAGAGCCCCTGACGGCCATGAAATAAAAGCAGCTCCATGCGCAGAGGGTCTGGGGTAGCAGATCTGATTGAGGCCCGAGCACACTTCTCACAGGCTTCGGCGAAGGCTGACGCATTGCGTTTCCCTACAGTTACAGGAGGCTCCTCACCTGTAGACATGCTTCAGTTCAACGCTTGTTTTATTCTAGTCTCAAGCAAAGACCTCTGATACAGAAAATAGAAATGCATTACTATTTTCTAGGCTCTCCCACCATGTTTCTAGTTAGAATAATTAGCATTAATACATAGATGACAGGAGGTCATTGTTCCAGCATTATTTCTCAGACATGTGCAATACAGGTCCATGATTCTTCATTCATTCATTGAAGACATTTCATTAAGCACTTGTGTTATTCCCGGCATTATAGACACCCCCTCTCTCACATGGGGCTTCCATCCTAATCTGAATCCACATTAAGTACATATAATGTGTTAAGTGGTGATTGGTGCTAAAGAGAAAAGCAAAGCTAGATGGGCACAGAGGGATTTCCTAAGGAATGTGGACACGATTTAATGTAGATTGGCCAGGAAAGGCTACTTAGGTGACGTTTGAGTTAAAGACTTGAAGGAGATAAGAGATCATCCTATCCAGATGTGTGAAGAAAAGTGAATTCTGGATTCAGATATAGCAGATATGAAAGATAGGAGACAAGTGGCTTTGAAGAAGTTCAGAAAGGCCCATGTGATGAGCGACATAAGAAATGGAGATGATAAAGTTAGAGATGTAGTAGTGGGTGGGTCCTGAGGGTCCGTTGCATAGGCAGGAGGGTTTTAAGCAAAAGAGTGACAGGATCGGACTTTAAAGATTGCACTGGTTGGCCTGTTAAGAGTAGTCAGGGGCAGGACAAGAATAAAAGTTAAAATACTTTATTTTTAATTTGTCAGAGATTGTGCTTTGCAGAGCAGGAAAGGGAGAAAGTGGGACATGGTCATGCCGCTGGGTCCACATTTGAACCATGCAATTGGCCATGTGGGACCCTGCTTTCTTAACCATTGGGCCACAAGGCCAGGCCTAGCAATTAGAATACTGCTAAATAGTCAAATGATAATAACTTAAACTAGGGAAATAGCATTAAGGGTCTTGAGATATGGTTAGTTTCTGAGTATTTGAAGATCAAGCTGACAAGATTTACTAATGACTAAATGTGGATGTGCAAGAACAGAGGAGTAGAATTTCACTCCAAGGCTTTTGGCTTGAGCAATAGGAAGGATAGCATTCCATCAGTTGAGATTGGGAAGTGTTTAAATGGATCAGAATTAGGAGAGAAGATAAAGGAGTTTGGTTTGGTGCTTGTTAGATTTAAGATAATTTATTGAACATCTAAGTGAAAATGTCAAGTAGCTTGTTGAATGGAGTTATAGTTCAGAAGAGATAACCTAGTTTGGAGGTGGATTCGAAAGATATTACCATATAGGTGATGTTTAAAAGTGCTGGAGATAGATAAGATCACCAAGAAGAATGAATTATGAAAGTAATTGGAAAAGAAAGCTAAGAATTTAGTCTTGGGGCTTTTATTAATACTTCAGGGAAATGCAGGAGATGAATTAGCCAAGGGATTAGACAGGTGTCCTAAAAGCCAAGAAAAGATGGAATGTAAAGAAAGAGTAGATGAAGTCATGTGTCAGGTGCTGCGGGTAGGTTAAATAGTTTAGGCTCTCCATTGAGGATTGATGCTTACTCTGGAGGTGCTGCTGGCTCTGAGAGTAGCACTGGTGGTAGATTAGAAATGAAATCTGGATAGAGTAGATTTAGGGGGAAATGGGAGCAAACATGACTACAGAGAAATTCAGAGTAATTTTGCTGTGAAGGTGCAGCGAAATGGACAGAGCAATAGCTGAAGATATAGTTGGGTTTTCTTTTCTTTGAAGAACTCTTCCTAACATCACCCCTTTCCAGTTTTCTGACTTGTAGGTGTAGAGTAGACTGACTTCATCATCTGTTTCTTTTCTTTCTTTTTTTTATTTAATGTTTTTGTTTGATTACTTAATTATTTTCTAAAGCTTTTGCCAGAGGGTGCATCCTCCAGAGAAAGACAGAGGGAGAAGGAGAGAATAGCCCCTGTGGGGACTGCTTGTGCTACAATCCCTTCTCCTTTTCTCTATTAAGTGATTGTCGTAACAAAGCTATATGTTGTCTAGCCTTCTTGTCTATCTGGCACCTTTATTCCAATACCTGCTATGCTTCGGTCTCAGTGACCGTTTTTTTGTTTGCTGTTCCGGAAACACTGAAATAATTTGCAATGATTCTGTCTTTAAGATTCAGTTTTAGTATGTCATCTTTGGGGCATTTTCCGTCTGCCACGCTAAAGTGGCTGAATACCTTAACCCATTTTTGATTTTTGCATATCCCTCCTCTGAATTTTAAGTTCTTTATGTTCTTCTTGCCCTGGAATGCAATTTCCCAAGTTAGAGTACTAGGTCTTACCATGAAGAAGATGCTTAATAAATTAGTTGTTTAATTGGTGGATTGATTCCTTAGGTGTATATACTACATTACCAATCACAATGTACTTTTTTTCTTTGGGGGGGGGGGGAGGTTTTTGCTATAGGGCGAGTGCACTCACCAGAAAGACAGAGACAGAAAGTGAGAAATCACTCCCTGGGGGGATGGCCACACCACAATCCCTTCTCCTCCAATCTCCTCTCTTGGGATCTTGGGCACACACGCACACATGCCCGGCATGAGTTTAAAGCCACCGGGTCCAGGACTCGAACCATGGTTGACTACATGGGAGTCCAGCAACATAGCCATTACGCTAACTGCTGGTCCCACAAAGTACTTTGTGTGTATGTGTGTTTGTGTGTTTATATATATAAACACACAAACACACATACATACACACACACACACACATATATTTCATTTTATTTTCATAGCAGACTTCTGAGAAGTCAGTTACATTAGTATTACTCTGTTTTCTCTCCTATTCATGCATTCATTCGTATGTTTGTTGTTGATGGTGCCCTTATGGTTTTTTTAAAGATAATTATTCTTTTAATTTTATTCGTTGTTGTTGTTATTATTATTATTAATTGCCCAGAGAGAGAGGGGAAAAAGGGAAAGTGAGAAAGCAAGCCGCCAGGTCTGAGACTTGAACGACAGTAACTTAAGTCTCATCCGAATTTTCATATTATCATTGTTTTCTATTGGGTCATCAAAAAAGTCATGATGTAGTTTTTTTGTTTTTCTATGTATTGTGATTTTTCTGAAATGCATCATGACTTCTTTGATGACCCAATAGTATACAGATCAAGAGTGACCAAGGGAAAGTTCTCCTAAACATAATCATTGTCAATTATGCTCCGTTAATATGTATATTGCTTTAAACCCCTTATTATACTTTTAAAAATATGTGGTGTTCTATCAGTCAGTCAAATCTGAACCTCTGTTTGCTTTGATAGCAAGTTTTTAAATGTATGTTTGTTTTTTTAACCAGGGAACAAAGAATGGTCAAGAAAGTGGAGTTGAAATTGGAATTGACACAATTCAGTTTGGTGCTCCAGCTTCAAATGGGAACGAAAATGTTGTTCCTGTGATTTCAGAAAAATCTTCCGACAAAATAGCTGAACCTAAAGAACAACGGCAGAAGCAGCCACGGGCTGGACCTATCAAAGCCCAGAAGGTAGGTACAATTTTATGAAAGCCACTAATATTTATGGAGAACAAACAGTAGCTTTAAAATTAAATTTAGGTCTTAATGTCTGCCTTTGGTTGTGATGCAATTTTTTGTTATGAACATTGATTTTAGCTTCCAGATTTGAGTCCAGTAGAAAACAAAGAACATAAACCTGGTCCCATTGGAAAGGAACGTTCATTAAAAAATAGAAAAGTGAAAGATGCCCAACAGGTGGAGCCAGAAGGACAAGAGAAGCCAAGCCCTGCCACAGGCAGAAGCACAGATCCTGTCACAACAAAGGAAACCAAAGCAGTCACTGAAATGTCTACTGAAATAGGCACGATGATCTCAGTGTCATCTGCAGAATATGGGACTAATGCAAAGGTGAGCAGCACTCAGTGATTACCAGTTTAGTTGATGCAGAAGCCATGTCTAAGATGAATGGGAATAACAGCAATGGTGTGTGTGTGTGTGTGTGTGTGTGTGTGTGTGTGCACATATTTTTATTTTTTGGCTGAGGCATATAATTCTACAGACTATATGGGTTATTATTTCTGAAGAGGATTTTGTTTTATGGTATGGATACGATGGTATTCTTTGCAGTAAATTATATTTTGTGGAAATTTTCTTTTCATTCTGGGCTATTTTGAGTATCTTAAAATGAAAAGTGTCTACACAGAATTGTACTACTTTTCATTGGGTTTACGCTTGGAACGGATGGCTTTGTATTTTATTTTACTAAAGGAGTTGGAGTCTTTGTCACTGGTCAAATTCTAAATCAGGAAATAAGGTGAACTTATAGTAACTCCTGTGTGCCAGCTACTCTCATAGGAACAGGTCAGTGATTGATTGGTTGAGCTATCATGCACAATGTTAGCTTTCATGTAAAGCCACATTGAATTGAAGATGTATGTCTTTAAAAATGCTCCTTAAAGCAAGACAGTGCAGTGACTGTGGCAACTGATACTTTGTTTCTGCCATCTCTGTTCACTTGAGGACATAAACTCACTGCATAGAAAGATGTACTCTTTCCTAATATTTAAATATTTTTCCTTTCTTAACTGCCATAACGACTGAATTCACATGTAAGTAAATACTCATGTGATTCAACTCCATCAGATTTAAAGAAGGGATGCATGACGGTAAAGAGAATTACCCTAAAACCAGATTAATGGTGACAGCTGAGATTTTGATATTTACAGTGTTTATTTTGAAGAGAAACAAATCAGTTGTTAATAATCTGTAGATTGAGAATGGGAAACACGTAACAATTCTTTAACCCAAAGAAGCAATATGCAATATAGTTTCAAAACGTACAGGAGCTCAGTGATAGTTGAAATGTTACCATTTGGATGGTAGGTCCATGTTATGTTCTGCCACTGTTATTCGATAAAGTAAGATTTGTGTCAGTTAGTTGAGTTTCAAGGTCAGCCTTCTTCCTTCCCTCCAACTCTTTACAGCTGTTAGGCTTTCATTAGAAAGTGATTAATTCAGGGACCAGCAGTTAGCGTAATGGCTATGTCGCTGGACTCCCATGTAGTCGATCGTGGTTCAAGTCCCGGACCCGGTGGCTTAAACTCACACCGGGCGCGTGTGCATGCGTGCCCAAGATCCCGAGAGGAGAATGGAGGAGAAGGGATTGTGGCATGGCCATCCCCTGTGGGGAGTGATTTCTCACTTTCTGTCTCTCTGTCTCTGTCTGTCTGGCGAGCGCACGCGCCCTATAGCAAAAACCTCTCCCCCCCCCCCCCAAAAAAAAAAAAAAAAGAAAGTGATTAATTCAGTTTAAAGTGTCTTTTTTTCTATTGCTGCTCTACAGGAGTCTGTAACAGACTACACTACACCTTCTTCTTCTCTGCCTAACACTGTGGCCACTAACAATACAAAGATGGAGGATACTTTGGTTAATAATGTAAGTAATCAGTTAATTCGAGATGTGGCAAGTTTAGGTTGGAACCTGGCTATCATTATCCAGTATATCATCTTGTTTTACTTACTGTGGAAACCAGCATTTAACTCTTAACAGGGAGAGAGTTCGTAGTCAGTTTGCTTTTAGGAGCACTGTAGTATAATTAGAAAAAAGATTCAATGTTAGGTTTTTTGTTTTTCTTCTCAAAGTGATCTGCTTTTCATTTAAGAGTAGGGTTTGTGGGCCAGGAGGTGGTGTGGTGGTTAAGGCACTGGATCCCACATGGCTTAAGTACAGTTTGAGTGTGATCCAGGTGGCTTGAAAAACATGCTCAGTACATGAGTGTGCGTGCCCAAAATCCTGAGAAGAGAATGGACAAGAAGGGATTGTGAGGTGGCCATCCCTCAGGGGGTGATTTCACACACACACCTGTATATACACACACACACACACACACGCACCCCCAGCATGCATGCTTGCACACACCCTATTGCAAAGATTCGTGGTGTTTTGACTTTATTTCATAAGTATTTGTCCTGCTCTTAGCTTTCACATTCCACAAATTTGGCATTTTATTTGATTGGTGATATTATTTTATTTTTTTTTAGGTTTTTGACATAGGGTGTGTATACTTGCTGGAGAAAGGTAGTGAGGGAAGGTGAGAAATCACCCCTTAGGGAGATGGCCACACGACAATTCCTTCTCCATTCTCCTCCTGGGATTGTGGGCACGTATACACATGAACCTGGTGTGATTTTCAAGCCATGAGGTTCAAGACTCAAACTATAGTTGGTCATATGGGGGAGTCCGTTATCTTAACCACCATGCCACCTGCTGACCTAGTGATACTATTTTTTAAATGCAGTCTTTTTGTGATCCAGTTAGACTTCAGTCTTCTAAAACAATTAGAATGAGAATTAAAACATAGTGTTTACAAAGAATCAAGTATTTCTTTTAGAATGTTTTGTTACTATTCTTGACCTTAACATTCTTACTGTTAAGATTGAGCTATGTAACTACTTTAAAAATTCTTAAATGCATTAATGTACTGTGATGAGAAATCTTATGAATTAGACCCTAGTGTCCCAGAGCAGCACCTATATTATAATTCAAGATTGTGTTAAAAGTACAGTCCATCATTTTGCTTAGCTCTCTAACAGATGAGTAACTGTAAGCTCAGGAAACATTGGATGACTTGCCATGATCTCACAGAGCGATTTTACATGATCTCACTAGGTTGTCCATCCAGGCTGTACTCAAACTCATGATCCTCCTGCCCCAGCCTCCCAAGTAGCTGGGAATATATAGGCACATAACCAGTGCACCTGACTCCACAAGAAGTTACTTTTATGGTCCTTGTTCTGGAGGGCAGATGTGGTGGAATTTGGTTAGTTGTACTCTTTTTTTTTTTTTTTTTTTTAGAATTATTTAATTTTATTTTATTTATTTATTCATTTATTTTCATTTGACCAGAGAAAAAGACAGGCACACACAGTGAAGGAAAGTGAGAAGGCAAGCCATCAGGTCCAGGTCTTGAACTGTGGTCAGCCATGTGGGAGTGTCCAGTACCTTAACCACCATGCCACCCGTTGGCCCAGCTGCTCTTTTTTTTTTTTTTAAAGATAACCTGTTTAATAAGTAAAACCTATCACCAAAATGTTGATGATTCATTTCAAAATAATCCCTTGTGGATAAATATTTGAAGGTCTCTCACAAAGTTCTTTTAACTGTTGTGTAGAATGTGTGACTTTTGCCTTTTTACATTTTTCCCCCCGTATAGTTTCACTTCTTCCCTCTAGCATTAAGTGTACGGGGTTTGGGGAGGTGCATTTTGGAAAGTTCACAGAAATGCATAATATGAAAAAGAATGCATGAATTTCAAAATTTTTCACACCAAAATAAACTTTTACGTTAATTGAATTTTCCAAGAAGTTCCCTTATTTGGAATTTTAGAAAGTTGAGCTGAATTGCACTTAATGCCTTTGTTGTTGTTGTCGAACCAAAGAACTCTTAATACAGGTGAGGAAAATGGGTAGAAAGGAGTCAGTCACACACTTCTCTTGGTTATGAGAGCTCTCTAGTAGCTGATGAGTGTAATTTGTCCTTCACTTCATGTGTGTGCCACACCTTCCCACTCCAACCTGAGGTGGTTTAAATTTTTTTTCACTTTCTGTACCTCTTGTAGGAAATAATGGAAAACTTGGGAAGGAGAACCTTTCAGTTTTTGTTGATGTCACTATCTAGAGTATCAAAATATTGAATCAGTAGTCTAGTAAGGTCTATTTGTTCTTTAATTGTGGTGCCTTGGTTTATTATTAAAAATAATAGGAAATTGGGGCCAGCAGATGGTGCAGTGGTTACATCACTGGATTCCCACATGGCTGACTGTGATTTGAGTCCCAGACCCAGTGGTTTGAAAATCAATGCCAGGCACGTGTGCATGCATGCCCGAGATCTAATGAGGAGAGTAGGGCAGAAGAGATTGCAGCATAGCCATCTCCCCTGTGGGATGGTTTCTCACTTTCCCTCCTGTCTCCATCCCTCTCTCTCTCTGGCGAGTACATGTGTCCTATAGCATAAACCATTTTACATATGTGTATATATACATATATGTGTAAAATTTTGAATGAATCTTTTTCAAGAAAGTATATGATGCTTTTGCCAGACTACTTCCTGAAAACATAATTTATGAAATATGAATAACAAGAAAAGGTCATTATTCTCAAAACCCTTAAAAGTAACTGAAAATATCCAGATGAGCATTTCGATGCTTTCTCTGTTCAATCTGTTTTTTTGTTTTGTTTTGTTTTGGAGGCAGGATTTAGCTATAGGGCACTTGCCAGAGAGACAGAAAGCGAGAAATCCCCCCCCCCCCCCCCCCCCCCGGGGGAGATGGCCATACCGCAATCCCTTCTCCTCAATTCTCTTCTCAGCGTCGTGGACATGTATGCATACATGCCTGGTGTGAGTTTAAGCCACCGGGTCTGAGACTCGAACCAAGATCAACTACATGGGAGTCCAACTGCTGGTCCCTGTGATCTGTAATTAACACTAATTAATGTAGTGGTTTCTGTACTGGTAACTACTGAAAGGAAGAGAATCGGTCTCATAGATACGTGAGCAGTCTCCATGATTGCTAGCATGTGTCCGGGTGTAATGGGAAGCAGAAAGATCCATCTGGGTCAGGGAGGATCATAAATGACCCTCAGTTTGGAATGGTCGTGCAGCATTGCCTCCTTGTGCTGAGCCTGCTGGTGATTCTAAACGTAATGTCGTGGTAACAACAGATGTCCTTAGGCTCTCAAAAATGCCTCTCTCTCTTTTTCTCTCTGTCTACCGCTCTCCGTCATTTAAAAATAAACAAATGCATAAATTTTTTTTAAAAAAGACAAATGTCTTACATGGGAAAATTTTTATAACATTTTGTCATGTTCTTCTTTCATTAGTGTGTTTAGAGGTTACATTTTATATGGTAGAACTTGAGTATGTTAAAAAATTGTACCTAAGGCTTATTTCTCTCACCGAGACTTGATATGCTTTTTTATAATTTGAACTGGTATTTATTGGTTAACATTACCCAATATTACAGTTGTTTTGTTTATTAAATGTCTTAAAGATTTAAATGCAGGTGGTTTTTTTATTATTATTATTGTCACATAGCTACTTCTAAGATTATTAAAGAATCTCTGTTAAGTAGTTCATGATTTTACAAATCATTAGGTAGTTCATAGCACCACAGTGATTACCTTAAAACCCCCAAGCATCCCCATCACTTGCTTGAACAACTGAGTGAACCATCAAAAGTAAATGTATAGCAGTAGTTTAATAAAATCCCATGATTCAGAAACTTAAAGTAAAAAAAGAGATAATGGGTAGTTTCTAGTATCTTCAAGCTTCTAACAGTAGTTGCCACAGTCATTTTATTACTATAGAAAAGTAATTTGCTTAGTATAATGAGGTGGGGGTACTATCTTATACTTTCTTCCCAAGATCAATTTTGTTCTTGAATCTAGTTATTAAAAAGTTGACTGTATTGAAGGAGAAAGAGATTAATTTCTTATTTTTCACTTTTCTAAATTTTCAGAAAAGCTTTATCTAAGATATCCATAGTTATCAATACAACAAACAGACTGTAACTCTAATCAGATATTTCTTTTGGCTCTGATGAAAACTAAACACCGCCTTCAGAGTATTCGGTATTATTTCTAAATGGGACTTCTGCCACAAACTCAGTTAGTTAGATTGTGATGTATGTTGCCTGCCTTTTCAGGTGCCCTTGCCCAACTCTCTTCCCCTCCCTAAGAGGGAGACTGTACCGCAGAGCTCCAGCCTAACTTCAGTTCCTCCCACTACTTTCAGCCTCACCTTCAAGGTATGTACGACACCCATCCCTGAGGGTCCTGAACTGCTGCATGCAAGGGGTCGTAACTCTTTTGGTGTATTTGCCAGGTTTTTTTGTTTTGTTTTTGTTTTTGTTTTTGTTTTTTTTTTTCTGGTGAGCAACACTATTAAGCTGAAAATAGAATGATGTCAAATTTTACCTTAAAATTTTACTACCTTCTTACACCATGTCACAGTGACTTACTGTCCTCACACTTAAAATGAGCCTTGTTTTTCTTGTGACTTCTATTTTAAAATGCAGACTTTCTAGATACGTTAGTTGGATAAGAAAAATAATACCAGCTTGATATTCTATGTTTTTTTTTAATGGCATGTTACCTGAGTCCTAAGTGCTGATTATATAAGAGTGCCTGTTTTCTTCCTATTCTGTAAGTCATATGTGAATTGAATGAATGTGATGTAGTGATTAGAGTCTTTTATCAGAAGATAATTAATAAATACAGTATGCTTTAAAACCAACATCAGGAGATTTTGATTTTTAGGGGGGACAGTTTTTAAGAGGGCAAAAGAGAAGCACCTTTCAATGTCAATTTTTGGCCTTTTTTTTTTTTTTTTAATCTCCTAATGTATTTATAACTTGGACCTCTGTTAAATGAGTTAATCACAGGAATAGTCAGTGTTTCAAAAATACAAACATGGGACCAATGTTTACGTTGCTGGACTCCCACTTGGTTGATGGTGGTTTGAGTCCTGGGCCCAGTGACGTAAAATGCACCCTATAGCAAAAAAGTCTCTCTCTCTTTCTAAAAAATGAAAAATAGAAAACAAAAAACATAATGGGAACCAGCAGTTAGCGTAATGGCTATGTCGCTGGACTCCCACGTAGTCGACCGTGGTTCGCGTCCTGGACCCGGTGGCTTAAATCTCACGCCAGGCGCGTGTGCGTGCGTGCCCAAGATCCCGAGAGGAGAATGGAGGAGAAGGGATTGCGGCGTGACCATCCCCCCGGGGGGTGATTTCTCGCTTTCTGTCTCTATGTCTCTCTCTGTCTGTCTGGCGAGCGCACGTGCCCTATAGCAAAAAAAAACTCTCAAAAAAAAAAAACCATAATTATCTCATTGGTGCTCTTAATCCATAATCTGGCAGATATTTAACCTCTATGATAGCATGGTTTCCTAATATTGCACTGGTCAACTATGAATCTCTTTGATGGCCGTGGAGGTGAGAGAGGATGACGTGTTTGACAGTGTTCATTTCTGGATTTTTTCTCCTTAAATTCCTGTCCTCCTAACCACTTGTCTTCTCACACACACACACACACCCCATGTCTTCTTAAGAGGCTTAATAAATATGTTTGAGATTATATAATTTTATTAAGACAAAACCTCTGCTTTATGTTAGCCCTGTCTTTACCCAGTCCTTACCTTTTATTGCCAGTTCCTTTCAGCCTTTGCTGGTGTTTTCCTACTTAATAACCTTCTCAGTCTGTACTCTTTAGTTTGTCTTATAACCTAGATGGTCTTTATCGTTATATTGTTCAGTGCAATAACTAATTTTACATATGAACATATAATGTCATCTTTATTTTTAAGCCAGTATAGAAAATGATGCATATTATCAGCCACTATTTACCAAGGGAAAAAGTATAGTTAGGTAGTTGTACTTTTAGTTTCTTAAATTTCCAGAAATAGAAACTTAAATTTTTCTTGCTCATTAAGAAATGAAGCCAAATACATGTGGCTTATGTATTACCCAAGGATCATTAGCTATAGATCGATGATTTATGTGCTCTGAACCCAAGTCACCCCCAGACTTTTGTTTAATAATAAAACTTGTTTGAAATAAGCAAGGCAATTAGGAGAAAGTAGAAGTTCTCAAATATTAAAATGTCCTATGTTTTCATTGTACCGTGACAATAATTAAGTCACTAAGATTAAATTATAAGTAATATGTGTTTTTAAGGGGAGGCAGAGCAAAATATGTACTATTTCTCAAATTCTTCTAATTAAACTAGTTTAAATTGGTACTTCATGGACCTACAAACGTCCTGACCAGGCTATTAAAAATGTTCCTTGTAAAATGTAGCCTCGTGTAGACCCTCATGTAAGGCTGTCAGTGACCTGGTGGTTAAGGCAGTTGGCCACCTGCACAATTTCAGTCCTAGACTCAGCAGCTTGAGAGACACACCAGGTGCATGTGCATGTATGCCCCAAATCGTGGGATGGAGAAATGGTGGACAAGGGATTATTGCATAACCATTCCCTGTGTGGGTTCTTTTTCCCTCTGTCTTTCTGTCTCTGGCGTGCGCACACGTCCTCTGGCAAAACTTTTTAAAAATAGCCTCATGTAAATCATCACAACTAGATCTGTAGGTTATCTTTGATTTTCCTCTTGGTCCAGTATTTTGACTGGTAAGTACTGAAAACTGGGACATCTCCGAGTCTGTTCCCTTCTTGTTAAAGTGTTCTCGGGATAATTGACAATCTACATCTGTTCTTTCCATTTAGCATCCACTATCTACATGTCATTATTTAGCACTTAAAATGTGGCTCGTCTAAATTGAAGTACATTGTAAATGTAAAATAACATACGTGCTACATCTGAAATTTTAGTATTAAATGAGTAAAATAGCTTAAGTTTTATGCCAGTGACTATTTCAGTTATGATACTTTAGATGAATTGGGTTGAATGAAATATGTTAACAAAGCTAATATTACCTAAAAATATTTGAAAATGTGACTGCCAGAATACCTAAATTATATCTGTGGCCCACATTTATGTCTATCCAGCAGTGCTGCCTATAGATAGATTGAAATAAGACCTGTGCTTGCCATTTAATACACTAGGAGACTAGAGCTAAAAGCAGGGGCTACCAGTGCAAATAGCACAGCCAATACCCAAAATACTTGATGAGGTCTGGATGTGAAACAGGAAGTGCTTATGCACTCATGCTGCCTAAAACCCATCTAGTTACATTGCCTTTTAAAATGCTATGAGGGTTAGCCAGTGGCATGGTGTTTAAGTTGACTAGATCTTACATGGCTGGTTCTGTGGTTCGAGTCCTGGACCCAATAGTTTGAGAAACATACCAGGCACGTGTGCATGCATGCCCAAAACCCCAAGAGGAGATCAGAAGAGAAGGGAGTACAACATGGCCAATCCCCTCTTTAGAGTGCCTTCGCATTTTCCCTCTATTTCTCTCACAAGGGCACAGACCCTATAGCAAAATTAAAACAGAACGCTATGAGCACGAAACAGCCCACCCAAAGATAGCTGCCATCCAAGAAACAAAGTATGGAAGGAATTGGTATTGCTGAGTAACTCTCCTCCTAAAGGCAGAGCCTTAAGACAGTGCTGAAGGGGCATGTTGGTTTCTTTTCTCATTCACTGGAGAGGTAGGCTCATGTGCACATGATTCAGACACTGTGACTATAGTTCACTAACCTGTTTCTCAAAGCCATCAACAAAGTTTTCTGTAGAAACATTATTAAACCCCATTGTCTTCCCATTTGAGTAAAGAGCAAAAATAAAAGGGCAAGCAAAAGCTTTAAAAGCCCTAGTGTCTTAATGTCTTATGTTTGTGGTTTTGGAACACTTATTTTTGGAATTTAAAGATTGGTGCATATGTATGTACACATAGGGGTACATATGTGTATTAGCTCTGTATTAACATCAGTGCTTTGCATTAAAAATGTCCGATTTATTGCAGATGGAGTCTGCACGCAAGGCATGGGAGAATTCTCCAAACCTAAGGGAAAAGGGGTCTCCGGTGACTTCTACAGCACCTCCAATTGCAGGTGGAGGCAGCAGTAGTGCCAGTGGACCAAGCACTGCTAATTACAACTCGTTCTCAAGTGCATCGATGCCTCAGATACCTGTTGCTTCAGTCACTCCTACAACATCACTATCAGGTAGATCTTTGTACCTTTCTCAAAATGTATCATTATTTACAAAAGATTTAAAATTGTATGTGAGATAATTATCAACAGTTTGATAATAAAACTTTCTTGCTGCTTTTACCCCTCCCCTCATTTTTACCTTTTCTCAATATTAGCTTGTCAAGTATATATTGATGGCTTACTCAAACAACCCTCTCCTTCCAACGTAGATTACAGATACTGAAATAATTAGTGAAAAAAATTTTTTCTCTCAATTTTTCTGTAAAGTTCACCTTACTATTATTATTTTTTTTTTTTTTGGAGAGGTTTTCGCTATAGGGCGCGTGCGCTCACCAGACAGAGAGAGACAGAGACAGAAAGCGAGAAATCACCCCCCAGAGGGGATGGGCACGCACGCACACGTGCCCGGCGTGAGTTTTAAGCCACCGGGTCCAGGACACGAACTGCGGTCGACTACGTGGGAGTCCAGCGACATAGCCATTACGCTAACTGCTGGTTCCCGACCTTACTATTATAATTTTTAAACCTATCTACAACTAACTAGAACAGTTCAGAAATAATACAGAATTATGTAACTTTTCAGTGTTTTGCAGTTTATATCTAATTGAAAGAGCTATTGGCCTAAACCTATCGAGGTAACTTAATATGTTTTCTTTTTCTTTTATAAAAAAAAATTTTTAGAGAGGTTTTTGCTATAGGGCGCGTGCGCTTGCCAGAAAGACAGAGAGAGAGAAAGCGAGAAATCACCCCCCCCCCCCCGCCCCCAGGGGAGATGGCCATGCTGCAATCCCTTCTCCTCTATTCAACTCTCTCGGGATCTTGGGGCATGCGCACACACGGCGCCTAGCATGATTTTAAGCCACCAGATCCGGGACTTGAACCACAGTGGGCTATATGGGAGTTCAGTGACATAGCCATTATGCTAACTGTTGATCCCTAAAAAATTTTTAAAAAAAGAGATTTTTGCTACAGGGCACATGTGCTCACAGGACAGACAGAGACAGACAGGAGGTGAGAAATCAGCCCCCCCCCCCCCAGGGGATGGCTACACCATAATCCATCTCCTGAATTTTGGGCACAAATGCACATGCACCTGTCTTGAGTTTTAAGCCACCAAGACTCAAACTGCGGTCAAATATGTGAGAGTCCAGCAACGTAACCATTATGCCATCTGCTGTTTCCAGTAAGTTTTCTAATGTAGAGTTAGGGGTAGAGAATTTCCAGCCTCTGCTATTTGAACAATGAACTTCACATTGGTGTGTGTGTGTGTGTGTGTGTGTGTGTGTGTGTGTGATTTTGGTTTGGATTGGGTTTTTTGTTGTTTTGAAGGTGAGTCCATCAGTGCACAAAATTAGAAGGTGCTTTTGTTACTGTTTACTTAATTTTCACTTTTCTACAATCTTTCTCATTGAATTATTCATTCAGAGGTGTAACACCTCTTCAAGAATCACAGAAATGTTTCTAAAATGCTTTACTCTGGAAATGTGTATGCTTTCTCCTTTATCATATGTGCAAACCATGTTTCTTCTGTTGAAAACAAATTTCATTACAAGTTTTCCCAGTATTCTCTGATGTTTCCAAAGCAGTGAAATGCCCTTCCTAGTATATATAGAATATATCCAGTGCAGAATTGACTTCTTTGGCTACGTTAGTTATTGTAATAACGTGCATTAAAATTTCAAGTGTAGAAGAATTACCTGAATCTTGGTCTGTTCTCAGGTGAGAGCCTCATCTAAGCCTGAAGATATTTCTTTTCTTTTCTTTTCTTTTCTTTTCTTTTCTTTTCTTTTCTTTTCTTTTCTTTTCTTTTCTTTTCTTTTCTTTTCTTTTCTTTTCTTTTCTTTTCTTTTCTTTCTTTCTTTCCTTCCTTTCTTCTTTTCTTTCTTTCTTTCTTTCTTTCTTTCTTTCTTTCTTTCTTTCTTTCTTTCTTTCTTTCTTTTTTTAATGTGTATTATAGGGGTACGTGTGCTCATTCTTCCTTGAGGGAATGGCCATGCTGTAATCCTGTCTTCAATCTCCTTTCAGGATTTTGGGCACACATTTATACACGCCTGGCATATTTTTCAAGCTGCCATGTCTGGGACTCAAACTATGGGGCTGACCATGTGGGATCCAGCCACCTTAACCAGTATGCTACCTGCTGGCCCTATATTCCACTTTTAAAAAAATATATTATTGTCATTTTGCTCTAGTATTGCTATTATTATTTCTCTGTGATCAATGGAACTAACTTCCAGGTGTAAGTTTTTAATTCTTATTTATTATTATTATTATTTTTTAAAGGTTTTTGCCATAGGCTGTGTGCACTCGCCAGAAAGACAGAGAGAGACAGAAAGCAAGAAATCACCCCTCTCGAGGTATGGCCATGCCACAAACCCTTCTTCATTCTCCTCGGGATCTTGGGCACGTAAGCACATGCACCCAGCGTGAGTTTATGCCACCAGGTCTGGGACTTGAACCACGGTTGGCTACGTGGGAGTCCAGTGACATAGCCATTAAGCCAACTGCTGGTCCCTGATTCTTATTTATTAAGTAGTTTGGCTTTGATTTTACTATATACCAGTTTTTGGAGGAGAAAAAGAAATCTTGATTTATGGGGACCAGCAGATGGCATAATGGTTACATTGCTGGACTACCATGTAGTCAACTGGAGTTCAAGTCTCAGTCCCAGTGGCTTAAAACTCACGCCAGGTGTGTGTGCGGGCATGCCTAAAATCCTGAGAGGAGAATGTAGATGTGACTGCAGTGTGACCATCACCCTGGGGGGGTGATTTCTCGCTTTCTGTCTGTCTCAGTCTCTCTGATGAGCAAATGTGTCCTATAGCAAAAATCTCTTAAAAAAAAAAAAAAAAAAGAAATCTAAATTTATTTGACTTTTTAGGAATAATTGAGACTTCTTAAGGTCCTTTTACATTCATAATTATTTCTAAGGTGCAGCATTGTGTTCATGTTCTTATGAGGTTTTCAGAAAGTTCTTAGAAAATACATATGTGGATTTCAAAGTTTTTCTATACCAAAATAATCTTGTATTTTCTGTTTTCTACAAACTTTTTGAGGACCTCTCATATCAGTGTCTGATCATAAATGAGTGAAGCTCTTAACTATAATTTTTTCCTTGTGGTATGTAAACAGTAGTTGAAGATTAACCCATAACATGTGGAGTTTCAGCCTTTTATAAATTTTGTATTTTAATATTCTGTTACGTACATTTCTTGGGATTTTTATAGTCATAATTGAATTTGATAAGTGTTCTTTCCTTTTGTAAACCACTTCATGTCTACCTTTGGCCTGAGGCAGTATATAAGTGCATAATTTTCTAGTTTCCAGTCAGTGCTGTCAACAGCAGCAGGACTTCTGAATATGCTGTATTTTTTCCTTATTTTATCCTTCCCCCAAATATAGGAGCTGGTACATATACTACCTCTTCTTTGAGCACAAAATCTACAACCACATCAGATCCTCCTAATATTTGTAAAGTGAAACCCCAGCAATTACAAACAAGCAGCCTGCCTTCTGCAAGTCACTTTTCACAGCTAAGCTGTATGCCTTCCCTCATTGCACAGCAACAACAGAGTCCACAAGTATATGTGTCTCAGTCGGCAGCAGGTAATATTTTTAGGACTGAATATAAGAAATTTGGAAAATTCAGACTTTTAAAAATACTTGTTTTTTTCTCTGTTAACCTTTTATGATAAAAGTGTTTCGATCTGCAAATGTCTCATAATAATAGAATTGAATTCTCCATTCTGGATAAGAGTTCTAGGGCTCTTGGCAGTTGTTTGTTACATATATATTATTGTCCGTTATTTTATTCATGTATATATATGAAAAATTAGTTTCTGATAATTTACAAAGTATGTATTTTATGTAGTCAGTCACATTACAAAATGTTTTATTTTAAATTGACAGTTGATAAAGTTCTTTAAGAGTAAACATAAAAATAGCAAAGATGGCCAGCTGATGGCATGGCATGACCTGGTGGCTTGAGAAACACGTCAGGTGTGTGTGCGTGTGTGCCCAAGATCCTGAAGGGAGGGAGAAATGCAGAAGAGATTGCAATGCAAATATTTTCTGCTTTCTCACTTTCTCCCTTCCTCTCTCTGTAGCTCTCTTGTGACTGCATATGCCTCCCCTGGCAACATTTTTTTAAAAAATAGCAAAGAAGAAAAGAAATGTGTAGTGGGTAGAGAATCTTGACCTACTGAATGTCACAATGTTATTTGGAAACATGAGAAATAACAAATTCATTAATAATTTAAATTTTTAAAAAAAGAGCAGTGAAGCTATTGTTTTTCATACCTAACATCTGTTAATATCTAGTATCTACAAAAATAATGGACAGTATTTTTAATAGATTCTTAAAGACATTGCTGTTAGTGTATGAATTAGTGTAAATCTTTTTGAAAAAATCTTAAGAAATTAATGTGAGAATAGTCACTGTAGTAACAATTTCAAGGTAATGTGTATGTGGGGGTGTTCATTGCATTTTTGTTGATAATAGTGACAAATTAAAAGCAACACGGGAGTTCTCCAGAACATACTGTAGTTATGTATTGCTTAACTACTGGCATATATTCTGAGAAATGCATAGTTGATTTTGTCGTTAGGCAGATGTCATGGTACAACTTCCACAAACCTAGATGCTATTGCCTATTTTACATCTAAGCTATTGGGTTTTCTGTAAAGTCTTGACTCCTTTTTGCATATAAAAACAGAAAAATATGTCATGACTTGACTGACAACCTAACATTTGGTATAGCCTATTACTCCTGGACTGCAAACCTGTACAACATGTTTGGCACATGTGACAGAATGGTTGAGTATCTGTTTATCAAAATATATATGACATAAAAGGGGTAGAATAAAAACACAGTATACAAAGATTAAAAAAAAAAAAAAGTGGTCCACCTATACATAGGTCAGTACCTATGAATGGAGCTCTCAGGACTGGAAGTTGTCTGGGTGAGTTGGTGAGTGAACGTGAAGGCCTAGGACAGTACTGCACACCGTTGTCGACTTTTTGTTTTAAAGAGTTTTTTGCCTTAGGGTGCAAAAAGTGAGAAATCACCTCCCGGGGGAGTGCCATGCCACAACCCCTTTTCCTCCATTTGCTTCTAGGATCGTGGGCAAGCATGCACATGCACCCAGTGTGATTTTTTTTTTTTTTTTTTTTTTTTTTTAAGAGAGGTTTTTACTGTAGGGCATGTGCGCTCTCCAGAGAGCAGGAAATCACCCCCCAGGGGGGATAAGCATGCACGCCCACGTGCCCGGCGTGAGTTTAAGCCACTGGGTCTGGGACTTGAACCACGGTCGACTACGTGGGAGTCCAGCGACAGTCATTACGCTAACTGCTGTTCCCCACCCAGTGTGATTTTGAAGCCACCAGGTCCAGGACACGAACCACTGTTGGCCATGGCAGTCCAGCGACATAACTGCTATGCCATCTGCTGGCCCCCAGTTGTTGACTTTTTTATTTTTTTATTTTTTTATTTTTTTATTTTTTTTTGCTATAGGGCGCGTGCACTCACCAGAAAGACAGAGAAAGAGAGACAGAAAGTGAAAAATCACCCCCCGGGGGGATAGCCACATTGCAATCCCTTCTCTTGATCTTGGGCACACACGCACACGTACCCATCGTGAGTTTAAGCCACCAGGTCCGGAACCCAAACCGTGGTCGGCTACATGGGGGTTCAGTGACGTAGCCATTATGCTAACTGCTGATCCCGACTTTTAAAAATACCATACACTTAGACTATACTAAACTTAAAAAAAAAAAAAAAAAAAAAAAAAAAAAAAAAACTTTCTTTAATAATAACTTAATTGTAGTGCACTTATTTTTAAGTTTTTCTTCTTTTTTTAAGTTCGTAGTGGAGAGCATGTGCATATACACCTAGAGAAAGAAAGAGACACCCTCGGCACGGTCTCAAAATACCATGAACCCCTTTCCTCAGCCCTCTAGCATTCTAGTATAAGCATGCACATACGCATATAACACCTTTCAGGCCAATCTAGGCATCCATGTGGCTTCCAGCACTATACTTCAGTTAGCTACAAATTGTGCCATCAGGCTGGGCCAGCTTATGGTAACTTTTATACTTTATAAACATCCACATTAGTTTTTTTGCTTTGTTTTGTTTTTTGTTTTTTAGTGTGTGATTTTTTTTTTTTTTTTTAAGAGATTTTTGCTATAGGATGCCTGCACTCCTTGGAGAGATAGACAGAAAGCGAAAAATCACTGCAGGGGGGTTGGCCACACCACAATCCCTTCTCCTCCAGTTTCTTCTTCGGATTTTGGGAACACAGTCATATGTGCCCAGCATGAGTTTTAAGCCACTGGGTCTAGGACTCGAACCGTGGTTGACTAGGTAGGAGTCCAGCAATGTAATCATTACGCCATGTGCTAGTTCCTTACATTTGTTTTTAAGATACTGCTTTTTTTGTACCCCCCCCCCCCTTTTTTTCTTCCCTTAATTTAGATTTTTGCCAGAGGGCACATGTGCTTGCTGGAGAGAAACAGAGAGGAAAAGTGAGAAATCACCCTCTGGTGGGGAATGGCTACATGGCATTCCCTTGTCCTCCATTCTCCTCTTAGGGTTTTGGGCAGGTTCACACATGTGCCTGCCATGATTTTTAAGCTCGTGTATCTATTACCTGAACTACAGACCACCACATGGGAGTCCAGCCTCTTAACCGTCTCACCAGCTGCTGGCTCCATTTTTAAACTTCTTGACTCTATAAGATTTTTTTCTGTTTTTGTTTTTTAAACTTCTCTACTTTTTAAACTTTTTTGTTAAACTAGGGCATAAGCATACCCATTAGCATAGGCTTAGATAAGATGGTGAACATCAATATCATTATCTTCCACCTCCACATCTTGTCTCACTGGAAGAGCCATGATGAACAAAACAAACTGAAAAGAAACCAAATATAAGAACAAATGATACAATCAAGAGACAGTAAGCAAGAGGTCCGTGCTGCTGCTGCTTCTATAACTCCACATATTGTTTTACAGCAAGACTTTTTTTTAGTTAGAAAAGGAGTGTGCTCTCACGGCTAGTACAGTGAATATGTAAAAGAATAACATAGTCGTTTATCATCAAGTACTATGTACTGTACAGAATTGTATGTGCTGAGAGCTCTGGTTTGTTTTCACCAGCATCACCACAAACATGAGTACTACATAATGTTGCTACATCACTAGGCAACCAGAATTTTTCAGGCTATTATATAAAGCATATAATTATTATCTAATATACTTAGTTGTAAATATAGTCTATTATTGATCAAAAGTGTCATTATGCATGTGACTATAGTATCTAAAAGTAGCAAATTACAAATTAGTATGTATCATACATAGGAAAGAAATTTGTTAAAGATCCATACCAAAACACTTTTAAGTATTACTTGTGAGTTTATTGTTAAGTATTTTGTTTAACTCTAGGAGGCTGATTTAAAATTGGATTGGATTTGCTGTTTTCATAGATAGGTTCATTTTTCATTTTGTAGATTACGTGAAATTTTACCAATATGTACCTCATTGGCAGTATATGAGAATGTCTATTTTTCTATACCTTCATAAGTACTAGATACATTGTTTTACCTTATATGTACCTGTCTAGATGTTTTGCATATATGTACCTGTCTAGATGTTTTGCGTCTTTCCACATTTCTATCCACAACTATTAATTTTCAAAGGGCTTAATTAATTTTCAGTCTACTATAAAGTTGGGTTTTAGTTACTATTTGGAAAATTCTGAAATTGAGACTCTGCTGCTTGTTTTTCCTGGTGGTCTATAGCTCAAATACCAGCTTTCTATATGGACACAAGTCATCTATTCAATACCCAGCATGCACGATTGGGCCCACCGTCCTTGGCTCAGCAACAGGGCTTTCAACCAGGGCTCTCACAGGTAAATATCCAGTAGTTCTTCATTTCACTTCTGTTTCTTGGCATTTCTGTGGTTGTAATAGTCATCCTGGATGGAGTACAGGTAATAGACTGAAATTAATAATTGTAATTACTTTGATAAGCTATAAAAGTTGCTAAATTTATCAAAGCTCAATGGTTGTCCACAAGGAGTAAGTCCAGGTTGAAAGGAAAATTTTAATGTTTGCCTTTGGTTTTGTTTTCAAAGAGAATTGATAACATGATACTACTTTGATTCTATGTCTCAACATTTTATTTTCCCAGGTGTTATGATATGTTTGATATATAATGTTTATGTACCTTTTCTCATTGCATTGCAGCCAACTTCAGTCCAGCAGATTCCAATCCCTATTTATGCACCACTGCAAGGGCAGCATCAAGCCCAGCTGAGTTTGGGAGCTGGGCCTGCTGTTTCCCAGGCTCAGGAGCTATTCAGTTCTTCACTTCAACCGTATAGGTAAATGCTTTAGAAGTTGTCTTGTTGAAAACAACCTTGCCATAATCCCTACTCCTTCCTTCCCCCCAAGAGCTAGGAGGCATGTAATGAACTACATTAAATAACTAAGCATGTTAATTATATGTCTTAAACCTCATCCTCTGGTAATTTAACCAGATTCCCCCCCCCCCAACATTTTTTAAAATTATCTTATTTAACTTATTTAATTAATTTTATTTTAATTTGACCAGGGAGGGACACAGTGAGAGACAGGGGGAAAGTGAGAAAGCAAGCTGCCAGGTCCAGGACTCAAACTGTAGTTGGCCATGTGGGAGTCCATCGCCCTTAACCACCACGCCACCTGCTGGCCCCAAACCAGACTCTCTTAAAGTCAAGCATCAATGCTTCTTGAAGAAGTGAATAAAAGTAGTCTCATAACAATTAAAAATCAGAAAATAGCTGCTCAAGAATCTAAAAGTTTACATCCCATCTGGCTGTTAACAACTATGTTCAGGTCACTTTCGTGTAAGAGCTAAGGCCTGGTAAATAACTGCAGTGTGTTGGGCAGAGGGCAGTGTGGCATATGATACAAGAGAGCAGCAGAATGGCAAGGTATGGGCGAAGCTTTTCTTGTTTCTCATTGCAGTTGGCAAAATAATGAAAGATGATCCTTATTGAACTTCATATACATACATATATATATATATATATGCACATATATATATAATTGCCATTCAGCCCTTTGCATGTATTAACTTACTTAATCTAGTCTTCACACACCATATAATGTAAATTAAGTCGGCCTCATTATAAATAAGTGGCAGAGCCTGGATTCAGCCACAGGTGTCTCTGGTGTCTACTTAATGAGAGTGGAAGTGTGTGGGTAAGAGGCAGATGCTAGGAGCTGTGTAGCATGACATAGCTGTCATCCATGTTCATGGGAATAGCCCCAACTCGTCACAGAGAAAAAGAAATTACATTCAGGACCTTCAGTTTAGGAAGGCTGAATAGCTGTGCATTTGCTTTTAGGAATCTGGAATTTGTTTTCTTTTGTGTTTAGAAGTATTTCATTTAGAGAATATGTACATTATAGATTAAACTCGGCATCAGTTGATGTAACTCATTTCTTTTAGATTACTATAAAATGATACTGCAAAAGAAAACCATGAACTTCCTCATGAGAGAACAGAATTGTTAGTAAAACTTGATAAAGGTGGCTCGTAATTTTTTCCTTTTTTTGGTTGAAGATTCCTCAGAAGAAATTTTTAAAAGAATTATTGATTTTATGCGTCATTTTATTTTAATTTGACTAGAGAGAGACAGAAAGATAGCAAGAAAAAGGGATGAGAAAGCAAGCCACCGGGTCTGGGACTCAAACTGTGGTTGGCCATGTGGGAATCTAGTGTCTAACCACTATATCACCTGCTGGCCCCCCTCAGAATAATTTAATATATCTGTGCCATTACTTTTTTTAAATCTCCTGTTTTTAATTGGTCATTTTTTCCCCCCAGTTATTTCAAGAAATTCTCTCCCAAAAGAATAAAAACTGTTTACTTCAATTAGAAGTTAGTGGTAGTCTCTTTTGGATTATCTTGGAGCATATATTAAAAATACAGCTTAAAAAATGTTAAATCCAGAATACAAATAGATTTAATATCACAAGCCAGTCTCTTTAAAAAAAAAAATTTTTTTTTTAATTTGCTACAGGGCACATGTGCTCACTAGAGAGGTTCAGAAAAGAGAGAGAGCGAGCGAGCAAGAGAGAGCGAGCGAGTGAGCAAGAGAGAGCGAGCGAGCTAGGTGGTACCAGTTCCAGGATTCAACCATAGTCATCTATGTGGGAGTCCAGCTCCTCAATCAATTGTGAGGATTACTCGTGATCCTGACTAGCGCTCCTGCTTCATGGCTTTTGTTCCTGCCACCTGCTGGCCCCTTTCTTCCTGGTTTTTAGTATGAGAGAGAGAAGGAGATATTGAGCTATTTGATAGAGTCTTGCCACCATGGTCCTCTTGAACCAGGCTCTCAGTTAGCTAAGGTTACAGACTTGAGTCACCACGTCTGGCCAGTTTAGGTCAGGCTGGAGGCTGAACCAGGCCTTCCTTGTAGTCTCAAACACTGCAGTGATGCCCTCTCTGAGCCACCATGGCTGTCCCATGCTAGTCTCCTTTTGATTAAACAGTGGTACTTGAAAAACTGTTGCTGAAAAATAAAACAGTGATGAATAGCCACGGGAGTTGGAGAAGCAGTGCACTGACACTTGTAATCCCCATTTTACAAATTGTCTTAGAAGATGTACATTTAAAACCAGATCTGGATTACCTTGTGGCCTGGTGGTTAAGGCAGCTAAATCCCCCATGGCTGATCACAAGGTTCAAGTCCTGGACCCAGAAGCTTGGGAAACACGCCAGTTGCACATGTGTACATACCCAAAATCCTAAAAGGAGAGAAAGATAGAGGAGAAGAGATCGTGGTATAACATTTCTTACAGGAACGTGCTTTCTCTTTTTCTCTCTAGTGATCACACACACACTCTGGCAAATTGAAACAGTAAAAACAAACAAAAAAATAACCAGGACTGTAAAACACACATGTAATTATAGCTAGCAGCTACTGTATTAGAAGACACGGGTTTAGATTTTGAAAGCAGTATCTCTCAGCACTCCTTGCTTTTCTCCATAACTGA
This sequence comes from Tupaia tana, assembly GCA_026018925.1. Lineage (NCBI taxonomy): Eukaryota > Metazoa > Chordata > Mammalia > Scandentia > Tupaiidae > Tupaia > Tupaia tana. The sequence continues at coordinate 124,283,744 of JAKSZU010000007.1, read as the reverse complement.
ATCAGCATTATGTTTTATTGATTGGGGGGCGAGAGTTTCTTGAGATGGTTCTAATAGTGTATTTGCATTTTCTCATTTTGTGTGTGTGTGTGTGTGTGTTTTTGTTTGTTTGTTTGTTTGTTTGTTTTTGAGAGGTTTTTGCTATAGGGCGCGTGCGCTAGCCAGAAAGACAGAGAGAGACAGAAAGAGAGAAATCACCCCCCGGGGGGATGGCCACACCACAATCCCTTCTCCTCCATTCTCCTCTCGGGATCTTGGGCACGCACGTACATGTGCCCGGCGTGAGTTTAAGCCACCGGGTCCGGGACACGAACTGCTGTCGACTACGTGGGACTCCAGCGACATAGCCATTACGCTAACTGCTGGTCCCGTGAAGCATAAATTATAAGTAGGTATTGTGAGGATTACTCATGATCCTGACTAGCGCTCCTGCTTCATGGCTTTTGTTCCTGCCACATGAGTCGGTTTTGACAAAGCATCAAGTTTTTTCATCAAAATGTTACTTCGGTTCATTATATACGTTTGTACATACATAAGGTTTATTTATTTCAGCATCTCAAAAGTATAGACCGAAAACTTACATCGAGAGATGATAGGGCAGTCTGGGGTCAGATTTATAGCTCTGTATTTTTTTTTAAAAGCCTTTGTGGGAAATGCTAATGTGAGCTATTCCTGCTTGAGTTCATTGAGATCTTGCGGCTGTATATATCTTTATATATGGTATATAAGGAAGTAATAAAATGCAGATGATGATAAGTCAAGGTTATTGGTTTCATAAGTTTGAGTGTCACCCAAGAGAAAAATGATTTTGGTTCCAACCTTAGTTGTGACAATGAAAAGATAACTATTTCACTCTTCAAGAAGAACAAGCAGCTGCACAGGGAGAGCAAGGTTTTGCCCAAAACTTTTTATGTGGAACTTCATTGTATACACAGCTCTAAAACTTGTATTAAGTTGCCTTAGACACGATCTGTATTCTCTGCTTCTTCTCTTGATTTCTTTCTTTTCTTTTTTTGGAGAGGTTTTTACTACAGGGCGGGTACGCTCGACATAAAGAGACAGAAAGCAAGAAATCACACACACACCCCGGGGGGGGGGGGGGGCCACACCGCAGTTCCTTCTCCTCTCGGGATCTTGGACACGCACGCACCCACACCTGGCATGAGTTTAAGCCACCTGGTCCAGGACTCGAACCATGGTCGACTATGTGGGATTCCAGCGACATAGCCATTATGCTAACTGCTGGTCCCTTGATTTCTATGCTGATTAGCAAACTTGGTTGTTTGGGATACTCATTCTTAAGATTTTCAAATTCTGGTTAAAATTAACTTCTAATACAAGCTTTTTCTCTTCAATGCTGACATAGATCTCAGCCAGCCTTTATGCAAAGCAGTTTATCCCAGCCTTCGGTGGTCCTTTCTGGTACTGCTATCCACAACTTTCCAGCTGTCCAACACCAGGAACTTGCCAAAGCACAATCGGGTCTTGCCTTTCAGCAAACTTCAAATACTCAGCCTATTCCTATATTATATGAACATCAGCTGGGCCAAGCATCAGGGCTCGGTGGTTCCCAGCTGATTGATACACATCTTCTCCAGGTAAGACGGGCTGCAGTGGGCTGCAGTGATACACAGTCATTGTATTTCTATGCAGCAGATTATTTTAAGGAAATGCTTTTGGTTTTGTTTTAAGTTTATTTCCTTTGAGAAAGAGGGAAAAACAAGTACCTTTAGTAGATCTCATGTGAGATACCCATATCACATACCCATCCCACTTCCTTCAGTCTGTCCTGGCTAACCAGAATCATAAATTCGTTCCTGGCATGTACAGTTGACCAAAAAGCAAAGCCCATCTTCCATCTTGCTCCAGCACGGTGGAATAGATGTTACTGTTGCCTCTCTGCAGCTAGGCCAGGAAATATTTTTTTAAAGAAAAGATGCTAAAAGACACAACAAAAAAATGAAGATCTTTCTGTTTACTATTGAAATTGCTAGAGATTGCTTTGAAGTCATATCTTCATTTCTTTTTTCAATCTTACTAAAAAAATTTTCGTTCTCATTTCTGTTTCCCTATAAATTTCTTTCTAGGCTAGAGCAAATCTTACCCAGGCTTCAAATATTTATTCTGGACAAGTACAACAGCCTGGTCAGACAAATTTTTATAACACTGCCCAGTCACCAAGTGCTCTCCAGCAGGTAAACTATGGCATGGTAAATTTCCTTAATTTTCTTTATTATTATTTTTATTGCTATTGTTTGGGAATTTAAATAGAACCAAGATGGGGAAGATGCAAAAGTGGTTTTACTGAGATGTCCTCGAAATTCCGTTGTGTCCACTAAGGGTGAAAGATATTTCAGTCTCATCAGACACCTCTCCTCACCACCCTTACCTACTTAATCAGCAGTTTTTAACCCCCTCCCTTTTTTTCCCTTCTTTAAACTGACTTTCCATATAGTATTTTATTTTATTTTAACAAATGATATTATAAACATAAAAGTTTAAAAACCATTGTTCAGAATATATAGTTGCTTATGAGATTAGGACTCCTTTTTTTTTTTTTTTTGGAGAAGTTTTTGCTATAGGGCGCGTGCGCTTGACAGAAAGTCAGAAACAGAGAAATCACACACCCATACCCCGGGAGGATGTCCACACCACAATCCCTTCTCCTCCATCCTCCTCTTGGGATCTTGGGTACGCCCAGCGTGAGTTTAAGACACTGGGTCCAGGACTCGAACCACAGTCGACTACATGGGAGTTCAGCAACATAGCCATTACACTAACTGCTGGTTCCAAGACTCTTAAAAGGCGGTAGAGAGAGAGGGCGAAAGACAAGCCATTAGTCATTTTCTTAAAAATTTTGGCTATTGTTTTAGGAATAGTACATTGACATTCATATTAAATTTGGTGTTTGTATGAAAAGGTTATTTTTCTTTTCACAAAATTCATTTTGACTGAAACTGAAAACACTATTAAAATATCTACTGGGGGAATATTTAAATTGTGTTCCTATGTATTTTGTGGTATTTTATTGGACCTGATAAATTCAGAGGGTCATAATTATGTAATTGCATTGTTAAATATTTTCATAGTTTTTCTGCTCTAAACTACTTTGTTGTCTTTCCTTTAATTTATAACATTGGAGATAATCTCTAAGCAAAAGATTCATATGTGAGATGTATTAATAGCTGGATATATTCTATTTAAAATCTTACTGAACAGTACTTGAGCAGTTTTTGTAGAGTTGAGGGATATGTATACAAGAACTATAGACGAATTGCTGCAGTTAATGGTTTTCTTGTTTTCCAGGTTACAGTACCTTTACCAGCATCCCAGCTTCCTTTACCGAATTTTGGATCTACAGGGCAGCCTTTAATTGCTTTGCCTCAGACTCTTCAGCCGCCATTACAGCATACCACCCCACAAGCACAGGCTCCCAGTCTGAGCCGTCCCGCACAAGTGAGCCAGCCTTTCAGAGGATTAATCCCAGCTGGAACGCAGCATAGCATGATCGCGACCACAGGAAAAGTAAGTAAAGAGCAATGTGTACAGCTTGTTTGAGAATTTAAAGTCATACGTTCAGATACATGCATTTGCATTGTCTACAGAAACAGCATTAATCAGTTTTTAGCTCCCTGGAGAAAATCTCAAACACAAATGTACTTTAAAATCTGTTTACTTTCAATGTGTTTTCTCTCCCCTTGTGGTTTTTATCTAACAACAAAGAATTGACCAAATTTTGTGAAAGAGTTGGGATTTATGGAGCTTCTTAGCCTTGCTTAGTTATAAGCTTGTTTGGCCTGATACTTCTGTGATATTTAAAATCTAACTAGAAAGCTTTTGTACTACAGTTCTTTGCCCTTCTCTAGATTAATCCTTCATATATAAGACATTGAATACAGAACCTAGCTTATGGAATAGAAGAGATTGTTAACGTTTATTGTATTCCTTTTCCCAGATGTCTGAAATGGAACTTAAAGCCTTTGGAAGTGGCATTGATATAAAGCCAGGCACACCTCCAATCGGCGGTAGAAGCACCACACCAACATCTAGTCCCTTCAGGTAAAATCGGCATTAAAATATGCTTATGAAATTTCAAAATAATTGATCACCATTTGTCTTTTAAATACTAATATGGTACCAGTCCTGTGTAAAGGAGGAATGGAGTCAATAAGACATTCATTCTGAGAGTTTTAGCTGAAATACTAATTTTTGAATGGTTAAGAATACATTCATGATACTGTGTTGTAAGAAGATTCTTTACTACATGGCATATCTAGCCAGTGTCCTTTTTTACCTCTGTGTCTCTTTCCTACTGTAGTGTTTGGTAACTTGACTTTGGTAGATTTTCAGCTATGAATTATGAAAATACTAAAAACAGTACCTGTAAAAATCTTACCAGCATTATTTACTTGACACACTACTCAACTGACCAGTGTTGATGGCTTCTTTCCAAGGGCTACTTCCACAAGTCCGAACAGCCAGTCCAGCAAAATGAACAGCATTGTCTATCAGAAGCAGTTTCCGGCAGCTCCTGCCACAGTGAGAATGACACAGCCTTTCCCTACACAGTTTGCACCCCAGGTGGGCAGATACATATGAGAATGAGTATTTTTTTACTTGCCTAAATCCATGATCTCGTAATTTTGCCATATGTTTACCAGTTACATATGGTTTTTAGTGGAAAAACAGATTTTGATTTTAGTAGTAAACTTATGGTATTGGATGTAATCTTTGCAATTAATAGCTAGACACAGATAACAATTGTTGAATTCCAAAGCAGACTGTAGAATAGTCAAAAGATTCCCCACACAGCTCTGGTAATTTATTTGAGTCCTGTTCCTTTTATTTTTTATTGAATAAGTTGACTTTTCAGCGAAGGGTCCCAGTGCTTGAAGTTTTCTAGGTTTAAAATGGATTTTTTTTTTTTTTTTTTTTTTTTTTTTGGTTTGTTTTATAAAGATGTCTATGTGCAGTTGAGGTAAAATTCTCTAAAAATTGTTTCAATATTGTGGAAAAGTGTTGCTTTTCTTCCCTTTGCTGATCATATTGAAGGACTATCTAAAATTGATCAAAACCAACACAAACTAAAATTGGTTCCTGAGAAAACATACATTTATTGAGTTAGTGTTAATTTCATCTTTAGATTATGTTTAGTATAGGTATGTGCCATTTCTGTGGTGGTACCTTTTTTAAAGATACCCTAATTAATAGTCTTCCTATTCCCCTGACCCTCAACAGAATTTGTAGATTCGGTGCTAGAACGAACTAAAGTGCCACAGCATGCTTTGCCTAATTTTTCTGTTAAATTCTCCAAGCATGGCCTGTTCTTTGTCCCTGTTCATGGAATGGCACAACTCATGTACTTCCCTTCACTGGCAGTATGGGCACAGATTTACTCTGGAATAAGCCAACCTGGTCTAGTTGGCAGGGTTTTTTTTAACAGTTCATGTTGTATGTTTTGTTTTTTCACTCAGATTCTCTCTCAGCCTAACCTGGTCCCTCCATTGGTAAGAGCCCCACATACTAACACCTTCCCAGCGCCGGCTCAGAGGCCACCCGTGGCACTGGCCAGCCAGATGCCTCCTCCGCTGACCACAGGCCTCGTGAGCCATGCTCGTTTGCCACATGTGGCCAGGGGTCCTTGTGGATCACTCTCTGGAGTCAGAGGTAATCAGGCCCAGGCTGCGTTGAAGGCCGAACAAGACATGAAGGTTAGTACAGTGGTAACAGCCAGCAGAGCAAAGCTCTGTCTCTGAACCATGTCTTCAGTGCCTCTGGACCCATAGCCCGACATCCAGGCATTCATTGTCTTAGCAGGCTTACCCACGCTAACTACTCATATTCATTCCTGGGCTTTTATTTATTTATTTGTCTGTTTTTGTTTTTGTTCTCCCTATCTCCCTACCACTACCACCACTCTTTTTCCATTTTTTTTTCTTTTTTTTTTTTTTTTTTTTATCCTTTTTGTAATTATAGTCAGGAAATAAATTAACATTTTAAACTCTGTGGCCAAATGAATTGCTTATAAAATGAATATTTGAGGGAGATCTGAGTTTAGATACTACATTTTTTGGAATAACAAAAAAGAATATGGATCATTATAAGCTTCCCCACTTTCTTTCATTTTTTTTTTTGTTTTTTTGTTTTTTTGTTTTTCCTTTATCTCTCTCCCCTCCCCGCCCTCTCTACCTGTCAGCTTAAGTTATAAATCATGGTTATGTAAAAACTGGAATGGGTAAGACATGTTGCCTGTCTTGATTTTTATTCTCTCATGAGTCATCCGAGTACAGTTTTCTTCTCAATCTTTTTATACCCGTTTTTTGCCTACCAGTTAAGGTAGCTGTATTTCACAATGGCTTATGCAGTTGTAGATTAAGAACTCAGAAAAGCACTTTGGGATCCTTCATGATGAAAGGCACTGATAAACATGAGGTTTGCTAATGCAGAAGAGTGCCTTTAGGAGTCTGTGTGGGGACCGTTTTTATAGCATAAACCTTACCCGTCTGCCTGTACAGCCAGTTGAACCAGTTTATTTCTGTATTTACTCAAGGTTTTGCCTTAGAGATGTTAGTCATTTTGCCTATTTTTGTCACGACATAAATCAGATCAGACTACAGCAAAGAAAACTTCTTGAAACAGGGATATGTGCACAGTAATGATTTACTCTGAATTAGAAACATGCTTATTATGATAATTATCTTAGAGAATTGGAGTGACTGCTGAAGTTTCTTTCTGAGTTGACATCCCTTGTGTTTCTGATCCTGAGTAATCAAAGTAACACTCTTAGGCTGTTTGCCTAGGATTTCCATCTGTTTGTCACTATTACAAATACTGGTATTTGAAAATTGTGGGGGATTATTTGGCCTTGGATTCTAGTTCTGCTCTTGGCTCCTTGGCACTTGATTTTCACACATTCCCACGTTGGAAGTGACATTAGCGTTTGGTCATCTTAACAGGGTGGAGAAAAGTATACATTTCTTGAAAATGGCTTCCAATTTTTGGGAAGTGCAGGTTACTGTGTAGAACATGGAGGATTTTTTTTTGTGTATGTAAGACATAGAAATTTAAGTTTTGATTGTGTATGTTACAGTGGTATCATTTACAGATTGGCGTAAGTATGTTCTTTGGGGCACATAGTCAATAAAACTAAAGAATTATTTTACCAGCTCAGAATGTGGTAGGAGCTATCAGAACTTAGTGATCAAGTGAAGTTGTAGTTACTAATTTCTGATGCTCTTCCCCTGCAGAAGAGAGCTGTGGGAAGAGGACTCAGCCACAAGACATTTGGTCCTAGGTGTTGGTAATGCCACAATATAAGTGCTTCCTTTTCATTTTATTGTAGACCACATGTTAATAACTAGAAGTTTAAGTGTTACATGTATGTTTTCAGAATTGTAAGCAGGCTCCCTAATAAAATTGATTATCAATAAGCTTTGTTCCAGAAAAGATACAAATCAGCAGCAGTTTATATTTTATTATTTATAAGAGGGCAGGCTTCGAAAAAATGGTGGGAGGTGGTCCTGTTATTTCAATTTTTTTGTTTTTTTTTGTTTCTTGGTTTTTGTTTTTTGTTTTTTTTTGTCACATGAAATGTTTTCAAAGATAGGAAGGAATCTATGTATTAAAGGCTGGAAGATCAATGAGGTGCTTTTGGCTTGTGCCAAAACAACGTGGGGAAACTGATTTGTGATTGGTGAAAGAATGTGAACTGAGATTAATTTGACAGGCCTTGGTAACGCTGCAGCATTTTCAGTTGTTGTTTCTTATTTTTTAAGGCAAAGCAAAGAGCAGAGGTTCTTCAGTCCACGCAACGGTTCTTCTCTGAACAGCAACAGAGCAAACAGATAGGAGGCAAAGCCCAGAAGGTGGACAGTGATTCAAGTAAACCTCCTGAAGCACTGACTGACCCTCCTGTTGTCTGTCAGGAGAAAGTAGAAGAAAAGCCACCCCCTGCACCTACTATAGCCACCAAACCTGTTAGAACTGGACCAATCAAACCTCAGGCGATCAAAACTGAAGAAACAAAATCTTAAAAGCTGTGGTTTATTTCAGGGAGCTGGGGGAGGGGAAGGGGAAACAGGGAGAATGAAGTCAGGTGATGCCAATGGCCGAAGGATAAGATGGTCTGACATTATCCTGTCCAGAGCTTGGAGATGCACAGGGGACATAGGAGCGATGTACACTGACACACAGCTGCTGCACCATAAAAATGAGGCTTTGTGAGCTTGCACCTGCTCTGTAACTTGCACTCGATTGATGGCTGTTGCATCTTCGGTCAGAGTTTATATACAAATTGTGCACACATTCCTTGAGTGCATATACTTTAGACTTAAAAAATTTTTATGGTTACGTGAAACACCAGAAATAGAGGAAGATAGCACCACAAAGGAATAGCTCAGCCTGACAACATGGTGGTCCAGCTAATCCATCAGACATGGTTTCTTTGCTCCCTCGTGTTCTTTGGATATGGTTATGGCATTTGTAGGCTTGGGGGTGAAGAACTGAAGACAACTGGTGCTGGGTAGAGGAGCCTTATTTTTTATTATGGCAGCTTGCTATTTTTATAACATAGTGATGGAGTTGAACACAATCATAGTACAACAGTAACTGATCTCCCCTTCTTCCTGGATGAGTGAGCAGATGGTTCAGTATTACTGTCAGCACCCTTGAACATATCCAAGTGGGCAGTGTGACTCCTGCTTCTGTTTGAAATGATTCTGTGTTCTGGTTGTGGTCCGAAGCTTCAAGCACTACTTGGCGTCTCCTTTGTTCCACGGAGCTCTCACCATTCAAACATGACAGATTTGGTAAAATACTAGTTAGGTTGAGTCTTGCTAGCCTCTGCTTGGTCATCTTCATACGAATCCAGTGGTTTGTTGGTGGTTTATTTGATTGAATATTTTTTGTTTCTTTTTCTTTTTTTTAAATGGTTTTTAGCTGATATTCATGAAGAGCAGTGAGTACCTAGAACTGTGCCACTAACGAAAGGAATCCTATCTAAGAAAGTTCATTTCTTTACAGAGCTGTGTCATACCATCCTTGAGCCCTCTGCTGGAAAAGTAGAATCAAGTCTCAAATAATGCCTTTTTAATTATATCCTCTAGTATTATAGATGTAGGACAGTACTGTATCATACCTCTGTGAATGTAAAATACCTTGTACCTGCTTTATGATACGTAGTAGTGACCGTGCTTTATCAGAGCTGTTTTTAATGATGTTGTTCTAGAATGTTTTCTTTCCAAATGATGATTCAGAAGCTAATTAAAAAACAAAAATGGTGCCAGGTACCACAACAGTAACAGAACTTTTCTGTTTTTTTGGGGGGTGGGGGTTGTTTTGTTTTTTATCTTTTTTTCTTTTCTTTTTTCTTTCTTTTTTTTTTTTTAAATAGAGTGTGCTGGATGTCTCTATAATTTTGTTCAGATGACTGCAGAACCTGGAAAAGCTGTTGCTGCTATTGATGCATAACATACTGCTATTATTGGTCTTTTTATATAAATATATATATATATATATATATATACATATACATATATATATAATTTGAATTTTTGGAAACTTTAGCTGTGCTGTCAACTTTGGAAAAAGTATCCCAGTTTACTGTGTTGAGTTGGCATTGTACAGAAATTAACAGCCATATTGGTCTAGAAACGTTAAACTTAATTTTTTTCCATTTGTACAGGGGTAACGCACTGTATTAAATATGTAAGGTCTTATCTACATGGGTTTGATTACAAAAACTAATAAAGTATTCTCTAAATAATGAATCTTGAAGCTTCTAATCCATTCCTAAAATCTGAAGTAAAAAGGTTTGTCAGTGTACCAAAAAGGATGGTCAGGAGTACATTATGCTCTTGGAAAAGCTTATCATCTGAAGATGGGATTTCTGGTTGTCTAAATTGTATTCAATCTAAGAATTGATGTAGAGAATAATAGTCATGGCCCCTGTTTTCAGAGTAGCCAAATTGTTATTGTAACACAGTCTGCCAGGAAGGGAGAAAAGTCTTTCTAATTTTTCCCATAGGATGCATATACTCACCAGAGAGAGACACAAGAACACAAGGGGAAATCACTCCTCATGGGGCATGTCACGCCACAGTCCCTTCTCCATTTTCTCATTGAGATTTTTGGGCGCACATGCATTTTTGTTCCCAGTATGTTTCTCAAGTTGCTGGGTCTGAGACTCGAGCCACGCATTTGGCCATGTGGGATCCAGCTGCCCTTAACCACTGTGCCACCAGCTGGCCTAAGAAAAGTTCTTGATGGTGCAGATTGCAGAGTGTGGAAGAGAGTTTCACCATTCTTCTGGGAAGAAAAATAAAGGGCCAGAAATACATCTTCATATTATTTACATTTGTATTTTTCATAATTTTGGTAAGACATTCGTAGACTTTACCACTACAACTTTCTCATTTCCTCAATTTGTTAAGTGAAATACTGAGATGTTTTAGTTGTTTATTCCAGAATTCTGCACCCAGGACACAGGGCTTCAGATGCAGCTCTAGGAGAATAAGTCAGCCAGTCACTGTTGGAATGGGTGCTTTCTTGACTCATGGGTCTGAGATGCTTTTGTTTGTTTGTTTTGCCTTTTTTTTTCCCTGCCATAGGACACATGGGCTCACTAGAGAGATGGAAAATAACCCCTCAAGAGAGATAGCCATGCTGCAGTCCCTTCACCTCTGTTCTCTAAGGATTTGGGGTACATGTGTGCATGTGTGTGCCCATGCCTAGTGTGACTTTCAAGCTGCTGAATCTGGCACTCAGACCATGGTCAACCACGTGGGAATCCAGTGCCTTAACAACCACGCTACCTGCTGACCCATAGGCTCTTAAACACTTAAAATTCTCAGATTCTAATAAGTCTTACCTCGATCTGTGCCCCTCCTTTTTTAGGAGGAGGTTTATTACAGGAGATGAGGGCTGGGGTGGGGGAGGTATTATGGATATGGTTGGGATTCCAAACCTTTCTCCAAGAGTTGTCAGCACTTCCTATACTTGCCTTCTTGCCGAGTCACCTCCATTACTACTATTTTTCATAGTCTAGTCCTTAAGGGTCAGCCTCCTAAATGTTAGGACCTAAAGCGTGACCAGCTAGCTATATAGCTTGCATTTTTTTCATGTGCAAGGCAGGTGGGTGTTGCTTTGTTGGTTGTATTAATATGTTACTAATAACTTGGAGCCTTTGTAGGATCTGTGATGGAAAATGGCAACAAACCTCTGTTCAGTAAAAGTAAACTATTCGTGTCAGTGTTCCTTCATGGCTTGGTCATCACAACCTGTCTCTGGCTTTTCTGGCACTTGACAAGATAACCCAAGAAATGTCTCAGTTAATAGTTAACAGTAGGGACCAGCAGTTAGCGTAATGGCTATGTCGCTGGACTCCCACGTAGTCGACCGCGGTTCGTGTCCCGGACCTGGTGGCTTAAAACTCACGCCGGGCGTGTGTGCGTGCATGCCCAAGATCGCGAGAGGAGATGGAGGAGAAGGGATTGCGGCGTGACCATCCCCCCTGGGGGGTGATTTCTCACTTTCTGTCTCTATGTCTCTGTCTGTCTGTCTGACAAGCGCACACGCCCTATACCAAAAACCTCTCTTAAAAAAAAAAAAAAAAAAAAAAAAAAAAAAAAAAACACATTGATATTCCTTCCTGTTCTCTGGCTTTAACTCCTTTCTCATTCTAAGGGGCCGACTATGCCCAAATTCGGCCCTGGGTTGTCCCCTGCCATCCAACATCTGACATCTCTGGTAGCTCTCCAGATGGGCTAGAGATAGCGTGACATCTCTGGACTCTGTTCAGCAGCCAACATGTTTGTCTTGGGTCAGGTCCCACTGAAAGCCGTGCAAGAGAGGTGTGTACAGGAGCTTCACTGGGGCCTGCACTTGGGACCAGCACCATGAGGGAGCGAAAGACAGGCTGAGGCAGAGAGGAGCTGAAGTGAGACTGATGAACTGCTCTGGAATAGGATGCTCCTTCAGAATGACCTCACCTTGAGGCAACCCTCCTATTGTTCAGTTATTGCCCCAGAGTGGAGGACAAGGGAGCACACTCGGGTGAGGCATTCTCACCCAAGGGCAGTTCTTGGAAAGACACAGACTCAGAGCCAACACTGCCTGCAGCTGGGAGTCCAGAAGGACATCTAGGTGGTGCCACACCATCCGCTATAGCACCCTCTGACCACTCAGGTGCACCAGCTTCATAAAATAAGCTCAATAGCTCCTGCAGATTCTGCTTGGGCTCTTCCTGGAAAAACTTGGTTAGTGGGTAGAGTAGGGGCCCAGCCATTGCAGCTGGTCTCCAGGCCACAGCTAATGTCCTGTCTCTCTAGATCTAGACCTACTCTAGATCTCCCTCACCCTCAGCTCACACCTGTGCTGGTCTACACAGACACAGACCATAGTCCCTGAAAGAATCTGAACCGTTGGTCACAGTGCCTTTTCCACAACTGGCAGGTGCATTCGTCTTCTGTTAAAATTTGACATGCAAGTACCATGGTCCTTCATAGAAAACCTGAATGTCATTCTTCCCAGGCCCAACTGTCTAAGAGCAGCCCTGTCTCCTGGTGACTAGAGTCAAGTATTCCTGTTCTCGGATGACTTCTTTTCTTACCTGCTCATCTCTTGGCAAGATAAGCCCAAGGTGACCAAGTGGGCATTGTCATTTAAAGCTTAACAGGGCTCCTCCTGTGCTGGGTGCATGTATCCCCTGTCAATAGAAACCTCTAACCTACAGGGCCTGAGTTGGCAGGGTTGAAACAAATTCTCAAGTGGTCACTGAGAGTAGTGGTAAAACAATCACCTCAGGTTCCTATTCCTGTATAGTAAGTTACCCCAAAACAGTAGGTCAATACAGGTATTTATCTCAGTTTCTGTGGGTCTGGAATACAAGTGAAGTGTAGCAATATGCCTTTGGCTTAAGGTCTCCTGAGTTTGCAGCTGAGCTGTTGAGTAAGACCAGTCTCGGGGCCGGCAGGTGGTGTGGTGGTTAAGGGTGCTGGACTCCCATATGATCGACTGTGGTTCAAGTCCTGGACCTGGCGGCTTGCTTTCTCATTCTCTCTCTCTTTCTCCCTCCCTCTCTGGTCAAATAAATAAATAAAGTTAAATAAAATAATTCTTAAAAAAAAAAAGAAGACTTCAGTCTCATTGTAAGGCTCACAGGGAGAATTCCACTTTCAAGACCCTTCCTGTGACTATTGGTAGGCTTTGGTCCTCAGCCATCACTACAAGGGCTCCTTAGGGCTGCCTCAGTGTATGGCAGTTGGCTTCCCGTCCGTGACAGAAACTATAGTCGACAATGTGTGATGGCCTCTTGTTTCTGCCATGTGCCTTCCATTAGAAGTCAGTAAGTCCACTCTCAAAGAACAGAGATTACACAGAGATATGACCATGAGGCCAGGGATCATTGAGGCTCATCTTAGCAAGGTAAGGGTTCTTTAGCAGTTCCCACACAATTTTTGCAGGGTGTCAGCCCCAAATTGACGTCTCGGTCATACCTTCAAAAGACTGTTCCATTATGCTGTCAGGCTGCCCAATGTTAGGTGATAGCAAACGTGATAGGACCAGCGGCTCCCATGGTTATGTGCCCTCTGCCACATCTCCTTTGATGTAATGTGGGTTCCCTGGGCACATGAGATGTTATACAGAATTCAGTGTAAGTCCCTGTAAGTCCTCTGATGGTGATGCTCATTGAGGTCTTCCCCTAGCCAATAGAGAATAACCCTATATATAGGATACATGCCAGGCCCGCCTGTGGCATAGTGGTTGATGCAAGCTGGATCCCACGTGGCTGACTGCAGGTTGAGTTCCAGACCCAGTGGCCTGAAAACATACCAGGTGTGTGTGCATGCATGCCCAAAATCCTGAAAGGCGGGAGATGAAGGGACTGCCCTGTGGCCATCCTCTATGGAGGGTGTTTTCGTATACCATTCCTCTCTCTCTCAAGCACATGTGCCCTTTGGCAAACATTTTAAAAAATAATATTTGCTAAATTTAGTCACCAAGATTGGGGGGTGGAGTTCCAATTGGTTTTGTACCACTGCCCATGAACTTGGATTGAGCGTCAGTCCACTTCTCCTTCCACGCTGCGTAGATGACCGAATGCATTGCCTGGCTGCCTGCTGAGATAGTTTTCCTTGCTGCTGTTGTTGAGGGCCACCTATAAGAAGAGTTGCAGTTGGGGACCAGCAAATTGCATGGTGGCTAAGGCTCTGGACACTCCCATATAGCTGACCACGGTTCAAGTCCTGAACCTGCTCTGTCTCTCTCCATCTCTCTTTGTCTCTGTCTGGTCAAATTAAAATAAATGAATGAATAAATAAAAATTAAATAATAATTCTTTTAAAAATTTTTTAATAAGAGTTGCAGTGCATGGAGCCAGCAGGTGGCATAGTGGTTAAGGTGCTAGACTTCTATGTGGCCAACCATGATTTGAGTCCTGGACCTGGCGGCTTTAAACTCATGCTGGACGTATGTGTGTAGGTGTATCCGTCTAAAATCCCAAGAGAAAAATGGAGGAGAAGGGATTGTGGTATGACCATGGCCCCTGGGAGTGATTTCTCACTTTCTCTCACTCTGTCTCTTGGCAAGTTCATGTGCCTTATAGCAAAAAATCTCACTTAAAAAAAAAAAAAAGAGTTGCAGTCAGAGCAGTTATCCATCTTCGGCTTCCACACTAAAATTTCATGGGAGAAACCAACTTGAGTTTTCCCCTTCTCTTTAACAGACAGTAAGACCCTCCAGAGGCAATCACAGGGATGAGCTGAGGGCCAAGCGCTGGAAAACATGGGGGCTTGGCCACCGCCTCCGCCCTTGGGCCATACTTACGTACAGTGCTATGTTCCTTCCATGTGACGGAACATTGCTCCTGGGCCTGCTCAAATTGAGGACTTTGAGGATCTAACACGGTCAGGACAGGCTGTCTGGTCACTCCATGTCTCAAAGTCAGGTGGTGTTCTTGCCCAAGAATCTTGTATAAAACTCCTTTTTTTTTTTATCTTTTTTTTTTTTTTTTTTTTTGGAGAGGTTTTTGCTTTAGGGCACATGCGCTTGCCAGAAAGAGACAGAGAGACAGAAAACAAGAAATCACCCCCCAGGGGGGGATGGCCACGCCGCAATCCCTTCTCCTCCATTCTCCTCTCAGGATCTTGGGCACGCACGCACATGCGCCCAGCGTGAGTTTTAAGCCACTGGGTCCGGGACTCAAACCGCGGTCAGCTACATGCGAGTTCAGCGACATAGCCATTACGCTAACTGCTGGTCCCATAAAACTCCTTTTAGATGGACTTCCGTGATATTTCTCCTAGAGCTTGCCACATGACATTTTCCCTATCATTGGTACTTCTAGTACATGGTGTTTTCTGCTTAGTGTTGACAAGTGGCTGTGGGGCCTGTGCCCAGCTGCATGGACTTCAGTTCTGTTGTGGAACAGCTCATGGTCTGCAGGCTTGTGTCTCTCTCATGGGTTGTCAGTCATCCTCATATGGAATACACTTCTTCCAATTCCAAAGGGGCTCCCTTAGTAGTGGAATTATGAGGTACAGTATTTTGTCTTTTTTTTTTTTTTAAGAATTAATTTTAGGGAACAGCAGTTAGTGTAATGATTATGTAGCTGGATCCCCATGTAGTCCACCATGGTTCAAGTCCCAGACCTGGTGGCTTTAATTCACAACGGGTGCATGCATGTGTGCCCAAGATCCCGAGAGGAGAATGGAGGAGAAGGGATTGCGGCGTGGCCATCTCCCCTGGGGGGTGATTTCTCGCTTTCGGTCTCTTTGTCTCTTTCTGGCAAGCACATGTGCCCTATAGCAAAAACCTCTCAAAAATTAATTTTGTTATTATTATTTTAAATTTTTCTATAAGGCTTGTACACTCACCAGAGAGAGGTGGGGAGCCAGGGATGAGAAGGCAAGCCATGAGGTCGGGCACTTGAACCGTGGTCAGCCGTGTGGAAATCCAGTACCTTAACCACCACACCACCTATTGGTCCCAGTATTTTGTCTTTTAATTTGGAGGAATAGAATATCATACCCTATACTTCTGGATCCCTCAAAATTTCACTGATGGGTAGACCCACATTAATTGCCTTAATAAATACGTTCATCTTGGAACCAGCTGTTGGAGTAATGGTTACATTGCTGTACACCCACATAGTCAACTGCAGTTCGAGTCCAGGACCAGTAGCTTAAATTCACACCGAGTGCAAGTGCGAGTGCAAGTGCGTGCATGGGATGATTTCTCGCTTTCCGTCTCTCTGTCTCTCTCTGGCAAGCGCACGTGCCCTATAGCAAAAACCTCTCCAAAAAAAAGAAAAAAGAAATAAATAAAAGAGCAGAGGAAGTGCAATGGTGTGCAGAGGGTGCAGTAGGGCTGGCGCACGGGTAACAAAAGAAGTTACCAGAAGCAGAAATGTAAGCAGAATTTAGGTTTGTTAGAGCTGGGCAAGAGGACCCAGGGTGAAAGCTGAGCAGGTTCACGCCTTGTGACAGGGAGGGTCTCTCTTTTTTTAAGAGGTTTTTGTCTTAGGGTACTTGTGCTCCCTGGAGAGAGAGAGAGACAGTGGTAGGGAAAGTGAGAAGTCACTCCCCGGGGTGATAGCCACACTGCAATCCCTTCTCCATTCTCTCCTGGGATCTTGGGCACACACCCATACGCACCCAGCATGAGTTTCAAGCCACCGAGTTCAGGACTCGAACTGCAGTTGGCCATGCAGGAATCCAGCCATGGAACCACACTACACCATCTGCTGGCCCTGGGAGGGTCTTTTTTTAGGGTCTCCATTGTAATGGGAGAGTTAGGATAAACTCTAAGTTCAAGTCCAGGTTGGGGGATGGGGTGGGGTTTTCTCAGGAATGCAGAGCATCCGTGAGCCAGCAGGGGTCTGGAAGTGCCCCCCCTCCCCCACCCCCACCCCCCCCCCCGTTGTAAAGCTTATTTCAGGGGGACCAGCAGTTAGCATAATGGCTATGTCGCTGGACTCCCACATAGTCGACTGCGGTTCGCGTCCCGGACCTGGTGGCTTAAAACTCACGCCGGGCACGTGTGCGTGCATGCCCAGGATCCCGAGAGGAGAATGGAGGAGAAGGGATTGCGGCGTGACCATCCCCCCTGGGGGGTGATTTCTCGCTTTCTGTCTCTATGTCTCTCTGTCTGTCTGGCGAGCGCATGAGCCCTATAGCGGGGTGGGGGGAGGGGGGGACCTCTCCAAAAAAAAAGAAAAGCTTATTTCAGATGTTTTATCTTCGGCCCTTTCCTTAACCTCAGCAGGTTTACTACTTCTTAGGTAAGGCCCATCCTTGGGGGTGGTGGCCTCTCTTAACCCTTGACTTGCCTACTTTCTTACGAACTCTCCGTAGAAATGACCACTGGTAGGCCATGGACTGAGTGGTCTCGGGCTGAGTTAAACCTGGGCCAGGACTCCACTCCCGGTCTCTGTGTGCCTTCGGCTCTAACAGAGGACCATGTCGGCCGAATATCAATGTCATCTTGAACCCTGTGTCCAACAGTCTTCAAGGGTATTCCTCTGTTCCCAGGCATGTATGCTTGCTTGAACAATGGCCCCAGGTCCCTGTAAGGAGTCATTACACCTTGTTAACGGATGGCAAAGTGTCAAGCTACGTTGTGAAGTCCTTGGTTTTTTGGGTCAAGGTCACTAAAATTAGAGATCTGTTCCTAGGCCCAAAATGAAACCACAACCACGAATGAAGTAGGTAAAAAAGAAGATTTAATAGGAAAGAAAGGAAAGGAAAGAAAGGAAGTACACCCAAAAGGTTCTTGGGTGGGCAGATTGCCAGGTGGCAACCGCGCTTGGTACTAGTGAACCATCATTTTATTACTAGAGGTCATGAATATTCATTAGTGGGAGGCCCTTACGCTGCCTATGTTCTTCCTTTAAATTTGAATCCACATGTTCTTCCCTGCACCTGCGCATGTTCCTCACAGGTAAAAAATGAGGAACTTGGACCAGCAGTTAGCGTAATGGCTATGTCGCTGAACTCCCACGTAGTCGACCGCGGTTTGAATCCCGGACCCGGTGGCTTAAATTCATGGCGGGTGCGTATGCGTGCGTGCGTGCCCAAGATCCCGAGAGGAGGATGGAGGAGAAGGGATTGCAGCGTGGCCATCCCCCCTGGGGAGTGATTTCTTGCTTTCTGTCTCTCTGTCTCTGTCTTTCTGGTGAGTGCACACGCCCTATAGCAAAAACCTCTCAAAAAAAAGAATGAGGAACTTGATCACCTAATTGCACACGCCCAACGCAAGCCAGGTTGCCCCAATTAGACTGCCCTATTACTCCATTGCCCTAATGGGAATTAGGGCATTGACCAAAACACTTGCTTAGGTCTTTTGATAAGAGAAAAATCTACGAATCATCTCTGTGTGCTTCCCTCAGGCCCCAAGGAAGGAAGATGGCAAATTGCCTCGCCCTCCTGGTGCTCAGAGCTAGATGAGCCTTTCACTTTCCTCGTAGGGCTGCCTGCTCATGGCTAACTGCCTACCACAGCCTGCCCTGGTAGTATATGATCCTTCCTCACAGGGACCTGATTTCTCTCCCAGTAGGTTCTGAGTTCGGAAACTGAGCAAGGGATAATGACTTTTTATTGAGGTGGCTGCCTTCAGCCTTTTTGTCTATCATTAATTTCTTTTGAGTGTAGAAACTGATGAATACACAACAGTTTATCATTCCCACAAAGGCCATTCTCAATTAACCATGTCTATAATTCACCTTGCTACTAATGTGCCGAGGACCAGCCTCGGCATGGGTGGGTTATCTCGACGGAGGCGGCGAAGGTGAACAGAAGACAGAGGCCTCGGTGCCTTTTCATGCACGTCCTCAGCCAGACACCCCCAGAGATTGCTCTCTGAGGAGTGACAACTGCTAGGAATCATCGTGCCTTTTTATTGAAAATGTGATACATGCAAGTAAACGGGAGAGGGGCTACGTGTTTCAATTATCAGCTCATAAAGTTTTTAACAATAGGGAACATAGATTCTATTCAGGGTTGGATTAAGGGTGGGTCTCGTGCAATTCAGGGTTGGATTAAGGGTGGGTCTAGTGCAGTTCCGCAATTGTAGGTGGGTCTCCATGGAATTGTAGGTGGGTCTCCATAGAATGCAGTTTTGGGAAAGTGGTTCCGGTAAGCAGAGATGATTATTAGCTGATGCGGCGCAGCAGCCATCTTGTGATTACCGGGAATGGTGCTGAGAAAAATCTCAAGAATAGATATTAGTTCCTATGGATCTTAATAAAGAATGATACTTATATAGTTTTATAGGGATCTAAGACTTAATTTGAGGAATCCTAATATATTTATCTATTTCACTTGGTGAGGGCGGAGGTGTCCTGGGCCAGTTTTGGCCTAATCCTATTTTAAGTAAAGAAAAGATTAAGTTTACCTTAAATGTATTTTGAAGGGCCTTCCAAAGGTCAAGATTATTTCTGCCTAGAAAGAACTTCAGCCCACCCTCTATTGTGACCATGGAGATAAAGCATTGTAATTAACAGGTGATCAGAGCAAAGGGGAGCAGTCAGGGGACTTCCTGGAAAATTTTATCGTATACTCAGGATGTATAAGAGAGCTATGTAATTCTTTTATAGTAGTAAACTGGGGAGTCAGAGGGGGGTCGCTTCCCAGCAAGGCTACCAGTCTCTGGAGTGTACAACAAGCGGCCTTGCCGAATATGTTGAGTGGACCCAAGCTTTGTTCCTAGGTCTAGGGGACATACAACAGTGGCCTTGCCAACGTGTTGATCCGACTGGAAGTGGAGCTCAAAGGTCGGGGGGCTCAGACAGATCCTGGGGCCTCGCTGGGTCGGACTCCTCCACTAATGGTGGTAGTCTCCATCTTGTTCTTGATCGTATAGAAGTCAATATTGTTCTCTTTTTATTTGACACTTGTATTTTGCAAGAGTCAAAATATAGTTACTTAAGGGACCAGCAGTTAGCATAATGGCTATGTCGCTGGACTCCCACGTAGTCGACCATGGTCCGAGTCTTGGACCCGGTGGCTTAAACTCACGCCAGGCGCGTGTGCGTACATGCCCAAGATCCCAAGAGGAGAATGGAGGAGAAGGGATTGCGGCATGGCCATCCCCCCTGGGGGGTGATTTCTCGCTTTCTATCTCTCTGTCTCTTTCTGTCTGGCGAGCGCATGCGCCCTATAGCAAAAACCTCTCCAAAAAATAAAAAAATATATATATATATATATATCGTTACTTAATATGTGGACTTTGGTGTCAAGTAGTCCTTTGGAATTCCAGCTTTATTCCATGTTCTCTCACACAAGTAGCAGATTTCTTTCTTATTTGTTTTAGGTTTTTACCCTAGGGTGTGTGTGCTAAGAGGGACAGATAAAGGGAAAGTGAGAAATCACCCCCTGAGGGGGATGGCCATGGCCTACACAATCCTCCTCCATTCTCTTTTTGGGATTTTGGGATTTTGGGACATGCACACACATGCGCCCAGCATGATTTTTCAAGCTTCCAGGTCCAGGGCTCAAATCAGGGTTCACCATGTGGGAGTCCAGCACCTTAGCCACTATTCCATAGCAGATGTGGTTACATTATCATACATGTAAATAAAAAATAGATGTGAGACCAGCAGATAGTGTAGTGGTTACGTCCCTGGACTCCCACGTGGCCAACCATGGTTCGAGTGTCGGACCCAGTGGCTTGAACCTCATGCTGGGTGTGTGTGCGTGTATACCCAAGATCCCAGGAGGAGAATGGAGGAAAAGGGATTGCAGTGTGGCCACACACACCCCCAGGGGGTGTTTCTCACTCTCTGACTCTCTGTCTCTGTCCTGCGAGCGCATGTACCCTGTAGCAAAAGACTCGCTAAGGAAAGAAGGAAGGAAGGAAGGGAGGGAGGGAGGGAGGGAGGAAGGAAGGAAGGAAGGAAACACACACACTCTGTTGTTTACTGCTTTAGTAGAGGGCCTCTCCTGGGGTGAAATGTGCATGTCCTGTTTGGAGGTCAGGACTCAGAACGTCTCTTATGGCAGGACAGGTGGTGTAGGAGTTAGTGGTTCTCCTGGATTCTATTGTCCTCGTTTGTCACTTCAGATGCATCTGAACCATCGCAAACTCCCCCAGGGTTCCTAGCCAAAGCTCAGACTTTGTTCTCTAAGCTACAAACCAAAATCACAACAGTCTCAGCAAAATAGACCATTTTTAGCAATCGGTACAGTTGCTGCAGCTTTCTGAAATTTATAGACAATAAATGCTTCTGACAACTCAAGCACAGTGCAAACATTTGTCTATACTTTGAAAACCCTTCATGGTTTAGAGACTGGGAAGCACGGGGCTAAATGAAACTAACGGGAATGTAATGCTTCTGACGGTTCTGTTTCAATTGAAGTAGTTGTTGGGTGTTCTAGAAGCCAAATAGCACCAAGCCCTGAACTAGGAGGGAGGGAAAATAGAACTTCTGCTTTCAAAACATATCTAATTGGCTTTGAGGACAAGACTTAAACTGACGATACTGTAAGAGGAAAAATCTCTATCTATTTTACCTATATATGTATTTTTAATTGTTCTTATTTTATTTATTTTTAAAATTTAACTGTATTTTTAATTTATTTTTAATTTGACCAGAGAGGGACAGAGTGAGAGAGAGAGGGAAAGTGAGAAAGCAAGCTGCCAGGTCCAGGACTCGAACCATGGTCGACCATGAATTAAGCCACTGGGTCCAGGACTTGAACCATGTTGACCACGTGGGAGTCCAGCAATGTAACCATTACACCATCTGCTGGTCCCTATACATATATTTTAACCCATATTTTTGGACTAAAAGCACATATTTAAGCATTTTTTTAAATGCAAAAAAAAGATAAAAATTAGGGATTTTTGCAAATATTTCTCAATCCTTACATTTGCCCTAGGAGACTGGAGGAGTCCAACCCAGTGGGGCTCCAGGACCCGTCTGAGCCCTTTGATCTTTGAGCATCGCTTCCGGTTGGTTCAGTATGCTGGCAAGGCCACTACTGTACGCCCCCAGACCCTGGAACAAGCTTGGATCAATTAGCATATTGGCAAGGCCGTTTGCTATCCGCTCTGGGACTGTAGTAGCCTTGCTGGGAAGTGACCCCCCTCTGACTCCCCGATATATTACTATAAAAGAATTAATATAATTTTTTCATACATCTTTGTAGTAAGATTTCCCCAAAATCCCCCGACCGCTCCCTTTACTCTAATCACTTACTGTTAATTACAGCGCTTCATTGGACACAACAAAGGGTGTGCTAAAGTTCTTCTTGATCTCCGGAAGGCCTTCCTTTCAAAACACATTTAAACTTAAAAATCATCTCTTACGCAGAAACTGACCCAGGACACCCCCGCCTCACTGTAGTTTATGTTCTGACAAAGTACATGATGGTGGCAACACAAGCACAATACAATGCCTAGGTGTGCCACAAAGTTTTTCGTTAACTCATTAGTTACTTCACCACCAGTTGAAAAGCCTGTGTCCCCGCCCTCATCAAGTGGACACTAACTTCACCCTTTCAGGATAGGTAAATATATTAGGATTCCTTTAAATAAACTTTAGATCTCTATAAAATTATATAAATATCATTCTTTATTGAGATTTATAAGAACTAATGTCTGTACTTGAGATTTTCCTTTATAGAATCACAACCAGTAACTGCAAGATTGCTGCCGCCAAGTACTGGCTGATAATTAACTCTGCCTGCTGGAGCTGTTCTCCGAAACTACACTCCCAGAACAGAAGTTCCCAAAAGCTTGCTTACATCAATCAAATAATTGTTGAATTGTATCGATGATTAATAGTCCTGCCCTTTATCAAACCCTGAATAGAACCTTTGATCTCTATTGTTAAAACTTTATGAATTGATAATTAGAACATGTAGCCCCTCTCCCATTCACTTGCATGTATCACATTTTCAATAAAAAGGCACGATGATTCCTAGCAGTTGTCACTCCTCAGAGAGCGATCTCTGGGAAGTGTCCGGCTGAGAGGACGTGCATGAAAAGGCACCGAGACCTCAGTCTTCCTTTCCTTCGCCGCCTCCGTCGAGTCAACCCACCCCCGCCGAGGCTGGCCCCCGGCAGGAGACAGATAGTATTACTCCTCCTTTTTTTTAAATAAAAATGAATTATGGGAACCAGCAGTTAGTGTAATGGCTATGTCGCTGGACTCCCACATAGTCAACCGCGGTTCGCATCCCGGACCCGGTGGCTTAAAACTCACGCCGGGCACGTGTGCGTGCGTGCCCAAGATCCCAAGAGGAGAATGGAGAAGAAGGGATTGCGGCGTGACCATCCCCCCGAGGGTGATTTCTTGCTTTCTGTCTCTATGTCTCTCTCTGTCTGGTGAGTGCACACGCCCTATAGCAACCCCGCCCCCAAAAAATATATATATAAATAAAAAAGAATTATTTAATTCTACTTATTATTATTTTAATTTGACCAGACAGAGAGAGAAAGGGAAAGCGAGAAAGCAAGCCACCAGGTCCAGGACTCAAACCGTGGTCAGCCATGTGGGAATCCAGCACCTTTATCCACCACACCATCTACAGCCACCTGCTGGCCCCACTATGACTCCTCTTTTGCAGGTGAGAAAACTGAGGCTCATAGAGATTAAAGTACTTGCTCAAGATCACTCAGCTCAAACGTGAGAGTTGTGCAATCAAGTCCCTTAATTTCCAAGCAGAAACACCTGCCCTCCCCACAGACGCGTGATGAATTAATCAGGAAAGGACGAGATTGTGAAGGTGTTGGGAGGAGGGGCGTACACAAATTTGCCTTTTATACTGTAGCCAATGGCTGTTCCATCCAGAGTCCTGTCTAGCAGTGTCCAAACTTCCCAGGTGTCCCAGGTGCAGAAAGCTCTTCTGCCTGTGCTGACACCCGTCCTCTCCCTGCGCTGTTTGGGGGAATTTTCCTGGGGCGTGGCTGCAGAGAACATTGGTGTCAGCTGCTGCTCCCTAAGGCTGCAAATCAGTCCCACAAACTGAGTGCCTGTGGGAGACCAATTGCAGGAGCATAAAAGACTAAGGAGGAGGAAGCTGCTGTTGGTAGTCACTTTTGTGGCTTCTTCTCTAAGAAGGTGGAGTAGCTATATGTGGGTTCGGAGCGTGGAGTAAGGATATCTCTTCATAAACAGAGTTGAAGCGTGGAAACCCGCTGGGATTGGAAGGTAAGTCAATCTGCATCTTCATAAGTGCACCCTTTCCAGCCAGGTCAGGCCGCTGAGCTCAGGCCGTCACAATTCCTGCTCTGAGAATGGTAGTGTCACCACCCGCGTGTTGCCTGGGACCCAGGAATGAGGCTTACTCTGCATTCCTTGGGGACTGCTTGGCCTTGTGACAGATCTCAAGGGTTGCTTGGCCTGCTGTGGGGAGACCGTGGTCTCTGAACCAGCAGGCCGCGATTCAGCTGCCTGGCTCAGTTCCAGCTCTGTGCCTCCTCGGGAAGTGACCTAATTTCTGTGCTGCTCAGTTTCCCCGTTCATTGAGTAGAGATCATAACACTTGTGGGTTACTGTGGTTATCCAAAAAGACCATGTAAAAGGATATCCCATGCGTGGCTTCTGTTATCAATGCCAAGCGTCCAGTGTCCACACCGCGTGCCCATCTGGACAAGCAGCCTGGCTCCAAGCCACAGCTTGTTTATGTCACTTTTCTGTTCTTTAGAAGGTAGAGGCCAGCAATTACGTTGTTGGACTCCAACCTGGCCAACCATGGTTTGAGTCCTGGACCCAGTGGCTTGAAACTAATGCTGGGCATGTGTGCATGCATGCCCAAGATCCTGGGAGGAGAATGGAGGAAAAGAGATTGCGGCTGGCCATCCCCTCTTGGGGGTGATTTCTCATTTTCCCTCTCACTGTCTCTGTGTCTCTCCGCCACCAACTCTTCCCAGAGCACACACACACCCTAAAGAAAAAACTCTTAAAAAAAAAAAAAAAAAAAAGCTAAGTGCCCTGGAGGAAAGCTCTGCAGGTGTCTGTCTGTGATGCTCAGATAGCCCTGGGGGAGGGCTGTACGGGCCAGGGCCTGCTGTGCAGTCTGGGCAGGCAGTCCACCTCTCTGGGCTCCTTTCCGCACCATCATCTGGGGGGTAGCGATAGCTGCCCTCGGCTCCCTCGTTGCATGATGGGAGTAATCATGTCTGTCATCTACCAATAGTCAGTGAGGATCTTGCCCTTCCCCCACTCACCCTCCGACAGCTGGTATTTGAGAAACTATCTGAGCCTAACTGGGGTGGGGGTGTGGACTCTGCTGCAGGGAGGACGCCCTGAGAACATGGTAGTGAAAGTCCTGTGAGCTGCTCCCAGCTGGGGGCCCTCCCTGACGCTTGCGGGCGCTGTGGTTTAGATTCGCAGGTGCAGCAGATCGCAACCCCTCCAGGCCTCTTGAGTGCAAAGCCATGGCTCAGAAGAACTCCAAAGACAATGGCATTACCCTCCCCTACAGAGACCTGGCCTCCGAGGTGACCAGGCGCAGAGTGACCATGACCACGAGGTACCTCCTGTTGGCTCCCCACGGGTTTGGGTGGGGCATGAACATGACCACTTGGTGGGGCTCAGTTCCTGAAACTGCAGGAGGCCCTGGTCCCTGTAAATCTATTCAGCCGCTGCTGCAAGGTGCAGCCCGTGGATGAGGAAACTGCTTCATCTCCTCTTGTGGGAAACTGACCTTTCCAATGGCCCCTGGGTGATGACCCCCACTGTGTGCGCCACGGTGTGGTGGGATGGACTTCACTGCAGTGGCTCATAATGGGGCTGGGGGGGGCGGTCACCTGGTTGCCTTGGTAATGTGATGGAAGCTGGGATTGGCCCAACGGTGTCAGTCCTTCATGATGTTGGGAACAGCCTGGGCTCCCTAGAAGCCCACCCTCATTCCCAACGAGGCCATAGCTCCCTGTGGGCAGGGGCTGTGTTTACCTTCTCTGGCATGTGCCAGGTGCGGGAACTGTGCTAGCAGACAACGAACGAGTGAGTGGCCAGTGAGTCCTTAGAGGAGACCTGACCCAGCCTGATGCAAGGGAGAAGGCTTTGCCAGGGATGAGGCAGGCAGCTGCCTGTATGTCATGCTCCAGTTCTCAAAGGCCTCGGCCGTCCGAGACCTACCCCGCGTGGTAGGGTTGCAGATAAAATATAGAAAGCCCTGTTTGATTCAAATTTTACTTTTTAGAATTCAAAATGGTAGAGTGAGTGTGCGCGCACATCAGGGAGCGATAGGGGGCGCTCTCCACAGGGTCTGGTCACATCAGCATCCCCTCCTCCAGTCCTCCAGTCTCCGAGAGAGGCGGGTCCTAGACACTCACACCTGTGCCCGGTGTGCTTAAGGCTGGCCGGGCTAGGGCTCTGAGCCACAACTGCCTTGGGGAATTCAATTTCTTTAGAATGGTGTGTCACAGAGCTGGCCATAATTTAAATTTTTAGTGTACCTGCTGCCAGAGCAAGCAGGTTAGCTTGGATTTTAGATAAAAACAATTTTTGGTTTAAGTGTATGTGTACAATAGTGTAACAGGGATTATTATTTGGATGATATTTAAATTATTTTTCTGGGATTCAAATCTAACTGGGTGCTCTAATTTTCTTATGTTTGGCAAGCTTATGATGTCACTGGGGGGAAGGTACTGTCTCTGGTCTGAAATCTCCAGATCTGGGGGTGGGGGAAAGGAGGTGTTCAAGATACCCCATAAAGGTGTATAAAGGAAAACTCAGGTCTCCAATTTATATTAAAACTGAACTCCATTGAAATGGCATTTGGTTAGGCATACCACCCTCCGGTGCGTCAGGTGATCCTGTGTGGGCTGTGACCCGTTCTCGAGGGTCAGTTAGGGCTGTAGGCTGAAGGAAGGCTAAGGTGGGGGCCTCCTCAGCCACGAACAGCAAATGTCAGTGTGTTGTGACTCACTTGGGTCGTCTGTTATCTAGTTTTGAGGAATATAACCCTCAATGAGATAAGGTACCTAAAAAAAATCTGCCAAGAAAGTTTAGGTGGAAACAATTCTAATGTTGCAAATAAAACCAGACAAAAACTGGCAGAGCTGACACTTTGAGCTTGAACTCTTTGTCGGGCACATTATGAGCTTAAAAAGAATGATTTTACACAATCTGATAAGTTGGCCCAAAAAAATCAGTTTTCCATTTGACATATGAATTTCCCTCCAGTACTGTTCACAGTGCTCCTTGGCCTTAGTTTATGGCGATATAAGATACTAGTGAGTTGATAGACTTTCTTGGTTAACATGCATATGGATGTTGAGAACCTGTACTGACAGTTGTGTGGCCAGTTCATCACCACGGGCTGAAACCGTAGGGCTAGGCATTGCCTCCAGGAGGCTGTGGTGGTGTGCTCCAGTGTCTACCCAAGAAGGTTGGGCACAAATCTGGGGCCTTGCGTGGGCTCCCAACTATCCTCTCTGCATCAACCCACGTCACTTAGCAACGTTAGGGTGAGCTCAGATTGAGACGGCAGCAGCAAACCCTGTCCAGGTCCAAAGCTGTGGAAAGATTGCAGGTGCACCTTTTCCGCCCACATGATCCAGGTAAACTGCCTTCTACATCACCTTTCTCAGCTGAAAGATTGATTATGGAATGTGGTGGAAAATCTGAATATAATCTGGTTCTTGTTTCTGGCTGGTTTCCAGTCTCTGTGCCCAGTGGGCATTCAGAGAATGTTAAATCTGAATCTGTAACAGCTTGACAGATTAGCCCTATTCCCTTAAAGGCAGGGTTTGACTAACCCTGGGCAGGTTGGAGAAGCCAGGGTACACTTCAGAACAGGAGGAGATCCTGTGGGCTGGGGAGCGAGGAAGGTAGGAAGAGGGGAATGTAAGATGTGCCTGAGGCTGGACTGGCCCCATGACTGGCTGGGCTGCAGCAAGTGAAGGGTTGAAACTGAGCCTGACCAGGCTGAAATGTGCAGAGCTGGTTGGCAGGGGGTAGGGAGAGCCAGTGATGGGATGGCCTCCTGCTCCAATCCCAGGAGACCCTGGAGGTGGGAGGTCTGGGGATGGGAGTGGACCTCAGCTCTATTGGTTCCTCTAGGCCATTTGGGACAGTGAAGCTCACTGTGACAGGAGCTGTGACTATGTAAGTGGGCTAGCTCTTGTGTTTGCAGGTACTCACTCTGCAAGTATGGGCAGTGGGGTCTGGAAGGGTGTCCTCCAGTGCTAAGTGGTTTTCTTTAGGTGCTGGTATCTGGGCTGGTTCTGTTGTTCTCTCTTCCTGTCTTATAAAAAGTCCTATCTGTATTCGAATAGCATTCAATGTGCTTTTTTTCCCCTAGAGAAGAGATAATTACCAAGAAAAGTGATGAAGCTAGGGAGATACACACTCATGAGGATTTGGAACGAGACCCTTCCCCCAGCATGGCACACCCTACGGTCCCCCACGCCCCACCTCCTTCTCCTGCGGAGGATCCCACAGCCTCCTAAACATAGGGAAGCTGTTATTTTGAAGTGGACTCTTACATAACACTCCAGGAGGCAGCTTCAGTGACGTGTTTGGGGGTGTTTGAAGACGGTCTTGGAAGATCTTTATTCCTCCCTGGTTTCCTTCTCCTGGAGCCAGTTACATGTTGTCTATCCTCACCAATGCACTTGGAGCAACTGAGTTTTTCAAGCCAGGTCTCTGATGTGATAAGTCTAGAGATGATCTTGAATTTCTGTTTTGCTGCAGAACACTTACTGTAGTCAGTTATATATGAATTAAAAAAATGATCAGGCCTTGTTTGTTACTTAATCTAATAAAACAGCCATGTGGGGCCAGCAGGTAGAGTGGAGGTTAAGGCACTGGATTCCACATGGGCTTTGAACCGTGGTTCAAGTCCTGATCCCAGTGGCTTGAAAAACAAACGAGGCACCAGTTACATGTAAGCCCCAAAAAAATCCCAAGAGGAGAAATGGAGGAGAAGAAATTGCAGCATGGTCATTCCCTCTGAGGGTGATTTCTTTCTTTCTTCCTCTCTGGCTCTGGTGAACACATGTACCCTATATAATAAAGAAAAGAAAAAAAGGGAACCAGCAGTTAGCGTAATGGCTATGTCGCTGGACTCCCACATAGTCGACCGCGGTTCACGTCCCGGACCCGGTGGCTTAAAACTCACACCAGGCGCATGTGTGTGCGTGCCCAAGATCCCGAGAGGAGAATGGAGGAGAAGGGATTGCGGTGTGACCAATCCCAAGGGGGATGATTTCTCACTTTCTGTCTCTCTGTCTCTCTCTGTCTGTCTGGCGAACGCACGCGCCCTATGGCGAAAACCTCTCCCCACCCCACCCCCCCAAAAAAAGAAAAAGAATTCTAAATGATTGAAATATGTTTCAAACTCTTCAGTAGAAAATTCTACCCTGAAAAGCTGCAAGAGCTGTCAGGTGGCATAGTGGTTATGGTGCTAGATTCCCAAATGGTCGACCATGGTTCAAGTCCTGGACTCAGCAGCTTGAAACTCACATCAGGCATATGTGTGTGCATGCCCAAATTCCCAAGAGAAGAATAGAGGAGAAGGAACTGTGGCATGGTCATCCCCAGTGGGGGGTATTTCTCACTTTCTGTCTCTCTCTAGCTTTCCAATGAACACATGTGCCCTATAGCAAAAGTTTCTTTAAAAAAAAATGCAAATGCAGAGTGATTTAGTTCGGACAGAGTACATTACATGGGTGCCCTGCTTAAGCCTCTGCACAGACCCTAAAGCACCTCTGAGAACTCTCAGGGCTCTTTTGAAAGCATCCAAATATAATCATTCATGTGGCCAGCCAGTGGTATGGTGGTTAAGGTGGCTGGATCCCACATGGCCAACTATGTGGTTCAAGTCCCAGACCCAGGGCTAAATACACACCAAACATGTGTGCATGCATGCTCAAAATCCAGAGAGGAGAATGAAGGAGAAAAGATTGTGGTGTGGCCATCCTCCCTGGGGGGTGCTTTCTCAATGTCCTCCCCTCTCTCTCCTTCTCTGTCTCTCCCCAGCAAGCATGTATGTCCTGTAGCAAACTTAAAAAAAATAAATAAAAAGAGAAAAGTAATAATTCAGATATACATATGGGAAAAGTTCTTAGATGCCATCTTTTATTTCATCTGCTTCTCTGTAAGGTCCTAGTAAGCATTCTATCTCCAGGCCTGCTCCTAAAAATGTGATCTGGGGGTCTGCAGGTGGAATAGAGGTTAGTGCTGAACTTTCACATAGTCAACCAAGGTTTGAGTCCTGGACCTGGAGGCTCGAAACTCACACTGAGAGTATGTTCATGCCCAAAATCCCAAGAGGAGAATGGAAGAGAAGGGACTGTGGAGTGGCCATCCGCTGTGGGGGTGATTTCTCTCTTTCTGTCTCTCTGTCTCTCTGATGAGCACATTAGCTCTATAGCAAAAATCTCTTTTAAAAAGTGCTCTGGCCCTCCTCCTAGCACCAGTGACTGTACTGTTTGTGTCTGGGCCTCCTCCCAGCACCAGTGGCTGTGCTGTTGGCGTCTGGGCCTGCTCCCAGCACCAGTGGTTGTGCTGTGGTGTCTGGGCCTCCTCCCAGCACCAGTGGCTGTGCTGTTGGCGTCTGGGCCTCCTCCCAGCACCAGTGGCTGTGCTGTGGTGTCTGGGCCTCCTCCCAGCACCAGTGGCTGTGCTGTTGGCGTCTGGGCCTCCTCCCAGCACCAGTGGCTGTGCTGTTGGCGTCTGGGCCTCCTCCCAGCACCAGTGGCTGTGCTGTTGGCGTCTGGGCCTCCTCCCAGCACCAGTGGCTGTGCTGTGGTGTCTGGGCCTCCTCCCAGCACCAGTGGCTGTGCTGTTGGCGTCTGGGCCTCCTCCCAGCACCAGTGGCTGTGCTGTTGGCGTCTGGGCCTCCTCCCAGCACCAGTGGCTGTGCTGTTGGCGTCTGGGCCTCCTCCCAGCACCAGTGGCTGTGCTGTGGTGTCTGGGCCTCCTCCCAGCACCAGTGGCTGTGCTGTTGGCGTCTGGGCCTCCTCCCAGCACCAGTGGCTGTGCTGTTGGCGTCTGGGCCTCCTCCCAGCACCAGTGGCTGTGCTGTTGGCGTCTGGGCCTCCTCCCAGCACCAGTGGCTGTGCTGTTGGCGTCTGGGCCTCCTCCCAGCACCAGTGGCTGTGCTGTTGGCGTCTGGGCCTCCTCCCAGCACCAGTGGCTGTGCTGTTGGCGTCTGGGCCTCCTCCCAGCACCAGTGGCTGTGCTGTTGGCGTCTGGGCCTCCTCCCAGCACCAGTGGCTGTGCTGTTGGCGTGGACGCCTGCTTTCTTGCTTGCACTGGTGTGGGTAAGGCCTGCCCTTGCCAGCTGGTGCCTGGCACACACACTGCTGCCACCTCAGGTGCCAAAGAAGACCTGCACTGGCCACCAGGAGAAACTCTAACCACAGGTGATTACTTATATTTCAGTTCATTAAAATTAAATTAAGGGGACCAGTAGGTGGCGTAGTGGTTGAGGCGCTGGGCTCCCACATGGCCGACCATGGTTCAAGTCCTGGACCTTGCAGCTTGATATACTAGGCACATGTGTGTGTGTGTCCAAAATCTCGAGAGGAGGATGAAGGAGAAGGGATTGCAGTATGGCCATCCCCCCTTGGGGGTGATTTCACACTTTCTGTCTCTGTCTCTTTCTGGCGAGTGTGTGTGCCCTATAGCAAAAATCTCTCTTAAAAAAAAAATAAATAAGGACCGGTCCCTAGCCTAGTGATTAAGAGAACTGGTTCCCACATGGCTGACAGCAGTTCCAATCCTCACCCTTGTGGCTTAAAAACAAAACAAAACAAAAAAACAGGTATGTGAGCCTGCACGCCCAAAATCTGGATAGGATGAAGAAGTGGAGGAAAAGAGACTGCAGCATGACCACACCCCATCAGGGAGTACTTTCTACCTCTCTCCATCTCTCTTTGGTGAATGCATGTTTCCTCTAGCAATTAAAAAAAAATTAAAATTCAATTCCTTAGTCCCACTAGCCACATTTCAAGTGCTTAGTAGGTACACATGGCTGGCAGTGACCCTACTGGACATGCACATTTCACATGTTACAGAAAGTTCTATCAGGCAACGCTAGGACAGAAGTTAAGCCAGCTGTCTAAGGTCGCACAGCCAGTTACACCAAAATCGAGGGCCTGCCCCATCATGCACTTATTATTGCGATGGAGAGGAGTTCAGATCCTACATGGCCTGCCAGGGTCCTGGGCCCAGTAGGGTCACACATATGTACCGAGGATCCTGATGGATGAGAACTGGAGGAAAAGGGATTGTGGCATGACCAGGTCCCATTGGGGGTTGTTTTTCTCCTTTCTCTCCTTTTCTCTCATGCTTGTACACATGCCTTATGGCATAGTAAAAAAAAAAAAAAAATGGGGACCAGCAGTTGGCATAATGGCTATGTCACTGGACTCCCATGTAGCCGACCATGGTTTGAGTCCTGGACCCAGTGGCTTAAACTTATGCTGGGCATGTGTACGTGTGTGCCCAGGATCCTGAAAGGAGAATGGAGGAGAACAGATTACAGCATGGCCATCCCCTCCTGGGGGGTGATTTCTCGCTCTCTGTCTGTCTTTCTCTGTCTTTCTGGCGAGCGCACAAGCCCTATAGCAAAAACCTCTCCAAACAAAAGAAAGGAAAAAAAAATGCATTGAGGAGAAGGGGAGGGAAGGACTAAGTTTTGTGTTAGCTTTATTTCTAGTTTTGTTTCTGAGCGTGTTCCGGAATGTTCTTTCAGTTTATCTGTTCAGTAAATATTGTTGAGCACCTCTCGTGTGAGCCAGGCATCGTTTTAGGAATATATCCCTGTGCAGAGCACTCAGTCTCTGAGACTATGGAGTTTACACTCCAGTGGGGGTAGACCAACATATTCACAACTTGAAAACAGTGTATTGTATCATAGAGGAGATCTTCCAAAATTTCTTGTAAATATGTGTCATGAAAAATGTATGCATAAATTTTAAAAAAATTTTTGAACTTAAAGGTTTAATTTCATTTTCCCACAGACTGTTCAGGGTCCCCCTCATACATCAGGAGATGATGAATATTACTGAAAAAGAAATTTTGAAATAGTCAGACGAGGTAAGGGAGATGGGAAGTGCCTGAGGAAGCGGCGGGTTACCCTATTTTAAATAGGGTGGTCTGCTTAGGCCTCCTTAAGGTGACATGTGAGCAAAGACGTGAAGCCAGAGTGGAGTTAGGTATGTGACGGCAGGACAGAGGCAAGAGGCAGGTTTGAGCCAAGTGCAGAAGTTTGAAGGCAGAGGCGTGTCTGGTGTATTCAAGGGTGAGCAATGAAGGGACACCGATAAAAGGTGATGTCACAGTGGTGAAGAAGGGGCATCTATCTGTGGGCTGTGGAATGACTCTGACTTTGACTGGCTAAGATGGGGAGCCCTGAGCATTCTCAGACAGAAAGGGGCGTGATCTGGTGTGCATTTTAGGGGATTGCACTGGCCGTGCTCAGAGCGGGCTGGGGTGGGAGTAGAGACAGTCCAGATGCCATCGCAGTAATCCCGGGACCAGAGGATGGTCGTTAGGGCCAGTAGAAGCAGGGTGATGAGAGATGGGTCGAATTCAGGCTCTCCGTATTTGAAGCTGGAACTAACAGAAGTTGCTGATGGGTTAGCTATGGGGTATGGGAGGCAGGGTAAAGGACAACGGCCAGGTTTTGGGCCTTAGTTGCTCAGTGCGACTTTGACGTGTCTGGGGGTGGAGTGGGGTAGGGAAACTCAGCAGATCAGTGTGTGGTAACTTGATGCACCTAGTAGATATCTAAGGGAGATGTCAAGGGGGCAAATAAACACGTGGTTTTGGAGTTTGCATGTAATGGCTGGGCTGAGAGGTGGGCCGCCAGTCTAGGCCTGCTACTTAAGGCCCTGACACAGATGAGAGCACAGAGAAAGGAGTAAGGAAGTGACTACACAGAACCTGCGGCACTTCAGTCTTAAGAGGTTGGGCTAATTACCAGCTGAACTTGCTATTGTTAGATTATTTAAGAAATTGTGTGGTTAATAAAATGTGGGGGAGAAAGGAATGGAAGACAACTGTAGACACCAGAGATAGTGTGAGAAGATAGTGGGAAAGGGCAGAGGGTCAGACATAGGGATAAATATGTGTATGTATATATATGTGTGTATATATATATATATATATATATATACATATACATATACATATATATATATATGTATATATATGTATATGTATATATATATTTATATGAAACTAGAAATGGAAAATTATTGATGATAACATACATGATTAAGCCACTATGCAGTATATTCTGGATGGGAAACTACACTTTGTATACTGTGACGATGATTAGGGGATGAATGTAAATTAATCAATTAAAAAAAGTTTCAGGAGAAAAAAAAAATATGAAAACTGTTTTTCTTGAAATAAAAAAATGCATATTTGATGACCACAGTAAGCTATATAGCCCCACTAGGTGCTACTTTATAGTATGTTCATTCTGCTCACTGAGGTTTATGCCTGAAGTCAGACTTGTGTTCATGGATATGTATGTATCAGCTGTGCTTGCTATTGGAAATATTTAGATTAATTCAGTTCATTAGCAAATCAATAAAATGGGGGAAAAAGGCACAGAAAGCAACCATGGATACCAGAGACAGTGTGGGAGGAGGGTGGGACACGGCAGAGGGTGAGAGATATGGAATCAAGGATGGCAAAAAAAAAAAAAAAAAAGGCAAAACATACAGGAAACAATAAATGGTAAATTATTTGTTGACGATAACACGTATGTTGATGTGCTTGATCGAGCCAATAAACAGTGTATTCTGGATGGAAAATCTCATTTTGTATGTTGTAATAATGTATAGTAAATGAATGTAAATAAATAAATTTAAATTGATAAGAAAATAAAAAATAAATAAATAAAAAGAGGTTGGGACTAAAGGGAGGACCCAGTTGAAGAAACAGAGAAGGAGTAGTTGATGATGAAGATGTCTCATGTTCTGGAAGCTAAGCAAAGAAACAGTGTCTGCCATCTTTCCTTCTCCCTTCATCATCTTCTTTCATCCCAAAGCCAAAGAAGTATTTGAGGGAGAGAAAGAAAAGGAGCCGTAGGTAGGCTGTGCAAAGGGGATTCTCATCACCTGAAGGAGAGTCGCCTACTCACCCAAGGGTGTCTCCTCACCTTCCACTTGCCATCCAAACACCTGGCAGCTACAGATGCTCAGGAGGGAGGAGTTCATGCATTATAACTTCTGCCTTTTCTAGTCTTTAACAGTCTGGAGGGACATCTCAAGAGAGAGAAGTAAAGGGAACCAGCAGTTAGTATAATGGCTATGTCGCTGGACTCCCACGTAGTTGACCGCGGTTCGAGTGCCGGACCCAGTGGCTTAAAACTCATGCCAGGCGCGTGTGCGTGCATGCCCAAGATCCCAAGAGGAGAACAGAGGAGAAGGGATTGCAGCGTGACCATCCTCCCTGGGGGATGATTTCTAGCTTTCTGTCTCTATGTCTCTCTCTGTCTGGCGAGCGCACATACCCTATAGCAAAAGAAACTCTCAAAAAAAATAAATAAATAAGAGAGAGAGAGAAGTAAAGAAAAAAAACCTTAAACTGAACCCTGGGGTTGGGGGCTGAATGTGCCCCATACCTGCCTCAAATCATAAATCAAAGTCCTAATCCCAATATCAGAATGTAGACTCTCTTTGGAAATGGAGTCTTCAGTTCAAATGAGGCTATTATATGAGCCCTTGTCCAATATGACCATTATCCTTATAAAAAGAGGAGATTAAGACCACCAACACACACAGAGAAAACCATGCAGAGATAGTGAGAAGGTGGCCATCTGAAAGCCAGAGAGAGCCTTCAGAAGAACCAACCCTGCTGTCACCTTGATTCCAGACTCCCAGCCTACAAAATTATGAGAAAATAAAACTCGATCATTTATGCTCTTCACATCTCATATTTGTTACGCAGCCTGAGCAGACTAATATTCCCGTGGAGAGCCCCTTTCCTACTCACTCACGGTGCATGTAGCTTCCATGAGAACTGACTACCAGCAGAAAAGAAAAGTCGAACGCTTGGCTTTGCCTTCCAAAGAATAATTTTTGGAACTCATGGTAGGGAGAATTATCTTTAAAGCCAAGGGTTCAACTCCTAAGAGCTGGTTCTCTTGGCCTGCAAAGGCTGAACCCTGGTCCCATGAACAAAACCTACAAAGTAAACCCAGGAAGGGTTAGAATGTCCCATCCTGCAGGCTGAATAAAGTTTGGGAAGCAAAGGTACTAAAAAGTGAGAAAGCAAGAAACCTTAGATTCTGGAGACTTTCTGACAGAACCTGCTGTCCCAGCAGGTTGGGAAGCAGCGGGGACGTGAGCTGTTGGCAAGTAAAGCCTGTGTAAGTAGCAAACTTCCAGCAGATGTGCCCATGTGCCAGCTGGGGGCAGCAGCACAGTCAAAAGGAAACTGTCTTCTTTGTGCTACTGGCTCCTGGGGTGTCCCCACATTTTGGGGAGGGCTGCATGACAGACTAGGAGAAAACAACATGCCTAACAGGAGGACGCCGGACCTGAAGCTGAAGAGAGGACGTGGATGTCAGGAGAAAACACTGGAGTCTGTGTGATGGCGAAGTCCGGCCCTGGCTAGGGCCTCCCTGCACCGCCTCAGACACGGACCCACTGTGAGGACAGGAGAGAAAGGAGACCCTCTGGGTTGATGGGCTGAGGACACATGGAGGAGCAAACTCCAAGCTGAGCTGGCAGGACCAAGTGTTCTGCTGTTCAATGTGATGGCAACTGAGGACAGCAGTTAAGTGCAGTTATTAAAAATCATGCTATATGGGGGCCAGCAGATGCTGTGATGGGTAAGGCATTGGATCCCACATGGCCCACTGAGCTGTCTGAGCCCCGGATGTGGTGACTTGAAAAAATCCCACTGAGCACATGTGCACGCATGCTCAAAATCCTGAGCAGAGAACGGAGAAAGGAATTGTGTCATGGCCATCCCCCTGCCCCTGGGAATGCTTT
Organism: Tupaia tana; assembly: GCA_026018925.1. Taxonomy (NCBI): domain Eukaryota; kingdom Metazoa; phylum Chordata; class Mammalia; order Scandentia; family Tupaiidae; genus Tupaia; species Tupaia tana. Next base: position 124,246,829 of record JAKSZU010000007.1, on the reverse strand, counting down.
CTCACTTTCCTTCTCTCTGTCTGTCTCTCTATGGTGAGCACACATACCCTACAGAAAAAACTTAAGCAATCATAATAATAATGCTTAGAGCCTGGAGGAGAACTGGGAGCTATAATTTTTTTAAGTAATTATTTTATTTTTTATTTATTCATTTGTTGATTTTTTAATTTGACCAGAGAGAGACAGAGGATGAGAATGAGAGAGAGGAAGTGAGAAAGCAAGCCACCAGGTCCAGGACTCGAATCCCAGTTGGCCATGTGGGAGTGTCCAGCGCCTTAAACACCACGCCACCCGCTGGTCCCAGGGTGCTATAATTTAATGGGTGGAGAGTTTCGGTTTTATAAGAGGTACCAAGTTCTGGAGATGGATGGTGATGGTTGCACGGTAGTGTGAATGTATTTGATACCACTGAGCTCTGCACTTGAAAATGGTCAAGAGGGGGAACCAGCAGTTAGCGTAATGGCTATGTCGCTGGACTCCCACATAATCGACCGCGGTTTGCGTCCCGGACCTGGTGGCTTAAAACTCATGCCGGGCGTGTGCGCGTGCGTGCCCAAGATCCCAAGAGGAGAATGGAGGAGAAGGGATTGCAGCGTGACCATCCCCCCTGGGGGGTGATTTCTCGCTTTCTGTCTCTATGTCTCTCTCTGTCTGTCTGGCGAGCGCATGCGCCCTATAGCAAAAATCTCTCCAAAAAAAAAAAAATAATAATAATTAAAAAATGGTCAAGAGGGGCCACAAGGTGGTGTGGAGGTTAAGGCGCTGTTTCCTACATGGCCGACTACACTATTTGTAGGTTGGGAATCTGTGTGTGTGTGTGTGTGTGTGTGTGTGCGCGCGCGCGCACGCACGCGTGCATGACCAAAATCCCAAAAGAGTGAAGAAGGGATTGTAGCATAGCCATCACCCTCGGGAGTGATCTCCCACTTTCCCTCCTTCTCTGTCTCTCCCTGGCAAGCACCCGTACCTTATGCAAAAACTGAAACAAAACAAAACAAAAAAGACACGTGTCATGATAGGGCCAGCCAGTGGCATGGTGGTTAAGGTGACTGGACCCCACATGGTTATGTAGTTCAAGTCCTGGACTTGGCAGCTTGAAAAACACAGGGTACATGTACATGTGTGCCCAAAATTCTGAGAAGAGAATGGAGGAGAAGGGATTGAAGTGTGGTCTTCCCCCAGAGAGTGTTTTCTCACTTTCCCTGTATCTCTACACGTCTCTCCTCAGCAAGTGCACACAGCTTGTAGTAAATTAAAAAAAAGGCAAGATGGTGAATTTTGTTGTTTATATTTTACTGCAATTTACTGCAAATTGGGAAAGAAAAGAATGCTATAAATTTTGCCCCCATGAGGTTGTGACTTACAGATCTCATATTCAGGGCAACAGATAAAAGCCAAAGTGGAGGCAGGATGAAGAACGGGTGAGTCAGGGAGGAAGAGGAAGGTTGTTCAACAAGGGCCCAGAGTACCCGGAGGTGAAAGCGGGCAAGTGTGGATTCTACCACTTGCCTGGCTTCATTCTGGGCAACTCCTCGAAAGCAGGCACAGGAGTCTGTCAGTGGTGCAGCAATAACAATGACATGGGGAATCTCTGGGTTTACCTCCAGAGACATGACATGCTGCCGTCCCTAACAACGTCAGGTGCACATGTGCTTATGATTTGAGCGGGCTGGAGCTCTGGGTGGATTGTGGCATGAAGACCCAACTAGGGGTGCCTATCTTGCACCCAAAAGAATAAATAGACTTGGGACCAGCAGTTGGTGTAATGGCTATGTCGCTGGACTCCCATGTAGTTGACTGCGGTTCCAGTCCCAGACCCGGTGGTTTAAACTCACGCTGGGCGTGTGTGTGCATGCATGCCCAAGATCCCGAGAGGAGAATGGAGGAGAAGGGATTGCGGCGTGGCCATCCCCCGTGGGGGGTGATTTCTCGCTTTCTCTCCAAAAAAGAGTGAAAAGCTCTCCAAAAAAAAAAAGAATAAATAGACTTAAAAAGACCGACAGGCACAGCCTCTCGGTTATATACATGCATGCACCACACACACACAAACACACACACACAAACACACACACACACACACACACACATCTTCAACCTCGCTCAATCACATCTCCTCCCAGCCCGAAGGGCTTATCTGATGGTTGAAATCTGCGCCCTTTTCTTAAGCAAAGGTTCCCACAAGAGTGAAGGAAGACAATGTTGATTGAGCAAGATCATTTTATTTCACAAGGCTCAGGGTTACACGATACCCACCAAGGTCCTATCTAAAGCACCGGAAGCCAGTGGCAGCAAACATGTCCTACGTGTGGTCAGGCTGCAGCCAGAGCTCACCCTCTCCCCTTGGGAGAGCGGCTTATGATATGACTCTGCCTGTCACGCAGTGTGCAAGAGCAGTAGCTTTCGTGAAGGAACTAGTGCCTCATAACTTTTGCCCCACATGACTGGAAAACCTGAAGTCTTCCAGTTAGACATCCCTCTAAAAGCTGCTAGGACAGGAGAATATCTGTTATAATATGAGACTGTTACGTGCCCACGGCCGGTCCTGCAGTCAGGTGGTGAGGCGGGCGAGGCCCTTCTGCGCTAATGAAGGTTGGAGAGCCGCGTGAAGCTGCACGGGCTCCTGCTGCCCCTCCCTTCAGCCTGCTCCCCTGGGGCCCTGGACATCCCCCTCTGCCTTTGCTGGATCCCCTCCGGGCTTTCACATCTTGGAGAGCCTGACGTCATAGGTGACCATGTTGAGGTTGTCCCAGGCGAACAGCTGCTTCAGCAGGGGGTTGTAGTCGATCATGCTGCTGTAGCGGTACCGGTTCCTGAACGGGATGCTCAGGGCCTTGCTGCTGCCTGTGCCTGTGTCATAGGCAAAGTTGATGGTGGCATCGGCTGAGGAGTAGCTGCTGACAGTGTACAAGGTGCCGCAGATGACAAAGGCGTTGGCGACTGACTGCTTGCGGATGTTGGTCTCCCAGGTCTGTTCCAGCTCCAGGTTCTCTGGGTTCAGTCTAGAGAGGACAATGGCGCCTCTGGCCTCCTCGGTGCTGTAGATGACCCAGAGGTCTGTCTCATCCACGGCCAAGTCGATGTCCGTGTAGCCACCCCAAGAATACGGGAACTGCCCGTGGTAGCCGGCCCCAGGGATTTCCTTCTCGGCCTTCACCGTCTCGGTGCTCAGCTCGTACCTGATCACCGTCCTGGACGCGGCCCCCTGGAAATAGAGGCTCCCCTTGTACACCACGGCGCCGGTGCTTTCCAGCGGCCGCGGCAGCACGTGAACCTTGGAAGGGTAGCCCTGCGTGAACTGGCTGATGAGGCTGTACTCGAACACCTGGCGGATGTCGGTGCCCACAGTGTCGATCCTCCATGTGGTCTCCCGGGTGTAGGGGTAGGTGGGCTTGGGGTCTCTCATCCACACGCCGTACTTGCCAGTAATGGTTTCAGCTGTTCTCACAGTGACAGGCTCCCCTACCCACACGAGCTCTCCACATCCTGGTGGAGAAAATAGCAAAATGAAACACCGCTTAGACATCATCTTTCCAAATACAGAGATGGTCTAGAAGTCTGTCTCTAAACCTAGAGACAGACTGTCTGGGTTTAAATCTGGGCTTTGGCACCCGCTGACTGTGTGGCTTTCAGTAAGGCACTTAGCTCTTTAAATTTCCGTTTTCTCAAGTGTTTCGGGTAGCGGGCGGTTGTGCACCTTAAGCCTAATTCCAGGTGTTGAGAGGAAGAGCGCAGTGACTGTTCCGTGCTCACGCTGTGATGTAAATCCAACTCCTCGGTAGTAGCTATAAAGGTAGAGGCTGCCCGGAGAGCTCCCACGGACTCTGAAATCATCTACCTAAACAGGGCAGGGTGTTCACTGCGTTACTCTTTAAGACTTCCCTGTCTGGTTTATTTCTTTATTTAAAAAAAGGAAAGAGAAAATGAACCTAGTTGGAAGAATAATCTCCATACAACAATTTTTTGAGCCCTAACTAATAGGCCACATATTTAATATATCATTTTAATACCATAAACTCTGAACATGTATTTTTTTTTTTTTTTTTGAGATTTTGCTAGAGAGTGTGTGTATGTGCTCGCTAGAGAGACAGAGGGATACAGAAGGTGAGAAATCATCCTCTTGGGGATGGCCACGCAGCAGTCCCTTCTCCTATGTGCTCCTCTTGGGATTTTGGACATGCACACACACGTGCTTAGTGTGAGTTTGAAGACACCAGGTCTGGGACTTGAACCATGGTCTACTACATGAGAGTACAGCAACTTAGCCATTACACCATCTGCTGGGCCCCCTGAACATGACATGTATTTTTAATATAGCAAAGAGATAGCTGAAAATTTTGATTTAGCAGAATCACAGTAAATCTCTGTATGTGAATGGGCACCTTCAATTTCCTCCCAGAAGGTAGACACTCTTTGCTGCTCATATCACAAAGAATCATATTTTAAATATTTCTTCATTCCCATCCCTGGAGCTGGCTACCATGGGAAGTCCCATATTCTTGGGCTGGCTCCACCAACATGCTAGAAATAAATATCAAGCACGTGGATAATGAAAGTTTCTAAAACTACAGTCTTAGTCTTAGGCTTTCAGGGAACATTGTAGAGGGGGAAAGACTGTACTTTTCCTAAGTGACCAAAATTCAGCAAAAATACCTTATTTTTATACTGATATACAAAAATACTTGACAGACCAATATGGTGGTACGTGGTGTGTACCTAGCCCTAAGAGAGAGGTGCCAAGGTGCTACTGGAAAACGCAGTAGCTCAGGAGTGGTCAGCTCCATGTGACAATCAAGCAGGGAAGTAAACACATCCTTTCTTCCTGGAAGCAGCCCAGCCCAGCATTCCAAGGGTGGAGGCTGGGATCCAGGGACTTGCTGGGATAAAGCTGACTTCCTGTAAACCTTTCCTGGCAAGCGCCCTCCGTTTCCTGTCCTCTGTTTTCCCTGGCAGGGTATGTATTCTATACCAGCTCTGAGCACAGAATCAGAGCTGGATATAAAGACTGCACAAAAAGAAAGAATCGAACTTCATACCACTGTCTCCTCCTTCAGTCCTGGGATGGCCAGGTGAGCTTTCCTTCAAGATGTGAGAAGCAGGGACTTCTGTCAACTCCGACTTCAGTTCCTGGAAGGCCAAAGTGTCCAAATTCCATTTAGCAACTGCAATAAAAGAAAGAGACTGAATGGTGCTATGAGAAGCAATGGCTCAAGGGTCCACCGTACTGAGGATGGCATTTAAATAGGCTCTCATAAGATGCTTGAGATTTGCTGTAGGATAATGATGTGGGTGCAGAAGGAGAAAGAAAGATAAAACATGTCTGCATGATGCCAATAACTATTGGAGCTGGGTGATGACTATGGCAGAGTTTATTTTGGCCTCTCTATGTTTGTGAATGTTTGAAAAATTCTGTAATGAAAAAGCCCACCGGTTGGCCCCGTGGTGCAATGGTTGAGTACCGTGCAGAGGAAGCTGGATCCCACATGGCCAAGTGGGGTTGGAGTCCCAGCTCTGGTGGCAACATGCATGGCACATACACATGTGCCCAGGATCCCAAGGAAATGGAGATTTGAAGGAGAAAGGATTGTGGCATGACTGGGCCCCTTTGTGGGGTTCTCTCTGTCAGTCTTTCTCTTGTAAGTATGTCCTATGGAGAAGAAAACCTCACAGGCCCAGCTTCAGTGGTGCAGGTGAGAACATACTGAACTACAGTGCTGGAAGCCATAGGGTCAGCCATGAGTTTGGATCCCCAGCCTGCTCAAGTGAAAGTATGCCAAGTGCATGTGCATGGGCCCAAGACCCTATTGAGCAGGAGGACCAGGGGAAATGATTGCGCCATGACAAAACCCTGTCAAGGATGCCCCTCCCGTTCATACACTATCATGGATTAAAAAAAAAAACAAAAACCTAAGAAAGCTCACAGATAATAAATTACCTAACAATATGCCTAGCACTAGGTAGGGCATTCAAAATAAAGTGACATAAAGTTTTACGCAATTAAAAATTCATTATGTGAGGACCAGCAGTTAGAGTAATGGCTATGTCGCTGGACTCCCATGTAGTCGACTGCGGTTTGCGTCCCGGACCCGGTGGCTTAAAACTCACACCAGGTGCGTGTGTGTGCGTGCCTAAGATCCCGAGAGGAGAATGGAGGAGAAGGGATTGCGGCGTGGCCATCCCCCCTGGAGGGTGATTTTTCACTTTCTGTCTCTCTGGCTCTCTCTGTCCCTATAGCAAAAACCTCTCAAAAAAAAACAATAATAATAATAATAATATGGTCTTAGAAAGGTAGCTTGTGGAGCCAGCAGGTAGCATGGTAGTTGAGGTGCTGGGCCCTCCAAAATGGTTGATTTTAGGTTTGTGGTTTGAGTCCAGACCTGGCAGCTTGTTTTTTTTTAAATTAAAAAATTTAAAGTAGCTCATTGGGGCTGGCAGGTGGTGATTAAGGTGCTGGACTCCCACATGGGTGACCCCAGTTCGTGTCCCAGACCTGGAAGCTTGCTTTCTCACTCTCCCTTTCTCTCTCTCTCTGGTCAAATGAGGAACAATAATAATAAATAAAAATTAAATAATTATTTTAAGAAAAAGTAGCTTGTTATACTCAGAGATCCCAAGGGGAGGGGACACACCAGGCCATGGGTGTCATCTTGGAGAAGCACCAGGGTTGCTCAGGAGGCAGAAGGAGTGAGGGGAAATGCAGAGATTTTATGGTTCTTTCCATGGAGAGGAACGGGGAGGCTGGCGAGCAAGCTTAGGGTACATTAGCTTGAGTAATTTCAGGGCTCTGGGCATAGAGCTGTCCCTTGTTGTCTGGTACACCTGGCCTTCAGGTGACTCGGGCAGGAGGTAGTGGTGCTGAGAGTGAGAGCTGAGCCAGACAGCAGGTGAAGGAGCTGTAGCCATCCACAGCTAGGCCAACGGCAACGCCTCAGATGGCGAAGGTGAACTGGGGCTGTGGTCTCTTCAGTTGCTGGTTATCTCAGTGATCTGCCCTTTGCATGACTTGGCTCCCAGCTGAGGACTTTTAGTGTCCAGGACAGAGGCAGGGAAGTCAGTGCACCCCCTGGGACCAGGCGTCCACACGCTGAGGACCTGAGGACGCTTGCTGCCTTCTCTCGCTTACTCGCTCCGTCCTCCTAGGTTGAGTTTCAGGCCCCGAGGACCACAGTGGAACTCAGAGTGTGCCGCATTTCATCGGTCTTTACCATGTGTTCTCCTGCATTTTCATGTCTCTGGAATCTGGGTGGCCTTGGGGTTGCTGGTGTTCAGCTTCAGTGAATTAAAGTTCTAGAAAAAAATGTCTCCTTGAAAGGCAGTGGAGACAGCATCTAGCATCCACGCAGCCCTCAGGCTCAGGGGGGCCATGGGTCGGGGGTGGCACCTTCTTATGGAGGTTCAGGCCTTCTGCCCACGCTCAGCCACCCCGTCAGCTGCCCTCTCTGTGCCCCACTCCTGCCTCTCTGCAGCTACCAGCCTCCCAGAGAGTGTGACTGCCTTGGGGTCTGGATGGCTATGTAAGCAGTCCAGACCCCAAAGTCAAAATATAGAGGCCACTGCAGACATCCTGGCTATGCACCCCACGCTCCTGGGGTACTTGGGAGTACTCCAGGGACGGGTCACACCTTATGCCTTGTTGGCCAGCATCTCAGGCGCTGGAGGTAAAAGGTGAACAGACAGGTGGGCCCAGGGTTCCCTGGAGGAATCCATGGCCTGGCCACGTCCTCTTGTCTGAAGAGTAACACGGGTTCCCTCCACGCTGCTACGGGAACCAGGGTCTCTTGGACAATCTAAATGGCTCTGGAAGAGCCCTCGAAAGTTTCTTTAGTTCCTAACCCTCCTACCCCTTCTTCGGGGGTCTATGGAGGCACAGAAACCCCTCCTTTCTTCACCCTTCATCATCATCGTTGTATTCGTGATAAAGAGCATGTGTGTGCACAAGCACAGAAGGCAGAGACGCACTCTCCACAGAGTCCAGTTACACTGCGACCCCCTTTCCCCAACCTTCAAGCCCCTCCGGGTTCTGGGAACCCACGTGTTTCTGGCATGTTTCCAAGCCAAACTGGAGACCTGAACCCGCTGTTGGCCCTGTGGCCTCAGCTCCGTAGTCAGTCCACTACCAACCGTGCCAGAGGCTGGGTCTCTCTGCTTCTCATCTTTTTATTTTTTTGAGAGATTTTGCTATAAGATGCATGTGCTCTGCTTGCCAGAGAGACAGAGAGACAGAAAGCAAGAAATCACTCCTCTGGGGGATGTCCACGCCACAACCTCCTGTCGGCCATTCTCCTCTCAGGACTTTTGGGCACACAAGGACATGCACGCTGGAACCTCAGTCAACTACTGGTCCCTGTTTTTCATCTTAAAGATTGACTTGGCTTTGGAGGGAATGAGGCAGAGAGACCAACCCACATCATCAGATGGAAGCTCCCTGAACCCCTGGGACCACACCGGCCACTTCCCTCTGCCAGGAATCAGGATGCGATGCTCCCGGGATAGGAAGGGGCAAGGAGCTTCTCTGGATCCAAGGGTGGCGAGGTTGTTGGTCACCACCCTCCCTGCCCTTCGTCTCCACTGCATGCCTTCTCTCTCAACCTGAAACAGTGAAGACCAAGCCAGCAGTCAGCAGAGGCCCAGCCCTGCCCTACCCCCTGGCCAACCCCTGCAAGGAGCAGGGGCTCATCCAACGTGGCAGCCCCTTGTCCAGGCAAGTTCCCCACACCTGAGCTCTCCTCGCCTTTGTGCCTTTCCCTGGGCCACCGCAGCTGCTCTTCAGGACAGTCAGACTCCTTTGCTAAATGTCTCAACTCTCAGGATCCAGGGGCTGGCTTCAGACAGGGCGGGGTGAGGTGACGTGAGGTGATACCTGTACAAACAGTCGGGAGACTCACCCCCACCCCTGGCTCCCTGCCTCCCACTAGGTGACCCACAGCTACCATGCGGGGGTCAGGGCGGGTTCTTCCTCTCTGTATCTGATGCAAATCAGCTTGTTCTGTGAGGCCAGCCGGGACGGTTACATAATTCAGTGACTTCCTGAGAAGAAGCTGTACATTTAGGAAAAGCGGGAAGTGCACGCTGCAAGTCAGTGAGAGGAAAATGAAGACCAGAAATACCCTTTTCAGCTGCAGAGGAAATACAGAGCGTGGAAGCAGCAAAAAAGCCAGGCATTTTCACAGGTGTCTTCATCGAAGATGGCTAAAGCACTAGCACGGAATACTGAAAACAGCTTTTTGTGTGTGAAAAGAGATGATTAACAGGCATTTATAGCTACTTCCATAATTCAAAGCATTTTCATATAAATTATGTATGTGATCTTGAGCCTTCAAAAGATTCAGAAAAATATAGTGAGGCGTTCCGGGGCTGCAGCCTGCACCTAATGAAATGTAACAACTGCCCCCCTACTAAGTGCCAGGCCCTGTGCTGGGCACCTGCTGCTTGCTACCTCTGTGCTACATAACTGTCCTGAATGTGCACATTGTCATCCCCTGTGGCAAAGGAGGAAACCAAAGTTCAGGGAGGTTAAGTAACTTGCCGAAGGTAACACGGCTAGTTAAGTGGTAGAGCTGGGACTTGAACCCATCTTCCAAGGCCATGGAGGTTGTGAGCCCTTGCAGTTGGTGTCAGGGAAGTGTGTCAATTATGAATATATTGCCTCTCACAGCTGACTAGACCTTTCCATACATGCTGTCTGAAGAACAAGGCATTTCTCCGTTAAAGTGAGCATGAGGTTGAGCAATCCCACTAGAGGGCGCCAGAGGGTCGCTGGGAGGAAACCGCTCTCCGGCAGTTCTCCCCACTCTACCCCACCCCCTGACCTGGGCTAATCAGCCCTGCGAGTGAAGACAGTGGGTGGAGCGTCCCCAGCCAGAGAGTCAGGACTTGGCTCCTCTGTGACCTGGCGGCCCCAGCCTGTCTATCCCCTTGCCACAACTCTCCTCATGAGGAAACCAGAATCCCGGCAGGGAGCCCCGGTGCTCTGCAGGCTCCTACCCCCGTGGACTAGACTCTGCAAGGGGGAGGCCTATCTGCTCTGGACCCTCACTGCACCAGGTCACAGCGGCTGTCCGCCCTCCCCAGCACACAGCAGGTGGCCCGTTACAGTTGCAGAGTGGCTCAAGCCCAGGCAAATTAGCCTTCCCTTGACCGTTGGGGCCCCCACTGTCCCCAGAGTGATCTGTGGTTTCAGTGTCTGTCACCAAAACTCAGGCTCAGATTTGGTGCCAATGTTGTAGCATTGGGAAGAGAGCTTTAAGAGTTGAACAGGCCACGAGGACCCCACCGTCAGGAGTGGCCTTTCCTTACTCTCTCGGTGAAGTCTCTGGCCCCTTGGCCTCCTGTCATGGCTGATGCCCACACCATGCTCTGGGACCCCCCTGGCTTCCAGAACTCTGAGCCAAACAAACATTTGTGCTTTATAAATGACCCTGTCTCGGGTGTTCCCTGACAGCAGCACAACAGTGACCCAGGCAGAATGGGAACCCTTCCCCAAGTCCCTCCCAGCGCGAGGGCCACGAGGAGGTCACGGATTTCTTACAGGTGCTCGCTCGTTGAGTTAGTGTTTCCTGACGTTGAAACTCCCCAGCGTAACATACTGTGTAGATTCTCTCTCTTGGGTGGACCCGGACTGCTACAGACTTTCCCAGAGCCTGGAAGATTCTGTTCGACCCTTGGGGAATGACCGCTACTGGAGCTGAGCTCAGACCCAGGAGGTACGCAGCGAGCACCCCGGGAGTTCGGCCTTCCCATCAGCCCTTCTTCCTCCAGTGCCACCGAGGAAGTGGCACAGGGGTGGCTAGGAGTTCCTCGCCCTGTCCCACCAAGGCCCCCAGGGCTCTGAGCAGAGAGCCCTTTAGCTGGCCCTCTCTCTGCCCTCTTTACTCTTTGCAGTGACCACGCCTCGTGTGCCTTCCTTGGGGTAAACAAGAGCCACCATAAAACAATGTTACAGAACGGCTTCCAGAATGACCGAGAGCCAGTTCCAGTTGGCAGGTGGGCTGTTCAGACTGCGAGCCTCTGGCTGCTGCTTGGTCATGTTGGCCGGGAGCATCTGGCGATGGTCAGACTCCCAGAGCAGAGTGGTCTGGCGTGAAGACCCAAGGCCCGAGCTAAGGAAGCAGTCCTGCAAAGGGGCCTGGGTTGAGCAGAAGTTGTGGCTTCCTGGTTGAGCCCTGCCTTGTACCAGCTGTGCGACTTTGAGCAAATGACTCAACGTCTCTGAGTCCCTATAGTCTGAGCTGCACAAACGTATCAAGTCGTTTCGAGGCTTACATAAGAAACTATAAAGGCTCCTTGAGAAAGATGTGTCAAAACTAAAAATTTCCTGGAATGTGTCAAAATCACTAACATTTTATTCTGAATGTAGAGAAAAGACAAAGATTGTAAAAATATTAACGACTGTATTGTGTCAGGCAGTTAAATTTTTAGTCTTTTTATTTGTTTTATATTAAACTTCAATCCTTCCGTAGTTGGAAGGTTCATGTCTATTACGAAATTCTGGAATGGTCTGCCCTTACCTTTATAGATTCACATTCTAGACAGCTCGGCCTAGAACAGAAATTGAATTTATTAACTGATTTGTGGACATTTTTTGTAACTGCTGGAAAGTTTGGTTGATATTACATAAATGAAGAGAATGATGAAAAAGAAAGGTGTCAACGTATTTACAGACTGCTACAAATCCTTTAGGAACGTGACGATTAAGGCTAGCCCCATAGTGCAATGGTTAAGCCCTGTGCATTGGGAGCTAGATTCCACATGGCCAACTGTGGTTCGAATCCCAGCTCTGGTGACTTGAAAACATGCTAGGTGCATGTGTGCCCATGACCGAAATCCTGATGAAAGGAAAAATGGAGGGAAGGAATCGTGGTGTGACTACACCTCACTGGAGGGCTCTCTCTCTCTCTCTTTCCTCTCTCTCTCTCTTGCAAGCATATGTACCCTCTGGCAAAAGAACAATGAACACAGAAAAGTGAAGACTGGCAAATAGACTATGGACCTGCTTGCTGTTCCAACAAAGACCGCCTCTGTGTTACAGAAATGCCATGTGTACACTGAAGTTTTGATCATTGACACTTTAAAACCACAGTGGCACTCAAGCAAAAGCAGCCCTTGCAGTTACAACCCATTCCCTATTGGGAACTCTGTGCCTGGCACTGCACTGGACATGTTGCATGTTCCTTCTGTTCTGCATGACCCTAGGGGACATTGTTGTCCTCCCCTGTAGGTGAAGAAAGGGGCTGTGTGGGGTCAAACAAATCAGTGCCCCCCCCCCCCAGTCCCACCCACCTCTTTTAGCCATCATTGTGGCAACCTGCCCCTCACAGGTGCCACCTGCCCCAGCTTCTCTGACTCTGCAAGTAGGAGGTCAGTGAGGACAGCCCAACGCTGCGTCCATTACCACAGGGGTGTGATGGACACCTGGGGTAGCCCTGGGCCAGCAGGGTGTCAGAGCTCTGGATGAGTGCTCCCCTCTTCTGTCAGATTTGACAGAGTCCCTTGGAAAGACTTGGGGGGGGGGGGGGATCAAGCCCTGCTGCCGGCTGCAGTGACCAGCTGGAGAAGGCCCTCTGCTGGTTTTCCTTCCTTCCCTGCCTCCCTGTCCCTGTCCCCATGTCTCTTCCTTGAGATTATGACCCATATAAACTCCCACCCCACACACAACCCTCAGCCTCTGCTCCAGTCTGTGGGGGCATGAGGACCAAGCAGGCGCTAAATAGAGGAGAAAGTGGGCTCTTTTGTGACAGTACTTCTCACAACTACTTCTCATTTATCATTTTTTTTTTTTTTTTTTTTGTAAAATCTAGGCAGAGTACACATCTTTTTTTTTTTTTTGAGAGGTTTTTCGCTATAGGGCGCGTGCGCTCGCCAGACAGACAGAGAGACATAGAAAGCGAGAAATCACCCCCCAGGGGGGATAGTCACGCCGCAATCCCTTCTCCTCCATTCTCCTCTTGGGATTTTGGGCAAGCACGCACACGCGCCCGGCGTGAGTTCTAAGCCACCGGGTCCGGGACGCGAACCGCGGTCGACTACGTGGGAGTCCAGCGACATAGCCATTACGCTAACTGCTGGTTCCCTCTCATTTATCTTTTGATCATTTTTGAAGACTTTTCTAAAAATATGACTGGTAAATTTTTTAAAGTATTTTTATAACTTTTTTTTTTACATATCATTATGTTCTCCATATACAGAAGTCATGAGAAAAAGTGCAATTCAAGTATCAGTTCCGAGTTCAAAAAAGTTGTCTAGGCATAGTTTTCTTTGGAGTACAGCATCTTTCCTGACATTTTTTAAGACTTGCTCATAAATATATATGACTTTTATGTAAACCCAAAGTAGAAAAAAAAATTGATAAAACTTTGTTGTGATCATTTTGTGGTGAAATGCTGTCTGTCACATGATATATATGTACAAAGGAGTGATTTCTGTGAGCCTAAGGAAGTTTTTTCTTTTTTAAAGAAATTTGCTGGAGGGCACATGTGCTTGCTGGGAGGTTGGGGGGGTGCAGAAAGAGAGAAAGCACCCCCCATGGGGAATGACCATGCTACAATTCCTTTTCCATTCTCCTTTCAGGATCTTGGGCACACATGCCTGTACATGTGCCTGGTATGTTTTTCTTTCTTTTGTTTGTTTAAACTGATACCCTAAGGTGTGATTTTATTCCAAATATAAAGTGTTTATATTACATAGACTAGAAAGTTGCCTGCTGTGTTTTTCAAGCCTCTGGGTCTGGGATGTGTTGGCCACGTGGGAATCCAGCTGCCTTCACCACTTCACCATCTGCTGGGCCCAGGGAGGGTTTTTTCCTACGTAACAATTACACAGTGAAGAAAGTGGTGGTGCTGGTCTGCACTACAGGCCGGTAAGCAAAAGCTCACCTCTCAGCCTTCCTTCATTCTCTCGGTCTTTCGCAGCTCCCTCCCCCAATGGTCCACACTCAGCTCTTGCTGCTCCTGCATAAAAGCATGTCCACACTTAAGTCCCAGCCCCAAAGCATCCCCTACTCCCAAATCTAAAATCCAAAGCTGAACTTATGTTCTAAGCATTTCTGTTCCTTCCTGCCTTTCATCTGTAGGGTCTATAAATAGAGGTCAGCTGGGGTTGTGAAGGTCACTGAGCCTCAGGAGAAGAGGCCAGAAGCCTAGCGCTGGCTCTGCCAGTAACCGGCTAGGTGGCCACAGGCTCCTTGAGTAATTCTGTGGCCTCAGTTTCCACATCTGCAGAAATGAGCCGGTGGCACTGGATGCTTGTTAGGTCCGTTTTCAACTCTACACTCCTGTGCTAGGATAACTTGCTGCTCACAGGGGCGCCCACTATTAGGAACGAGCGTCCAAGCTAGCAGTTCTCTATGATGGGATGTTGCCTTATTTCAGAAGTAGAGAGCTGGCAAGGACAGAAAGCAGTATAAAATTAGAGAACGCATCTAATAAATTCAGACTTGTTGAATGACCATAACACAACAAATGACCAAAGGTTGCCTCTATTTTTATGCACACATACCATACACATGTGCACACATCACACATGCTATGCACACACATATGCCATATACCTACACACGTATGCACCACACATAGCACATGCATATATATACCACACATATAACACACACATGCAAATGCATGTGCTACACTACCACATACATACACATAGCACACACACCACTGACATGCACACACCACACACAGCACATACATATCACACACAATGCACACACATGCAAATGCATATACCACACTATCACATACTTGCACATACCACACAAATATGCACATACGACACACATATTCCCCACACACATATGCAACACACATAGCACACATATATACATGCACTCATACAACTCACATGTATGTACCACACACACTCCACACATATAACACACATAACAACACCATACAGGGTTTTTTGAGGCTGTAACTTCATTTGGTTGGTGGTCAGAAATAAGTAGTTGCGGGAAAGTTGCGGGAACCAGCAGTTAGTGTAAAGGCTATGTCGCTGGACTCCCACGTAGTCGACCGCAGTTCATGTCCCGGACCCAGTGGCTTAAAACTCACGCCAGGTGCGTGTGTGTGCGTGCCCAAGATCCCAAGAGGAGAATGGAGGAGAAGGGATTGCGGTGTGACCATCCCCCCTGGGGGGTGATTTCTCGCTTTCTGTCTCTATGTCTCTCTGTCTGGTGAGCGCACGCACCCTATAGCAAAAACCTCTCAAAAAAAAAAAAAAAAAGAAAGAAATAAGTAGTTGCTCTTAACACCTCTGGTAGTAAAGATCCTTCCATCCATCTTCTCAGACTCACGCTCAGGCTCAGCTGTCCTGTCCCCCATCCGTGTGGCCTTGGACCCTTCAGCATCTTAGGATGCTAGGTTGTAAAATGCAGAATCAAATCTCATCCAATTCGAACAATCTAAGACTTAAAAGAATAGTTATTTACAGGGGCCAGCAGGTGACGTGATGGTTAAGATGCTGGATTCCCACATGGTGGACTGCAGTTCAAGTAGGGTACGTGTGCGTGCGTGCCCAACGCGAGAATGGAGGAGAGGTGATTTCCCACTTTCTCTGTCTCTGTCTGTCTGTCCCTGGCTAATGCACATGCCACATGGCAAAACCCTAACAAAATTAAATTTAATTAAAATAAATCCCTTACGCCTTCATTAGAATCCCACGAAATTTATTATGTATAGCAGGGAATTCTTTGTCAGCTGTGACTGAGAGAAACAAAGGTGCGGGCCAGTAAATGACTTGCCCGACGTCATAACCAGGCATTGACTCAGGTTTTCTAGCCTCACTCCTATGCGATCTGGCCTTCAGTATAAAGGCTTCTCGAGAAAATATTTTCCCATCATTTCATTGGGAAGATTTTCAAACCTATAGAAAAAAATAGAAAGAATAAGATGATAAACTCCCCACATCCTGTTCATTAGATTCATTCACTAATCATTAATATTGTGCCATATTTGTGTTACCCATCTTTCTTTCAGTCTCTGTATATTTAGTCTTTGCTCAGCCACTTGAAAGCAAGGTACAGACATCCTGGTGTCTCACCTCTAAGTCTCTGAGCATGTGTCGCCTTCAATCATGATATTCTTTGTAGCCACTAAACGTTATCTCACCTAGGAAATAGCCCATGACCACAATAACATGATCAACTTAGCACTCCATATGCACATTTCCTCCCTTGTAGCTTTTTTCCCAGATGCAAGTCAGTCAAGATCACACACTCGACCAGAGGACCATGTGTCTCCGATCTCCAGTCTAGAACAAGCCCTTCCCCACTCCTCCTCCTCCTTTCTCAATGCTGACATCTGGGAAGAGCCTGGACTAACTGTCCCACAACTTGTTTTTGCTTACTTGTTTCTTACCAATTAGAAAACTTATTAATCAGCAAATTTGGGGAGCACAATTTTCATAAAGAGGTGACACCAATGTTATGTTCCCTGCTAATGAGAAGAGGGTGCTCCTTCCCTGACACACACTGAAGGGTTCACCTCCAAACCAGCAGGGGACAAGGCAAACAGAGGGCATCTTGGTTGGAAAAAGCCTCCTCAGTAAGTTGTCCGGCTTAAAAGCAGCAGTTCCCAGATCTGACAGAGTAGGAAACCTTCCAAACGACAAGGTGACAAAGTGCTGTCACCTCTTTATCTTGCATAGGGAGAGTATTATAAAACAAAAACAAACAAACAAAAACCTTCCCACTTATTTCATAAATCCATTAGCTTTTCATAAACAGAGACCATTGTAAGAACAAAAGGTAGAAATAACAATCTCTGAGCCAAGATTCAAGGAAAGGGCAGTTGGTCACTTTCTGTGGATCCTGCACAGAGATGTCTCGCTTTGTCCTCATATTCCTCACATGGCTGTGCACTGTGAGAACATCGCTGTAGAAAGGCCCCAACCTAAGCGAAGCTCTCAGGAGCTAACTCACTGGGGATAGCAATGTGGTGAAGGGGCCTAACCCACCTGTGTCTACTGGGAGACGGAGCGGGCAGGAAGGGAGCCATGGGGCACCTGTTACAGGTCGTCCTGGACCATGTGGGACCTAGGGTCTTCCACCTGTGTTCTTACCTTCCCTGGAGCCTGGTGGCACATCCCGAGAGGGGTCTTGGGTCTGGGGACACTGGCCCGTTCTCAGCCTTGCCACCTCCTGGCTGGTGCTCTCCAGCCGCCTGGCCAGATCCTCATTCTCTTGCTGCAACTGCCTCTTCTGTTCTTCAAGAATTGACTTGTCCCGGAGAAGGTTGCTGTGTGCAGCCTCTAGCTCCCTGGCTTGGGTTTCCAGCTGCTCTCGCTCCCCTCGTAGGGCACCCAGCTCCCTCTGCAGCCCCGCCTGGCTCTCCTGGGGCCCTGCAGCCTGCCCCATGGTCAGCCGGTGGAGGAGGTTCTCGAGGGCACTGAGCCGGGCTTTGGTGGCATCCAGGTCTGCGCGCTGGGTGCTGCTGTCTCTCTGCAGATCCTGGATGGCAGATGTGGCCTGGCCCTGCTCAGGGCAGCTGGACTCCGTGGGGCTAGCCACACTGAAGGTGTATTGGCATCGGCCACTCCGGTCGTTGGCTTTCCGGAGCTTGGCTGTCGTGGCCCCCACGTCCCACACCAGGCAGGCCAGGAGCAGCAGCTGGACAGCTGGCATTTTGGGCTGCAGCTGCAGCGTCGAGCACAAGAGAGCCTCAGTGCAGAGGCCGGGCGAGGCTTCCCGTGGAAAGCACGGCTGCTCGGCGAGGTGTCCAGTGGGTGGCCTGCTGGCTCCGGCCAGGCTCCAGAGAGGTTTATATATTCTGGGGAGCCAGCCCTGCATCGGGGGAGGAAGAGGTGGCCACGTGAGGCCGGGCGGGGCTGTGCATAGGGGGTTGCTCTCCCAGTGCCGGCACAATTCCTAGAAAATAACCTTCCAGAAGTTTATTTGGAATTTCTCTTAAAAAAGAATGTCCCACTTTATGCACCCAACTCCCCTAATAATAGTCGTCATGCCCCACCCCATTCTGCATGTGTACATTCTCCCAGGCCCCTGCCACCCCCACCACCACCCCCCGCAGGCCCGTCTCCTGGTGTGCTGGCTGTGGTAAGGATGCATTTCCAGTTTGTATTTCTACTGGCTCTGCAAACTGTGTCGAGAACCTGCTCTGTTACAGGTACAGGGGTGGGAATGCAGACGACCTAAGATAGAGCTCTGTCCCTATAGCAGGGGCAAAGAGCAACCAGAAAACCACAAGCACAGTGCCCCCAGGCTGCAAAAAGCGACTTTCTGATAGAGGCAGCAGGAAGCAGAACTCTCCCCTTTAAAACAAGTGTGGGTGTGCCTTGGGGAGACTTCCTAATTCCAGTCTTGCAGCTGCCGCACCCGTCAGTGTTAACCTCTGGACCAGTTATTACAGTGTGCCTGTGTGCTTGTACACGAGTGTGCATGTGTGGGGACCAGGAACCACACAGGTGAAACCTCATAAAGATGTTTTTACATACATACAGGAGAAAGGGTGACAAAAGAAAAACACATGGTATTGAAATACAATGATCAGGGTTAGCAGTTAGCGTAATGGCTATGTCGCTGGACTCCCACGTAGTCGACCACGGTTCGCGTCCCGGACCCGGTGGCTTAAACTCACGCTGGGCGCGTGTGCGTGCGTGCCCAAGATCCCGAGAGGAGAATGGAGGAGAAGGGATTGCAGCGTGGCCATCCCCCCTGGGGGGTGATTTCTCGCTTTTTATCTCTCTGTCTCTCTTTGTCTGTCTGGCGAGTGCACGTGCCCTATAGCAAAAACCTCTCCATATATGTATATATATATATATATATATATATATACACACACACACATACATACATACATATTTGGAATACAATGATCAGATTTTTTTCCAGATTTGAATCATTCATATGCTCATTAACACATTAAAAACAGGATCTAGCAGGGGGATCTAATTGCAAATAGTTTTGAGAGTGAATGATATTTCATATCTGCAAAAACTGCAATGTAATAGAAAATGTGATTTCTATTGATAGAAACAAAAATCACAAGTATCATTAATATAACTTTAGGTTTATGACTATTTCCAGAATGGAATGAAATGTTAAATTTAGTTAGAAGTTGGTGTAAATAAAGATGTAATTTTTGGGTCCTACCCTCTGGCCTAGTGGTTGAGGGAGCTGGATCCCACGTGGCTGACCATGGTTCGAATCCCAGCTCCAGTGGCTTCATAGCCATGTTGGGTGTGTGTTTACGTGTGTGCCCCAAATCCTGACTGGAGGGAGAATGGAGGAGAAGGGATTATGATGTGACCACATCCCACTGGAGGCTATTCTCTCCCTCTCTCGTTTTCTGGTGAATGCACCCTCCCTCTGGCAATTGAAAAAAAAAGATGTAACTTCTTCCCTATCCAAATGCATAGACTTTCTGGACTGTAGGTTAATAATCCTTGCTTTACATAAATAAACCCAAAGAAAAAGGAACAGAGAAAAAAAAATCACTGAATATACCAAGAATCATAGGAGGTTCATGCAAATCGGTGTGTGTATGGTAGCCTTATCAGTAACTCAAAATAATAATTTGCATTTGACCAATTATATGTTGTTGGATACCACTAATATCTTCGATATTTGTGAAGTAAATATTGATGTGCCTGGCAGACCCACATGAAGGCCAGAAAAGCACAGTTTGCTATACAGATTCTGTTCTTACCTGACTATCTAAAGTTAAACCTGAACTTGAGACGTTTATGGATTGGTGTCTGTTTACACTGACTAAACGGTACTGTTCTCGGTTCCTAAATTAGAGTCAACATTACTGGAAGGATTTAAAAATAAATAAATCATATAGTTAGCAAGAACTAGATTTATCTTTGGTAGGCTTTATTCTTAAGAATATTTTCTTTCTGTTAAAAGGACAAAGATCATTCTTGTGCCACTAGCTCCAGGAGGAAGAGAATTTTTGACTTGCTCGGGATAAGTCTGCTTGTAGGGAAAAGCCCTTGGCTGCCTGAATTCTGCCTCCTCAAGTAGAATCTCAAAAAAGTGTTCCCATGGAACCAGCAGTTAGCGTAATGGCTATGTTGCTGGACTCCCATGTAGTCGACCACAGTTCGAGTCCCGGACCTGGTGGCTTAAACTCACGTTGGGCACGTGTGTGTGCATGCCCAAGGTCCCAAGAGGAGAATGGAGAAGAAGGGATTGTGGCATGGCCATCCCCCCTGGGGGGTGATTTCTCGCTTTCTGTCTCTCTGTCTCTCTCTGTCTTTCTGGCAAGCGCACGTGCCCTGTAGCAAAAACCTCTGCAAAAAAAAAAAAAAAAAAAAAAAAAAGTGTTCCCACAACACCAGAAACACCAGGGGACTTGTGGATGAGAAAATGAAGGCCCGAGGAAGGCAAGGGACTTGCCCAGGGTCACACAGCCAATGCATGGCATAACCAGAAAGGAAACCGAGTCCCCTAATTCTGAGGGCTTGCACCTTCTTGCAGAAGCCAAGTGCGCCCAGGTGCTCATTAGCTGTCAGAAAGACGGAGGCCCCGGTCACTTCTTCCATGAGTCAGCACTGGAGGAAATGAGCTCGTTTCCTACATGCCCACTGAGTAGAGGCCTCCGGTGAAGAAAAACTCATGCACACCCCGGAGCTTCTAGCAACCAACTGTAGAAACTGCATCCTTTCATGAAATAGAATTATTCTCCTTGAAGCAGAGAAAAAGGCTCTCGCTGGGAGAAACAGGAAACTCTGGGCCCATGGACAGCAGTAACTATCTGGCCAGCTTCAGCCTGCCCTCCGTACTTTCCGGCCTTTCAGCACTGCCTCAGCGCCAGTGTCCCACCCCTGCATCCCCTCCTCCTGGAACTCTCCTGGACCTGGACACCCCTTTTCCTCCGAGGAGACACTGTCCACTCCCAGTTCTCAGCTAGACCGTGTTCCATTTCCATTTCCTTTCTGAAGCCTGGAGCCAGGGAGTCTCTGGCTCAAAGGGGCCAGGAAGATGTTCCTGGGGTGAGTGTGGGGCCAGCTGCAGTGGTGTCATGCTTGTTGTCCTGGGAGTGGGCTTGGGAGGCAGGCGTGGGACCTGGGGCCAGGGCCAGGTGGAGGCAGCGGGGGTGAGAGGGAGTGCCAGTGCACCATCACTCACCGCCGTGTTGAGTTCCTTTCCGTCAGCACTGGCTTTAAGCTGGGTGGGGGCTGATTTCTTCAGCAGAGCTTCATGCAGATCTCAGCTCCCTGGAGGCAGTGCTGAGCCTGCTCTGGTCTCTATTTGTCCTCTGTGTCTGGCACATGTAAGTGCTCAAAAGTTTTCCACGGACAGATGGATGCCACGGGAAGAAAGAGAGAGAGCGGAAGGGCCCAAGGAATGAGACAGGACAATCGGCGGCACCAGCTCGTGGCCAGGACCCTGGGCCTTTACCTGGAGGGGTCCCCCAGCTGGGGCGGAAACTTCTGTTGGGGCTTCCAGAGGTTTGTCTCAGGAGCACATCTTTGCTTCCCCAAGTACAAATACAGCTCCGAATGGAATTGTTTTATGTATACCTTTATTTCACGAAAGATGAGTTGGCTTAGAGCAGAAATACAGTGAATAAAATAAGTAGTGAAGCAGGCCAGGACCCTTTTGGGGCCCCGTACCTGTGGGCCACTGACTTTGTGCAGGAAAGAATTCAAGAGCGAGCCATTGATCAAAAGCAAAAGCAGATTTACTGTTAAAGTAGATCACTCCCTAGGTGGGGCGGTCTCAGGATGCCAGGTGGGTAAACAGTTTCATGGCTTCCTCGGGTGGACAAGATCAGGGAATGAACGGGGACGAGCTGCAGCTGCCAGCTGCTGCCCCGAGTGCAACCTCAAGAGGAAGGGGAGGGACCAGCAGTTGGTGTAATGGCTATGTCTCTGGACTCCCATGTAGTCGACCGCGGTTTGAGTGCCGGACCCAGTGGCTTAAACTCACGCCGGGTGCGTGTGTGTGCATGCCCAAGATCCTGAGAGGAGACTGGAGGAGAAGGGATTGTGGCATGGCCATCCCCCCTGGGGGGTGATTTCTTGCTTTCTATCTCTCTGTCTCTCTGGTGAGAGCACGTGCCCTATAACAAAAACCTCTCAAAAAAAAAAAAAAAAAAAAAAAAAAAAGAGGAAGGGGCGCCTGTTACTCAAGAGGAAAGACGAAGGGTACCCCACAGACAGGGCCACCCCGGACTTTGGTGGGTATCTGGCTTGTATCACTTGGCTCAATGAGAGGCTCAGTGAAGGGAAAGTTTATTCATGACTTTTCCAGGAAAAAGGCAGCAGTTTTCCTGGAACTTATCCCTCCCTTTTTCTTGCCATATAAGGTTGCTTATGTGGTTGTCGTAAGTATTATAAACCATCATGGTGCAGCAGGTGGGAGCGCCATGTAACGTGCTGATGCTGTCCAGTGAGGGTGTGATGAGCTTGGAGGTCAGGCAGCCATTGTCCCTGACGCCATCTTGGTTCTGACTAGCTCAAACCTAGTTTCTTAACCACCTCCTGTGTGTCAGGTTTTGTTGTTTCATTGCAGGTGTTGGAATGTTCCTCACCTGAATCCCCTCTTGTTTAGTAGCATGAAAACGATGGGCGAGAAGGGGGACGATGGTAAGTCTTATGGCACTATTCTGCACTCCACAGGGCTCTTTGGGACTATAACAGCTGCTTGTGTCCCTGCTGGTTGAGTAGGTCATCCAAATGGTTCATTACTGAGCACATACCACATGGCAGGCTGCAAGGCATGTACACACATGTGCACGTACAGGCAAGACACAGGCCCCATACCTCCCGAGAGAGTGTTCAAGTCGTAGCCTGATAGGAGGCAATTTGTATAACCTACGGGCTCGAGAAGACTGATGTAGGGAGTTTTTTGTTTGTTTGTTTGTTTGTTTTTTTGCAGATCCTTGGAAGGGACTCTGCAGAGTAGGTGGCATTTGTAATGGGACTTATGAGATGACTTGCCAACAATGGTCAGGGCACTCAGGTTGTAGACTTGGCTACAGGTCACATACACATCAGGTCCATGCACAAGAGCCTTGGAAAAGCCAGGAGAGAGGATGGTGGGCTTTTTTAATGTATATTTTAAAAATTATTATTAATACATTAGATCGCTATACATCATTTAGATTGTGAAGACTTTACCCAGCGTGATGAGATACCACCTAACCCCAGTCAGAATGGCAAAGATTAAAAAAAGAAACAAATAATGATAAATGCTGGAGGGGATGTGGTGAAAGGATGATTTCTAATCTATCTGGAGCTGGACACAGTGTCTTCATATGCCTGATCTTACAAAATTATTGCCATGTCTAAATGGATCTTATATATTTCTTTTAAACCCTGAAATGAGGGACCAGCAGTTAGCGTAATGGCTATGTCGCTGGACTCCCACGTAGTCGACCGCGGTTCGCGTCCCGGACCCAGTGGCTTAAACTCACGCTGGGCACGTGTGCGTGCGTGCCCAAGATCCCGAGAGGAGAATGGAGGAGAAGGGATTGCGGTGTGGCCATCGCCCCTGGGGGGTGATTTCTCGCTTTCTGTCTCTATGTCTCTCTCTGTCTGTCTGGCGAGCATACATGCCCTATAGCAAAAACTTCTCAAAAAAAAAAAAAAAAAAAAAAACCCTGAAATGATGAAAACTAATTATCTTTCAAGACTTTCTTTTAAAAAAAATTTTTATTGAATTTTATTTATTATTATTTTTTAAAAATTTGCTATAGGACATACATGCTCACCAGCGAAAGACAAGAGACATGAGAGAGAGAGAGAGAAAGAGAGAGAGAGAAAGCAAGCTACCAGGACTAGAACTGTGGCTGACCATGTGGGAGTCTAGCACCTTAACCACCACACCACCTGCTGGCCCCTTAAGACTTTCTTGAGATGCCTTAGGAAAATAGGACGACTACAGGCAAACACCCTGCTGATTTGAATACACACAGCATTCTAGTTACTTTTCAGCCATGAGTTTTGTCTTGCTCTCTGTCCTTTTGTCTTTCCCATAAAAGCCAGACTTAACCTGGTCAACTGCACATGTCTCCTGACACATACAGGGAGGCATTTCAAATATCCTCCACCACGGAATCACCCTCCATCACTGCAGCTTCCCCAAGTCCCATTTACCTCCTGTATTTGGACAGTTTTGATTTTGTTGTTCTTTTTCTGTCCTTTGCTTTCCTGGCTGGCCTGAGCCTGCCCCCCCACAGTGTACTGTCTGGTTTTTAAAATAATGATCCACTTTGGGCTCTGCTAAGAGCATGCTTTTTATGGTTTTCTCATTCTTCCTCCAAGTTCACGGAAGTCTTTCCTAAGGAACAGATACTTAATTATCGATTTGGAAACTTTTTGTTTGTTTTTCTGAACTGTTTTCCTTATTCATTGACCTATGATTCTGCTCATGTTTTCCTTCCATTAAAAACAAGGGAGATGTTCATTTTTCATTCTTATTTACTCCTGCCATTTCTCTGGTGCACATTTTGTTTCCGTCTGTTAGCCCCTCCCTGATGGATTTCCCTGATGGGATCTCACGTTTCCTGAAGAACAGCTTCTGTCAGGAGGGACATCTGTCACTGGTACAAGAGCAGACACGGCAGAATACTTTCCTGGCGATACTCCCTCTTCCTGATTCGTTGTCATCCTGCCACAGACATAAATGTGAATCAGGGCCAGAGAGGTCACAGGACACTTTCACATTCCTTATCTCATTAACTGGGCAAAGATCCTAATTCCTCCTTTACAAATGAAGACCCTGTGGATTAGAGCAATGAACTGATTCATTCAAGGTCAGTAGCTAGAAACACAGTGGGCCATGGGAAAAGCCGTGATGCATTTTTGCATAGAAAAACACATCATGGCTTTTCTGATGACCCAATATATTATACGTACATAGATACCTGGTCATATGGCCGAATGCAGCCTTCTAACTCCATCTCATTTGTAAACTTTTTGCTTTTGCAAGAAAAGCCCTTGAGAATAAGCTTGATAAAGGCTCTTCGGATATTCCTCTTTCACTCAGA
The DNA here is from genome assembly GCA_026018925.1 of Tupaia tana. NCBI lineage: Eukaryota > Metazoa > Chordata > Mammalia > Scandentia > Tupaiidae > Tupaia > Tupaia tana. Next base: position 124,221,876 of record JAKSZU010000007.1, on the reverse strand, counting down.
CTGTTTACTAGAAACTTAGGGACTAGGTTTGCACAAATTGGTGGGCTACCTGAGAGCTGTCAGGGCAAAGCCCCTGTGGTTGAGCAGAGCAATTCTCCCATCTCTGTTTCAAGGTATAGATTCTCATTCAAGTTTCCTCAAGGGATAAAGGAAATGTTGTACACATGTGTGTGCATGTCTGTGTGTGCATGGCTGGGGAAAACTTAAAGTTCTCTGAAACTGAAACGGAAGATGGTCCTTTTTTTTTTTTTTTTTTTTTTTTTACTTTGCTAGAGTGCATGTGCACTCACAGGAGAGAGAGACACAGGAAGTGAGAAAGCAAAGAGAGAGAAAGTAAGAAAGCACCCCCTGTGAGGGATGGCCATGCTGTAATCCCTTCTCCATCTCCTTCCTTTTGTGATTTTTGGGCACACATGCATGCATACCTGGCATGTTTTTAGGCTGCCAAGTCCAGGACTTGAACTGTCCAGTTAGCCATGTGGGATCCAGCCACCTTAATCACCACACCACTGGTGGCCCGAAGCTGGCCTTCTAAACAAAATCAGATGGGGCCAGATGGTGTTGCAATGGTAAAATGCCTCTCTCTCCCCTTCTGTCTGTCTCTGGAAGAAATAAATAAACTTTAGAAAATAAAAAAGTTACAACCCTTGGGGACCAGCAGGTGGCATAGTGGTTAAGGTGCTAGACACTCCCACATGGCTGACCACAGTTCAAGTCCTGGGCCTGGTGGCTTTCTCTCTCTCCCTCTGTCTCTGTCTCTCTCTGTCTTCTTCTGGTCAAATTAAAAAATGAATGAATAATTAAAATAAAATAAAATATATATTTTTAAAAAGGTACAACCCTGTGCTATTATTTAAAAAGGGTGAAGCCACTGTTTTCCTGCTTCCCAGGAGCTGCAAAATTTCACTCATGGCAACTCTACCTCTGGATCAACTTCATTCTCACTTTATCTATGTCCACCTGCTGAGGTCAGCTGTAGTCTGGCCCCACCTCAGCCCTGAGCCCATCTCCTGGCACGTGGCCTGGAAGTCCCCTTCTTCTACTTACTGACTCAGTTTCTGGGCTTCCCAAACCTCCTTCTTAAGAAAGATTATTGGCTTAGTTCCTTTTGAGTGACCACACCAGTAAAGGTTGTCTACTAGACCACCAAAGTACACTCTGGGACGGAAACTAAGCCTGATCTACCAGACTCTGTGTTGTAAAGGAAGATGACAGGCTCTTTAATAGGGAGACCCGTAGGCAGATAAATCCTCTGGAAGGTGATGTGGTTGGCCAGAGGCAGCAGCAGCTCCAGTTCAGTGCTCCAAAGTAATCCCTCCCTCACCAGGTTCAGGAAGTGTGTGTCTCACCATGGAGAGGAAAGTGTGGACATTTGTTTCATTAGGATTCTTGAGCTTCTGTGTGCCTTGGCACCGTGCTAAGTATGGAGAAGTTATTTTGAGGGTTGCTGGGAAAGCCTGGGGGGTGGAAAGAGCTAGGGGGAGATGGAGACCACTTCCTGATGACTCGGGCTTCCCTTCTTGGCCACACATAGAAAAAAGACAAATGGTGGTCATGGTGACCATATAGCAACAACATAGGTGAAATAGATTTCTGTGGGTCTTTCTGGAACTCTGCTTACCATTGACAATTTTCAATGGGAAAATGTTTCTCATAACTTGTATCCAAGACAAAACCATTTTTTTCTTATTTTAAATTTGCCATAGGGTATTTGCAGACAGAGGGACAGACAGGGAGAGAGGAAGAAATCACCCCTCGGGGGATGGCTACACTTCAGTCCCTTCTCCACTCTCCTTTTGGAATTTGGGTACGCACGCACACACCCTCCAGTGTGTTTCTCAAGCCACCAGGTCAGGGATTCAAACCATGCTGTCAGCCATGTGGGATAGGGCCCCCTTAACCACCAAGCCACCTGGCTCACCCCAGACTTCCTTCTTAGGTGCACTTACAGACTATGTATACTGAGGGCAATGGGCAAAAAGGGGGAGCAGTGATTCCAGTTGGGCAAGTATAAGAACCTGGAGCCTTTATTCCCCAGAAGCTCCTGTGTTAATGGATATTTTCTTAATCAAAATGTATTAAAAGCCCAACAGCTATTTGAGTGGGGACCTGTGAAATGTTTTGATGTTTATGATAGCTTCTCATAAACTATAAGTTTATAAGTTATTGATCAAGCACAAAGCATTTGATATTTTTGGTGTGGAATCAAGACTGTTTTTGATCTACTGCTGATTAAACGGTCAGTACTAAACAGAGGAGTGGTAGGAGTTGCAGAGAGCTGCAGGTTGTAAGAGTGACATATCAGGAACATGCCTGTGGACTGGGTTTTGGTGTATAAAATACCTAGAGGGCTGCCCTGAGGCCTACTGAAGGGAGCTGGATACCACATATTCAACCATGGTTTGAATCCTGGTCCCAGTAGCTTGAAAAACACTACGTGTGTATGCGACCCAAATCCCAACAGAAATGGAGGAGAAGGTATTGCAGTGTGACCATGCCCCATGAGGGTATGCTTTCTACCTGCCCCCTTCTCTGTCTCTCCTCCTCTGGCATGTGCACATGTCCTCCAGAAATTAAAACACACACACACACACACACACACACACACACACATATGCACACCAGAAGGCAGATGATGGCACAGCAGTGAAAATTAAAATGGGATACTCTGCAAGGCACTTCCATGTGAGAAAGTTCCTGGTTCGAGTTCTGAGACCTCCCTGAGTATGCCAGACACATGTTTGGCCCATGATCCAGTGCTGACTTAAGTTGAGAGTGGATCACAACCTCAGGACCCTGTTATAGGAGCTGTCAGAATGTGAAGCAGAAAGAGGAGGGGACTTGGTGTCTGTACTGTTTACTCCTAGTGCCATTGGGGCATGAGTTGATCAATCATGATTTAGTTTCTCTAGATCCAACATTCCCCAGAAAATTCTGGCAAAAGCTAGATGACAAAATGAGCCCTTAGAGTTCTGCTGAAGAGTCTTCAATGCTTGTTACTATTCATCCTTACCTCTAGGGAGCAGAGGGACCCTGAGGGTCCCTCTGGGTTGAGAGAAGACCAAGGATTAAGACAGCTGCCATTTATTGTCCCCTGATTATACACGAGGTGTTCTATTGGGTCAGAAAAGTCGTGAAACTTTTTTCTGGTTTTCTATGAAAAAATGCATCATGACTTTTCCGACAACCCAATACACAGAGTGCCTACTGTCCTTCGAACCACCCTACTAAATGGTTCATATTTTCCCCATCTTACTGCTGTGGAAATTCTATTTTTGAACCTCAAAGAAAAACATGTTGGTAAGTATAAAAACTAGGATGTGAAGCCAACTTTTCCCCAGGGCTTGGGCTGTCTGAGTGGCTGGGGAGCTCTTCCTTATTTGACCGAAGTTAAGTAAACGTATCAGTGCATGATTCCTCCGTGTGACAAGTATTATTGAGGAGAGCGATTTCATTCCTGGAATCTCTTCATCTACTCATTTCCCTTCTGAAATCTTTAATTCTGCAGAGAACAGGACATCTCTTCCCTGTAAGTCAGTTTAATCCATGTAACATTTCAGTAGGCATGACTCAAGGCTTTTAATTAAGAAAGCACTATAATACATTTTATTTTTTGAAGGTAGAACTGTAATCTCCCACTGGCAAAATTAACAAGAGAATGGTAAGGAGGCAGTCTCTCTCTCTCTCTGTCTCTCTCAGCTGGCACTTTGGTTTTAAGTGAGAACAGTCCTTTTAAAATCAAGTTCTAGTAGGGTATGTCCAGTTCTCAGAGGAAACAATAATCTAGGTAGAAAGCTAGCCCCCTCCTTTTTTTGTGGCTTTCCAGACTATACAAAAACAGAGAAACATCAGATGTGGAAAACCAGGAGGTTCTCTATTTCAGTGGTCCCTGAGCATCCTCCTGAAAATCCTGTGCACTGCGGATTATCTGTGGCTAGAGTTCTGGTCCAGCTAGCTCCTTCATGAGTTTCCGGCATCCCAAGCATTTTCCACAGAATCTAGCCAGCCTGTGGTCAGGCCATTCAGAATTTTGCTATTAGCACCAACAATTAAAAAGGTGAATCTTCTCAAAGAAAAAACAAAACCCAAGAACATAATGCAACCCAAATTATATTTTACTTCAGATTAAAAAACGAGAACAACAACTTTTACTTCGGATTCTCCTGTACTGTGTACATGCTCTTCTGTCATCGAGCACCTGGTGTCGATTCTGCACGCTGGAGCCTCGCCCCGCTCTGGCTGCAGTGGTGCTGACAGCCCTGGTTCTTGGCCTGCCTCTCTGCCCGGGGGAGTGCTTTGCCTCCCGCTCCACATCTGTCCCAGCACTCTGTCCACAGCCCCTTCCTTTCTGATGATATGTGCAATTGCTTGGAGAACTCATCTGTGATGGCTGCCTCCAAGGTTGTCCTCAAGGGCGTGGCCCAGTGCCCAAGGTCTCCACCTGCCCCGCATCACAGCAGGGTGGTCTGTGTGAACAGTGGCTCTGGCAGAGGGACTGATGTCAGTGTCTTTTGAGAGGCAGTTATGAAGGACCATGGCTTCCTTCCTGGGCCTGTGGGGCCTTCTCCCTTCTTTTGGATCCCTCTCTGGGAGAAAGTCTTGCTGCCAGCGACCGTGGAGAGGCTGCCTGGTAGGAACCGAGCCTCCTGCCAACAGCAACACTGTGGGGCTTGGAGCGGGTCGCTAAGCCGCTCCAGGATTCCAGTCTGTGAGATAGCGATGCTCGTTGTTTCCATTTGCTGCATTTTGGGGTATTTCATGATATCATAATAGAAAACACATCATCTATTCCTGTGCCTTCAGCTAAAACCTTCAGGTTTAATGTTTCAGTTTTCGATTCCTCACTTGCTCCCTGAATGCCCTGCCAAGAACAGAGCCACAATCTTCTCAAATCATTTCTCATCCCCAGGAGCTTTGATTAAGTCCTTCCCAAACCTGCTCCACTCCACCCCCAGCCCCCACCCAGATACCCTCGACTTTGCAGGCGCTATCTTCTCCTGGCCGTGGAGCCAGTCTCTGCTGTCTGACTCGTCTTTCCTTTGTCCTCATATGGAACCTGCTGCCAGGTTTGGATGGTCTTGCCTTCAGATGTCTCCCAGCCTTCTTTGCTTCAGGTGCCTTTCCCCACTGGCTCCTCTGTTCTGGTCTCTAGTTCTTGCCACTCATCCTTCCTACAACCGCGAGGCTCTCTTCCCTATCCTCTACTCTCCTCTTGTCCTTGTGTGCTCAGAAAACCCACGCTGGATCCCTATCGTTCAGAGAATGCAACCATAACCCTGTTTCACTGACACGAGACTCCAAGTGAGAAGACCTAGTTGGGAGTCACAGGTCTGCGACTTTGGTAAGCTGGAGAACCTTGACCAGGTTCACGTCTCTGAATTTCAGTTTTCCTCCCTGTGAAAGGGGTTGTGATGACCTCCCTGTCTACCCCATCGCTGTGTTATCAGGCCTAAAGAGAGAAGGAATGCAAAATCACTACCGCAGGCACCACCGCCGCCAAGCAATGGGAAGGCTGGGGAGACGAGCTGAGCCCTGCTCACGGCCTTGACCCAGACATGCCCACCCCCCTCCTGCTGCCCTCCAGCTCCTCGGCTTTCCTGGAAGTCCCTACTTCCTCTTTCGAGTTGGCCTTGGTCTTTTTTCAGTGAAACCCTATTTAAACCCTTTCCTTTTCTTTTCTCTCTCTTTTTCTTTCTTATTTGATAAAGAATTATTTTATTTAACTTTATTTATTTATTTATGTTAATTTGACCAGAGAGGGACAGAGCGGGATGTGGTGGTGGTGGTGTGGCGGGGAGTGAGAAAGCAAGCCATCAGGTCTGGGACTCGAACTGTGGTTGGCCATGTAGGAGCCCAGCGCCCTTACCCACCATATCGCCTGCCAGCCCCAACTCCTCCTCTTTTCTTCTTCTTTTTTTTTTTGAGAGGTTTTTCACTATAGGGTGCGTGCGCTCGCCAGACAGAGAGATACATAGAGACAGAAAGCGAGAAATCACCCCCCAGGGGGGATGGCCATGCCGCAATCCCTTCTCCTCCATTCTCCTCTTGGGATCCTGGGCACGCACGCACACGCGCCGGGCGTGAGTTTTAAGCCACCGGGTCCGGGACACGAACCGCGGTTGACTACGTGGGAGTCCAGCGACATAGCCATTCCGCTAACTGCTGGTTCCCTCCTCCTCTTTTCTTAAAGATGGTAGTAAACAAATCTCAAATAGTTCCTGAATCATTTGTTAGTCACCAGTCTTATCACCTCTGCTAGGCTGCAAGCTACAATGCGCTGTATACTTTGTGATGATTTCTTGCCATGCATTGCCTGCTAGGTGCTGCGCATTGTGCTGTGCATTTTATGTGCTTTTTCTTTTAACCTCACTGTGGTCCTTCAAGGCAGTTGTGTTGATTCCCAGCTTGTTAATGAGGAAGCCGAGGTCAGAAAGGATAAGAAATTTGCTCAAGGTCACACCCCTGAAAAGTTACGGTGCCAAGATCCAGGCAGTCCGCCCTCTGGCTCGTTACGTCACGCTCTTCTCCGCGGCGTGCTTGCCTTGCCGCTGGTACTTAAGCTGAACCGTGGGCATCAACCTAGGCAGTGTGTAGACAGCCAGAGGCAAAATGGAGGATATAGCCAGAGAAAAATTAACTGAAGGGGAAAAGAGGCAATCTCTAAGGACTACTACTTTTTTGAAGATGGAAAAAACGTTCTGTGTTTATATGCTAACAGGAAAGAGCCAGCAGAGCAGGAGAGGTGTGGATTATAGCAATAATAATAGCTGATAGTTATTGAGCATATCCATGTGCCAGGAGCCAGGCTAAGCACTTACCAAGATTACCACCCTAATCTTTCATAACACACTTGTAAAGTAGGTACTGTTGTTATCGTAATATTTTGCAGATGAGGAAAGGGAGGTTTTGGCCAAGATCACACAATGAGTGGTGATTTAAAAACAAGAGCTCTGAATTGCTGTGCCCAGGAATTCAGGGGTGGCTTCCTGGCACAGAGGCCAGCTTCTGCTGGATGAGAGCCCCATGAATACCAAGCGCTTCATTCGTATTCATTGTGATGCTGCTGGCATCCTGCAGGGTAGGCATGTGTACATCCTCTTTTTAACAGTGAGAAAATGAGATCCCGTGGCTAGAGACCTGCTTGAAGTTTTTATCTTTCTCTTTAAATAATGTTTTACCTGAATTATAATAAATGTGGGGGTTTGTATCCTCAAACCTCTATTAGCATTTGCTTCTAATACTCTCCAGTTAGTAAATTGGAATGTGAATTCCTGGCTTAAAAGCGATGCTCCCGGGAGCAATGACTCAGGGTTGTTTGGTTGAACGATTCTTTTTTTAATGCCAGAGAGTTTGTACTTGCCAGAGAGACACAGAGAGACAGAGAGAGAGAGGTAAAAGCACACCCCAATTGTGGTCACACCGCCATCTCTTCTCCATTTCTCCACCCTGTCAGGATTTGGTGTGTGTGCACATGCACACGCGTACGTACACACACACACACACACACACACACACACATACACATAAAGGTGTGTATGTGTTTTAGTTTTTGCTATAGGTCTTATGGGCTCACCAGAGAGAGACAGAGAGGAGGGAAAGCGAAAAATCAACCCCTGGATAGATGGCTATGCCACAATTCCATCTTTTCTTTTTCTGAGATTTTTGGGTACGCATGCACATGCACCTGGCATGCTTTTCAAGTTTCTGAGTCTGGGACTTGAACCATGCAGTCAGCCATGTAGGATCCAGTGCCTCAACCTCCACACCACCTGGTGGCCCACCCCATTGTGTTTTTGAAGTCACCAGGCCAGGTGACTACAGACAACCATATGTGATCTGGCTCCCTTAACCACTCTGAGGCTGGCCCTGGTTGAACAATCCTTCAAGAGGCGGTGGGTCTGACAGAAGAACTTCTTTTTTTTTTTTTTGAGAGGTTTTTGCTATAGGGCGCGTGCACTCACCAGACAGACAGAGAGAGACGGAGAGACAGAAAGCAAGAAATCACCCTCCAGGGGGGGATGGCCACACCACAATCCCTTCTCCTCCATTCTCCTCTCGGGATCCTGGGCACGCACGCACACGTGCATGGCGTGAGTTTAAGCCACTGGGTCTGGGACTCGAACTGCGGTTGACTACATGGGAATCCAGCGACATAGCCATTACGCTAACTGCTGGTCCCCTGACAGAAGAACTTACAGTCTCATCTTTAATGATACAGATCTGGAACTGTTTATTACAGTCTCTTCACTGGATAAGACATCTAATTTTTTAAATCTTTTTTATGAAAAAAATTGTACATAATATTTTGGTTTAATTATATAAAATTTTGAAAATAATCAGTGCACAATTAAAAACTATTTAAGGGGTATACAAAATACCGTATGAACTTGTTTTTTCCCTAGGTTTTTACCATAGCGTGCATGTGCTTGTTGGAGGGAGACATAGAGAGAGGAAAAGTGAGAACTCACTCCTCAGGGGGATGGTTACACCACAGTTACTTCCCCTTAATTCTCCTCTTGGGATTTTGGGCATGTGGGCACATGTGCCCACATGGTGTGATTTTCAAGCTGCCAGGGCTGGGACTTGAACCATGGTCGGCCATGTAGAAATCCAGTTCCTTACCTAACACACCTGTTGGTGGTTATAAGAGAAAAAAAAAAATCACAAGTAGAAAGATAGAATGTTATTAATTTTATATTTATTGACCAGGAAATAGTACCTGAAATATATAAGCTGTTTCCATTTTATAAAACACCATCCCAAGTATTTCTCACCTGCCCTTCACAGCACCTGGCATGTCAGTAGTGAATGCTTTCCTCTGTAGGTGACGGAAACCCTGGCTTAGCTGGATGGAGGTGGTTTTTCACACTTAACAGGCCAGCAGGTGTATTCTGGGACTGGTATCACTGAGGACTTGGCCCTGTAGACCTTCCATTCACCATTCTGATCACGTTGACCTCTCAGCCTTCATGAAAGTCACCTCATGGTTGCAAGACAGCTGCTCCGGGCATCACGGCTGTGTTCCGTGCTGGAGGAGGAGGAAGGGAAGGTACAGGCACGGGGATACCTCTGGTGTTACCGTTACAGAGAGTAACAGCTTTCCCAACAGACTGCTCGTTGGTCAGAACTGTGTCCCTCAGTCATCCTAACTGTACAGGGGAGCTAGCAATTATTTAGCTTTTCTAACCTGTGTACCCTACAGGTGAGCAAGAGGGTGACTCACCAATCTACGGAGGAGGAAACTGGTCCACTTTCTCATCATTGCTCAGCCAGCAGGGGGCAGAGCTGGGGCACAAACTCAGGCCCTGACCCAGCACCCTCTTCCCACTGTCCTGCTCGGCCTCTCTAGGTCTGCCGCAGGAAATGTGTGTCAGGAAGAGGACACAACTCGAAAACATAGAACATTAGTGCCCAGGGGTGGCACAGTGAGAAAGCAACTGGCCCCACATGGGAAGGGGCTAGGTTTGTGTCCCCGGATCCTCCTGTGCACACTGGGCCTGTGTGCCGTGTGTGCTGTGATCTGGGCTGGCAGAGGTGGGTGGTGGCATGGGGACCGTGTTGGAGGTGTCTCTGTGTCTCTCTCATCCTCTTTCTGTTACAGAAGAAATAGATAAACTTTAAAAGTGAAAAAAAACTTAAAAAAAAAAAAATTATAGCATGACTGGTCCTGTAGTACAGCAGTTAAACACTGTGCATTGAAAGTTGGATCCCATGTGACTGATCATAGTTCGAGCCCTTGGCCCAGTGGCTTGAAGACATACCAGGCACATGTGTTTGTGTGACCCAAACCCTGACAGGATAGAGAAAAGGAGGAGAAGGATTATAGTATGACCTCTTCTTGATGAGCACATATGCCCTCTGGTGATTAAAAAAAAATCATAAAATTGGGATGTATTTTAAATGGATCACTTTTTAAACCAGTAATTTTATATCAGTATATCATTTGATAACTTTATTATTGTTTAATAAAAATTATTCCTTTTTTTTTTTGGAGAGATTTTTGCTATAGGGCGTATGTGCTTGCCAGAAAGACAGAGAGAGACAGAGAGATAAAAAGCGAGAAATTACCCCCCAGGGGGGATGGCCTCGCCACAATCCCTTCTCCTCCATTCTCCTCTCAGGATCTTGGGCACGCACGCACACGAACCCGCCGTGAGTTTAACCCACCGGGTCTGGAATTCAAACTGTGGTCAGCTACATGGGAAATCAGCAACATAGCCATTACACTAACTGCTGACCCCTCCATTTTTATTTATTTATTTATTTATGTAGTTATGTATTTATTTATTTATTTATTTGGAGAGGTTTTTTTTGCAATAGGGCGCGTTGGCTCGCCAGAGACAGACAGAAAGCGAGAAATTACCCCCCGGGGGGATGGCCATGCCGCAATCCCTTCTCCTCCATTCTTCTCTTGGGATCTTGGGCACGCACACACATGCGCCCGGCGTGAGTTTTAAGCCACCGGGTCTGGGACGCGAACTGCGGTCGACTACATGGGAGTCCAGCGACGTAGCCATTACGCTAACTGCTGGTCCCTCTCCATTTTTATTTTTATGAGTGTGAATAATAACTAAGCTATAAGGATATTGACTGACGTATTATTTTTAATTGCAAAGCACTGTGAGGAAATTAATAATTTTTTTTGAGAGGTTTTTGTTATAGTGTACATGTACTCGCCAGAAAGACAGAGAGAGACAGAAAGACAGAAAGCGAGAAATCACCGCCTGGGGGGATGGCCATGCCGCAATCCCTTCTCCTCAGTTCTCCTCTCAGGATCTTGGGCAAGCATGCACACATGTCTGGTGTGAGTTTAAGCCACCGGGTCCGGGACTCGAACTATGGTCGACTACGGGAGTCCAGCGACATAGCCATTACACCAACTGCTGATCCCTAATTTTCTTTTTTTTCCCCTAATTTTTAGTATTAGGGATTGGTTGAAGAAACTGTGTCATATACTGCAAAATTTAAAAAGTTGGAAATAAACTTTTAGAAGAATATTAATATTTACAATATTTTATTAAGTGAAATAAGTTATAAAACTGTGCACACAATGCTGCCCTAGGTTCTTTTTTTTTTTTTTTTTTTTTTTTTTGTCTGAGAGAGTTTTTTTTTGCTATTGGGTGTGTGCACCTGCCGGAGAGGCAGAGAGAGACAGAGACAGAAGGCAAGAAATTACCACCATCCCCCCTGGGGGGGGATGGCCATGCCACAATCCCTTCTCCTTCAGTCTCCTCTTGGGATTCTGGGCACACACGCACACATGACCAGCGTGAGTTTTAAGTTCTGGTTCTGGGACTCGAACTGTGGTCGACTACATGGACTATAACCATTATGCCATCTGCTGGTCCCAACCACCCTAAGTTCTTAAATATATATTTAAGAAGAAATCTGGACTCCACAAAAGGGGCTTTTATTAGAGCATTGGAATTAATAGCAAGGTGATTAAATGCAGAATATAGTTGCTGTGAAAGCCGATACCGTTAGAAAAATCAGAAGATCTGTCTAAACATTTGATTCCCAAACTCTAAGTTAAGAGAATTTTTAAATATTTTAATGGAAGAATGGAGAAACAAAAGCTAAATGGCAATACTTGATGACTGAATTTAATAGGAGAAGAGAACCTACCTTATATCTGAGTGAATATATATTTCTTTAAGGTTCACTCCAAATATTTATTTATATTAAGCAAAATGGCTATGGAGAAGATAGGAAAGTTCACATTTAAGCTTTTCATTGTTAAGCCCTATTTCGGATTATTTCAGTCACATCTGGAGTAAGTTTACACTTGAGGGTGGCTGCCAGATGCGAGGATTCAGTATTTACTCGGTAATATCAGCTGCGACGACGAGCGGGATGCCAAGAGGGAAATCATCGGTCTCTTTAGCATCGACTTGTATTTACAGCAAGTATCTCATCCAAATTTCCTTTCAGAAATGATGAAAACTCCTGGTGAATGGAGAGGGCAGGAGATAGGAGGCCTGGGCAGAGACATGGGCCTTTAGCAAGAGACGGCCTGTTTACCAAACCAGGCCTGCACAGCAGGCGACCTTGCCAATCGACCAGTCTTTCTCATAATAAAACACGGAAGGACCAAATCATTCCCAATTTTAAAAGTAGATTGGTTAACATTTTAGCTGAGCTTCTGGGAAAGCTATTTCCTCTCTCCTCTGACCTCCCCCCTAAGCAGGGCATGAATTCGAAACCTGCTGGCCAAGTTTCTAGGATAAACAAGACTTTGTGGCTCTAGAATGAGCCCTGTCTTGAAAGCTGATTTAGTTTGGAAATAGGGCTGAAGGGAAAGGAAAGGGAGTTCTTAAAGGAATATGGACTTTAAACAATAAACAGCAAGTTTCGAAATGCCTGGATTTTGTTCCTGGCACCAGTAATTCACCAGACAACTTTAGGCACAGACAATCCCCAGCCAGCTTGGCTAAGCCTAGGGTTGGCTCTTGACCCGAAGAAGGCTCAAGTGTAAAAGCGATCAGGAAGTAGGATTCAGGCTATGTTTACAGAGATCGGTCTAGGAAGACAACATAAGCTGGGAAAAGCGGGATCATGTCAACTTTTGGGAAAGATAGCTTTTTATTTAGGAAAGCCAGGAGAGAAAAAAACGACACTAACTGAAGGAATGTTACAGAATAAGGAAAACACTCCACTGAATAAATTAGATTTTAAAAAATATGAGGTTAAGTAACAGAAACAAAAGAAGATAGTGACTGACTTTCTGTTCCTTTTGTTTGAAATTGATGATTTTTAAACTTTTCTTTTAAATCCACTTCTACAATGCCCAAGAAGTCCCTCAACTTAAGTAAGATGAAATATAAGTTTGGGACCAGCAGTTAGCGTAATGGCTATGTCGATGGACTCCCACGTAGTCGACCGCGGTCGCGTCCCAGACCCGGTGGCTTAAACTCACACCGGGCGCATGTGTGTGCGTGCCCAAGATCCCAAGAGGAGAATGGAGGAGAAGGGATTGCGGCGTGGCCATCCCCCCTGGGGGGTGATTTCTCGCTTTCTATCTCTCTGTCTCTCTCTGTCTGTCTGGCGAGCGCACGCGCCCTATAGCAAAAACCTCTCAAAAAAAAAAAAAAAAAAAAAAAAAGATGATGAAATATAAGTTCACCTTAAAGGATGGTAAACAGGTTCATTTAGTGCTTGCCAGCAAGATTGAAGGCTAAAGGGAAAAAGTTGCAAAACAATGATGTCTTCTCAGTCTCCTTATAAAAGAAGCCATTGTTCACTGAGTTAGTAACTTTTTTTCCATTAAAAAAATTACATTAAAAAAATCATTAGGGCCATCATGTGACTTGGCAGTTAAGGCACGATACATGGCCGACTAAGTGTTGAATCCTGGACCTGGGGGCTTGAAAATTACACCAGGTGCATGTGAGTGACCAAAACCCTGAGAGGATAATGGAGAAGGAAATCCCAGAAGAAGAATGGGGAAGGGATTGCGGCATGGCCATCCCCCTGGGGGATGACTTCTCACTTTCCCTCTCTGTCTCTGCGGAGTGCCCCAGCCTTGTGGCAAAAACCTTAAAAAAAATTATTATAGGGTGTGTGCACTCATGGGGTGGGTGTTGGGGTAGGGGTGGGAAGAAGGTGAGAAAGCATTCCCTCCAGAGAGTTTGGTCATGCTGCAATCCCTTCTCCTCCATTTCTTCCCCCTTAAGGAATTTTGGGCATGAACACACACATGACTGGACATGACTGGCATGTTTTTCAAGCCACAAGTCCAAGACTTGAACTGTGCAGTTGGCCATGCACGATCCAGCCACTTTAACCACCACACTATTGGCTGGTCCAAGAAAATTACATTTTTCCTAATGATAAAAGATCTAGTTTCTTGGGGCTAGCAGTTGGCCTAATGCCTATATCGCTGGACTCCCATGTGGTTGACCGTGGTTTGAGTCCCTGACTCGGTGGCTTAAAACTCACGCCGGGCATGTGTGTGCGTGCATGCCCAAGATCCCGAGAGGAGAATAGAGGAGAAGGGATTGTGGCATGGCCATTCCCCGTGGGGGGTGATTTCTTGCTCTCTCTTTTTTTGGAGAGATGTCTGGAGAGCGCACGTGCCCTATAGCAAAAACCTCTCCCACCCCCCAAAAAAAGATCTAGTTTTTTTGCTTTTCCCTTTTATGAAGATAAAATGACTTGTTTCAAATAATTTGACACATTGTTCTGATGATTGCAGCAAGGTAAGAAAACTAATTGTTTTAAAGACTCTGTAATTTGATGTAAAATAGTCAATGGGGGGCCAGCAGGTGGTATGGTAGTTAAGGCACTGGACTCCCACTCCCACCGCAGTTCTAGTCCTGGACCTGGTAGCTTGCTGTCTCACTTTCCCTCTCTTTCTTTCACTCTGGCTCTCTCTGGTGAGCACACGTGCCCTATCACAAATTAAATAATAATAGTAATAGTCAATTAAATAAATAATTATTTGAAAAAATTATTAAAAAAAGAGTCATTAGTAACCTAAGCTTTTCTTAGGGTGCATTGTTTCTAATCCCTGTAAAAGATTCATTTATCTGGGTTTATCAACCTCAGCACTCTTGACATTTTGGGCGAGAGAGTTTTTTTTTTAATTTTTTTTTGTTTTATTTTGTTCATTTATTTTTTGTTTTTGTTCTCTTTTTTTTTTTTTTTTTTTTTTTTTTTTTTACTTTTTTTAAACAAACCCTTGTGTCAGGGGCTGACCCTCAATAGATGGCAGAGAGGGAGCTGCTCTGCTACATGCGAAACCCCGACCCAGAACGAACATGCGTGCGTTTCGTGATGGGCCAGGGAGCGGCCCCTCTCCGGCCGCGTTCCAGCTCCCAGAACGAAGGGCTCTCAGCACCAGATCCCGGTCTGCGCTAGCAGGCTGGTGGGGAGAGTTCGTTCTTTGAAGTGGAGGGTTCTGTGCATCCAGGGCACTTAGGGCCTCCCCCAACTAGATACCAATAGCAGCATCTCTCAGTAATAAGAATGAAAGAAGTTTCCCGACCAGGATTTGACAAACGCCCTCTGGGGGGTGGCGGGGGCAAACCCCATTGTGAACCACTGGTTTATCTTCCTGATAAGCTACTTAAGGTTCACAATTCTGATTACAACAGACATATAGCAAGCTCATCTGTTTAATTCCTATCCGCCACAGCGGAGTGTTTGTGACCAAGTAGCTGGTGTCTCCTGGCACTGCCTCAGCATCTGCACATATTAGTTAGTGACCATTAGGATGAGTGTGGAAAGAAGTGGGGACAGGTGAGTTGGGAAGAGGGACAAGGAGAGTGAGATGAGGAGGACAGGCAGGGGCCGCCCTTTCCAGCCTGTCTCCGAACTTCAGGAAGGAGACAAAGGAGGGTGGAGTGGCCAGGTGGGAATAAAAGAATTTGATGGGTATTCCTCAAAATACTGAGTTTCCTTGTTACAAAGACTTTTTTTTTTTTTTTTTTTTGAGGTTTCTGCTATAGGGCACGTGTGCTCTCCAGACAGACAGAGAGAGACAGAGAGACAGAAAGCGAGAAATCACCCCCCAGGGGGGATGGTCACACCGCAATCCCTTCTCCTCCATTCTCCTCTTGGGATCTTGGGCACGCACGCACACGCACCCGAGTTTAAGCCACCAGGTCCAGGACTCGAACCGTGGTCGGCTACGTGGGAGTCCAGCGACATAGCCGTTACGCTAACTGCTGGTCCCATTACAAAGACTTCTAATGCTCATCTCCCTTTTGCACAGGGCATGTTTTAGTATCAGTTAATACTGACCTGGCTTTGTGAAAAACGTACACCTATCAAAGGAGTAGGATGTATTTCCAAGAAAGCAGATGTTTTATTTACTCACTCAGAGCTTTAAACTTCCTCAGATTACATTTAGCTGTCCCAAATCTCATTTCACGTGTAGATGTAACAAATACTTGAGAAATACTTGAGTGGGCACTTGAGAAATGCTCTGCAGAGTTGCATGCAGTTCTCTTACCTTTACTGCAGAGACTCCTAGCGAGGGCCTTGGAAGGTCAGTACTGTCCCGCGTATTGGAAGGGATGATCTGAGATTTAGGAGACACGGGGAGCTGTCCAGGAATACTGCGAGTCACTATTACGGGAGCCCAGGTCTTCTGTCACCGCAAAGCTGCCCTTCATGAACCTAGGTGCTTAAAACTGAACTCAAGCAGGGCCACCAGGTGGTGTAGTGGTTAAGAGACCACATGGTTGGCTGTGGTTGATTCTGGCTCAAGTCCCAGAACTGCCACCTTGTTTTCTCAGATTCTCTCTCTGGCTCTCTGTCTCATGAGCACACATGCCCTATAACAAATTTAAAATAATAATAACAAAATTAAATAAATAAAAAATAAAACAGTATAAGCAAGTTACGCTGCCCCTAAGAGACAGACGGCCCATGGCTGATGGCAGTTTTTCTCCTTATCTTCTTTTGTCTGTCTTCTCTCATCTCTATCCCCTCTTCCTTAGGTCTGTCAAGAATACCTTGCTGGGATCAGCAGTTGGCATAATGGCTATGTCACTGGACTCTCATGTAGTCGACCGCAGTTCGAGTCCCGGACCTGGTGGCTTAAACTCACGCCGGGAGCATGTGCGTGCGTGCCCAAGATCCCGAGAGGATAATGGAGGAGAAGGGATTGTGGTGTGGCCATCCCCCTGGCGGTGATTTTTCGCTTCCTGTCTCTCTATCTGGTGAGCGTATGCGCCCTATAGCAAAAAAACAAAAATAAAATAAAACTTGCTACTTCCTTTTCCCCTTACCCTACCAAAGGGAACCAGAGTAAAAGAGGTTGCTGTGGATGGAGTTCTAGGTGGGATCCAGCTGCTGGGATCTGGCTGTATAACCATTCAGAGTTGTAATAGATGTGATTGTTACTGGTTTTACCAACCAGAGCAAGAGGAACCTGCAGGGGTCGTAATGGCACTTTGCCCTGAGGCCAAGCTGATACCGGCCAGTCAGCACATACGAACAGCCACACTGGTTTACAACGATGGAACTACTTCCTTCTCTTTGGTAAATCGCCTCTGCCCCGAGCCCGAGTAGCTTGGCCTGGGTGCTGCACCCAGTCCTCCCAACTCCTCTCTGTACCAATTTTCAAAGATTTTGAATAGCACTTGTCTTGGGCTAGTGCTTTTAATGTTTTGAGCTAATGAGTAAGTTCTATAAAGAAATATATTTCACTGAACTTGCAGGCCACACCGGGATGGATGGACTATTAATATTAAGAAAATATTCATTTGTTCAATATATGGGGTAAATGGCTAATTACAACAGACAGAGACATAAGAAGAGTGGGGTGGAAATACAGTTGTAGTATCTCTGCACCTGGGCATGGACGAGAGAAAAGTCAAAGGAGAAATGAGGAAAAGGAAGCCTGAAGGGGAGGGAGGTGCCTAGCGTAGAGAAGACAGTAAGACAGTGGATACATGTTTGGGACTGAATACATAAATGAATACGCTGTTAAATGACAGGCATAAGGGCCACTCAGGATATTTGTTTTTGTGAGGATTCAATAGGATAATTCATCAGTGCGACACAGGTAAAGCACCTCTCTATGTGAGCTTTGGGCTAGGATACAGAGTTGAATCAAACACGGTCTGACCGAGGTGTATTCATCAATTTAGAAGGGAGACAGAAGGCTGAGAAGTGAGAACTGTATTCAGCAACAAATTGATGGGCCAGAGAGAGGAATTTTTCTCATACTAACGTGTTATACAGGTTGAGCATTCCTCATCCAAAAATCTGAAGTACTTCAAAATCTCAAATTTTTTAGTATGGACATGACATCACAGGTGGTAAATTCCACACCTGATCTCATGCGATGGGTCACAACAAACAGTCAAAACAGAATGTTATAAAAAATGACCTTCGGGTAATGTGTAGATGGTGCGTGTGAGACACCAATGAATGCCATGTTTAGACTGGGGAACTGTGCACAAGATGTTTTGTTATGTACATGTAAATATGCTAAAATCTGAAAGAATGAAACACTTCCACCCCAACTATACTCAGCCTGTATTAGCAGAAGTAGAACCATCAAGCTCTGGTGGGAGATAATTCTCCCACTAGGTAATAATTCTCTCACTAGATAATTCTCCCAAACTCCTAGTGGGAGATAATTCTCCCACTAGGTAATAATTCTCTCACTAGATAATTCTCCCACTAGGCTGAACCTTACTGAACTCATACTGCTGAGCTCAGCATGAAGGCCCATCTTTTTAAAAAAATTTTTAATTAAAAAATTAATTTTTAAAGTTTTTCCACAGGGAATGGTCACACCACACTCCCTTCTCCTCTATTTCTTCATCCTATCAGGATTTTGAGCATGCAGACATATGTGCCTGGCATCTTTTTCAAGCTGCTGCGTCTGAGATTCAAACTGTGGGGTCACCCATGTGGGATTCAGCTACCTTAACCACCAGATCATGAAGTTAGCCCAGGGGTCCTATTTTTCAAGAAAAATGTTGATGGCCAGCCACAATGGTACAGCAGTAACACAGTACTCTGTGGTCTTGGGCCCACATGGGAAGGTCCCGGGGTTCAGGTCCCCAGTTCTCTCTGTAAACAGTGGACACGTGCCTGCATGCTCATGATGCTGGCTGGCGGAGCTGGGGTGGGTCGCGGCATGAAGATCTCACTGGGCTGTCACTCTCTCTCCCTCTCTTCTCTCTTTCCCTTGAAGGAGATAGATGTATGTGTAAATGTTCGGAGGGAGTGGCTGATGGCAGGGCTGGCTTCCTAGGCATGTGACAAGAACAGTCACACCAGTTGCTCTCTGAAGGTCCCTGTACTTCGTCACCCAAAGCTCTGTCACTGTCTCGGAAATCATGCTCTTTTTATCGTTGAACTTGTGTTTTGTGAGTAAAGTTTACGGGGACAGTGGAGCAGTGGAGCACGCATGTCAGCAGAAGAGATATGTGTCCCCCTTGCGTCACCGTCCATTTGCACGTAAGATTCATGATGACCACTCTGCTTCCTTTGTACTCACGTTGAGTCTCACCCTTCCCTCGTGTATGTGGGCTCAGCAGGATTCAGTGCTCACGTGTACCTGCTCCATATCAAAGCATGTTTGTATCACGCTCCACATGTATCAACACGTGCTACGTGTGCTCATATCACTACACCCACCACAGCAGGGCGCCAATGGCCCTGAGAGGCCATACTTTCCATTAGAACCAGAACTTGCGTGGAGTACAGAAAGAAGGGAATGGTATTCAGAGAAACAAGGGCAACCCGGGAACCCCATCATATCTGTCCTCATCTGCATCACCTCCATGTAAGATTCCACCTCTTATGCTGAGCCCGTTAATGTGAAAGAAAGGGGAAACTGGGCAAGCCGCAGTTGCCATATTATAAGGAGTAGTCCTTACTCATTAGTAAGCCAGAGGTAGAGAGTGGTGATAGAATGTGTGCATATAAAGAAGTAAGGGCTGGCTCCATGGTCTAGTGGTTAAGGGAGCTGGATCCCACATGGCCAACCACACTGTTTGAATCCCAGTCCTGGCAACTTGAAAAAACACTAGGTATGTGTATGTTTATACCCAAATCCCAACCAGGTGGAGAGATGGACGAGGAGGAATTGTAGGGTGACTGTGCTCCATGGGAAGTTGTTCTCCCCATCTCCCTGTCTGTTTCTCTCTAGTGAGCACACATGCCCTCATAACTTTTTAAAAAAGCCGAAGTAACCAACTATCTTGTGCAGCATTATCATTGTTCTGTTAAGACAAAAAATAGATTTATGAGCTACAAAGTACAAAATGCAATTTTGGTGATTCTGAATATGAGATCAAATGTCTTAAAATGAGCTAACACTGTGTAATATAACTGTAGAAAAATACATATAACATAAATGTTATCAAGGCAGACATTTTTAAGTGTCCAGACCAGTGGTATTTATTACACTAATGTTGTTGTGCAGCCATCACTACCACCCACCTCTGGAATTTTTTCATCTTGCACAACTGAAATTTTGCACCCATTGAACGCTAACTCCCCATTCTCTTCTCCATCCAGCCCCTGGCAACCATCTTACTTTCTTTTTCTTCTTTTTTAGTTGCCAGAGGGGGTGTGTACTCGATACAGAGCCTGAGAGAGAGGATGAGGGGGAAATCACCCCCAGTAAAGCATGGCCACACTGCATTCCCTTCTTCATTTCTCCATTTTCTTAAGACTTTGGGCATGGGGGAGGGGCTCAGCAGGTGGTATAGTGGTTATGGCGCTAGACTCCCACACGACCAACTATGGTTCAAATCCTGGACCCGGCAGCTTGAAACTCGGGCACGCGTGCATGTGTACTTAAAATTTCAAGAGGAGGATGGAGGAGAAGGGAATGCAATGTGGCCATTCCTGGGGGGGGGGGGGGGTGATTTCTCACTCTTTCTCTGTCTCTGTGTCTCCAGCAAGCACACATGCCCTATAACAAAAATCTCTCTTAAAAAAAAAAAAAAGACTGAGCGCATAAGCACGTGTCCAGAATGTGTTCAAGCCAGTGTGGGTGAGATTTGAACTGTGGTTGGCTATGTGTGATCCAGCTTCCCTTAACCACTAGGCTA
The DNA here is from genome assembly GCA_026018925.1 of Tupaia tana. Classification (NCBI taxonomy): domain Eukaryota; kingdom Metazoa; phylum Chordata; class Mammalia; order Scandentia; family Tupaiidae; genus Tupaia; species Tupaia tana. The sequence goes on along the minus strand of JAKSZU010000007.1, from coordinate 124,201,348 downwards.
CGAGGCTCATCCCCACTTTACTTCCTATCTTATGAATTTGACTACTCTAGATACCTTATAGGAGTAGAATCTTACAGTACTGGTCTTCATGTGCCTGGCTTATTTCACATTACATAATGTCCTCAAGATTTATTCATGTTGGGAACCAGCAGTTAGCGTAATGGCTATGTCGCTGGACTCCCATGTAGTCGACCGCGGTTCGCATCCCACACCCAGTGGCTTAAACTCACGCCCGGCACGTGTGCGTGCGTGCCCAAGATCCCGAGAGGAGAATGGAGGAGAAGGGATTGCAGTGTGACCATCCCCCCTGGGGGGTGATTTCTTGCTTTCTGTCTCTGTGTCTCTCTCTGTCTGGTGAGCGCACGCGCCCTATAGCGAAAACCTCTCCTAAAAAAAAAAAAAAAAAAGAAAAATTTATTCATGTTGTAGCATATGTCAGAATTCCCTTCTTTTTAAAGGCTGATTAATATATATATATATATATATATATATACATACATATATATATATATATATATTAATGCTCTTTAGTTTTGTTTTTACTGTTTTATTTATTTATTTTTTTTAAAGAAAGATTTTTGCTATAGAGCACATGTGCTTACCAGAGAGGAACAGAGAGATGGAAAGTGCAAAATTAACCCCCAGGGAAAAAGCGAGAAATCACCCCCCAGGGGGTATGGCCACATCAAAGTCCCTTCTCCTCCATTCTCCTCTTGGGATTTTGGGCATGCATACACACCCAGCTTGAGTTTTTTTCTTTTTCTTTTCTTTTTTTTTTTTTTTTTTTTTGAGAGAGATCTTTGCTATAGGGCTCATAAGCTCACTGAAGAGACAGAAAGTGAGAAATATCCCCCCAGGGGGGATGGCCACACCACAATCCCTTCTCCTCCATTCTCCTCTCAGGATCTTGGGCACGCATGCACACGTGCCGGGCGTGAGTTTAAGCCACTGGGTCTGGGACTCGAATTGTGGTCGACTACTTGGGAGTCCAGTAACATAGCCATTACTCTAACTGCTGGTCCCTCACATGTATGGTTTTATAAGGAACAGCCAAACTATTTTCCAGAGTGGTTGTACTATTTCATATCTCCAGCAATGTGAGATCCAGTTTCTTTCCATCAGTGTTATCACTTTTTTTTTAAGCCATTGTGATAGGTATATGGTGCTATTTCATGATTTAAATTTGCATTTCTCTAGTGGCTAATGATGTGAAATATCTTTTCATTTGTTTATTTGCTATACATGGGTGAAATGTCTGTTCATGTCTTTTGCCTGTTTCTAATTGCATTTACTATTTTTTTTCCTGTTAGATTTTAAGTTCTCTATGTAGTCTAGATATAAATCCTGGGTAGAACATATGACTTGCAAATATTTTTTTCTTGTCTGTAAAGTCTTCTCATTCTCTTTAATGGGTCTTTTGCAGAGCAAATTATTTTAATTTCAATGAGCTTCAATTTACTTTTTTTTTTTTTTGCCTTTTATGAGGCTTTAGTGGATTAATATTTTATTGTATGTAATATTTTAAAAGTTCACGTTTTGCTTACTCATTCACCTGGCTGGCCTGTCTCTGGAGTTCTTTAAGCCTAGCCACTCTTTCATTAAACTCTCCTTGCATTGTATGGAGCATGCTGTAACCCCCACAGCAACTGATGGGGCAAGGAAAGTAATAGGCTTAGTGTTCACTTTAAGCATCAGCTCCAGCAAAAGACTTTAAGTAGAAGAGCAAAATGATCCAGTTTTTTTGAACTCTCAATTTTGATTTTTCTTAGCTGCCTATACTGTGTAAGTTTTCTAGTAATTCTTTATTTTTAAGAGAGACAAGTATTTTCTGAACCCTCACATTTTTAAGAATATTGTGTATATATTACACATATGTTACACAATACTGTGTGGTTTTTATGTGTGAGTGGTAACTTGTTGGGTATAAAATTCTTGGGGTGGGCCAGCAGGTGGCATGGTGGTTAAGGTGCTGGACTCCCACATGGCTGACCATATTCGAGTCCCAGACCAGGGGGCTTGAAAAAAATCAAACTGGGTATGTGTGTATGTGTGCCCAAAATCCCAAGAGGAGAACGGAGAAGAGACTGCAGCATGGTCATCTTTCCTAGAGGATGATTTCTCACTTTTCCTCTCACTGTCTCTCTTTGGCAAGTATGCCCTATGGGGGGGGGGGGAATTTTAAAAATTAAGGTACAGCTGCATTGTCTCAAAACTCAAGAAGCTAACCTAAAACTTAGTGGCAGAGAAGACTGAGACAAGCCTACATTTTGCTTCACTGTAGCAAATTAATTTTTCTGGCCGCAATAAGTATAAATATTTCCCCTTTAATATTATGATTCATATACTTTGCACAACCATCTTAATGAGTCTTTTATTTGAAGAAAAGCCTTTGATCCTATAGGACCTTCTGAAAGGGTTAATCAATGAAAAAAATGTGTTAAAGATCTTAGTTTACTGATTGATTGAGTTGGGGGAGCAGAGGTACCCCTAACAGAGTCCTCACACCTCGATACCACTCCCTGTTGCAGCCAGGACCACCGGCATGACTGTGCACTCTCACACCCAGCATGCATACAGGGAGGCCTTGGGATATGAACATGGGACCTTCCCACATGGCTTCAGCATTGCAGAGCATTGTGTTGCCACTGCATCACCATGGCTGGTCCAAAAAAAAAAAAAAAAAAAAAACAAACCATATTTGATGGTTGCTTCTGTTCTTTTTGGATCTTTTCATGAAAACACCAAGTAATTCTTTGTAATCATTCTCAAAAGTCATATAGGTGGGACCAACAGATGGCATAGCGGTTACATCACTGGACTCCCACATGGCTGACTGCAGTTCAAGTACTACACCCTGTGGCTTGAAACTGACACCAGGTGTGTATGCATGTGTGCCCGAGATCCTGGGAGGGGAATGGAGAAGGGATTGCAGTGTGGTCATCCCCCTTTGGGGGTGATTTCTCACTTTCCCTCTGTCTCTGTTTCTCTCCCCAGCAAGTGCATGTGCCCTAGAGGAAAAACAAAAAAAAATTTCCCCCCAAATCTTACATTTTTAATCTTTTCCCTGGGTTCTGTGGCAGCTTCTAGAGACTCTTCACTGATTTTCTTCAGTCAGTTCTATCCTTACTGCTTTAGTGAAAGGCTTGATATTTGCATCATAGTTAGTTTCCTGGCAAACTGTTTAATTTACCAATTTACCTGACCTAAATGTATTCCTAAGATATTTAGTTATTCTTTTATTTCACCTGTCACTTTATGACTTTCTGAATTATGGAGGACAGGTCTTACATCCTACTGCATAAGCTGATGCTCTCTTGAAATCAATTTCATCCCTGTAGTATATCACCTTCATAATACGGCCCTCCTTTGCATCTTTAGGATCATAATTCACTCAGCAATTATTTGAGACTAACTAGGACATGGGCTGTCACAGTGAGTGAGCTGGGATACATCAGGGAACAAAGAGACAAAAATCCCTCTTCTCCTAAAGCATATGTTCAGAATGAGAAGACAATAAATAAAAAAAAATTAGGTACTATAAAATGTTATAAGGGTTCAATGTTTTGGAAAAATAGTGAGGGCAAGGGCATTGAAGGGTGTACTCAGGGAGAATTCAGTAGAAGGTGAAATCGGATCCAAGACTTGAAGGCAAAGGCATTCCAGGGAACTGTCCCTGTAGGCACCTGGGGAAGGGCATTTCAGACAGGGGTCAGCAAGGTCAAGGCCCACGGGCAGGAGATACCTGGGGTGTCTGAGGAGGAATCATGAAATCGTAAAGGCCACTGAAAGGCTCTGTGTTTTTACTCTGAGGGAGACTGGGATGCTATCAGAGTTTGAGCAGAAGAACCTCATGGTCTGATTTCAGTTGGAAGTAATTCTTTTCACCATTCTGTTGGGAACAGGTATAGGGAGTCGGGGGGGACAATATAAGCCTGAGACCAGGTGGAAAACACTACAGTATGCCAGGTGAGAGATGAGGACAGCAAAGGACGAGGTGGTCATGGGGAAATGGGAACTGGTCTGACTAATGTACATGTGTATATATGCTTGTATATACAGGTGTATATTTTCATGGTACAGAGCATGAGCGAGCACATGATTTTGAAAGAGAGAGGGGGAAGGGGAAGGAGAGACTCCTGACAGACTCTGGTCACACTGTGATCCCCTTCCTTTAGCCGGTCAGGACCTCAGGCACATGTGTACACGCCTGGCGAGTTTGTGTGGTTGGGCCCAGGGTCTGAACTGTGGCCAGCCATGTGGCTTCCAGCACTACAGTCCAGCATCAGACTGTGTCACCAGGCTGGGTCAGAGTCCAGATATATTTTAAGGGCAGAACCAAAGAATGCTTTGTTGGTGCATAGATCCCATGCCAAGTTCCTTAGAACTTAGATGAGATTATTAAGGGATGGTGCAGACCCAGGGCTGAATCTGGGAGTGCTCAAGCTAAGAGCTGGGAGATGAGGAACAGCCGGTACAGGGAGAAACAAACTCGGCAGTCTGGCAGCGGTGCACTCAGGGGCAGGGAGGAGTCAGCTGCATCCTGTGCTACTGCTGTGCAGGGCTGAGGGCTGAGGGTGGACCCAGGGCTCAGCAAGCAAAGGCCACTGGGGACCTTTGCAAAAGGAAGTCTGGTAGAGTGTGGAGGCCAAACTCAACTGAAGGGCTTAAGAGAATGAACAAAAAAAGAACCAGAGAGAGCAAGCTTTGGCCAGGACTACTGTGATAAGAGTGAAAGATACGAGGTGGAAGCTGACAGGGGAATCAGGGCAAAGAGGCGGGTGTTTTTAAGGAAGAAGCAACAGCAGTCTGTAGGTTGCTGGGAGACCCAGGAGAATGTTCTTCCCCTTGTTCCTAGCATTCCTACAGGCCCCGTGTGTACCTTCCAGACACCCCCCAGGGGACAGCAGGCCCCACTTAGTTGTACCTTTGGCCACCAGGTGAAGCCCCTTCTCTCCTCAACCTTGCAGCTCCACAGCAGTTCTTAATGTTTAACGGGCATTCGCCAAGAGTGACACTGTTGGACTTGGGTAGGATCTGACCTTTCTGCCCGCCTGGATCATTCCCAGTTGAACTTAGTGAGGGCTCCCTACCCCTATTCCTGACTACAGCACTGTATATAGCTCAGGGTGCAATGTGCCCCAACACTATCCTCCTCCCACACCTTTTTGGAGTACCAAAAGGATAAAGTTCAGTGGAGTGGGAGGTCAGCGACAACGAACGCTACTCTGGGTGACTCTTAACAGCACCACGCAGCAGAGACGGGACACTATTTCCTGAGTGGAACACAGACGTAAAAACTGGTCTGCTATCCTCTCTCTCCCTCTCTCTTTTTAATTGCTAGATGGCATGTGTGCTTGCCAGAGAGAGGGAGAGAGGGAGAGAGAGGGAGAGAGAGGGAGAGAGAGGGAGAGAGGGAGGGAGGGAGGGAGGGAGAGGGAGAGGGAGAGGGAGAGGGAGAGGGAGAGAGAGAGAGAGAGAGAGAGAGACTCTGCAATGGGGCATGCTCGCACTAAACCCCTCTACTGCTCCATCCTGTTGTGATTTGGGCACACACGCACATGGATGGCATGTTTTTCAAGCTGCCAGGGCTGGGATTCAAACTGCATGGTCAGCTATGTGGGATCAGATTCCCTTAACCACCAGGCCGTAGGGCTGGCCCTTTCAAGTAGATATCACTGAGGTAAAGCATGAGAATTGCACCCCTTGTTTTTCCCGCAATTGAGACTGCGTGATTCATGCTGAGACATTCCTCTCAGATTTGCCAATAGGTCGTGCATCAGGCACAGTTTTTGGTGACAATACCTTTTCTTTTTCTCATTTTTCTTCCATTTACTTTATTAGGAAACTGGGGTGGATTAAGTCAGGGATGACTTTCCAGATGTATGGTTAAATAAGGTACGCTCTGAAGTTAAACAGGTAACACATATTGAATAAGCCAAAGTGCTTAATTTTGGTTTTCTATGAAATAGTTTATTTCACTGCTTACTATAGAGAGGCTACAAATACATATCCGAGATGAACACAAAGGACTGAACTTTGCAACACTGGTAAAAATAGTTATGAGGAATTAAGAAGCTATAGAACAGGGCACACAACATTTACATTTGCTCAGCTCCCAGTACACATCTTAAAACATCAAAGGCACTTATCAAAAGTTAAATAAAGGAGCGTGGAATTTAAAATGATGACATATACCCAGGACATAAAATAAAGTGCTTGCATTTTCTTATAGATTGATTATTGACATTTTACTGACTGAAATCTCTGATTTATGCTATTTACTTTGTAGCATTAAAATGAATTATTTTAAGATCTCTTCAAACGAAAAGAGCCGAATGGAACACTGTAAAGCAGAATGTTTCTAGACTCAGTGGTTAAGCCCCAGGGTGGGTGCCGCCATGCCCACACGCCTAGAGATTATGAAAGAGCACTGGTCTACCCAGGTCAAGGCAGAGGGCCCCACTGCGATGTCGACCATGACCGCCCTGCAGCGAGCACCGAGAGGTGACTCCCGCTTCCGTATGAGCACACTGGCACCCTTGTGGCTTCTCGGGCACATTCATTCCACACACATTTGTCTGGCACCTGCCACGTACACAGCACTCTGCCGGGGCCGGGGCCGGGTGCTTGGGAGACACAGAAGTACAACGCATTGGTCCTTGCTCTTACACGCTTACATTGTCACCTGTAATTGGGTCGTCGTGCTTTCCTTTCGATTCTCACTGACTTGTTCTAAGTAGCTTCTTAGAATAAAACAGGAGCCAGAATAAGAGTTTGACTCTCCGTCCTTATTCTACTTGATTTCTGGAAAACAAATCAGAGTAAGACTAAAAAAAAAAGCAAGACCCCAAACCTGCATTTGTCTAGGGATGGTGTCCTCTGTGTACATGAAAAAACAACAGGGGTGGATCAAGTGGAGCACCTCCAGCTCCATATGAACCACTGCTTCTATTTTTTTCTTTTTAGAGAGATTTTTGCTACCGAGTGCATGCACTCTCTGGAGAGACAGAAGTGAGAAGTCACCACCTGGTGGGGATGGTCAAGCTGCAATCCCTTCTCCTCTGTTCTCTTCTCGGAATTTTGGGCACACACATACGAGCCCAGCATGAGTTTTAAGCCCCCGAGTCCAGGACTCAAACCATGGTAGACTACCTGGGAATCCAGCGACGTAACCATTACAACATTTGCTGGTCCCAAACCACTGCATCTTTATGCTGCTCTGTGGCAGATTCCTGTTCAGATATAAGCATTACAACACATTCTAAAACAAATGTGTGAATGCTTTTAGATTAACTCACGCTTTCACTCTCCACTCCCAGCATAATAAAACGGACTCCATCACACTCCCATGTGAAAACACAAAATCATATTAAGAGAAAAGCTACCCTGGCTTAGTAATACTCCTAACTCTGTACAGCCAAGAGGACATCTTTTAACGTTATTTGCTCTCAGTGCGAAAAAATAATTTCTTGCATATCTTCTAATCATAGTGTATATACAGATGTAGATACAGAGTCAGAGTCGGCAATGACGTGGACAGCCATGAAGCATGCTTGAAAGCATACTGGCAATGAGAGATTTCAGTTTTTTTTAATCTTGCCTCCTCAGTCTGTAATATATGAGCATTTAAGGATGCCCACAAGCTATAAAAAATTTAAATATGCCATTTTTTGCTGTCAGAAATGCTGATGTTATAATTTTCTAATGCAGACTGTAGAAATAAACACATAAAAGATAACATACGACCTACAGGGACGCTAACACAAGGTTATCTATATCCGATGCCTATTCATTATCCTTCCTTTATTTTAGATAATGTTCCAGTGTAAATACTGAATTTTCCTTTAATCAAGAAATCTTATAGTTTATTAAATCTGAGGGCAGGTTCCAGTTTAGCTTTGTTAAGATGGAGGAGCCAAAAGACCACAAGGAGTACTGAGTTATAATCAGGAGGAACCAATCAATCAGTATTATAATCACAAAACTGCTGCAGGCAATACAGGCTTCTGTAATTAGACACAAGTCACAGGGTATGTTTCAGGCATAAAAATAGTGATCTGATTTCACTGGGTATCAATTAGTGTTTGCAAAGCTACTTGAATTTTTCTGTTCATCTTCACTGTTGTTAAGTAATGATAGGTTTTTGATGGTTGTAAAACTTCAGTTTTCAAGTGGAAGATGATCTGAGCTGAATGAGAAAAAGAATGATTAAGGGAGGGAATGAAGGTAGGCCTGGCATCAATTTGAACAACTGTTTTTGATCTTAAAAAGGCTCATGTTTCCAAAGTTACCACAGTAAAATCATAAACATGTCAGCCATTTTAAGGGTCTCAGGATTAATGAAGACCAAGAAAGAGGAAATGATAAACTGAATCAAGCCACAACCTATTGCAAGTTCTAACAGTGACATTCTGTCATCAGTGTTCTCAGCAGCAGTATGTTTAAATATAAAGAGAACTAGATATACACAATATTGCCATATAAATAGTTCCTTTATTTTTATGACCAATTTTCAAAAATAATTCTTTCATTTTTATAATTCTTTAATAGTGGCTTACTTTATTAAAACACACATCATGAATGTGTATTGTTTTTGGTGAAATAATCTTCACTCAGTGACAGATATAATGGACAAACTAGATTTCTATACTATCTAATGGAAAATTACCCACTTATGAAGCTAAATTCCAATCCATATAAAGACATACATTTTTATACATTAGCAGACTGATTTTGTCCATTCAGTTAAAACATTTCCATACTGATATTCTTTTATTTATTTATTTTTTTAAGGAGACTTTTTTGCTATAGGGTTCATGCATTCACCAGAGACAGAAAGCAAGAAATCACCCTCCAAGGGGGGATGGCCCTGCTACAATCCCTTCTCCTCCATTCTCCTCTCAGGATTTTGGGTGGGCACACACGCACACGTACCCAGTGTGAGTTTTAAGTCACTGGCTCCGAGATTCAAACCGCACCGACTAAGTGGGAGGTCCAGCAATGTAACCATTACACCATCTACTGGTCCTGAACTACGGAAATTCTAAAAATGATCATTTTTCTGGATATCTTGTTTTGTCAAAGGGTTATTACAGCTCAGATGCTCTTTAACACCTACAAAGAATGGAGAGAGTAAAGACAACAGCCTGTTGTTTTTTAGACCTTTATGTCTTTTTGAATGCTATAAGCAAACTACAAAATTTAGCATTATATTTAGATCTTCATAACTTGCAGGTGTCTAGAGTGTCTTTTAATCTGCTTTCTCCTTTCAAATGTCACTCCACTCTAAAAATAATATTTTTGCGTTTAGTACTGATCCTATAAAACTAAACACATAACCCAGATTCTACATGTCATATATTTTGACATAATATGACCAAAGAAGTAAAATCTATACAGAATCATTTCCCCCTATTTAAACTCTGGTAGTTTCTATTAAACCTATTTCTAAATTAGAGAGTTAAGTGAGGGAACTTCAGAAAGGTCACGGAAGAATGAACTTAAAGTATGAGTTTATTTTGGTATAATAATAATAATAATAATAATGAAGGCCAACTCCATGGCCTGGTGATTAAGGGAGCCAGATCCCAGATGGCTGACCATGTGGTTTGAATTCTGGCCTTGACAGTTTAAAAAACATGATAGGTCCCTAAGCATGCCCATCCGAAATCCCAATTGGGTACAGAAATAGAAAAGGGATTGCAGTATACCAGCTACACTGGGGCAGGGGGGTGCTTTCTCCCTCTTCCTCTCTCTCTGGTGAACATACACACCCTCTGACTAAGAAAAGACAGAAGTCCAGGCATAGTTTTTTCATTATATACCTTTTCCATGAACTTTCTGAAGAGTCCCCCTCTGTGTGTGCATGTGTATGAGTGTATGTTCTCAAAGTGTCTGTGTACACAAGTTTTTGCAGTCTCCACTTCTACTGCAAAGCTTCCTTCCCACTCATATTAGGGACTATGTATTTTCATTTTGATTTAAAAAATACAAAGAGGTTGGCACATTTAAAATTAACAGATTTTATTGTTATAAAAACAGGCTGACTCAATGGTGACCCTTAGTAGCTGGTTAGACTGATCAGCCTGCCCATCGATTACCTGGACTCCTGACTTTACTACTCATTACAGTTGGCTGACTTGACACGTGATTGTGCAACATGCAGCTCCCCAAGGATGATCAGGGAATGCAAAGGTATAACATTCAAAGCAGATTCTTTTGCTACTTTTAGCACTTCTAGTATAAAGATTAGTTGAAGTTAGAGAAAAGTCATTAACAAAAATAAAATTAAGAAATAAGTTACCTGTGGATTTCATTTACTCACATTAGGACTGGTCCCTCCTTATTGGAGTTTAACTGAAAACAGACTGGACCATGACTGGCAGCTACATACTGGTCATTTTCAAATACTCCAGTGACGTTCTCCAGTAACTTTCTTATTTCCAGTTTTATGGTGCCATACTATGCTTTTCACAGTGTTTAAATTTCCCATTTCCATAATCTAAATACCGAAAATTACTACACATTCCCTTCTACAGTCAAAAATAGGTTTACTGGAATGTTTTAGTTGAAGGCAGCAGTATTCACAACATTGGCTTTTGTCACACCCATAAACATGTGGAAATTGCTTGTGCAGCAACCGCAATGTGAAAAGAATGATACTGTGGCAGATACAGACAGAACGGTCACGCATTGCCTTTAGTGTAACGATTTGGTACTCCATACCGTTTTCCTGACCCCCAGGCTAACCCCCACCTTGATGCAATAATGCAAGTCCTTATGCCATCAAAACACAAGAATGAGATACCGTTATGAGTCTTTAACTATATACACAAATAATGAACTGGCAAGTATCTAGTTTCAAATTAGATCCTTGGAATATGACAAAATAGAGGCTGGTTATCTTTGCCTTAAAGATACTTATTAAAAGTATTTTAATGAGAAGAAGATAAATGAACATTCTCAATGTTCCAATTTGAAGTGATACTTGCCTTTTATTTTCTTGAAAAAGAAGTTTTGAAAGTTATATACATAGGTTTCATTTAAATTATGCAGCGATCTTTTATTATTATTGTTCCAGATCTTGTCTAAGGACGATCTCTGTCATCAAATCAAGTGCAGTATTTCGCAACTATAAAAACTGAAAGAGAAAAAAATGGAAAAATATGTCAAAATCAGAAGTGTATGCTATGTCAGAAGCAATATTCCTAAATATAGCTGTATTCACTTCTGGAAATGGGAAATGAGGGTTGAACTTTTATCTGTAATATGGGTAATAAATGAGAAAGGAGAAGCAGGAATAAGAAATAACCTAAATGTCTAACAATGGTGCCTTGATCAAGTAAATTATGGCATAATCATCGCATGTAGCTGCTAAAGTATTATAAAATATTTAGTAACATAGGAAACTATTCATAATATATTAGATTGTATAAATAATAAGATCCTTGGTTTTTGTTTTTGTTTTTGTTTTTTTGGAGAGGATCTTGGGCACACATGCACGTGCACCTGACGTGAGTTTTAAGCCACCGGGTCCAGGATTCGAACCTCGGTCAACTACATGGGAGTCCAGTGACATAGCCATTACGCTAACTGCTGGCCCCAAGATCCCAGTTTTTGGAAAACATTTTTATAATAAGACTAGATGTACGTACAAGTTATATTAACAGCAGCTATTTCTGTGGTAAGATTAAGATTGAATTTTATTTTCTTCCTTATGCTATTTCACATTTCCAAGCTGTCCACCATAGATGATTGATTTTTGTGAGGTGAGGTGGTTATGTTCTATAAAGTCTCCATGACCACTGAATTAGTCTATGCCTAGGGGAAATACAGGGTTAAATTTCCATGAGCTTCTGGCTATTACATTTTTGTCAACTTATCAATCCACAACCTTATTCTCTATGGAAAGACATCTTCCTTAATATTCATTGTTGATTCAGTTAACTCTGACCTCAGAGCCAGCAGCATTCTTACTTGTGCCTCAACAAAACTGACCGGACACGGGTATTTCTTTCTTAGGGTACATCACAGCCTTCAGTGCGCTAGAGCACACTGCAGCATCAAACCCGGGCGCCATTTTAAATGGCAAAATACCCAACAAAAAGCATGAAAATGTGGAAAACTAATGTGGCACTAAACAGAAAACAAAAAGGACACTTATTTATGTCATGAGAGTGGAAAGGAGACAGGGACCCCTTTGTTTGATCTCAGCTGAAAACAAGGAGGTCATGAGACTTACATTTTTCCTTCTCTAACATGACTGTGAATGACTGTGAAATCACCATGAGTACTGACTTTAGAGTTACAAATACATTTGGGCTAGTGAGTGAACACTCAAACACAATCTACAAGTAAGGATTAACTGTAATTCTTTGTAATACATTTTTTTTTCTGTTGAAAGAATAGCATCATAACATGTTTGAAATGGTTATTTTGAAAGACTTTCCAGATCTTTATAAATTTCTGTAAACATAGAGAAGCCTTGAAAAAGGGGAGCTATTAAAGATAATCTGACCTTAAAAAGAGGATTATGGAAAAATGGAGAGGAAGGAATTACACTGAAATCAAGGTCAAGTCTAAAACAAAACAAAAGCTAGGAAGAAACAAAAAGACGCTCGTCTGGAGATTTTGATTTGTACTTCCAACCCTGTTTTATGAGATGTAAACTGCCATACTTAAAAGGCAAAAGAAACAGAAAACGAATGTTTGGGTTCTGCATATAACGGTCCAATTTAGCCTTGAACAAATGGCTTAGCCCTGCACTTTGGGGTTATGGAACAGAACAGGGGTTCCCTGTAGGAATGAGACAAAGATACAGACTCTCTCTCCATAAAAATGGACATATGCATCTTCAAACAAAATCTTACATGCAATTTTTAAGAGCATTTTCAGAGCCCATACTAGGTTAAAGGCTCCTGACTCAGATCAGAAATTATTATTCATTGAACTGAAAATGAATTAAAATGAACCTTAAAACAAATGACACCCCCAAGAAGCAACAGGCCAGTAAATACTTACTGATAACCACTAGCAAAAGGATAGCAGCAACCAAAGCCATGATGGCCTTTATCTATAACACACAAAAAAGAGTAAGAAAAATAGGAAATGTCTATTATGTTACTGAAATCAAGACTGTTGGCATTACTTATAACACTTTACTAATTATCAGTAAACAGATCAGTCCTTGAAAGGTTTTCCAATTTTTTCTCACAGGAATTTGCTGGCTGTTTTACATCCTTTTGTAAATAACCACAGTTTTCCAAATTCGAGGGTTTCTGCTTGGCCAGTATACTGTTTAAGGCTCTCCGTACTGATAGCAACAATCAAAGCCTTCATGGGGCTGGATTTTTTTTCAGTTTCACATGCTTATTACTAATGTGAGACCCAGTAAAGTACATGATATATCAGTCATCTCTGTTCAAGTGTCAGGACAGGATAAATAATACAAGCAACCAATCCAAATGGTTCAACAGTACAGGAAAGCATATTTTATAGCACTTATTCTCAAAGTATATGGAAATTCTGCTAGTTTTTCCTCTCCTGGCTTTTTGCTTAGCATTATTTCCATTTTGAGAAATATATTTTGGATTCTTCATGAATAACCTCATTTGATAAGTAACATGCTAAGAGCATTCTCTATGTCAGTTTCACAGTTGGAAGGAGAAATCTTAACATCTGTTCTCCGTCAGCTGCTCAACATTTAAGTTCATTTTATCTTTCTATATAAAACTGACACATTCAGAAACCAGAAGAGGTATAATGGTTATTTCATTGGACTCCCACATAGTTGACCAGTTCGAATCCCAGATCCAGTGTCTTGAAACTCACACCTGGCATACGTGTATGCATGTCCAAAATCTCAAGAGGAGAATGGAGGAGAAGGGATTGCGGCGTAGCCATTCTCCCTGGGGGTTTATTTCTCACTTTCTGTCTCTCTGGTGAACACACATGCCCTATAACAAAAATCTCTCTCTCAAAAAAAAAAAAAAAAATTGTCACATTCATTATTTAATCCTGAATTATAAATTGATTTCATTTTCTTCATAAATTAAAAAAGCCGTATTTTCATTGAACATTTTCACTGAGAACTGATTAAAGACAGTTTACTCAGTAAAAAAGATACCAGATTGCTATAAAAAAGAAACAATCTGGGACCAGCAGATGGCGTAATGGCTATGTCGCTGAACTCCCATTTAATCAACTGCAGTTCGAGTCCCGGACCTGGTGGCTTAAACTCACGCTAGGCAAGTGTGCGTGCATGCCCACGATCCTGAAAGGAGAATGGAGAAGGGATTGCAGCATGGCCATCCCCCCTAGGGAGTGATTTCTCACTTTCTGTCTGTCTCTCTCTATGTCTTTCTGCTGAGCACACATGCCCTATAGCAAAAACCTCTCCCAAAAAAAAGAAAGAAAGAAAAAAAAGGAAACAATTTTATGAGTATTAAAAATAGCAACCAGCAGTAATTAATGAAATGTTTCTTAAATAGAATGACTAGTGACATTTTAGTGGCATTACATTTGTGACAATAACAACGGGACCTAGGGGATATATGGAAACACTGCAGAAACAGTCTCAGAACAGATGGAAATAAGGAGCTACATTTTCAGTAGGTGTCTAGTCCATATTATACTATAAACTGAAGTACTTTGATCCTTTTTTAGATTTTTTTAACCTAAAAACATTTCTAAAATAATTCTGAATTGCATAGTTTTTCAACTTTACCTAAAATATATATTCATTTTCCCTATTAGTGTGTGCTAAGCTTAATTTAAGAAAATTTAAATGGAAATTCAATTTTAGAACACCTCAGTGTATAGTTTTCTTCCTGTATCTTACACTGGACAGGAGATATTTATAACCCCGAAGAACATGTCCAAAGTGCTCTTCTTCCACATGAAATAGAAAAATCTGTTTATTACTAAATACATCCTCAAGACCTTCTAAATACTTAAATGAGGTATAAGTTCATTCCTCACCCACTGGATGATTTTATTCATCTTTTTATTTATTTTTTTTTAAGAAAAGGTAACTCTTAGAAGAAATGTTTAGCATATGGCAAAGTCAGATTTAGAAAGTTATTGCTGAATTTAAAAATGAGAGACTAAAAACAATGAGTTCATGTCTAAAATTTTTTTAACAAAGTCAAAAATCGTACCTAGAATCAGGAGAAAAAAGAAAAAACTTATTCACATGACATGGAATTTTACCTTAAAAGAAATATTTTGTATTTAATGATTAGTAGCCACACTTGATTTATTTTGAGGCCTGGACCCATAGCCTAATGGCCAAGAGATCCGGATCCCAAATAGCTGTGGTTCAGAAGCCTTTTGCTCCAAGTCCCGACAGAACGGAGAAATGGAGTAGAAGGGATTGCAGCGCGACTATGCCCCCGGGAGGTACTTTCTCTCTCCCTCTCCCCATCTCTCTTTCTCTGGTTAACACATGCACCCTCTGGAAAATTAAAAAAAAAAAAAAAAATTCTACAAAATGTTTTGCAGAAATATATTGGTATATGGTGATTTTCATTTTCCCCCTTGTTAAAATGTTATTTGTTTTTCTCTAGAATAATGGGAGTCAATAAGATCTTTGTTTTCTTAGCCCCATTTACCAGAACATATTCTGACATATAAACTGCTTTTTTCCCTGTTCTGACAAAAAAAAAAATTTTTTTTTGAGAGGTTTTTGCTATAGGGCGCGTGCGCTCGCCAGACAGACAGAGACAGACATAGAGACAGAAAGCGAAAAATCACCCCCCAGGGGGGATGGTCACGCCGCAATCCCTTCTCCTCCATTCTCCTCTCGGGATCTTGGGCACGCACGCACATGCGCCCAGCGTGAGTTTTAAGCCACCAGGTCCGGGACGCAAACTGTGGTCGACTACGTGGGAGTCCAGTGACATAGCCATTACGCTAACTGCTGGTTCCCGACAAAAAATATTTTTCTTTAGCTCCCATTTTATTTTTAAAAACCTCTTTATAGGGACCAGTAGTTGGCCTAATGGGTATGTTGCTGGACTCCCATGTAGTCAACCGTGGTTCAAGTCCTGGACCCAGTGTCTTAAACTCATGCCGGGCGCATGTGTGTGTGTGCCCAAGATCCCGAGAGGAGAATGGAGGAGAAGGGATTGTGGTGTGGCCATCCCCCTGGGAGGTAATTTCTCGCTTTCTGTCTCTGTCTCTTTTTGTCTTTCTGGTGAGTGCACACACCCTACAGCAAAAACCTCTCCAAAAAAAAAAAAAAAGAATAACCTCTGTAATGTTATAGGTTGCTCCAAAAAACACTAAGTTATAAGAAAAAATATTTATTAAAAGATATTAAGTCTAGAGATAGTTATTAATAAAATCTGGATCAGTTTTATAAAGAAATCTAAGAAAAAAATTTTTTAGGCATTGCTTTATTCCTTTAGTTATTCCTGTCCATGAAGTCACTCATTAATTCAGCAAATATTTACTGAGTTCCCACCATGTCCCATGAACAGAATAATATGCAAGAAAGTTTCAGTTCCTGTCCTCACTGAGCTCACACCCTAGGGAGGCCCTTTTATCTTCACAGCTTTGACTGTCACTGGAGAGGCTGACTCATCTACCGAAGGGCTTCTGATTTACTTACTTTGCATCCACGCCACCACATTTGCCTTCGCAGTTGTTTGGATCTGTTGCTAAAAGCAGTGGCGTTATCCGACAAGCTTTCTATATCACATAGGGGATGGAGAGAAGGATTAAACGACATAACAGGAGTCTTTTATCTAGTCACACAAAGACGAGAGAATATTCATTTCTACTTCTGCAAATACCCCCCCACCCCGTTTTTAAGATCAAAAACAACATCTTCCCTTCCCTCCACCCACAAACTGCCATTCTATGTTATAGAACAACAAAAAGCAAAAGCATAGTTCTGGGTCAGTTTGCTTAATTCATTTTTACTGTAAGATTAAGAAAAATCTTTCCAGAGCTTCGGTGCTTAAAAATAAACTTAAAAATTCTGGTAAGGAAAAACTCCTTAAAAATTCAAGGGCATGGGGGCTAGCAGGTGGTATGGTGCTTAAGGCACTGCACTCTTACATGGCAGACCACAGTTCAAGTCCTAGACCCGGCAGCTTGCTATCTCACTTTCCCTCTCTCTTTCTCTCTCTCTCTCTCTCTTGGTGGGCACATGTGCCCTGAAGCAAACTGGTAAATAATGACAAATAAACTTAAATAAATAATTCTTTAAATAAAAACAAAAAAATTCAAAAGCACAGGGCCAGCCAGGTGGTATGGTGGTTAAGGCATCTGGATCCTACATGGCTAATTGAGAGGTTCAAGTCCTGGACCGGAAGTCTTAAAAAACACACCAGGCACATGTGTGCATGCCCAAAGCCCGAAGAGGAGAATGAGAGAGGAGGGGACTGTGGTGTGACCATCCCCCTTGGGGGGTGCTTTGTCATATTCACTCTTTATGTGTCACCGTCTTTGGTGAGTGCATGTGCCCTATAGCAAAAATTAAAATAAATAAATAAATAAAAAGAAGGGCACATCTTAGAAATAAATTACATGCAGAGAAGATTAGTCTCAGAAGATACCAAAGTGAATGACTTTAAAGGAAAGCAATATTGATTCTAAAAGTGGTTAGCAAGATTCTTGGTTCCGTAAGTCTCTGAAGGATTAATTAGGTATTGAGCTATTCACCATTCTAACAGTATTTGAGTTCCTAACATGTGCTAGGAACGGATATAGTGAGAAGAACTGCTAACCGTCAGGAAAGAAATGTTACTAAGTTCCCAGGGAAAGTACAAGACACAAATATCAGAGAAGTTGACATGTGTTGGAGAAAAGCAATTGGACTCTGCCTTGAGATCATGGGAAACATAAAATATACCAACTTAATAGGGCAAAATAAAAACAGCGCTACTAGCTCTTCAACAATGAAGTTTTAGATTCTTCATGCTCACTGAACAATTAAAGAAATAATACAAGATGACTGAAAGGAAGACAGCTAAAATTAAACCATTAAAATAAGAAACTTCGAACCAAATGCCAATTTCCTAAGCCAAGATTCTTCAACATTGGCTAGACAAGTGAGAGAATATTAAACTAGCAAAACATAGATGAGTAATATCGAGGAAATGTGAAATATCTGTACCTGATTTGTCCTGTAGTTCATCTAGTCTCTCTCCTCTTTCAATTACCTTTGTAATATTTTCTTGCATGACATCGATAACTTCATCCACCTGATTTTGAACACTAGTTTAAAAAAAAAGATAAGAGTTTATTCTTTTTTTGAGAATGTTTAAAATTTTTGATATTTTCATTAGATATACAATAATAGGGAAGAGCAAATTCTCGGAGAATTATACAACTATAGACCTGTTTAAGGCTTTTAGCAATATTCTTCAGTTCTGAAAGCCAAGAGACCATCTCAAGCCTGGGAGAGCAACCAGATCATCTTTCTGAACAGAGAACAGAGACAGAACACATGGAGGGTTGCCAGAATCTCTTGAAGCCATGTGGCTTATATAAGAAAAGGCCGCTAGATGGAAACATTATTCATGGACGAACAGGCCATCTTGTCGCTTGTTTTCACTGTGCCAGGAGACTAAAGAAGGCTGGAGCTTTGTGCCCTATTTGCAAGAAATAGGTTAAATTTGTTATTAAGGTTTTTATAGCATAACTGAAGCAGTGAATTGTAGCAAAAGACCAAGAGGGCTGAAATACTAGCATCGTGCATTTCTACCTGGTGTAACACATTTCATCTATTACAAATGTCTGTGTCCTGGTATGTTTTGTTTTCAAACTTAAGGAATTTGAGAATGAGTTCTTTAGAATGAGATGATTAATTTAGGAATGTGGGAAATCACATATACCACTTTATAGCCCCTGCAAAGACGACCTGGTAAGGAACAACTACCAGTGCAGACACAAAAATGCAGTCACGTGGTTGCTGGGGCAGCTGGATCCCACATAACCAACCATGTAGATCAAGTCCCAGAGCCAGTGGCTTAAGAGGCACACAGGGTATGTGTGTGTGTGTGTGTGTGTGTGTGTGTGTGCCCCAAATCCCAGAGATTTAATAATTAAGTGTCTCTCTCTCTCTTTTATAGTTTGCCAGAGGGATAAGTATGTTTGGCTGGAGAGAGGGTAAGAGTACCCCACCACCATGACTGGGGGACAGTCATGCCTCAGTTTCTTCTCCTCCAACTCTGCTCCTTTCGGAGTTTTGAGCAAGCATGCACACACGCCTGGCATGTTTTTCAGGCTGCAAGGGTCTTGGACCACGCTGTTGGCCATGTGGGATCCAGCCACCTTCACTACCATGCCATGGACTGGCCCCAAAATTAACCTTTTCTTTAGTTAATTTTATTCCTTATTCTTCTGTTAAGGAATGTCCTATTAGAAAAACATCAGTGGTGGGGCTGGCAAGTGGCATCGTGGTTAAAGGCGCTAGACTCCCACATGGCTGACCACGGTTCAAGTCTCGGACCTGGTGGCTTGCTTTCTCACTTCCTCTCTCTGTCTGTCTCTGATCAAAGAAAACAGTGATGATGATAATAATAAATAAAGTTAAATAAAATAATTCTTTAAAAAAATCATACACCCTTTTTTTAAAAAAAAAAAAAAGAAAAGAAAAACATCAGTGGTAATAATGAAAAGGCATGAGTAATCTGACCAGTCAAATTAGGGGCCAGAAGGTGGCGTTGTGGTTAAGGATGCTGGACTCCCACATGGGTAACCACGGTTCAAGTCCCAGACCTGGCAGTTTGCTTTCTCACGTGTTCTCTCTCTCTCTCCCTCTCTCTTTCTCTCTCTGTCCCTATCTGGTCAAATTAAAATAGGTAAACAAATAAAGTTAAATAAAGTAATTAAAAAAAAAAATTATGATGTGAACCTTTTTATGTTGAAGTCAGCATGCACAGTTTAGAGAAACCAAAAGAAAAGTTGAAAAACAAGACATTTCTTTTAGGTATACCTAGTACAGTGGTTATCAAATAGTTTTGCTAACATACCCCTGAAGGAATTTTGAAAACGTGTATGTAACCTTCTGCACATTTTAAAATCTGAAGCACAATTAACATACGATAAGTTGTTTCTTCCAATGAGTTCTAAAAATCTGAGTAACCACTCAAAACAAGCTAGAGGGTATTTTTGCCACCCCAAAATATTTCCTCGTGTCCCTTTCCAGGCACTCTATCAACTATAGTATTTCATAGCTCTCGTCCTAGATTAGTTTTCCTTTTGCATATCTTTGACATCTAAAGTTTAAAAATGTAAGTACTTACAAAGGATATACTATTCAATATATTGTATATTACATAACGTGCCTTAAAGCTATCTTTAGCAAAGCCTTGGAGCTGTGGATCTAACTGATTAAATTTATAGAGAAAAAGTCCTGTCAGCAGCTGGCAGGTATCATGGTGGTTAAGGTGTCAGACTCCCACATGGCTGACTGTGGTCTGAGTCCTGGACCTGATGGCTTGCTCTCTCATCTTCCCTCTCTGTCTCGGGTCACATTTTTAATGATAAATTAAATAATTCTTTAAAAAATCATATAAAGTAATATTTAACTCAGAAATAGCTCATTGTTTAGCCCTGCTTCCAAATAGTAATGTAACCTGAAAGCAAATTAAATGTACTGTCACATGCTCAGTACCTGCAGAATCCAGTCAAATACCTTGGTTGTCCACATATTTAAATAAAATGGTTGGGCCAGCTGGAGGCAGGGTGGTTGAGATGGCTGGGTCCAGCATGGCCAATGTGTGGTTCGAGTCCCAGACCAGGAGGCTTAAGAAACATGCCAGATGCATGTGCATGTGTGCCCAAAATCACCAAAGGAGAAATGGAGAAGGAATTGTGGTATGGCCATCTGCCATGGGGATACTTTTTTCTTTTTTCTTTCTTTTTTTTTTTTTTTTGGAGAGGCTTTTGCTATAGGGCGCGTGCGCTCGCCAGACAGAGAGAGACAGAAAGCGAGAAATTACCCCCCAAGGGGGATGGCCACGCCGCAATCACTTCTCCTCCGTTCTCCTCTCGGGATCTTGGGCACGCACGCACACGCGCCCGGCATGAGTTTTAAGCCACCGGGTCCGGGACGCGAACCGCGGTCGACTACGTGGGAGTCCAGCGATATAGCCATTATGCTAACTGTTGGTCCCCCCATGGGGATACTTTTGCACTGCCCTTCTCTCTCTTTCTCTCCAGAGAGCATACACATCCTCTGGCAAATTAAAAGATAAATAGATAAAATGAAAATAGTCTATAAAGTATTTTGCAAACAAATAAATAAATAGCTGGACTCTACTCAGTTTCATTTTCTTTTCAATAGGCTTGTTGAGGCATTAGGTAGACACAGCCATAACCGACTTTGCTACATATTTTGTACACAAAGGCTGACAGAGTAGTTTGCCCAGGTATGTTGGAAGTTCATGAAAACTAGCTAGTTTGTGAAATGGAGGTGTAAGCCATACTCTAGGAGACACTGACGCTCAATGGGTATAACTCCGCACTGTTAAGCCATCTCCTCTTGCACAGAAACACGTTTAAGGTAACTGGGAATATCTGGGAATGTTTTGAAACACCCACTAGGAAGCAAAAAGGGACAGATCTTGCTGGCTTTCAAAACGGAAAATATGTTTTCCTCCTTTTCTAACTAAATTCAGGTTGTCCAATGAAGATTTAACGTTAAAGTTAAAGACGTAATAATTGGCCCTCAGCCACTTGCTGTCATTCTGGTGTTCCCTCCAGAGTATGCAAACACAGAATGCTTAATTATCTTAAGTGTCTAGTTTTCCTCTGTTGCTCTAACCAGGAGATAAGGAACTATCTTAAATTACCTTTTAAAATACATTACAACAATGAAACATGAAATATTTAAAAGGAGAAATAGGTTAGCGGCAGTGGCTCAGGGGTATCTGGGGGCTCAATGATGCTGAGCCCGTGTGGAGGGTCCTGAGTTCATATCCTGAGGTCTCCCTTTATACAGCAGGCACGTGCCTGTGATCCCAGTTGGCAAGTGCTGCAGCTGAAAGCCCCCCATGGGGACACTGTTGGGGGTGCCAGTCTCTGTCTCTCTCTATGTGAGAGGAATAAAGACAAAACTTAAAAAAAAAAAAAAGGACAAATACAGTAAAATGACTAATCTAGCTCAAAAAAGGTTTAAAGTGCACTGAATTACTAGCAACTCCGGATATCAGCTGTACTTTTGACTTCTTTTTTTTTTGGAGAGGTTTTTCGCTATAGGGCGCGTGCGCTCGCCAGACAGACAGAGAGAGACATAGAGACAGAAAGCGAGAAATCACCCCCCAGGGGGGATGGTCACGCCGCAATCCCTTCTCCTCCATTCTCCTCTTGGGATCTTGGGCACGCACGCACACGCGCCCGGCGTGAGTTTTAAGCCACCGGGTCCAGGACGCGAACCGCGGTCGACTACGTGGGAGTCCAGCGACATAGCCATTACGCTAACTGCTGGTTCCCTCAGCTGTACTTTTAAAAACTAAGGCTATGGAACTGTGTCATCATCAAGGACGAAGTCTGTCAGCTGGTAGTGCACGTCTCTTCTCTGCCCTCTGCGCCCTCCACGCCACTCCATCCCTCAGACTAACCCACTGAGCACGGTCACAAGCAACTTTGGAGAAAAAAAGTTCTATCCTTTTCCCATCACTGTTTATTTCTTCACTAAATTTACTTAAAAAATATAATGAGACCCAGCCGATGTGGTGAACCCTAGTAGTCCCAGCTCCTCGGGAGGCTGAGGCAGAAGTACTGTAACATAAAAAGACCTATCTAAGGAAATGCACAAAATGAAGGTCCTTTTAGACATAGGTGCATTCAAAAAGTATTCTTAGACTCAAAAAGCAATCGCTCTTGCTTGATGATGGCTCTCTCTCTTCCAGGGTAAAAGAACTAAGCACATCCACTGACTATCCACACACACAGACTTCAGGAGTTGGCCCAGATCCCGAGTTCTGTGCTTCCCACGCATCTTTCCACTGATGGACATGAGATGAGTCGGGACGTGCAGAATTCTCTTCTGCCCAGACAGATCTAAAAGAAACCCTAGTTCTCCAGGATGCCTTGTTGCAACTCCTATCACCCAACACAGAGCTAAAGATGTTTATCCTATGTAAGAATGATGGCACGAAGAAGCAGCTAAATCAATTTATTTAATGAATAATTAATGAGCAACCGCTAGATACTGTTTGGGCACTGGGAAAGCAATAATGAACAAAACAATTACCCCAGCTCCTCTGGAACTTAGGTCTGAATGTATAATGAATGCACTGCATTAACCTTCGCGCTGTGGAGCAGCCTGCTCTACCCCATTATTCTTTTTTTTTTTTTTGGAGAGGTTTTTCACTATAGAGCGCGTGCGCTCACCAGACAGAGAGAAACAGAGACAGAAAGCGAGAAATCACCCCCCAAGGGGGATGGCCAAGCTGCAATCCCTTCTCCTCCATTCTCCTCTCGGGATCTTGAGCACGCACGCACACGCGCCCAGTGTGAGTTTTTTAAGCCACCGGGTCGGGGATGCGAACTGCGATCGACTACGTGGGAGTCCAGCGACATAGCCATTACGCTAACTGCTGGTTCCCTTTACCCCATTATTCTATTTATTTAGAGCATATAACACTAAGTGAAAGTACCTATTTTATTATTTATATGGTTATTTCCTACCTCTCCTCACTGGAGGGTAAGCGCGATAAAAGCAGAGACCCTGCCTAGTTTGCTCACATTTGTAATCTCAGCATCTACAATGAAGTATGGAGAATTGTAGACAAAATAATACCTGATGAATAAGTAAATAACTTGGGTATAAATCCTGTGAAGTGTACCCCACTTCAGGTTAAGTATCCCTTACCTGAAATGCTTGGGATCAGAACAGTTTTATATTGGAATTTTTCCAGATTTTGGAATATGTGTATTCATATAATGAGTTATCTTGAGGATGAGACCCAAGTCAGAACATGAACTTCGTTTATGTTTCCTATATACCTCATGCACATGGCCAGAGAGAATTTTATACAGTATTTTGTTTTGTCCATAGGGTGAGTGTGCTCACCAGGGGGAGAGAGAGAGAGAGAGAGACAGACAGACAGACAGACAGACAGAAGTGAGAAATCATTTCACTGGAGGAATGGCCACATGGCAATCCCTTCTCCAGTCTCCTCCTAGAATTTTGGGCATGCACGCGCATGCACCTGGCACGATTTTCAAGCTATTAGGTCTGGGACTCGAACAACACTTGGCTAAGTGGGAGTCCAGTACTTTAACCATTACGCCACCAGCTGGCATAGTTTTTTTTTTTTTGTTTGTTTTTTTTAAGAGGTTTTTGCCATAGGGCGCGTGCACTCGCCAGATAGAGACAGAGAGACAGAAAGCAAGAAATCACCCCCCGGGGGGATGGCCACGCCGCAATCCCTTCTCCTCCATTCTCCTCTTGGGATCTTGGGCATGCACGCACACGTGCCCGGCGTGAGCTTCAAGCCACCGGGTTCGGGATGTGAACCGTGGTCGACTACATGAGAGTCCAGCGACATAGCCATTACGCTAACTGCTGGTCCCCAGCTGGCATAGTTTTTCTCTGAAGGGCACATTATGTACCAGAGAGAAACAGAGACAGAAGAAGGAGAAGAGAAAGCTGACCCTATGTGGAATGGCCACACTGCAATCCCTTCTCCTCCATTTCTCCCTCCTTTATGGATTTTAGGCATACATCACACACACTAGCATCTTTCTCGAGCTGCTGGGTCTGGGACTTGAACAGCATGGTCAGCCATGTGGAATCCAGCTGCCTTAATCGCCAGGCCACATCCAATGTATTGCAACATTCTGACTGTGACCTACGACATGAGATTAGGGTGGAACTTTTCACTTATGGTACCATGTCCACACTTCAGAAAGTTTCAGAGTTTGGATTTCAAAGTTTTAGATTAACAATGCTCTACCTGGGGACCCAGCAGGTGGCGTGGTGGTTAAGGTGCTGGATACTCCCACATGGCCAACCATGGCTCAAGTCCCAGACCTGGTGGCTTGCTTTTTCAATTTCTCTCTCTATCTCTGTGCGTGTGTGTGTGTGTGTGTCTATTCTTGGTCAAAATTAAAATAAATGAATAAAATTAAATAAATCTTTTTTTTTTTTGGAGAGGTTTTTGCTACAGGGTGTGTGCACTCGCCAGGCAGACAGAGAGATAGAAAGCAAGAAATCACCCCCCAGGGGGGATGGCCACACCGCAATCCCTTTTCCTCCATTCTCCTCTCGGGATCTTGGGCACGCACACACACACGCCCAGCGTGAGTTTTAAGCCACTGGGTCTGGGACGCGAACTGCTGTCGCCTACATGGGAGTCCAGCGACATAGCCATTATGCTAACTGCTGGTCCCAAATAAATAATTCTTAAAAAAAAAAAAAAAAAAAAAAAAACCCGTACTTGTGAACAAGGTTTAAAGCGGTAAGTGCAGAGCCCTCCATTGAACCAAAGCAGGAGCAGTACTGTTCATTAAGAACCAGTCCTGAAATTCCCAGGTGGTTATTTATTTTTCATCATTTGTAAATAATGGTAATTGACAGACAATATGGCACTAGGGCAGGAAGGGTGTGGAGAAAATACACTAAAGCTCCTACACATGATCAGATTACAGCTATTATGAAAACTAATACACCTATACTACACAAGATTTCGAAATAAAATACAGGGAACCAGCAGTTAGCGTAATGGCTATGTCGCTGGACTCCCACGTAGTCGACCGCGGTTCGCGTCTCGGACCCGGTGGCTTAAAACTCACGCCGGGCGCGTGTGCGTGCGTGCCCAAGATCCCAAGAGGAGAATGGAGGAGAAGGGATTGAGGCGTGACCATCCCCCCTGGGGGGTGATTTCTCGCTTTCTGTCTCTATGTCTCTCTCTGTCTGGCGAGCGCACGCGCCTATAGTGAAAAACCTCTCCAAAAAAAAAAAAAAAAGAAATAAAATACAAAGCTGACAGATTAGTCCCAGAATCCCTATAAGTAAAAGATTCCACGTATATAGGCAGTTTAATTGGACTATAACCCATAAAATTCTAGACTCTTAGGGCCAGCAGGTGGTATGAAGGTTAATGTACTGGATTCTACAAGGCTGACTCTATGGTTTGAGTCCTGGACCTGGCAACTTGAAAATCACGCTGGGTGTGTATGCGCAAAATCCCAAGGGGAAAGTAGAAGAAAAGGGATTGTGGCATGGCTATTTTCCCAGGAACTGATTTCTCACATTCTGTGGCGAGCACCTAGTAGCAAGTACTAAAAAAAAAAAATCCTAGATTTTTACTAGATTATCATAAATCTAAGGGTATTACCTCAGTAACATGGTATAAGAAGCAACATATTTCATTAATCCCTTAGAAAAATTAAAATGTTGCATTTTCATTAACAATAGGGACTTATACATGGTATAGAAGACATTACTTAGAATCTGACTTGAGTGTAGAGGCAGGTAGAGATGATTCATGGAATGTGTGTGTGTGTAAGTAGACTACCAGGTAAAAGAAGTATTGATAATATATATCTTTAGTAGGAAGAAAAAAACGGGACTCAGATTAGTATTTTAAGTGTCCTGAAAAGGGTAAATAATTCAATTGCTATTTAAGTTGGCCCTAAGTTATTCACTCTAAAGAGAATTTAAGGGGCCAGCAGGTGGCATGGTGGTTAAGGCACTGGACTCCCACATGGCTGACCGTACTTTGAGTCTCACACTTGGTGGCTTGCTTTCTCACTTATCATTTCTCTTTCTGGTCAAATTAAAAAGTCATAATAACAAATAAAAATAAATAAATAATTCATTAACATAAAAAAGAAGAGGACTCCTAGATTTATACACATGAGCAACTAAGTGGTAGTAGATGATGGCCATTAACTGAAATAGAAAAGTCAGAACTCAAAGAGAAGGCAAATTTGTGAAAAAGGGCTGGAGAAACCAAATCTGTGAAATCCTCTATTTATCACTTTTGTACATGAGTCTTCGTATTTGATGTTCACCTGTACAGGTACCATATGCAATATGCTGCTTTTATAAAGAAGCAGTTTGTTTTCCCTGAACCATTATCTGGAAACAAAACTTCTCTCCAGCATTGTTTAGAGAAGAATAGAAGAAAAAATTTGTTTCCCCTCCCCTTTTAAATTAAATTCTTTCAGGCAACAAAGAAAGAAAGAAAGAGAAAGCCAGCCAGCCAGCCAGCAAGCAGGCAGGCAGGCAGGAGAATTATTTCCTAGCGAGTTAAAGCAGGGTCACGGGCCAACAGGTAGCATGGAGGTTAAGGCTCTGGATTCCACATGGCCAGCTTCATGGTTCCAATCTTGGATCCAGTGGCTTGAGAATCAGGCCAGGCACATATGGTAGAAAAAATGACATGAGAGTGAACATAAGCAGGAAAAGATAAAGGCATACATGGAAGAAAAGACATTTTCAATACTACCTTAAACCCTCTTAGAGTCTGACAGCACCAATATTCTCAAAATGTCTCTATTCCAATTATCAGCAGGGAAGCTGCGTGGTCTAGTGCCGAGACCCTGGGTTCTATACTGACAGCCCTAAATTTACAGCCTAGCTTCACTCTTTACTACATACGTGACTTTGGAGTTAATCTGAAGCCTCTTCAGCCCCGTATTTCCTTATCTTTAAAATAGAGATGAGAGAATTGGAGCCAGCAGGCAGTGAAGTGGGTAAGGCACTGGACATTAGACTCCTATACAGTAGACTATGGTTTGAGCCCTAGGCCCGGTGGTTTGAAAATCATGCCAGGTGCATGTGTGTGCATGCCCAAAACCCTGAGGGGAGAATGGGGGAGAAGGGATTGCGGCCTGTCTATTCCCCACGGGGGGTGGGAGGACTTCTCTCTTTCCCTCTGTCTTTCTCTCTCTCTCTGACTAGTGCATGTGCCTTATGGCAAAAACCTAAAATATAAATAAATAAAATAAAATGCAGATTAGAATCTCTATCTTACCTGTGAGAACTGAATGTGTTTTTCAAACACTTAGCATGTGCTCAGTAAATGCCAGTGCTCTTCCATTATGGAAAAAAATTATGCTCTGCAACACACACTCATCTCTCATCTCTTATTGTCTAAATAATGTATTTAGCTAATATCTCCATCTTGTGGCCTTTCAAGGTACTTGACAAAAGAGTTTTAAGATTATGTTGTATTTCTGTACCTACATATATTACTGTTATATCATGGAACATTCCCTGGGGGTCTTGTAAAACTTCTCTTGGTAAGACTAAGGCAAGAATTAGGAGATTCTTGCCTTGACAGAGAATGTCTAAAATTCAACAGAGTGACATTTTAAAAAATAATTTTATTTTAAAGAATTATTTTATTTTATTATTACTATTTTAATTTGCTATAGGATACATGCACTCATCAGAGAAGGAGAGAAAGAAAAAGAGAGTGAGAAAGCGAGAAAGTAATTCACCAGGTCTAGGACTTGAACTGTGGTTGGTCATGTGGAAGTCCAGTACCTTAAACCATGTACCTGCTGGCTCCGACCAGAGTGACATTTATTATGCTATTATTTAGTTATTTGACTGACTGGTTTTCTTTTTAAACTTTATTATTTTAAAATTTTCTATAGGGTGTGTATGCTCACCAGAAATGAGGTGGAGTTGGGGTTGGATTAAGAAAGCACTCCCCAGGGGGGATGGCTATGCTTCAATCTCTTCTCCATTCTCTTCTTAGATTTTGAGCACACATGTATACACAACTGGCATGTTTCTTAAGTTGCTGGGCCTGGAACTCAAACCACCCAGCAGGCCACCTGGAATCTAGCCACCTTCACCACCACACCACTGGCTGGCCCACTATTGTTTAATTTGAAAGTAAAGGAAACATTCTGAAAGAGAACTGTAAATTTGGTCTAGCTCTGTAGCACAATGGTTAAGGGCTGTGTGTAGAGAGCTGGATCCCACAGAGCAGACTACAGTTCAAGTCTTGATGACAGCTGGGTGTGTGTGTATAGATTTCCAAAATTTGAAGCATGACCTTATCCTACTGGGTGATGCCTTTTCTCTCTTCTCCTTCCATCCCTCTCTCCCTCTCTTCTGTCCTCCCTCTCCAAATATATACACCCTGTGGCGATTAAAAAAAAAAAAGAACCATGCATTTTATATAGGCATAGGAATATTTAAAATCTTTCCCTCAAAAAAATCTTCCCTAAAATGTATTACTGGGTATTTTTGGTGAGATACAATCTGTTATCAACATTAATAACTAGTGAGCAAATTGAAACAAAGCCACAATGGTTATTCATCTATGTAGTCAACAAATACACTGTACTGAAACGTCATAAAGTGGTGATAACATATCTTAACTAAAAAAACTGACCAGTACTAGCAACTTCAGGTACTAAACTAAAGCTAAACATTTTCCCTTGCGCAAAGCTGTGTGGCAATGTGTGCTCTTCCATCTTGGGCACACTGGTTAGGCCATACCCTGGTTAGATAAGCACTCTTCAGGCTGGACCACCTGAGTTTAATTTGTGTATTTGATGACTAAATCTGGCAAGCCTTCAGCTCTAAAGTAAGGATCATTACACTTACTCAACAATCCCTTATTCTAAAATTTTGTGATGGCTAACATTACAGTGTTAGTTTAATATGCACATAGCTACTCGTGTGGGTGTGTCTGGTACTTACTAACATAGACATGCCTATTATGGACAACTGGCAGTGGTTTTAGGGTTCAGCTGGAAAATCATACTCAAAAGACCCAATAGGCTATATTCTATAGGCTCATTCTGCAGAAACAGGAAAGGCATACTGACATGACAAAAAACAGGTGTGTCCTCAGGAGAGTCCCTTTCCCTTGTGACAGGCTGGGTGAAAGAGAACAAGATCAGGTGGATGGATGCAGAGGTCGCTCTGGGCTCGGTGGAAGGGAATGGCTCAGCCACAGGTGCCAGTGTGACATACGAAGATGTCTGAGGGGCACCAGGATGGACGCAGTGCTCTACACCAGCAACTACCTGATCAAACTGCAAGTATTTCACCTGTTATCAGATCCTCGGGCACAGTACTCCTCCCACTGTGAGGAGTACTGTTAGCTACACCCAGAATCAGGGTGGTAACTGCTGTCTTTCCCTAGTTCTGAGCCTGGGCCATTCGGTTTGGCTTCCATAGTCCAGAGCCTGGGTCAGACTAGGGCCTTACATGAAGTGATTCACTGCTCTGTCCTTGCCTTCTCCCTTCCTTCAGAACCCGTATCTTTCCAACATTACATACATTCACTACAACATATAAGCCAACATTTGTCGCCAAATTATATATACAGCAAAGGTTTAAGTCAACATCAGTCATAAAGCTTAGAAGAATACATGGATTAGGATAGGTAACAGACATGAAAAAATTCTGGAAGTAGATGAAAAGGCTGCCATTCATAGAAAATTCAATCCATTAATATTGTTGGGCTAGGGCCAGCAGATGGCATAGTGGTTATGTTGCAAGACTCCTACATGGCCAACTGCAGTTCAAGTCTTGCAACCAGGGGCTTGAAACTCACACCGGTGCCTGTGTGTGCATGCCCAAGATCTCAGGAGGAGACTGGAGAAGGGATTGCAGTGTGGCCATCCCCCCGGGGGGTGATTTCTCATTTTCACTCTCACTGTCTGCCTCTCTCTCGGGCGAGCGCACATGTCCTAAGGCAAAAACCTATTTAAAATCATTGGGCTGGTCCTATGGCACAGCAATTAAGTGTTGTGCATGACCACCTGCAGTTTGAATCCTAGCCCCAGTGGCTTGAGAAACATGCCAGGAGTATATATGTATCCCCAAAATCTTGATGGGAAGGAGAAATGGAAGAAAGGGACTGCAATGTGATCATGCCCCACCAAGAGGTACTCTCTCTGTCTCTGCCAAGTGTATATGCCTTCCAATAATTAGGAAAAAATGTTTTAAAAAATCCTAACTTTTATTATTCTGAAAATGAAAATCGAGCTACAGATTTAAAATAAAAATATATCTTCAGATTATGCTAATAAATGGATTTGACATAAGGTATTCAAGCTAAGAGAAAGCAACAACCCAGGATTTCTTTAGCTATAGTTCAGACGTAGCTTTGACAAAACTAAAATAAAAAATAAGTTCGTATAACCCAGTAGTCATATTTAGTCTACATCAGGGGTCAACACATTTCTTCTATAAAGGACCAGACAGATGGCAGATATTTCAGATTTTGTGGGCCATCAAATCTCTCTGTTATGACTCTGTTACGGTCCTCTGACCAACTCTGCCATTATAGCTAAAAAGCAGCTGGAAATAATGTGAGAACAAATGGGCATGGCTATGTACCTAAAAAACTTCATTTACAAAACCAGGCTGCAGCCAGATTTGGCTCATGGGCTTTAGTTAGCCAGTCCTTAGTCCACATGGAAATATGATAATCATTTTAACAAATGAGTATCTCAGGAACTTACTGCTTAATTTTATCATTTCTAGGGCCAAATCTTGGTCCAGATGGTCCCCTTCTGAAAACAAAACACCAAGTATATGTTAGTAATGACAGCATTAGAAAAACAAACAAACAAAAAAACAGAAAACACACACATATGTGCAATGAAGCTAAATTTAAACATGGATCAGTCATTTCCATGAGGAACCAGTATTAGCAAACTGAATGATATCTGATCATATCTTTTCAGTTACTTATTTATTGTTGGCCACAATTAACCTAATTTTTCTGAATCTTAGAACCTTCAGAGAAATTAAGGTTTATATGTTTAATTATACAGTTTGTTCAAATCACTAAATTCTAAAATAAATTCTGAGATAAACTACCCATAAATACAAATACCTTTGTAATGATCTTTTGTATGATCTTTGTATGATCAAATATAGAATTGGGATCAGCAGTTGGTGTAATGGCTATGTCGCTGGACTCCCATGTAGTCAACCATGGTTTGAGTCCCAAACATGGTGGCTTAAACTCACGCCAGGCGTGTATGCGTGCATGCCCAAGATCCTGAGAAGAGAATGGAGAAGGGACTGTGGTGTGGCCATCCCCCTGGAGGGGTGATTTCTCACTTTCTATCTCTCTGTCTTTCTGGCGAGTGCACGAGCCCTATAGCAAAAAGCTCTCAAAAAAATTTTTTTTTTAATATATAGAATTAAAAAAGCAGGGACCAGCAGATGGTGTAGTGGTTACGTCACTGGACTCCCACATAGTCAACTGCAGTTCGAGTCCCAGACTTGGCAGTTTAAAACTCACATCAGGCATATGTGCTTGCATGCCCAAAATCCTGAGAGGAGAATGGACTATACTGAGGCCATCTCCCCCCCAGGGGGTGTGATTTCTCACTTTCTATCTCTGTCTAGCACACACACCCTAAAGCAAAAATCTCTTTAAAAAAAAAAGGGGGGGGGCAATTCACCTTGAACTTAGGCTATGAAAAAATGCTAATAGACAGGGATAGAGAAAAATTTACTCAAACTTCTAAAAATATTTTTTCGCTATAGGGCGCGTGCGCTCGCCAGACAGACAGAGAGAGACATAGAGACAGAAAGCGAGAAATCACCCCCTGGGGGGATGGTCACGCCGCCATCCCTTCTCCTCCATTCTCCTCTCGGGATCTTGGGCATGCACACACACGCGCCCGGCGTGAGTTTTAAGCCACCAGGTCTGGGATGCGAACCGCGGTCGACTACGTGGGAGTCCAGCGACATAGCCATTACGCTAACTGCTGGTTCCCTAAGTATATTTTTTGATTACTCATCCTAAACTTACTAAAACAGCAAAGGGAAATGCAAAAAAGATTTCATAAGTATATGTTATACATATCAAAACTTGTATACTTTAAATATATGCATTTTACTGTATGGCAACTACACTCCAATAAAGCTGTAAAAAATTAAAAATAAAAACTTACAGAAAAAAGTCCTCTTCTTCATCTGAATCATCTTCTAAAAGATTTCTCTGTCAAATAAAGAAAGACACTTGAGTTTTCAGAGTCAGAGAGATTACAAATATCAGGGAGGAATAATAAAAAAAGCAGTATATTGGTTGAATTTTTTAACTCAAAACTTCAAGATAGAGGGGAAAGTAATTACTTACCTTTTTTTTTTTTTTTTAAGAGGTTTTTGTTACAGGGCGTGTGTGCTCACCAGAGAGACAGAGAGACAGAAAGCGAGAAATCACCCCCCGGGGGGGATAGCCACGCCATAATCCCTTCTCCTCCATTCTCCTCCTGGGATCTTGGGCAAGCACGCACACGCGCCTGGCGTGAGTTTAAGTCCGGTCGACTACATGGGAGTTCAGCGACATAGCCATTACACTAACTGCTGGTCCCAGTAATTACTTATCTTTAACTGGAAGCTAAAACATGTGGAACAACCTTTACAGACTCTCCAAAAAAAATGCTTATAATTCCAGGATCTTATAACTGAATAAGAGGGAGGTCACTAAAGCTTATGTAGGAGAAAGGAGTGCAGGCCACCATGAGTGCAGGCCACCTTCTTCTTGCTGTCTTCTGGTCTCTATTGGCAGAACTTAATAGGGATCCAGGCAGCAAAGAAGAAATCATTTGTGGAGTCCAACTGCAGCACCAGAGAAGAATACAGGAGGGCAGGCTTGGAGCTGAAGACAGGGCTTAATAATTGGCATGGTCCACCTTCTAGCTACTCAGCCCACAAATACCTTCTATACATATTGGAACTCCAAACAAAGACAACTTTGTATTTTTATTTTATAAGATACAAAAAAATCTTTCCTAAAACAAAGGTGGTCTCACCTTCTCCCCAAAAGAGGAAGATATAAAGTTTAAAAAAGAAGTTAAAAAAGAGCAAAACTCAGAACTTTTCAGACACTCAAGAACTCAAAACAGTATACCATTTGCAGTAGGCAGAATAATGGCTTCCAGAATATGTCACTGCCCTAATCACTGAAACCTGTGGATGTGTCACTTTGCACAGTAAAAGGAACTTTGTAGATGTAATTAAGATCATTATGATTATCTATGTGGGCCCAATAGGATCACAAGGGTTCTTGTAAGAGAGAGGCAAGAGTGTCAGAAAAAGACCTGAAGATAGAAGAGGGGTGTGATCCAAGCAAGACCAGCAGCCTCTAGGATTAGAAGAGGTGAGGGAAAATTTCTCTCCTGGTGCCTCCAGATGGATCACAGTTCTGCTGGCAACCTGATTTTAGCCCTGTGAGACTTATTTTGGACTTCGGGTCACCAGAACTGTATGATAATCAACTCATGTTGTTCTAAGTCTATGACAATTTGTTACAGCAACAATTGGAAACTAAAATAACCACCCATTTATCTTTTCTGAAGAAACCACTCAAGGAATTACACCAGTCAAAAAGAAAATTAAATCAGAATAAAGATCTTAAAACAGATTGGTATGAGTCTCATAAAATGTATGGTCAATTCTAATGGCTAATGATAATGTGATTATGAACTCTAAGTTAAAGTTATTAAAAAAGAAAAAGCTCAAAAAGAGCTTGACAAAGCTCAGAACCTGGGAGTGGGAGAGTGAAGCAAGCAAGTGAAAACATACGCATCTGGATGAGGATGGAATGGAGGAAGGAGGAATAGGGCTAGACAAAAAAGTAAAATGATGGAAGAGGTATAGTTTTTGGTATGTTGATAGAGAACATAGATTTAAACATTACTGTTAAAATATAAAGTTAGCAACAAACAACAAAGAGGGTAGGAAGTAAAAAGGAAATAAATTTTTAAAAATAAATTTATTTAACATTCTTCTTTTTTGGGAGAGGTTTTTGCTACAGGCATGTGCGCTCGCCAGAAAGACAGAGATACAGAAAATGAGAAATCACCCCCCAGGTGGGATGGCCATGCCACAATCCCTTCTCCTCCATTCTCCTCTCAGGATCTTGGGCACACACGCCTGGCATGAGTTTAAGCCATTGAGACCGGGACTCGAACCGTGGTCGACTATATAGGAGTCCAGTGACATAGCTATTACACCAACTGCTGGTCCCCATTATCATTATTCTTCAATTTTGACCAAAGAGAGAGAGGGAGAGAAAGGGAGAATGAGAAAGCAAGCCACCAGGTCCAGGACCCAAACCACGGTTGGCCATCCAGCACCTCAACCACCATGACACCTGCCAGCCCCCAGGAATAAAATTTTTAATCCCACTAATTATTTAGGAAGCAAGGAGGATGAGGAGGAAAAATAACTAATTAAACAAAAGGGATAAGTAAAAAAGGGAAAGTATAAGAGATACAGTATAATATCATATCTGTGTACAATAATTAGTATATACATAATAAAGAATAATAGAATGAAAGAAGGATATATTCAATATTCATTTAACAAGTGTTTTTGAGCATCTTTTGTGTGCTAGGGACTATTCTAAGTAGCAGGCATTGAACAAGACATACAGAGTCTGGCTTTCACAGAAAAAACATATAATTGTGATAAATGCTATGCAGAGAAGTCAAGCTATAATAAAACAAAACTGATGGGATGACTGTATAAGACTAGGTTGTCATGGAAAATTACTCTAGAGAGGTGAAATTTAAGTTGAGATCGAAATAATAACAAAGAAGCTGCCAAAGATCAAAATGAATTCACGGCCATCAAAGGGACTGGCTAGCACCAAGTCCAAATATATTAGTCATCACAATAAGTATGGATGGTTTCAATGTCTCTGTTTACAAACAAAAACTATGCATGATTAAGGTACAAAATAATGCAATCAATATTTGTTTGTAAGAAATTCACCTAAAACAAATGACAAAGGATTAAAAAAGAAAGAAAATATACATCAGCAAATTATCATAAAAAAATGCTAGAGTTAGCAATATAGAAAAGAATTTTAGGACAAAACATTAAACAATCAAATAAGATTTTACAGTAAAAAATGTACACTCTTCCAAGAAGATTTAACAGCAATGAATATTTATACATTTAAAATATAGCTTCAGGGAACCAGCAGTTAGCGTAATGGCTATGTCGCTGGACTCCCACGAAGTCGACCGCGGTTTGCGTCCCTGACCCGGTGGCTTAAAACTCACGCAGGGCGCGTGTGCATGCGTGCCCAAGATCCCGAGAGGAGAATGGAGGAGAAGGGATTGCGGCATGACCATCCCCCCGGGGGGGTGATTTCTCGCTTTCTGTCTCTATGTCTCTCTCTATCTGTCTGGCGAGCGCACGCGCCCTACAGCGAAAACCTCTCCAAAAAAAAAATAATAATAAAAAATAAAAAATAAAAAATAAATAAATAAAATATAGCTTCAAAATATATAAACATTGCTCAACTTACAAGAAATGGAAATATTCAAAATCACAGGGAATATTTAACATGTTTTTGACAGATGGAGAGAAACCAAAGACAAAAAATATCTAGAATTTTTAAATTGAATAGCAAATTATATTTTTAAATATCCAAAGTATGGATAAGCCATAAAGGAAATTACACAGACCACATTCTCTGGCCATAATATAACCAAAATTAAAACATATAACACAAAGAAAATTTAAAACACTTTTTTAATGAACTCCTCTTATGTTAAAATGTAAATAGAAGTTGAACAGGTTATTTAGAAACGAAACATAATGGCAGCATTACAGATCAAAATATGTAGAGTATATGGCCACAGTGGTATGTAAAGGAAAATGTGACCTTAGTGGTATTTACTTATGAAATCACAAAGACTTAACATACTTTAAATAAGTATTTAACTCTTCATTTTTGAGAGAGATTTTTGGTATAGGGCACATGCATTATCCGGAAAGACAGAGAGACAGAAAGTGAGAAATCCCCCCAGAGGCAATTGTCACACTGCAATCCCTTCTCCTCTTGGGTTTTGGGTATGCACGCATACGCAGCTGGCATGAGTTTTAAGTTACCTGGTCCAGGGCTCAAACTATGCTCGACTACATGGGAGTCCAACGACATAACCATTACGCCATCTGCTGGTCCCAAATAAGTATTTAACTCTTAGGATGGGTAAGTTATTCATAAATAAAAGATAGCCTCAGAAGTCTTACAGAAAAAAACTCACATATTTGAGAACATTAAAATGTCAAAATAAGATATCAAAACATTAGTTAAAAGATGAGCACCAAACTGGGAAAAAACATCTGCAAACACCAGCAGACAAAAGGTCTGATGATAAACCAGTGAGAAAGACATTACAGAAAAACAGTCTAAGGATAAGCGTAATAATGTCCAATAGAAGAAATGGCCAAGGACCACATAAAAAGATGTTCAAATCCTGTACTAATCGGATACATGAATTAATTCATTCCTTCAATAAATACTTCTTTAGTGATATTCTAGATATTAAGTAACAATCATTACCTTTATGATGTAGTTTATTTGGACTAGGGGATGATGATATACAAGGTAAGGCACGTTTATTATTGCTGTACACAGGCATACACATGAACACCAAAGCCTTCTCACTTATTAATTGAACAAACATGAGAGCCAGGATACAGTGTCAAAAAAGTATAATGAAACACAAGGAGGTCCACTTCACACACTCTAAGTAGATAATAGTAACTACTGATGAGGATATGGAGAAACTGGAATCCTCATATATTGTTGGCGGGAACATAAAAATTGTACAGATACTTTGAAAAACAGTTTTAAGGGGTCTGGCAAGTGGCATGGTGGTTAAGGGTGCTGAACTCCCATACGGCCGACTGCAGTTCAAATCCTTGACCTGGCAGCTCCTGTTCTCCCTTTCTCTCTGGTTAAAAAAATAATAAATAAACTTGAACAAACTAATTCTTTAAAAAAAATAAAGAGAAAGAAAAACAGTTTGGCCATTCTTCAAAAGGTTGAACATAAAGGGACCATAATGCCCAGTAGTTTCACTTCTAGGTATGCACCCAAGAGAAATGAAAACAAATATTCAAACGAAAACTTGCATACCGATGTTCATAGCAGCAGTATTCAAAATGGCCAAAAGGTGGGGAAAAGAAACCCCAAATGTCCATCAACTGAAGAACGGATGAAGTATGGCAGAGCCATGCAATGAAATACCACTCAGCAATCAAAAGAAATAAAGTACTGATACATACCACAACATTGACAAATCTTGAAAACAGTATGCCAAAGAGGCCAATTATAAAAGACTACACCGTGTATGATTCTATTTATACAGAAAGCCCAGAACAGACAAGTCGACAGCTCTGCAGTTGCCTAGGACTGAAGGACTCATGAGAAGGGTGGAGGCGGGTACTGCTTAAAGGTACGAAGTTTCTTTGGGGATGATGAAAATGTCCTAAAGTTCCCTTGAGGTGATGGTTGCACAACTGTGAATACACTAAAACCCACTGACCTGTGCAGATGAGAAACCTGAGTCATTGCTTAAGCAACCAACTAAAAGTGAGAGAACTAGAAGTGTACGGCTGTCTTCTGACTCCATGTTAAAATCATGAAGCACTTAGTGTGTCCTTTTGAGTGGACCACTTTCTATTTTCCCCCTTTTCTGTACTAACTGCTCTTGCATTTTATGAAACCTTAAGTCACTCATTTCCTCCACCTGTTCCATTAGGAAAGTTGCCTCTACTTTCTCATGGTTTGACCTGTTTCTCTTGTGTGGGGGCTCACACGGTTGGGTCCTCACTTGTAGGTCACTGGAGTGGAGCAAGCAGGAGGGGAGTAGTTGTTAAATGTGTGAGGACTAAAAGCTCTGCAAGGGCTGCGACCATGTCTTCTAATTTTTAGCACAGTGCTTAGCAGAGTAGCTGGTAAATACATATTTGATGAATGAATCAGTAAATGAAAAGAATGGCAAAAAGAAAGGAAGTGAGGAAAGGCTTTAGGATGCTGAATAAGGAATCTTTTTTAAAGATTACGATTTTGAACTTACCCTTTCACTTTTCACAGAACCAGTGACATCGTCGTCATTCAGGTGGCGTTTGAACTTGGGAGGCATTATTTTTCACTCGCGACGAACTTCTCTGCTCCTCAGCAGAAAAAGTATTCACCACCTTAAAGAGAAAATAAATCTCATCGGATTTGACTTCTGAGGATGAGCTAAAGTACTCACAGCAGTGCACAAAGCCCAGGATGCTGGGGCCTCCCTCACTTTCTGACTTCAACTACTCCCCTCCCGCTTGCTCCACTCCAGTGACCTAGGAGTGAGGACCCCACCATGTGAGCCCCCACACAAGAGAAACAGGTCAAACCATGAGAAAGTAGAGGCAACGTTCCTAATGGAACAGGTGGAGGAAATGAGTGACTTAAGGTTTCATAAAATGCAAGAGCAGTTAATACAGAAAAGGGGGAAAATAGAAAGTGGTCCACTCAAAAGGACACATTAAGTGCTTCATGATTTTAACATGGAGTCAGAAGACAGTCGTATACTTCTAGTTCTCTCACTTTTAGTGGTTGCTTGAGCAATGACTCAGGTTTCTCATCTGTAAAATAGTGATTTCTAGGCTTCTCCATGGACTTGGGATGGTTATAGTAACAGATTTACAAACCTTCTGCAAACAATAATGTCCTATTGGTGCTCCATGAAAAGGGGTAAGTTTGGTTAATAAGAGTGATTGTGATTTACTTTTTTTTCTTTCATTTGCCAGAAGGTGTGTGTGCTCACCAGAGACAGAGGGGAAAAACTCCCATGGGGCGTGGTCGTGGTGTAATCCCTCCTCAGTTTCTCCATCCTGTGGGGATTTGGGGCTCACAGGCACACAGTCCCAGAGTTTCTCAAGCTGGAAAGTCCAGGACTTGAACCATACATACTATTACCATATGGGTTCTAGCTCCCTTAACCACTAGGCCATAGGCCCAGCCCAATATTGTGATAAATAATATGGAAATGTGTGCAGTCATCTCTGTTTCCTAATACACAATGGAACCCCTGAAATCTCCAGATGATGAAAGTATCTTTTCTATACTAATGGAATGTATGGTGGCTGACAGCTCCTAGCAAGCTTCATAATGGGGCTGAGCACAGGAAAGATCAAGGAATGACCAGAGGATTGGAACTTGTCAGTCTCACCCCAAACTTCCTGGGATGGGGAGAGGGCTGAAACTTGTGCTGATCACCAATGATGTAATCACTCATGCCTACTAGCTAGGCCTCCACGAAACCCCAAAACAACAGGGTTGAGTGAGCCACGGGCTAAACATATGGAGGTTCCTGGAGGGTATGCGCTCCTTCTCCCATACCTTGTCCTATGCTTCTCTTCCATTTGGCTGTTCACCCCTAATCTTTGCAACATACTTTATAATAAACTGGTAAATATAAGTAAAGTGTTTCCCTAAGTTCTGTGAGCCAGTTTAGCAAGTGAATCGAACCCATGGAGAGAATCATGGGTTCCATTACAGCACAAGTTAAATAACCTAAGGCTTGAGACTGGCATCTGACATAGGGAGCAGACTTACGGGACTGAGTCCTCAATTTGCTGGATCTAATGGTATCTCCAGGTAGCCGGTGTGAGAACTGAACTAGAGGACACCTAGCTAGTGTTTGCTGGAGAATCTGCTGTGGAATTACTTGCTTGCTGGTGTCCAGTGCTTTAGCCACCATGCCACCTGTTGCCCCCCACCTCACACCCTTTTATACGCTAAC
This sequence comes from Tupaia tana, assembly GCA_026018925.1. Classification (NCBI taxonomy): domain Eukaryota; kingdom Metazoa; phylum Chordata; class Mammalia; order Scandentia; family Tupaiidae; genus Tupaia; species Tupaia tana. The sequence goes on along the minus strand of JAKSZU010000007.1, from coordinate 124,160,848 downwards.
ATGCATTGTGATGTTTCTTGGAAAATGCTTGAGTATATAACATATTCAGAATTTTCTTGACAATCCTTCAGACTAGATGATGGACAAATACCCCAAACCTCGGCTGAATTAAAATGTGCTGTTTTTCTATGTGCTGAGGACATCAGGCACTCAGTGACACACATGCATTTTCTCTTTTACTCTGTATGACACTCCTTTCAAGCAGGTTCTGAGAAACTAAGAGACAATGAAGGCTCTGCAAAGAAAAGTACTTATCATCAACACTTATTGCACAGGTCAGCACACAGTGTAGTGGTTAAGGTGCTAGACTCCCACATGGCCAACCATTATTCAAGTCCTAGACCTGGCAACTTGAAAATCATGCCGGGCATGTGTGCATGCATGCCCAAAAATCCCAGGAGGAGACGGTGAGGAGGGATTGCAGCCATCACCCCAACCCCCTGGGGGGAAGGTGATTTCTCACTTTCCCTCTCGCTGTCTCTCTCTCTCTCTGGCAAAAGCATGTACCCTATGGAGGAAAAAAAATCTTAAAATAGAAAATACTAATTGTGTTTACTGAAACAGCAGAGATGCAGACTTGAGTTAGTTTTAGTATTTCTTCAGTTGTCCTCTAGTCTACGCAGTTCTGACTAGGAAGACACACTTTTCCTGTAACAACCCTGTAGCCCTTAGTAGTCTTTTACAAGAAGCACCTCTACAATCTTTACATTAGGTACAGACATGTTTGTTTGGTAAATGTTACACACTAAGAAAAAAGGGGGGGGGGGGATAAGCAAAGCCCAGAATTTAGTTTCTTAAACTAAATAAAAAATATTTTAAGTCAGTTTCCTTTCAAAACAAGCCTGTACACTTTCTCCTATAAGAAAAACTTAGAAACCAGTAACTTAGCCACTTAGAGCAAAACTCACAACTTGATACCCAAGTAACAACTCTCTAGAGTCCATCCCACAATATTTGTCATGTACCTCTGGTACATTTCATTCTTCACATTTTGATTTCAGAATAATTCATTCATGCAGAAATGGTACAGAATGCATGGAAAAACAGCTGAAAATAAAGCAAATAGCTGAACTTGAAATTTTAATTCTGTCTGTACTTTATATTTTAAACCCTACAAAGGTACTCTCCTCAATCTCTCAGAGCAAACACTTATATAAAACACCTTTACGAGAGATACAGTAAAGCTACAATCTCAATAATGAGCAATCCCCAAATTTGGGTCCCACAGTCCAGGGATCATACTCATGAAGATAAGAAACTCACGTGTGACAAACAGAAATGCCATCAGCAAAGCAGCAGGCAGAGTAATTAGCTATCTGTGATGGATGATTTTGGTATCAAACAACAGGAAGTAACAAATCATACTTAGAAATTAGGTTTGTACATATTCTGCTTAAGATTTCTACAAAAAAAGATATGTGAATGCAGATGTTGGAGATAGGTCAGCACATAAACAGGGAGGTCTTCCTGATGTCTGTGCACAAGGAGGGAGCACCTACACAATCACACCATCAACATAGGCTTAATTTGTTCATGTATGCAGCGGGGCATTCTATATCTAATAGCTTTACGCATGATAAACTTCTAACCTGTTGTTTAATAAAATGTCAGTGTCTTTCATTGCTTTTCGGAAAAGAAAAAAAGAAAAAGGAAGCACTATGCATTTCACAAAAAGCCTGAATCTGGGCAGAGGTTTCCCTTTTCCCGGCCTCCATCGCTGATTCCTCTTCCAAGTCTCTCAGCAGCGGTGAGTCTATGCAGTGTCCTCGACAGTCTCAGATGGGCACAGACTGGAGATGTCAAGTGCAACGACTCACACACCCCATTCTTGTCACTGCGAACGCAGCGGAGCTAGGGCGCCTTGCCCTGAGCCTTTAAATACAGCCAATTCCAACCCCAGAGCAGCAGCTCCGCTCAGCCCGCTCTCCACCTCCGACCGAGCCGGGTCCCCACGCCGGCCCCCGACTCCGGCCCTTCCCACCAGAAACACCGCGGTTGATAAACATCCCGGCCTAGCCCTTCTCCTCCGCCACCGCAAGTCCTCGTCATCCCTTCGCAGGGGCCCCCGACCCCAGATGCACCAAGTCTTCGTCTCCCCCCCCACAATCCCGAGGCCAATGGCCCAGCCGAGACGTTGGGGCCGAGGCGGGGGCGCTGGCCTCGGAGTCCTTCCTCCCACCAGCCCCTCCCGAGGGGACAGGCAGGCGCAGTACCTGAGGCTCCCCGGGAACTCCACCAGCCCTCCGGGCGGGCCAGGCCGAGCGGGTAGACCTGAGGAAGGCCGAGGGAGAAGCTGGGAGGGGGCGGGGGAGACGCAGACCCGCGTAGGTGCAGCCAGCTGCGCCGGCCCATCGAGCCCATCGACGCTCCGAGCGGCGCCTGGCGGAGGGGCGGGCTCAGGCGCACGATGGCCGAGGGAGTCGATCCGCCCCTGCGCCTCACCCGGAAGCGTTTTCGCCGGAGCAGTTTACATCTGGGTGACCTGGCTGTGCTGAGCCTGAGGGAGGACCTGGGAGGGAGGAGGAGGAAGAGGAGGGTGACGCACAGAGCTAGTTTTCTGAAATAGGGAGATTGATGCATGTTCACAAAGTCAGACTTCCTCTTGAATATTAGGACTAGCTGGTCCAGAGAAGGGATTTACTTAAACTTACAGCTAGTTTAGATAGATTGGGGACGAGGACTTGGTGTTCTTTTCCTTTGTAGAGACAAAGCCTATCCAGAAAGTGGTTGCTATACAGAATATGTAAGGTCTAGACAACTAAAAGGAAAAGAGGGTGATTAACCAGTGTGCTTACCTGTTCGACTTCCTGGCTGGTTATCACAAGACATTCTTCCTCAAGATAATGCCAGGCTCACATCTCCCTTAGGCGAGGCTGATAAATCCTTCTGAAGGGGTTACTGTCACTGCCATAAATTAGGCACCTTCTGATGGACCTTCACCCAATAAGGGTGTTCTTATCCTCACCTCTGTAAAACCCTCCTTTATAATCTTTATCCAATATAAACTCTTGCAGAACAATGTGTGTGTGTATATATATATATATATATATATATATATATATATATACACACTAATCCCTTTACTAGTGTAAAAGATCTTCCCCTTTACAGGGTCATAGGACATATTTGTCATTTCCATCTGGCCATGCTGCTGATGGGTCTAACAGCATGCCCCAGGGCTTACCCTTATTTGATGCTAGCTTTGTGAAACACACAAACTCTTCTCCTTATAACTTTTGCTTTACAATTGCTCTTTTTGGCTTAACAAAAGCTGGATGTAGTTATCCAAAACCAATTCCAGTTTGTTTTTGTTTTACCTAACTATTCCTTCTGTACACGATTCTATTATTTTACTCCTTTTCCCCTATCCATTTATTTACACTTTTTAAAAAGTAGTATCTGTGGGTTCTTTGTTGATACAGGGTTTAATGGTCTGAGATGTTGGGCCAGGCACTTTCTAAAGACATGAAAATAAGAGAATGTGTTTTAAAACAAAAGGCAACATGAGAACAGGTGGAGGAAGGCTCCATGGATGTTAAAGGAAAAGAGAGAACAGACACCCACTAACCAGGTGCTCTTATTTTGGGTGGTGGTGGATTTACTTCAAAATGCATTAATTGAAAGATGACTTGTCTATGGCAGTAGTGTTGAACTCTGGATCAGTCACCTGGACAGCTTTTAAAACTGCTGATGCTCAGGCGATACTTAGATTCTGATTTAATTGCTCTAGGATGTTGAGAAACAGTGAATCATAGAGTTGTTCATTGAAGTTTCTGAAAGCTTGGTGTTGAATGCACTCGCTGTGAGTCTTCTACCCCAGAGCCAGTCTGACTTGGACTAAAATGATCCCTCTAAAATGAAAGCTTCTTACGGTTTGTATTTCTCCCTGAGAATGATGGTGAGACTATCCCAGACTCCAGAGATAACCCAGATTTTTTTTTTTTCTTTTGCAGTTGACTTTGTATCTGCAGTTGACTTTGTATAATGGCTTGCTGTGGGGGCTTTCTACGCTGATGCCTTAGCCCATTAGACTGTTGGTAAGCTAGAACCTTTAAGCCTCAGCCCTTAAGCATCAGCAACTTGAGGCTATATGATTACTGAGCTGAACAGATGTGTCATCGCCTAACTTTTTTGAGTAATTCATTGTTTTTATTAGTTTGTTATTTAACCATAACTCTTATTTCCCTTCACGATAGAGCACATGTGTGCACACAGGAAAGAGAGAGACAGAGACAGGAACACTCTATAGTATTTTTTCACACTGTGACCCCTTTCTGCAGTCCTGCATGTTGGCTTCTGGGCACTTGTGTGTGTCTGGCATGAAACCATAATTCTTTAGTTTGGTATGACTTTCTAGGCAAGGGATAATGCAAGCCCCATCCTTTGATTACCTGAACAAGGTCCCTTTGACTATTTCCAACATTTGTGAAAATGTAGAACATGTCACTTGACAGTTACTACGAATCAAATATACTAGTAGGACTGAATGGTTATAAATAGTGCTGAGCGTGGAGTCGGAACTTCAATCAGTTTGAGTTATTATTCCTCTATTTTCTTTTAAGTGAGCTCAGTTGTCCAGATGTTAGTCCTCTAATTTTATTACTTTCCTCTTTTTTAACATTAGACTTTCACTCGTTAGTAGGCGTGGTGTCCTTCTAGGGACCTGTGTTTTTATACTCTTCCCAAACTAATGTCTGGGCTTCTGCTGGGGGAGGGAGGGAGAAGGGAATCTGAGCATCTGACTGATTTTTAAATCAACTTTTTGATCTTTCTTCCATGCGTAATCTACATCATGCTGTTTTGCAGCATTTATCTGCTGCTTCCAGTACTTGAGCCTATGCAGATTTAGCTCTGTAACTGGGGCTCCTTCAGGGTCTCCTAAACATTTCTGTTTCTCAAGTCTGCTAGATAATTGTCACTTGATTCATCTACTTTCCAACTTTGAACATTTTGTTGCTATTGTCTCCTCTTCCCATAAGACAGAAAAAGAAGTACACATTTGTAAGCATGCAAACAAATGTAAAACAAAATAAACAATGAACTATTCTTTTTCATCTGTTAATGACTGGGAAAGGAGTTAAGCCAAAGATCTATAATCCCTTCTTTCCCTTCACAGGAGAGCTCCCTCCTAGGAAAGCAAGTAAGCGTGCAATTGTTTTGTTGGTAATCACAGACCTCCTGGCAAACAGACTAATGGTATTTTCTATAAGGAGAGTCCAATTCCTTTAGCAAGATGTCCCTGGGATTGTTTACAGTAAACACATCAGGGATCTATGTGGATTTGAGGGGCATGATTCTGGAAAATGCTGTGTAAGTTATATAACTTAGCATAAAACGGAGATGTTTCGTAACTGAGTTGGCTCCTTCTGTGTAAGTGGGGTGGCTGCCTACTGTATATAGAAACCACATCCATTATCCTGGGCCAGGATGTACATAAAACAGGAAGCAAGAACTTGGGGAGTAACTTGAAGAGTCATGCACTTTGGCAAAGGGTCTGTACTTTGTGCTTTTTAGGTATTGCTATCCTTGGAATTATTAGTAAATCTCGATTCTGGGGGATCTCTGATTTGTGTGAGTCTGATTCTACAATTTGGGCCTGTGTGTTAGCTCAATGATGAGCTTCAAAAAGTTTGGTAATACAGTGTTGGGAGTGTGTGGGGTGGGTACGGTGATGGGGTTGGAGGAGCAAGCATTCTTAAACACTGTTGGTGGGAGTGTAAATTGATGCAAATTTCTTTTTAAGTTAAAGATAGCAGTGCATGTCAAGAATTTTGTATGAAGTTCCTTTTGATATACCAATTCCATCTCTGAAATTTATCTCATAGATACATAATTTGGATAACAGTGTTCTATAAAAGTCGTCTTTATAGAATTTTTGTAATAGAAAGATTGAAAAAAAACTTGAATTTCTTTTTTTTTTTTTTTAGAGTTTTTTTGCTATAGGGCGCATGCGCTCGCCAGACAGACAGAGACAGAGAGACAGAAAGCGAGAAATCACCCCCCGGGGGGATGGCCACGCTGCAATCCCTTCTCCTCCATTCTCCTCTTGGGATCTTGGGCACGCATGCACACGCGCCTGGCGTGAGTTTTAAGCCACAGGGTCCAGGACGTGAACCGCAGTCAACTACGTGGGAGTCTAGCGACATAGCCATTACGCTAACTCCTGGTCCCGAAAAAAACTTGAATTTCCCAGCAATAGGAAATTTCTGAAATAAGTTATATCCATTCAGTAGACAGTAGACAGCCATTAAAATGAACTGGCATTGTGGTTAAGGCAGCTGGATCCTACATGGCTGGCTGAGTTGTTCAAGTCCTGGACCTACAGGGTTAAAGAACACACCAGCCCGTATGAGTGCATGCCCAAAATCCTCAGAAGGGAAAATGAGGGAAAAGGGATTATTATGTGACCATCCCCCCCAGGGGGGTGCTTTCTCCCTCTTCTCTCTCTCTTTCCCCCTCTCTTTCCCTCCCTCCCTCCCTCTCTCTCTCTCTCTGAGCGTACACACCCCATAGCAAACTTAAAAGAAGAAGAAGAAGAAAACCTGGATAGTTCTATGTGTGCTAACATAGAATACCTCTGACATGTCACTATAGGGTGAGAAAAACAAGGTACAAGACAGTAAATAAACTATTTCAATTGAATAGTGCGTGCACACGTGTGCACACACACACACACACACACACACACAACACAATGATTAGGATTCTAGCATGGGAAGTGTTATGTATTGAATTGTATCCCCTTAAACTAATATATTGAAACCCTAATGCCCAATGTGACTATATCTGAAAGTAGGGATTTTAGGGTGGTAATTGAAGTTATCCAATAAGGGGTAAGATATGGTACTAAATACAGAGAAAGGGTTAACTAAAAGTGTAAAAGAGGAAGAGAATGTGTAGTTCATGCGTGTCCACACACTCCTCTGTTGGATGACTATTAAGAACCTAGATATTCAGTCCCTGGGGGCGGGGAAAAAAAAAAAAAAAAGAAGAAGGGTCTTTTCTAAAGAAATAAAATGGTTTCAGAAGAAAGACGTCCATGTTTTTTGACAGTTGGCGGTTTTCACTGTGTAATGTACAACTCCTTTAATTAGCGTCTAGACAATTGGCAGTTGGTAAACCTTGATAGTGTACACAGTTTCCAGTCAGTTTTTCAGTAGACAGAGGTTTCTATTACTTATATTTGGTATGCTTTCAATACAAATGAGAGCTTACTTATCAATTTTGCACAGTCTTCTATATTTAATATATAACATTCTTTTCTATGAATGAGATCACTCACCAGTTTTACATACAGGTTTCTATATGTAATATATAGCATGCTTTTGATATGAATGAGAGATCACTCCTCAACTTTGAAGTATGCCCAAGACCTTTTATCGGAGCATGAATTTACTGGTTGGAACACCCCCTGGTCTTTGTTATAGATTGCATTGTTTATGGCTTCCAGCTTCATTCTCTTCAAAATAGAACCAGAACTTAAAGATAGCTTTCAAGCAATTTGAGTTCCAAGGCAGTCTAGATTTTGTGCAACTTTTCCCCAAAGTTTTACAAATTTGTCTTACTTATACTTAGTTCTTCAGTAATTTTTGCTCGTTGTTCATTTTTATCAGTTTAGTTTTCATAGAAGCAATAGCTTTCTGTGTGTATTTCATTAGTTTAAATATTTCATTATATTCTATAAGTATAATAAACTTAAATATTTTAGGGACCAAACACAAAATGACTATTGAAAGCATATAACTCAACTAGCTTGGAGAGGAAATTTCCTAGTATCATCCAGCTAATCATTAGCCTCTCAGGCTCAGAGGCCTTCATGTTAGGTAAATACAGTGTTACTTTAGTTTTAATTTGGAAACAATCTTTTTTTTTTTTTTTTTTTTTTTTGAGAGGTTTTTCGCTATAGGGCGCGTGCGCTCGCCAGACAGACAGAGAGAGACATAGAGACAGAAAGCGAGAAATCACCCCCCAGGGGGGATGGTCACGCCACAATCCCTTCTCCTCCATTCTCCTCTCGGGATCTTGGGCACGCACGCACACGCGCCCGGCGTGAGTTGTAAGCCACCGGGTCCAAGACGCGAACCGTGGTCGACTACGTGGGAGTCCAGCGACATAGCCATTACGCTAACTGCTGGTTCCCTGGAAACAATCTTAAACATACCAGAGAATATGTATGAAATATTCTTGTAAACCCTTTATCCAGATTTACTAGTTACTAACATTTTTTGTAATGCTAACCTCAACTCCTAAATGAGTTTCATGATTCAGTGTGAATAATATCAAAATACTTTAGCTCTTTTTCTCTCCAAGTAGATGAGGAAACAGAGGGCCAGAGAGTTTACGTTGGCTTGTTAACATTTAATTTCATTTGCTCCATCTATCTATCTATCTATCTATCTATCTATTTATCTATCTATTTATTTATGGGAGAGGTTTTTGCTATAGGGCACGTGTGCTCATCAGAAAGACAGAGACAGACAGAAAGCGAGAAATCACCCCCCAGGGGTGATGACCACGAAGCAATCCCTTCTCCTCCATTCTCTTCTCTGGATCTTGGGCACACACGTACACGCACCTGGCGTGAGTTTAAGCCACCAGGTCAGGGACTCAAACCGCGGTCAACTACATGGGATTCCAGTGACATAGCCATTATGCCAACTGCTGGTTCCTGCATTATCTATTTATAGCTAGATCCTTTTTTGTTCTCCCCAATGCCTCCACCCCATTATTTCAGAGTTAATTAAGACATCCCATTTCTTTATTCCTAAATACTTCAGTGGGTATGTCCTAAGAATAAAAACATTCTCTTCAGGGCCAGCAAGTAGCCCAGAGGTTAAGTGACTGGATCCCACATGGTCAACTGACTGGTTTGAGTCCTGGACCTAGTGGCTTGAAAAACATGCCAGGCGTGTGTGTGTGTGTGTGTGTGTGTGCACAAAATCCTGAGAGGAGAGTACAGGAGAAGGGACTGGGGTGTGGTCATCACCCCAGAAGGTAATTTCTCACTCTCCTTTTCTCTCTCTCTCTGTCACTGATGTAATGACATATTGCAAGAATTTTATCTTAGAAGAATTACCTCTCACAGAGATGACAACATCACAAAAACCTATGTAGTAATATACTCTAATTGTATGTATTTATTTTTTACTTCTTTTTTTTGAGAGGTTTTCGCTATAGGGCGTGTGCGCTCGCCAGACAGACAGAGAGAGACATAGAGACAGAAAGCGAGAAATCACCCCCCAGGGGGGATGGTCACGCTGCAATCCCTTCTCCTCCATTCTCCTCTCGGGATCTTGGGCACGCACGCACACGCGCCCGGCCTGAGTTCTAAGCCACCGGGTCCGGGACGCGAACCACGGTCAACTACGTGGGAGTCCAGCGACATAGCCATTATGCTAACTGCTGGTTCCCTATTTTTTACTTCTTAAAGTTAAATGTGGCTGCCATTCATTAAATGTCTATTTTTTAAGCACTATGCTTAATACTTAGCATATGTTACTTTATTTCAACACATCAGTCCTCTGATATTAAGTATCATAATATAATAATATAATAAAATCTTCATTTTATTGATTAGAAATCCAAGGTTCCAAATTAGAGAATGATAAAGCTAGGAACACTGGTAAATATTGCAGAACTTTAAGGTGCTATAAATATTTTATCAAATGGGCCACATGCTTTGCCCTTAAAATAGGAATTAGGCAGTTTATTCTTAGAGTGTGTATAGGTGGATTCTGTCAGGCACGATGTCTTGTGATTATTTTACTTGATTCATAATGTTTTCGTCTGCTGAAGGTGAAATGCAATTTTACTTTCTTGCTGAAGATGGTAATATTGATCTTGGGTGATATATCAAAGTGAATCATTTATCCATCAGCTATGCATGACAGGTATTTGGTTAAAGTCTAGAGGTACAATGAGGCTAAACAGTGTTTGCTGTTCTCCATGAACTTACAGTCTTAGGTAGAAACACAAAACTTAACAACTATTGGGAACCAGCAGTTAGCGTAATGGCTATGTCACTGGACTCCCACGTAGTCGACCGCGGTTTGTGTCCCGGACCCGGTGGCTTAAAACTCACGCCGGGCACATGTACGTGCATGCCCAAGATCCTGAGAGGAGAATGGAGGAAAAGGGATTGCAGCGTGACCATCCCCTCTGGGGGGTGATTTCTTGCTTTCTGTCTCTATGTCTCTCTCTGGTGAGCGCACGCGCCCTATAGCGAAAACCTCTCAAAAAAAAAAAAAAAAAAAAAAACTTAACAACTATTGAAAGTTGAATGAAGTCAGGAACAGCAACTTTGCTCGCTCAATGACCCTTATAGAGTCACTTTTTCAATAGTGGTTTCATTTCTCAGGCTGTGAAAGGTGGAGGTGGAGGATGAGGGCACAGGATAATTTCTGCCTCCTTATTGTCTTCTAAGAATGTCACAAACTCTTAGTAAAATAGTTGCATATATTTTAGTTACTTTATAGACAATATAGAATTTCCCCACTTTTATAGATTTGTATTTCTTCTCTGCACAGTTTATTATTATTATAGATCAGTTAGCAAGAGTTTGGCCTATTGGCATTATTTTCTTTTAGCATTTCAGGACAGTAGAAGGGCAATCAACAATATGAACAATGAACACTTATGACATAGATGACCTCAGTTCAAGTCCCGGACCTGGTGGCTCACTTTCTCACTTTCTCTCTCTCTTTCTCTGGTCAAATAAAAATAAATAAATAAATAAAATTAAATAAATAATTCTTTTTTAAAAGAGGGAGTGATTCTAGTTCCCTAGTAAAATTCTCCATCTTTTCATCTGTTTTCTTGAACATAATATTTCTTTTTTCTCTTTCTTTTATGTTTTTAAAAAAGAATTATTTAATTTTATTTATTCATTAATTTATTTTAATTTAACCAGAGAGAGACACAGAGAGAGAAAGTGAGAAAGCAAGCCTCCAGGTTCAGGACTCGAACCGTGATCGACTACGTGGGAGTGTCCAGCGTTTTCACCACCATGTCACCTGCTGCTCCCCCCTTTTCTTTTATATTCTTTTTTGAACATTTTAATCTTGTCTGTTAATCTAATACTTGATTACCAATGAACTAGTTTCTATTGTCCATTTTTTCATGAGTTTTGGTCATATGCCTTTGTCACTTAGCATGCCTAATAATTTTGATACTAATTCAGCATTGAATATGGAGTATAAAATAACTGAGTATTAATAAATTGAGTATAGAGTGACCAGCAGGTGATGTGCTGGTTAAGGTGTTGGACTCCCATATGGCTGACCATGGTTTGCGTCCCAGACCTGGCGGCTTGCTTTCTCTCTTCTCTCTCTCTCTCTTTGGTGAGTGTATGTACCCTATAGCAAATTTAAATAATAATAATAAATTAAATAAATAATTGTTTAAAAAAATTAAGTATAGACCCAGGCACTGTGGCACAAGGTTGAAGACTACATGGTCAACCAGTTTTGGATCCCAGTTAGGTTTTCTGGAGATACATGCGTGGGTACCTGTGCTCAGGATCCTGAGAAGCTGGATGGCTGGAGAAGGGGCACTATGGTGTGATAAAACCATGTCGTAGGTTTTTCTTTTTCTTTCTTTTTTTCTTTCTCTCATCCGTGCACACATGCTATCATTTTAAAAAATCAAATATAAATTGGGACCAGCAGATGGCTTAGTGGTTATGTTGCTGGGCTCTCACATAGTCGACCATGGTTTGCATCCCAGACTCAGTGGCTTAAAACTCACACTGGGCACATGTACGTGCGTGCCCAAAACCCTGAGGGGAGAATGGGAGAGAAGGGATTGCAGCACAGCCATTCTCCCTGGTGGGGAGGTGATTTCTCACTTTCTGTCTCTCTGCCTCTTTTTGTCTCTCTGGTGAGCACACGTGCCATATGGCAAAAATCTCTCTTAAAAAATTAAATATAGGGAACCAGCAGTTAGCGTAATGGCTATGTTGCTGGACTCCCACGTAGTCGACTGCGGTTTGCGTCCCGGACCCGGTGGCTTAAAACTCACGCCGGGCGCGTGTGTGTGCGTACCCAAGATCCCGAGAGGAGAATGGAGGAGAGGGGATTGTGGCGTGGCCATCCCCCCTGGGGGGTGATTTCTCGCTTCCTGTCTCTCTGTCTCTGTCTGTCTGGCGAGCGCATGTGCCCTATAGCGAAAACCTCTCCAAAAAAAAAAGAAAAATTAAATATAAATTGTTGGATATAAAAAAGAATATTCAGGGACCAGCAAGTGACATGGTGGCTAAGGTGGCTAGACTCCCACATAGTTCACTATGGTTGCAGTCCCAGACCCAGTGGCTTGAAAATCACACTGGGTACATGTGTGTACATGCCCAGAATCCCAGGAGGAGAATAGATGAGGAGTGATTGTGAGATGGTTATCCTTCCTGAGGGGGGGGAGTGATTTTTCACTCTCCTATCTGTCTCTGTCTAGTGAGTGCATGTGCCCTATGGCAAAAACAAACAAACAAAAAAAAAACAAGAAACAAACAAACAATAAAACAAACAAACACTAAAAACTCAAACAATGATGTAAGCATCTTAGCCTCTACCCTAAATAACTTCAGAATTCAGCAGATATTTGAGGGAAGCCCCATCTGGGTCTGTCTTAGCTCTTCATTCTTCCCTTCTCTTTGGGATCTTGACCCTCTAAAAGTCCAACTCCAATTTTGTCTCTCCAGGCTGTGAAAACAATTTCCCCTCTTTTATTTGTTTGTTTGTTTGTTTGTTTTTTGGGTCCAGCTCTCAGCATTGTGCTGTGCCCACAGGGAGAGAGCAGCTGGAGTTGGCCGAGCTCAGTCCAGCCTTTCCTCTGTCTTGTTGCTTCAGCAGCTCTGTGAGTGCTGTATGGGGTATGTCTGGTACTTCCCTGGCTTTTCTGTTTGTTTCCAGGAGGAGAGAGAGTGCTTCAATCTACTCCATCATACCTGAACGCGTAAAGAGATCTGAGCCACATTTACAGAGGTACGGAGAGAAAGACTCATTTGCCAGGGACCACGTGGCTCTGAGTGACAGTTGCTTATGGTCTCCCAGGTACTTCTGGCTAGTCAGAGCCCTACAGGTCTCACAGTAGCTCTGAGCGGGAGGTGAACAGGAAGGACAAGGGCGCTTCGTTTCTTCAGGCAGCAGAGGCACGAGTAGCCAGCACCATGCGATCAGAAATACTTGGGCAAGGGGACTAGCAGTTAGCGTAATGGCTATGTTGCTGGACTCCCATGTAGTAGACCGTGGTTTGTGTCCCGGATCCGGTGGCTTAAACTCACGCCGGGCACGTGTGTGTGCATGCCCAGGATCCCAAGAGGAGAATGGAGGAGAAGGGATTGCAGCGTGGCCATCCCCCCTGGGGGGTGATTTCTCGCGTTCTGTCTCTAATGTCTCTCTCTGTCTGTCTGGCGAGAGCACGCGCCCTATAGCAAAAACTTCTCCAAAAAAAAAAAAAAAAAAAGAAAGAAATACTTGGGCAAGCTCACTTTCTGCCATCTCGCACAGAGGTTGGCAGGGTCTCCTCTTTGTATTTCCATATATGCATGGGTAGCTCATATTCTTCATCAACCTTTGCATGCAGGATAGCTGCATGTTTGCTATTGCTGGTTCCCTTTATTAGAATTGAGAATGTTAAACATCAAATTGTAATGGCAGGCTTAATGCTTGCCATAATTTAAAATTAGCAGTGGGCATAAACTTTCAAGACAGTATCGTTATAATATGATTTAAAATCTTAGTGATTCCTATCAGAAACAACAGCACAGGCCCTGGGGCCAGCAGTGGTGCAGTGGTTAAGGAAGTGAATTTCCACATAATGACTGCAATTTAAGTCCCAGGGCTTGAAAGGCATGGGGATGGGGGGCAGCAGATGACGTAACAGTTACATTGTTGGACTCCCACATGGCTGACCGCAATTGGAGTTCTGGACCCTGTGGCTTGAAAATCACACCAGGCGTGTGTGCCCAAGATCCAAAAGGAGAATGGAGGAGACCAGCAGATGGCGTCATGGTTATGGAATAGTTATGGGATTGCAGTGTGCCCATCCCATCAGGGCGTGATTTCTCACTTTTTCTCTCATTGTCTCTGTCTCTCTCTCTCTCTGGTGAGCACTTGCCTTAAAGCCAAAAAAAAAAAATCCTCTTAAAAAATAAAGAAAGAAAGAAAATTATGCTGGCATGTGCATGTATGTGCACATAATCCTTAGTGGAGAATTGAGGAGAAGGGATTGTAGCATGGCCATCTCCCTTGGGAGGTGATTTCTCACTTTTCCTCTTGAGCACATGTACTCTGTGGCAAAAACCTAGAAAAAATACTAAGAAAAAAACCTCATAGACACATCTAGTGTGACTGAGGGTTTTATTATTTATTTATTTTTCTTTCTTTTTTTTTAAAAAAAAATTATTTATCCATTCATTTATTTTTTTAATTTGACCAGAGAGAGACAGAGAGTGAGAGTGAGAGAGAGGAAGTGAGAAAGCAAGCCATCAGATTTAGGACTTGAACCCTGGTCAGCCATGTGGGAGTATCCAGCGCCTTAACCACCACGCCACCTGCTGGTCCCCTCTTTATTTTTCTTTTTGAGGGACTTCATTTGTAATAGAAAGAAATGCTAAAGTTCTGTTAAAGGTCATGACAATAGAGCTATTATTTTCCCCATCTAAGTTTTCAGATTTTTCTGAATTCTATCCATGGTTCCTCAAGGGTCTCCATATTTGGATGTCTCACTTTAGGTATTTCATTCTTTTCCACAAGATGTGTACAGCCCTAAGGCTGCGGAGAACAACAGACAACTCCTTCTGTACCTGTTGCTCCCAGACGCGAAACATCCTGCTTGTTGGCCAGGGTGGACTTCCCGAGGAGAGTGCAGGCGTCCAGTTTACTGGTGTGTGCATGCCTCTGCCTTGCTGAGAATCTCGGGACTTCACACACACTTAAAACACGTCTATTACACTCAACATCCCTTCCCTAACTGGAAGTGAAAGAAGTCAGTCACTAAAGATCATGTACTGTGTGGTTCTACTTATATGCAATGTCCAGAATAGGCAAATCTTTTATTTATTTTTAGATTTTTGTCATAGAGTGAATGTGCTCAGTGGAGAGAGATAGAAAGAGACAGAGAGAGAGAAAGTGAGAAACCACCCACCGTAGGGAGGGATGGCTATGCTGTAATCCTTTTTCCTCTATTCTCCTCTCTGGATTTTGGGCATGCACACACATGTACCTGGTGTGATTTTCAAGCTGCCAGGCCTGGGACTCAAACCGTGGCCAGCCATGTGGGAGTCCAGCACCTTAACCATCATGCCACATGCTGGCCTTCAAAATAGGTAAATCTTTTTTTTTTTTTTTTTTTTTTTTTTTTTACTTTTTTTAAAAGAGATTTTTGCTATAGGGCATGTGCATTTGCCAGAGAGACAGAGAGAGAGAAAAAGTGAGAAATCGCCCCCCCCCCCCAGGTAGGATGGCCAGACTGCAATCTCTTCTCCTCCATTTTCTTCTTGGGATTTTAGGCACACATGGACATGTCCCTGGTGTGAGTTTCAAGCCTGTGGGTCTGGGACTCAAACCTCAGTTGACCATGTGGGAATCCAGCACCTTAACTGCTCTGCCACCTGCTGGACTCTAGGCAAATTTTTAGAGACAGAAAGGAGATCAGTGGTTGTGAGGGAATAGGACAGAGGAGAACGCAGGACTAACTGTTCATAGGTAGGGAGTTGTTTTTAGGGGTAATGAAAATATTCTGGAAATAGATCATGATGATAGTTGCACTGCATTGTAAATATACTAAAACGACAGAAGTATGTACTTTCAAATGATGAATTTTATATTACCTGAATAATATATATATATATATATATATATATATATATATATATTTTTTTTTTTTTTTTTTTTTTTTTTTTTTAGAGAGGTTTTTGCTACAGGGCACATGCGCTCGCCAGAAAGACAGAGAGTGACAGAGAGACAGAAAGCAAGAAATCACCCCCCAGGGGGGATGGCCATGCCGCAATCCCTTCTCCTCCATTCTCCTCTCAGGATCTTGGGCTTGCACCACACATGCCTGGCATGAGTTTAAGCCACCGGGTTGGGGACTCGAACTGTGGTTGACTACGTGCAAGTCCAGCAACATAGCCATTATGCCAACTACTGGTCCCCTTTCTGAATAATATCTTAATTTAAAAGATACCATTATTTTTAAAAAATCAGTTTGGCTGCTGTATCATGGTAAATCGATGAAAAGCCTATTAGGCAAAGGACCTGAAGTTAAGAAGTCTGAAAAAATTCATTCACTGAGAAAGCAGCACATCTTTTTGATGCCAAACGGCATGTTCTTAACCTCCATGCTGTGGTTTCTAGTAAGGAGCCCCCTCTCCTGTCAGGTATCTCCAGAAGTACCCATACCATAATCCCTGAAGACACTTTTCTGTTAAATTCTTCAAATATTAGAGCCACTGCTTGGATGAAGTTTGCAAATAGCTAGCAAACATTATTCAAACAGTTATTCAACTGTGTGTCAGAGCAATGAGGATAAGGTTTCCCCATTCAAAGACAGGGTGGATTAGGATAGTAAAAAGTTTTGGCAGTATAATTGAGATACTTCTCAGGAAAACACCTTTCTTGTACCTCCATGGCAAGAAAACAGTTCTAGTTTTAGAGGATTACATAGAACTATGACTTTTTGTTAGATGAGAGGGAATTTTGTTCTCCAGGTTTCTTTGACAGCTCTGGATCTGAATGTTAAAAAGAATATCTTGGGTGGAGCACTATGTGAATTTTATTTATTAAATGTGACTTTAAAATCCATTCCCTTGGTGGTGGAAAATATTTTGTTATGGGCAGAGGACAAAGATCATCCATTAAAAAAAAAAAAGGGATATATGAGATGCTCATGGGTGAGGGTGCTGGGTATGAGAGTTTAGGAGAAAAACAAGTTGTTTTTCAAGGTTTTGTTTTATTTTCTCTATAAAAGAAGTGTAGAATGAAATTAGGGAGAAAACACTGTAATGATTTAGCCTTATAATCTTTCCCAGTATCCAGGTGTCAAAAAATAAAGACAGGAGGGACCAACAGTTAGTGTAATGCTATGTCACTGGACTTCCACGTAGTCAACCGCGGTTCAAGTCCTGGACCCGGTGGCTTAGACTCACGCCAGGCACGTGTGTGTGCGTGCCCAAGATCCCGAGAGGAGAATGGAGGAGAAGGGATTGCGGCATGGCCATCCCCCCCGGGGGGGGGGGGTGATTTCTCGCTTTCTGTCTCTCTGTCTTTCTGGCGAGCGCACGCACCCTATAGTGAAAACCTCTCCAAAAAAATAAATAAATAAAAATAATAAAGAAATAAAATAAAGACAGGATCTAAAAGGAGGCTGTGCACGCTTTCACCTGTAGGGGTCCACTGTGCCAGGCACAGGCCACCAATGTGGGAACAGTTGCCTCATTTCTTCTGGCCGTTAAGCTTTCACAGTTATCGCCCACTGGCCCTGAAGGAAACAACTTCCCGTGTATGAAATGCTCTTTGCTTGCCCCCCATGAAAGCGGACATATATGCCTTACAGTCCTCGCAGAGCGGAATCTAGTGCACCTCCACTTGTTCCCAGTGACCGAGAGGAAACGACTGACAGGCAGTCCTGGGACTCAGATATTAATATACCCAGAGGCAGTCCTGGCTGAATTCCCTCAGTCAGTCACACATAACCTTTTAATTCATTTTCAACCAATTGTAGTTTGTCTCAATGATATGTGTGTATTTGTGTATATGTGTGCATTTAAGAAGACAGTGTGGGGGACCAGCAGTTAGCGTAATGGCTATGTCGCTGGACTCCCACGTAGTCGACCGCGGTTCGCGTCCCGGACCCGGTGGCTTAAACTCACGCCGGGCGCGTGTGCGTGCGTGCCCAAGATCCCGAGAGGAGAATGGAGGAGAAGGGATTGCGGCGTGGACATCCCCCCTGGGGGATGATTTCCTGCTTTCTGTCTCTCTGTCTCTCTCTGTCTGTCTGGCGAGCGCACGCGCCCTATAGCAAAAACCTCTTCAAAAAAAAAAAATTAAAAAAAAAGACAGTGTGTCATTATCTCCTAGGATGATACTAATTTGCTGGCATTCAAGGCTGACATGTTCTCCCATGCCAATGTAAAAATTAATTCTGCAGTTCTGAACCTCCTTCCCATGAATTCAAAATAATTTATGAGGGCTGGTCCTGTAATGCAGTGGTTAAAGGTACTGGATCCTACATGGGTGGCCATGGTTTGAATCCCAGCCCTGACAGCTTGAAAAGGTGGAATGGGTTGTAGTGTGACTGTGCCCCACTGGGGGTGCTTTCTCTCTCTCATTCTCTCTGGCAAGCACACACACATGGAAAACACACACACACACACCCCTTCAAAGTAATATGTGAGAAAAATTGGCAAATCGCACATGCTATACAACTAAAAATTACTATTACGACTATCCCAGTCTTAGGAATCCAGTATTGGCCTGAGAATTACTTGTCATGTCAACAATATCTTCAAGGAAGTGCTGTTGCCCTGCTAGTAAAATGGTTTAATATTACCTGCTAGTAAAAGGTTTAATATTACCTGCTAGTAAAATGGTTTAATATTACCTGCTAGTAAAGTGGTTTAATATTATTGCCTTCCATTATTCCAAGCCACAGGAGACTGTTTATTTCTTAACTTCTCAAATGTGGAAAACAAATCCATTTGCTAAGATTTCCAGTATGAAACAATTTCCCGCACTATATGAGCCACTTCCCACACACCAAGCAGAGATTCTTTCTACCCAGTTTTATATCCCACTCATGAGGCATTTTCATGTCTTGGACCACCAGCTCCCACCAGACAGCGATGGAGTGTGAGAAAGTCTGAGTCCTGGGACAGGCATACAGGGTGGGGAGTCTGGCTATTAGCCCTGGCCTTTACTAGAGTAATGACTACTGAATTCCTTTGAAGTAACAGTCTCACAAATAATACCATTAAAAAAATTTATTTTTCTTTCTAGATTTTTGCCATAGGGTTTTCTGGAGAAAGACACACAGAGAGGGAGAGTGGGAAATCACCCCCTGGGGGGCGGGGGAGTCACACCACAGTCCCTGCTCCTCTATTCTCCTCTGGGGATTGTGGACTTGCACACACATGCACTGAGTATGTTTTTCCAGCCACCAGTCCTGGAGCATTTACCCACGTGGGCTCCAGCGCCTTACCCACCGCGCCACCTGCTGGCCCCATGATGCCATTTCTTTTCCCACTTCCTTCTGTAAAGTATTTCCTCAGTCATCCAGAAGTGAAGTGGGAGCATTGTGAATCTATGATATTTTTATTCAATCCTTCCTGAGATCCTGTCTCAAGGAGTCTTTTCCAGCTGTCATGATCCTGCTTCTCTGTCAGCTTCTTGTGGCCCGACAGACTTCAGTAAATGTTGGGATAAATGACTCCTCAACATTTGCTCTCTGTTTCTAACTTTATCTTCTGCCCCGTTCCTCCCACTGCACCCTTCGCTGGAACTACACTTTCTCTCTCCCTCTCACGTTTATGTTCTGTTTTAGTCTTCTATTGCTACTGTAACAAATAATTTAAAATGTAGCAAGCTATTTACATATAAAAATAATTTGTGTTGCTATATCACAATATGAATTTATTATGTTACAGTTATGTTCATCAGAGATGACATGGATCCCACTAGACTAAGACTAAAATCAAAATGTCAGAATGTATTCCTTCCTCTTCTTCTTCTTCTTCTTCTTTTTTTTTTTTTTTTTTTTAGGACAATGTTCCTTCTGCAGGCTCTGTAGGAGCATCACTTCCCTTTCCTGTCCCAGCTTCTAGCAGCCACTACTTTCCTTAGTTTGGGATCCCTCTCTTCCATTTTAAAAAAAATAATTATTTTACATTTTCTGACATTTATTTAACATGTCAAAAAACTTTCACTCATATTCCATAGTTCTTGACAGTTTAAATTTCAAAATTAAAAAAAACACTGAAATTTAAAGGTAACTTTCAAAATATTTGTTATAATTTTGTTTGTGACTCTATAACAGAGACAGTATGGTTTTAAATATTTTTGAGAAAATATTGAAATGTCAATTACTCAAACTGTTGAGAAGCAAACACCCAGCACACAATTCACACATGAACCGTCCCGACTTGGTGCTGCCTACCAAGTATTCCCTGGTTTACCACCTGCTAGCAAAGGTCAGCTTCCTTTTCTTCCTTCCGTCTTCCTCAAGGTAATCCTCTGGTTGTGGCTGCTCTTTTTGCAATTTCAATTGATTACAATGCTGGGCCGGAAAAGTCCAGGTTATTTTATGGTACGAATTCTTTCATATGGGTTCTCTAATCCTCTCTGCCAGGCACAACTGTTTATGGTGCCAGGCCGTCTTTCCAAGAGCTTTTGTGGGCTTTCTTGAGATCTACCTTAGTCCATAGTTTTCTGGTTAATCTTCAGAAATGACATTCTAGTCAAAGCCCTGGCAATAACGCCTCTCTTCCATCTTCAAAGCTAGCAGCTTGGGCAAGTTGCTCATGCGACTCTCTCTCTGGTTCTCCTCTCCCTCTTCTGCCTTCCTCTTCCACTTGAATTAGGCCAATCTCCCTATGTTAATGTCTCCCAGTTAGCAACTTTAATTGGATCTACAGCCTTAAGTCCTCTTTGCCATGTAACCAAACATATTCACAGGTCTTGGGAAGTAGGATGCGAACCTCTCTGGGGACACAGCATTCTGCCTACTCCATGCTTTCGCCCATTCTCTGCCTCCCAGGTCGCCAGAAGTGCTTCTAATTTCTTATTTTACAATGAATCCTAGCAATAACCAGTTAGTTAACTATCGTTATCAAAAACCTTATGAGTAGGCTTCAGTTAAATAACACTGACTACAAATTGTTTATCTATTTTTTTTTCTTTTTTTTTTTAAGCTTTGCTATATGGAGCTTGTGCTCATTGGAAGGGGGGGGGTGGGCAGGGAGAAAGAGGGAAAGTGAGAAATCACCCTCCAGGGGAGACAGCCACACTGGGATCCTTTCTTCCTCCATTCTCCTCTTGGGATTTTGGGCAGGCATGCACACACACCTGGTGTATTTTTCAAGCCACTGGGTCTGGGATGCAGACCACACATTCGGCTATGTGGGATCCAGTGCCTTAACCAGCACGCCATTGGCTGGCGCCAGATTTGTGTTTTCAGAAAAACATTCCGCAATTTTGAATGGCTTAGTTCTCATTTTAAATACTGGTAACCACTCTGGGGATCCTAATGAAATACAAAGCATTTAAACATCCAATTGGTTTAAAGTAGCTAACTATATTAATGCTAACATATTTATTAGTTCTATGTTATATTTAAACATTGAGAGACTATTTCAAATAAGTACAGTAGCTCCCCCTGTCTGTGGTTTCACGTTCCACAGTTTTAGTTGTCTTGTCAACTGAATTCTGAAAATAGGTGAGTATAGTGCAATAAAATATTTTTTTAAAAATTTTTATTTATTTATTTATTTATTTATTTTTTATTTATTTATTTTTTTATTATCTATTTTTTTATTACATTGAATTACATATAACTTTACAGTGTATTACATTGCTTTTTCAAAAGGGAATGTCATGCATGTCAGTCAGTACAGAGACATTAATCTCCCCGCTTCAACATTCAATATCTTTCCTATGTTTCCCCCAATCATTATTATTATTATTCTAATTATTTTTTATGATAAACATGATTTTTTTTCCAATTATCAGATCATAAAGTTCCCAACAATAGGAAACGTAGACTGCACTCAGGGCTGGACCAAGGGTGGGTCTCGTGCAGCCCCGCAAATGTAGGTGAATCTCCATGGAACACAGTTTCAGGAACGCGGCTCAGGAAAGCAGAGACGGCCATCAGCGGTTGGGGCACGCGGGGCAGAACCCGGCCACGGCACGCGGGGGCAGACCCCGGCCACGGCACGCGGGGCAGGCCCCGGCCACGGCATGCGGGGCAGGCCCCGGCCACGGCACGCGGGGCAGAGTCCCGGCCACGGCACGCGGGGGCAGAACCCCGGCCACGGCACGCGGGGGAAGAACCCCGGCCACGGCACGCGGGGGCAGACCCCGGCCACGGCACGCGGGGCAGAGTCCCGGCCACGGCACGCGGGGCAGAGTCCCGGCCACGGCACGCGGGGCAGAGTTCCGGCCACGGCACGCGGGGCACACCCCGAACACGGCACACGGGGGCAGATCCCGGCCACGGCACGCGGGGCAGACCCCGGCCACGGCACGCGGGGCAGAGTCCCGGCCACGGCACGCGGGGCAGAACCCGGCCACGGCACGCGGGGCAGACCCCGGCCACGGCACGCGGGGGCCGAGTCCCGGCCACGGCACGCGGGGCAGACCCCGGCCACGGCACGCGGGGGCAGACCCCGGCCACGGCACGCGGGGGCAGACCCCGGCCACGGCACGCGGGGCAGAACCCGGCCACGGCACGCGGGGCAGACCCGGCCACGGCACGCGGGGGCAGACCCCGGCCACGGCACGCGGGGCAGAGTCCCGGCCACGGCACGCGGGGCAGGCCCCGGCCACGGCACGCGGGGCAGAGTCCCGGCCACGGCACGCGGGGCAGAGTCCCGGCCACGGCACGCGGGGCAGACCCCGGCCACGGCACGCGGGGGCAGACCCCGGCCACGGCACGCGGGGCAGACCCCGGCCACGGCACGCGGGGGCAGAGTCCCGGCCACGGCACGCGGGGCAGAGTCCCGGCCACGGCACGCGGGGCAGACCCCGGCCACGGCACGCGGGGCAGAGTCCCGGCCAAGGCACGTGGGGCAGACCCTGGCCACGGCACGCGGGGCAGACCCCGGCCACGGCACACGGGACAGAGCCCTGGCCACAGCACGCGGGGCAGAGCCCGTCGGGCCGGACCTCCAGACAGGGCACGTGGAGCGGAGCCCCCGCACCCTGACCCCGCACCCCAGCACGTGGATTGGAGCCCCCGCGCCCGCCTCCCCACCCCTGCGCGCCGGCCCGCGGAGCGGAGCCCCCGCCTGCCGCCCCTGGACGTTTAATTGTATCTAGTACTTCTTGCATATTATTCTCAAAGTTTTGGGCCATTTTCTCAGTCTTTATGGTGGACCTTTCTAGGCCAGCCATTTTCTCTTCTACATTAGAGATTCCATTTTCTGAATGATCTAGTCTGCTTTTAATACTTTCAAGGGATATTTTGACTTCTTCTATTATATCCTTCATCTCTAACAGCTCCATCTGATTCTTCTGTAAAGTGTGAAACTCCTCTTTTAGATCTTGCATGAATTTCCTCACCTCCTAGAACTCTTCAACTCCTTTCTCCTTCCCCTTCAGCAGTCCCTTGTCTCTCTTCTCTTCGATCTCTGTTAGCTTTGCCATTATGAATGATCTGAATTGTTTATCAGACATTTCCATGAATTCCTTTGAACTGTGTGTGGATGAAGAGGAGCTATCCATTTCAATTGGAGGAGGGGCATTTTCCTGCTTCTCCATATTTCTTGTGGTCCTGCAGCGATTCCTAGTCATCTGGTGGATGGTCGGTTTCTTCCCAAACTTTTGAAGTTTAATATGAGGGTTGGGAAGTGTGCAGAAAAGGAAGCCAAGAGAGGGAAACAATACCAACAACAACAACAAAAAAAAAAACAGACAAGAAACAGAGAAAAAGAAGAGAAAAGCTGTGGAATTCATCTAAAAAAGAAAAATTAATATTAAAAAAATTTCAATAAAAATCAAAAATTAAAAAACCGCACGGCGCGCTAGATCTCAGGAGCCATTGAGCAGGCTTTCTCTTGAAGAAGGGCTGTTCTGGGAGGAGCAGAGGGGATTATTAAAACAAAGGCCTAGGAGGGAGGGGCCAAAGGGCCCTGTAAGAAGCCTCACCTTAAAAAATTCTAAAAAGCAAAAATTAAAAAAAAAGACAGACAGACAGACAGAGAGAGAGAGTGAGAGGTAGAGAGAGACAAAGATTGATTCAGAGACAGGAGATATGAAAGGGGTTTTCCTACCACGTGGGTTTTGTATGCTGGAGGCCCAGTTAGGAGTGGGACATCTTCATTTCTCCCAGCATGTCTAGATCTCAGGAGCCATTGAGCAGGCTTTCTCTTGAAGAAGGGCTGTTCACGTGGGTTTTGTATGCTGGAGACCCAGTTAGGAGTGGGACATCTTCATTTCTCCCAGCATGTCTAGATCTCAGGAGCCATTGAGCAGGCTTTCTCTTGAAGAAGGGCTGTTCACGTGGGTTTTGTATGCTGGAGGCCCAGTTAGGAGTGGGACATCTTCATTTCTCCCAGCATGTCTAGATCTCAGGAGCCATTGAGTGCAATAAAATATTTTGAAAGACACCACATTTACATTTATTGCCATATATATATATATATATATATATATATATATATATATATTTAGATTACATTATTTAACTTATTTATTTATTTTTATTTGACCAGGGAGGGACAGAGCAAGAGAGAGAGAGGGGGAAAGTGAGAAAACAAGCTGCCAGGTCCAGGACTTGAATGGTGGTCAGCCATGTGGGAGTCCAGTGCCCTTGACCATCATGCCACCTGCTGGTCCCTATTGCAGTATATTTTGAAAATTGTTCTACTTTATTATTGTTGTTAATGTCTTACTTTGATAAGTTGTAAATTAAACTTTAGATATCTAGGTATAGGATAAACATTTTTCCCCCATCTTAGTGAAAAAATCATATATAGGGGTTTGGTCCTGTCTATGGCTTCAGGCAGTCATGGGAGGGGGACAGTCTTGGAACATGTTCCCTGCAGAGGAGAGGGAATTATTGTATTTTTTTCAAAAGAATTGTTTAAAATTTTTATTTATTTTTATTATTTCTTTTTAATTTGCTATAGGGTACATGTGTTCACCAGAGAGAGACAGAGAAAGAGGGAAAGTGAGAAAGCAAGCTACCAGGTGTGGGACTTGAACAGAAGTTGGCCACCTGGGAGCCCAGCACCCCAACCACCACGCCACCTGCTGGCCTCAGGACTACTTTTTTTTAAAAGACTAGTACTAGTGTCTAATATTAAAGAATATCTGAAACATTCTGTAAAGAGTAGTTATATTTTGAGGACCTCAAACAAGGGGTCGGAGCTTGGGTTGGGGTAGGAATCACTCCTGTTGTTCATTTCTAATATGATATCCTTAATGGAAAGGAAATTAGAGACAGGGAAAAGCAGCAGCCACTTGTCCTTGTTGAGGCCTCCACAGGGTGAGCTGTGTGTCTTGATTCTTTATGTCATGCTGATATTGTTGGAACAAATTCAGGTATAGCGCTGTTAGATTATAGAACCTTTTTCATCCCTTCCTCAGGGAAGCCTTCTTTAGTCACTCTAATTTATACTCAAAGGTATGTATTATCATGAAATGTTAAAAAATTTTTTTTTCTAATTATTGTTTTTTTAAGGTTTTATAATAGGGTGCATGTGCTTGCTGGCGAGGTAGTGAGAAGGGAAGTGAGAAATTACCCCCAGGGGAAGGACCATGCTGCAACCAGTTCTCCTCTCAGGATTTTGGGCAAGCATACACGCATGTCCAGCGTGATTTTCAAGCCACCAAGCAGTTCAAGTCCAGTACTTGAACTGTGGTCCACCGCATGGGAGTCCAGTGCCATAACCACTACGCCGCTTGTTGGGCCCACTCATGAACTCTTGTACTTCACCTTCAAGTCACTTATCACAACCCCCATTACCAATTATTTTTATAATTGTTTAATATGTCTTCCATGTGATTTCCTTGCATACCACTGCATCCTTAGCTTCTACCACAGTGATCGCTCATATGGGACAATTCTAACGTTCGCTGAGTTGAATGAAGGCTTGTGGGGAGGGCAAAAGGCTATGATCTCTTGCTTCCTTGGTATTGTGTAGTATTTCAAGCACAAGCAATGTCCTCAGCTCTCAGTTAGTGCTGTCTGAAAGAGCCCACATCTCACTCATTAGGAGGCTGCAGTAACTGAAGCCACCTCAGAGGTTCCTTCCAGTTCTCCTCTTGGAAACAATGTGAACTCAGCAAGGAAGGCCTGCAGATTTTCTTAGATGTTACTCGTCATGGGCTTTCAGATCAACTTTTTAAGATTGTGAAGTTGGAACTATATCCATTTTATCTCTCTCTTTAGAAAAATAATTATTTTAATTAACTTTATTTAAATTTGACAAGAGAGGGTCAGAGAGAGAGAAAGTGAGAAAGCAAGTCACCAGGTGGTCCAGGACTCAAATCACAGTCCACCATGTGGGAGTCCAGTGCCCTTAACCACCACGCCACCTGCTGACCCCTATCTCTTAATTATATTTTGAAACTGATTCTCAAACTATGGTTCCTGGACTATATCAACCTCACCAGCATCACCAAGGCATTTGTCAAAAGCACAAATCCTTGGACCTCACCAGTGGGATAGGATTCTAAGGGTTTTCATTGTGTGCTAAACTTTGCCAAGCATGCTTTTAAAGCAAAGTTTCAGTCCACTTTAACCTGTTTGATGATGAAAAGAGGCTATTTATCTGTGCTAGTGTGAATGTAGTGGCCCAGACTCCAGACTATCTATATACTATGACTGTTACTTACTTGCTGTGACTAGCCCAATGACACACAATCTAGTCTTTCTGAGAGATTTTTTCCAATAGGGCGCACATTGCACTCACTGGAGAGACAGACAGAAAGTGAGAAATCGGGGGTGGAGGGGGTGGGAGGGGTGGGGGGATGGGGGAGTGGGGTTGGGGGAGATGGCCATGGCGCAATCCTTTCTCCTCTCAGGATTTTGGGCAAGGCATACTGACATGCCTGGCCTGAGTTTCAAACCTCTGGGTCCGAGCTCAACCGCCTTGACCACTGAGAATCTACCCCTTAACCACTGTGCCACCTGCTAGGCCATATTAGTCTTTTTAAAGTAGTGTCCTTCACAGAAACCTCAGGTAAAAATAAGCAGTTACAGATAGCAGCAGTACGACAACCTAGAGAGACCAGATTGCCCAAATGAAAGGCTTCAGTTTTGCGTATGTTGCTTTGGGGACAGGGGAGCAAGGGAGAGAAAAGGCCCTTGAAGACCCACTTACTAGTCTTTCTTCTTGGATTTTCCCGCTGTTACACTATTGACAGCGGAACCTTGTATTGCGGTGCACAAAAAGTAGAGCCAATAGTATTTTCCTCCAAGTTAAACCTGAACTATAAAAGAAAAGTGGCAAAATGAGGCAGGGTTGGGGCGAGAGATGCAGAAGATAATGCGATTAGCACGTCCCCTTGTTCTCTGAACACACTGGCTCTGCCCGTTCTCTGCCTTCTGATTCTTCTCCCAGTGCGCGCCGCCCGAATGCCCAGCCCAGCGTGGCTTCTTTCAGAGTCGCAGATGAGACCCTCCGAGACCAAGATCACACAGTCCCGAAAGCCCTCACTTTACCACTGGAGACCTCTGGGATCCTGCAGCCACCCAGCCGGGCGGGGTCTGGTCGGGATCCAGTCCCTCCCTGAGCCCCACCCCCGTCCTGGGCTCCACCCCTCTCCTGGGCCACGCCCTCGCCCCGACCCCGCCTCTTCCCTCCGCTCCCTCCGCCCCCTCCCGCCTCCAGTCCTTACGGCTCTTGGCGCCTGTGACGAAGCCGAAGCGTCGGGCGAGGGAGTCGCAGCCAATGAGAAGCCAGGGACTAAAGAAGTGACCAATGACTTGCTAGGATGGTTTGGGCGGCTGACCAATCACGAGGTCTCGCACCCGGAAATGGTTGCTAGATCTGAAGCCTAGCTCCGCAGCAGTGAGTTGGGCTCCGCACGTGTGATAGCAACTGCACGCGGGAGGGGTCCGGCGTGGGTCGGATTTGAAGTCTCGCACGGGTGTGGCCGTGTAACCTTTGGATTTTGAGTAGGGGGGCTGTTTGTGGGAAGAATTCACACTGCTGCTCAGACCCTGTGTGTGTGTGGACTCCCCCAGATGGTGCCTTCCAGCGAGTAGCGTCTCCAGGAAGCCGCTCGCACCGCGGGAGCATGAATCTCTTACCTAAGAGCTCCAAGGAGTTCGGCTCCGCAGACTACTGGGAGAAGTTCTTCCAGCAGCGGGGAAAAAGAGCGTTCGAGTGGTATGGCACCTATCTCGAGCTGTGCGGGGTGTTGCACAAGTACATCAAGCCCCGAGAGAAGGTAGGATCGCGGCCCGCAACGCCATGTACCGGGGAGGAATGATCTTGCTCTGTGGACAGCGTCTGGCTTGAGGGCCTGTCGGACCCACAGTTTCAGGATCCCTGCATCGTTCTAGTTCTAAGACAACTTTGCAATATCCTCTTGACGTTTTTCAGCTCACAGACCTCCTGCTCGCTCATCCTTGAATTAATAGCCTTGAAATAATACTTGGCAGAGCGAATTCCGTAGTAGTCCTAGGTATTGCCTCCTGAAAGGGTTTGTCACTGTGCATCCCCGTGGGACTGGTGGCACGCGTGGCTTCGGTGATGTGCGAATGTGTTTAGAATAGTTGCTGAGTGCTCACTGAGTTCCAGGCAGGCGCTGTGCTCAGCTCCTAGGCTGTAAGAGCATTCAAACATAAACCGCGCACACTTTCCAGAAGTGAGAGATGATCAGTACTGCAGGAGGTTTAATCGAGGTGGGGTTGTACTGGGGGTAGAGAAGGAAGAAGGGCAGACAACCATTTGTGGAGAAGCCGTAGAGGTCAAGCCCATGCTGGGTGAGAGTGCATGCAGGTGCAGTCTGAATTCTCTTCCTAAGCACAGGTAGGTGGTGGTGCACACATTTTACAGGTGATGGAACCCAGCCTTTCAGAGCCCAAGTGTTTTGCCCAAGATCATATATGTAGTAAATGACCACATGGGGACCTAAACTCGGGCCTGTCTGGCTCCAGTGCTTATACTCTTGTCATTGTACAGGCTTCTTTTTTTTTTGAGAGGTTTTTGCTATAGGGCGCGTGCGCTCGCCAGACAGACAGACAGACAGCAAGAAGTCACCCCCCAGGGGGGTGGCCACGCCGCAATCCCTTCTCCTCCATTCTCCTCTCGGGATCTTGGGCACGCACGCCCACGCGCCCGGCGTGAGTTTTAAGCCACCGGGTCCGGGTCGCGAACCGCGATTGACTACGTGGGAGTCCAGCGACATAGCCATTACACTAACTGCTGGTTCCCCATTGTACAGGCTTTTTCAGACATGGTGACATTGGAGCAGAATTGTGAAGGATGCATGGGAGATTGTGCCACAGAGATGGAGGCAATGAACTGTGTTTTTAAATTCGGCCCCAGAAGATATCACAATAAATCGAAATAAATATCATGAGGCAGTGTCTGTGACAGGAGTAGTCCTCACAAAATGCAGTTTGTTGTCTGGTAGTACCAAAGGCATGGATTGAAGAAACAGGGTTAGGGCCAGCAGGGGGTGTAGTGGTTAAGGTGCTGACTGTGGTTCGAGTCCCAGATCTGGAGGCTTGAAACTCAAGCCCCAGTTCATGTGTATTCATGCCCCAAATCCTGAGCTGAGAGTGGAAGAGAAGGGATTATGACATAGCTATCCCCTGTGGGGGGTGACGTCTCTCACTTTCTGTCTTTGTTCGCTTTGTGTCTCTCTCCCTCCAACAATAACAAAAATCCCTAAAAAGAAAAAGAAAGTGAGAAAGAAGGAAATAGGGTTATGTTACACTTAGGATTTCAACAGTAAAACAAGTAAAAGAGCACATCTGTGACCACCGTATTTGGATTGTGTGACTTCCTATTATTTCCCGAGGACAGAACACTGTGCAGTCTCTCTCTGCTGCACAAAGCCTGTCCTATGTGCACATAACCTACAGTGGGTTCCTCTCTGTGGGGTATCAAGATGGAGTCTGGATTCAGTGCTTTCACCTTGCTCTCTCCTGGCAGTCGCATCTTCACCTTCTGAAAACACACAGCAGACACAGTAAGGCTCGATTTCTCCCAGAGCTTGAAGCCCATATTTTTGCCTCGGTCACCCCCATCTCGTTCCTGATCTTTCCCAGGTGCTGGTGATCGGGTGCGGCAATTCGGAGCTCAGCGAGCAGCTGTACGACGTGGGCTATCAGGACATAGTGAACATCGACATTAGTGAGGCCGTCATCAGGCAGATGAAGGAACGCAATGGCGGCCGCCGGCCACAGATGAGCTTCCTGAAGATGGACATGACGCAGATGGAGTTCCCCGATGCCTCATTCCAGGTGGTGTTGGACAAGGGCACCTTGGACGCTGTCCTGACAGATGAGGAGGACAAGACCCTGCAGCAGGTGGACAGGATGCTGGCTGAGGTTGGCCGTGTCCTGCAGGTGGGCGGTCGCTACCTCTGCATCTCCCTGGCTCAGGCTCACGTCCTGAAGAAAGCAGTGGGTCACTTCTCTCGGGAGGGGTGGATGGTGAGGGTGCACCAAGTGGCCAACAGCCAGGACCAGGTGTTGGAAGCAGAGCCTCGGTTCTCCCTGCCTGTCTTTGCCTTCATCATGACCAAGTTCAGGCCCGTCCCCGGCTCCGCCCTCCAGATCTTTGAGCTGTGCGCTCAGGAGCAGGGCAAGCCAGTGCGGCTGGAGAGTGCCGAGTGCCTGGCCGAGGCGGTGCGGGAGCGGCAGCAGTATGCCTGGCTGTGCAGCCAGCTGCGCCGCAAGGCCGGGCTGGGGAGTGTGTCTCTGGACTTGTGCGATGGGGACACGGGCGAGCCACGCTACACCCTCCACGTGGTGGACAGCCCCACTGTGAAACCATCGCGGGACAATCATTTTGCCATTTTCATCAGTGAGTTGGGCTTGCTCCCTCTCTTCTGGAGGGGCTGGGGCTGGGGCTTGGGCTTTGGTGGATGGGTCTGCCTTGGCTGTTTGTATCTTGCAAGGGGTGGTATTTCTGGAGGGCTGGACTAGCCAAGGCATGATGAAGGGGGAGTGATAGCTCTCTAGCATCCTGCTTGGATTTGAGGCTTTTTCCTTCCCATTTTCCACTGCTGGTTGATGCAGTGGGAGAATGCGGTTGGTTGGGAGGAAAAGAATAGACAGAAATGTGGGCAGATCACACATTGCATAGAGATATTAGATACTTTGTAGCATTTTGTAGTTACTCTGTAGTAAAGGAGGGCTTCACTCACTGGCCTATAACTCACAGGCCTGAGATGTGGGTTCCTATTGCAGCTTTATAGTCTGTAAACTGGGGGCCTTGAGGAAATGACTGTGTTGCTGTGCAAGATTTAGAGGCAGTATAGGGTAGCAGCTAAAAAATTGAATGCAGGAACCAACTATTTGAGGTCCAGGCAAATGATGTGACAATTGGACAAGTTACTTTTCTTTGTATGCTTTTGTTTCCTTGTCTGTATAATAAGATTGTAACTCTCTTGTGTGTAGTTGTAAGTGTGAAAGATCTTAGAAACCGTGTCTGACATGTGAGAAATGCCTTATAAATGCGAGCCATCATTATTGAAAGGGGTAAATGATACCAGATTCACCGTAGTAAGGATCTGAAGACATAGTATGAGGAAATGCTTTCAAATGTAGAAAATTCTAGACAAATGCAGAGTGTTACAGTCATGCTGGTAATTTGTTTCCTGAGGATAGAACTGTTTTTCCAACTAGTCCATGACCCTGTCTATCTGTGGGAATGAACGATGCAGTGGAGTCTGGGCTAGACTGCCCAGATTGAGTGCTAGCCTCACCAGTTACAAACTATCAGCTTGGGCAGATAACTTAGCTCCCACAGTTTATTTTCTTATTTGTGAAAATGGGAATAATAATGATACTGACCTGCAGCTTGGGCAGTTGTGAGGAGCCCGTTGGTTTGTATTTGTAAGCTGCTTGGCATCATGCCCAGCGGGTACTGGGCACTGGTTTCATTGCTGTTATTCTTGCACTAGGCTCCTGCCCTCCTGAGACTTGCCCACACATCTTATCCACCCTGGGTCCTACCTTGTGTCTGGCAGCTGCTTTGCACTAGGTAGTTAATAGCCACTCAGGAACCAGAGTTGGGAAGGGTCCTGGTCTTGGGCAGGGGCTGGCTTTCTGCCACATGGGCCATCTTGGGTACGGGATTGAACACCCTTCCCATGGCTCCCTGTAACCAAGTCCCTCTTTCTAGTTCCCCAGGGCCGGGAGACAGAGTGGCTCTTTGGCATGGAGGAGGGCCGGAAGCAGCTGGCGGCCAGTGCCGGCTTCAGAAGGCTGATCACAGTGGCCCTTCACCGAGGCCAGCAGTATGAAGGCATGGACAGCGTTCAGGCTGAGCTCTCGGCCAGAGTCATGGAGCTGGCCCCAGCTGGGATGCCCACCCAGCAGCAGGTACTGCCCTCTGAAGTCCTTCGCTGCCAGGAAGGGGGAGGGGGAGCCTTGGAAGGAGCTTGGGCTGGAGTCTGACCTGCTGTGATCCTGCAGGGCGTCCGCAGCTAGGAGGTAACCAGGCAGATACGCCTTTCCTCACCCAGGCAGTGAGAGGATGGGGAGCAGTTGCCTGTAGTAAGAACCACAGCATCATCTGTGCCTGGGGGGGCCTCTCGGACCTCACCGAGACCGTGTGTAGGAAATACCGAGCACCTCACAGCCTCCGGCTCTTCACTGTTGTCATCTCCCCGATTACGTTTCTCCTCTCTGTTGAGAGGGGCTTCCTCAGCTGTTCCGCTTCTCAGAGCTTCTCTGAGGGTATCAGTGGGCCGAAACAGCTGAGCACAGTTTTCAGGATATGAGCATTCTGGGGGAGAAACTGCAGGCTTTTGCCTAAATGGTGATAGAGTATTATCAGTTGACCCCACCTGTCTCATGCCCTCCTGGCCACTGTGAGTAACTGACAAGTGACTTTATTTTAAGAACTTGACGGTTTTATTCTTATTGCAAGATGGGAAAGCCAAGGCACCCGGAGGCATGGCACAGTAATAAACAGATCTGAAAAAGACGCCAGGCTCCAGAGCTTCTGCCTGTCTTCCTGCCCTGTAGGCTGACCGGTATCTACAGGTTCTTCCTGGAAAGCTTTGGGATCGCTGTCCATCAGAGACTGGTGTCCGTCATTAGTTCAGCGAGGCCCAGATCCTCGGGGGAGCTTTATTTCTCACCTCCTTTCCCCTGTGCCTGCGCCTGCCCGGAGTCAGTACTCGTGATGAACTACTTCGATAGGTCTTTAAAGAGCGGAAACATTTAGAGGGAAGATAGATTTTTTCCCTTAGGTTTAGAAAAATGGGCCAGCAAGTGGTGTGGTGGTTAAGGCACTGGATCCTACATGGCTGGTTCGAGCCTCGGACCTGGCAGCCCTGAAGAACACACCAGGTACATGTGCACGTCAGCCAAAATCCTGAGAGAAGAGCGGAGGAGAAGGGATTGTAGTGTGGCCATCTCCCCAGAGGGTGATTTCTCACTTCTCCCCTCTTTCTCTCTTCCAGTGAGTACACATGCCCTATGACAAAAATCTAAAAAAAAAAAAAAAAAGGAAAGAAAATGAAAAACGAGAGAAAGGTTAAGAATAACTGGGAGAAGGGAGACATTTTTTTAAAATTTGGTGTGGTTGTTTTTCTCTGAATTTGTCTGTATGACTACAGACTCTCCCTGAGGTTCCGTCCTACTTTTGTTATCCTAGACTACTGATTAGGCATTACTAGTGAAAAACCCCCATTTTTGAAGGGGAGATCCTGCTGCATCTCACTGGTGATTTGGGGGATTTTTATATGTCCAGTTGATTTTCAAAAGGTGAAGTAGATCTTTTGAGATCTATTCAGAGGCCCCAGAAAAGTACTTTAATTGAGTGGGAAGTCTTCGGAGTTGTTGCTGTCCTGGACCTCGGGCCCGGGCAAGGTTTTACACACCAAGGGAGGGATCATCCCTTCTCATATTTCTTACTTGCGCTGTGTTTCGATCACATCTCCGGCTGTTCCTGCAGGTGCCCTTTCTGTCTGTGGGTGGTGACATCGGGGTCCGCACCGTTCAGCACCGAGACTGCAGCCCACTGAGTGGGGACTACGTCATCGAGGACGTGCAGGGAGACGACAAGCGAGCCTTCCGACGGCTCATCTTCCTCAGCAACAGGAACGTGGTGCAGTCAGAAGCCAGACTGCTGAAGGATGTGCCGCACCGAGGTGAGGTGTGAGCGTGGTAGCGGGACCCGTGGGCACGGCCGGGGCTCTTGGTTTGGGTGGTCAGAGAGCCCCGGGAGCCTGGCCGAGGTCTAGGGTGGACCTGGGTCCCTGTGACCAAGGCACGTCTCTCTGCAGTCGCCTTCTCTGACCACGCAGCTCTCTGAGGGTGGTAAGCCTGGTGGGGGGCGCGTGCTCTGGTCTTGAGCAAAGCCTGGCTCTGAAGGGGTCAGGAGCAGGGGTGGCAAAGGCAGATAAACGTGATAATCCCTGGGACACCTTCAAATGTGGAGTAGTTGCTTTTCTCTGGATTGTGGGTTTTGGCTTTAAAGGGCATTTGTTTTAGAAGGTGTTCCTCACACACCTGTATATCATTTTAGTAGGGTTCGGTGGGGTAGACAGTCCGTCCTCCATAGCGTATGTCTTCGTCCATTCTTCTGTTCCTAGGAGAAATACCTGGCATGGATGCATTTAAGAGAATGAGGGCTGATTTTGACTCACAGTTTTGGTGGCTGGGAAGTCCAAAGCAAAACCGTAGAAGGCAGAGCTTTTTTCATAGCAGAGTGTGTCTGTATCCATGTGGCTTTCTCTGCTGTTCTGGTCTCATTCCCCCTCTGCTTATAAATCCACCAGAACTCACAGCCTAATGACTTTTTTAAAAGAGATTTTTGCTGTAGGGCATGTGTGCTTGCAGGAGAGACAGACAGACAGAAAGTGAGAAATCACCCCCCAAGAGGGATGGCCACGCCGCTGTCCCTTCTCTTGGGATTCTGGGTACATACGAACACATGCACGGCATGAGTTTCAAGCCACCAGATCTGGGACTTGAACCATGGCTGACCACATGAGAGTCCGGCACTTTAACCACCATGCCACTTGCTGGCTCCCAGCCTAATGACCTCATCAAATCCAAAGACCTCATCCTGGGACCCCATAAGTTAATTAGTTTTTCACTTGCCATCTTTATAATACAACCCAAGTCCCAACACATGAATTTTGGAGATGTCCAATCACTGCCCACTAAGACCAAATTCTTCCTTTTTTTTTTTTTTTTTTTTTTAAGAATTATTATATTGGGAGCTAGCAGTTAGCGTAATGGCTATGTCGCTGGACTCCCACGTAGTCGACCACGGTTTGCGTCCCGGACCCGGTGGCTTAAAACTCACGCAGGGCGCATGTGTGTGCGTGTGCCCAAGATCCCGAGAGGAGAATGGAGGAGAAGGGATTGCGGCGTGACCATCCCCCCTGGGGGGTGATTTCTCGCTTTCTGTCTCTATGTCTCTGTCTGTCTGTCTGGCGAGCGCACACGCCCTATAGCGAAAACCTCTCAAAAAAAAAAAAAAGAATTATTTTATTTAACTTTATTTATCTATTTTTTTATTTTAATTTGACCAGAGAGGAACAGAGAGAGAGAGAGAGAGAAAGCAAGCTACCAGGTCCGGGACTTCAACCATGGTCAGCCATGTGGGAGTCCAGTGCCCTTAAACACCGCCTGCTGGACCCAAATTCTAAATCATGGATCTATGGGGAACAAACCTCATCTAAACCATATCAGTATGACTCGCTGTCACCGTTGCAGACTTAGAGTTGCTGAGTGCCTTGAAGGTCATCTCAGCCAGTGCCAAGAACTCCCGTGATGAAGGAAATATTTAATATCCGGGCTGTGTGAGAGGGTAGCTGCAACCATGTGTGGGCTGAGTTTTACAACTTACTTTATCCTTACTAACTTACATTTAAATGACCAGAGCTGGCTAGTGGCTACAGTGCTGGACAATATAGACCTAGACCAGCTCCCTAGGGGCCGTTTTTTATTTTTAATTTTCTTTTTAAGAGAGATTTTTGCTATAGTGCAAGTGTGCTCGCCAGAGAGACAGAAAGTGAGGGACCACCCCTTGGGGGGATGACCATGCCACAGTCCCTTCTCCATTCTCGTCTTGGGATTCTGGGCACTTACGCACATGCACCCGGTGTGAATTTTACGCCACTGGGTCTGGGACTTGAACTCTGGTCGACTATGTGGGAGTCCAGCAGCATAATTATTATGCCACCTACTGGTCCTAGGGTCCCTTTTAAGTGATCTCCGTGGTGTCCCTCAGAATCTCCCACTGGTAGGAGAACGGGGCTTGTTTTACTCCCTGCATGGTATGTCCATGTAGAAGTCCTCCCGCACCTTGTAGTCGGCGCAGAAGTCCTGTGTGCGTCAGCGACTCCTGCCCTCCCCTTCTCCAGCGCGGCTCCCCTTTGAGCACAGAGGTTCATGGGTGGAACCTGAAATGGGGTCTTCAGAGTCCCAGCCTTTGCCTTGGCCGGATACTGCCCTCGCAGCAAGGCCACCTGGAAGGCGGGTAGAGAGAGGATTCAGACTCCTGAGGTCAGGGATTTCCCTGAGCCCAGGGCCAAGGGACTGTTGGTATGGTGGTTTTCTCGTTGAGTGTTTCCTACCCAAGTGCATCCTTGATTGGTGGTCTCCTGCCCTGTCATTTGTCACTCTGACTGTGGGCTGGTCCAGTTCCATCTCAGGCCTTTTCACCACTTTGTCAAGTTCCTTGCCTTCCAGGTAGCACTTTCTTCTTGTGGGAAGAATGTTCTCCCTCGTGGGAGAACTGGCCAGCAAGAGGGAGAGTCTCTTAAAAAGTGATCGGACATGTCTTAAAAGCACCCTGTCGCTGCACACTAGAACCTGGTGCTGCTGTGGGTTGAGCTCAGCACCCATTTAATGTGACATCCCGGAGCTGGCAGGGGGATAGAGAGGGGTCGTTTGGTAGGGTTTTTCTGCTTCTGTGAACACACATGATCAGCTTGTTCAGCAGTGTGGTGTGTGGTACTGTCTGTGCCGTACAGCAGAAAGGTGACAGTGCCAGAGACAGGCGGTCCTAGGCCCAAGTCCTGTCCGTACCATCTGCTGATCTTGTGCCTTTTCACTTAACTCTTCAGAGCCTTGGCTTTTCCATCTGCCAAGAACTGAAAGGATAAGAGCAAGTCAGAGTCCTAGTACAGCAACTGGCCCGAAGGAGGTGATGAGTCACTTTACGTCCTCCCCCTAAAGAATTTATGAGTAAGCTTTTCTCGTGTCAATGACCCTAATTTCTCTGAGGGGATCTAGTAGGACCCTCAGTTGCATT
This sequence comes from Tupaia tana, assembly GCA_026018925.1. Classification (NCBI taxonomy): domain Eukaryota; kingdom Metazoa; phylum Chordata; class Mammalia; order Scandentia; family Tupaiidae; genus Tupaia; species Tupaia tana. Next base: position 124,123,728 of record JAKSZU010000007.1, on the reverse strand, counting down.
TTTCCAGGTTTTTGCGTGTACTTTTGCCACTTTTCCAGCTCCTTGGTGTCTCGTGTGTAAGTTAAATGTCTCTTGAAGGCAGAGGGAGACCATGATGCATAGTGTTGGCCCATTTCTGTGGTATAAATAGTCCCGCCATGGCTGAGTGCAGGCCGTAAGTATCGACAGGATGTCACCCATGCTGCAGGAAGCCTGCGAGTTTAACAGCTGGTTCTTTGACTGTCTTTAAGTAGCCGTGGCATGCTGCCGCCACAGCCCTCACTTTGCAGCCACCAGTGCACTAAGCACAGGACTTCCTCCATCTGTGTGTCTCATTTAGCCCAGAAGAAGCGGAAAAAGGACAGGAAGAAGCAGCGGTGTGCTGATAGCCCCGAGGACCTCCCCGCGGCCCCAGGACAGTCCATCGATAAGAGCTACCTGTGCTGCGAACACCATAAAGCTATGATCGCGGGCCTTGCCCTGCTGAGAAACCCGGAGCTGCTCCTAGGTGAGAGAGATGCAGAGCCTTCTGGGTAGGGAGTGTGCAAGTGAAAGAAGTGACCATCCCTGCCAGCTGCTTGTGGTTGAAAAACAGTGATAGCACAGGGATGGCAAGTGTGTATCACTTACACTTTTCTTCACTCTAGCCATCTTCTACGTTAATATGCATCCAAGTAACTTCTGTCTCAAACTCAGTTTGTGGTCTCGAAATTTGTGTTGGTATGTGTTATTATGTAAATTTTGTTTCCTTTATTCATTTCTTTCTACTAGTAAGGAATGCAGTGTATTCAATGAGACACGTAAAGTACACTGATTTTTTTTTTTTTTTTTTTTTTTTGAGAGGTTTTTTGCTATAGGGCGCGTGTACTTACCAGAAAGACAGAGACAGAGACAGAAAGCGAAAAATCACCCCCTGGGGGGATGGCCACGCCGCAATCCCTTCTCCTCCATTGTCCTCTCGGGATCTTGGGCAAGCACGCACACGCGCCCGGCGTGAGTTTAAGCCACTGGGTCCGAGACTTGAACCGCGGTTGACTACATGGGAGTTCAGCGACAGAGCCATTAAGCTAACTGCTGGTCCCAGTACACTGATTTTTATGTTGTTCCTCTCGCTCATGTTTTGTATGCGTACATACCTGTGCGACTAGTTGGTAGTTTAAAATCATGTCTTTAAAATCAGTGCATTTGACCTTGAGAATTTCTGACAGTGTGTTATTTCTACCTTGAATTTCTACTAAGAAAAAAAATCCATGTTATATTGGGTCGTCAGAAAAGTCATGATGTATTTTTGCATGGAAAAACATAGAAAAATACATCATGACTTTTGATGACCCAATAGTGCAATCATAACCTTATCACTAGTAACAGTTTTGGATCTGACCACATTAGCAAAAATGCTCCTGTTTCTGTCTGTAACTGTCACTGTCTCCACCCAAGATTCCTTAGAGTACTTTTCTTGAAACACCTTGTGATGTCTGGCCTACCTTGGTGTTGACTGTGTTCGCAGTCTCAGTTCTTAAGTTGAACCATCAGGGTCCATTTCCCTTTTGGTTTTTTGACCCTGGATAGTTTCTCTGTTACATTTCTCCATCTCTCTGTTTCTCTCCTTTCTTTCTCTTTCTCTCTCTCTCTCTCTTTCTTTCATTTTGATCAGTGAGGGGACAAAGTAAGAGAGAAAGAGAGACAAAGTGAGAAAGCAAGCCACCAGGTCTGGGACTCGAACCACAGTCAGCCATGTGGGAATCCAGTGCCCTTAAACACAGTGCCACCTGCCAGCCCCCATTTCTCTCCATTCTAACATGTATGCTGAGGTCTCCTGATGCCATGTCACTGAGGACTTTGGGATCTTTAAGGGACTGTAGCATCAATGTCCTGGTTCATCTGCCTCTAGTCATTAGAGCCAGGGTTGAGATGTCAGAAATTAAATTGTCTCCTAAATTTCTGGTCTGAGACAGTCAGGCCAAGTCTTTCAATCTTGTGTCCCCTGGCAATCTAACTTCCTTTTTTGCCCTCCCTGAGCCTGTACAAAACTTCTCATTGCGCCGATGGTGAAGTGATGCGCTCTTCTTTTCTCACAGAGACCCCATTGGCCTTGCTGGTGGTGGGCCTGGGCGGGGGCAGCCTCCCCCTCTTTGTCCACGATCATTTCCCAGCGTCCTGCGTCGAGGCTGTGGAGATCGACCCCTCCATGTTGGAAGTGGCAACCCAGTGGTTCGGCTTCTCCCAGAGTGAGCGGATGAAGGTGCACATTGCGGACGGCCTGGACTACATTACCCGCCTGGCAGGGGGAGGAGAAGGTACTGCTGCTGGAGCGTCAGAGGGTATGAGGGAAGCCCAAGCCATGGTGGTCAGGCCTGCAGGGCCCTGGCATTCACTCTGATGGTGTTAGCGTCATCAGGCTTTCACCTGCTCATTTGTTTTTTTCCTTTTTTGGAGAGGTTTTTGCTATAGGGTGCGTGCGCTCACCACACAGACAGAGAGAGACAGAGAGATAGAAAGCGAGAAGTCACCCCCCCAGGGGGGATGGCCATGCCGCAGTCCCTTCTCCATTCTCCTCTCGGGATCTTGGGCACACACGCACACACGCCCGGCGTGAGTTTTAAGCCACCGGGTCCGGGACACGAACCGCGGTTGACTGCATGGGAGTCCAGCGACATAGCCATTACGCTAACTGCTGGTCCCATCACCTGCTCATTTGTTGATCTCACTATTCAGAAACTGTCCAGGCTCAACTGCCTGCAGGCACTGTGCGAGGTGCAGGGCGTAGCAACAGACTTTCCTGCCCTTATGGCGCTGACAGGCCCTGTGACCTGCCCACTTCACCATCCCAAGAACCTGAAGGCTAGCTGCCTGCATGTAGAAAAAGATAAGAAAGGCTGGGGTGTGAGCTGGGTGATAGTTCTTGCAAACCTATCAGCTAGGGGTGAGGCCAGAAATAGAGCAAAACAGCACTTGTGTAGATCTGTGGTTCATAGCCTTGAGCCATTTGGCAAAGTCCATAGACCATTTGGTTGTCCCATTGCAGGGGTTGGTGAGGGAAGGGATGTTGTTGTTGGTGTTCGTGGGTGGAGGCCCAGGGTGCTATGGAGTATGCCTTAACATGCAGGACAGCCCGGCTGACAGTTGTCTGGCCCAGGGTGTCTGCAGTACTAGGTTGATTCCCTGAGGCAGGTGCTGCTCCATGGAAGTATCCATAATCCTTCTTCCCCAGGGGCTTGGATTCCATTCTACATGGGAATTTGTGGCCCAGACATTTTCAGTAGACTATGAGAGATGGTAGCTCTCGTCGTCCTCCTGCTGCTGTGCATGTGAAGGGACTTCAAAAAGTTCATGGAAAGAGTAAGCAGGTAGCATGAAGGTTAAGGGGCTGGATCCCACATGGCTGAGTCTGTGGTTTGAGTCTTAGACCCTGTAGCTTGACAGTCACACTGGGCATGTGTGTGTATTTGCCCAAGATCTTGAGAAGAGAGTGGAGAAGGGATTGCCGCATGGCTATCTCCCCAGGGGCTGATTTCTCACTTTCCCTCTCTGTCTCTGGTGAGCACACATGGCCTATAGCAAAAACTAAAAAAAAAATAATAATAAAGTTTGTGGGAAAATGGAATTAAAGTATGAGGGTTTTTTTTGTTTGTTTGTTTTTTGTTTTTTGTTTTTTTTTTGAGAGGTTTTCATTATAGGGCGCATGCGCTCGCCAGAGAGAGACAGAAAGCGAGAAATCACCCCCCAGAGGGGATGGCCATGCCGCAGTCCCTTCTCCTCCATTCTCCTCTTGGGATCTTGGGCACGCACGCACATGCGCCCGGCATGGGTTTTAAGTCACCGGGTCCGGGACGCGAACCACGGTCGACTACGTGGGAGTCCAGCGACATAGCCATTACGCTAACTGCTGGTTCCCATGTATGAGTTTTCTTTGGTGTCCCCCTCCAGAAATCCATGTATTATTTTCACAATATGCAATTTCAGTGAATTTTTTGAAAACCCCTTGCAGAGACTCCTGGCGTCTTTGATATCCTCTAGACCTTGAGTTCCTTGGGGAGAAACCAGTTGGGCTCACTGCTCCTGAGGATTCAGGTCACCCTTCCCGGGTCAATTCGTCCTATGACAGAACTAGGAGTTTCTGGGAAACTCTGGTTCTCTCTGGATTAGGTGTCTTCCGTGAGGGTGAGGCCAGCCAGGGTTCCTGGGGGTTATATTCCACTAGTGGCATGATTAGGTCATGCTTCAGTTTTAATTGCAAACTGAACTTAACCAGACCAGAGTTTCCCAGATTCCCTCTCTGAGGCCAGGCTGATTTGGGGGCCCAGCCTAAGGGAGCTGAGGTCCTAGTCCTGACGGTGCTGCTATTGCCTGTAGGTCAGTTGGACGAGCTCTGCCCTCTTCTCTAACTCTATACCTTTGCATATTATTGGAGGACTCAAGGCTGCAAATGTGGCCATTGTTTCCCTTGGATTTGATAAGTTAACTTGTTCTCTTTCTAAAAAATTAAAGTAAAGGCGTCTTGTGAACACCAGTAGGCATGCAGTCATCCCAATGAAATACTGATTAATTACTGAATAATTATTTTCACAGCCTCAGAACTGGCTAAGAACATGTCAGAGGCATCGCAGGCCCACCGTTTGTAAAGACAACTGACTCCTGTAGTAAGGAGCAGACCCAATTCTCTGTCAGCAGTTTCCTCACTCACTGAGCAAAATTGTCTCTTGTCTTGAACCAGCTATTGTTCATGTAACTAAAAGGATTTGCTGATTTAAGTTGCAGAACATTTTCTGTAGAGGCAACACTGGGTTTAAGTTACAGTTGCCATTTGCTCGGTGAGACTGTGAAGGCTGAGGCAGTATCTTTACTAAATCAGTGGTTCTTTTTTTTTTTTTTTTTTTTTTTTTTTTTTTTTTTTTTACTATAGGGCACGTGCGCTCGCCAGACAGACAGAGAGAGACATAGAGACAGAAAGCGAGAAATCACCCCCCAATGGGGATGATCACACTGCAATCCCTTCTCCTCCATTCTCCTCTTGGGATCTTGGGCACACACGCACATGCGCCCGGTGTGAGTTTTAAGCCACCGGGTCCGGGATGCAAACCGCGGTTGACTACGTGGGAGTCCAGCGACATAGCCATTACGCTAACTGCTGGTTCCCCAAATCAGTGGTTGTTAACCCTGTCTGCATATAGAATGGCCTGGGATGGGCCAGCCATTAACCTGTGGTGGTTAATGAGGCTGGATCCCATGTGGCCGACGGCATGGTGCAAATCCTAGACCAGGCAGCCTGAAAAACCTGCCACTTGCATGTGTTTGCATGCCCTAAATCCCAAGGACACCAGAAGAGAAAGGATTGTGGTGTGGTCATCCCCTCTGGGGGGTGCTTTCTCACTTTCTCTCTCTCTCCATCTGTCTGGCGAGTGCACACACTATATGGAAAACTAAAAACATAAAAAATAATTATTTTAAAAAGAGGAGGAAAAAAATTACCTGGGAGCTTCCGATGTCCCCTCCTGTGTTCTCCTCACCATGCTGGGTTTGGACTTAGTGAGTCAGAAGTGGAGCCCAGGTTCTGGAAGCATTTAGAAGCTCCTCAGGGTGATTCTTATGTTCCACCAGGGTTGAAAACTGTTAGTGTAGATGAACTCTTAACCAAGTAATGTTCATACTAGGTGGATCCCATTAATGTGTGGGCCTTCCAAAGGTTTCTGTTCTTTTTTTTTTTTCCCCAGAATTATTTATTTAATATTATTTATTATTACTTAAGAAAATTGGTTATAGGATATGTGCGCTCACCAGAGAGAGGTAAAGAGGGAAAATGAGAAAGGAAGCTGCCAGGACTAGGATTCGAACAGCCGTTTGGCCATTTGGGAGTCCAGTGCCTTAACCATCACACCACCTGCTGGCCCCTGGAAGGTGCCTTTAAAAGTGGCCTGTCTTTACTCTGGGATACCGTGACCCCGGCGATGAACGTCTGTAGACTAACTAACATCTGTGACTCACGGGCTCACCACATGCTCCGTGTCAATCTTCTGACTTAGCCTCCTGCCTGCCCCGGGTTGCAGAGGACACGGCCCAGGAGTGCCAATGGTGTTAGTTTATCCAGCACATTCAAGGGCTCGTTTGCTTCTCCTTCCCAGATCACCCTCGCTATGATGTTGTAATGTTTGACGTGGACAGTAAGGACCCGACTCTGGGGATGAGCTGTCCACCGCCAGCGTTCGTGGACCAGGCTTTCCTGCAGAAGGTCAGAAGCATCTTGTCTCCTGAAGGTATGGAGGAAAAAATGGTTGGAGAGGGAGGGGGGTGGGGCCTTTTAAACAAATCTTATTTTAATTTTATTTTTTTCCGATTTCTTTCTTTTCTTTCTTTCTTTATTTTATTTTTTATTATGCTGGAGGGGATGTGGTGAAAAGGGAACACTCCTACACTGTTGGTGGGAATGTAAATTGGTCCAGCCACTGTGGAGAACGATATGGAGGTTCCTCAAAGACCTTCAAATAGAACTACCGTATGATCCAGCAGTTCCACTCCTGGGTATCTGCCCAAAGGACAGGAGAGCACTCAGTTGGAAAAGCGCTTGCACATCTATATTCATTGCAGCCTTATTCACGATGGCAAATCTTACTTTTTTAATGAAAAATACACATAAAAGTGTAGCTCGAGTTTCCTCATTTGAACATACCCATCTACTATCCCCACACAACATTCCCAGCATCCCAGAAATCCACCTCTGAGTCCCTTTCGTTACTTGTTTTCCTCCCGGGGGTGACCACTACCCCAACTTCTGTCAGCTCAGTTGCTCTTTAAACAAGTAGAATCATATGGAATGCACACTGTATTTTTTTGTTTGTTTTTTGTTTTTTGTTTTTTTTTTTTTAGTTTTTGCTCTTGAGCACATGGGCTTACCAGAGAGAGAGATAGGGATGGGAGGTGGATATGAGATAGTACCCTCCAGGAGGGATGATAACACAGTCCCCTCTCCTCGATTCTCCTCCTGGGATTTTGGGCACACACATATGCACAGGTGCCCAGTGTGACTTTCAAATTGTCAGGTCCAGGACTCGAACTACTCACTCGGCCCTGTGAGATTCAGCCACCTTGACCTGCACACCACCTGCTGGCCCCATGTTGTTTGTTTTTCTTTTTAAAGAATTATTGGGGGGAACCAGCAATTAGCGTAATGGCTATGTCGCTAGACTCCCACGTCGTCGACCGTGGTTCGCGTCCTGGACCCGGTGGCTTAAAACTCACGCCGGGTGCGTGTGCATGCGTGCCCAAGATCCCTGGAGGAGAAGGGATTGCGGCGTGACCATCCCCCCGGGGGGTGATTTCTCACTTTCTGTCTCTATGTCTCTCTGTCTGTCTGGCGAGCGCACGCGCCCTATAGCAAAACCCTCTTCAAAAAAAAAAAAAAAAAAAGAATTATTGGGGACCAGCAATTAGCATAATGGCTATGTCGCTGGACTTCCATGTAGTCGACCGCAGTTTGCATCCTGGACCTGGTGGCTTAAGACTCATGCCGGGTGGGGACCAGCAGTTAGCGTAATGGCTATGTTGCTGGACTCCCATGTAGTCGACTGCGGTTCACGTCCCGGTCCCGGTGGCTTAAAACTCACGCCAGGCGCATGTGCGTGCGTGCCAAAGATCCTGAGAGGAGAATGGAGGAGAAGGGATTACGGTGTGGCCATCCCCCCTGGGGGGGTGATTTCTCGCTTTCTGTCTCTCTGTCTCTCTCTGTCTGTCTGGCAAGCGCACACGTCCTATAGCGAAAACCTCTCCAAAAAAAAGAAAAAGAATTATGTAATTTTATTTGTTGTTATTTATTTTTTAACTTGACCAGAGAGAGACAGAGAGAAAGAGAAAGGGAGAAAGAAAGGCCTCAGATCCGGGACTCAGACTGCAGTTGTCCATGTGGGAGTTCAGTGGTTTAACTACCACACCACCTGCAGGCCCCATACTGCTCATTTTTATCGTTGTGTGTTGTCGTACAGCTATTCCACAGTTCGTTGATCTCTGCTGTTGGTATTTGTGTTGTTCTGTTTGGGGCTGTTCTAAGAGGTGCTGCCATTTTCTCCCAGTATGTGTCTTTTGGTGCAGTATATTTGCAGGTTTCTTGGGAATAGACATGGGGCTGTGATTGGTCACAGGCTTTGTGTATGTTCAGCTTTCGTAGATGCTGCCACACACTTCTCAAAGTGGTTGTAGCATCTCCCACTTCCCCAGCATGAGAAGGCCAGCTGCCTCTCATGATGCTCACCACATGCCCTGGATGAGGCACTGTGTTACTTAATTTTCGTAGCAGCCCATTTTCAGATGAGGGCACTGAGGGGGAGAGATTTGCCAAAGTGACACAGGTAACACTTGGTCCCAACCCAGGCCCATGTCACTTGAAAGCTGGACCTCTCATTCCTGATGTTCACAGGCCACAGGTGTGATTTGGTGTCAGGTTCTGTGGCGCATTAGGTTGATTTAGAACTTTAATTGTCAGACATTAAAGTAAAAACCTTGGCTCTCTCATTGGTTAATAACTACTCTAAGAACATAAACATCCCTGTGGAGTTGGTCAGTTTTCCTTTTTAGGATATGAAGTACATTTTTCTCAAAGTAATTCTTTGCTAAACAGATGCATGGAGAATGGTAAAATAACCTGCTCGCAGCACAGACAAGAGGTAGGGCTGATGATTCTTCTGGTCCCCACCAGCCCTGTGCCGTCCTTTCTGTGCTCTCTGCGTCTTCCTCTCTGCTGACCCCACTGGGACAGGAGTTGGAATTGTCCTCAGAGCTGATTGTCTGCAGCATATCTCCTGATCTTAGTTTCTGGCTCCCTCCTTCCCCCACAGGTGTCTTTATCCTCAACCTCGTGTGCCGAGACACAGCGTTGAAGGACTCGGTGCTGGCTGGGCTCAAGGCCGTGTTCCCCCTCCTGTACGTCCGGCGCATCGAAGGTGAAGTGAACGAGATTCTGTTCTGCCAGCTACACCCTGCGCAGAAACGCACCACGCCAGAGCTTCTGGAACTGGCCCGGGCCTTGGAGCAGACCCTGCGGAAGCCTGGGAGGGGTTGGGATGACGCATACGTCCTGTCAGACATGCTCGAGACCGTGAGGATTGTGTGATTGCCGAGGCCGGGCAGTCCTCTCTGCTTCTTGCCCATCGGACGTTGAAGAAGCACAATACATAGTACTTTAAAAAAATTTTTTTTTAAGGTTTTTGCCATAGGGTGCGTGTGCTCGCCAGAGAGAGACAGAGACAGTGAGGGGGAAAGTGAGAAATCACCCCCTAGGGGGATGGCCATGCTGCAGTCCCTTCTCTCAGGATTTTGGACATGCATGAACACGGTGTGAAATTCAAGCTGCCAGGTCTGGGACTCAAACCATGTGTTAACCATGTGAGAGGCCACACCTTCACCATCACACTGCCTGCTCACCCCAACACGCAGCACTTTTTAAGCCTTATGTTCTCGGTTTCACGCTCAGCTACGTGACCTCCCGCTTGGTGAGGTAACCTGGGAGATCTGGGGAAATAAAAAAGTCCTTCCCATCGTGCCCTCTCAGCACCACGTGTGTTCATGGTCCCCGTGCCGTGTTCTTGAGCAGGGCTCCCTGCTGGAGCCGCAAGCGGGTACTGTGGCCTTCACCAGTACACGCCAGGGCCAAAGTCAGCCAAACCCGATCGCGTCTTTACTGGTTTGCTTTGGCGTGCTTCCCTGTGGGGTCTGGAGGCATGGTCTCTCGTGAGGCAGCAGAGCAGGATCTCTGGATACAAGGCAGATTTGCTGGAACGTCTCCTTTGCCCTCCAGATGGAGCTGCTGCTGAGTGGTCCCGGGGTTTAGGACTCTGCTAACCCCTCCACTGATCAGTAGCTTTCCTCGTCTGCCCAGACTTCACAGCCGAAGCCACCTGTGCTCTCCTCAGGGAGCGATGTCCTTGGTCGGCCGTGGGACTGTGTGTCAGACCTGCAGACTAGTCTCTGGTAGCTGCTTGCTCACAGGATTTACTGAGTGACAGCTGCATGCCAGATCCATATAAAGAGCTGTGGTCCCAGTGAGGATGCATAAAGATGAGAGTAATCCTTTCAAGAGCCATTTCCAGCTCTCTTCTGAGTGGTCACACACCATCGCATGTCATCTGTGATGGAGGACAGTCACACTAAAGCGACCTCCAAACCCAGCTCTCACTTGAGCTGGAAGTACTAGTCTCAGTTTCCATGCCAGTGGTTCTGAGACCGATCTGCATTTATTCTGTGTTCTAACTTTGCTCTATGCCAAGGCTGATTGGTGAGCCATCTGGCTTCTCTCTCTACAGGCCTTTAAAGTGGACTCTAGCCTCTTTTTTTTTTTTTTTTTTTGCTATAGGGCGCGTGCGCTCGCCAGACAGACAGAGAGAGACAGAGAGACAGAAAGCGAGAAATCATCCCCCAGAGGGGATGGTCACGCCGCAATCCCTTCTCCTCCAATCTCCTCTCGGGATCTTGGGCACGCACGCACACGCGCCCAGCGTGAGTTTTAAGCCACCGGGTCCAGGACGCGAACCACGGTCGACTACGTGGGAGTCCAGCGACATAGCCATTACGCTAACTGCTGGTTCCCGACCCTAGCCTCTTGAGGTGAGGCATATTTCAAAGTTAGGTTGTCATCCTTCCAAAGGAGCATCAGACCATTAAGAAGGGGTGTGAGTGTGGAGTGGTGTTTTTAGGTCGTAACCATTGGAAAGACCTGGTGCTCCTCCAGGGAAGCTTCTCTGTCTTTGGAACCATGGAAGAGAAGCTTGTCCCTTTTGTCATGTACCTGCATCCCACAGGGCCTCAGCCTGGCAGATCTTCCGTTTTCTACCTATAATCTCACGCCGTGTTGGGACAGGTTGTAGAGGCACAGGGTGTGAGTCGGAGAATGTCATCTGCCTGTCACGTGGTCAGATCACACTCTCATGCTATCGGAGCTTGGGGCAACCCATGGGAGGCAGAGTCAAGCCGGGGGATCATCAGAATGAAGAGGTTTTGTCTGTAATAGGAGGACCAGTCCGGGGCTCGGGCATGCTTACAGGTATGTTCACATGTTTATTTCCTACCTCTAGAGGTGAGAAGAGAGCAAGACAGGGAAAAGAGTGAAGTTAGGGGGAACCAGCAGTTAGTGTAATGGCTGTCGCTGGACTCCCATGTAGTCGACTGCGGTTTGCGTCCCGGACCCGGTGGCTTAAACTCACGCCGGGCGCGTGGGTGTGCGTGCCCAAGATCCCAAGAGGAGAATGGAGGAGAAGGGATTGCGGCGTGACCATCCCCTCTGGGGGGTGATTTCTTGCTTTCTGTCTGTATCTCTCTCACTCTCTCTCTCTCTGTCTCTCTGGCGAGCGCATGCACCCTATAGCGAAAACCTCTCCAAAAAAAAAAAAAAAAAAAAAAAAAGTTAAGAGTGAAGTTAGGTATGTCTGCCTTTGAAGACTGGAGCAGCACGCAGAAGGGACAGTGGGTACTTTCCAGCTTGCTTGCTTGCTTTTGAGATTTTTACTCTAGGGCACATGTGCTCTCTGGAGAGACAGAAAGCAAGAAATCATCCCCCAGTGGAGATGGCCATGCCACAATCTCTTCTCCATTTTCTTCTTGGGATTTTGGGCACACTTGTGAGTTTAATGCTGCCGGGTTTGGGATTCGAACTGTGGTCGACCATGTGGGAGTCCAGCACCTTAACCACTATGCCACCTGCTGACCCCTCAGCTTAATTTCTTACAGAGGAAATTTGTACCAGTGGGGACAGTACTGTCAGCCATCTGTATCTGTGGGTCCTGCATCTGCAGGTAGAACTAACCTCGATGGAGAATGTTCTGTCGTTGCTGATACGTGCCATGTAGTTTGTACGAGCCTACAACGATTCTGTTTCTGGAATATGTAGATATTTTCCTTGTCATAGTTACCTAAAAGATATAGTATAATAACTGTCTACATGGCATGTACATTGTATTAGATATTATAAGTAACCTGGAGATGGTTTAAAGGATATGAGAAGATGTGTGTAGATTATAAGCAAACACCATTTATATCAGGGACTTGAGCATGTGTGGAGTTTAGTATCTGCAGAGGGTCCTTGAACCATTCCCATGAGATGGAGGGACATCTGCATGTGCCCCCGAACTGGAGGCTGCAGGCCGTGTCTCAGACCCTGGGTTGTGAAGAAAGGGTTTTCTGTGCACAGACCAAGCAATGGCCTGTATCCCATCTTTCCCACTGAAGGGCTACTGCCTTTGCATTAATGACGGGAAAGGTCTTTATGAGAATTTCGCCTAACTCGTGGGCACGTGAACTGTGGAGAGGGGGAGAGTTGTGACCGTAAATACCTACCAGACCAGGCAAGTGTAAGAAGTGAGCTAGGTGGAAAGCAGCCAGGCCAGGGTGAGGCCTGTGGCAAGCCAGGGAGGAAACGTCCCTTCTACAAGGGGTGGTGATTCCAGTTGATAGCTGTCCTGTAGCAATATTGTCCCAATGTGGCTAGGTCTTTCAGAGAAGCCAGAGATCATGTGTGTGTTTATCAGTCACAACACATCTTCAACCCATATGCAGCCTGCAGGCCAGAAGTTGGCATCTTCCATGTCGGGGGTGATCTGCAGAGCACTGAGAATCTGCCACACACCCAGACTCTGAGCATAAAGCAAGGAGTGAGCCGAGACGTACGAGTCATTAGTCTGGAAGAACCTCATCTGTGTTGTATCCTCAGTTTTCTATAATGTCTGCAGCTGAGTGAGGATAGCCCCGCCATATGTAGGAGAGGGTAGAATTGAACTTCTCAGGACTATCAGGAAACAATGAGAATAAATGACATAGAGACTTGTTCCCTCATTTCTCTGCACACTCCCCCCAAATATTATGTTTTTTTTTTTTTTTTTTTTTTTTTTTAAAGAGGTTTTTGCCATAGGGCGTGTGTGCTCACTGGAGAGAGAGACAGAAACAGTGAGAGGGAAAGTGAGAAATCACCCCCCCCAGGGGGGATGGACTTGTTGCAGTCCCCTCTCCGTTCCTCCTGGAATCTTGGACACATATGCACACGTGCCTGGTGTGATCTTCAAGCCACCAGGTCTGGGACTTGAACTACGGCCAGCCATGTGGGAGTCCAGTGATGTAACCACTACACCATCTGCTGACCACACAACAGTTTTAAAATTGGTAAGGCCTGGGACTGCCCATGGCTTGGTGGTTAAGGCAGGTGGAACCCACATGGCTGATTATGAGGTTCCCATCCCAGACCTGGCAGCTTAAAAAACACTGGGCACATGTGTGTGCACCCCAAGATCCTGAGAGAAGGGATTACAGTGTGACTGTGCCCCTGGGGAAGTGTTTTATCATCACTTCCCAGCCTCCTCTCTTGGAAGCACTTGTACCCTATAGCAAAAAAAAAAAATTAATAGGACTGATTTGCCCCTTCTCTGCCTCCTCGCTCTTCTGCCCTTTTTTGAGCATGTACCTCCTGTTTTCTGTCAGGTCTCAGCTTGCTGCCTGGGCTACTTTTCTAGTCTGTGGGTGGTTCAGTAGTTCTCAGCTGCACACTGGAGTCACCTGACGTCATTGGCCAACTGATGGGCCCTCAAAGAGGCCCATGTCCTAATCCTGGCCACCTGTGACTAGCAGAGGGAATTCATGTAGCAGATGGGTTCGATGCTGCTAATTAGCTGTCTTTAAAACGGGGACCCACCGGTGGGCCCAATGTAATCACATGGTCTTGAAGTGTGGAAAGAGGTAGGAAAGTCTGTCAGAGTGAAGCAAAGTGAGCAAAACTTGATGGGTCATTGCTTCTTTCCACTGAAGTGGAAGGAGACCGTGAGCCGGGCAGTGCAGGCAGCGTCTGGAAGCTGGAAAAGGTAAGAACTGACCCTCACAGCCTTCAGCAAGGAGTGGAGCTCTGCTCACCTTGCTTTTAGCTCAGCGAGACATTTTGGACTACTGAATTATGACAGAATAGTAAATTCGTGTGGTTTTAAGCCACTAAGTTTATGGGAACTTCCAGCCTCCCTGGGAAACTAATGTAGGAAGCTTTTAAACACTGAGGCCTGGGCCCCACCCCAGAGAGCCTGATACATGGTCTGGTGTGCAGCCTGTGCACTGGGATTTTAGAAAGCTTTCCAGGTGCTGCTGTCGTGCAGCCCAGGTTGCGGGCCAGAGGGGCAGAATTCTGCGAGGGTATGCGTTATGAGAGAAGGAAAGCCTCGCTGTTCCCATCTATGACTACCTGCCCAGCCACGACATGCCCCACGTCCATGCTAGCCCACACCTGTGCTCTTGGTCCTGTGAGTGGGTGGCCACCTGGGGTGGTCTCCATGGAGCATGGCTGGGCCCGGAGTGTACGCCCTGGAGCTTGCTTAACGATGCTCAGACCTAACCCATCAGTAACCCAGTTTCTTTGTATAGCGTGTCTTGCCATTTGGCTCCTCCAAATTTGTTAACAGCCAATAGTTGGAATCGCTGAGCTGGAGGGTTGTGCAGTGGTAAAGCATGTGCTTGGAGAGGCAGATCCCCGTGGGAAGGTTGCTGGGGAAAGTCCGGAGAACTCGCCGCACACACTGGGTGGGCATGCAGTTGCCTATGATTCAAGCTGCCCGAGGTTGGATCCCAGCTTTGGAACCCTACTGGGGGTGCGTGCTGTCGCTGTCTCATTCTCTCTCTCTCGTGGAAGAAACAATTTCATTTTAAAGAGATGGAATTGTTAGAGTGGATTTTTGTTCTTTTTATATTCGGTGGGCATTTTGTGGAGAGGTTTCCAGACCTTGTGCGTATGCTGAGGAGGCCAAGGAAGTCAGCCTACTGGCTGGCGGGGACACAGCGGGGCCACCTGACGACCGCATGTGCACGGGGCGTGAGGGCAGCACAAGTGGTCAGATAATTGCTAAGATTCTTCGTAGAAGCTCATTAGAACAGATCAGAAAGGGTCTAACGTCAATGAAACTGCCTCTTAGCAGTGATGGAAGCTGGTCGCCTGCTTTGATTTCCAGCTCAGTCTAAGGCGATTCCTATGCTTCCCAGTAGGTGGCACTAGAAATCCCGTTTATACGTATCTCTCACTTCCTTGTGAGTAACCCTTTCTGGGACCTTTTCACCAGAACCAAAGCTGCTCCTTTCTCTCCTGTGTGGAAACTGGCTCCCCCTTTTCATTCTTCTCTGCGTCACCCAGTACTCTCCCCTCTCTGCTCTGCCACCAGCCCCTTTCCCATCTCATGCATATGCTGAGAGCACCATCTCCAATCAGGGACCCTATCATGGGGGAGCCCCTACACAGAGGCACAGGCTCCTATGCCCCACATTCCTGATTTGAGAAATAAAATGATCAGGAAACAGAGCAGTCAGTCAATGCTAATAGGAGATGAAGGAGCTTAGAGCTACGAGCCTGGAAGAAACAAAAAGGGAATAATGTGCACCTGGGTATGACCCCACGTTTTCTGCTGCGATGTAAGTGATCTCGCTCAGCAGTAAATTACCAGGTGAGAAAGTGAGGCAAAGCAAAATTGGATAGAATGATGGATTTCTTTCTTTTTTTTTTTTTTTTTTAACCCTGTAGTGGGTTGAATTGTAGCATCCTCCCAGAGAAATGCCTGGGGGTTAACCTTTGAAACCTATAAATGTGATCATACTTGGAAATTTGGAAAGAGTCTGCAGATGTAATCAAACTGAAGAGCTCCAGCTGGGATCGTCTTGGATCGGGGAGGACTTAAATCCAATGACAAGAATAGAAGGGGGAGGGCACCGCAGATGATGTCATGGCTATGTCGCTGGTCTCATGTGATTGACTGCGGTTCGAGTCCTGGATTCAGTGACTTAAAACTCACACTGGGTGTGTGTGCATGCATACCCAAGATCCTGAGAGGAGAATGGAGGGGAAAGGATTGTGGTGTGACCATCCCCTCTTGAGCGGTGATTTCTCACGTGTGCCCTATAGCAAAAGTCTCAAAGAATAGAAGGGGAAACAGGTTCAGACAGGGGAGAAACTGCAGGAAGAAAGAAACATGAAGGCAGAGACAGAATGGAGAGAAACTTTCATAATTCAAGGAATGCCAAGGATTGGTGTAGCCACCAGAGCCAGGGAAGAGGCATGGAAGGATTCTTTCAGAGCTTCCAGAAAGAGCCATGCTAGTGGCACTTGCACACTACTGGCCTTCATCTTTATGAGACGGTAAGCTTCTGTTTTTAAACTGCTAGATATGTGATAATATGTTGCAGCAGCCGGGGTAAACTAATCCACTGCTAAGAAGGGTTTTGTGGGTGTCAGTCTTACAGAACCAGGGTACGCATGGGCTCTGGGCTGCATGTTACACACAGGTTTGTTTAGTCTTCATGGACATTTTATACAATATCTGGATTTCTGGATTCTTTCAAAATCTTGGAAGTTCTGAAAAGGATATTCCATTTAAATCATTGAAATGGACCTATCCATCTGGCTTTATCAACAGGACCCTGTAGTCTTTTTAGGAGCCTTTTGAAAGTAAGGAAGATACTGGGACCAGCAGTTAGCGTAATGGCTATGTCGTTAGACTCCCATGTAGTCGACCGCGGTTTGCATCCTGGACCCGGTGGTTTAAAACTCATGCCGGGCGTGTGTGCGTGTGTGCCAAAGATCCCGAGAGGAGAATGGAGAAGGGATTGCGGCGTGACCATCCCCCCTGGGGGGTGATTTCTCGCTTTCTGTCTCTATGTCTCTGTCTGGCTAGCACACACGCCCTATAGCGAAAACCTCTCCAAAAAAAAAAAAAAAAAAAAAAACAAAAAAAAAAACACATACGAAAGTAAGGAAGATACCAAGAATCCATAATATCTTACTCTCAACATACCCGTGATAGTAGAGAAAGCAATACTGAGAACCACAGCTCACAAGATAACTTTTGTTTTCCTAATGTATGGTCTTACATTTCTTATCTTAGAGATGAGAATGCTTAGGGATGGTGATTTTAGCTTCTCACAATGAGTGGATGCCTCTATCCCAAATCTCCTCATCCCCACTAGCCTGCAGGTACAAATGAGGCTATTAACTAACAATAATGACGCAGATTTCTAAACCTCAGGCTCCCACTTACAAAGTCCTCAGCCCCACGTTTGACCCTGTCCCCGGTCAGTCTGGGAGTTAACTGACTTCACAGCCTTCTGCTCCGGCCTCCCCAGTCTCCTCTGTCGGTCAGAGATTGCCTGTGTCACTGCTTCCGCTCCCTCCCTGAGGATGCTAGTTCCGTCTGGGCACTCAGAGCTGCAAAATGCTGAGATGCCAAAATGACAGTGCAGCACCTCCTGTGCATTTTGTCTTGCTAGAGCTCGTATGGAAATGAAGAGGATCCCTTCCTGCTTTGAGCTGTACTTCATCATCTTCCAAAACAGTGTTTGGGGGATGGGCTAGGCCTTTCAGGAGTTCATCTGCTTCTGCCCGGAGTGCTCTTGGGTGGTCCTGCACTAACTGCCCTCGTGGGCCTTTGACCCGGGGGCAGATAGTGTCTGCCAGCCTCGAGGTCCATGCCTTTTTCAGACACCCTGGGCTTCTCGGAAGCTCTTATACTGAGACTCCGCTGGGACCTTCAAGGTCACCTTGCAGGCACACAGGAGCAGGGAGGGCAACTCTTTGCTTTTGTCTCTTCTTTCAGCCCTTATTAAGCACTAGCCACATGCCAAACAGTATGCTGATGGCAAGTGTAGGAAAATCAAGAATCTGGGCCCAGCAGGTGGGATAGTGGTTAAAGTGCTGGACTTCCACATGGCCAATGTGGTTCGAGTCCTGGGCCGGGTGGCCTGAGAATCACACCAGGCATGTGTGCATGATGCCCAAAATCTCAGGTGAATGGAGAAGGGATTGTGGTGTGACCATCCCCCCCCCCCCCCCCCCGGGGGGGGTGATTTCTCACTTTCCTTCTCTCTGTCTCTTACAGGCAAGCACATGTGCTTGATGGCAAAAATCTTTAAAATAAGAACCTTGCAATCTTATAAGCCACCGAATTGGGTTAGGTCGCCAAGGATGACGCCTCTAGGCGTCAGTGAAGGGGAGTGAAGTTAAGCTGGCTTCCCTCACTCTGTCTGGCTCTTCCATGCCTAGAAAAACTGTAAAGCAGGAATAACTGGGCAGCTTAGTCTTTTAAAATGATTCTTTTCTTTCTTTCTTTCTGGTAATAAAAGAATGACCTTAACTAAGAATTAAGGCCCTATTAGTTCACAATTATATATACTTGTTAAAAGGAGGGGCTAACAGCGTAATGGCTATGTCGCTGAACTCCCATGTAGTTGATTGCGGTTCAAGTCCCGGACCCAGTGGCTTAAACTCACACCAGGCACGTGTGCGTGCATGCCCAACATCCAGAGAGGAGAATGGAGGAGAAGGGATTGCGGCGTGGCCATCCCCCCTGGGGGGTGATTTCTCGCTTTCTGTCTCTGTCTCTCTCTGTCTTTCTGGTGAGCGCACGCACCCTATAGCAAAAACCTCTCCAAAAAAAAGAAAAAAAGGAAGAGAACTAATATTTATTGAGGACCTTATTGGTTAAAGCATTTTGATTTAAAATGTGCCTTGGTAAAGTTCTCTTGATGTTTCTCATGCTTCAGAATCACTGAGGTTTTTAGATATGTAGATTTATCATCTTTTGTCAAGTTTGAAAGTTGTCATTATTTCTTCAAATATTCTTTCTCTTCCCCCCTCTCTTTTCTCCTTTGGTGACTACACTCAGATTTTTAGGATTCTTTCTTTCTTTTAAGCTTTATATATTTCTTCAGATAAAGCCAGAGAGACAGAGGAGCACCCCCAGCCGTGGTCACGCCATGATCTGCCCCAGTTTTAGCCAGCTGGGATCAGAGGCGTGCGTGCTCAGCCTGTGCAGAGACCCCAGGACGTGGACCCAGGGCGTTTCCATGTGGTCGCTGCATTGTGGAGCTTCATGCCTCTACTGTGTCACTGTGACTTGACCGACATGGCTTAAGGTTCTTGGGCTGTTCTGTAGCTCACTGATGCCCTGTTCACTTTTTTTCTCATTCTCTTTTTTTCTATGTTTATTACGGATAGTTTCTATTATGTTTTCAAGTTACTAATGTTTTCATCCGTGTTTAATCTGCCATGAATCTCATCCATTATATATTTCCATCTCCAATATTAGAGTTTTCATCTCCACAAGTTTAATATTATATACCCTTCAGTCCAGCTGGTGGCATGGTGATTAAGGTGGCTGAACCCCACATGGCTAGCTGCATGGTTCGAATGTTGGGCCTGATTGCTTGAAAAATACACTGGCAGGTGTGTGGCTGCTCAAAATTCTGAAAGGCAGGAGAGTTGGAGAAGGGATTGCAGTGTGATCCTTCCCCATGGGTGGTGCTTCACTCCCTCCCCACCTCTGTCTCTCTCCAGCAAGTGTACCCTCTGGCAAATGAAAAAAACAATTACATGCACTCAAATATATTCAGCCTTTCTTTTAGCTTCCTCAACATTTGAAATACAGCTATAATTTTGTCTTAATGTCCTTGTCTACTAGTTTTATCATCTGTGTCTCTCGTGGTTGATTTCGATGGATTTTCTCATTATGAATAAGTTTTTTGTGGCTTGGTATGCTTCTTAATATTTGGATGCTGAACATTGTAAATTTTATATTGTCAGATGCTGGATATATGTGTATGCCTGTAAATATTCTTGAACTTCATGGAGCCTTAACCAACACACCACCTGCTGTCCCCCCATGCCACCTGTTGGCCCCACGATGAATATTTTTATCTCTACTTTTCACATGGGAAACAATGGCTCAGAGGTACTAATGGTAAAGGCAGGTATTTTAAAGGAAGGTGTGTTTCTTTCCAAAGTCTCAGATCTTTTGGTTGTACTACGCTCATGGGGTCATTTGAAAGGCATTCATGGCTGGGTTTTAGGTCAGCCTCTGATTTCAAAGATCTGAGTGATCTTCATGGAGTCATGCCAATTTTCTGTGCTAGGGACCCAAGAGAAGCTCCCAGTCACTCTGCCCCAGGACTGCTGTTCTTGGCTGGCTTCATTTCTTCTTTCCTCAGGTCCCATCATTTCAGCCTGGTTTTCCAACCTCTTTAAAGAGATAACCACATTTTATAAAGCTGTTCTCTTAAAACTTTCTTCCCCCTTAAATACTTTGTGCAGTGTCTGACATGCATAAAGGTTCTCAATAAATGATTTTTTTAATTTTTTTGAGAGGTTTTCACTATAGGGCGTGTGCGCTCGCCAGACAGACAGAGAGAGACATAGAGACAGAAAGCGAGAAATCACCCCCCAGGGGGGATGGTCACGCCGCAATCCCTTCTCCTCCGTTCTCCTCTTGGGATCTTGGGCATGCACGCACATGCGCCCGGCGTGAGTTTTAAGCCACCGGGTCCGAGACGCGAACCGCGGTCGACTACGTGGGAGTCCAGCGACATAGCCATTATGCTAGCTGCTGGTTCCCTCAATAAATGATTATTGAATGAATAAATGAATGAGCACATGTGTGCTTGGTCGTAGAGGAGGGTAAAGTTGCCTCCTTTGCTTTCTCCCAAAAGCCATGCAGGGGAGTCCCAGGTCTCTGCAATCCCTGGGTGCCAAGGAAATTCCATTAGCATCAGTGAACCAGCATGTGCCCCCCAACTAGCCCAGGCAGGGCCACATGACAGCCCATCCCCCATCTGAGTTTTTAAGAATTCCCAAGGGGGTACCAGCAGATAGCATAATGATTTTGTTGCTGGACTCCCATGTAGTCGACCACGGTTCAGCCTAAAACTCAAGCCAGATGCGTGTGCGTCCATGCCCAAAATCCCAAGAGGAGAATGGAGGAGAAGGGATTGTGGTATGGCCATCCCCCCTCGGGGGTGATTTCTCGCTTTCTGTCTCTCTGTCTCTGGTGAGTGCACACTCCCTATGGCAAAAATCTCTCAGAATTCACAAGGGAGTGATTATCCTATACTTTTGTTGGGAAGAAAGGTATTACTTAGTTACATAAATCAAAGGTGGTGATTTCTTTGTTCCCTCAAGTCAGAAATCTAAGTCTGAAATTCTAATTTTAGATATCTAGTATCACCTGCTAGCAAGAAAGCTATGAAATTAATAAAAGTACACTTTCCTGAGACACCTGGCACAAATAGTTCCTGCTGACCAGGTGATGAGATGCCTCAAGCTCCTTCCTGGCGGGCTCTGCCATTGCGGGGAGACTTGGGCACTTCCGCCTATGGGCCCTTGGCAGCCTAGTGGGCTATGAACATGGAGGAGGGGCCAGGACGGACAATTCCGTGTCCTGCAGGCATGCTCATAGCCCTGTTTATTGCTGGATTCCACAGAGTGGTCATCCTAGAGGTGGCCTTTCAGGCCCTTGGGAATCGAGTTCACTGGACTGCTGTTCGTGGAGCATGTGCTGTGTGGGTGCTCTAGAGGGGTGGTCTTTGGTTTCCTGTGGATGGAGATCTCTTTAACTCTTCAGTCAGAGAGAACACTCAGGTGAGCCCCAGGGCCTGGGAGAACCAGCTTTGAAGAGAGAGACTGACGATAGCTCTGATACCTTATATACCCTGATAGTTTTAGGAGCGCCCAGAAGTTTCTCTATCCTTTATAACCACAGCCCACCAAAGTCTTAGTTGCTCTAATGGTTAGACGTGAATTTAGGTAAATCTAGGGAACTATATAGTATGATATAGGTGCTTTAAGTGACATTTCAATTCTTTAAATTCTCATGTAAAAATGGGGGTTTAATCTGTGTTGGTCGTATCTATGTGCTTATCATTTTGTCCTCATTAGAGTTATTTGAGAGAGAGGCCAGCATCTTTATTTTCGGAAGTTTTTCCTTTCTTTCATGAGAAAGAAGGAAAGATAAGCATCTTTGACAGACTCCAGCCAGAATGGGGAGCATGCGTGTGCACGCAGCACGCACAGGCCCGCCCAGGAAACACGCCAGCCTTCTGTGTGACCTCTAGCATTTCAGAGTGCGTGATACTGCCGTGCACTTGACTGGGCCGTGGCTAGTGTTGTCTTCAGATGAGGACCTCAGAAAGGGGTAAGGGACATACCGAATACATTGTAAGTGAAAACTCGCTGAAGAAGGGGGTCTGCTGGTTCTATCTCCAGTGTTTTGTCATTGTAACCCTTTCTCACAACAGGCACTTGATGGGCCAGTCATGTTCGTGTTAGCTCTCGGATCTGCCTCTTAGAGTACAGGTAGCAGGAAAGCTCCAACTTTGGCATTAGATAAGCCTACGTGGAGTTCCAGATCTGGGACTTTGGGCGAACTCCTGAACGTCTCTGACCTCCCGTTGCTTTAGCTACAAAGTGAGGATTACAGTCTTGCAGGGTGGTGGTTCTGCAGATTCTGAGAGGCGATGACCGTAGTGCCGGGCACCCCCATACACTGAGGGCATCGGTTCTTAGCCGCACAGTCCTCGTTGCTTTCATCAGGCACCTGCTCATGCCAGAAGCTTTTCCTCTACAAAATCTTCCTTTATTATTTAAGACCCCATAAATCTATTTCTCTGAATTACTTTAGCATTTATAACCTTCACTGTCTAATTAAAATGAATTATGTATTGCTTTATATTCTTGTCTGAGTAGGGTGGAAGCTTTCCTTTTTTTTTTTTTTTTTTTTTTTTTTTAGATTTTTAAAATTATTTACTGGGGCCAGCAAGTGGTGTACTGGTTAAGATGATGGACTCCCACGTGGGTAACACGGTTCAAGTCCCGGATCTGGCAGCTCGAAACTCATGCTAAGCATGTGTGCGTATGTGCCCCAAATCCTAAGATGAGAATGGAGGAGATGAGATTGTGGCCATCCCTCCCAGGGGATGATTTCTTGCCTTCTGTCTCTCTGTCTTTTTGGTGACTGCACATGTCAAAAATCTCTGTCTTGGGGGAAAAAATATTTTTAATTCACCAGAGAAAGAGCTATTTTTTTTTTTAAGAGGTTTTTGCTATAGGGCGAGTGCACTTGCCAGAAAGACAGAGACAGAGAGATAGAAAGCAAGAAATCACCCCTCCCCCAGGGGGAATGGCCACGCTGCAATCCCTTCTCCTCTGTTTTCCTCTTGGGTTCTTGGGCACACACGCATGTGCGCTCATTGTGAGTTTAAGCCACCAGGTCTGGGACTCGAACTGCAGTCAACTATATGGGAGTTCAGCGACATAGTCATTACACTAACTGCTGGTCCTGAAAGAGCTATTCTTATTAATTTTTTTAATTCAAGAGAGAATGAAAGCAAGCCATCAGGTCCTGGACTTGAACCACAATCGGCCATGTGTGAGTCCAGTGCCTTAACCACTATACTACCTGCAGGCCCCTAAGATGAAAGATTTTGGGGCCATTAGACCATGTCTTAGGTCTCACTGTATTCTCTGGTGCTGGGTACATTTTAGGCTTGCAAGAAATATTGGATGGAGTGAGAGTTTTAGATTCTTTGGAAAGTAATTTTTGTATTGCGTCATCAGAAAAGTCATGACATATTTTTCTATGCCCCAAAAAACCCAAAGCAGATGTCAGGTTATTCCAGTGGTATTGGCTATGCCAACATAGCCAGATCAGATGCTGAAGGGAGGGCGAGAGGACAGAAGTGCTTCTCCTGTCTGAGCACCTGCATGAGGAAAGGCAGGAGATCTGGGCGATGTGTCTCCTCCCCACGTTGCCCAACCTGTAGTACTAAACTTAGGCAGCAGAGAGACCAAACTGTGACTTCCAGGACATCAGACATAGAATCTGAGATCCATTCTAGCTAATTTGGGTCCTTGGTAAGTTTTATTCTTTTCAGTAAAGTTCATTTTATTCATGACCGAGAGCTCACGTGTATGTTGCACTTGAGGAAGAGAGTAAGAAAGACAGGCACCCTGACTGATCTCTGCAGTCCATGGTCCCCTTCCTGTAGACCTTGCACTTGTCAGGATCTTGAGCACCCACCCATGCATGCACCTAGAGTGTCTTGATGAGTTTTGTCAGCTCTCTCTGAGCTTGCTTCCTTGAGATTGTAGTCCTTCACAGGGCTGTTACAAAGATACAATGAGATTGATTAAGTAGATGAGTCAATAAATGATAATGTACTATAAAAAATTTTCCCCAAATAATTATTATTTTTAAAAATTTGGTGTATGGCACATGTGCTCGTAAGAGAGAAAGCCAGCCGCCATTTCTGGGACTCAAACCACAACTGGCCATGTGGGAGTCCAGTGCCTTAACCACCAGGCTACCTGCTGCCCTTGTTATGAAATGTTTTAAACACTATTTTTGTTATGAAGAATTTGGATTCTTGTTATTATTCGAATGGCAGGGAACAGTAAGAGGAAGAAAATAAAAAGAACCCATTTGCAGTTTCCCAAATTGTGCTGGTCTGTGATCAGGGAGAAAAGGTGAGTAGGAATGTTTTCAGGAACAGCATCTGAGGATCGGCATGTCTATGAGCCAGGGGCAGAGACAGGGCTTCCCTTCTCACAGGCTGAGAGCGCTGAGGGAGTGAGCAGGCGGGGACCATGGGGGTGGCAGAGCAGCAAACAGATGCTCATGAGGTCAGGGCTAGAGAAAGAGCCCGTGGAAGGAGAAGCATCTGTGCCAAACCCAAGAGCCACTTAGGGTGATGGTGAGTCAGCTGATACTCACCAAGCACCACGTGCATTCGGGACTGTTCCACAGGCTGTGTCACAGTCTTCGTAGCTGAATCGGAAATGGTGGTGCTGCCATCTCTGCTTTGCTGGTAAGAAACTGGAAGCTTAGAGAAGCGAAGTCCTCACATCATCAGACTGGAGACCATTCCTCTCAACCACTCTGCTCCAGGCTCCTGAACTTGGTGAACTTTCATCTCCACTTAAATCCTTGTTCCCTTCGTTTACTCTGGAGTAGAAACTCCCATGTATGTGAGCACATCAGGGGGCGTAGTAGCTGTGGTCTGGGCTGAAAGGCTGTTGGGCTGCACAGCAGAAAATGGGGGAAAGACCACAGTCCCAGAGAGACAACTGAAAACACACACCATTTTCTTGGATTCCTTTAATGGTGGCAGCTAAAACTTACCAAAGCATGGGATCAGCAGGTGGCATGGTGGTGAAGGTGCTGGACTCCCACATGGCCACCACAGTTCGAATCCCAGACCTGGCAGCTTGCTTTTTTACTTCCCCCCACCTCTCTTTGTCTCTCTCTGGTCAAATGGAAAAACAACAACAACAAAAAAAATATATGAAACTAAATAAATCTCTAAAAAATATATTTAATTGTATTAATTATTATCATTATTATTTTCAATTTGACCAGAGAGAGAGAGAGGGAAAGTGAGAAAGCAAGCTACCAGGTCTGGGACTTGAACCATGGTCGACTATGTGGGAGTTAGCACTTTAGTCACCATGCCACCTGCTGGCCCCAAATTAAACAAATCTTTAAAACAAAACAAAACAAAACAAAAACAAACAAACAAAAAAACTTACCAAAGGCAGTGGTAGAAACCAGATTAGCAAAGAACAGAGGGAATATGGTGAATTTTGGGTTGGGAACTGTCCTGCTGGAGCCCTGTTTCCCTTCAGTGGTGTAGGTTGAACTTGCAAGCTCTCTTCTGAGACACATCCACTTCTTGGTCAGCACTGGTTTCCAGAGCTCTGTAGGACCTTTTATATATACTGATCATCTCCTAGGAGGTGACCCTAATATTTTACTCTTACTGCTTATTTTTTATAATTATTTTTGCATTCATTCCCTGAACATCATCACAGCATACAAAATGGAGTTTCCCATCCAGAATACACTGTATAGTGGCTTAGTCATACATGTTATCATCACAAGTAATTTTCCATTTCTCGTTTCTTACATATGTATTCCCCCAATTCCTTTTTTTCTCCCCATTTTATTGGTTAACAAAATATCTTAATTGATCTAACTACTTTCGATACCAAGTTCAGCTGACATATAAATATCTGAAAACAAATGTTTGACTTTAGGCATGAAACTGTGAATAGAATGAATATACTGTAAAATAGCACCTAGCTAAGGCTATATAGTTTACTGTGGCCATTAAATAGGTATTTTTAATTTTTATTTTTATTTCAAGAAAGGCAGTTTTAACTTTAATAAATCAAAATCAAAACATGTTAAGAGAGCTTTGTTTAAGACTTAAAGCCAGGAAGCAGGTTAGGATTCTGTTCAAATAGTGGTTATCTGGATCTGTCAACAATTCAAGAGAAGAAAAAAATCCTTATCTCTGGACTACAAAGCATAGAAAAAGATCAATATTGTTTTAGTCAAAAGCCATAAAGTTCTATTTCATCAGCTCAGTTTCATGTACTTAATTTAACTTCTGTTGTGGTCCAAGCTTTCCGTTTAAATTCTGAAAGATAATATTCAACTCTGGACTTGTCCCTACCATTAAGCTGGCCCTTTTCTTAGATGTTTTTTTAACTCTATTTCTGTGTCTGACTTTAGTTTTCCTGATATAACACTCCTTTCAGAGCTTGGAGAACTGGTCTGGTATTGGTAAATTCTTTCAGGTTTTGTTTATCTGAGAATGTTCTTGTCTTCTCTTCCCATATGAAGGATAATCTTGCTGAGTCTATACTCATACTATTCTTGATTGAAATGGTTTTTCATTCAACACTTTGAATATATTTTCCCATTCTTTCCTTGCTTACATCGTTTCTGTTGAGAGGTCCACTGTTAGCCTGATGGGATATCCTTTGTAGGTAAGTTGTCATTTCTCTCTTGCCAGTCTGAGTACCTTGTTTTTGTCTGTGGTTTTGGCCAATCTGGCTATAATGTGTCTTGGAGAAGATCTTCTGGAGTTGATTCTATTTTGGGTCCTATGTATTTCTTGGGTCTGGATCTTTGAATGCCTCTCAAAGTTTTAAATCCTCTTCCAGGATTTCATGGAAAAGATTATCAATGCCATTATTAGTCTCTTCACCTTCTGGGATACCAATTATCCAGATGTTTGGACATTTGATAGTATCTAATATTTCTCATATATTCTCATTTTTTTGGGACTATTTTCTCAGTCTTTGTGGTGGATTTAAAAAATATTATTTAATTTTGTTTATTCACTCATTTTACTTTAAGTTGACCAGAGAGAAACAGAGAGAAAGAGAAAGAAAGCAAGCCACCAGGTCCAGGACTCAAACTATGGTCAGCTATGTGGGAGTGTCCAGTGCCTTAATCATCATGCCACCAGCTGATTCCCCAAGTGGTGGATTTTTTTAGCCTAGTGATTCTGTTTTTGACATCTGAGATTTGATCTTCTGTATGATCTAGTCTGCTTTTAATACTTTCAAGGTAGGTTTTGATTTCCTGTATTACAGCCTTCATCTCTAACAGGTCCATTTGATTCTTTTTTATGACGTGTATTTCCTCTTTCAGATTGTTCAAGAACTTTCTCACCTCCTGGAACTTCTCACCTCTATTCTCCTGCCTCTTCTGGAGTTCATTGTCTTGCATCTCTGTTAACTTCGGCACTATGAAATTCTTTATCAGACATTTCCATGATTTCCATTAAACTGTGGATGAAGAGGAGTTACTCTTTTCCCTTGAGGGGGAGGTATTTATCTTGGTTTCTCTCATTTGTTGTGCCTTTGCAGTGATTTCTAGTCCACTGATGGGTTATATGCTTCTTCCTAATTTCTAGAAGTTCAATCTGAGCACTCAGGGTGTGCAGGAGGAGGTGATCTGGAATCTCTTTGCTGTTCCGTTTTTCTCCCTTTGTGCAGCAGATTCAGTGGGTATTGAGGAATATGTTAACCCTAATAGTATTTGGATGTTTGCCTGTGGTTCCTTTAGATTCGTCTAGGCACTCAGGAAATGGAGATTAAGCAGCAAAGTGATGAGTTAAAAGAAAAAGAATAAGAAAGCAGAGGGAAAAAAAGGGAAAAAAATAAAAAACAAGCAAATAATTTTTTTTCAAAAAAGCAAAAAATAAAAAGTGAGACTGAATTATCAGTAGAAAACCTTCATTTCTCTTAGTCCCTGAAATCCCTAGTTCTCAGCAGCAATGGAGGAGTGTTCTTCTGAAGGCCTCCTCCTTGCCCCTCCTAGAGGGGAGGGTAAGGGGTATTACTAGAAAGATAAAGGAGGATCTGAAAGTCAAGAGAATACTTTACCTTAAAAAATTTTTTAAAGGAAAAATTATCAAAAAACGAGAAGACAAGAGAGGGGCAGAGAGACAGAGACACAGAAGGATAGAGGAGTGCCCTACCACTCGAGACTGGGGGCTGGAGGCTGAATTACCAGTAAAAAAAACCAAAAAAACAAAAAAAAACAAAAAAACTTCATTTTTCTTAGTCCCTGAAATCACTAGTTCTCAGCAATGCAGGAGTCTTCTTCTGAAGGCCTGCCCCTTGCCTCTGCGCTCAAGACTGGGGGCTGGAGGTTGAATTATCGGTAGAAAATCTTCGTTTCTCTTTGTCCCTGAAATCACTAGTTCTCAGCAGCAATACAGGAGTCTTCCCTTCCTGCTTATTAACTGAACGTGACAACACAATTGAGTGGCATGGGTCTGGGAGAGAAAAAAATGTGTTTATGGATTAGAGAAATTATTTAATTTGAATATGAAAAAGCAATTTCTTGATTCATTCCTTGAATCTTTTTCTTGAATCACCTCTTTGTGGCACCTGTATCAGGTACAGAGATGAACAAGTAACAGCCCTATTCCTAAGGAGTTATGGTAAAGGTGTAAATGTGATATATTTCTATTATTATGAGAATAGAAATTCCAACAACTAAAGCCTCCATTGAGTAGGATGTATTTCACAGTAAAGTCATGAGATTTCTCATCTGTGGAGTCACAGGCAGGGGCTGGATAAGCACCTGGTCATGACAGACTAACTTACGTTGGATGGGGATGTGAATAGTGCAGCTTGAAGCTCTTCTCTCCCTGGGATGTTAAGACAGTTTAGGTAGCAGCTACAAGGTGGGATTAAAGCAGATGTTCCTAGTTGCCTGCTCTAAATTCATTTTCTCCTTCCTAATCAAGAAAAAAACAAGTTTTGTCTGTATTATGGCCTGCTTCTGGTGCCAGCAGGTGGCATGGCATTGAACTCCCACATGACTGACCACAGTTCAAGTCCCAGACCCAGCAGCTTGAAACTCACACCAGGCACGTGTGCATGCATACCCAAAATCCTGAGAGGAGATTGGAGGAGACGGGATTGTAGCATGGTCATCCTCCCTGGGGTGCTGGGTGATTTACCTTTGTCACTCTGGTGAGTGCATGCACCCTCGAGCAAAAATCTCTCTCAAGAAAAATACACAGTAGGACCAGCAGATGGCATAATGATTACATTGCTGGACTCCCATGTGGTCGACCACAGTTTGAGTCCTGGATCCTGTGGGTTAAACTCATGCCGGGAGTGTGTGCATGCATGTCTAAAATCCTGAGAGAGGAACAGAGAAGGGATCGCAGCATGGCCATACCCCCCCGAGGGATGACTTCTTGCTTTCTGTCTCTCTCTTCAGGAGTACACATGCTCTATAGCAAAAACTCCAAAAACAACAACAAAATACACAGCTTGCAACTGCAGGTGCCCTGGTGGACAAATGAGGTGCAAGATGGAGGATCTAAGTGGGGTTTCTGGAAAAGCTTTTAAAACAGACTGAGTCATCTTGTAAGTGCTTTCTCAGCTTTTATCTTTTGCCTTTTTTGCAGTTTCTCCCATTTTAAATTTCTTCTGGGAGCATTACCATGGTGCCTGCAGCTGGAATAGCTATTTGGTGACAAAAATGCCAAAAATGGTAGGACAGAATGAGAAGGGAACCCATGTGGCTGATGCCATCACAGACCCTCTTTACGTGCCTGGACTCCAAACAGGGGGATTTTGTTACCAAAAACACCCCAAACCCTCTTCAGTTACATCAGTATCATTGCATGTCTGTTACTTACTGCCTTAGGGCTGGGCAAAGACTCAGAGCAGGAGAGAATTGGAGGGTTCTAGAAATATGGAGTGTTTTAGTTTTTCTGCAGCATTAGGCATGTGATGGGAGTGTTAGATAATGTGGGTAGGGCCCAGGTATGCCATGCAAAGAACCAAGTCTATATTCTTAGTAATTGGGAGTCTGGAAAGATTTTGAAGCAGAGAGACAGCATCAACTTTGAGTATTAGAAAGGTCACTTTCGTAGCAGAGTGGAAGAAAGGTTAGAGGTGATGTTAGCCTAGACAGATGAGTCAGAAGGCTGGTGTTACTGACTAGGTGAGAAATGAGGAGGACCATAGAAGGAAATGATGATGGGAATAAAGAGGAGGGGGGTGGATTTGAAAGATAATTAAATAAATAATCCAATAAAACTGGACCAACTGGTTGTGAGCCGTGAGGTTCAGATTCCTAGCTCCAGTACTGGGTGACTAGTAAGGATCTCAAAGGAGACACATCCTCCTGGTCATCACTTGCAAGCTGTCTGAACTGGACACCTGACTTGACCTTCCCAAATCCCATTTGTCTTTGTCTTTAAGATGGAGTTGTGACCCCTCGATGCAATGTTATGCAGGAGGCACCCCATCCACAAAGCCTCACAATAATAGCAATCTGAGAAAATCATTCTTTCGAATGTTAAAATTCATATTTTATGTTTCCCAAGCACAGTAATAAGTGCATGTAGGGACCAACAGTTGGCGCAATGGCTATGTTGATGGACTCCCATGTAGTCAACCACAGTTCGAGTCCCAGACCCGGTGGCTTAAACTCATGCTGGGCACATGTGCATGCGT
Organism: Tupaia tana; assembly: GCA_026018925.1. Taxonomy (NCBI): domain Eukaryota; kingdom Metazoa; phylum Chordata; class Mammalia; order Scandentia; family Tupaiidae; genus Tupaia; species Tupaia tana. The sequence continues at coordinate 124,093,157 of JAKSZU010000007.1, read as the reverse complement.
GCCCAAGATCCCGAGAGGAGAATGGAGGAGAAGGGATTGCGGTGTGGCCATCCCCTCTGTGGGGTGATTTCTAGCTTTGTCTCTCTCTCTCTCTGGCAAGTACACGTGCCCTATAGCAAAAACCTCTCCAAACAAACAAACAAAAAAAGGTATGAGGGAAAAAAAAAAAGTGCATGCATTCTCAGAAAGCCTTGAATTATGCACATATGTATGGTCTTCCCGACTTGTGTTTGCATATAGAAACAGTGGAAAGATAGACAAAGGACTATTTTAAGTAATTAAGGGGTGGGATGGGAGCTTGGGTAGGGAAGATGGAGGGAAGATAGGCATGGGATAAGAGTTTTCAGAAGGCTTCTTTTTATAGTGTTTTAATTTTTGAACAGACTTTATTATCTATTTTAAAAATCTTATTAAAAAGTTAAATGCTGAAGACTATCATGGCATACATTTTAGGCATGTGTTCAATGGTTTCCCCACCCAAAGACCTGAGGTTTCATTCTTCTACATAGTCCTGTGTTTTCTGGAATTATCCTCCCACCTTCCTCCTTGGTGAACTCCCACTTCACCTGAGGTCTTGGTTCAACTGACCCTTTTTTCTTCCTGTTATCCCCATGTTCCCTTCTACCCCATGTTTATTTTCTTTTCTTATTTTCTCATGGGATGTTGTAATAACTGCCACATGGGCTTTTCTCTGTTGGGTTGGAATTGTTGATTTACCTGTCTTTGCTGGTGCCACTGTTTGTAGCTCATGGTAAGTGACCAAGAAAAGTATGTTCAATGAAATCTGCCATGTAACTGTAGTGAGCTTATGCCATGGACTTCTGGAAACAGTGTCTATTTCAGATATTTTCCTTTTGTTTCCTTATGCTTTAGGCCAATGTAGTGGACTTTCCTCCTTCCTTCCTTTCTCTTCCCTTTCTTTTTTACTTCTTCCTTTTTGTCTAAAATACATACAAATGGTTACGTGTTCTGACCACATAGTCCTAGTTGTTGAATAATAAGAACAAATCTTAGTGATGATGTTGACATAAAGAAAAAAAATTTTAAATTTTATGTTTTGAGAGAGACTTTTGCTATAGGATGCATATGCTTGCCAAAGAGACATAGAGATAGAGAGCAAGAATTCACCCCAGAGGGAATGGCCACACCTCAATCCCTTCTCCTTCGTTCTCCTCTCAGGATTTTGGACACACACACACACACACACACACACACACACACTCTCACATACCCGGTGTAAGTTTAAGCCACTGGGTCCAGGACTTGAACCTTGGTTGACTACTTGGGAGTTCAGCAATGTAGCCATTAATGCCACCTGCTGGTCTCCAAAAACTCATTTTTATATAATCCTAGAGGTGAAGGGAAACCAGAGGCCTTAAAAAAACAAAACAAAACAAAACAAAAAAAACCGCAGAAGTTCTTCCTCTAATTAAATGATGACCTCCCTGAAAGCAGTCTGTCTTTGCCAATTTTGTGTCGCTTGTATAGCAGTGCCTGGTTCAGAGCATGTGCTCAATAAATGAGTGCTAAACATGATAGGAAAATATAGCAGATCATATTTCTCCTTCTGAGAGCTTTTGTCTGGAGTTGAACTCTGAAGTTTGAACATCAAATGGTTACGTATACACAGAAGCAGGAAAATGGTTAAGACTGGAACTGAAGGTAAATCTGGATTCAGGTTCCTTTTCCATCACTAACTGTGCAAACATAGCTAAATTATGTAACATAGCTGAGCCTATCGTCCTGTGTAAAACTCCCTCCCTCCTTCCCCTAATTATAAAGAAAAATTGAACGGGCTAACCAAAATGAAGATTTTAGCTCAGACTGGATATTTACTACTTGTCAATGTTATTTAACATGTTCTACTGAACAGGCTGTTATACCAAAACTTTTGCAAGGCCAGGTCAATATAGAGGTCTTAAAAGCAGAGGGTGTCTAGGGGCTGGCAGGAGGCATGGGGTTAAAGGTGCTGGATTCCCATGTAGCTGACCACAGTTCAAGTCTTGGAGCTGGCAGCTTGCTTTTTCACTTTTGCTTTCTCTCTCTGGTCAAATAATAATAATAATAATAAAAAATAACAACAACAAATGGAATTAAATAATTTTGGGGAAAAAAAAAGCTGAAGGCATCTCAACCAAGAGAAGGAACTTGAGAAGAGAGACTGGATTAGGTGGCAGTTAGCTGAGAGTGCTTGCCTCTCAGATTGAGGTCTTTGTCCATGCTGAAAGGGAAAGATAGAAGTGTGGCTTTGGAGTCATGGACACCAAGCAGCACAAGATGATGAACGCGGCGTGCAGTGCTGGCTGGTGGCCCTGTGCTGATTATCTCGGACGTGCAGCCTTTGTGTACCCCTATGTGATTCATTTTCAGCAACAAGCTTTTTCTGCAGATGGGGTGGAAAAGGGCAATGAGAGAGGAAGGCTGAAGGACTTGCAGGAGAGAACATTTCGGGGGGGCAGGACTACATGGACTAATAGTCTCTGTGCTTTTTGAACTCGCAATGGCCGAGAACCCAGGCGAGGCAAGTCCTTGGTTGATGTGGCTTTTATTCAGCTCGGTGCTCTGTTGACAACAGAGTGTCTGAGTCACAGGGGGTCAAGTGACTGCAGCTTCTCTGATGAGTCATTGTCTTGCTTCCATCCATGTCCCAGCGGCTGGGCTCGCTTGTTCCCGGAGAGAAGCCACAGCTGTCTGCAGGTACAGACTGTGTCTAGACCTTACCTGCAGGGCCGAGCAGCTTGGCATGAGGAGCTTTTGCACTCCCAGAAGGTCCTCACAGATACAGATGTCAGGGCTGCTCACAGGATGTGACAATGCTCTTTCCCCTGCTTTAATATTAGGGTGAACAGGTGTCTAGAGCTGGAGCCCAGAGGAATAAGCCAGAGTTAGAAGGTGGGAACAGGACTAACTGTGTCACTCAGGATCCCAGCACACTCAGTGTGGACAACTGAAGGGCACTTACTGGAAAGATTGTTCCAAAGCTGTGGATAGGGTTCAGAGAAACAGATAAAGAATGGTATGGGATGTCAGAGAGAGCAAGTGTGGGAGCCATTCCTCCATTGGGGAAGCAGCGGGAGGGAGTGGAGTGCAGAGGAAGTCACCTGAGAGGAGCTGTGACCATTGTTTGGGGGCCTCAGTCAACTTACAGTGAACCCATAGCAAGGGAACCAAGGGAGTAGAAACCCAGTCTCCTACCTTAAATCCTCCCATTGGCCAGAGAACAAGAGAATTGTTGACGTAGGGCGTAGAGGTTGGATTCTGGGGGAAGAGACCAGGGTGGATGGAGAAGGTGGAAAGGGCTCTGGGTGCAAGCAGAAACTAGCACAAGTGAACAGTTAGACAAGTCACTTAACTCTGTGGGTCTCTGTTTCGTTCAGTAACATGGGGAAATCACTTTCCTTGCTTTACAGTGTGTGAATAGAATGAGATGATGTAGGTAACAGGATCTGAAAAGCCCTAAATGGCTTAGCAACTGTTATAAAGTTGTTGAGTAGTTGATACTTTTCAAGAAGGAGGAAAGTACAAGGTTGCCAGAGTGAATTTCTTTTGAGTTGGTCTACCAGCCCTTCTTGAGACCATATAGAGTCTAGTCTATACCTGAGCTTGGGGAACAAAGGTAGGTGGGCCTAAAAATCATGATGACAGATAATAAGGCATAGCTACTATTTTCTTGAAAGCCTGTAATATAGTTACAAAGTATGAAAGTGTGTGCGTGTATTTATCAGTCTACGAAATGCATAGCAAGATAAAAAGATTATCCACTGATCCATCCATTGATCTATCCATCTATCCAAGTTATGTGAGCACATTTGCAAAGTGAAACAATACAGCGCCAGCCTGGGAGGGCAGTGGGTTAAGCCCCGAGTGTGTGGGGAGTCAGATCTCACATGGCAGTTGGAATCCTGGGCTTGGTGGCTTACAAACATGCCAGGCACACGTGCATGCATGCCTAAAATCCTGACAGGATAGAGAGATGGAGGAGAAAGGATTGTGGTGCAATTATGTCCCACTGAGGGGTTCTCTCTCTGGGGAGTACAGATGTTCTCTGGCAACAGGGACAACAAAATGAAACATCAGATAAGGATGATTCGAACTGGGTATGGACAATCAGAAAGGCTGTTCAAATGAATGGAATTTTGACTTGGAATCTGGGTCTTAAGGTGTCAGCCTGCTGACTTGTTGGGATTGCTATTCCCTGACCAGTTTTTAGAAGTGTAACTTTCCAGAAAGGGGATTAAATGCTGGAGTTCTTTGAGTTTATATCTTAGTTTCTTTTATTTTTTTCTTTTTTTGAGAGAGATTTTTGCTATAGTGTGCATGCACTTGCGAGAGAGACAGAGAAAAACAGAGACAGAGCAAGAAACCACCCCCCTAAGAGGGGATGGCCACACCACAATCCCTTCTGATTCTCTCGGGATTTGGGGCACACGGACACACACACCTGGCATGAGTTTTAAGCCACCAGGTCCAGTACTCGAACGGCAGTTGACTACATGGGAGCCCAGTGATGTAACCGTTATGCCATCTGCTGGTCCTCATTCTTCTTTCTTTTTTAATCTCCAAAGTTAGGAATGGTATCCTGAAGGACCTCAAGTAATGTTTATTAAATAATCAATTTTTAAAAAAAGTGGTGGGACCAGCAGTTAGCCTAATGGCTATCTAGCGAACTCACATGTAGTCAACTGCGGTTCAAGTCCTGGACCTGGTGGCTTAAACTCACGCCGGGCGTGTGTGCGTGCGTGCCCAAGATCCTGAGAGGAGACTGGAGGAGAAGGGATTGCGGTGTGGCCATCCTCCCTGGGGGGTGATTTTTTGCTTTCTATCTCTCTGTCTCTCTCTCTTTCTGGCGAGTGCACACACCCTATAGTCAAAAAAAAAAAAAAAATGGCATTTGTGCTGCCTTATTAAATGAAAGAACATTCATGATAACGGTACCTGCCTATAGTAGCAGACTCTCTGAAAATTCTTCCCAAGGTGTTTGAAATACTGCTGAATGCAGAAGAGGAGGCATAGGGAGTTAGCATGTGCTTTAGATCATTGATTTGCATGCTGCAATCTCAGAAATTTCAAGATGGCAAATGATTGCTCTGTAGAAGGTGTTCAGCTTCCTAAGGAGCCTGTGGCTACCAGATGCGCTTCTCCTATCCTTCATTTTTGGAAGCTCAGTAGGAAGAAGAGATAATTAAGAATGGTGGTAGCGTCCTCAGGTGTCGGGTTACTTCAAGCTTCAGAACCATGTTCGCACCCAAATCCTGTTGCGTAAATGTTAATAGTCTAGGACTCAGGATGTGGCAATGGAAGGGAAAGTTAAAGTAATATCATCCAACTTTGTGGACCAGCACCAGCGGAAATGATCCTGGGTGGAACCGTTGAGAAACGCCGCGATGGAGGCAGAAAGCCCTGGCTCTGAGCCCGTGGGGCACAGCACCGAGAACAGAACCCTGGAGCAAAGCCAAAGCTTCTTGGACTTTGAGATAAGCCTATAGCTGGTAGGAGCTCTTGGGACTCACTGAAGGCTGCGGAGGAAAAGCACAGCCCGTGCCTACTGTCAGCTCCCTGCAGAAGGAAGAAGAGAACATAGCCTCTCAGAATCTCTAGTCACAGAGAACGTTTTTTCCCAACCCTGCTCTCTCCCCCAGTCTCAGGGCTGCAGACACAAAAGACTGAATTCAGGTTTCTGATGACCAAAGAGTAACTGCCACTCCCGAACCTAAAAAAGACTCCCAAGCCCTGGTCCAGGATGATTCTTGGACTGAGTGTCTAGTTGAGTCCTCCTCATTGATTTTTTTCTATCTATATATCTATATCTTTCCAAGGTGTTTGAAAAAAATATTTGCTTATATATATCATATATAATAGTATATAATACATATTTTTAAAAGTTTATTTTATAAATGATAGAGAAAACATCACATACTGCATGTAACACATATGTAACACACTACACACATATACACGCCAACCTTCAACAGGATTTCATCACATTGCAATCCCCCTTCCCCGATCCTCCAGCCCTTCAGGATCCTGGGCATGCATGCATATGCCCAGTGCGATTTCAGGTCAACCCAGGGATCTGAACCCATGGTCGGTCATGTGGCTTCCAGCACTGCAGTTCAATTTGCTATAACTATGCCACCAGGCTTGGGCCCATATGATTTTTTTTTAATTATTGAGGTAAAATTCACATAACATAGAATTAATAATTTAGAAGTATACAATTCAGTGGCATTTAGTATGTCCACAGTACTCTATGACCATAACCACTATCTAGTTCCAAGACATTTTCTACGCCCCAAAAAGAAACCCCATACATATTAGGCAGTCACTCCCCATTCTCCACTCTCTAAGTAACCACTAATCTGGGTTCTGTTTCTATGAATTTATCTGTTCAAGATATACTAAATAAATGGAATCAAATGGTAGGTGATCTTTTGCATGGGTTTTTCACATTTGCATGCTTCAAAGTTCACCCACAGTGAAGCATGTGTTGGCACTACATCCCTTTTAATGGCAGGCTAATATTACATTGCGTGGGTATGCCACATTTTGTTTATCCATATGGCAGTTGATGGAAATTTGGGTTGTTTCTACTTTGCCTATTGTGAATATTGCTGCTATGAACATTCATATACAAGGTTTTATTGAACACATGTATTCAGTTCTTTGAGTATTACCTAGGAGTGAATTGCTGGGCCATAAGGAATTAAGTTTAATTTATTGAGGAGCCACCCACCCACTTCCCATGGCCATAGCACCAATTCTCACTGACACTTATGAGGGTCCCAATTTCTCCATATCTCTTTGCCAACACTTATTTTCCATTTAAAAATTTTTAGCCATCGGGGCTGGCAGGTGGCATGGTGGTTAAGGACGTTGGACTCCCACATGGTTGACCATGGTTCAAGTCCCAGACCTGGTAGCTTGCTTTCTCACTTTCTCTCTCCCTCACTCTTGGTCCCTCTCTGATCAAATTAAAAATAAATAAACTTAAATAAAATAATTCTTAAAAAAAAAAAAGAAAGAAAAAATTTAGCCATCATAGTGTGTGCGAAGAGCTATCTCATTGTGATTTTGATGATCATTTCTCTAGTGACTAATGATGCTGAGCATCATTTTCACTCCTTGTTGCATTTTTTTGGTAGCTTTTATTATAGGGCTCATGCATTTGCCAGAGAGAGAGAGAGAGAGAGAGAGAGAGAGAGAGAGAGAGAGAAAGAATGTGTGAGAGAGAGGGAAAGTGAGAAATTACCCCTAGGGGGATGGCCACACCACAACCCCCTCTCTTCCATTCTCCTCCCAGGATTTTCGGCATGCACATGTGCCCTGCATGATTTTCAAGCTGCAAGGTCCAGGATTTGAACCACACAGCTGGCAATGTGGGCTTAACCTCTAGCACCTTCACCTCCAGCACCTTAATCTCCATGCTACCTGTTGGCCCACTCCCTTTTGCATTTTAACAAAAGGAAATATTCTAAAACTACATCCTCTTGCCCACGAGTAGATCCATAGCAGGATTCGGATGACAAATTCTCACATGTAAATTTTGTTCAGCTCTCTTTGAGTCACATGGAGCAGGTTACCCTCTGCAAATAGAACCTAGCAAGTACTCCTAGGTGATGACGTGGGTATGGAAATAGACTTTTTCAGAGCCAATACTTATTAAAGCTGCTATTAATGAAATTATTATTTATAATTTGCTGCAGGGCATGTGTGCTTGCCAAAGAGAGAGAGGGAAAGTGAGAAAGCACCCCAACTCCAGGGGAATGGCCACACTGCAATCCTTTCTCCTCCAGTCTCCTCTTGGGGTTTTGGGCATGAATGTACATGTGCTCAGTGCATTTTTCAAGCTGCTGGGTCTGGCACTCAAACTACACAATTGGCCAGGGAACCAGCAGTTAGCGTAATGGCTATGTCGCTGGACTCCCACGTAGTCGACCGCGGTTCATGGCCCGGACCTGGTGGCTTAAAACTCACGCCAGGCGTGTGTGTGTGCGTGCCCAAGATCCCGAGAGGAGAATGGAAGAGAAGGGATAGCGGTGTGGCCATCCCCCCTGGGGAATGATTTCTCACTTTCTGTGTCTATGTCTCTCTCTGTCTGGCGAGTGCACATGCCCTATAGCGAAAACCTCTCCAAAAAAAAAAAAAAAAAAAAAAAAAAAAAAAAAAACCATACACAATTGGCCATATGTGATCCAACTGCCTTAACCACTATGCCACCTGCTTGGCCCAGAAGCAGTTTTTTTTTTTTTTTTTTGCTCTGAAGTTTTATTTTTAAACCTAACCTAGAAAAAGAAATGAGACTAATAGCAAAACCCTCACTTTTTGCATTGAGTATCTCTTAAAATTGGGCTACCAAAACCCATGAATGTCAACCCTGCCCTTGTTGCTGAGTGACCTCTGATTTTTGACTAGGCTTTTGACTTGAATTCTATGTTCAGACATCCCAGGGCCAGCAGGTGGTATGGTGGTTAAGGAGTCAGATTTCCACATAGCCAATGGTGGTGTGAGTCTCAGACCCAGTGGCTTGAAAAAATACAGGCAAATGTGTGTGTATGCTCAAAATCCTGAGAGGAGAATGGAGGAGAGGGGATTGTAGAATGGCCATTCCCTTGGGGGGTGATTTCTCACTTTCCCTCTCTGTCTCTCTCCAGTGAGCACACATATCCTATGGCAAAAACCTTAAAAAAAAAAAATCCCCTTTGTTTCATTTCCTATTAGCTCAAGGGTTCAAGTGTGGAAGACAATGGTGAGTTACTGCAAGGTCCTGGAGGAAACTCCAGAAAGAAACCCACAAATGAACTTATTACCCTGGGGTTGTGGAGATCTCTTCATCTTAGCCATCCATTTAAAAATCTTTTTCTTGGACCAAATTTCTCCCTCTGTAGGGACATTATCATTTTCTGATGCCAACACCTAATGGTAAGTGGACAGGGTACTGTGTATTGTATTAGGGAAAGAGAAAATTGAGCACCCCCAGAAGGATCTCACATCATGGTTAGCTTTTTTAGCTACAAAAACAGATTTACATTACAACAGGGAAATGATATGAAAATGAAACCATATTGTGGGTAACCATTTTAAATAAGTAGGTTAGCTCTTTACAGGTGTTAGATTTAGAAAACTTAAAAAAAAAAACCTAAATACTTTAGCAAAGGTTCTCAGTTAACCTGATATTGGCCCAAGTAATATGTGATGTCTATAATTGGGCTGTAAAGAGATTCTTATTGCTAGTAATTATTTTTCTTACTGCTAGAACATTTCTTTCCTAATACTTAAATTTTCCTCTAAAAATTAGAAACATTTTAAAATGTTTTTGAGACCTAGACTAAATCTTTACATCATTTTTTTTTTAAAGTCAGTGTTACTCTCAAGAATAAGACTTTTCTCATCCCACCAATCATACCACGCTTTCCCTGCGTTAATCACCTTGTTTGCAGAGTCCTAGCTAGAAGTCCCTTATAAGCTGGGTGGTATAAACCTGAGTGGAAATTAACAGAAAGAATTGTTTTTCCTGGAGGTAAGGTTATATTAAAATGATTATCTTGGGGGACTGGCAGGTGGCGTGGTGGTTAAGGATGCTGGACTCTCACATGGCTGACTGCGGTTCAAGTCCTGGACCTGGTGGCTTACTTTGTCACTACCCATCCACTGCTCTCACTCAGTCCTCCTTTGGTCACATTAAAATAAATTAAATTAAATTAAATTAAATCTTAAAAAAAAAAAAAACAAAAAACGATTGTCTTTGGAGAGAAAGAAGACAGCTAGGGAAGGTTAGGGTCTTCCAGGTAGAAGGTCATGAGAAGGTTCCTGAAATCTGTTACTCCCTCGCTGCCATATTCTGTCTCACGTTAGCTACACATAAGTTCAAACATTTTGCCAAATAAATAACTGGTCAATGAATAGTCATTAGTGGATCCACTTGAGATGCTTTGATGATGTCCTTATATGGACGAAGTTATGAGCTCTTTCTAGATCTAGTCATTATCTTTAAGAAGTCTAGAGGTTTTGGGACCAGTAGTTGGCATAATGGCTATGTTGCTGGACTCCCATGTAGTCGACCATGGTTTGAGTCCCGGAGTAGGTGGCTTAAACTCACACTGGGGCGCATGTGTGTGTGTGCCCAAGATCCTGAGAGGAGAATGGAGGAGAAGGGATTGCAGTATGGCCATTCCTGCTGGGAGGTGATTTCTTGCTTTCTGTCTCTCCATCTTTCTGGTGAGCCCACACACCTTATAGCAAAAACCTCTCCCCCCCAACAAAAAAATAAAAACACAGATTTCTTTTTTTTTTCTTCTGCAGTTTCCTGTCTCCATGTTCTCTTAAGTGGGTCTCACCATTCTTTTGAGTCCCATAGTGCAATTGGCAATCACACACTGATTTTGAATTGTTGGAAACTGGTCTTGAGTATTCTGAAATAGATATCTCAAAGGACAAAAACATGTTAAGATTATACAATGAGATCTCATTCTTCCTTTTTATTTAGATATTATCTGCCCAATAGAAGTGTTTCTTCTTCTTGGTAGGATTACAGATAAATACAAAGAGTCAGGTTTTATTTTATACTTCCCCTAAATCTGGCAACCCTACTTCCCGGGCACAGTACTTAGCTAAACTATACATTTTCTATTGGCCCTTGTGGGACATGTGACTGATTTCTACCAGTGATATGTTTGTGGAAGTGATAGGCTCCTTCTAGGACTGGTTTATAAAAACTCTCAAGTGTGTTCCTGCATTTTTTTCCCCTTTTTGGTTAATTGGGAATGGGAAAACTTCTAGAGTGACTTTGGAAACTACATGTTGAAGATGGCAAAGCTTCTATTCGACTTTGCACAGAAGACCATCCACTAACTTTTCCACTTTTTTATACTAACATACATGTAAATTTTTATTTCTGAGCAATTTTATATCTTGGGATCTGTTACATTCATTATATAAGTAGCTTACTTATCTAATACAGATATGTAGTAGGTTAAACCATTTTGTTGGTAAGTAAATTACTAGATAGCAGATGGTATAGATGGTATAACTAATGGATCATAGGTCCTGGAGGGCTGAAGAATTACTGCAGACAAGTACTACAGCTAGTGAACCAGAAAGAGCAGATGGAAGTCTGAGATGTTTGAATTTAAGATGATGAGTGGTTGTAGATTTCAGTAATGACAAGGTCTAGAGATTGATCTAGGGAAGAATATGGGCTGAGCTAGAGTAGAAGACAAAATCATTGGCAGAGAGAGAATCAAAGAATAACAAAAAAAGTGTTGAAACTATTGTCAGTACACAACTGAAACCACCAAGAATTAAAATGAGCATGTTGCTAGAAAGTGTGGTGTAGTGTAGTGGTTAAGGGAGTGGACTTCCACCTGGCTGACCTCAGTTTTGGTCCCTGGTGGCTGGAAGCTTACACTGGACACGTTTGCATGCATGCCCAAAATTCCAAGAAGAAAATAGAGGAGAAGGGATTGCAACATGGCCATGTCCTTCCCCCAGGGGAGTGACAGTGAGTCATGAGCTAAAATCTTTGCAATGTGAGGGGGAGTGACCAAGAAGCTGCTGTATCTCTACAAGAAGAGGAGGCAGGAATGATGATGGATGATATAGATATAGCTGGGAAATTTAGGGAATGGGAAAGAGAATGGCTTAGGAGCAACAGTGAAGAGCACAGAGTATATGTACCCCCCATTTCTGGGCCTAGCTTAAAGGCCAGAAATGACAGGTGCCCCTTACCACTGCTCTAGGAGAAACTGGGTTCTCTGGGGAGAAATGGGGTTCTGTCACCAACTTTGGAGAAAAGTTGTGGATAGAAGAGCTTTTATTGCTGTAGACCATGGGTACAGAGGGCACAGTGGAGGGGGGTTTCAGGAGTGAAGTCTAGGAGAAAAGAAGAGAACCTTAATAACAAAAATTCCATGGTGAGGTGCAGATAATTCATGATGGCATGAGAAGATCCTTTCCCTGCCTTCCGACCAGGACCACTTTCCATTAGCCAGGGCTCTGTCTATGGCAGGTAGCGTGTCCCAGCTCGCTGCTGTCTAAAATGGATCTGAATCCTGAAACAGGGAAGACAAGCAGGTAACAAAGGAGCCCTTGACCAACACTGCAGTGTTAGACACAGCCATTGGTCTACTCTGACCAATTGCCTCAAAGATAATTCTCTGGTTTTCTCCTGTTTGGATTAAGACATCTGGGCGCCTTTCGGGTAGGATAGAAAAATCTGAAGAGCCCCTCTCAGTTGGATGAAAGATTGGGCCGGGGGAAGCCTTCCCTTCCCGTCGTAGTGCCAGCCTTTTGCTTTGTGAGAGAAACTGTGTCAGTGGATGGGGGGTCAACGCTGACATTCTTGCTAGACCCTTCTCTGTCCAGCTACCACTAGAAATGGACTTTAACAAGAGAAAGGGGAAAACAGAAAATGATTTTGTCTTATGACAGATGATAAACAACTCATCAGAAATGTGATCACTTATTCTCAGAAAGCATCTTCGTTTTCTTGCTACTGTCCTGGCCTGCTTGCTGGAGCTGTCATTGTACAGATGACAGTGGCTTGAAGTGTGTGTGACAAATTCCTGTTCTATAAAGGGATATAAGTAGAGCATGCCCTACTGGAATCAGGCTCATACTACTGGAGTTGGAGTTCAATATTCCGAGTTGAGTTCTTTATTTTTTTCTTTTTTTGTCAGAGGGCTCATGGATGCATATACATGAGACAGGAGTGAGCAAGCACGAGACAGGCCCCTCTCTCATGGGGCCTGGTCATTCTACAATCCTTTTTCTTCCAGTTCATCATCCCGTCAGGGTCTTGGGCACATAGGCATCCCTGGTGTGATTTTCAGGCCACCAAGGTGAGACTGGAACCCTTGTCAGCCATGTGAGTTCCTGGGCACAGTGCTTCAATGCCACACTATGAGGTGGCCCTGAAATTTTGCTTTCAAATCGTATTTCTTCAGCAACAATGTATTTTCTGGCAATTTCGCCAATTAATTGTGTAAGAGGACAATAGAGCTGAACCTGCATATTATCTTTTGTGGGAATTTTCTTTCTATTCTCTCAGCACATAATTGTCAACATTTATGCTCATAAAATTATATGTGGAGACAGAGGAAAAACAGAAAAGAAAATAATTTCTCAGTTACTCTCGAGTGAAGAGATGTGGAGGGTCTCAGTGGGACACATAGAATGAATGGGTGGTAGAAGGATCTAGTATCTGTAGTTTTGACTGGAAGGGTTCAGCTATGAGCTTTTGGGATACTGAGTTTCACAATGAGTTGTTCTGTGGCAACTTCATCAAGGACTCCTCCTTAGATTTGCAAATATTAATACTTTTCACAGACGAATGAGGAAGATTGCCAGGAGGCTCAGTGGACTGAGGAAGCAGGGGAAGGTAGTAGGATAGACACTGAGGAAAATCTAGAGAGGCCTCTCATTAAAAAAGGAAAAAAAAATACACACACACACACACACACACATATATATGTATGAATGAATATAGTAAGATTGTGTCTGTATGTGTATATATATACACATACAATCTTATTATTATTTGTTTTAATTTGACCAGAGAGAGACAGAGAAAGGGAAAGTGAAGTCAAGCCACCAGGTCCAGAACAGAACTTCAGTTGGCCATGTGGGAATCCAGCTCTTTAACCACCACGCCACCTGCCAGCCCCGAGAGTGGGCATTGTTGAAGATCCTTTGCTTCAGAGATCCTGGGTTTCCTTGCACAATTTTGTTTGAGAACCTAAAAACTGTACTTGTCACTGCCTACCATGCTCCTAAGTAAGCCCTTTTTAGTTGTACATGAAACACAACAAACTTTGTATAAAGATCAGCTTAGTTATAATTTTTCCATCAGAATTAATCTTAGCTCCTCCCCCTTTTAAAATTTAATGTAGGCAATGTATGTCATTGGAGGGAAACAGAATGGGGGAGCGAAAGTAAGAAAGTACCTCCCAACAGGGACAGCCACTCCGTGATCCCTTCTCTTCCTTTGGGCAAGCACGTACACATGCCCGGGACTTGAACTGTGCAGTCAGGTATGTGACATCCAGCTGCCTTAACCATCATGCCACTGGCTAGCTCTGTCTTAGCCCATGCTTTTCTCCTCTTACTGCTTCCTGGATGTTCTTACATATTTGTGAAAACTCATCTGTGTTTCCATCACTGTACCACATTTGATTCTTGATCATTTATTTTCAGTTATTTTTGAGCTCTTCCTAAGAGTGAAATATTCCACAGTCCTAATTTACTAGAAGAAAAGAATCATAAAGTTTGTAAAATACATGAATAGTAAGTTACTTGAAAATGTTTTTATCATATAAATCTTTATCACACAAATCTCTTTAAAATTACATTGAATTTAGAAAAAAACTTGATAATAAAATATATTTGCAATAGTAGGTCTGGGTAATTATAAATACAATTATAAATGAAACACCTATTAGTCATGTGACACCATACAGCTTAGTGTTTATTTTCAATTTCATGATAGTTGTATGAATTAAGAATAGGCACTAATATGACTATTTTTACAGGAGAAAATAAAGTCTAGGTGGATGAATCACTCTCCCTGGGGGAATGACCATGCCGCAATTCCTTCTTCTCCATTCTCCTCAGGGTATTGGGCATGCACACTCAGGTTCCTGGCATTTCTTTTTCTTTAATTTTTTTTTTTTTTTTTTTTTTTTGGAGAGGTTTTTGCTATAGGGCGCATGCACTCGCCAGAGAGACAGACAGAAAGCGAGACATCACCCCCCCAGGGGGGGATGGCCATGCCACAATCCTTCTCCTCCATTCTCCTCTCTGGATCTTGGGCACGCATGCACACTCGCCTGGTGTGAGTTTTAAGCCACCAGGTCTGGGACGTGAACCACGGTCGACTACATGGGAGTTCAGCAACATAGCCATTACGCTAACTGCTGGTCCCCTTTCTTTAATTTTTTTTTAACAAGAATTATTTATTTTATTTAATTTGTTGTTGTTTTTTAATTTGACCAGAGAGAGACAGCAAGAGAGAGAGAGAGGAAAAGTGAGAAAGCAGGCTGCCAGGTCCGTGACTCGAACTGCAATTGGCCATGTGAGAGTCCAGTGCCTCAACCACCATGCTACCTGCTGGCCCCACCTGGCATGTTTTTCAAACCACGCAATCAGCCATGTGGAATCCAGCTGCCCCAACCACTGCACCACTGGCTGGTCCTTTCTGTTTTCTTAACTGTAAAACAGTGATGCTAAAGCTATCTACCCATTAGTCGTTAACGCAAAGGTAGCTGAATTGATCTAATTAATGACTAACTCGAAAATGATTTGTGAAAAAAGAAAAAAGAAAAAGAAAATGCTTTGTGGTTGTAAATAAGTACACACCAGCTGTCAATGCTATTCATCACCACCATCTGGCAGAAGGTCCAGGAAGGAGGAAAGTGGGGTTCAGCTTGGACCTCACATGTATGTTTGAACTTCTCTAAGGTATCTATTTCTCCTGTAAAATGAAAGAGAGGAGACCACATGACCTAGGCAAGCTTTGTCTTAGGACACTCTTGCTTTGGGTGTGGGTCAGGCCCTACCCTCTCTTGTCTCCCTGTCATCCCAGACCCTCTTTCCATAGTTGGCCTTGCTAGAAGGTCATCTCTTCTAAGAGGTGGCTGATAATGGCTTGAGGTCTTACTCTTTCCAAGTAAGGTTTTCAGATATAACACTCAGAGATCCCATAAGACTAACTCTGGGCTGGTAGCACTTTGCAGTCATTGCAAGCTTCTCGGAGAAGGCAGGAATATTTTTATATTGGACTCTCAAAGCATGATTATGGCTCTGCTCCTTGCCAAGAATTTTCCTAGACTGAGATTGTCATTTTCTGTATTACTATTTACATTGCCATATAGGAGTATATCAAAAACACTATACATTATTTTTTTTATTAAGGTATAATTTACATAAAACACACTATTTGAAACATTTAGTTCAATGGGTTTTAACAACATACACAGCCACTTAACTACCACCACAGCCAAGATATACTTTCCCATCCCTACCATGGCCCCAGGATGCTTTCTGTCATTATAGATTAGTTTCATTTTCCCTAGGGTGTCATATAAATAGGTTCATATGATTTGTAATCTTTCATGTCTGGCTTATTGGTGCCATAGATTATGACATACTTCAAGCAAAATTCAGCTCACGTGCCTGTTCTCTGTGTGAACTTGTAGGTAGTCCGCAGTCTGCTGGACTAAACAAACTCTTGGCTAACGATGATCCATGTGACTGTGCTGGCTTGGGCTTGTGACATTTTTGCTCACTGGGTCAGAAAGAAGTGTTTCCCATTTAAAATGTTGGTTATCTTTAACAATTATCAGCTGCTAATGACTAACAAGGATTTAGGACTCTCCTCTATTTGTGAAGTTATTTTAAACTTATATTATGAAACAGTTTTGTTGCTGATAGGCTAATATTATTAGCTTATCGTACATATTACATACATATTAAGCTAATATGTACGTAAACCAATAATGGTTCAAACAAAAGGCATTTATTCAATTTTTAAAATAAGAGTCATATAGGGACCAGCAGTTAATGTAATGGCTATGTCGCTGGACTCCCATGTCATTGACTGCAGTTCGAGTTCCAGACCCAGTGGCTTAAACTCATGCTGGGTGTGTGTGCATGCATGCCCAAGAGCCCGAGAAGAGAATGGAGAAGAGATTACGGTGTGGCCATCCCCCCCTGGGGGGTGATTTCTCTCTTTCTCTCTCTCTGTCTTTCTGGTGAGCACATGTGTCCTATAGCAAAAAAAAAAAAAAAATCATGTTATGCTTATAGAAAGTTTGTGAAATAAAAGGAAAAGGAAAATAACATTTTTTATGTTATCTCATGGAGTACATTTATTTCCATTTTTAAGAGAGATTTTTGTTATAGGGCATGTGCACTTGCTGGAGACATAAAAACAGACAGAAAATGAGAAATCACCACCCGGGGGATGGCCATGCTGCAATCCCTTCTCCTCCAATCTCCTCTTGGCATTCTGGGCACATACACACACATACCTGCATGAGTTTAAAGCTGCCAGGTCTGGGACTTGAACCATGGTTGATTACGTGGGAGCCCAGGAGCATAGCCATTATGCCATCTACTGGTTCCTTCTTTTTTTCTACAGGTTTTTTTTTGGGGGGGGGGGGGCGAGATTTTTGCTATAGGGTGTGTGTGCTTGCCAGAGAGACAGAGATGAGAGAGAAAGTGAGAAATCACCCAGCAGGGGGATGGCCATGCCACAATTGCTTCCCTTTATTCTCCTTTTGGGATTTTGAGCATGCACGTACATGTGCTTGGCGTGTTTCAAGCCACCAGGTCTGGGACTTGAACTGTCGTTGGCCACGTGTAAGTCCAGCACCTTAACCATTATGCCACCCACTGGGTCCAACAACTTTTTACATAGATATAATAATACTGTCTATATAATTTTTTATCCTTTCTTCTTTTTCATTTTTATTATTTTTTCATTTTCTTTTCATTTTTATTGACAGAGAGTACATACTGGCACATATGCATAGCTGGTGTATTTTTCAAGTCATCAGGACACATTTGAACTGTATGGTCAGCTATGTAGACTCTAGCTCCCTTAACTGGTAGGCCACAGGGCTGACCCTGTATCCTTTATTCATTCATTCATTTATTTATAGGTTTTGCCATAGAGTGCCTGCATTTGCTGGACAGAGTGAGGGAGGGGGAAGCTACAAATCTCTCCCAGGGGAATGACCACACCTCAGTAACTTTTCCTCCATTCTCCTCTTTGGATTTTGGCCACATGTGGGCATGTGCCCAGCATGATTTCCAAGCCATTGGATCTGGGATTCAAACCACACTGCTGGCCATAGGGTATCCAGTGCCTTAATCTCCATGCCACCGGCTAGTCCCTTCATTTAGTATTTTATACATGGATTTTTCTGTGTCCTTGACAATTTTTATTATTTTTATTTTTATTTTTTTGAGAGGTTTTTGCTATAGGGCGCGTGCGCTCGCCAGACAGAGACAGAGAGATAGAAAGCGAGAAATCACCCCCCGGGGGGATGGCCACGCTGCAATCCCTTCTCCTCCATTCTCCTCTTGGGATCTTGGACACGCACGCACATGCGCCCGGCGTGAGTTTAAGCCACCGGGTCCGGGATTCGAACCGCGGTCAACTACGTGGGAGTCCAGCGACATAGCCATTACGCTAACTGCCGGTCCCTATTATTTTTATTTCTTTCATGAGAGAGTCAGAGACAGCACCTCCCATGTCCTCTTGCTGCACCTCCCATCAGCTGTGATCTGACCCCTCAGCCAGCTGCAGATCAGACGCACGTGCACGCTGGTGTACTCAGGGAGGTCTCTGGGTGTGAACCTGAAACCTTCCCATGTGGGTCAACTGGTAGAGTGTTGCATTTTACCACTACGCTGCTGTCTGGTCCCAATGTTGGAAAATTCTTCATAAATATAATAAATGGGCATTTATAGTTTACTGGCATGTGTGTGTATACATATATGTAGTTTCATAGTTCAACAAGTGAGATTTTAAAAGCACTATGGGATTTTCCCTTTAAAAGGGATCCTATTCGGTGTGATTCCTATTTTCCATCAGTATGAGGAGACTTCAAAATGTTGATGGAGAAATGGAATTAAAGTGTAAGTTTATTTTGGCACAAAGATTTTTTGGAATACTTGCATGGCGTTTTTCATAACATACATTTTCCTTGTAAATAAATTATACTTACAGCAGAATACAACTATACCTACTGGATAGAAAAAAGCACAAACTGGCCACTAACTCAGGCATACGTGATATAAAGACTTCTTCCTAGCCTCTCTTTCTTAACACCTTAAGCTCGCCTATGGGTGTTTTCTGCCCTGCTGTGTCGATGTAGCCATGCTTCAGTGAGACCACTGGGGAGTTTCCATCTGTCAGATCTCCAATGGACAGAAGTGATTGGCATAGCAAACTGGAGTGGTTCTTTCTTCCAGAGTCATTTCACTTCCTGATGGCAGCTGATGAATATGAGCAACAAGATTGAGAGTCTTTTTCCTCCTCTCCACTTCTTTAGCTGAAGGAGGGAAGCTCTGTGTCTATACTGGATGTTCACCAAGTCTAAGGGAACTCAAAAGATGCCCACAGGCAGGCTGATTTGCAGTAAGTTCTATAATCCATCTAAGAGAAAACCTTTGGAGAAAGAACCAGAGGGCCTGAATAGGTCCTAAATTGTACCCAGAGTAAATGCATTACTTACCAGTGATACAATAGGCAACATGACAGATGCTTAAAATTGTGATTCAACTCTGCTTCATAATATTTATTGGATACTGGACTCAGCACTGTGGGAAACATGTAATGTGACTGATAATGAAAAAGAAACAGTTTTTTAAATTGACATATTTAAGAATGTGCTCTGTGTGAGTTTAAGTATTTTTCTAGGGATGTTATTACATTTCAAAAAATAACTCCACTCTTAGACCTTCCCCGTAGCATATTTTAAAAACATGCATATATACCTATGTGGGTATATATGAATTTGTATTTTAATAGATTATTATGTGCATATTTGTTACATAGAATTAATTTTTGGAACTAGCTAAAAGTTATTGATACTAGGTTCTGTGAATGAGGTTGGAGATGAAGATGGATAATACTCTGGTAATCTAAAAAATGTGCCTGTGAATTGTTAAGTCTTATTTTCTTGTGTGGGGGGGGTAAGACTCATTAGTTTCAAAGGAGTTTCACTGGTATTGTGTGAAATAGCAGCATTAGTACAAGAAGTTTGTCACTTCTCAAAGTAACCCTGAAGTAAAATACTTTTTTTTTTTTTTAAGTTTGCTATAAGGTGCAAGCACACCCCCGAGAGAGACAGAGAAAGAGGGAAAGTGAGAAATTACCCCCTAGGGCGATGGCCATGCTACAATCCTTTCTCCTCCACTCTCTTCTTAGGATTTTGTAAATACACACAGGTGTCTGGTGTGTTTTCCAAGCCTTCAGATTTAGGACTCAAAACTATGCAGCTGGCCATGTGGAATCCAGCTACCTTAAACTCCATGCCACCTGCTGGCCCTAACATACTCATTTTGATATGTGTTCTGACATACTTATAAACACACCCAACGTCTTCTGCATGTAGTCACACCTGGTAAAGGCTCTGAATCTTTTTTTTTTTTTTTTTGGAGAGGTTTTTGCTATAGGGCGCGTGCGCTCGCCAGACAGACAGAGAGAGACAGAGAGACAGAAAGTGAGAAATCACCCCCCAGGGGGGATGGCCATGCTGCAATCCCTTCTCCTCCATTCTCCTCTCAGGATCTTGGGCACGGACACACACGTGCCCAGCATGAGTTTAAGCCACCAGGTCCGGGACTCGAACTGTGGTCGACTACGTGGGATTCCAGCGAGCTGCTGGCCCCAAGGCTCTGAATCTTCAAGAACCTTCTGCCTTGCTAGGAAGGTGGAGTGGAGAGCAGGAGCTGGCATCACTTGGCGCTGAGACAGGGCTGCCATGATGGTGGGTATGCTCAGGAAGCCAGGTGGTTGACTGGTGCCCCTCTTCAGCTTCTACACGCACCCTCAAAGATAGAGGTTGTCTTTCTATCAGAATTTCCCTTCTGCATTTTCCCTCAGGTTTTCCTTTGCTATTTATTTCATCCAGATTAATTTATAAGAAAATATCTACATCACTAAAGGACTCAGAGTGGAGGGTTTCTTTAAATTTTTTTTCCCCTTTTATCTATAGTAAAATGCATGAATTTTCACACAGAGAGATTTACCCTCCATACAAGATCTAATCACATTGTGATCTTCTTCTTCCAGTCCTTCAGCCTGTTGGATCTTGGACACTGGCTCGTGTGCCCAGTGTGTTTCAGGCTGACCAGTCAGGGATTCAGACTTTCACACTGCAGTTACCATGTGGAATCTGGCTTGTTTTTGAGCAGCGCATTACTGTTAATGACCAGCCCAGGAGTGGGGTATTTCTGTGTATGTTAGATTTTTCCTAAATTAGGACTGACTGTGGAAGTGGGAAGAAAAGGAGTGCAATTGGCAAGAGTAGTTCAGAATGATCTCTTGATGTAGGTGGGTGGGACTGATTTGAACAGCACTCTAGAGAAGAGAGATGACATGCTCACGTCAGTGCATATGAACTTGAACTTCATACAATGGTTGTGCATTTCCTTTTTTAAAATTTATTGTTATTTATACATCCAATCTCTATGCATCATTTAGATTGTAAAGAGACTTTACCCAGTATGGTATACAATTCAGACCAGCCTAGTTGAGAATACTATACACTTCGTCATCAATAGGTAATAAACCATATCTGTGTCCTACAAATGTCTAATGTTTCTATTTTTCCCCCAAATTTCCTTTCTTACTCTGTTCCTCTCCCACTCTCTCCACTGTTTTCCCTAGTGTCCAGAACAATTTTCAATGCTTTTATGCCCTCCAGACTTTAAGTCTCTGCCATAGAGTGTGGACAGTTGGTGTATGTTAAGTGGAGACATACAATGTCTCTGTTTCATAGCCTGACTTGCTTTACTTGGCAATAAATCTTCCATATTTATCTACTTTTTATCAAATGCCAGGGCCCTGTGTTTCTTTTTTTTATGACTGAATAGTATTCCATGGAATATATGTGCCACACTTTTTCAATCCATTCATCTGTTTGTGGACATTTGGGTTGGTTCCATGTCTTAGCAATCGTGAATAATGCCACAATAAATACAGATGTGCAAGTGCTTTTCTGACTGAGTGTTCTCTTGTCCTTTGGGAAGATACCCGGGAATGGAATTGCTGGATCATGTGGTAGTTCTATTTGAAGGTCTTTGAAGAACCTCCATATTGTTCTCCACAGTAGTTGGACCAGTTTACATTCCCACCAATAATGTAGGAGTATTCCTCTTTCACCACACCCCCACCAACACTTGTCAATTTTTGCTTTTTGAATCTTTGCTATTCTTACTGGGGTTAGGTGGTATCTCATTGTAGTTTTGATCTGCATCTCCCTTACACTGAGGGATGTTGAGCATTTTGTCATATGCTTTTGGACTGTTCATATGTCTTCCTTAGAGAGTTGTTTATTCAGCTAATTTTCCCATCTATTAATAGGGTTAATCATTTTCTTTTGGGTAAGTCACTTGAGTTCCCTGTGTATTTTAGTTATCAGTCCCTTATCTGAGGCATAGTTTACAAAAATTTTCTCCCAATTCGAGGGTTGTCAATTCACACTAATTGCTTTTCTGTGCAGAAATTTATTATTTGATGTAATCCCACTTGTCTATTTTGGGGATTATTGCCTGTGCCTTGGGGTCTTGCTTAAGAAATCTTTGCCTACTCCCCCCCATGTCTCCCAGAGTTTCCCCAATGTTTTCCCCAGTAGTTTTATAGTTTGAAGTCTTAGGCTTAGATCTTTGATCTATTTTGAGTTGATTTTTGTTAATGGTGAGAGATAGGGGTTCAGATTCATTTTTCTGCAGGTGGCTACCCAGTTTTTCCATCACCATTTGGTAAAGATGTTTTCCTTTTCTTACTGGATTGACTGGTACCCTTTTTCAAAGATCAGTTGGCTGTATGTTTTGGGGTTTATTTCTGGAGGTCTCTGTTCCATTGATTCTCATGTCTGTTTTTGTGCTAATACCATGTTGTTTTGTCCATCACAGTTTCGTAATATATTTTGGGGTCAGTAAGTGAGTTGCCATCCACTCCACTCTTTTTGCATAGGATTACTTTGTCAATATGGGGTCGTTTTTGATTCTCAGTAAAATTGGCATAGAAGAATCATTTCTCAGCATAATAAAAGCCATCTTTAAAAAACCTATAGCTAACATTAAACTGAATGAGGAAAAGCTGAAAGCTTTTCCACTAAAAACTGGTACAAGACAAGGCTGCCCACTCTCTCCACTCCTATTCAATATAATACTGAAAGTCCTAGCCAATGTGATCAGGCAAGGGGATGAAATAAAAGGCATTCCAATAGGTAAAGAAGAGTTGAAATCATCTCTTAGCAGATTAGGGGATTGTATATATACAAGACTCAATAGCATGCATGAAAAAACTTCTTGAAGTGCATTTCCTTTCTAATGCCCAGGAGAATCATCTTCCACATTAGAATGCAGAATACTGAGGGGGAGAGTCATTGTTCCATCTTCTGTGTTCCTCGAAGCCTGTAGTAGAGTATAGGATGCACGCATGAAGGCCTGTCTCAGGTGTCGCCTCTTCTCTAAAGCTGTCTATGACCCGCTCAAGGCAGATTGTTAACTTCCTAATTTCCAACTAATGTTCTTTTCAAGAACCACTGTGTCTAAGCTTGGTCTGCGGTAACAAAATATCACAGCCTGGGTGGCTTCAGCAACAGACATTTGTCTCTCTCAGTTCTGGAGGCTGGGATGTTTAAGACCAAGGTGCCGGCATGCTTGGTTTCTGCTGAGGACACTCTTCCTAGTTCGCAGATGACTGCCTTGTTGTTGTGTCCTCACATGGCAGAGAGGAAGAGAGGAGGGTTAGAGGGGGAGAGGGAACACTTTGGTGTCTTATAAGAATATTAATTCATGATCCCATTCCTATTTTATTTAACTTTAATTACTTTCTTACTCCAGACAGCCACACAAGGGTTTAAGACTTCATTCAATATATGAATTTGGGGGAAGCACAGTTCAGTCCATTGCACTCTGGAGCACATTACTTGGAATAATTTATTTATGGTGTCTCCTTAGGTGCTAAGCACTGAGGATCACAGAGATGGACTCTGCCCTCAAGAAGATCACAGTATTAGTTTTCTATTGCTGCTATAAAAAATTACTACAAACTGAGTGGGTTTTTTTTTTTCCGAGAGCTTTTTGCTATAGGCCATGGGCAGTCATTGGAGAGACAGAAGGAGACAGTGAGAAAATGAGAAATCACCCCCACCCCCAAGGGGGATGGCCACACCACAATCCCTTCTCCTCCATTCTCCTCTCAGGATTTTGGGGCATACATGCACCTGGTGTGAGTTTCAAGCCTTCAGGACGAGGATTCAAACCGTGGTAGACCACGTGGGAATCCAGTGCCTTAACCACTATGCCACCTGCTGGCCCCTGAGTGTTTTAAAATAATGCAAATATTTTATTTTACAGCATCATGGATTAGAAATATCATCTGGTTAAAATCAAGGGTCAGCAGAACTGTGTTCCTTTGGGACTCTCTACGGGGAAGTGTGTCTCCTTGCCTTTTCCAGTTTCTAGAGGCAGCCTGCATTTCTTGGCTTGTGACCCACCTTCTCCAACTCTCCTCAGCGAAGTTACATCTCAAACCACTCTGCCACGGTTATATGCCCCTTTAACACAGAAAAGAAAGGTTCTCTGTTCTTGGGATCCATGTAATTAGACTGGGCCCATTCAAATAATCTGGAATAGTCTCCCCATCCCAAGGTCTTTAACTTAATCACATCTACAGTCCTATTTGCTAAGCAGGGGATTAGACTGTAAACATCTTTGAGGGGATGGGTGAGCATCATTCTGCCAATCACATGAGTGACTATCAAATCAGCAATTTAATGCAATGTGCTAAGTGCAATAATAAAATCCTATTTGGGGTATCTATGTATGAGAAACATAGAGGAAGACAGTTGTTTGACAAATGACTGTTATAACTGAGGCACTGGCAGCAAGGATGGAGAGGAGGAGACGGGATCCAGGGAAGTAGAATGGAGGTGATTTGGGAAGGACTTAGTGTAGGGGATGAAGAAAAGAAAGAGAATTTAGAAAGAGTTCCTCTTTCTGGACTGGGACTGGGCAGGTCATTCGTTGAGATAGGAAGCACTAGAGGGTGTATTTAGTAGGATTCCCTGATTGCAAATAAAATAAAATCTAAGTTGACTTAGGTTAGACAGAGTAGGGAGTTTAAGTTTATGGAGAGAGGCTGGCACATAGAACTCAGGACAGGATTGGAGATGGGCAACAGAAAAAAATTAGAATTGGAACTTGTTTTTTTCTTTGAAGACTAGCATCTTTTGGATCTCTCTTCTATTGGTAAAAATATTGCTAACCATAGTTGTCAATCTTATTCATCATCTATGTTCACTCAAGCGAAGAGCAATCTCTCTCAATTCCATGTTCCTGGGACCCCACCAATCAGATGCTTGTCCTGGTGCACAGGCCACAGGCAGAGTTCATTGTTCTTCACACCCTCTATCTTGACTGCTCTGGGTACAACCACATGGTATGGAGGAGTGATTCTTACAAAAGGCAGGCAAGGCAGACATTCCAATAGAGGTTTATTTTAATGGAGAAGATGCATTCAGTTTTGTTTGACTTTCTCTCTTTTTTTATAAGGCAGTGAAATACACAGAATTTAAATGTTTAATTTGATGAATGTTATTTTTAAAGTCTGTTTATTTGTTTATTTAGAAATCCTGTCCTTCTCTGACTCCCCTAACTCTGGACCCCCCATCCCCTGGCTGGGATCAGCAAGGCCAAGATCACAGCACACCCACCGGGCATGGTCAGGTCACCCTGAGATCACTGAGCCTTCCCATATGGCACTGGTATTGCTCAGCCGCGTGCTACCATGTGCCATATGGCTGGGCTAGTTCAATGAGTTTTGACAAATGTATACCCACATCCCAATCAAAATGTAGAATACTTCTTTCATTCCAGAAAGTTTCCTCCTGCTTCCTACTCTCAAATTCCACTCAAAGCTGACAGTTTTGATTTCTATCATCATAGAGGTGTTTCGTCTATTGTAGAACTTCATGTAAAATGGAATCAGACTTAACATACCCTTTGGTCTTTTCCATAAACATATCTAACAATCAATTATGTTGTTGCTACATCAAAAGCCCATTCTTTTTTGTCGTGGAGAATATCACACTGTATGCACACATTACATTTATTTATTCATTCACCTGTTGATTAACGTTCATTCTTTGGTTATTATGAACATTTATACAAGTCTCTTTAGGGTTAGAGGGGAATTTACAACATTCGAAGCTGAGGTTAGAAAAAATGAGTTTGGTTGGAATTAGTTGAGTGTGAGGTAGATTGTGAGACATCTAGGTAGCGAATCCCAGGATTCAGCTAGAGTACAGTCTAAGGACTAGGAGACATGATGTAATAACTTAGACCCCCATAGTCTCTAGCCTTTTTATAGAGTTAAAGTAATGGGAAAGTCCTCAGGCAGAGCAGGAAGCATAAGGCAAGAAAATTTCGAGGTATTAAATCCTGAAAAATACAGATATTTGAGGAGCAGATGAAAAGGGAACCCTATAAAAAGGCTGAGATTGTCATGGTAATTTATCTTTGCGTCTCCATCACTAGGCACTGACCTGAAAGATGTGCTAAATTTAACAGACGGGTGTTGAGTGCATGTTATTGACAGACCCTATAGAAGGAGGTGGATTATGAGGACAGATAGCACGAGGAGTCTCAGAAGCCTGATGGGCGAGGTAGATTGGAAAGTTGTGGGGGCAAAGACTATGGACTCCTTTGCTCCTGTTGGAGAACGTGTTATTGAAGATGAAATAGTTAGGTAAGGCCAGACGACTCGGGCCTCAAACGGATGTCAGATGAACGAAGTTATCTTCTACCAGAGGTCATTCTGAGAGGGGCCATTTGAAGTTTCCTCTCTGGATGTGTTCTCTGGTGGCACAGGTAGAGGCTCTGCTGCGGGGTACTGTCAATCGTAGAGTTTTCCACCAGCTGTGGCTTGAAGCTGGTGTAAGGGAGCAGCAGTGTGGGCTGCTGCCGATCTCACGCCAACCCCGGACCACGAGCTGTCACTTGCCCCCAAGCCTTGGCTGCAGCAGGCAGAGGCCGGGCATCTAGCCACCGCTGGGAGGCGTGGCGCGGCGAGGGGGCGTGTCATGGGCAGGGCCTACGCGGAGCCAGGCCACGCCCTGTTCTCCCGCGCACGCGCTGCTGGCGGTTAACTGTCAGGAGCCAGGCGGGCAGCGGGTCCGAGGTCTACGCTGGGACCTGGTGGCAGCGCTCGCGTAGCAGCAGCAGCAACAGCGGGGGCAGTGTAGCCCGGCTCAAGGCCAGGGCAGAGGCGATAAGAGACTGCGCGCAGCCGGCTCACAGGTGGGATGGGGAACCGGGAGATGGAAGAGCTGATCCCGCTGGTGAACCGGCTGCAGGATGCCTTCGCGGCGCTGGGGCAAAACTGCCTGCTGGAGCTGCCACAGATCGCGGTGGTGGGCGGCCAGAGCGCCGGCAAGAGCTCGGTGCTCGAGAACTTCGTGGGCAGGTGAGCGCGGGTCACCCCGCTCCGGGCCGTTGGACAGGGCGGACGGGGCTGCGGCGGGATCCGGGGCCACGCAGCGGTGCTGTGGGCCAGGCGGGGTCCTCCGGCTCCGGGCATCCTCCGTGTCCCCGCCCGTGGCCCTGCTGACCGTCTTTCATCCTGCCATACAAAGCCGTTTCCTCCAGTCCGGCCCGCCCCGGGCAGCCTGGATGCGCAGCGCGCCGGGCGCCGCCAGTCCCCCCCTCCGTTTTCCTGGTCCCCCCTTTTCCTGTCCCCCTCCCCAAGGCTCTTCTCCAGGCTGTGGGGCTTCGTCCCCCGCCCCCCGCAGAGATGCTGCCCTCTCCCTGGTCTCGGATCTCCTCAGCTGTCCGCTGTTGGAGACTGTTGTCTCCTGTCCCTTGCTGGGGAGGCGGGGTGCGAGGAGAAAGCCCTCGTTTGTTGTGGTGGAGCTCTTTCCCGAGGCGCTTCTCCACCACCCTCTTCCCCGGGAGTCAAGGAATAAAAGATGGTGTGTGCGTGTGCACCTATTCGCAGCTCTAGGCAGGTGTCAGCGAACCCCAGGCTCGGACTGGCGGGCTGGATGTGGACTCGTGTTGTCCGGTGCCATGTCATTCCTGCATCGTCTCCGAATTGACCAGCATCTTCTCGTACTCTCTCTGCACCCCCTCCCCCAGCAGCGCCTCCCGCTCCTAAGCTCTTATTTGTCCTGCGAGTCTTCAAATTCCAAATCTAAATGGTCGTAATGGTTTTCTTCATGACTCTTAATTCAGAAAAAGCTAAAGAAATAATTTCTGAGTTGGGAATCAGCATTTCTTCCACTGAGCGATTCAAGAGGGATTAAGTTACCTTAATGGCCTTGCCTGAGGAGTGCAGACATTTGTTAAGAAAAGCCCGTTTGAAAGCCTCTGCAAAGCTGAAATCTGTCTTCGCGTAGTGAACCAGGTAGAAATGCACAGCAGCTGAGAGGGGGCTGGAGAGGGACAATCCAAAGACGGTACTCTGTTTTTCTTTCTTTGCTTTTTTAAAAAAAAATTTGGCTTGTTAGCAATGGGATGCAGAAGTCTCTTTCTTGTTCATATTTTTGCATTCTTTTTTTGTTAGTGCTTGGTGATGTGTAAAATTTAGAGCTGAATATTCCCATGTATTCTTTGGGAGTATTAGTTCTCAAAGTGCACATTTTTTTTTTCCTCTCAGGTGATATTCTTTTTTTCTTTCTTTTTGGTATGAACTAGAAAGAAACCTAATAAAAAAGAAAATTTGTGAAAACTGGCTGATATCCTTGAGTAAGTGACTTAATCACTTTGCCTCGGGTTTATCATTTATTTTGATTAATGAGGAAAGTGGCGGTGAAGCATTTTGCTTATGTCATTGTCGACTGTCGGAATGATGGGTGGATGTGTGGTATTAAACATGTACGTACACGCGGCAGCTACTTTCTTTGGTTTATCACCAGTGCGATTCACTGGGTTTAACATGGCATCCAAAGAGTGAGGTGTGATGACAGTATTTTTTTGGTTTTCCAAATGCCAGAGCATTTTATCACGATGCCTTAAGAATTATTTAGCCACTTTTGATTTTTAAGCATATATTTAAAGATTAAAATGGTACATATTTTCAAACGTAATTACGGTATTTACATGCATCTTTCATGTATTTACTGGCATGAGCCTATAAGTGAATTATGGCCAGTGCTTTTGAACCTAATGTCAATTTTATACACCAATTTCAAATTTACTCTCCAGGTTTTCAAATTCTAGCCCTCTTCTTAATGCTATAATGAACTTGAATACGTTCCTCCTCAGTAGCAATATTCTTTTAGAATAAAATTTTTTTTAAAAGGTGAAGAGTATAATATTTAAGCTTGAACATTTTTCATGACAGAATGATACATTGTACGTGTTATAAAAATCAGAGCATCTACCCGCATATATTAGTAATTTGTTGTACTTTAAAAAAGTTTTACCAATAATTATTGTTAAAGTTTCAAATCAAAAGAAAGGATGAATGTAGAGGAAAAAAAAATCTCATGCGATACATATGGGAAGTCTGTATTATCTGTGGAAATGACACCTACCTAATAGAACTTATATATTAAGAAAATTTAATTAGAAAGGTCATTTGACTTTAATAAAGATTTCGGTCATTGAATTATTGAAGAATCTAATTTCTAATTTTAAGCCAACCTTAGGGAAAATGGAGTTTTCTATTTTGATAAAGAGATTCAGCCTAGGTGGAAAAAC
Source organism: Tupaia tana (assembly GCA_026018925.1). Classification (NCBI taxonomy): domain Eukaryota; kingdom Metazoa; phylum Chordata; class Mammalia; order Scandentia; family Tupaiidae; genus Tupaia; species Tupaia tana. The sequence goes on along the minus strand of JAKSZU010000007.1, from coordinate 124,063,715 downwards.
CTGTATTTATATTCCACTATGCCTTTTTCGCTTTTTCCTTTTACTTTCTAGGACTTTTGCAATAAAGACTAGCTTCTTTTCCTTTGACCTGGCTTTGTCCTTTGACACCTAGCTCTTTCTGTTTCAGGTCTCTGGCCTCATGTGCTGTTACTGAATACGATGATAAAACAAGGGGTCATTGCTTGTGTAAATTAGTAGTGTCTGCTTGTGACCTACGCTTGTTCTCTCCACAATAATGGTTCATTTTATCCTTATTATTTAACAATTCTAGTTTAGTGGACTAATCACATAGCGTCCTCTCAGATAGTTGCTCAAATTGATTTTTTTTTTTTTTTTTTTGATACCAGGGAATGAATTTGGCTGTGAGTATGTTTACTTCACTTAACTGTAGCTGTAAAAACTGATCTTTGGGTGACAAGTTTGAGATCTTTATGAATAAAATGAGTCATGAATGAACTACTTGTTTGTGATTTTCTTGCTGAAGTGATGAATTTACATATTAATGTGATATAGTATGAGTAACCAGATTGTTCTTCTGGTTGTTCAGATCAGATATATGCTGGCAGTGAGAACCAGCTGAAGGCCTAATGAATAGAAGCTGAGCCCCTCGGTCTGAATATAAGGCTTCACTGGCTGGTTGGGTGTGCCCCTTGGCCTGATTTGTATACAGAATTGATTGTATTCAGCAGTTTGTCTCTCTCTATATATTTTATACATATCCATGTTTCTTTACAGTGCAGTGATGATGATGGTAATAATGGTTAGCATTTTATGGAGTGCTTGCTGTATGCCAGGTCCTATTCTGGGAGCTTCAATGTGTATAAACTCATTTAATCTTCATAAAATGCGAAAAAGTGAATACTCTTGTGAGCTCCATTTTACAGAAGAAGGAATCAGGACTCAGAGAGTTTGAATAACTCACTCAAGGCTAATTCAATTTAACATGAGAACAGTGGAAGAAGGATTCAAACCTGGGCGTTTGAGCTCCCTGATCCATGATCTAAAACCTCTCCGCCATATTGTCCCTCCACATTGATATTTACCAATTCCCCTGATAATCATTTTCTTTTTCCTCCCTTCCTCCCTCTATAGTGTGACAGAGGATGGGATGCTGGCCAAGGACAGAGGGAGAGGCACCCCCCCACCTCCGTGGGGATGGTCATGCCACGACCTCGGCTCCATTTCTCCCTCCTCTCAGGATTTTGGGCATGCACGCATACACGCATACGCACATGGCGTGTTTTTCAAGCTGCTGAGTCCAGAACTCACAATGTAAGGTTGACCATGTAATATCCAGATCTCTTAACCACCAGGCTGCAGTCTGGTCCCTTCCCTGATACATTTTAACTGTTTTCTTATTGGCTACATAAATACTGCATATAAAATGAGAAACTGCTATATTAATCATTTTATTCATATTTGTTTACCTATGTCTACTTTGCCTCGTTTTGCTGAGGACTTTAGTGACCCTTAGATAAAAATAGTTTTAAGTATTTTTTCCCTATATTAGATATTCTTCCCCCCTACCCCCAAATATTAGACATTCTTGAAGAGAGAATAGAAAATGTAATTGAACTATTTATATGTTTAGAGTACGTATAACTTGCTTATAGATGTGTCAAGCGAAAACTACTAGTTGCTAATGTGCAAATGTCTTTTAATGATATGCTTGTTAGAAATATTAGTTTGTCAATGTTAATTATAGAGGCTGAAGATTACACATTATTTTATTTTTGGGGTAAATAGAACTTTTTTTTTTTTTTTTTTTTTTTTGTTAATGGAGAGGTTTTTGCTGTAGGACACATACGCTGGCCAGAAAGACAGAGACAGAAAGTGAGAAATCACCCCCCAGGGGGCATGGCCACACCGCAATCCCTTCTCCTCCATTCTCCTCTCGTCGTCGGGATCTTGGGCATGTGCGCCCAGTGTGAGTTTAAGCCACTGTGAGTTTAAGCCCCCGGGTCCAGGACTTGAACCATGATCGACTACTCTGGAGTCCAGCGACATAGCCATTACATCATCTGCTGGTCCCAATAAACTTTCAGTTCTTCACAAATAGGAAAGCTTTTTTTGGTTAATGGGGCCCAAATAAAAGATTTTTTTAAAAAGTTACTATGTTGAAAACTTTTTCACATTGAAATGAAATGAATTCTTAATATGTATCTATTTAGTTGTGAAGTTTCTAAAGATAGATTTATTGATTATCAAATTAAAGTTGTTTTGAAGGAAAACCTTAAGAGTGAATCATTTTAGGCTCTTGTTGAATGAACATGGTCATATAATTAAAAAAGAAACTTCAAAGTCATTTATATGGCTTAGCTAGAAACTAATCTATTGAATTCTTAGACTGATTTCAAGAGATTATTTAAAAATTGAGTAGTTAAGAGTACTCTAATTGCAAATGAGATTAGGTACAGAAGCATTCATATTAATAACACTAGTTCAGAAGCAGGTTTGTATTGAGAGGTAGAATTTTGCTAGAGTATCAAAAGATCTAAATTAGTGCATATTAAAAAAAAATAGTTTTTAGGGCCAGCAGGTAGCATCATGGGGGTTAATGTATGGTTCGAGTCCTGGACCCAGTGGCTTGAAAATCACGCCAGGCACGTGTGTGTGTGTGTGTGTGTGTGTGCCCCAAAATCCTGAGGAAACTGTAAGAGAAGGGATTGCGCTTGGCCATTCCCCCCTGGGATATGATTTCTCATTTTCCCTCTTTTTATCCGCTCTTTCTAGTGAGTGCACGGGTCCTACAGAAAAAAAAAAAAAAAATTTTTTTTCTTTCTTTCCAAAGAGGGCACAAGAAAATGTGTGTATATGTGCGCACGTGCATGGGTGAGGCAAGCACCCTCAAGAGAGTCTTGTCGCTCTCTGAATTGCTTTCCTCGGCCCTCCAGGCAGTCGGGATCTTGGGCAACATATTCAGGTGGACTTTGGATACCAACCTGTGGTCAACCCACGAGGCTTCTAGCAATGTAGATTAGTATGTATATCATCTTTTCACCATGGCTGAGCCAAAATTAGTGAATAGTTTTCAAGAAATGGCTTCCAGTTATTATAATGATTAGATAAGTAAGTGCTAATGATTAAAATGTGATAATTATTGAAAAATCATGTTTTGGGGTTTTCAAGGATCTATAGAATAAAATATTAGGAGGCCAGCAGGTGGTGTGGTGGTTAAGGTGCTGGATTCCCACATGGTTGACCATGGTTTCAGTCCTGGACCTTCTTGATCTCTCACTTGCGTGCGATCGCTCTCTCTCTCACTCTCTCTCTCTCTCTCTCTGGTGAGTGCATGTGTCCTATAGCAAATTAAAAAATAACTAAATACAGTCTTTAACAGAAATATCAGGAACAAACTTCTTTATCCAACAATACATAGAATCTGAAATCATGAAGATATTTTTGCTGAATTATCATATAATGTACTTTCAGGTAGTTGCAAATTTATGATGATAGGATTTAAGGGCACAATCAGCTTAATTTTATTTTTTTTAAGAGAGATTTTTGGTATAAGGTGTGTGTGCTCACCAGAGAGAGAGGCAGAAAGTGAGAAATCACTTCCCTGGGGCCACAGTCCTTTCTCCTCCACTCTCCTCTCAGGATTTTAGACACACACACACACATGTGCTGGTGTGAGGTTTAAGCCACCAGGTCCAGGACTCGAACCATGGTCAATTATGTGGGAGTCCAGCGACATAACCATTATTCCATCTGCTGATTTCTCAGCTTACTTTTTTCACTTTGTAATATCTGAGAAGCAGGAAAACGAGGTGAACTGGACTGGATGGGATATCTCTGTTGAAACTTACTTATGACTAACAGAATACAAAAAATACGTTTGACTTCTTGGAGAATATAGTTGGCCAAGAAGTCCCAGAACCTTGAAGAAATGGAAACTTAGTATTTAATTGTGTTACAAGATAAGCTATTGGGTTCCCTCTCAACAGAACATGCAAGTATATTAAGTACATAGGGTGTTACATTAAGTATAAGAGGTAGTTCCTTCTGGTGGGACTAATGAGTGGAGTTAAATTACAAAGTTTTACTTAATTTTAAGAGGACTGCAGAAAGCTAGAAAGAAATACAGTAGATGATTTTTCCTCTTAGTAGAGGTAAGTTAAGAGAGCCCTGAGCTAATTTATAGATTTATCCCATTTAATTTTCCGTATGGTCAGAATTTTTTAATTTCCCTGAATCTAAGTCTGCTTTGCAATTTCTTACACTCTTAGTACTGACTTAAAAATCCTAACAGACTGTGAAATACTAAACACATTATTTTAAAGCGGAGAGAAGACGGGTCAACGTTTGTTTAGGCCTTTCTACGTGGACTCTATTGTATACTTCCACGACATTCATTCCTTACCCGTATTCATGTTCCTGTGTCAACAAGAGGAGGAAACTCAGGGTTACAGATAGAAGTTGTTTGTCCGGGATCTCATGCTAGCACGTGGCCACGCTGGGAATTAGCTTGGGGTGTGACTCTTATCGAGACGCTTGAGAAATATAGGCCAAGTCAAGTAAATGAACCTGTATTTATTTAGTTGGAAAGAAACTGGGTAAAAACGTACCAAAATGGGTGTGTGCGTAGAAGCTGAGGTACATGTTAAAAAAAAGAACTGGCAGGACCCAGTCGCTGTGGCAAAGAAGTAATACTAGTGCCCTTCAGTGCTGGAAGCCATATGGTGACCACGGTTCAGATCCTAGGTCAGCCTGAAAAGCATGGTGGGCATGCAAGGGTGCTCAGGATCCTGAGAAGCTGGAGGACTTGGGAAGGGGGATGTTAGTGTGGCGAGAGCGTGACGAGGCCCCTCTCATGTGTGCACACGTGTGCATTCTAAGATGAGAAAGAACTGATAGAATAAAATATGAGACCTCACTTTCAAATGATTAGGTACAATGAGCAGTTTGATATAATGCAAACTAATTGGTATAAAACATTTATGGCATGCCAATTTATCTTTACAAATAAAAATACACAGAAAAGCTACAATTCTGAAGTCGAACTGAGGTGTAGGTGGAAAGTAGACCGTGTATGAGTTTCCAGTGTCCTTTGGCAGCCCATATCATTTTAGCTCAAGGCTGCATGTACTGAAGTATCGATGTCAAAGCAGGGAGGTGGTGATCTGTGTCTCAGTGTCAGTCCTGACAACAAGACATTGGATTTAGACCATCACTTTATCTCAAAGAGATAGTGTATATTGCACAGGGCTTGAGAGAAGAATTGTAGGAAAGAAAAGACATTGGGTAGATTAAAAATAGAACTGGGAGCAGTGAAGGTTAATTGAGAATGGGATTGATCAAACCAACTTTTATAAGGACCCCTAAGGCACTGGTATTTGAGGGACTTCTATTTCCTTGTTTAAGAACAAGGCATTTAGTTAAAGGAGTGGAAGAAGAACTTGATGAACATTTTCCAAAAGCAAACTTGAAAATGGAATGTGTTTGGAAAGTGGGGAGGGTACGTGACACTAAATGAGTCACATTTCGTGAATTGAAAACTATTTCCAATGAATTAGAGTAGGATTATGAACACCATTTTAACTATTTTTTTGGTGTGCATGGTCACAGGCAGCTTCACTTTTCTCCCTTTATCAGTAGCAAGGACTGACGTTTCTCTAAGTCGCTACAGGAACTTTTCTCTGACTTAATTCTCTAATTTCCTGGAACTACTGCATGTCAGGACACAGAGAGACCAAGAGACTTGCTTCAGGTGGGAAAATGTCAGAGCTGGGTTTGGAACTTAGTGTTCAGAACTGGGAGCCTACATCCGCTCATCCCCTTCTCTTCTTCCCTTATCGGTTTAGGAAGCCTCCCTCGCACCCTCGCCTTGACTCCCTCTCTCTCCTTTCCTCTTCCCACTCCTTTTTTGTTGGGCCAGTCTTCTTTCCTTCTTGAGACGCCCCTTCTTACTCTTCCTGATAGCGGATGGGCAGCGACGCTACATTCTTTTGCCATTCCGAACAGTGAAAGGAGGCAGGGAGCAGGAATTCTCTGACTCAGACCAGGTCTTTTGGCTGAGATAATATACTCTTGAGGAAATGCGAATGTTATGTGACAGATGGGCACAGTAAAGACCAAGTGAGATAGTGGATGTTGTCACACCTTAATAATAACTGTGTGCCAGGTGGGTGGGTATTAGCCGCAATGCTGTGCCTGGGGCAGTCACAGTAGGCCTTGCTTAAACCAAGGCAAGCTTCTGAAAAGTTGAATATAAATATGTAAATGAAAACTCTATTTAGAAGACGTTGAATGTTTAGGTAAAACAAAAGATGTATTTGTGTAATATATCTGCTTCCTTCAGTTCACTTGTTTCATATCATTATCATGTAATTTCCCGAGAGAGACAGAGGGAAAGTGAGAGCTACAATCCTTTCTCCTACATTCTCCACTCGGGGTTTTGGGAACACATGCACAAGCATTTGACATGAGTTTCAAGTCACTGGGTCTGGGACTCAAACCATGGAGTCAACCATGTTGGAGTCTAGCACCTTGACCACCACACTGCATCCTGGCCCCTGTGCTTGTATTCTTAGAGTGCATTGAGTGACATGGTGGTCTGTCAACGTTTTAGAAATTATTTTAACAATTTCAACAAGAATTTATATTAGGTTGAGTTTTTAATGTTAATTGATAAAAGGGAAAACGTTGAGTAGAAAGATAATATATTTAATCCTTGAAAAGTGTGAATGGTACATATTGCTTCAAATCTTATTTTTCAATAACATCTTGCTCAACGTTCTCTATTCCCAGTGATTCAAAATGTGCCACAGTGCAGGACCAGCAGTTAGCATAATGGCTATGTGGCTGAACTCCCATGTAGCCAACTGTGGTTTGAGTCCCAGACCCGGTGGTTTAAACTCACGCCAGGCGTGTGTGCATGAGTGCCCAAGATCCTGAGAGGAGAATGGAGGAGAAGGGATTGCAGTGTGGCCATCCCCCCTGGGAGGTGATTTCTTGCTTTCTGTTTCTCCGTCTCCCTCTGTCTTTCTGGCGAGTGCACACGCCCTATAGCAAAAACCTCTCCAAAAAAAAAAAAAAAAGTGCCACAGTGCTTCTTTGTGACAATGTGTCATTTTCATTTCCCACTGCCTCAAGGACACGATATAGCCATGAATAGCATAGATAGACGTATTAGAAGTAGGTAGGGCTCTTGAAGAACTTCATTGTCTGTTGTTTCAGTGGCTTAGAATAGAAAAAGGAATCCATTTAAATAAATAATTTGATGGGTGACTAACCTTGTCCATGACTTTTGTTTTCTTAGAAGGGAAATATTTACAAAGAAGTCATCCCATGGTAATAGGGTGCAGGCTTTGTTGACTGGTGTGTGTGTGGCAAGTGGCATGAGCTAGTAGTAAGGGATTCAGCCTCTCTGGGCCTAAGTTTCCTTCTGTGCAGAATAGAAATAAGACTACTTTTGTTTGAGGGTGTGCGTGCTCTAAATCATTTGACATCTAGTGGTTGGCCTACAACATATAAATTAATAAATTTCATTTAAATCTTTTATTTAGACTGGACATTTCCTGGATATTTTAAAAATAAAAATAAACTTAGAAGAGATAATAGAGGGTCATATGTATTTGCATGTTCTATTTTTTGGTAAATGTTGGAAAATTACAGTTGCACCAAAATGGTTGAAAATCACAGTTATGTATGAGGAATGAACTCTAGTTACAGCGCAGTAGAGTCACTATAGCTGATAATTCAATCTACATTTTAAAATGCTAGAAGAGAGGATTTCAAATGTTCACAACATAAAGTAATGATAAATGTTTGAGATGAGGGATATATTTAGTAACCTGATTTAATCATTACATTGTATTCATATATTGAAAAATCACACACTGGGACCAGAAGAGGCGTAATGATTGCATTGCTGGACTCCCATGTAGTAGACCACGATTCAAGTCCCGGACCCAGCAGCTTGAAACTCATGCCAGGTATGTGTGTGCGTGCCCAAAATCCTGAGAGAGAATGGAGAAGAGGGGATTGCAGGGTGGCCATCCCTCTGGGCGAGGGGGGGTGGGGTGATTCCTCACTTTTTGTCTCTCCAGCAAGCACATGTACCCTATAGCAAAAAAAAAAAAAAAAAAAAAAAAAAAAAAAAAAAAATCCTCTTAAAAAAAAAAAGAAAAATCACACACCATACCCCATAAATATTGCAAACTGTTATGTTTCAGCTAAAAATTATTTAAAAAATACATGTTAATGTTTCCTTATCTGAAATATCCGGGACCAGAAGTTTTGGATTTTGAATGATTTTTTTTTTTTGATTTTGGAATATTTGAATATATATCATGCAACATCTCGGAAATGGGGCCCAAGTCTAAACATGAAATTCATTTCTGTTTCATACACACCTTGTACTTACAGCTTTTTATTGTTAAAGGATGCATGCATTTGACAGAAAAAGCACCCTCTCGTGGGGTGTAGTCATGCCACAATCCTTTTTTCTCCCTTTCTCTATCCTCTCAGGATTTGGGGCTTGCACATGTATGTGCCTGGCATGTTTTTTTAAATTTAAATTTAAATTTATTTACATTCATTCACTGTACATCATGACAACATACAAAATGAGATTTTCCATCCAGAGTACACTGTATATTGGCTCAATCAAACACATCAGCATACATGTTATCGTCAACAAATAATTTTCCATTTCTTGTTTTCTGTATGTTTTGCTTTTTTTCCTCATCCTTGATTCCATCTCTTACCCTCTGCCATCTCCCACTCTCCTCCCACACTGTCTCTGATATCTATGTTTGCTTTCTATACTGTTTTCCCCCACATTTTATTGAGTCACTAAAGATATTAATTCATCTAAATGTTTTCATAGCAAGCACAGCTGATATATACATTTCTATGAACACAAGTCCAACTTTAGGCATAAGCCTCAATGAGTAGAATGAACATCCTATAAAGTAGCACCTAGCTGGGGCTATATATCATACTGCAGTCATCAAATAGGTATTTTTTTTTTCTGAAACTTTTTTTCAACTTAATTTACATTCTTTCCCTAAGCCTCGTCACAGCATCCAGAATATACTGCATAGTGGCTTAATCATGCATTTTATTATCACAAATTTTCCATTTCTAGTTTCTAGAATTTTTTTCTTACCCCTATTTCTGACCCTCTGTCCTTTCCCACCTCTTCTAACACTATCTCTGGAGTCTACAATTGTCTTCCATTCCTTTCCCAACCACATTGTATTGATAACACAATTTCTTCTACTTTCAATAGCAAGTTCACTTGATACTATTAAGAAAACCAGATTTGACTTAAATCAAAGAAAAGCTAAGGAACTTTGCTTAAAGCCAGGAAACTGGTTAGGATTCTGATCAAATTATAGGTGCATGAACCTATCCATATCTCAAGACAGAACACAAATCCTTACAACTGAATAACAAAGCCTACAAGAAAATCAGCAATATTTTAGTCAAAAGTCATAAAATCATACTTCACCAATTCAGTCTCATGTACTTTATCTTCTGTTGTGGTTCAGTTTTTCCAATTAAATTCTGTGATATAATAGTCAACTCCAGCCTTCTCCCTACGATTAAGTTGGCCACTCTCTTAGTTTTTGAACTCTTATTTCTGTGTGTCTGTATTTAATTTTCCTGATATAGCACTCCTTTGAGAACTTCTCGTAGATCTGGTCTGGTGCTGGTAAATTCTTTCAGGTTTTGTTTATCTGAGAATGTTCTTGACTTTTCTTCCCACATGAAAGATAGTCTTGCTGGGTACAGTATTCTTGGCTGAAATTGCTTTTCTCTTAACACTTTGAATATATTTTCCCATTCTTTCCTCGCTCGCATTGTTTCCGATGAGAGGTCTGCTGTTAGCCTGATGGGATATCCTTTGTAGGTAACTTGATGTTTTTCTCTTGCCAATCTTAGTATCTTGTCTTTGTGGTTTTGGTCAACCCGGCTATAATGTGTCTTGGAGAAGATCTTCTTGGGTTGATTCTATTTGGAGTCCTTTGTATTTCTTGGGACTGGATCTTTGAGTGCCTCTCTAGGTTTGGAAAATTTTCTTGCAGGATTTTATGGAATAGATTATCAATGCCCTTATGGGTCTCTTCGCCTTCTGGAATGCCAGTTATCTGGATGTTTGGATGTTTGATGGTATCTAGTACTTCTCGTATATTATTTTCAAATTTTTGGGCAATTATCTTGGTCTTCGAGGTGGATTTTTCTAGGCCAGCAATTTTCTCTTCTGTGTCTGAAATTCTATTTTCTGTATGATCTAGTCTGCTTTGAATACTTTCAAGGGAGAGTTTGACTTCCTGTATTATAGTTTTCTTCTCTAACAGGTCCCTTTGATTAATTTTTAAAGTGTGTAATTTCTCTCTTAGGTCTTGCAAGAATTCCCTCACCTCCTGGAACTCTTCAACTTCTTTTTCCTTTTTCTTCAGCAATTCACTGTCTCTTTTCTCTTCCATCTCTGTTAGCTTCACCATTATGAATGTTCTGAATTCTTTATCAGACATTTCCATGATTTCCTTTGAACTACTTGTGGGTGAAGAGGAGTTATTCTTTTCCCTTGGAGGAGAGGTATTTTCTTGGTTTCCCATATTTCTTGTGGTCCTGCAGTGATTTCTAGTCATCTGATGAATGGTGTGTTTCTTCCTAATTCTTGAAGTTCAATCCTGAATTGACTGTTTTGCAGGAGCCATGAAGGATCTTCTCCTAAAGGCTTGGCCTCTCCTGCCACGCTAGCTTGTTTGCTGGAGGCTGAATTATCAGTAGAAAATCTTCATTTCTCTTGTACCCTGAATTGACTATTTCGCAGGAGTCATGAGGGATCTTCATCTGGCATGGTTTTCAAGCTGCTGGGGCTAGGATTCGAACTGTGGTCCACCACATAGAACCTGGTTTTCTATGCTCAGCACTTCAGTGTTGTCCTATGAAGCCAGCCCTTAGAGGTATTTTAATATAATACTTTTGTATTGCAGTACTTTTCCTGGGACTCATTACATGGACTCTTGGTGTGAAACTGTCCACTTGCGGTGTCATATTGGCCCCCAAAATTCCAGATTTTGGAGCATTTTGGATTTCATATTTTAAGATTACAGATGTTCTCCCTATACTAACTTTTAGATCAGGTGAACTTAATGTACATTTGAACCTTCTTTAAGTTTATGATATTTATTATCACAATACTTTTTTTCTTTAAACAAATATATACAACATGAATCTAGTTTATATACTCTTCCCTCCCTAGAGTTCCAAAGCACTTTTCCATTTATTATTTCATTAATCCTTACAGTTTTCCTCAGAGGGTAGTAAAAGCATGTTTTGTTCACTTTAATGTAGAAATGAAGGCAATCAAGTCACAAACACGTTAAAGACATGCTAGGGGGTCACATGGTGAATATGGGAGATAATACACATAATAGACGTAAGTAAGGATAATAGAATTAAAATGAATTTTGCTGAGATTGTATTCAGATATTCTCCTAGAGAATAGGTTTTAAGGACAGTATTTGATTCTGTGATAGGAGGTAAACCGTTTTGTGTATCTTTTTCTTTTAGTAATGTTAAATGAAATTGCAGGCAAAGATGGGATGGAAGGGGGGGAAGGGCTGAGGAAGTTCAGATGAAGAGGCAGGACTCCTTGGCTAAGCCCAAGGCAGCCAAGGGATCAGTAGAGGAAGTGCGGTAGAATTTGGACCAGACCTGTGGCCTAGGGTGAGCGTAATGGCTGTTGCTGAATTCCCATGTAGTCGACCGCAATTCGAGTCCCGGACCCGGTGGCTTAAACTCACGCCGGGTGCGTGTGCGTGCGTGCCCAAGATCCCGAGAGGAGAATGGCGGAGAAGGGATTGCGGCATGGCCATCCCCCCTGGGGTGTGATTTCTCGCTTTCTGTCTCTCTGTCTGTCTGTCTCTCTCTCTGGCAAGTGCACGCACCCTATAGCAAAAAAAAAAAAAAAAAAAAAAAAAAAAAAAAAAAAAAAAAAAAAAGGACAAAGAAAGAAAGAAAGAAAAAGAGAGCTAGATCCCACATGGCTGACTATGTGGTTCAAATCCCGGGCCCAGTGGCTTGAAACCATGCCAGGTGTGTGCATGGGCTTGTCCCAAATTCTGTTGGGATGGAGAAAATGGAGGACAAGGGATTAAGGTATGACCATGTCCCATTGGGGGTGTACGTTCTTCTCCCCTCCCCTCCCTCCCCTCCCCTCCCCTCCCTCCCCTCCCCTCCCCTCTCCTCCTCCTCCTCTTCTCTCTCTCATGTGTCTTCTGACAAACTAAGAAAAAAGATGTAGTAGATACTGAAGTAATACCTAATGACTCTCTTTTTTTTTTTCTTTCTTTTTTTAAAAATTATTTATTTATCCACTCATTTATTTTTAATTTGACCAGAGAGAGACACACAGTGAGAGAGAGAAAAAGTGAGAAAGCAAGCCACCAGGTCTGGGACTTGAACCGTGGTCAGCCATGTGGGAATGTCCAGCACCTTAACCACCACGCCACCTGCTGGCCCCTCTAATGACTCTCTTTTCGGGGAGAGAGACTTATATTCTGACTTGATTGGCACTCTAATAACTTGTTAACCATTCATTTTAACATTGGTTAGTTAAATGACGTCATTTGGAAGTACTTTGTCTTTCTGTTACTAGGTAGTCCTCAGAAGTGTGTAAAAGACTAGCTTTGAGGGACCAGCAGTTAGCATAATGGCTATGTCGCTGGACTCCCACGTAGTCGACCACGGTTCGCATCCTGGACCCGGTGGCTTAAAACTCACGCCAGGCGCATGTGCGTGCGTGCCCAAGATCCCGAGAGGAGTACAGAGGAGAAGGGATTGCGACGTGGCCATCCCCCCTGGGGGGTGATTTCTCGCTTTCTGTCTCTCTGTCTGTCTGGCGAGCGCACGCGCCCTATAGTAAAAAAAAAAAAAAAAAAAAAAAAAAAAAAAAGACTAGCTTTGAGTAGGGGCAGCCCACGGCCTGATGGTTAAGGCAGCTAGATCTTACATGGCTAACTGTGTGGTTCTAGTTCTGGACACAGCAGCTTGAAAAACATGCCGAGCAGGGATCGGCAGTTAGCATAATGGCTATGTCGCTGGACTCCCATGTAGTCGACCGCGGTTGGAGTCCTAGACCCGGTAGCTTAAACTCACGCCGGGCGTGTGTGCGTGTGTGCCCAAGATCCCAAGAGGAAAATGGAGGAGAAGGGATTGTGGTGTGGCCATCCCCCCTGAGGGGGTGATTTCTCGCTTTCTATCTCTCTGTCTCTCTCTGTCTGTCTGGCAAGCGCACGTGCCCTATAGCAAAAACCTCTCCAAAAAAAAACATGCCGAGCGTATGTGGATGTGTGTTCAAAATCCTGAAAGAAGAGAGTAATGGAGAAGAGATTGTGCAAGGCCATGCCCAATGGAGGGGGTGCTCTCTCCTCAGTGACCAGATGCACCTGCACCTGCTGGAAAGAAAAAAAAAAAAAAAGAATAGCCTTGGGTGTCTTTTCTAGTGGAATGTGTAGGTCTGTGTTTTCTGGTTAATAGAACTGAGCCCCATTGTGTTCATATACTGAAAGGGGGAAAGCCTGTGGTCTATTTTCACATATCTTAGCACTCGTGGTTCTGAGTCCTACGTACCACTTGGGCAACAGCCATGTGTGTGTTTTGTATTCTCATCTAGACACTGACATCATTATCTGCACACTACAGTCCTACGAGTTAAATTTAAGAAGCTTTAGTGAATCTGTTTACTTAATCCTAGAGAAAATATCAGACGGAATTGTGGAGGGATACTTGAATTATGTACTTTGGATTATAATTATAATTTTATAGTTTATATTATAATTTTCCCAGGTATATTTCCTTTCTGACGCATTGAGGAAGGGATGTGGTAATCCTGTCATTTGCTTAAAGAGCAAAAGGAGAGATGGTAGGAAAAGAGTTTTGCTTACTTGAGGGTCTACCATGTTGTAGGGAATTAAAAGAAATTGTGAATGAGTTAGTACAAGGTAGATTTGGTCTATACCTGCGCACTGACCCAGTCCACCCCTTTAAAGGGGTGTACAGTAGAAATGATCTTTCCTCCACTCAGGTTTCTGATCAAGATGTTTTATTTACCTGCCAGATTGCTTCTGCATTGTGTATTTTTTTAATATGAAATTTATTTGATTTTTGAAGGCAAATAGGATTTAATAAACTTGTTTGTCGATAGTGGATTAAACCCAGCTGAGAAAAGGGTATGTTTGAAAATTCCATTAGCAGATGGGTCTTTCTGTTTACTGAGTTGTTTTCAAAGATTCCTATTTTGGGAAGCTACTATATGCCAGGCACGGTGAGGTCCTATGTACACAGTGTCTTCCAAAGAACTATGAGGGTTGGTATGCGCTGTGCTGCCACTACCAGGGGCACAGTTCTCATGAGAGGACTTTGGTGGGGTCATGATGCTGTCTCCAAATACCTAAGGGACTGTTAATTGAACCAGGCTTCAATGAACTCTGTATGGCCAGAGAAGACAGAATTAGAATGAATGAGTGAAAGTTACAGGCAGACAGATTTAAGCTTACTGTGAGATAAATTTATTTTTCTTTTTTGTAGAGGTTTTTGCTATAGGGCGCGTGCGCTTGACAGAAAGAGACAGAGAGACAGAAAGCGAGAAATCACCCTCCTGGGGGGATGGCCACACTGCAGTCTCTTCTCCTCCATTTTCCTCTCGGGATCTTGGGCATGCACACACATGCGCCTGGTGTGAGTTTAAGCCACTGGGTCTGGGGCTCAAACCGTGGTCGACTACATGGGAGTTCAGCGACATAGCCATTATGCTAACTGCTGGTCCCCGTGAGACAGATTATTCAATGAAACTGTTACAAAATGGAATGGCTATCTCTGAGGCAGTAAGTACCCCATCACTGAGTGACAGAGGCTCGGGTTGACTGCTCGCTGGCTGCTTGGCAGAGTGCACTGAGGATGGTGGTTGAGCAAAAGGATTTGGAAAGCCCCTTTCAGCTTAAGGCCTATAGTTGGCTTGGTGGGTGTCAGAAAATTTTGGATTTTAAAAGAAAAAAATTTTTTTAAAAATTTGCCAGAAGGTGAATGTACTGGCCAGGGAGAGAGAGAGAGAGAAAAGAAAGAGTGAGGGAAAGTGAGAAAGCACATCCTCCATGGGGGATGGTCACACTGCAATCACTTGTCCTCCATTTTCTCCCTCCTTTTGGGGATTTTGGGCAGGCATGCACACGTGCCAGGCGTGTTTTAGAAGCCACCAGGTCTGGGACTCTGAATGTGCAATGGACTATGTTGATCCAGTCACCTTAACCACCATACCAACAGCTGGCCCGGAATGTGTGTTTTCGACAGGTTATTCATCTCTGGGTAGGTAAATGACAGGCATGGCAGTGTTAAGACCTCCCTGGGTCCAGCCCGTTCAGGTTTGGCGTGGGCATTAGTGTGAGGATGTGAAGGAATTGGAACAGCTCATGCAATACCTAATTCCATGAAGCAGCTGTAAAGAGGATATTTTAGAAGTAAACTGTACTTATTCTTTGCAAACAAAAAAGCATTGAATAGCAGTTTGATTTTAAAATCTGCTTTTCTTAATGATCCTGCTTCTTTCAGTGGTATACAGTTTTGAGTCTTGAAAAAAAAATTAATTTTCCTTTTTATTTTTAAAATCTTCCTCCTTGAGACCAGCAGTTGGCGTAATGGCTATGTCGTTGGACTCCCATGTAGTCGACCACGGTTCGAGTCCCGGACCCGGTGACTTAAACTCATGCTGGGCACATGTGCATGCATGCCCAAGATCCTGAGAGGAGAATGGAGGAGAAGGGACTGCAGCGTGGCCATCCCCCTGGGGGGTGAGTTCTTGCTTTCTGTCTCTCTGTCTCTCTGTCTTTCTGGCGAGCGCACGCGCCCTATAGCAAAAACCTCTCAGAAAAAAAAAAAAAACAGACCCAAAACAGAAAACTTCCTCCTTAAATCTAATACATATTGTCATGTCTTTATTCAGGATGTCTCCTAGGCCCGCCTGTTCCTCTTTATTCTCATTTGGACTGTTCTAGTCTCGTGTCTCTCCCTCACACTCTGATAACTCTACAGCACCCTGCCTCTCACTTCCTCCATTTCTTATCTATTCCCTGTGCATATTGCTGCTCTCAGATAAATCTTCCATCATACTTTGAAAATGTCCATCCTTCTCAAGAACCCCTATTGCCACCCTCCCTTCTGAATCTCTGTGTGGTTTGCAGAATCTTCTACCTGTCCCCTATTTGTTTTCCACTTCTTCCTGATGTGTTTGCATCTCATCTTTTCTGTGTATTCAGTGGGCATTGCTGATGACATAGGAACAGGGTTGGTCTGGGGGAAGAATGATATTATGTGACCAAAAGAGATTTAAAAAGTCAAGCCATATTTGGGTGCCTCTTTTGTGAAAGGCACTATCTTAGGATGGAACCACAATGAAAAAATATTTGTCCTAAACAGGGGGCTGGACCAAGGGACAGTGGTAAAACACCACTCTGTGAGGCTGACCCATGTTTTCAAGTACATGTCTGGGAGACTCCCCGAGTACCTGGGGCAGGTGCGTTCCTATTTTCCAGGGTTGGCTGATGCTGGGGCCCAGAGGCTGGAGTGGATGGTGATCATGGAATCAAGACTTCGACATGGGCAATGTCTGTCTGTCTGTCTCCCTTATTAATAAAATAAATAAGCTTTATAAATGTATTTGCCAGGGCCAGCAGGTGACATAGCGGTTAAGGTGCTGGACTCCCATGTGGTTGACCACAGTTCGAATCCCAGACCTGATGGCTTGACATTCACATTGGGCGCACATGTGTGTATGCCCAAAATCCCGAGAGGAGAATGGAGGAGAAGAGATTGTGGTGTGGCCATTCCTCTCTGGGTGGGGGGGGGGAAGGGTGATTTCTTGCCTTCTGTCTCTGTCTCTTCAGCACCCTATAGCAGAAATCTCTCTCAAAAAACAGAAAAGCGAAAAACTAAAAAAAAAAAAAAAGTATTTGCTGTCAACAGAATCTGATGTAGACTTGACTTGCATTCACTGTATTCCAGGAATTGTGAAATGTTGAGGGAAAGAATACAACCTCTGAGCAACCAAACTGCCTGGGTTCACACCCTAGACCTGCCACTTAATAGCTCTCTGATCTTAGGAAATCAGTTCCTCAGTGTCTTGGCTTTCTCATCTGTACAATGGGATCATAGTAGAACCCACCTCAGAGAGTGGCTGTGAAAGTTAAATTAGTTAATCCACGTAATGCATGTAGGACAATGTCTGCTCCATAGTATCACACTTATGTGTTTATGGTGACTATTGTGGGGAATGGAATTTAGAATTGGGGTGCCTTTAGAGCTGCAGATTGGGATGACAGAAGAGTACATTTCTTTGCAGAGTCCAAGAAAGACTTCATGAATAGAGAAAAGGTTTGATAAGATAGCCATTGGGACCAGCAGTTAGCACATAATGGCTATGTCACTGGACTCCCATGTAGTCGACCGCGGTTCAAATCCCGGACCCGGTGGCTTAACTTCATGCTCGGCATGTGTGCGTGCATGCCCAAGATCCCGAGAAGAGACTGGAGGAGAAGGGATTGCGGTGTGGCCATCCCCCCTGGGGGGTGATTTCTTGCTTTCTGTCTGTCTCTCTTTGTCTTTCTGGTGAGTGCACGCGCACTATAGGAAAAAAAACTCGAAAAAAGAAAAAGAAAAAAAAGATAGCCATTTAAGAATAAGAATGTGATAGACAGAAGTGAGGCCAGAAGGAAGATGTGTCTGAGGAACAGTCAATTTTCTATGTGGCCTCAGTACCTAGTAGGGATGTTTGTGGGAGACAGAGCTGGTGGAGTGAATGGGAGGCCAGTGAAAGGTTGCTAAGATGAGGAACTGGTACTTAATTCAGTAGTAGTTAGGTGCCATTGAAGGTCTGTAAGCGCTGCTGGGGTAGGCCTAGAGTCAGGTGTTAGGGAGATTAAGTCAGCCTTGTGTTAGCTGTAGTATGCTTAAATGAAAACATCTTGGTGCTGGGCGCGTCAATGAGCCAATGTGAATCGAGACTTGACCCAGTGTATTTACAGACAGAAATGGACATAGAGGTAGAGTCTGTGATTACAAATAGTGGGTGAGGGAAAGGCAGAGGACGGAATAAGAAAGAATTCTAAATTCTAGTGGGTCCTGGGAGGGTTGGTATTAACATTCACAGATACACCTAAGTTTGGAGTGGGAGGGAACACATTCTTCCTCTACACCCAAGTGGTCTAAACTTTCACTCTCTTAAAGTCAAGGGCATCTGTGAAGCCCAGATGATCACTCTGTCTGTTCTGATAGACACTGTCAGGACTTATGATTGGCTTCAAACTGCTTAGCACTTGAAAATTGCTGGCTGATTAACATTTGTTTTTGGCCCCTGAGGCAGTTGGCTTACTTATTAGTATTTTTGAACAACACTGTTTTAAGTCCTGTGATGGGCTGAGTATTTATGTCTCTTCTAATTCATAGGTTGAGGTCCTGACCCCCAATGTGACTCTATTTGGAGATGGGGCTCACAGGAGGTAATTAAGATTAAAGAGGTCATAAAGGTGAGGCTCTGACTCAAGAGGATTTGTGTCCTTACAAGAAGGGACCCTAGAGAGATCCGTCTCTCCCTCTTTGCCCGCACACAAGTAGGCCGCGTGAGTGCACGGTGAGAAAGCAGCCATCTACAAGCCAGAAAGAAAGCCCCCACCAGAAACTCCATGGGCTGGACTTTGATCTTGGACTTCCAGACTCCACAATCATGACAATTTATGTGGTTTAAGCCACCTACAATATGATATATATATATTTTTAATGGCCACTGAGCAGACTTATACAGGTACTTAATTTTTAGAGTTGTCACTAATTAATTTGTTGACCTGACCTAGATGGATTGGTGCTGAGAGTATCATGGCTGTCCTAGTCTGTCCTGTTGCTATTAACAAATACCTGAATTTGGATAACTTATAAAGAATCGAAGTTTATTCAGTTCACAGTTTGGCAGTTCGAGGTGCAGGAGCCTTGTCTACTGAGGATGCCCTTGCTTGCAAATAACATGGAGGAGGGCAGAAGTTTGAGCAGAGGAGAGCAGGTCTCTTGTTTCATTTCCTCTGTTTATAAACCCACGGGGGCCCCATCCTCATGCCTCATCACTTTCCAAAGGCTCCATCTTTTAACCCCATAGTCAGATTAAGTTTCTATTCTCAATACTATTGTTACAATGGCTCATAATTTTTTTTTTTTGAGAGGTTTTTGCTATAGGGTGTGTGTGCTTGCTAGAAAGACAGAGAGACAGAGAGACAGAAAATGAAAAATCATCCCCAAGGGGGATGGCCATGCCACAATACCTTCTCCTTCATTCTCCTCTCAGGATCTTGGGCACGCACACACATGCACCCGGCATGAGTTTAAGCCACCAGGTCCAGGACTCGAACCACGGTTGAATACATGAGAGTTCAGTGATGTAAGATATTATGCCATCTGCTGGTTCCTGTGGTTCACCAAATTTTAATGCATGAATTAGGGGGAGACACACTCCACCATGGAAATGACTTTAAGAGATTTAGTTTTTACATTTATGAGATAAAATTGTATTTGATAAACTACTGCTTTTAGCCTATGTGCTGCAGTTTTTGAGTTATCATTTCTTTTACCTGTAGTTCTCTAATTTTTTTTTTTTTTTACTATCTCTTGCATGAGAGGGAGGGAGACAGAAAGAGAGCAACAGAAAGACAGACAGACAGAGAGAGAGAGAGAGAGTGTGTGTCACCCTTAGCAGAGTTCACATGCCATGATCCAGTCTAGTCTCAGTTGCCCAGCTCATGGGCACATGCATACCCAGTGTGTTCAGAAAGGTTCTGGAACACAAATGGGACCCTTCCCATGTGGTCCAGTTGTGGGACCACTGCACCCCTGCCTGCCTCCTCCATTTACTTGATGAGACACTTCTGTTTAGGATCTCCTCATCTCACCCCTGCCCTTTCCAGGCACTGGCTTAGCTTGTTTCTCTTCACAACTACTGCGTGACTCTCACTGTCTCAATTTGGGAATCAAGCAGATTTGAACTGCAAAGGATGATGGTCCTTAAAAGACTGGTCCATTTGCTAAAGCAGGTACATAGATGTCTGTGTAAGATTTATCTGAGGAACTTAGCAACTAGAGGTTCCTGGGCTTCACCCGTGGAGGCCGACTGCATGGGTCTGGAGTGAAGCTGAGAAATCTGTGCTTTTCCGCTTTCCTCGTGTTCCTGATAGGCAGCCAGATTTGAGAGCCACTAATCACCACTTCCGAGATCCCCATTATCTCCACAGCTGTGGGCGAGGAATGCAATGTGTCTTTTTTCCCTGTCAGAACATGGAAACTGCCCTTGCCAAGGTCTCTGACGACCTCCGGGCAGCTTAATGCCCTCTC
This sequence comes from Tupaia tana, assembly GCA_026018925.1. Lineage (NCBI taxonomy): Eukaryota > Metazoa > Chordata > Mammalia > Scandentia > Tupaiidae > Tupaia > Tupaia tana. The sequence goes on along the minus strand of JAKSZU010000007.1, from coordinate 124,043,333 downwards.
CAAGGTGGTCTGACATTGATCACCTATGCTTAATTTCTACAACCAGCAACTGAGCTCAAGCCTTTGTCATTCTCTTCTGGATTGCAGTAATGGACTCGAAATTCAATCCCTCTCTGTCATGCTCTAACCTGACTTCCACAGAGCCATAGCATGATCGAGTGGATTTCAGATTAAACAATGTCACTGTCATAACATGGACTTTTCAGTTCCTAATGCCACCAGCATGTAGTCTGAGCGTGGCATGTCATATGAGACTCTGCATGGCCCAGCCTCTCCAGGTCATCTGTTACTCTTTATCCAGCTGTGCCGTGCCCTGCATGCACTCAGTGCACTGTTTCATCCCCTGTGCACCAGTCAGACTTTTTTTTTTTTTTTTTTTGAGAGGATTTTGCTATAGGGCGCGTACGCTCGCCAGAAAGAGACAGACAGGAAGAGAGAAATCACCCCCCAGGGGGATGGCCACACCACAACCCCTTCTCCTCCATTCTCCTCTTGGGATCTTGGGCATGCATGTGCACATGCCTGGTGTGAGTTTAAGCCACCCAGGTCCGAAACTTGAACCGCAGTTGGCTACATGAGAGTCCAGCGACATAGCCATTACACCATCTGCTGGTCCCCAGCCAAACTCTTCTTACCTTGCACGTGGGCCTCTTCTTTTCTTGGAAGCCTCAGTTGCCTCCTATACTCTCATCTCTTCCAGGATACCTGTTCCTCTTCTGGGCATCCACGATTCTCTGAGTAATTCTCTAAGGTAATACTCTTGGGTGGTTAGAAAAGCCATGAAGTATTTTTTTCTATGCAAAAATATATGGCTTTTCTGATACTCCAATATGATGATATCTGCTACTGCTAAATTATGAGTTTCTTGAAGGCATAGTCTCTTTATTTATCTTTACTTCTTGCACATAGTTACTTCTGAATAAATAATGAATCAAAAGTGTAACAGGGAGGTTGCAGCCTTCAAAGTGTCTCAATTACCTGCAAAATACAACATCTGTTGTACATCTACTCTGTGACAGGCAATGTCTTGGGCAGCAGAATGACATTAATAAGGAGAAAAACCCGCACTGCTTGTCGTTGGAGTTTGCAGCCCAGGGAAGAGACGTACAAGAACCAAATGAAGAATGTATGAATCAAACGAATGCCATGACAAAAATGATTGGGATATAGAGACTGAACAAGACAGAAAGGGACACATTTATAGGTTAGTCAGGGAAGCCTGTCTAATCAGATGACATTTCAGCTGAAGGACAAGGAGTCAGCTATTGGAAGAGTTGGGAAAATGCAGTCCTTGGTAAGAGGACCCATGCATGATAAGACCCTAAGGCATCAGAGTTCCATGTGTTGGAAGAACTTTAAGAGAATCATTAATGTCTCTAGAGTCCAGTGGAGGGGACAGTTGGGGACGGAGGTAGTGTGGTAAGGGATGGTGGCAGAGAGAAGTTAGGCTTTGTCGGTGCCAGAAATAGTTTAGACTTTATCCAGAGTGCTGTGGTAAGTAACTGAAGGAAGGATTTTAAGCAAGTGGTGATATCATCTGAGTTACATGTTAGAATGAACCCTCTAGGTCAGTTCTGTTCTAGGCAGAGGTCACCACCCCTCACAGCCATCAAACCTAATGATACCGAGAACTGGAATTATCCATTTTAATTTACTTTAAACCTATATTTATTTATTTATTTTGAGAGATTTTTGCTATAGGATGTGTACACTCTCCAGAGAGACGGGCAGAAGGACAGAAAGCAAGAAATCACCCCCCCGGGGGGGTAGGGCATGGCCACACTACAATCCCTTCTCCTCTACTCTCCTCTTGGGATTTTGGGCATGCACGCACATGTGCCTGGTGGGAGTTTTAAGCCATGGGTTTGGGACTCAAACTGTGGTTGACTACGTGGGAGTCCAGTGATGTAGCCATTACACCATCTGCTGGTCTCTAAACCTATATTTAAAAACATAATGAATAGTTATTAGAAAACCTTCAAGATGGGGGCTGGCAGGTGACGTGGTGGTTAAGGGCGCTGGACTCCCACATGGGCAACCACAGTTCGAGTCCCGGACCTGGTGACTTTCCCTCTCCCTCTCTCTCTGTCTCTCTAGCCAAATTAAAATAAATAAGCAAATAAAAAAATGAAGTTAAATAATTCTTTTTTAAAAAAGATAAGAAAACCTTCAAGATGACTGGTACATGAAGCTATTTTTTCAACCCTAAATTCTATGAATTTTAAATAAAGATCAGGTATTTCTGATGACAACTTAGCATCCAAGTTGAGATATGCTGTTGGTATAAAATACACTCTAAATTTCAATGATTTGCTATAAAAAATGTAGATCATCCTATTAACTTTTTTATACTGATTACATATTAAAATAATTATATTTTCAGGGTCAGTAGGTAGTGTGGTGGTTAAGGTGCTGAACCCCCATATGGCCGATGTGGTTTGCATCCTGGACCTGACAGCTTACAGCTTGCTTTCTCATTTTCCCACTCTGTCTCTCTCTGGTGAGTGTATGTGCCCTATAGCAAATTAAAAAATTAAAAAAATTTATTTTAGAGAAGTTGAGTTAAATAAATTTGATATATATATATATATATATATATATATATATATATTTTTTTTTTTTTTTTTTTTTTTTTTTTTTTTGGAGAGGTTTTTGCTATAGGGCACGTGTGCTCGCCAGAGACAGAGACAGAAAGTGAGAAATCACCCCCCAGTGGGGATGGCCATACCGCAATCCCTTCTCCATTCTCCTCTCGGAATCTTGGGCATGCATGCACACATGCCCGGCATGAGTTTAAGCCAGGATCCAGGACTCGAACTACTTGGGAGTCCAGCAACATAGCCATTACACCAACTGCTGGTCCCCACATTTGTTGTTAGTTTTAATTTTACTCATTTCTTTTTACTCTTTATAAGGTGGCTAGTAGAACACTTGTAAGGATTTATGTGTCTCATGTTACATTGCCGTGAGACTAGCATTATGATCCTGTGAGGATAATGGCCTGGAGACAGGCAAAGTAGCAGAGGTATGGGTCAGGAAACTTTCAAAGTTGTGTAGGTGAATAAGGTAACTTTGATCAGGGTAGCAGTGGAAATGGAGAAAAGTAGGAAGATGGTACTCTAAATGTTTTGGAAGTAGATTCATCATGACTTGGTAGCTTAGAGAGATAGGGGAAGAATCAAAAAATGGTTCAGGTTTTTAACTTGTGACTGATTTGTTGTACTGTTGAAAAAAATAGAAAACCTAGAAAAAGTTCCCAATTCTGGAGACCAACAGGTGGTGTGGTGATGAAGGGCACTGGACTACCATATGGCTGACTGCAGTTCAAGTCCTGAACCTGGTGGCCTGCTTTCTCACTTTCTCACACTCACCCTGTCACTTTCTTGTCAAATTAAAATAAATAAGTAAAGTTAAATAAAATAATTCTTTAAAAAAAAATAGTCCCCAATTCTAGAACAGTACAAAACAGTATAGCCCTGGCAGAGGATAGCAATATAAATTAATGGAACAGATTTGAGAGTCTAGAAGTGTTAAACTATGGTCAATTGAATTTTAATACAAGTACCAAAAGAAATAAATGAGGGGAAAAAGTAGCCTTTTCAAAAAATGATACTAGAATGGCAGGATACCCACCTAAAAAGAATGAAGCCAGGACCCTATTCACATTGTGCAAATGAATTGACTCAAAATGGATCAAAGACCTAAATGTAAAAGCTAAAACTGCAAAAGTCTTAGAATAAAACATAGGCAGGGGTCAGCAGGTGGCATATATATTAAGGCGCTGGACTTTCACATGGTCGACTGGGGTTTGAGACCCAGACCTAGAGGCTAGAAACTCACACTACGTGCATGTGCATGCATGCCCAATCCTGAGAGGAGAATGGAGGAGAAGGGATTGCAGCATGGCCATCTCTCTCTTAAAACAATAAAAAGAAACAGGCATAAAGCTTGATGACTTTAGAATAGGCAATGGTTTCTGTTTTTTTTTTTTTTTTTTGGAGAGGTTTTTCGCTATAGGGCGCTTGCACTCGCCAGACAGACAGAGAGAGACAGAAAGCAAGAAATCACCCCCCAGAGGGGATGGTCACGCCGCAATCCCTTCTCCTCCATTCTCCTCTCGGGATCTTGGGCACACACGCACATGCACCCGGCGTGAGTTCTAAGCCACCAGGTCCGGGACGCGAACCACGGTCGACTACATGGGAGTCCAGCGACATAGCCATTATGCTAACTGCTGGTTCCCCAGCAATGGTTTCTAAGCTTCTAAGCTGTGATACCAAAAGCATAAGCCACACAAACATAGTTAAACTGAACATCACCAAAATGGAAAACTTTTGTGCTTCAAGGGATGCTATCAAGGACATAAAAAGGTCATGCAAGTTTTATCAAGCCACTCTACATTTAAAATCTCCATCACCCAGTTTCTTAGTGTGACATGTTGTTCCCTCATGACCTACTGTCTGCTCTCTGTCCGTTCTCCTCTCTTGCCCCTCCTTTCACTGTGGTGTCTAGTCCTCCTGTCCTGTTCTTGTCCCAGAATGCCGCAAGCCCTACCTGTCTCTGTAGTGTAGCATGTATTTCCCTCCACCCGGGAGGCTTTTTGCGTTCCCCTTTCCTGACTAACTCTACTTACCTTTCAAGACATAGCTGTCACCTCTTGTCAAAAATGTTCTCTAAGCCCACAGGCATAAGATGGTCACCCAATGTGTGCTCAAAGACTGGGATAAATACACCGCTCTTGAACTGATGAGCTCTTTGAACACACAAGAATTTTCCAGAGAGGCAGTGTTGTATGTGCAAAAAGCCAAGAGTTCTTGAACTTATGTAGCATTCTGGGTTTATTTCCTCATGAGCAGAATGGAGATAATATGCATGATCTCAGTTCCCTTTTTAAAAGTTTGTTTATGAGAGAGAAAGAGAGAAACACAAAGAGAGACAGCAGCCTCGACAGGCCTTGCTGCCGCCATCTAGCCCTAACTTTAACTAGCTGGGGTTACGGGCATGTGCATGCCTGGTGTGCTCAGGGAGGTCTCTGGACGTGAGCCTGGAGCCTTGTTTGGCGTAGCCTTGAGCATTGCATTCTACTGTGCTACCATCTGGCCCCTTCAGTTCCCTTTGTAGAGTCTAACAAGTGGGTGTTAAATGTGGACCAGATACGCTCTTGGATAATTAATAGTTTAAGAACTAGTGCTTAAGCCAAGGTTTGCACATAGCAAAACATACTTGGAGATTCCTCCATTGCAGGGGTTGCAAAGTCACCTGTTCTCTTTTAAAATGCTGCATTTTCTTGGCATAACGTTTAAGACAAATTATGAAAACCTGAAGGTTATTTTTCTGAAAGGTAATATTTCTTCAGAATGACTTGTAGATTTTTTTGTTTTGGACCCATGGGTGGCGAATGGAGAAGCCCATTTGGTGTAAAAAGAAAACTTATATATTCGGCTCCTCCCTGAGTGTTTTCTGTTCAGGTCACCAGCTGCCTGTGCACTGAGGGACTGTGACAATCAGGAGGGCACAACCTGGTAACTGGTTCAAAAGAGCTCACACACCTTATGATGAGGTGTGCCAAGCTAGAGGTCAAACACCCAGTTGTCTGTAGGACAGGCAGGACTTGGTGTGAAGTGTGGTGAGTGGAGGTCCCTGCACTTAGGGAAGGGGCTTACCTATTAGACTGCAACCAAGAACGGCACAAAGAGATCTCAGTTTATGGACATGCAACAGACACCTCTTTCTTTTCTTTTTTTTTTTTTTTTTTTAGAGGTTTTTGCTATAGGGCGCATGCGCTCACTAGACAGAGAGACAGAGACAGAAAGCGAGAAATCACCCCCCAGGGGTATGGCCATGCTGCAATCCCTTCTCCTCCATTCTCCTCTCAGGATCTTGGGCACGCATGCACAGGCGCCCGGCGTGAGTTTTAAGCCACCGGTTCTGGGACGCGAACCGTGGTCAACTACGTGGGAGTCCAGCGACATAGCCATTACACTAACTGCTGGTCCCCTCAATTTTTTTTTTTTTTTAAGTTTTTGTTATAGGGCAACTGTGCTTGCCAGAGATAGAGACAGAAAGCGAGAAATCACCCCACCAGGGACAAAGGTCATGCCACAATTCCTTTTCCTCTTCTCTTGGGATTTTGGGTATGCACATACATGTGCCCGGTGTGAGTTTTAAGGTTCCAGGTCCAGGACTCAAACAATGGTCTGCCACATTTGAGTTCAGCGCCTTAGCCACTGTGCCATCTGCTGGCCCCCAAACCTCTGTTTTTGTTTGGCTATATTTATTGTGAAGTTGTCATCTTGTAGCTTGATTTGTTTACTAACTTCTCTCCTTAAAAAATGTCTAAGGCAAATATTTGTCAATAGTGTTTCCCTACTGATTTGCATTATTAGAAATGCTTTCCTTTTCAGTTTTGCTCATGAAAAGTTTCTCAGTCTTAATTATTCTATAATTGTATAGTTGGGAGTTTCTAATTAGTGAGAATCTTTTTATGAGGCTAAATTATTTTGTGATGAAATTAGTAGTTATTCCTCAATGTGCCTTTTAAAATACAGACTTATTTAAAATCTGGCAGGTTTGCTTAATTGGAAAGAAATATTCTTGTAACTCATAAGTGGTTAACTATTTTCCTTGCAAATAAAATAATTTTTAAATATAAGTCTATTTATATTCTGCTCTCTGGCAAAGGACTTGAAGTAGCCTTGTATAAATCCCATTAATTCATTTATTCACTCACTATTTTTTAAAGAGGTTTATGCCTTAAGGTGTGTTTATTCTCTGCAGATAGAGAGACAGAGACAGAGGGAAAGGGAGAAATCACCTCCCGGGAGGGATGGCCAATCACAATCTCCTCCGTTCTCATCCCAGGATCTTGGGCACGTGTGCGTATGTGCCTGCTGTGACTTTTGAAGCCGATAGGTTCAGGATTTGAACTGCAGTCAACCATGTGGGAGTCCGGTGGTGTAACTGCTACACCATCTGCTGGCCCCATTCACTTACTTTTTTTTTCCCAATAGCTGTTTATATAGGTAATGGGTGTATAAAATGAAACAATAAAATAGAATAGACGTGAAAGGCAGGGCCAAGAAAAAGAAGTAACTCAGATAGGAGCAAGAAATGCAGTGTGGGGGAGCCAGCTGTGGTGCAGTGATAAAATTGTGGCACTCTGAGGCCAATCCACGTGGGGAGGTTGCCTGTTCATGCCCAGAGACCTTGCTGAATACACTGGGCATGCTCATGCCCACGATCTGGGTGTGGCTCAGGGCCTAAAGACCCTTTTGGGGTGCTGTATCTCTTGTTTGTTTTTCTCTGTCTCATTTGTGGAATAAATAAATAAAATTTAAAGTAAAAAGAAATGGAGAATAGAACATTTCTAAACAGAGAGATTATCATAATAATTGTATTGAATACTATGAGTACCCTGGTCTTCAGGGGAAGAAGTGAAGTATGATCACTTAGCTATGTTATCAGAAAGGAGTAAGAAGCATCTGCATTCATGCAGCTTCCTTTAGACCTGAGTCAAAAACAGTTCCTCATATTTTATAACAAGTATAGTCAAGTTTCTCTTCTCTATAATCCCACCTATTATCAAGGGTCAGCTGGGTGGGATGTCTTTGGGATCTTGAGCCTAGATTGGTTTGCCACAATTTTTTTTTTTTTTTTGGAGAGGTTTTTGATATAGGGTGCATGTGCTCACCAGAAACAGAGAGAGAGAGACAGAGAGAAAGCGAGAAATCATCCCCCGCCCCCCGAGGGGATGCCATGTTGCAATCCCTTCTCCTCCATTCTCCTCTCAGCATCTTGGGCACGCACACACACGTGCCTGGCATGAGTTTAAGCCACTGGGTCTGGGACTCGAACCACGGTTGACTACATGGAAGTCCAGCGATTATGCCAACTGTTGTTCCCTGTTTTGCCACATTTTATGACGCGTGTTGAGATTTCAACTTAATTGCTCATACCTTTACTAAAAGAGTTATCATCATCTTCCCCAAATAGATAATTTCTTATAATATTGATGGGCTTTCCTGTTCTCTTAATCTTTATCTTTTTTTTTTTTTTTTCTAAGAGAGATTTTTTGCTATAGGGTGCAAATGCTGGTCAGAGAGACAAAAACAGAAAGCAAAAAATCACACCCCTAGGGGTGACGACCACTCTGCAATCCTTTCTCCTCCATTCTCCTCTTGGGATTTTGGGCATGCATGCACATGCGCCTGGTGTGTTTTAAACTGCTGGATCTGGGACTCAAACGGTGGTCAACTATGTGGGAGTCTAGTGATGTAATCATTACTCCATCCATTGGTCCAATTAATCTTAAACTGTCATATTTTCTTCATTCTCCTCTCCCTGCATCTACTAGATTTTGTGGGTTCTATTTGAGTGCTGCCTTTGCCCTCTGTTCATTTAAACCTTTATTTATTTATTTTTTTAAATATCTGTTGCTGTCATCCTAGTTTGGAGTTTACTTTCCTCTTGCCTGATCCATTGCAACAGCTTGTTTAACGGTATTAGTTCTTCAGTGTCAACCTTCATCCACATCATCCTAAACACTCTTGCCAGAGGCTTCTTAAAGAACAACTCCAATGACTCCTTTTTCCCGAAAAAGGAAGTCCTTCCTTCTTGGCATAACATTTAATGCTTCTTGTTATCTGACCACCAACCTCTTTCTAGTGTAATCTTCCCTTCCTCTTACCCACTCTCCATAGGTACCATTCTCCAACAGTCCTTGTCCTTCCTCTCTTGGTATCATTACTTGTACCTAGAGTACTCTTATTGTTCCTCCTCCTCCCATTTCAATTGGATTAATCAAATCTTTCCTGAGTGCTTGCTATATACCTCAAGATTGTGCTTGCTATTGTGGAAATGACTACCCTTGCCCTCAAATACCTTACAAATGTGAGGTTTTGAAGAATTGGTAAGTCAGATTACTTATTACTTCATCTTCTATTTTTTTTATTAAATAATTTTTTTAAAAAAGTTTTTTGCCATAGGGCATGTGCATTCACCAGAGAGGGACAGAGAGAGACAGAGAGAAAGTGAGAAATCACCCCCAGGAGGGGTGCCATATCACGATCCATTCTCCTCCTGGGATTTTGGGCACACATAACCTCTTGTGATTTTCACGCCACCAGGACTGGGACTCAAACTGTGGTCGGCCATGTTGGAGTCCAGTGATGTAACTATTACATCACCTGCTGCCCTGCTTCCTTTTCTACTTTCCCAGCTTGAATGCATTTTACTTTAAAAAAGACAAAAAACCAACTGTCCCTATACTTTTCAAATAGTGCTATGGATATTCTAAATATTAATTATTATTTTATGAACTCCATTATGTTTTAAGCTTCTCTACATCACATTATCTGCATCCTTAGGTCCAGAGGCATTCCACACGATAACTTTCCTACGGGAGGTGTTGAGTTATTTTTGGAAAAGTTGTATGTATGGTCAGGTAACTGAGAAGACTCAGGGATCATGAGTAGATGTCATGGTCAAAACACACATATGCAGTGGCCCTTTTAGGGTCTCGTTTTAAAAATTGTTTTTAGGTTTTATTTTAGAAGCTTAGGTGTATGTAAGGTTCTAATATAGGCCCAGTGTTTTCAGACTTTTGGACGATGAGTGATGGCACACGGAGCACGGCCTTTGCTGTCAACAGGACCCACACAAGATGAGAGTCTGGACCAGGCAGGGCCAGGAGGTGGGCCTTGGGGTAGGTCTTCCCGGAGGGGAGAGGAGCTGATGGTCAGGCTTTGAAGCAAAACCATATCTATGTAAGAAGTGGTTGCTTTTGAAATTTTATATACATATATATGTATGTATATACACACATATAATTTCACATGCATATATGTACATATTTGTATCTATGTATATATGTATGAATATACATGTATATACATGTGTCCATACACATATATACATGTATACACACATGCATATATGCATATATGTATGTACATATGTGTATATATGATTATATGTATATATACATGCACACACACAGTGTATATGCTTTAAACCTCAAGCATTTGTGATATAATAGAAATCACATCTGCATTGGGTAATATTCCTGGTTCCTCGAGTTGCTGATTTTTCTGCTGATGGGAGGCTAAGTAACATGTTGTGGAGAGACACAGGGCACCAGGATTTCCTTTCAGATAGTAATTCTATACCAGGATTAAGTGTGCCAGACTACTTTTTATATGTTTGTATTGTCACTTATAAATCTTTCTGCTTTTCTTTTGGATCTACTTATAGTTAAACCTAACCTATTATTGAAATAACATATACATATTTGTTGTCCACTTGGAAATTATTAATAGACCCCAAGTTTACATACTTGTGTGTCAAAGGGCATCCCTGTCATCTTAGTATTTGGCATTTTTGGGTTGTACTTGAGTGGGACCTTTGGTCATCTATCACATATATGTGTTCATATGTCTGAATTTTTCATAACCTACCAATTTTAATCTACCAAAGGTTCCACAGTTTTTAAATATCTATTTTAATTTTATTATTATTTTTTAATTTGACCAGAGAGAGAGAGATACAGAGAGGGAAAATGAGAAAGCAATTCACCAGGTCTGGGACTTGAACCACATTCGGCCATGTGGGAGACCAGTGCCTTAAACACCACTCCACTTGCCACCCCCCCCCCCAGTTTTTTTTTTTTAAAGAATTATTTGTTTAATTTTTTTTAATCTTTTTTTGAGAGAGATATTTTTGCTACAAGGCTTGTGCACTTGCCAGAGAGAGAGAGAGAGAGAGAGAGAGAGAGATAATGAGGGAGGGAGGGAGGTACGGAAAGGCCATGTCCTGTCCATGCCACTATATCTTCTTCTCTTTGGATTTTGGGCATGCATGCATATGCACTCGGTATGAGTTTTAAGCTGCCAGGTCCAGGACTTGAACTGTGGTCAACTGAATGGGAGTTCAATGATACAACCATTATGCCATCTGCTGGTCCCTATTATCATTATTTTTTAATTTGACCAGAGAGAGAGAGAGAGAGAGAGAGAGAGGAAGAAAGCAAGCCCCCAGGTCTAGTACTCAAAATGCAGTTGACCATGTGGGAGTCTAGCACCTTAACTACCATGACACCTGCTGGCCCTAGATTCCACAGTTTTAAGATGCGACACTATTGGGCCAGCAGGTGACATTATGGTCAAGGTACTGGACTCCCACATGGCCAAACAGCCATTTGAGTCCAGGACCTGGCAACTTGAGAAATACACCCGAAGCGTCTGCATGCATGCCCAAAATCCAAACAGGAGAATGGAGGAGGGGGTATTGCAGTGTAGCCATCCCCCCCAGGAGGAGATTTCTCACTTTCCCTCCCCCTGTCTCTCTCTCCGATAATGCACAGATGCTATGGCAAAAACCTAAAAAATTAAAATAGAAACTATCCTTAAAAAAATAAAAAAGATGCAATATTCTTTTTATACAGTTAGGAAAGGAAACACAATTAGTGTTAATTAAATTAAGACACAATATTTTATCACTGAGGATTTTTGTTTCATACTTACTGAAAAAGCTCCTAGCCTTTACAAATGGATTTTTTTTTTTTTTTGAGAGGTTTTCGCATAGGGCGAGTGCGCTCGCCAGACAGAGAGAGAGAGAGAGAGAGAGAGAGACATAGAGACAGAAAGCGAGAAATCACCCCCAGGGGGGATGGTCACGCCGCAATCCCTTCTCCTCCATTCTCCTCTCGGGATCTTGGGCACGTACGCACACGCGCCCGGCGTGAGTTTTAAGCCACCGGGTCCGGGACGCGAACCGCGGTCGACTACGTGGGAGTCCAGTGACATAGCCATTACGCTAACTGCTGGTTCCCACAAATGGATTTTTATCATATGTTGCTCTTATGCATCCAAAAACTGCAAGATGTAAATAAACTGGCCAATTAGTCCTGACATTCCTTCACGTCAGTGTCTGACCCAAGAATTTCTCTTCATGTCATGATCGATGTCTGTATTTTTCCACCCAGTGTCATCTCCCATGCTATGAAGAATGCTGGTGGTGAAACATGTCTTAAACCAGGTGCTTCTTGCTTAGCTTAAGGGTCTCTTAGAGTTAGCCCCTCCCTCCCTGGAGAGGTTGCCGAGAGGTGTCCCCGAGAACAGCTGCTGGCATCCCAGGCATCCATGCCTCTTGGCTTGATCTACTCAGGCCAAGGGGCAGAGACCGAATAGCCCTGAAGTACTTGGTACCAAGCCAAGTGATTTTTCCTGTTTTCAATCTCAACGCTGCTATGTGCACATTGCGTGAATGAGTGGAAATTTTTGAGCAAGAAATAGCTTCATGCCAGATCTTTTTGAAATGCTCAAATCCACCTATTTAATGGCATCTCCACAGTCAGGCATAATTGAGTTAGAGATGTCCTAACTTAAGCAATTTTTTTTTTTTCAGGCAGAAAGAAAGAATTAGCTCTCTTCTAAGTTAGTACTTCTTGGTAACTCTGGCTTGCTTTGTTAGCAAGCGGCATTTTCTCTCTATTGAAAAAGCGTAATTTTTTATTTTCTCTCTTACATCGGCAGAGCTGTTGCAGTGTGAGAAGGAATAAAAGATGTTTTTTTGGTGTACTTTGTACAAGTTCTTAAACTGTAATTTCAGGGCTAATTGCACTTGCATGTGCTTTTTGAAGGCTGTGTCTGAACATTATATGTTTGGTCTTTTGGAGAAAACCATTGTGTGAATGCTTTTAGGCACAAATGATTGCTTTCCCCTCAGAATTATGTAAAACACCTGGCACATAGCCCAAATGCCATTTCCTTTGCCCTCCACATGCCTGAGAAACTCGTCGGCTTGCTCAGAGCTTGGCCACATAGCGTCTTAGCAGAGATCAGACCTCCCGTGCTTCCTAGCATGAGGTTTTCACTCTTGCTCAAGTCCTCTCCCCAGGGGCTTTCCCTCCAAGGGAGCTGGTTGTGATACCTGTCAGTTGTAGCTCATTGTAGAACTGTGCTGTTCTACCCCAGAATTCCTTTCCTCTAATTTTACTGATGGTGGTTTTCCTGTATGCATAGCTACATACAAACTTGAACTTGTGACCTGAAAATTTCTGCCTATTCCTTTTCTCTTTTTTCCCCCACTTACTTAATTACAAATAGATTGATGTTACGGCATGGCTGGGTTCTTGCTGAACTATTTCATTTTCTTGATGTTTTATTCTGTCGTGCTACTTGAACCTGAGAAATACCTGAGGTGGGGTGATTTATAAACAATAGAGTCTTACTTAATCTCATAGTTTTGAGGGTCCACAATAAAGGGTTCATATCTGGTGAGGTCTTCTTGCTGGTGGGGACTTTGTAGATTCTTGAGGTGGTGCAGGGTATCATTTGGTGAGCGAGCAATAGCTTGCATGTTTGTGTCTATGTGTCAACTTGGTCTCTCTCCCTCTTTTTTTTAAAGAATTACATTTTTAATTTTATTTATTATTATTTAAAATTTTTGCTATAGGACCTGTGTGCTCACCAGCAAGAGAGAAAGACAGAGACAGAGAGAAAGTGAGAAAGCAAGCTGCTGGATCCAGGACTCTAACTGTGGTTGGCCATGTGGGAGTCAAGTGTCTTCACCACTACACTACCTGCTGGCCCCTCTCTCCCTCTTTTTATAAAGTCACCAGGACTCAGCCATGGGGGCCACCCTGATGACCTCATCTAATACTAACCACTTCCCCAAAGCTCCACGTCTTAATACTTAAGTTTCCACCCTCTTTGTAGTCATTACAACAGCAGGTAAGTTTTGAACACACGAACTTTTGAAGGAATAAATTCAAGTCATAACATCAATCTTTTGATATTGTTTGGAAATTAGAAGTAATTCTTAGAGATGATAATGTTTCATGTTACCTCAAGACAGAAATGAACTTACTGCCAATCATGTTCAATTTAACTTAACCTTCATGTAGTTGAAGGTAGAGATATAACTTTTACAAAAACTTAACTGTGGGAAGTTCTAATGTTTCCTATCATTTTAATTACAGCAGTTCATATCTTGACACTTTCTTCACTAATCATTTTGGTTGTGAAGCCTAGTTAGGCATGGATGGTGGGAGCTGCTGGGAATATAGATATTGTGCCTAGGAAGACATAAGTGGCCATTGAAGAACTAGACGTCAAGGGACTACCCATAACTGTATCTGATGGCTTGCTCAGGACTTGTTCAGATACTAGCACATATGCTATTACGTTTTCCATTCTTCTGAAAATATTGTTAAATAATCTGTTAGGCATGAATTGCCCCTTATATTTCTACTGATTTGAAGTAACACTGATAACTTATATAATGTTGGTGAAGTCTCATTATATCCTCACTAAGAAGGCATTACTGAGGATAAACTTTAGGTGGGACCAGTTACAAACTAATGTGTTTATATTTTCATTATGATCAAGCCGATGGCCAGGAAGTCTTTTACTCATTAGGGACCTCGGCAGTCTTTCACGTACTTTTCTGTATTCTGCAAAGTTGACCCCTGTTCTCTTAAATAAAAAGTAAAGAGCTGATCTTCAGGTTTTTATTGAACACTTATTTGCCTATCATTTATAAAACAGATTATGTATCAAACTGAGGTATAGAATGGTCCCTGTACTCAAAATAATCTTCTTCTGGGGAAAGCTAAGACATGAAACAACGAGAACGCTACACGAGACTGTAAAAATAAAATGGTAACCTAAATGCAATCAGGTATGAACATAGCCTTTATTTGGAGTGGGAAATCCAAAGGATAACAATCCACATTAAAAGATAGTACCTGGGGGACCAGCAGTTAGCGTAATGGCTATGTCACTGGACTCCTATGTAGTCGACCGCGGTTCGCATCCCGGACTCGGTGGCTTAAAACTCATGCCTGGCGTGTGTGCGTGCATGCCCAAGATCCCGAGAGGAGACTGAAGGGATTGCGGCGTGACCATCCCCCCTGGGGGGTGATTTCTCTCTTTCTATCTCTCTGTCTGTCTGGCGAGTGCATGCGCCCTATAGCAAAAACCTCTCCAAAAAAAAAAAAAAAAGAAAGATAGTACCTGGGAAGAGTTTATGAAAGAAGTATCATGTGAGTTGGACCTTGGAGAATAATGGGATTTGGAAATGCAGAGAAAGGTGGAATATGTTGGTCAGGAGGTTGAGATGTGTCCAGAAGGCAAAATTCTAAGTGACTTCAAAGGCCAAAAGTTGAAAGTTTGCAATGGATTTTGTCAGAAGTATTAGGTTAGAGGAGGAGATCAGGAAGGCAGCAGGACATTGTTGAGAAATGGAGGGACATGACTCACGACTGTACTCAATGACTAGGCTCATAAGAATAGATGGGTACAGATGTGACGTGCTGACAACTCAAATCCCGCAAGGAGCTTCACTGTCAGGACTTGATTTTCCAAACTTCTAAATGACTCTGCATAAAGTTCCAAACAAAACAAGATACCGTCTTCTCTCAACATGCATGCATTCTGGTTGCATTCCCAGAAAATTTAGTGTATTGTGAAAATCCTTGGTGTTTACATATAACACAGAATTAGGCCTCAGAGAATCACATACGTGAGTGTGGAGCAAAAGACTGGAAAACCAGGATGTGGGACAATTGTTCAGGACACAGGACTGTCCCAGTAGCTGCAGGATGTTTAAACATTCCTGGTCCCACAATCCCTGTGAAACATCCCACACATTTCTAAACTGAGCCCCTTCCGCCACTGCCCTCTATAAGTTACATATTCTAATTTCCCTTTCTTTTTGGGGGGGGGTGGTGGTGGTGGAAGGCGGTTAAAATCTTTGGCAGTTGTTTTATTTGATTTCACCTGGCAAATAAAACAGTTAATATGTAGAGCTCATTTATAAAACTGATTATATGTCAAACTGAGGTATAGAATGGTCCCTGTACTCAAAATGATCTTCTTCTGGGGAAAGCTAAGACATGAAACAATGAGAACACTACACAAGACTGTAAGAATAAAATGGTAACCTAAATGCAATCAGGTATGAACATAGCCTTTATTTGGAGTGGGAAATCCAAAGGGTAATAATCCACACTAAGAGATAGTACCTGGGAAGTAGGTGTTTTCTCCAGGGTTCAAGAGGTAGTGAATTCTTTGTTTCCTTCAGTTTATTCAATAATTGCTAAGCCCTTGATGATTCCCAGGCACCAGGCAAGTATGGGCTGTACCCTCGGGGCTCCCATAGTTGCTGATACCCCATCAGGAAAGGTATGTGGTAAGGCGGATAAGGAGAATTTGCGAGATGACAAAACATAAAGGGCTGAGGGGTGGTTGGGGAAAATGCAGAGATCATCACATTTGCTAATTCTTAAAGAATAATTTTAACAGAAGGTGTAGGATTTCAAAAGTGTACTCTTTTTTTTTTTTGAGAGATTTTTGCTATTGGGTGTGTGTCCTTACTGGAGAGACAGAGACTGAGAGAGAGAAAGCAAAAAAATCACCCCCTTGGGGGAATGCTACACTGCAATCTCTTCTCCTCCATTCTCCTCTCAGGATCTTGGGCACACACGCACACGCGCCCAGCGTGAGTTTAAACCACCGGCTCTGGGACTCGAACCATGGTCAACCACATGGGAATTCAGCCATTATACCAACTGCTGGTCCTGATCAAATTTGATAAAATTTGTAAAAGCGTATTATAAACTGTAAGGTGTTACAGAAATTGTTACTCATTTGCTGTCATTAAGACTGAAGGAGGAGAGTAACCATAGCAAGGAGGACCGGAATCATCCCATAATTCCTCTTAGGCCCTAAGTCTTGTTTTTGGTGTTGTAAAGATACCTGTTCAGCTTTGGTAGCTCACGTGTTCTGTTGTATTGGGTTGTCGGAAAAGACATGACACAATTTCACATAGAAAATCATAAGGAAAAAGCACATCATGACTTTTCTGACTACCAAATAGTTTTCAGATAGGTTTAAATATGTAGAATATAAGATGGTGTCAATTCTTTAAGAAGTCGTGTTGGGTCATGTGAGATGAACTCTTGAACGTGTTTCATGTTCTCATCTATAACACGGTATTTCCCAGAATGGATATGAGTTTTGTTGTTGTTTTCTAATGAATTTGGAGGGCTCAGCATGATGCCCGGTCTGTGGTACATACTCGTTCTTCATGCGTATTGACTATAAAGTATTACTATTATTTTAAAAATGATCTAAAACCCCATATTCAATAGATATTTACTGAATACCTTTTATGTGTCAGGCATTTTTCTTTTTTTCAAAGAATTATTTATTTAATTTATTATTATTTTTCATTTGTCCAGAGAGACAGAGAGAGAAAGAGAAAGCCGTCAGGTCAAGGATTTGAACTGTGGTCAGCCATGTGGGAGTCTAGCACCTTAACCACCATGCCACCTGTCAGCCACCAGGCATTTTTCTTTTCTTTTTTTTTTTTGGAGAGATTTTTGCTATAGGGCACATGCACTGCCAGACAGACAGAGAGAGACAGAAAGCGAGAAATCACCCCCCAGGGGGGATGGCCACGCCGCAATCCCTTCTCCTCCATTCTCCTCTCGGGACCTTGGGCACGCACGCACACGTGCCCAGTGTGAGTTTAAGCCACCGGGTCCGGAACTCGAACCACGGTTGACTACATGGGAGTTCAGCAACATAGCCATTATGCTAACTGCTGGTCCCAACCAGGCAGTTTTCTAAAAGCTAGAGAGCAAAGTCCAGAAAGCAAACAAAAGTTCCTGCCCATAGGGAAGTTATACTCTGAGGCAATGAATAGGCTATAAACATGATAAATAAGTAAATTATGTGGTAGGTTCTGAGATGATTATAGCTATAGACCAAGAGAAGGAAAAGCGGGGCTGAGGATTAGGTGTGTCCACTAGGGAAGAGGTGAGATCTAAAAAGGACTTGTGGGAGATCACAGCATTAACTGGGCTTCATCTCCTTCATCAAGTGTTGGCATTTCAAATGGCAAGATCAATTACTTAGGTTGGGAGAAAATAGTGTGAAATTAAGGCAACGTAGCTTTTGCAGTGAGAAGTAGACATCTCTTAAAGAAGTATTCAGCTCTTTTTGTCTTAATCAGCAGACATAAAACTTGTGAAAGATTGCATATTTTTTCTTTTTTCCCAATGATAAGAAAACACTGTTCTGTCTTTTTTTCTCATTGACAATAAAATAAGCATTCCTACTGATTCTACCAAATATTTTCTTTGGTGCTATTCCCTTTACTTACTAATGGCCTTAGTTATAATCCAAACAAGAGGCACATTTATGTTAAGTTTCTCATTACATGACATCAGTACTGTGAGTGATTTCAAAAGTAAGAGTTTCTGATTTCTTCTGAGTGTCACTTGACCCATAGAAAAGAATGTGAGAGGGACTCTTGCCAAAGCCAAAGTATCTCTTAAAGTATATTACTTTTTTTTTTCTTTTTAAATTTTTTTGGAGAGATTTTTGCTATAGGGTGCATGCACTCGTCAGAATGACAGAGAGAAACAGAGACAGAAAGCGAGAAATCACCCCCCGGGGGGATGGCCATGCCTCAATCCCTTCTCCTCTATTTAGTGAAGACAATCCTTTTCCTGGAACTCGTTTGAAAACTTACTGTAATGTGTACTACGTTTTTTAAATGACTAATCAAAGATGGCAGTTTTTCTGTATTTTAAAATTAGTTGTCACAGGGACCAGCAGGTGGCATGGTGGTTAAGGCTCTGGACACTCCCACATGGCCAACCATGGTTCAAGTCCTGGACCTGGTGGCTTGCTTTCTCACTTTCTATCTCTCTGTCTCCCTAGTCAAATTAAAAATGAGTAAATAAATAAACTTAAATCTTTTTAAAAATTAGTTGTCACATATACATACATAAACACACACACACACACACACACACACAAACACGTTTTTCAGATATTTAGGTTTTCAGATATTAGAATTTGGTATTACTAGTATAGGTACATGCACACATATACAGATATCTAGGTATGTATACAAGTATGCATGCATGTTTTACTGATTAAGTTGGTATAATTAATCTCTTAATTATCTGAAAGAATTGGAAAACCAGAAGTTTTAAAGTTTTCTTATTTTATTTCTTTCATATATTTATTCAGTAACTGCTGGAATTAATTATTGCTTTGTTTGAATAGTATGTGCTTAAGTTACTTAAAAAGTTTTATTTCTTTTTAATATGCAAAAGTATTATTTCTTAGGACCAATAGATGGCATAAGGGATACGTCACTGGACTCCCACATAGTTGACTGCTGTCCCAGACCTGGCAGCTTAAAACATGCCAGGTGTGTTTGCGTGCATGCACAAAATCCCGAGAGGAGAATGGAGGAGAGGGAATTGTCGTGTGGCCATCCCCCCTGGGGGGTGATTTCTCACTTCTCTCTCTCTGACAAGCACACACACTCTAAACTAAAAATCTCTCTCTTAAAATAAAAGAAAAAAAATGTATTATGTCTTGGGAATAAGTGTGCAATTATACCTTTTCTGCTCAGTTGAACTATTAGTATTTCTTTCTAATTTAAATTGGGGGCTGGCAGGTGGCATGGTGGTTAAAGATGCTGGATTCTCACATGGGCCACCATGGTTCAAGTCCTGGATCTGATGGCTTGCTTTCTCGCTTTCTCTGTCTCTCTCTCTCTCTCTGTCCCTCTCTGGTCAAATTAAAAATAAGTAAGTAAAGTTAAATAAAACAATTCTAAAAAAAAAGAGAAAAGTTGGAATATAGGATGTGAAAATGAAACTTATGTAAGTTATGTTTTGCTTCTGAAGGAGTAAAACAAATATTTTCTGATGGTGTATTGTACTGCAGAGTTTAAGGGCCGTGATCTGAGCCTGAACACCGTGGATTTAAATCCTGCCTTGTCACTTACTAGTTGGGCAAGTTATTTAGCCTTTCAGCTTCATTCCCTTCATCTGTGAAGTGAAAATAATAATAAAAATAATACCCACTTTATAAGATTTCTTTGAAGATTTAATAAGTCAGTATTTGTAAAGCACTTGTAAAGTGCTTACGAAATAGATATAAAAATAAATACCAAGGGCCAGCGGGTGGTGTGGTGGTGAAGGCGATGGATTTCCAGATGACTGACTGCGGTTTGAGCCCTGGAGCTGGCGGCCTGAAGAATCACAGCAGGCACGTGTTTGTGGGTGACCAGAATTCCAGGAGGAGAATGGAGGAGAAGGGGTTGTGGTGTGGTCATCCCCCCCGGGGGGGGGGGTGATTTCTCATTTTCCCTCTCTCCATCTCTCTCTGTCTCTTTCTTGCATGCCCCCTATGCCAAAAACCTAAAAAGACAAAACAATCATAATAAGTCTAAAAGAGTCCTTGTCTTTTAAAGATACATACTTAAGTTTCTATTGGTGAAATACTGTGATATCCAGAGTTTATTAAAAAATAACCTGATAAAAGAGTGAGACATGGAAGTGGAGAAAAAAATAGATGAAACAAGATTGTCCATGGCTAAATACTGTCAAAGTCAGATAGAGGTACAGATGGATCTGTTACACTACTTGATCTACTTTTATATAAACTTGAAAATTTCTGCATAAATACACAACAATAAAAGGATGGTTTAATCTTTTCAATGTGCATTTCTTCTTTTAAATCATTATCCAGAACTGGCATATCATTTCTGTTTGTTTTTAAGATAGATTTTTGCTATAGGGTGTGTGTGCTCTCCAGAGAGAGACAGAAAGCAAGAAATTACCTCCCAGGGGCGATAGCCACACCATTCTCCTTTTGGGATTTTTGGGTACACTCGCACATGTGCCCAGCATGCCTTTATTTATTTATTTATTTATTTTTGAAGATAGGTCTTTGCTATAGGGTGCACATGCACTCACTGGAAAGACAGAGAGAGACAAAGAGACAGAAAGTGAGAACTCACCCTTGGGGGCATGACCATGCCACAATCCCTTTTTCTCCACTTGGGATTTTGGGCATTAAACCATTATCTAAAGCTGGCATATCATGTGTGTGGCATGTGTGCCTAGCATGTGTGTGTGTTTTGAAGAGAGGTTTTTGCTACAGGGTGTGTTGGCTCACCAGAAAGACAGAGACAGAAAGTAAGAACTCACCCCCCAGGTGGGATGGCCATGCTGCAATTCCTTCTCCTCCATTCTCCTCTTAGGATCTTGGGGATGCACACACACATGCACCAGATGTGAATTTAAGCTGCCAGGTCCAGGACTTGAACTGGGGTCGACTACATGGGAGTCCAGTTGCATAACTGTATGCCGCCTGCTGGTTGCTGTTTGTTTGTTTTTGGTGTGGTTCAAATGCCACCTTGTGTGAAGCCATTCTTGAAAGTCCCAGCCTCTTCTCTCTGACTCATGTAGTCTCTGGCCCTTCCTGGACATGTGTGCACGTGGCGTGGCTTTGTACTTACATGAGTGTCAGCGTCTTCCAGGCTAAAGCTTTATGTGGGCTAGATTCATCTTTGTAACTCTCTCAGCAAACTTCTTGCACGCAGTGTGCATCAAACCTTTGTTGAACAAATGGCATTTGTAGTCTAGAAAGAGCACAGAAAACCTTTGTGTAACAGTTATTACTAAAGTACTGGGGTTTTGGATGAAAGATTGTTATTCAGATTTGGTAATGGTAGTTCTAAATAGAAATGCTTGTGACTTTATATTGAAATATTTTTGCTGTTTGGGGCATTTCTTCTTATATTTTCATGGACTTTGTTTAGAAAGTGAATGCTGTTCCAAGTGATTAGCTGAGTTATAAAACATCTATCTGATTCTAGCATATTGAAAATCTGCACATGAGTAATGCTTTCTATTTTATGGTTATAGACAGGAAGATTGTGAAACATGAACTCACACTATGCTTTTCATTTACAGAGTTTAATGATACAAAGAAAAGTACAGCATGAAAAAAAGTTAATGTTGAAAACTTAAATCACAGACTTGTGCTTTGCTTTAGGATAGCTCCTGAAACCATAGAAATCAATCATTTTAGCCAGCCAGATTCCTCTATATCATAGGTGTAAGCTTGTCCTCTGGTATTGCCTCAGAACATCCTACGTCAATACACATTGTGGTAAGTTAAAGAATACTTTAAACCCAAGGATTTTATTTCTATGAACATATTCCTAAGTGAAGTAGTTTTATAAAGCAAAAGCATGGCAGAGTGCATTGTTCAAGTCCTGGATGCAATGGGCATGTGTATAGGCAAAATAGCAGGAGGAGAGTAGAGGAGAAGGGGTTGCAGCATGGCCATCCCCACCTTGTGGCGGGGGAGGTGATTTTTTTTTTTTTTTTTTGCATTGCTTAGAAAGCGAGGTGATTCTTTGCAATATATCTTGTTTGCTGACTTTATTGTGAAGCCATAAAATTGGGCTACCCTGAGTTTCAGTTCAATCTCTGCATTTTCATCCTTTATGTAGGCTTTCATTACTACCAAAGTAGTTAAAAGGTGATGCTAAAAGCAAAAAGAAGTGGCAAAGAATATAGGAAGTCTATAAACTAAGTAGTTAGATTCCTTAGAGAGAGAGAGAGAGAGAGAGAGAGAGAGAGAGAGAGGAAAGTCAGGAATGGGCCTTAATTACCTGAGGCATTGTGACCATGACTTTCTCACTGGCAGCTGAGAGCAAGAAAGACTCTGCCTTTGATTTTGTCCACTCCCTCTCCAATGCCACCCCAGTGACACGCTCCCATTAACCTAATTCCTTGACCTTTAGCTGTTGCACTGAAGGAATCGAATTTCTGAGCTGTAAATTGCCTCATTCATATCTGCAAAGTTGAAATCATGGTTAAGTTCTGGGCGGAGGATCTGATTATGAACAGACTGAAAGTGAGAGCGGGTGTTCTTTTGTGAGGATCTGCACTTGCTAAGCCATATTGTTTCATTTCTCACTTAGCGTTTCCCGCAGAATTAAGGACAGTGATTCTCAGCATAGCTATTTGTGACATGTCATGCTATCTTGACCGATACGGTTCTGAGAGGGCTAAAAAGAAATGTTTCATTCAAAAATATGTCAGCCTTGGGACCAGTAGTTGGTGTAATGGCTATGTTGCTTAACTCCCATGTAGTTGACTGCAGTTGGAGTCCTGGATCCAGTGGCTTAAACTCACACCAGGCGCGTGTGCGTGCGTGCCCAAGATCCCGAGAGGAGAATGGAGGAGAAAGGATTGCAGCATGGCCATCCCCCTGGGACGTGGTTTCTCGCTTTCTGTCTCTCTGTCTCTCTCTGTCGGGAGAGTGCACCCACCCCCTCCCCCCCAAAAAAGTCAGTCTGGTTAGTGCAGTCAATAGGTGGTGCTGTGGTGCTGGAAGCCACATGGCCCCCAGTCTGAATCTCTGGCTGGTCAGCCTGGAACATGCAAGGCACAAGTGCATGTGCCCAGGATGTTGAGGAATTGGAAGACTTGGGGAAAGGGGATTATGGTGTGAATGAGACCCTGTCGAGGATGTCCCTTCTCCCCCTGCTCTTTTGGGCATGTGCACATATTATCATGAATTCAAATAAAAGTTGGTGAAGGCTAGTTAAAAACAAAATGATACATGGAATGAGTAAGAAGAACAAAGAGTAGATATTAAAGATAAGATATCCAGTAACTCTCCAAAATGAGAATTACTAACAGTTTGCAGAAACTTTAATGAAAAAAAGATTTTTTTGTTTTTTTTTTAAAGAATTATTTTATTAAACTTTATTTTATTTTAATATGACCAGATAGGGGCAGAGAGAGAGAGAGAGAGAGACAGACAGAGAGAGATGGAAAGTGAGAAGCAAGCCTCCAGGTCCAGGACTTGAACCATGGTAGGCCATGTGGGGAGTCCAGCACCCTTAACCACCATGCCACCTGCCGGCCCCCTAATGAAAAAAAGTTTTAACATAAATTGAAAAAAAAAAAAAAAAAAAGAATGTGAGAGCTTTTCTCCCTTTAGTTCATAATCCCTTGGGATATCCCGAGACCTTATTTCCTAGTCCAAAGGCAATTAATAAAATACTTTACACACATTGAATAATCAGAAAAAATTTATTAGAATTTCTTTAATTTTTTTAAAACAGATTTCTGAATCTGTTGAGAAATTGACTTTTTTACCTCTTGAATAGAATTGTAGGACTCTGCTAATGAAATATGCTTGTAACTGGAGCTGACTTCTCACAGATAGCAGAGAATTTAGCGTTCTAGCCCCTGTAGTTTAGGATCTGCTGAACTTCCTATTTCTGCCTCGACTTGTGTTAGGTGACAGAGATAAAAAGCAAGTCCTAATCTATTCCATTGCTTTTCTGCATAGGTGTGCATCTAGACGGTTTTATTTATCATTAGTGAGAGCCATGACTTTATTTTCTTTCTTCTTCTTCTTCTTCTTCTTCTTATTATTATTATTAATTTTTCCTATAGAACATGTGTACTTGCCAAAGAGAGAGACAGTGAGAAATCACCTCCCCAGGGGGATGGCCATGCCACAATCCCTTGTTCTTCAGTCTCCTCTCGGGATTTTGGGCACACATGTGTATGCACCCAGCATGATTTTCAAACCACCAGGTCTAGGAATTTTGCCAAAAAGTGTGTGCTCTGGCTAGAGTAGAGTGAAAGCAAAGGAAAGTGAGAAAGCACTCCCAATAATGTGTCACGCTTAAATTCTTTCTCCTTTTGGGATCTTAGGCATGCATACACATGTGCCTGGAATGTTTCTCAAGCCCCTGGGTCTAGGACTTGAACTGCACATTTGACCACGTGGGATCCAGTTGTCTTAAGCACCATGCCACAGGCTGGCCCTATATTATATTTCCTATATGAAAAGATACCTCATTAGTATGCCTAAGGAATAAAAAGACCATGTTAATTTCTAGAGGTACTTGATTACTGTTGACACCTTAGTCAAACAAATTTTATATACCTCAGTGTCTCTGATCTTTAAAGCCAAGTTTGGTTTTTTTTTCCCCTAATGAAGAAAACAGATATGTGAAAAAAACAGAAATACACTAAAGGAAATTATCCATCTAGTCAAATCCTCTGTCATTGTGGGAAATTATTGCATTACTCCAGCCTTTATAGACATTTCCTAAAATCTTGACATAGAGCCCCCTATCATTTCTGCCAGTCTGTCCAGTTGTGAAATAAGTTAGATGGATTTTATGCCGGCGCACTTACTCTAACAGCACATCCTCCTAGTTCAACCTGCTGCTCCCAAGTCAAAACTGATATTCGTTTGACTTATGTACTAGTTCGAATCATCTGTGTTTTTCTACCCGTTCTCAGTCCAGCTAATATATGTACAGAATTGCCAATATGAAAGGCACCGTTTGCTTCTTCCAACCCTTGCTCCTTTGAACAACTCAAAGTTGTCGAGGACATCGTGATGTACTTTTCTGTTTTTCTATGCAAAAACGCTCTTGACTTTCCTAACAACCCAGTGGACTGTTCTTCCTTTGTTTCGGTTTTCAAATACCAAACCATCATGAGTTTGAGTGGAAAGTGACTTAGTGGAATAGCCATGTTGTTTGTTTGTTTGTTTGTTTTTTGGCCATAGGGTGAATGCCCTGGCTGGAGAGAGACAGAGAGGGAAAGTGAGAAATTGCCCCCCGAAGAATGGCCACAGCAATCCATCTCCTCCGTTCTCCAGCGCCTTAACCACCATGCCACCTGCTGGCCCCACAGTAGCCATTTTTTTTTTTAATTTTTTTTTTTTTTTAAATCTAAGGCTCCTTTTAGTGCTCAGAGAAAAGAACTGAGAATCAGATGATTTACTTTTATCAGGGCTATCTGCTGAATACTTAGATTAATTCAGGTTACTTTGAATATCTAAAAGCATGGAAGTGTTTAGACAGTTGAGTATTTCCAAGTAAATTGTCTTAAATACAGTATCACTTAGGAGTTAGTTGAAGATAATGGAAATCACTCTGCTATTTAAGGAAAGTAGAACAATAAAAATATTTACCATAAGTAATTAGGTATTTACTAATCTAATCACTGGATGGATTGGGGGATTAGACTTCAAGCTGGGCCTCCAAGAATGGCTCCCAGGCCAGGCCCTGAGTCACAATGGTTAAGTGCCATGAAAAAGTTAAGTGCCACATGTCTGTCTAGGGTTCAAGTTACAGCTCAGCAGCTTGAATAACCATGCTGGGAGTGCACCCGTGTGTCCAGGATCCTGATGGGATGGAGAATTGGAGGAAAAAGGATTGCAGTATTTCCAGGCCCTATTGAGGGTCCTGTCTCTCTCTCTCATGTACATGCACTCTGGCATTAAAAAAAAAAGTCTCCAGAAAGAAACCACTGAGTAATTTGTACTATTACATTTAGGGAACTGAGGACTCAGAAAGTCTGTGTGCCAGCTTGCTGTTTCAAAATCACTCCACCTTAGCCATACCTGGGCATCATGAAGTAACTGTCATCTTCTGGAATATTCTCCCTTAGCTGTGTCTCAGGGATCAGACCATTGACAGCACTGTTAGCTGTGGAGCCGTCTGTTGACTCTAGACCTGCACATCTGAGTGCCACTTCTCCCGGTCTTGACTTGGCCTTGAGTCCAGGTCTATGGAGGCCCTTTGACTGGAAATCAAAGCTGCATTGGGTATGATAGATGCAGGGGATCTAGAAAATAAAGTTTTTAGTGTTCTAGTCTCTACAATATAGGAAGGCAAATAGGAACAGAAGTTGAGCCAGCTAGTCTGCCATATCTTCCACATATTCTCTTACGGTATTCCCTGTGATGGCTAGAATATAAACTTAGAATCTGGCTGATTAGGGCCAGCAGGTGCATAATGGTTGGGGCACTAGACTCCCCCTATATGGCGGACTGTGGTTTGAGTCTTTTCTTTTTTCCTATTCAAACTCATTTTACTTTTTTTTTTTTTTTTCTTTTGGAGAAGTTTTTGCTATAGGGTGCCTGCACTAGCCAGAAAGGCAGAGACAGAGAGACAGAAAGTGAAAAATCACCCTTCAGGGGGGATGGGTATGCCGCAGTCCCTTCTCCATTCTCCTCTCAGGATCTTGGACACACACACACACACACACACACACGTGCCTGGTGTGAGTTTAAGCCAGCGGGTCAGGTACTCCAACTGCAGTCGACTACATGGGAGTTCAGCAACATAGCCATTACACAACTGCTCATCCCTTTTTTCCTTTTATTAAAGTCCAAGTTGCCATTTCATGGTCTCAATAAAGGAAAACTTGTTCAAATAAGGTAATACGTTATCATCATTATTTCCAGGGGATTGTTTGCAATCAAGCAGAAAGAGCGATAAATCCTCCAGAGGCCCGTCCATGGGCTTTTACGCTTTGCCAAGATCCAGTTCCTCAGGAGTGGAGATGCCCAAGTCATTTAAAGTTGGCCTAAGTTCCTGGATGACACAGGGGTAGATTTCCTTATGTGGTCCTGCTTTGTCCTTAACAACCTCTAGGAAGCGAACCACACTGGCAAAATCATTTAACTGTCGGCAAGTCCGCAAGGTGGCAGCATCAATGATTTTGGGTTCTGGAACCGGATGGTAGCCAACCAGCGTGTTTATCCCTTTAGACAATGCCCAGGCATCTATGTCTGGCTTGTTGAACTACGTTTCCCAGCGAGCACAAACTCCTCATCTATTTCATGTGACCCATGAGAGTAGCAGCGACCTGCCAGGGTAGCGGTGGGTCGGGGGGTCAGGGCGCAGGGCAGGAGGCTCGGAGGGCGGGCCTGGACGGCTGCCTCCAGGATGCAGCCGCAGAGAGCGGCACCTAGCGTGACGGCGATGGCGGCCCCTGGGCTGAGTGTGGTGAGTCTTGAACCTGGTGCCTTAAAATACACTGGCTTGGGACCAACAGATGACTTAAGGGTTACATTGCTGGACTCCCACATAGTTGACTGCGGTCTGAGTCCCGGATTAGGCAGCTTAAAACTCACGCTGGGCGTGTGTGTGTGTGTGAGCGCGCCCAAGACCCCAGAGGAGAATGGAGAAGGGATTGAGGTGTGGCCATGGGGGTTGGGGGTAATTTCTCTCTTTCTGTCTCTGTCTCTCCTGCAAGTGCATGTGCCCTATAGCAAAAATCTCTCTGAAAACAAAACAAAACCCTTCACATTGGGTGTGTGTGCGCACATGCCCAAAATTCCAAGAGGAGAAAGGAGGAGAGAGAATTGTGGTGTGGTCATTTCCCTTCCGGAGGGTGGGGGTGGGGTGGGGTGATTTCTCACTTTCTCTCTTTCTGTCTCTCTTTCTCTCTCTGGGGAGTGAATATGCCCTGTGCAGGAAAAAAAAAAAAAATCTAAAACAAAAATTTGGCTGATTAAGTGAAGGAAGTGATTTTCAGACACAGACCCTACATATTACATTTAGGACTTCAAGTCAATTTTGAAAATAGTATTTTGTTTGTATTATCTAAGTCCCCAGAAGAGTGTCTAATAATAGTACTTACATAGTTGGGGTGCTGCCTGGGTACACTAGTTCTGGTATCCGTGTGTCTCTGTGGTTTGAATCCTGTATGTCCTCTTTTGGAACTTGATTGTCTTTTAAAATCAAACTTTCCCCATGGGTGATTATGCTGTTATATTTACTCGAAATTATTTCTTGGCACAGTGAGCATCAAGTAGATCAAATGGAGCAGAAGCAGCACTACTGTGTAAACAAGGACTTTAGACGGTCTGCGAAGGTTAAGTAGCATCCCCTCGAATGTTCTGCTATAGAAAGTGAATTTTTCTTTTTCATGGTCCATACTCTCAAGTCCCCTAGCCTAGCTCCATGATAGACAGAATAAACTGGGATAAAATGAAACATTGAAATGCACATGCTTGTTAAATGTCCTGATTCCTTAGACCATCATTGAATATGTTACTTATAGATGAGAAAAAGGATTCATTCACCTCATTGCTGCAATCGTAATTACTGTGGAAGTTTAATATCTGGAATCGGGGGCCTTCCCAGATTTCCTTTGCTAAAGGTGCATGCCCTCTTTCCTGGCCCCTCTGTTCTGTTGACTGTACCTTAATGTCCTCATAGGGGTTATCATGCAGTTATAGGGATTATCATGCTATTATTTATCTGTTGACATGTTTTTACCTTGTGAGCATGTTTGCTAAGTTCAGGGCCTTTGTCATGTTCGCTGTCTTCAGGACTGACAGCAGCGTCTGGCATGCAGTGAGTGCTCAGCGTTTGGATAAAGGAATGAATGAGCGGATGCAGACGCTGCGTTGGAAGAGTGATTAGAAGATTCAGAAGATTAGCTAAACTGTCAGCACAGCTTCCATACATTCTGGGAAGCTGGAGGTCACACCTCCACGTACTGACAACCCCTGGACATGCACAGCTGAGGGTGGGGCCTGGCACCTGGTATACACTTACAATAAAAATTAGTTGAATAGATGAACTAACCATGACTCTGGCCAGCTCACATTTCAGATCTTTAGCTTGTTTATTTCAAGATGAAGGGGGAGGACCAGATAATGTTTAAGGCCCCTTTCAGATTAGATCCATTCAGTTTGGTTAGGTTAGTTGTGTTTGTTTTTTCTTTAAAATTCCCTGCAAGAGTTTTCTATGGGCTGTTCTGTTGAGCAAGATAAGCATTCCATTATTCCATTCATCTATAAAATGAATTAATTAAGGACCTAAAATTTGCCTTTATACAGGAGAGTTGACATTAACAATATGTATTTAATGTCTGTATGGTAGTCGTGCATCCTAAATGAGACAGTATTTTTTCCTCTGTAAACACAGTGTATTAAATAGGCATTTTTATGTGAGTTTATCTTACATTTCTGCAAGATTTCTTATCTAGAAATCACCAATCAGAGGAAAAAACTGATTTGCTGGGCCATGTGCTTCATTGTCCTGCAGACAAGGTCCCCGTTGTTTCTGGCCTACTCCAGCTGCAGTGCAGTGGTTGGAGATCGTCGCCTCACGGTGGCAGAGACCCACCAGTGGGCATTTGTCCAGTTGCTCCTGCTGTGAGCGGCTCCGTGATAGTGGGAAAGATCCTTCTTCCTTAGAACACATACCCAGGAAAATAATTAGTGATGTTAGTATTGGTTTATTTATGAAGTTGGTAATGTTAGAAGGCAGTAGAAATGGCCTAAATGTCAAACATTTGGTACAAGTCAAAAAAGACTACTATGCAGCCTGTACGTCTGATGGTGAGAAGGGGTATTTATTGCCCAGGGATAACAGTATACTATTTTTTTTAAAAAAAGATTAATTTATTTTTAATTTAATTGCATTTGTTATTTTTACATTTGACCAGAGAGAGACAGAGAGAGAGAGAAAGGTAAAGGGGAAAAGTAAGCTACCAGGTCTGGGACTCAAACTGTGGTCAGCCATGTGGGAATCTAGTGCCCTTAACCACCATGCCACCTGCCGGCCCCATAACAGTATACTATTAAGTGAACAAAACAAATTACAAAACAATATGTAGAGACTGGCTTTTTGTTTTTTTTTTGTTGTTGTTGAGAGAGATTTTTGCTATAGGCCCTGTGTGCTCCCTGGAAAGACAGAAAGTGACAGACACCGAAAGCAAGAAGTCACGCCTCCCCCACCCAGGGGGGATGGCCATGCCGCAGTCCCTTCTCCTTTATTCTTCTCTTAGGATTTTGGGTATGCATGCACATGCACCTGGAGTGCATTTCAAGTCATTGGGTCTGGGGCTTGAACCATGGCCAGCCACATGAGAGTTAAGGTGCCTTGATCCCACATGGACCACTGGGTGCTTCAATTCCCTGACCAGCAGCTTGAAAAATGTGCCAGGTGTGTGTGTGTGTGTGTGCATACCCAAAATCCCTAACGGAGAGAATAGAAGGGACTGTGGTGATGGTATCTCCCCAGAGGTAATTTCTGACTCTTTCTCACTGTCCAGTGGAAGCATATACCAGACCCTGTAGCAAAACTTAAAAAAAAAAAAAAAAAAAAAAAGTGTTCAACAATGTATAAAAAAATATGCCTGGAGAAATTTGAGATAAAACATCAACACTGATTACTCCATGGGGTAGAACTAGAATTTATTTTTTGTTTTATTTATATTTAAAATATTTTAGTACTTGTATTAAAAGAAAATGATTACCAAAAATTAATTCTGTAAGTTTTATTAACCAGGAATTCTATCCAACATATATAGGTAGAATAAATGATAAAGGAAAAAAGCTATGTCTCTTTTTATTTCTCTGATAAATTTGAGTAGGTTTGAATTATTTTGTAGATAATTTATTAAGTGTTTTTTTGGAACCAGCAGTTGGCGTTATGTAGTCGACTGTGGTTCGAGTCCCAGACCTGGTGGCTTAAACTTATGCCGAGCGTGTGTGCGTGTGTGCTCAAGATCCCAAGAGGAGAATGGAGGAGAAGGGATTGTGGTGTGGCCATCCCCCCCTAAGGGGTGATTTCTCACTTTCTGTCTCTCTTTCTGGCGAGCACACTTGACCTATAGCAAAAAACCTCTTAAAAAAAAGTGTTGTTTGGTTGTGAAATAATGTTTGTTAGTATTGGGTCAGCTAGGTGCCATGGTGGTTAAGGTAGCTGGATCTCACATGGACAGCTGTGTGGTTTGAGTCCAGACCCGGTGACTTGAAAAACACTCTGGGTACATGTATGTGCATGCCCAAAAGCCTGAGAAGAGAATAGAGAAGGGATTGTGGCATGGCCATTGCCCCGAGGGGGTGTTTTCTCATTTTTTTCCTCTCTCTGGGAAGCACATATGACCTATGGTAAATTAAAAACAAAGAAGCAATAACAACAACAAAAAAAACCTGTTAGTACCACTTAAAACTGAGGGCAAGTTATAAATTATTTACTTTATTGAGGGTAATTGTGGTACCATCCTGGGACTTTTCCTAGTAATTGTGTAATAATAAATCTACACTTATATTACATTGATCTATTTACTTTTTCAATTAATTCTATTTAAAACACTTACTTGGCCCGTGGAGATAGCAAATCAAATGCAAATTAACATTCATAGAGTGAATATTATTTCATAGAATGGATGAAATTAGTCCTCAGTGATGTGACTTTTTCAGAACATAGCTTTAATTCTTTAATTTTGTGATCATGATGTTGAATAACACTAACTATAATATAGACTATAAAAATATTGCCTTGGGACCAGCAGTTGGTGTGATGGCTATGTTGCTGGACTACCATGTAGTCAACCACAGTTTGAGTTCTGGACCTTGTGGCTTAAACTCACGCCGGGCGTGTGTGTGAGTGCCCAAAATCCCGAGAGGAGAATGGAGGATAAGGGATTGCAGTGTGGCTATCTCCTTGAGGGGTGATTTTTCATTTTCTGTCTCTGTCTTTATAGGTGAGCGCACATGCCCTATAGCAAAAATCTTTAATATATATCTCCTCTACTTTGTTTTTTTTTTTTAAGAGAGATTTTTGCTATAGGGTGTACTCACTCACCAGAAAGACAGAGAGTGACAGAGAGATAGAAAGCAAGAAATCATCCCCCTCCACCCTGTTGGGATGGCCACGTCGTAATCCCTTCTCCTTTATTCTCCTCTTGGGAGCTTGGCATACACACACACATGTGCCGGGCATGTTTCAAGCCACTGGCAGGACTTGACCTGCGGTTGACTCTGTGGGTTCCAGTGATGTAACCATTATGCCATATGTTGGTCCCAGTATTGCCTCTTCTTTCAGGAGCTTAAAATTTAAGAAAGTGGAAAGTGTAATACTATTGAATATTTAATATTGAAAGATCTTTGGAGTCAGATGGTGGCACAGTGATGATACAACAGACCTCACACAAGAAGGTCCTGGGTTCGAGTCTCAGAACTTCCCAGTGCATGCTGGGTAAGCACTTAGGCCCATGATCTGGACCAGCTGAGATTGTGAGTTGATCCTGTTGGGAATGCTTGTCTCCCTCTCTCTCTCTCGTAGAAGAAATAAAATATGAAAGTTCTATTTTTTTCTTCTCACATTAGACCTAAGCAGAGGGCCTATGCGGTGTGGGTATCAGTCATCCTGTAGAAAGTTTATAGGACTGAGGACTTCTTGGATGAAATAATAGACTCCAGGATGAAATAATAGACTCCAGGCAAAGGGTCAGGCCGTGTCACAAGCAGCACCATAGAGCCAGGGTCTAAGAGCTGGAGAGTCAGAATGAGAGTCATAGATAAAATACTATTATGGATGTTCCTCTTAAATGGAGGGCTTTTCTGTACAGTACAGATATGCAAAAGCTGGCTTCCGGTGCCTGTCTCTGAAGTGCTGCTAAGTACCTTTGACCTCTAGAGGATATTGAGTGAGAGAGATCCTCATTTTGATGCCCTGTTTGTTAGCAGAGGCACGGGATTAATGAAAGAATTTGTGTGTCTCTTCTCTTAGTTTCCTCAGCCAGAGGGTTTTGTTGGCATGAAAATGTTGCATAACATTTTAGGAATTAAATCTTCTTTTTTTAGAGAGATTTTTTGCGGTAGGATGTGTGTGCTTGTCAGAGAGGAAGAGTGGGAGAAATCTCCATGCCCCAGTTGGGGGTGGGGAGGTGACCGTGCCACAATCCCTTCTCCTCCATTCTCTCGGGGTCTTGAGCATGCATGCACACATGCCCAGCATGAGGTTTAAGTCACCTGGTCTGGGACTCGAACCACAGACAACTATGTGGGAGTCCAGTGACATAATCATTATGCCATCTGCTGGTCCCAGGAATCAAATCTAGTAAGAATTTCCTTTAGGGGCTGGCAGGTGGCTTGGTGGATGAGGACACTGGACTCCCACATGGCCGATCGCGGTTCAAATCTTGGACCTGGCAGCTTCCTTTCTCACTTTCTCTGTCTCTCTCTCTCTTGCTCTGTCCCTCTTTGGTCAAATTAAAATAAGTAAATAAAGTAATTCTTTAAAGAAAAAAAAAAGGATTTCTTTTAAAACAGTAATTTTACAATTACCAAAGAAGCTTCTCTTTAATATATATATATTTTTAAAGAAATTTTTGCTATAGGGCATGTGTGCTTGCCAGAGAAATAGTGAGAGAGAGACAGAGAGACAGAAAGTGAGAAATCACTCCCCAGGGCAGATGGCCATGCCATAACCCCTTCTCCTCTATTCTCCTCCTCTCCAAGATTTTGGGCATGCATACACATGTGCCAGCATGAGTTTTAAGGTGCTGAGTCCAGGACTCAAACTGATTGGCCATGTGGGAGTACAGAGATATACTCACTGTACCATCTGCTTCTCCCTAATATATATATATTTTGATCTAGAATTATTGGTTTTAACTTTATTTAGAAAGAATTTCAAACTTATAGAAGAGTTGCAAGAATAATATACACACACATTTTACATATACATATTTATGTAGACATGTATACACACGTATGCGTGCATATGTATATATATCTCCTGTTAATGCTTTGTCGTATTTGCTTTATCACTCTTTCCGTCTCTCTCCACACGCACACACAAACACACAGACATGTAGGAACTACATTAGTGGCTTCTCATAACGCCCTTTTACTTCTAAACATATCAGCATGAATTTCCTAAGAACAAAGACATTCTTGACTACAACTACAGAGATATGCAGTTTATATTCAAAATTTACCCATTGTCCCAATAATATTCTTTAGAGCATATTTCTTCTTGGCCAAGGAAATCAAGATCACATATTTACTGTCATTTTTTTAAATTGGAATAATTCCCTAGCCTTTCATTTTCTCCATGACTTTGATATTTTTAAGGAGTACACACAGGGTACTTGTCCATAATTTTGGTTTGTATGATTCAATATTGTTTTAATAGATGACTTTATATTTTAACTTGAAAGACATGAAAATATAAAAAAAAAAATTCACCCTTAATCTTGTTGCTTAAAGATACTGTTGACATTCACACACATTCCCACTATTTTCCTAAGGAAATATTTTTCTACGCAGTTGGGATCATTCCATGTATGCAGTTCTTGTATTCAATTTTATGAGAATGTTTCCATCTCATAGAATGCTCTTTGAAAACATATTTTCTTATAGTTCCCTAGTATTCCTTTTTATAGTTATGCTGTCATATATCTAAACAGTCTCCTACCGTTGGATATTTAAATTGTTCCTAAAATAACACTGAGAATGACTACCTTTAATCTATAAGCTGCACTTTGCTTTCCTCCTTTCTCCCCCCTTAAAATTACTTAGGCATATGTATCTCAAGCAAAAGACTTCACGGTAGACTTAACCATAAACCAGTAATTAAGGTTTCAGTGTAGCACAGGACTTTCCCAGTCTGACTTGTGAGGTTTCTCTGCCTGTATGGCTTTGCTTTTCCCCCCAATATTTCTGCCTGTTCCTTGTGCCTGTCACACCCCCTGGAGTGACAGTGCATTGTCATTTTCTCAGCCTGATCACTGGGAGATTGCGGGAGCTGAATGCAGTCAAGTTAAACTAATGTTCAACCTGGCTGCATCCTCAAGGTCTGGCCTGGTTCCAGAACTGATGAAACTTTTTCACCTGGGACTCTGAGAAGGAAGAAGCGCTTCTAGCTCAAGAAATATCCCACAGTTTGCCAGTGGAAGCAGCAGAGCATGGATTCTGACTTGTTTTGTTGTGCCCTGTGGAGATTTGTAACAGTGATAGAAGAAACAGAGGCAGGTCAGATCTACTACCTTTCTGATATGGTTCTTTTTCCCCTGATGAAGAAGCTGCATGGTCTCCCCTATGCTATTTTTTTTAAAATTATTTTTTAACATTCATTCATTCATTTATTTATTTTAATTTGACCAGAGAGAGGGAGGGAAAGGGAGAAAGCAAACCACCAGGTCCGGGACTCAAACCTTGGTTGACCATGTGGGAGTCCAGTGCCCTTAGCTGCCACGCCACCTGCCGGCCCCCTTCTATGCTATTTTTTCCTGGCACTTTTGTCCATCCCTCTGTGCTAGACTCAGCAGAGTCAATTGCCCTCCTCTGAGTTATCCATGCATTCTGTCCTTAGGTCTATTATTACAGCCCTTGTGCCATAAGCAATTAATTGTAGGTAAGTCTAGCCACCCTACCAAGCTTTGAGTTTTGTCTCTGTTAGATCCATTTGCCCTGCAATAAACCACCCCAAAACTCAGTGGCCTGGAACAATAGCTATGAACTTAGCTCATGATTCTGTGGATTCAGCAGTGTGGGCTGGGCTCAGCAGGCTCAGCTGGTTTCTGCTGGGCCTCACGGCTGGGTGCATAGGGGGGCAGGTCAGCTGGGGGCTGCTGACTAATGACTGGGGCACCTCAGTGACCCTTGCAGTCTCCCACCCATCCACAGGCTGGCTCAAGGTTTTTTATGTGATGTCCACAGAGTTCACAGGAACAGCAGGACAGAAATTCCTTTAATGGGCAAAAGCTTTTTTTATTTCTGCTTCTGATAGATGTGTTTCTGCCTCATTGTCCAGAGCAAGTCATCTGGCCAAGCCCAGCTCCAGTGTGGGAGGGCAGGGCTGAAGGTTGTGGGTACAGTGCATGGACACAACTGGGGCCATTACTGTGAACAGCTCACACTGTGCTCCTTGAGGTCAAGGTTATATCTTCTGCATCTTACTATTCTTAGCTTCTACCAAGGTATTTGCACTAGGTAAATGTTTTGGAGATATCAAATGAATCAGTTTGGTCATCTGAAGTCTTTAGCATTCCCCAAAAGTGGGTGATCTTGTGGATACAGGGAAGGCATAAAGCTGTGGTCCTTGGTGGGAGCTGTAACAGGCTCTCCTGCTGACCGTGGGTGAGGGAAAACTAGGGATGACACTTAGTTAAAAAAATGTTAGGAGATTTTTATGCAATCTTTTTATCTCCTGGACAAACCCGACATCCTTTTACTGTTATATTGTGCCTTTGTTTATCTTTCAAGGGATGCTAATGATGTTCTTTTCAATGTAGTTTCATTCATAGAATGAACTAGGGGAGAACACACAGCTGTGTTTGTCTTGGGCCCCATCTCCTCAGAGTTAGGGCCACTGAAGAACTACTTGAAATTTCAAATAACCAGGAAGAGCACTTCCCTTAGACCTGTGCAATGGGAGCCTTGGTCCTCGATCTCTGATTTCAGAAGACCTTACTCCATCTGGCTTTACCCCTCCTTGTGTGGCTAGTTATTGGAGGGTCGAGGATGTGACTAGTGTGAGGTAGGGGTCAAAGGGATGCCCACTTAGAGCTCAAGCCCTCTCTCCTTCTAAGTGGGCCCCCAAATTCTCTGCTTAATTGGCTTCAAGCTGCTTTCAGGATGCATGGGAACCTTTTGACTTTTCTCTTTAGGGCAGACTTCACTGGTGGGCACCCTCCTAAACTCAAGGGGTAGCCAAGGGTAACTGTTTGCACAGTGGAGTTGCAGAGTTGATGAATCTTGGACTTTGGGTCAGAGCCCTGTAAAAATTCTCTGGAGGCCCCTGAGAGGGAGTGCTAGAACTTGAGAATGGGATGAGATGTCAACAGGCCATAGATGAGGGTGACATTGTCCTGGACGACAAGGCTATTGATGATAGCCTTGGAATCTTCCAGGGAAGTAATAGCCAAACTTGCCTCAATTGAATTCTGGGAGTTTTGTTAAAATAAGAAAGACTTCTGGAGGACAACTGTGGTGGTGCGCTGGTAACGCCATGCTCCCTGGTGCTGAGGTCATATGGGAAGGTCCTGAGCTGTTATCCCAGGGCCTCCTGCACGTTTTGGTCAGGGAGATGTGCGTGTGTATGTGATTCTGGCTGTCTGGGGCTGGAGGTGAAAGGAAACATGAGCACCCTATTGGGGATGCCTGTCTTTCTGTCTCTGTGTCTATATCTCTGTCTCTTTTTCTCTCTTAGAATAATAAACAAAACTTAAAAAAGAATGACTTCCAGGGCTGGTGTGGTACCTTACTGGTGAAGGGAGCTGGAATCCCTTAAGCTGGCTGGCCCTGGTATCTTAAAAAACATGCCCAGCCCAGGTGTGTGGATACCCCAAATGCCAGCAGGATGGAGAAACACAGGAGAGGATGTTGTAGTGTGATCAGGCCTTACTGGAGAGCATGTTCCCTCTCTCCCCCTCCCCATTCTCCTGTCTCTTTGTCTTTCTCTGGAAGTACATGTGCCTTCTGGCAATTAAAAATAAATGACTTCTGAAATTATAATGAGCCAAAAACTACTATAGGGGTATATAATGTATTCCATTTTAGGGCAGCAAATGGATTTGGTGCCTCTTTTGTGAGATTATAAACTGAAATGTTGGTTCTTGTTAATATATTGCAAACACAGATTGTGATCTCTCTTTTAGAAAAGCTGCCAAGTTTTAAGCTACTCTTTATCCATCCATAGCAGAATCTTCTATTTGTGCTTTAAGTGAATTTGTCCATAGAGATTCACAGCTAGTAAATCCAGTCAGTACTTGGTATATAAGGCTTCAGTGTTTGTCTATAAATCAGATGGCAATTTAGTGGGTATACCACAAAGGGGATAATAATATAGGTTCATAATGGGGCATTTAAAATATATAGTTTTAAGAGTCAGAGGGGACAGCAGATGGCATAGTGGTTATGTCGCTGGACTCCCATGTGGCTCACTGCGGTTCAAGTCCTGGACCTGGTAACTTGAAACTCATGCTGGGCACATGCTTGTGTGCTCAAGATCCTGGGAGGAGAATGGAGGAGAAGGGATTGCCGCATGGCCATCCTTTCTGGGGGACGATTTCTCACTTTCCCTGTTTCTCTCTCTCGTGAGTGCATGCACCCTAAGGCAAAAACTTCTTTTTTTTTTTTTTTTTTTTTTTCTTTTTCTTTTTTTGGAGAGGTTTTTGCTATAGGGCGCGTGCGCTCGCCAGGCAGACAGAGAGAGACAGAGAGATAGAAAGCAGGAAATCACCCCCCAGGGGGGATGGCCACGCCGCAATCCCTTCTCCTCCATTCTCCTCTCGGGATCTTGGGCACGCACGCACACGCGCCCGGCGTGAGTTTAAGCCGCCGGGTCCGGGACTCGAACCGCGGTCGACTACGTGGGAGTCCAGCGACATAGCCATTACACTAACTGCTGGTCCCAAGGCAAAAACTTCTTAAAAAAAAAAAAAAGAAAGAAGAAAAAAATAATCAGAGATGAAAAGTTTGAGAGAAAAGCAGATATGAGTAACAACTGGGGTTGTATTGGTGTTAGAGTGGCTAAAACAAATTTTTATTTTTTTTTGAGAGAGATTTTTTTGTAGGGCATGTGTACTCACCAGAGAAACAGAAAATGAGAAAACACCCCCTTGGGGAGAATGACCTGGCTGCAAACCCTTCTCCTCCATTCACTTCTTGGGATTTTGGGCATGCACGCATGTGCTGCTGGAGTGAGTTTTAAGGTGCCGAGTCTGGGATTCGAACCGTGATCGACTACATGGGAGTCCAGCAATATAACCATTATGCTATCTGCTGGTCCAGGCTAAAACAAATTTAAATGAAACCTTTCTTATCTCCAATCCCCAGCTCCTCACCCCCATTCTCTCTCTCTCCCTCTCTCTCTCTCTTTCATTTTTTAATGCTAGAGGGTGTGTGTATGTGTGTGTGTGTGTGTGTGCATGTGTGTGTGCGTGCACGCACATGAGAAAAACAGGGAGGGAGGAAGGGTGGGGGAGAGAGAGAAAGCACCCCTCCCCTCCAGTGTGGGGGCCTGATCACACTGCAATCCTTTTCTCTTAAAGTCTTCATCCTGGCAGGATCCTGGACATAAATATACAGGCACGCCTGGTGTGTTTTTCAAGCTGCCAGAGTTGGGACTCGAACCATGGTTAGCTATGTGTGATCTGGCTTTCTCTGCACAGCACTTAATTGTTGTACTATGGAGCTGTCCTCCTTTGTTTTCTTTTTTCTTTTTTTCCCCCTAGAGTCTCCACTGGGGCTAGTGGAGGCATAGTGGTTAAGGTGGCTGGATCCTACATGGCTAAACGCATAGTTTGAGTCCTGGACCTGGCATCTCGTAAAATATTCTGGGCGTACACTTTCTTGTTCCCCTCCCACCCCACCCCCCATCTCTCTGGAGAATGCATATGCCCTCTGGCACATTTTAAAAAGAATAAAGTGTCCCCATGGCCAGTCATCATTTGCCTGGAACATTACCTTTGTCTTTGCTGTTTTAGGAATTTTAGAGTGATGTGGGAGTCCTTACGAGAAGAGTTAGAATCATAACTTGTTGTTTTCTGGCTATACCTTGAATTTGAAATATGAAAGAGCAAATGTACAAGTTCTAGTCTTTATAACCTTAAGATTAGGTTAGCAAGTCATTAGTAGTGAACACGTGTCTAGTAATTTTATTTACAAGGCATTTGATGAATGACTATATAAGCATGACTTCAGATGCATGCAGCTCTTTTAAAGCCCTTCTTTTGCAAGTTGGCATACAAAATTGTCTTCATATTTTCTGGTTTAATGTTTGAAAGAGGCATTACACATCTCGTTACTAGAAAGTGATTTCGTTTTGGCTAGAATAGAATTATGTTTTAATGTGATGTGATTGGATAATGACATATTATCATCAAATACAAGGGCAGGAGATGGTGGATTTATGAGGCAACTGAATGATCGGAGCTGTTATTGCTGTGAGGGAAAGCGCAATTATGTGTGGATCGTGGACAAAGAGCTTCTTATTTCCTGTTGGAGACTTAAAATTGATTAGATTCAGGCCAGTGGAAGTTTTCTGCTGTTATTCACGGAATCACAGGCTTATATAAAGAGAAGATTTTACAGTAGAAACCTCCAGGGCAGGGCCTGTAGCCTACTGGGTAAAGGAGTCAGACCCGCATGGCTGACCACGACTTGAGTCCTGGCCTTGGTGGCTTAAAAGACATGCCAGGAGCTTGTGCCTGCATGCCCCAACCCCGACAAGATAGAGAAATGAGAAGCAATTGTGGCATGACCATGTCTCATTGGGAAGTGGTTTCTCTTCCCTTTCTCTTTCTGGTGAGCACATGTGCCTTCTGGCAATTAAAAAAGAAAAAGGAAAAAAGAAATAATCTAATGCTTTAATTTAAAAAGTAAGGATATTGAGGTAAAAGATCTCACATCAGAGGTCCCACTGTAGTCAATGGGAGTACCAGAATCCAAAATCATAGCTCTGAACCAATGACCATTAATACTTTTAAAACAGTGTCTTTTCTTTGTCCACAGTGTATACATGGGGGTGGGGAGTAGGGTCTTTGTTATAAAAAAAAAAAAAAGTTTGGGATAAGCAGATGGCTTACTGGTTATGTTGCTGGGCTCCCGTATAGTCAACCATGGTTCAAGTCCTGGATTTAGTGGCTTAAAACTTATACTGGGCAGGTGTGCGTGCATATTCAAAATCCCAAGAGGAGAATGGAGGAGATCGGATTGTGGCATGGCCATCCCTCTTGGGAGGTGATTTCCTCACTTTCTGTCTCTTGTCAAGAGCATGTGACCTAAAGCAAAAATCTCTATTTAAAAAAGTTTCCTGTGTAATGTTTAAAAGGTTTTCCAGGGCCGCCAGTTGCTGTGGAGGTTAAAGCATTGGATCCCACATGGCCAACTTCATGATTCGAGGCCCAGAAGCAGTGGCTTGAGAATCATGCTGGGTGGGTGTGCATATGTGACCAAAATTACTTGAGGAGAGGGGAGGAGGAGGGATTGCAGCATGGCCATCCCCCCAGGAGGTGATTTATCACTCTCTCTCTCTCTCTCTCTCTGTTTCTCTCTGGGTAGTACCCATGCCCCATAGCAAAAACTTAAAAAAAAAAGAAAAAAAAAGTTTTCCATAACTTTTTTGGGTGCATAAGATACAAAGCCAAGTCTTGGCCTGGTTACAAGTTCTTTGATTTGTCTTTATTATTGCCAGGGTATCACAGAGTAGCAAAACTATTGTGTTCTTTATGCATTTTTTCTGATGATTTGTGGGAATGTTAAAATAAGGTAAGCTTTTATTTTTCTTTTGTTCTATTTACTTTGCTAAATAGATAATTTGCATGCTTCAAAAATATCTCTGTTGTGTTTTAACACTTCTTTGATCATTTGTAAACACATTTGTGCAACTGACATGTGTAAATGTGCATCCTTATCTGTCTATGTCAGAAGAGATTTGGGATTTATGTAATTCATTGTTAATTTATTATAGCCAAATTATTAAATTTTTTTAAGGCTTAATCTGATATGTAGTTTTTTCCACTATCTTTTTTTCTCAGTATTATGATATCTTCACAGTATTCCTAAAATAATCTCATAGGTGAAAAACCTGATTGAGATTTTTTTTTTTTTGGAGAGGTCTTTGCTATAGGGCGCGTGTGCTCGCCAGACAGACAGAGACAGAAAGATAGAAAGCGAGAAATCACCCCCCAGAGGGAATGGTCACACGGCAATCCCTTCTCCTCTATTCTCCTCTCGGGATCTTGGGCACGCACGCACACGCGCCCAGCATGAGTTTAAGCCACCGGGTCCGGGACGCGAACCGCAGTCGACTATGTGGGAGTCCAGCGACATAGCCATTACGCTAACTGCTGTCCCAAAAAAACCTGATTGAGTTTTGAAAGTTGAAAAGATTTGTGATTTTTGTTATGCTCTCTGCAAACAAAACACCCAAATGGGCATAAAGTTCTTGATTATGTACTATTTAAAGCTTCCTTCTTTTTCCATAGTCTTTATTTCTTCTTTATTCCATTTTCTATAGTTAGAAACCAGCTTGTTATTGTTGTTAGGTATTAAGAATCTGAAAAAAGTTAAGTAACAGAATATTGCGATTTTCTTCATCATTAGAAAAATCATTTGGTTGTTAAGTATGAAAAAAAGCAATGTTATGTGAAGGGGACTCATGGCAAAATGGAATTAAAGTATGAGTTTATTTTGGTGTAAAAAATTTTTGAAGTCCATGATTAGTTTTTAAAATAATAATGTACATTTTCTATGTACTTGTTGAAAACCTTGTGTATCTGCAGTAGAGTTTTGAGACCAGATTTCAGGGCTATGTAGTGGAAAGATGGAGTTGGGAATCAAACCAAGGTCAAATGAAATTCATTCTCATCTACAGAAGGGGAAAATGATGTGCATTTTTCTCAGAGAATGTATTTTGTAGGTATTGGAAATATTTAAGAGAGTTCTTATTTATTTATTTTTTTTGGGAGGTTTTCTGCTATAGGGTGTGTGCACTCGCCAGAAAGAGACAGAGAGACAGAAAATGAGAAATCACCCCTTGGGAGGATGGCCACGCCGCAGTCCCTTCCCCTCCGTTCTCCTCTCAGGATCTTGGGCACGCACACACACGCACCCGGCGTGAGTGTAAGCCACCAGGTCCAGAACTTGAACCGCGGTCGACTATGTGGGAGTCCAGCGACATAACCATTACGCTAACTGCTGGTCCCGAGAGAGTTCTTTTTAAGTTAATTTATTTACTCATGATAGACAGCTGTGTGTTTGTGTGAAAAAGAAACAGGGAGATAAGTGCTCTCAACAGGGTCTCATTATACTGTGATCCCCTTTCCCCCACCCTCCCATTCATCTGGATGTGGGCACTTGTTTTTGTACAGAGCATCTGGTGCGTTCAAGTGCATCAGGGGATCCAAACCTGTAGTCGCCCATGTGGCTTCCAGCACTGCAGTTCAGTTTGCTACTGACTTTAGGCCCACCAGACTGGGCCTAAAGGAATTTAAATATAGATTATAAAATTAGCATAACTATAAGGAATAATAGTGATGGCAATTGCTAGCCTCTAGACATTAGCTAGAAGTTGAATTCTGCCAAAGAAGAGGAGGGCAGTGTACTCGGAAGGATGCTGAAACAGGACCCAGTTTCTATTTTTTGGGCCATGGACTTGGAGTAAGTCATTTAACTGTTTCCAGTACTGGGATAATAGTACTCGCCTTTCTAAATTTTGAAGGTTCTAGTGAGGATCGGCTGTGATAATCCAATAGTGCTGTGCAGATATGCGTCAACAGACTTGCGTCTGATGCATTCCTACCTTATCTCACCGACTGTATCATCTCTTTAAAGGTGGGGAAAGGGGCCAGCAGATGATGTAGTGGTTATGTTGCTGGGCTTCATGTAGCTAACTGCAGTTCAAGTCTTGGACTTGATGACTTGAAAAATTGTAGTTCCAGTCTTGGATTCAGTGACTTGAAAATCACGCCAGATGTGCATGTCCAATATCTCAGGAGGAGAATGGATTGTGGTGCAGCCATCCGCCTAAGGGTTGATTTCTCACTTTCTCTCTCACTGTCTCTGGCTCTCTTTCTCTGGTGATTGCATATGCCTTATGGCAAAAACCTAAAAAAAAAAAAAAAATTGGTGGGGGGAACCAGCAGTTAGCGTAATGGCTATGTCGCTGGACTCCCACGTAGTAGATCGCGGTTCGCGTCCCAGACCCGGTGGCTTAAAACTCACGCCGGGTGCGTGTGCATGCGTGCCCAAGATCCCAAGAGGAGAATGGAGGAGAAGGGATTGCGGCGTGACCATCCCCCCTGGGGGGTGATTTCTCGCTTTCTGTCTCTCTGTCTCTCTCTGTCTGTATGGCAAGCGCACGCGCCCTATAGCAAAAATCTCTCAAAAAAAAAAATGGTGGGGAGAAATAGTGGTGAGAATTGCAATTCTGTGTCATTTTTTTTTTTTTTTTTTTTTGTTCCTGGAGATATTTTTGCTATAAGGTGCATACACTCACCAGAGAGACAGAGACAGAAAGCAAGAAATCATCCCCCAGGGGGAATGGCCACACCTCAGTCCCTTCTCCATTCTCATCTTGGGATTTGGGGCACGCATACATAAATGCTTGGTATGAATTTCAAGCCACTGGGTCTGGGACTTGTCCTGCGGTCAGCTACGTGGGAGTCCGGCGATGTAACCATTACGCTACCTGCTGGTCCCACAATTCTATATCTTCTAATGAGTAACAAAGACACCTTGGTGGTACGGTTTAAAAGGAATTCTGAGTAAAGAGGACCATATAGAGTTTATAATATCAAGGCAAGGCAGCTCTGGGCATCACGTTTTTAAAGTAGATTTTAAGAAGTTTAGAGAAAAAGTAAATGTTTTAAAAGAGACTGTGACTCATAAAGATGGTAGATAATA
Source organism: Tupaia tana (assembly GCA_026018925.1). Taxonomy (NCBI): domain Eukaryota; kingdom Metazoa; phylum Chordata; class Mammalia; order Scandentia; family Tupaiidae; genus Tupaia; species Tupaia tana. The sequence continues at coordinate 123,998,517 of JAKSZU010000007.1, read as the reverse complement.
AAAAATGAAACGTTGATTTACATATGAATGACCTAAATGACAGAGAAAGGTGTATAGGCAAGATGGTTTAACAGAACCACCATTTTCATATAGACAGTTCTCTGAGCATAAAATATACAAAATATCATGGAAGTGACATGTGGCCAAGGACAAGAGTAGCATTTATTTCAAATGGAGTTGGTGGTTTTTCAGTAGTAAAATTGGCTTTAATATATGTATTTGGCAGAAAAGATTTCAAAGTTAGAAAAATGGCCACTAATTATTCCTCATTCTTTGACAGAAAGATCATTCATATGACGTTTTAGGCAGAATACTGTCATGGAGGTGAAAAAGAAGGGGCTGAAGTTAATCAAAAAGTTAGGGCAATCTATCAACACTAACAGACTAAAGTCAGGAGAAAGCTTTTCCCCTCTACTAAGAATTATTTTTTTATTTTTTTGCCAGAAGGCATGTGTGTTCACTGGAGGGGGACAGAGGGTGGGGGAGAGAGGGAGGAAGGGATAGGGAGAGAAAAAGGGAGAGGGGGCGTGGCCACTCTGCAATCTCCTTCACCTCTCCATTTCTCAGGATTTGGGGCATGCATGCACACATGCCAAGTGCGTCCTTCAAACCGAGGGCTCTTGGACTTAAACCAAACACTCAGCTATATGGGATCCAGCTACCTTGACTACTAGGGTGGCTCTCCTGCTGCCCCCCTTAAAAGTTTGTTTTCCATAGGTTACATAAGCTCATAGGAGAGAAAAGAAAAGCAAGAAATCCCCCCCGGGGGGGGGGGTGATGGTCATGCTGCAATTCCTTCTCTAATTTCCTCCTGGGATTTAGGGCATGCACTCACACTCATGTGATGTGATTCTCAAGCCACCACGTCTGAGACTCGAACCATGGTCATCCATGTGGAAACTCAGCACCTTAACCACCGTCGTCATCCATGTGGGAATCCAGCACCTTAACCACCATGCCACCTGCAGGCCCCAGTCCTCCCTCCTTTTTTTAAAATGAAAGTTTCTTCTAGAAGACAGAAGAGATAAGACCATTGACTAGGAAAGATGGAACTGCCTTCTTAAAACTTTATTCATTATTTTTATTATTTATTATTAAACTTGTCATTTAATGGAAATATATTAGCAGGGACCGACTGAACATTCATCAGGGATGCTTGTACAAGGTGAAAGATGGAACTTTAAGTGTTTTTATTTGTAGCGTTAATGTTTAACACATTAAGCATAGCCTCTGTGCTTGTATGTACATCTAGATGTGTTGTAGTCCTGCTGACCTGATTTTAAAAATCTCAGTTTGTGTTGCCCTGATTTAGACTTATCCTCCATATTTTATAGGTTTATAGTGTTATTGAGTGTTGAGAACTGAGTTATAAGGAAAAATTGACGAGAAAACTCACAAGTGTACCAGTCTCTGTTCTCCAAGTCATTTGTAATTATTTCCAGCAAGACCCATGAAGTCAAAGATGATCTTGGGTACTGTTCTAGAGACATCTGTTCTCAATGTGGCATTTTCCAATTATACAACTGTAGAGAGAGGTAGTTGGACATTAAAGGCACTTCAGAGCTTGGCCAGGGGCCCCTTACCCAAGCCTCTTTTCCAAAGCTGGTATGTAGTGTCTTAAAATGAGATATTTATTTGGCTATCCTCACTGACATTTTTTTGTTCAAACTCTTTCTAGCTCACATCAAAAGAGTAGATTTGAGCCTGGGCAGAAAACCTTTTAGTGAGAACACATTTAAAGTTTAGTCTGTTATCGTACTACAGGAAGGGTGCTAAAAATAATAATATTCATAGTAAATCTGTTTTCTGGTTTTATTTCAAGATTTGGCTTTTTACACTGTCTCCATCCTTATATGGAAGTACTCATTCTGTGAGTTTATATAGAAATAGCAATTCTGGCCAAGTAGGGGGGGAAAAAGAAAAAACGACTAGTTGGTTCATTTTCCTAGAAAACTACCAGATGCTTTCTTAGAGATGAAACATAATCACATTTATTTAAAATTGAGTTGGCGATTCCTGTGTAAAATTGCTCTAAAATATCTATTTAACAGAAGACATTTCAAAGTTAGAATAATGGCTACTAGCTACTCACTAGTTTGAATGAAAAAGAATTCATATGAAGTTTCAGATGTCAGCTGAATTAACTTATAGGAAACTTCCACTGGGGAGAGGTATGCAGTTGACTCTTTTTTTTTGGTTATTATTGACACTGCTCCTACAAAATACATTTGAGAATTATAAACCATGACATGCTAGAATAGTAATAACAACTTTCAATTATGTGTGTGGTGTATAAATCTATTTAGGAGGTCATCTTTATTTTATTTTATTTTATTTTTTTGTCTTATTAGAGACTAATTAGAACACTGAAAAAGTAATCTACTATGTATCCTGAACTGAAGGTAAAAGAACACTGGGAGATAGTTTTTTTTAAAGTCACTCCCTGTGGTTTTTTGCAAAGTCTTGACTTAAAAATGTGTTGTTTCTAAAAATCTTCTCATATAATGGAGTGTGTATGACCTTTGCAGCCAAGTTGTGCCGGGATGGCCATTGCCAGCAGCAGAAAGGAAGAAAATCAAAGTAAAAGGTCATAATGACCAAACATCAACTCTAATGTCTCCTATGTCAGATAGCTGGGGAGGCGGCTGACACCAAACATGGCAGGAGAGCTGAGCAAGAGGTCCACACTTGGTAGATCTCGTATGCAGTGAACGCCTCAGTTCCGCTCAAATTATTTCTTGAGTAAACAATTTTTTAGGATAGTTTTCCAGTAATAGAAAAATTACAAATGTAGAACAGAAAATCTCCATATATGCTACATCTAGTTTCCTCTATTATTAATATCTTAAATCAGTATGGTATATTTGTTTAATAAATTGGTATTGACACATTTTCGATAAAATTCCTATTTTTTTCAGCTTCTCTTAGTTTTTAGCCTATTAGTCTTTTTCTATTCCAAGATCAGATCCAAGATACTGCATTCTATTTCATCATTATGTCTCTTTAAGCTCCTCCTGGATGTAACCATTTTGTAGACTTTCTTGTTTTTGATAATCTTGACAGTTTTCAGGAGGATGGGTCAGGAATGCTGTAGAATACTTCTCAGTTCGGATCTGTCTGATGTTTTTCTCATAGAGTTATGTCTTTTTGTGGAGAAAGATCACAGCAGAATTGCCATTTTCATAAAATTCCATTAAAGGTACATACTGTTGGGGTCAGCAGGTGACATGTTAGTTAAGGCTCTGGACTTCCACATGGCTGACTGCGGTTTGAATCCTGGACCTGGCACTTGCTTTCTCACTTTCCCTTTCTGTTTCTGTCTTTCTCTGGTCAAATAATAACAAAATAAAATATTTTTTTTTAAAAAAGGTACATACTGTTAACATGAATTATCACTATTGATGTGCCATCATCATCTGGCTGATGTGTTTTTGGCAGGATTCTTTTTATATTATATTTTTATACTTTGGGTGATAAATACTACTTTATTTATTTCGTGGCTCAAACTGTTTCCTTGGGAGCTCTTTCAGTTGTTTCCTGGGCCCTATTGACATACCCCATCACTGTGTGCATGTGTATTTTGAGAACTTTCTTAGTCAAGTGTCACTACAGAAATCTTGTATATTTTTTGCCCTAGAATTGGCTATTTCTTTCTTTCTTTTCTTTTTTTCTTTTTTTCAGTTTTTGCTATGGGGAGTGTATACCTGCCAGAAAAAGAGGAGGGGTGGAGAGGATGGCCAAGCCATAATGCCTTCTCCTCTAGTCTCTTCTCTGGTTTTGGGCATGCATGCACATGTATCAGTATGATTTTCGAGCTGTGAGGTCTGAGACTTGAACCATGCAGTTGGCCATGTGGGATCCAGCACCTTAACTTCCATGCCACCTGCTCGCCCTAGAATTAGCTATTTCTCCAAGGATCCCTGATTCCTTTTCTTCTTTCTTTTCTTTTTTTTTTTTTTTTTTTTGAGAATGGTATTAATTAGAAACCAAGATATGGGTATGGAATGAACTCAATGCTACTGAAATGTCATTGCTTCTAGGCCCTCTCAGCTGACAGAGTTAAATACATGAACACACACACACACACACACACGCATGCATGCACACAGACATGTATATATACATACACACACACAAACAAACACACTACACACTTAGTGGATATAGATACCAACCTGTGTACCTTGTACAAACTCACATCTATAAACATTTCTCTGTGTATTATTACTGTCTCAAGCCCAGTTTCCACTGTAAGTGTGGACATTTGGTATATGTTAGGCAGAACACTGAGTATTTGTTTTTTTATAGTCTGGCTTATTTCACTTAAGCATTATATCTTCTAGGTTCATCTTCTTGAGGGAAGTGGAAAAGGGGTTCATGGGAAAATTTTTAATAAACACAAACATGCATGTAAATAAGAAGAGGCTATAGAATGGTGTATTACAGCAGAGTAAAAACTACTGACAATTTGGGGACCAGTAGTTAGCGTAATGGCTATGTCGCTGGACTCCCATGTAGTCGACCGCGCTTCGAGTCCCAGACCCGGTGGCTTAAACTCACACTGGGCGCGTGTGTGTGCGTGCCCAAGATCCCGAGAGGAGAATGGAGGAGAAGGGATTGCGGCGTGGCCATCCCCCCTTGGGGGGTGATTTCTCGCTTTCTGTCTCTCTGTCTGTCTGGTGAGCGCATGTGCCCTATAGCAAAAAAAAAAAACCTCTCCAAAAAAAAAAAAAAAAAAAGAAAAAAACTACTGACAATTTAATACTTACTTTTAAAAAAACTAATTAGAACTATTAGCAAATGTATACAACATAATATTCAGTGTTAAAGAAGATGAATATGCATATATCCTTGATTTGATGACTACACACTGTATGCATGCCTTAAAAAACCATACTCTATATAATATATATCAAATAAATGTAAACCAGAAATCATTATTAAAAATAAATAAGTAAAAAGCTGGCACATAAAAAGAAATATCTTTGCATGTAATCATCTGGGTCTGTATTAAGCTAAATATGAGTTCATACCGATGTCTCCTCCAAATCTGATCCATTACTACGTGGGTCATTCTGGCCTCTTCCTCTGGCTTACCAGTAGCTTTGCATTCCAACAGTGAGAAAGCTTGGCTCCCACCATCCGTTATTTATTTACTAATCATCCATTTCACTAGATGAGAGGGGTCTCCACAAAGTTCAAAGAAAATGTGTATTATGGAAAATGTGTATTATGAAAAAACTGCATGGATTTCAAAATTTTTTGCCCCAAAATTTTATAATTTAGTTTCATTCTTCAGAAATTTTTTTTTTTTTTAGAGCATACATTTATAATGAAAGCAATTATAAAGTAGCAAATATGAATTTAAGTTTCTAAAACCATGTAAGGGCAGAAGCTTTTTCTGAATCTGAGACGGCATGTACAGTTTTGTTTTTTAAGAATTATTTATTCATTTATTTCCATTGTTGTTTTTTTTTCTTTTTTTTTATTATCTATTTTTTTATTACATTGAATTACATATAACTTTACAGTGTATTACATTGCTTTTTCAAAAGGGAATGCCATGCATGTCAGTCAGTACAGAGACATTAATCTCCCCGCTTCAACATTCAATATCTTTCCTATGTTTCCCCCAATCATTATTATTATTATTCTAATTATTTTTTATTGAAGTCCCCTTCTGCATGCTAAGCAGTATCAGAATTGTCAACCTGTATCCCAGGGACAGCAACTTTATCAGCTAGAGTATAGGGGTTGTGTGTAGGTCATTTTGCCTTTAGTCTTGCAGGATTCCCCTCCTTTCCAGTTACCTTCTGGGTAGCTAAAGTGCTCTTGGAACTCATGGCTCCCAGACTCCTGCGATTTAAGGGTCAACTTAAAAAACAGCAATGGGGTCAACTTTGTGGCCTTGTGGTTAGGGGAGCTGCATCCCACATGGCCGACTGAGCAGTTGGTATCCTGGTCCTTGTATGCATGTGCCTGTGTGCCCCAAGTTCCAACAGGATTGGGGAACAGAGGAGAAGAAATGCAGCAAGACCATCCTCCATTGAGGGATGCTTTCTTCCTCCCCTCCACCCTCTCTCTCTCTCTGTCTCTTTCTGGCATGTGCTCCCTGACAAGTTAAAAAAAATGACAACAACAACAAAAGTCAGTACATGTAAATAGAATTGCTACTTTTATTTTGCCAATCCAGGACATTAAAAATAAACAAAGGTTCCACTGGTATGATTTGATTTGCCCATTTCAAATGTCTAATTTAAATTTTTATATTATATACTTTTCTTTAATTAAGATATTGTACATATTTTTTTCCTAATCCACTTTTATTTGAAGGCTTTTTTTTTTTTTCCTTAAACAACTTTAGCTATTATCCTACTCACAAATGTCAAGGATAGACCTTTAATGAGGGGAACAGATGTCAGAGATTTGACGGTAGTGAATAATCATGTCTATCGCTTGTCAATCTTTTGATGTTCTGTGAGAGAAATGCAGTGGAGGGGGCGCGTCTTCGGTTGCAAACCTAGTTTAGTACATGCTATGCCATGGCAAATGCTTACTGAATATCTGCTAAACAGATTTTAAAAAAGAATCTTCCCAAATCATCTCATTCATTCATAGGAAGATATAAAATCCAGCATGTCGATAGCATTGAATTTCATGAAATAATTCTGTCATGGGTTCTACTCTTTTTTTCTTTCTTTCCCTGGTTTGTCTCTCTGCCTGCATTTTTTTTTTTTTTTTTTTTTTGAGAGGTTTTTGCTATAGGGCAGGTGCGCTTGCCAGAAAGACAGAGAGAGACATAGAGACAGAAAGCGAGAAATCACCCCCCAGGGGGGATGGTCACGCCGCAGTCCCTTCTCCTCCATTCTCCTCTCGGGATCTTGGGCACGCACGCACACGCGCCCGACGTGAGTAAGCCACTGGATCCGGGACTCGAACTGCAATCGACTACATGGGAGTCCAGCGACATAGCCATTATGCTAACTGCTGGTCCCTTTCTGCCTGCATTTTGATACTGTTTGTGTTAATGTTGGCTTGTGAAATCAATTAGCCCAATTATACAAATACAGTTACATGTTAAAATTGCTTTTGACCAAATTGCTTTTGTTTGCTAAATGTTATCAAAAAGAACTCTTAAAGTTTCTAGTTTGAAGTTCATTTTCTTTTGAATAGTACTTTTCTTTGTGCAGAACCTTTTCTTCCGAGGTTATTATTGTCTAACATTTTCAGGATTTAAGATGTGTGGGGGTTAGATCAAGAGTCTGTGGCAAGTGGTCCACACCTTTGAATTATGTCATGTCTGGTAACAGCTTTATTTACTGTTACCCTGCATTTTCTGTCTTTTATAGATGAAGACAATATTAATGTGATATTCGCCCTAACTGGCCAGTGGTAAAATTTAACCTTAGTTTTTTGACTTTGTCTTAGACCTTTTTTATTTTTATTTTTTTGAGAGATTTTTTGCTATAGGGTGTTTGCACTTGCCAGAGAGACAAGAAAGCAAGATAAGGGGATGGCCACATTGCAGGCCTTTCTTTTCCATTCTCCTCTCAGGATTTTGGGCATGCACACACACATGTGCCTGGGCCAGGGTGAGTTTTAAGCCTCCGGATCTGGGATTCAAACCACGATTGACTATGTGGGAGTCCAGTGATGTAACCATTATACCATGTGCTGGCCCCTAGATTTTTCTTAGATATTTGCTTTGGAGCCAGCAGGTGGCATCGTGGTTAGTAGACTGGACTCCAACAGGGTTTGAGTTCTGGACCAGTGTCTTGAAACTCACGCCGGTTGTGTGTGTGTGTGTGTGTGTGTGCGTAGTAGTGGCCATCTCCCCTGTGGGGGTGAGTTCTTGCTTCCTGTCTCTGTTTCTGTCTCTCCAGCAAGTGCTGGACCCAGTCTTTGTTTGACCCAGTGATTCTATACAGATATTCCATCTGCTGTAAGGACCAGTTAGATGGCTATACAATTAAAAAAAAAAAAATCTTCAGGGTATAAAAAGAAATCAAACTTATTTATGAAAATTTAGAGAATTTGGGACCAGCAGTTAGCGTAATGGCTATGTCGCTGGACTCCCACGTAGTCGACCGCGGTTCGAGTCCCGGACCCGGCGACTTAAACTCACGCCGGGCGCGTGTGCGTGCGTGCCCAAGATCCCGAGAGGAGAATGGAGGAGATGGGATTGCGGCGTGGCCATCTCCCCTGGGGGGTGATTTCTCGCTTTCTATCTCTCTGTCTGTCTCTGTCTGTCTGGCGAGTGCACGCGCCCTATAGCAAAAAACTCTCAAAAAAAAAATTAGCGAATTTAATCAAGAGCTATTAATTTTTTCTTTTCTTTTTTTTTGGAGAGGTTTTTGCTATAGGGTATGTGCGATTTCCAGAAAGACAGAGAGAGACAGAGAGACAGAAAGCGAGAAATCACCCCCCAGAGGGGATGGCCACACCACAATCCCTTCTCCTCCATTCTCCTCTCGGGATCTTGGGCACGCATGCACACGCACCTGGCGTTGAGTTTAAGCCACCGGGTCCAGTACTCCAACCACGGTCAACTACATGGGAGTCCAGCGAGATAGCCATTACACTAACTGCTGGTCCCTTTCATTTTCTTTTTTTTTTTTTTTCTTCTTTTTTTTTTTTTGGAGAGGTTTTTGCTATAGGGCGTGTGCGCTCGCCAGACAGACAGAGAGAGACAGAGAGATAGAAAGCAGGAAATCACCCCCCAGGGGGGATGGCCACGCCGCAATCCCTTCTCCTCCATTCTCCTCTCGGGATCTTGGGCACGCACGCACACGCGCCCGGCGTGAGTTTAAGCCGCCGGGTCCGGGACTCGAACCGCGGTCGACTACGTGGGAGTCCAGTGACATAGCCATTACGCTAACTGCTGGTCCCTCTTTTTTTTTTTTAAATTGTTTTTCCTTCAAGTCAAAGAAATACATGTTCATTAAAGACTATTTAGAAAACATGGATAAAGCTATAAGAAAATAAAAATCACCTGTAATCTAGTTAATTAATTACTGGAAATTAATTACTTTTAACATTTGTTGTAGATTTATTTCATGTTACATGATTTAAGGGTATACATATGAATGTGCGTGTATATACACATATATACATATAGATCATATTGTACATTTGGGGTTGTAATCGTGTGTTGTCACTTGATAGTAGAGTGAATTTTTAAAAATTTTATTTGTTTAAATTTGCCCAGAGAGAGAGAAAGCAAGCCACCAGATCCAGGACTCGAACCATGATTGGCTATGTGGGAGGTCCAGCACACTTAACCACCTGCTGGCCCCTAGAGTGAATTTTTATTTTCTTTTGCTTAACTGTGCTGTTACCTCATTCTTCATGATTATTTAGTATTATATTGGAGGATAAGTCCCCTCTTTTTGAATGTTTTTATTATTTCCAGTAGATAATTTCATTCTAACAGTTGTGAATTGACAGGAGTTTATGCTTCTGGCTGTTTAGAGGAAAGGGATGATGAACTTGGAAGCTGACTGACCTTGCAGGGCAGAGGTGCCCTCTAAGAGTAGGGACCCTGCAGGGGTCCAGGGACGCTGGTCCCCTGGGGCTGCAGGCGGCCTGGCCTGTTCACTGTCCCCAGCTGGGAGGGCAGTGGCTCAGCGTCAGCAGGAACAGAGCGGCCTTCATCTCGGCCTTTTGTCTCCCCCAGTGCTGGCGTGTTTTCCCGCTGCCGCCACGTGATGGGTGTGAGCAGCGCTACGCAGGGTCTCTAACGCCTTTAGAAAGTTCTATTGTGGGATGCTGCTGCGTTTTAGTGGAGGGGAGTTATTTTTGCTAGCGTGTTGCTTTCGGTTTCTTTCAAATGTGAATGTGCCTTCCTCTAAAGAATCCTGAGTATGGCAAACACTAGTTTTGAGGCAAGCGAAAGGTGAATTCAACTATCCTTTTCCCTCCTGCTTCCTAGAATGGAACAGTACTAAAGTAGAAAAGTAAGTACTCAGATTTCCTCGTCTGCTTTGCATTGGAGTTAATCATCAAAGAAGAGGAGGAAACCGCAAATCAGAGGTTTCCGAAATGAAGTGATACTTGAGTGAGGTGATAAAGAATAGTGACAGATGGCAGGAAGTACAGAAATGAGGACAATAGAAGGTACTCAGGGTTTGTTTATTCTTTCATAGAACATTAGCTGAAGGCCTGTGATGTTCCAAGAATTACAGAAAATTTTGGATACTGAAGAATGAATTAAACATGGTTTTGCTTTTTTGGAGTTGACAGTTTGATTGGAAAAATGGAACTTGGACATTTATAGTGGACTCTGTAGTCAAGGTTTCTACAAATAGCACAGGAGATCAGAGTAGGAAAATCCCAGCTTGGGCAGGAGAAGAAAAAGTCTTTTTTTAGGGGCCGGTACCTGAGTTGCAGCTTGAAGGGTAAGTGGGGGAGGAGGAAGGCACTTCAGGTGAGGAAACTGTGTAGCAAGGATGTAAGAAAGAAGGGAGAACTCAGGCAGCGCAGGAGGTCAGTGGACAGCGAAAGAGAGAGGCCTAGTGAAGAGGAAGATTGGCCACGTGAAATTGACAGGGGCTTGACTTAAGATATTAAGGGATGGGAGAAATCCAGGATGTCTCCCAGCAGGAGTTCTCGGTGGTGCTGTGCACAACTACAGGAAGAAAACAAGTGGGAGCAGGATTGAAGAGGACAATAGCAGGCTCAGTTCAGGACATGCTGAGTGTGGGGTGCTTGTGATTTACTGACCCAGCAAGGAGAAGCTGAGAGCGCCAGGAGAGAAGTTGGGGCTATGGATCCATCTGTCTGGGAACCTTTAGCGGAGAGGGGATGAAACCAGAGCAAGAGGGCATGTGGAGTGAAAGGGTGGCTGTAAAAGCCAAACAGCTGACTGGTGGACAACAGAAGACACTGAGAAGGAAGAAAGAGGTTGGAGGAAAAGCAGCAGGAGAGAAGGGGGTGATGAGAGTGAAGGGAAGGAGGGGAATGGAAGGCAGGCAGGGATGCCAAGTTTTACGGAGAGAAGTAAGATAAGGGCCAGCAGGTGGCATGCTGGTTAACGCACTGGACTCCCACATGGCCGACTGAGGTATGAGTCCCAGACCCAGTGGCTTGAAACTCGTGCTAGGTGTGTGGACATGCGTACCCAAAATCCTGAGAGGAGAATGGAGGAGAAGGGATTGCAGCATGGCCATTCCCCTCTGGTGGGGGGTGGGGTGATTTCTTGCTCTCTCTTTCTCTGTCTCTCTCTCTCTGGTGGCAAGCGCAAGCACCTGCCCTATGTTAAAAACCTAACAATAACAACAAAAAGGATAATTTCTGAGAGTTCCTTTGTTTTGTTTTGTTTTAGAAATTAGAAGGCTTTTTGGTTTGTTTTTTAAAAATTTTTGCTATAGGGAGCATGAGCTTACCAGAGGAAGATAGGAAAGAGAGTGGAAATGAGAAATCACCTCCCCCCTCAGGGTAGATGGCCACACCACAGTCCCTTCTCCAGGCTTCTCTGAAGATTTGAGCATGCACACACATATGCCTGGTGTGAGGTGATTTTTTTTTTTTTTTTTTTTTTTTTTTTGCTATATAGGGTATGTGTGCTCTCTGGAAAGAAAGAGTATGTGAAATCTACTCCCCAGAGGAGATGGCCACACCACATTCCTATTTCTTCTATTCTTCTCTCAGGATTTTGAGCACACACACACATGTGCCCAGAGTGTTTTGGGCTGCTAGATGTGGGACTTGAACTGAGTCGACTACCTGGGAGTCCAGTGAGGTAACCATTATGTCCCATCTGGTGTGATTTTTCAAGTCACTTGGCCTGAGACTCGAACTGCACAGCTGGCTGTGTGGGATCCAGCTCCTTAACCTCTACACCACTTGCTGGCCCTAGAGGTTCAGTTCTTATCTCGATGAGGGCAACTTCTGAGGTGAAGTAGAAGCTGACCTGAATCTCAGTGGTCAGGAGGGAGGCATAGGCTGAGCATCCTCTAAGAGCTTGGCTATGGAGGATGGGTGAGGAGTGGTAACAGGAGACTGAGTGTATAAACAAAGATGGGCAGAGAGAGTAGGGGTGGTTTGCTCGCTTTTACCCCCTAAGGTTGGAAAACTGGAACATTTTCATAAAGACCAGTTGAGAGAGGAGGTTGAAAATGTAGAATAGAGTCTGAGAGGATGCAGATGGCTAGAGGGAGGCCTCGGAGGAGGGGAGGGGAGAGGGTTCTGTCCATAGATGCATACTTGTACCATAGTCTTTCCAAGATGTCCGAGTGACATTACATGTACGTGTACTGACACACAGACTTAGTTCCAGTGGGACTTTCACTCTGCATCTGTGCACTTGTAGAGTGTTAGCTGATGGTCCATTTCTTTTTTTTTTAAAATTTTTATTTATTATTATTATTTTAATATTTGCTATAGGGCACATGTGCTCATGAGAGAGAGAGAGCGAGAGAGAGAGAGAGAGAGTGTGAGCGCAAGAGAGAACATGTCTCCAGGTCCAGGACTCGAACCATGGCTGACTGTGTGAGAGTCCAGCACCCCAACCACCATATCATCTCCATACCATCTGCTGGCCCCGAAGGCCTGTTTCTAAGCGCACATGTTTTTCCGAATCAAAGTATAAATAAAAATGAAGTAACAGCCTTTAACTTTCCCTCTCATTGACTTTCTTTCACTCTGTAACATATGCTCTAAGCAATTTTTTTTTCCTAATATGAAATCATTAATCTCTGTACAAAACAGACAATACAAATTGTTGCAGTAGTCCCCATAAGCTATTAGGGACCTGCTACTCGCTAGCAATGGACGTCCCTGGAGAGAGAACCTCAGGTATGAAATGAGACAGGTTTTCTGCGAAACAGCTCTTTCTCTGGAAAAAGTAGGGGGCTCAACATCAGGGTGTCAGACTCCAGCCTCCAACTCTGTCAGTAATGAGCTCTGTGACAGAGTTAGTGCCTTTTACATGAATTGCTCACAGAGATAGCTGTGATATATAGAAGGTATAGAAGACCTAGTTATAGATGAAACGAATGTCAAGAAAGCCTTATATATCTGTTTAAATTTACATTCCCATAGTGCATTTAAAAAATAATCATTTTAAGTCTGTATTGCTCGATGGGACCATAAAAAGGTTAATAGCACATAGCTTTTTCAAGAATATTACAACCCTATCCCAGACTAGATTCTGGCCCTAGAGAACATACTAAGTTTATTAGCTTTGGAGTAACAAATACTCATCTTTTTTTATTGTAAGCTATAGTGTTCTTTCTTTGAAATATCCTTAATTGAAATAGGAGACTATGGTAGAAATGATTAAAAATCATATATGAATGGTTCATTAGATTTCTCTTTTTACCAGTTAAAAGAAATTGGTGTTTTAATTGTTCTTTGAGAATTGCCAAGGAACAAAATTAGACTTCTGTAAAATGAAAGTGAAAATGCTCATGATTGAATTGTAGCCCTGTTGACATTCAGGAAGGATAAGCCTTGAAACCTTCTAAGGTCCAAAATCCCTGATGTGAGAAATGTTTTTGTCTTCTATAAGCAAGAGTCTGAAATCTGGACAATGGCTTAAAATCAAAGTAGGGACCCAGAGTGGTGTTGATTCTGTAAAAATCTGTTCAGCAGTGATAATCTTTGTTAAAGGAAAGTGTGTGTGTGTGTGTGTGTGTGTGTGTGTGTGTGTTTTGTTGTTGTTGTTAATCAAAGACTTAAATCTTTATTATTATTTTCCTAACAGTTGGCTCAGTGAATTCTACTGTCTTTGACATTGAAATTTACTGTGGGACATTTGATAAGCTTGAGACAAAGTCATGAGTCACTTTGGTGTTGACTTACCTGCTAGTGGTGACAAGGTGTCAGGTGTTTGCCAGGGAATGGAAATTCCAGTTTGCCACATATAAATGCTATTACTAATTAAAAGCCACTTGTATTCTTCTGTGCTCTGAGTAAACATTTTCTACAGTAGCTACTTAAGAAAGGAAAACTTGGGCCAGCCTGTGGTGTGGTGATTGGGGTTGCTAGATCTCACATGGCCGACTTCACAGTTAGAATCCTGGACCTGGATGCTTGCAAAACATGCCGAGCACATGTGTGTGTGTGTGTATACACAACATTCCAAAAGGAGGGAGAGATGGAGGAGAAGGGATGTGGCTTGACTATGCCCCACGGGGTGCTCGCTCTCTCCTGCATGTTGACATCCACACACTAGCAGAAGTTTTTAAAAAACAAAAAAGCTTTTTTACAGGGTAGATCTAGAGTGAAAGTAGGGAGGCAAAGTTCTAATTGAGAGAAATAAGATGAAAATTGTGTACAATTCTTAGAAAAATTTGTGATATATATAGTTTGCTATCATAGAAGGGAAGGCAGCAAATAGTTTAACTGTAAAAATCACTTTGTCATAAATCTTATCTTTGAACTTGGTACTTTTTTTTTAAATTATATTTTTCTGGGTATAATGTTTTCCATTAGAATTTATATTCCCAGATGTATGTTAATAATAATACCACCTGGGGCCAGCAGGTGGTGTGGTGGTTAAGATGCTGGATTCCCATATGGCCACCTGGGGTAAGTCCCAGACTTGGCGGCTTAAAAATTACTCTGGGTGTGTGTGCTTGCCCAAAAAGAGGAGTCTGGAGGAGGAGGGATTGCAGGCCATCCTCTCTGGGGAGTGATTTCTCACTTTCCCTTCTCTGTCTCTTTCCAGCAATGTATGTACCCTATGCCAAAACCTTAAAAAAACGAAACAAAAATTCCTCTTTTTTTCAATGCTACAATTTTTAGGGAAATTTCTCAAAGACTATCTTATTTATTAGTACATAAAACAAGTATGTTGGAAGAAGACAGGTGTACTATTGCTTTCCTACAAATGAGGGTATAGGTAAAAGAAGTTTAGGAACGAAAGTTCCATAACTTGTTTCAGGCCCAATAGCTAGTGTGAGAACTAAACTCTTTTTTTAACCTATAATCCATTGACTATTGATCTTTAAAAGAGGATTTTTTTTTTTTTTTTTTTTTTTTTTTTTTTTTTTTTTTTTTTGAGAGAGAGGCCAAGAGAGAGAGAGCGCACAACCCCAATAGGGTCTTGATGCCACGATTCACCACCAGCCTCAGCCAGCCCTGATTATGTGCATGTGTGTGCCTAGTATATTCAGGGAGGGTTCCGAATGCAAACCTGGGACTTTCCCATGGGGGTCAGCCTCACAGTACATTGCATTTTACCTCTATGCTGCCATCCACCTCCTCCCAGTGTCCTTTAATCACGGCCCACGAGGAATGTGGTAATTGGTTGGTAAAGACATTTTTGTTGGAGGTTTTAATTGAGCTTGGAAATTTAACTTGTAGACATGTCGTTCTTAGAAAAGGGGGTTTGAATAATCTTAAATTGAAAAGAGATATGACCTAGAAATTCCGTATGGTCTTTTACCCTTTAAAATTTTGCTTTGGGCCATTAGGAGGCGTGGTGGTTAAAGTGCCAGATCCCAAATGGCTGACTCTGCGGTTCGAGTGCCAGGCCTAGCAGCTTAAAAAAACCCACTGGGTGCATGTATGTGCATGCCCAAAATCCTGAGAGGAAAATGGAAGGAGAAGGGATTCTCCTAGGGGGTTGGGGGGTATTTCCCACTTTCCCTCTCTTTGTGTCTCTATCTCTTTCCAGCGAGCGTGTGTGCCCTACAGATGACAAAACTAAAACAAATTTTTTTTTTCAAAATTATTTAAAATGTTCTATTATGGGCAAAATAAGCACAGAGCTAGATTCATTGTCCACTACACATGAGCATTACATTCGTTGTAACCAACTGGTATTTAGTAGAATAATAACTGGGGAGAATATTTTATTGGCTAAGTTTACAATCTGTTGAGACACTGATTTGATTTATTCTTATAAATATGAGGAGTCTTCAAAAAACTCATGGAAAAGGCATATTACGAAAAAGTATGGGGAACCAGAAGTTAGCGTAATGGCTATGTCGCTGGACTCCCATGTAGTCGACTGCGGTTCGTGTCCCGGACCCGGTGGCTTAAAAACTCACTCTGGGCATGTGTGCGTGCGTGCCCAAGATCCTGAGAGGAGAATAGAGAAGAAGGGATTGCGGCGTGACCATCCCCCCTGGGGGGTGATTTCTCGCTTTCTGTCTCTATGTCTCTCTCTGTCTGTCTGCGAGCGCATGCACCCTATAGCAAAAAAAAAAAAAAAAAAGTATGGATTTCAAATATTTTTTGTCACCAAAATAAACTTTTCTTTTACTTTCATTTTCCAGGAACTTTTTGAAGTTCCCTTATACTGTTACTGTGTGACCCCTTTTAATGTAGGGATAAAATGAAATCTATCCTTTTATCTGTTTCATAAGCTTTATTGCATCTGTTACACCTAGCTCTATTTTAAGTGACAGTTTGATTTGTTCTGTGTCAGAAGTATAGGTTTGTATAATAATAAGCTCAAATATATTCAGAATATAGACGTGTGCCTACTGTGGCAATTACACTAGAGGCTTGTGATCATGTTGGAGAAAGAAGGTTTAAAGTTCCTTAAGGAATGGGGGAACTTACTGAGAATTTATTACAGCAATATAAGAAAATACAACCTTATTGTTCGTCTGCAACATTAAGAGAAGCCTGTAGTCTGTCATTGGGCATGGGAGACTGTCTATTGCATTCCTGAGGAATGAGCCCCCTTTATTCCAAAGGAAGACAGACTCTTGGATAGTCCTTGAATCCATGACCCAGGATTGTAGGACCATCTGTCCCTAAAATCCTTGGGAGAAAAACTAACCCTCATTATTATCGAAAGAAATTGGGAAAGGAATGTTGTCTGCCTTTCGAAGACTGATGGATATCTCCAAGGGAAAAAGGAAGTTCTCTAGGAAGAGGAAACTGGGCGTAGTTTGTTTTTGTGGGTCGCTGAAGATGGTACTCTGCTGAAGTAGTGCGGTGGAGGTTCTGAGGATGCTAGGGAGGGTTGAGTACTGAGACGATGACTTTGGCATTCATGGTGAAGGTCTTCACAGCTAACGTGGCACAGAAGCTGCCACGGGAGGGTGACATGGAGGACTAGCAGTAGATTTTTGCCAGTGGAGCTAAATCAGCAGGATTAAAGAATTTAGACTATCGCATCTCCAGTGACTACAGGTCTTGGCTACATTTTCCTTCATCACTTCACCTTTGTAGTCCTAATACCACCCAAGAATCAAGAGCCCTTAAGCATGACTTATTTGGACTTGATAGAGATTGATTTAGACGTGATAGGCCATAGAGTTGGCCTTGAAGATGGAATTGGTTTAAATGTGAAAATCAAAAAGATGTGACATTTCTTGCATCTTGAGTCTAGTGAAGTAGTTCATAGTTTTACATGCATATGTTCATACGCACATATGTAGATACATTACTGAATATGTACTTTTCTTTCGTACCTTCCTGGCTTTTACATATCCATCCTGAAATGTCCTCATCATTGTCTGAGAAACTGGGAAATGCTTACTTACCATTCAACATTTATGTCAAATATCACTTCTCGTTTTTGAATAAGCAGAGATCAGGGAGTTTAAAAATAATTCTTGGCTTTCTAGTTTGCGATATAGAGCTAATGCCTGCTTTGCTTAAATCACAGCTGGTTGTGAGGATCGAATGCAATGACTTATATTAAAGAGACAGAAGGTATTTAAAGTTGGGAGAGTCACTGTAGCAGAAGAACTCAGTATGCATGGAGATGTGGGCTCTGAGGACACCTGTCTCAAAGGTGCTGAAGGTCCCCTCTGCTCCCCACTGATGTATGTGATGGAGAGGAGAAGAGCAAAATGTATTTACTTAACGCAGTACTAGACATGGAGGAGCTTGAAAACTGGGAAGAGAGAGGACTTTCAACATAATGTGATGGTTATTAGATATAGTTTCTTCATGAGTGGGGGAGGTATTTTGGGTAGATTTACCTTGGAAGGGGTATACAAGCTAATTGTATTGAATAGTGATGAGATTGGACAGATCAGAAAATCACTTTGGAGACTAATAGATTGTGAATGTGAAAAAAGCTATGCATAGTAGCATAGTCTCAAGACTGGAAACACAATGGGCTGCTTTGGAGGGAGAGAGCTTGATTGATTGATTGATTTATTGTTTGTATAGCAAAGAGGGGAGTTTATTGAAGGAGAGGGAAGGAAAAACAGAGCTCCCAAGAAGAAGGGAGGGATTCCAGAAAATGGGTTGCCTGAGAGCTTTTAATTCTAGAAAGCAGTACACTGCTGAGGTGGACAGAGTGTGACTTTAGTATATGAAGGATGGATGAACCAGGCTGTGGCTTTCCTGAGGGAAGGGATGGTTATTAGGTTGTCCGGTCTCTTCACAATGCTTGTGACATTATAGTGTTCAGATTTGCTGAAGAAGTGAATAAAGTAGCTTATTAACCAATAGTATATTTTAGCCGTAGTTTAATTGTACTTTGTCAAAACCACAGCTTTTAATTTCTTCCTTATGACGGTTTCTTTTTAAATAGCTTGGACTCACTTCATAGATTCAGAGACTATCTTGCAAGAGGAGCTCTTCGTGTCCCTCTGTTAACTGTTCTTCTTATGAGATCTTTAACCAGGTGGTCAAGAAACTTTTGCACAGGGACCAGCAGATGGTGTAGTGGTTAGGTCACTGGACTCCTACATAGTTGACCGCAGTTCAAGTTCAGAACCCAGTGGCTTAAAACTCACACTGCGCGTGTATGCCTGTGTGCCCAAGACCTTGAAAGGAGAATGGAAGACAAAGGGATTGAGGTGTGGCCATACCCCCTGGGAGGTGATTTCTTGCTTTCTGTCTGTCTCTGTGACAGGTGCATGTGCCCGATAGCAAAAATCTCTTTTTTTTAATTTTTAATTTTAATTTTTATTATCATCAATCTTCTTTATATTACATTGGATTACATATAACTTTACAGTGTATTACATTGCTTTTTCAAAAGGGAATGCCATGCATGTCAGTCAATACAGAGACATTAATTTCCTCGCTTCATCATTCAATATCTTTTCTATGTTCTTCCCAATCATTATTATTATTATTCTAATTATTTTTTAAAATAGTCAATCACTATTTCTCATTTTGCTTGTAAAAAAACTTTACCCATCATGAAATACTTCTCAGACCAATCCAGTTGAGGATACTATACATGTCATCATCAACAGGTAATAAGCCATATCTGTTTCTCACTAACGTCCTGCCTCTCTATTGTTCTCTTGCTATCTTTCTCGATCCTCTTCTCTTCACCGCCCCCATTCCACACTGCCCTATTCTCGTTAAGTACCTTCAATGCTTTTATGTCCTCCAATTTTTTGCTCTCTACCGTAGAGTGCGGATAGTCGGTATACATTGAGTGGATATATACAATATCTTTCTTTCATAGCCTGGCTTACTTCACTCAGCAATACATCCTCCATATCTGACCACTTGCTATCAAATGCCAGGGTCTTGTTATTTTTTATGGCTAAGTAGTATTCTATAGAGTATATATATACCACACTTTTCCAATCCATTAATCAGTTTGTGGACATTTAGGTTGGTTCCATGTCTTGGCAATTGTGAATAATGCTGCAATAAACATTGATGTGCAAGCACTTTTCTTACTGAGTGTTCTGCTGTCTTTCGGGTAAATACCCAGAAGTGGGATTGCTGGATCAAATGGTAGTTCTATTTGTAGATCTTTGAGGAATCTCCATATTGTTCTCCACAGTGGTTGAACTAGTTTACATTCCCACCAACAGTGTAGGAGGGTTCCCTTTTCACCACATCCCTGCCAACACTTACCATTTTTTATATTCTTAATCTTTGCCATTCTGACAGGGGTTAGGTAGTATCTCATTGTGGTTTTTATCTGCATCTCCCTTATGATGAGGTATGTTGAGCATTTTCTCATATGCTTTTTGGCTGTTAGTATGTCTTCCTTAAGAGATTTTTGTTCCGCTCATTTTCCCATCTTTTAATTGGGTTAATCATTTTTTTTTTTTTTTTTTTTGCATAAGGCACTTGAGTTCCTTGTGTATTCTGGTTATCAGTCCCTTGTCTGAGGCATACTTAACAAAAATATTTTCCCATTCTGAGGGTTGTTGGTTCAAAAAAATCTCTCTCTTTAAAACAAGAGAGACTTTGGGACCAGCAGTTAGCGTAATGGCTATGTCGCTGGACTCCCACGTAGTCGACTGCGGTTCACGTCCTGGACCCGGTGGCTTAAACTCACACCGGGTGCATGTGTGTACATGCCCAAGATCCCGAGAGGAGAATGGAGGAGAAGGGATTGCGGTGTGGCCATCCCCCCGGGGGGTGATTTCTCGCTTTCTGTCTCTCTATCTCTCTCTGTCTGTCTGGCGAGCGCACGCGCCCTATAGCAAAAATCTCTCCAAAAAAAAAAAAAAAAAAAAACGAGAGAAACTTTTGCACAGAATTTCACTGATAATGTGTTTTGACTTGTAGAGTCTGACATAATCCTGAATCTGATATTTTTTAGTAAAAAATGTATTAATCTTTTATATTTTACAGATAGCTAATTTATTCTGTAAACTATACATTGTTTCTACCCCAAATGAAGAATTTTGAGGAAATTTTCACTAGGTATGATTTCTCGGACCCTTTTACTTCTTTTTTCTTTTTAAAGGCTTTTGCCATAGGGTGCGTGTGCTTGCCAGAGAAAAACAGAGAAAGGGAAAGTGAGAAATCACCTCCCAAGCAGGATGGCCACACAGCAATCCTTTCCCCTTTGTTCTCCTCTCAGGATTCTGGGCATGTACACACATGAGCCCAGCATGATTTTCAAGCTGCTGGGTCCAGGATTTGAACTATGGTTGGCCATGTGGGAGTCCAGTGCCTTAACCACCAAGCCACCTATGGCCCCTATTTTTTCTTTTTTTTAGTTTATTTCATTCAAGATAGAGACATGCAGATGCATGAGAGAAGTGGGGGTGGGGGTGGGGAGAGAGAGACAGACAGACAGACAGACTGACTGACCCACCGACCCTTGACACGGTCTTATACCACAACCATCTTTCCCTAGCCCTTCCAGCTTATCAGCATCCCGGGTACATACATGCGTGTGTTTTCAAGTCGATCTGGGGATCCAGACCAGGTAGTAGGCTGAGTGCCTTCCAGCACTGCAATTCAGTTTACGAAGCCATCAGATTTTGTATTTTAAATATGACTCTAACAAATATTGATAAAAGGAAGAGTGCACTTATTGAAGTCTGGCTCCATGGTAGCAGTTTTAATTATTACGCTGACGTCTTCTAATTGTTTTCCCTGCTTCTCTCTTTTAACCCCTATAGTTTATTGGTAATAGCTGAAGCGACCTTTTAAAAATGTAAATCAGGTCATGTCACTCCTCTGCCCCAGATCCTTCAGTAGCTCCCCATTTCACTCAAAGAAAACAGAGTCCCTACACCTGCCTGGGTCACTGGTCCTCTTTTTCTGTCTCTGACTTGATCTCTAATTTCTTTCCCCTTGCTCATTCCTCTGTAGCCTGCCAACCGGTAACTCCCTAGAATCTGCATGGCTAATTCTCTTACCTTTCAAGCCAGGCTTAAATCTCATTTTCTCCGGGAGGCTTACCTTGATCCACTATTTAAAACTACAAACCTAGTAGGACTTAAGATATGATAATCTAGGATTTTCAAAGGTTTGATAAAATGCTTTATAACTCTAAAATTCTCTGCTTCTACATAAAATGATAACTTTTTTTTTAATGTTGAAATACTGAATTGGAATATATCTAAAATACCACAAACATACAAGAGGGTCTTCAAAAAGTTCATGGAAAATATATATTATGAAGAAACTCTGCATACATTTCAAAATTGCACAGAATTATCTTGTAGTTCAAGTCCATTTTTCCATAGACTGTTTGAATTCCCATCATATTTATTCATAAATGGAATTTATGTTAAAGGCTCACATAATATTTTTCAGTTATTGATTCTATCTCATCATAAAAAGTATTGATATATTTTACATTATGACCCCGTTTATGTATATAAATGGAAATAAGTTTTACAAAATCCTTAACATTTCTTTGTGTGACATAGTCAGATATTTTCTGTTGAATTCTATTCATTTCAAGGGCTGGTGCATAGTCTACTGGTTGAGGGAGACAAATCCAACATGGCTTGGTTCAAATCCGGGCCTTGGTCACATGTGTGCTCCAAATCCCAACAAGGTAGAGAAATAAAGGAGAAGGGATTGTGACATGAGTATGTCCCATTTGAGGGGGCTGTGTCTCTCTCTGGTGAGCACACAAGCCCTCTGGCAATTAAAAGAATAAGTTTGTCATGATGTGCAAAACTAATTTGACAACTCACTAATTGGTTACAACCCATAGTTTAAAAAATATTGGGCTATTGTTTCTCAAATCCCATGAACTCAGTAGAATTGAGTGAATGCCTTGAAAATATAAACTGGAGAGTGAAGACTGAAAATTCACTTCTACCTTTGAGATAGTTGCATGTGACTGTTAGCGAATGTTTGCAGTATTCACATTCAGATGTATGAAGGTTATATAGGTTAGGTTGCATAAATACTTAACTAAATACTTTAAAGTTCTTCTATTTTGTTAAGACTGCATGTGGGGACCAGCAGTTAGCATAATGGCTATGTCGCTGGACTCCCATGCAGTCGACCGCGGTTCGAATCCTGGACCCGGTGGCTTAAATTCATGCTAGGTGCGTGTGCATGGATGCCCAAGATTCAGAGAGGAGAATGGAGGAGAAGGGATTGTGGTGTGGCCATCTCCCCTGGGGGGTGATTTCTCGCTTTCTGTCTCTCTGTCTCTCTCTGTCTTTCTGGTGAGCACACATGCCCTATAGCAAAAAAACCTCTCCAAGAAAAGAAAAAAAAAAGACTACATGTGAGTGTTAGATCTCTTATATTTGAAGAGCCTCTTTTTATCCAGTAGATTAGAAGATTTCTATGTCTTCTTCTCTCATTTTCAAATTCCAGCTATTTTTGTTTTCAATTGATATTTATTTTCCTACCTATATTAATGTTAGATATTAGCACTAAAGAAAACATTTTCAATAATAAATTATTTGTGTCTCATTTTTAAAGTATCATAATAATAATTAATATGTAACCCTACACAACCTACTGTTTGTTTACCCTTTTTTTTGGGAAAGCTTTTTTTTCCCTATAGCGCACGTGTGCTTGCTGGGAAGACAGAGAGAGACAGACAGAAAGCGAGAAATCACCCCCCCTAAGGGGGATGGCCATGCCACAATCCCTTCTCCTCCATTCTCCTCTCTGGATCTTGGGCACTCATACACACGTGCCTAGCATGAGTTTAAGCCACCAGATCCAGGACTCAAACCACCATCAACTACATGGGAGTCCAGCGACATAGCCATTATGCCAACTGCTGGTCCCTATTTACATTTCTTAATATCCTAATTTATGAGGAATTTAACAGAAAACATTTAATAGATATTATTGCTGTAATATTTTCTACTATAGTAGTTCTATAGTTCTCAAAACTTGAAGTTTTCTGATATAATCTTCCTTAGAAGTAAGAAATCCATATTCCAGGCTTATTTTTCACCACCGTCCTCTTACATATAATGCTTCAGCCATATTAAATATTTTTGATCCTTCCTCCCTTCCTGTCTCTTTGCCTCTTTCTCCCCCCCTCCTTTCCTTCCTTCCTTACTTCTGCATTCCTGCCTCCCTCCTCCTCTTCCTCCCTCTCTCTTAATTCTCTATATTATTTTTGAGCATGTGCTAAGTGCTATGCTTGGTAGTGTAGAAAAAATAAAAGACGGACCTTGCCTTTATTGAACCGAAACCGGGTACTGACATCCCCAACTGCATGATGAAATCAGGAAGCCTTCAGATTGCTTAGAAAGCCAGGGTGGGATCGGATTCTGTGTCTTGATTGACGTCTAGCATCAGAAACTGACAGAATGGTAGAATTCGTAGAGGTATTAGAAGCCACACGTTGAATTCTTACCTATTAAAGATGCAGAAATAGAGTCTTTCTCAGGCTAAGTGATGCAGTGTGGTCACAGCTGGAATCCAAACGGACTTCTTGACCTGAGCTCCTTCCACACCACCTCCTCTCTCTTTTGTGATATTGCCTGGCCAGATCACATGTTGTCATATACTTTACGTGTGGCTTGTGCTGCTAAAGACCTCTTTTCACAATGCACACACTGAGCTATACACTTTTGCCATTATTGGTTTTGTTACGTGAAATTATAATTGGAACAATTAGAGATGCGTCAGTGGAAAGGCAATGAAAGGGGCCATTAAGTGCTAATAAATGCCTCTCCTCATAGGAATGGAGGTCTTTTCTGTTTTGAGTATTTGAGCTCTTTTCACTGGGGCTTTTAAGCGGCTCGAAATAACACTTGCCACACGCTTGTGGAATACTCTGGATGCCAGGGCCGTCATTGCATTCTGTACTTGAATTGGGCACGCTGTGACTGGAATGTGTGTTGATTCTTTTTTTGGTTTAAGTGTTCATTCCGTGTTTTGCATTAACCTTTTCTCCCGGAAGGCAGTAGAACAATAGTGAAAGCTTTGATGGAATGAAGTCTTTAGGTAGCTGATGATTTTCAGAGAAGCAGATGTAAAGGGTAAAGTTAATAGGTATTTATTTTGATGTGTTTCCCTTTTTCCACTACCCACAAATTTAAACACTGTGACAAAATGGATGTAGCTTACCTCAAGCTATATGCCTTTGGCTGGCAAGAAATCACTACTTCTGGTTATGGAACTGTACTAGCTTCAGAAATAAATTTAAGTAAGTATTAAATAAATTTTAGTGGGGCCAGCAGGTGGTATGGTGGTTGGGGCGCTGGACTCCCACATGGTTGACCATGGTTTGAGTCCCGAACCAGGTTGCTTGCTTTCTCACTTTCCCTTTCTCTCTGTCTCCCTCTAATCATATTTAATAATAATAATATGAAATTAAATAATTCTTAAAAAATGATTTTTAAGATAACTTACAATTACTCTTAACAGTAATGATAATGGTCATAATAATAGCAGATAGCACTTAAAAAAATTTGCTACACAGCACATGCACTTGCTGGGATGTTTAAGAGAAAGAAAGAGAAAGTGATAAATCACCCGTCCATAGGGATGGCCACACCACAATCCTTTTTCCAGTCTCCTCTCAGAATTTTAGACCCCCATGTACACATGCCCAGCCTGTTTTCAAGCTACCAGGTCTAGGACTTGAACCATAATCATTCATGTGGGATCCAACTGCCTTAACCATTGTGCCACCAGATGGCCCATCAGATTGCATTCTTTAACCACTGACTTTGTGCTAGGTTTTATCTGTTATTATATTGCTAACAGAACTGCATAAGACTGGATAATTTATAAAGAATAAAGATTTATTTGGCTTGTTAGTCTCTTGATTAAATAGTCCAAGGGCCTCTGGAACTACATCACAACATGGCTGAGAGAAGCAGGCAGTTGTGCAGGCACGTTGGAGGAGGAGGTAGACAGATGAAATACTTTTCAAACCTCTGTGCTCACTACTGATTGGGCGGTGTCTTCCATTCAGCTCTGCCTCTTGAAGGTCTCACCACCTCCCACAGCCATTGCACTGGGGAGCAAGTTTGGGGACAAACCATTATCCAAAACCATAGCAATAGTTATTAAATTCATTTTAGGGAAAATTATCATTACTTTAAAAAATAATGATAATATTAATGATGATCATGATGGTAGCAGCTAACATTCTTTGGCCATTTACTATGTGCTAGATACCGCTATAAGTACTCCAGGAATCTTGTCTACAGTTTTGAAACGCAAAATAATGTAAAAATAAAATACTATTTATGTTACTCATTTGGTAAAACTTAAATTGACCTAAACTCATTTACTGGCAAACTCAACCTCAGTCACAGGAGGTTATTTACAGGTGGTGTTTATCTCTCAGTGAGTACTCATTTGTTTTGTTATGTAAGTGTGTTTGATTTTAGGTTGCTGATTGAGACTCTGATAGATGTTATGCATGTAAATCGTATGCATCATTTTACTATTTTAAAATTAAGGAAAAAAAAAACCCTGAGTTGTATGTCATACCTATCAGCAGATAAAAGATTGTATAATCTCTCTCTTACCCCTGTCTGCACCCTCCAATTTACAGATGAGAGAACTGAGCTATTGGGTTGTTGGAAAAGTCAAGATGCATATTTGCAACAGATGGCGCTAGTTCATTTTTGGAAGTACTAGAGTGATTTGCATCTGTTATTGCTATATCATTTGACAGCTGACAATTCTAGCTTCATTCTAAAAAAGAAATTAAGTGATTTGGTTGAGTTTGGAGATTTTCCAACAAGTTGAAAGTGGAAGACCAAACTCTGCATTTTTGCCGTATTTTACTGTCATACTTCTGAAAAGGAAAGAATGCATGTCAAACCTGTGAAAAGCTGCATAAAGTTTACAATGATGGGGGCCAGCAGATGGCATAATGGTTACTTTGCTGGACTACCATGTAGTCAGCCATGGTTCGAATCCCAGACCCGGCAGCTAAAACTCATGCCAGGCATGCGTGGGTGCGTGCCCAAGATCCTGAGAGATGAATGGAGGAAATGAGATTGCAGCATGGTCATCCCCTTTGGGAGTGATTTCTTGCTTTCTGTCTCTGTTTCTGTCTTTCTAGTGAGCACACATGCCCTATAGCAAAAAACTGTCCAAAAAAAAAAAAAAAGTTTACAATGATGATGCTCTACAAGAACATCAGTGCCAATGAAAGTTCATGAAATTCCATGCTGGTGATTTTGATCTCAGTGATGCTCTTTGGTCAGGGAGGCGGATCACAAATGATGACGACAAAGGCATTAATCAAGTCACACCCACATTACACAGCATGAGAGACTGCAGAAACACTGACCATCTATCATCCAAGAGCTCACGACCGCCTGAAGAAGCTGGGATCCATAAGCAAGCACAACATTTGGGTTCTTCATAAACTCAAAGAAGTTCATTTGACAGCATGATAAACATCTGCTATATGCTCATTAAACATCAGGAAGATGATCCTTTTTTGAAGCGACTGATGACTGGTGACAAGAAGTGGGTTGTTTACAACAGTGTGGTGTGCAAACATTCTTGGTCCTGACATGATAATTTGCCTCAAAGGACATCAAAAGCAGACATTCATTAGAGGACAGTTATGCTCTCAGTGTAGTAGGATTTTAAAGGTGTTGTGGTTTTCGAGCTCCTTCTAAGGAAGCAAATGATCAATTTGAATGTGTCCTGTCAGCCATTGGACAGTTTGAATGGGTCCATCATCCAGAAATGCCCAGAGCTCGTTAATCATAAAGGAGTTGTGTTCCATCACGACAGTGTGAGACCACATACGAGTTT
The DNA here is from genome assembly GCA_026018925.1 of Tupaia tana. NCBI lineage: Eukaryota > Metazoa > Chordata > Mammalia > Scandentia > Tupaiidae > Tupaia > Tupaia tana. The sequence continues at coordinate 123,971,217 of JAKSZU010000007.1, read as the reverse complement.
GAGCACCTGTCAAAAATGATCAGAGCTTACATGGGATGTGTTGCCATACCCACCATACTTGCATGAACCCGCACAGTCAGATTTCCACTTGTTTCACTCTCTTCTAAACCTCTCGTGCAGTATAACATTCAATTCAGATGAGACCGTAAATCAGCACCTTGTTCAGTTTTTTTGCTGATAAAGGCAGGTTCTATGTACGAGGAATTATGAAGCTCACTGAAAGATGGCAAAAGGTTCTCGAACAAAATGGGAAATACATCACTGATTGATCTTTGTTCTGTATATTAATAAACGACCTTTGAAAAAAACAGAAAAAAATATGTTATGACTTTTCTGACACCCAATATAAGTAGTGGATCCTGAATCCAAACCCAAGTATTTTAGTGCTGGAATCTGGCATCTAAACCATCTCATAGTACCTTAAAAAGAAGTATTTAAAGGTATTTCAAAAAAAATAAATATTATTGGGACCAGCAGTTAGCGTAATGGCTATGTCGCTGGACTTCCATGTACTCGACCGCAGTTCAAGTCCTGGACCCAGTGGCTTAAACTCACGCCAGGCGCGTGTGTGTGCATGCCCAAGATCCCGAGAGGAGAATGGAGGAGAAGGGATTGTAGTGTGGCCATCCGCCCTGGGGGGGTGGTTTCTCACTTTTTGTCTCTCTGTCTCTCTCTCTCTTTCCAGCAAGTGCACGTGCCCTATAGCAAACAAAAAGAAAAAAAAAAAGAAAAGCCTCTCAAAATAATAAAAGAAAAAATATTATTTATCTAATAAAACTCCAGTCAAATAGAGAAATTCAGATTTTCATGGGATTATTCCATTAATGTATCTCTGTTCTCAGTTTCCATTGTTAAATGCTGCCTTAAATATGAACAGCCATGCCCTAGTTAGTAGAACTTGGAGTGGTAGGGAGAAATAATATGTGTTTGTGTTTATATGCATGCATTATATTTGTACACATACATGTATTATTAGATAAGTGTTTTCTCCATCATCATCATTCCCTTGATTTAAAAAATTCTCAGGTTGGAGGCCAACTGTGGTTAAGGTGTTGGACTCCCACATGGCTGACTGTGGTTCAAAACTCATGCCAGACGTGTGTGTGTGTGTGCCCAAAGTCCTAAGAGGAGAATGGAGGAGAAGGGATTGCAGTATGGCCATCCCCCATGGGGGATGATTTCTCACTGTCTCAGTCTCACTCTGTCTCTCTGGTAAGCACACACATGCTCTACAGCAAATTTCTCCCCCAAAACGAAATATTCCCAAGTTGATACAAGATCATGAAAGTAAGTTGACAGAAAAGTTCCTTTGGATAAGAAAATAAAATGGTAGATCATATACATGATACTCTTATAATTAATTGAATATTTATACATTTATTTAAAAATCATCTAATGAAATTTATCTTCCTGATATATTCCCAGTTGTAATTGCTAGCACACTATTTATTGAGTTCCCAGAGTGCCTTCTCTCTGCCAGTGCTGAGGCTGAAAGAAGGACCAGGTAATTCTGTCCTAGGAGCTTATCCAGGAAGGGGATGTGAGTGGGGCACGTGGTACCCTGGACATCGAGAGGAACATCTAAATACACTGGCACCTTAGCAAATGCTTCCCTCAGAGTCCGTGCCAACATTTTCTATTTTTATAGGTAAAGACAGAGGCATTGGAGAAGGGCCTCTGTGGTAGAGGCGTCAACACAGAAACCTGATGAGTGCAAAATCACTTGGGAAGCAGATGTTCTGGAAATAAAAGATTTACATCGGGGAATAACAGATGACGTTTCTGGAGAGTTAGGGAGGAATGGGATCCAAGGATCCACTTAAAGCCTTTCTAGTTAAATGGAAAATAAATGAAAATAAAGCTATGATGTTCTGGTCTGTTTCAGTAGAGAAACTGACCTGCAGCCTTTTGGCTTCTAATTAAATACCTTGCTTTCTTCCCAATGTCTTAGGAAGAGTGAAAATGAAAGAGACTGTCTTGGCCAGGAAAGTTCCTTTCCACTTTTACCTTTGCTCTTCCCTTCCAGCTCCCGGGCGAGGAACTGATCATCGATATTCCAGACCAAGGATAGTAGTGGGTTCCATTCTTTCTTTTTCTTTTTTTTTTTTTTTGAGAGGTTTTTTCCATAGGGCACGTGCGCTCGCCGGACAGAGAGAGACAGAGAGACAGAAAGTGAGAAATCACCCCCTAGAGGGGATGGCCACGCCGCAATCCCTTCTCCTCTATTCTCCTCTCGGGATCTTGGGCACGCACGCACATGCACCCAGCATGAGTTTTAAGCCACCGGGTCCAGGACGTGAACCACGGTTGACTACGTGGGAGTCCAGCAACATAGCCATTACACTAACTGCTGGTCCCAGGACCAAGGACAGTAGTGGGTTCCATTTTTTCACCTGAAGCCTAAGTAGTGGGTGTGGAAGTGGGCTGCTTACTCACTGGGGATGTTCCTTCACCCTTGCCTCTTCTCAGTGGCTGGCTTGGAGTTCCACAGTGGGCCTTTCCCACTCGCTGTAATGCCAAAGTACAAAGGTCTGGGATGCATGTGTGGGTTTCATGGAAAAGAGTCAGGGGGGCCTTTCAGTCTCTTTGGACTGCCTCCTACCTTGGCCAAAGAAAGTTCTACATGGCCTAGCCTATTTCCAGGGCCAGAAAGGCAACACACTGGTGTTCAGGGCAAAAACCATATGACTTTCTTTGTCCTTTCCAATGCATCATTGTTATAAACTCTGCAGAAAGGAATGGCTAGCAGGATTGAACATTTAGCATTCTGAGTTCGCTTAGTCTTTGTTAATCTATAGCACACTTTCTCAGTGGTGGTGATAGTGCTCCCAATATAGCAAAAATTGGTTTTGGGGGGACGAACTTAACTCTCACTTAAAGCACAGTTATACATAGAGCACCTATACTGATATGCAGTGTGTGCATCATATTAATTTCCGTAGGGGAAACTTTAATGGGACAATATCAGACAAGGCTCCTTAGTGAGACAATAATGGAAAGAAAGCTGAAGACTGCTGTCCTAAAGCTTGGTCTCTCTCTCTCTCTCTCTTTCTCTTTCTATATTTCCTAGGTGTAGTACAAGACTCATTCCAGAGAGTCATAGTGTCCTCACCATCCTAGGCATTGTTTTTCTTTGCTCTGCTGTCTTTAGCACATAGTTTTCATCTACAAGATTGCCTGTGGGGTTAAGGTGCTGCTCAGCTGTGCTTTCATGTGTAACTGTCAGGGAGCAGAAAGAAGGGGAAGATCAAAAGGTATACATTGGCTCCATCATACCCTTTTAAAGGATCAATCCTGATGTCACTCAGTAACCTCTAATTACATCTTTCCGGTTAGAGCTTAGTCACGTGGACACCCCATTTGAAAAAGAGACTGGGAATTGTGGGTTGATTTTTTTTTTTTTTTTTTAAATCAAAGTTAGGCCCATCACCGTTCCCAAGAAAATTAGGATTCTGTTATTAAGGGAGAAAGGAAAAAATGGATGTCAGGTAGATGACATTTTATCATTTTATCATTGTCTCTTTTTGACATTTTGTTTTTTGGGGCAGTTCATAAAGATAAGGTTTAATCTGTGATTTGGAATGAAGTGAAAGTTAAGCACCTGTATTTTGGGCCAGAACTCATTAGTTTGGTACTGTAAATTTCTGAGAAAACTGACTTTGTGAATAAACAAATAAAATAGATGAAATATTAAGGCATTATGTTCTTGAGAGTGTTTCTTGATGGGGTGTGCACACAATATTCGTAATCTGAGAACTGGCTTCTTCATTGAGTTAACAGAGCTCTGAGTCAGAAACTTGCATTCTAAATCTTTCACAGCGCACCATTAGCTATTGCTTATGACACTTAATGAAAATATATTGCTTCAAAATTTTGAGTTTTGTGAATAAAATTTAAATATTGAAATTTCTTAGATGTTAATAAAAAATAAATAAAAGCAATGTGTCTCCTGCAACGGAATTGGTAACTATGCCCCCCCCCCCCACCAGGCAAAATGATGGTAGTATTTAATATTTCAAATGATAGGGTAACTGGTGGCAGTGATGTGATTTTTTACAAATCTGAGACTGTTAATATTCTTACTGTGTGCCAACAATTTAGGGAAGCAAAGGAAACTGCAGTGGAAAGTTTCCAACGAAATCTGTGGGTTTCGACATAATTACTTCCTTCAGCAATTAAAATGGCATGGTAATGGCTGGCAAAGCCCTGGGATCGGGGCACGCAAGCACAGAGCAGTTCTAACAGCATTGTTGTGTTCAGGATGTGGAGTTGAATGCGTGACCTCAGGCTTCTTAGGACAAGGGGTAGGCCATATTTTAGTGAGCTGTCTGCCTGCTCCTGGTTTTCTCTCTGTCTCTCTGTACCACTTTCTTTCCTTCTTTCTCTGCCTCCTCCTCCCTCCTTTTGTCCTTCTCCCTCTCGCTCCTCTCTCTGTTTTGTTGGATTATCATTTCAAAGTATTGTGAGGTAGTAAAGGGATTATTTTGGAGCACAAAAAATTTTATACTCTAAAGATTCATTTAAAAAAGATACTTCTCGGGACCAGTAGTTAGTGTAATGGCTGTCGCTGGACTCTCATGTAGTTGACCATGGTTCGAGTCCTGGACACGGTGGCTTAAATTACATGGGGAGCATGTGCAAACATGTCCAAGATCTCAAGAGGAGAATGGAGGAGAAGGAATTGTGGTGTGGCCATCACCCTGGGGGGTGATTTCTCGCTTTCTGTCTTTCTGTCTTTCTGGTGTGCACATGTGCCCTATAGCAAAAATCCCTCCAAAAAAAAAATTTCTCTTTTTAATATGGAATGCTCCACAAATTTGCATGTCATCCTTACACAGAGCCATGCTTCTCTGTACCATTCCAATTTTAGTGTGTGCGCTGCCGAAACAAGAACTCTCTCTCTCTTTTTTTTTTTTTTTTTTTTTTGCCATAGGGCGGGTGTGCTTGTGGGAAAGAGACAGTGAGAGGGAAAGGGAGAAATCACTCCCCAATGGAGGATGGCCACACAATTCCTTCTCCTCCGTTTCCCTCTTGGGATTTTTTGTGCATGCATACACACACACACACACACACACACACACACGCCTGTCGTGATTTTTATGCCACTATGTCTGGGACTCAAACTGTAGTTGACCATGTGGGAGTCCATTGCCTTAACTACCATGCCACCTGCTGGTGCTGAGATTTCTGTTTTTAAGGGCTAATTGTGAGAAGAATATTGGTTCTTTGAGTTTAAAAGATTTCTATTTCTTCAAATTCTTTAGAGAGTGAGTAGTATTAACTCATCTGGTGTTCTGTATTTTGTACTCTGGTGAATACTTTTCAATCTTAAATGTTCATAATAAAATACAAATTTAAATGACCTCAGCAAATTATTGGTAGATGGGAAGTTATCTGACCTATTCTTACTGTCCATACAATGCCATTTAACTGTCTACCAGCTGGCAAATTAGATACGGGAATATTTTCCTTCCATATCCTTTCCAAAGGGGTAGGTAGAAAGTGTTAAAAATAATTTATTATGAGCCAGCAGGTGGCATGCAGGTTAAGGTGACTGGATTCCACATGACCAACTGCATGGCTCAAGTCCTGGACCTATTGGCTTGAAAATAGGCCTGTACATGTGCATGCCCAAATCCCATAAGGCAAATAAAGGAGAAGGAATTGTGGGGTGGCCATTCTCCGTGGGGTGGTGATGGTGATATCTCACTTTCTCTTTCTCTGTGGATCTTTCTCTGGTAAGTGCACATGCCCTATAGCAAAAACTAACACTAAAAATATAAAAAAAGAGAGAGAGAGAGAAATGAATATATCAGCACCAAAGAAGGCACCGGGGAAGGAGGCGCGGGGTGAGGGAGTAGATGTGAATAGGCCAGGGTGACCAGTGTGTGCTGAAGCTTAGGGGCATGTGCAGCAGATCTCAAAGAAGGCTCCCTGAGATGAGTGTTGAAGACTGAGTAGGAGCTTGCTAGAGGGAGAAGCAGGAGAAGGTCTCCCAAGAAGAGAGCAGGGGTGTGCAGAAGCACCAAGCCTGAGAGTGCAGGTACATGCAGAGGCTTCACTAGAGGGCAGGGATTTTTGTCTGACTTGGTTCACTGTTAAATGTCCACTGCACAAAGCTGCACTTAGCCCAGAGCAGGCACCTAGTACACATTTGTTGAAGTAAAAGGTGAAATGATTTGTAAAGAGTCCCATGCCTCTGATGTAGGGTATTTCTAGCGTAGTGTTTTTATTCATTCATTCATTCATTTATTCATTTATTTATTTGTTTGTTTATTTGGAGAGGTTTTTGCTATAGGGTGCATGCGCTTGCCAGAAAGACAGAAAGAGAGAGACAGAAAGCGAGAAGTCACCCTTCAGGGGGATGGCCACACCGCAATCTCTTCTACTCCATTCTCCTCTCGGGATCTTGAGTATGCACGTGCACGTGCCTGGTGTGAGTTCAAGCCACCAGGTCCGGGACTTGAACTGTGGTCGACTACATGGGAGTTCAACGACATAGCCATTACGCTAGCTGCTGGTCTCCAGCGTAGTGTTTTGAGAAGTAAAAGATTTTGTATAAGATTTGGATCTCATGCTAAAGACTATGGGAAGTAATTTAATGATTTAAAATGCGGAAATGATGTGATGGGACTTCTGTCCCTGAAGGTGACATTGAAGGTGTATTGGATGGTGCTCAAGTGGGATGCAAGGAAATGAACTGTATGATTACTCTGGCAGTCTGTGTGAGTTAGTGGCACCTGTAGTGGGGACTGGACAAGAGAAGAGGGTGAACTTCAGAGACACTGGGAAGGTAGGAGCAGCAGGACTTGGTCACTACCTTGGAGCGTGAAGATGGAGGAAGACGGGTGGTGGATGGTCTCCAGGCGCTGGGCTTGGCTGATCAGTATGAGGATGCTGATGATGTGGATTATGATTGGGAATGAGATGGAGAAACAAGGTGGAAAGATGGTAACAAAATAACTTGTAGAGATGCTGGATTCCAGACATCTTCATGGAGATGTTTAAGAAGTTAGTGTGACTTTCGAGTTCTATTAGGTCATTGGGAAAGTCATACATATTTTTCTGTTTTTCTATGCAAAAATGCCTGATGATTTTCCTGATGACCCATGAGTATTTGGTTTACCTCTGGGGGCTCCTCCCCAATTTCTCAGTTAGGTCTGTTTCTTTCAGGTGCTCATTAGATGTTATGCTTTCTCATTCCCTTCTTACTCATCTCTGTTCTTGGCTTCAACCACCTGTCCTGTGGATGACTGTCAAATTTTCTCTAGACAGAACTTTTATCCTGAGTTGCAACTCTTCAGTCTCATTGTGTGCTTGTCATCTCTGAATATTCTCCGGGCACCTAAAGATCAATGTGTGCAAATATGGAACCCCCCTTCTCTCCTATTCCTTCTGTATTTTATTATTTTTTTCTTTTTCTAGTTTTGTTACAGGGTGCATGACTCACCAGAAAGAAACAGAAAGGGAGTAAAAGTGGGAAATCACCCCTGAGGTGATGGCAATGCCATAATCCCTTCTCCTCCATTCTCCTCTTGGGATTTTGGACATGCACATGCAGGTGGCCAGAGTGATTTTCAAGCCATCAGATCTTGACAGTCTGCTGAGTGGGATCCAGCTGCCTAACCTCTATGCCATTGCTTACCTTACCCCATTTCTTCTACATTGTCCAGTACATAAGAGCACAGACTCTAGAGCTAGACTCTCTAGGTCTGAATCCCACATGTCACTTACTAGCGTTCTGAGCCTGTTATTTAGAATGGCAATAATACTGCTTCATAGGGTTGTTACGGGACTGAATAACTTACCACATATCAAGTATTTAGATTAGTGCTGGCACATGGTAAGCACTGTATAAATGTCAGTTATAACGTGCTCTTTCTGTGGTTCTTGCCTCTGTTAGTGGTATTACTGTTCAGTCAGTTACTCAGACCACAAATGGGAGATCTATCCTAACCCCTCCAATCGCCACATTTCATGCCAGAGGAGTCATTAAGCCTGTCATTTGTCTTCTCTCCATCTCTGCCATTACTGCCTTGAACTTAACCTTTATTACCTTCCTTCTGTATGCACTGGCTGGTGACTAGTTTCCCTGTCTTCAGTCTTCCCCCTTTCAACATTATCTAAATAGTCCCCAGTGATTTTCCTGACATGCAGATCTGACCACTTAAAACATCACAGTGCCTTCCCATTCTCACAGATAACAAACACAGACTACAAGTGACGCCTCAAAGATCTGCTCCTGCTTTCTGCTCCAGACTCTCATCCATTTCATTCTGACCAATCTTTAATATTTATAGTTTCTTTCTTTCTTTCTTTCTTTTTAAAATTTTTTTTTAGAGTTTTTTTTTGTGTGCATGTGCTCACTGGAGAGACAGAAACAGAAAGATAGAAAGTGAGAAATCACTCCCCAGGCCATGCTGCAATCCCTTCTCCTCCATTTCCTGCTTGGGATCTTGGGCACACCTGGCCTGAGTTTCAGCCGCTGGGTCTGGGACTTGAGCTGTGGTTGAACGTGTGGGAGTCCAGCACCTTAACCACCATGCCACCTGCTGGCCCCAGTATTTACAGTTTCTCAGTGTTCTCTCTGTGTCCTTCCTTGTCTCTGTACACCCTCCTTCCCTGTGGAAAGCCTCCTCCCTCATTTCTGGGAGGCCCTGTGAGCAGGAGGTCTGTTCCTTGCTCTGCGTCGGTACTGCACCTTGTGTGGAGCTTAGCCGTGGTAACCGTCGTGCTCATTACAGCCATTGTGTGTCATTCTCATTCTCCCCAATGATGAGCCTATTTATTTTGGAATGAGTCAGCTCTGTGAATTAACTTCTGGGAGAGTATGAGTTATGCCTCCTATCTTTAGTCAAGAGCAGATATGAAACATTTATTAAACAGATCATGTGGTTAATTATCATGTACATCCATATCCATATTGAAAAAAGTCATCTCTGGTTACTTTATTTGCTGCCATGGGGGGGAATTCCTTTCAGTTTTGTAAAAAAAAAAAAAAAAAAAAAAAAAAGGTTTTTTTTGGCCCTATAGTGCATGCACTTACCTGAAAGAGACAGTGAAAGGGAAAGTGAGAAATCACCCCCAGGGGGATGGCCACTCTGCAATCCCTTTTCTTTCCTTCTTCTCTTGGGATTTTAGGCATGCATGCACACACGTCTGGCATGATTTCCTAGCTGCAGGGTCTAGAACGCGACTACTGTCAACCATGTAGGAATCCAATGCCTTAAGCACCATGCCTCCTACTGGCCCCAGGTGCGATCCTCTTTTACAGACTTTCAAAGGTCATTCATTTCTTCCAAAGTCATAAGAAATGTTATCAAGATAGTTCTTAGAACACAGTGAGAATTGTTCTCTACTTTGTATCTAAGGAATCAGGAAGCCATGAAAGAGCATGAACCTGTTTCTTGAAGACATAATTTCTGTAGAAGTGAATATTTTCTTGAGATGAATTGAGAGAAGAAAGGTGTTTGAGTTTTAGCTACTATGTGGCACTGAGAGGGAAACACTCTCCTAGCCTAAAAATCTTATAGTGTAACCATAAATAAGGCATTCGGGCGATAGAATGGGCCAATTCAGTAATGTTTAGTCTTCAGAATATTATTCCACTTTTACCTAGAAAGTCCATCTTGGAGGAAAATGGCTTATATATTTTCATATGTACTAGGTTGTCAGAAGTCATGGCACATTTTTGCATAGAAAAACAAAGTCATGACTTTTCTGACAGCCCAGTGTGTGTGTGTGCGTGCGCGTGCGTGCGTGTATAACGATGAATTAACTGCTGCTAGAGGGCATGTGTGCTTTCTAGAAAGAGAAAGACAGAGAGAGAAAGAAAGAGAAGAAAGCGTTCCCCCTGGGGAATGGCCATACTGCAATCCCTTCTCCCCCATTTCACCCTCCTTTCAAGGATTTTTAGTGCGTGGATGCGCCTGGCCTGTTTCTCAAGTTACTGGATCAGATATGAGGGGTATCATGTGGGATTGGTCATGTGGGATAAGGCTGCCTTAACCACCAGGCCATGGAGTCAGACCTAGACAATATAGTTTAAAAAATTTATCATCTTAGTCCAAATTAGTACAGCCATTATTCTTCCTGCATAGATAGAGCAAAGTAATTTTTTTTGTAAGGTCTGCTTTTGGGAGAAAACCAACCACCTATTACACAAAAATAGAATTCAAGTGGATGACTACAATCAATGGCTAACAGATTATGCAAGATTGTTTTTGTCCGTGCCTTGGCTCCCTGTCCATGGAGGGAGGAATAAGGAACTGAGCTTCGCAAACCACTGCAGCTGGCCAGCACCAGCAGGACAGTTCAAGGGGTCTGTGGCTCCTCCTCTCCAAATTCCATTCACAAAATGTTAAAGTATTCTCTGTAGGGACTTTATTTATTTATCTTTATGTATTTTATTTTTTTTCCATGAGAGAGAGAAAAAGAGAGAGACAGCTCCAACAGGGTCCCTATCCCACGTTTCAATCCCAGTCTCAGTTAAGCCAGATCATGGGTCCAGTGCCTGCTGTACTCAGGGAGGTCATGAGACACGAACTCTGAATCATCCTGTTGGGTCTGTTGCATTATCACTACACTAATACCTGGCCCTGAGATGGTGTTTTCAGGTAGGAGAATACTGCCATATCAGGAAAAGTGCATTGTGGCCATATCACAACGCAACAATAATAGCAACTCATGTTTCTACTGTGCTTGGGTTTTTAAAATGTTGTCGTATGTTGCATTTTATTTGATCCATAAACTTGGGCTATGATTATTTCCTTTTAGTAGTAAAAGAAACTGAGGTTTACAGAGAATTTTACCCTTCCTGTGGTAGAGCTGGTGTTCAAAGCAAGGTTCTCTGCCTTTCATTCATAGGCTTATCCCCTGAGCTCTTAGGAGGAGCGTGCTGGGCATGTGCTTTGTATTTTTCTGGGTTGCTGGAATGAGACATAGCTTCAGGATGCCAGATTAGCTACTCACTCTTCAGAAGAGAGACATTTCTCTCCTGTGCTTTGTTGCATTTCCAAGATTCCTATGAGGCAGGAGAGACTTCCAAATGGGAACATCTGGTTACCAAATATTTTGACTGGTGGTGAAATGTATGTGTTGACAGTAGGACTGGTAAGAGCTGTGAGGGAGCAAATAAATGTGAGCTAATAGGAAGAGGGTGGAATATCTGAATTCATCTATTGCTACTTTTATTTATTTATTTTCCAATGATGGGCTAGGAATTGAACCCAGGCCTCACAAGTGGTCCTAGCCTGCTAAGTAGCAGCATCTACCAGTGCTTGATTCTGTGGCAGGGCCCACTTATTACTCGTCGTGCAAAGTTCTCCTTGCTTCATAACAAAGTAGAGAAAAGCGTTAGCTGTATCTGTGGGTTTACTTTACAGTCAATAACTTAAAATCTTCAATGCAAGGACCAGCAGATAGTGTAATGATCACGTTGCTGGACTCCCACATAGTCGACCATGGTTTGAGTCCTGGACCTGACAGGACTTAAAACTCCTGCCGGGCGTGTGTGCGTGTGCATGCCCCCAGTCCCAAGAGGATAATGGAGGAGAAGGAATTGTGGCATGATTATCCTCCCTGGGAGGGTGACTTCTCGCATTCTGTCTTTCCATCTCTCTCTCTCTCTCCAGCAAGCACACACACCCTGTAGCAGAAATCGCTCTTAAAAAATTCGATGTATATTATTTTGCTTTGATAATATTCAAAGGGACTGTTACTAAATCAGCATTATAAATACATGATTACAAGCGTGAGTCAAAACAGGTGCTAGTATGGAGGAATTAAGTGATTAGTTCTGTCAGAATATACACTACATTTGCATAGCAGATTAGTTTTAGTAGGGGAAATTTTGTGTAATTCTGTCTCTGTAGGTCTCTAGTCTGTTAATTAATTGATTAATTAGTTTAATTAATCAATTAGTTTTCCCCTTGATCCCCTCCCCTCCCCCCATTTCCTGCCCTGCTCCCAAACTGTCTCTGGAATCAGTGGTTGCTGTCCATGCTTTTATGCCTTCCAATCTTTCCATTTCTGCTAGAGTGAGGACATTTGGTATCTGTTAAGTGGGGACATACAATGTGTCTTTTATAGTCTGGCTTGCTTTACTTATAATTAAATCTTCTATATTTGTCCAGGGTCTCATTGTTTTTTATGGTTGAGTAGTAGTCCATAGTATATATGTGACACACTCGTTCAATGCATTCATCTGTTTTTAGACATTTGGGTTGATTCCATGCCTTAGCAATTGGAAAAATGCTTCAATGAACATGGATATGCAAATGTTTTTCCAACTGAGTGTATTCCTGTCCTTTGGGTAGATACCCAGGAGTGGAATGGTTGGATCCTGTGGTAGTTCTATTTGTAGGTCTTTGAGGAACCGCCATATTGTTCTTCACAGTGACTGTACTAATTTACATTTCCTCCAGTAGTGTAGGAGAGTTCCATTTTCACTGCAGCCTCACCAGTACTTACTGTTCTTCATTTTTTAAAATCTTGGTCATTCTGACTGGGGCTAGGTGGTATTTTGTTGTGGTTTTGATATGTATTTCCTTTATGATAAGGGATGTTGAACATATTCTCATATGCCTTTTGGTTGTTTGTATGGCTTCCTTGGACAGTGATCTGCTCAGCCCATTTGCCCATCTTTTAACTGGACTGATTTTTGTTTGTGGGTAAGCTGCTTGAGCTCTTTGTGTATTTTGGTTATCAGTCCCTTATCCAAGGGAGAGTTTGTTAATATCTTCTCTCATTCCAAGGGTTGTATTTTTACTCTAATTATTGTTTCCTGTACTGTCAAGACGCTTTTTAACTTGATTTGTCTATTTTTAGGATTATTGCCTGTGTTTTGGTGGTCTTAGTTGAGAAGTCTTTGCTCTGATGTCTCCAAGAGTTTCCCACCAATATTTGGAGGTCTTAGGTTTATATCCATTTTGAGTCAATTTTTGTTAATGGTGAAAGATGGGTGTCCAATTTTTTTTTCTTCAGGTGGATATCCAAATAAATCATCATTTGCTGAAGAGATTTTCCTTTCTCCACTGAATTGTCATGTGCCCTTTGTCAAAAACCAGTTGGCTATATGTTTTTGAATTTATTTCTGAGTCTCTATTCTGTTCCATTCCTCTACATGCCTGTTTTTGTGCCAGTAAATGCTGTTTTGATTTTCATAGCTTCGTAATATATTTTGGGGTCTGGGAGTGAGATGCCTCCTGCTCTACTCTTTTTGTGCAGTTATCGCTTTGGCAATAAGGGTTCTTTTATGATTCTAGGAAAATTCTACGATTGTTTTTTCTAAATCTGTAAAGAATGTCTCTGGTAATTTGATTGAGATTGTATTAAATTTGTAGGTAAATGTGGGTAGAATTGACATTTTGATAATATTAATTCTTCTAATCCAGGAACAGGGGGTGTTCTACCTTTTTGATTAATTTTCTTTTTCTTTTTTTAGTTTTTTATAGTTTTCCTTTTAGAGGTCTTTGACTTCTTTGGTTAGGTTTACTCCTAGGTATTGTATGCTTTTCGTGGCTATTGTAAAAGGGATTGTTTTCTTCAATTCTACCTCAGTCTGCTCATTGTTGGTGTATAGAAATGCTATAGATTTTCATATGTTGACTTTGTATCCTGACATTTTACTATATTAATTTATCACTTCCAGAAGTATTTGTGTAGATTCTTCTGGGTTTTCTATGTATATAATCATGTCATCTGCAAAAAGAGATAATTTCACTTCTTTCCCTATTCAAATGCCTTCCTTGTATTTTGTTCTCTTGTCTGATTGCATTGGCTAGGACTTCCAGTATTATATTGAAGAGGAGTGAAGATAATGAGCACCTTGTCTTGTTCTAGTTCTTAGTAAAAAAGCTTTCAGCTTTTCCCATTCAGAATGATGTTAGCTATAGGTTTTTCATATATGGCTTTTATTGTGTTGAGAAAAGTCCGTTCTATGATGATTTTGCAGAGAGTCTTAATTACGAAGGGATGTTGTATTTTATAAAGTGCTTTTACTGCATCACTTGATAAGATCATATGATTTTTATTTCCTTCTGTTAATATGATGCATTACATTTAAGGTTTTGTGTGTATTGAGACACGCTTATATCCCTGGGATAAAGCCTACCTGGTCTTGGTGTATAATCTTTATAATTCGTTGTTTTGATATGATTTTCTAGCATTTTGTTGAGATTTTTTGCATCTATATTTATTAGCAACATTGGTTTATAGTTTTCTTTCTTTCCTTTTTTTGTTATGTCCTTGTCTGTTCTAGGAATGAGGGTGATGGAGGCTTCATAAAATGCATTTGGAATGGTTCCTTCCTTTTGGATCTTCAGAGATAGTTTGAATAGGATGGGAGTTAGCCCTTCTTTAAGCATTTTGTTGAATTCAGAAGTGATGCCATCAGGACCTGAGCATTTATTTTTAGGGAGGCTATTTATTACTGATTCAATCTCATTGCTTGTTATTGTTCTATTCAGGCTTTCTATGTCTTCCTGATTCAGTTTAGGCAGATTACATGTGTCCAGAAATTTGTCTATCTCACCCAGGTTTTCTTGTTTGTTGCCATATACTCGTAGTATTCTCTGATGATCTTTTATATTTCTGTTATGTCTGTTGTAATATTGTCTGCTTCATTGGTGATTAGATTTACCTAATGACCACGTTGCAATTCCTTCTCCTCTATTCTCTTCTTGAGATCTTGGGCACGCATGCACATGCACTCAGCGTGAGTTTTAAGCTGCCAGGTCTGGAACTCGAACCACAGTCTCCTATGTGGGAGTCCAGTGGCATAACCATTATGCCATCTGCTGGTCCCCCTCCCTCCTCTTTTTAACTTTGCTAAGATTTCTTTCCTTTTTTTCTTTAAAGAATTATTTTATTTAAATTTACTTACTTACTCACTTTATTTATTTATTTATTTATTTATTTATTTATTTATTTAAATTTGACCAGAGAGGGACAAAGGGAGTGAAAGAGAGACCAGGGGTGGGGTGGGGGGAAAATGAAAAAGCAAGTTGCCAGGTCCAGGACTCAAACCACGATTGGTCGTGTAGGAATCCAGCGCCTTTAACTACCTCACAACCTGTTGGTGCCTGCAAAGGTTTCTTTTGTAAGATGGGTATAGCATTTTTAAGATAGGTGATACATTAAAAGATTGGGAGTTAGAAAAACTACTGTGGAATATGAATTACAGTGAGACATGACATCAATTTATAGGTGATCCCAGAATTCCTTAATGTCTTAAACTATTATTTCTTCTTCTTTTTTTTAGGGACTTTCTCCCTCGAGGGTCAGGCATTGTAACAAGAAGACCTCTGGTGCTGCAGCTTGTTACTTCTAAAGCAGGTAATGAATGAGGATGTTTGCTGTATGGACCAGCATCTCCTCTGGCACCTGTTAGCTCCATTCCTGGGTCTCCTGTTGGGCAAAGTGAAATAGTTTTGTGATCACTATGCTATGGGAAGCTGCCTATCTTCTGCATTGCCCTTTTAATTCATTTGATTAAATTAAAGGAAAAATTTTATTTGCATATAGGTTCTTTACACCTGTTTTTAAGGCCTAGATGCTATATTCTTATAATAATTAATTTATATAGTTTTACAGTATAGCAGAACCTCTACTGCCCCTTTGGCATATTTCCTTCCTGCGCGTGTGTGTGTGTGTGTGTATACCTATATGTATATGTGTGTGTGTGTGTGTGTGTGTGTGTGCATGTGTGTGTATGTAGCCATAGCTGTATTTGTATCTTTGTAGCTAATGTGCTATGTTTGCCCTTTCCATTAATAGCCCCTTAATAAAGAAATGATACTTTTGGGACCAGCAGTTGGCATAATGGTTGTGTTGCTGGACTCCCACATAGTCAACCACGGTTCGAGTCCCAGACCCGGTGGCTTAAAACTCACGTCGGGTGCGTGTGCGTGTGTGCCCAAGATCCCAAGAGGAGAATGGAGGAGAAGGGATTGTGGTGTGGCCATCCCCCCGCG
Organism: Tupaia tana; assembly: GCA_026018925.1. NCBI lineage: Eukaryota > Metazoa > Chordata > Mammalia > Scandentia > Tupaiidae > Tupaia > Tupaia tana. The sequence goes on along the minus strand of JAKSZU010000007.1, from coordinate 123,955,243 downwards.
GGGGGGGTGTGTGTGTGTGATTTCTCACTTTCTGTCTCTGTCTCTCTTGTCTTTCTGGTGAGCACATGCACCCTATAGCAAAAACCTCTCCAAAAAAAAAAAATGATACTATATTTCTTTTTAAAAATAATTACTTTATTTATCTTTATTTATTTTAATTTGACCAGAGAGGGAGGGAGGGAGGGAGAGAGAGGGAGAGAGAGAAAGTGAGAAAGCAAGTTGTCATATCCGGGACTTGAACTGCAGTTGGCCATGTGGGAGTCCAATGCCCTTAACCACCATGCCACCTGCTGGCCCTGAGAAATGATACTTTCATTTCTTGGCAACTGGCAATATTTATTTTTTTATCTTAGTTTATTATTTTTATTTTTTCTCTTGTGAATTGGCTATTTTTATTTTCTATTTTTCTGAAAGTATTGATTTCCCTACCTTTTCTATCAATTTCTTTGAATGCTTAAGATTTAAGCACTCATTAAAATCATTCTTCATAAATTACAAATATTTTGAATAGCTTTTTTGAGATATAATTCACATGCTATATATTTGAGCCAATTAAAGTTTGTGGTTCAATAGATTTTAGTATATTCACAAATATGCATGACTATTGCCACCATCAATTTTGGAATAGTTTCATCACTTCCAAAAGAAACCCCCTATGCTTGCACTGTCTGCTGTTTACCTTCCACCTTTCTCCCACCACTCCAGCCTGAGGCAGCTACTAACTGTATTCTGTCTGTATAAATCGCCCTATTATGGATGTTTCATATGAATAGAGTAATATAACATACGGACTTTTTTTTTTAGAGGTTTTTGCTGTAGGGCGCGTGCGCTCGCCAGACAGACAGAGAGAGACATAGACAGAAAGCAAGAAATCACCCCCCACGGGGGATGGTCACGCTGCAATCCCTTCTCCTCCATTCTCCTCTTGGGATCTTGGGCACGCACGCACATGCGCCCGGCGTGAGTTTTAAGCCACCGGGCCTGGGATGCGAACCGTGGTCGACTACGTGGGAGTCCAGCGACATAGCCATTACGCTAACTGCTGGTTCCCCAACATACGGACTTTTTAACTTGATTTTTTCACTTAGCATAATGTTCTCAAGGTTTATACATGTTGTAGTGTGTAGTATTCATTTATTTTTATGGCTCTATAATATTCCATTGTCATTGGAATATTCCAATATTCTCCACCTCTTCTTCCTCACTAACTGAGGGGCATATTGATTATTTCAACCTTTGGATTATTATGAATAATGTTGCTATAGACATTTATATGCATGTTTCTGTGTGGACATGTGCTCTTATTTCTCTTGGAAATAAATCCAGGAATGTAATTTCGGGGTCATATGGTAACTCTATGTTTAATTATTTAGGAATCGACAGACAATCTTCCAAAGTGGCTGCATCATTTTATATTCATGCAGCAGTGTATGAAGTTTCCTTCCAATATCTTAACATTTCCTTGCCAATATTTGTGGATATGCTTGATATCTCATTGTGATCTTGACTTGCATTTAATAACTAAGCATTTTCCCATCTGCTTAGTAATTATCTTTATTTGGATAAATGTCTCCTCACTTGTTGAATTTATTGTTTCTAATAGTGATCTAATAAATGTCTACTCACTTCCTTTGCAAATTTTTAAATTGTAAATTATATGACTTGCAAAATTTGTTTTCCTGTCCTGTTTGTTGTCCTTTAATTTCTCTGATGTTGTCTTTTAGAGCACGAGAGTCTTAAATTTAAGTCCAATTTATCTGCCTTTTCTTTCATTATTCATGCTTTTGGTATCATATTTTAGAATCTTTCCTCCAAATCAAGGTCCTAAATATTTATTCTATGTTTTCCTCTAAGAGTTTCACAGTTTTGCTATTACATTTAGGTCCTTGATACACTTGCAGTTAATGTTTAATGAGGTAAATACTAAACTTCATTTTTTTGCATGTGGATATACAGCTGTCCCAGCATCATTTGTTAAAAGGACTATTCTTTCCTCATTGTAGGATCTTGGTAACTTTGTAATAAATCGGTTGGACTTAGATCTATGACTTTATTTTTGCGCTCTCGATTCTGTTAAACTGCCTGTCCTTGTCCTGGTGCCATACTGTCTTATTTACTCTTGATTTGTAGTAAAGTTTGAAATTGGGAATTGTGAATCTTTCTGCTTCGTTTTTGACTGGGTTCCTTGAAGTGCTACATGAATTTTAGAATCAGCTTGTTTATCCCAGGAATGAAAGATTGGTTTAACATTTGAAAATCAATGAATATATCACATCATATCAGTAGAATGAAAAACAAAGCCTATAGTCATCTCAGTAGACTCAGGAATAGTATTTGCCAAAATCCAACATCTATTTATGATTAAAAAAAAAATTCTTAGAAAACTCAGAATAGAGGAGAACTTCCTCAGTCTGATAAAGGACATGTATGGAAAACCCACAGCCAATGTAATATTTAATGGTAGAAAACTATCAATAGAATCTTTGCCTCTAAGATCAGGACCAATACAAGGATATTCACTCTTGCTACTTCTGTTCAATGTTGTATTGAAGGTTCTCAGCAGGTTCCTAGTATTAAAGGAAAAGAGAGAAATAAAAGTCATTCGTATTGAAAAGGGAAGAAGTAAAGTTATCTCTATTTGCAGATGGTATGATCATGTATGTATATAAAAAATTCTAAGGAATTCATTAAAAAACTATTACAACCAATAAATTCAACAAGGTTACAGGACACAAGATCAAGATACAAAAACCAGTTTTATTTCTGTTACACTCACAATGAACACTCCATAAATAAAATTAAGAAAGCAATTTTATTTAACAAAAGTAATATACTACTTAATACATTTAACAAAAGAAATTCAAAATCATACTCTGAAAATTATAAATCACTGTTGGGAAGATATTAGAGACCTAAATATTTGGAAAAAATCACATATTTATTGATTGGAAGGTTTAATGATGTTAAGGTGGGAAAACTCAAACTTCTTAATGACAGTACTCTCTAGAGTCAAATACACCTTATTAGAATCCTGGATGACTTCTTTGTAGAAATTGCACATATTTTAGAAGTTTATTTATTTATTTATGTAATAAGAGATAGGGTGGGAGAGTGAAAGAGAGAGAGAGACAGAGACAGAGACAGAGAGACAGACAAAGTTACCTTTAACTTGGTTTTACCATATTGCAATCTTCCTCCCAGTCAGCCAGTATCACAGTCATGTGTGGGTCTGCTTGTTCAGGTTGACCTGTGATCTGAACCCAGGAATTCCTATATGGCTTCAGCATCTTATAGTATCACCTCACTTTCTGTGCCAGTATGGCTGAACCTCTTAGTGAATTTTTAAAAATATTCTTTATAGAGTATCTATGCATTTCTAGTTGGGGTGTTCATATTTACTTTTTATTGTTCTTCTGATTTAAATAGGATTTTGTTTGGATTATAGAATTTTTAAAAATGTAAATTAGTGTAACAATTGCGTCCATTTTAAAATAATGTGTAATTATGGGAACCAGCAGTTAGCGTAATGGCTATGTCGCTGGACTCCCATGTAGTCGACCGCGGTTCACGTCCCAGACCCGGTGGCTTAAAACTCATGCCGGGTGTGTGTGCGTGCGTGCCCAAGATCCCGAGAGGAGAATGGAGGAGAAGGGATTGCGGCGTGACCATCCCCCCTGGGGGGTGACTTCTTGCTTTTTGTCTCTATGTCTCTCTCTGTCTGTCTGGCGAGCGCACGCGCCCTATAGTGAAAAAACCTCTCCAAAAAAAAAAAAAATGTGTAATTAAATCAGGGTTATTAGTAAACCCACCATCCCAATCATTTATAACATTACATACAGGAAATTGTTAACCACATTCTCCTTACTGTATTCTGTAACACTGGACATTGTTCGTTCTATCTGTCTTCAATTTTATTTCTGTTAATCAACATCCTTCTTGAATAATATTTTCAAAAAATGTATTTTCAAATGCTTCATCTGCATAAAAGTCACTTCTTTTTTAATTTTAGTTTTAAAAATTTACCTTCTTATTCTACATTAGGCAGATCAAAATGTTATAAATGAATTCTCTTAGGTGTTTTTGTTATATAGTCATTTCATCTGTATTTCTTAATTTATTCAATAAAACATTTAACATAAAAACACTGGGATGCCTGAGAAAAAGGATGTACTGACCAGAGTATTAGTAAGCTGCTTTGTAGAGAGGGCTAGTTAGTAGTCACTTACTAACTAGCTGGTAGCATACACAGCACAGGTATGCTGGACAAAGGGACGGTTCATGTCTTGAGCAGGACAGAGCAGGACTGCATGAAATTTCATCACGCTACTCAGAAGGGAGCACAATTTAAAACATATGAATTATTTATTTCTGCAAGTTTCCATGGAATATTCTTAGGCCTTCATCGATCATGGATAGCTGAGTCTGCTGAAATTGAAATTGCATAGAAAAACATTGAAAAATATGTCATGACTTTTCTAACAACCCAATAGTTATTTTTTTTTATTATTATTTTTTTTGGAGAGGTTTTTGCTATAGGGCGCGTGCGCTAGCCAGACAGAGAGAGACATAGAGACAGAAAGCGAGAAATCACCCCCCAGGGGGGATGGTCACGCCGCAATCCCTTCTCCTCCATTCTCCTCTTGGGATCTTGGGCACGCACGCACACACGCCCGGCGTGAGTTTTAAGCCACCGGGTCCGGTACGCGAACCGCGGTTGACTACGTGGGAGTCCAGCGACATAGCCATTACGCTAACTGTTGGTCCACAACCCAATAGTTATTAAGACAAGTCAAAAAACTCATTGGAGGCCCAAAGCCTTATTCTGTGTAACTTGTTTCAGGATATTAGGCCCTTAGCACAGAAGAACATTCCAAGAAATCATGTAGGAAGGTTGTGAGGAAGGTGAGGAAAAAAAACCACTGTGCAGCTTCGTTCATAAAGATGAACGTTTTTAGTGACAGGATTATGGCAATTTGGTTTCAGAGAGGTGCATTTCTGAAGGTGTGGCTTGGAGAGCAAGAGCTGGACAAAGCATTGATGAGGTGCTGGGGGAGGACTGCAGTGTCAAGAGCACTGGAGCAGGGAGAGGGTCTCATAAGACCATGTGACAGTTTTCAGTGCCTGTAGCCTCCTTCAGGCATTGTGTCAGGCTAAAACTCTGTTATGCCACCTCCTGAGATCTGACCATGCACTCTCTTTCCATCTTTGTAGTCAGTGACATCATGATGATAGCTAGAACTAGGTCATGGTGGGAATATTTACACTATAGAAATTGGTGAATGCTACGAATCAGGGTCCCCCACCCCCCTAGGGAGCCAGTTGTTAAGCATTTACCAACACACCACTGGTTTTCTCATTCTTAACATCTGATCTTACTGTTCACTTGTTAAATCATATGTAGAACTGAGAAAACGTATGTATCTGAATATAACGTTTTTGCTGAGCATTTGGAATTTGATATGCCCCCTCAAGGAAAGGTGATTTTTTTGAAGTTGTCAGCGTCCAAGACTTTGCATTAAATATTACTGTTGTGGATTTACAGAAATTAAGCCTCCAGGTTATAGTTAAAGACAGATGGTTTTGCCACCCAGTGAACTTTTCAATGTTAAAATACTTCTCCAAATGCTATTATGTTGTCTACTTCATTTCAATGACATTATTGCAAGAAAGGAAGATATTCAAAATAAGACATTATAGGTTCAAAGGCATCTCTGAGCCCGCAAGTAGATACCATGAGCAAAGCTCACCCTCCTGAATTGAAAAAAAAATTATGGACAAGAAATTATCATTGAAATTAAATGGTGCAGACATGTCTAAGGAATATTATGGGTATTTGACCCATTTATGAATTGCGGTAGATGAATGTGTGGAGATGGCAACGAGTGGGCCACAGGATGGTAAGACAAGGAAATAGTATCATGTTAGAAGCCTTGGAACGAGTATAAATAATGGCTGTTCAAGAGAAAAACCCACGTCTTCTCATCAGTGGGCCTGTTTTACTATGATGTAAAAATCAGGTCATGTACATTTTTATAATAAATTTTTTGTTAAGTAAAAAAATTATGTGGATAAGGGTAACTGTTCAAATGACATGAGTATGTATTCTTTCTTTTGTGAAAGGTTTCCTTGCATCTTCTTTTCATGCATTCAAATCCATTAAAATTTGTCAGAATTTTATTTACCACCTTTGTATTGCAAGTACCGCTCAATGTAAACTGTGATCAGTTTTTAAAAATTGCATATGACCTGTAATTTATCAGAGAATTATTACTGTTCAGTACTTGGTTTCCTTAGTTTGAGTTGTTACAAGTAATTATTTTAATAAAGAAGGGTACTCGGTGGGCCTGCCCATGACCTGGTGGTTAAGGCAGCCAGATCACATGTGGCCAACTGTATTGTTTAAGTTCTGACCCTGGCAGCATGAAAAACATGCTGGGCATATGTGTATGGATGCCTGAAACCCTGAAAGAAGGGAGAAATGAGAAGGATTGTGATGTAACACACCCTACGGGAGGATCTTTTATTCTCCCCCTCTTTCTGTCTTTCCCTGGAGATTGCACACAGCCTCCAGAAATGAATAATGATAATAAAAAAGATGCCCAGTAACAGAAATCAGAAAACCTGTTTTGTAGGCAGTGGGTGGTAACAAGATGAGATGCAGACACCATTCAGGCAGCAGATCTGAGAAGCAGCAGGGAGGCTGGAGAAGAGTGTATTGCTATGTTCTGGGAGGGCTGCTTGCCTGGGGGCCTTTCGATCTCTGGGACTCCAGGCAGAACTGAGCCAAGATATCTGACTTCTTCCTACTGCAATAGCCAGGGAGCGATTAGTTCCACAGAAATTGTCTAGAATTTTTTATAGATGAACTTTTTAGAGAGTGTAGGTTAGTTAGACTTTAAATCCTGATTTATGTACAAAGATCAAGACTTGCGTTCTAGTTTTATAAATTAGGTCAATACATCGTGGAAACATTCCGGTATTATTTCGAGTAGCAACACTGACAACACTTTGAAACTACATATCTCTTATATTATAATAGCTAAATATAATTAAAATTGATTTATTTTAGGTTTTTGCTATAAAGCATGTGTACTCACCTGAAAGGCAGAGATGGTGAGAGAGAAAGTGAGAAATCACCCCCTGGGGGAGGATGCCCACACTGCAATCCCTTCTCTTCCATTTTTCTTCTGGGATTCTGGGTATGCACACTCACACATGCCTGGTGTGAGTTTCAAGCTGTGGGATCTGGGACTCAAACCATGGTTGGCCATGCGGGAGTCAAGTGCTTGAACCACTATGCCACCTGCTGGCCCCTAGCTCTGATATTTTAGAAAAAGGTAGTCTGCTTTTGCGAAGGATTAAATGTTTGCCTTTTTTTTTCATGATAACAAATGAACCTCATGGTAAAAAACAGCTTGCCCAGCTGCTGTGGTACAACCTCACGGTCTGCAAGGCTGGAAGTCATCCGGTTGTCTTGGTTCATATCCACAGCTCAACCTGAAAATATGTTGGGCCTCTAAGTGGGCGGGTCCCCAGGATTCTGAGGAGCTGGAAGGCTGGGGAAAGTTTATCTCCATGTGATGTTACTGAACTCAAATCAAGTTTGCTTGCCCAAGTGCCACAATCCAAACTGTTGACACAAAGTGTGATGAAGGAAAGCACAGCTTTCTTGTCACGTGCAAAGCAAGAAGAGCAGACAGCTCATGTTACAAAGGCCTGGTCTCCCCAATAAGTTCCCCATGTGCTTTTTTTTTCCAGAAACATTTTTGCTATGGGGGTGTGTATGCTCGCTGGAGACACAAGAGACAAAACAAGAAATCACCCCCAGGGGGATGGCCACACACAATCCCTTCTCCATTTTCCTCTCAGGATTTTGGGCATGCGTGCATATGTGCCTGGCATGAGTTTTAAGTTGCCAGGTCTGGGACTCAAACCATAGTCAACCATGTGGGAGTCCAGCATGAACTATGCTATCTACTGCTCTGTTCCTCACATGCATTTTCAAGGGTAAATCAAGGGTACAATTCCAGGCACAGTGCCAGTTCAACAACCAGTCCACGAAGATAGATCTCGTTATCCTTCTTGATCTGTGGACCCTAGGGTAATCACATTTCTATTCTAGAAGGGAGCAATCAGCTGGTTTCCAGCGCCATTCAGCCTGGGGTCTGTGTGCCCGCAGTCAGCAGTTTCTGTCCTGCAAAACATCTTAAATATTGCAGTTGAAAACCTTGTTTTTCCTTTTTGTGGGAGTTATAGTCCTATGGCTCTCATTCTTGGCCAGTGCTGTTTAATTACCATAACCAAAGTCTGAAGTCTTACATTTTCCTTTTGGGCTGTTACTATGTAGGTGAACTTGCATTCCAAGTCCCTTAGAAAGACATTTTCTTTTCAGTTCGACCCTTATTAATTTTCAGTTTGCCGAATTTTTATTTTTTATCAACAGAAAGGGAAATTGAGGACCCAGACCTTTTTTAGGGAGCCCTTGCTCAGTTTCGGTGATGAGACCCTTGTGAGAATGCTTCTTTCTCCATTTCTCACATGAGTGCACGTGCACTCTATTATAAAAAGCAAACAAACAGCAACAAAACAAAACAGTTGTGCTCTGTAAACCTAACTGTGACCTTGTTCTGCTTCAGCGCTGGTTCTTACTGCTTTTCGTATAAAGTACAGGTTACAGATTCATGGTATAAAGTCCTTTGAATATTGTTATTTTTAAATATTAATGTACATAAGCTACTCTGGGGGGCATCCTGGGATTGCTCATTTCTGGAAATGGTGCTCAGAGGGTTTGGCTCGTTGAGCTGGTGTGGGGGTCACTGCACCTGCATTTTGAAGTGTTACTGCCAGGTGCTTCTAAAGCCATTGGTCTTTGAGTCACATTTTGAGAAATACAGTACTTTAAGTCCTTCACTGTAGCTATTTTTTATTTTATAGATAACTTTTTGCCTTCCTTTTAATAGGATCTTTTTGTTGGGAGACGACCAGTCAGCCAGCGTGTACACTTGCCAAAGAGAGAGAGAGAGTGAGATAGAGGGAGAGGAAGAAAGCACCCTGTCACCCCCTCTCAGCCAATGGGCCATGGTCACACCGCAATCCCTTTCTTCTCCATTTCTCCATCCTGTTGGGATTTTGGGTATGCACACACATGCACCTGGCTTGTTTTTCAGGCTACAGGGAAGGGGTGGCCAGCTAGGATTTGAACTGTGTAGTTGGTGATGTAGGGTTCAGCTGACTTTACCACTTGGCCTTGAGGCCAGCCCCACTCATTTTATGTCTGTTGGTTGGTCTTGGAGTCTGTATAGAGGTCTAAGTGCTGTGCTTTGATGTTGAACTACCTGGGTTCTCGTACTGTCTGGGTACTGGGTTCAGTCAGCACAACCCTTGCCCCAATATTTCAAGAAACTTCATAGCTGTCCAGAGGCTGAGATTTTAATAACACTGCATTTTGTTACTACAAAACTGACTCACCTTCCAAAGTATAAATGTCAAGAGGAGAACCATCCTGGTGAAATCTCTGGAACAATGGCTGTGTGCACTTCCTTGATCTCTGATCAGCTTGGGAATTTCCCTCACCCCATTGAATGCCAAATATTTCTCAAGCACATAATCTTAATTCTGGGCAATTTAACTACCAAAAATAAATGAGATAATACTTGGTGGTGGAGTTGGACAATGGGAATATTGGATTTTTCAAAAAGTTTGAGGATCACTGGCATAGAAGAAATCAAAGCTCTTCATCTTCCTCAAGGATGCTTTTGGTTATTTATTTTTTTCAACATTGGTCATGAAGTAATAAGTAAATAAATTTTCAAAATTTCACGCAGAAAACACCCTTGATAAATAGAGATACAGATGCTATGTTCATGTATTAAGATAGTCTTTCTTTAAATATTCCTACATTTATCATCTATTTCATGGACAGGTCAAAGTTTTCTTTTAGGGATCTTCTAAAACTTTTTTTTTTTTTTTTTTTTTTTTTTTTTTTTTTTTTAAATGTTGGTGCTATCTGAGACTTACATCCAGACCTACTTTAAATCTGGTTTGATTGTATTTTCCAGGTCACTGCTTTTTAAATATTTGCATAACCTATGCAATTTAACTTGTCTTAATTTTATTCTTGGTTATAGGGGTCCCCCTGAGAATTACTGGTTTTCTCCTTCCCTCCCTTCCTCCCTCGCTTCCTCTTTTCCTCCCTCTCTTTCTGTCTCCCTTTATTATTTCCTTCTCCCCTCCCTCTTTTCCTCTTTCCTCTCTCTTTTTTGCTAACAACAACCTGAAACTGTTTTTACCCATCTTCTTTTGTTACCTTCTTTCTTTTTCCTTGGCTTAAGCATTGGCTACAAATTGATTAATCGTCAGAATTTCCTGTAGTTTGGTTATGTTCCTTCCAATATAAAGTCAAGAGCAATGTTCGCTCAACTCTGAAAATTTTGGGAAAAGCAAAGGAGCTATTATAAACACACTGACCCAAATTTTCTTCCTGCACAGTTAGATGACTGCCCTTTAACTCCGCGTGCTTTCCCTTCAGGAAAGGAATGACTAAAGCAACGCTATTATATTCTTACTCAAAGAAAACGAATGTTGACTATATTTCAACAAGATTGCCATTCAGGATTGTGAGGTTAAGATGACTCTTGAGGGGGTGATAATTTGTTCTTTTTTATGTCTGTTTGTTCATACTCTATTTTAGGAGAAGATATGAAGGTTTGTAATTGCCTTGAATTTCCAAACCAAAAATGAGAGTTCTCTGATCTTAGACTCCTTTAGTCCGTTTGAAGTCTGCTCTGGAATTATGTCTGCTTCAAGAGGCTGGATGGAAGGGAGATAATACGTTCCTTAAGTTTTGGACTTCTCTATCTTCTTTCCTGCTATTTTCTTTTTTTTTTAAGGGTTGTTTTGAAATATTGGGCCGTTGGGAAAGTCATGATGCAATGTAGCTTAGAAAGACATGTCATAACTTTCCCGATGACCCAATAATTGATATTAAAGAGGACTGCAAGACAAGCCGTAGCGTTGTTAATATCTGTTTAAATTTGAAAGGAAGAGGTATGCTTCTTTTTGTAGTAAGAAAATGAATAGTGGCCGGGACGGTGCCATAGTGGTAAAATGCAGTGCCCTGCGAGACATCCCACCTGGAAAGGTCCCTGGTTTGAGTCCAGAGATGTTTCTGAATGCACTAGGCACACAAACGCCCATGACTGGGGCTAGCAGAAGTCTGGGAGTAAATTGTCATATTCAGATCCCTTTAGGGCTGCTTTCTCTCTTTCTATCTCCTGTCTTTCTGTTTCTGTCACTCATGAAATAAATAAACTTTAAAAAAAGCAAGATGTTTTATATTATGTCTCCATCTATATTTAATTATTGGGTCATCAGAGAAGTCATGATGCATTTTTACATAGAAAAATATATCATGACTTTTCCGACAGCCCAATAATAATTGTTACTTGCCTATCCCTTCCTACTCTCTCCCTATTTCCTCTTGGGCTTCTGATAACAGAAATCATCAATCACACGGGAGGAAGCCTTGATGTTTTTTGTTTTTCCTCCCTGGGTGTGAACCTGGGTCTTAAAGCAGTGCTCTTCCCTCCCCACCCCACTCAGGCCACCTGAAATGCCAGGTTGCATTGACCCACCTTAAATCTTAGTGTCATTGAGGCCCCTGGAACCTGGGGAGCCTTTTTCCCACGGACTGGAATTTTCTCTACCCTCTCCTGGACATAGCAGTGAACCTCTTCATGGTAGACTCATCCAAATGGAAAGAATATTGAACTTTCTGAAACACAGCAAGAAATGCTGGACTTTTATTCCTGTCCCAGAAAGTTTGGCTTACTCCTCATCGGCATTGAGAAAAGTGGTGAGAGACTCAAGTTTGAGTCTATTTCTTAAATCGAAATGTTTATCAAGACATTATCTTGAATATTTAAATTTTGTAAGTATATTTATATTTTATGGGCTTTAAAAATATTGTTATACTAGAAAAAAATACACTAGGGATCGTTTAGAAGTTACTAGTAATATTCTTCTAGAATTTTATTACCAACAGTAATATGTTCTAAAAGCTTTTTTCCCTAAATATATATCATTGGGAAAAGTGACATAATCTATTTTATAATGCAGTTAAGTGGTATGCTTGGAGAAAACGTGCATTCTTTTTTTTTTGCGGGGGGGAGAGGTTTTTGCTATACGGCGTGTGCGCTCACCAGAAAGACAGAGAGAGACAGAGAGACAGAAAGCAAGAAATCACTCCCTGGGGGGAATGGCCACGCTGCAGTCCCTTCTCCTCCATTCTCCTCTTGGGATCTTGGGCACGCACGCACATGCGCCTGGCGAGTTTAAGTCACTGGGTCCAGGACTCGAACCGTGGTCGACTACGTGGGAGTCCAGCGACATAGCCATTATGCTAACTGCTGGTCCTGAGAAAATGTGGATTCTGATACAATATCAGATAGTGTTAAAATTAATGATTACATTGGGAAAAAAAAAAAAAAGAAATAGTCACAGACATCCCAGGGTTTGTGTTTGTTAGATGAGTTTAGAGTCGTCTGGAATGCATTTTGCTGCACTCTTCCTCTTGGTAGTGGGGTATGTGTTATTCTTGCTGCTGTCACAGCTGCGCCCTCTTCCCCATGAAACTCTGATCAATAGTCACTTGGCCAGGACAGCAGGATGGGTTATTCCATCTACCATTGGATGGCGTGGCCTGCAAATTTAAGAAGCTGGTTTTAGGCTGTAAGAACAGCTTAAGGATTGGCCGCAGTGGAGATTCTCTGCTGATTTAGAACTAGCTGTAGATGTTTATTTTTCAAAGTGAACTAAATCCACATTAAGTACTTTTTAAGTGAGGCGATTGTGTTAATTTAATATTCACTGTCTCTTGCAAGCCTGGTGGGATTTCCTTCTCATTATTTTTCCCAAAGTGTATTTGTTTTGTAAATTTTGATCTCTGTGTTTTTGCATTTATTTGTTCTCCTGTTCGTTAAGGAGATTTGGAATGCCCCACGACAGAGGTTGCCAGTTTGTGTCCTGCATGCCGTGTTCAAGTTGTTTTTCTGTTACTCTCATCCTGGCTGATACTTAGAGGCCTGAGTAACATACTGATAGAATTGTCTCTTTCACTTAACTTCAGTTTTTATTGTTCCATTATATGGGAATTCGGGGTTATTAAATACTTGGCAAACACTATAGAAAGTGGGAGTTAGGAAGAACCTGGATATGTAAGGGTTGTCTGAAGCAGTACGATAATCTCTGTCCTTTGGGCAGGTCTTTAAGGCATGCCAATTGCAACTTCCATTTTTTCTTTATTTTTAGAGAAATTTTTGCTATAGGGTGCATGCACATAGCAGAGACAGAGACAGAAGCAAGAAATCCTCCTCTAGGGTGATGGCCATGCTGCATTCTTTCTCCTCCATTCTCCTCTGGGGAGAGTGCGTGCACGCGCACGCACACGCACACACACACACACACACACACACACACACATACTTGGTGAGTTTCTAGCTGCTGCATCTGGGACTTAAACCGTGATTGATTATGTGGGAGTCCAGAGATGTAATCATTATTCCATCTCCTGGTCCTGAAATTTCCATTTTAAATATCTATTTATTCTCAACCCTCTTATTCATCAAAATTTCTTTTCTTGACATTCAGATGAGCTCTGTCTACCTCACGGGTGAGAGAGAAGAGAGAAAGAGAGAGGGACAAAGTGAGACATCACCCCTCAGGGAGGATGGCCACATAGCAGTCCCTTCTCTTTCATTCTCCTCTTGGGATTTTGGGCACACATGCACATGTACCTAGTGTCCCAGGCCACCAGGTCTGGGACTCAAATGCACAGTCGGCCATGTGGGATCCAGCTGCCTTAACCTCCACACCACCTGCTGTCGCCATGTAGTGATATATTTAATTCTTCATCATTGCATTATTTTAATGTTTCATTCTGTTATGTCTATCAGTACCTTATTAGGCTCTTAATGGGCTTTTCATTGATCAGGTGTTAGTGCAGGATTCAGAATAAACATGACCATATTTAAATATCATACAGGTCTGTTTTGATTTGCAAGGCAGGTATAATCTTGAAAAAAAATCTAAATTGTTTATTATTTATCAATTGTTCTTTACCTTTTAAATAGACTTTCAGGTTATTTTGTATCTATGTTATTGAGATGTTTAAAGTTGGCTATTTATAAAAGTAAACTCATAAAGAATGCTTACTCAACAAATACTTATTGATTGCTCTTACTTACATGAAAGCTATTTCTTTAGGTTTCTGTGGGGGATACAGAATATGCATAAAATAGTTCTGCACTAAAAGTGTAATACTATAGTGTTGTATAGGTTTGAATTGAGGCTGGATCTGTAAAGGATTTGCAAGACAAATACAGGGTGGATTTAGCAAAGATGGTTTGGGTCTTTATTCTCACCTGTTAGCCACTACAATATAACCCTTTCAGTGGTTAGCCATGCGCTTAAATACTTCCTGGATAATATAAGAGCAGAGGATAAAAGCCACAGGAGTGACATGAAGACATGACTGACTGATGGAGAGATACAGACTGCACTGCACAGTGAGCGAGAATAAGGGAGTGAATGTTAAAAGTGGGGCCTGGAGAATGCTCCCCAGGGGAGGAGTCAGCTCTGCACTGAGATGCCTATCACAGGGTTCATCTCGGGGTATCACTCACAGGTATATCTGTGTCCATACTGCTCGGATGTCGGCCTCTCCAGGGCACAGAACAAGTGAGTGAGGCTCGATCTCTCTGCCCATCGTAGCCACACTAGATGCTTGCTTTGTTTTACCCAAGACGATTTTATGGAATGAAGTCCTCATTAACCTACATCCAGGGCCTATTTCTTTTTCTAGTTATCCCCAACAGCAGTGACTTGAAATATGTATGTAATAAGACAGTTTCTGACATTAAAGAAATACATGTAAAAATGAACGCATATATACACATATTATTCATTTTTGCACAAGGAAAGTTTATGATAAGGGATGATTTACTATAGTTTGTATTTTGTTTTTCTTTCTGTTTTTTAAACACTGGGAGATGGTTTCTTTCAGCTTTTTGTTATGTTTGTATTTGTTCATGTGTTTGAATTGAAGATGGCTGGATAAAGGATTTACAAACCAAATAGAGTGGATTTAGCAAAGGTGGTTGCATATTTATTAAGTTGTTAGGGAAGGATATTTGATGTCTTTGGTTTAGAATGTTTTCAACTGCTACATGCTCGGCTTTGTTGTGTTTTGTTTTAAATAGAATGAAGTTTGTTTCAAGCAACTTTTTTTTTAATGGTTTGTATCTCATAGCTTAGTAGCTGCTAATAAAATGAAAGATTTTGTGTCCTACTTTCCCAAATAAATATATAAATAAATAAATAAATAAATAAATGGAATGGTAGTACTTTTCTGCTCAGAGTTGTCCTTCCCCATTTATTTATTTATTTTTACATTTTCCCACAAACATTTACTTTGCATAGCAAAACATTTTTGCTCATAAGCCATAGTTCTTGACAGCTAATCAACAACTTTCAAAATTTCAGAATACTGAATTTTAAAGATAATGTTCAAAATATTTCTTATAATTTTGTATAATTTTGTTTGTGACTCTATAACAACAGAGACAGGATGGTTTTAATCCTCTGGTGTGGTTGCTCTTTTGCAGCTGATTACAATGTACTATTATAATTACAGCTGTAACCTACTGATTACAATGCTGGGCTGGAAAAGTCCAGGTTATTTATTTATTTTTTTTGGAGAGGTTTTTGCTATAGGGCACGTGCGCTCGCCAGACAGACAGAGACAGAGAGACAGAAAGTGACAAATCACCCCCCAGGGGGGATGGCCACATCGCAATCCCTTCTCCTCCATTCTCCTCTCGGGATCTTGGGCACGCACGCACATGCGCCTGGTGTGAGTTTAAGCTGCCGGGTCCGGGACTCGAACCATGGTCGACTACGTGGGAGTCCAGCGACATAGCCATTACGCTAACTGCTGATCCCAAGTCCAGGTTATTTTATGTTATAAATTCCTTCATATATCTTCTCTAATCCTCTCTGCCAGGCAGAACTATTTATGGTGCATCTGAAATAAACAGAATACAAAACCAATATACTTATTTAAATAGTACAACCTCGAAGAAATAAAATAATGGCACCAGTACAAGGGGAAATATTGGATAAATAGTAGATATTAATTTAAAATTTCATTAAATCTCTCATTTACTCATCATTCCAAAAATATTTGTTGGGAGCTTCCCTCTACTAGACAAATAATGAACAAAATGGGTAACTCTGACCTTAGGGGGCAAGACTCACAATAATCAAGAATATATAAGGAAATTATACAGTATGTGACCGTATTAAAAGCTATGGAATAAGCAAGGTCAGGGTAAGAGGAGTGTAGAGTTGTAATTTTATTCAGTTTTTTAGTCAAAAAATCTTCAAAGATCTCACAGGGTGAACCAAGTTGCTATCCTGAGGAAAATCACTCCAGGTGGAATCAAGAGCCGGTGCTGAACCGTGAAGTGGGCGTATGCCAGGATTACTGAGGACTAGCAAGGAGACCAGTGTGCCCACTGTGGCGGGAAATTGTTTATATGTGGAATAGCTATTTTGGACTGGAGTGCCTTGGTTGGTGATTATTCTGGCTAGCAGGTAGAAGTCATTTGTCTAATAAGTATTATTGATTTTTTTCAAAGAGAAAAATTTTAATTTATTTAATGATGTTTTAGAGGTTTTTGCCATAGGGCGTGTGCACTTCCTGGAGAGAGAGAGAGAGAGAGTGAGAGAGAGGGAGGGAGGGAAGGAGGGAGGGAAAGCGAGAGATTACTACCCCAGTGGGGATGGCCACGCCGCAATCCCTTCTTCATTCTCTTGGCATTTGGGGCACACATGCATACATGTACCCAGTTTGATTTTCAAGCTGCGGGGTCTAAGACTCAAACCACAGTAGCCATGTGGGAGTCTGACACCTTAACCACCATGCCACTTCCTAGACTCAGAAAAAACATTTTTAGGGGACTAGCAGTTAGCGTAATGGCTATGTTGCTGAACTCCCATGTAGTTGACCACGGTTCGAGTCCTGGATCCTGTGGCTTAAACTCACACCAGGCGCGTGTGTGTGCGTGCCCAAGATCCTAAGAGGAGAATGGAGGAGAAGGGATTGTGGTGTGGCCATCCTCCTGGGGGGTGATTTCTCGCTTTCTATCTCTCTGTCTCTCTCTGTCTTTCTGGCGAGTGCGCGTGCCCTATAGCAAAAACCTCTCCAAAAAAAAAAAAAAAAAAAAAAAAAGAAAAAACATTTTTAGTTTAGGAGTTATATAATACAAAAATAGATGACAGGTTCTATTGGGCTCTGAGGCCAAAATTTGCCAACCTCTAATTTACAACACTATTAAAATTTTGTAATTTGCAAACAAATAGGATTATGTGGTGCCTTGTGTCAGTGCAAGAATCACTTATTATTACACAATATTAGAAATGGGTTCTTTCATTTTGGGTTTATATTCAAGTTCTAATCCTTCATATGAGTATACCACATCACTGTTTATTTTTTTCAACAAGGATGATAAAAATCGGGAAAAAATTGCAGCTTTTTGGCTCATAGGGTTTTGTGTAAGAAAAGATGTGTCATGTAGATAGTAGCATAAATAGATGCATAAATAAAGAGTTCTGAGACAGGAGATGTAACTATTGGAAAAAGTATTAAATCTGATAAATGACAAATTCAAATATTTTATACAGGAGAATTTCAGAGAATGAATTTTGTATCCATATTTTATTACTGAAGCCTATTTCTTAAAAATCTTGATTAGTGTGTAATTCTGAGAGGCTACTTAAAAACGTTTTTTTTTTCTTCTGAGAGATTTTTGCTGTAGGGCAGGCTCACTTGCTGGAGAGACAGAGAAACACAAAGCGAGAAATCAGCCTGTGGGTGATGGCCATGCCACAATCCCTTTCTGTTCTCCACTTGGAATCCTGGGCGCGCACACACACGTGCCTGGCTGAGTCCCAAGCCACCAGGTCTGGGACTCAAACTATGGTCGGCCATGTGGGAGTCCAGCAACACAACCATTATGCCATCTGCTGGTCCTGAGGTTATTAAAATTTTTTAAAAAAAGTCTATCACTTTCTCTGCAATAGGGAAATGGAAGAAATAAAGGAAGTTTTCAATAGAAGGAAAGAAGATGAACTGGTAAAAGTTAGGCTGGTTGTCTAACACGTTTTTATAATATGACGGTTAGAAAGCAGCTGAAAAGTATCTTTAAAATTTTATTTTCTTGTTCTGAAAGAGGCTAAGATTGGGAACAATGGGGACTGGCAGTGGGATGGTGGGTAGCCTGCTTCACATACGGTGATCAAAGGTCCTTTCTGAAGAGGTAGCAACTAAAGTGAGGTCCTAAGTATCAGAGGAGTGGTCCGGCTGGACAGTGGAGAATGTCCTGAACAGGAGGGATGGGCAGGCATGCGTGGGACCCCGATGAAGACCAACATGGCTGGGCTGTACCAAGAACAAAGGAATGAGGTGCCTTATAAAGTTGGAGAGAGAAACAGGGAAAGATACTACAGGATTTGCAGTTGGAATTTTATTTTAATTGCTATGGAAGTCTCTCCAGAGTTTTAAGACAAGGACCAGCATATTCTGAGTCACATTTTAAGAAGATCTCTCTTGGCCTTCAAAGGCACTATTATAAGGAAGCAGTGGCTGAGGAGCGAAAACTTGTTCTGCCCGTTTAGTGATTAGGACTTGCAAATTAAACTGACAAAAGATAGGTTAGCAAGAGAAAGGACATATCTCTATGTCTTATATATCTATGTGCACGAATTCACAGAAAAGGATAGATAACTCGGGGACCAGCAGATGGCGTAATGGTTGTGTCGCTGAACTACATAGCCAACCACAGTCCTAGTCCAGGACCTGGTGGCTTAACCCTCACGCCAGGCATATGTACGTGTGTGCCCAAGATTCTGAGAGGAGAATAGAAGAGAACAGATTGTGGTGTGGCCATCCTGGAGAGTGATTTCTTGCTTTCTGTCCCTGTCTTGCACATGCGCCCTATAAAACTCTTAAATACATACATACATACATACATATATACATAAATAAATGGATAATTCAAGAGAGTGGCTAGAATTTGGGTCTTACATCTCATCTTTTTGGCAAAATGGTAAGGAGAGAAGGGCAGTAGAGGGGAAAAAATGACTTTTTGGAAAGATAAATGGATCCTTGGGAGACTAAATAGGAGTTATGATAGTTTTGTGACACTATCTATTTAGGAGTGGTGTGGGGACCTGCAATTAGTGTAATGGCTATGTCGCTGGACTCCCACGTAGTCGACCGCAGTTTGAGTCCCAGACCCGGTGGCTTAAACTTACGCCGGGCGTGTGTGCGTGTGTGCCCAAGATCCTGAGAGGATCTTCTATAAGAATCATCTTCTATAAGAATCATCTTCCCTATTTTTTTTTTCCAGGAAAGAGATTTATGACAATTGAGTCTTTTAGTCTTTTTTTTTTTTTTTTTTTTCTTTTGGGAGGCTCTGAGTTAGGCATTTAAGTGCCTCCTGCTCAAAATAATTTTTATGCTGTAGTAACATATTATGGTCCCCTTCACAATGCTAGAAACAGAAAGCCTGGTAGGTTTATAGTTTCCATCAAATTTAGAAATATTTTCGCCATCGTTTTTTCAAATGATTTTTTTCCCCCTACATTCATCCCCTTTCAAGCATTCCAATTATATATCATATGTTCCATTTGGCTGGTTGGTATTTTCCCACAGGTCATTGTTGTTCTGTTCATTTCACTTTCTGTTTGATTTGGAATGGTTTCTAATGCGATGCCTTGAAGTTTATTAATCCTTTTTACTGTAGTGTCTAATCTGTTGTTCTTATCCAGTGTATTTTTCATTTCAGATACTGTTTTTTTTTTTTTTTTGGAGAGGTTTTTTTTTTTTTTTTTTTTTTTTTTTTTTTTTTTTTTTTTTTTTTTTTTTTTTGCTATAGGGCATGTACACTCACCAGAAAGACAGAGAAAGACAGAGAGACAGAAAGCAAGAAATCACCTCGCAGGTGATGGCCACGCCGCAGTCCCTTCTCCTCTATTCTCTTCTCGGGATCTTGAGCATGCACGCACATGCGCCCGGTGTGAGTTTAAGCCACCAGATCCGGGACTTGAACCGTGGTCGACTACATGGGAGTCCAGCGAAATAGCCATTATGCTAACTGCTGGTCCCACAGATACTGTATTTTTTATCTCCAAAAGTTCAGTTTGCATTTTTAAAATATATTTCATTTCTTTGTTCATCAACTTAATGATGTCTTCAATATTCTTGAACATATGGAATTTACACAAATAAATGTATAGTATATAATAGCTTTATAATACATGTATATATTATATACACATATATAATATATTATATATATATATTGCTTTTTAAAAACATATTTTGCCTGCTAGATCCTTCCTTTTTGTCATTCTGTGTTCCTACTGATTGAATTTTATCTTGGTTCTCGGTCATATTTTCTTTCTTCTTTCCATTTTGGTCATTTTGACTGGATGCTAAATATTTGGCTTTGTGTTGAACTGGGTTTTGTTTTAATCATTTTGGACATTGTTCTTATATGCAGTTAATAAGCATTGTTTTGAGCATTGGGGGCTTGTTTTTAAAATTCATTAGAACAGCTTTAGTGTAGGGCAAATTTGTCTTTATTGCTTTTACTTGAAGCTCCCAATGTTAGCAGGTGTGTCCATGCTGGCTGGTTGGAATCTAACCATCCAAGCCTGCTGTGAGCTCCTTTGACTCCTTTCCAGTGGCTCCTTCCCCCTCCCGGGCAATGTGTTTATAGATACGCAGTGATCAGTACACAGGGGCACCCTCTCCTGGCGTCCAGAGCTTCCTCTGCGCAGATCTCTTCTCTGGCATTTCATGCCACAAAATCCTAGCTGACTCGGCCTTCTTGCACTCTGACTTACATCTCTTCATCTTTGTGAGGCCACTGACATCTGCTTGGGTTCCCCCTCCCTGTGCCGTTTTCTCCAGGCAGTGATCCAGAGCAATGGAAGTACTTACGTGTTTGTTTCCCTGATACCAGGGGTCACACTGGTTTTCCCTGCTCATGAAAATGCTGCCAGGGTGATTTGGGGGCATCGGTTTGTGACTGTGAGGTGATGAAAAAACCTGACAATTATCCCTCTCTGATAAGGTTTACTTTAAATTGTTTCTCTCACCTCTCTTTTTCTCAACTTTTTGGGCAATATATCTTCCGCTTATGGATTCTACCAAAGAATCACAGAATACCGAATAAATGATGCAATTTCTTCCAAGTTAAAAACACCAGATTTGCTAAAATCTTGATGCCCCTGAGCTACTGTAGGGATATGAAACCCAAGTATTTTTCAGTGACAGAATTTCCACCAGGCTGTGAGTTGGATCGGCAGGGACTCTGAACTGAGAAACACTTGGGTTTATTGTCAAATTTGGAATCCACCTTTGATTTACCTCTAAGAGACCATGGAGAGCCTTACCACTGATATGTGGCCATATTTGTCAGAGGACAGATTAGTCTTAAGAAGAATTTTATCAGGACTATTTATTACTGCTTGGTTTTAGGTGCTCTATCAACTTTGGGCTACTGAAAAGACCATTTCAAAGTTGATTTTTAAAGGAATAACAGTAGGAATAGTAGGGAAAGCTAAATTAGCTCCTGGGTCTACCTTTTTACTGTCAGGGTCATATCAATCTCTCTTCTTCAAATAAGTGTCCTTGTCTTCAGTTATTCTAACTGGAGTGGGAGTTAAATGTTAGATGATAAGACCAAGAACATTGCAAAGGTTATCGTATATAGGTGTGAGCATGCTACATAACTGTGTGGGTCTTCAGATCTATCATTTTAGATTTAAAATAAAATTGCTTTAAGTGCTTGCCTTTTTTTTTTTTTAAAGCAACTCCCAGTGGGGCATGGTCACACCACAATCCCTTTTCCTCCATTACTCCAACCTGTTGGGATTTTGGGGCACATATGCCCATCATGTTTGTCAAGATGCTGGAGCTGAGATTTGAACCATGATTGGCCATGTAGGACCCAGCTCCCTTAACCACTAGGCTGTGGAGCTAGCCTACTTTAACTAAGTACTTTTAGTAAAGTAACCAAGGAATGTGTTATTGGGTAGACAAAGAAGCAAATGAATAGCCCACCAGACTTAATACAAGTCATCTGATATAGGCTACTGATGCCTAGGGTCCCTGCCTGTATATTTGGGGCGATTGAGGACTGATAAGCATCCTATCTCTGCTTCCTTGCAGTCAGTTAGATGATGAGGTAATTGTGAACTTGTAATAAGAGTGTACTTAAATATGCTACAGAGGTCGGTGGACAGTCCATCCCGTTTCCATTTCCATTGTGATGGTGGGGTTGACACACAGTGGCAGCCATCAGAAATGAGATCAGAGGAAGCAGGAGCAGAGAGCTGTTACTCTGGGGTCGGTGTTGGAGAGGCATGTGGGATTTGTGGTCCCTGTGAATCAAGGGGTGGCATTTGGACCGAGGGTTCATTTCTTCCATTTATGCCTCTAGCCTTATCTCTAGTTTCAAAAGAGTTGTAGTTAATAGGTGTGTGTATGTGTGTGAGCATACATGCTTGCATGCACACATGGATGCCATGCTGTCCTTTAGGTTGACTTTAAGTATTTTATTTTTTATATTCAATCACTGTATATCTTTACAACATAGAAAATGAATTTTCCCAACATGAATACATTGTGTGTTAGTCCAGTCAGGGATATTACTGTACACATTACCTTCAACAGGTAATTTCGGTTTTGTGTCTATTGACTGTTTTGCTTTTTTTTCTCCCTTGATTTCCTCTCCCATGTCACTCCCCATTTTCCACACTCCTCCCACACTGTCTCTGGTATCCACAGTTGCTTTCCCTGTTTTTATACCTTCCAGCCTTTCCGTTTCTGCCAAGGAGTGCAGACATTTGGTATAAAGTGGGGACATACAGTAGGAATAGTAGGGTAAGCTAAATTAGCTCCTGGGTCTACCTTTTTACTGTCAGGATCATATCAACCTCTCTTTCATAGTCTGGCTTGCTTCACTTAAGATTAAATCCTCCGTGTTCATCTACTTTCTATCACATACCAAGGTCTCATTGTTATTTTATGGCTGAGTAGTATTCCATAGTGTATACATGTCACACTTTTTCAATCTATTCATCTGTTCTTGGACATTTGGTTTGATTCCATGTCTTAGCAATTGCGAATAATGATGCAATGAACATAGTTGTATAAGTGTTTTTTCGACCAAGTGTTTTCCTATCCTTTGGATAGATACCTAGGAGTAGAATTACTGAATCATGTAATAGTACTATTCGTAGGTATTTGAGGAGCCTCCATATTGTTCTCCATGGAAGCTGTACTTATTTACATTCCCACCAACAGTGAAGGAGAGTTCCCTTTTCACCACAACCTCACCAGCACTTACCACTCTTTATTATTTTAATCTTAGCTATTCTGATAGGGGTTAGGTGATATCTCATTATGGTTTTGATTTGCATTTCTTTTATGATAAGGGATATTGAGCATGTTCTCATATGCTGTTCGTATGTCTTCCTGGGAGAGTTGTCTGTTCAGCTCATTTACCTATATTTTAATTGAATAGTTTTTTTTTTTTTTTTTTTAGGGGGGGGTAAGCTGCTTGAGTTTCCTATATATTTTGGTTATCAGTCTCTTATCCTAGGGAGAATTTGCAAATATATTCTCTCACTTTGTGGGTTGTCTCTTTGATCTAATTATTGTTTCTTGTGCTGTGCAGAAGTATTTCTTTTTTTCTTCTCTTTATTTTAGAGAAAATTTTGCTATAGGGCACGTGTGCTCACTGGAGAGGTAGAGATAGAGAGACAAAAAGCAAGAAATTACCCCTGGGGGGATGGCCATGCTGCAATGCCTTCTTCTTCATTCTCCTCTCAGGATCTTGGGCATATATGCACATGCACCTGGTGTGAGTGTGTGAGACTCGAACCACAGTTGACTCTGTGGGAGGTCAGCGATATAATCATTATGTCATCTACTGGTCCCTGAGCAGGTTTTTATAGGTTGATTTCTTTTTTTTTTTTTTTTTTGGAGAGGTTTTCGCTATAGGGCGCATGCGCTCGCCAGACAGACAGAGAGAGACATAGAGACAGAAAGCGAGAAATCACCCCCCAGGGGCGATGATCACGCCACAATCCCTTCTCCTCTCGGGATCTTGGGCACGCATGCACACGTGCCTGGCGTGAGTTTTAAGCCACTGGGTCCGGGACGCGAACCACGGTCGACTCCGTGGGAGTCCAGCGACATAGCCATTACGCTAACTGCTGGTTCCCAATATAGGTTGATTTCTTGTAGCAAGTTTTGTGTGTATATCTGCTGGGGAAGGGGATATGTGATAAACATTATCCAAGGCTTGTAATTTGACTGGTTAGATACTTTTTAAAAGCACTACATATAGTTTAAATGTTTTTATTTTCATCAGGATGAGAAAAATCCACATTTCACAGTAAATACTATTTATTTATTTATTTAATGATAGAGAGTACATGTATGCACTTGAGAGAAAAATACCCTGAGAAGGATCTCCATCATACTGTGATCCCCTTCCCCCAGCCCTCCAGTTCCTGGAGGATGGGCACCTGGCATATTTGTAAACTGACCCGGGGCACCAAACCCATGGCCAGCTATATGGCTTCTGGCCTTACAGGGCGTTTACGTTACTACTGAGCCACAATGACTGGGCCATGAAGTTCTTTTTATATAAATTTACTTTAAAAAATTTAACAATAATAATTTTTAGGCCTATTAATAGCAATAACTTCCATAGGTGTTTGTGTAGAATTTTAAGGTTTCTCTGAGATAAGATAATAAAGTATCAATAGTTAAGCAAATTAAATTTTTATTCTTCTGTATCTCGTCTCTCCCAGGTGCCTGGGTTTTTATATCCTCTTAGCACCTCGAAGTCTTTCTGAGAGCATCTATGTTCATTTACACTCAGATGCAAGTCACCGATGTGCTTTAAGGTATTAGCATCCCAGAGGTCTTTGCATGTTAGGAAAAAAAATGCGAAGCCTTACATAATACAAAGATAAACACTACTAATGTAGTTTTCTGTTGGGGAGAGTTTTTTTGTTTTTGTTATTTTTTTGTTGGTTGTTTTTAATCTATAAGGGCTTTTTCAAACTCTTAAAAATCACACGTGTTAGGTGGTATGCTCTGCCTCTACCCAAGGTTAGCACCTTTAGGAAATCCCACTTCTAGTAAGTTCAGAGGGCTTTATAAATTATTTCTAATCCTAAAAGCATTCTATCTGTAGTGAACAGACAGCAATTCAACCTGTTTGACAGCTGATGGGACAAATTCAACATTTTAGACAATTAAAATGACATACTTGAAAACACTTGGAAAAATATTAACATGTTATACAAACAAAAAGTCTTTGCTGGTCTTGCTTAAGACCTGATCATTTAAGCAGTGTCGCTAAATTTTTAATCGTGATACTAATTTATAATGGATAAGGAAAGTAGGAGAAGTTAAAACCAAGATGCTTTAAGCATGAGCTGGGTTAAGAATTTGGATGTTTTGTTTTGAATGCTTAAGTGAAACCATCATTGCTTATTTCTTAGAGTTGTGTTTGAGGGCAGAAAGGTGATAGGATGGACTGTCAAATGGTTGATGCCAGGGTGAAATGTCTACGTTAGATAGAGAAGCTTGCATCTAAATGTGCTCCTCATTGATCTGATCACTTTAGAGAGAAAAAGGAGGGCAGCCCTTCAGGGAGATCAAGGGCAGTTAAAGAAGTGCTGCTAGGGGGACCAGCAGTTAGCGTAATGGCTATGTCGCTGGACTCCCACGTAGTCGACTGCGGTTCGCATCCCGGACACGGTGGCTTAAACTCACGCCGGGCGCGTGTGTGTGCGTGCCCAAGATCCCAAGAGGAGAATGGAGGAGAACGGATTGCGGCGTGGCCATCGCCCCTGGGGGGTGATTTCTCGCTTTCTGTCTCTTTCTGTCTGTCTGGCGAGCGCACGCGCCCTATAGCGAAAACCTCTCCAAAAAAAAAAAAAAAAGTGCTGCTAGGGAAATAGCTACTACCTGCTCCTGGCTCTGCGGACAGCCAGTTAACGCATTTCCTGAAGAAGGCGAGTTCCTAAGTGGTGGTCTGACCAAAACCCAAAATGACCTTGTGGTTGAAACAGAAGCCAGATAAAGGAAGTGGCTAAGGTCGGGATTTGGAAACTACAATTAAATTTTGAGAATGATTCTACTTCCTAGTATTCAAACATTCAAGAGTTCTGAAAAAGCAGTGTTATGTGACTTCCTCAATTCTAGAATTTGTTTAGGTATATTGGTTAGGAAGTGAAAACACAGCTGCCTCAGATTTTATCTAGTTTTTATACTAAAGAGAATAGTTTTTATATTAAAGAGAATATTTTTATCTTGTATGACTTTTCAGAACGA
Organism: Tupaia tana; assembly: GCA_026018925.1. Lineage (NCBI taxonomy): Eukaryota > Metazoa > Chordata > Mammalia > Scandentia > Tupaiidae > Tupaia > Tupaia tana. The sequence goes on along the minus strand of JAKSZU010000007.1, from coordinate 123,928,755 downwards.
GAAAAAAAGCATCCATGTAACTAAAACACAGCATCATTTTTTTAATTTATAGGAGACCCTCCGAAATTTGTAGATTTTATTAAATATCTTCTAAGATAATGTTAGTAATATAGGTCATTGTGTAATGTATTTTACATATAAGCAAAGTATTACTAATTTATGTATCAGTAGTGGAGGCATATTACTCCACCAATACCTATGTCTAGTTTTAACTAAATGTATGAGTAGAAGTGTTTGGCTGGGTATTCCATCAGGATAAGGATCAGGAATATTCTAAGGGTAGCATGAGGAAAGAGTGGAGCTTCGTGTGCAGATGTTGGGGGAGGGGTGGCCAATAAACACTGAAAAGATGCTTAACATCATTAGTCCTTAGAGAGGTGCATATTGAAAACACAATAAAGCCCAGCCTGGGGGCCAGCAGTTAGCATAATGGCTATGTCGCTGAACTCCCTTGTAGTTGACTGCATTTCGAGTCTCAGATTCGGTGGCTTAAATTCATGCAGGGCGCGTGTGCATGCATGCCCAGGATCCTGAGAGGAGAATGGAGGAGAAGGGATTGCGGTGTGGCCATCCCTCCTGGGGGGTGATTTCTCGCTTTCTGTCTCTCTGTCTCTCTCTGTCTTTCTGGCGAGCACACGCACCCTATAGCAAAAACCTCTAAATAAATAAATAAAAAATAAAGCCCAGCCTGGTGCTAAACCCCCCTGTGCATGTATAACTGTCCAGAATCCTGAGGCACTGCAGGGCTGGGGAAAAGGGATGGAGCCATGATGAGACCTTGTGGAGGGTTCTCTCTCTTTCTTCTATGTGCACATAGATGCTCTTTATCTTAAAAACAAACAGCCCACAGTGAGATATTATTACATACCTAATGGGATATCTAAAATGAAAAAGAAAGACCATACAAAATATTGACTAGAACATGAGAGAACTGAAACTCTCACACACTGTTAGTGTCAAATGTAAAATTGCACAAGCACTTTGAAAAACATTTGGATGCTTTCTTACTTTCTTAAAAACACACACCTGCCATATGACCCAAGCAACCCATTTCTAGATATTTACCCAGAAACTTGATGTATGAGTTTTCACAAAGACTTATACAGAAATACCCAAAACTGGAAACCACCCAAATGATTATTAATAGTTAAATGGTTAATCAGATTGTAGATCAGCCATACAATGGAATACAACTCAGGCTACAAAGTGGTAATACAGCCAACAACTTGGATGAATATCAAAATTATTACGCAGAGTGAAAGAAGTCAGATAAAAAAAGAGTACCTATCACATGATTCTGTAAATACAATATCCTAGAAAATACAAATTAGTAGTGACAGAAAGTACATTATGATGTTGGAGGGAAATGGGGAATGGTTCTGGGGCAAGAAAGGGATTAGCAAGGGGCATCAGAAAACTTTTGTGAGTGATAAATACATTCTTCATCCTCATTGTGGTGAGAGTTTCACATATGTATATACTTCTCAAGTTGTGCAATTTAAAACTGCATTTTATTGTATTTCAATTATATCTCAATAAAGCCATTTAAAATATTGTGTCCATTTACCTAATTGCTCTGAATTTATGGCTTAGTCATATACAGAAACTGCTACATTTTGGGGGGAGGGTGAGGGAGGGAGAGAGAGATATCATCTGGTTGTGCTTCTGGATTCCATGCTCTGGATTTTCCAAAGACCTTAGGCAATAAACACAGTGCTTCTAATTACAGACACATTTTCCTAAGGTTAAATTCTCTTTGAGATATTGTAAACTTGGGAGCCAGCAGATGGCATGGTGGTTAGGGTGCTGGACTCCCATGTGACCGACTGTTGTTTGAGTCCTGAACCTCAAGGCTTACTTTCTCACTTTCTCTTTCTCTCTCTGGTAAGCCTATGTTCCCAATAGCAGATTTAAAATAATAATGATAAATACAATGAAATAATTCTTTAAAATAAAGATATTATAAACTTTGCTGGCCTCTTATTTGTTGAATCCTTGGTTCAAATAATGGCACTTGATGGCTGCTTTATCAGTTCTAATGATCCTGGTGATTGATAGTCCCCCTGTTCTTTTACTTAAAACATGATGGTTGCTTTGCTAGAATTTACATTTTACTCTCAAGCCAGGGAAACATTGCAAATCTCGTACCCCTAGCTCTTTTGATGAATGTAGGGTTTGGTGCTTTCTTAATTATCAGGTGGTACAAATATTGAAAAGGAAGCCAGACCTTGACATATTGCATAAGCAGTGCTGTAGTGCTCTGCATTATGAAAGCCTATTTGTCATCTCCTTGCCTCTCTGTCCCCTAACTGTGGGCAAAAAGCATTACTTATGCTTGGCAAAAGCATTCTCATTCTCTACAGTTGTGATTTATTTGTGAAGAAATATGTTTCTGAATAATCAGATTTCTGAAGAGGCAAACTTTTTGCTGAGGCAGCAAACCTGAGTATAAGTAAATGGTATTGCTGATCTTTTGTGTGATCTTGGCCAATGTATAGCCTATGTGGTCTTCAGTTTTCTCTTCTTTGAAATATAGCTAATGACATCCTGAGCAAAGCACTATGATTTGACATTTCAAATCCCAAAGGACTTTTCTTGCTACACTGGTCATTCTTCACTCAGAAAGCGTGTCTTCTACCTCCTGTGCCATGTGGTGTAGTGTAGGGATGGCTTGGGTGGTAATGGCCACAGTACCTGATTGGAAAGATGACTTCAAAATAATCACACCTTTAGTGTCCTCTAAAAGTTAGTGTATAGTAATGAAGATTTTTATATTTTCTCCATGTGTCCATCAGAACAGTTTATTTGACACATCCCCATGTACTTGTATGAGGGATCTTCACAAAGTTCACAGAAAATGAATGCTACACATAGATTTCAAAAATTTTTTTGTACTAAAATGAATCCATACAGTAATTCCGTTTTCCCACAGACTTTTTCAAGTACCTTGTATAATTTGCTCATGCAGTGTAAGGCCTGATGGGGATGGCATGTGGCTGAAGTCAACGCCGTAGCCCCTGTTCTGGGAATGAACAGCTTCCTCAATTAGAGACAGGGCAGAGGGGAGAATTCAGTGTGTGGATTGTATTCTCAGTGCCAAAGGAGCTAAGGAGAGGAGAGATCAAAGTAGATTTGAGCAATTAGAGAAGGTGAGCTGATTTATATTTTACATAGCATATATTTTAGGTACATGTAAAATACACATCAGGGCAAGTTGGGAAAAGGTTCAGGAAGAGAGATGTAATCAAAGGTACATCCGAGGCTGTGGGCAGGTGTCTCCTTCCAGCTTGGTGATGAGTCTGGCCTGGTACAGGGTGATGCTAGGCTAGGAAGAGCGTTGCGAACTGGATCAAGGACTTCAGAATTTTTTGGTGGAAATCAGAATGCTGTTGCAGATTTCTGACTGCAATCTCACTTTTATTTATTTATTCAATTTATTTTAAGGTTCAGTTTTAAGAATCTTATCTAGAAGACTCAGAGCAATGCAAGTGAAGTCAAACAGGTGTTGACAAGAACAGGAGGCAACTGTTTTACCTAAAATACAAAAAGAATATGTAGGATTGCTTAGGTTATTGGAAGTTAATATCTTCAGAGCTTGGCTTTGTCTTTCCAGTCTTAGTTTCTTCTGTGCTCTTCAGCCAACCATTATTTCAGCCACAGTAAACAGGCCGTTTCTTAGGCTTATCCTTCTATCTGGAATTTCTTCTGTCATTCTCTCTTCCTGATGCACTTCCGTTCTCTTGCTCATATACTAGCTCTTAAACCTTCTCTAACATCCTTCTCCTAGATCTTTGTGGTCCATCACACTTAAGCCCATAGCATGGGCATTTCTAACAATGCTGATCATACGGTGCCAGACCTCATACTCAGATGCTTACTTAATTGTTTTACCAAGGAGTCAATGAGCTTTTCAAGGGTAGAGGTCATGCATTATCTGTATTTGTACCCCAAGTTTCTGAGTATAGCTCCTGGAAAATGATAGGCATTTGTATAAATAAATGGTTGCCTCTCCATCCCCACTGGATGTTGAATTCGAGATACTACCAAGTTTAAGCGCTAGTGGGTGCAAATATAGTGGAAGTTTGTGTGCCATGAAAACTTACTGGCATGAAACTTAGTACATAAAACTTAAATGGATAGACTGGTGAATTTATTGACCATTTTGTAGAGAGTTATTTGCGATGGGAATCGTCACATAACTTATATTGTTGCTTCTTTGCTGCTGGGAAAGCAGAGACTTTCTATGACTGGAACAGGTAGCACATCCACATTTTCTAATAATGGTTCTTTTCTCTTGGGGAGCCATAATTTGTATTTCACATCATGAATAGCACTGCTTTTACTGCCAGCATGTGAATAAAACTCTCCTTTTTACAATTTTTATTCTCTCAATTCAGGGGAGGTAGTTATTATGTCATGGCTTTTGGCAAAGAGTGGGTGATGATTCTGGATTTACATAATCTTTTTTGGAGAGAAGAACTTTAAAGTTTTAGAATACCAAATAAAAATAGTCCTATAAGAGATGATTTGCTTATTTGGTTTATATTAAATGAAGGTACCTTGGGGACTAACATCTTTATGCCCTCACATTCACAACTAGTGCCTGTAGTTTTTTCCTTTTATACATCATACACTAGCCAAACATAATATTTGCTATTACCTACAGGTCACAGTTTTGTCCAGTATTTTGCCCTTTGCAGTGAGAGACCATATGCATGCTCTCAATTATGATAATTATTTATGGTTTTGGAAATGCAGGCAAACCATCTTGCACTTTCAGTGATACCGGCTATCTGAGCTTTAAATAGATGAGAATTTAGGAAAGCATTCAGTATACACTGTGCTGAATTACTTTCATTTAGAATTCCTTGCTGTATCTTAATTTTTCTTACCCCATTTAAAACATGTTAAATGGAGGATTGTTATTAGCCAGGAATGTCGTCTGGTTTCCACATTGAAAGACCTATTTTCAGAATAAGAAAAAGCTGTTAGTTCTCTGTTATGCTATGGTTTTACTTTAGTGTAGGAAAGTATGGACCACGATGTTGAGTTTCCTCTCTATTGGTGGCCGTTGTCCTTTTTCATATAGTCCAGTTGTCATTAAAGCTGTTGGGGTGAGACTTCCAAATTGCATGTTACCCATGTGGCTCCTCCCAGCACACAGCTCAGGGGGACTATGCCTCCTCTCACCCCAGCCTCTCAGTCTGGACATTTGGGCAGGCTTATTTTATTAATGGTTTACAGTGAAGTTGGCCATAACTGCCCAATCTTTTTTCTTTTTGTACTTTGCCTGGATTTTCAACAAGTCTTGTTATTATTATGTTTTTCTTTCTTTTTTTATTTTTTTTGGAGAGGTTTTGCTACAGGGTATGTGCACTCGTCAGAAAGTCAGAGAGAAACAGAGATAGAAAGTGAGAAATCACCCCCCAGGGGGGATGGCCATTCCTGCAATCCCTTCTCCATTCTCCTCTCGCACACGCCCCTGGCATGAGTTTAAGCCACTGGGTCCAGGACTTGAACCACGGTTGACTACATGGGAGTCCAGCGACATAGGCATTACGCTAACTGCTGGTCCCTCAACTAGTGTTATTGATGTAAGAAGAGGACTTTTTGTTTATCATCACTGTAAATCTCTTTTGCTAAATTTGACTGATGGTTCCACCCCATTGAGATAATTTTGGGTGCTGACTCCTTCCCTCCTTCCACTCCAACCTTGTCCAAATTACTGGGGGAAAATAGTGCTATTCTGAACAGGGTCAAGGACTTTCTGGAGTAGCAGGAAGACCTTGTACTCCCTCACACATTCTTCTCCTTTAATTTATGGGCACATAGTATATTGTTCCTTGATGACACAATGGAAAGTGAAATCCTCTTAAGACAGTGAAGTGGCTGTCAACCCTAAAGTTCTTAAATAACTTTTCTGCTACATGCTTTCACCATTGATATACAGTTCCCTTTGGGGGGGCAGGGACATCTTCTATCTGGTCACCTTCCATTTTAATTCACATGCCTGCTCATTCCTGCGAGAGGAAGTTTAGTCCTTGATGAGTCCAGAAAATTCTAAATCTCATCAATGGAAAACACCACCAGACAATATATGATCTGTAAGGAAGACATATTTTCATATTGTGGCATTTCAAGTAGGATAACTAGAGTCGAGGAAACTGGGGCAACACTTTGTTATGCAATTTTTCCTGAGAAAGCTAAAAATATATTCTCAGCAGAGAATTAATGAATTATAGTGGTTTGATGTGAAGCAGTGCTATTTTAATTAGGAATATTTAACTTACTAATAAAATGTCACCACAATTTGAAGGTAGAGGAGTTCTGTTAGAACAGCTTAAATTGATATTCTCTTTTTAAAACACCCAGCTCAGCATGTTAAAATAAAAATGTGGAGTACTTATCTGGGAGTGCCATCATGTGATAGCAACCTTCAGCCTTATAGTTCCAGCTGGGTGGGCTCTTCGCTCTTACCAGTGTATGAATAAGTGAGTTGCTGGATAAGTGTTATCTCTTATCCAGAGAGTTGTTGCCATAAATGAATTGCCTGCATGAATGCACTAGCTAATGAACTGCTTAATGGCATAAAAACTATGCACAGCTGTACTTTAGAAAATTTGGCAAATATCCATTTAGAAAACACGATAAATCTGATCAATCAAAAAGAATATGATTTTCTAAAATAGGATCCTAACTTTTATGGCTATACAGAACAATTATAAAATAGCTCATTTTTGGGAACCAGCAGTTAGCGTAATGGCTATGTCGCTGGACTCCCACGTAGTCGACCGCGGTTCGCATCTTGGACCCGGTGGCTTACAACTCACGCCGGGCGCGTGTGCGTGCGTGCCCAAGATCCCGAGAGGAGAATGGAGGAGAAGGGATTGCGGCGTGACCATCCCCCCTGGGGGGTGATTTCTCGCTTTCTGTCTCTATGTCTCTCTCTGTCTGTCTGGCGAGCGCACGCGCCCTATAGCGAAAAACCTCTAAAAAAAAAAATAGCTCATTTTTCAACATCTATTGAGTACATTCTGTGTTTCAAGCTCTATCAAATATAGAGGAGTGAAAGACGAATATGGATAGTCTTGGCCCTATAGGAATCCATAGACTGGAAGGGGAATCAGAGACTTAAACAGTACAGTGCAACCAATAAAATGATGAGGCTATTATCTATACCCAAATCCATACACACATCCACACACATTCCCATGACCATAACCATATTTATTGTGGGATTAGAGAGATACCCAACCTAACAGGTGAGGAACATCAGGTATGCGTGTGCGTGTGTATATATAGATGTGTGTGGAGGTATCTGTTTGGGAGAATAAGGAAAAGGGATATTCCCAGATGTGAGTTGGAACAAAAGCTGGGAGGCAAGAAACACTGAGGTTTCTGGAGCAGATGGTGTGTCTGGGTGAGTGTGAGATTGGAGTGTGGTGCGTGAGGAGCTCATGGACAGAAGGAGACCATCCAAGGTGTTGGAGCAAGGGCACCACACAGCCAGCTGAACCTTGCTGGGAGGATTGCCGTGATGGCAATGGGGGAGCACAGACTGAACTGAGCGGGACTCTGGGCACAGCTGTGGAATGAGCTGCCCAGGTGAGAAATGAGAGCATCACTCACTTCGCATTGGTGGTTGGGGTTTAGAGGAGAGTCAAATTTTTGGAAAGTAAAGTCATATTGATAGATTTTATGCATGTGGTGTTAGGCTTGTTTCTAGGTACTATGAAATTCCTTTTAATATTGTAAATCATGTATATGTAATTGTCAGAAGACACATGTGCTCTTCAGAGAGATAGGGAGACAGAGAAAAGGAAAGAGAGAGTGGTCAGTGGGGTGTGATCATACCACAATCTCTTCCTTTTTATTTCTCCATTCTGTCAGGCTTTTGGGCATGCATGCTCATGTACCCAAAGTGTTTTTCAAGCCACCAAAGTCAGAATTCAAACCATGTGGTTGGATGTGTGGGATCTGGCTCCTTAACCACTATGCTGTGGAGCTGACCCTATAAATCATATATTTAAAAATTATGCTGGAGTATTAGGTAACAGCAGACCTAGTGAACTGCAGCCATATGCATTAACATGAATGAATCTTTTTTAAAAAAACTTTAAAAAATTATTTAATTTACTATTATTTTTAGTGTGTGGAGAGAGAGAGAGAGAGAGAGAGAGAGAGAAAGCTACTATGTCTGGGACTCAAACTGTGATCAACCATATTTGAGTCCAGTGCCTTAACCACCACACCACCTATTGGCCCCAACATGAATGAATCTTAGAGGCATAATGTTGAGTGGCAAAAGCAACTCTTAGATAAGTTCATTCATTTTTAAAATGCTCAAAAACAAACAAAAGTCAGACAATGTATTATTTGGAGGTACACATGTATGCCATAAACCAGTGTAGGAAAGGAAATAAAATTAAGGTTAAAAACAATCATTGAGGCAGAGGTGAGGGAAACGCTATGGCAGGAAGAAGTACACATGTGAATAGGATAATGTTAAACAATTTTGGTTCTTTTGTTGGTGGTACGTTCATGGGTGCTGGTTTTATTATTAATTTTATATACATGTCAAATTTATGCTTTTGTATTGTTAAATATGCTAAAAAGTTAAGGAAGAAAATAGATATCCAGGTAGAAGGGCAAGATAGCCCCAGGTTTCTAGCTTGGGTTACTGGATCAGTGATGGTGATGTCAAGTAAGTAGAGAAAATTGAAGTTTTATTTGAGAAAGATGAGGTGCTTGAAGCACATCCAAGCAGACAGATATGCAAGTCTGTAGTTTTTGGGAAAAAGCTAGACTAGATATATATTTAGTCATATGAAAAGTCATGACACATTTTTGCATAGAAACACACAGAAAAATACATCATGACTTTTCCAATGACCCAATAGATTTGTAAGTCATAGATACACAGGTGTCTTTCAAACTAAAAAGAGGACTAAAATCACTCAAAAGAAATGAGAAAAATTGAACAGTGACTAGGAAGGGGATCACGAAGAATGCCAGCACTAAAGTATCCAGAGAAAGAGAAACCACACCCCTCCCTCCCCCCGCCAAAAAAAGGAATGGATTGAAAAACAGAAGGAAAGCTTAAAGAAGACATCTTGGAGCAAACCAAGCATGGGGTGGGTGAGATTCATGAAGATGAGTGGTTATCAGTGTCAGATGCAGCCAAGGCATTTAGTAAGGTAAGACCTGGAATTAGGTTTGTGCTGACCTAGTGAACTCGAGTTTCACAGCAGTGGGGCAGAATCCAACTGAAGGTAGGAAGGCGTGACTGAGAAGCAGGACAGTAGGTACAGAGGGTTTAGAGGAATGTTTGTAGAAATACGAGTGTGCTGGGTTGAATAGTGTCCTCCCAAAATTCATGTCCTCCTGGAACCTCAGAGTATGACCTTATTTGGAAACAGGGTCTTTGCAGATGTATCGAGTTAAGATGAATCAAGTTAAGACTCTATTAGGATAATCCAAATCCAGTAATCGGTGTCCTTATAAATGACGGAAATTTGAACACAGATACAAAAGAAGTCCATGTAATAAGAGAGGCAGAGATTGGAGTGATGTATTTACATCCCAAGGGATGGCAGAGAATTCTGGGAGCCACAGAAGCTAAGAGAATGGTATGGGACATTTATAGCCTTCTGCCAAAGTTACCATCTGTGGACTCATGGAAAACCATAGCTTTCATCAAGGTATGCCACACAGCATTGCTTCTGACCAAGGAACACAGTTTATAGCCACAGAAGTGTGGCAGTGGGTTCTTGCTCAATAGAATTCACTGGTTTCACCATGTTTTCTATCGTCCTGAAACAGCTGGCTTGATCAAATGATAGGATGGTTTTTTGAAGTTGCAGTTGCATCAGCTAAGTGACAGTACTTGGCAAGGCTGGGGCAAGGTCCTCCAGAAGACTGTATATGCTCTAAATCAGTGTCTCATATATGGCACTGTTTCTGCTGTAGCCAGGATTCGTGGGTCCAAGGATCAAGGGGTGGAAATGGAAGTGGTGTCACCCACCTTTACCCCTGGAGACTCACTAGTAAAAAGTTTTGCCCCTTGTTTCCATGACTTTTTATGCTCTGCTGGCCTAGAGGTTTTAGTTCCAGAAAGAGGAATGATTTGACCAGGAGACATGAAATTGATTCCGCTTGTTAAGACTGCCACCTGACCACTCTGACTCAATGGGCAGAGAAGGGAGGGGTTGTTGATAATGGGAGAAGGTTTGTCCCAAACATGGTTTGGGTCAGCAGGTGGCCTGGTGGTTAAGGCACTGGACTTCCACATGGCTGACCGGAGATTAAGTCCTGGACCTGGCAGCTTGCTTTCGTTCTCTCCTTCTCTCTCTTTGTTTCTCTTTCTGTTTGTTTATGGTGTGCCCATGTGCCCAATAGCAAAACCAAAAAATAAATACATTAAATAGTTATTTTTTAAAAAGTGGTTAAAATGATAGGTTTTGTGTAAGATAGTTTATCACAGTTAAAAAAACCAAACAAAAAAAACAAGTCTAAAGTACAAATAATTTTTTTTCCCTCAAAGCTATTTACTTTATCAAGAATTCATGGTATTTTACCAAATATTTAAAACTATACTTGGCATTTTGGAGTGTTTTAAGTGTTACCAGTAAGTTGACTAAGCAGAACTTAAGCGGGGCAGCGAGGTCTTGCCTTGCTTGGTCCCCTCAGTGATTTCTCTTCCCTGGGGACTCCATTGTGTCACCATTGGTATGGGAAGCCTCTTGGTTTTTTTTCTGACTACTGGAAAACTGTTTCTCTTCTCACAATGCTTCTGATATTAAATGTGTGGGTTTTCTACACCAAGCAATTCTCCGGTGCTCTGTTAACATACAATTTAATTTAATTATGGAATGTCTTACTATTTAATTCAGTTCTGACACTGACTACCTGGAGCTAACACAGATCTAGGAGCTCAGTCCCACAAGACCGTCCCCTAGTTCAGATGCCAAATTGAAAGTAAAGGGTTCCCAGATAACCCACACTGCTGGGTAATTTGGTTATAATGGGAGTTTCACATAATCCCCTTCTGAGATTCAATGACTTGCTATAGAAATTTATAGAATTCAGGAAAACACTTTACTAATGTTTGCTGTTTTATTATGAATATTATGAAGAATACAGATGAACAGCCAGAGGAAGAGGTGCATAGGGTAAAGTCCAGAAGGGTTCCAAGTGCAGGCACTTTTGTCCCCGTGGAGTTGGGATTTGCCGTGGCCTCAGCTCATGGATTCGCTCACCAACCTGAAGGAAGCTCTCCGGGCCCCTGTGGTTGTAGTTGGGGATGGAGGTTCCCTTGTGTATTGACGATCAATTTTCAGACCCTCTCTGAAATAATCTAGGGGCTCATCAAAAGTCACCTCATTAGCATAAAGCCAGGGATAGTTGAAAAGGGGTTATTTTGGGGCCAGCAGTTAGTGTAATGGCTATGTCGCTGGACTCCCATGTAGTTGACCACGGTTTGTGTCCTGGACCAGGTGGCTTAAAACTCAGGCCAGGCGCGTGTGTGTGCGTGCCCAAGATCCCAAGAGAAGAACAGAGGAGAAGGGATTGTGGCGTGGCCATCCACCCTGGGGATGATTTCTCACTTTCTGTCTCTGTCTGTCTGGCGAGCGCACGTGCCCTATAGAAAAAAAACCTCCCCCCCCCCCCAAAAAAAAGGGGTTATTTTGAACAAGAATCATTCTTTTACTCCAGTGCCTCAGGAAATTTCAAGTGCCTTAGAAGTCTTATGTCAGAAACTGTGTTGGGAGATCAGCGGTTAGAGTAATGGCTATGTCACTGGAGTCCCATCTAGTCAACTGCGGTTTGAGTCCCGGACCCAGTGGCCTAAACTCACACTCGGCATGTGTGCGTGCATGTGTGCCAAGATCCCGAGAGAAAAATGGAGGAGAAAGGATAGTGGCGTGGCCATCCCCCCAGGGGGGTGATTCTCGCTTTCTGTCTCTCTGTCTCTCTGTCTTTCTGTAGAGCGTACGCGCCCTATAGAAACTGTTGGAAGCGTGTTTCTTCTTAAGTCATGTTGACTGGTCCTCACAGGTACTCCCCGTCTGAGCCCCTGCCCTCCTGGGTAGCCTCCTGAGCAGCAGCCTTTCCCGTGGGAACCTCACCTTCGTCCATGGCACTACTCCAGCTTTTCGTCCATTATTGTGATGCTGTGGCCATGTGGGCTGTGTGCTCTACCACAGGCCTGAGCTTGCCCTGTTCCGAGGCACGCACGAGGGCCTCAGCGTCCCTCAGCTGCAGGGTTCCAAGCCCTCTGCAAGGTCTCACACTGAGCTTCTGGTGTGCATGGGGGCATCCCTCTACCCTGCAGCTCCAAGGGAAGAGGGTAAGGTTCACAAATCTTTGTTTCTCTCACACCTTGTATTGTTATATTCTCGGAAGTGTTAAGAGGGTCCAAGAGGTGAAAACTTGGTTCTGAGGTGTTTCTATGCATGGAGGCAGTCTCGTACCCACAAATCGCCCTGGTAACTAAAAGACTGTTCCATGAAGATGCAGCTTGGTGTGGTGAAGTGAGCTCTCAACTGGGTGCAATGACCTGGGTTCTCCTGTTTCCACTATTTTTTAATTTTGCAGCTTTATAAAGAAATCCCTTAATCTCTTTGATTATCACTATCTTAAAACGGGTTGAAGATCGAATGAGACAGTGCAAACGAAGAAGCTTTGAACATTAAACATGTGCTCTGCATGTGAGAAATGCTGTCGCTAGTTCAAAGTACTGTCTCTGTTACTGAGGCCTCTAATGAACATGTTTCTGGGATCACACAAACTCAGAGCTTACTTTTTTTTTCTCCTCTGATACTGAAAATGTTGGTCTCAAGGGATTATTATAGTTGGGCTGGAAGGAAGTCCATTCTGATGTTGTCTTTGTTTTCTGAGTTATACTGAGAGAAAAATGGGAGTAGACACAAATATTGTTTTTCATTTTTTTATTTTTGGAGAGGTTTTTTGCTATAGGGCATGTGCGCTCGCCAGACAGACAAGAGAGACAGAGAGACAGAAAGCGAGAAATCACCCCCGAGGGGGAATGGCCATGCCGCAATCCCTTCTCCTCCATTCTCCTCTGGGATCTTGGGCACGCACGCACATGCGCCCGGCGTGAGTTTAAGCCACTGTGTCCGGGACTCGAACTGCAGTCGACTACGTGGGAGTCCAGCGACATAGCCATTACACCAACTGCTGGTCCCATTGTTTTTCATTTTTTATTGGCAGAAATAAATGATTGCGATATCAAGGTGAACTTCAAAGGTCAAACACAAAATTATGCCACTATTAGGATGTCTGAGGGTAAATGCTGTAGTCATAGCTGGCTGTAACTAGGGATGTCCCAGAGGCCTCCTTCACTTGGGCCATATACAAAATCTTTCTAGAAAAGCTGCAATAATAATTATTTTTTAATAGCTATATTTATGTAGTACTTAGCATGTACTTGCTGCTTCAAATGCTTTGTGCATACTGACCTATCTAATCTTCACAATAATCCTCTGAGATAAGTGATTTTATTACTGGGTCATTGGGAAAGTCATGGTGAATTTTTACATAGAAAACGTAGAAAACTAAGTCATGATTTCCTCACAATCTAATATTATTATTAATTATTCCCATTTTGCATAGAGGAAACTGAGGCATGGAGAAGTCACAATTTACTCAGGATAATAATATCTACTTCCCAGGGTTGTTGCATTATGAACATGAAATTATGTGTGTCTAAGAAGAAAAGGTTGTGGGCCAGCAGGTGACATGGTGATTAAGGCACTGGACTCCCACATGATTCGCCATGGTTCAAATCCCAGACCTGGCAGCTCAAAAATCATCCTGGGTGTGTGTGCCCAAAATCTTGAACGGAGAATGGAGGAGAAGGGATTGCAGCACGACCATCCCCCTGGGGCTGATTTTTCACTTTTCCTCTTTGTCTCTCTGGCAAGTGCATGTACCCTATGGCAAAAACTTTAAGGAAGAATAAAAGTCTGTTGCATAACAGATTCTCGGTCATTTTTAATTTACTCTGATGGTTAATTATAGAAATACATGTGACTTTGGATTTTACACTTGGGAAAAAAACCACAGGATTGGAGGCAATACAAATAAGCATTCTGGGGCCAGTAGATGGCATAGTGGTTACATCACTGGACTCGCACATGGCCAACCACAGTTGAAGTCCCAGACCTGGTGGCTTGAAAAGTCATGCTAGCCATGTGTGTGGGTGCCCAAGATCCCAGGAGGAGACTGGAGGAGAAGGGATTATGGCATGACCACCTCCCTGGAGAGTAATTTCTCACTTTGCCTGTCACTGCCTTTCCCTGTCTCTCTCTCTCTAGAGAGTACATGTTTCCTATGGCAAAAACCTCTACAAAACAAAACACTCAAAACAAAAAAACACAAACATTTGTTTGGCCTAAGTATTTATTCTTTTTTTTTTTAAATTTTACCTACTCATTCATGTATTTTCATTTGACTAGAGAGAGACACACACACATACAGAGAGAGAGAGAGAGAGAGAGAGAGGGAGAGAGAGAGAAAGTGAGAAAGCCATCTACCAGGTCCGGTACTTGAATCATGGTCAGCCATGTGGGAGTGTCCAGCACCTTAACCACCACGCCATCTGCTGGCCCCAGTATTTTCTTTATTCTAACTTCTGTTTTTACTTTAAAAATAGACTACTTTCAAGCACAGAAAAATTATTTTATATTGAAATAATTTTAAAAAATAATCTAGTAGCAAAGCAGTTTAGAACTGTTAAAGAATAATAAAGATAAGGCGATATATATTAAAAATTTTAAGGGTAACACTTTTGGGATATCTTGACTTTGTTAGCTATATGGGATAAAATATTATTATTCACAGGAGGCCAGAGAAGTTACCAGCTTACCAGGATAATACTTATTTTTCAGGATTTTCAGGGGTATCAATAGGAGTTAACATGGGTTAATTTATATCCTGACTTTTGCAACAGATGTGTTCTAAAACTATGCGGATACAATAATTTTGAAAAGTCAGATTCTATTTAAATGAGAACAATTTTTTAAAAATTGGTAGGATATATATTTATTGTCCAAGTTATCTTTGGAGGTGTGGTCATGCTGCCATCTGTCTTCCATTTCTCTGTCCTATCAGAATTTGGGGCATGCATGCACACATGCCCAGTGTGTTTTTCAAGGTGCCATTGCTGGAATTTGAACCTCTCTGCTGGTCTCATGGAATCTGGCTCCCTTAACAACTAGGCCATAGGGCAGCCCTGAGTATGACTTTTTATATGAAGTGCAGTTCCTTTTTATGCAGGTACAGCATTCTAAAACCATCATCATCATCTTTTTCTTAAAGAGATTTTTGCTATAGGGAGCATATGCTCACAGGAGAGACAGAGAGACAGAAAGTGAGAAATCACCCCCTGAGGGGATGACCACACTGCAGTCCTTTCTGCTCTCTTCTCTCAGAATTTTGGGCACACATACCTGGTGTAAGTTTCAAGCCTCCACTTTCCACAACAACTTAATATTACCTGATCTTTGTGCAATTAATTTTGCTATAAAACATTATTCCTTAGGCTTCTCTTTCTGTGAATTTGAACATCATATCCATGATTCTGCTGTGATCAACTAATAAACCTACTATGAAAACGCTTCCACCATTAACCCTAGCTCTATGCATATGACATATGTATATACCCATCTCACTATTAAGCATTCCTCCACAAACTGGGACTCGAACTGTGGTCTGCCATGTGGGAGTCCAGTGACGTAACTACTATGCCATCTGTTGGTCCCTAAAATCATCTTCTAAGGCAAAGATAAGTTATCATGAAAACTCAGCATTGGTGATACAAAGAGCAGCAATATATATATGGTGTTGTCCATGTGATTATCATTCCTTCTGACTTTCCATTGGTCATTGTTTTTTGGCCGCCCTCAATTAGTTTTTTAACTTTTTCTTTTAGAATGTTAGGAAAGAAGAATTGGGCAGCTGTTAATAGAATTCAATTTTGTTTTCAGTGGAAACCTCTTTCCCTTATACATTATATTAGGTCATCAGGAAGGTCATGACACATTTTGTTTTTTTTTTTTGCATAGAAAAACATGCCATGACTTTGACAACCTAATAAAAACCAAATAAAGTGCTTTTGAAATTTCAGCCATTGCTTTATGTTGGTCACCTAAAAAAACATGATAATAACAGTAGCCTACATTGTTTTTACATTCTTAGTATGGAATAGACACTGTGCTAAATTCTTTATGTGCATTATCTCTTTTAACATCTACCCACAAAGAGAAGTGCTTTCTATCTCTTATACTCTTCTATAAATGCTTTCATTTATTTGTTCTACATATATATTTTTAAAATTGAATATTGTTGCTTGCTCAGCTGGTTTATCTCAAATTCTCTTTTGCCTTTTCTCTTTAGTGCTTTTGTTAATAATGTGATGGTAACTTTAAGTGTTCTTTTTTTTCTTGTTGGCTTTTTTCCCAATCCTGTGCATCTTCTTAAATCTAGCTCAGACTCTATTTTTTCCATAAATCCTTTACAGACCACCCCAGTCCAAAAAAGACCTCCCCCTTTGCAAAATCTAGTAGTACCAAGGAACATCAGTATCATTCTTATGCCAATTACTTATGACTGTTTTCCATCTTGAAATTTAAAAATAATTTTTTTCGCCTAATTTTCATGAGTTTGTCTTCTTTCTCTAACTTGGTTAAGATCTTCAAAATGGTAATATAGCTTAATACTTCATATCCTCAGAGTAGTTCCTTATGTAAAAGTATTAGATTTTCATATGACCAGAACACTTGATTCCTAATTGAAAGGATATGTTATGTAACAGAATAGAAAACAGTCTCAATTCTGTAACTTGAGAAGCACAATGTGTAATTGAAGGCTTGCTCACCAAGAAAATTGAAAATCTTATCACCAAAAACAGGACAGGTTTTGAGAGACCAAAAATATAATATTTGGGGGGCATTAAGCTTCTTACTAAGATGAAGTCCAGGAGTAATCACATATTCCCAAAAGTCTCATCCTAAGCTTGTCTCTATCACTGATTAGACCATAAGAAGAGGGCTCATAAAAAAGACCTAAACGGGTCCTAAGAAGAGGGATTCAGAAAGAGATTTTGCTCCAAAGTGTTAGTTCATATTGAATGAGGAAAAAATATACTGTAAGTTCTAAAATACTGAAATGTCGAAGACTTTAGAATCTTTAAAAATAGTGACTAATAGTTCAGTTTTAATTTGGAATTCTTCATTCAATCAGTCATTTATTCTTTTCATTATTCCTATATCCCTAAGGAATGCAAAATTGAAGATGTAGAAGATATGGTCCCTGCTCTGAGCCCTTTCTCGATGGCATTGGAGATAAGGCATATAAACACTTGCTTTGCTGTGGACTATTAACATAAGTTATATGAATATTCTTGAACATTGTACTTAGCATCCTGGCATGTAGTGGATTTATCTATACAATGAGAACCTCACCTTTGACAGAAAATCTTTAAGGCTGTCTCTCCTCGTAAAATCATAAATACATTCACAAGGACTGACAAAATTTAGAGAAAAAAGCATTCCTTACAGTGGAGTGATCAAAGGAAGTTTCTTATTGGAGACCATATTTGAGTAGGTCCTTGTTAGCTTCTGTTTGATGGTCACAGGTTATAATCATAACTGTATAAGCCATTTATGGAATATTTGCTGCACTACTAGGTAATTCCAACACAGATGCCTATGGTGAAGAGTGTGGAGCAGTTATCTGTGAATACCCTGAAATTATTTGCCAGATTCTGTGTATATATAAACGTGTGCATTTTTATGGAGAGAGGTTTCCATGGCTTTCCTTAGATGCTTAGACCCTAGAAACGTGGACTATAGTATCATGGTATAGAAAGTAGAAGACATAATTCCTGTACTTTGGGAAATGCGTGTGTGTGTGTGTGTGTGTGTGTGTGTGTGTGTATTGGCAGGTGGAAAGAAGAACAGTATTCTATAGAGTACATATGCCACATTTTTAAAATCCACTCATCTAGTTTTGGACATTTGGGTTGATTCTATGACAAATATGGAAGACTTAATGCTAAGTGAAGCAAGCCAGACTATGAAAGAAGACTGTATGTCCCCACTCAATGTATACTGAATGAGCAATAGAGCAGAAACTAAAAGATTGGAAGGTATAGCAACAGGGAGGGCAACTGTGGGTAGTAGAGACAGTGGGACAGGTAATAGAAGTGAACAATGGGAGAGGGAGAACAGGGGGAAAAAGTATATTTAATTGACACAAAAATGAAAAGTTATTTGCTCATAATAGTGTATAGGATAATGTCTTTGTCTTGATTGATATGCACTATATTTGTGCTAGAAAAATAAATGTTTCATATACTGTAAAGATGTATAGTGATTAAATGTAAATAACAAATTTTTAAAAATTAACTAAAAAAAAAAAAAAAAAAACCGAACAGTTGAGAACAAAGACATTGCATCAAAGCTGAGAATATAGAGGTCCTGGGAGGGAGAACTTGGACTAGTGAGAAGCGGTTGATGTCTGTGGTTCACAGATTGTCCCCAGGAATTGAAAGTGTAGATTTAAATCTTGAACTGATACTTCCTCCCTGTGTGACCTCAGGCAATTTATTTAAGCTGAGATGCAGGCCTTTGCTTTCAAGGTTCTTTGTTGCATGTTTATTGAACATTTCTTTTTTTCTTTTCTTTTTTTTTTTTTTTAAATTAAATGTTTACTAATGTGTTCAGTGCCTTCATCCATCTCTCCTTTGTCGAGTCCATATTACTAGTCACAGACAACCTTGGTGAACGAAGCAGACATGTCTTGGCTACCCTCTGATCCTCACAGCAATTTAAGAAGGAAATACCATTTTGCAGGGGAGGGAACATGGGGGAAATTAGTGACTTCCTGAGTTGCATGATGAGGAAATGGCAGAACCTTCAAACGCAGGTCTGACTCCAAAGTTTTAATCACTAGTGTTTTTGAGTAAACAGTCTATATAGGCATGGCTGACTCCTTCAATAGCGTTAACAAGGGGAAACCTACATTCTTTTAGGGATGATTTACATACAGACCCATGTTGAGACAGTTATTTTGGATGGGCCCTTCAAACTTCATGAACTAAGAGAGATTATCATAGCAGAGTACATTTTCAAGCCCGTTTTTTGGTATAACAACTACATGACCGAGTAGTTACTATATTGTTATTGAGATTGCAGTTTTCACTGTGCCATGCATATATTAAGATTGAAGTACCCTTTAAAATGAGTGTACTAGTTTTTTTTTTTTTTTTTGAGAGGTTTTTGCTATGGGGCGTGTGCACTCACCAGACAGACAGAGAGACAGAGAGATAGAAAGCGAGAAATCACCTCCCAGGGGGGATGGCCACACCGCAATCCCTTCTCCTCCTTTCTCCTCTAGGGATCTTGGGCATGCACGCACACATGCCCGGCGTGTTTTAAGCCACTGGATCCAGGATGCGAACCGCGGTCAACTACATGGGAGTCCAGCGACATAGCCATTACGCTAACTGCTGGTCCCAAGTGTAGTAGTTTTTCAAGCACAGCACATTTTCCTCTCACATTCTTTTTTCTTTTTTCTCTTTGCTATAGAATGTGTATGTTTGCTGGAGAGAGATATGGACAGAGAAATCATCCTCCAGGGAGGTTGGCCATGCCACAATCCCTTCTCCATTCTCTTGGGATTTGAGGCACACATGCACACATGTGCGCGTGCACACACACACACACACACACACCAGTGTGATTTTCAAACTGATGGGTCTGTGTCTCTAACCATGCAGTAGGGCATGTGGGATCCAGCCACCTTAACTTACATGCCAACTTCTGACCCAACACATATTTTTCACTGTCTTTTTCCCAATCTCTGTAGCTTTATCTACTTTGTAACAGTAATTAATTGCTTACCATGTCTGAGCCCTTTTTAAAGGCAGTGTCTTTATGAGTTTTAAGTTCTCCAGAAAAATGGTGACTATTGTACCTAGGCATTAATTTACATGTAAATCGAGTTGGAAAAAAACCCAAAAGACTGAGTTTCAGATGAGAGTTCTCATTAATTTTTCCATTTTATTTATTTATTTATTTATTTATTTATATTTTAAAATTTTTATTGGAGAGGTTTTTGCCATAGGGCGTGTGTACTCGCCAGAAAGATAGAGAGAGACAGAGAGACAGAAAGCGAGAAATCCCTCCCCCCCGGGGGATAGCCATGCCTCAATCCCTTCTCCTCTATTCTCCCCTTGGGATCTTGGGCGCACACGCACCTGGCGGGAGTTTAAGTCACTGGGTCTGGGACTCGAACCGTGGTTGACTACATGGGAGTCGGAGTCCAGTGACATAGCCATTATGCTAACTGCTGGTCCCATGATTTTTATTATTTTTTTTAGAGAGATTTTTGCTATGGAGTATGTGCGGTCACCAGAGAGAGAGAGAGAGAGAGACACAGAAAGTGAGAAGTCACCTCCTAGGGGGGAATAACTATCCTTCTCCTCCATTCTCCTCTCAGGATCTTGGACACGCATGCACATGTGCCCAGTGTGAGTTTTAAGCTGCCAGGTCTGCACCTGGAACTGTGAGCAACTATGTGGGAGTACAGCAACATAATCATTATGCCATCTGCTGGTTCCCATTTTTCTTTATAGGCATATTTCTGTTTAAAGTGATCACACAATGTGTTCCTTTAGGATGAAAAACAAAACCACAGGGCAAGACTGTGGTGTGGTGGTAGTGGTAGCTGGATCCCACATGGCTGACCTCATGGTTTCATTCTCAGACCTGGGGACTTGAGAAATACACCAGGCACATGCTCTTGCTTGTCCAAGATCCTGAAAGGAGGGAGAAGTGGAGGAGAGGGGATTGCAGTGTGATCATTCCCCATGCGGGAGGGGCAGTCTTCTCTCTCTGTCTCCAGCAAGCACACGTGCCTTCTAGCAAATTAAATTAAGGAAAAAAAAAAAATCACAGGGGCCAACAGGTGGCATCGAGGTCAGGGCAAATGGATTCTACATGGCTGACCATGATTCGAGTCCCAGATCCTGTGACTTGGAAGTCATACCAGGTGCAAGTGCATACATGCCCAAACTCTCAAGAGGAGGGTGGAAGAGAAGGGATTGCTGCTTGGTCATTTCTCTGGGGGGATGATTTATGACTTTCTCTCTCTCTCTCTCTCCCTGTCTCTCTTCAGTGAGTGCATGTGTCCTATAGCAAAAACGAACAAATAAAAAATTCACTTAAAAGAGACCTTACAGTATTTTCTAAGTTATTAATATCCATCTAGGTGATTCATGTATTCAGTGACCTGTTCCATTAATTGAGTTTTCTTCCTATTAGGGATAATATTTATTTTTTCTTTTTTATGAACTTCTCAAAAAATGGTTGAATTAACTCTGTTATCTGAGTCATAGAATTTTTTTTCCCATTTATTAAGCAAAGGCATCTTGTCAGAGGAAGTTATTTTACATTTTAGTTTTAAATGATAAATTATAAATATGCCCAATAATTTATATAATATTTACAGTATGGAAATTTTAAAAAATTAGATTTTTTTGTTATAAGAATATGTACTCTCATTACCAAACTATACCATACTAACTAGTTAGTGCTTGGGACATAGTTGATAATAAATATTTTTATAAAGCCCCGACAGCATAAGCAATGGCTCTACTCACCTTTAGGGAAGATGTACTATGTGGGAATATGTCTGACTAACCCTATTTCTTTCTTTTTTTTTGAGAGATTTTTGCTATAGGGTGCATGTGCTTGCCAGAGAGACAGAAAGCAAGAAATCAACCCTCAGGGGAGCGGGGGATGTCCATGCCACACTCCCTTCTCCTCTATTCGTCCTTTCAGGATCTTGAGCACACATGCATACATGCCTAGGGTGAGTTTTTTTTTTTTTTTTTTTGAGAGGTTTTTGCTATAGGGCGTGTGCGCTTGCCAGGCAGACAGAGAAAGAGAGGGAGACAGAAAGCGAGAAATCACCCCCTAGGGGGGATGGCCACACGGCAATCCCTTCTCCTCCGTTCTCCTCTCAGGATCTTGGGCACGCACGCACACGCACCCGTTGTGAGTCTTAAGCCACCAGGTCCGGGACTCAATCTGCAGTCAACTACGTGGGAGTCCAGCGACATAGCCATTACGCTAACTCCTGGTCCCCGGGGTGAGTTTTAAGTCACCGGGTCCAGGACTCCAACCGTGGTTGACTAAGTGGGAGTCCAGTGATGTAACCATTATGTCACCTGCTGGTCTCGGACTGGCCCTATTTCTTTTCTTTTTTGGAAAGATTTTTGCTATAGGGCGTGTGCACTTGCCAGAAAGACAGAGATAGAAAGCAAGAAATCACCCCCCAGGGGGATGGCCATGCCGCAATCCCTTCTCCTCCATTCTCCTTTCGAGATTTTGGGCACGCAGGCACACACACCCGGCGTGAGTTTAAGCCACTGGGTCTGGGACTCGAACCACTGTCAACTACATGGGAGTCCAGAGACGTAGCCATCTGTTGGTCCCCTAACTGGCCCTATTTCTTAAAGGCTGACATCATCTCGAGTCCTTGTGTTCTTTCCTTAAAAGCTCTTTTCTCTCCCCGAACCAGTTGGCCATTGTTAAGATAGATTGATTCCCAGAGCTCGGTAGGTTGGGAGATCAGGAGGAACACGTTCCCAGCTCAGGCGTGGCTTGTTTAATTCTTTTCAAAAGCCCTGACTTGCTTCAGAGTAGATGATTTTGGAGGGGCAGCGGAAGACGAATCATGAGGTGTGTAGTAGAGCGAGCGTGAGGTCGAAGCTGCGAATGTCTTGGGATCACCAACTGCTGGGCCTTTTCCCACGTGTGAGTTTTCCCTACAGTGAAGCTCCTGCAGCGCTTTATTGAGTGGTCTTGTTTTCCTTTTCACCAATTGTTTCCCCAATCCCACACTTAGACACACCTCCCAGTTGTAAGAATCTAAGTTTGTTAAAGTTTAATACATTTGATCAGAGCGGGGAAAATTCTTTGGTTTTTAATTTTAGGGTTTTTTTTTTAAATTATAAATAGACAAATTACAGTTTTACTTTTTTTTTTTTTTTTTTTTTTGGAGAAGTTTTTCACTATAGGGCGCGTGCGCTCGCCAGACAGACAGAGAGAGACATAGAGACAGAAAGCGAGAAATCACCCCCCAGGGGGGATGGTCACGCCGCAATCCCTTCTCCTCCATTCTCCTCTCGGGATCTTGGGCACGCACGCACACGCGCCCGGCGTGAGTTGTAAGCCACCGGGTCCGAGACGCGAACCGCGGTCGACTACGTGGGAGTCCAGCGACATAGCCATTACGCTAACTGCTGGTTCCCCAGTTTTACATTTTTAAAAAGTACAAAACAATGTTATGATTTATGAATGCAATATGGAATAATTAGATCACACTAATTAATACCTATTGCCTCAAATAATAATTTTCCCATAGTGAGAACATTTAAAATTTACTTTGATTTTTGAATTTATGATATGCTATTTACTATATTTGCCATTCTGTGCAACACGGGGACATTCTCATTCTTAACTTGGATGTGCTGAGTGTGCATATGCAAGCTTAGGCCAGAGGAAGAAACCTTTCTGAGTAGAATTACAAAGAATGCTATAGCTAAAGATTCAAAAATTAGGTTGCTTGTAAAACTTGACAAGCCGATTTCAAAACTCACACAAAAATGTAAAGGACCCTGAATAGCCACAACAACTTCAAAAAATAGCAGAGCAGAGGTGGTGGCACAGCATGAAGCACGACGCTCTGTGAGGCCGACCCACACGGGAGGACTCGGAGTTTGTGTCCTGAGACCTCAGCGTGGCTGATTATCAGGAGGAACAAAAGAGCCACAAGCCACGGCTGATGTTACAGAATTTGGGGTGTTGCAGGATACTGCCCTTGCTCTGAGCTTTTCCAGTCTTATTTTGGACTCAGACCATGCACACTGGGTTATCGCACTCTCTGGTCTGGAGTAAAGCAGAAAACTTCAAGTTAAAAGGGAATATGACTTAAAAAAAGATTCATTGGCCACAAGTGACAACTGTAAACCCTATAGTATGGAAAGAGACATTCTTTTCCTTAAAAGAAGCATAAAGCAGAGAAAAGAGTGTTTAAGTAGATAAAATGATGGATAACAAAAACCATTGAAATAACAAGACTTGTTTCTGTGAAGAACGTTGTTTAAGGATCCAGGAAACGATATATTCTTAATTTCTAACAATGCCAGTGGTAATTCGTTTGTATCTATCTTATCCTTTCAATAGCTCTTGACACTATTGCTTCCTCTCCTCTTGTTGAGAATTACTCCTTTGGCTTCCATGATACTAAATATGCCTGCTTTCCCTTCTATTCTTTAGCCGCTCTTTGTCTTTTTTGCTAATGCATTACCTTTTGCTTGGCCCTTACGGTGTCACCTCCTTGAGACTCTTTCCTGGTGTATTTCCATATTCTCCCTTCAACAGTCTCTTCCATTTTGTGGCTTCAGTTACAACCTACGCACCCCTGAACCTCACATTTATAGCTTTGCAGTGCAAACCTCTACCCCATATTTTGGACTCCTGAAATTCTCATTGGGTATTTGAAAGCTATCTCAAACTCAATATATCATTTTCATCTTCCCACCCACAAACTTCAAGCCTCCTCCAGAGTTCATTGATTTATTCATTAATTTATTTATTCATCAGCCAACAAATGGATCTGGAATGCCTAATTGATGCATAGGCCTGGGGCATGTAGCAGGACAAGACAGATAATGTTCCTGTTCCCATGAGCTTATGTTCTAGTGGATGAAGACAGGCAATAAAAAACAGACTTCGGATAGTGATTATGTGTGCTGAAGAACAGAAATTGATGTGTCAGAGTAGACCTAGGAGCTATTACGTTACCTGGTCAAGGAAACCTCGTTAAAGAGATGAGATGATATGTGGATGAGAAGTAAGTGAGAGGACAGAGCCACACATGTGGAGGGCTGGAGGAAAAACATTCCAGAAGAAGAGCAGCTTGATTGGCCCTGGGGTAAGAAGGACCTTGCTGTGCTTGAAGGCAGATGGGCCATTGCAGCTGAAACTATTTGAGCAGGAAAAGTAAAGATTGTGATAGAAATGGCATCAGATCCAGATTTTTCCAAATACATTGGAGTATTTAGAAATAAGAGATTTTTAAATAAGGGAGATATAGGATATGATTGTGTGTGTACACACACACACACACACACACACACACACATATATATATATTTTTTTTTTGGAGAGGTTTTTGTTCTAGGGCGTGTGCACTCTCCAGAAAGACAGAGAGAGACAGAGAAGAAGCGAGAAATCACCCCCCAGGGGGAATGGCCACACTGCAATCCCTTCTCTTCCATTTTCTTCTCAGGATCTTGGGCACTTATGCATGCGCACCTGGCGTGAGCCCAAGCCACTGGGTCTGGGACTTGAACTGCAGTCAACTACATGGGAGTCCAGTGACATAGCCATTATACCAACTGCTGGTCCTCTGATTTATATTTTTAAAAGGCATCTTGGGCCAGCAGGTGACATGATGGTTAAGGTGGCTAGATCCCACGTGGCTATCTGCACAGTTCAAGTCCTGGATCCAGTAGCTTGAAAATACAACAACAGAACACAAAGCACTGGCTATGCATGTGTACATACCCCAAATCCGGAAAAGGAGGGATGCTTTCTCATTTTGCACTCTCGCTGCCTCTGTCTCTCTATGGTGAGTGCTTGTGCCCTCTGATGAAAATGTTAAAAAAGACCTTTCTAGTGGCTGAGTGGAGAATGGATTCATTGGAACAAGAGCGACATCAGGTAGACCAGTTAGAATGCTTTTATGATGGTCATCCAGGTAAAAGGTGGACCAGGCTGAGGATGGCCACAGAGCAGACAGGGAGGAAGTGTCTGGGGGAGAGCAGCGTAAAAGAAGATGCAGAGATGGCTCTGGTTTTCAGTTTAAGAAACAGAGTCAATGGTAGTGTCAGTAGCTGAGATGTGGGAGACTATAGGCATGGATGATGGGAGGAAGGGAAGTGGGGATTTGAGACTTCAGTTGCAGACTGCTTTTGAGATCTTTTGAGATCAACGTAACCACAAGTGTGACCAGCAGATGGCGTCACGGTTACATTGCTGCACTCCCATTTAGTCGACCCCAGTTTGTGTCCCAGACCTGGTGGCTTAAAACTCACACCAGGCACGTAAGCGTGCGTGCCCCAGATCCCAAGGTGAGAATGTAGAAGAAAGGACTGCAGCATTGCCATCCCCCCAAGGGGTGATTTCTTGCTTTCTCTCTCTCTCTCTCTCTCCAGCGAGCATGCATGCCCTATAGCAAAAAATCTCTCTTTGAAAAAAAAAAAAAAAAAAAAGAGAGAGACAAGTGTAGAATTCAGGGGAGATATGAGAGCTTGAGATGCGAATTTGTGGAATATATATACATATATTTTAAAATATTTTAAATTTTAAGGCCATGAGGACAGATGAGACCACCTAGAAAGAACTCTTGTGATACTCCAGTGTTTATAAGCAGAGAAGAGAAGGAACAGTGAGCAAAGAACTTAGAGGCAGAACAAAGAGTGAAGGAGGGAAATCAGGGAAGTTGAATAATGGGAGTCAATAGAGGAAACTGTTACAAGGAAGAGGAGGACAATCATGTTAGACATGGTTGAGATTTGGGGTAGTTAGGACTTTGCCATTTTTGGCCAAGTGTTTCTCATTTCGTTTTAGTATCTGGAATACAGTTTCTCTTGATTTTGTTTTATATAGAAACCATGGGTATGAAATAGAATAGGTTTTTTGGTTATAGGCTTCAGGCCCCTTTCGGAAAGAATATAGAACTAAACCCAGCTACGTGGGTATTCTAGCTCCCTGTTCCCTGACACTGCTGTGGATACTTGTAGTGGAGTGTTCTAAGAAAACCCCCACCCCTTGGGGCTTACATAAAAAGCTGGCCTTTTCTCTTGCCTCAGCACTGCTGATTATCTGGGGCCACTCGCCCTCACACGATATCCCAGCATCACTCAGACTTTAGAACCAGCTGCCCCAGGGGAAAGAAAACTGTCAAGGCAGTGCTGAGCAGAAACTGTAAATGCAGCACTGACGTTAATCTCTCTTGATTCTGAGTCGTCTTCAGCTGGATTCAGCTCTAGCTCTTGTGAGAACAGCTCTACCATCCATTCCATGACTGACTTCTCATCTGGATTTTCTGCCTGGTACCATCTGAGTCATTTGGGTCTAGGGTTCTGTTTTGATTTCCCACTCTTCCTGGGAGGTACCCAAGCCCTGATCCTAAAGCCTGGTCTCTGTGTCTGGTCTCTGATACCTGCTTGGCTCCAGCCTTGTGTATGCGGTGTTATCCTGGCCCTCCTGACACCCGACCCGTTGCTCCTACCCTCCTCCTGAGCCCTCTGCCTTTCACCCACTGCGGGACTCCCCAAAATGGCTTGCTTCTTTAGATGCCCTCTTCCTTCTGGTTGCTAGACTTTCTCTTTTCCTGGACCTGGTGGCTTACAAAAGATGTCAGGGGTGTGTGTGTGTGTGTACGCACATACACACACCTGCACACCCAAAATCCCAAAAGGAGAAATGGAGAAGGGATTGTGACGTGGCCATCCGTTATAGGGAGTACTTTCTTACTTTACCTTTCTGTCTCTGCAGTGAGCACACATACCCTCTAGTAAATAAAATTAAATGAACTAATTTTCAAAGAGGAAGAAATCTACAAATATTCCTGACTCTCAATATGTAGGCACTGGGAAACAAAAAAAGTGAAATATAGCCTCTGCCTTTGAGGACATGTTTTAAATATAATCATCACAGATGCTCTTTCTAGTCTGTGAATTCAGCTAATGGCATCAAAAGCGGCTCCTCGTTGATGTGGCCCAGGTACTCCGTTTCACTGGAGTCCGATGGTAACAAAACATTGCTATTAAAATATTTCAGTCGGGACCAACCGATGGCATAATGGTTAGGTCACTGGACTCCCATAATTGACCGTGATTCGAATCCTGGACCTGGTGGCTTAAACTCACACTGGGCATGTGTGTGTGTGTGTGTGTGTGCATGTCCCAAATCCCGAGAGCAGAATAGAGGAGAAGGGATTGCGGTGTGGCCATCCCCCTGGGGGTGATTTCTCACTTTATGTCTGTCTCTGTCTCTCCAGCGAGTGCATGAACCCTATAGCAAAAATCTCTCTCTCTCTCTCAAAAAATAATTCAGTAGTAAGACTCCAGCTAAATATTGAAGACCCCAGTTCTTAGCATAAAGATTGACAGACAAGAGGGTATATGCTAGTGCTCTGTAATTACTCCTTTCTGCTTAATCTTGTTTAATTGAAGCATATGTATATTTTTCCCCTCAGAAGGGGCATACTGAAAATATTTAAATTTTTCCAGTCATGCTGTGATTTTTCCCAGATGATTGGAACATTGCTCAGGCACAAACCATCTCATCCCACCACCCCCACAATTTGTCAGTTGTTTAACCTAGCATAATTTATTTTTCATGACCAGTAGAAATGACAGTGCTAAAATGTTTTATGAGGGAGTAAAAATAAAATAGAGTTATGGTTCTGATTTTTAAAATACTCTCCTTTTTTTTTTTTCCTATTAATCAGCCTGCAATGTAAAAATGTATCTTAACCTTTGTTTCAACTATGTTATTTTTAACATTGGGAAAACAGGAAAGACATTTAAAACTAGAAGTCTTATTTTGTAAAACTGAAAACATGCCATGAATTTCAGTAGAACAGGCTATCCTGCCACGAAGTAGAATTTCATGGATGCTTTAGCATTTGTCAGAGTTTCGATGCTCCTATACACGTAGCCTTCGTCCTTTATACGGGCGAATAGCCAAGAAATGTAATACACCATCTATTCAGAGATTGATCCCCAGCTGAAGCCTGGAATGTCTGATGAAGAGACCACTTCATGTGCCCAACTACCAAGCATTTAGAAAGAAAGGGACCCTGAGACCATGTCCAAAGAGCTCGTGCCACTGAAAATTGCACTCTTCCATGAGAAAGAAAATGCCTTGAAACCATGGGCTGAGATCGTGTGGGCTTTCAGACATATTTGTTTGTCACAGTAAAAAAAAAGTCTCAGAAAGTGCACATTTATTAGTTCTGTGGTCCTGGGGCTGGCAGGGTCTGACCTGGCTGACTGTACGGTTTCAGTCTCAAGCTGCTGGGTGGGTGTATGTGCACGCGCAAAACCTCAAGGGAAAGGAGAGATGGAGAAGGGGTTGAGGCATGGCCGTTACTCATGGGGCTGCTTCCTTACTTTCTCTCTGTCTCTCTGTCTCTTTCCTGTGATCAGAGCTCATTCTATAGAGTGTGGCCTCTATACTAGAATTTCCTTTATCCCCAGACTCACGCAGACACTCTTTTTCAGAGGCGAGTATAGTAAGTGACGCATTGGTCTCGTGATGGTCCTTTCTAAGGTTTTCATCTGTAGTTGGATTTTTGAACAATAGAGAGGTAAATATGTCATCTTTTTTTATTTTTAAGAGAAATTTTTGCTATAGGGTGTGTGCACTTGCTGGAGAGACAGAGAGACACAGAGAGATAGTGAGAAATCACACCCCAGGGGGGGTGCTCTTTTAACTCTACATTGCTGATAAGGATTTATTTAGGAATTGTGT
Organism: Tupaia tana; assembly: GCA_026018925.1. Classification (NCBI taxonomy): domain Eukaryota; kingdom Metazoa; phylum Chordata; class Mammalia; order Scandentia; family Tupaiidae; genus Tupaia; species Tupaia tana. Next base: position 123,899,113 of record JAKSZU010000007.1, on the reverse strand, counting down.
GATATCAGCTGACTGACCGGAGTAACAGTGACTTTGGTCAATTGCACAAAACCATCCAGGCCAGGCCACCTCTGCTACTCAGCTGTTTGTGGTCTGCTGGCTAGGTGGGAGGTGTCCCACAACAGGAATGGTTTATCTTGTAGTGGGACTCACTTTGTTGGCAATGCAGCCCTGTAGCTACGAATCATAGTTATGGTTTACACATTTTTCTGATAAGAAAGTGGGATGTGTGTCTAACAAGTGTCATCGTACTGTTAGAGACAAGGGGGCACAGATCTGTGAATCTCTGTGTCTTGGTGGAGGATTGACTACAGGGAGCTCCTTCTGCCAACTCGGGTCATTGCCTGAATTTTCCATCCTAGACGAATTCTTTCCCAGGAGGCCCTGTAGAAGAAATGCCTGTGGTCCCTGCCCCATCGATTTCCTTGATATACCAGACAAGTCTGAATCCTCATGGTGGACACAGACCAGACTCAAGTTGACACCTCTGCAGTGGGTACTCTTCGGTCACTCATTTAGGATCACTCCATGGCTTTGTGTGTGTGTGTGTAAGTGTGTGTTGGTGTGCGTGTGATATATTTTGTGGCAGAAGTAATATTAAGTCATCAGAAAAGTCATGACATATTTTCCTATGTTTTTCTGTGCAAAAATGCGTCCTGACTTTTCAGACGACCGAATAGTATTTATATAGTTTAGTGAGAATATATACAGCAGTGTTTTTAAAAATGACTTTGGACAAATATGATACTGATGCCTCCCCATTCTCATTTGATGAACTGTACATGCTCCTGCCACCATCTTCTGCCTTTTGTATCAGCCACACCCAGGGTTCTGTTTCCTTCCTGGTATTGTAGATACACTGGTGTGGTTTTTTTTTTGTTTCTGATCTCTTATCCCCTCTTCCCCAAGACTTTTCTTCCCTTATACTAAATCGTTCCCATCAGCCAATATGAACATGCTATTTGTGTTTCTATCTTTACAAGCCCCACCCTCCACTTACATCACTCTCCAACTTCCCTTTCACTTCTCTCCTTTAATACAAAACTCCTTATGAGAGTCATTGATAGTCTCTACTTTCTCTCTTGAACCTGCTCCAGTAAAGCTTTGACCCGCCTTCTCCACTGTAACAGCACTTGTCAGCCTCCTGAAGGACCCTGGAGTTGCCAGATTCTGTGATCCAGCCTTAGTTTTCATTTTCCCTAACATGTTGGCAGTATCTGATGGAGTAAAAGGTGTTCCTCCTTCATGAAAAACCCTCTTGCCTTTGGACTGCCTTCGCAGGCTCCATCTCCTGGCCTCTGCACACTGGAAAACCCACCCCGTACTCTGATCTCTAACTTCCTCTCTCACAAAGTGCCTGAATTTAATGAATCCCAAGTATATCTCTATAGCTTAGACTTCTCTGGGGATAGAAGACTCATGAATCCAACCCCAAAGGCATTTTTTTATATGTGCTAATTAGAAAAAGCAGCTGCCCCTTTTCTCTAGCACTTGACTGCCATCTTCTGGAAACTCTTCAGAGTAAACAGACTCCCAGGTGCTGTGCATGGGAATGCCTCTTCCACAGTGATGTAGTCCTCAACTCTTGACAGCAGTTCCAGTGTACCACTCAGGTGGGTGTGTTCTAGGCCTCTTAAGCTTAATAGGTTCCCAAACCAGACTCCTGATTTCCAATCCCACCCCATCTCATCCCATCCCACCCCGTTTCCTTCTGTCTTTTCTATCTCAGAATTCTTTGGTTGTCAAGCTTAAACTACTTGAAGTTAACCTTGATGTTTCTTTTCCTCACACTCCAGCTTCAATCCATCAGCAAATACTATTGATTTTTTTCCCAAAATATATTATCATTTTGACCAAGCCTGGTCGTGCAGTTGGTAGCAATCTAAATGGTGGTGCTGGAAGCCACATGGCTGACCCACATGCTCAGATCCTTGGGTCAGCTTGAAAATTCTTGTCACATGTGTGTGCCCCAAATCCCGACACACTGAAGGGCCGGGGAAAGGTGATTGGGGTGTGACGAGACCTTGTCAAGGGAGCTTCCTTCTCTCTCTCGCATGCGTGTATACGCTCTCTATCATGAAGAAAATAAACTAAAAAAAAAACCTTCAGAAATATATTAGAATCTAACCACTTTTCACTAATCCAGTCTTGCCACTCTGGTCTAAACTCTGTTACAATTTCTCACCTGGGTTATTCTAACCACAAACTTCTCTCTAGCTTGCCATTGTTGGTCTCCAACACAGCAGCCAGGTATTTGTTTCAAGCATGGGTCACATCATGTTTTCCCTCTTACCCCAAACTCTTCAAAAGGTCTACAACTCATTCAAAGTAAAAATCAAAATCAGCAACCTTAAAGGAGCTCACAGGTATCCAAAATCCAGGTGTATACCACAGCTCTAGGCTGTGAGATAGGACCTCCTGCCTACCGCTACACGCTCTAGCCTCCTCGGCCTAGCCGTTCTTCTGACACGCTGCGCATGCGCCGGTTCGCATCCTGCCCTGTTGTACGTTCGGTGCGGTTTCTTCTCTCCCTTTCTTGAGTCTTTGCTCAAATGTTACTTTATCATAATCAGAGAAGCCGCCTTCAAACACACCAAATTACAAGGCAGTTCCCTGCCCCCCAGAGCATTTAATATCTCCTCACAGTTTAATTTTCTCCAGAGCATCTGACACACATACACACACACACACACACACACACACACACACATACACACACACACTGCTTACTCTCACACCTTCTTAGAATATAAGCTTTGTGAGGCTGGGAATTTATTTCCTCCCCTCTGCTATATTTCAATTTTAGCATCAGTGTATGACCAGTAGCAAGAGATCAATAACTATTAGTAGAATAATAAACGGATGAGGACATTTTTGAATCTCTTTTTTGGCGACCCCCATTTTAAAAAGACTCAAAGATACGAGATGATCTTGTACAATTATAATCTGTCAATTCCAAGACACACTCATTTTCCAGCGCCCAGGGACTAATTTAAATCTAATTTGAAAACAGTTTCTACAACCTTCTGGAAGGGCCTTAGTTCCTACAAAGAAAGCAAGTAGGTGCCATCTAGTGGCAAGAAAAAGAAATGAATATTTGTGCTACTTGAGTATATTTAACTTATAAGTAACAATCTAAACTGAAGTCCCTGAGGCCAGTGGGTGGCATGGTGGTTAGGCTACTGGAACTCCCATATGCCTATGGTTTGAGTCCTGGATCTGGAGGCTTGCAATCTATGCATGTCCAGAATCCCAGGAGAATGGAGGAGAAGGTGTTACAGCCTGGCCATCATCCCAGGGAGTAATTTCTTGCTTTTTCTCTCTTTGTCTTTTCAGTGAATGCACATACCCTATAACTCTAAGCCCCCCCCCCCCCCCAAGATAAAATCCTATAGTCCCTGATCCAGAAGCTTCTGCCTCAGCCTTCCACAGGCACAACCACCATGCCCAACCTGTTTGGGTTGGGCCTGAAATAGAATCTGGGTCTCCCGTGCTCCTGTGTGGCCTTAGCCACTATGCCATGGTGCCTTCCAGGTTGTGCCTCTGTGGCTGGGCCTCTGACTCACTTTTCACTTAGCAATGTCCCCCCCCCACCCCCCCAAATCTGACCTCTTTTGGTCTTCTTTGCTTTTCTTATTGTTTTGTCCCTCTCTTATATTTAAACTAGTCACATAGTACTGTCCTAGGCCTGGGTGTATAATACAATGAAGTCTCTAGTTTCTGGGAATTTATATTCCAGTGAAAGCAGTATCTATGGTGGCAAAGTGGGAAAACACACCGAATGATGCAGCAGTCTCTTCAGGCCAGATTTCTTTGCTTTATATTCCTTCCCTTTCTTTCTCCCTTTCTTCCTTTCTCTTTCTCTCTTTTTCTCTTTCTCTTTGTCTCTTCTCAACCTCTCTCATTTCCTCTCTTCCTTCTTTTGTTGCTCATAAAAACATCTTTTATTTTTTGAGAAAAGCTATGTTAACCATGGATTAGTTTGTAAACACACTCGCTGTTTGGTTTCAGGCTAACAAGCATGTGGAATAGTCAGGAATCCAGATAAAGACTGTGGAAATACTGGGTTGTCAGAAAAGTCATGATGTATTTTTCTATACAAAAAGGCATCTTGACTTTTTCGACAGCCCAATACATCATGTCTTCAGTGTCATTAGTATAAGTATATGGCTTTCATAACTCATATCATTATACTTACAGGGCCTTCAGCATTGCTTTAAAGAGTATTGTCTCTTTTTAAAGCTTATTTATTTATTTCTTCCATAAGAGACAGTCAGAGGAAGACAGGCACTCCCAATAGGGTGTGTACTCCCTGATCCATCCCCAGCCCGCCAGGATCATGGGCACACACGTGTGTGCCTGGCATGTATATGGAGACCTTGGACCATGAACTAAGGACCTTCCTATCTGACTTCAGCATCATAGAGCATTGCATTATCTCTGTGTCTTTAGAGCAGATTTCTGAAGTCCGTTTAGTTGTTCTGTACGGTTCTAGCACCAGAGGAATGAGCTTGCAGAAGAGTTAGCTTGCTGTTTTACAAAACGTGGCTCATATCACTTATATGAAGAAATTAAGAAAAATAGTCATGTCCCTGCAAATTGATGGGGGAGACAGAGCTTGAGTATGTCTGTCAATCTGATATTTGAAAAGTTAGATCATATCAGTTATTTGGTAAATTAAACCATTTAATTGGTCCACTTACAGAGTTTGTGATCTTTTTAGTCCCAAGTAGCTGGGATGGGGCTGGAAAATCTTCGTCTGCCCCCAGAATTTTTTCCTGCTCTAGTCTGTTCCCACCAATGATTAGACAAGTAGGAGACAGTGGTGAGACAGGCCCAAGAAGGAGAAGAATCCTGGGTGCTGAAACTCAGAATAGTTCCTGGCCATTTCCCATAGAAGACAACTTAATCCGAATAGCTCTGGAGGCCAAAAGTTAGACCATGGAATATGACAAGAAAGCAGATTTCATACTAATATAAAGAAACATTTTCTAAGAAGCATTTTTTCCCCCAAAAAGGTCAAGATCTTGGTTCTTCTCAGTGAATAGGTCCAAGCAGAAGCTGGATGAAAAAGTAAAGAGATTTATTGATGCTATTAAGATCCTCTGATTCTCTGAAAGGCTTTTCTATATCTTTGTGCGTGTGAAAATCTTCCCTGCTATTTAATTCTCTGTTCATACCCCACTTCCTTTTTTAGAACTGCAGCTTGAAACCTCCTCTGCTATTAATATTTCCATCTTTTCTATCATTTTAAGTATGGATCAGTGTTTTAGCTCTTGCTATGTTAACTTTTTATTTTTTTTTTCCCTTTGTGGTATGTTTTTATTAGCTCCTTGAGTTGATGCTAAACTACTTGAAGTCAGGGGACAATATCTTATAACTGTCTCCCCACTGGCCTTGCCATTTAATCTTCATGGACTGAGATGGAGTGTTTGTGGTGGGGCATTGTAGACAGGCTGCCAATAATTGCCTTGACTGACATCTAAACCCAAGATAGTTAGCCTTAGTCTAAGTTTGGTGGAGCAGCTCTTCCGTCAGATATCAGAGAAAGTGAAATTTTGGTTAACATTTTCTCCCTGTTAAGATTGCAATCAATTTTTAGAGTCAGTAGCACTGGCTTCTGCTTTGAGGGGTGGTGTTTTCAATATGCCTGATATCTATGGAAGTAGACAGAGAAATAGTATAACATTTCATAGGAGGCTACTGAAATTTTTAAAAAGACTGATTTTTTTTGTCATTCATGTACTTTAAATATTAAATATTTTATAATTTTCTTCTCCTTGCTTTTTTTTTTTTTTTTTTTTTTTGAGAGAGAGAGAGAGAGATATTTTTGCTGTGAGGCATGTGCACTTGCCAGAGACAGAAAGTGAGAAATCATCTCTCGGGGGTATAGTCACACTGCAATCCCTTCATCCCTTCTCTGTTCTCCTCTCAGGATCGTGGGCACACACATATGTGTGCCTGGAATGAGTTTTAAGTCACCAGGTCTGGGACTGGAACGTTGGTAGACTATGTGGGAGTCTAGAGACGCAACCATTACACCATCTGCTGGTCCCACTACTGACTTTTTAAAGATTACAAAAAAATATTTTCTTTGGTGTAACACTTTTTTTTTCCTTGAGAAAAATGTCTTCAATTACACAAGTTGATGTGATATTCAGAATTATAAAATTTTAAGCTAACACGTTCCATATTGTATCTTTTTAAACAATCAAGCAGATTTTGTTTCTAAATATCTTTCCATCAGAAGATAAATGAGACTGGACAAAGTTCATGGAAAAATGGAATTAAAAATCTGAGCTTATATTGGTGCAAAAATGATTTGACATTTACAGTTTTTCATAATATATATTTTCTATAAACGTTTTGAAGACCTCTGCTATTTATATCTTAACATTTTATCTTAATAAAACAGTGATATTAAAAAAGGAATCCTAGCAGGACTGAGAGGTAGACTTCACATGTACTTTTGATCTAGTTTCTTTGACAATCAGGTTTGTTTTTATCGCTTGTACAGTCAAAATTCTCTCTCTCTCTCTCTCTCTCTCTCTCTCTCTCTTTTTTGGAGAGGTTTTTGCTATAGAGTACATGTGCTCGTCAGAAAGACAGAGAGACAGAGAGACAGAAAATGAGAAATCACCCCCCCCAGGGGGGATGGCCAGGCCACAATCCCTTCTCCTCCATTCTTCTCTTGGGCTCTTGGGCATACACACATGCACGCACACACACCCGGCATGAGTTTAAGCCACCGGGTCAGGACTCGAAGCATGGTCAACTACATGGGAGTCCAGCGACATAGCCATTATGCCAACTGCTAGTTCCAAAATTCTCTTTAAATTATTTAATAGGCTATGTGGGCTGAGGACTTTTTATAGTACTTAATTGTCTATGTGAACATTGGCAAATATAGTATCCATAGCATTTGCCTAATATTTTCAAGCATCATCGATGACTCCTAGTAATTGCTGTGTTCTCGTTATGCTGGGTGAGGAGACAACATTGGCTACTTTGACTTATAGTTAAAGAAACATTATTCCTTATGCTTGTGTCAAAAACACATGAATTTAGATTGTGCTAATTTGTCTTTTATAGAATATGGTGAATTTCTGCATTGCAAAGGAAAAAAATTTACAGATTTTGATGAAATTCGCCATGAGATTGAAGCAGAAACAGATCGAGTGACTGGAGTGAATAAAGGCATTTCCTCCATACCCATTAACTTACGAGTCTATTCCCCACATGGTAAGTAAAATAATAGAATTCTAAATTCTTCTATTTTTTTTGCTCCATTAATTGACATATGTTATTTGTACAGGAGATAAGGTTTCGATACTGCCATGAATGGTATGGTTCAAAAAGCTCATAGGATATTTGTGGGAGTGGCAAAAGGAGATGACTTTAAAAATAAAAATTGAGTTAGTCATCTAAAAATTTCTTTTATTTTTATTACAAACCTTTATGATCTGAAAGAGGTATGCCCCAAAGTTTATATCTTTCATATCTTCAGTTTATGCAGAAATCTTAGCAGTGCACGGTGCTATGCTCGAGCCTTTCTCTATTGGGTTTTCTTGTGGCCCTACATATTCCTATTTATTTCCTTCCTGAAAAAATTAGCTGTGATTCCCACCCCTCTGGATTATGAGCAGATTGCTGTAAATTAGATAACCAAGTCATAACATGTGATGGGCAACAGCCTTTATTCTGACTAAGTTTTATTTTTTTAATTAAAAAAAATTTCTTTTTTTTTTTTTTAGTTTTTGTCTTAGTGTGCATGTGCTTTCTGGGGAGGAAAGAAAGGCAGAGAGACAGAGACAATGAGAGGGAAAGTGAGAAATCACACCCCCCACCCCCACAAGGGGATGGCCACACTGCAGTCACTTCTCTTCCATTCCCCTCCTGAGATCTTGGACACGCATGCACATGCCCCTGGTGTGAGTTTCAAGTCTCCGGGTTTGGGACTCAAATTGTGGTTGGCCATGTGTGAGTCCAGTGACGTAACCACTACCCCATCTGCTAGTCTCCTGACTAAATTTTTAGTGGGGCAGGTTTTCATTTCTAATCCTTTGTCCAACTCTGTTGCCTTTAAAACAGAGCCCAAATGACATGAACCTCGCTGACTTTATAGGAAGGCTTGGTGCCAATACTGCTATATAGAGAAAGGATGGTAGTCAGTGGGGCTGGTGTCATGTTGTCAATGACTCTGTGTGTGAGACCACTCAGTAAACTTGGGGCACCAGGAATGGCTAACAGCGTTCCAGTAGGCTACCCCTCTGTAAATAACATGTACCACTTTGAAAGGCAGGGCAAACCTTACTCAGAATTTTTCTGCCATTTGAAGGCAGTGTTAAAGACTGGCAGACAGCATATGCATTTATTATTCTGTGTTTTAGTTATAACTTCCTAGTTATGAATCTGATAGTTTTCTGAGCAAGCTGTTAGGCATGCAATTCATTGCCTTTGAAATTATGCTAAGATGATCATTTGGCATCACACGATCATACCATAAAAATAAAGAAAGCTAGCAACCCCATTTTGTGCTTTTTCCCTTTCATTCCAAACACTCGGAGTTGTTCAGTCATACAAGACATAAAGCAGAGCGAAATGACAGGTGATTTTGTGTTGTTGATGTCTTCTGGCATTTAAGGTGTATATAAGAGTCTTTTATTCTTTCCACACAGTGTTAAATCTAACCCTTATTGACCTACCTGGAATAACCAAGGTGCCCGTGGGCGACCAGCCGCCAGACATTGAGTATCAGATCAGAGAGATGATCATGCAGTTCATCACAAGGGAGAACTGCCTGATTTTGGCTGTTACCCCAGCTAACACTGATCTCGCCAACTCAGATGCACTGAAGCTGGCTAAAGAAGTTGATCCTCAGGGTGAGTATGTGACCCTTAAGGTGAGAGAGAATTAGTTTAAAATCTTAAGCATTTGGGTATATTTAAAGGTAACACAGATGCTTGGGATTTTATTTCAGTATGAATAAAATAAACCATTATTTTTGTTGTTTCAAGCTTTTGTATTTAAAATGGCAAAGGAAAAAAATAGCTAGGCAATATAGTAAAAACACATGTAAATAAATGTAAAATTAACTGAGATCTAAGAAAACAGTCATTTCTGAACCTCATGGGCTTCTTATTTTAAAAAATCAGCAAAACAAACTTCTCGTATAGCAGAATCCAGTCTACTTGGTTACTATGAGTTACCTGAATACATTCCCAGGAAAATAGCTTTCTGTTTTTTGTTCTGTTTCTTTAAAATAGGAAGTTCTTGGGGCCAACAGTTGGCATAGTGGTTACGTTGCTGGACTCCCACATGACTGACTGGAGTTTGAGTCTTGCACCCAGCAGCTTGAAATTCACACTGGGTTTATGTGTGTGTGTCCCCAAAATCCCAGAAGGAGAATGAAAGAGAAGGGATTGTGGTGTGGCCATCACCTTAGGGGAGTGATTTCTCACTTTCCCTCTCACTGTCTCTCTCTCTTTTTCTCTGGTGAGCACATGCTCCCTAAGGCAAAAACCTCTCATAAAAACAAAACAAAACAAAAAACAAAACTCTTTTCATATGTGTAAAATATCATTTAGCTTATAATAATCTGAGATAAATATCATAAAAATAGGAATTTATCTGTTTTTGGCATTTTAGAATCCAGAAAATTCCTTTCTTTATGGTGGTTTTACTTTTTTCCTTCCCTGGGCTGAGTAATGATAACTTGTCCTCAGAGAGACCCTAAGGATGAGGCTCGATGTGTATCTATGAAGTGATTATGGACTGGCTGTCACCGATGTGTTCTGTCACTATGGTGCAATGCATTGTCTGCAATTCTATATTGTATTATTTTCTTAATAATCAGTCACTCCCAGATTTCTGATTTCTTTATCTGAAAATCTTATTAACATCTATAACTCCTGGATTAATCCTAGCTTTAAAAAAATGTATCTTCTCTTCTGTCATCCATTTCTTTGTTTCCTTGTGTTACTTTTTGTAAGATTTACTTAATTTTACCAAATGCTCCTCTACTTCTGATGTTATTTTAAAACCTCTAACAGCATTTTATTTATATTGTGAATGCCATTTTTTAAAAATTTTAGTTTTGCTATAGGATATGTGCACTTAGCAGATAGAGAGAGGGAATGTGAGAAATCACCCCCACCTCCACCCCTGGAGGCAGGTGGATGGCCATGCTGCAATCCCTTTTCCTCCAATTTCCTCTCAGGATTTTGGGCACACACACACATTTGCACCTGGCATGATTTTCAAACCACTGGGTCTGGAACTCAAACTGTGCACCCAGCCATGTGGGATCTAGCTCCTTAACTTCCACGTGAGTGCTATTTTTATTTTTTTTAAAACATCATCTTGCTCTTGGTTTCACAAGTGCAATATCTTTTCTAAGAACTATATGAGAGCTCTTACATGTTTTGCTTTTGTGATCTACATAGTCTCTAAGTCCATTTTATTCTTGTTCTTTTGGTCTGTCTTTGGCATTAGAAGCCTTTTCAAATGCTTGATGACTTTTGCTACTTGTTCATATTAAAATAGAGCACTAAAAAATGGATAGATGTGCATGAATGAGATTGATTGACTAAGGGATTTTGCATTGGGTAATTGGGCTGAGACCTGGCCGTTTCATTAGGAGACATCCTCAGCTGTTAGATTTTATGCATGTTTTTTCTTGAGCTGATCTGGTGTAAGCCTGTTTTCTAGTGTTATTGGAGTCAAGAGAAAGAATGGAGCTGGTTGAGGATCTAGAGTGGGGGCAGGGTTCTTACTATGTAGTATATACATTTTAAATTAATCCCTCTGCTTTCATAATGGCATTCTTAAATATCTCCTGGAGTTCAAAGTCCTTCTGGTTGAAACTTTCTGAAAATAAATCTCTAGTACTCTGATAAAATAAATGAAAAAGGGTAGCTGTGTGGTTGTGAAAGATGGGAGTAAGTTTTTGGCCATCTACCAGTGTCTATCTAGGCTGTCAACCAGTTCTGGTTTAGTTCCTCCTGCCCCTTTACCTTATATGCTCCAGTTATGGAGCCTTTCCAGAATTCCTCAATAGTAATTGATTTGCTTCTTGGTTTCCTCCAACATCTGTGACGAAGACTTGGAACAAGGCAGATGGAGGCTACAGATGACTAGGTGAGGGTCATCGCCAGGACACACTCTCCAGAATCAGTGGCTTGAAGAAACTAGATTATACATTGGGATTGGAGTCTGGTTATAAAAATGATGGTAAACCATTGCTGTCTTCACAGCCTTCTTATCCCAGGAGGCTGAACCATGGTTTTCTGATTGGGCAGATATAGCCCTTCCATCAGTAAACTATTTTGCATGCAGCACAGGCACATTCTTAAAAAATCCACACATGATCCAGCTGAAGCTTCATGGAGAAGTAAAAACGATATCACTCACTTCCTAATCCCCTTTTTGTTCTACTGTGTTTCTTCTTCCTTGAAATTGTTTTTCTCAAATAGATTCTCCTCATAGGTGGCAAGATGGTGGCAATTGTAACACAGTATGTTGCTCCTGCTTCACATTATTGCAACTTCAAATTTAGTATAAGAAAAGCCAGTGGAGGGACCAGCAGTTGGCAGAATGGCTATGTCGTTGGATTCCCATGTAGTCGACAGCGGTTCAAGTCCTGGACCCAGCAGCTTAAACTCATGCCAGGCGCATGTGCGTGTGTGCCCAGGATCCCAAGAGGAGAATGGAGGAGAAGGAATTGCAGAGTGGTCATCCTCCCTGGGGGGTGATTTCTCACTTTCTATCTCTCTGTCTCTGTCTTTCTGGCAAGCACACATGCCCTATAGCAAAAACCTCTAAAAAAAAAAAAAGCTAGTGGAGAATATTTTATTCACATAGGGTATGACTTTTATAAGAAACAAAATCTAAACTAAATATTGCCTAGCTGTTGTATTCTGTAGAGTATCAGAATCCATTCTTTATAATTTTTTTCTTTGTTTTATTCACGGTAGAGTGTGTGTGTGTGTGTGTGTGTGTGTGTGTGTGTGTGTGAGAGAGAGAGAGAGAGAGAGAGAGAGAGAGAGAGAGAGAGAATCTGATCCTTGATATATCTGGTAATGCCACGATCTCCTTCCTCTAGCCATCAGGATCTTGGGCATGCATAGAGTGTTTTAGGTTAGCTGGGGTGGGGACACAAACCGTAGTAAGCCATATGGCTTCCAAACACTCCAGTCCAGTACACTATAGACTGCACCAATAGACTGAACCTTCAGTTCATTCCTTCTTTTTTCTTTAAGGAAGAGTTATTTATTTAATTTTATTTATTATTGTTATTTTAAAATTTTCTATAGGACACAAGCACTCACCAGAGAAGAGAGAGAAAGAGAGAGAGACAGACAGACAGACAGGAAAAAGTGAGAAAGCAAGTCACCAGGTGTGAGGCTCAAACCACAGTCGGCCATGTGGGAGTCCAGCACCTTAACCACCTCACCACCTGCTGGCCCCACAGTTCATCCTTAAGACTGATTAAATGTATGTTATGTTTTACTTCTCTTCTATAGATAGGGCACATTAATGAACAATGACTATATCTCATTCTTCAGGCTCTTCAAAAGAAGATTCATCTGTAGCTTAAAATAATAATTCTCTTATGATGGCAGATTATTAGATGAAAGCCGTTAATGTTGGTGGAGGGAGACATTAGTTTATCAGAAGTCAATCCATCTCCATCATTTGAGAGCCGGTATTTACAGTGTGGTGGTGTAGCATGAGTGAAATGTAGCATTAACTTTTAGTCATTGGTGTGTAACTACAAATCTGTGTCTAGAAAATTAAATGAGAACTTTCTGTTGTTGTTGCTATTATAGAGCCCTGGCTTATTTGTGAATTTGTTTTTACTAGGTGACACTTAGAAATTGCCACGTGAACGTTTATAAATTTACCCAAAATGAACCTCATTTATTGTGGATTATTAAATTGTTTCTCTATCATAGATAAACCTTACTTACCACTTAAAAATATCTTGTATATGGTTTTCATACTTTGAAACTTTGGTACACTACTTAGGTATAAACGGAAAATATTTAATTCCACTCCGTGTTATCTCCTTTTCTAATGACTCCTGGATGGTGATTGGTAAGGACAAATCCACTGTCTAAAGGCTCTTATTAAGTATGGTTCTCAGGTTAATTACTAAAAGTTCTTTGCTAGTCTCAGAGGTTGTTGTTGTTATTATTATTATTATTGATCCCAGTTTCAATTCTTAAACTCCAGAGCATTATCACACTTGAAAACCCTGGGAATTATCTGAAGAGTTTAGATTGTGACCAGGTCTCCTGCAGAGATCTACTCTGATGCACTGCTATCCTGAGGCTTAATCTGGTCCTGGAAATCAGTGAAGTTCTAAAGAAAGAGGGTGAATTATTGCCCAAATTAATAGGGTTCACATTGTGTGTCATCATTAGTGGTAGAAAAAAAGAAAGAAAGGAATTGTAGATTCAAATCAGAACCCAGTCAACTTCAGGTTAGAATATGGTATATCATATATCAATATTTAGGGAAGACAAATAGGTATCTTCATATATTTCTTTATATCAAAAATAGTGGTTTTTTTTTGTTTGTTCGTTTTAAGATTTTAGCCATAGGAGCAGTGCACTCACCAGAAAAAGACAAAGACTGTGAGAGGGAAAGTGATAAAATCACCCCACTGAATTTTTGACTTGTTAATTTTCATTTCCAGAATTTCTATTTTTTGTTTTTGTTTTTAAGCTGTTTTGCCATAGGGCACATGTGCTCACTGAAGAGAAAGACAGAGAGATGGAAAGTGAGAAGTCACCCCCCAGTGGGGATGGCCACACTGCAATCCTTTCTCCTTTCTTTTCCTTTTGGGATTTTGGACACGCATGCACACATGTCCAGTGTGATTTTCAAGTCACTGAGTCTGGTACTCAAACCACAGTCAGCCATGTAGGAGTTCAGTGCTTTAACTATCACACCACCTGCTGGCCCCTCTATTTGATTCCTTTTAAAAAATAATCTTGGGACCAGCAGTTGGCGTAATGGCTATGTCGATGGACTCCCATGTAGTCGACTGCTGTTCGAGTCTCAGACCCGATGGCTTAAATTCATGCCAGGTGCATGTGCGTGCGTGCTCAGGATCCCAAGAGGAGAATGGAGGAGAAGAGATTGCGATGTGGCCTCCCCTGGGGAGTGATTTCTCGCTTTCTGTCTCTCTGTCTGTCTGTCTTTCTGGCGAGTGCATGCGTCTCATAGCAAAAACCTCTCTCTCAAAAAAAAAAAATATATGTATATATATATATAAGTTTTGGGGACCAGCAGGTGGCATGGTGGTTAAGGCACTGGATACTCCCACATAATCAACCACGGTTCCAGTTCTGGACCTGGTGGCTTGCTTTCTCACTTTCTCTCTCTTTCTGTCTCTCTATATCTCTCTGGTCAAATTAAAATAAATGAATGAATAAATAAAATTAAATAAATCTTTTGAAAAAAGAAAATAGTTAAAAAAAATCTGTTTCTGGCTCCTTTGTACAACACTTAACTGTTGTGCTATGGGGTTGACCCTTCTTGGTGTTTATTTTACTCTTTTTTTTTTTTTTTGGAGAGGTTTTCGTTACAGGGCGCGTGCGCTCGCCAGACAGACAGAGAGAGACATAGAGACAGAAAGCGAGAAATCACCCCCTAGGGGGGTTGGTCACGCCGCAGTCCCTTCTCCATTCTCCTCTCGGGATCTTGGGCATGCACGCACACGCGCCCGGTGTGAGTTTTAAGCCACCAGGTCCAGGACGCAAACCGCGATCGACTACGTGGGAGTCCAGCGACATAGCCATTACGCTAACTGCTGGTCCCGTTTCACTCTTTTTTTTTGAAATTATTTTTTTAGTAGTTGCCCTAGAATTACAATTAATATCTTACTACTCATAACAATCTAGTTTGAAACAGTACCAACTTAATTTCAGTAGTACACAAAATTTTGCTCCTATGTGGTTTTACTTTTTCCTAATTTTTCTATGTATTATTATTGTCATTCAAATACTATCTTTATACATTACATGCCCATCAACAAAGATATGTAATTATTGCTTTATGTGATTGTCTTTTAAATAGGAAAAGAAAAAGTTACAAATAAGTAAAAATACACTTATATTGTCTATTATACTGATGTAGTTACCTTATTAATGCTGTTTATTTATTTTATTTATTTATTTATTTTTTGAGAGGTTTTTGCTATATAGGGCGTGTGCGCTCGCCAGACAGACAGAGACATAGAGACAGAAAGCGAGAAATCACCCCCCAGGGGGGATGGCCATGCCGCAATCCCTTCTCCTTCATTCTCCTCTCGGGATCTTGGGCACGCACGCACACCCGCCCGGCGTGTTTTAAGCCACTGGGTCCGGGACTCGAACCGGGCGGTCGACTACGTGGGAGTCCAGCGACATAGTCATTATGCTAACTGCTGGTTCTCAGTGCTGTTTATTTTTATGTGTGGAGTCGAGTTTCTATCTAGCATTCTTTCATTTCTGTCTGAAGGACTCCCTTAGTATTTTTTTGTAGGACAGGACTGCTAGTAAGGAGTTCCCTCAATTTTTGTTTATCTGTAAATGTCTCAATTCTTCTTTAATTTTAAAATTTTCTTTCATTACTTGTGTATATTATCCCATTGTCTGACATTCATGGCCAAAATTCAACTGTGAATTCATTGAGGATTTTTGAACACGATGAATCTTTTCTCTCTTGTTTCTTCAAGAGTTTCTCTTTCTGTTTTGACAGTTTAATTATAATGTGGGTAGATGTAGATATTATTGAATTTATTGTACTTTGAGCTTGTTAAACTTCTTGGATAGGTAGATTGATACTTTTCATCAAATTTGGGAAAGTTTAAGCCATTATTTCTTTTTTCTCCCCCTTTTACAGCTTCTATGATTTTATACTGACATTTAATCATTATGCAGCTCCATAGTACGTAATATATTTTTTCAAAGTCTGCATGCAGTATGTGACTGTCAAATCAAGGATATTGCCATTATTTCATTTTCAATAGATATTTTTATGTTCTTATGTCTTAAGCATTTCTTCTCTTTGCCTCTCCTACCCATCCACTCCTGTAATCCCTGGTATCAATACTTACTCTCCCTACTATTGTATCTTCAGATCTTTCAGTTTCTGCCATCAAGTGCATATTGAGTATATACTGAGCAGGGATATACCATGTTTGTCTTTCACAGTTTAGCATTAAATCTTCTGTATTCATCCACTTTAAATCAAATGGCAGGGTTTCATGGTTCCTTATGGCCAAATAGTATTCTATAGTGTGTATGTGCCACAGTTTTTTAACCCAGTCATCAATTCTTGGACAGTGAAGTTGATTTTTCTCTCTGAGTAACTGTGACTAATTCAACCATTATTTCTTCAACTATCCTTTCTACTTCCCTCCTCCTTCCTTCCTTCCTTCCTTCCTTCCTTCCTTCCTTCCTTCTCTCTCTCTCTCTTTCTCTCTTTCTTTCTCTCTTTCTTTCTCTTTCTTTCTCTCTTTCTCTCTCTCTCTCTCTCTTTCTTTCTTTCTTTCTTTCTTTCTTTCTTTCTTTCTTTTTCTTTCTTTTCTTTCTTTCTTTCTTTCCTCTTTCTGAGATTCTTACTATGTGCATGATTTTTTTTTTTTTTACTTGATAATGTCCCACAGATCACTGAGTCTTTGTTTCTTTTTCCTCATTTTTACTTTATTTTACTCAGATTGAGAGGAAGAAAAGGTCTCAGATGATAATCTTCAAGATTGTTGACTCTTTTTTTCTGATCAGACCTCCTACTGAATTTCTCCAATGAATTTTTTATTTATTAAATTTCATTTCCAGAATTTCAATTTTTTTGTTTGTTTTTGTTATTAAGATGTTTTCCCATAGGGCACGTGTACTCACTGGAGAAAAAGAGAGGGAAAGTGAGAAGTCACCCCCCAGAGACAATGGCCACAGTACAATCCTTTCTCCTCTCTCTTCCTCTTGGGATTTTGGACATGCATGCACACACACCCAGTGTGATTTTCGAGCTGCCGAGTCTGGTACCCAAAGTACAGTCAGCCATGTAGGAGTTCAGTGCCATAACTATCACACCACCTGCTGGCCCCTGTATTTGATTCTTTTAAAAAAAATAATCTGTTTCTTTATTGATACTCTATATTTGGTGGAACATCATTTTCATACTGTCCTTTAGTTCTTTAGATATGGTTCCCTTTAGTTCTTTACACATTTTAAAATAGCTGATTTAAAGTTTTTGTCTTGTAATTTCAGCGTTTTAATTTCTGGGCTTCTTCAGGGATAGTTTTTATATTAACTGCTCATTTTCTCATATATAGGCCATACTTTCTTTTCACATTTTGTAATTTTTGTTGAGAATGAGTTACTTTAGAAATACAATATGGTGCAGGGAGGGAAACTGTTGATACTAGAGATAGTAAGGGAGGGGTAGTAGGGGGTGAGTAATAGGGGAGGTAGGGAGGAGGATAGGGACAAAACAAACAATATGTTTAATTGACACAAAAATGAAAAGTTATTTGCTGATGATATATATGGTAATGTCTTTTTCATGACTGATAAACATTGTAATAGTGCTAGGAAAAACCATGTTTTATACTGTAAAGTTGTAAGTGATTAAATGTAAATTTTGTCTATATATATAATAAAGAAATATATATATGTGTGTGTATGTGTGTGTGTGTCAGACACACACACACACAAAATGACAATACTGGAAATCAGATTTTCTCTCCCAAGGTTTTCATTGCTATTTGTAGCTGTTACTGCTACAGGCTATTTATTTGCTTAGTATTTTTTTTTTAACCAATTCTTTTTTAAGTCTATATTCTTTCTTATGTGGCCTCTAAAGTCTTTGCTCATTTCTATTTAGTAGTCAGTTAATGATTGGACAAAAAATTCTTTTTTTTTTTTTTGGAGAGGTTTTCGCTATAGGGCGCATGCGCTCGCCAGACAGACAGAGAGAGACAGCAGAAAGCGAGAAATCACCCCCCAGGGGGGATGGTCACGCCACAATCCCTTCTCCTCCATTCTCCTCTCGGGATCTTGGGCACGCACGCACACGCGCCCGGCGTGAGTTCTAAGCCACCGGGTCTGGGATGCGAACCGCGGTCGACTACGTGGGAGTCCAGCGACATAGCCATTACGCTAACTGCTGGTTCCCCGGACAAAAAATTCTTTAAATGCCCCGAGCCAGTAAATCTCCCAGAATTTGTTAAAGGGCTCAATGTGTACTTTGGGTCATTAAATACTTGTCAGTTTACAACTCTGCCTCATCTTTGGTTGTTTGTGCAGAGCCTCAAGGTTAGGCAGAGGTGAGAATTTAGGATGCTCTCAGTTCTCTCCCAAACATGTGCAAAGTCCCAGCCACGTGTTTTGATTTCTGTAGTCGCTATATGTATAAAATTTCCAAAAGCCATATGGCTATCTCACTTTCTAGCTTTTCCTTATAAGTTTTTTGGTCACTACCCCTCAACTGTTATTGCTACAATGCTTAACAATTGCCACTGAATATTTTTGACTAATGCTTCCCGGGAGAAAAGGTAGTTCACACTGAGTGAGTTCTGAGTCAGGTCAAATAAAGAAAAGCCCTATGAATGGAGATTTTTTTAAAAGGGAAATTCCAGAGAGATGAAATAATTGCATTTTTCTGAACATGGCACTTTTGGCATACTCCAACCCCATTCTGTCCTGTCCAGTGGCTGCTAGGCTGCTGACTTTCACCATGTTTGGGGAGTTTTTGGTTTTCATGACTACTATGGAGCTGAGGAGAAGGGCTGGGAATAGGGAAGTTTGAACATCATACAGCTCAATGTTTTTTCTGAGATTCCAGTTTTTTTTTTTAAATAAATATCCTTTAAATTGTGTAAACTTTTGGTTAATTTCCAGAGTACTGACAAAGTTGATTTTGACAATTATTACCAGTACTCTTTTGTGTTACCTTAAATGGGGCCACTTAAGAGGTCCCTAGTTCATCATTCCCATGATGTCCTTCATTGTGATCGTATCTAAGTGCAATAAGCAGAAACTTTTCATATAAAATAACTTGAATTGTGACAGTGAGGTCAACCTGGTTGTGACATCTGTACCTGTTAGTCTCCAGGATTAATTCAGCTGAGTATGCAAGTTTCCTGTTCTCACTACTGCCTATAAACCTTTCCTGGAGTTTTGCCCTTGGCTAGAAAGGATGACCTATTTAGATAATAGAGTACCATTTTTTAGTCAAGAGTATCTAAATTGGAATCTTATCCACTAGTGTTGGAAATTACATAGTTTTCGGAGAGCTGATCTATTTTAAGCAGTAGTAACTTTGTGCTAAATTAAGTCTATTTGACATAGACAAGACTTTTTCACCTGTGTAGGGGTTATATTTGAGTATATTTGAATATATACTCGGGAAAGAAGTTCATGTTGATAAATTAATGGTAAATTATTTGCATAATAATATTCAAAATAAAATTACTATAATGCTTGAATATATTTATGATGTATATTAGAATAACTTTCATGATGAAATTATTCTCCCAATACAGGCAGGATTTCACATATTGTTAACCAAAACTCAAGCTTCTATGTTGCATCCTAAGTAAATGGGAATTTTCAGTAAAATCTCAAGGTGAATGGCTATGTTATTTAAAAGGTCAAACTTTTAAATGGTTGTCAGAATTATATAAGTTTTATATACGTTTTTCTTTTCCTGTACAGTGGCCTTAACTTTCCAGAGTGCTCTTAGATACTCTGGCTTTCACTTCACTAGAATACGGTGAGGTTGGTGGGGATGATCCTCTCTTGGAAGGAGGAAGTTTATTCTGGGGCATAACATACCTGCCCTCTCACAGGGTGTTTGCAGTAGCTCCTCCCTTCCTCATCTGGTGCTTTTTCCGCTTCATCAGAACACTCCTCTCTTCCTTGCCTTATTAAATGTTATAGATGATAGAACGCAGGCTTAGGAAGCAGATCTCTCACTTCCTGGTTGTATATTTTTGGACAAGTTATTTAACTTCTTAAAAAATGTACTCCTTTATCTCTAAAATAAAATGAAATTAGGGACCAGCAGTTAGCGTAATGGCTATGTCACTGGACTCCCACGTAGTCGACCGCGGTTCATGTCCCGGACCCGGTGGCTTAAAACTCACGCCAGGTGCGTGTGCGTGCGGGCCCAAGATCCCGAGAGGAGAATGGAGGAGAAGGGATTGTGGTGTGGCCATCCCCCCTGGGGGGTGATTTCTTGCTTTCTGTCTCTCTGTCTCTGTCTGTCTGGCGAGCGCACGCAGCCTATAGCAAAAACCTCTCCTAAATAAATAAATAAATAAATAAAATGAAATTATAATATATCTTAGTGCAAAAGATTGCTATGATAAAAAATACAAACGATAAAGATAATAATGAAAGATAGCTCTAAGAGGCTAACAAAATGCTAATAATTATTATCCTCTTGGAAAGACTCAAGGGAAACTCAATGAGGCTTTGTTATTTTATTTATTGTGTGTAACTTACAGTTTAATAACCTTGTCTTTAAAACAATCATTAACATTCTATAGTCCAAACAACTGTCCATACCAATATCTATCAATGAGACTTGATTACATTTAAATATAGAATTGCAATACAATTATTTTGACTATTTAGATAATGTGCCATAAAAATAGTTTCAGACTCACCTGTAAGCCGCTAAATTAACTGTCAGTGAAAGAAGGCATTGGGCGAATTGGGGCTGAAGGAGACTGGAAAAAGGATTGCCCTTACTTTCCATGATGGGTTTCAGGAATTGGGATAATTCTTGCCCATAGATTCGGAATTAGGGTGAACTAGGATTCCTACCACAGTCTCCTGCAGAAACAGTATTGATTATTTGAAGGAGCACTTCCTACAGCTAGTGAGAATTTCTGCTCAGACACCTTAACAATCTAGTCACTCCTTTGTTAATTCACTAATGTGTTGTTCAGCAGAATTTATGAGGCACCTGTTGAAATAGTAAAGAGCTCATGATTAGTGTGTAAATTCTGTGTGCTGCCACCTGGTAGGACACTGGACCCAGGTAGGTACTCAGTCCATAGTTTTGATTATTGCTTTGACTCTATACCATTAACAATGACAACAAAAAAGCACATTTGTTTACATGACTTCTAGTTTTCCTTTTCCTCTTTCCTTCTAGAAGGCATGTATGCTTGCCAGGAAGAGGGAGAGAGAGAAAGCACTTTCTTATAGGGCATGGGGTCACACTGCACTTCTTTCTCCTCCATTTCTCCAACTTGTCAGGATTTGGGGCACACATGTGCATGTGCCTGATGTGTTTTTCAAGCTGCTAGGCCAGCATTCCAACTACCGTAGGGCATGTGGGATCTGGTTCCTTTAAAAACCCCACCACAGGGAACCAGCAGTTAGCGTTAATGGCTGTGTCACTGGACTCCCACATAGTCAACCGCGGTTCACGTCCTGGACCCGGTGGCTTAAAACTCACGCCAGGCGCGTGTGTATGTGTGCCCAAGATCCCGAGAGGAGAATGGAGGAGAAGGGATTGCGGCGTCACCATCCACCCTGGGGGGTGATTTCTCGCTTTCTGTCTCTATGTCTCTGTCTGTCTGGCAAGCACACGCTCCCTACAGCGAAAACCTCTCAGAAAAAGAAAAAAGAACCCCACCACAGGGTCTTCCTGGGATAGCATCTTACGTGTGAGACTGCAGAGTCATAAGGAAAGGTGTTACAGACAATCAGCCTTATAAAATCAGGTTATGAGATACTAATTATATTTTATATATATTATATTTCATTAATTCATATTATATGTTATATTCATGTATTATATTTTCTTTTTTTATTTCAATTTATTTGCATTCATTCACTGTACATCATTACAGCATACAAAATGAGATTTTCCATCCAAAGTACACTATATATTGTCTCAATCAAGCGCATCAACAAACATGTTATTGTCAGCAAATGATCTTCCATTTCTTCTGTATGTTTTGCTTTTTTTCCCCCCATCCTTGATTCCCTATCTCTTACCCTCTGCCATCTCCCACTCTCCTCCCACACTGTCTCTGGTATCTATGTTTGCTTTCTATACTGTTTTCCCCTCACATTTTATTGAATCGCCAAAGACCCTAATCAATCCAAATACCCTCATTGCAAACACAGGTGATACACACATTTCCATGAACACAAGTCTTACTTTACACATCCTATAAAGTAGCACCTAGCTGGGGCTACATATCCTACTGCAGTCATTGAATAGATATATATATATATATTTTTTCCTGAAACTTTTTTTTTTTGTAACTCAATTTACATTCCTTCCCTAAGCTTCATCACAGCATACAAAATGCGATCTCCCATCCAGTACACACTGCGTAGTGACTCAATCATGCACATTACAAAAAATTTTCCATTACTAGATCCTAGAATTACTTCCACCCTTCTTTCTGACACTCTGTCCCTTCCCACCCTCCTCTCACACCACCTCTGGTGTCTACAATTGTCCTTCATTCCCTTCCCACCCGCATTGCATTGATCACACAATTTCCTACATAATCTAACTACTTTCAATGGTGAGTTCACTCATTACTACTAAGAAAACCAGTTTTAACTTAACTCAAAGAAGTGCCAAGGAACTTTGCTTAAAGCCAGGAAACAAGTTAGGATTCTGTTCAAATGGTAGGTGCATGAACCTATCAGTCTCATGTACTTTTATCTTCTGTTCTGGTTCAATTTTCCTGATTAAATTCTAGGATATAATATTCAACTCCAGACTTGTCCCTATGATTAAGTTGGCCACTTTCATAGTTTTTGGACTCTTATTTCCATGTGTCTGTGTTTAATTTTCTTGATACAGCACACCCTTGAGAACTTCTTGGAGATCTGGTCTGGTGCTGGTAAATTCTTTCAGGTTTTGTTTACCTGAGAATGTTCTTGTCTTTTCTTCCCACATGAAAGATAATCTTGCTGGGTACAGTATTCTTGTCTGAAATTGCTTCTCTCGTAACACTTTGAATATGTTTTCCCATTCTCTACTCGCTCGCATTGTTTCCAAAGAGAGATCTGCTGTTAGCCTGATGGGATGTCCTTTGTAGGTAACTTGATGTTTTTCTCTTGCCAATCTTAGTATCTTGTCTTTGTCTGTGGTTTTGGTCAACCTGGCTATAATGTGTCTTGGAGAAGATCTTCTTGGGTTGATTCTATTTGGGGTCCTTTGTATTTCCTGGGACTGGATCTTCGAATGCCTCTCTAGGTTTGGAAAGTTTTCTTGCACGATTGCATGGAATAGATTATCAATGCCCTTATGGGTCTCTTCACCTTTGGAATGCCAGTTATCCAGATATTTGGACGTTTGATGGTATCCAGTACTTCTCGCATATCATTCTCAAATTTTTGGGCCATTTTCTCTGTCTTCGTGGTGGATTTTTCTAAGCCAGCCATTTTCTCTTCTACATCTGAGATTCTATTTTCTGAATGATCTAGTCTGCTTTTAATACTTTCAAGGGAGATTTTGACTTCTTGTATTATAGACTTCATCTCTAGAAGTTCCATTTGAGTCTTTTGTAAAGTGTGTAATTCCTCTTTTAGATCTTGCAAGAATTTCCTCATCTCCTGGAACTTGTCAACTTCTTTCTCCTTTCTCTTTAGCAGTTCATTATCTCTCTTTTCTTCCATCTCTGTTAGCTTCGACATAATGCTCTAAATTCCTTATCAGATATTTCCATGACTTTCACCGAACTGCTTGTGGATGAAGGAGAGTTACTCTTTTCCCTTGGAGGGGAGGTATTTTCTCATTTTCCCAAATTTCTTGTGATTCGGTGGTGATTTCTTGTCATCTGATGGATGCTGTGTTTCTTTCAAATTCTTGAAGTTAAGCCTCAATGTTCAGGAGCAAGCAGACAGAGGTGTTCTAGAATCTGTTTGCCATTCTGTTGTGATCACATGCTAGCTTTGCTTGCTGGAGGCTGAATTATGAGTAGAAAATCTTCATTTCTCCTGTCCCCTGAAATATCTAGTTCACAGGAGCCATGAGGAATCTTCTGAAGCTTCATGTATTATATTTTCTTTAGGTGAGTGAGATGAGTTATGTAATGACATTGTGTGTCATATGTTATAATCCCATTTCCTGCCCCTCAGGTGGTGGTGCCTGGTTTTATATAGGTGGAGCCAGCATAGAAAGGCCATACAACTTGTTCAACTGTCAAATAGGTGGTGAATGTCACAAGTACAATATGGGACCAGCAGTTGGCATAATGACTATGTCGCTGAACTCCCATGTAGTCAACTGTGGTTCAAGTCCTGGACCTGGTGGCTTAAACTCATGGCAGGCATGTGTACGTGCGTGCCCAAGATCCCGAGAGGAGAATGGAGGAGAAGGGATTGCGGCATGGCCATCCCTCCTGGGGGGTGATTTCTCGCTTTCTGTCTATCTGTCTCTGTCTTTTTGGTGAGCACAAGCACCCTATAGCAGAAACCTCTAAAAAAAAAATAGTACAATATGAACCCTTATGGCTTAGAGGCCAGTGGTGCTAATTCTTTCCCAACTATCATCCTTTCTCTCATACCAATTGTGTGTTTTTTGTTTTATTTATTTAGTTTGTTTTCTTTTTCCTTTTTTCTTTTTTTGCCATAGGGAATGTGAGCTTGCTGGAGAAAGAGAGGAAAGGGAGCGAGGACTCCCTCCTTCCCCCCAAGGATGGCCATGCCACAATCCCTTCTCCTCCATTCTCTAGGGATTTGGGGCTGTAGGAGTGTTTTTCAAGCCACTGGGTCTGGGACTGGAACCTCAAGTTTGTCATGTGAAATTCAGTACCTTAACCACCATGCCACCTGCTGGTCCCCAACTGTGTGTTTTTTAACACAGTGATAATCATGAACAAGTTAGAATTTTAAAAAATTATAGTGAAACCTGTATGATGAAGATATATGGTACTGTACGTGGTGACACACTGTTAACATTATTTTGAATTTGGTTTTACTTTATAAATCTTTCTTGTAAGGCATAGCTTTATTAGAATCTCTCTATACCAACCTATATAAGGAAAAGATTCCAGGACCAGCAGATGGTATAATGGTTATGTCACTGAACCTCCACATGGTCAACTGTGGTTTGGGTCCTTGACCCGGTCGCTTGAAACTCACACGAGGCATATGTGCATGCGTGCCCAAATCCTGAGAGGAGACTGACGGAGAAGAGATAGTGGCATGGCCATCCCCCCTGGGGATTGATTTCTCACTTTCCATCTCTCTGTCTTTTTCTTTCTTTTTGGTGAGCGCATGTGCCCTACAGCAATAATCTCTACCCACCACCACTCCCCCCAAAAAAAAAGGAAAGAAAGAGAAATAAATAGATCCCTTGTCAAACTTAAAGACTGAATAAATATTATAAATGCTGGAAAATAGTTGATTTAGAAGAGTTCATGTTTACATTCACTTTTTTTTTTTTTCCCAGCTCTACATTTTTTTTTTTTTTTTTGGAGAGGTTTTTGCTGTAGGGTGCGTGCGCTCGCCAGACAGACAGAGAGAGACAGAGAGATAGAAAGCGAGAAATCACCCCCCAGAGGGGGATGGCTATGCTGCAATCCCTTCTCCATTCTCCTCTCGGGATCTTGAGCATGCACGCACATGCGCCCGGCGTGAGTTTAAGCCACTGGGTCTGGGACTCCAACCGCAGTCGACTACGTGGGAGTCCAGCAACATAGCCATTATGCTAACTGCTGGTCCCCCAGCTCTACCTTTATAATCATTATTGAGGGGAGTGTATGGTATACCTAATTCGCCAAAATTCAACCATCAACATGCATCCTCATTTCCCATTTAAAGCTAATGAAAGTGTATTTAAAATAGGACATGGAGGCAATTTGCTAAGAATTAAAGTACAACTTTAAAGTTTTAATTCATACTTTGATATCAAAAAAGCAATTTCTAAAATTCCAAAAATATGAAGTTACTACATAGAAAAAAAGGTTATTTAAGTAGTTTCATTCATTCTTAATGTTATGTGAAATCAGATGTATTTATAACTTAAGCATACAGAAAACAAGCTTCATATCATTATGCATAAAATAGTACAAATATTTACAAAGTCTATTTAGCTTAAAATTCACAGCTGCTTATAAAATGGTTCAAGATTGTCCTATATAAGGAAATACGAGTCTTGTCAAAAGAGATGGTAAAATATATCACAATGTTTAAAATCTCATAGTGTTCTGTAGGAAAATCGATAAAGATAATTTTTCTGGAGGAAAAAGTATTTAACATTATATACTTAAAGTATTTAGGGACTAGCAGATGACATAATGGTTATGCTGCTGGACTCCCACCTAGATGACCATGGTTTGGGTCCCAGACCCTGTGACTTAAAACTCATACTGGCCGCATGTACATGTGTGCCCAAAATCCTGAGAGGAGAATGGAGAAGAGATTTCAATAAAACCATCCCTCTGGGGGGTGATTTCTCGCTTTCTGTGTCTCCGGTGAGCACATGTGCCCTATAGCAAAAAAATCTCTTTCAAAAATAAATAAATAAAGCATACATTTATTTATTAATTTGAAAAGGAATACATTTAAACCTTTTATCGTCACATAATCTACTTTGTAAAAACAATAAAAATGATGTGCGTTTTGACTGTGGATATCAAAACCAAGAAGTTAACCTTTACTTTTTTCCTTTTTGGTAATTTTCAATGTATTTTAAAATTTTGGCTCCCAGAGGTCATTTTGTACCAATCTCAAAGCTCCACCTCGGTCAGCCTGTCAGCCTTTTTCCTATTACCTCCTTGACTTGGTTCATGTATACTCTGACTATTTCCAGTTCCTGCTTTACTGGTTGTTGCTTTGGCTTAAATCTTTGAGTTACCGCATAAACCCAAAGCACTGAATTTAATGTGTATGTAGAAACCGTCCACTGTCACTCATTCATATGAGTCCAGCTTCTGCAACGGCTCATTTCTAGACATGGATATCTTGGTCTTTTGCATCTCATCCACAGCACCTGTGGAATTCTCAAACATTGATGAATACTCTAGGATTTCTACTGCATAGTCTTCATTAATTTCTTCAACTGGCATGACCAACTCAGGGCCTTCGATTCCTAATTTTTGGGTAAGTTCACATGTCCATTCTCATGTGAGTGCTTCTCTACTACCTCCCCAAAGC
Organism: Tupaia tana; assembly: GCA_026018925.1. Classification (NCBI taxonomy): domain Eukaryota; kingdom Metazoa; phylum Chordata; class Mammalia; order Scandentia; family Tupaiidae; genus Tupaia; species Tupaia tana. The sequence continues at coordinate 123,871,976 of JAKSZU010000007.1, read as the reverse complement.
ACTCAGTGAACACTATCTTCATGGCTTAATGTGATTTTTCACTTATGCATATCAGTTTTTAGTACAAAGGGACTTGAAAAAGTTCATAGGAAAATGGAATTAAAATAGAAGTTTATTTTGGTGCAGAAAATTTGGAAATCTATAAATAGTTTTATCATAAGCTACATTTTCTATGAACTCTTTGAAGACTCCTTGCATGGTCACATTGCTTTAATTTTTTTTTTTTTTTTTTTTTTTTTTTTTTTTTTTTTAGACAGGATCTTGCTATGTCATGATCTTCCTGCCTTAGCTTCCTGAGTCATTGTCACTACAGGTGCATACCACTGTGCCCAGCTTTAGGGTGGGCCAGGAATCAAACTGATACTCTCAATCTGCCAAGTAGCAGTGTCTACCAGCTTGGGCTACCACAGCTGGACCTAGTTTAACTAATTTAAAAAGATTATTTTAGTTGTTCATCTATTCAATGAACACTTACTATGTTACAGGCACCATTCTTTTTTTAAGAGAGATTTTTTTGCTATAGGGTGCATGCACTTGCCAGAGAAACAGAGAAACATAAAGCAAGAAATCACCCCTCAAGGGGATGGCTACACCACAATCCTTTCTCTTCCATTATCCTCTCAGGACTTTGAGCACACGCACATGCACCCGGTATGAGTTTTAAGCCTTTGGGTCCAGGACTCAAACCACGGTCGACTACATAGGAGTCCAGTGACATAACCATTATGTCATCTGCTGGTCCCTACACGTACCATTCTGAACATGATAAATACAGTGGTGAGCAAAACAAAATTTTGGGCTTTTTAGAGCTCAATTTCCAATGAAGAAAATAGGCAGGTACCAGACAACCAGTGAGATCGATGTCAGGTTAGTATAATGTCAGGTTCTATGAAGAAAAATAAGTACCACAAAAAAATAAATAAATAAAACAGGTTATGAGAAGAGAGAGTAACTGGGAATGCTACTTTAGGTACATGGTCTCAGGAGATAGGATTTGAACAGAGAACTGATGGAACCAACATGGTGAATATCTGGAAGTAGAGAGTTTCAGGCAAAGGGGATAGTGAGTACAAAGGACTGGGGGTGGAACTGACTTGAATGCTGAGGACCAGCAGAAAGGCCACTGGGGCTGGAGCTCGGTGAGAGGAAGTAAGCAGTAGATTCAGCAATCAGGGGTGGGCAGGGCCCAGATCCTGTGGGGTCTGCTAGGCCATGACAAGGCCTTTGTATTTTGTTCAAAGTGTGACGAGCAGCTGCTGGAGAGCTTTGAGTGTAGAGAGACAAGGTTTGATTTATGTTTTCATAAGTCAGTGTGGCTGCTATGAAAAAGAAAAGACCAAAGAGGGCATGAATAGAAGCAAGGGGACCAGTAAGGTCATTCTGTTAAAGAGGTCTAGCTGGGAGAGAGATGATGTGGTTTGGAATGAAAGACTAAGAGTATAGAGGGGAGAAATTGTTTAGTTCAGAATATATGTGCATACATACATATATGTAGCTATGTGTATATTATATATAATTATTTTTTCCAGCAAAGGAGGGAGCAGCCCCCACAAGATCTCATGCTGCAATCTACCCCATCAGCCAAGATCACAGGCAAGGGCACATGCACCCAGTATTTACAGGGAGGCCTCTGGACAGGAACCTAGGACCGTCCTGTAGGGATCCAGTCATGTTAACACTGCACCACAATTTGGCCCCTCAAGCAGTATTTGAAAGTGGAGGGACAGAGTTTACTGATGGTTTGCTATGAAAGAAAGAAGTCATGGATGACTCCATGGGCTTTAAACAAAGGGACAGATTACATGCTGATGTCATTTACTGAAGTCTATAGTTTCTGGAGAGGGAAATATTTGTGTGTAGAAGGTCAAGGGTCCCTATGTTGGACATGTAAAATTTGAGATGCTCATGAGACACCTAAGTGGTGATATTTGATATAATACACTGGATTTCAGGGAGAGTTTTAAGCTTAGAGATAGGAACTAGATAATCCTGAGGTCTGACTGCAAGTACTGGTGAGTGTGTTGTTATTTGGAACCTGGACCTCTGCAGGTATAAAGTTAAGGATTTTTTTCCCCCAGAATTATTTAATTTTATCTATTATTATTATTTTTTTAAATTTGACCAGAGAGAGACAGAGAGAAGGAAAGTGAGAAAGCAAACCACCAGGTCCGGAACTTGAACTGCATTGGGACATGTGGGAGTCCAGTGCTTTAACTGCCATGCCACCTGCTGGCCCCTAAGTTAAGGATCTTGAGGTAATCCTGGATTTAGGGTGGGGTTGTTAAGTCCAATAACTGGTACTTTTACAAGAGCAGAGAGAAGGAGATTTGAGACAGGGAAGAAAGCCATATAAAGACAGAAGCAGAGATTGGAGTTACACAGCCAAGAGCCAAGCAACAGCAGAAACTACCAGAAGTTGGAAGAGGCCAAGAAGAACCACTTCACCACCTGGCCCAAAAAATGCCTGTGGTTTTAAGCCACCGCTTTGCTGTATTTTGTCATCACAGCCCTAGGCAATTAATTCAGGTGGTGTCTAAAGCCTTGAGATTACTTGAGCTGTGACCACTTAGGAGATAATTATGGATAGAGAAGAGGGTCAGAGGTGGAGCCTCTCCAGTGTTTTCATACCATAAATGGAAAGGAGAATAGTGGAGCCAATAGAGAAGTGGTAGAAAACCAAGTATGGAATCGCGAGAGCCAAGGGCAAGGAGGGTTTCAAGGACACTGTGACTGGCTGTGCCAAACTATGTTGAGAGACCAAGGAGGGTGAGGTGGGCCAGCCAGGTCTGCTGTTCAGAAAGAGGAAGCCCAGTGGCACAGTTAGAAATCAAACATGGGAGCTGGTAACTACAGAGGTAGGGAGATTTCTCTTATTAGCCAGGGGCTTGCACCTAATCTAATAGGCACTAAAGGCAGTGCACCCCTATTTCTCTGGCCTGCTGACTTGGCAATTCCCCCCAGTTCACCTAGACTGTGTTCAACTTCAAGCTTCAAGTTCTCCTCTCTGAAGAACGGGGCAGCTCAGAAACTGGATCCATTCAATCATTGTATTCTTAGTTCCCAAGTCCTTTCTGCTGCTTCCTGGAAGACTCAGTTTTAAACAGAAAAAAAGCAACCTTGAAGCAAATCTAAGTCATCATTACCTCCAATCTCTTTATTTAAACTAAACTTTTACTCGTCTAGTGGAGATAAGGGGAAGAACTGACCATTGGATTTGGTACATGAAAGTCATTGGTGACCTTGATAAGGGTTTGGTAGGAAAGCCTTCTTGGAGAATGATTCAAGAGATTCAGTTATGAAAAAGTGAAGGTAGGGAATAGAGACAGTGCTTTCATGTTGTAGAGCAGGGTAATGAGTTTGTTACATGACCATTAGAACATATTGGGATAGGTAAAGAGTAAATCATAAATAGACTCAACCTTTTAATGAGACTATTAACATGAAAGAATAATCTGCCCCTTTTATGTCTATGGCCAGGACTCACATTTCACTATGAAGCAACAGAGAAATGGAACACTAGGAATTGTAGTCTAAGATCCAAGAGGTGTTTCTGAAAGAGGGGAGATTTTATAGCATGTTTTTGTGTTGATAGGAAAAATCTAGAAGAAAGGTGAAATTGGTTATGGAGGACATAGATGGATTAAATAGGCAGAAAATCAAGATGAAGGCAAAGTATGTAGGTTAGAAAAATCTTCGAGTTACAGATTGAAGATGAGATGCAGGATACCCAGGGTCCTGGCCATAGGAGAGGATTGGATTCTTCTTTCATTTTAACAGTAGGAAAGGCAAAGGGTACAGATACAGATGGCGTTAGCTGGTAGACTGATTGGTGGGGAGACACCTCGTAACACTGAGTTTATTTATGATATTATCCATCTATCGCGATCATTTCTGATGGTCACATAATAGACGCTGTGTTCACACTGCTGTTGAACATGGCTAGCACTCGATTGGCACCTGCATGTTTTATGGATCCTGCTGTATCCTAGCTGAGCAATTCATCATAAACACTTCATTTTTTCTGTATAGAAAACAGAGGAGTCAGTGGTAGTATTGATTTATTACTTGAATGTGGGTTCATTACCACAAAGATGGTCACCGTGCCTTTTATCTTCCGAGCACAGTAGTATTTCACCATTACCCATCAAGCTTGTCATCTATAACTGAGGCTCTTCAAAGACCTCACTAGGGAGGCCTATGTCTGGGTATTCCTTTCATGGTGATTTGTTTTATAGCCAATGAATTTTATTTCTAAATCTTACATGATCAGAGGTCATCCTGTAGACTAAAACCACCCCAAGAGATGTCTTAGACCTCTGAGTAGGAAAGAGGGTACCATTTTCTCTCTTGAGATAAAATTTGTAAATTGGCCCAGAATTTATTATTAAGTTGAGACTTAATCTTCATTTCATAGAAGTGTGTCCTTAACTACCTTTTCAAGCTTTAATCTGGGAAATGTTAAAGTCCGTGGCTGTATAAATTGATAGGCATTGGCCTTTGGCAACATTTATCAGACATCCACTTTCTGTCTGGTCATTGAGATGCTGGAAGTGCTGCTAAATCAAACAGAAACATCAAAAATTCAGACGCTGAGTCAGCACTCAGGAGTGAATTTGTTTATAAACTGCAAATATTGATATAAGAGCAAGCCATGCAGAAAACCAATTTTCCGGGCACCATAGCTATCTTTGAGCTTGTTATTTCCCCCAATTAGATTCCCATATTATCTGGAATTTCTTAAATATTTGACCAAATTAAAGAACTTAATAGATGTTAAATAACTGCATGAGAGTCCAAATCTTTCTTGATATTAATTGAATCAGTTAATATGGATGAAGAAATCTTTTTAATTAATTGGTTTCTTTTACTGCACGAAGGTGTGTATGCTCACCAGAGAAAGAGAGGGAGAGAAAGCATCCCCACAAATGGGACTTAGTGAGGCCACAGTCCTTTCCCTTTATTTCTCAACCTTAAGATATTAGAAAGCCTCACATATGCACCCAGTGTGTTTCTCTAACTGCGGGGGCTGGGATATAAACCATTGTCGTGTATGTGGGATCTAGCTTTCTATGCACAGTGCTTAACCGCTATGCTGTGGTGTCAGACTGGTATGAAGATATCTTATTCTTTAAGAAGAAATAGTGGCCATTGGTATAACGCAACACGCTGTGAGGCAATCCCACATAGAAAGGTTTCTGGTTCAATTCAGGAACCCTCCCGCATACAGTGGTGCACGTACACCCAGGATCCAGACCTGGCTAAAGGTTGGGGGGTGAATTACAATGTCAAGATCCTGTTGGGGGTGCTCTTTCTCTCATTTTCCTGTGTGTGTCTTTTTCATAGAAAAAAATTAACTTTAAGAAAGAGAAGAAATAATCAGTGTGTAACTTATACTAGCCATATTTTGACATCTTAGGGGACATGCTTTTGAGTTTATTTCTAAAGTGAACGAGACACATAGAACCAAATTGTTTTTTAATGGAGAAAGTAGTAAGAACAAAGGCTAAAAATGAAAGAATTGTGATCATTGAAAAAATTGTTTTATATCTCTGTTTAATGCATTATATTATAAATTGAGCATTATCACGTACTAAGCTTGAACAAAGAAAAAGTTAGATGTCTACTCAGAAGAGAGGAGAGACCACAAATACACATACCTTTACAGTCTATGTGATCTGAACTTTGATAGGAAGCGTATGGAATAAATTGTCAAAATGGTATACTTTGAAGTCAGAGAATCATGCACATTTCAAATGCATGTTGCTATTTTGCATTGTATATAATTATATTTTAAGAGTTTCATGCATATATAATTCAATTGAGTTAGTTAAATCTTATGTTATATAATCAGTCCATTTCAAAAACAATAGATCTTCTGTATGTTGATAAACGGGCTTGCCCGAGTATAAAGTAAAACTTCCATGTCACGCTTTAAAAATGTGAACCAACTCGTATTTAGAATTGAAAATATGACAACAAAAATATTCATCCTATAGGCTTAGAAAAGCTTTTTATAAATATTCCATTTTAACTGGAAAAAGAAAATGTCCTAGATTATGAAATTTACTGTGAACAAGGAAATAAGAGAATGTGTTAGAACTTGAGTGTTAAGTATGTGTCTATGTGTATAAAATTTGAATTTTTAAAAATGGGAGCAAAACATAATACCATGGAAGAACTTTGTCAAAGCAAATGTGCTGTTAAAATGGAATTTATTATTCTGTGTGCAATTCCCTGAAGATGTGGATTACCAAAACCAACACGTTCATTCCTTCTACCACTGGGGGTCACTGTGAAGACGTTGCTTGAACAATTTTAAAAGTTCTTGAGTTCCTCTTTGTGGAATTTGAATGTAGAAATTTAATGTAAGAAACAAACAATTCAGTGAGAAAGATTTTTGAAAAATGTTTTAAAAAAATTCCCATAAACTCTTTTTCTCTGAATTTAATTTCAAATTAGTGATATCATTCTCCCACCCAAAACCCAGGAATTCTCTTTATATTAATATGAGGGTACTTCAAAAAGTTTGTGGGAAGTTGAAATTAAAGTACAAATTTATCTTGGTGCAAAGGAATTGAAATCTATATCTAATTTTTTCATAATATGTGTTTTCCACAACCATTTTCAAGACGCCCTCATGTATGAGATAGATGTTGCATTGCAATTCAAGTTAAAAGTGTTTAAAACGATATTAGTGTTACAAAATAATTGTGTTCCTCTGTCTTATTTCAAATCCAATGAAAAAGCATAATAGTTTATGTAATTAAATCTTACTCTTGCATTCTGATATGACATGAGCTTCTAACATTTCCATTAACATGGTAGCTCTTTCAAAGTTGCTATAAAAACGTATTCTTCGATCAACAGGTCTGGGGAGAAATGTTCACATATCGAAATGGTCTCATTGTAAGCCAAACAATATGATTGAAAGTATATACAAAAATAAATAAAGTAATTAATAAAAATAAAAAAATAAAAAAAAAACAAAAACAAATAAATACATTTTTAAAGATTAAAAAAAAAAAAAAAAAAAAAAAAAAAAAAAACGTATTCTACAGGCCATTTCCAGAATATGTAGCCAAACTAGACTCATACAATTGTTTTGTGGCCAGTATAAATAAACTATGACCATTCAAAAGCAAGATAAGAGAGTTTCATGCTTCTAGATGCTGAGATACTGTGTACTTCGGATGCTGTCTAGAGGCCAAAGCTGGGCCGGCAGTCCGCCTGGCACTTGGGTGAGAACGGCACCCGGACCAGCACCAGAAGTGCAGCCGCCAGCAGTGGCACCAGCGCCTGCAATTGGTTCACCTGCTGTGGCATCTATTAGCCAGGTCCGATGGCCCAGATGGTAACCGTGTCAGCTGACAAGACTATGGCTCTGCTATTGGCTCACACTGGGTCTACCAGCACAGGAGCAGCAGCAGCTTGGCCTTCGCTGGTGTGAGATAAAATGGTTTTTGGAGTGTGCCCAGAGCCAGAGTGACATTAGCTTTGTGACAGTTTCAATGAGGTGCTTGAAGTAGTGAGACTTGCAGTGGGATTACCCTAACCAAGAGGCTCAAATTGGAGAAGTGGAAAACAACAACAACAACAACAAAAAAAAACCTTTCAAGACTGAGTTACTTAAATTAAAAAAAAATAATTGATAGTGAAAGCATAAAGTGTACACCAATCAGTTAAGCCTGTGGTCTGTTGTGAATCACTTTGTTGGTTCCAAATTGCAATGGAAGAGGATGCTCTTACTGGATAGAAGTTCATTGAGATGGTATAGAACCTGGGGCTGAGTGAATGTTTCTGTGGCCTCCTTCCACCAGGTGTTGTGATATTATTGTTTGTGAATTAATTAGAATGAAATTATTTAATTTTATTTTTTGAGAGGTTTTTGCTATAGGGTGCGTGCACTCACCAGAAAGACAGAGAGAGACAAAGAGACAGAGCGAGAAATCACCTCCCAGGAGGAATGGCCGTGCCGCAATCCCTTCTCCTCCATGCTCTTCTTGGGATCTTGGGCATGCACGCACTCGTGCCTGGTGTGAGTTTTAAGCCACTGGGTCCGGGGCTCGAACTGTGGTTGACTACATGGGAGTCCAGCAATATAGTCATTACGCTAACTGCTCGTCCTGAAATTATTTTTTTCTAAGAAGCAAAATTTCTAAATTTTCAAAATTTCTTCTAAATGGTTATGACCTTCATTTTCTCTGGCTGACTTGTTTAGGATGTTTCTTTCTTTTTCTTTCCCTTCTTTTTACCCTCCTTCTCTCCTTCCTTTCTTTTCTTTATCCTCCCTTCATTTTTTCTAACATTTCTATTTTTTTTTTAAGAGAGATTTTTGCTATAGGGCGTGTGTACTTGGCAGGAAGACAGACAGAAAACAAGAAATCACCATGGCAGGGTGGCCATGCTACAATTCCTTCTCCTCCATCTTGGACATGTACGCACACGCACCTGGCATGAGTTTCAAACCTCCAGCTCCGTGACTCGAACTGCAGTTAACCATGTAGGAATCCAGTGACCTAACCACTACGCTATCTATTGGTCCCACTCTTCAATGTTTCTTGAGTGCTTGCCATGCTCCTTGGATAGAAAGAGAACTGTTTCTTCTCTGAGACAAGTATGAAGTAAGAAAGTGTACTCATAAATGGAGGCTCGTTTGTAGATTTCTGGAGAGGCACTTGAATGTATTGTCTGTTGATGCTGATTTTTGCTCTGTAAGTGGGAAGCAAGGCTAGCAGCTGAGAAAGAACCAGAGGAGTGTGTGGAATATGGAGGATAGGAGAAAAGGGGGTTGAGGCTGTATTTTTAACAGCCCCTATAAAGAAAGTGGGCAGTACTGAAGGACTCTGGTGAGGCCAGTGCCCATCTGTACCATGTCATAACTGTGTGATCCCAGAAATGCTCAGCAGGTGGCGGGTTTGGGTTGGCAAATCCTTGGATTGATTTTGAGTCAGGATTTTGCAGGATGGGTTGTATGGAAAGCAAACTGGGCAAAGGAATTGAGGGTATTATGTATTGATAAAATAGTAATTGGGAAGATGGGTGGTGAGATAGTTGGAAAGAGGGAAGGAAAAAAAGCCAAACAGGACCCACAACTCTGGGGGAAAATTGGATTTCCGGGAATGAGGTTCTAGATGAGACTGAAGACTAGCTAGGCATACAAATAAAGAGAGCAAAGGAATTGGAAAATAGGGGCTTGTGGTTAGAGTAGGATATTAGGGTTCCTGATGATTTGTAATGAGAACACGTCCAGATTATGAATGTCCAGCATGTGGTCATGGAAGAAGATTGCTAACATGGCATGCAGGTGAAGAAACATTGAGTGGGAGCAGGTCGAGGGACTGAAATAGAGAATTGGATGCATCATCCTCACCTTCATCGATGCTGCCGAGGCAATGGTGGCACTAAGGGTAGTAAGGAATACCATGAAGCTAAAACCTGGGATATGGGGGGGTGGGGGAGCGAGCGAGCGAGCGAGTGCGAATGGGGCAGGGGAGATGGGAGAGGGAGATCACTCTTGGTTGGACTGGTGAAATAGAATGTTATGACTTTTGACTAAAACATTACTGATTTTCTTCTATGCTTTGTTTTCCAAATGTAAGGTTATTTATCTTCTCTTGAACTATTGATAGGTTCATCTACCTCCTGTTTGAACTGAATCCTAACCCTTTTCCTGGCTCTAAGCCTTAAGCAAACTTCTCTTAACATTTTTCTATTGTGATTTATTAAAATAAAAACTATTTTTCTTGAAATTAAAATGGCATTTTAAAATACCTATTTGATGACTGCAGTAAGCTATACAGCCCCAGCTAGGTACTACTTTAGCATATGTTCATTCTACTCACTAATGTTTATGGCTAAAGTCAGACATTTGTTCATAGATATGTATCTATCAGCTGTACCTGCTATTGAAAGTCCTTAGATTAATTAAAATCTTTTGTGAATCAGTAAAATGTGAAAATACAAGGCATGGAAAACAACTGTAGATACCAGAGAAAGTGTGGGAGGAGGGCGGGAAATGGCAGAGGGGAAGAGGTAGGGAATCAAGGGGGGATTGATATTTAAGAAACAAGAAATGGAAAATTACTTGTTGACAATAACGCATTTGGTAGTATTCTTGATTGAGCCAAAATACAGTGTATCCCGGATGAAAAATCTCATTTTGTATGCTGTAATGATGAACAGTGAATGAATGTAAGTAAATTTAGAGTAAAATAATTAAAAAAAATGATGGTGATGCTAATATCTTTCTTATAGGATTGTTATGATATTAAATGAGCCTAATGCCTGCAAATTACTTTCATAAATGATATAAAAATATTACACAAAAAAATTTGCTTCATTGGTTTAAAATGGGTTCACTGGTTTCAGACTTGTAAAATTGTTTTTCCAGCAGGAATTTCTGTTACAAGTAGCCCTAAAAACAATAGTTGTAGCAGTTTCAGGAAGTGTGTAGCTATTATTTAATAAACTTATATCTCCACAAAGTTAACTATTGCTTTACACTTCCTTGTCTTTCTTAGGACTATGAATGCTATCACTCACTCAAGGCTCCTTCCGTTTTGATGAGTTACTACTACTCTGTAATCTGTTATGATGTGCAGAGTCAAAGCAGTTGTCTTACCTGTGCAATCATGACTCTGTGTCTTTAAAAGCCACAGTTTCGGATCATGACACCCATGGTGGTCTATGTAGTGTAGATCATATTTCCTAGTTAGTAGGTCCTAGCAAAGCCCATGACCTAATGGAAATTTTTGCTATAGGAGAAATTCTTATTCAGGGAGTACAGATGATAGAGGAGATTGGATTTGGTTTGGAAGTGAAGGGTGACTTTGCATGAGAGAGATCTGGTGGTATTAGTAAGTCACCACTTGACCAGCTGGAACCAGTTGAATGAGGTTGCTGCTGTTATTGATAGTTTCTGGTGGTGTCTGGGTTAGAACAGTCAGTATATCTGAGGTATCTGCTTGGGTTTCCAAAGCAGAACACTGAGGGCCACTAAAGCATAGTTAGGTATCTACAGGATAAACGCTGTTTGGGAAGGCTGTGTGTGGGAAGAACTGAATAGTCCCACTCTGTAGCAGGAGTAGACTCACTCTGGGCAGTGAGAGAGTTTCTAGATTAAATCCTAACTGCTTTCTTGAAAGAACTCTCCTGTGTGTTGTATATATCTCTTCCTGGGCTCCAATTTCTGGGTGTTCCTTTCTTGTCCATTTTCTTCTATGACATACCCAAAGTCGAAGCGGGGGATTATGACCTTCTGGAGAGATATGTAGCTTTCACAGCCTACTTTCTTTTTGTAAAAACTTGGGGCCATAAAGGTTGTTTTAAGACTCAAAGGCTTTTTCAGGCCAGGATTTTTATTTCTTTGCCAATTCAGTGACTTTAAAAACTGTTTCTCAACTATCTGCTTCTTAATTCCACGTAGAAATAACCATACTTAACGATTTTTTCCCTAGACATAGAAGTTTATTCTGTTTTATTTCTTTGTTTCTGTGCCACCAAAAAATCTCCTTTTTCTTTCTTCTGTCCCTTTCAATCTGTTGTGGTTGTCCTGAGGCTACCTAAAACAATAGGCTTGGGTAGTGAGTTATGCTTTACACGTGTATAACTTCGGCAAATGTACATACATTACCCTTAAAGGTTTCCTGGTGTTAACTTCCCAGCTGGTTTCTACCCTCATATCTGATTTCTGGCTCCAGGAAACCATTGAGCTGTTTTCAGTCACTATAAATCACATTGGTCTTTATTCTAGAGCATCATATAAATGAAATAATACAGTAAGAGTTCTCCATAGCAGGCTTCTTTTGCTTAGCATGATGTTTTTGAGATTCATCTATGCCGTTCCATGTTTTAGTATGTTTAGCATGTTTATTACCAGGCTATAGATGTACAACTTATTTTTGTGTATTGACCTTACATTCTATGACCTTAGTTAACTTGCTTATTAGTTGTGGTAACCTTTTGTAGGTTCTTTGAAATATTCTGCATCCGTGTTCACGTTGCCTGTGAATAGAAAGTTTTACTCTTTCCTAATCTAATGCGTTTAATTTATTTCTTCTTGCTTTGGCTATGCCTTCCAGTAGAAGTTGAGTTGAAGAGCGAGAGTAGATAATTTTGTTAATCTTTTTGAAGATTTAGCATGTGGCTTAATTAATGGTATCTATTTATTTGTATTCTCTTTCATTCACGTCCACTCCTTATTATTTATACTAGTACTTAATTTGGATTTAATTTGCTATTCTCTTTCTAGTTTTTAAAAAACGTTTATTTCTTTAGGTGGGGTTGGGGGAGGCAACTCCAACAGGGCGTTTGTACAACAATCCACCCCTAGCCTTGGCGAGCCTGAATCACAGGCATGTGCATGTGTACCTGGTGTGTGCAGGGAGACCTCAGGACTTGAACCTGGTAGCATTCCACGTGGGGCTTTAGAATTGTGGGGCATTGCATTACCACTATACCACTGTGGCTACTCTCTTTGGCTTCTTAAGGTGGAAGCTTAGAGCATTGGTTTTAAACTTTTCTGATTTGGTAAAAGCACTTTAAAGCTATACATCCCCCTATGAACCCTTAGTTTAGCTGCATACCACACATTATAATAGGGTAAGCTTGTATTTTATTCAGTTTAAAATATTTCTAAATTTCTCTGTGTATTCCTGTTTGATCCATGGTTATTTACAGATAAATTCTTTAATTTCCAAATATTTTGGGATTTTACAGATAACTTAATGATTCCTATATGATTTTATTCCTTTTAAGTTTATTGCAATTTGTTTGCTAATACCATGCATGTTACATCTTCATGAATTATCAATGTTTATTTGAGAGAAATGTGGATTCTACTATTGTGAGTGATGTGTTCTGAAGATGTCTTTAGGTCAAGTTTGTTGATAGGGTTTGACAGGGTTGTTGAAATTAAAGATGTGTCTTGATTTTCCTTTTTACTTGATTTTTCAGTTACTGAGGTAGGAAAGCCGTATCTTCAATATTTGTGGATTTGTCTATTTCTCTCTTCAGTCTTGTCAACTTTTGCTTAGATGCTTGTTTTGTCCAAACTTCTAGTCTCTGCTTTTTAAAAAATGGATAATTTAATTAATTTATTGTCATTATTTTTATTTTATTATTTTATTTTATTTTTTTTGAAGTTGACTAGAGAAGAGAGAAAGAGAGAGAAGGAAAGCAAGAAAGCAAGCTGCCAGGTCCGGGACTTGAACTGCTCTCAGCCATGTGGGAGTCTAGCCACCTTAACCACCATACCACCTGTCAGCCTCCAGTCTCTACTTTATAATTGCAGTACTTAGACCATTTACATTCAGTATAAATAAAAATTGTTTTTAAATCTGCCATCTTAGTATTTATCTTAAACACGTGTTGTGTTGTTTTGTAAAGCTAGCTTTTTTTTTTTGAAAACACTTGTTATATCTTCTACATATGTTAAAAATGACAACCAAATGCATGGCTATTATTCTGTGTTAAATAGTCTATTTATTGAAGATATTTAAAATGAGAAAGAAATATTCTATAGTTACTGATAAATTCACTGTTTTCAGAAATTTTTATCCCTTTGTTTAGATCAGTGTTTCCAGTGAACTCTTTTCCTCTGGCTGGCAATCTTTCCTTAACATTTCTTTTAGCACAAGTGTCTAGAGACAAGTTATCACAGCTTTTGTTTTTCCAAAAACGTAATAGTTTTGCTATTATTTTTTGAAAGCTATCTCATTGGATATAAAATTTTAAGTGACTTTTTTTTTTTTTTTTTTTTTTTTTGCTAGTACCTTTAAGATGCTTTCTAATCTCTTCAATAGTTTCTGATGAGAAGGCTATAGTTTTCTTTTTTTCTGTATTTCTGGCTTTATTTTTCATCTGCTTTTATGACTTTATTTTGTCACCAATATCAGCAGTTCACCTATGGCATGGCCTGATGTAGCTTTCTTTATGTGACTGATGTTCTTTGGCTATTTGGATCTATAAGTGTATCGTTTTTATTAGCTATATGTTCAAATGATCATTCTTTTAATTTACTCATTATATTTGTGTTTTATATATTTGAACAATTTGGACATATTTTTATTAATTGTCTTGATGTCATGTGTGAATCTTATCAGTTATAGATGACATTCTAGTGACTTATTATTCCTGATTATGGGTAATACTTTGATTCTTTTCATGTATGTAGTGCTTTTTATGTGAATATTGGATATTTTGAGTTTTAATGGTTGAGTACTGAATTTTACTGTATTCTTACAAAATGTTTTGGATTTCTTTTTGGTAGGTAGATACATTACTTGAAGATCGATTTGTTTTTTAAGTATTTTTTAGGTTAATTTTTAGATTTTTTAAAGAGTGGGTCTATAAGAGAGTAGGTTTGCCTGTTAGTATTTATAATAAATGTCCCATATTCAGTAAGGTTTATTTTTCTTTTGAAAAGTTTATTTATTTCTTGGGAACCAGCAGTTAGCGTAATGGCTATGTCGCTGGACTCCCATGTAGTCGACCGCGGTTCGCGTCTCGGACCCAGTGGCTTACAACTCACGCCGGGCGCGTGTACGTGCGTGCCCAAGATCCCGAGAGGAGAATGGAGGAGAAGGGATTGCGGCGTGACCATCCCCCCCGGGGGGTGATTTCTCGCTTTCTGTCTCTATGTCTCTCTCTGTCTGTCGAGCGCACGCGCCCTATAGCGAAAAACCTCTCCAAAAAAAAAAAAAAAAAAAAAAAGTTTATTTATTTCTTGGGGGAGGGAGGAGAAAGAGAGACCACCAGCAAGGTTTTCTTGCCAACAGCGATCCCCAACAAGGTCTTCATGCCACAGTCTACCTCTAGCCCCAGCCAGCCTGGATCACAGTTGCACATATATGCACATGGCATGTACAGGAGTATGAGCCAAGGGCCTTCCCACATGTGCCCAGCATTGCAGACCATTGCATTACCATGGCTCCACCGTTTGGCTGGCCAGCCTCAAACAAGTTTGCTTTGCTTTAGCTGGTAGGAACTTAAATGACTCCCATTTGCCTTAGAGCTTTCTGGAAGTTTTTATTTTTTTATTATTTATTTATTTATTTATTTTGGAGAGGTTTTGCTATAGGGCGCATGCACATCAGACAGACAGAGAGAGACAGAGAGACAGAAAGCGAGAAATCACCCCCCAGGGGGGATGGCCACGCCGCAATCCCTTCTCCTCCATTCTCCTCCTGGGATCTTGGGCACGCATGCACACATGCCCGGCGTGAGTTTTAAGCCACCGGGTCCGGGACGCAAACCGCGGTCGACTACATGGGAGTCCAGCGACATAGCCATTACGCTAACTGCTGGTCCCCAGAAGTTGTTTTTGCTCAGCCACGTGAAGTTATACCTTATGCCTACATGTGTTCAAACAAAGATTCAACAGGACCCCTATGAAAATTTCTGAACCTCTTTCTTTTCAGAGCTACCTTTTATCTTGTACACTATTCTGCAAAGTCTAGTGCCTCAGTCTCCTAGAACATGAATCAATGTCTCCTAATTAAGTATGACTAATGGTATCTTCTTGGACTTTTTTTCTGTTTGCATTGTGTTCCAGAAATTTCCTCCAAGCAGAAAGTGGATAATTGCACACCTTTCTTTGGTTCTCTTTTCTCAGGTGTCACAGTCCTATGGAAACTATTGTCTATGTCTGAAGATAATGGCTTTATATGACCAAATCCTTAGCTTAACTGAAAATTCTTAGTGGGCCTTTGTTACTTAGAGCCCTTTTCTGTCTCTTCTCTTGTTTGAGTCACAAAAAGTTGACTTTTTAAAAAACAAATAGCTTTAGATATCTAGATTTTCTCAAATCCTTCTTATTTCTGCTTACACAGTGATCATTTCTTGTGTTAATTCATGTTATTCTTAAATATCTTGCTTTAAGTAGTAAGAAACAACCAAGACAAATTAACGTTCTGGGCTTTTCCAACAGTGTCTCCTTTCAACATGCAGTTAGTTTACATTACAAGGTGTCACATACAGTGGGTTTACAAAATAGGCAACTATTACATGAGTGAATCGTTATGTTTATAACTTGCATTGTTTGTTTCCTTGCCACCTAATCTTGCTAGGCTAGGTTTTCACTGTGGCAGCTCTCTTCAAAGTTCCACTGTTTCTGTCTACTAATATATATAGTAACAAGAGACTCAAACATGTAGTCTGAAAGTGGATGTTCAGGGTGGTATGCTGTTTCTTATCCATGGTGTCATTCAGAGATCCAAGATCCTCCCATCTTATCACCTTAAGGGACCTACTATGATTGGATTGAACAAGTGGAAGGCAAAAGAACATGCAGAAACACATGTGGGAAGTTACATAGACCAACTCCGGAATTGGCACATAGCACTTCTGCTTACATTCCACTAGCTAGAACTCTATTACAGGCATGCCATGTGGGAGATTGAAACTCAATTATGAGGGAGACTTAGAAATATAACTTAACTGTGTTCTGGAGATGGAGAAGAAAATGAATCTAGGTAGACAACTCGCAGAGAGATTTAAGTACATGTTGATTCTCTGTCTTTTGTTTCTTCATGCCTTAGTCTGTTTTGGAATGTAAATTCTCAATGAAAGAACCACCTTCTACCTAAATTTTCTAATTTTTTTTTGAGAGGTTTTTGCTATAGGGTGTGTGCGCTTGCTGGAGAGACAGAGACAGACAGAGAGACAGAAAGTGAGAAATCACCCCTCAGGGGGGATGGCCACGCCACAATCCCTTCTCTTCCATTTTCCTCTCGGGATCTTGGGCACGCATGCACATGTGCCCAGCATGAGTTTAAGTCACCGGGTCCGGGACTCACACCGTGGTTGACTACATGGGAGTCCAGTGACATAGCCATTACACTAACTGCTGGTCTCAAATTTTCTAATTTTTGAAGTAATTCTCACTCCTCATCCTTTTTTACCTCCTCCCTTTCTCATTTCTTCCTCTCCTCTTTTTCTTTCACATATATTAAATCTTCTGAGTATTTTGCTAGATTCTGGACTAAGTTGGTGAACAAGATAGTCTGTTGCCATAGTGACAGTAATTTTTATGTTTTCTATTATTTACTTAATATTTTACTTAGTAGTGCATGAAGTAATATCACTGGATGGTTTCGAAAATGACAACTAGGTTATTCAGAATTGTTGGAAGTAACAAGAAAATAATGCTAATAGAAAACTTACATTAAAAAAAACTTTTTTCATTTATCACTGATTGCTTTCAGAAGTAAAATATTCCATAATCTTTGCCAAACAGAAAGAACAACATTTATTTCAACCCCCCCACCAAATTCCACCAAAACCCAAAACAAGCAAACAAAATGCATTAACTGAAGGACATCTAGTTTCCTGAATCTGCTTTTAATCTTGTTGTATACATTTTTTTATTAACTCTATATTGTTTTTTTTTTTTTTTCATTACTGCTGTTTTAGTGTACACAGTGTTCCAGATTACTTGTCTGGGAACTGCCAATGTGGTTCGTGGCTTCATTTGGTCCCATTTCTTAATTAAATGAAACAACACACTACTTATAATTTAATTGCCTACATAAATGGAAGAAATGGCAATGTTCTTATAGGAAAATCACTGTAACCTAGATAACATGGGATAATGGTGTCATATGTCTTCTCTGGAATTTGTATTTCAATTCATGTCTTATCCTAAGAAAAATAAATAATCTTATAGTTTTCATTAATGCAGTCACGTAATAAATATTTGATGAGTTTCCACTTTATGTTTGGTTCTCATTTGAATGGCATAGATATGAATTGAGATAGGTTATGTGTAGTTCTGTCCTTGGAGAGAATATAGACTAGTGAATAACAAAGACACATACACAAACTCCTAGGGTTGTACAACAACTATGATTTTAGTCTACATAGGGAGCTTTGAAGGCACAGAGACGGAACCCTGAATTACACCTGTGGGAGCCTGACCAAGGTCCTGTAGATGAGGCCTGAAAAGAATTCTGGAAAAGTTGACCAAGAACAGATAGGAAGAATATTTGGAGTTGAGGGGATGGCATGATGAAGTTGTGGGGGCAAGCATACATTGTCACATAGAGAAGCAAAAGTCGTTGGTTTGACTGGAGGTTAGAATCTGAGTAGGTTAGGAGTATTGGTGAGAAATAAAGCTGGTGAGATCAGAGTTTTCATTTACTGAGTAGGTTTTATGTCTACACACTTTACATGTGTTTATGTTTTTGAATTTTATAAATGTACTTCTAAGAGCAGTTTTAGGTAAGCAGCAAAATTAAGCAGAAAATAGAGAGATCTCATAGACCTCCATGCTTACCATTCACATCTCCCCTCACTGTAAGATTCCACATCAGGGAGATACATTTGTTAGAGTTGATGAGCCTGTGCTGGTATATTATCATCACCCAAAGTCCGTAGTTTACATTAAAGTTTCCTTTTGGCATTGTCCATTCTATGGATTTGGACAAATGAATAATGACATGTATCTACTATTATGGTATCATACAGAATATTTTTATTACCTTCAAAATCTATACTCTTGGGACTAGCAATTAGAGTAATGGCTATGTTGCTGAACTCCCATGTAGTCAACCACGGTTTGAGTCCTGGACCCAGTGGCTTAAACTCACGCTGGGCATGTGTGTGTGTGTGCATGCCCAAGATCCTGAGAGGAGAATGGAGGAGAAGGGATTGAGGCATGGCCATCCCCCCAGGGGGTGATTTCTCGCTTTCTGTCTCTCTTTCTGGCAAGCACACGCTCCCTATAGCAAAAACCTCTCAAAAAAAAAAAAAAAAAAATCTATACTCTTCATCCTCCCCACCCCACTAATTCACAGCAACCACTGATCATTTTACTGTCTCTGGAAGTTTTGCCTTTTCCAGAATGTCATGAGTTCTTATTGTATAACATATATACTTTCTGGATTGGTTTCCTTCACTTAGTAATATGTGCTTAAGCTTCCTCAGTTTCTTCTCATGGCATAATAGCTCATTTTACTTTAGCACTGAATAACAACCCATTGTTTGGATGTACCATAGTTTTCTTATCCATTCATCTATGATGACCATTTTAGTTGCTTCCAAGTTTTAGCAATTATGTATAAAGCTGCTATAAAATTCATGTGTAGTTATTATGTGGATGTAAGTTTTTAATTAATTTGGTTAAGTACAAAGAAGTACAATTTCTGGATTTTATGGCAAGAGTATGTTTAACTTGTTAGATGTCATCAAACTGTCTTCTCACAGTGACCATGCGATTTTGCATTTACATTAGCAATGGACAGGATTTCATGGTGCTCCATGTCCTCACCAACACTTGATGTTGTCAGTTTTGTGGATTTTCACCATTCTAATAAGTTTGTAGTGTTTTAATTTGGAATTTCCTGAGATACAATATTGCACATCTTTTCATATGCTTACTTGTCAACCGTTTATCTTCCTTGGTGAGGTGACAGCTCAGGTCTAGTCTTTTTTCTTTCTTTCTTTCTTTCTTTCTTTCTTTCTTTCTTTCTTTCTTTTTTTTTTTTTTTTAGTTTTTTTTGCTTTAAGGTGTGTGTGCTCATTGGGGAGAGTGAAGGAAAGTGAGAAATCATTCTCCCCTCCCTGGGGGCGGGGGGTGGGGAAGATGGCCTTGGGATTTTGGGCGCACACACACACATACACACAAGTGCCAAGTGTGACTTTCAAGTCACCAGGTCTGGAATTCCAGCTGCAGTCAGCGATGTGGGAGTCCAGTGTCTTAACCACTGTGTCACCTGCTGGCCCCTGTTTAGATCCTTTTCCATTTCTAAATCAAGTTGTTTATTTTCTTATTGTTAAGTCTTAGGAGTTCTTTGCATATTTTGGACAATAGTCTTTTATCAATGTATGTGTGTGTGTGTGTTTTCTTTTTTTGTTCTAGTCTGTGACTTGTCTTTTCACTTTCTTCATGTTATCTTTTGCTGAGCAGAACTTTAAAATTGTAATAATCTTTCTTACCATTTTTTTCTTTCATGATCATGCTGTTGGTGTGTGTCTATAAAGTCTTTGCCATGACAAAGGTAATCTAGGTTTTATCCTATGTTATCTAGTAGGAGTTTTATGGTTTGTTGGTCTATAATCTGCTTTGAGCTATTTTTTGTGAAGGCTATAAAGTCTGGGTCTAGATTAATTTTTATACATGAATGCTCAGTTGTTCCAGGCACCATCTGTTCAAAAAACTATTACTACACTGTCTTGATTATTGTAGCTTTATTATAAATCTTGATGTCAGATTATGTCAGTCCTCCAACTTTATTCTTCTCCTTCAATATATTGTGTTGACTATTCTGAGTCTTTTAACGGTCCATGTAAACTTTAGAATCAGTTTGTTGATATTCAGAAAATAAATTTGGAATTTG
Source organism: Tupaia tana (assembly GCA_026018925.1). Taxonomy (NCBI): domain Eukaryota; kingdom Metazoa; phylum Chordata; class Mammalia; order Scandentia; family Tupaiidae; genus Tupaia; species Tupaia tana. Next base: position 123,851,640 of record JAKSZU010000007.1, on the reverse strand, counting down.
GTTGGGTTTGGATTGAATTCTTAGATGAAGTTGGGAAGAATTGGCATCTTTGCAATGTTGAGTCTTTCCATGAACATGTAATCTCTCATAACTCATTTAGATCTTCTTTGATAAATTTTATCAGAGTTTATAGTTTTCTTCATGAAGATATTGTATTTTATTAGATTTACATGTAAACATTTCATGTTGGGGAGGGTGTTAAATGGTAATGTATTTTTAATTTCAAATTCTACTTATTGGGCTGGATCTGTAGCTCAGCAGTTAAGTGCTGTGCATAGAAAGCTGGATCCCATATGGCCAACTGTGGTTTGAATCTTGGTGCTGGCAGCTAGAAAAGCATTCTGGGCACATATGCATGTGTACCCCTAATCTTGACGGGCTACAGAAATGAAAGAAAAGAGATTGTGGCATGACCACACCCTATTGTGGGGTATTCTCTCTCTCTCTTAACACATGTCTTCTAGCACTATAAAAAGAATTATACTTGTTCATGGCTTGTATAAAGGAAAATGATTGGCTTTGTGTGTTAATCTTACATACTATAATCTTGCCATAATTACTTGTTAGTTTCAGAAGTTTTTTGGTCTGTTTTTCAGATTTTTATATAATTATGTTAAATAGTTTTATTTTTTCTTTTTCAATCTGTAAACCTTTTATTTCCTTTTTATATATTACTGCTCTTGTTAGAGCTTCTAGTACAATGTTGAAAAACACTGGTAAAAGAGGACATCTTTGCCCTATTCATGAGCTTAGTTTTTGATTTTCTCACCATTAACTGTCGCATTCACTGTAGGCTTTTGTAGTTATTCTTTATCAAGTTGAGAAAGTTACTGGTATCTTAAAAATCATATTTTATTGTTGGATTTGTCCAAATGCTTTTCTACATCTATTGATACAATCATGTGCTTTTTCTTACTTAGCCTGTTTTTTTTTCTTCTTATTTATTTTACATTCATTCACTGAACATCATCACAGCAAACAAAATGCAATTTCCCACCCAGAATACACTGTAAAGTGGCTTAATCATACATGTTATTATCAACAAATAATTTTCCATTTCTTGTTTTATATTGATAGATATTTACATTTTCTACCTCTCACCTTCTGCCATTTCCCACTCTCCTCCCACACTGTCTCTGGTATCTACAGTTGCTTTCCATGTCTTTTATTTACTTTTTTCTTCACATTTTATTGATTCACAAAATATCTTAATTAATCTGAATACTTTCAATAGCAAGTTCAGCTGATGTATACATATCTGTGAACACATGTCTGACTTTAGGTCTGAAATTCAGTGAGTAGAATAAATATACTATAAAGTAGCACCTACCTGAGGCTATATAGCTTACTATGGTCATTAAATAGGTATTTTTAAATATATTTTTTAATTTCAAGAAAAACAAATAGCCTGATGGAATATCCTTTGTAGGTAACTTGATGTTTCTCTCTTGCCAATTTTAGTATCTTACCTGTCTGTGGTTTTGGTCAGTCTGACTACAATGTGTCTTGGAGAAGATCTTCTTGGGCTGATTCTAGGTGGGGTCCTTGTATTTCTTGGGTCTGGATCTTTAAATGCCTCCCTAGGTTTGGAAAGTTGCCTTCCAAAATTTCATGGAATAGATTATCAATGCCCTTATTAGTCTCTTCACCTTCTGGGATACTGGTTATCTGGACATTTGGATGTTTAATGGTATCTAGTATTGCTTATATATTCTCATTTTGGGGGGATATGTTTTCAGCCTTCATGGTGAATTTTTCTATGGCAGAGATTCTGTCTTCTATATCTAGGATTTGATCTTCTGTATGATCTAATCTGCTTTTAATACTTTCAAGGAAGGTTTTGATTTCCTGTATTACAACCTTCATCTTTATCAGTTCCATTTGATTCTTTTTTATCTTGTGTATTTACTCTTTAAGATAGTGCAGGAACTTCCTCACCTCCTGGAACTCGTTGTCTCTTTTCTCCTGCATCTTCTAGAGTTCACTTCTCTCTTCTCTTGCATCTCTGTTGTGTCAGTATGAATATTCTAAATTCTTTATCAGACATTTCTATGAGTTCCATTGTACTATCTGTGGATGAAGAGGAATTTTTCTTTTCCCTTGGTGGAGAGGCATTTTCTTGGTTTCTCAAATTTCTTGTGCCTCTGTGGTGATTTCTGGTCATCTGATGGATTATACATTTCTTCCTCATTTCTTGAAGTTCAATCTGAGTGTTCAGAGTCATTCAGAGGTAGGAGGAGGTGATCTGCATTCTCTCTGCAGTTCTGCTTTTCTCCCTTTGTGCAGCAGATTCAGTGGGAATTGAAGAATATTCTGACCCTGATGGTAGTCAGATGTTTGTCTACTGTTCACTTAGACCTGTCTAGACACTCAATGAGTGGAGCCATTCTAAATGGGGTCTGGAGGATGAAGTCTCAGCAGAAAATCTTCATTAGTCTTAGTCCCTGAAAGCAATAGTTCACAGCTCAAATGCCTCTTGCTTAGTCTATTAATATATGGTAGAATCTGTTACTTGATCTTCAAATGTATAACCAGCCTCGTATAACTGGGATAAATCTCACTTGGTCATGGCATATAATTTTTAATAAATTGTTGGACTTGATTTTCCAATAATATTTTCTTAAGCAATTTTTTGTATCTATATTCATGAGAGATATTAGTCTGTAATTTTCTTGTAGTCTTGCTGTGGTTTTGTAATTAGACTAATGCCGACCTTATACAATGAGTTAGAAAATACTTTCTCTGAATCTGCTGAAAAAGATTCTAGAGAACTGGTCTACTTTTTTTTGCCAAAATTTATTTTTTTATTTACATTTTTAAAATTTCATTTTCTTTTATACATTCAATCACATTATTTAACTTACAAAGTGAATATTTCAACATGTGAACATTTTTCCCTACTCATTAAATATTTGGTAAAATTCACCAGCAAACACATGTAGGCTTAGTGCATTATATTTTGGGAGGTTATTTTTGGTCCTTTATATGTGTATATATAAAAATATATATATATACACTTATATATACACACACACGCACGTGCACACACATATACATACCTGTTTAAATGGTCTGTTTCTTGTGTGATTTTGAAAGATTCTGTATTTCAAGAAATTCATTTTGTCTAGGTTTTCAAATATGCAGGCATAGAATTTTTCACAATGTTGCTTTATTATCTTTTTAATCATGAGATCCATAATGATGCTCCATTTTTAATTTCTGATATTAGCAATTTGTATCTTCTCTATTTCTTTTTATTACTTAGGTTGGCTAGAGGTTTCTTGATTTATTGATCTTCTCAAAGAAATTACTTTGGTTTTGTTGCCTTTATTTCATTTTCTATTTTCAACTTTATTTCCGCCCTAGTTTTTGTTATTTTTTTTTTTACTCTTACTTTGAATTTAATTTGCTATTTCTTCCTTTTTTCTTATTTATTTATTTATTTATATTGCTAGAGGCACATGTGCTCACCAGAGACACAGAGAGGAGAAGAGAAAGTATCCTCTCAATGTAGTATTGTTATACTACATTCCCTTCTCCCCATCTCGCCTTCTTTTTGGATTTTGGGCACACATGAACATATGTCCAGCATGTTTCCCAAGCCCCTGTGAACTGCCCATTTGGCCATGTGGAATCTAACTACCTTATCTACCAGGCTACTGAATTGGTCCTTTAAAAAATATTTTCTGAGGGACCAGCAGGTGGTGTGGTGGTAAAGGTGCTGGACACTCCCACATGGCTGACCATGGTTTGAGTCCCGAACCTGGTGGCTTGCTTTCTCACTTTCCCTCTCTCTCTTCCTCTCTTTCTCTCTGGCCAAATTAAAATAAATGAATAAATAAATAAAATTAAATAAATAAATTTAAAAAAAATATTTTCTGATGCAGAAGTTTAGATTATTGATTTATGTCTCTCTGCTTTTTCTAATATATGAATTTAATATTACACATTTTACTGTAAGCACTGCTTTTGATGCATCCCACAAATTTGGCAAGTTATAATTTTATTTTCATTTAATTCAAACTATTTAAAAATTTTTCTGAAGTTTTTTTTTTGACTCATGTATTGTTTAGAAGTATGTGGTTTAATTTTCAGATATTGGGGTGTCGGCTAAGTCATGACATATTTTTTGTTGTCCTATGCAAAATGAGTTATGACTTTTCCAACAATCCAATATTTTGGGATTTTTTTCTGGCTACTTTTCTGTATTGAATTTTAGTTTAATTCTATTGTGGTCTGAGAGAATTATGATTTTTATTCTTGTAAATTTGTGAAGGTGTGTTTTATGACCCAGAATGTGGTCTATCTTGGTAAATATTCTACATGATCTTGAGAAAAATGTGTATTCTGCTGTTGGGTAAAGTAGTCTATAGATGTTCCTTATATCGAATCAGTAATGTGTTGTTTAGTTCAAATATGCCTTTGCTGATTTTCTGCCTACCGGATCTATCCATTTCTGATAGAGAGATGCTAATGTCTCTAACTGTAATACTGGATTTATTTCTCTCTCCTTGCAGTTCTTTCAGTTGTGCCATTTATTTATTTATTTATTTATTTATTTATTTATTTATTTATTTATTTATGATGCTCTATTAATGCATGCATATTAAGGATTGTTATGTCTTCTTGGAGAAATGACCCCTTTAACATGTAATGCCTCTGATCACTTTCCTGATTTCTTCTCTGATGTCTGCGCTGTCTGATATTAATATACTTAGATCTGCTTCCATCCATTGACTTTTAATCTTTATATATCTTTATATTTAGAGTGGGTTTTTGTAGAAAAAGTATAGTTGGATCTTGTTTTTGGATCCATTCTCAAAGTTTTTGTCTTTTAATTGGCAAATTTAGACCATTGATATTCAAAGTGATAACTGATATATAGTTATAGGTCATACGATGGCATTTTGATCAATAACAGAGTGCATATGTGATGGTGGTTCCTTAGATTTTGGATGAAACCGGAAAATTCCTGTTGCCTAATGACATTATCGCTGTCATAACGTTGCAGCACAACATATTACTCATGTGTTTTTGATGATCTAGCACAGACCAACCTACTATATTGCTATTCATATGAAAGTATCACACACACAAATACATGTAGTATATCATACCTATAATAATAATAATAATAATAATAATAATAATAAACAACTGCTAATAAACAACGATGTAGCTGATTTATGTACTTGCTATAATTTTTACCATTAGAGTATACTGTTTCTGCTTATAACAAAGTTTGCTGGGAAGCAGTGTACTGTGTTATGCAGGCAACAAGCTCGTGCATCTTATGTTTGCCATGTATCTCGATTCCGTGATTTTTTTGTGTGTGTGCTTTATTTCTTCCTGTGTTTTGTTCATCATGGCCCTTCCAGTGCGACAAGATGTGTAAGTAAAAGACAATATTAACAGTCCTAACCCTCTGTAAGCCTAGTCTGATAGATGTGTTTGTGTCTTAGTTTTTAACAAAAAGAGTTTGTAAAGGTAAATTTTAAAAAATAAGGCAATTTTAAATAGAAACTAGAAAAAATTCAATAGTTTATAGAATAAGGATATATTTTTGTGCAGATATACTTTGTGTTTGTGTTTTAAACTAAGGGTTATTACAAAAAGGTGAAAAGGGTAAAAATCTGTAAAGTAAAAAAGTTACTGTAAGCTAAGGTTAATATATTATTGAATAAAGGGGAAATTACTTTGATAAATTTAGTGTACCTAAGTGTACGGTGTTCTGTAAAGCCTACAGTAGTATACAATAATGTCCTAGCCTTCACATTCACACACTACTCATGCACTGACTCACCTAGAGTGACTTCCAGGTCTACAGGCTCCATTCAGGTAAGCACCCTATGCAGGTATACCATTAAAAAAAAATCCCCTATAGTTTTATTCTACCCTTTTCACTGTTAAATGCAGATATACTTTCCTCTGTATTACAGTTGCTTACATTATTTGGTGCAGTAATGTGGTGTATAGGGTTGTAGCCTAGAAGCAATAGGCTTTATCATACAGCGTAAGTGAACAGTAGGTTCTATACCACTTCAGGTTTGTGTAAGAACACTCCACAATATTCACACAATGAAGAAATTGCCTAAAACTCATTTTATTTCAGAATGTATTGCCACCTTTAAGCAATGCATGATTGGACTGGGATTAATATCTACCACATTTGTTACTATTTTCTCTCTGTTGCCCTTATTCTTGATTCCTGTTTCTGTCTTCCATTCTTTCTGCTACCTGTGCTTGGCAACTAATGAGCATTTTATACGATTTGATTTTTTCTCCTGTCTTAGCCCCTCAGTTGTATATTTTTAAAAAGGGGGTGATTCTAGACTTTGCAGTATACATTTACAACCAATTTTAATTTACTTTCAAATAACACTGTACTGCTCTGCAAATAGTGTGAGTACTTTATAAGAATATTATCCCCAATCCTCTCTCCTATCTCTTGTATCATTGCTGTCACTCATTTCATTTGTAATAAGCCTATGGAATAAGAATAACCAAGTACATTGTGCTATTATTTTGAACAAACTGTTTTGTGCTACATCAATTAAGAATGAGGAAAATAGAAATTTACCTATTTCTTCTCCGATGCTCTTCTTCATATAGATCTGAGTTCCCGACTACCATATTTCTTCTTTCTAAAGAACTTCTTTCAACATTTCTTGCAAGGCAGAGCCTCTAGAAACAAACTCTTTCAATTTCTGTTTGTCTGAGAAAGTCTATTTCTCCCTTACCTTTGAAGGATAGTTCATAAAGTACTGAGTTCTAGTTGGTGTTTTTTTCTCTAAGCATTTTAAACATTTTACTTCAGTCTTGCAGCATGCATGGTTTCTGAGAAGTCAGGTGTAATTCTTTGCTCCTCTATAGGCAAGGTTTTTTTGTTTTTTTTCTCCTTTGACTTCTTTCAACATTTTTTTCTTTATTGTTGTTTATCTGCATTATTATTCCAAGAATAATATGCTCAGGTATACCTATTTTGGAGGCATTTATACTGTTTTATGTTCTCCCAGCTTTCAGGAGCTGTGGTTTAGTGTCTGATATTAATCTGGACAAAATTTTCAGTCATGAATGCTTTAAATGTTTGTTCCTTTCTCTCCTAGTATTATCATTATCCGTATTTATACCTGTTTTTGTTCTCCCACAGATCTTGAATATTCTGTTCTCCTCCTTTTTCTTAATCTTCCCCCCCACCCTTGGATTTTCAACTGTAAACATTCTTCTGAAATGATTCTTTCCTTTTCTGTATCCAGTCCATGAATGAGCCTATTGAGGGCATTCTTCCTTTCTGCTAGTGTTTCTGCTTGATTTTCTTTTGGATTTTTTTCTTAGCATTTCTATTTTTCTACTTACATTGCTCATTTGTTCTTTTAGGCTGTATATGTTATCTATTATAGCCCTTTGAATATTAATCACAATTTTTTAATTCATTTTTTATTTTATTTTTTGGAGAGGTTTTTGCTATAGGGTGTGTGTGCTCACCAGAGAGAGACAGAGAGACAGAGAGAAATCATCCCCCGGAGGGATGGCCACGCTGCAATCCCTTCTCCTCCATTCTCCTCTCAGGATCTTGGGCATGCACACACACTTGCCGAGTCTGAGTTTTAAGCCACCAGGTCTGGGACGCGAACCACGGTTGACTACATGGGAGTCCAGCGACATAGCCATTACACTAACTGCTGGTCCCAATCACAATTGTTTTAAATTCTCAGTCTGTCTGATAATTCCAGCATCCATTTGTATCTGAACCTTTTCCTGATACTTGCTGTGTGGCTTCAAGTTGTATGGTTTTTGTTTTGTTTTGTTTTATTTTGTTTTCCTTTTAGTATGCTTTGTGATTTTTTCTCGATAATCAAACATGAAGCACAAGACCCAGGGAACTATGGTAGAGATAGACCTCTAGTAATATGACGGTACAGTGTGGTGGGAGAAGAACATTCTATAGTTCCATGGTTAGTCTCAGTCTTTTGGTGTGTCGATGCCTCTGGACTCAGAACCTCACAAATGCTTCTTAGTCCCAGCTCCACCCCTTATGTCAGACAAGAGAGCTGGAGTAAATTAGAGTTGGGTATTTCCCTTCCCATAGATCTGTTAGACTATGAAAAACCCCCAGTAGTTTGGACTCTGGTTAAGTAGCTTCTCCTGAAGGCATACTTTAAGAACAGAGTGCTCTGGTATATTTAATGATGATTGCTCTTCTGTCCTCCTTGTAAAAAGCATAGATTTTCCTCCAGTGTTCACTGAGACCCTCCTTGAGTTGCTGGAAGCAACACTCACAGAAAAGCCTCTCCCAAAACTATGTCCTTCTAGTTTTTAACTCTCAGACTTGTTCATTCTGAGCCTTCAGTAATTTATTAATTATACTTTAGGTTTTCCTACCCTAGCATTGGTTCCTTGGGAAGTTTTTTCTCTGGTTAGTTGTGATTCTCTGTATTTACCTGTTTCTCCATATTTTAGGCTAGTAGTTTGTCCTGTCTTCATTGACGTATCTAAGAGGATTGTTGGTTTTTCAGTTTGTTCAGCTTTTTACTTGTTTTTAGAATGGAGTAGTTATTTCTAAACTTTTTACAGGCCAAACTAGAGTTCTGTTGTTAATTTTAAATCATAGATTTGTTATCCCCTTCCCCCCCCTTTTGATGAGTTAGAGTGAACATGCAATTAGTCCTTCAAAAAGAAATTCTTTAGAGATTTAAAGGAGGTGTCATTAGTAATTATTCCAAGACAACTAATATAAAATATGATGCATGGTTACTCTACTGATGAAGTAATGAGCTGACAAAGGAACTAATGTCACAGAACCAATAAGGAGCACCAGGGGGACTTGATCTGGTCCTTGAGTCAGTGCACTTACCCTCTATACTACATAAGTATCAGACTTTTGAAGTGCTTTGTATGTCTTTTCAAAGTTTTCATCAGGACTCATCAGTATTCATCACTGTGGCTATTCTTTATTAAAGAGAAACATAATTGAAACACAGTATCACCCTTATTAGCTCATAATTTGTTGTTTTTATATTCTTTAAGTAGGAGGGCAAGAATCGTATTAAGTTATTCTAATAAATGAAGAATAACTGGGTCCGGAACTTGAACTGCAGTCAACCGTGTAGGGTTCATTTTATGTGACCACCTTGCCATGGACCGGCCCATTCTAGTTAAGTTTGAAGTTCTAGAGGACATGACTAAGTTGCTGAATGATAGAGCTACTCACTTATAGAATCTATCTAAGAATATGGAGACAAAAAAAGACAGTGATTTAAAAAATGGAACTGGGGCCAGTTGGTGGCCTGACGGTTAAGGTGGTGAACCCCACCAACTACATATTTCAAGTCCTGGATGTGGCAGCTTGGAAAACAAACTGGGTATGTGTGAGTGAATGCCCAAAGTCCTCAGAGGAGGATGGAGGAGAAGGGATTGCCACCTGGCCAACTCCCCACCCCCAACCCCCTGCGAAGCTTTCTCACTTTCTCTCTCTGGTTTATGTGCCCTGTAGCAAATTGAAAAGAAAAAAAAAAAAAAGGATTAAATTCCTGGATCTGAGTGCTTTTCCTTGCTGTGAAGGCTGTGACCCTTTAGGCAATGTAGTTTTCCTCTCTCAGTCTCACTTTTCTCATCAATGTAATTGAAAAATAATAGTACCTCTCATATGGCTGCGGTTTTGAGTCCTAGATGAGGCTAGCATATAATCAGTGCTCAGCAGTGTACTCTCTTTTATTCAGGTCTTTAGGTTTCCTTTAATGCTTTTAGAGCCTGCTGCTTTTAGACTCTCTTCTGACAATCGCTTTTTGAGATCTATTAATGCAGGTCTCAAGTCTGCTTAATTGTCTCCCTTCCCTACAGTAAGAAGTCAAAGGAGTATCTAAAGCAAAACAACAAACAAACAAAAAACCCACAAAACAAAACCCTGAAAATAAAAATTCAAGACATAACAGTATAAATAGATTAAATAGAAATATGGAGGTAATCACCCCTCCCCCCACCCCACCCACAAAAAGCTCAAAGGTTGAAAATGGTAGCCTGTGGAAATCAGTAATCAAGTCAGGAGGGGTAGGTAAGAAATTGGTAAAGCCTTTGGAAATGACCTGTGTTTTTTTTTTGTTTTTTTTTTTGTTTGTTTTTTTTTTTTTTTTTTTTTTTTTTTTTTTTTTAGAGCTAAATATATATTTATAGCTTTAATAAAAATAAAAATTGGTTATAAAAATATTTTCTTTATTACTTCTTTATTTCTGAAAAGGCAGACAAGTCTATGCTTAATGGTTACCAGAAATGCTGAAGGGGATCAACCATATGGGAAATTATGATGAAATGTCCTTGGTTCTTTGAGTTCCCTTGTCTAGTTTGCATATTCTTCTACATAGCATCACTAATGCATTTCTAACTTTTTCTTCCAGAAGTCTGAATTTCTCAGTACTTTTAAACACATTAGTTTAGGAGGGGTGGGAAACACAGGGTAGGAGGGAAAGATGGGAAAAAAAAACATTTAACAGACACATGAATGAAAAGTTAATTGATGCTGATACAGTATATGGTGGTATCTTTTTTTTTTTAAGAAGAATTATGTATTTATTTATTATTATTATTTTTCATTTTGCTATAGGGTACATGTGTTCAGCAAGGAGAGACAGAAAGAGAAAGTGGGAAAGTGGGAAAGCCTCTAGATCCAGGACTTGAACCATGGCTGGCCACAGGGGAGTCTAGTTCCTTAACTAATATGCTCCCTGCTGGTCCCCTGTAACTCTTTCCTTTATATAGCATTTTCCTGAATAAGATTTTCCCCCACCTCAACTCTTTTTGTTTAATCTCTCTCTGGGATCCCAATTATTCAGATATTGGATCTTCTGGATCATTTCTCTAGTTTTTAAAAACTTTTTTTTTCCTATTATTTACTTGTTTTTATTTTGTTTTCCAGCAAGTTTCCTCAATTTTGTCTTCTAGCCATTCTACTAACATTTTCATTTCTGCTCTTATTTTCTCAATTAAGAATTTTTTGTCTTAATATTTATTTTGATGCCAATCTACTCTTGACCCGTGAATGATATAACATCTTTCTCTCTGAAGATATTACCAAAAGTTTTCTTTTATATTTTATGTTATTTTTGTTTTTCTCAGGGTTCTGTTTTATTATGTTTGCTTTGGTCTCCAAATAATTTCCTGGCTCTCCATTTATATTTAAAGATGAAATATTAACAGGTGATTGGAAACTCAGAAGCTCTCTGGGTGTGCTTGACTTATTGAGTGGTAGGCTTCACAGCAAGGTGATTTATTGGACTTTTGTGATTGAGGATCCTCCGTTATTATCTATATTTTCCATTTTGGAATGGTTAATTTTCTCAAACAAGTTTCTTCCAGTTTCTTGCTTGGGCAGGGTGGGATGGGGAAGATAATATTAAGTCAGCCAGATCTTTTTTGAAGGCAGATTATAGAGCTGGGCTGGGGAGGTGAGGAGGGAATGGTCTTACCATTCAGTATATAGAAATTTGGTTAATCACCCTCTTTCAGTAGCTGACCCCCTAAACAAGACCAGATGTTCTTGAATTCAGAGATTACTCTAGTTAGTCTTTCCAAGCATAAACTTATACTCTCCTACCAGATGGACTGTGGACAGCCCCCAGCTGTGTTAGCTGTGGGAATCTCAAGCTTTCATCCACTGCTCCTGCTTCGACCTCCCCTGGCATGACCCTCTGTACTACTTCCAAAGCCACTGGTTCGTTGGGTCTTGAGCCTTTGTGAAATACAGTGATGCAAATTATCCAGCTTCTGGTCTTCTTCTATTGATGGCTTTCTTGAATGCAGTTTTCATTTTTGCTGGTCTTTAAGTTAGCAGTCATCTGTCTGGGTTTTGGCTTCAATTTTTCTGTAACCTTCTCCCATTCTTTTTAACCTTTTAAGACTTTTTTTTTTTTTAATAGTCTTAAAAGTGAGAAGCAGTATCATGGTTAAAGCACAGGCTCTTGGCCTAGACTAGCTGGACCCATTCCTGTATGACTATATGACCTTAGGCAAACTGTTTAGCCTCACTTTGCCTTAATTCTTGCATATGCAAATATAGTAGTTGGACTAATTTGTGGGATTACATGATTGAAGACATATTCAGAATTTAAAACGACAGCCAACAGTAAATATTAGCCATGTTATTTTAGAGTAGTGTTAAGTAAAATATAAGTCTTATGTGTTCAAGTAACCATGCTTAACTGGAAATCCAAAGAAATACACTTAACAATATGAATTAGCAGGCAAATACTGTTCATTTAATTTATTGAGGAAACAAAGGACAAATGCCATGGATCTGATATGCTATGTAAAGTGTCTAGGTTCTTATAGTATTTTATTACTCAAAGGAAACTTGGATATCAGTTTCTAAGTCTGTTTTATAGATGAGGAAAACAGACTAAGAGAGTGAAGTGATTTACTTTAAGGCTAGAATTCAAGTCTCATAATTCCTAGTTCAGTCTTCTTTTCATTATTATATTTCTTTCTTTTTATTTTTGCAGGCGATTGCCATAGGGTGGGTATGTGTAGTTGACAGAGAGAGACAATGAGAGAGAAACTAAGAAATTGCTCCTCTTGGGAATGACCATTCTACAGGCCCTTCTCTTCTACTCTCCTCTTGGGATTTTGTGCACACACACATCTGGTGTGATTTTCAAGTCCAGGACTCCAATCATGGTTGACTATGTGACAGTCTAGTGTTTTAGCCACCATGCCACCTGCTGGTTTCTATATTTCTTTATCTAAGGAACAGTGAATGCTGCAAGACTTGCAAATTTAATTTTGGTGATTGTATGTGCTATCTTAATCTCTAATTCTCTTCTTTTTTTGTTTTGTTTTTGCTTCAAGTGCTCAGAACTGGATCAGCAATAATTCTTGGTTTATGACACATTGTCATCATTGGTCCATTCATAGACTGTTTAATTGGTTTCAATAAAAGACTTAATACAAAAAAAAGGTTTCATATTAGTAGCTTTCCTTCCACTCCATAGAAGAAAAATTAAAAATCTATAAATTTCATTGATGTATGGTACAAATATATACATATTTTCAAGTATTTTGATGATACAATTATTTGCTTTTCTCTCTTAGATCAAAAGTTATGGATGGGCAGGCTTACAATTCTTGTCGCAATGAAGTTCACAAAACTGGATGTAGTGGATTAGAAAACAAAATAAGACAGGCAGAAGCAAGATCAGGGCTAGGAATATGTGCTTTATATTTAGCATTGAGACATGTATGTCACTAAAATTTGTAAAATTGTGTAATGTTGGGTTTGTTTGTGATGCAGGTCTGAGGACCATTGGTGTCATCACCAAACTGGATCTTATGGATGAAGGGACAGATGCCAGGGATGTTCTGGAGAACAAGCTGCTGCCTCTTCGCAGGGGTAATGTGCTCTGGTTCTTACAGTTCCTCCTTTGACATATGGCCAGGAGTCAGTTGGAAAGCCAGTGGAAGGCTTGGTTTCAATACTCCTTAGTTGTGAAGAGTGGGTTTATGATTATTCTTTTTATGCAATTCTTTTTATTCCCAAATGACGTGTTTTAAAAAATAATCCAAAGGGAAAACTATTCATAACAGGACTTAGAAAACAGGAAAAGGAAGGGGTTTGAAGGGAGGTTATAAATATTCATCATAGACTGCATAAACATATACAGCACTAAGTCTGCTATTTATTTTGTCTTCCCTGTGGTAAAACTGCTGAGAGACATACTTGCATATAACGCACAGAGCTCTTAGGGGCAAGAGAGATTGTGTCGCTGCCAAAAAAATTATCATTAGCCAAATCAATGTCCTCTGTTAAACGATGATGTCTGAGGTTGAGTTTTGAAGAGACTTAGTCTTAAGGCCTGAAATTAATTTTGAGAGCCTTGGAATTTTCCTAGAATAAGTGACAGAAAGTGTGCCATATGCTTGTGTTTTCTTCCAGGTTACGTGGGTGTGGTAAACAGAAGCCAGAAGGACATAGATGGGAAGAAGGACATTAAGGCGGCCATGTTGGCAGAGAGGAAATTTTTTCTTTCCCATCCTGCTTACCGACATATTGCTGATCGAATGGGGACCCCACACCTGCAGAAAGTCCTTAACCAGGTAATTGTGAGCAATTAGAGAAAGTATGAAATATGTAACAGGTGACTGGAATTCATATTTCTTATTTTTAATTTTCTAAAACAAGGTATTTAGCTTAAATGAAAGAAAAATTTTTAGTGAATACAAATTCTTAGATCTATAGAATTATCGTTTTCAGTTAATAGAATTCACTATAATGGAGGAACTGTGCTCAAACAGAAACACATACTTATTTAGAGACATTGTACAGAATATACATTTTGGCATGCTTTACTCACAAAATCTGTGGTTATCTTAAGATTGTGGAGCTCTGAAAAATTGATCTTTTGTGATCTTTTTTCATTTGCCAGAGCATATGTGTGTTTGCTGGAGACAGAAATGGAAAGGGAGAAAGCACCCCTCCATGAGGGATGGTTATGCCACAATTCCTTGTCTTCAATCTCTCCCTCGTTTTGGGATTTGGGGCATGTATGCACATGTACTCAACATGGTTTTGCAAGCTGCTGGGTCCACGACTCAAATCACATGGTTGGTCATGGGGGATTCAGCTGCCTTAACTGCCAAGCTATGGGCTGGCCTGTGATATATTTAAAAAATAACAATCTGTAAGGCTTAAGTTAGATTATTTACCAGCTCCTAGGGCAGTCTAGTGGCTGCTGGTTACTCTTAGATTTGGGTCCCGTCTTCTGTGATAGTGCTATTGGGAATGAGTCACCTTTTGTTTGTTCCCTGCTTAGCCATAGGGCTCTAACATAACAATCCAAAATTCTAGGCAAGGGGATATTATATTGATAGTTATGCATTATTGACAGTTAAATAATGATAGATCTATTAAATACACATATTCAAGTAAGCTCAGATAAGCACAAAGATTATTTAAAATAGTTTCTTCAGTCAGTCTAGTTTATTTATCCCCCTTACTTTTATTTTTCTTTTCCCTGCATTTGTAGGAAGTTCATCTTCTCCCTCTTGGTTCCAATTCTATTACTTAAGCGATTCACAAAGATTAATTTTTTCTTTCAATACAGACTTTTTAACGAAGTGCATTGTATTGGTAAAAACATAAGACAGAAAGCTAAATGATCTAGGTTTATACCTCAATTTTGCTCTTAATTAACCTAGTTCTCTTAGGCCATCTCTTAGAGACGTTTCATTGTACTGAGCTTGAGATGCCAGCTGAGCTCAGCGGAAATACCAAGCAGATGATTAGGTAGAGATGTTCAATAATAGAGAGGGCAGTGCCTCACTCCATGATGGATTTCTAGATCCAGTCTGTTGAAGGCACAGCTGGTGACCAGGCAGAGTTGGATTGAGGTCTAGAGGTGAAGGTAAGAGGAAGCACCTGCCTGAGCTGCAGAGAAAGTGAAGAGCTGACAGGTAGCTCTGGCACCTGGACTCCCTGAGCTCCACCAGAGTCATAAAGCATTTACTTTTCAGATCATCAGGCAGTATCTAGAACTCTCGGCATCCTTCATTTCTACCACATTCTAATTTAAGGTTCTTTTCTACAGAGTAGATGATCTGAAAAATGAACCCATGCTAAGGTGTTCCTGGGCAGCCTCACTGGTGTCATTAGCTGCATTTTTTTTTTTTTTTTTTTTTTTTTGGAGAGGTTTCTGCTATAGGGTGTGTGAGCTTGTCAGAGAGACAGACATAGAGACAGAAAGTGAGAAACCATCCCCCAGGGCGGATGGCCATGCCACAGTTTCTTCTCCTCCATTCTCCTCTTGGGATCTTGGGCATGCATTCACATGGGCCCGGCGTGAGTTTAAGCCACCGGGTCTGGGACTCGAACCGTGGTCGACTACATGGGAGTCAGTGACATAGTCATTATGCCAACTGCTGATTCCCATTAGCTGAATTTTAATAGGATCTTCACAAATATAAAGAGAAAGTCCGAGTGGCTCTAATTGAAGGAGTATTGAACATCTTTGACAGGTAGTGAAAGAGAGAGATGAAGCTGCTTCTTACTATCTGTCAAATACATAGATCTGAATGCTAGAGTTTTGAATTACTAGAAAAAAACAGTGGAGGCTACTTTCTGTCTCATGAATTAGTCTTCAATCTGTTAAATGTTTGTATAATTTTGTTTTATTTAGCAACTTACCAACCATATTCGAGATACTCTGCCAAACTTCAGGAACAAACTTCAGGGACAGTTGCTCTCCATAGAACATGAAGTAGAAGCCTACAAAAACTTCAAACCAGAAGATCCTACCAGGAAGACCAAAGCACTACTGCAGTGAGTCACCTTTCTCTTCCTTTGTTCAGCATTACTTTTTAAGAGAGATTTTTTTGCTATAAGGTACATGCACTTGCTAGAGAGACAGAAAGTGAAAAATCACCTCCCAGGGCAATGGCCATGGTGCAATCTCTTTTTTTCCATTATCCTCTCAGGATTTGGGGCACACATGCATATATGTCCGGCGTGAGTTTCAAGCTACTGGGTCTGGAACTTGAACCGTGGTCGGCCATGTGGGAGTCCAAAGACGTAACTATTTTGCTATCTGCTGGTCCCTTGTTTAACATTTTTAACCAGTTTAATTTTGTTCAGTTCGCTTTTGCCTTAGTCTATTTGTCACGTTTTCTAGGTTTAATAGAAGCAACCAAGTATCTGAGGCTCTCTGTATGGTATACTATGACCCGTGAGTCTGTTTTCTTGAAGAAGACTTGTTGATCGTATTGTGTTATAAATTTAACCAATTGCCCAATTTAGTTGTGTTTTTTTAAACTAAATTTAGTAAGTGAGTAAAATAATGCTAAATTAGTTTCATTGGTCTTTAGCCTTAGAAGCTAGTGAAGAGGTGAAACACTCATCTGTTTTATAAGTGTTTCTATTGATGTCACTGATACTGTCTTTTCAACTATTTCATTGGACTTATCTGTGTGCATCTTTCAGAGGAATGAAAACCAAGGATTCAGTAAACAAGTAGGGATGGGACCAACAGTTAGCGTAATGGCTATGTTGCTGGACTCCCACATAATCGACTGCGGTTCGCGTCCCGGACCCAGTGGCTTAAAACTCACGCAGGGCTCGTGTGCGTGCGTACCCAAGATCCCAGGAGGAGAATGGAGGAGAAGGGATTGCGGCGTGGCCATCCCCCCGGGGGGTGACTTCTTGCTTTCTGTCTCTCTGTCTCTCTCTGTCTGTCTGGCGAGCGCACGCGCCCTACAGCGAAAACCTCTCCAAAAAAAAAAAAAAAAAAAAAAAAAAGTAGGGATAATAAGACTACAGTTAAAGCTCTTTTTCTTTTTTGATAATGAGCTTAATGTTACCCTTTAAACACACAAATGTGAAAACTACCAAGCATTTTGTCACTCCTTCATGGTCTTCCCTTCTTATTCTTGGGCTATGAGATATTTTTCCCTGAGGGGTCATGGGGTAGGATTGCAGAGTCATTAGAGAGCTGCCAACCCCTAACATCTTATGCCTTTACTCATTCCCTGAGCTCCTTCTGGCTTCAACTGGCCCCTGATCCCTGTAGTGCATCTACATCAGGTCCCTCTAAACCTAAAGGCCCCTCCCCCATCCAGCTGAAATCTCAGGACACCTGACATCTATCTCCAAAAATGTTTTTGCTCATCTTATGTTACATTTATCTTTCTGCAATTTTGCAATCAAAGTGCCCCTAATTTGGCATTTAAAATGTATAATGCAATTGCTTTATTTATAGGGCCATTATAGGGCAATTTATAAATGCTCAGTTTATTTAAATAACATCTTAAATGCATCATTTTACATCCCGTCACTTTAAAAAAAATAATATCACAAAGTAAAGAATCTTCTCTTGTATGTCACTCTTTTTTTGTTTATTCTTTCATTTTATTCTTAGGTTTGGTTAAGCTCTTGTAAAAACACTACAGTTACAGAGAAAGCAAAGCTATTTCTGTTTAGGCCTTAGCTCATTATCTTGAGAAACTGAAACTGTTCTTGAAGACTGGGTTTTGCCTCTGTGACTTCATCCTACTCAGGTTATAGAATTTGTCACAACTGGGTTCTTCGCTTGGAGGCTGACTCAGCTCCTTTCTTATGGTACATAGTGTATTCCTCTTTCTAAGACATTTCTTTATTCTTTTCCTCCCATCCCTCTTGCCTTTCTTCCTTCTTCCTCTAATCTTTTCATGTACCCTGCTCAGTGTCTGTTTCTGTGTTATCTGCAAGGGATTCAGTAATGAATAAGATTTTTGTTCCCATGAAGAAGTCATAGTAGAGCAGGGACAACAGTCATATAAGCAATGAATTGTGTTAAATCTGATCATCTTTCTGGTTAGTATAAAACGTTAAGGGCCCCGGTGAGGAAGCAGTTGCAAGGAAGGGTGTGAACTGACAGAGAATGTGGTACTTGAGATCTCGTCAGGAGGAAGGAAGTGGGCAAGTGGACAGTGTGAACTTTGGTATAGCTTGTTCTAGGATTTGTAAGTGAACTTGGTGGCTGGAGTAAGGGACTGGGGAAAGGAGTTCTGGAGTACATTTTCTAAAAGTTTCCAGTGTCAGTGCTTATGTCATGTTATCCCATTTCAGGTATTTAAAAAATAATATTAGCATATGCATGAACATCGCTGAAACCAATTCTATTCTGGCTCTTCTGGCCTAAATAATTTGCAGTAGTTTTTAAGTACCCATGCTTTTGGTGAAAGGGAATCAAAAGATAGAAGTTTTAGGTGTTTCAAATATTTTTTCCTATTAGATTTTGAATTTGAAAGTCATTTTAGTAGGTCACAGTGAAGGTTTTTAAACCTAGTAATCACAAATGGAAGTTTTTTTTTTTTTTTTTTTTTTTTTGCTATAGGGCATGTGTGCTCGCCAGAAAGACAGAGAGATACAGAGAGACAGAAAGTGAGAAATTACCTCCCAGGGGGAATGGCCATGCCACAATCCCTTCTCCTTCTCCTCCATTTTCTTCTTGGGATCTTGTTCTATTCTCTCCTTGGGATCTTGTGCACGCATGCACACATGCCCGGCATGAGTTTAAGCCACTGGGTCCAGAACTTGAACCGTGGTCGACTACATGGGAGTCCAGCAATATAGCCATTACGCTAACTGCTGGTCCCCTCTGTTTGTTTCTAATCTGCTACTCTAGGGCAATTCATTCCATCTTTGAACAAATATTTGTAGACTATCTTTACTATGTGAATGGGGACAGATAAATAAAGTGCATGATCCCTGTCTTTAGGAGAATGAGGGCACACATGCAGTGACGATGTCCTCTGCTGTGTGCTGTGCTAGAAATATGCTGTAGAGGTAGAAGGGGCCCTTGGTCTGGGTGACAATAAGGACTGGTGGTAGACAGGTTCACAAATCATGATCCTATCTGAGGTTGAGCTGAGGCTTGCAGGACAGATAGAAATTAGCCAGGCAAAGTAGCAAGAGGCAAAGAGAATGGTATCTGAACAGAAAGAAAAGCAAGTGTAAAAGCATAGGGGCATGGTGTGTTTGGGGAATTTCAGGTGGCTTCCTTACTGCTGGCTGGGAAGGTGAGTATGGTTGAGGATGAGGCAGCTGGAGCCAGATCATTAAGAATCTTGGGTGATAGGTTAAGTTTTGGTTTTATTATCAAATCTTGGGGAGCCATTGAAAAATAAAGCCAAAGCTAGTCATAGGCATAGGAATTACAAATCAGAATTGTTCTGGCCTTTGAGGTCTGACCTCTACAAAGATAAACCCAAAAGCAGGCTGGCCATGACTTCAGAAACCCCAGGAGGAATGGCCAAGGCTGGGACAGGGCAGTGCCAGTGGGGTGCAGAGGAAGAGTCTCATTGAGGATATGACAGAAGGTTGACGGTATTGAGGGCGAGGAAAGAGGAGTGTAGAAGTTCCAGATTCCCTGCCTCAGGTGAGAGTACCATCCACTGTGATGGAAATTCAGGAAGTAGGAAAAGCAGGTTTGGAGTAAAAGGAATCGAGGGGCTCAGGTTTAGATATACTGAATTCAAGGCATCCATGAGGAAGTAAATGTCCAGTAGACAGCAGGGCATATGGGCCTGTCCTTCATGGGAGAGTTAAGAGCTGGAGCTGAAGGTTTGGAGAAATGAGTTTCTAGGTAACCCTTGATGTAATGCCCTTGAGGTCACGTAGGACAGTACATAAGAGGATGAGGAGGATACCGGGGAGGAAGCGTAGCTCACAAGGCCTGAGGGGCTCAGTGGGCAAGTGCGATGTCATAGGAGCCAAGGTTCATTTGACTATCCTATCTGAAGTTTTATAGCTTAGCGTCAATTTTGAATTCAAATACTCTTTATATACCATTTCACGGTTGCAGCCACATGGACAAAATGAACTTAGACAAAGATATCTCACACATTTACTCGGAGTAAATGTCTAAAATAAATCTGAGCGATGTATACTTGTTATTTCATTTTGAGGACTGCTTTCTCATGCAATGTTAATTCTGCCAGTAGGTGTCACTAAGAACACCAGAAAACAAATTTTAAAGAATAACTGTAGTAAAATAAAATAAGGAATATAAAACCTTACAACTTTAACTTGAATTTATTCCTTCTTCGCAATTATAGAATGGTTCAGCAATTTGCTGTGGACTTTGAGAAGAGAATTGAAGGGTCTGGGGACCAAGTGGACACCCTGGAGCTCTCGGGTGGTGCTAAAATCAACCGCATTTTCCATGAACGTTTTCCTTTTGAGATAGTAAAGGTTTGTACTGAGTGTTACTATTTTTTCTTTTTGTTTTATGTAATTTGTGCATTGTGTTTTATAAATGCTTTAATAAAAAATCATGAATGGTATGGGACTAAGATAGTCCTTGGAATCAAAACATCCACACTTTAGGTAATGAAATTTAGGAGAGAATTTTTTCATTTTCATTTGTTTTTCTTTTTTCTTTGTTTCTTGTTTTCTTTTTCTTTTTTTTTTTTAGTGATTGTTCTGATTTTACTTAATTATAATTATACTTTAGATTATTCCAGGAAACACTAATTGAGTTTCCTACAATGTTTATTTGTTGTTCAGTTAATTTGAAACACTTTCCGAATACCTACTGTGTGCCAAAGCTCTAGGCGCTCATGATCAAGATGGAGAAGGTCCTTGCTTATTTAGTGGTAAAAGACAGAAAATTGACACATGGACAAAATAAGTGTTATTATGCTGATGCAGTGTGAGAAAGAGGAGATTGAATCACTTTCACTGTGATGTTCCAGCAGTTTCTTTCTAACTAGGGGTTATTACACTGAGACCAGAATGGCATGAAAAGGTCAGTTGTGTGAAGATCTGGGGAAAGTAGGTCACTGAAGGCAGAAACAGCCTTTTGGGGTAGGGCCCTACAGCAGGGAGTAGTCACAATTGGTACACAGCAGAAGAAGGGCGGGCTAGCGAATGTACTCAGAGAGAAGGCAGTTCCCTCTCTATCCAAGACTTTCTGGGCAGAGGTAAGGTGTTCACGGTCAACAATGGGAAGTTATGGGAATGTTACAGCAAGCGTATGACCTCATTCGATGATAAAAATAAATAAATAAAAGCCATTATGCCTGTCGGGTTGTACAGGGTCTGAGTGGTTTCAAGAAAATGAGGAAGGTAAAGAAAAGAGTATGGCCAGAGTTGGGGAGCTCTACATTCTGTGAAGCCTGATGAGTCTACAAGTTGGGACCCCCTTGAAGAAGAAGAATACAAAATTATTAACACTCGGTTAGGCAAAGGTACTTGGAAGAGGTTTGTGCAAGAGAGAGAGCTCGAACTTAAATTTCTTTAGCTTCCCAGTATAAATGCTCTGATGAGGATGGGGAGAAATAAATGGCTCTGGGATTTGGGAGGTAAGGTCAATAGGGCTTGGACTTATATGAAGGGTGGAAGAAAAAGAAGATTCAAGATGACCACCAAGGATTTGGCTTTCACAGCTGAGCAAATGGTGGCATCACCTATCAGAGGTGGAGAACTGAGGAAAATCTGTGTTTTTGGAGGTGTGAACCAAGAGTTCAGTTTTGCACATGCTAAATGTGAAATGCCCAAAAGGCAACTAAGTAGTTTTAGGTTCTGTGCTTCTTGTCTCCCCTACAAAGAGGTGGGCACTGATGTCTCGATGTGGGAGGCAGATGGGTAAATAGACAGTTTCATTAAAATGTGCTAAGTCAAGTGATAAACTTCAGCCCGGGGTGCTATGGAAACACAGCCCACAGACATGAATCTTAGCCCAAGTACATAAGGGAGCCAGGCTTCTGAGCTGTTTGGAAAGCTGAGCAGCTAGTTAAGCTGGATGAGATGTGTGTGTGTGCTGGGAGGTGTTCCAGACAGAAAAAAGGAAGGATGAAGCCTCTGAGCTACGAGGCTGCAGGGTGTGGATGGAGACCTAAAGCAATGCGTTACTCTAGGGCATAAAGAGTGAGAGGAATGCACAGACAGTCTCAGAAGTGAGGGACTGAACCCATGTTGTCTGAATATCTTTCAGGTCTAAGTCCTATGACACTTTGATCCTACTTCCAAGTAGATTTATGGTCCCTAGGACTTCTGGGAAATATTTATCCAACAATCTATCCTGTGTTGGTTTGGTGAAATATTATTAATTTCCTTTTATAAAGAGACCTTGAACTCAGATGGTTAATATGGCCAGAGAGAGAAGACAGTCATTATTAATCTCAGGACAGCTGTACTGCTATTGTGCATCAGGCTACACCCTCAGTCATACATCCGCCAGTGTCCTCAGATTTACTATGTTCAGCAAAGGAATGAAGAATTATATATTTTAAATAAATGGCCAGATTTATGTCCAGAAGGCATCCTTTATGCATAGCTCTCCTTATACATAACAGAGTTAAAATCTGCTTCACTAAAACTCCCAGAAATCCCTAGTGTTCTACGTTGCCTTGAACTTTATATACACAGATGTTTTGACCATCTGGGTTTAGGTTAGGAGAGACATGAGTATCCATTTATTAATAACTAAGTCAAGTTATTCTCCTTCTGTAATATTCCACAACGTTATTATTCAAAGGAATTAAGTGTCATAACCATGGCTCGTTTTGCATCTGCAGATGGAGTTCAATGAGAAAGAATTGCGAAGAGAAATAAGCTATGCAATCAAAAACATACATGGGATCAGGCAAGTGATTCACGTTTTCCTTATCTTCCACTCAAGCTACCAAAGGAAAATTAATGTTTATAAATGGCTAGTGAAAATAGCCTTTCTGTCATCTGAACAGAGTAGAATACAGAGGTGGGACTGCGCAATAGGAAATGCAAGTTTGGGTTTAGTGATGATTTTCTGTATTGCCATCATACTCAGTTTTCTCCCCATTAAAAAACCCCAGTCCATGCATACAGCCTGTATTCTGCACAACAGGAGAGTCACAGATGAGGAAGACCCTGCTGCGCAGAGAGCCTCATAACTTAGCAAGGGAAGTGGTCGCACTCATGAGTAAGCAGAGGAGAGAGTACTAATTTTGACTGGAGTAGTCAAATAAGATTGAGAAAGATTCATAAAGGTGGTTACTTTTGAGCTGAACCTTGCTAGTAGAAAACGATTTCAACAGGCCAAGGTGTGGTGTGTGCGTGCGTGGGCTTATGTATGTGCATGCATATGTACAAGGGACCTTCAAAAATTTTTACAGAAAATGGGTAACAGAAAAACACGTATAAATTTCAAAATGTTTTTGTACCAAAATAAACTGGTACTTTTAATTCCATTTTCTAAGAACTTTTTGAAGCTTCCTAGTATGAGGTGGGTGGTGATGCAGAAGACGCAAGAGGACGTATGGGTGGTGCGGAGGTTGTTGAGGCTGGAAGACCAAAGAAAGGATCTTCAGGTGTAAGGAGTAGAGTGCACAAAGGTGGATGGGTGGGAAAGCATAGCACGTCCACAGTGGCCCATGTTCTGACTGGCCTGAGGGATGTGGTGGGAGATTTGAGGGATGTGAGCTCAGAGGGTGGGCTACAGTGGAGCTTGTGCCTGAATTTCCCCTGTTTAAAGTGAGATTATTTTAAGTCACTTCCTGTCTTAGTCTGTTCATATCCTATACACTGGGGGGCATATAAACAACAGACACTTATATCTCACAGTTCTGGAGGCTGAAACTTGAAGATCAGGGTGCCAGCATAGTTGGATTCTGGTGAGGGCCCTCTTCTGGCTTGCAGACTGCAGATTTATTGTTGTATTCTCATATGGCAATACAAAACCAAAACAAAGCAAAACAAAAACAAAACAAAAATCAGCTCACTAGTTCTCTGGCTTCCTTTAATGAGGGCACTAAATCTATTCATGAGGGCCCCACTCACATCACCTAATCACCTCTCAAAGGCACCTCCTCCTCCAAATACAATCACATTGAGGGGTAGTGTTTCAACATATGAATTTTGGGGGGAGGTGCAAACATTCAGTCCATAAGGGTATCTTTAAAAAACTATGATAAGAAAAAGTTATTTTGAAGGACACATTTCTTTATTTTTTCTAAGTTTACCTATTTATTTCCAGAGGCAGAAAGAGAGAGATCCCTGTCAGGGTCTTATTATGTCAGGATCCTCCCTAGCCTTCCAGTTGGCTAGGATCACAGATGCACTTCTGGGCACGCTGGGCATAAAACACACAAATCTTGAGTTCATGTGCAGGAGACTAAGTATACCTTAATGAGTATGTGCTAAACCGAAGTGTTCTGTTTCTCAGGTAACAACTAGATTGTCTAGTTCATAGATTATCTCATGTGAGAAAGGGGCCTCCTCAGGGGGGTGATTTCTTGCTTTCTGTCTCCTTGTCTCTCTGTCTCTCCAGTGAGTGCACATGCCCTATAGCAAAGATCTCTTTCTAAAAAATTAAAAAATGAAAAGGAGGAAAATATCCAAATATCCACATATCCAAATCCAGAATTTTCTCTTATCCTCAAGAGGCTTTATAAGTCCCTATTCTATTTCTTCTCCATCAAATCCAGAATGTATTTGGTATAGAAACCATGTTGATCTTCAGTTGAGCAGGCCTAGTTTTGAACATGTTTATCTGATAAATGCAGTGGAACTGAATCACATTTTTTGGGTCATAAAGTATTTTAACTCAGCTGAATACAGTACTTTTACTTGGCTTGTAAAACTCTTTACCAGATATATTTTTATTGAATATGTCTGCAAAATGTCAGTAATTCAGAATTTCAGATTTATGATTTATATGCATACCAACAGAAGAGATGGTTTGTTATTATTTGGGGTTAATTTGTCCATAAGATAAGATGATAAATGTACAACATCCTTGAGAACAAGATGTATCTAGGCCCTTAAATATAATTAATTTGAAAATTTTTGTATATTTGATTATATTAGTTATTTGAATAATATTGGGTCATTGAAAAAGTCATGAAGCATTTTTGCATAGGAAAATATAGAAAAATATGTCATGACTTTTCTGATGACCCAATAGAAGCTATCATTTTTTTTTTATAGAAGACCTGGTGGGAGAGAAGTTTTTTTCTTCTATTTTGCTGACACTGAATATCAGCCATTAGCAAGGGAGGGAGACAGGCCTTGTGGAGTGAACCAAGATAGGACAACAGGCCTTCCTACCAGTGTAGTAATGGGTCTGTAATGTGTGCCCATCACTGCCGTGCAAAATAGAATCTGGGGTTTAAAGGAAGAGTGCCTCAATAGCAGGACTAGAGCTGTAGAAAGTGGGTATTTTTGATCTGGGCTTTGAAGTACAGGTGGGATTCAAATAGGCTACAGTTGTAGAGGGGGAGAAATGACCATCATGGACAAAGGCAAAGACATAAAGCATTAGTGCAAATAAAGGCAGATTCACTATAGAATTGGGTACATGAGAGGAAGAAAATGACTACAAAGGAAGATTAAGGCCAGCCAGTGGCAAATTTCTGATACTGTATTAAACCATTTGGATTTTCTCCTGTCTTGAATGTGGAGAAATTACCATGGTAATACAGCGTGATTACTATAGTTAGAAAGAGACAGGAGCACAGAGTGCTAAGTAAATGATAAGGGATGTTGAACAAAGCTGCTGTAAAGAAAATGTTAAAGACATTTACTAGAACAGGTACCATAGACTTGGGTGTAGAAGATAGAGGAGCTAACCAAAGAAAGAGAGGTAAGAAGGGGTGGGAGAGAGAGTCCAGGAATGGGGAAGGTCAGTGCCAAAGCCTGAGGCCAACGATAAATAGTTTTTAGTCATGGCTGATGATCGAGTTCAAGGGTCCTTCTGCTATTGACTTTTTTAAAATTTGAGTAATCTTTTTCACTTTCTATGAAATACACACACACACACACACACACACACACACAGATATAAACACACATATGCTTCTCAGAGCTCCCACTTAACATGAGAAAAATATTGTTATGACACCAATTTGAATGAATTCCAGCTGAAAGAAAGACTGCTGTTATTATGATCATTTATGATTTTTATAAATTTATAATTTAAGCATCTTGAAATATTAGAGTGAACTTCGGGCGCTCTGTCTGTCTTCTTCCTCCAGCCCCCTAGAACAGCAGGTTAGGAGGAACCAATCTCTCACCTTCATATCGCTCCCCTGCAAAGAATAGATTGTGTAGCAGAAATGCTGCTGTTCAGTGTGCAAAAAATGAGATTCACTCAAAAAATGAGATCCACAAAGGGCAAGAGAGGATTGCTTTTTAAATACTTAGAAATAGAATTTAAATTTACACCATTTCTACTGCAGCATTCCTGTTTTATTGCTGTAAAAATGGGATGAGACAAGTTACTGTTAAATACTGGCTAAAGGTCGCATTGGATGCCAGGAAAACATTTTGGGCACTGATTTTAGGTAATGCTAATGTCCTCTCGATTGGAACTTAATTATGAGTTAGCAGTAAGAAAGATCGTATTATCATGGCATTGTAGATAGAACAAATCACTACCTAACTTTGAAAATTGGTCTGTTATCTGCTTAATTTCAACATGTCAGTTCAAACATTTTTTCAGAAGGTTATTGGATTATTACTCCATTTAAAACATCTAATGTGTGATTTCTCTCTTACATTCAGGACAGGCTTGTTTACTCCAGATATGGCGTTTGAAGCAATAGTCAAAAAACAGATTGTAAAGCTGAAAGGGCCATCCTTGAAAAGTGTGGATCTGGTAATACAAGAATTAATCAACACCGTCAAAAAGTGTACCAAAAAAGTAAGTGTGAAGGATTTTACCTCCCAGCCAATACCTAGATCGTGTACCACCTTTCCCACCCCAATGCGTGATTCTCTTTCCCTGTCTCACCACTTTGTTGTAGATGTTGTGTGTGTGTGTGTGTGTGTGTGTGTGTGTGTGTGTGTGTGTTTGAGGACAAGGGCCGTGGGAAGTCCTGAGAGAGAATTGCTTTCATGAAGGGGAGATGTATTGGCCTCTGTCACTTTATTCCAAATAGGGTTAGTCAGACCAGGAATGGTTATTAGTTGAGTAACAGGTAAACATCGCTTTAAGACGATTAGATAAATGCTCTAAACTATAGTTTCTTATGGCATATGGATGAGGAGAATTGTTAGGAAAAGGGAGTCATTGATAATATGTATGTCAATAAGAAAATTCTTCTATGTAATAAACGAATTCCACTTAAGCTGGATGTTGCGAGAAGGGGTCGGGTTGGTGTAATGTAGTGGTGAAGAGCCCAGCCTCTGAGATTCAGTTACCTAAATTAGAATCCTCTCTCTCTTTCTCTCTTTTTTTTTTAAACTGTTAGATCGTGGGCATCATACTTAACCCCTCTAGTTTTGTACATTTATCTGTGAAATGGGGATGATGATGATGGGAATAGCACCTCTGGCTAGCTTTGTGGTACAGAGGTAATGCACTGCTCAAAAGAAGCAGATCCCGGGAACCAGCAGTTAGCGTAATGGCTATGTCGCTGGACTCCCACGTAGTCGACCGCGGTTCGCGTCTCAGACCCGGTGGCTTACAACTCACGCCGGGCGCGTGTGCGTGCGTGCCCAAGATCCCGAGAGGAGAATGGAGGAGAAGGGATTGCGGCGTGACCATCCCCCCTGGGGGGTGATTTCTCGCTTTCTGTCTCTATGTCTCTCTCTGTCTGTCTGGCGAGCGCACGCGCCTTATAGCGAAAAACCTCTCAAAAAAAAAAAAAAAAAAAAAAAAAAAGAAGCAGATCCCGCGCTTGCTTCGGCAGCACATATACTTAAAAAAAAAAAAAAAAAAAGAAGCAGATCCCACATGGCAACTGTTCTTTGAATCCCCAGCCCGGTCAGCCTGAAACACACCATGCATGTATGCGGGTGCCCAAGATTCGAAGGGCAAGAGGACTAGAAAAAGGAGATTGTGGTGTGGCCAGACCCTGTGGAGAATGTCTGTCGGTTTCTGTCCCCCGCACCGCCCCGCGCATCTCCTTTCCTCTTTCTTTTTCACGTGTGCATGCACGTGTTCTATCATGAATGAAGGAAAAAGGTGCCACCCCAGTGTTGATTAAACAAGATGATGCCTGACTCCTATGAGGTAGCTAACACATCGATTAACCATAATACGTACTCAGCAGATGGTTGTTAATGTATCAGCGGCCATTTTAGCAGTGACCACTGTTCTCTACCCTGAATATCTATTGAATCTTTGCTGTAAATATATAGGAGAGAGACTTTGCAATTTGGAAGATTCCTCATTGAAGAATATGGGAAAATGTGTGCTGAGTCCCTAGGAATATGAAAGCAGTACCTTCTACTGAAAAATGTCAGAAGAGAATTAGTGATGCTGTTGAGGGTTAGAGTATGCCTAGCCCTACACCAGTTAACATTGGTACTTTGAGCATTTCTTAAAAGTATAGATACTTCTGTTTTTTTGTTAGTTTTATCGCCTTTTCTCTTATATGTGGCTAGTTGGAGTAACCTCCCAAAAGAAGCAGTGGGAAGAAAGAATGAGAGAGACAATGTGACCAGGTATGAATAGTGATCCCTAGTTACACAGCAGAAAAACTCGGGTAAAGGAAAGATGTAGATGATGAAAAGGACAAGTGGGTTAAATTCCTAGATGTGAATACTAAAACGATGAAGTAAATGGAACGAGCTTGGGACCTGGAATGGACTCCAGAAGTTCAGACCCTTCTCTGAAGCTCTTTGTGCTCTTCTACCCATTCCTTAAACTCCTGGTCTTCCTTTTCCAAAACATGAAAAGCCATAGGAGTTAAGGGTCTGAGAGAGAAAAGAATACACGTGGGGAGGAAAAGGCAGTCTTCAGTGTTGCTTCTTCATTTGCAAATTTGTAGCCAGTTAATCACAGTTCACATCTGTCCTTGCTGACTCCAGATGCAACCTACCTTGTCAACTGTGTAGCTCAAGTTCTCTTAAATTGACTTCTCAACTGACTTAAGAGGTTAACCAATCCTGTGTTTCCCATTGACCATATGGATTGCACCTGTCAGCCATGTGCTCAGCCAGAAGACTTCTCTTCATCTTGTCCATGTGCTTTTGCTTCCGCCAACTAACTTGTCTCATTTCAAAGGGTCAGTTGTGTTGTGTTTGTCCTCAGTCTAGTCAGTTGTATTTCTTATTTTAATTAGATAGTTTAAAAGAAGGGTAAATACATTTATCAAATGCAAAATAGGTTTTTTCTCCTTTTCTCCATGAAAACTAAGCTAAATGATTTGAGAAGGGTGTTAAAAACAAATTTAGACAAACCAAAATTTAACAGAGTTTATTTAAACAGAGTGGGTGATTTAAATTGGGCAGTCCGAGAGACTACGGCTAGCCATGTGGTTTACAGAGAATACATGTGGGAGGAGCAGGAAAGTGACATGTGTGGTAAAAAGAGAAAGTGTCATATAGAGACGTAAGTGAGAGAGTGAGCTAGAGAGATTACTGGTTACAGGTAGAAGGCAGGCTGCACCACCAGCCTAAAAGGTGGGCTTCTGTGACTGACTGAAATGTGACTAGCATGATTGGCCGTAACTTAGTTACTAGCTTGAAAATTTAAAAAAGAAAAATAACAAAACCAACCAACCAAACAAACAGAAAAACAGCCTAACAGGTACAATTCCAGCTTATCCAGAGGGATCTAAATGTGGGAATCTCCCCTATTACCAAAGCTTTGCTATTGACTAGGCGTAGCAAGACAATGGTAAAAGATCGTGGGAATGTGTGTGTGTGTTTGTGTGTAGTTTCAAAAATCAAGATATGTTCTGCATTCAGATGATTTCACAAGTGTCTTCAGGTTCTTGCCCTCATTTTAAAGAAAGCAAAACTGGAAATCATAGATGAAGGATGTGGTTTATGTAAGACAGAAGACGCATAACTCCAATCAGCAGATCCATATGCAGAGAATAGGCCTTGGCCTTACATCAAAAGATTGGCACATGTGTGTACATTTATGTTTTAAGTTATATAAAGTGTTTATGGTATGTATGAATCATTTTTTTTTTATCTTTCCCCATTTTATCCGACTTACTGGAAAACCAACAGTCGGTTCTGATGGCACAGGATGAGACAGCTTGTTGCCAGACAAATTTTGGCTTCTATTCTTGCTCTCTATTCTTTGAACCTCCCTTTCCATTATGTTCCCTGGGCCAATTTCGTGTGTGTGTGTGTGTGTGTGTGTGTGTGTGTGTGTGTGTGTGTGTTATACCACAACCTATCCTCTTATTTCAGCTAGCCAGGATCATGGGTATGTGAGTGCCCTGTGTACTGAGAGAGATCTTGAAACCTGAGCCTGGGGCCTTCCCATATGGCCTCGGCATCATGAAGCGTTGTGTTACTGTTGCGTTACCATGGCTGGCCTCCTGTATATTTTTACTGTGTTTTCAAAACATCCTATAGTTTGCTGAAGTAAAATGAAACCTGGCCTTGTCCTTGAGATTGTTGTATACCCTGCAACTTTCTTCAGTGAAGGATGTTTATTGGCTCACATGAAGACTCTAAGGGCCTGGATCAGTCATGACATCTGCCTACTTTTCCTTTCATGGTTTCTGAACATTATCTGTTCTCGTTCCCATAACGTCTTCCATGAAGGGCCTGTTAATGGTATGGCAATGCCCTGCAATGCTGAAGTCACACAGGAAGGGCATGGATTTGCATCCTGAGGTCTTTCTGTGCATGCTGGGTGTGTGCGCATGTGCCTATGATCCCAGCTGCTGATGCTGGTTAGGATCATGGCACGAGACCTTTGGGAATGTCTCTTTCTCTGTCTCCCACTCAGAGAAGAAATAAATAAGCCTTTACTTTTTCTAATCCATTACTTCAATTCTGCTTGGGTTAATTTTGCCACCTGCTGAAACTCCAAGGCTGGTAAACGCTACCGCTTGTCTTTATTGTCCCTTCTCCCAAGTTTGCTAAGAGCTTGGAGATGATCATCCTGTTCCTGTGGCTTGGTGCTAGGATACAGTCACAGTTTTTTTTTTTTTTTTTTTTTTTTTGGAGAGGTTTTTCGCTATAGGGCGCGTGCGCTCGCCAGACAGACAGAGAGAGACATAGAGACAGAAAGCGAGAAATCACCCCCCAGGGGGGATGGTCACGCCGCAATCCCTTCTCCTCCATTCTCCTCTCGGATCTTGGGCACGCACGCACACGCACCAGGCGTGAGTTGTAAGCCACCGGGTCCGAGATGCGAACCGCGGTCGACTACGTGGGAGTCCAGCGACATAGCCATTACGCTAACTGCTGGTTCCCCAGTCACAGTTTTTTATGTTAGTCTGATTTAAGGGCTGCCCGGGAGTTCTTCAGTGGGTTACTAATTAGTGAGTTCACATGTTTTCTATGATAAGGATGTTCAACTTTTAGTACTTTTCTTCAAGCCACTTCACTCATCATTTTCATCCTCACTTTTAATGATGATTTTAGAAGTTAGGGATAATACATGTGAACACTGATTTCTTCTGGTCTCCAAACTCACCTGTATTCACAGCCATCTCACTCCTTATCTCTCTCTTTGATGAGGCTAAGACTGTACCTGCACTTGTACCTCCTTAGACAACTCCTTTTTATCCTTTTATTTCCTTATCTATTATATTTTTTAAAAATCACTATAAAAAGATTTATTTCTCTCCTAATTTAAAAAGAAACAATGGAATAAAAACCTGTCTATTGTCCCATTTCTTTCTTCTTCAGGGCTGAGCTTCTTGGGAAAAAGTAGTTTATATTTGACATTTATACTGTCTCATCACCTGTTAATTTCTCAACTAAAATACAGCTTGTACTCCACTATTCTATGGAAACGATTATGGCCAAGGTTGGCCAGAGTCCTGATTGCCAAACCTGATGGATACTCTTATTCCTGATACTGTGTTCCACTCTCCTTCTGAAGTGGACACTTTTCTTGTGGGTTCTTTTCCACCGTTCTCAATTCCTCATTTATTTCCTTTGAGAATTTGTCTACCTTTGCCTCTCTCTCAACACTGGAGTCCCATAGGGCTCAATCCTAGTTTTCCTCTCTTCTGAACGTATTTCCTCCACGGTAGCTTACATTTCCCGTTATTTGACCTATCACTTAAAATATTGGTGATTCCCAGATCAGTACTTCCAGTTTAAACCTGTTTATGGAAACTGTCCATTGGCTAGTGCAATTATTCTTTCCTTTCTTAAGGCCCTGAACCTTTTATTTTTTTTCCAAACCTGACTTACTTTAGGAGCTATCCTAACTGATCTTTTTACCTCCAGCCTGTTCACTATCAAGTTCATCTTTCCCACAGTTATTAAAATGACCTGTCTAAATTACAGATAGATGTTTTGCCTGTTTTCTCAAAATTATTCAATAATTCCTCAGAGCCTGAGAATAGAGTTCAGACCATTTAGGGTTGTCTTTAGTTCCTCCATCTGATCTCAGCATAAACCTGCTGTTACCTGGCAAGCCTCAGCCTAAGTGATTTGTACTATCCTCAGAGATTTGTCAGGCCTTTGACATTTGTACATGTGATTCATTTTGTCTAGAATGTCTCCCTTTCCTTCCTATCTTCACCTGTCTTCCTTCTCAGTTCTTAAGAGCTATCGAAGTCTTTATCTTGTCTCAAAACTCTTTTAAAATGCTTTCTATGCGTCCTTTTGGGGGTCTGTATCTTCATTCCCTTTATGGTGTTTCAGTTTTCCTGGTCTGTTTCTATCATAGCGTGGAAAATGCTACAATATGGTTTGTTTGTGCAAGTGTGCCTGGTCTTCCTGATTATAAGCTCCTTTAACAAAGAGATCTGTGTCTTTTATCTTCTATCCCTAGCACCTGACACAATGACTAACCCTGCATAAAAAACATTCCACAGTTACTTGTTAACAATTTAGTTGTTCTAAAGTTACCAAGACGCTAAAGAAATAGATGCTTGGTGTTACAAGAATAATTTAGTCATTTCTTTAAAAACAATAAAATTTGGGGACCAGCAGTTAGCGTAATGGCTATGTCACTGGACTCCCACGTAGCCGACCGTGGTTCGAGTCCTGGACCCAGTGGCTTAAACTCACGCTGGGTACGTGTGCGTGTGCGTGCCCAAGATCCTGAGAGGAGAACGGAGTAGAAGGGATTGCGGCGTGGCCATCCCCTCTGGGGGGTGATTTCTCGCTTTCTGTCTCTCTGTCTCTGTCTGTCTGTCTGGCGAGTGCACGCGCCCTATAGCACAAAGAAAAACCTCTCCCCAAAAACACCAAAAAAACAAAAAAATAAATAAAATTTGGAGAAGTTCTTATCAAATGACTGTTCTTTTCCTTTTACCTCATTTTGATATCCTTAGTTTCAGGCCTCATTAGAGGCCTACCTTCAACTTCTTTTATTTTGAAACTAGTCTAATTAAAATCTTTTGCAAATGAAAATAATGCTTATTAGTTAAATATACCAGCACTCTATTAGTTGACCCCTTTCGAACAAAAGCTGTTGGTAAGGTGACTATATATTTTATTGTCCAGGGCAAGATATTTTTGAGATTTGAAGGGAGTCCTCAGGGTCAGCAACAGGTAAGCATGGTGGTTAAGGCAGCTGGATCCCACACAGCCAACAATGTGGTTTGCATCTTGGACCCAGTGGCCTGAGAGACATACTGGGTACATGTGGGTACAGGTACAAAACATTCTCTAGAGGAGTACAGAGGAGAAGGGATTATGGCATGGCCAATCCCCCGCCCCCCCCCCCCCCCCCCCCCCCCCCCCCCCACACACACACCAAGAGATACTCTCTCTCTGTTTCTGATGAGCACATTTGTTCTAAAATAAGTAAATAAAAATAAAGATTTGCTAATCATTTTAAAAAAAGGGAGCACTTTTAGTATTGTCATTGGCATAACAGGAATAAACCAAGACTACTCCGGACATTGTGAAAATATATAGTTATTCCAGCTATCTTGTAATTATTTATGTAGATATAAACTTAAAACACTGTTTTCATTTACAGCTCCTCATGTTGAATGCTTTATGTGTAAAATCTTTAAATGTTTTTTTCTTAAGCCACATACATAAACATCAGTCAAGAACATATGGAATTTATGTGTGTTCAAATAACAAAGCACAAAGCTAGACTTCTAACCTGGGGGAATACATTTTTCTCAGATATTATCCTGCTGTTGCTCTGGGGCACTGGAGGACAAGACAGGAACATTAGACCTTTATGAGCCATTTGGCTTCATCCCAGGGACATCTCATCTTTGGAATTTTTTTGGTGGGCATCAGTTTTCAGCTGCTTTTCTTTGCCTCTTCTTCTCTAGTACACCATCACAGAGTCCTGAGGTTCTTCTCAGGAAGCACTGAGAGGAACATCTTGTTTTTTTAACCACAGTTTAGCAACTGTGCCATTTATTGGCCTGTTGAGAAACCACACTCTTGGATCACCACCATACCAATTAATTGATTTTTCTTTTTCCTGCTTAGGAAAAAAAAAAAAAAAAGTTTTGCAAAGAATTAAAAAATACCTTAGTTGGCTATTAGAAATACAGAAAAGATTTTTCATTAAAAAAATGCTCTTAGAAATTCTGAATTTTGTGACATGTTAGATAAGTAAATATTAATATCTGGCTCTGAGTGTACAAAATCACATGGATCCAAAGTCCTTAGCATAGCTTTCAAGGCCTTCCATGATCTTGCTCAGCTTTGTTCCCTAAACTCATCTCCTTTTCTTCTCCCTTCCCTTGAGTTCATTCTGGCTACATACCAATCTTCATCTGTTAGGTCATCAGGAAAGTCATGACTTGTTTTTCTGTTTCTCTATGTAAAACTGTGTCTTGACTTTTCCAATGACCCAATACTTTCCAAACTCAATTTTTCTTTGTAGCACATAGTAGCATGTGATTTTTTTTTTTTTTTTTTGAGAGTTTTTTGCTATAGGGTACGTGCACTCGCCAGAAAGACACAGAGAGACAGAGAGACAGAAAGCGAGAAATCACCCTCCAGGAGGGATGGCCACACCGCAATCCCTTCTCCTCCATTCTCCTCTCTGGATCTTGGGCACGCACCCACACGTGCCTGGCATGAGTTTAAGCCACCAGGTCCGGGACTCGAACTGCAGTTGAGTACATGGGAGTCCAGCGACATAGCCATTACGCTAACTGCTGCTTCCAGTACTATGTGATTTACACTATGTCTTTTGTTGCTACTGTTGTTGGATAGTAAGGAGACTTTGAGAATTTAAGCTCCATGAGGACAGGGACTTGGTTTATTAAACTCATTACTCTGTTTGCAACTCCTAAAACAGCTGCATTATCAAGAATAATTATTGAACAAATAATTGAATGAGTGAATGAGTCATGTCTCATTGACTTGGCAGGTAATGAGCATTTAGGCTGAAGTAGGATGGAAAATGACTGCAGAGTGCCCTAACAGGGCTTTCTTTCAGGTCTTAATAGATATGCTGTAGGTTTTTTTTTTTTTTTTTTTTGGAGAGGTTTTTGCTACAGGTCGCGTGCGCTCGCCAGACAGACAGAGAGAGACAGAGAGACAGAAAGTGAGAAATCACCCCCCAGAGGGGATGGTCACACTGCAATCTCTTCTCCTCCATTCTCCTCTCAGGATCTTGGGCACGCACACACATGCGCCCGGTGTGAGTTTAAGCCACCGGGTCCGGGACTTGAACCGCAGTCGGCTACGTGGGAGTCCAGCAACATAGCCATTACGCTAACTGCTGGCCCCAAGATATGCTGTAGTTTTAAACCTGTGTAGAAAGACTTGCATTTTACCCTCTCTACTGACTAGCTGACAAGCCAGACAACCTCTGCTGTGCTGCGCACACAGTAGATGCCTCATGTCATAGGCTTTGATACTCAGGCTTCAAAGCAAGCTGGTCATTAACATTTGAATCTTTCGTTGTGTGTTATAGGGAATTCAGGCCTGGAAATTGAATTTAAAGGGATAGGAATCTCCTCTGTAATCTAAACAATTCAGTGAAAGATTTGTTACCTCTATAAATTATTATTCTTTTGAAAGAATAATAATTTGGGAACATGCACAGTGGAAGCCAATGAAAAAACTGAGGCCAGAGATGGCCTTGGGACCTCCACTGGCTTCCAGTTGTTCCAGGTGCCTATTAGACCTCTGGCTCCCAAATCCCTCCTCCTCCATTAGCTCTGGAACCTGCACAGCGGCAGCCAGTGAGAACAGCAGAGGCCAGAGACTGCCTTCAGAGCTCCAATTATCTTTTGCCCATGCAGGAATATTTTCAGACTTCATAGTTTTCTGAAGTGCGCAGTCAATGCCAGTTGATACCCTGCAGCTCAGCCCCAGCTGAGCTATTCTCAAGAAACTTGGAGGCCACTGGAATATCCACTTCAGTGATGATGGTGCAGGTTGCAGGGTCAGCATCAGAGAGATGGAGCTGCAGAGAGACCATGGCTCACCTCCTGCACACTTGGAACTCTCAGAATTAACTCTAAGAGATTAGGAAGAAACATATAATCCGTCAGATAACCAGAAACCAGCACAGAGGCACAAGAAATATGAGAAACCAAGAAAATATCTGCCCCACCTCCCTGCCAAGGGACAAGAACAACTTCTCATTATTGACAAACTGTACAGTAGAACTCATGGAAATGTTTGATAAGCAATTTAGACTATTCATAGTGACAAACCTAAATGAGATGCAAAGAAAAGAGGCAACCAGCTCCAGCAGATGAGAAATTCCTTCCATGATTTGGAAGATGAAATAGACACCATAAAAAATAATCAAAGGAAACTGTTAGAGATGAAAGCTGTAATATAGGAATTCAAAACCTCCCTTGAAAGTATTAAAAGCAGATTAGATGGACCAGCAGTTAGTGTAATGGCTATGTCACTGGACTCCCATGTAGTCGACTGCAGTTTGAGTCCCATACCCAGTGGCTTAAACTCACGCCGGGCATATGTTTGTGCATGCTCAAATCCTGAGAGGAGAATGGAGGAGAAGGGATTGTGGCGTGGCCATCGCCCTGGGGGGGTGATTTCTCACTTTCTGTCCCTCTGTCTCTGTCTTTCTGGCAAGTGCATGTACCCTATAGCAAAAACCTCTCCAAAAAAGAAAAAAAAAAGCAGATTAGATCATGATGAAGATTGAATCTTGGATTTAGAAGACAAAACAAAAGCAAACAAAAAAACAAAAAAAAGATAATATATGGGAAATACTAGATACCATTAAACGTCCAAACATCCAAAGAATTGGTATCTCATAAGGTGAAGAATCTAATAAGGGAATTGATAATCTATTTCCTGAAATGCTGGAAAAAAACTTTCCAAGCCTAGAGAAGCATTCAAACATTCAGACCTAAGAAATACAAAGGACCCCAAATAGAATCAACCCAAGAAGATCCTCCACAGCATATCATAGCCAGATTGGCCAAAATCGCAGATAAAGATAAGATTTTAAAATGGCAAGAGAGAAATGTCAAGTTACTTACAAAGGTTATCCCATCAGGCTAACATCAGACCTCTCAACAGAAATGATGTAAGCAAGGAATGCAGGGGAATATGTATTCAAAGTGTTAAAAGAAATACAATTTCAACAGAAATGACTATAACCAGCAGGATTGTTCTTCAAATAGGTAGAAAAGATAAAAATATTTCAGATAAACAAAGCCTGAAAGAATTTACCAACACCAGACCTGTTCTTTAAGAAATGCTGAATGGAGTGCTATAACAGGAAAACTAAAGAGAGAGAGACAGAAATAAGAGAATAAAACCAACCAAAAAAAAAATGGCTAACATAATGGTAGGGACAAGTCCAGAAATATCGATAATAACACTGAATGTTAATGGATTAAATTCTCTAATCAATAGACACAGATTGGCTGAATGGATAAAAAACACAGAAACACTCTATCTGTTGCCTACAAGAAATGAACCTCATGGATAAAGGCGTATATAAATTAAAAGTGAAGTGCCAGAGAAAGGTATTCCATGCAAATGGAAACCAAAAATGGCTGGAGTCACAATACTGACTTCAGACAAAATAAACTTTAACATAAAAGCTGTAAAAAGAAACAAGGGCATTATGTAGTAGTAGAAGACTAATTCATCAAGAAGATATAACACTTATAAATATCTGTGCATCCAAATCAGGAGCACCCAAATATGTAAAAGAAAGACTGCTAGATTTAAAAGGAGAGAGAGAGCCTGCAACACACTAATTCTTGGGGATCTCAGCACCCCACTGTCTCC
Source organism: Tupaia tana (assembly GCA_026018925.1). Classification (NCBI taxonomy): domain Eukaryota; kingdom Metazoa; phylum Chordata; class Mammalia; order Scandentia; family Tupaiidae; genus Tupaia; species Tupaia tana. The sequence goes on along the minus strand of JAKSZU010000007.1, from coordinate 123,813,113 downwards.
CTTGGATAGATCATCTAGACAAAAAAATAAGCAAAGAGATACAGGATCTAAATGATACCATAAATTAAATGAACTTGACAGACATAGAACCTTTCACCCTAAATCCACAAAATATGCATTTTTTTCTCACCCTTCCTGGAACCTTTTTGAAGATTGACCATATATAGCTCACAAAACAAGGGTTTACAGATTCAAAGGCATAGAAATTATATCCAGTATCTTTTCTGACCATGATGGAATTAAACTGGACATTAATTTCAGAAAAAAGACTTGAAAATACACAAACATATGGAAACTAAACAACCCACTCCTGAATGACTTCATGGCTACTGAAGAAATTAAGACTGAAATAAGATTTATTAAAACCATGATAATGAATACATGAGTTGCCATAACCTATGGGACACAGCAAAAGCAGTCATAAGAGGGAAGTTCATAGCAATTAAGGCATATAAGGAAAAGATGGGAAGGTGGCAAATGGACAACCTAGCATCATGCCTTAGGGGATTGGAGAAAGAACAACAACAAATCCAAAAATTGCCAGGAGAAAAGAAATAATAAAGATTTGAGCAGCAATAAATGAAATAAAAAGTAAACTGTACAGAAAATAAATGAAACCAAAATCTGGTTCTTTAAAGATAAACAAAATTGACATATCATTAGAGTCTAATTAAAAAGAGAGGAAGGTACCAGATAAATCAAAATTGCAGTGAAGGGACTAGCAGATGGTGTAATGGTTACATTGCTGGACTCCCAAGTAGCTAAGTGAGGTTTGAGTCCCAGACCTGGCAGCTTAAAACTCATGCCAGGTGTGTGTGTGTGCCCAAAATCTTGAGAGGAGAGTTGAGAAGAAGGGATTGCAGCATGGACATCCTCTCTGGGGTGTGATTTCTTGCTTTCTGTCTGTCTGTTTGGTGAGCACACGTGTTCTATGGCAAAAAATCTCTCTTAAAAATAAAATCAGAATGGAACAGGCAACATTACAGCAGACATTATAGAAATGCAAGACATCATTAGAGAATACTATGAATGACTATACAGCAACAAAGAAAGCCTGGATGAGATGGACAAATTCCTGGACACACATATTCTACTGAGATTGGGTCAGGAAGACATGGGAAGCCTGAGTAGATCCATAACAAGCAATGAAATTGAAGCAGTAATAAATAACCTCCCACCAAAGAAAAGCCAGGTCCTGATAGCTTCACTTCTGAATTCTACAAAACTTTTAAATACGAGGTAACCCCATTCTACTCAAACTATTTCTAAAGATTCAAAAGGAAGGAACCCTCCCAAATTTATTTTATAAAGCGTCTGTCATCCTCATTCCCAAAACAGATAAGGACATGACAAAAGAGGAAAACTACAGACTAATATCTCTGATGAATATAGATGCAAAAATTGGCAACAACATACTAAAAAATTGTATCCAACAATGTATAAAAAAGATTATACATAACGGCCAGGTAGCCTTTATTCCAGGGATGCAAGATTTATGGTAAATGGGATTACTTTCTTAAATTCTACCTCTGTCTGTTGTTGGTATATAGAAATGGTATAGAAAACCATAAATGTAATACACCACATTAACAGAGAGAAAGATAAATAGCCTATGATCATATCAATTGATGCAGAAAAAGTGTTTGATAAGATACAACATTGCTTTATCATTAAGACTCTCAGTAAAATCAGCATAGAAGGGACATTTCTCAACACAATAAAAGCCATATGTGAGGAACCCATAGCTAACATCATACTGAATGGGGAAAAGCTAAAATCTTTTCCATTAAAAACTGGTACAAGACAAAGACTCCCACTTTCTCCACTCCTTTTCAGTATAGTGCTATAAGTCCTAGCCAATGCAATCAGAAAAGAGAATAAAATAAAAAGACATTCAAGTATGGAAAGAAGAGGTGAAGTTATCTTTATTTGTACATGACATGTTTGTATACATAGAAGACCCAAAGGTATTCACACACAAAAAAAAAAACAAAAACAAACAAAAAACACTCCAGGAAGTGGTGAATGAATAGAATAAAGCAGCAGGATACAAAATCTATACCATTTCTATATACCTACAACAGACAGAGGTAGAATCTAAGAAAGTAATCCCATTTACCATAACCACAAAGTATAAGGTATCCAGGAATAAATCTAACCAAAGAACTGAAAGACCTCTAAAAGGAAAGCTATGAAAATCTAAAAAAAGTAATTGAAAATGACAAAAAAGAAGGACATCCTGTGTTTCTGGATTGGAAGAATTAATATAATCAAAGTGGCAATTCTACCCAAATTAATTTACATATTTAATGCAATCCCAATCTAATTACGAGAGACATCTTTCATAGATGTAGAAAAGACAATCAAATCATTTGTCTGGAATTACAAAAGACCACATATTGCCAAAGCAATCTTGTGCAAGAAGAATAGGAGGCATCTCACTTCCTGACCCCAAAAATATATTACAAAGCTGTGATAATCAAAACAGCATGGTATTGGCACAGAAACAGACATGTGGACCAATGAAACAGAATAGAAACCCCAGAAATAAACCCTAAAACATATGGCTAACTGAGTTTTGATAAAGGGCACCAGTAAATGCAGTGAGAAAAAGAAAACGTCTCTAGCAAATGATGTTGGAAAAACTGGGTATTTGGATACCTACAGAAAGATGAATCTGGACCCTCGTCTTTCATCATTAACAAAAATAAACTCAAAGTGGATCAAAGATCTAAGCCCAAGATGTCAAACTATGAAACTACTGGTGTAAAACATTGGGGAATCTCTGGGAGACAATGGAATAGGAAAAGATTTCTTAAATAAGACCCCCAAAGCATAGGAAGTAATCTCCAAAATAGACAAGTGGGATTATATCAAATTAAAAGTTTCTGGACTAACAGATAGCCTAATGGTTATGTTGCTGAACTCCCACATAGTCGACAGCAGTTCAAGTCCTGGACCAGTAGCTTAACACTCATGCTAGGTGCATGTGGGTGAGTGCGTGCGTGCCCAAAATCCCTAAAGGGGAATGGAGGAGAAGGGACTGTGGTGTGGCCATCTCCCTTGCCTGGGGGGGAGGGTGGCGGTAATTCTTTACTTTTTGTCTCTCCGGTGAGCACACACGCCCTATAGCAAAAATACACTTTTTAAAAAAAGTTTCTGCACAGCAAAAGACATAGTAATTAGTGTGAATCTACAACTCTCAGAATTGGAGAATATTTTTGTAAACTATGCCTCAGGTAAGGGATTGATAACCAAAATACATAGGGAACTCAAGCAGCTTACCCAAAATGATCAACCCAATTAAAAGATGGGAAAATGAACTGAACAAACAACTCTCTAAGGAAGACATATGAACAGCCAAAAAGCATATGAAAAAACACTCAACATTCCTCATCATAACGGAAATGTAAATCGAAATCACAATGAGATACTACCTAATCTCAGTCAGAAGGGGTAAGATTAAAAAGAAAAAATGGTAAGTGCTGACAAGGCTGTGATGAAAAGGGAACTCTCCTACACAGTTGGTGGGAATGTAAATTAGTACCGGCACTGTGGAGATCAGTATGGAGGCTCCTCAAAGACCTACAAGTAAAACTACCATGTGATACAGCAATTGCACTTCTGAGTAGTTACCCAAAGGTTAGGAGAACGCTCAGTCAGAAAAGTACTTGCAGGTCTATGTTTATTGTAGCATATACATAATCGCTAAGATATGGAACCAACCCAAGTGTCTACAAACATGAATGGATTAAAAAATGTGGTACAAGAGCCAGCAGGTGGCGTGGTGGTTCAAGGCCCTGGACTCCCACATGGCTGGCCATGGTGAGTCCTGGACTAGTTTTTTTTTTTTTTTTTTTTTTTTCCCCCATTTTCTCTCTCACTCTCTCTCACTCTATCCCTCTCTGGTCAAATTAAAATAAATAAATGGATAAAGTTAAATAAAACGTTCTTTTTTTAAAAAAAGTGGTACATGTACTCTATGGAATACTACTTGGCCAGAAAAAACAAGGCCCTGGCATTGATAGAAAGTGGATGAATATGGAAGATTTATGACTGAGTGAAGCAAGCCAGGCTATGAAAGAGAGACATTGTATGCCTCCACTTAATATATACTGACTGAAGGCACTCTGTGGTAGAAACTAAAAGATTAGAGGATATAGAAGCATGGCAAATGGCTATGGATACTGAAATCAGTGTGGGAAGAGGGTAGGAGATGGGGGAGAATGAGGGGAAAGGAATCAAGAAGAAAAATAGGCAAGACATTAAAGAGACACAGAAATGGAGGATTGTTGATAATGTGTATGATATCTTCAACTGGGCTGATATTGAGTGTTGAATACATTCGTTTTATAAGCTGTAGTGATGTACAGTGATTGAATGCATAAAATAATACAGATTACTTATTATTACTACTATTTTTAAATTGGTTATAGGGCATATGAACCCAGAGGGAGGGAAGGAGAGTGAGAGCAAGCCTCCAGGTCCGGGACTCGAACCATGGTTGGCCAGTGGAAATCTAGTGCCTTAACCACCATGCCACTTGCTGGCTCCTGCAATTTATTCTTAATACTTGACCAATTTCTCCTACCTTCTGTTTTTAGTGTTATTTTTTCATTTCAACTGATAGTTAATGTGTCTACCAGAGATAACTTGGAAGAGAGGAGATGAAAAGCTGATGATGACATTTGGATGTTCTTCTGGCTGTCTTTTAGTTTTTTTTTGACCCAAGGCTAAACTTTTAAAAATTTTAATCCTTAGCATTTGTTGAATAATGCTAAGGTTCTTTTCATTTCTCTGTTTACAGGTATTCTATAATTTACCTTACTATTTCTCCCTCATTTGTGGATAATATTTGGGGTTTAAAGATATGGGATTTGCTCACTTAGAACATGACAGCCAGTTCACCCCCCCCCCCCCCCCCACCTACTCCCCATCACTTTACACAAGTCCTCTTGGTTAGAATCTGGTTCCTCAGTGTTTTCTAGAAGCAGTTTAATAGTTTGGGGTCTTAGATTTAGATCCTTGATCCACCTTGACTTGATTTTTGTCAAAGGTGACAGGGGTTCAGATTCATCTTTCTACAGGTGGAAATCCAGTTTTTCCAGCACCATTTACTGAAGAGATTTTCCTTTTCCCACTGGATTGACTGGTACCCCTTGTCAAAAATCAGTTGACTGAATGATTGGGAATTTATTCCTGTGGACTCAATTCTGTTCCATTGGTCCACATGTCTGTTCTTGTGCCAATACCATTCTGTTTTGATTACCACAGCTTTGTAGTATATTTTTGGGTCAGGGGAGATGCTGCCCACTCCACTCTTCTTTTGTAGAATTGCTTTGGCAATGCGGGGTCTTTTATTATTCCAGATGAATTTTATGATTCAAAGGTCTAAATCTAAGACCCCAAACTATTAAATTGCTTCTAGAAAACACTGGGGAAACTCTGGGAGACATTGGGGTAGGGAAAGACTTCTAAGACCCCTAAAGCACAGTCAATAATCCCCAAAATAGACAAGTGGGAATTACATCAGACTAAGAAGTTTCTGCATGGCAAAAGACACAGTAATTAGTGTGAATCGACAGCCCTCAGAATGGGAAAATATTTTTGTAAACTATGCATCAGATAAGGGATTGATAACCAGAATACATAAGGAACTAAAGAAGCTGTTTGGAAAAAAGATGATGAACCCTATTAAAAGATGGGAGAAGGAGTTGAAAAGAACACTCACTAAAGATGACATACGAATAGCCAGAAGGCATATGAAAAAATGCTCAACATCCCTCATCATAAGGGAAATGCAGATCAAAACAACAATGAGATACCACCTAACCCCAGCCAGAATGGCAAAGATTAAAAAAACAAAGAGGGAACCAGCAGTTAGCGTAATGGCTATGTCACTGAACTCCCACGTAGTCGACCGCGGTTTGCGTCTCGGACCCGGTGGCTTACAACTCACGCCGGGCGTGTGTGTGTGCGTGCCCAAGATCCCGAGAGGAGAATGGAGGAGAAGGGATTGCAGCGTGACCATCCCCCCTGGGGGGTGATTTCTCGCTTTCTGTCTCTCTGTCTCTCTCTGTCTGTCTGGCGAGCGCACGCGCCCTATAGCGAAAAACCTCTCTCTCAAAAACAAACAAACAAACAAAAAAAAAACAAAGAATAATAAGTGTTGGCAGAAATGTGGTGAAAGGGGAACTCTCTTACACTGCTGGTGGGAATGAAAATTAGTCCAACCACTGTGGAGAACAATTTGGAGATTCCTCAAAAATCTACAAATAGAACTGCCATATGATCCAGCAATTCCATTTCTTGGTATCTACCCAAAGGACAGAAAAATTTCTCATTGGAAAAGTGCTTGCACATCAATGTTTATTGCGGCACTTTTCACGATTGCTAAGACATGGAACCAACCCAAATGCCCTCGTATGGCTGAATGGATTGAAAAACTGTGGCACGTATACTCTATGGAATACTATTCAGCCCTTAAGAACAACAAAACCCTGGTTTTTGACAGAAAGTGGAAAAATATGGAAGATTTACTGCTGAGTGAAGCAAGCCAGGCTATGAAGGAGAGACTCTGTATGTCCCCACTTAATATATACCGAATGTCCACACTCTATAACTGAAACTGACGGGCTAAAGGATGTACAAACACGAGGTGGATGTGAATGCCAGATGTGGTGTGTGTGGAGGAGTGGGGCCTGGGGAAGAACATTTGGAGGAGGGATATGAAGACAGCATTGTTGAGACAGGGAGGTAGTGTTGTTATATTTTGATCAGCTCGACTGGGGAGAAATGTTCATATATTGAAATGATCACCTTGTAAGCTAAATAATGTGATTGAATGTATTAAAAATGTAAAATAAATAAATAAAAATAAATATAAAAAAAGAAAAAAAAAGAATCTGGTTCCTTTCTCTGTTCTGGCAACTTCCCTTAGATCTTCCTAGACTTCCCATATGCCTTTCCTGAAATACGGAACACCTCATAAAGAACTTTTCCATTCACCTCTGTGCAATTTAGAAGGAACCCCATCATTTCATGGTTGCCTTTTACTAGAATTGCTCCTCATCTTCAGTTGCCTTTGTAAATAAGTATGCATCTGTTTCTTTTTTTTTTTTTTTATAGCAAATGTGTTGTACCCAGTTTAGTATTTTCTCATCTCCTGAATAAACCCAACATTATGCTGTACATGAATAAAAGATCACTATGGATTTGGGGGGCTTTTAATTTACAGAAAATGGAACAAAATTATTGAATGCTTTTATGAGCAGTAAAATCATTATCGTTACTCACTTTGTAGCAAGTGGCCAACACTGAAGTTTTATAGCTCTTTGATAAAAACAGAAACCATATCTTTAGGTCAGCCAAACCAATCAAGTCAAATCTTGTGCATACAGGAAATTTTACTCTGCTTTTAGTTTATTTTCTCAGTGATGTTTGGTATGGGGCCATGAACAGATGGTTACCTCATAACCCAAGTCTTTGCTTGAGGCATCAATTAGTTACTCTGGAAGCTATAGGAATCTTGCCTGGAACTTGCGCTGTTCCAAGAGAAACCTAATAGCACAGCTCTTATGATCTGATTAATTAATGGTTAATAAATTTTGTAAGTGTGTAATTTTTGTTTTATTGGATAGAGATATCTTTCAAGTAATTTTTTTTCCTCTAGGGAAAAATATGGTCCATGTTTAAATTAAATTTTTATATTGAGGTCTCACCAAAATAATTAAACACTCCCCTAAATAACGATTAAAATATTAGACTTCACAAAAACATGTTTTTGTATCTTTTTAGATTATAGTGCTGCTTTCTCTCAGAATATGTATAATTAAATTGGACATTTAATTGAATTTGAGTAAAACCATAATTTAATTTAGAATTTAAATTACATATTTCATTAGAATTAAATTTAATTCTTAGAATTGATTTTTTTTTTGAAGAGGTTTTTGCTGTTGGGTGTGTGTGCTTGCTAGAGAGAGAGAGAGAGAAACAGAGACAGAAAGCGAGAAATCAACCCCCCCCCCCCCGGGGGGGGGGTATGACCATGCCGCAATCCCTTCTCCATTCTCCTTTTGGGATCTTGGGCATGCATGCACATGCACCTGGCGTGAGTTTAAGCCACCAGGTCCAGGACTCTAACAAAGGTCAACTACATGGGAGTCCAGTGACATAGCCGTTATGCCAACTGCTGGTCCCAGAATTGATTTTTTGATTTTTTATTTTTTTAGAGAGTTTTGCTATAAGGTGTGTGCACTCACTGGAAAGACAGAGAGAAACAGAGAGACAGAAAGTGAGAAATCCACCCCCCCACAGGGGGATGGCCAGGGCATAATCTCTTCTCCTTCATTCTCCTCTCAGGATCTTAGGCATCCATGCACATGTACCCAGCATGAGTTTTAAGCTGCCAGGTCCAGGACTCAATTCGCGGCTGACCATATGGGAGCCCAACAACATAACCATTATGCCACTTGTTGGTCTCTAGAATTGAACAATAAACTATTTTTTAAGAGAGTTACTTATTCAGCTTTATTTATTCATTCATTTTTAATTTGACCAGAGAGAAAGCGAGACAGAGAAAAAGTGAGAAAGTAAGCCACCAGGTCCGGGACTCGAACCATGGTCGGCCATGTGGGAGCTAACCACCATACCACCTGCTGGTCCCTTGAACAATAAACTATTAAGAAGTAATCTGCCATTTAACAGATGCATAACTTTGAAAGTTTTGCTATCATTATGTAGATATCAAACCTTCTGACCCTTCTCATTGCGGATTTAGCTATTTCTTTCTTTGTGTGTTCCCTTTTTAGAAACATACTTTTTTATATGACAATTTACCCTGTTAGTCAACCTGTCACTGAAGACTGAGTTTGTTAATATCAGGTGCTATGATGCACACCGAGCATAGAGTTGGCCTATGGCAATTACCCAATTACTGATGCGATACTAATTTTAGAACTACAAAATCATTATAACCAATAGAAAAGCCTTCATCCCTTGATCTTGTATATATTAATATATAGATAATTTAAGTAATCAATAGGACCATAAAGATCTAAAAGGATATCTTCCAGATTAATATTCTTTAGACATACATGATGAGAATGTTGATGATTTGACAACAAAAATCCCCATCAAACCCAGAGTTGTACAACTACAGCTTTTCATTCAACCTCCAAAACAAAAGAAATTGATAATTATAGGAATTAAAATAGTTGAGAAACGATTGTACCTTAAAGAAGAGATGTCGAAGTGAGTCAAGCCGTTGAACTGAACAATTAGAATTGAGTATGCTTTAAAGCTAAGAAAAGGGCCAGGCAAAAGAGCAAGGATTCTTGTTGAATGAGCTAATAACAAAATGAGTGGTAAAAAGCCTAATCAAAAATCATATTATATGCCAGCAGGACTTTTCTTTCCTTCTTTTCTTGGCCCTCTTCCTATGTGTAGCATAAGAAAAATGGGAGTTAAAGCCTTACATTGAGAGCCAACAGTTAAAATCAACATTTTGATTTTTACACTCCCATGACCCTTTCCAGGTCAACCAGATAGCCACCGTGCCAGTGTCCTTATTGCCGTTCAGTGATGCTGAGGTCTCATGCTGATGCGTGTCTTCAGTATTTTTCCCGCTTTTCCTCCATGAGGACAGTTGTTTTCATATGTTCCCTCTTTGTTTCACTTAGAATTTAGACTTATTGACTTCTATTTTAGTTATCTGGATTGTAGACACAAAATTATGGCTCTGCAGGTTCCTTTTCTGGTAAAATTGAGTCCACGAGTAGTACACTTGGAAAGATCAGGGCACACGCACCATCAGTCCTCCTGTCAAGGCCAGTGGATGGGAGGCATTCTTATATGTCTATGCTTCATGGGATACTCTTGTCATTTTGGCCTTTCCCTGACTTGATGGCCATGTACTGGCCTGGGGTCTTTCAGCTGTCAAGTGTTCAGTTTCTGAATAAATATTTATATTGCCACTATTTGGCGATTTTAAAAATAGCCGCCTGCTATATTCCATTTAGTAACTGTTCTTAAAGCCATCCTGTTCCTCCCTGGTGGACCACTGTTTCTGTAGTCACTTCTCTGAAGCAGTGTGGATCTCTAATATTGTGGTTGTCATTGAAAGCAAGAACCCCTTGATAGCTTGGTATGCTTTCTGAGTGTAGGGGAGAAACAGTTGCTCTCATGACCTTGGGCAGATTGGTGGTTAGTGCAAGATACACCATCCAGGTTTGTACTAGTTAAGAAGGACTAATATTGATCAGTTATCCTTTCTACACTTTGAAGGCTTAACACTTTTTAAAGAATTGTTTATTTAATTTTATTTCTTAGTAGTATCATTTTTAAATATTTTATTTAACTTTATTTATTTATGCATTCATTTTAATTTGTCCAGAAAGGGAGGGAGGGAGGGAAAAAGAAAGTGAGAAAGCAAGCCTCTAGGTCTGGGACTCGAACCATGGTCAGCCATGTGGGAGTCCAGCACCCTTAACTACCACACCACCTGCTGGCTTAGTATTATTTTTTAAAAATCTGCCATAGGGTAAATGCGTTCACCATAGAGAGACAGAGAGAGAGAAAGTGAGAAAGCAAGCTGCCAGGTCTGGGACTCAAACCATGGTCAACCATGTGGGAGTTCAGTGCCCTAGCCACCACGCCACTTGCTGGTCCCCAGTTTTTCTTTTTTAAGTTTATTTCTTTCATAAGTAAGAAGGACTGGGCAAGGGGTGCGAAGGGAGAAAGAGCAATGAAATCCTCATAGAATTCTCATGCAGTAATCCACACCCAGTCTCAGATGGCCTGGGTCCCAGGCGTGTATGCATACCTAGGTTGCTCAGGAGGGTTCAGGGAACCTTCCCTGGGGGTCAGTCTTGCAGAGCATTAAGTTACCACTGCACAACTGTCTGGCCTTTGAAGGCTTTTATAAGCCTCACAGAAAGTTACTTATGGTAATAGTGTGTCAAAAGGGGCTCTGGAGTGATAGAGCTTTCCCTAGAGAATGTTTATAAAATGGGAAGTGAAAGCTCCATTTGTATCTTGTAATAATTCATGACATAAACTCCCAAACAAGCGCACATCTTGGGATTTAGATAAGAGTGCCATTAGAAGAGTAAAGAATTGGTGACTTCATGAAGAGACACTGGGCAGCGATTTTTGAGGAGACCCAAGCAGCTAGATTTTTTATGCTGTTAGGATGTTGTTATAAAGCACTCTTATATCCACTGTAGAAAATTTTGAAAAATGCTGAGAAGTACAATTACATATAATCTTCCATTACTTAAAGGAGTCATCACCATTAAAATTTTGTAGTGTTTTTGCAGGTCTTTTTCTACAGACAACAGTCTTGCAGCACTAGAAGATTTGTATGTTATCTTGTGATAATGAGTGTTCTGTACAGTACTGCAGCTTGTTGTCCCGCTAAGACACTAATGTGCATCATGCATGCTATGTGTTTTTGGGCACAGTGACCCTGGATGACCACAGAGCAGCCACTTCTCAGGGAAGCCTAGTTCTAATTGCTTTGAAATTTGGGAAAATGGTATGTGCTACAGTATGACTCAAGAACCTTGGGATTTGTAAGACTCTTAGAGGATATCCTCAAAGAAGATCAAGGGTCTGTGGTGGTGTATGACTATGTATGTGTGTATTTGCTTGTGTATAATGACATTATACAGTTACTACCCTGATTTCCTTCATTTAGTGTCTTATTATAAACATGTTATTGTGTTATTAGATATTATTAAAAAAAAGTGATTTGAAATGATATATCACATCCTATAAGTAGCTCTCCTTTTTTTAAAAAAAAAAATAATTGGTTACTTAGTTGGTATGTAGTTTATAGTTTTCCTACACCTTTTACCTAAGTCCTTCTTCCAGATTAGGGATCCTTAAACATCCCCTAGCAACCTATTTTTTTCCTTCCTTAAGTTGAAAACAACTATGATTAATTATTCATTTTTTTCAAGCTATATTTTGTCACAACTAATGGTGTGATGAATGTCTTTATTTAAACTCAGAATCGTGTAAAATAATTAGGTTGTTATATTTGTGTGTGTGTGCTGAATCTTGCTTTCCAGAAAGATTGTTTTCATTGACACACCTTTAGCAAGTTTAAACCGCGCTAATGTCAACATACCTTCACCTATCATAAGTCTTATAAAAAATAATTACAGCAATTTGCCAACATAATTGTTTTTGTCTTTATTTGTGCAGTTTAATGTTTTTCTTCATATTAACTTTTTATTTTCTTTTATGAATTAAATCATGTTCTTAGCCTTTTTTTATTGAGAAATTAGTGTTATTAATTTGCAAGCACTTTTTAAAATCGTAATCGGAAATAAGTGTCCTGGCATAAAAATAAAACATACCCACTTTTCTTCATTTCTACTGCCTCCAGCCTAGGCAGAGCCACCATCGTTTCCTCATCTGAATTGCTTCAGTAGCAGAATTTCTAAGAGGTTGGTGAGGATCTGCCTGAATTGGCCTCAGTCTACCTTTCTAGCTTTGCTTCAAGCCATTCTCCTCAGTTTTTTCAGACTTCCCTTCTTTCACCACTCACTATCCCCTCTCCCCATAAACCTTCACACATGTTCCTGTGTCTGACAAGCTTCATTTTTCTGTTTTCTCTCTCTCACTTTCTTTTTTTAATGTTTTTGCCAGAGGGCATGTTTGCTTGCTAGAGACAGACAGACAGACAGTGAGAAGGAAAGTGTGAAATCGCCTCCCCCAAGGCGGGGATGGCCACTCCAGAATCTCTTTTCTTACATTCTCCCCTTGGGATTTTGGGCATGCATGCACCTATGCACAGTGTGATTTTCAGGTCGCTGAGTCTGGGCCTCAAACCACAGTTGGCCATGTGGACATCCAGTGCCTTAGCCACTAAGTTCCCTGCTAGCCCTGCTCCATCTTTCTTAACAGCTGTTCTCATGCACCTTTGCCTAAGTCCTTTTTCCAGTTTAGGGCTCCTTAAATCTCCCCTAGCATCCTATTCTTTCCTTCTTTATGTTGAAAACAACTGTGATTAATTCATTTATTTTTTGCAAATTACATTTTGAAAAATCACCTGTATAATTCTGATGAGGTAAGTAATTGACATGTATTATTTCTAGAGTTTTGTGAAGAAATGTGTACACATACATATCTATGATGGAAGAATGACGTAAAGTGGAACTAGTTTCTTTGTGGTTTATGAAGTGAATCATCCTTGAAGAGTGATGGATAAGACTCTGGGCTCTGGAGTCCTGGGACTTGAGTTGGAATCCTGGACCTATCAATTTATGAGCTATTCAGTCTTGGATGAGTTAGTTAGCCTTTCTGTGCTTCACATACGTCTTCTATAAAATGAGGTTAATTGATCTCTTATGATTGTTGCGAATATTGAATGAGGTAATTCATAAACTCCTTGGCACATAGTATGTAGTAAGTGCCATGTAAATCTTGCTTTTCCTTTTCCTCTTCCCCATCGTCTTTATCTTTGAACTCTGTTAGGTGCCAACAATGCAGAATGTAGTGCTAGGTGGTATCTAGGTTTCGGCATTCTTTCTAGGAAAAATCTCTCTGCTGGTTTTGAAGTGTTTCCTGTTAGATTATGGGTTTACTTCTGATCATAGTTCATGGATCCTCTTTTGTCACATTGCCATTCTTCTCTGGAAGCTGATGAGATTCCGTTTGCTTCCAGAACTGTAATGAGTACCTTTTGTAAGATAATGTGGTTTATCTCTCCTTCTTTTCCGTAGTATAATTTTTAAAGTATTAATCTTCAGATCTGTTTTCCCTGACAGCTGGCAAACTTCCCCAGACTCTGTGAGGAAACGGAAAGGATCGTTGCTAACCACATTCGTGATCGAGAAGGAAAGACCAAGGACCAGGTGAGGAGAGGCCTTCCTGGGGAAGTCAGTCCTGTGGGAAGTAAAAGGTCTAAGGTTGCTTGGTTCCCCAACAGCTGGCTTGTCCTTGAGTGGAAAAAAAAAAAAAAAAAATCCCAGTGTACACAACCAGATTATATTTATTTTTACATATTTATCAATTAGTATAGTATTATAATGCTAATAATTTACAGAGTTAGAAATATAGATAAATATAAAGACTTTAGAAGAATGGAATTGAAAAAAAGTAATTGTATGCATTCCCCAAATCCCAGGAGGAGAATGCTGGAGAAAGAATTGCAGCATGGCCACCACCTCCCCCCCCCCCACCCCCGGGGGAGTGACTTTTCACTTTCTTTCTCACTGTCTCTCTGTCTTTCTCCATCAAGCACATGTGTCCTATGACAAAAACCTAAAAACAAACAAACACAAACCAGTAATTGGAGTTCTGTTATTTTTCTCCTCCACATTTTATAGGTCACCATATCTACCCCTAGCCAGTACATATCCCCTTTTTAAGCCACTAATCCAGAAACATACCACATTTTCTCTTTAAAACAGGGTCTTTAACTTTTAATGGACCTACAGATGGGTTCCAGGGTATTCATAAACTCCTAAAATGTTAAATTTAATGTTTTTATTCTTATCTTAGAAGATAATGGACATAGTGTTTCATCAGTTTACCCATGGAACCTATCACTGAAAAAAATATTTCAGAACTAAGGTTTTTAATATTTCGACCTATTTTGTTAACATACATGATTTGCGAGGGGTGACCTTGAAGTTGTCTTCCATCCTAGTTCTGTGATAGGGAATGATTATTTTTAAGAGCAAATATTTCATTTGAAAAAGTGAAGAACTAAATAAAAATAATAAATAACTCTTACATTTAAATGGATTTTTTCCTTAGTTACTTATAAAACATTATAATGAGAAATACGAAGATTTTCAAATACTGTTAAATTCCATGACACAGCTGCAAGTGTGATGTTGTGGAGAGGACTCTGGACTTAGGCCATGTGTTCGCCACAAAGTAACAGCATGTTCTTGTGCAAATCACTTTTTGGACCGTTCTGTCTCATGTACAGCCCTGGAATGTTAGTCCACATGATCTCTGAAGGCCTCTATAAGTTAGTATTTTAAGATTTTTTTCTCCTGTGAGTTGGAACAAGGCAGAGAGAAACGGGGGAAAAGAGGAAGACAAGATGAAAGAGAGGGAGAGACAGACAAACCATGGTGGGAGGTGTGGGAGGGAGAGGGGGATAGAGAGAGAGATATCACGGGGAGAGAGACAGATACAGCAGTGGTGGAGATGGAGAACCAAAGTGTGGAGGCTCACCAGGTTGAAATGTTTTCAGGACACTCTCTCTCCTTGAGCTGTGGATTCTTTGTTAATTATTTTTATCATTGTGCTTTGGCAGTTAATCAGCCACTATTATAGTGTTCACTTGTTTTCCAGATCCCACACTCCTGTATAGCTACAACAGCCCCTACTCGAGAGAAGAGACTGTGCCGTAGCAATAAACAAATTGATATTAACTCCTAACCTAGTGAAATCAAACTGAGGGCTGGGTATACAGCCCCAGGACTAGAGGTTCTCTCCACATTTACTGTCTTGGCTATTGAGGGACAGAGAAAATCCAAGTTTTAAGGAATCAGCTGTACTTCTGATCTTAAATAAATCAGCTATTTTAATTTAGTATCTTTATCTATAGCATTCAAGTGATAATATATCCTACTTAATTTTTAGAGGCCCAAGAAATAGTACAATTGCTTTTTTTTTTTTTTTAAGAGAGATTTTTTGCTATTGGGTGAGTGTGCTTGCTGAAGAGACAGAGAAATAGAAAGCAATAAATCACTCTCCAGGGGGTATTGGCACACTGCAATCTTTCTCCTCCATTCTCCTCATGTGCCCAGCGTGAGTTTTAAGTCACCGGATCTGGGACTTGAACCATGGTCAACTACATGGGAGTCCAGCGACATAACCATTATGCCATCTGCTGACCCCCAATTGTTAGTTTTTTAAAATTTTTGTTGAAAAAAAAATAGCTATTTTTGCTATAGGGCATGTACATTCACTGAAGACACAGAGAAAGTGAGAAATCATCCCTCAGGGGAAAGGCCATGTTCTTCTCCATTGTCTTTTTTGGGATTTTGGGCACATATGCACATGCACTTGGTGTGAGGTTCACGCCACCAGGTCCAAGACTCGAACCGTGGTCAGCCACGTGGGAGTCCACATTTCAGAGTTTTTGTAAAATAGTGTTTACACATCGCTTTGTTGTTAAGATTATGGGCTCTGGGCTCAGACTACCTGACTTTGAATCCCAGCTGTATTGTTTGCTTTCTGTGTCATCTCTGGGAAGTTACTTGAAATCTTTATACTTCAATTTTCTTATCTTTTAAAGACAATTTGCAAAAGAATGCATGCAGTCATCAGAGAGAGACAGAGAAACAAAGAGAAAGCCCTCCAATGGCGTGTGGTGATGCTGCCATCCCGTCTCTTCCATTTCTCTGTCCTGTCAAGATTTTAGACACACCCATACACACACATCTGGCATGTTTTTCAAGCCACAACAGAGTTGGCCATAAGCGTTCCAGTTCCTTCACTACCAAGCCACAGGGCCAGTCCCTTCCTTACCTTCAAGTTGGATAATAATATAGTTGACTCAGCCATTTTGTGAGAGCAAACTGAAATAATGCAAATGTAGCTTTCTTAGTTCTTAATTGTTTTTGTTGTTATTCCCTAAAAGCTATGACACATAGTACGTATAAGAAAGAATTGCTCTTCTGATTTCAAGGGAAATTGTTTTTATCTGTGGCTTCCTCAAGTGGGAGAAAAAGGACAGAGCAGGTGTCTTCCTACTGAGTGACCAGCTCAGGTGGCCTGGGCTCACAGTTACCAACTGCCTGTAGAAGTTAGTAGTGGTCACCTTTAACATGGACCCATGTGGCAGAGGGCAACTGTGTATGTGCTTAGTGATGGAAAGAGCCATTCTGGATAGTTATCGCTCTTGAGTTTTGAGCTCTGTGGTGCATAGAGCCATGTGGTTATTTTGGACTATCCAGTCAAAGAGTGACTGGCATCCTCAGGCCTATGCACCAGAACTGCTCTGAGCCATTCTTCTTTTTTCTTTTTCCACAAACAAACAAACAATAAGAACAAAAAAATAGAGGCATTACCAGGCTCAGCTCTGAAAGCTTTGTGGGGAAAAAAAGAATCTTTTTTTTTTTTTTTTGAGAGGTTTTTGCTATAGGGCGCGTGCGCTTGCCAGACAGAGATAGAGAGGTAGAAAGCGAGAAATCACCCCCCAGGGGGGATGGCCATGCCGCAATCCCTTCTCCTCTGTTCTCCTCTCGGGATCTTGGGCATGCACGCACACGCGCCCGGCGTGAGTTTTAAGCCACTGGGTCCGGGACACGAACCACGGTCGACCACGTGGGAGTCCAGCGACATAGCCATTACACTAACTGCTGGTCCCGGGAATAAAAGAATCTTTGAAATTAAAAATATGGAAAGCTGTAAATCTGTCTGTGAGCATTTTTGTAAAGGTTTTCCAGACAGTGACATGTGCCAGCTATTATTCTATGTGTTTCTATTCGTGTGATTACATATGGAGGTGGCTGGTTTTGTGGGTGATTACTGCTGCTGGGGTAACTTAACTTTTCTTTAACAAAATATTCAGTAATTGTGGGTTAAAATAAAAAAGGCAGGGAGAAACTCTGAGAAAGTGAAAAAAGGATAAAAAAATGTGCTGTTTTCCTTTTCATCCCCCACATACGACCTGGCTCTTTTCCTGGGGTGAACACAGACTCCCGGTTTCCAGGAATATGAATGAGAACAGCCATAGCTTTTATTTTTTTTCCCATTTTTTTCCTTTACTGCAGTCCAAGTTAATGTGTGTGAAGGTACAAAATCTTCATGACAGCCTTTGGCAATGTCGAGGATTCTGTAGATATTTTGCTCCTCATGGTGGCAACAATTAATTTGTGCTTAAATGTTATAGCTTATTGGTATAAACTATTGCCGCTGTGTATTTGGGAGTATAATATTTAACAGAATCTGGCTTTATTGTTGGGCAAAGAGAGGTAACACTGCAGCCAATTTAATAATGATCACTCCTCCTAATTTAATTCTTTATTTTTCTTCAAGAGATTAAACAACTTTTTCATAAAAGTATGATGTACTGACCCAATAGCCCTGTTTCTTGACTTTATTTTTGGTGATGGGAATAAATTTGTAGTGGGCCCTTTTTAATTTAATTTTTTATTTTCTTTTGCATTTCCCCTTGTGACTCTCAGCAAGATTTGGTCAGATGACTTACTGTTTGGAGGCCACCAAAACAAAGCCTCAGAGCCTATGGCAATGGGTATTAAGCAAGAAACAGGTGACTACACATTAATTACATGGGAATAAATTGCTCCCTTTAAAGCATTAAAGTGTATTTTTCACAGAATGAAAGATACAAGTCTTTGTTGGGCATCTGTTATGCGTATCACACTAGGTGGTCAGGATAAAATGTTGAACAAGATGAACATAATCCCTGCTTCTATGGAGCTTTCCATTTTGCAGGGAAGAGAAACATAGAAGAAAAATTGGTTTGCCATGATATACACATGGTAAACAGAACAAATAAAAAGTATAGGGAGCAATATATACATCTGTGGATAACAGAATTATGGTGCATAGACTATGGGAACATAACCCGGCCCTGGCTGTGGGCAGGGATCGATGTCCAGGGAGACTTTCCTGAGGAACTGCCCCCAGGAGGGTGTTACGTAGACTGTCTAGGAACTGTTGTCTTGAGGACGCTGGTGCACTCAGATGCTACCCTCAGTGAAGGGAGGCAGCACGAGACAGCTCACCACAGTCCTCAAAGTTCATTTAACTAAGTCAAAGCACAGAGCTCTGAGGTTGCTCAGGCAGGGCTTCTTCAGGGATTCACAAATCCGAGCATCCCAGAGTGAGAAACGATGCAGTTGGAAAGACAAAAGAAACAAGGACCAGGAACTCTGTTTTGAATATCTCTGGATTAAAACTGTCTTTCCTACAGTTCCTGATAGTCACTCCGACTCTTTTCGTTTTTTCTCAGAATATTCTCCACAGGGAGATCTTCTAGATTTCCAACTCAGAGTTTATAAGTAGCTAATGAATAGAGTAGTTTCATGTTGCCTGGGACATGCATTCAATTTGTTCCTTCACAAATCTTGAGGAATATGGGGTTGGACAATGGTCTAATGGTAAAACACATTACTCTGTGAAGTAATTCCATATGCAAATGTTCCTGGTTCCAGCCTGAATACCTCCCTGAGTATGCCAGGCACACACACATGGTCAGATCCAGGGCAAGGGTTGTGGGGTGGCATCAAGACCTGGGGGGTGCTGTGTCTCTGTCTCCCTCACTCATGGAAGGTAGGCAGGAATAAACTTGAACAACCTTTTTATTTTTTTTCAAAGATTTTTGCAATAGGGTGTGTTGCTTGCTGGAGAGAGAAAGAGAGACAGAGGTAGAGATAGTCAGTCAGTCAGTGAGAGGGGAAGGGAGAAATCTCCTTCCCCCCCCACCAGGCAGGATGGTCATGCCACAGTCCCCTCTTCTCCATTCTCCTCCTGGGACTCTGGGCATGCATACATACGCATGTGCCCAGCATCGTTTTCAAGCTGCTAGGTTTGGTACTTGAACTGTGGTTGGCTATTTGGGAGTCTAGCACCTCAACCACCACACCACCTGCTTGCCCCACATTTAAATAGTCTTAAGTGGGGCCAGCAGGTAATGTGGAGGTTGGGGTCGCTGGGTAGATTCCACATGACTAACAGCATGGTTTGAGCCTGGATCCGGTGGCTTGAAAATCATGCTAGTCACGTTTGTGCTTGTGCTTAAAATCCCCAGAAGAGATACAGAGGAGAAGGGCTTGTAGTGTGGACATCCCCCCCCCAGGGGGTAATTTTTAAACTTTCCCTTCCTGTCTCTTTTTGTCTTTCTCACCAGTGAAGGTAAGTACACCTGCCCCATAGCAAAAATAAAAACCCCAAACTTCAGTGAATGTACATGACTTGCCAGGCCCTGTTCTAGGCGCCAGGACGTAGCAGGGGATAAAACTGATGGGGTTTGAGTACTGAATACATGAAAACGTGCGACACCGGCTAGTGGTAGTCCTACAAAAGAAAATGAGGTAGTAGGATGATGGAATTTCAGGAGTAGTGACTCAATGGAACGGGCAGGAAAGAGGCCTCTGGTGAGCTGATGCTTTAGCGAAGCCCTGAGCGATGCTAGGATGTGACCATGGAGCTTACTGATCCGCAGAGGGCTTTGTACTTATTTGCACATTGCCTTTTTGAGTTTGTTAATGAGATGCTTCACCTCCTTACCTAAAGGGAGCTTAAAAGAGAAAGAAAGGAAAGGAAAAACAAGAGGCGATACTTCTAATTTGTGGTTACATGGTGTCTACAGGAGCAGGACGCTCTGGGAGCCCCTCCTTGGCTTTCCTTCCATATGTCTTCCCACACCAGGTTGTTCTTTTGAATGTTATTTCTACATTTTAGAGGAGTAGAATTAACCTGAGGTTCTGTGTTAAGTAGCAAATAATATGTGCTTTTCTCTTTCTGTGGTACTCAAGACTTTTCGTGTAGTTTCTGACTTAAGAATTTAGGGTACAAAGCTATGAAGCTGTCCAATGAAAAAAAATGTAACTTTTTTATTCTAATTGAAACATCCTTTTAAAAATTAAAAGATTTTTAAAGAATTTTTTTTTTTTTTTTTTAGAGAGAGATTTTTGCTATAGGAGATGTGTGCTTGCTGGAGAGACAGAAGGAGACAGAAAGAGAGAAATCA
The DNA here is from genome assembly GCA_026018925.1 of Tupaia tana. Lineage (NCBI taxonomy): Eukaryota > Metazoa > Chordata > Mammalia > Scandentia > Tupaiidae > Tupaia > Tupaia tana. The sequence goes on along the minus strand of JAKSZU010000007.1, from coordinate 123,792,418 downwards.
CCCTCCAGGGGAATTGGCTACACTGCAGTCCCTTCTCCATTCTCCTCTCTGAATCTTGGGCGCACACACACACACACACACACACACACACACACACATGCCCTGTGTGAGTTGTAAGCCACGAGGTCTGAGACTCGAACCAGAGTCAACCATGGTTGGCTATGTGGGAGTCCAGTGACGTGACCACCACGCTATCTGCTGGTCCTGATCAATGATTTTTAAAATTAATTTTGTATTGTCAGAGGGCACGTGCACTCATGGGGGTGGAGGGAGAAGAGAGAACAAGAACACGCCCCCCCCCCCCCCACACACACACACACACCATGAGATGTGGTTATACTGCAATCCTTTGCCCTCCTTTTCTTTATCCCGTTGGAATTTGGGGCATACATGCACACACGCCTGGTATGTTTTTCAAGCTCCCAGTCCAGAGTTGGCTCTTTGGCTCCCTACGCACAGTGCTACAGGGCTGGCCTGAAGGTACATGATTTGTAGCCAGTTATGAATTTAATGTTTGAAAACTTGAATGGATTTTCACTGAAGTGTTTCTCTTTGACTTGTAGGTACTGCTATTGATTGACATTCAAGTGTCCTACATCAACACCAACCATGAAGACTTCATTGGCTTTGCAAAGTACGTGAAACATCTGATTGTCACACATGTCCTCCCCCCCCCCCCCGAGCTGTCCCATCTAGAACACACACTGTGAATTTCTATTTCAGTCCCCCCAACTTCTGAGAGTACAGTCTGTATCCAGATGAGCTCTGACTCAGCCTCAGAGGGCTGAGCTCCCTGGCCGCAGGGCAGGGGTTACTCTAATTTCTCGACCAAGTAGTTGGCTCTGGTATGCAGCACGTGAAGTCATGTGTGCTTAGACACTCATTATTTTTGGATGACGATCTGCAGTTTGTTCTTGAACTCCCATAGATAAGCAGTAACAGATGCACATTTAAAATTTGGGAACGATTTCTCACACATATTTGAAGTATCAAGTGAAATTCATAGGATACAAGCGATTTCTATTTCCTTAAGTCAGAATGCAGAGGGCTTTTTAATTTTTTTAGGAGAGATTTTTGCTATAGGGCATGTGTGTATGCCTGAGAGTCAGAGACAGAGAGACAGAAAGCAAGAAATCACCCCCGAGTAGGGATGACCTTGCCACAATCCCTTCTCCATTCTCCGCTCGGGGCCCTGGTCACTCAACACGCTCAGCGTGAGTTTTAAGTCACTGGGCCCGGGTCTTAAACTGTGATTGACTACATGGGACTCCAACGATGGAACCGTTACACCATCTGCTGGTCCACAGAGGCCTGTTTTAAAAAAACTGTCCTGTGTGAACTTAGCTATAATCTGTTCGATAAACATTCTCTTTTCTATAAGGTATAAAAACTTTAAATATGCCTTTCTGTATATATTACTGTCCATCACAGATACTGTCATATAGATACCATGGTTGGTTTTTGGCAGTTGATAATTCATCATATAATTTTTTTTTTACTATTATTTATTTATTTTTTATTATCATAATCTTTATATTACATTGGATTACATATAACTTTACAGTGTATTACATTGCTTTTTCAAAAGTGAATGCCATGCATGTCAGTCAATACAGAGACATTAATCTCCCCACTTCATCATTCAATATCTTTTCTATGTTTTACTCAATCATTATTATTATTATTCTAATTATTTTTTTTAAACAGTCAATCACTATTTCTCATTTTCCTTGTAAAAAGACTTTACCCATCATGAAATACTTCTCAGACCAATCCAGTTGAGAATACTATATATGTCATCAATCATATAATGTTTTTAAGACCCTAAATTTGCTATGTTTTCTCCTATTAGAGGACCAATTTTTGTTTGATTTGAAGAATATTGGTTCTAATTTTAATATATATTTATGGCCTGCAAATGGATCTAATTTTAAATATATAAAAATGATTAGTCTTTAAAAATTCATGGGAAATGTGTATTATGAAAAAATTATGCATGAATTTCACATTTTTGACACAAAAATAAACTCAAAATCAAATTCCATTTTCCATGAATATTTTGAGGTCCCCACGTAATAGCCTGTTTTATGTAAATGTAAAGTTGAAGAGTCTACGTGTTTTTACTTGAGCTAGGTATTCAAGAACAACAAAAATTTTTTTTTTAAAAAAAGCACAACAAAATGCCAAATGAATTTATTTGATTATACCCCAACTCAGAAGAAACAGATACATAGAGCCTGTGACCTAAGCTACACAGTGGCCTGAGGAATGTTTTGGGGAGAAAAGGACCCATTATCCAACAGGAAATTGTCTCGTTCTAAACTTGGCTGTAGCTGCGATGACCTAGCCAATAGTGTAAATATATTTTGCATTCAGTGGCTGTTAGTATTGAGTGGTAGATTAGCTTTCCTCAGCTGTTTTCTGTCTGTGATGTACGTGTTTTAGGTCACTGTGATAAATATTTTCCCTGTCTAGTTGTCTTTTCAGCCTCAGTGTCCACTCCAACTTCTAGGTAGGTATCTGTTACATGGGTGCTTCTCACAGACCTGTCCCCCTCTCTTCCAGCCCCCATTACCCTCCCCGTTGGCACTGTTCATTTCCTTCTGCAATAGCACCCAGGCCAAATAGGCCTCCTGTTCCTAGGTCTGGAAAGAGGACTTGAGATTTTTTTCTCCCATCATCTCTGAATTACAGGTGGCCTGTGCCAAGCTCTACTCTGGTCTCTATGGGAGAAAAAATAAAGAAAATATTCGGTCTTGCCTTATAGGAGCTTGTCTAATAATCAAAAATTCTAGGGAAACACATGTAAACATTTAAATGGACGCATTCTCCATTTACTTCACTTGCTGCTTTGAGGAGTTTAAAAGACAAACAAATCCTTGCATCTTGTGAAATAACAGGAATGCTGCCTTTAATGTTGATTTTTGTGGTTTACAAATGCCAGTTAGGTTCTTTATTTTTTTTTTTTTTGAGAGGTTTTCACTATAGGGCATGTGTGCTCGCCAGACAGAGACAGAGAGACAGAAAGCGAGAAATCACCCCCCAGGGGGGATGGTCAAGCCGCAATCCCTTCTCCATTCTCCTCTCAGGATCTTGGGCACGCACGCACACGCGCCTGGTGTGAGTTTTAAGCCACCGGGTCCAGGACGCGAACCGCGGTCAACTATGTGGGAGTCCAGCGGCATAGTCATTACGCTAACTGCTGGTCCCCCAGTTAGGTTCTTATAAAAATGTAGCAGATGTAGATGTAAACTTGACACATTAACTTAAAAGCGGAAAAGGATGACAAAGCAGTGTTGCCCCTTCGTAGTATCCCAATTCAAAGGTAAGATGTAATACGTTTGGAGAGATTCAATTTTGAACATATTATGTAACTAGTGCCACCATTTAACCCTCCTCCCTCACATATGCTTTTTGAATTTTTTTTTTTTTTTTTTGGCTGGGTTATACCCCCTCCCCTCCCCTCCCCCTTCTCTTTTCTTTCTGTCTTTCTAATGATAGATAAGCTACTGTTTATTTCTTCTCCATTAAATTACAATGTCTTCTATCTCAGAAGCTGTTGCACCACAATATTATATTGATTTCCAGCTTTTTAAAGGCATATAATTTTTCAAACATAACACTTTTAAACACAGTCTTTTGATATAGTCTCTCTGTAACCCAGGTGGCTGCCTCCATTTTCCTAATAGTGAAATAAGACTTTGAACCTTTATGATGTTCAAGGAGTGAAATAGAAGCATTGACAAAAGTGCTCTAGAAAGCCAGAAGCTTTGCCAATTTATCATCTAATTAAGTTGTACACCTAAACTTTTTTTTTAAAGATGGGTGTGTGTGTGTGTGTGGGTGGGGTGGCTAACAGGTGGCATGGTGGTTAAGGTGCTGGATTCCAACATGGGCAACTGTAGTTTGAGTTCTGGACCTGGTGGCATGAAAATCATACCAGGATTGTGCCTGTGGGTGTCCAAAATCCCAGGAGGAGAATGGAAGAGAAGGGATTGCAGCATGGTCATCCCCCTGGTGGGTGATTTCTCACTTCCCCTCTCACTGTTCCCCTCTCACTCTCTGGATAGGATGGGTCTGGAGGTTCAGCAGTTGGAGTTGTTTTTCAAAGCAACTTAGAGCCTCTCTGTATCTCAGTTTATGGATCTATCAAATGGAGTTATAAATAACCCATGTCATATATACCTTTCAGGATCGTTGGAAGATCAAATTAATAAAGTTAAATGGAAATGCTTTAGAAAACTGGTGTAGCCTGTGAATGCGAGTCTCTCTCTCCACACCCACTCACTCACCCTCCCACACCCACACCACATACACACACACACACACGAATTTGATTACTTGAAATACCATTTTACTTTATAATGAAATTTGTAACGACTTAAGCATGATTGCCACTGGAATATTTCTTAGTTGTTAATATCATTATCTCCAAATGTAATATTTTGACTGAGACTCAGGGTACATTTCATTGTGACATGTGACATGGAGGTAATTATGAAGATGAAGAAATGTTCATTTCAAAATCACTTTGAGGGGTTGTGGTATTTTTTTTATGCCTTTAAAAATTAAAAAAATATGGTTGCAGCTATAAATTTTAAGGCTGGCAGGAATGCCGTTTCCATCAAGGAAGAAAAGTCAAAGCCATATTTTGAAGACAATTATGTAAGTATTTTTAAGTTCCAAAGACAGAAATGAAGGTCCGGGGTTGAGGAAAATAAGAATTCATTTCATGAGATTTTTCGAGAGTTGCCAAAAGCAAAGGGCCTTCCTCTCATATTTGTAGAATGCTGCCGTACATAGTATTTTACACATGGAAATTTTTCAACTGGGGTGATTTTTCGTTCTAAATTTTCATAAAAAGGAAAATAAATGGGTAAAATTAGATTAATGTAACATTTATTTTCAGAGTAATGTTCAGGACATCTCAAAATTCTTTCTGCTATACAATTTATTCTGCCATGTTCAAAATGTGAAACTTTTCTCTCCCTTTCCCAGTTATTTGTTAAACATGGACCATAAAATATGTACCATGTGTAATGTGGCCAAGCACGCGCTGCTGTAGGCTTGCTTTGGAATTTCCTGACTTCTAAACGCTTGGTCTTTCTTCTGTAATATAGTCCACATACCTAAAAGTTCAGTATTTCAGAAGAAAACACCAACTTTCTTCACGGCCTGGGGGTTTTCATCTGTCATTCTTCCCTGCTAGAGGTAAAACCCCTCTAAATGATATATATTTAGCATAACATAACCAAATTCGCTACTTAAGAAAAATAAAAAGTGGTACAACTATCCCTTCATTGGCTGCTTCTCATTCTCAGTAATCCTGCCGTTTCAACACAAGGGCAAGTTTGTTAGCAGAATTGCTTGTGAAGTGAAATTTCAAACTTCTTGTACTCTTCCTCATTTATTTCCTGACACGTTTGCTTTCTGAGCAACTTAAGATTTACGCAGTCCAGTGGTTTAAGAACAAGATGGAGTCCAGATACGGGCTCTTGAAGTCATGTCTCTCTACCACAAGCAGCAGCCCAAGGTCTGTTTGTTTTTGAATTTGCTGAGTAGGTTTCAACACCTGTTTTCTCACAGTTGAAATGATACAGTGTGCAGCTTTCCGGTTTTGTTATATGAGTACCATGAAAATTCTATGGGTTGTAACATTCATTATCTCTCTCTCCTGATCCTCTGGAATGCCTCTGTTTCCATTTTACTCAAGGCAGCTCATTTGAACTTTGCCACCAAATTCCAGAGCAATCTTGGTCATTCCCTTTACTTTCTTTTATGTTTCCCCAATACTTCATTATATTCTAATAGGGCTTCTGATTCCTGTCTTTACATGAGCATATTTTCTCTTCTGTGAATCCAAACTTAGATTCCAAAAATAGAAAAAGGTCCTTCTTTTGACTCATATGCATATTTAGAAATTGAGTTTGGTTGCTTCCTGAGATCAGTATCAGGTAGAAATCTGGAAATGAGCAACTGAGAGGACATTGTCGGGGACACCTGTTCAAATAAATTATAAATCCCCATGCTCCAAGCACCAATGAAGAGTAAATAGACTTCCACTTTTTCTTTTTAAAGAAATTTTTTGGTGTAGAGCAAGTGTACTTGCCAGAGAGACAGAGAGACAGACAGAAAGCGAGAAATTATCCCCCAGAGGGGATGGCCACACCACAGTCCTTCCTCTCAGGATTTTGGGCACACATGCAAACACACCCAGTATGAATTTTAAGTCAGCAGGTCTGGGACTCAAATCACAGTTGAGGGACCAGCAATTGGCGTAATGGCTGTGTCACTGTACTCCCATGTAGTTGACTGCAGTTCGAGTCTTGGACCCAGTGGCTTAAACTCACACCAGGCATGTGTGTGTGTGTGCCCGAGATCCCAAGAGGAGAATGGAGGAGAAGGGATTGCGCAGTGGCCATCCCCCCTGTGGGGGGACTTCTCACTTTCTTTCTCTCTCTGTCTTTCTGGCGAGAGCACACACGCTATAGCAAAAAGCCTCTCAAAGAAAAAACAAACAAAAAAACAACTGTGCAGTTGACTATGTGGGAATCCAGCGATGTAACCCTTAGGCCATCTGCTAATTCCTCCACTTTTCTTTTTCATCCTCATATTTGTTATTTGAACTTCATCTTCATACTTAAAATGAATCTTAGGAAATGAGTGATCCTTGTTTGGTAGGTTCTCAAATTCTATACAGTTTTCTTGGGTAATATTGGGTTGTCAGAAAAGTCACAAGGCATGATACATAGGAAAACATAGGAAAAATGTCACGACTTTTCTGACAACTCAGTATTTAACCTGGGATGTCAGTAAAGATCCTATAGGGGAAATTGACATCATTTCTTTTCTTTTGGGCCACAATCTCAGGAGACACTCATTATCTTTCTTGGAATAATAAAAAAGAATATTCTGTAAGAGCTCCTATCCTCCTCAACGATGTTGCACTAAAGAACTTTTTGAGATGATGGAAATATGTTTCTACTGTGCTATTTATGTAGTAACCACTCACTATTTAGGGCTCTTGAGCAGTTCAAATGGGGCTCCTGATAAGGATGTGAATTTTTAATTTAATCTAAATTTATTACAATTTTAATTTCATTGCTGCAGCTGGTTGCCAGCTCCTCTATTGAACAGGACAACTCTACAGTGTGGTGAATCCAGCCAATTGGATCCTTGTCAGTAGCCCTGCTCTGCCGACAGCTTGGCGGTGACCTACAGCAGTGGCTGCTGGAAGAGCTTTCTTAGCTGCTGTTAAGCCCTCAGGCTCAAGCGTATACAGCCAGCCCTTCAAATGCCCTGCCACTAAAGGATGGACTCTTTTCCTTTCCCTGCCACACTCCTTGGCCTGCATGTTTGCTATTATAGTATCTTCTGCCTCATGGTTACTGTGGTGAAGTTTCTTCTTCAGAAGCATAGCAGGAGAGGTAGAAGCGCCCCCTGACGTGTCCTGTGGGATCTGCATTTAGGGGACTTGGTTTCCTTGACCATCTGAGCCCTTTCTGAGTTTACACTTAAAGACTATTTCTCTCTTCTTTCTCACCTCTTTTTCACTTTTTAGCCCACTACAGTCTAGTTTCTACCATACTACACTGAGACTGCTTTTCTTCAGGACAAAACAGTGGCTCCAGTGGACACTTCGGAATCCTTCATCTGACATTAACTACTCCTTGTTGAAGGGATCTGTTCCTTTGCCTCAGTAACCTTCTATGCTCTCCTGGTTTTCTTCCTGCTCCAGCCACTCCTCGGTTGTCTTCATGAGTTCTTCATCTTCTGATCATGGTTGAAGGATTGTTTCATATCAGTATTTCCCCCAGAACCTTTTTTCTCACTCACCCTTATTTCTGACCAAACTCACCCATTCCAGTGGTTTCAGTGACCAACTTTATCTGATGACTGTGAATGTAGATCTTCACCCCAGAGCATTTCCCTGGACTCTATGCCATATTCAACTGCCTACTGGATATCTCTGCTTGTCTATCTGAGAGAAGACTCAACCCAGTAGTTATCTGCTCTTAGAGTTTGCAACTCAGCCATTGTTCCCACTGTCTGGATGGTGCCTCTCAGTTGCTCAAACCAGATACCCACATGTCATCTTGGTCTCCTTATTCCTCTCCTTTTTGTCTCCCTCTATCTTTACTAAGGTCATTCAATTCTATTGCCAGAAGATGTTTGTTTGTTTATTTGTTTTTTAGTTTATTTCTTCATAGCATCATTGCCACAACTAAAGTTAATCTTCTCTTGGTTCCTACAGTAGTCATCTTGCTTCCTGTCATGTTCTTTCTCATTTCTTCTGGAATTCTATGACTTTCAGACTCTTGGATGTGATTTGTATGTCCCTGTATAACCTGTCCCACTGGGCCCCCCTCCCTAATTCTGGGCTCCAACTGGTCTGACCACTTATAGATCCCTAAATGTACCATACTTTTGCCTCAGCACATGCTTGTAATATGTCTTTTTTTTAAAAAAAGGTTTCAACTTCCTATTGGAGGTAAACATTGGTAGTCTAGTGATAAATAACCTTGGTATCAAAATAAGATTCTGTAATTGTTTTTAAAGAAGCTACCAAAATGGAAGTGGTAAGAGAAGTAGGACTGTCAAGATTAATGAGATCCAACCCCAGCCATCAAGGGGCAGACATTGTTGGAGGGGAGTTAGCAACCTGACTGTGACACGAGCTTATTTATGTAGGACAGGCACAGACCAAAGGCTTTGGGAGTTCACGGAAAGGAGAGATAACTGGAGGTTTCTAAGAAGGCATTATCCAGAAATGATTCTTGATTGAACTTTGAAGACTGGGCAAGACTCCAGCGGTCAGAGGGAGTCTGGGCTGGCTGTTTCCTGTCTTCCCTGCTTCTGAGTCAATACTGCCCACTTTGGGGAGGTCATTTTTACAAAAACGCTGCTTTGATCATGCCATTTGCTGGCTCAGAAACATTGAATATTTTCTGCTGCCTGCCGGGTAACAGCCAAATTCTTCATCATTGGCCCCAACACAGCAGTTATTATACCAGGTGACTTCTAAGGTCATTGACAAGCTAGAGTCTATGATTATATAATTCTGCTGTAATAGTTTTACTCTCCACAACTTCCCTACCTGCCTCCTCTTTCTACCTCCCGGCTTTGCTAATACCAGTCTATTTGCTTCGAATGCAATTGGTTGTCTCCCACTATTTAGGTTTACCTTTCTTTCAGATTTTCTGTAAAAAAGCTCAGATCACATCAGACTAAAATCGTATTTCTTATCTGTAAATATTGAGAGCAATTACTGTGTGTAGGATATATTTGAGAACTGGTCACACACTCCCTTGGCACACAGTTGTGTTTCTTGAATCTTTTACTGTTACACAGTAGATAAAGATAGAAGGGGATATGTGATAGATGAGCTAAGAGGTAGCATGATGGGATCTTTGTCTTTCAGTGTCTTCTAATGTGCTCCTAGTTTTACAAAACCTTAAGCTTCTTGTCATATACTTTTAGAATCATTATGTCCCAGAGCATAAAACCTAATGAACCTAATTTGGTGTTGCATTTTTGTATTCTGGAAAAGCTTTCTACAGGGACTTGTGTATAGTAAGAACTTAAATCATAAGCAACAGTTATGTCCACCCCCCAACACCTCCCCCACACTCCTATATAAAAAAAGTCATGTGGGGTAATTAATTCCCATATTTGAAATAAAGCCTGTTTGATTTTTCTTTCTATACATCCTCACATACTTAAATCTTGTTAGATCTCTTATTCTTTTTCATTTGTATTTTGGGTAAGTATATCTAATCATTAGGACTAGATGAATGTCAGGCTTCTGATCACAAGCACCATACCACATTCATGCTTCTATCTTCTACAGAGTGGGTACTATATGAAAACTTTATACATAGGTATGTTTTATAATATTGCACAGATTACACATACCTGTATCCGAGAACATGTCCAAAAGCTCAAATTAACTTGCAAGTCTTATATATTTTCTTGTCAACACATTCTAAAATAAGTAGTACTTTGACTTTTGATTTAATTACCATAGCAGCAGAGAAAAAAATTTAGTAAATGATATTTTCTAAGCAGGCATCTCATTTGTTATTAATGAAGTAACTTCAAGCACCTAAATACATATGAACAGCAATATATTTGGATTTGTGGGGCTAGTTGCTGCATAAAGATAATTTTTTTTAAGGTTGTTGCCATAGGATGTGTGTGCTCACTGGAGAGAGACAGAGAGACAGAGAGTGAGAGTGAGCAATCACCCCCTGGGGGATGATCATGCCACAGTCCCTTCTGTTCCATTCTCTTCTTGGGGTTTTGTACGCACATGCACCCTCACCTGTCATGATTTTTAAGCTACCAGGTCCAGGACTCAAACTGTGTTCGGCCATGTGGGAGGCCAGCGCCTTAACCACACATTATCTGCTGGCCCTAAATTGCTATTATTATCCTTTAGGTGGAAAGTAAAGGTAATTTGGTATTTGTTCTGACTCTAATATTTGAGACTGTCTTACAAAACAAATCTGGTTTTCCCTCTTGCATCTTCTTACAAGGAATAGATCATAAATATGTGCTATTTTGTAAATGGAAACTGTCTGTAAATATTCTCTTTATCTTATTCAGCTAGCAATTTCTGAGAGTGCCTTTGCATCTCAAGGAGTCTTGGACCTAAAGGGACCAAGAAATAGCTAGTCCAGTCTCCTCTCCTCTCTGTCTCCATTTCTGTCTGTCTGGTCTGTCTCTTTCTGTCTTAGAGCACATAAACACTTCACAGCTGAAAACTGAAGTCCATTTAGGCCAGACTCTTTGCTGAGTTTGGTACAAGGAGTCATCAACCATCTCCGTGCCTTTTTTTTTTTTTTTTTTTTTTTTTTGGGGCTATTCGGCTTCGTTTTGCTTACATGACTGTAAGGGATCCTATACACATATACACAATTTTAGGGTCCCCAGTAACTTGTGCAAAAAAAAAAAAAAAATACCTGTGAATCTATCACAGTTTTGAAGTTATCACCACTAGTCAGTGCTTCATTTAAAACATTTTTTCTGGGGACCAGCAGATGGTGTAATTACTATGTTGCTAGGCTCCCATGTAGTCAACTGTGGTTCGAGTCCTGGACCTGGTGGCTTAAACTCACACCTGGCACGTGTGCGTGTGCCCAAGATCCTGAGAGGAGAATGGAGGACAAGGGATTGTGGTGTGGCCATCCCCCGTTGGAGGGGTGATTTCTTGCTTTCTGTCTCTCTCTTTCTGGCGAGTGCACGTACCCTATAGCAAAAACCTCTCCAAAAAGAAAAAAAAAATTCTTCTGAAAGAAGTTACTAAAGCACACTTATGGTGCTTGGAAGAGGTAACCATAACCCATGAAGATGTCACGATCACATTATAATAGCAGTTTTGTCATTTACTCCAGGAAGAGAGGAAAACCTGGAGGGCTTTTGAGGGGCAGAGTAGCATAGTCTTTAAATGTGTGGGCTCTAGGGTTAAGTTATTGGGAGTTATATCTGGCCCTTCACATTCTGTGGTCCTATGTAAAACGGGAGTTATAACAGCATGAATCTCATTGCCCTTCCCATTAAACAGAATTTGTTGAGGCCAACTTGGGTAGATCTTTTATTGGCCCTGGGGATGTAGCATTGAGCAAAACAGACACCAACCCTAATCACAGGGAGCTTGTATTTTTTTAAGGGTGGCAGGTAGGAGAATGGGGCAGGGTGCAGGAGAAAATGATTATAGACGTAAGAATGCATAGAAACAAGGGGAATGGGCTATGGAATGGTGTATCACAGCAAAGTGAAAAGTGTCATTGACAGATCAATGTGTGCTTCCAAGAAACAACTAGTAGATTGTTACTGAATATGTATAACATAATATGTTCAACATTGAAGATGGATATGTGTATATCTGTGATTTGGTAGTTCTACCCTATATGTATATTTTGAAAGTCATACTATACCTCACAAAAATAAACTGTATGGTAAATATGAAGATGAAAATGCCACAGAGAAAACAGAGCTGTAATGGATGAGAGTCCTGGGATAAGGGGAAGGATACAATTTTCAATAGGATGGTCAGGGGAAGCCTTACCGAAAAGATAAATTTGAGCAAAGACTTGAAGGAGACATTGGGAGCTATATATGTACATTAAACCATATTCTAGGCATTCAGGTAGCGTAAGAGGCTCTGAGGTGAGAGAATAGAGGTCATTATGGCTGGAATCCTCCAGTGTATGAAGTGTAGGAGGTGCATCCCACCTTCTGTGCTGAGAATAGACTTTAGGGGGAAAAGTGTGGAAACAAGACAGGTAATACACCATTGAAGTAATCCTGGTAAGGGACGAGGAAGTGGCTTGGACCAAGAGGGTAACAATGGAAGTTAAAGAGGTGGTTGAACTTTAAATACATGGTAAAAATGTAGAGTCAGCAGCATTTGTCAATGATCAGCTATGTGACATGAAAGAGGAGGTGAGAATTTTTGTCTGAGCGCATGGAAATGTGGTATGAACTTGCTGCTAATTAAGAATGGAGAGGGTTTTAGAAGGATGTCAGGAGTTTAGTTTTGACATGGGAAGTGTGAGCCGCCCATCAGACACTCAAGTGAGATGTTGAGTTTCCAGAACCATGTGTGAGTCCAGAGTTGGGAAGACTGACCTAAGCTAGAGCTGATGCTATGGAAATTGTCAGGTGCAGTGGACTTCAGAGCAACAAGATTGAATAATATCACAGAGCTTGGGATGTGGGGTTATTCTACTTGGTACCACCACTTATTAGCTGAGTGGCTTTGGGAAAATCACTTAACTTCTCCATGACTCAGTTTCCCCAACTGTATAACAAGAAGAATAATAGTAACTATGGGACTGTTATGAGAATGAAAACCTGTAACATCTGCAAAGCACTTAATGTGTATACTTGATATACATTGACTTAATTTTCATTGCAGCTATTTTGTGTACCTGTGGCCTATCACAGACGCATCTGTTCTTCATGTAGCCAGTGCAGCTTTTCTTCCTGTAGTGTTACGTTTTTGGTTTGTGATTGTTGATTGCTGCTAGAAGTCCCACAGAGTTAATTTTGCTTCCAGATTTAAACTGACCTAGATTTTTGAAATTCGTTCTGTCTAGGTTGATTTTTTTTTTTTAAGCCTGTATATATTTTCCTATCAGTTACTTGTTCAGAAAAAAAAAAATCTTGTAAAACTCTTCAGTACTGCTTTCCTTTGCTTTTCTCAGTGCTCAGCAGAGGAGCAGTCAGGTTCACAAGAAAACTACAATTGGAAATCAGGTAGGAATTCTGTAAGAGACTCAGTGCATGCATGTCCCAAAGAATGTGAACTAAATTGCCTGGTTGGCTTTTTTTTTTTTTTTTTTTTTTTAAAGCGCAAATTAGTTATGTGCAAATTTTGCTTGCAATGCAGCTTTTTGTTTTGTTTTTGCTTTGAAAGTTTTTGGAGTGATCGCATTTCTTTTTGGCTATTTTATGCAGTTAACTACATCAATTTATTTGAAATAACTTTCCTGCTACTTGCTTTGCATTTAAAATTTGATCCCTTGTGTCCTATTTTGCTTGCTTACATTACCCCTAAATTTAATGTAACATCGAATCTGTGTGTCAGGTCCAGGTTAAAGCACGGTGAGTAGTTGCATGAGCTTTGTGGGGCTGCTGACTAGTTCACACATTTGCACAGCTTGGTAACAGTGAAGGGACAGCTCATAAAGAAGGCAGTTGTTGGATGTAATCTCTGCCACACCAAATTCTTGTTGGTTAATGAAGATGTTCATTCCTAAGAAGATCTGATCTTCTGAGTTTTTGTGTTTTGGGGCTGACCAGCTGTCTCTGACTAATAGTGCTCTGCAGAGATTGTATTAACTCCGACAGTTTGCTGTTTCTTTTATGTTTTATGTGATAATGAATATTTGCATTGTTATTTCTTTTCAAGTCAAAACAATGATGATTTTGTAGTTTTTTTTTTTTTTTAATTCAGAGGTACAATTATTGAACAAATTGAAACCTCGGCTCTAGATTTTTTTTTTTCCATTGTTTTGAAAGGAGAAGAGGTAATAACAGACTTTATTTTAAAAACTTTTTTTTTTCTGAACTAAAGCATATAATTCTTTGCTATTTCAGGGAACCAATCTTCCGCCTTCAAGGCAAATTGTACGAGCTAAGTTCTGTAAGCTTTACTGTTGCTTTCTCATTTAGCTTCCCAAGGGCACAGTTTGTCTTTAACTGATTAACTCAACTAGCGCTTGCTACTAATTTTTTAAAACTTAGGTTGTCTTGTCCATAACACCCTATCATTGAAATAAAAATCCTCTTAAGAGGATTCATCCCTTCACTGCTAATAACTTGCTGTGATTGAAAAGTATGAACTAGTAAACTCTAAATTGCTATAAAATAATAAACTCTTAACCCTGTGGGTGCTTTGATATTTCTCTAATTTTAATGGGCCTTAAAATAATTAAAATTATTAATGATCTTCATCTCTGTCCTTTTATCCTATGTTGTTATGAGGTGTAAGCCTTTCTTTTCCTCTTGTATAATACTATCTCCAGTAAATGTATTGATAGATGATGCCTCTAAAAGGTGGGTGAATATTGAACATCTGATTTTTCTTGTATTTATTCATCAGCCTAATAAATTTCAATTATTTGTATTTATTTTTAAAAAATAATAAAAATTGAAATTACGTTGACTGATATTCTATATAGCTATAGAGTTAATCTTTTAAAACCAGATACTATATATTATGAAGTGTAAATACACTATTAAATGACTAGCATAAGCATTTAGGAAGAAAACTACACTCTCATTTCTACTCTAAATGAAGCAGACTTATCCTTCCCATTATGCAGAAGCTGAGAATGAGATTGGAACATGGGTCAATTATTTGACCATGTTATTTTAGACGATCCAAACTTTAGAGCTAGACATTCCTGGGTTCAGGAATGAATGTCTGCCACTTAAAAGCCATGTGGTCTTAGACAAATTGATCCTGAGTTTGCTTAATTATATGAGGAAAGAACAGAAAAATCTCTCTGCAGGGTGACTGTGAGAGTCAGATGTGATATAGATAACGAGGTTTGTGTTGAGTACGAAATATGTACCCATAAAGAGACCTTGTTCACAAGAGGTAAGTGCTGCTTTGTGAACCTTTAGGGAGAAAAAATAGTAAGGATTAAGATTATTCAGGTTATAAAATGTAAACAATAAAACGCTTGAGAAAATTAGAAAGTTTAACAAGTTTTGATGCCTGTAGTGCCCAGTTTATGGCTAGGTGTGGTATGAAGGATTTGCCTACTAAGGTTTCATCCTGGTCAGAAGCATTGCTAGCTCATAAAGTAAATGCATATAAAGAAAAAAAGCAATAATGGCATAAATGCATACTTTAAATCAGATGTAGAAGGAAATAGGAACATCTTTCAATAGTATTTCTTCAAAATGTGAAAATCAGACTAATTGTGCTTCTATGGCTTGACTTCTGCTGAGTACTTCAAAGCCCATGAATTATGGAAGATTTTATAACTCAAGTTAATAGAATTGGGTGAGTGTTAGAATAGAATATGAATCTGTTATCCACAACTTTTGGGGCCAGACCTGCCTTGGAGGTCAGCATTTTTGAATTTTCATACATTGACTATATCTATGTTACTTGGTATTGCTGTGGGGCTGGAGACAGCACCCTATAATCAAACACATTTTTTTAGGTTTTTTTTGGGGGGGGAAGGAGGGGGCTATAGGACATGTGTGCTTGCCAGAACGAGGGAGGGAGAGATAGTGAGAATTCACCTCCCCTCCCCAGTAGAATGGCCACAGTGCAGTCCCTTCTCCATTCTCCTCTTGGGATTTTGGGCATGCACACACACACACGCACCCAGTGTGATTTTCAAGCTGCCAGGTCTGGAACTTGAACCACACAGCCAGCCATATGGGATCCAGCACTTTAATCACCATGCTACCTGCTGGCCCAAACACATTCTATCAATATTTTTGTAATGAAATAAATGAATAGGTACACCAAGTAGACTTAAATGAAAGATACAAATCCTCTCATAATAGCTCAGGTTTTGCTGTCAAGTTTGTGAAAGAAATAAAACAGCTTCTGATTTACAAGTAAGGAATTATGAACCTGAATATTTCCCAGAATAAAATCCAATCATTTTTACATAACACAATATATTTTAAGAGGTTCTTTGTAGTTTTTCCTGCTTAGCAGAAATGAACCATGACTTGGAGTTGTTTTCTTTTTTCTTTTTTTGAGAGTGATTTTTGCTATAGGGTGCATGTGCTTGCCAGAGAGAGAGAGAGAGAGAGAAAGACAGACAGAGACAGACAGAAATCAACAAATCACCCTCCAGAGGGAATGGCCACATTGCAGTCCTTTCTCCTCCATTCTCCTCTCGGGATTTTGGACATACATGCACATGTGCCCGGTATAAATTTCAAGTCACTAGGTCCAGGACTTGAACCATGATCAGCCATGTGGGGGTCCAGCGCCGTAACCACTATGCCATCTGCTGTTGTTTTCCTTTATGAACCTGATTATCTAATGTTGATTTTAGCTTGTGTACGACAGTTTGGGCTATCAGGAGGTTCATCGCCTCAGAGCCCTGGAGCCCAGCCTTCAACTGGTGCAGGGCTTTTATGATTGGTGGGGCTGAAATACCCTAGTGAGTGGGTCATCTATTTTGCCATCTTCATAGGGTTCCGATTGTAAGAAATTACTGTGCAGCATTTGTTCTGAAATATTTTAGAAAGATTTAAGGAAAGCAAAACTCCTCTTTAAAGTCCAAATCCTATTTGTTTTTGTCTTTCTAGAAATTTCAGTAGTTTCACAATTTGATGTCGATAAATGTATGAAAAATATGTGAGCACATTCACCTAAAGTTGGACTGCTCAGAAATTTACACTTCATATATCCTTTCACTCATCAAGCATGCATGCAAAACCTGCATGTGCCCAAACTGCAGTGGGTATTTAGAGAAGCATGATGCCCAGCCTTAGGAAGCTCACAGCCAGGGGGAAATGGTGGTAACTGAGAAAACTGAAATCAGCCTCATTTTCCAGGGCTAGTTCCTTTGAATCCTTCAGGTATTACTAAAACATCACTTCTGCAAGTGGTTGGCCCTGACCATCAGAGTCACACTCCTTCCCTAATGGCTTGTACTATCTGTTAACCATTTATTATTTAAAATGACCTTATTTATTAGTCAGGAAGGGTAACTTTGTGGAATGTGAGTCATCATGGGAGACTGGAATAAAAATGTCCACAGAAAGTGGACATAATGTGTCTCTAGTTCAGAAGAGACAGTAACTATTTATTCCAAAGATATTAGAAAGTGATAGATGAATTTCTAATAGGAAATTGTACGTAAGTCAGGATGTCAGTCATGTGGCATGGTTGGGAAAAGTAAAACTGGATATATAGAAATTTGGAGGAAGTTCCTGAAGTAATTCAGGTGAAAAAAAAAAATACAAATGTTGGGACCAGCAGTTAGCGTAATGGCTATGTCACTGGACTCCCATGTAGTCGACCGCGGTTCGAGTCCCGGACCCAGCAGCTTAAACTCACGCCGGGGCGCGTGTGCGTGCGTGCCCAAGATCCCGAGAGGAGAATGGAGGAGAAGGGATTGTGGCATGGCCATCCCCCCTGGGGGGTGATTTCTGCGCTTTCTGTCTCTCTCTGTCTGTCTGGCGAGCGCACGCGCCCTATGGCAAAAACCTCTCCAATAAAAGAAAAAAAAAATACAAATGTTAACAGCAAGAGGTATATAAGAGAAGGGATGGTTTAAAAATATATTTAGCAGGGTTGACCTTATAACGCAGTGGTCAAGGGACCTAGATCCCAGATGGCTGACTGCAGTTTGAATCCCAGCCCCAGAGACTTGAAAATAATGCCAGGCGTGTATGTGTGTCCCAAATCCTGATGGGATGGAGAAATAGAGAAGACTTTGCAATGTGACCATACCCCTTTAAGGGGCTCTTTCTCCCTCTCTCTCTCTCTCTCTTTTTTTTTTTTTTTTTTTTTTTTTTTTTTTTTTTGCTATAGGGCACATGTGCTCAGCAGAGAAACAGAGACAGAAAACAAGAAATCATTCCCTAGGGGAATGGCCACCCTGCAATTCCTTCTCTTGGGATTTTGGACACACACGCACATGCATCTGGTGTGAGTTTTAAGCCACCTAGTCTGGGACTTGAACCATGGTTGGCCATGTGGGAGTCCAATGACATAGCCATTACACAATCTGCTGGTCTTTCCCCCCTCTCTCTTTTTCTGGTAAACACATATGCCTTCTGGCAATAAATAATAAAGAATTAAAAATAGAGGGACCAGCAGTTAGTGTAATGGCTATGTCGCTGGACTCCCACGTAGTCGACCACGGTTCGTGTCCCCGACCCGGTGGCTTAAAACTCACACCAGGTGCATGTACGTGCATGCCCAAGATCCTGAGAAGAGAATGGAGGAGAAGGGATTGCGGCATGGCCATCCCCCCTGGGGGGTGATTTCTCGCTTTCTGTCTCTCTCTGTCTGTCTGGCAAGCGCACAAGCCCTATAGCAAAAATCTCTCCAAAAAAAAAGAGAAAGAAATAAAAATAGAACTAAAGAATTATGAGTAGTCATTTGGGAGTAAAGTCATCCTCCTAGATATGCTGATAAGGCAGTGCAGGGAAGGAAGAGTGGATGGCAGGGAAGGAGGGAGAAGATGTTGATTTCGATTTTGGATATGTCTGTGCCTGTAGGAGACATCACAAGGGTTTGAGGTTTAGGACTTACATGGATTGGAGATATAGTTTTACAATGGTCAGTATTCACATGGTAGCAGAGACCATGAATTAAATGAGATTATCTCTGAAGGATGAGTACATTAAGGGAAATAAGTTTAAGATTTAGAGGATGATGGAAGGAGAAAAACTAAAATAGAGTAACAGACTGAAAAGGAATCTAAGAAGTGATGCGAGAGGAAGGAAACTTTGGAAATTAGTAGAATAAAAGCTAAAGGGAGAGAGCACGTGAAGGATGGAATGTTTAGTAGTGGTCGACGTTTCTGGGAGCTCAAGAGGCTTAGGGGAAGTTGTCACATAGCAGGACCATGGAAGATCCTGTGCAGTGTTGGACTGAAGTTGGGAATCCAGTGATATGAATTACTCTTGTACTTTACAGTTGGAAGTTATCATAATGCTGAGAACACAGACAGCTGAACTGATATCCCGAGGTGGGGTTTTTCTAGGGAGACAGCATTATGAGCTCAAGAAAGAAGAGTTAAAAGTTTTGGAGGGACCAGCAGTTAGTGTAATGGCTATGTCGCTGGACTCCCACGTAGTCGACCGCGGTTCGAGTCCCGGACCCGGCGGCTTAAACTCACGCCGGGCGCGTGTGCGTGCGTGCCCAAGATCCCGAGAGGGGAATGGAGGAGAAGGGATTGCGGCGTGGCCATCCCCCCTGGGGGGTGATTTCCTGCTTTCTATCTCTCTGTCTCTCTCTGTCTGTCTGGTGAGCGCACGCGCCCTATAGCAAAAACCTCTCCAAAAAAAGTTTTGGAGACAGGTTTAGGTAAAGAACTCTCAAATCTGATAGGATCAGTGTGTTAATCAGGATTGGTCAACCAACGAGCATCCTCATGATTTCAGTAGCTTAGTAGTATGAGAGTTTCATTCACCCTGCTATACCAATCCAATTAAGGGTTTCAAGAGAGGGCATCCTGTTTCATGTGTCAGTAATGGGCTGGCTTGTGGTGTCCTCTTCAGTCTTTCCATAGATGTGAAGAAGTGGCCTGAATCAGGGAGGACCTGCCTGTAAGTGGCATACATCGCTTCTATTTACATTCCTTGGACAGAACTTGGGCATTTTGGCCCACCTAACTGCAAAGGAAACAGGAAAATATAATCCAAGCTTGTGTCCAAGGGGGAAAAAAAGACAAAAGATGATATTGACTGAAATGGAAAGGAAACAGACAAGCCAGGGCACTGGAGGTTTTACTGAAAGCAGAGAAAAAGCATACCAGTATTAAGGGATAGAAGTGATGAGTTGGGAGGTTGAAGTCAACAAATGGGATGTTGTATTTGAAAGCTTGAGAGGCCAGAGAATGCCCCCTGAAAGCAAGGTGTTGGATGGAATAAGAGAACAGACGCTGGAGGAGGGCACAGAAAGCAACTGCTACACATATTTTGGAACACCGTCTCTAGAAGGTTTGGGAATGGAATAGAAATGAGGATGAAATTTCCTGGGTTTGGTGTATTTAGAGCCAGGATTGGTGTGGCACACACATGACTAATAATACTTTCCTTTAGTCTCAACAGTTCAGGGCAGACAGGGACTGCTGACATGTGCCCTGGCCCAGATGGTGTGTAATTCAACCGTGTTACTAGGAAGGCTTGGGCAGAGGGAAGAGCAGGTGCTGGCGCAAGCCTGGGTCTCAGGGTACCTCCTTGATCCAGGCTCATGTCTGTTTTGTTTGCTATTAACATGCCCACCATTGCTCTAGCTTTAGATAGGGAGTACAAAATGTAGCTTTGTCAAGCCTACAAGGCTCCAAGTAACTGCATTATCGACCTTTTGTATTGTAGGCTGTAAGCAGAAAAGACCTCTTTAGATGTAAGCATAGAAAGAGGGTTTTATCCTTTTTCTACTTTCTAAAAGCTAGTTTCAGTAGACAGTAGTCTCTTTTTTGTGGACCCTCTCATGGGTCTCGAAAAACAGTCAATATACATCAACATCCTGAAATTTTCCTATCAAGTCAAGTCCCTAATTCTTCAACCTCTGTGAGTATGAGAGAGTCCTTAAAAAGTTAATGTCAAATAAGTATTATGAAAAAAAAAAAAAAACTATGCATGGATCTCCAAAAAAAGTTTTGTTTTTTTTTTTGCACCCAAATAAACTTATACTATAGCTTCATTTACCACAAACTTTTTGAAGTTTCCTCATTCATAGTTGGAGTTCAGTGTTAAATGAGGTGAGAGTTTAATCTGTTAATTTGTTCTGTACCTTTTAAATCAAAGTTTTATTTGGAATAGCACTTAACATGTGCTATGTTTCTTTTTTTCCCAGAAAATACACAGATGCATTTACTATATTTTTACAGTTTGAATTGCATTATTTTTTTTAAGTTTTAATGATTTTTATTTATTTCTTTTTTTCATGGGTGGAGGAGAGAGACAGACAACACCCTCAACAGGGTTTTAATGCTGCAGTCCCCCCCGAGTCCTCGGTCAGCCCTGGGACATGCACAAACATGTCCACTGTACTCAGAGAGGTCTCTGGACTTGGACCAAGTACCTTCCTATGTGACATTGCTTTGAGCAGGGACCAGAATATGGTATAGCAGTTATATTGCTGGACTCCCACACGGCTGGCCACAGTTTGAGTCCTGGACCAGCCCAGTGACTTGAAACATGTTGGCCATGTGCATGCATGCCCAAGATCCTGAGAGTGGAGAAGGGATTGCGGTGTGGTCAACCCCCTCCTTGGGTGTGATTTCTCACTTTCCCTCTTGCTGTCTCTGTCTATCTGTCTCTCTCTGGCAAGCACAGGTGCCCTAAAGCAAAAACCTCTTAAAAAAAAAAAAAAAAGATTGCCTTGAGTATTGTGTTTTACACTCCACTACCATCATCTGGCCCCTGACTGAGTTGTATCATAATTGACTAGAGTGAAGAGAAAATTACATTTATCCAAAATTATTTTGAAAATCCCTTCAGTAGACAGCATCTCACCCTGCACCTCTGCTGTGGCTTCTCTTGGGCAGTGGAAACCTGGTCTTGTGTCACCAGGAGAAAAACCTACTTGTTGGACAAAAAGCTCCCTCCTCCTGCCTCTGTCTTGTTCTTCCCTGGCATGTTTTTCCCTCCCTGTTTCCCTCTCCTTCTCTGTCTGTCTCCTTTGTGCTCTTTGCCTCTCTTTTTCTGCAAGTGTTTGAGTCTAAATAAGCTAAATGCCTGTATGGTTTGAATTTCCACTTTCATTTTAACATTTTAGTTTTAGCATCTTCCCCCAGAGAAGCTACTATTTCATTAACTACTGTCATTTCAGACCCGAACATTCTCCTGAATTAACGAATGGCATTTTCATGTCTTCCTGTCCGTGACTGTTTTCGGTGTTTATGGACACTGGGATTGTGTGGGTGCCTTGGTCCTGGGTGAGAAGTTCTCACTATTGTACTGGCCCCTCCTCATCTTGGTTAAAAAGATGCTTTATTTCCACACAGCCACTAGGGTGGTGGAGGGCTCTGTGTGGGTTTCCATTTCAGGCAACACTGAAAGTTGCTGGTGACCTCCCCCTCTGGGCAGGTCCATTGCAGGCCAAACCCAAAGCTCCTGCCTCCCTTACAGCTCCTGTTCCGGGTCCCATTGTGGGGAGCACCTGGGGCCAGCTTCCACATGTCCCACCGAGTTTACTGCAGCTTTTGCTCTCATTTCCAACCCTTAGGAGCTGGCTTATTCTCTAGTCCCTTGGCCACAGAGAGTTTACGTAGTTAGGATAGAATTGATTTGTTATCCTAAAAGAGCAGAAGTCACTCCTCAAGTTTTCTTTAGTTCGTGCTTTAGTTCTTCCCATATGTGCAATGTATAGGTTATTTAGCACAAAATATCAATGTCACATATTATTCTGAACCTGTAATTGTCTTTTTTTTTTTTTTTTAGAGGTTTTTGCTATAGGGCACGTGCGCTCGCCAGAAAGACAGAGACAGAGGCATAGAAAGCAAGAAATCACCACCCCAGGGGGTATGGCCACGCCGAAATCCCTTCTCCTCCATTCTCCTCTCGGGATCTTGGGCATGCGTGCACACACGCTTGGCATGAGGTTAAGCCACTGGGTCCAGGACTCGAACTGCAGTCAACTACATGGGAGTCCAGTGACACAGCCATTATGCTAACTCCTGGTCCCTATAATTGTCTTTTAAGTTACATGGGAAATACACACACTTCTACTGTGAAAAAATTCATTGATTCAGATAATAAATATGACCTTGACCCTCACCTAGTCTCACTTACCTCTTTATAGAACCACTGTTATCATGTTGGAGTCTACACACAGATACACACAGTAAATTATGCACCCATACACATTTTTAAAATATTATTTTATTATTTATATATATATATATATATATATATATATATATATATATTTATTTATTTATTTATTTATTTTAATTTGACCAGAGAGGGATAGAGAGAAAGAGAGAGGGAGAGTGGGAAAGCAAGCTGCCAGGTCCAGGATTTGAATCGTGGTTGGCCATGTGGGAGTCTAGTGCTCTTAACCACCACGCCACCTGCCAGCCCCTGTTTTATGGTTTTAAAGAATAAAAATGGGCACACACTATGCATGTTTTACCCTAGAATTGTTAACTCTGCCAAGGCACAAGGATTTTTGTCTCATGTTCACTGAAGTATCCCTGAGAACATCTAGAACCTGTTGTATAGCAGGTGCTCAGTAAATACATTCGAGGTTGAACTCATTTCATCCATGAAATGATGTGTTTTGGAGATTTCTCCGTGAAAAATACACAGAAGATGATGAAACTTCTTTCACTGCTGCATGATATTATAGCCTTCCATAGTAAATTTGGGTAATACATAATTTAACATTCTGCTAAAGACAGGCATTTGTGTTGTGTCTGGTTTTTCTAAAATAGCTACACCAATTTATAGACACAACAACTGAATGTGTAAGTATCTAAATTCTCTAGTACTGAATAATTATATATGTTTTGATCACTTGACAGGAAGAAAATCACTGTGTTTTGATCTGCAGTTTGCTTATTATAAGTTATAGAGCAGCCTTTCAAGGATTAATGGACATTGATGCCTCTCCCACAAAATGGCTGACATGTCCTTTGCCCATGCTAGGGGCCTGTTGCATTATTTTCTTATTGATTTTTCAGGGTTTTTTAATAGTCTGGATATTAATTTTGTGTATGTTATATATAGTACAAGTATTTTCTGCTTACCTGTCACCTGACTGTAATTTTATCATATAAAACAAAAGGTTATAACATTGATTAGTCAGTCTTTGCAATTTTTGGAAATTTATGTTTTGCTTATACTTTCTTCTAATAGTTTTATGGGCTTTTGTATTTAGATAACTGAAACTAAAAGTATTTTCCTGATCGCATACTTCTATCCTCTTAAACCATAGTCACTTATACCTATAACTTACTCTTTTTTTTTTTTTTTTTTTTTTTTTTAGAGGTTTTTGCTATAGGGCACATGTGTTGCCAGAAAGACAGAGAGAGACATAGAGACAGAAAGTGAAAAATCACCCTCCAGGAGGGATGGCCACGCCGAAATCCCTTCTCCTCCATTCTCCTCTCGGGATCTTGGGCATGCATGCACATGTGCCCAGTGTGAGTTTAAGAAACCAGGTCTGGGACTTGAACCTGGTCAACTACGTGGGAGTCCAGTGACATAGCCATTAAGCAAACTGCTGGTCCTTCTATAATTTACTCGTAATGAGGCATACTTTTTATGCCTATGGACCCCGAATATTCTTTTCTGAATGATTACTTATGCCTTGACTTGTAGTCTCTGAGGATTTTTTAACTTTAATTGGTTCATAACAGAATTTTGATATAACGATGATACTGTCCTTTTGTCATATTTGTTAAGTATTTTTCTCATCCTCTTGTGTATACTTTAATTATATTTATAATGTTCTTGGGGTAAGGTTTTAAACAATGTTTTGTAGTATTATTTATTCCTCGTTTTTCCTGTCATTTCTTCCACTACATTTATATTTAGGTGCCCACCTCAAGAGCAACCATGCATTTATCCATGTGTTTACAGCATTTTTACAAGTCCATTTTGATGTTTGTCTCTAACCCATGTGGGATTTTTTTAAAGGATTATTTAATTTTATTTATTATTATTATTATAGTTTTTTTAAAAATTTGCTATAGGGCACATGTGCTTGAGAGAGAGAGCAAAGAGAAAGCTGCCAGGTCTGGGACTTGAACCGTGGTTGGCCATGAGGGAGTCCAGCACTTTAACCACCACACCACCTGCTGGCCCCCCTACCTGGGATTTATCATGGCACACAGTGTACAAGGTGAGGCACTGACTTGGGAGTAAAATGTAGGTCAACAGCGTGGACTCTGCAACCTGACCATCTCGGTATCTGGCTTTATCACTTGCTAGCCCTGAGCAAGTTACTTAATATCTCTGTTCCTCTGTTTCCTCATTTTGCAAAAGGGATATGGGTATTGCCTCTGTCTCAATAGGTTGTTGTGAGGATTAAACACATTGATTTATATAAAGCACTGCTTTGCATGTTATAACAATATTGGCTACTGTTATTACTGTTATTTTATTCCAAAGTAGCAAATGTACAAATATAGTATGAATGATTCATACTATCACTATTGATTTGCAGCACTTCCTTGATCATATAAAAATGCCAACAATAATAGTGTCATAATCATAGTAGCTTACATTTATTATTTATTTTGTTCATTTTCTTTTAAAAAAACTTTATTATTATTATTTTCAGTGAGATAGAGAGAGAAAGAGAGAGAGAGAGAACCCACTAAGTCCAGGACTTGAACTGTGGTCGACCACGTGGGAGAGTCTAGCACCTTAACCACCATGCCACCTGCTGGTCCCTCATTTTCTTTTTTAAGAGAGATTTTTGCTATAGAGTGCGTGTGCTCACTGGAGAGACAGAGAGACACAGTGAGACAGAAAGTGAGAAATCACAGCCCAGAGGGGATAGCCATGCTGCAATCCCTTCTCCTTCATTCTCCTCTTGGGATTCTGGACACATATGCACACATAGGTTTTAAATAGCTGGGTCGAGGACTCGAACTGCAGTCAACCACTTGGGAGTCCAGTGATGTAACCATTATACCATCTGCTGGTCCCACAGTTTACTTTTATTAAAAGCAGATTCTTAGGTGACCAGCAGGTGGTGTGGAGATTAAGGCAGTGGATCCCATGTGGCTGACTATGGTTCGAGTCCCAGATCTGGCAGCTTGAAAATCACACTAGGCACATATGCACACATGTCAAAATCCCAAAAGAAGACTAGAGGAGAAAGGATTACAGTGTGGTCACCCCCTGGGGAGTGATTTCTCTCTCTCTCTCTCTCTGCCTGTCTTTCTGGTGAACACATATACTCTATAGCAAAAGGAAAGAAAAAGAAAGAAAAAGAAAGAAAAAAAAAAACTGACTCTGGTTAGGCATTATACCAAACCAGGTATGTTCCTTACATTGGCTCTTGCTGTTCCATGAGAATGCTATGAAGTAGTTTCCATTATTTCTCCTGTTTCATAAACATGATCAAAGCTTAGAAAAGTTAGTTTACACCATCACAAAATAGCTAAGTGCAGTGTCTGGCCTCAGTCCTGGTTAAGGACGAACTCCTGTCCTAGAGTCTCTGTCCAGGTCATTTATCCTGTCCCTCCGTCTATTGATTTTTTTGTAAAGTGACACACTTTTTCATCTTTGCAATTGCCGAATCCATTTTAATACCTGATAGATTTTCTTCTTTCATTCTTCTTCTTTTCAAAAGTGCGTTTTACTTATGTAGATTACTTGGTCTTTCAGTCAAAGATTAAAACCTTGTACTATCCCAAAGCTCTCTTTGAGCTTTAGATATGTGTAAAGCCTACAAATTAACATGGAATGATTTTTTTCTTTTTCACATTCTGTGTTTCCGTCCAATCAGATAGTTGTTTGTTCTGTTTATTATACTTGATATAGATAAATTCACATCTCTTGTTAAATCATAAAAAAATTTGGAATTCCCCTATGTTGTATTTTAACACAAATGGGATTTTTTAAATTATATTTTCTAATTATTACTATGTTAAAATTATGGATTTATAAGCTTTTATTTGAATCAGTGGAATTTACTGGATTCTTTAGTAGTTTTATATTTAACATTTAAAAATTTTAGAGTATACTCATGTCTTTTATTCCTATTTTCATATTTAGTCTTTCAGAACAACATGAAAAGAGTAGTAAATTTTCTTAACTATTTTTTCTTTGAATGGGAATGCTATTAACACTAGTTGTGATGTTCAATTTTGGTTTAAAATATATTTAATAAAGAAATTTTTATTCCTCTAAGATTCTCTATCAAAAATGGGTATTAAGTTTCATTGAGATGATTATAGTCTTACACATTGAACTAATTATGTAATTTATTATACTGATAGATTGACAAACCATCCTTGCTTTTCTGCTATTTGCTTATTGTTTTGCCATTGAATTAATTTTCTTATTAACCTAAAATTAGTATGTCTTGTCCTTGAATTCAGGTCATTCTTTATGAAAAATACAAAGAATGAAGGACCAGCTCCATGGTGCAGTGGTGGTACACTGCTCTGGAGAAGCTGGATCTCACATGGTGGCCATGGTGTGAATCTCTGGCCTGATCAACCTGGCACCCACCAGGCATGCACACAAATGCCCAAGACACAATGGATCAGAGACTGGACAAAGGGGATTGAGGGATGACTAGACTGTGGAGGATGCTCATATTTCTCTCGCTCATGTGTGTTTGCACAAGCTCTATCATGAATAAAGGAGAAAGTAATGAATATGCAATTATATTTAAATTTCTACTAAAAGAGAAATATTAGAGAAGCTGAAGAGAAAAGAAAAAACTATGTGTTTTTTTTTTTTTTTTTCCCAGATTATCTTAATTTGCTAGAATCATTGAGATAGGCTGGTTCATTTGTTGTGCAAGGAATAGGGATGGGGTGGGAGGTGGGAGGTGCACGGAGGCCTAAAAGAGATGGTGAATCGTTAGAGTGACCAAGTGGAATAGAAAAGGGCTTTCAGCCATTGGCCAGCTGAGTGTTTCTCATGGCTTCACATGCTAAGACTCCTGCACGGGAAGGTCCATTTCTTCCCTTATCCTGAGAGAACACCAATTAGTATAATGAAGCAATTTAAGGAATTAGTAATGGACAAATTATAAAACCTCATTGACTTATAAAGGTGCCATGGGATCGTTTATTAGCACCTATACCAGAGGTCCTCTAGGAAGGATGCCGCTGGGTAGGAACTGAGAAATTCGTGTCTATATTTCGGGTAGAGCTCTTTTTTTATGATTATTATTTTTGTTCATTGCTTCCCATATTGAAATCAAAGCCACCAAACATAAATATGTTCCAAATTCACCATGGCCAAGGCAAATTGCAGTTTCTGGCCTTAAAGCACAAATCATTTTACATTTAGTACAATCACATTTCAGAATCTCTCCTGGGTCCATATGATTAACCCAGTATCCTCTCAGTAAAGACATTTTCATCAAGGGATTCTGCAATGTGTGCCCGTAGAAAGGAAAGCGCACATGGGCCGTATCAGGCCGGGAACACTGGTAGTAGTTAAACCAGGGGCCTCTGTTCTCAGCATCACTCAGGACTCACTGCTCTGCCTTGAATCTCATTGTTAAGGTACCTCAGTGTCAGCACATTAATCCTGTCATTAGTGTAAGTCATTGGGACATTGAATCATAGATTTAAAATTTTCCTTTTGTAATGGGATAATCCTACTTGAGAATAATTTTAATACCCCCCCCCAGGTAAGTATATATCTTCTAATCTGAGGGTCTCAGAGTTCTCATATGCAATAGTAGCTCTACATGTCAGTTCAAAATTCCATTTGTCATAAATCCTCCACCACTTGGTGATGTCCCTTGCTCAGACATCTGTCATAAGCAAGTTTCTCATAGCTTCTACAGAATCATTCTTACTTTCCCTTGGGAGTGATTTACATCATACAGCAAGCTTGTGGTTGAATTGAAGTAGTCTTTGTGGCTCAAAAGAGTTAATGCTGGCCTCAGATTTATCTGAAACATTCTGGAAAAACCAAAGTGGTTTCCTTGCTGAACAGTGTATTTCCTAGATAGGTAACTGCAGAAAATAAATAAAACTTAAAGATTATCTCTTAAAAAATGCAAACTATAGAGCTTTAGCTAAACTAAGGCAAGAGAACGTCTTACTTTCAAAGTTGGTATGAAATTCCTTTGACTCAGCAACCATTTTTCACCCCAGAAAGTTCCATGAGGCTGAATTCTAGAGAATAAATGTCCCAAATCCAGGAAGTGAGTTCCTGGTTTCATGATCAAACTTTGGTTCTTTGAAGCTTTGCACTATGCACTTACCTTACCAAATAACTGGCCAAAATTTTTGTTCTGGTTCCTAAGTGTGCTGTTTGCACACTTAGCCCGTGACGAATGGCCCCATGGGCAGATTATTAGATGGGCTGCAATTTGCATTGCCTGGATAGAGCATTACTTTGGAAACAGTGTCTACATAAATAAACATGAGTTTAAGAAATACAAGTCTTCATACAAAATATGGTCATCATCATAATTTAAGTAATTTCTAATGCTTATGATTTTTTTGGCACCATCATATGAATTTTTTGAGTTATGGAGTTCTTTCTACCATCTCTAACCCACTTCCTAAACACTGAGTCTCTATTGACTTACTATTTTTTTATGAGAAAGCACAATCGTAATTAAAACATGGGTTTAAAACCAAATCTTTTTATTGTTTCCTGCACTACTCTACTAAAAAGCAATTTTCATAATTAAGGTAAGAAACACTTAGCATACAATTGTGTCCTGTGTCCTCAGTTTTTTTTTTTTTTTTTTTTTTCCTTCAAAAAGCTTTTCCTTTTCCAGCAACTCTGGTCTTCCTGTTGACCTGCTGGAAAGTGGAGGAGGGGGGAAAAGGAAAAGGAGGACTTGTTTTTTAGAGCTCAACTATCTATAAATGACTTCCTCTCGTTTGGTACATCTACTTGCAGGGTTTCATTTTCAAATGCCTGGTTGCAGGATCCATGTCCTGGAGGAAGGAACCATGTCATCCTTCAGTCATCCTGTGCACATAGCCTGACCACGGCTCCGAATATTATCTCCTAGGACTTCTGGCATTTCTCGTGCTTCTCCTCTTCCTGATGTTCATAATTCATGTCACTGATTTCCGGTGCATGCAGAGTCAGGTTTTAGAAATATGAGACAATTTTAAAATTACACATGGAAAGCGTAGTGTTTGAGCCAACATCTGTAACTAGTTTACGAGATTAACAAAATAGCTGCTCTGGATGACTGATATTTACCAGGGCCTCTCCATTTCCCATCAGAAATCAGAATGCCTGTGACTTATATGTTCTTCAGTTTTCAGTAGAAATCAGGAATTCATCTGTTACATACTTTGGCTTTATTAAGTTTCCTCATGAAGTCTCTTGAGTTATGGTCAATTTTCAATTAGTCATGATTAGGAGGTCAGGAAGAATATGGGTAATTAAAAATCTACAAATAATTAAAAGACTGACTTTAACCAAAAGTTTGAACACCGTCCTCTAAAACTTTTGGGTGAAACTACATACAAATAAAACATTTGATAGGTCTGTCTTTAGTTTCATTTTGGTGCACTGAAAACAAAAAACAAAAAAAACCTGAACTGTTACTCCTCAGCTTAGCACCATTCAAAAAAATACTTCTTTACCTTTAGGATAAAATCCAAAATTTGACATCCATTATCCATTGTCTGCCTGACTTGTGCTCCTCCTCTTGTCCCTAGAGCTCCTGAATTTCCTGCTCCAGCAATAGTGGTGTTAGGTCAGGTTCTTCTGTGATCCAGGCTCTTGCCCTGCTGAGATGCTTCGTACGCTCTTTCCTGTGTCTGGAATGTGTGTTTTCCACTTTTGCCCAAATAGCATCTCCCCATTTGCCTCAATCTAAATAGCACCTCCTTGGAGTGCTTCCCCAGACTTCTGCAGTATTTTCAGGCTTCCGCTGTATGTCCTCATGGAAACATGTACCTTTCTCAAGTTTTGTGTATTTATTTGTTTACTGTCTATCCTCTCCGCTTCCTGTAAGGTCTTTTAAGTTGGACAGTAGTTGTCATTTTCACTGCTGTATTCTCTGTGTCTAACAGTGCTCATGGTCGATGTCCAACAAATAACTGTTGAATGAATGAGTTAAATGTATTTAAATCTGGAATTAAATGTCCATATATGTAAATGGTCTATTAAGTAATGATTCATAAGCTGTGATGTTAACATCATAGAAGAGAAAGTCTAGAATGTACAATACTGAGGCTTTTTATTGATTTTGAACATTACTTGTCATCCTGAAAGGATGGTTCTTACATAGTATTTATTGTTACTCACCCACAATTGTCATTTCAGCCTTGCCTATAGTGACTTTAAATTTCCCACCCAAATGTGTCACCACAAAAATTATTAGATGCAGCTCTAAAATGTGGTTCTGAATGTAGTAAATTCTAATCTTACAATGAAACCGATTCAAGCTTAATTAACCATGAGGGCTGACCACCCGATAATGAACTATATTTGAACTCCAGCAGATGCTGCTGTCATTTATGTGGGGGTGCTCTCCATTTATAATCCCTGATCTCCACTCAGTGGGTGCCTCTCCGACCCTGACAACGCAGCATGCCTACTGCTCACTCCTGAATACCCCTTGGTGTTGGTATTGCCCCCAGTGTAGAACCATCTGCCAATAATTTATTGTCAAACCTGTGAACTAGGGAAGGTTTAAGTCTTCTAAAGGAGCATAAATGTCATGGTTGGTCTTGACTTGACAATCACATCACCCATTTATGGAGCATTTACTTGATGCCAGACATCTGCTGAGTACTTTATGCAGTCATTTCACGTATACTGACAATGTCTACCTGAGGTTAGGATTATTGGTTCCAATTCTTAGATGAAAGAAGTGAGGCTTGGCTAGACTAAATAGTTAACCCAAGTTCACACAGCTGGTAAACAGGAACATTTACCTAGAAATCCAGAAAGTCCATGCTTTTAGTCAGTAAGCTATAATATTACTAGGAAAATGGGAACACAACAAACATAATTGCAAGTAATTAAAAATAAGATGATGTAAATGCTACATTCAGACGTGCCCACCATCAATGTTCAGAGAAGAAAGCCATATGTGCTACTGGCTTCTGTACTATTCATTGAAATAGTATCATAGAATATTATACTACCTAGAAACTGTCTTTTATATATTTATAAATACATAAAATATACATGAACATGTATAAATAATGTATAAATACATATTGATAAATATATAATATATATGACTATATTATATATTTTTTATACTTCTACCTATCATTCTCTGGCATATTTAATTTTTAAATAATCATAATCGTAGCTATAATTTATCAGCTAGCTATTATATCAGTGTGTTAGGTACTATATTCTTTAAAACAACCATACAGAATATATCATTATTTCCATTTAATGACTATCAATAAAAGTAGCTAATATGTATTAAGTATTTAATATACACAACTGTGTTCTAGGCACTCTACATTTATTATTTTCTTTAATTCTTACAACAGCCCTATAGTCTAGGTGGCAAAAACTCCATGACTGAGGTAAGGGAGGTATAGAGGTTAAATGACTCAACCCAAGGAGATACTTCTAGTATGTAGTAAAGACAGGATTGAACCCAGAAAGGCCAGCACCAGAGCTAATCTCCTGATCTGTTGCTCTCTAGAAATAGGTTCAAAAGTCCATAAAATAGACATGGTAGAGCTAGGAGCTGACCATGGAGCCTTGGTCCCTTGCACTCATATGTACTTTTTTGACATTCATTCATTCATTCATTCATTTAGATTTTCACTATCAGGTATGTGCACTCATAGGACAGACAGAAGATGAGACATCACCCCCCGGAGGGGCGGGGGGTTGGCCGCACCACAATCCCTTCTTCCCCATTCTCCTCTCAGGATTTTGGACAGGAGCACACGCACGCTCAGCGTAAGTTTCAAGCTGCTGGGTCTGGGACTTGAACCATGGTCAGCCATATGGGAGTCCAATGCCTTAACCACTACATCACCTGCTGGCCCCCTCCTTTGACTTTCGAATCTGAGTCCATGATAGTGACTATGGCCCTGAGCTGCAATTTTTCCATTCTTTAATAAGTCTACTTTATAAAAGTGTAACCAATTCCTGTGTACCAAAGACCAGTGAAAAGAAATCTATAGCAATATCTGTCTTCTTTATCCCTTGAAATGGAGAACAGCGTTTAATGGCAAAAATCTGGAGACCAAGATGAGTTTGGATCCCCACTTGCCGCATGCAGTCTTTTCTATCATAAGTTGAGTCTCCGTGCTTCTCAGGACTTAAAATAGGAGGAACAATGCCCAGCTCATAGGCTGTTGAAAAGATGAGTGAGTGAACCATGGAACTTGTACTGTTCATAATCAATGTTCATGAAGGGTTAGCCATCATTTTTGTTATTGTTATTAATAAAGTTGCCCTTTAGAGTTTTTAGAATTGTACCAGAAAATTTAAGTCAACCAATAGTTCCTGTGACTTCTTTGATTTAATAATGTTAGCAGTTCAAAGTAGTTCTCTGGGTTAGAATTAGTGTCTTATTTATTAAATGTGCAGTCTAATGATTAAAGGTGACTAGGGTTTTCTTCATGAAAGAAGTATTTTATTGAGAGAGTTTTTGCAAACAAGTCAAAATAGCAGTTAGAAAATAAGCTCCAAGAATGATCATTGTTATTTTAAATTTTATCTCGGTGGACCAAATAATGGACTAGGTAACATTTCTTAACCACTTACTCTGCCATGAACAGGCCTATGAATTGCTTCATTTAATTTTCACAATTGTACAAGAGGATCATACCATTATTACTGTCTCCTTCTCCCACACCATCCCACAGCATCTTTTTTTTTTTTTTTTTTAAGAGAGATTTTTGCTCTAAGGCACATGTGCTCACTAGAGAGACAGAGACTGAAGTTTATTCTCCTCTCAGGCTTTGGGGCATGCATACACATGTGTCTGGCATGAGTTTTAATATGCTGGGTCTGGGACTCAAACCATAGTCAACTATGTGGGAGTCCAGTGATGTAACCACTACGTCATCTGTTGCCCATCCCCACCCCCGCCCCTGCCTTCTTTACATTTGAGGAATGAATGTACTCAGAGAAACTCAGAGAGTCCATATTCTTTGAATGTAAATTTCAACTTCCTATTCTCAAGAATTAACACCGATAAAATTCTACAAAGCTTTTATGGAAAGCCATACAGCACTTCATCATGTGGAGTCACCTGTGAATTGGTATTGTCCATCACATTTTAATTCCCTTGACAGGTCAATCTCAGTCATAAATATCTTCTGGGAGTCCTTCTTAAATTATCTGATAAAAATAGACAAATATTACAGCCTACAGAAGGGACTTCAGCATTTGTTGCTGATTGGATTTCCAGGTTGTTGGATCCATGCCAGGCACTCTCTGTGGAACAGTGACAAGGAAGACAGATGAGTCCTCAATTTCATCAAGTTGTATTGTGGTAGAAAAGAAAGACATGAGGGCCGGCAGGTGGTGTGGTGATTGGGGGTGCTGGAGTCCCACAAGGCCAACCGTGGTTTGAGTCCCAGACCTGGATTGCTCGCTCGCTCTCTCTCTCTCCCCTCCCCCTCTCTCTCACTATGTCCCTCTCTGGTCAAATTAAAATAATGAATAAAGTTAAATAAAATAATTCTTAAAAAAAAAAGATATAAACTACAAAAAGACAAATGAGCCAGGAAAAAACTGGATATATCTTCAGTGCAGAGAACGAAAATTGGTTGATGTGAGAAAAAGCACAGACAGAAGGACACTGGGGACAGGGGCACTGGGATAATCTGTGTAGAGAGCTGGTTGAAGTGGAGTTGTGAGTGACAGGAAGTAGCCAGTCCCAGGAAGGTCAGAAAGCACCATCCCCTTGGAAGGCAGGTGGGGGATAGAAAGAGCCTGTGTGTTGGGGAAACAGTGTAGCCGAGGCATAGTGGAGGAGATGAGGCTGGGTGTTCGAAGATGCTGTTCTCTCTTCAGGGTGGGTAGCTGAGATCTCTGGGTGGCTGCTTTTACCTAATTCATGCTCCCTGTAGAAGTTCTTCCATTACCAAAATCTCTTCAGACTTTCTCAGTGTATCTATGCATCTTCCCCACACAGCAGTTTGGCAAGAATAAAAGGGAAATAAAGTACCCAATCTCACTAGTAAACAGGATTCTTCCTTCCTCCCCCACGTGTTGGTACTGTTTGAATACTATGCCTTTTTTTTTTTTTTTTTTTTTTTTTTTTTTAAGTTTTTACCATAGGGTGAATGCATTCTCCAGAGAGGAGAGAGATGGAGTGAGTCACTGAGAGGGTGAGAAATCACCACCACCACCCCCGCCCTCCCTCTCAGGGGAGATGGCCATGCCACTATCCCTTCTCCTCAGTTCTCTTGGGATTTGGGGCACACACTTACATGCACCCAAGGTGAGTTTCAAGTCACTGAGTCCGGGACTCGAACTGGCATCAGCCATATGGGAGTCCAGTGCCTTAAACACCATGTCACCTGCTGGCCCCTTGATCCCTATACTAACAGTGATTGGTATAATGCCTTAGGATGGGGTAATGGCTGCAAGTTTGTTTAGTGCTCTGTGCTTTCTTGTTTGTCCTCTGGCAATAGGTACCAGTATCCTCATTTATGGGTGAGAAAAATGAGGCTCTGAGAGGTTTAGGGTCTTGCTCAGAGGATGAAATTTGGTCTCGAGAGCCCAGATACCTGCTCTCTGTGACATACCATGCTGCCTGTTTTACAGTGTGCAGAAATTTCATTGCATCTGTGTGAATATGACATCTTAAAGTAAAATATTTTACATTCTATAACCTTCATGCTATCTAGTGCCTAATACCAAGAAAGTATGTTATAAATCTTGTTCATGGGTGAAAACGCTTGATTTAGAAATGACGACAAAATTGTTCCCATCAAAATTATTTTCATTCTTACAACAGAGAATCCACAAATGAAGGAAACTTTACATTTGTGTCCATATGAAGTATAGTATAATCCTTCCATCTTCTTGAATTTTACTTACAAGAATAATAAATAGATGAAACTGTATGTTTGGTGCTGGGGAAGGAGGACTGTGACATTACTGATCCTGTCGTCCAAGGCTAGGGTTCCAGACCTGCAGGAGAGCTCTCATTCCTCTCTGTCCCTCTCACACCACACCTCTCATCTGACCTCTCCTTGCTCTGCCCCTGACTGGCACCTACTCAAAGCACCTGTTTTATCTTTCTCACTTCTCCTTGTGGTCTCCAGTGTCTCTTCGAGGCAGCCAGAGCACTCCCTTTACAACAGCCAGATCATCATCCATTCAAAGCCCTCTAATGGTTTCCATCCTACAGACCTAATGGCCATCCAGGGGCTTCTAAGATGCTTGTGTGTGCTAAGATGCTTCTAAGATGCTTGGCTTCCCTGCTGTTCCTGCCTCAGGACTTTTGAACTTGCTATTTTCTCTTCCTGAAATTAATCCTCCCCTCCCCCCCCCCCCCCACACTTCTCTGCTCACAGCATCTGCATGGTTTTCTTTTTAAATTCCTTCAAGTCTCTGTTGAGATATGGTTTTATCAGAGAGGCCCTTTCTAATTAGGTAAAAAGTACCCTCAAGTACCCCACACTGACCTGGGTACTTATTATTCTACTTAAATTGCCTTTTTTTTTTTTTTTTTAAATAGTACTTATCTCCAGATATATAGTTGTCTGTTTATTTCTAACTTCCACCCCCACCCTTGTCCTACCTCACCCATGACAAGTTCTAGTGCCTAAAAACACACGATAGCTACTCAATTAACAAAGTAAATATTCAGACTACCTGCACTGGATGGACCTTCTAGCTGTAGGTAATGTCTAGGTTCAACTTATCTTTGGCTCTAAAAAGTTAGCACTTGTGATATAAATAAGTGGAATGTTGATACTGTTAATAAAATATTGTTTCCTTCAGGTTGGACTGTTTTCATCAGATGCTGTGGGACACTCTCATGCTACTTCCTTTTCCCTATTTGAGTTATCTCGTTTGTTTTGGGGCTGTACTTCCTGTTGATGTGCATTCTGGGTAAACATGTCTTTTACACACACACGATCATCCTAAAAAGAACCCGTGGGAAGGTCTTACACACTTTCTCTTCTCTTTTTCATTTTCCTCCTGGCTCTTCACCTACTCCCACCACCCCTAATTTCCTTACACTGCTGTAGACTTTGGAGTTTTGTGACACAGCCCCTCTTCTGCACATTCTCTCCCCACATTCCATGTTTGGGGCCAACCCAAAGCTGTTCCAGCATGGCGTGGTGGGTGGGAGACTGGGTAGGGGATGTAGAGGAAGACAGAAGGGAGGTGAAACTCTAAAAGGTACTTACTTCTTTCTCCCATATCTGAGGGCCCTCTGTTCCCATGGGTAGCTATTTTAGTTCCATAAATGCACTGTTTTTCTGAAGTACATTCAAACACTTTGGATGTGAAAATAGTTTATAATCAAAGTTAGAGTGTCCATATGTTAAGCAGAGTCAAAAGTTGTGTGGGCCAGCAGGGTGGCAGGGTGGTTATGGCGCTGGATCCCACTTAGCCAACTCCTTGATCTGAGTCCTGGACACACGTTGGCTTGAAAAACATGCCAGGTATTCTCATGCATGCCCAAAATTTAGAGGGAAGACTGGAGATGAAGGGATTGTTAGATAGCCATGATTTCTCATTTTTCCTGTCTCTGTGTCTTTTTCTGTCTCTTTGGTGAGTACACACACCTTATGGCAAAAATCTAAGGAGAAAAAAGTTTTAAGATGTATTTACCTCAGGGCTTCTCATTGTTTTTAACATAAAAATGAGGATATGGTATTGCAGGAATTCCAAAGTTTCTTTAGTTATAAAATCTTTTTTCATGAAACATCTCTCTAAATTAGAATTTCTGGGAATATACTTTGGAAAACTCTGCCTCAGCCCCATTGGTCACTTCAAAGTCTTCACTAAGGCCAAAGCCCTTTCTATTTTTGAGTGCCAGAATGGCCGATACAGTTTGTTAGCAATTCTCATCATCTGACATTGATAAATTGATCTATATATAGTGTTTGTGACTCAAGGTCCCACAAGTATCTTCTCTGGTCTTTCTTAAAAGCTGAAATGCAGTTGGCGTGGAGGGAAGAGGAAGTCATTTAAAGGAATGAGTGCTTTATTATATTTCCTTATACTTATTAGCAGGAAAAGTCTTAGAAATGCTGAAAAAGGTTCTGAGGCTTACGGTAAAGAGAGAAGTTGTGAAGCTGTGAAGTATTATACTGTAGGCCAAGGAGGAAATACCGCTGGCTCAGGCATAAGCAATTGTGGCACTAAAAAGGGGAGGTGATAAACCACTCTGAAACCTTGAACTAAAGAGAATGGGATAACCAAGTTGATAGGAAAGTACATCTGTGGTTTTGCAGAAGGAAGGGTCTCCAGTCACTCAGCTATTTGCTTATGACATCAGTGTCCTTACAGTCTGCATTGCCAAAGTCCACAGAATGATCTATCACCCCATTGATGAGGAAGAGAAGTCCCTGATTCCTTTATGTTGAAAAAGATTTCAAACTGAAATTCTGCATTGGATCTATGGATTTGTTTTTCTCTACATCATTAGTATTTATGGTGGTGGATTCTATAAAAAAAAAAATTGACCACTAACATTTATTTAATGCCTGGTATGTTGAGCATCTCCAAGTAAGACTCTAGGTGTTTTCTTCCCATGTGTTAGAGGACAAATACGGTTCTGTGGAATGCCTTAGGAACCCCAAAAAGTTGCAATTCTAATTGTTTGACATTGATAGATTGATCTACAGTGAATGATTGAGTGGCAACATCTATTGTTGCTTCTTAATATGTGTCAAATTTCCCAGGAACTTCTTTAAAACTGATTCCATTTGCTGTGTTTTCTTTTCTTTTCTTTTCCTTTAATGTCAGAGAGCATGTGCACTCTTCAGAGAGAAAGAGAGAAAGCAAAACCCCCAGTGGGGTATAGTCATGCTTCAATCTCTTCTCTTCTATTTTTATATCCTACTTGGATTTTGGGCATGTACACATTCCTGGGATGATTTTCACGCTTCTGGGCCAAGATTTGAACCATTGTCAACCATGTGGGATCCAGATCCCTTAACCACTAAGCTATAAGTCCAGCCTATGATATATTTTCTTCATTGGTCAATTCTTGTGGGTTTTTTCTTTTTTATTGCAATTTTGAAATAATTTTTTCCCATCTAGAAAATATTGAAATTTCTAGACAAGACACATACTCTAAAGAAATCAGAGTTGCAAGGGAATTTTCACGCTATTAGCCACTATTCCAATCTGGTACACCCTACTCAATCAAGCCAGAGAGATGGCACTCTTCAGGTCCTTCAGCCAACATATATCAGTATACCATAGTGCTTGGTTCTTATATTTAATGTGTTTATACCAGTTATAACTGGCAGCTCCTGGAAGAGCCCATCTATTGTCAGAGATGCTGACAGCCTTCCCTCATAATCCTTCCATCCTCCCCACTCTCCAGAAATGAAAACAACACCCTAGCAGAGGGATCCTTCAGTGCCATAATATCACACTATAACCACAGAACCTCTCAATCTGTTCATGCCAGTGCCATACTAGTTGTCACATATTTTGAATATTATCTCTCCAATAACCTCCATGTTATCCAAAGCAGAGATTTTTTTAAAATTTTATTTTCTCTCACAGTAGCATTTGAGCTTTCGGATCTATTGTCTCATCAAAGCATTCTCCTTCATTGACATCTGTGGATGTAGCATTCTTTCTTTCTCTCACCTTTCTGACTCTTTTAGAGATCCATCCCCTCTACTATCATTACATGTTGGTTTTTCTCAAGGCTTAATCCTTGGTTCTCTTCTCTTCTCACTCAGACTCTTTTTCAGTTCCTTTTTATTTTTTTTAAGAGACTGGATATCACCATGTTGCCCAGGGTAGCCTTGAACTCACAGTTGTTTTGTGTAAGCCTCCTCATGAGATGAGATTATAGGCATGTGTCAATGTGCTTGGTTTCATTTATGATTTTTTATACCCATTGTTTCATTCACACCCACAATCAACAATTCACAAATTTATGTATCTAATCTACAGATATAATCAATACTATAGCCAATACTTTACTTCACATGGTCCACATTTTGACATGTCCACCAGATCGAATGTATGACATGTGTGCTCTGTAAACAGTCTTGCTACTCTCAGTGAATGTGTCTCCATAATTGGTTTAGTTTCACAAGGCTAGACCTTAGGAGTCATCCTCAATACCTCATTCTCTCTCATCTTCCATATCCAGTTTATCATGATCAGAATAATTTTTATTCTAAATATTCCTCAAACCCATCCACTTCTCTGTATGTCCATTTCTACCACTTTGGTCAAAGATAATATCATCAATGATAGAAGTGATTTGGGTCTGCCACCCCCATCCCGTACAATTCAGATTTGGCCACATATGAAAATTGTCAGGTGCACCTTTTCTTACATCCCAGGCAGGTTGGCACTCTCATAATGTACAGACTTACTCCTTGGCAGCACCAGCCACACTTGTACATTTCTGTGTATTTGTGTGAGACCATGGAGTAACTTTTGTCTGTAAGATCCATGAAGGCCGGGGACTCTGCCTGTTTGTTCATTTGATCAGTTTCTTTCTGTATTTCCAGTGTGCTATCTGACACATAAGGTGCTCACTAATTTCTATTAAATGAATTAATAAATACTTAGGTGCCTTTTTTTTGTTTTCCTCTCTAGAAAAAAGACTGGCTTATTTTTAGTAAAAACATCAAAATTGTGTTCAGGCCTTGCTAATTATGAGGCATCTTTTCCTTTATGTGTGTGTATTTTTGTCCTTGAATGTGAGAAATAGATGACAGGCTTAGTTCTCATTCTGTTTTGTATCATTTGGAATCCCATCCACATGGACGGCCCATTAACTTCAAAGGAAGCTCTGCACATGGAAGAGATACACAGGAAAAACATGAAAAAAGTAGAGCCCTGATTTTCATCATAGTTAATGGCCTGGATCTTATAGAGGTTTAGGTGAGTAAACTGAGAATAAGCAGCTCACTCTGAGTGAACTCTTTAGAAATAGCCATGCATATGGCAGAAATAACGCACAAACAGGCAGTGAGGCAAATTCTGGGACACCATTAAGATAGGAAGAAATTCTTTAGGAATAATTTCTTTATAAGTGTAGTTTTTCCTTCCATGAGTGAGAGACAGACAGCATTCCCCAACAGGGTTTCAATGCTGTAATCCATCCCCACCCCAGCCAGCCCTGGGTCACGGGCACGTGCGTACTTGGTGTACCCATGGAGATCTTCAGACCCAAGCCCAGAACCTTCCTGTGTGGGTCAGCCTTGCAGAGCATCACATTTTACTGCTGTGCCGTGGTCCAGCCCCCTATTTAGGAATAATTTTGAGAGTCAAAATAGTGCAATAGCCTCGGGATCTACAGAGGCATGAACAATGCCCTCATTATGTGAGCATGCGCTACTGTGCTTGATAAGAACGCAGTGGAAAGAGAGCTCAGGTACAGGATGGAGGACGGGGGTGGAGCCTCCATAGAAGTGCTCCTTGTAGATTCAGACAGTCGAGAACAAAAGTGGAAACGGGGTTCCAGTTATAGATTATTTTGAGAAACAACAATTTAGATTTCTGTTTAACTTCCCAAATTGTATTGAGGTGGTTACAATGTAAGCTTATGCCAGTATTTAGGTAGAGATTGGGTTTTTACAGAGGAACCAGAAAGTTATTATCTTTTTGGCAGCTTTGTCTTCGAATAAAGAAAGGATTTGATGTGAATATTAAATGTTGGTTCCTTATTTTCAATCAGTTTTTATTGCACACTGTTAATAGGTTTTTTCATCAATCAAAATCAGTTCCTTATTTGAAATAGTTGAACTTCTTTCATCACCATGATTCCCCATTTATTACTCTAGAATTATTTCTTTTTATGTTGTGCTGTTGGGTTATTTTACTACCAGGTTGTTCATAACCTGCTTCAATTTTCCAACATGCTGTGTCCATTACACATTAAAGAAAATCTCAAGAAATCGCCTATTTTAACCAAGCAATAATATGATGCTTAGCTATATTTTAATAACATGCATATCATAGGAGAATATGGAAACTATAAGACAATTGAAGGAGAGGAAGTAAATACAATTTTACATCTTGCCACAAACTTTTAATCATGATTATATTTTGGTATACATGACAGTCTCTTTTAAAATTGATACAAAATTATTCATATTTATGGGATATGAAGTGATATTTTGGTATATATGTGATTTGTTAGGATCAAGTTCTTTAACATATTCAAATATATATTGTTTCTCTCTTTATATAGAAGTTTTATTTTTTCTTTGAGTAGGAAGGATAGAGGTAAATAGAGAGAGAGACAAAGAGACAGAGTGTATCCCTGACAGGATCTTGATGTAGCCATCTATCCCTAAACCTTCAGCTAGCACAGGATCATAGGCATTCACATGACTGTCATACTCAGGAAGGTCTCCGTACTTGAACTGAAGCCTTCCCATGTGGAATTGCCTTCCGGAAGATGATGGTTATCATTTTGTGTGTTTGGAATATTCAAAACCCTCTCTTAGCTATTTAAAATTTATGATAAATTATCAACTAGAATCACCCTACTG
Organism: Tupaia tana; assembly: GCA_026018925.1. Lineage (NCBI taxonomy): Eukaryota > Metazoa > Chordata > Mammalia > Scandentia > Tupaiidae > Tupaia > Tupaia tana. The sequence continues at coordinate 123,749,963 of JAKSZU010000007.1, read as the reverse complement.
TGCTGTAGAATACTAGAACTTGGGACCTGTGGATGGCATAATAGTTGTCACTCGATTCCCATGTAGTTGAACATTGTTTGAGTCCTGGACCCGGTGGCTTAAAACTCATACTGGGCATGTATGTGTGCATGACTAAAATTCTGAAAGGCGATTGGAGGAGAAGGGATTGTGGCGTGGCAGTCCCCCCAGGGGGTGATTTCTTGCTTTCTGTCTTTTTGTCTCTCTCTGTGTCTCTGGAAAGCACACGCACCCTATAGCAAAGATCTCTTTTCTAAAAAACACAAAAAACAAAACCAAAAAAATCCCTTAATCCTCCTATCTAATTGTATTTTTGTACTCGTTAACCGTTCCCTTTCTGTTCCTTGTTTGCTTTCCCCTTCCCAGTGTCTGGTAATCACTATTCTCTTATCTCCTATATCAACTTTTTTAGCTTTCACATGACTGAGAGCATGAAATATTTTTCTTTCTGTGCCTGGCTTATTTCACTAAACATAATGTCTTCCAGGCTCACCCATGTTTCCACAAATGACATTTCACTTAATTTTTTTAGAAAATTATTATTGTTATTTTTAAAATTTGCTATAGGGCATGTGTGCTCACTAGAGAGAGAGTGGAGAGAAAGAACATGAGAAAGTAAAAAACTGAGCTTCCAGGTCTGGGACTTGAATTGTGGTCACCCATGTGGGAGTCCAGTGCCCTAACCACTATGCAACCTATTGGCCTCGACATTTCATTTTCTATAGCTGAAAAATATTCCATCATGTGTTTATATCACGTTTTCTTTATTCATGGTCAGTGGATACTTCTGTTGATTCTATATCTGTCTATTGTGACCAGGGCTTCAATAAATGTGTAATAAATGGAATCCAAGTATCTCTTCTGCATACTAATTTCCTTCCTTTTATACACACACACACACACACACACACACACACACACACACACACCCAGTAGTGGGGTCGCTAGATCATAGGTAGTTTTAGGTTTTTGAGGAGGCTCCATGCCATTTTTCATGTTAGTACTAGTTCACATTCCCACCAGTGGTGCATCCTCTCTGTATCTTCACCAGCATTTATTGGTTTTTGTCTTTTTGGATGATGGCTATTCTAACTAGAATGAGACGAATCCTCATTGTGGTTTTTAACTTCCATTTTTCGAATGATTAGTGATGCTGAACATTTTTTCATATACTTGTTTGCCATTTGAATGTCTTTATTTTTGAGAACTGTCTATATTCAGATCAATTGCTCATTTTTTTAATAATTTGTTTTGAAATAATCAAGATTCTTTCATCACCATGATTTTCCACTTGTTACTCCAGAATGATTTCTTTTTAATGTGTTGTTGGGTTATTCCACTACTAGACTGATCATAATCATATCAGTTTTCTAATATATGTTCATTACACATTAAAGAAAATATCAGATAATTGCCTGCCTCTATTACCTTCCTGAATTCTGTGTCTGACCACCTCATACTTCTTCCTGCCATGTTTCTCTTCCAGCACAGTAGCTTATGCTCAGATTTGCCCATTTAAAAAATTTTAAAAGTTAGGCTTTTTTTTTTCCTGTTAAGTTTCTTGATATTAATCTCTTGTTCATAAGTTCAGAAATACTGTCTCCCATTTCTGTGTGTTGTCTCTTCACTTTGTTAATTATTTCCTTTGCTGTGCAGATTTTTATCTTGATAATTCCCATTTGTCTGTTTTTGCTTTTGTTACCTATGGTTTTGAGGTCTTCTCTAATTATTTTTGCCTAGATAACAATGTCTCAAAGTATTTTTCCTATATTTTCTTCAAGTAGATTCATAGCTTTGTGTCTTACACTTAAGTCTTTGCTCTATGTTTAGTTGATTTTTATATATGGTGAGAAATAGGGGTCCATTTCATTTTTCTGCAAATGGATTTTTAATCTAGTACCATTCATTGACAAGACTGTCCTTTTCTCAATGAATATCCTTGGCACCTTTGTTGACAATCAGTTGGCTGTATACATATGGATTTATTTCTGGTTCTCTATTTTGTTCCATTGGTTTTTATGTCTATTACAGTATTTTGTTCTACTCTTACATTTAAAAATATAACTGAAATAATAGCACAAATAATGCTACTAAAATGTACTGCTCTAAGTCGCACACATGAGCCCTGTGATTCTCACAACTGTGTGTTATAAATGTTATTATCCTATGTTACTGATGAGAAAAGAGAGACAAAAGAAGGTTAAATAACTTACCAAATATCACTAAGATTGCACTTACTGGAACTAGGAGCCAATTTCAGACAGTCTGACTTTTGGGTCCTGCCTGGTCGTAGTACACACTGGAAAAAATATTTTTCACGCATCATGTATTAGTTGGTGTTGCTTGGCTCAATTTAACATTCGAGGAATGGGACTAGCATTTGGTGTGGTGGCTTAGGAGCTCTACTTGCCTGCAGCCGACCACAGTTCAAGTCTTGGACCCAATGGCTTGAAAATCACGCCAGGTGCATGTGTATGCATACCTGAAATCCTGAGGGGGGAAATGAAGAAGGGATTGTGGCATGGCCATCCACCCTGGGGGGTGATTTCTCACTGTCTCTCAATCTGTCTCTCTCTCCCTGGCAAGCACACATGCCCTATGACAAAAAAAATCTTAAAAAAATAAATTTGAGGACTATATCATAACCTGTGAACCAATTTCCTGTTAGAAAATGAGTTGTTTGCTATTAAAAACTAAACTATAGCAAAATCCTTGTGGGTTAAGGACTAGTGGTCTGAAATAAGACTCCCAGAGAGATTTGATTTCTTTCAAATACATACTAAGAGACTGAATACTCTGCAGAGAGAGAAAAATGGAAAGCAGTGTGTAAGCTCCTGTAAGAAAGTCTGTGGATTACAAGCATGGGTTTGACAGTTAACAGGAACCTGATCTCAGTTTCCTAACTTCCCATGTAGGAAAATATTATATCCCTCATAGGATTATTCTGTGGAGTAAAGGAAATAATATGTAAAAGGTTCTTAGCATAATGCCTGGCCCAGAAGTAGTGTTTAGTAGACGCTAGCTATTGTTATCATTCTTGAATTCCTAAAAATGGAATCAAATTATATTCTTGACTTTGCCTGTTTTAGGTATTTATGAAAATCTTAGAAAGTTGAGACCACGAAGGGGCATCCAAAACATACAAATGGCTGTTACTCAATTAGCCAATTGACTCTTAGTTGAGAAAACTTGATTTTGTAGGCTTGGAAACAAAACAAATAATAGTATTTCATCAAGTATTTGATTATTTTGTCTTAATTTGAGTATTCTTTGTCTTAGTTTATTCTTTTAAATACCTTTATGTATGCTTAACTGTTTGACTTGTTTTCATTGCTCCTTTATCCTAAGACTCTTTCATCAGATGTAAACATTTATTTATTACATCATATCGGGCCATTGATGAGACACATCTGGGTCTGATTATGGTGGCCCTTACTATGGTTCAAGGGTCAAGGTACTTGGCACAGGCATCAGGAACTATTGGGTAACTGACTTATCAGGTGCCGTAGATAATAAAGACCTTCAGAAGCTTTCCTGAATTGAACTTATTCCTCAAAACTGTAGGCATGAACCCTTCCTTGTTCTGCCAGAATGTGTGCATCTGTGGACAGACTAACTCCCACAATGAGTGAGGGTAAAACTTAGTGAGAGAAAGGCCCTGAACTCTTGCCTCTTTGTCCTCCCACATTTACCTATCTGAAAATTCATTTACTCCTCCTGGTGTGGAAAGAGAGAGAGAAAACAATAGGAGTTCCCTCCACCCTCTATCCCTGGGATGTATTTCTGTCTTCTCCCGCCTATTATTCCTTTGGGATTAATCATTAAACTGGGTTAACCAGGAATGGGGGGGGGGGGTGAAGAAATCAGCAGTCTGTCCTTCTACCTTCTGAACGTTATTCCTTCACAGCTCACTTTAGCTCTTTTTTTTTTTTTTTTGGAGAGGTTTTTGCCATAGGGCACACGTGCTCGTCAGACAGAAAGAGACAGAAAGCAAGAAATCATCCCCCAAGGGGGATGGCCATGCCACAGCCCCTTCTCCTCCATTCTCCTCTCGGGATCTTGGGCATGCATGCACACACACCCGGCATGAGTTTAAACTACCAGGTCTGGGTCCGGGACTCGAACCATGGTCAACTACATGGGAGTTCAGTGACATAGGCTAACTGCTGGTCCTCTCACTTTAGCTCTTAACAGCATCCTGCTAGGGCCACCGGTGGAAAGAAGCTCTGACATGGGTCAAAATTGTGAAATCTACACCAAAACCAATTTCTAACCAAGGTTAAATGCTTGTTTGTTATTTTACTCTTTATTTCAAATGTGTGCAGCCTTAACGTTTCCTATGAAAGACTGTGCAGTGATAAAATGGTATCATTAAAATAATTTATTGTATATCAGTAATAGACATGTCCCCAAGGTAAATATGAACCCTCTATTACTATAAGGTTTCCAGCAATTAAATCCAAAGATTGTATTCTGAAAGATGTTTGCAAAATCTAAGATACTTATGAACATCACGTTAAAGCCATCCCTCAATTTCTATTCTCTGGATCTCAGCCTAAGAGGCCCTCTTGTCTAGACGAAGTTAAAGTTCTATTAGTAATTGCACCCTGAGCTGGCCTCCTTAAGAATGAGTTATTCCTTCTGACCATCTGAAATTGAAATAGTCTCTTGCGTCTCTTTGTCAATTAACAGAGTGAGTCACGAAGGACAATCCCAGCACTAGCTCCACATCAACCAAATTTAATAGAACAAATTGAATCTTTAGACTTTAACACAATTATCACAGGTCCCATTTTAGGTGTTGCTGCTAACCATAGCAGACATTCAGAGGTACTAGATGAGAAAATAGATAGATAAAACCTTCCTGGGTATAGCCCTACCAGGATGCTAATCAATTTTTTAGTCTCTGAGAAAGACAGTTGCAATACTGCTGTCTATTGTGAAGTTTAGGAAGTGGCAGTGACAGTGGCTCTAGTCACTCTTAGGACTTACATTATCTTCTTTTCCCATGCAGTACATTCAAAACCCCATAAGTTTTGCTTTACTTTTGCTTTTGCATAATACAGAGTTAACTTTGAACATGTATTTGGAGGTGGGTGAAGGAACCCTTAAATGCTAAGTAAGCCACAGGAGTTAGGGTTAGCAGCCAGCTTTGGTTCTCTTCTTACCCTGGCCCAGACTACAGAAGAGCCCCTGAAGGGAGCTCATCTAACCCTTCCTACCTAGGCCTTGCATTAGCGGATTAAAGGTAGATCTAAGGAGTGTTCCATGGTATGCATGGACCTTAGCTGCCTAGCAGTAGGAGAGTAGTAAATCTAGATTCACCTCCTACAGCCTTACAGGCATGTATGCATGCAGGAAGACTCTTTTCTCCATAGTTAAACCCCTATTTCTAGCATACCTGCTTAGAAAAATCTCTCCTGGACAAATTCAAGGACAAGCAATCTGTCTCCTGAGAGTGCCAGTGTTGGCAAAAGTGGGTCCCTCCCAATCAACTGGGTAGCTGGCCCAGCTTCTGCCTTTGAGTAACTCTTTCAGCTCTCCAGTATTTGCCAAGATAGGTCATAAGGTGTGTGAACTATAGTCATAGAAGCAGCTGCTCATTCACCCACTGGGAAAAACTATGTAAAGCTTTTGTAAGCTCCTCCAACACCAAACTTTCAAAGGGTTTATGTTTTACATCCTCTATCCAGGCTGCATCAGTCAAAAGCCAGATGTTTAGCTGAAAAAATCTTACAGGGCCCAGCATAAGTAAGGCCAAGGTCAAACCCTAGCCCCCAACACCACACTCTACCCCACCCTGCCTCGGGTTTTCAAATAAAGTTCAAGGCCTTGGTCACACTATTTCCACATGTATTTCTTCTCCCCATAATTTTATTCCTTTTCTGTGTGTCAATTTTACGATCCAGTGCATTGGCTAGGTTTTGGGAACTGAACTTATCCGTGACGTATAATTTGTACCAACCTGGAGAAAGCCCCTTTTCTTGTAGCATGGAGGACACTAACCTTCCATGAAGGAGAGTCTGAGTCCTTCTACTGCTTCTGAGTCCTTCTTGCAGCTTTCAAAGCTTCTATATTTTGCAAAAGAAGCTTGGATGATATTTATGGAAGTAAATGAAAAAATAAAAGGTTGGTCTCTAGCCAAACAAATAAGAACATGCCCTTTGGGCTCTCAAGGTCTTTTCTAGTCATATAATTACAGGCTTGCTTGCTTTTGTTTACTTGAGTACTCAAAGCAGAATTTGATATTCAAACACTAGGAGGCTATGAGTGGTTATTGTAGTGAATGCGTAGACCTGTTTTGGTGATTTTAAGTTTGAATACAAAATTAATGTTTTGGATTTTATCTTAGGAAAGATAAAACTATTGTTTGTCATGGCATTCTTTTCAATTTTTTAGTAGTCTTTGACTTCTCTTCCCCACTGACTTTGCTTTTTATTAGTTTCTCCTTAGTGTGCTTATCTCTTGTGTTCTGATCGTTTGTCTTCATTGTCTGCTTTTTCCTATCTCATTTCACTGTTTTACCTTGCTTTCATGGTATCTCAATTTCTTGATGAATGAATACACCAGAACTTTTTTTTTCCCTAAAATCTGTTTTTGAACTGATTGTCATTGGGAAAGAAGTTCATTTGTGACAGATATGCTTCCTGTATTATAAAAGGAAAGATTGGGATTGGATCAGAACTTCTTAAACTATTTTTTTTAAGAGAGATTTTTGCTATAGGAGAGAAACAGAGAGAGAAATTACCCCCTCTACCCCCCGCGGATGGCCGTGCCATACTCCTCATCCCCTCGGTGGATGGCCATGCCACAATTCCTTCTCCTCCATTCTTCTCTTGGGATCTTGGGCACACATGCACATACACACACCCAGCATGTGTGTCAAGGCTCCAGGTCTAGGACTTGAACTGCAGTTGGACAGGCTGACAGTGTCCTGTGCTGAACATCCTTCTATGGGTGCTTAGGAAGGAATGTTGGCCATATACATGTACAGAATGGTGGCTTTTACAGAATGGTGATCCTTTTCCCTCCAAATTAGAAATTCCATTGGAATACAAATGAGTGTAATGCCACAGGGATAATCTTGCGTCTACTCTAATTATTATTTTTTTTTGAGAGAGAGATTTTCGCTATAGGGCGCGTGCGCTCGCCAGACAGAGAGAGACAGAGAGACAGAAAATGAGAAATCACCCCCCAGGGGGGATGGTCACGCAGCAATCCCTTCTCCTCCATTCTCCTCTCAGGATCTTGGGCACGCATGCACACGCGCCCAGTACTCTAATTATTTTTGTATCAATTCTTTGTAAGTTCATTTAAACTGTTACCAGTAACATAATTTTTATGTAATTCATTTAACTATATCCATTGGATTAAATGGTGCTTAATATCTATACATTTCAGCTACAATATTAAATGCTTCTAGAAATAATGGTGCATCTTTGAGAGATGAATCTAATCATGCAGGAAGATCAGGCAATTTATTGCTTTACATCATCTTAAACTCTTAAAACTCTATTCTTCCTTTTATTTGCATAATATCTGTTTCTAAGACAGTACCTTGCCATATTGTGAGCCTCCTGTCTCAGCCTCACAGCTGGGATTACAGGTATGTGCCACCATGGCCAGACCTTCTTTAGGTAGAGTCTTGATACCTTGCCTAGGGCAATCTTGAGCTTTAACCTTTTTGCCTCAGTTTTTCTGAGTTGCTTGGCTTGCGGGCACAGATCACTCTACTAGGCCTTTAGGTCGGACTAGCAATCAAATCCAGGTCTCCCATGAGGTCTCAGCCCAGAGCATAGCATCTGGGCAAGTTTTTCCTCCTCCTCCTCCTCCTCTTTCTCCCCCTCCTCTTCCTCTCTTCCTTCATTAGTGCCTCCAGCCTTATTTCTCTGCCTGACCTAGATAGAATAGGTGATTAGCTGATTAATCTTTTACCCAAAACCTTCATCAGGTTTACCTCTATGTACTTAGGTCACTTGGGTCCAGAAATTCAGAGCCCAGATTATCCCATTGATCTTCTCTTCTTCTGTATCAGATGAGCAGAGTGTTGCTGGAACAGGTAACACAGTTGTGCTGACTGTATTCCTGTCCGTTTTTGGTCTTTATTTCCAGCTTTAAACTGTTTTTTTAAAAAAACTAGTTCTGTTGTATTTACTCACTCACTGAATTACCAATGTCCCAATACTGCATCACTCTCCCCACAAATCTTTCCAACTTCTCAGTCTCCTGTAGATAATATAGTCTCTCCTGTAGATAAAGTAGTCTCTTATCAACAGAAATGGAAACGTGGACTATCACCTTACTAAAGGTTCTACTCTCTTCTTCATGGAGGCTTAAATCAGTCCTCATTCTCCCACCCACCCCAAGACACACAAGACAAGGCAGCTGCAACCCTCCAAGGGAAGTTCCCCTGTGCCCTTCACCCCATACACCCCCATCGTCTCTGTCCTTGTGTTGTCTTTCCTGTGCCACTAATCTCGTACTCTCTACTAATTATTTCCTCTTAAGCAATAAATATGCTCAATTATTGCCCACACCAAAAAGAAAAAAAAAAGTAACAACAAAAAACCTAAAACATATCCCAGATAACCAACATTGCCTCAGCTGACCCTGTCCCCTTTTCTTTCTTTCTTTCTTTCTTTCTTTCTTTCTTTCTTTCTTTCTTTCTTTCTTTCTTTCTTTCTTTCTTTCTTTCTTTCTTTTTGAGAGATTTTTGCTATGGGGTACATATACTCACTGGAGAGACAGAGAAACAGAAAGTGAAAAATCATCCCCTGGGGCCATGGCCATGCCACAGTCCCTTCTCCTCCTTTCTCCTCTTGGGATTTTGGGCACACATGTGAATTCTGCCTGGTGTGAGTTTCAAGTTGCCAGGTTTGGTACTTGAACTGCGGTCAGCCATGTGGGAGTCTAGTGATGTAACCACTATGCCATCTGCTGGTCCTTTCTTATTCTCCTTCAACCCAGTCAACACTGACTTCTAATCCCCCCACCACTTGAAGACACAATGATATCTGTATGACACTTCTATGTCCTTTCTGTGCTACATTTGACACTCCTAGCCACATACTTCTTGAATTTTCCTTGCTTTTGGCTTCCACGACCTTATTGCTTTTGTTTCTCTGATATTCCTTTCAGGATTCTTGTGGCCACCTTTTATTTATATTTTATTTTATTTTATTAAAAAATATTTACTTAATTTTATTGATCATTTTTTTTTTTTTTATTTGATACAGATGCTCACAAGAGTGAGACAGAGAAAGAGAGAAAGTGAGAAAATCAGCCATCAGGTCTTGGACTCAAAACTATGATCCGCCATGTGGGAGTCCAGTACCCCAATCACCATGCCACCTGCTGGCCCTTTGGCCACCTTTTAAATGTTGGTATTCTTGGATCCTACCTTGAACTCCTGCTACTTTTCTGTTTTCATTGCCTTAACTGCCGGGGATCCTATGCTAAGGACTTGCAAATCTATACCTCCAGCCCTAACCTCTCACTTTTGCTTCAAGGTCAGGTCTACTCTATGTATATTTCCTATGAATTCTTTATCAACTCCCCTACTTTCCAAAATTTGGTCTTCCTCTTCTATTCCTTCTGAATTTTGCAATGTTTGGTTCTAGAAGTTGGTAACCTCAAGAATTTCAGAATCATTACTAAACTGTTTGTTAGTAATATAATGGAAGCCACATGTGTAAGTTAAAATTTTCTGCCAGGCACCTTAAAAAATAAGACAAGGGGGGGGGCAACAGTGACATGGTGGATAAGGCACTGGATTCCCACATGGCCAACCTTGGTTCAAGTCTAGGACCTGGCAGCTTGAAGATTCACACTAGGTGTATATGCATACATGCCCAAAATCCTGAGAGAATTGAAGAGAAGGGATTGTGGTGTGGCCATCCCTCTTGGGGACTGGTTTCTTAATTTTACCCCCTCTCTCCCTCCCTCCCTCTCTCTCTCTCTCTCCTTCCCTCCCCTCCCCTCCCCTCCCTCCCTCCCTCCCTCCTTCCTTTCCCCCGCAAGTGCACACACCCTATGACAAAACAACCAACCAACCAACCAAGTAAAGTTAGCTTTAGAAATAGATTTTATTTAAACCATCCTATGCAAAAAATTATTTTAACATGTAATTGTTTAAAAATTAGTGAGAGGTTTTACATTATTTTTGGTACTAAGTCTTCAAAATTTAGTGCACTTTTTACACTCAATACACATTTCAATTGAAACTGTTCACTAGGGATCGATAACCATATGTTACTGGTTACTGTGCTACTAGTTCTGGGGCCTTTCCTTCAGTAAGCCATAGTCCTGTTAATGGTATCTCCTATATATTTCTGCAGTAGGTGTTTTTTAGTTGCTTAGTTTTTGTGTTTGATTTTGTTTTCAACCTTATATACCATGGCTTTGGCTCACACCCTGGTCACTTCTCATTTAGATTACTACAATAGCTTATATAACCTAATTGCTAGGTCCCAAAGAGCATACAAGATGGGTCAGAACGTAGGAGATAATGAATGGGTCACCAGAAAAGTCATAACATATTTTTCTGTTTTTTTTTTTTCCTACACAAAAATGTGTCATGACTTTTCCAATGACCCTACAGTAGCATTTGCCTACTTATATGTATTTTTATTTAGAATTTAACAAAACAGCTCAGATTTTAAAATATTTATTTTACACATTGATGCCAGCCCCCTTATCCATATCTTTGAGAAGTCAGTAATGTGGTAAATATGACAGATAAAATACATTTACCCCACAATATTTTTTAAATGTTAAAAACATTTTAAATTCCATCGACATGTCATAATTTTAAATTTGTCTTTGTATATTTCCACATAATGCACACAATTTATCATATAATAGCCCTGTATCATTTAATGATAACTATGCACATATCAGGGATGTGTATTTGAAATTGATTTTTAGTTCTGTCCAAGGAGTGGAATCAGTGAGATTCAGGGTCCCATGGAACTGGATCCATCCCAACTCCACCTCCTCCTCCACTTCCTCACGTTGTCTGTAGGAAGTGGTTCTTTCATACTTTGCTCTTGTTTATCCATATTTGTGGAAAACAAACAGACAGACAAGCTACTTCTTTCTTTTGGAGAGGTTTTTGCTATAGGGCGCGTGCGCTCGCCAGACAGACAGAGAGAGACAGAGAGATAGAAAGCGAGAAATCACCCCCCAGGGGGGATGGTCACGCCGCAATCCCTTCTCCTCCATTCTCCTCTCGGGATCTTGGGCATGCACGCACACGTGCCCGGCATGAGTTTAAGCCACCGGGTCCGGGACTCGAACCGCGGTCGACTATGTGGGAGTCCAGCGACATAGCCATTACGCTAACTGCTGGTCCCCAGACAAGCTACTTCTTGACCTGACTGATTTGATTCCTGTCCAGGCTCTTCTGGTGATATCACTCATCAAGGGAAGTCTGCTACAACTTCTGAAATTCTGTCGAGTGCCCCTTTTCTTGTTTGTCAAACATCTCTTGCTATAATCTTATATTGAAATTATGTCTCTAGAGTCTTAATTACCCCTACATTATAAAATTCTTGAAGGTAGGGATCATAGCATCATCCTGCTTTGCTTACACAGGACGAGGTCTTAAGATGTATTTATTGAACTAAATTCTTGGTGCCCCTTGAGCCAACCTGTCATACCAGTGGGTGAAATGGTGATTTGCTTATTGCAATTTGTTGAGTGTCTGGAAGACTTCTTCTGTATCAGAGATACCAATGAATTGAAATAGTTGGTGTAATTTTATTGAGTACTATGATTAAAATGTTATTTGCAAGCTCTGGTGTGGTATAGTAGGTCTTAATCCTAGTGTGAAATGATTGGGAACCAGCAGTTAGCGTAATGGCTATGTCGCTGGACTCCCACGTAGTCGAGCGCAGTTCGCGTCCCGGACCCGGTGGCTTAAAACTCACGCCGGGCGCATGTGCCTGCGTGCCCAAGATCCCGAGAGGAGAATGGAGGAGAAGGGATTGCGGCATGACCATCCCCCCTGGGGGGTGATTTCTCGCTTTCTGTCTCTATGTCTCTCTCTGTCTGTCTGGCGAGCGCACACGCCCTATAGCGAAAAACCTCTAAAAAAAAAAAAATGATTTAGCCAGTTTCTTCTGATTAAAAAATAGTATGATCGTTTGATGTATATACACAGTGGTCTTCAAACTTCAGCATGGATAAGAGTTACCTTGGGAACATGTTAAAATGAAGGCTTTTGGGTTTCATATTTGTACATTCTATTTCACTTGGATTGCTAGGTGACCCTGGAATCAATAGTAAATGATCTTGATATCATATAAATTTTGACATTTAGAGCATTATACAATTCTATACAGTATTTTATTTCTGGTTCTATGACAAAGCATTATTTAGCCTAAAAGACAAGGTAAACTATGCTATATGGAAAACAGAATTTACCTTTACAACCACTGTGAAGGAAAAAAAATACATTTTCCTTTAAATGCCATTTGTAAATAATTTTGTGTCAGATTCATAATCCATGTTGTTAGTGTTTTGAAATTTAAAAGCTGTCTGAAGATCTTTGTGGAGATGCTACATGTTTTGTAGTATGGCAAATAGCAACCAAAAGTAGACAGCTGAATCAAGACCACTAAGTCCCCTCACACTTTTCATGCTCCATGATTTCATCTTTCTCTCCCAATCAGCCTTATTCAGGGCCATTAACAAGGAGCTAATTGATTGGCTTGGGTTTGTTCTTTTTGCTATTTGTTGGCCAGTCTCTGGTGGAAATCCTAATGAGTTGTAAATAAATGGTCCAGGAGGCTGGAAGGGGAGAATAGGCAGGGGACCTATAGTGACTGTTGTCTACTCACTCAACTAAGTAGGTTTTCATTGTCCCAGCAATGCTGTCAATAACAGGCCTGGCACAAGTCTTTGAGGCTGCTTCCTTCCGTTCTCATGTGTTTCACTCCTGTTGGTCCTTCCATCCCTATAAGTCTGAGATTCCAATTTCATTCCTTGACAGGGGAAGCTTTCCTCTGGTTGTCTGCACTTTGGGAAGATAAATTCTCTAAAATAGTTCAGTAGAAGTCCAACTTAGTGGGGGCAAGCAGGTAGTATGGCAGGGGCCAGCACGTGGCATGGCAGTTAAGGTGCTGGACTCACATGGCCAAACACAGTTCAAGTCCTGGACCTGGCAGATTGAAAATCACACCAAGCATGCCCCCAAATCCTACTCATGTGTTTTTATTTAGAATATAACAAAACAGCTCAGATTTTTAAATATTCAGTATACATATTGAGAAGAAAATGGAGGAGAAGGGATTGTGGTATGACCATCTCCCTTAGGGGGTGATTTCTTGCTTTCCCTCTCTCTATCTCTCTCTAGCAAGCATATGAGCCTAATGGCAAACATCTAAAAAACAAAACAAAACAAAAAACCAAGAAGTTGAACTTTGCAGGAACAGTGTTATTCTTATGCAGTTCATATGTTGCTTTTAACACCACTTACTCCCGTACAGCAGTATCTCCATTGGCTGTGTTAAACTAAACACTTGTGCTGACCTCTGCTTTTTTACAGGTGATTCGCAAGGGATGGCTCACTATCAGCAACATCGGCATCATGAAAGGAGGCTCGAAGGGATACTGGTTCGTCTTGACTGCAGAAAGCTTGTCCTGGTATAAAGACGATGAGGTAGGCTGCAGACGGTGATGAAGTGTTCTCGTTAAAGTGTTTCCAGTTTTGAACTAATGGATGTTATTATGATAGATAGTTTGCAAACAGACACGAGTGGTTCTCTTTTAATGAGATTTAGCTTACAATGTGTGTTTATAGAAGCTTTTTTTTCCTCACAGATTTTGAATTTTATACTATTCCCCTCAACATTTTCTTCTCCTGTTTATTTCCTTGGTGTAGTCATGTTTGCTTCCCTGAAGAAACGGAGTTGAGGGGTCAGGAGTCGGAAACTCCCTTTTTTATAGTAATAGCCAAGGTACGAGTACAGTGAAAACAATTTATTAAATAATGTATTTGAAAGATCCAAGGTAATAGACCATCTTAAGAGTGAAATTAATAGCACTGATGCCGAGTTCATATAGCCATTTGGAATTGTTACTGTGACACGTGTCTCAAATGAAAGACTTTTGAGAATTTTCACATCACTAGTCTTCACCGGGTCCCAGATTATTGTTTATACAAATGTTGTTCTTTGAGAATTTGATATCTATGCAAAAGCATGAATTATGGTTATTATGATGTTCTGGTTCATCTTAAATGTTAATGATATTTTTCCTGTGACTCATTTAAATCTGATAGCTATGAAAGTGCAAAAAAAAAAAAAAAAGTCACATTAGTCTTATAGAACCATCGAAATGCTATAAAGTGATACTACCAAATTTGAGAGGGCACCAATGAAAATTCCACTACTGGAAATTTTAATAGCTCTGGTCTGTCTGACCCAAGAAATCTATGGTGCCTTTATTGCAGCATGATCCAGGGTAACAAAACTATGTGCTAATGAGATCCGTCACCTTTACTGGACTGTAAAGGGCAAGGGTTTCAGAGTTAAAAAGCCTTCCTATCTTGCCTTGATGTCTTTTGAAAGCATGACAGGGTGCCTTTGACAGTTCTTGGAGGGATAATTTCATGTATTATATAGTTTTGTTATTTTTTTTTAATTTCCCAAGTGCTTTCTGTACAATAATGTATTGAAAAATATTGCATGATTGGTCGATTGCCACTAAATTGTCTGCAATAAGAGTAATCAAATCTCCAAGGAATGTCTGTACAAAATTGCTATTCAAAAGCTTGTGTTTAGATTTTTCTGTCACTGACCTCAGTCAAAGGTGGGGTTGGTCATTGCAAGAGCCCGAGGATTAGCCGTGCTTTCTTCTCTGAACTGGCTGTTTAGATATCCCTGTCGTAGTTTTAAAGATCACAGCTTGAGGAGCTTTGAGAAACTTCCTCAGATATAAAAATCAGTAAATAGATGATCTTTGCTTATTTAGTTGCTCTAAGCAACCTTTGCTTAGGTACATTTTCTCTCAAGGATTTAGATAACCATTTGTACATGCATTTAAATGCACATCAATCTCGGGGACTTTCTCAGTTATCCAAGGGCAAAAGAATTTACTGAAGAATCATAGTAGTAATAGCTAGAGTTTTATGTATGTTAAGTTGGTTAACCCACATTACAACTCTAAAGGTATGTGCCATATAAAACAAATAAACACAAAAACACCAACCTTTTGAAAAGTCACTTTTAAGAATCCAGTTTTCCCTATTATATCGGGTTGTCAGAGAAGTCATGGCACATTTTTGCATAGAAAAATAGGTCATGACTTTTCTGACAACCCAATAGAACATTTATTGTTGGTGAGAATAGTGAACGTCCCAGATCACATAGCTGGCTAGTGGCCAATCAGAAACTAAAGCCCACACTCTTAGGTTCCAGAGCCTGTTTTTCAACAGAGATGTAGACATGAATCCCAGAGATATCTGCAGTTGTCCCAGACAACCTCTTCCTCCTGAGAATGTATGAGATGATTTCAGGCATGTGGGCATTGCCCATTCTCAGGCATAAGCAGGCAGCAGCTCTGGAGACTCCAGGGTGGCTGTTGTTGTTGGGTGAGGCCATGCTGGTCCCGAGGAAGCCCGTTAGAAGCACTTGATGTTCTCCATGGGGTGAAGAAGCTTCAAGAGCTTATGAGCTCATGGTTATCTATCATCTCCTCTTCTCAAGAAGATCCATTGTAAATTTTTACAAAATCCCCAGTGCAGAAGCTCCCTCATGAGTACTTGACTACAACAAATAGAAAACAAATGTGCAAAGTTATAATAGTCACTGAGCACAGTGAACGACTTAATGAAGGTACGTGTGTGGGAGTTGGTTGGGGACAGGGTGAGTGGGAATGGCCCTGACATAAAATGGAGCGATTTTGATGAGTAACTATAAATCAGAGTAGTTCATTCAGTGAATAGGAAATGACAGACAAGGCTGCTGCTCGATGGAACCAACAATGAAGTAGACTAATAATACCACATCAGGTAGTAAGGGCTCTGCTAGAATAAAATAGAATAGGGCAGTGAGTTAGAAGTGAGGAGGGAGCAGCCTTTGGGTTGGTGATTGGAAGGAAGTAATGTGAGCAGAGATTGGAAAGGTGAGCTGTGCAGGTTTATGGAGGAGCATTCCAGGGAGAGGGAACAATGAGTTTAAAACCCACGGAGGGAACCAGCAGTTAGCATAATGGCTATGTCGCTGGACTCCCACTTAGTCAACCGCGGTTTGTGTCCCGGACCCGGTGGCTTAAAACTCACGCCGGGCGCGTGTGCGTGCGTGCCCAAATCCCGAGAGGAGAATGGAGGAGAAGGGATTGCGGCGTGACCATCACCCCTGGGGGGTGATTTCTCGCTTTCTGTCTCTATGTCTCTCTCTGTCTGTCTGGCGAATGCACGCGCCCTATAGCGAAAATCTCTCTCTCAAAAAAAAAACAAAAAAAAACAAAAACAAAAACACCCTTGGAGATGGCTAGAATATGGGAGTTGGAAGAGAGGCAGAAAACAAAATCAGAGGTACCAGTAAGTAGGGCTCATTAGTCTCCACCTGGTGATTTGGAGGTTATTCCTAGATAAAAACCACTGGAGAGTTCCAACAGAGTGTGGCATGACTGGATTTCTGGTGTAGAAAAGATGACTCCAGCTACTGGTCATGCCCAATGTACAGGACAGGAAGTGTGTGTGGTGAGAACAGAGGGATGAAACCGTAGCAGAGTTTCAGGCAGGACTAGAGTAGCTGGTGGTGAGGAGCACTCAGGTGGCAGGGTAGCAGATGGAAGGGCTCATACAGCTGTACTTTCCTCACTGGCTACTGTTACTTATTTAGAGTTCAACTTTAGAAACAAGACAGGAAGTGCATGAAATATCAAGCCTGACTCAAGAATAATGACCATGATCTTTAAAATGTCTGTGTCAGCCATTTTCATGTCACCAAATATTGGCTGATACCACTGTGGTCCTTCACTATTCTGCTTTATTCACTTTTTTTTTTTTTTTTTAAGAGGCTTTTGCCTTAGAGCATGTGTGCTTGCCAGAGAGAGAGAGAGACACTGAGAGGGAAAGTGAGAAATCACTCCCTGGTAGGATGGCCACATCATGATCCTTTCTCTTCCATTTTCCTCCCAGGATCTTGGGCATGCGTGCACTTATGTGAGTTTTAAACCTCTGGGTCTGGGACTTAAACTGTGGTCAGCCATGTGGCAGTCCAGCGATGTAACCACTATGCCATCTGCTGGTCCCTCTCTGTTCACTATTGCTGGAGTGTCCTGCCATAGAAGACTGTCTCTGAGCCTGCTGTCTGGGCAAAAGGGGAGGAGTAGCATTGTTCTTGCTCTTTGCTAGTATTTAATGAGTTATTATTGCTGTCTTCTGGGAGGTGGGGCTGGAAGGAGGGTATGGGGAAAAGGAAGTCAGGCAGAAAACGTCAGGAGAAGGGGCTTTAGAGGTACTGACCTATCCCTAGCCTCTTGAATGCAGACTCTCAACATTCATCATTAAGCAGCAATCCCAAGGCCTGTAGGGTGGTCAAAGGGTAGCTTTTTGTGTGCATATATATACCCTTGTGATCTGGGATGGGTGATATTTAGCTTTTAAATGATGCTTGGAGTCCATAAAGATCTCATTGCCATAGCTGAACTACTCATGAATCTAACACAGTCCTGTGGGCAACCTCGACCCCATATTAGAGTATTCCTTTATGAAAATAAGCTCGAGTTTTTCACTCAGCATTTGGAGCCATTTTATTGGTGAGCCGAGTGCTTGTACTTTGTCTCTATATAGACGTCAGCATCTACACAATATGGAATTCCTGTTATAAGACAATTTAGCTTTCATAGGTAAATGTGACATGGGAGATATTAAGTTAGATCCATTCATTTATTTAATGAAAAATTTACATCCAAATTTTCATGATCACTAATTTCTTGTGCATTCCATCATCCTCCTGTTCTCTTATGTAATTAGACTGGTATGTTTTCACTGTAATTCAAATGGTTGTTTAATAAATAGCATATTATGTTATATGAGCATATATATGGTTTTATTTAACTTTTGACAGGTTGGTAATAAATATAAATGACTTATGAACTATTTTTACGACTAGAAAAACAATAGCCCAATCTGTTTTTCAGGATGACATTAATTGAAAAAGAGCCTCTGTAGACCACATGGATGGTGCCATAGGAAGGGTGAGGTGCTAGCAGCAGTGGGGTTGCCATGAACAGCCGGAGCAAGATGCTGCATTTCACTGATCCTCAGCCTCTTCACTTATCACGTGAGGACCATGGCTGACCCAATCAGATCAAAGAGATTCTGTAGGTCTCTGAGAAATATGTTGACCAGTGCTCTTGGAATCACACTGGTGTTTTCATTTTGGTATTACAAGTAACAACACAGTCTCCCACTGTGTGTCCTTCTTTGACTCCCACATTTCTAATTTCCAATTGTTTGTCATTTCATGTTGTGAGAAAGGATTTATGAGATTTGGGTGTTTTTGTTTGTTTAGTTTTTTGTTTGTTTACTATTTCCATGAAAGAGAGAGAGAGACACATACATACACAAAGGCAAGGAGCCTCAGCAGGCTCCCACACCGTGATCCACCCCCACTTCAGACCCCTTAAGCCATCCAGTATCATGAGTGCAGACGACCTAGTGTGTACAGGTCAACTGGGGAACCTAACCTATGATCCAAAGGATCTGAGTTTCTGTAGTGGAGAAGGGTAAAGTTCAGGCAAGAAGGAACTCAAATCACGTTTTCTTTCTTTCTTATTTTATTTTTTAGGTTTTTCACCATAGGGCATTTTGTGTTCATGAAAGAGGGAGAGAGCGACAGACAGTGAGAGGAAAGTGAGAAATCACCCCCCAGGGAGATGGGCATACCACAATCCCTTCTCATCCATTCTCCTTTCAGAATTTTGGGCACACACACACACAGAGGTGTCCAGCCTGATTTTTCAAGTCATTGTGTTGAGTACTCGAACCACAGTTGACCATGTGGGAGTCTAGAGCCTTAACCACTATGCCACCTGCTGGCCCCTCGGATCACCTTTTAATGAGACTTTCCAAATTGTCTCCCCTTAAGTCTATGGGTTCTCCTACATCATAAACAAGAGTTATAGATGATATCAAACTATATTTTCTATCCAGTCACCAGAGGCAATAGCTTAATAACCCTATGTAATAATCTTAAATTAGAGTTGGCATGACTGTAATAGGAAAGGCCCCAGCATTTTTCTACTTTCTTGCCATTTTCAGTAGATCTATTCATCCCACTCTTGAATTGGTAATGGATACATGAGTGCCCTCAACCATCTGTGGACTGTACTTTTTGAACTGGTGCTCTAAAATACAGTAATGTTGCTGATACACAACCTTACTAGAAAGGTTTCTACCTGTATCCCAGGAGGTGCTAGGTTTCCATGCTATCTCCAGTAAGTCTTTATAATATAGTGTGGTGATCGTGTACATAATTGATCTTATGTTATCCTCTAACATTACTCCAAGATGGGGACTTTTTACAACACAGGAAGAGTAGACTACCTCTAATGGAGTTGGGCAGTTTATAACTAATCACTGGGGGGATCGCCCCATCTCTGATGTGCTTCTGGACCATACAGTATTACCCCAGATGCTGAAGTTTCCTACACATTTGACCCTCAGCACATTTCAGGGGTTGTTTAGGCCTCTCCCTATATTGCTTCTCCTTAGGGCATTCCACCAATGTGTGTATCTAAAGGCTTGCAAGGTCAAAGGGTACCTGTTTTTGGAGATTAAAGACAGAGCTTGGGCATGTAGATTTGTGTGTGGGTATATATTTCTTTGTAGTCTGGGATGGATGTTTCTCAGCTCCTTGGATTTTTCATTTTCTTTTTCCTTTTTCTTTTCCTTTCCCATTCACATTCCCTTTCCCATTCTCCTTCCCTTTCTCGTTCCCTTTCCCTTTCCTTTCCTATTTTTTTTTTTTTAACTGCGAGAGGCCATGTGCACTTGTCAGAGAGAGGGAAAAAGCATCCCTCAGTGGGATGTGGTCATGCCACAATCCTTTTTATATTCTGTTGGGATTTGGGGTACAAATGCACACATGCCCAACATGTTTTTCAAGATGTTGGGGCTGGGATTTGAACTGCAGTCAAACATGTGGGATCTGGCAGCTTTAACCTCTTGTTGGCCAAGCCCCAGACCACTCATGGCTATTGATCAACATACTCTAAACTCAAGGTACTTTTTATTGTAGTCTGTATTTCAGCTCATATCTCAACATCTAAACTGGCCTTCACTGCATACTCACCTTTGCATATCCAGATTTGTAGGGAGCGGCCAGATCTGGGCAGAACAATGGCAGCCTTTAAGATGAGCAAAGGCACAGTTTCCCATGATTTGTGCCCAACAGCAGAGGTAGAGAGAAACTGTATCAGCCAAACTGGGCCAGGGGAGACAAGAAAGGGCTAAAATTGCTAGACACAAAATATTCCACGGCTTCAGCTGATAACAGCTAGACACCCAGCTTCACATCCGTATCTACCCTTTTTTGCCCTATTAAAAAATTAACCTGGTAATGGTTCAGAGCTGTGGCTATTTCCAACAAAAACACCTGAACCACCCAATCCCCACTTTTCTCTACTTGTATGTTTGTATGTCTTCTTTCTAATCCACCACCACTCCTCAAGTGTACGTCTTGCCAAACAGACCTCGACACAAACAATCAAAATGCTCCACCGAGCCAAACAGTCTTCCAGTTAACAAGATGCTCCTTAAGGAGTAGTGGTGGTTGTCAGTAGAGTTTTCCTATCTATGATACCTACTTGAACTCATGAAGGCCAGCTTTCCATTTGAAAGATGACCCTTAGGGTGATTATCACTGTGATGGTTAACATGTGTTGAATATTTGTAGTATACCAGGCACTGAGTACTTTAGTCTTCATTTTAGAGATGAAGGTTGAGGCTCAAATAAAATGATTAACTTATCCAGCTACTAAGTGTCAGGGCTTTGCTTTTAATCACCCAAACATTTCCCCCAAAATATTTTCTAAGCATTGGTCATGTACCAAACACTGTCCTAGTAACAAAGGATAAAATCGCTGAGAAAGAACTCATGGTGCCTGGCCCTGTGGAGGATATTTTCCAGTAAAGCAAACGCTCAAAACAGGAAAGCCTATCATGCCGATTATAGGCTATGAAGAAAATAAAGCCAGCGATGTGTTTGACATAATGTCTAGAATTGATGCGGGGAGGGGATTACACGTTTGAGAGACAATAAATTGGGTGGTCAGAAAAGGTTTATATGAATGTCCTGAGGTAGGATTGAACCTGTTAAGTTTAAGAAATGATCTTATACCCAGTGAGAATGGAGTGAAGAAAGAGAGACTCTAAAGTTTTAGAATTTTAATCTTTTTTTTTGAGAGATTTTTGCTATAGGTTGCATGTGCTTGCCAGAGAGACAGAGAGAGAGACAGACAGAAATCACCCCCTGAGGGCGAATGGCCACATCACAGTCCCTTCTCCTCCATTCTCCTCTCAGGATCTTCGGCACGCACACACACGTGCCAGGCATGAGTTTCAAGCTGCTGGGTTCAGGACTTGAACTGCAGTCAGCCATGTGGGAGTCCAGTACCTTAACCACTGCTACACCTGCTAGCCATAGAATTTTGATCTTAAGAGTGCTGAGATGCCGCTGAAGTTAAGTTGGAGAGTGACATGATTAGTTTTTTGTGTTTTTCTAATTTTTTTTTTTTTTTTTTAATCCTCCACAGATTGCTTTGGTTGTCTTGTGGAGAATGGATAAAGAGAACAAAGCTAGACTGGGGAGTTACTAGAAAGTTACCAGTCTACCTGAGATAATGTAGCTTGGGCTGGGGAGAATTGATGGAAATTCATAGAAATGAATGCATTTAGGAGACTTTTCAGAAGATGAAAGTTGATAAAACAACTCATTGTATATGCTATGTATTCTTTCAAACTTAAGTCTTTTTCCTCCCTTTATTTATGATAGAGTGCATATGTTCAGTTGAGAGTTGTGGCTGTGCTCCACAGGGTAATCTTCTTCCTCTTCCACATGCCTGGTGTGTTTTAGGCTGAAAAGGCTGGGGATTCAAACCTTGGTCACTATATGGAATCAACTTTCTTTCTGAGCGTGCATTACCACCATACCACAGTTGACCTAGGACTGTGACCAAGAGCATTACCATTTCTCACTGTAGTTCCACCACCAAACACAATATTGAGAGGAGACATCAACTCAATATTAATTTAATTGTGTTATATCTGAGCAGATAAGTGGATAGATGTAACATAAAGAACTCATCATGGCCTGGTAAATTAGCGGCTAAAGAAAATGATCTAATTACACTTTTGAAAATACTATAGATGTAGGTCATCTTAGGATTTTGTTAATTTTTATTATTAAAGGTCTGTGGACTTTTTGTTTCTTCTTGACTATAAATGTGCCTTCTTGGAATGAAGATCATTTAAGTATGAAATACAATCCTTAGTGTTATTTGCACACATGTAATATATATTGCATGGTTCTTGGAAAGGATTTAGAAAAGGGCAAGATGTGGGAATAAAATAGAAACTATCATTCCAAAAGGATTTTTGATCTAGATAATTTTATATTAATATGTTAAAATTAGATTTGAAACAAAAGTTATAAACTATTTTTTTGGAGGTTTTTTTTTTGCTATAGGGCGCATGCGCTCGCCAGAAAGAGACAGAGAGATAGAAAGTGAGAAATCACCCTCCAGGGGGGATGGCCACGCTGCAATCCCTTCTCCTCCATTCTCTTCTCTGGATCTTGGGCATGCACGCATGTGTGCCCAGCGTGAGTTTAAGCCACCGGGTCCGGGACTCGAACTGCAGTTGGCTACATGGGAGTTCAGTGACATAGCCATTACATGATAATTGCTGCCTCCCCACCAAAAAAAAGGGTTATAAACTTTTTATAAAATATGTCTAAAATATGATTTTTAGGAGAATAAGATACTTATTCAGAGAGAAAAGGCCATTATTTTCTTAATATCAGTAAGAAATGTGGAAAAAATATATATATGTATACATCTTAACAGAGATGGTTAAAAGCCCTGCAGGTAGTTGGCTATTAATTTATGCATAGTGGGAGCACTTTGTTGGTACCTATTCTATTTCTGTAGTCTGGCGTGAAGATTAAAGTCACGATGGGAGTCCTAGGAAAGCAGATGAGTGTAGCAGAGGCGTTTCCAGTGGAAATGTACTAACCTTATGCTACTGAACAAAATCCACAATCTGCATTGAACTGGGACATTCTTTGGACTCCTAAGAAATTACAGGCCTCATTTTTGTGGGTTGAAGTGTTTGGATAGCTTGATAAGGAGATTATATAATTCCCTTATAGGGATATTTACTTAGTATTGTTTTTATTGTGTAGCTGTAACAGTTGACAAATGTAACCTTGGTAATAGGAAACAAATGACAGCTCTATGTCTGGATGGCCAAAGTCCTGAACCCAAGTGGCAGCCATTTTCTGTCCTCTTTCCATTTTCACTTCTACTTCCAAGATGGTGCGTATTTCCTGGCAGATCTGTATGTTCTCTATAATGGAGGGGAGCATTCGCCCTGTGAATGCTGTTCACATTCCGTGTTGTTTCTGTTAGATATTTTTATTAAAAGGGGTTCCACTGGCCCACTAGATATTGAACTTTAATCTGTTTTACATTACTTAAAATTCTTCATAATCATGGTTGTGTGTTTTTAACATACATGGGCAGTTTTATGTTGTGCTTTTTAATGTGGGATTATTCCATGCCAACATTTTCACATTCCTCCATAATCCCAAGATTTATAATTCTGGAAAACATTCAATAAATCGTAATGGCAAATACTATTACAAGTTAGCTAAAAATACATCTAGATCCAAACGCACTTCCTTATATACATTGTCTGTCCTACTTAAAAGTTTATATTGGAAGAACAAACAGTATCACCCTTTTATAGTACCCTTTCCCAGAAGAGTAAAAACTTAAAATGTGCCTCATTTAATGAATTGAAAATGTATATAAAACATTCTTTAGAGCATTTTTTAGAGCTAAGTAAAAATTAAAAAAAAGTTTAGTCTTTTTTAAAGTTAGCTTCATATTCTAAGAAAAAAATAATGGGAACATTATCCTGGAGGGCCTCTTTCAGTATGATGACTCTGCCCTTCTGTCTTTCCTTGTGGAACTTGGTGGGCTGGAGCAGTGTCCTAAGGTTACGTCATCCTGAGAGCCATCAACCCCTGCTCAGGGCCAGCCGCACAGGATCAGATAGACTGGTCGCTTAAGAGAACCATATTCAGCGTTTGCTGCAGGTCTCATAAAAACTTCACAGGGATGGAACTATATAAATATTCCGTGAGACATCTTTTACTGTCTTCCTGTTTATATTTTACGTTGTGTGAAGTGTTGTTTAGGAGTTTTATTTGCTATTCATGAGAATTTTATTTAAGATAAAACCCGCATTGCACAATGTGTCTTGCAGAAGCAGAAGTGAGTTTTAGCAGATGACATATTTTTTAGAAGGCCAGACTGTTTGACTGTAGGGACATTTAGCTTTAGTCATATTTCATTTCACAGTTTTGTCTTATCACTCTGCTTTTCTTTTTTCTTAAAGAAACTGCATTGAATTTGGTGAAAATAATCACAAAATCAGACATCTGGAACCTTGTAGGACTCCTAGCCTTAAGACTAAATCTTTATTTTAAAAATGAAATGTCTGAATTAAAAATAACTTGCTTTAGTTCAAAATTTACATGAAATGTTTAATTATTCAATTTAAAACAACAGACAATTTTGAGGAGTTCTGTGTTATGTGCTTAAGCTTGAGCAGAATCATTCTAAGGAAGATGAAAATTAGTTTTAAATACAGAAGTTAAAACATGTTAATGAACTAAATCAAATTTGGCAAATTTCTGATTTTAGCTATCTTCCCAGTTTTTACCCTTAAGTGTTTGAAATATTCATGTACAAAAGCCAATCCTGATCATTTACTTTAGTTAACAGCACACAAACTGAAGTTTCGATATTCCTTGAATAGATATGACAAAATAGACATATTCATCAACCACTTTCCTTTGTCTTTTCAAAAATATTCAATTGCCCAAAGACCTTCAGACTTTGGAATTTTATAGTGAATGAAATCATATATTCAAATGCATGCTTTGGGCCCATAAATTCTACTCCTAAAATTATAGTGTAAACCTTTTCTTAAGCAATGACCCAGTAATACATTTATGTATATCATGACACTTAAAAATACCATTTCCAAGTTTTGGTTTCAACTTTCCAGATATCAAAAGAAGACAAGCAATTTGTTTTATTAATACATTGAGAAATTACATCAGAAGTACTTTTTTTTTTTTTTTTTTTTTTTTTTTTTTACTATTTTACCTAGACTCAACTTCTAACTACTTGGTCTTCTGAAATACTATCATACTATCCTTCTCTTCATTTTCTTCTCTCTCTCTCCCCACCACCCCCCACCTTTGAATAAAAAGTCATGATATACAAAAATATACTTTCTTTATTGATGAAAATTATTGGATTGATTTTCTTTGTCAAGCATCAGATAGAAATGATATCATTTTGTTATATTGATTCGTTTCATTGATAACTTTGTGCTGCAAAGTTGTGTGCATAAATGTCAAGGGTAATGATTTACTGACAACAACTAGGAAAAGAGAACTATAGAAAGCACAGGAACATTTTCAGAAATGGGCTTTATTATATTTCATAGGCACCACTCACTTTACTTTTGGGTGGGTTTTCATATTCGAATAAAATTAAAATAATAATTATAATAATACATAAGAGGTAAGTATTAAACCAACAGATTACAGCCCCAGGCCCCAAGCCCTTCATTTTGGTTGTAGCTCTTGGTGTAGCTGCTAGGTGTGAGGGCTGCTTTCTCTCAATGGCTGGTTGTCATTCAGGCTGGGTTGTCATGTGACTGCCTGTCTGTGCCTGCTGTACAGGTGAGCGGATGTTCTGCACAGCAAGTGTAGACAGGCAGACACATGACAACTCTGTCCAGCCAGGCCCTTGGTTCCTGCAGGTTTCCTTTGCTCATGGACAGATACAATCGGTCTGTTTTCCAGATTTGGTGATTTTGGAGGGGAAGGGGAAAGGGAAGGGGAGAAAAACACACAATAGAATTAAACATTAAAACGTTACTGAACTAAAAACACGTTAGACTTTTGACTTTATTCAGAAAGTACACTGACACATTTGTTCCAAATGTGCTAACATGGATCATTGCTATAACAGGAAAACTGACATTAGGATTTTAAGGTAAAACAAAACAAAACAAAACAAAAAAAGATGAAACACAAGATTCATTCTTAAATCCAATTCATATTATTACTGGCCCATATGCAGTCAGAGTTCAGAGTAATTGGACCAGATGTTTCTCCTCTTCACAAAAACTCTGCATATTTTAATACTGAAGTTAAGATAAAGACTATGTTTACACATGTTTCTTGTAGTAGAGAAGTACCATAACCTTGCCCATGAAAATGAAAATTGTCATTTACACAGAAATGGCAGACCTTTACAAAATAATCAATGAGTCTGGCATCTGATGCTTTGATAATGGGATTTTACATTATTACCAATACTATGTTAAATACCAGGAACTTCCTTCAATTTCTTATTTTCCTTTTAAATGCAAAGTTGCTAAGTATAGATGTGAAAATCAAAAGGCCATTGTGAGTTTAAATTTTCCACCTCTTAATTAACTCCAGGGTCATGCCATGAAGCTTAAGAATATAGAAGGTTTTCATACACACTCATGCTTAGAATGTGTTTTGGACATTGTTAGTGCAGGGTGGTAAGAGAATGGTACCTTGAACACAGAAAAGGAAAATTCACTTTATATCCAAAAATTAAATACAGACCCTCTGATAAATTCTCTTAAAATTCGTATAAGAAAGTGAATGTGTTAAATATACAGATATTAAACTTAATTCTGGTGAGTCAAGAATAATTCTACTGGTTTTTAAAATATAAATGATCAGTTCACATCTGTGGAGGTATTTAACAAATTGCCCTCCTCTTTTGCAAACAAAATATCCAAGTAAAAATTTCAGCGAGTGGGCTTTCTTAAGAAAAAAACAACAAAAGACACGTTATTGTCCAAGAAATGTCCACTTAGGAATTTTTTCCAAAGAACTCTAAAGAAAACAAATCGTTTATTTGCCTTTCATTGTGAAATTCTAAGAAAAATCATAAATAGAAACTTCATGGAGAGCAAAATAGTTTTTAGAGACTGGAGAAAATGACAATTTTCTGAAAATCTGCACTTTTGTGTAGTGATTAGATATGGCAGAGTTTTAATAGAGTTGATAAATGCAGTTTTCTTTGTATTTATTTAATTTCAAAAAAATAAATATCTGATTCTGTTTCCGGCCATCACTTCAGATTAGAGAAACTTATTTTTTTCCTTGACAGAATGAAAAACATCAGCAAACTTGGCTGCTATTTAAATAATGGCAAAGTCAGAATATACAAAAAAACAAGTACCTTAAAATACTATTTTGTTATTGTTGCTGCATTTAGTGCAACAGAAAATAACTATAGAGTGATTAACTTACAAAGAGTATACTGGTAGAAATTAAAAATCACTATAATTCTGTATAGCTTTCCCTCTCTCTCCCATAAATAATTTGATCCAGTTAACTGCTCAATTAAAGGAATGATGCATGCAACCTGAAAAAATAAAAAGAAATACTCGTGAGTTCATATGTTATCCTTGAATATAAAACAGTTTTATTAAACCAAGATATCCAAAAATGTTTGCGCCTGAAAAATCATAATAGTTTTTCATGGGGAAAAAAAATCTTGTTGAAAAGTGATTTATTTACTCATAAGGTTTTTGGACAATTTGTGTTTCTGATAGATTTTAAAAAATACAGTTATGGTAAGTATGTGGTATATGCACACTTCATAGTTATATCGAACCTGCCTCATGCTTATTAGAAGATAAACGATGAGAAAAATGTAAGATTTTGTTCTACTTCCGAAATTATAAGGTGAATGTTAATTTACTATTTAAAATACTAGCCAAAATATAAGACAGCTATTTACATTATTACCATACTATGTAATTTTTAATGTGATCATTATTTCTTACTTCCTGTTTATTTTTTATTTCTTTTTTTAAAAAAAATAAAGTGTTATCTTTTAAGTCTTTTTAGGTAAA
The DNA here is from genome assembly GCA_026018925.1 of Tupaia tana. NCBI lineage: Eukaryota > Metazoa > Chordata > Mammalia > Scandentia > Tupaiidae > Tupaia > Tupaia tana. Next base: position 123,721,720 of record JAKSZU010000007.1, on the reverse strand, counting down.
ATTAAACCAAACCAACTCCAGAAAACTGGTTGTCACCTTATATCAGAAAATTTAATATGAAGATTGAATTATTTTTGTTAATTTATTTCATTACTCCTAATTATTAAAAGTGATAAAAATTCTTAATACGAGACCTTTGAACAATGAGTAAATATTTATATCCACATAATTTGCAGGACAGCACAGTGAAAAGGGATTTGAAGAAAGTTTTAATCTTAACTCAGGAATTTCCTGTCTCAGGTTAAAACCTGACCTTCTAGTTATTTTAAGCCAGGATTTCTGAGTGGCAGTCTCTCAGTTATTATTTGCACATTATTGTGATAGGTGGGCTAGTCTCCTTAGAGTAGAGCAAAATGAATTGTTTTTAAAGAGCACAGATCCCTTGAAGAGTAATTAAAAGCTTTGGCTTCTCTTTTGTGACCTTAGAAGATTGTGGAAAAGTGAATTTTTTTAAAAAAAAATTCACAACTTCTGCTTTCTTTTCATTTCCTATAATTTAAGACTTACACCAGAAAAAAAAAAATGGGGAGAGAATGTGTCCATTAAGATTTTTATGCCTAAATTCTTTCCCACAGAGTAAAATACTTGGGTGGTCTGTAGGCGAGAGGAGAGAGTAGATGGTATATTTTGGTTTTTGAAAAACATAAACATGTTATCTGGCCCGAAAGCCTGAATGCTAAGCAGGAAGGATATTAAGTCTACTGACTAATTGCAGGAAAGTGATCAGTGCAAAAGTTTGTCTCTTTGTAAACAAACTTTCTTTGATTTTTGAGATCTATGGCTTTAAAAAATGGATTTGAAAATTTAACTACTCTGTTTTCTATAGATCGTCTTCTAATTTAGAGATGATGACGTTGAAGCTAAGGTTCTGAATTTTCTTTCTCATGGATGGTGGAAGAAGTTCTTTTAACCCAGTACCAAGTCTAACTTAACAATCTTACACGCTAAAAGGAAAAGCAACTAAGAAATTTCTATGAAGTGTGGTTGGACCACTCCTATAAACTGTTTTCTCTTTATGATCGTATACCATGTTTAATTTTATACTTACACTTACCATTATATCCGGGGCTGATTTTGGCTGAAGATGTTCACTGTTGATTAGTTTCCTCTGGAATAGATTCCACGATCCCTAAAATATTTATATATCTCCTTATAAAGTAATATAGGAATTAAATGAAACATTATTCTGATTACCCTAGAAATAGATCTGGCTCGTTTATAATGACTGTGTACAAAGGTTGGCATGTGTTCCAGCACGTAACTACCATCTTGCCTTCATTCAGCAGAGGTTTGATAAAATGAGCTCGCTCTTTTGATCTTTAATTTAGTTCACACGATTTAAAAGTACTATTCCTTTTCATTTTTCAAAAGTTTGCCTCAAAAGTGGGTTATAATGACTCCAGCAAGCATGTGCAGGGACTCCTTGGTCCCTTTCCAAAGTAATTCTTATTTATATTCCTTCTCCTGAATTTAGACCAAGGACACCCTTCTGTCCCTTCTATTCCAGATTAAGAGTTGTTTCGAGGGAGAAAATTGATGAGGGACCAGTAGGGGTTAGTATCTTTGAAACAAAAAGACCATTTCATAGGAAGAAAGAATTTTAAATTAAATATACATTAAATGAAAGCAAATTATTGAACTCAATAATTTCTAAATGGAAAAAAAGAGAGAATTTAAGAACCTTAAGTGTTGACCAAGTACCTTGTATTTCTCTTTAGTAATTTTATTAGTAAAAACACATTTTGTAAAATAATAAGTTATTGTAAGTTTTCTAATAGACTTATTTTTTAGTTTTCCTATGTGAAAGAAATTGTGTGGATTTTTAAAAAAATCTCATTTATCTTTTAAAAATAATTAATGTGGAATTCTCTCTAATTCACAATAGAAAATGAAAGGATGACGATTTTATCGTAAGTGGAGATAGCTAAATTTCTCCATATCATTTATATTTTAACTAAAAACCATAGATAGAAGAGAAATCTTTAGTGTTCTTTATACTAGTTTTGGGATGATCAGAAAAGGAATTTTTAAAATGAATTGTTTTGACCAAAAAAGCCCCACAAAAAACCTTGAACCTTTTGTTATAAAGTGTTTGGTAAAAGAAAACTCATATAAAGTTTTGAATTGTTGCAAAATGTGTAATTTAGGAAAGCAATTTTTTTTTCATTAAAATGTTAAAAGAGTTTAAAGGAAGACCAAATAGATTACATTCATTTTTCACAAAAACCTATGGAAGTTCAGATGTTTTCATTATATAGACTTGTCTTGGGGTAGAAATGAATGAGGTTTGAGAGAATTAGAGGTCGGGCAGTCAGATTTTTCCAGAACCTTCTTTAAGGGAGCCATCTCTAAAGTTCAGCACATATCACCTTGCAACCCAGACTTTCTCTATTATTTTCTCTATTAGCATTTCATTCAACTGGAGAGTTTTCTTCCCTCCCATCCTCCTCCCCCTCCTCCACCCTCCTTTCCCTCTGGACAGCTGGAAACTGACCAAAGAAAACTTCTGCCTTCGTTTACAAATTCCTTTTTTATCAGTGGGTTTCTAGACAAAGTACCTTATCATATTAAATGCTTGGAGAAATGGAAGTATTGTAAAATATAGGCAGAAGACCTCAGGTGACAAGCAGCTATCAACCATTCTGGGATTTTTTTTAAAAAAATGTAATATGAAGATTTATATTGGGCAATCTGAAGATAGAGGTTTCTAGCCCCTGATTTATTCATTTGCTGACTCAAGAAGTTGTGGGTTGGCGTTCATCTCTGGGCAAGTCCCATTCGCATTGTCTGGTGGGCAAAAACCTCTTTTGTTGTTAGGTACTGTTATTTCTGATATTCCTGTTCTATAAGTAAAAGCTCAGGAAAGCATCTTTCATGTAGCATTAAAAAAAGTAGTTAAGTATTCCTTACTTTAAGACAGCATGGATTCGATTCTGGGATGTTAAAAGTCACACAGCCCTCATTCATATAACTTTTTAAGTTTCTGAATTATTCATTTTAACAATTCAAAACTCGTTAAGTTATTCCTAAGTATCTGGAGTGAGTTTTTTCCTGTTTCATTTTGAAGTGAGAAAAGTTTTTAAATCTAAATAAACAACTGAATGATCAATCTTCAGAAATTAAAAAAAAAAAAAAAAAAAAAAAAAAAAAAAAAACAGAAACATATAGTTAGTCGCCGTATACCACACGCTGTCGCTCTTCTAAAAGTAAAAGGCATGGCTCCCCATCTCACCTGCACCTCTGTTTCTCTCGCCTGTGAATGCAAACCGCGGGCTCCCCACCTTGGGTCCTCAGTCACAGACCAGGGGAGCAGTCAAGAGGCCTTACCCGCTGGTCCTTCCTTGAGCAGTCGTTTCCCGGCCATGTCCCTGAGGACTTCTCCGTCCCTAGTGTGAAAACCTGTGAAGAAAAACACTGGGTGTGAGATTCGAAAAAGGAGCAAACAAATATCTTCTCCTAGGACACAGCCTATTTTGTCCCCAGCGGTCCGCGGCGTTGCTGTCCCTTGCCCAGTCTAACCAATGTGCAGACTACTGTACAACGGCATTGTCCTGAACAGGTAGTCTGAACACTGGGGCGACGGAGCAGGATCTCCAGAAGCTTCCATCTGTGCACTTAAAATCCTCTCCCGGTCCTGGGGAAAAGCCTCCCTTCCTGCACCAGGGGTTACATTCGGCTTTCCCCCCTGAATTCTCTACACCGACTGAGCCACGCTCAGGGCTGTGATTTCCAGTCTTGACGTGGCACATTTGCTGCAGTCTGGAGAACTGGCAATGAATTTAGGACCAGGAAGAGGGGGAGGGCTGGGCTGGAGAGTCCATATATGGGATGATGTCACCCTGGGGAGGTTGGGGTATGCGCTGTGCCGCTGGAGAGACCGCTAGAATCGCCTGCTCTCAGACATGGGTCTGTGCATAAAATGGTACCAGATGTTTTAGTGTGATGTTAAGCAGTCATTTCATCTTCAGGCCAGATTTTTTTCCTCAACTGGGCAGGAAGTGGGCCCCACTATGGAAAAGCTGTAAAAAAAGAGTCAAGATGTACAGTTCTGCTGTGGCCAACTGAAAGGGAGTGAGTGTAGCAGTACAAATTTGCTGTCCGGTCCAGGCTTGAGGAGTCATTTGAAGATAGAGAGTAGATAAAATAGTAAACAGAAAGTCGAGCACTGGTAGGCAGACCTCATTTGGAAACCTTTTTTGAGCTTTCCTGTGGTACTTTATTTTCTGGTATTTCACGCGTCAAAAAGGGCAGATAAGTTCTTTTTGTTTTTTTTTTCTTTTTTTCTTTTTTCTTTTTCCTCCCCTCTCTTTCCCTCCTCCTCCTTGTCTGTTGGGTCTGTCAGCAGCTTGCTGGCTGCTCTAGACTTGAACAGTAATTATAGCAACTTCCTGAAAGTGAAGCCCCATGAAAAGTCTGGAGAAATGTTCTTTGTCATGGCCTCTGCGTGAGTAATTAGTTGCACATGTGGCCTTCCTCGTTTCCCTCAGCTATTTTGGCTGGCTTTCCTAATGTTGTGCTCTAGCTTGACCTAAAGAGACGTTAAAGTTTTGATTTCAAGCATCTCCTACAAACTAACGACTCTGCTCTCCTCACAGATTGCCTCTGGTAGATCGATGCTGTTAGGTGTACCATGATTTTTCACTGGGAATTTCTGATTCGCTTTTAATACTTTTGTTTTCATGGTATCCTGCTGCTTAGTTTTATCTCTGGGTTAACTAAATCTGTTGAGATTTGCCAAGTACCGCTTGACCAAAGGTTATAAGGTATCAGCCCATTGCCATCCACTTTTCTTTCCCTCCTGTTGCTGTTTCCAATTATATATATGGCGGAGTATTTCGAACGCACAGTTCTCTGAGTTTTCCTCCACAGAATTATGCTAAGAGTTGCCTTAAACAAGACCTTGATTAATTGTTCTTCCAGAGATCAAAATGTGAGAAAATTTCTAGATACCTTCCAAATTTAATTTGACTTAACCAACAAAGAAACTTAGCCGTCTGTAAAGAATTACAGTTAAGGCAATTTGTACCAGCCTTCTGAAATACTTATTAGAAGTAGAGAAATATATCTCTTTTATATGCCCCGTGTTGAATTATGTCCAAAAGCTTCACATGGGGATCGTCTTAAGGTATTCACTTTTCTCAAAATGGCTTCTCTTGAATGAACATACCACTAAAGGGCTCAAAAGTTATGACAAACCTTAGTGTGAAAACCTATGAAGAAAAACACTGGGTGTGAGATTGGAAAAAGAGAAGGGAGGGAGATCTTGTGAGGGAGATTAAATGAGATGAAAATGAATTGTCTCTCAGCTTATGATGGAACAAAGAGATTAACACTAGGTGCATCACTCACAGAGATTGAAGTCATCATTGAAAGTCAGAGACATTACTTCCTGTGAATGTATATCTGCTTCCATACTCATGTCTTTAGGGCCTGTTCTGTAGTACTTGAGCAAGCCTGTGTGACTCAACTTCCCTGCTGATGCTTACATATTACTGGAAATAATGTGACTAAATGTGAGCCAGTAGTCTTCTGCCATGTGGTACCCACTCCATCCTTGTAAAAGTATCTGTGTGTTTACTAACATTAAATTATCCGAGGATGGCCATGAGCCAATGAGACCATCAATAGTCAACCAGGAGTCCAGCACTCCAAGTCTAGCCCAGTTCCTGCCATGAGCAGTGATAGCCTTTCTTCTTCCCACTTCTGTTTACATAGATAAAATATGCCTTGGAAATTTGTTTTAATTTTAAAAAAAATTGCTATAAGATGCATGCAGTCCCTGTAATGTGACAGCAAGAGACAGAGATGCAGAGACAGAGGGAGAGAGAAAGCACCCCCTCAGGGGGAAGGCCACGCCATAATCCCTTCTCCTCCATTCTCCTTCAGAATTTTGGGCACGTATGCATACATTCCCAACGTGTTCCTCAAGCTGCTAGGTCCAGGACTTAAGAAGTCAGCCATGTGGGATCCAGTTGTCTCGACCACCATGCTACTGGCTGTCTCTGCTTTCAAAATTTTTGCTAAGACAGATGAGAAGGTTCTGATAAGAGTACTCCACAATTTCATCTTTGTTTATACACACCTATACTCTTTCAAATGGTTCTGTCTACCCCAAATAGGGAATTTTATAATGCTTTAATCAAGGAACTTAGTCATATATTTAGCTTTAGCTATTGCTTTTGAAGCACCTTAAGTGGTTTTCTCCAGGTTCTATACAGGTTTGTGTTTCCTGTAGCATATATGCCCAGCATCTCCTTGGGCTTCCAGTTGACTAAGTGTTTTGGAGTTCTCTTTCCTCCAGATAGTTCAAGAAATATTTATTCTTGCCTGTTCATGTGCTGGTCATAATACCAGGGACTTGGCATATAGAGATCCGGAAGCTGTCACTCCTACCCTCAAGCCGCTTTCACTTACTTACAATGTTGGGAATGCTAACGGTGTCCAAATACAGTCTAAAACATCTGTTGCACACTGTCAACAGTTCTGGACAGTAATTTGAAAATGGCACAAAACATAGAAAACAGAGTTTTTTTGTTTTTAATGCCTGTAAGCTTATCAGTTGAATACCTGAAATGTATTGAGTCCTAGAATGCCAAGTTAGAGACTTTGAAGAAAATTATTTTACTTGCTTATTTAAAAAGTTATTGACCAAAGTGATTGTTTGAATCAGTGGATGGCTTTGGGTGACTACAAAATTTGCTCTGTTTTGGGAACCAGCAGTTAGCGTAATGGCTATGTCGCTGGACTCCCACGTAGTCGACCGCAGTTCGCATCCCGGACCCAGTGGCTTAAAACTCACGCCGGGCGCGTGTGCGTGCGTGCCCAAGATCCCAAGAGGAGAATGGAGGAGAAGGGATTGCGGCGTGGCCATCCCACCTGGGGGGTGATTTCTCGCTTTCTGTCTCTCTGTCTCTGTCTGTCTGTCTGGCGAGCGCATGCACCCTATAGCGAAAACCTCTCCAAAAAAAAAAAAAAAATTGCTCTGTTTTAGGGTGTTATGGAAAGGAAACACTGTTTAGTTGGTTAGTGTTCCCAAACTTTGTAAATTTTTATGACTTTAGAAATTCTCAAATTAAGACTGGGTTTGAGACTAATATACCTATAACAGAGCATGGTTACTAGTGTTTATGATTATTTAGTGATATTCAGATGTGCATTTTCAGTTAATGTGTGTGTAGATTTAAAGGTTTTTCTTACAAAAGTAGTACACAGACATTATAAAAGCTTAAACAATAGGGATGTATCTATAGAAAGTTAATTACCATCCTTCAAACCTCCTAATCCTTTGTACCTTCTCAAATTATTGGTAACAGTTCAGAGTGATTCTTTTTTTCATCTTCTGAATGGTCATTTCACAATTCTTTTTTATAGATTGCAAAATTCTTTCTAGATAATGTATTAGTTCCTTATAGTAAGCTTATAGTGTAGAATATAATCTGGCCCGTTTTATTGATATAATCAAGACTCAGAGAGGTTTATCATGTATAGAATTATTGTAAAATTACAGTAAATGGTAGAACTCAGATCTCTTTCTAATTCCAACTCCTGAGCTCAGAAACATATTGTCAGTCTACAGAGACAGTTTTGTGCCTGCACAAGTTTTAAAGCCACTTACATTTCCTGTTCTTAAAGTACATTAATGGGTACAGTAGATTGTGTAGTGGTTAGGGCACAGGACTACCACATGGCCAACCATGGTTTAAGTCCCAGACCCAGTGGCTTAACAATCATGCCAGGTGTGTGTGTGTGTGTGTGTGTGTGTGTATGTGTGTATGACCAAAATCCTGAGAAGAGACTGGAGGAGAAGGGATTGCGGTGTGACCACCCCCCGGGGGTGTATTTCTTACTTTCCCTTTCTCCATCTTTTTCTGGTAAGCACATGCGCCCTATGACAAAAATCTTTAAGAAAAGAAAAAAAAAAAAGAACTCAAAAAAACATTAAATGCAATTAATTATCTACCACGCTGTCATGGTTTCTTACTGAAATGTTACCTATACTATTTGTTATTTCACATACCTGTTATGTCCCCCCCCCCACTCCCGACAACATAAGCTAATTGAAGGCAGGGACAGTATCTCCCTATTTTGTTGAAATAGCCCATAGTGGGCCATTCAGTGAATTGATACAAGCATGAGGTAGAGCTCATAGTGTGTATGCAATTTCTGATCAAATGTTTATCATGATTTTAAGTCAAGAATTAAAGCTATCTTATATATTATTTTCATCTCAAGTGAAAAGGCTTAACATTTGCAGTTTAACATACATAGTTTTAGCAGTTATATGTGTATACTACATCTATGAACCAGATTGTACTATTCTTTTTAAAATAAATGTGAACATTGGGCCAACCATGTTTCCTAGCTTATTTTTGGCCTCCTAATCTCTGGGAAGCATCCTGTGCAGATATCGGTCATGCAATCTTGTGTGAAAAGCAGGATCTAACCAACTTGTGGTGTTTCCTTTCTTGCTGTTTTCCCCTTCCCAGTTTGTAGCTGAGATAAAAATCTAGTTGACCTCAGTTCATTGCAAATTAGGAAAGATAGCCACACTTAGTTTGGCTTTATGTTGTGTGGATTAGCACTTTTTTTTTTTATTGGAGGCCATACAGTTCCCTAATCACCAGCGTCTCCTATTTTGTTGGGGTCCATAGGACAAGGTGATTTGCTATAGCAAAGCCTTCTACTTTTCTTTCCTTTGCCTGACTTGCAAATAAATAGCTGGCCTCAGACCACTACGGTGAAGTGACTTCTCAGACAGAGATGCAGCATCAGCCTATAAAATAGAGGAGAAATAAATATTCCAGAGGAACTCAGAGATTTGTCTTCAATGAGAGACAAATAAGTCAAAATAGAACAGCTATGAATCATAAACTTAATGCAACTGATTTGATAATCTTCAAAAAGTTTGCAAAAGACCAAGATTGTGAGAGCTGATTTTAAAGCGTACATTTATAAATGCATGTTTTGTTTTGCCTGTCTCTAGAATTTCCATCGCTGAGACTGTTTATTTAGAAATCAGCCCCTAACCAGAAGCAGTATGAATTTTATGAACATTCTTTCCTCAAATCTATTGAGAAAGATAGTGTTACATCTTTGAGTTTTCCTAACCACTGACGTGCGCAGCAGCCATTTCTGTATTTCAGTAACATAATACGTCTGGCAGACAAATCTTAAAAACTCTGACTCTGGCGTATGAGAAAGTAAATATATGATTTATAATACAAGTAAAAGTTGAAGTACTGTCTTGAAATCTTTTTTTTAAAGAATTATTTCATTTTATTTATTCAATCCTTTTTTAAAAAAAATTTGACCAGAGAGGGACACAGAGAGTGAGAGAAAGAGAGAAAGTGAGAAAGCAAGCCACCAGATCCGGGACTCGAACCATGGTCAGCCATGTGGGAGTGTCCAGTGCCTTAACCACCATGCCACCTGCTGGTCCCTGTCTTGAACTCTTTAGGGGAAGTCAAGATAAAGGGATTGGAATGTTGTGTTGGCCTTTTCAGGCAGATTTTAAGTGAGAACGTGCTAGGAATGCAGTCCGCTGCCTGTGTGAACCTTCAAAAGCTGATGAGCCTTGTGTGGGTGGTGTGTACTAGGAACGTCCATTGAATTCCAGGTTACAACCAGACTTTAAAATGAGTGTCAGCTCACGTGGATAAGAGAAGCATGGTGTCTCAGGTCACTAACAATTTTTGAACATTGAGTCCTGATATCTTTTGGCATCCCTAGTATTTTATGTCCTCAGAAATGAACATGTATGATATCCCAAAGAGAAAAAAAAATCTGTATATGCATCTCATAAAGTCTCCGAAGCCATTTTTGTACAGGGGTAGAGAGAGTACCCTTTCTGTGAGTGGGGTACAAGTTAAGCACATTGGCTACAAGGAAGTATGTGCAACTAGGGAAGCTCTCTGCTGTACCCAGAATGCCTACAGCTGTGCAGTAGGTCATTTTAGAAGCTCACAGTTTTTGCTTGTTTTCAAGTTAATTTGTCCATTTTTTTTTTTTTTGCATGACAGACAGAAATGGAGACAGAGAGACAAGCACCCCAAACAGGGTTTCATGCTGGGATCTACCCTCGGTCTTCGCTAGCTCAGATCACAGGCATGTGCCCATGCTTGGCATGTTCAGGACAGTCCTGGGACACAAACCCAGGGCCTTTCTCACGTGGGGCCATTCATGCTACTTACTGTACACCATCGCCCGACCCAGAAGTTACAAGCCTTTAAGGATCGGCATATTGCATAAGACATAGCACATTGTCTTTACTTGAGGTTTTATAATCCTATGGTATATGCAGAAGAGGAAGCACAAATTACATGAATTTCCAAGACTTTGATCCAATATAAATCTGTTTGATTGTATATATTATAGACCACTTTAACTGGCTTCTCCATTCTATTCAGTCTCTAGAGAATTCATTCAAGCTTTTGTGGATATCTGAAACCATATCAAAATACTTCTCTATCCATGCCACTGTGGAAATTGGCTTATCTTTTACATACATCGTTTTTTTTTTTTTTTAAAGTTGGCCTATAAATCAGTTCATGTCTAAAGGTTATTTGCAAATGAGTATTAATCAAGTATCTTCATAAGCATTTACATGAATAAAAAATGGCTTCGGGTTGCCATACAGAATCATATAAGGTCACTTCAGTGCTCCAGAGGACCACAATACAAACTGTAGAGAAAGGGAAATAAAGACAGGAAAAGAGAGAACCCAAGCATATGGAGGCCCAGCTCCATACTGTTTTCTATTTTTAACATTTCATTTTGTTTAATAATATCTATTTATTCCATGAGAAAGACAGAGAAAAAGATAAAGAAACAGGTACCTCCTGCGGGGTCTTTACTCTCCTGTCCACTCCTATCTCAGCCAGCTCATATCATAGGCATGTGCATGCCCGGTATGTCAAGGGGGTCCTGGGGTGCAAACCTAGGACACCCCCAAGGGTCCAGTTATAGTCCCCCTGTGCCACTGCCTGGCCCCATTTCTTTCAATACTTTTCTTTTGAGTATTTATTTTCTGCCAAGTCCCATATTAGTGTTTTTTAGATATATTAGGTCATCAGGAAAGGTATGATGTATTTTCTATGTTTACTATGCAAAAATGCCTTGTGCATTTCTCCATGGTTACACAGGAAGACATGGTGGAGTTCAAGGAAGAGGTTTAGAGAGAGAGTTCTAGAACTAGATGGTATGGGTTTGAATCCTGACTTCATAGCTGGTTACTATGAAATCTTGGCAAATTGGGTCACTATTCTGAGCTCTGGTTTCTCATCTGTACAATAGTATTTTTCTGAGGATTGAGTACGTAAATGTGTGACAAGAATTTAGAACAGGGCCTGGACCAGAATTGAGCCTCCTGCAGTGAGGGCTGCTGTGAAGTCCGGGCACCCACCTTGACTCGGTTACTACTCCCAGGGCAGTGACTGCAGGGCTCAGGCAGCAGCTGCAGCAAGTCCTGCTCAGGAAGAAAGCATGCCATGTTCCCCAAGGGGCTCGGCTCTCATGTGTGAGAAACAGGGGAAAATAGACAGAATCCTGTCAGGATGGTTTTAAAAACACTGTAATGGAAGCTGGCCCTTAAGAAAATCCTTTCAAAAATCTTTCTGAAAAGCCAACAACTGTTCTTTCCCTTGACTTTGTGTGTGTGTGTGTGTGTGTGTGTGTGTGTACATGATTTCAAAAAGGTTATAGAAAATAGAATGAAAGCATTAATTTAATACCAAAAATTTTTGAAAAATGCATAGTATTTTTAGAATATGCATTCTCCTTTTTGAACTTTTTGAAGCCCCTCCTGCATGTGTGCATGCATGTGTGAACACACACACACATATATATGTTTGTATGTATGAGCATATGTGTGTGTATTTAATATAAACCAGATCATCTTTGTATGAGTATTATCAACATCAAAATAAATTCTTTTCTCTTTTTAAACTGACATATTTTTAAGGCTAGAACACATGCAATGTGTTTTTGTCATCTTAGAAGGTTAGTTTTAGTGCGTGCACATTTCAGTCTTTTTTTCCCTTAATTATGTCTGTCAAGACTTTATAGCTACAGTTGAAGGTTAACAAGGGAATACTGGGTACGAAATACCTTCCAAATTGTGTAAATACAATCTTTTAAGTGGATTGATTTCTATACAGGTGGGTCTATCACTGACTGCATTTCAATATTACAAATATACTTCATGTATTGTTGGTTCAGCTTGTTTAGGGAATAGTCACTGTATTTCCAGTCTTCTTCAGTGTAACAAAATGATTTCCTGTGGTACTATTTATTTGCATTTCATCTTTGGCTTATAAAAGAAAGAATCAGCTTTGGGTTCCATAGGTTGGTATGAATTATGATTGTTTTTGAAATAATATCCTGTTTTTCTGGAGAACTAGTATTGGGTCGTTGGTGCATAGAAAAATACGTCATGACTTCGATGATAACCCAGCAGATTTCAAATAGTTGCTTTGAATTATTGAATTATCATTGCCAAATTAATAGAGAAGTCTTTGGCTTGTCCAGAAGTAATTGCCTTCTGCCAATAGTGAAGCCAGTTTGAGGTTAGTGAATTTCTTTCTTTTTTTTTTTTTTTTCTTTTTCTGGAGAGGTTTTTTTTTTCTTTTTTTCTTTTTTTTTTTTTTTTGCTATAGTGCACATGCACTCACCAGACAGACAGAGAGAGACAGAGAGAGAGAAAGCGAGAAATCACCCCCTGGGGGGGATGGCCACGCCGCAATCCCTTCCCCTCCATCCTCCTCTCGGGATCTTGGGCACACACGCACATGTGCCCGGCATGAGTTTTAAGCCACCGGGTCCAGGACTCGAACCGCGGTCGACTACGTGGGAGTCCAGTGACATAGCCATTACGCTAACTGCTGGTCCCAGAGGTTAGTGAATTTCCCTCCCTTTTTTCATGATCTAGACCATGAACTTTTCAGTACTACATCTCAATTGGTTAATTTTTGGAATGGTGAGTCCCTCGCTATTTTTTAACCTTTAAGAAAGAATAGGAAAGCTAGCAGGAGCTAATTTTCCAGTAAACTTTGCCCTATTTTGTAAACCAACCTTATCTTTAGATCCATCTTTGCCTTCAGATCATAAAATTATTGATATGTCATCCAGTAATATTAATACTGATCAGGCTGAATCCAATTTGAGCTCATAGTATCTTTATTATTGTTAAGTATTGTTCAATTTGATTTTGTTTAGATTGTATGTTATAGATTAGGACTAATTTAGATGATTGCCACTTGTATTGGCAATCTATACTATATCATTCCTATAGTGTATTATTTCCAATGCATTTATCCTATGTAAGTATGTGCAAAGTTTTCTGAGTGTATCAAATTCTTCACTTATTACTACTATTCTCTCAATACATGTCTCCTTCACATTCAGTATAGCAGAGTTTCAGAGAATTTTTGTGTGCGTGCATACATGCCAACAGAAACCATTTACAAAGGCCATGTTAAAAATGTTCTAACAATATATCATTTTCATGTAACACAGTTCCTTTTGCTGACTGATGTATAGTATGATTGTGAAGTAGAAATTTTGAATCAATAGTCACAATGAACATGCTGAAGTCAAGTCTTTTAGTGCCTAGAGCGAAAGATGGTTGGTGATTTAGAATTTGTAAAGGTTGAATTAGTTATAGTTCATTTCAAACTTTCATCTCTCTTGAACAAGTTCTGCTTCTTTGAAGCAAGTGAAACTTTTGCTTTCTTGAATTCAACCAAGATCTAAAAGAAGGAGCTCCAGCATTTATTGGTTCACATTCAGCTTTGCCACTTCTTCTCATTTGCTTCGTGGTAAGAAGAGAACTAGCTCAGAGGTGGTTGGAAGGCCTGAATAAGTAGATAATATAAATAAAATAGATTGGGGTGCATTTGAAAACAATCTGCAACAGTTCACATGGCAACAGTTTTGAAAACTGCCATAGCAGTGCCTTGGAGGAGGTGGTGGGTATGATGCTGTAGTAGATATTTTTTCCACCGTTGGTGACTGTAGTGGTGCCTCTGAACACTTAGAGAGGAAGAGCAGAATATACTGACTAAACTAGTTATTTTTTCAAAAGGAAGTGACATTTGTTAATTTCCCGTACTATACTATAATCAAGTGGTTAAAAGGCCTTCAATAAAATACAATTTTCACTTATTTTTGTTTCTTCTCATCTTTGTTTCCATTATTTCATCTTTCCTTTCTCCACCTTCACTTCACTCCATGGGGAATTTTCTGCAGCTCACTTTCCTCCTCTCCAGTTGCTGCTTTGCCTGTGTCTTCTAAAGAATGTGGAGTTGTAACTGAGCTATCAGTCAAATCACGTGTTAGACCATTCAATAGGACTTGATTATTTCTCTTTAAATTTTTAATCAGATGAATTTAACCCTATGTAAGCATTATTTAAGAACAAAGTGCTCCCAAAGTGTATTAGATTGCTTTAAGGGGCCAGCAGGTGCCATAGTGGTTGAGGCATAGGACTCACATGGCCAGCCATGGTTCTAGTCCTGGACCTGGCAGCATGCTTTCTCACTTTCCCTCTTTCTTTCTTTCTCTCCCCATGTCTCTCCCAGATAAGATTTAAAAATAATAATGACTAAAATTTAGTTTAAAAATTGCTTCTATACTTTCATATAGCCTTTAATGTAATTCTTCTATGAGCCAGTGGCTTTTGATATTTTTAAAAACATTTAAGTGTCTTGGGAACCAGCAGTTAGCGTAATGGCTATGTCGCTGGACTCCCACGTAGTCGACCATGGTTCGCGTCCTGGACCCGGTGGCTTAAAACTCATGCTGGGCGCGTGTGCATGCGTGCCCAAGATCCCGAGAGGAGAATGGAGGAGAAGGGATTGCGGCGTGACAATCCCCTCTGGGGGGTGATTTCTCGCTTTCTGTCTCTATGTCTCTCTCTGTCTGTCTGGCGAGCGCACGTGCCCTATAGCTAAAACCTCTCCAAAAAAAAAAGAACATTTAAGTGTCTTCAGAAGGAAGGAGGGAGAATGGGGGAGCTACAACTTAATTGCACCAGATTGCTTGTGCATCAGCTTTCTTGTGGCTCCAAAGCATACTGCACAACAAATATTTCCAGAAAACTCTCGTTAGTCTTACTGTTCACTCCTCCCCTTAAGCTGTTGTGTGACTTGTTGTGGTATTTATATCTTATTTTTTGAACTTGATTATAAGCTCCTTAAGGGCAAGGGCTATGCCTATAGTTTCTACATATGCCCTACAGTGATTTCCTGAGTGGAATCAGGCACACACACACACAAAAAGTTGATCTATATGAGGTTTTCCAGAATAGAAATGATGAAAGAAAGCGATACCTTCATAAGTATGAAGCAAGGCCACTAAACACCATGTTTGTAGATTACACTATGTAATCTTTATTTACCTTTATAAAGACTTTAAAACTGAAGTGTAGAGTGCAATAATGCATAGGCCATTTGTAGTATATTTGAGAGTGTGCTGAAAATGATCCACAAAATGCTGCAGATGCCATCTTACTCAAAAATCACTCAAGGAGGAATTTTTTTTTTTTTAGATGAATGTCTGCTGGGAAACTACTGCCAGGAGAAATGTGGAAACCACATGAAATTCACTACATAAAGAAATCTGGTTTCCATTTCTGCACCGCATTTTGTGCTAGCAGGAAGAAGATAAACAAGCTGTTTAAAACTAAAGTGAATGGCAAAGGGATTAAATTTTAAAATCCCCTATCGTAAATGTATTTTGGAATTTGTGAAATCTAATCCCATCACATAGGATCCTTTAAGAAGGGAGAAAATGTGTTGAGTCCTCTAGTCTTAGATATCTCAGTGGAATAGATGAGTAATTTTGCTTCCTGTTGATGAGTAGTAATGCAACTAGAACATTTGCTTCAGTTAAAATTAAAACGAAAGTCTCATTCTAGTCTTGGGCAGACAGGCATTATTTTGAGAATGAGAAGAGGGAAAAGAAGCAGGAAAACCCTTTTTTTATTGTTAGTTTTAGATCATCTCTTTTAGGGGTAGAAGAATTTTAATCTAGTATTTTAATATAGCTGTTTAAGCCTGTATATATTGTAAAGATACATGGGAGAAGAAGGGTTGAACTGTTTATTTTCAGAAAAGCATTCTGAAGGTTTTTTTTTTTTTTTTTTTTTTTTCAGTTTTCTAGTTATTGACACTTACAGAGTTTAAATGTACTATCAGGTTGACATTTAAAGAAGAATAAACTCAATAGGGGCCAGTAGATAGCATAATAGTTAGGTTGCTGGAGTCCCACATAGTCCACTGAGGCTCAAGTCCTTGAGCTGGTGGCTTAAAATTCATGCTTGACACATGTGCAAGTGTGCCCAAAATCCCAAGAGGAGAATGGAGGAGAAGGGATTGTGGCATGACCATCCCCCCAGGGGATGATTTCGTGCTTTCTGTCTCTCTGGGGAGTGCATATGCCCTGTAGCAAAAACAAGAACAAAACAAAAAACCTTTCTAGAAAAATCAAATTAACAAAAAAAGAAGAAACCAAATTGAAATAAAAGTTATTATGGCTAATCAAAATATTGATATTTGAAGCAAAAAGACTAATCATTCAAATTGTGAATTTTCTTTAATAAACATGACCAGATCATACATAATAGATGTGCATTTCTGTATTCAGGCAGCCTCCTGCTTTGATAAGAGGATAAAATTAAATTGATTATATGCTTAAGCAGATTGAAACATTGCCTTCCAGAGCTTCACTTCTCTCCTACTTTCTGGAGAAGGGAAGCTGAGTTAATTAAGGTTTATTTTACATACTCTGACTTAGAATGGCAGAAATTTTTATTTTGTTTTCACAATTTTAACTTAGACTCTGAACATTTTTAGCTGGCTATACTTAATAGCTGTACATAATTCGTCTAAACATATATTCTCAGTTAAGAGGCCTTATATCCTTGAGAGTGCCATTTTTCAAATGAGATGTAAAAATAAACTTCCATCCACTCCATTCACTTAACCTTTCATTCACTCATTCACTCTATAAACATTTGTCAGCCTCTGACCATGTTAGACACTGCTGGAGACACAAAGGTAAATAATGCAAATTCGTGCCTAGGAGGAGTTTGCTTGGGGTGATTTAAAGGGTAAAAACAATTGTTAAGAAGAAAGAAAATGGATAAGTATAAATTTGCAAAAATGTTCATTTGCCTAAAAATATCCTATTTGTCGTTTAGTTAAGGTAAGCCAGTGTTTTGCTGGTGTCATCAGGTGATAGAGTACACGGTGAAGGGTGGAGACTGGAGCCAGACAGCCCAGGTGTGTGTCCAACTTTCTCACAAACTTGCTGTGTGACTGGGGAAGCATTGCTGGTCAACCATGACTTTCTTCATCTGTGAAGAGAGGAGATACCAGGAATTTCTACTTTGGGTGGTTGTGAGGATTTCATGGATTAATCTATGAGAGTTTTTAGCTTAGTGTCTGGGTATATTGAACACTTAGTGATTGTTAGTGTTGGGGATGATTTTCAAGATATTTAACAACCAGGAAAACAGGAACGCCAAACAACAGGAATAGCGGTAACTGTAAAACTAGATAGGGACCCACCAATGTCTGTGGTGTGAATATCATCTCTGTTCACCACCATTGGTATTACTGTTTCCACTCAAAATTCCTGAACACAGTTTTATGCCTAATCCCACCCCATTCTGGGACTAAGCCCCCTGGACCAGGCTCTGGAGAGCTCACAGACTAGGGGCCTAAATGCCACAGTTTTGATCTTACTTTTAAGTCCTTCGAGTTAGCATAGACTTATTTTCACATTTCAGACAACTCAGGATGTTTTTCTTAGCTAATCACTTTTAGGACACTAGAGCTAAGTCTCAGATTTCCTATTTTCACCCCAATGTGGGTTGGTAATTGTTTTAATATAGACCTCCTCCTTTTTTTCTTTCTTGTTTTTTCTTTTCCCTCCTCCTCCTCCTTTTACTTTTGAAAACAAAAACATTAATCTAAAACTAATTACCTCTAATTCTTTTTTGAAAGAGATTATATACTATATCTAAATTCATTCTTTGCAATAATTGGCCAGTAGTTTCTGGTAAGTATAGAAGGGATATAGGAGGATTTAAAAGAAATGAAAAGACCCGGTATGGTATAAAGGACATTATCCTTCTCTTGTCAGAAGACTTGATTCTCAACACTGACACTTATTGTTTAACTGTAGTTAATTCACTGTGTGTTACATTTCTCTATCTGTAAAACTAGGATGATATTAGAATATTTTTCATAAGATGTTATGAGATAAGAAAACTTGCAGAGACTTCAGAAAGCTCATGGAAAATGAAATTAAAATACAAATTTATTTTGATGCAAAATTTTTTTGAAATTTGTACATAATTTTTCCCATAATACACATTTTCTATGAACTTTTTGAGAACTTCTCATACTTATTAAGCATGTAGGGCACATCTTTTAACAAATCCATTTAATATATTGTACATATCAAATGCTTAATATGTACTTAACATTCAATAAATTCACTTAATGTATTCAGCCAATATTTAGTGTACTTGCTATATGCCAGATAGTAGTCTAGGCCCTGCAGATGCAGCAGTGAATAAGTCAAACAGATATCCCTGCCTGTGTGATAATCCATTGCAATAGGAAAAATATAGCAAGGAGAGGGAATAAAAAATCTGGAAATTAAGGGACAGTATTACATAGGGTGGTTAAAAAAAGTGATACTTAAAGTAAGATTTGCAAGGAAGTGAACACACAGATTGCTGGGGAAATAGCCTTTGAGGTGGTGGAAGCATAATGCACAAAGGCCCTGAGGTAGGTATGCCTGGAAGCCAGTGGGGCCTTGAAGAAGATTCGAAGATGAGTAAGAGGTAGTGAAGTTGGTGTTAGGGACCTGCTTAAGATCTGTCTGGCATGAAGATGGGTGAAGAGAAGGGAATCAGAACTATACCTATGAAGTCTTCTTGGAAGAGGTAGGTTATAAGGAAGCATATAGAAAAAGGAGAATGTTTCTGTTAATGGAAAAAAAAAAAACAAAAAAAAACAAACATGAGCACAATAGCAGAGCATCCAGGTTAGCCTGTCCAGAACAGAAGGCATGAGGTAGGGAGAGAGGAAGACAAGGTTGGATAAACAAATGGGATGGGATGATGGAGGACTTTGATAGCTAAGCAAACTTTTGTTTCTGCTGATTAAAAAAACAATGTTTATAGTCCATAGAAGCAAACTGCTGAGAAAATATTAAAGTTTGAATTTAAAATCCATATACAAATGACCTCTGTAAGATCCTGCCAGTTTTGTTTTCAGAGACAAAAAAAGTTTTATGGATAGTTTCATTTTTTAATTTTTAAATTTTATTCAACTTTATTTATTTATTTTTAAAGTTGACCAGAGAGGGACAGAGCGAGGGAGGGAGGGAGGGAGAGAGAGAGAGAGAAAGAGAGAAAGCTACCAGGTCCAGGACTCGAACCGCGGTCAGCCATGTGGGAGTCCAGCATACTTAACCACCATGTCACCTGCCGGTCCCAAATTTTATGGATAGTTTTAATGCATAATATTAGGTTGTCAGAAAAGTCATGACATATTTTTCTATGCAAAAATGTATCATGGCTTTTCTGACAACCCAATAAAACAAATTTATACTTAAGTGAAAGGTATTTATTATTAGATTTTAAAAAATCCTTAAGAAGACTATGTGAGTGGCAGTTATAAACATCATGGCTTAATAAACTAAATTTTGATTTAAACATTAAGATCATAATCCTTTGTGTGAATAGTCTTGTGTGAATAGAAGCATGCTGGGAATCTGGCTCTGATGGTCTGTGTGCTGTGATCGGCATGAACCGTAGGTTGTTTTCCTTGTTGGTGCACATGCATGGTCACATGCTCACAGATACAGTGCAGAAGGAGTGAGGAAGATGAGTCAAGTCACCTAGACGGTCACAAGTTTCTTTTGGAAGATTATCTTGCAGTTTGAGACCTGTCAGCATTACTTATTAATTTCTGCCTGTTTTAACTTTCTGTCCAATGCCAAATTATGCAAAGAAATGATGGATGGAGGGGGAAAAAACGGCATCTATGGAAAAGACAAACTTGACCGGTGAATCCTGTTAGTCATCAGACTTTCAGATGTTCTCAGTGGCTCAGACATTTTTTAGTGCAGTCTCTTTCCAAGAAGGGCTTTTGCTTCAAAATACAGTAAGTTTCCATCACAAAATGACTTTTGTTGCTGTTTCTGTCATAGTAGGTTCATTCCACTTTGAGTTTTTGCCCGAGACTGCCATGGAAAGCGTAGTTGCTGTACCTACACTTGAATTTTTTTTTTTTTTTTTTGAGAAGTTTTTACTATAGGGCGCATGCACTCTCCAGAAAGACAGAGAGAGACAGAGAGACAGAAAGCGAGAAATCACCCCCCGGGGGGATGGCCACACTTCAGTCCCTTCTCCTCCATTCTCCTCTCGGGATCTTGGGCACTCAATGCGCAGGCGCCCGGCGTGAGTTTAAGCTGTTGGGTCCAGGACTCGAACCGCGGTTGACTACATGGTAGTCCAGCGGCATAGCCATTACACTAACTGCTGGTCCCTTGAATTTGTTTTTCATATCTATTGGTCTTCCTTAGAAACTGAGCGTAAAAAAAAAAAGAATCCTTCTTTGTTCAGCAGGTGGCTTGATGGTTAGGGCATTGACTCCCACATAGCTGACCACAGCTTGAGTCCCAACCTGGTGGCTTGCTTTTCACTTTCCTTCTCTCTCTCTCTCTCTCCCTCCCTCCCTCTCTCTCTCTCTCTCTCTCTCTCTCTCTCTCTCTCTTTGGTGAGCATGTGTGCTGCGTAGAAAATTTTTAAAATATAATAATGATGCTAAATAATTTTAAAAACAAAAAAACAGATAAACATGCTTCTTTACCTTCTGAAAGCAAACAAGGTTCAGTGTTGAGTTTTATAAAAATAAAAAACAAAACTACTTTTCTTTTGAAATTTGCCAGAGGGCATGTTTGCTCTTCAGAGAGAGACAGGAAGAGAGAGAGAAAGAGTGAGAAAGTGAGAAAGCATCCACTGGCATGATCACGCCACAATTCCTTCTTCTCCTTTAGGGATTTTTGGACACCCATGCACATGTGCCGTGTGTATTTCTCAGGCCACCGGGTCCAGGACTCGAACTGTGCAATCAGCCATGTGGGATCAAGCCATCTTAGTTGCCAAGACATGGACTGGCCCAAAATCTGTTTTAAGAACTAGATAATATGATCATGATTTTTGGTACAGGATAGAAAGTAAGGAAACTTTGGATTCTATTCCTGGCTTTACTGTTATTTCACGAGTCTGACAAAGTGTGTGTTCTTTCTGTTGCTGAGTTTTCCAAGCAGCTATATGCGTGCAAAATATAGCTAATGCCTTGATAGATTTTTCACTGAAGGAATATATGAAATTTTTAATCTGGTTTGTGCTAGAAAGTGTGAGTTACTTTAAAAAGCATCACTGGACCAGCTCTGGTGGTGCAGGTGGTGGGGCACCATCGTACGTTACTGGAGTCATATGAAAAGCCCAGATTCAGATTCTGGAGAAATCTGAGTACACTGGGCACACTTGTGATCTGGGTGGGAGGCTGGGAGGAAGATTACAGTGTGGCAGGACCCTGTTGAGTTTCTTGTTTCTCAGTCTTTTTTACATGAAAGAAATATTTTTAAAAGGCATAACAATTATTAAAAGTAAGCTAAAACACACTGTTTAAAATGACTTTATTCATTTCAGGGCTTGGGTTATTTACTCTTTCCCTCAGTGATTTTGATGACAGACCTCAGAACAAATCTGTTAGTCTTTGGACAGTGCTAGACTTAGCAGTGACATTGACCTCCTGCATAATCCAGGTACAAAGTCATATTTGCGATGCAGTCGAGCAAGGACAGAAGAGTAGAATGCACTCAGCAGGGACAAGTGAATAGCACAGGCTACAGAGAGCAAAGAGAGACCTGAACATTATCACACCTCATTTCTCAGCTTAACTTCAACATTAAAAAAAAAAAAAAAAAAAAAAAAAAAAAAAAAAAAAAAACAGGGGAACCAGCAGTTAGCGTAATGGTTATGTCACTGGATTCCCACATAGTCGACCGCGGTTTGCGTCCCGGACCCGGTGGCTTAAAACTCACGTCGGGCGCGTGTGCGTGCGTGCTCAAGATCCCAAGAGGAGAATGGAGGAGAAGGGATTGTGGCGTGACCATCCTCTCTGTGGGTTATTTCTCGCTTTCTGTCTCTATGTCTCTCTCTCTCTGTCTGGCAAGCGCATGCACCCTATAGTGAAAAGCTCTCCAAAAAACAAAACAAAACAAAAAATCCCCCACAAAACTCAGAATTTAAAAATATGTATTACAATGTTAGAATGAAGTAATAGGGATATAAAATAATTCAATACAGTGCAAGTGGAAAGGGGTTAAAGAGAAGATATGATATACATCAGTCGGGAAGAATGCTTCCACTGTGGTTGCCTTGGTCAGATCCCATTTTAAAAAAGATTTGAAAAGTTTGAGAAGAAACACACAAATGAATAACTGAAAAGATCCAAGTTTGGAATCTGGCAGTGCATGTTGGGGTGCAGGAGGGGAGTTTAAGAAAGAAGGTGTTGTTTTGACTGGGAAAGAAGCTTAAAATTGACTTAACTGCCTTTAGGTAAATTAGATTTCAGTGTAAAAAGGATGTTCAGCTGCAGTTCATCTTCCAAGGGAAAGTTAAAACAATAAATCAGTATAAATTGCTACCAGAAACTTAAATTGAACAAAAGGAAGTACTCCGTGGAATTGATCGCTGTTAAACTCCAGGAGGTACGACCACAATAGGTTGTGAAGTTTCTCTGAGTGATTATCTTTTTAAAATGGGATTTATCCATTGGTCTTGGATGATTGGTTATCTTATTTCCTGAGAGTATGATCCTCTAAGGCGACATCTTGGCTAAAGTGTATTTGCAAAGGAACTGAAAAATTAGTTCTGGCTGGCTGTCATTCTTTTAAATTTCTTACCATTTGTATACTTTAAAGGATTCATTCAGTGAATATATATTGGGCATGGACTTATGTTAGTAAATGTTTTTATAATAATAGGAAACATAGCAATATGTGCTACTATTGTTATTGAAAAGCAATACATAATTTCTTGCCTAACTTCTGTTTTTGATTATTTATATGAAGTTTTAAATAATGAAAATACTTCAAACACAGTATAATGACATATCTGTTGTTGCTTATCAACTTTGAGATTTTCCTTCGAGAATTCTTGTTTTATAAGTTCAAAAAAACATCATTTGTGTCAACTGATACACATAGGGCTGTTTTCCAAACATTTGGCAACAAATTCTGACCTCCTGATTAATGTTATGTAGCTTAATGTAAGATGTTGTCATGGTGACCATTACTCAGAAACACAAACATGAAAAACAGACAAAAAAAAGAAGAAATAAAAAGAGAGAGATGGCTTAATATATTTTTCTGTTTTAAAAATACTCCAATCAGGGATGGTAAAGATAATGTTTTTAAAATACCTTTTTATAAACTTAAAAAGAAGTTTGAGCTATGTGAATGTGTTGCCAATTTAAAAATGTTATAATATTAAAAATTTATGAATTACTTGTGTTTTTTTAAGATAAATGCAATTTCTTTTCTTTTCTTTTCTTTTCTTTTCTTTTCTTTTCTTTTCTTTTCTTTTCTTTTCTTTATTTGCTAGTGAGTATGAGCACTCACCAGAGAGGAAGGGGCAAAGTAAGAAAATACCACCCATGGGAGATGGTCATGCCACAATCCCTTCTCCTCCATTTCTCCTTTCAGGATTTTGAGTGTGCATGCCCATGTACCCAACATGTTATTCAATCCGCCACATCCTGGACCAAAGCCAAGCAGTCAGCCATGTGTGATCCAGCCACCTTAACCATCATGCCATTGGCGGCCCTCAATGAAATTCCTTACCAATCCTTATTTAGAACTGAAAAAAGACCACATTTTCCAGAATAATTTACTTCAATCTATTTTAATATATACTCGGATCTTTATGTAAGAATGTTACTCTTGTGATTGTTTTCAGAGATTCACATAAGGTGACTTGAATAGTAGATGCAGAAGATATTTTGAGTTTGTATACCTGTCAAATCTTTAAAATTTCCTTAAAACAGGCATATTTTCTTGTCAAGGCAGCACTTCAATAAGTGGTATGTGGTAGAATTCTGTCAGTTTATGTAAGTAAGTATCCTTGAGGTATTTTTTCAGTTTTATTGAGGTATACTTGACAAAACTTGTGTGTGTTTAAGGTGTACTGTATGAAGTTTCAATATATGTATTCAGTGTAAAATGATTACTATAATCAAACTAACATAGTCATTGTCTCACATAGTTATTATTTGTGTGTGTGTGTGTGTGTGGTGAGAATAATTAAGATTTACTCAGTGAATTTCAAGTGTTCAATACATTATTAACTGTATTCACCGTGTTGTGCAATAGATCTTCAGAACTTCTATCATCTTATATTGAAAATTTATAGACTTTGACCAATGTCTTTCCATTTCTCCCACCCCTGACCTCTGTTAGTACTTTCTACGCATGAATTTGACTTTTATATTCTTTCTATACATAACTGAATTCATATATTATGTGTCTTTCTGTACCTGACTTTTTTTTACTCCAGCTTCCTCCATGTGGTCACAAATGAAAAAATTCCCTTCTTTTTAAGGCTGAATAATATTCCATCATTTTTTTAAAAGATTTTTTTTTGTCATAGGTTATGTGCACTCTCCAGAGAGCGATAGAGAGAGAAGAAAAGTGAGAAATCACTCCCCCTGGAGGTGGCCACACCACAGTCTCTTCTCCATTCTCCTCTTGGGATTTTGGACACATACAGTGCACCTGGCATGATCTTCAGGTACTGAGTCCAGGACTCAAATCATGGAATTGGTCATGTGGGATCCACTGCTTTACCTACCACATCACCTTCTGGCCCCCCCATCATATATTTTCATGTGCATGTCCAACGATCACATTTGCTTTATCCATTCATCTGTTGACAGACACTGAAAGTGTTCCCATGTCTTGTTTACTATGAATAATGTTGCAGTGGTCATGCAGTTGGAACTCTAATGAGCTAACCACTTAACTTATTTAAATAAGAAAGGAAGGTACAGATGGAAAGAGCTGAACAGTCACTGTCTACTTTTTATACTAATAAAAGGAAAGAGGAGATAACTAGTATTCTTTTATTTATTAATTTTTGAGGCTTTACTATGAACCACAAGTAAGAAAATACTATTTAAGGCAGTGGACAGTGTTAAGTGTTGTGTTCAAGTGAGGATTCTTCTACTTGGTATTATGACCAGAGGACCAGAAATACCCAAGTCCTCCTGAGACCACTTCCTTCAAAGTTTCAGAAGGAATAATGACAAAGAAAAGAAAAATAGCACTTCATTATTTTGTGGGGATTTGGCCCCAGTCCCTGCTGCGAAGAACTCTGGTGTGCTGGGCCAGATCACCTGAATGAAGCAGCCACGTCTTCTGAGGTGATGAATCCCATGTAGCTTCAAACCAGAGGAAGACTTTGTCATCCTGGTACCCCTCCCAGAACTTTTGCATATTACAACTTTTCAACACTGGCAAGAAAAAATCAAGAGAGAGTGATATATTGGGGCCTATGGGTCAATGAGCTTTTGCTCTAAAGATCTGAGCACATGAAAGGTGTAAACCAGGGGACCAGCAGTTAGCGTAATGGCTATGTCGCTGGACTCCCACGTAGTCGACCACGGTTCGGACCCGGTAGCTTACAACTCACACCGGGTGCGTGTGCGTGCGTGCCCAAGATCCCGAGAGGAGAATGGAGGAGAAGGGATTGTGGTGTGACCATCCCCCCTGGGGGGTGATTTCTCACTTTCTGTCTCTATGTCTCTCTCTGTCTGTCTGGTGAGAGCACACGCCCTATAGCGAAAAACCTCTCCCAAAAAAAAACAAAACAAAACAAAGGTGTAAACCAGAGAAAGAACCACACCCATTTGGACTGATGTTTTACTGCTAACCCTTTTGGTAAGGATGGTCCAGTCTAGCAAACCATAGCAGCTCGTCCTCCTGGAGGAGAGAGGCAGTGTATGAGGAAGATGAGAAGAGGTGATCCTGAAGGGTAGCTTCTCCTAGCAGGCTTTGTCACTCTGAGGGACTAAAGGGTAGGGCCATATTGCAGTTCTGTTTGGCCTTTGTTATAAAGACCAGAGCATACACCCCTCATGTTTATGCTAAGGGCACCTGTATCTGTGTCCTGAGCCTGAGTCCTTGGTACAACCACAACCTTTCATTTTAACCAAGTTTCCAATGAAAGCCTGACATCCAGTTTCAGCAATTGTCCATTTCAGTCTATCTAAGAAGCCGTTACAATAAATCTATATATATGTGTTAATGATTAAAGACCTAACTTGTTTTTAGCCTGATTAATTTTTCAAAAATACGGCTCTTATGGTGAAAGGTCAGTGGGAAGTTTCTTTACTGCTTTTCTGTGTATTTGGTAAGCCAAAAATTGTCTCAAAATAAATTTTTTAAAAAGTGGAAACAAAAGGCCAAGATGAAAATGTCTTTCAGAAGAAAAAAAATAAATGAGAATATTCACCTTTACAGGGATGAAAATATTCTGCAATGTTTAATAGATACACATACAAAATATATAACTTTTATGTTACCACACTGCTCAGAAAGTTTTAGTAACTTTCTCTAATTTTTAGACTACAAATCCAATTCATTACCTTGAAATTTAAAATATCTTAAATGGAGCTCTAATCCACCTTTCCAGTATTATAGGTTATAATTACACTGCCCCAAATCTCTAGCCAAGCTCCTCTCAATGAACTGCAAGTATTTCCTTGTGGAATGTTCTCTGTCCTTCTATATCTGGAAATCTACAGAAACCCTGCAAGGAACAGTTAAATTCTCATTTATCTCAGGAAGCCTTCTCTAACCACTTTTAGTCTAGGGTAATACCACATTCTTCTGTACTTTTTTTTTTGTTTTTGGAGAGATTTTTGCTATAGGGCACATGCGCTCACCAGAAAGATAGAGACAGAGAGACAGAAAGTGAGAAATCACCCCTCAGGGGGAATGGCCATAGTGCAATCCTTTCTCCTTCATTCTCCTCGCGAGATCTTGGGCACGCACGCACACACGCGCCTGGCATGAGTTTTAACCGCCGGGTCTGGGACTTGAACTGCGGTCGACTACATGAGAATCCAGTGACATAGCCATTACACCAACTGCTGGTCCCTTTATGTATTTATTATTTATTTATTTATTTTATTTCATTTCTTTCCTCCATGAATGATACACCCAAACCCAGCACCCTTAACAAGATCCCAGTGCTGTGATCCACTCTCACTCTCAGCTAGCCCCAGATGCTGGGCATGTATATGCCTGGTATACTCAGGGAAGTCTCTGGTTGTGAACCTAGGAACCTTCCTACGAGGATTTCAGCCTCACAGACATCACATTTTACTGCTGCACCACCATCCATTCCCCTCTCTAGTAGTCTTAAAGCAAGAATTTCATATAAACCTGCAGTGTTTCTATTTATTAAAACCCTTTATTTTAAATATTCATTTGTGTTTTTGCATCATCTCTTTACTAGAATTTTTAAGCTACTTAAAGTCAGACCCTTACATGTTTTTTAAAAATTTCTTCACATTGCTGAAGATATTAATTTCACTAACTTGTATCAATCACTACTTATGTGCCAGGCACTGTGGTGGGTGCTTTGGATATGAAATATAGCTAAAAGAATCTTAAGGAACTCTGCCTTGCTTCTCTTGACCAACTTAGAGGGCTCCCATGCATCCGGCCCTGACCACTAGCTCACTAAGAGGTTTCATGCCATGTTTGTTGGGTTATGTGTCTATGTCTTCTTTCAGTCTGCAAACATTCAGCACTTTAAGGATAAGAACTTGGTCTTTTTTCATTTTATCCCCCCAAACTCAGAACAGTGCACAGAATAATACGCAATCTATGGGGATTGCAAAAGATAAATGCTAAAAAACTACAGTTGAAGGTGGTGGTTAATAGAATAATTATGACCAAGACCCCACTTAATTAAACAGGTTATTAGCATTCAAGCAAAACACTTAAGATCACATTCTTGTGATTTCTTGTCCTTTCTCCTCCTCCAATCAATGCATTTTTTTGGAGAGGTTTTTGCTACAGCGTGCGTGCGCTCGCCAGAAAGACAGAAAGACAGAAAGCAAGAAATCATCACCCCCAGGGGAGATGGCCACACTGCAATCCCTTCTCCTCCATTTTCCTCTCAGGATCTTGTGCATGCATGCACATGCGCCTGGCATGAGTTTTAAGCCACCGGGTCCGGGACTTGAACCGCAGTTGACTACATGGGAGTCCAGCGACATAGCCATTACGCTAACTGCTGGTCCCTGTATATTTTAAATCATGATAGGAATATCATCATTAAAGTTCCTCATGACATAGTATTTGCATAATCCATGATATAAATTTACCTGGCATCGTAGTGATTGCATTCCCTATGGATATTACAAATCTACACACAGTCAGGTGTTTAGGATTCCAAGAACAAAAGCATATCGTCAATTCTGTTATCTCTAGCAATAGGTATTACATTAGCATTTTGCATTAAACATGAATCCTTTGAAGATAAATAATCAAATGTGGGTTTTAATCCATTTTTGAATCTCAAGTATGTAGCACAAGCGAGGTGCCTATAACATAGTATAGATTTAATAAACATTTGTGAAATTAATGCTATGAAAATTTATAATTCCCCTTCCTACCTACATCATTTTCTCACTAATCATCTTAATCCCTTATGTTTTAGCAGCACTACCAAACAAATAGAATTTATTGACTTAGATCTCTTATTTTCAATGTCCTTGTGATCTCAGATACTGAAATGGCAAAAATGGGGGTCCAAAGTTAAAACGGGGCAACAAAGACATATGTCATCCACAAGTTCATTTCCGGTCTGCAGAAATGGTAACGGATTGCCTTCTTACTGAATTTTCAACTAAAAATTGTTCATTCTTACAAACATAACTTGATTAAAATACATATATACATATATATATATATATGTATGTATGTATATATGTATGTATGTATGTATATAAATTGTCCTCACTTACTTGCTTGAAACAAACAGGTACAGAGTTGCCTTCAAAGAATTGATCAAAATCCGTGTCCTGAAAATTTAAATCCAGCTACAGTTGTTGAGTTCACATCACTTCCAAATATCTCATTAAGAACTTGAAATAGCAAGACTCCAAGTTTTTAAACTCTGCCTCGATAACTCATATTAACCACAGTAAGTTTTTTTTTTCTTAAGTGCAGTTTCCTACAAAGTGGAGATTAATTCCTGATGCTTTGAGGGTTTGGCTTCTTCAGATAAAAGACTACAAAGGGGAAACATGAACATACCATCCCCGGGAGTAATTATACTCTTCACGTTTCATGGATGTTATCCTGTTTCCCTGAACATTAGCTTTGCTCTGTTTCAGAATAAAACAAACATTTCCTTACGGTTTTTAACTACCTATATTGTACTCTACTCTGCAATAGCTTGCAGTGGGTGGCTGGGTAAATACTTATTTAACAAGTAAATGTCTTTTGATTATTAGTTTTCAATAGAGTTGCCCTGTTGTGTTTTTATTTATTTTTACTAAAAAAATTTTTTTTCACTCTTTTCTTGAAATATCCAACTACAACTGCAGTGGAAAAATAAAGAAGCACACCTTCCATTTCCTCATTATGGTCCATCATTTCTTCCTGTATGTGTTAACACAGAGGATAAAAGGGAACTTTGTATATTTTAACAAAAGGCTCAGTGGTCATGGCAGGGTGGACGCTTTAAATAGGGCTGAGTATGCAATTGTTCTATTGTCAAGACAATTGCCTGATTGAGAACAGCTCTCTGGAAAAACTCCAAGTATGTGTCTGGATTACCACAGGGTGCTGGAGTGATTAGAATTGCTCATAAGCAACCAAAAGCCCTGGCTTATGTCCACAAAGCAATTGAAGTATCCGGGATCCCTGAGAGACAGGACTTAGTAGAAAGTGTTCCCTTCCTGTTCTAGCCCTCTTTGCCTCGCTGGAAGTATTAAATGCACAGCAGGCCTCTGTACAGGAAGCCCTAGTACAGACATCAAGTTTGCAAGGGGTCCCAGCCAACTGCACTTGAGTCAGGCCCCTCATTGGGTCTTAGTGCTTATAGAAATCTACATTGATGGGTACTGACAGACATTTAAAAATTGGGCATAGATCATCAGGTTCTACATGCCAAATTGCAAAGCCTAAGGTGGGTGAATCTACAAAGAATATGTTTATACCACTGTTCCAAGAGATGAAATTCGGCCTATGTGTTGTGACCAACATGGTTCTTTTGCATTTGAATTTTCAAAGGTGGAAATAGCTAGACGTGACTGATAAAGTATCAGGGATGGTAAAAAAGTTAATTATCTTTGAATATATACATTAGATTTTATTCTTTTAAAAAAATTGCTAGATGACATATGTTCTCCCGAGAGAGAGAGAGAGCGAGCAAGAGAGAGCACAAAAGCATCCCTCCTCACGGGGGATCCGTTACTCCACAACCCTTTCTCTATTTCTCCTTTTGGGATTTTGAGTATGCACATGCACATGCCTGGTGTGTTTTTCAAGCCACGAGGTCTGGGACTTGAACTGCAGAGTTGGCTATGTGAGATCCAGCAGCCTTAACCACCATGCCACTGGCTGGTCCTGCTCATATTCTTTTATATGATTATTCACAGTTCAGGGTTCACCTAACTGACAAAGTTTCACTGTAGAGTGCCTTGCTCAGTTGTTACCACCACGTGACTCTTGTTATAAGACAATCCTTCCCTGTTTCTGCAATTTGTCCGGGATGAAATTCCATATTAAGAAGCATTTCCCTCACTCCAGATACTTTCAAGAAGGGTCTCTTCTGCAATTTTGTTTCTTTTTCTTCTTTTGAATAAGGTTGACTTTCAGTTTATTTATTTATTTTTTTAGAGAGATTTTTGCTATAGGACATGTGCGCTTGCTGTAGAGATAGAAAGTGAAAAATTGCCCTCCAGGGCAGTTGTGGCTACACCACAGTCCCTTCTCTTTTTCTCTTCTTGGGATTTTGGGCACACATGCACACACACCAGCCATGAGTTTTAAGCTACCAGGTCTGGGATGCGAACCATAGGAGTCCAGCAAGGTAGCCATTATGCCATCCGCTGGTCCCAGACTTTCAGTTTTAATAGCATTAAAGAACTAAGGGTAAAATTTTAGTGAAGAAATCCCTCGCAGCTCTGCTTGTAAACTTAGGTGTGTGTTGTTTGTTTGTTTTTTTCCAAGCAGATTTGCAAGAAGCTAGAAATCTATGCTCCACAAAGCACTAGCTTTGACATAAGTATTTTAGAGAGCAAGGATTAGACAGTGGAAGAATATTACATGAAAAGAAAGCAAAGAGGTTTTTTGTTTTGTTTTGTTTTACCTGTTCTATATATGTTTTAAATCCATATATACTGAGTATTTAATATATGTTAAATGCATTAGTTTTGAAGTCCTCTCAATATGAAGTGTAACAGAGCTACTATTAATATGGCTTCTCATTTGATGGATGAGGAAACCGACCTGAAAGATCAGCTCTTTTGTCTCATATCTCAGCTAGTAACTGGCAAAGCTGCTGTCTGAACATAGGTGTGTTGAACTAAATTTTAAATAACCAAGTGGGATTGGTAGAGGTGGATGGGGTGACTCTGAAGCCAAACTACCTCTACCTACCTGTGGAACTTGAGATTTTGATCTCTCCGTGCTTCCTAGGTTTCGTATCTATAAAATGTGAATGAAACAGGATTAAATGAGTTAATATATGTAAAGCTTATAGCATAGCAGTGGACTATAATGAAGGACTTCAGTATTAGCACCATCAGCATTACTCTGATTTTTTACAAAACGTAGTCCTCTGGGAGTAATTATTTTTAGAACTTAGGAATGGGATACCATAATGCTATCATTTCTTTATCTACCGGCTCTGTCTGAGCAGGTAGGTCTCCACATCTGACCTCTCCTTAGGCCTTCTTCCTTGCCACGAATTCTTAGAGTCCACGTTTGAAGAAGGTTGAAGAAAACATTGCGCCTTTTCATAATCAAATCATAAAGAAGGAAAATTGTATTTCTATGTTTCTAGGGATTAGACCAGCACTGTCTTCATTATACACTAACCTAAAATTAGAAGAAAAAATCCAAGGTGTTATTTCTACACTGCTGGGAATAGCGATGCTATTTTTCATCAGCCCAGAGCTTTTAACTTCTACCCGTTCTTGAATTTCTATTCTCTTGCTGTATCCTGGTCTGGTATTTCTGCTCTTTTAAAGCATAACGTCTGAGAACTAGAGATTGATCGGTTTTGTGCCTCAAAGGATGTACCTCCAATTGCTCCAGTGAGTTCAAAGGAAGCTGTGAGGATGAGCACAAAATCTCAAATGCAAGAGGGTTTGTAACTGGTATGAATTAACTGCTGACGTTGATTCTCTTCCATCCTGTACTTAGCCCGTAGAATCCTCTTTATTCAAGTTCAGCTATTTTGACTTTTTCAGACCACCGAAACATAGAATGGTTTCTTTCTAGTGATTGTGATAATGTTATTGAACAGTTCATACATGTATTTAAAAAGTAGAATCGAATGTTGTGTGATAAAAACTATATGCATAGGACATAAGGATGACATGATCAGAATAAAAATGTACCTTTTTGGAGGTATGACTATACCTATTTTCTAAGGTAAACAGATTGGATGTGTATTTTACCTAAAATTCTTGTTTCCTTGTCATTCTCCGTGTGCAGTGGTTGAGCAGAGTACCTAGGTACTGTCCACACCTGTCCTGCAAGGCCTCAGTGCCAGCTTCTCTCCAGTAGGGAAGGAGGAGATGCAAACATACCTTGGATGATATGCTCATTTCAATCGTGGACAGAGGCTAATGATAGGATCTCACATCATTAAGCTGGCTTGCCTAGGGCTGGACAGTAGTGCGAGGCTGACCCACATGGAAGGTTTCTAGTTCCTTTCTGAGTACCTCCAGCCTGTACTTGCCCATGATCTGGGTGGACTGAAGCATTGGTGAGGGGGCTGGGGTGGATTGTGGTACAAGAATCTTATCGAGAGTGCTGTCTGTCTCTCTCTCTCTCTTGTTTCTCTTACTCAAGGGAGAAATAAATGAACAAATTTCAAAACATCTCTTCGATTGCCTTCAATAATTCTTACTGTGTAGTCATCTTGAATAATACTGATTGCCCTGTTCAGATGATACATGTAAATAAATAGCACCCTGCCAAAAGAAAAAATAAAAGCCTATACATAGTTATTCTTGAGTCTGTTCTCTTCATCCTAGAGGGGGGCAGAGAAGAGGGGATGGGAAATTGTATTCCAGACCCAAGAAGCCTCCTGTATAGAGGCTCGAGGGCATGAACAAGAGTCATGTGTCCAGGGACCTTTACATGTGCCTGGAGAGCGAGAGGTGCTTGCTGTTTACCAAAAGAATAAATATTTATTGAAGGAATAAACAGGACACGGTGAGAAGAATGATGGGAAACGTGTCTGGAATGTGAAGGGGGGGCAGGGGAGAGAGTGTGCCGAAGGGCTGGAACGCCCTCCTGCTGCTGAGTGGCCCACAGCTGGTGCCGCTGCCTAGGGAGGAAGCCCAAGCCCTTCACAGTGAGCCTTCTTTCAGGCTTTGTTTGTTGTTGTTGTTTTTTCCATTTTTTGTTACATCTGTAAATACGTACTGCACTGGTGTCTGTCAGCCTTACACTGAGTTGGTGGATCGTATGACCAACACAGAAGGTTACAGCTTGGTGGAATTAGAGAGAGGTTGAAAGAGTCGATGTAAAGCCAAGCCAACTACCCCGGGAAAGACTAGAACTTATGGGGCCAGAGAAGAGCTTGCGGAGGAGGCAGGACAGCACATGTGAGTGGGAAAGTATTCCTTCTCAGACAAGGAATGACACAGTGCTGAAGTGCCTCTCAGGGCAGCAAATAGAGACATCTTCAGTTTTTCCAAACTGGGCATTTTTCTTTTTTTTTTTTTTTTTGGAGAGGTTTTTGCTATAGGGCGCGTGCGCTCGCCAGATAGACAGAGAGAGACAGAGAGATAGAAAGCGAGAAATCACCCCCCAGGGGGGATGGCCACGCCGCAATCCCTTCTCCTCCATTCTCCTCTCGAGATCTTGGGCACGCACGCACACGTGCCCGGCTTGAGTTTAAGCCACCGGGTCCGGGACTCGAACCACGGTCGACTACACGGGAGTCCAGCGACATAGCTATTACGCTAACTGCCGGTCCCCAAACTGGGCATTTTTAACCGGTATTCACTTTTACTCTTCCCTAGTAATCCTAGCTATCATTTGTGCTCTGTATGTAACATGATTCTCAACTACTGTGATATATGGTAAAGAGCTCTTGAAGGGGTTCGAGTAAGGACCCATTTACACAAACTTGTGTTTCAGAGCCCTTATTCTGGTAAAGGTGCAGGGGAATGGAGAGCCCTTCA
Source organism: Tupaia tana (assembly GCA_026018925.1). Taxonomy (NCBI): domain Eukaryota; kingdom Metazoa; phylum Chordata; class Mammalia; order Scandentia; family Tupaiidae; genus Tupaia; species Tupaia tana. The sequence goes on along the minus strand of JAKSZU010000007.1, from coordinate 123,687,185 downwards.
GAAGTGGCTGTTAGTGGGGACCAGCTGGTAGCATGTGATTAAAGCAGCTTGGTCCTACATGGCTGACTGCATGGTTTGAATCCCAGACTTGGTGGCTTGGAAAACACACTGGGCGTGAGCACGTGCGTGCCCAAAATCTTGAGAGGAGAATGGATTGCAGTGTGGCTGTAACCTCTGGAGGGTGTGTGCTCACTTTCTCTCTCCCCCTTCCCTAGCAAGCACATGCTCCAAATAGCAAATTTAAAATGGAAGTGGCTGTTGTGTGAAAGATTATGGATCCAAGAATGAAAGCACTGACAGCATAGTTGGAGAGAAGGGGACAGAAGAGAGTTGTTAATGTGGTAGGATTAACAAACTTTTGATTAACAGTGGTTGAAGGGGTGGTGAGAAATAAGTCAGCCTCCCCAGAATTTTGTTTAAGCAGGTGGACTGAATGGTAGTGGCACTAATCGTAGGGAATTCAGGAGAAGGCACAGATGATGAGGATGTGAGGAGTAATTATGATTTTAGTGCAGGTCATAGTGAGGTTCACACATGTAAACCAGCCAGGCAAAGATTGAAAATACAGAATTTCGTCTCAAAAGAGAGATTTGAATCTTAAAACTAACTGTGAAGAAGTCTCATTTCAAGAAATAGTTTCTTTGTACATTAGAAAGGGAATAACACTATGGTTAAAATTACTTTTGATTAAAAGTATTTATTTTGGGGCCAGCAAATGGCATGATGGTTAAAGGACTGAACTCCCACATGACTGACTACGGTTTGAGTCCCAGATCAGGCAGTTTGAAAAATCTCACTGGACACATGTATGTGTGTGCCCAAAATCCCAAGAGGAGAATAGAGAAGAAGGGATTATATCATGGCCATGCCCTCTTAGGGGGTGATTTCTCATTTTATTGGGAAGAAAAAGTATTGAAGTATTGATGTTTTAGAGTTAAGAGTTTAGATCAATGTATTTAGCATTTGTGTTTGGTTTTCAAAAGTGCAATGTTAGTTGTGCTAAGTCTACAATTTTACATTTACAAGGTAAATATAAAGCTTATTCATCCTTAACTGGAAATACCCAAGTTAAGCCTTCCAGACCATACGGCCAGGGGCAAGCTAGCATGACAATTTTGGAGGCCACATACCTTAGAGGAAATTAGCATCTTAAATGCTGAGCTTGAATCATGTTGAAGCAATAGTGGTACCATAATAGTATGTTATAAGAAAAACTAGCTCAGTTTATTTCACTGACTGAAAATATTTTTACATGATACGACTCCTCTCAAAATATGCTCTCTAGAGAATGCAGACTTAGAAAGTTTATCTTAAAGATACAGTTACAGATACTCAATATAGTTGAGGGGCCAGCATTTGGAGGAGTGGTTAAGGCACTGGATTCCCACATGGCTGACCACAGTTCAAGTCCTGGACCCTGCGGCTTGAACATCATGCCAGGTACATGTGCCCAAAATCCTGGGAGGAGAATGTAGGAGAAAGGATTGCAGTGTAGCCATTGCACCCCCTGCAGGGGTGATTCCTCACTTTCTCTCTCACTATCTCTCTCATTTTCTCTCTCTCTGGTGAGGACATGAGCCCTATGGCAAAAACCTAAACATAAAAAAGAAAAAAGAAAGTTCTACAGTTGAAAGTTAAATTTGATGATGACCTATAGAATGAATTTTCTCTTTTTTTTTTTTTCCTGGGTTTGATTCCATCAACTCAAGAAGAAAAATACAAATTAATGGAGCATAAGGTTAAGTTTTAAAGGATATATGAGGTTTTTGAGACATTTCCTGCTTAACTGCGGATTCATTGTGAATATATTCTGCTCTGAAGTAAATATGTCCATAAGTGATTAAAGAATTCAGACCAAAAAACGTTTTCTTTCTTGGCAGCATCTGCAACCTGAATACCAACTATTTTTCTGTTTGGTTTAGAAGGGACTGACAAGTTATACCTGGGTGATTTATCTCTCTTGGCTGGCATTTTTGAACAAATGCCTCAGTGTTATATTTAGAGTTGAGCTGTACTTAAAATTTCCTTTTCTTACTGTTTAATTTACTTGTTAATTTACATTGTATCAGAAAGACTGCTAAAATATCTTCTCTTAGAAAAAGAGTGGGAAGACTAGCCTGGGAAGGATATGCAAATAGATCATGTATTTTTTTTTCTTCTGTTTTCATAAATGAGTGAAGGATTTTGCTGTGTTTCAGGTTTATTCTCACATTAAAGGAATTTGCAATAAGAATTCATTAGAAACGGTAGCAAACCATTTTTCTGGATGAGATATCACGAAATGGCTGGCAAAGTGCAATGATTTATCTAAGCGGCTTCCTGTCTTTCAAGAAGAGACATAGAATAGTGACATCACCATTAAGTTACAAATATACTGATTTTTAAAACATTATCATTTTATTCCTCAGGGAATCAATTTAATTATTAATTAAAGCATGCAGCATTGGGACCAGCAGTTAGCATAATGGCTATGTTGCTGGACTCCCATGTAGTTGACTGCGGTTCGAGTCCCGGACCCGGTGGCTTAAAACTCACACCAGGTGCGTGCATGTGCATGCCCAAGGTCTCGAGAGGAGAATGGAGGAGAAGGGATAGCAGCGTGGCCATCCCCCTTGGGGGGTGATTTCTAGCTTTCTATCTCTCTGTCTGTCTCTCTCTGTCTGGCGAGCGCACACGCCCGATAGCACAAACCTCTCCCCCCCAAAAAAAAAATCATGCAGCATTTTAATAAGGCAAGTACTGGGAAATTTTATATATATTATATAAAATATATATATATACACACACACACACTATACCTATAGTAAATATATATACATATATAACCTTAAAATATATACCTATATATATATATATATACACACACACACATTATATATATACACACACACATACACTATATACGCTATATATGCCTGTGTGTGTATATATATGTGTGTGTGTATATATATATAGATAGATAGATAGACAGAGATATATATAGTATATATTTTAAGGTTTTTATATATACATTTTTAATGGTTTTGCCATAGGGTGCATGTGCTCACCAGAGAGAGATAATAAGAACAATAGTAAGAAATGACCCCCCCACACACGGGGGGGGGGGGGGGATGGCCATGCTGCAATCCCTTCTCCTCCATTTTCCTCTTAGGGTTTTGGGCATGCACGCATTTGTACCCAGTGTGATTTTCAAGCCACCAGGTTTGGGGCTCAAACTGTGGTCAGCCATGTGGGAGTCCAGTGCTATAGTCACCATACCACATGCTGGTCTGGGAATTATATTTTTAACAACAGTCTCTGTTTCATTGCCATGCACCCTTCTGTCTTTGGGCAGCCACTGTTCACGCAGGAAACAAGGTGAAGACAGTAAGTGGACCAGCAGAAATGTATTCCCACTGTTGGAAGAAGGACGGAAGGCATGCATGCTGCTCCGTCAGTAATACCTTCACTTGCAACTCATTGTGTGTACACCTGGATTCTCCTCTTTAATTTTTTTTTTTTAGAGAGATTTTTTTACTGTAGGGTTCATGTGCTTGCCAGAGAGACAGAGAGATAGAAAGTGAGAAATCACCCCCCAGGGAGAATGGCCACACTGCAATCCCTTCTTCTCTGTTCTCCTCTTGGGATCTTGGGCACACACGTGCATGTACCCAGTGTGGGTTTTAAGCCACTAGGTCTGGGCCTCGAACCACGGTCAACCACATGGGAGTCCAGTGATGTAACCATTACACCATCTTTAACCTTTAAAAGCGATTACAAGCAAACTTATATAACAGGGAAATCACATATTTTAGTGGCTCAAAACCTATAGATAGACATGAAGAGTTAAATAATGGCTTGCAGGACCAGTAGATGGCATAGAGGTTAAAGTGCTGGAGTCCCACATGGCCAACCATGATTCATGTCCTGGACACGTGTGTGTGCACATCCATAATTCCAAGAGAAGACGGGATTGCAGTGTGGCCATCCCCTCTGGGGGGTTATTTCTTGCTTTCTATCTCCCTGTTTCTCTCTGACTCTCTGGCAAGTACACATGCCTTACAGCAAAAAATCTTTCTCTTATTAAAAAAAAGACTGACTACCACTGGCCAGTAAGGATGGGGGGAAGGAAGCACACAAGAATGTTGATTAATGGAAACAAAGTAACAGAGAAGAAGAAGAATTTCTAGTGTTACAAAATATAGTTTAAAACAATTTATATGTTGCAGAGTGACAGAAAAAGGATTTTGAATGCTCTCAACATAAGGTAATAATGAATGACTGAGATGATGGAGGTACTAACTGTGCCGATTTGATCAGTAGTTTGCATTTTTGTACTGAAAAATCATATTGTACCCCACAGATGTATACATTTTTTTATTGCCATAGGGACATGTGCTTGCCTGATAGAGACAGAGAAGAGAGGGAAAAAGTATCCCCTAATGGGATGTGGTCACGCTGACATCTCCTCTCCATTTCTCCCTCCCATTCGGATTTGGGGTGTGCATACACACTCAGCCATCATGTTTCTCAAGCTGTTGGGGCTGGTATTCCCGCCACATGGTCAACCATGTGGGATCTGGGCTCCCTGGACCACTAAGCTATGGGGCCAGCCTGATACTTAACGCTTGTTATATGTCAATAAAAACAATATATTCATAATGACTTACTTAATAATAATTACTTAGCACTTACTCTAGTTATAGGTTGTCCCATGGGAAAAGTAAGAGAAAACGTGAGATCTAGTCATCTTGTTTCCTAAAAAAACTAGTAGTATCATGTGGAAATACCCATACTGAAATTTAGTGTATGCCATTAGAAAGTCCATATTAGTTGAAGCCAAACTAATGGTATAGATAATATATATAAATTAAAAACTAGAGGGAGGAGAATGCTCTAAGTACTAAGAGTGAGGAGAAATATTTCATGAGAGACATGGGAGTTAAGGTCATTTTGCTCCCAGCATCATAGAATAAAAATGCATTTCAGACATCCAGATATTGAAAGAAATCTGTGGTGAATACCAAAACATCCTCTACCATACTATCGATATTTTACTGTACCTGCGTTATCACATATTTGATACTTTTTTAATGATAAGTAAAACTTGGATAGGTCCAGCTAAAAAGATCAAAGTGTGTTTAAAGCTGGAAAATAGTAGAAAGTGTGTTTTATGGCAGGCAGATTCCCAGGATCTCTCTGTACACACCCTAGCTTAATCCCCTTCCACGTCGTGCAGGATTGGTCTGTGTGACCGAGTGACAAATGGTATCCCCTCTATCCTTCCTCCAACTGCCCATGTGCTAATCCTTAGAACTTGTCAGTATGCTATCTTGGATGGCAGAAGTGACTTTGCATGATTTGTGAATAAATTAAGGATTTTGAGAAATGTGGAGATTATCTTGGATTACATAAATGGTGTTAATATAATCACGGGGTCTTTGTAAGGGGAAGGCAGTAGACTCAGAAATGAAAAGAAGATAAAAGATGGTAGCAGAAGTCAAGGAGGAGAAAAGAAGTTGTGTTGCTGGCTTCAAAGATGTAGGAAGAGAGCCACAAACTGAGAAATGTGGTGGGTTCTAGAAGCTAGAAGAAGAAGCAAATAGATTCTCCCCCAGAGCCTCCAAAGGATGCAGCCCTGCTGACCAGTTGTAGACTTCTCATCTCCAGAACCATAAAGGTATAAATTTGCATTGTGCTAAACCACCAGAGTTGTGGTTCTTTGTTACAACAGCAGTAGGAAACTAATTCAGTGAATGGTAGACTATGGCAGGAACTGGGCCAGTCAATAGGTTCATCAGTGTGGAGGCAGATCCTTCACTAGCTGAGTCTTCCATAACTACAGCTCTAGCCAGGGCTTGACAGCAGTCCAAAAGAGACTGAACTACAGTCACCTGCTTAAGTCAATGATGGACTCCTGACCTATAGAAGCTATGAGATTATAAATATTTATTTTTAATTTGCCAGTGGATTGTGTGCTTGCCAAAGATGGGGGGGAGAGAAATAGCATCCCCCAAAGGAATGGGGTCACACCACAATCTCTTCTCCCCCATTTCTCCATCTTATTGGGATAATGATCATGCATGAAGATGTGCCCAGCGTACTTTTCAAGCTGCTGGGGCTGAGATTCAAACGGCATGCCCTGCCATACAGGATCCAGTTCCATTAAGCACTAGGCCATGGACTGGCCCAAATGTTTATTGTTTTAAGTTGCTTAGTTTGGAGGTAATTTTTGTTATGCAGTAGAAGATAATTAATACAGAGTGAAAAGATTGGTTGAGGAGAAGTTTTGAATGCTAGACTGACTTCTCAGTTGAGAACAACTTAAAGTTGTTGATCTGGGTAAGGAACAACTCAAAATAATGGCAAGATTTAACTGTCTGGAAATAACAGACAAAGGGGAGATTATAGAAAAGAAAAATAGATATTTTGGGATGGGAATATTAGATATTGCAATACAAATCTGCTCTAGGGCTAGGAATATCAAAAGAAATGGAAAGAAGGTAAAACTACAGAGAAAACTCCATTGGGCTCAGTGACTGAATAGGTCCAAGGCAGGGGGAAGGGAAAAATGAAGACAGTGTGTTTTGAATTTGAGAAAACAATGGTGTAATTCTGAAAACGGGACACTTGCTATGCGTTTCTGAACGTTTCTTAAACCTTCTGTTCCACAGCTATACCACCCTGAACACACCTGATCTCATCTTAGACTTTCTGAAATGCTCAGAAAGAAGTTCAGGATAAAAGACATGCCTTGTGAGGGCTAAGAACTGTAGGATAAGCAAAGAGTAAATTGGGAGATGAGACCAGGGGAGGAGGGATGTAATGTTAGGAGACATAATTGCATGTTATAAAGTACTTTGGTCCTGAGAGTTCTTACCATCGACTCAGAGGAAGTGCTGGCCGTTTCCTGGTTTTGATACATGTAAGACAAAAACAATCCAAGAGAAAGGTCTCCATCCCATCATCCTAAAGGGCGCACGTAGCCTCAGCATTGCCCTATGGTAAACACTGGAATTGGGTTCATAGGATATTTTGTTGTTGTTGTTGTTGTTTTCTGTGTGTGTTTTTGAGGGCATGGTGGTGATAGTTCTTAATGTATTTTATGGGTGTGATAGGGGAAAATAAAAGTGATCCAATTTTTTTTTTTTTTGGAGAGGTTTTCACTATAGGGCGTGTGCGCTCGCCAGACAGACAGAGAGAGACATAGAGACAGAAAGCAAGAAATCACCCCCCAGGGGGGATGGTCACGCCGCAATCCCTTCTCCTCCATTCTCCTCTTGGGATCTTGGCATGCACGCACACGTGCCCGGCATGAGTTTTAAGCCACCGGGTCCGGGACGCGAACCGCGGTCGACTACGTGGGAGTCCAGCGACATAGCCATTACGCTAACTGCTGGTTCCCAAAGTGATCCAATTTTGATCTAAAACATTAGTGATGAAACAAAACACAACAGAACTTTAAAACTTGAGGAAGGATCCAGACATCAGTATTTCATGGGGAGTCATTTATTCAGTTATTTTAAAATATTTATTAAAAATTTGCTGTTGAGAGTCTTACAAAATTTTGAGTATAGTAGTACATCGAGTACAAAACAGTATGTTATCTACTTATGTATGATGTATATGAGTAGAAGGTTGATTGGTAAGTCAAAGAGAATCCACAAGTAAGGAAGATATGGGAATGAGCAGAAAGAAGATAGAGAAGACAATGAGATAGTGCATGCCATGATGAGAGAGAGAAAGAGAGAGAGAGAGAGAAGTAGAGATACACAGAGAAAGAGAGAAATACTCAGAGAAGAGAAAGTGTCCTGATTACTATAGATTCAGATTGATAGCTTAGAGTTATTAGTGAGAGAAAGTAAGAATAAGGCACTGGGTTTGCTCGTCAGTGGACTGGCAATGATCTTTAGGATTTCATTGTTACTGTGACGGTAAAGACAGAAGCTAGACTACAGGGTTGTGCGGAGTCACCCTGAGGAGCTGAAATGGAACCAGCAGGATCCAGATTGTTATTTCAGGTACTCGGGCATGGCCATGCCACTTTATGTCTCAGCCCATCAAACAGCAGAAATAGTGATCATCTTCTAGCCTAAAATGTAAGGAGTGCTTCAGCTGCTCGGCGAGGCCTCACAGCATGCACTTTGAGCTTGAGGACAGGCTGCTGACACAGGTGGTTTATGAAGCCTGCTTCAGATCGTCACCTCTAATTTTGCATTGATAGAAAGTATCCCCTGTATGAACTAAGACCCAGAAGGTGTGCCTGTTACTTGTATCCTGTGAATTTTGGTTTGTGTGCGGTGAAGGGAATTTGGTCGTCACTGGTGTCACAAAGCTTTCCTGAGTAGTCCTGCTACATCTTGGTTTGGCAAAGTTTGTTATTCTGCTAGTATTTTTTAATTGCCTGAGGGGAATGTATTTGCCAGAGAGAAGTAGGGAGAGAGGAGAGATGGAGGGAGAGAGAAAGAACCCTACACAGGATGTGGCCTGCTGCAGTCCACTTTCTCCATTTCTCCGTCTTGTCAGGACTTTGGGTATTGCATGTGACATCATTATGGGAAGAAAACTGTCACATGTGCCTGGCATATTTTTCAGGCCACTGGGTCTAGGACTTGAACCACAGTTGGTCATGTGGGATCTAGCTTTCTATGAACAGTGCTTGATACTGTTCTACAGGGATGGCCTTCCTGCTAATTTTTAATCAGACATTGAATTCAAGGTGATATCCTCACCATGTCATTTGGAAACCAAAAAAATAAAGTTATGCACATGTTTTTGAAAGTTATAGGATCATATAAACATTAATTATAATTATTATCATTATTAAAATGATTAGAGTGATTCTATTAAAATAATATAGTTGCTGAATTCAAGACAGCATTGAAAAGAGAAAAAAAAGTTATATACCAGCTTCTGTATAACTTACATGAACTTTTCAAGAAAAACCAAAACCTTATATATAGGCAATATTTACAAAGGTGTGTGTTTTAATGATGCTGTGCTTGATCATTTGTGTTTGGATTCTTTTTGGCCTTATTTAGTTCTGGACCATTTTTCTAGCATAGTAACATAGTTTTGGGACTATGGATTTAATGCTTTTTTTTTCCTAGATAAAACCAGTAAGTACTGGGTGGGCACTATGTGAGTCTCATCTCTCTCTCTCTCTCTCTCTCTCTCTCTTTCTCTTTTTTTTTTTTTTTTTTTTTTGAGAGAGATTTTTGCTTGTGTGTTTTTGCGTGTACTTGTCAGAAAGATAGACTGGCCATGCTGCAGTCCCTTCTCTTACATTCTCCTCTCAGGATTTTGGGCCCACCCAGCCTAAGTTTCAAGACACAGGGTCGGGTACTCAAACTGTGGTCAACTATGTGAGAGTCCAGCGATAAAACCATTATGCCATCCGGAGTCTCATCTCTAATCCTCAGAACAACCTTGCCAGTGGGTGTTACTACCTTTTTATAAGTAAGGACACTCAAGCTGTGAGAAGTCACTGGGCCATTTTCCTGTGGTCTACCTAACAGGGATAATCTGAATCTACAATTAGAGCTTCGCCATTATCAGGTAATAAGCTCAGGCAACGGAAATTGGTTTGTGTGGATAAAACCTAACCGAATCTGTAAAAATGCTGCCAGTATCGTATTATATATATCTTAGAGTCAAACTTGCATTGATTCTGAAGCAGCATCGCCTCTATTACTGGTTACTCTCATCTAACTTTGGCACGTGCACATGGCAGCTTGCCATGTGAGAATCAATCTAGTCTATCAATTTGTTACTGTAATTCTAGGTATTCTCAAGATGAGTAAATATTTATAAAATATAGTCTATTAGGTATTTTATCTTCAGTAAGAAAGTAGGAGTAGTTATAAAGTTGTTGGTGATATTGCATGGAGCCTAACATTAGTTTGTGGCTTTATGGTTTACTGATTACTTTAACCTTTGTTTCATTCATCTGATCCTTACAACTACGCTGTGCAGTAGATAGAGATAATATCATTTGCTTCATTTTACAGAAGAAGAAACTGAGGCTAAAGAATAGTGTATTTTCCAGAGGAATACTTGATACTTTTCTAATATTGTATGTTTTTATAGAGGGTTAGAAGAGAAGCTGTCAGTTTCCTTCCCATAGTGATGTCACTAATCCTAGAACCTTAATTTATAATACTCTGCTTAGATGGATGGATACATAGATCAAGATCGAGATAGAGATATGGAATTTGCCCCCTCCTCTTTCCTTATTTTGACTCGTGACATTTATTCATGAAGACGTCATGACGCCTGATAGGTTTGTTTTCTTGTCATGGATGCAAGGTAATGCAAGGTAACATCAACCAAGAAGGAGCTGTCTGATCACCAGCATTTGAAACATAATTCGTCAGCTGGCATTTTCTGAACACCAACCAAGTGCAGCCACTTTGCTGGGCTCCAGGGAATACAACTCTCCCCTTGTTGGGAATGCACAGGCTGTGAGTCTGGACATCAGGGAAGGTGGCTGCAAGTTTCACTTTTTCTATCGTCATTTCCAAAGTGTAGGTGACCTCTTGAAACAGACTTTAAAGCAAAGATGCTTTTCTACCATCTCTAAGATAAGTTTCTTCTTTGGGAAAAGGTGATTTTCATTGTTGGTGCCTTTTCAGGACAAGGAATATAATCTGATAGTCCACTCAAAGTGATCAGATGAAAACAAGGAACACACGTATGGGCCCTGAACTCTCTATTGTACACTTAATGACTCCGTTCTTACAGTGCGGGCGTGTGTGTGTCTTACTATTAACAGTAGGGCCGGTCTCTGAAAGATTATACTACCTTCTTTATGTACAACGTCAATGCCATGATATTAAACAGAAATGAACTGTGCGGCCATGCTTTGCTTTCTAAAATCGTGAGTGTATTTCTCTACAGAGCTGTTCTGTAGCTGTATTGCTATTAAAGTGGTGCCCAGCTCCAGGCCTGCAGACCGCTGACACACAATTAATCTCGCAAATTTATGAATGCCAAAGCATGGAACAAAATGAAAACAACTGGGGGAATGTTTAAGGGAAATAATTGGACTGTATCCAGATGTGCATGTGTAAAACATCACTCCTTAACTCCTCCCCTATATCCTGTCTGAAGACAGGATTTTCTTTCTTTCTTTCTTTCTTTCTTTCTTTCTTTCTTTCTTTCTCTCTCTCTCTCTCTCTCTCTCTCTCTCTCTCTTTCTCTTTCTCTCTTTCTCTCTCTTTCATTTTTTTTTTTTTTTTAAATAAAGTGGGGTTATTTAAAAGGAGTTGTGGTCTCTGACCGAAACAGAGTAAGCAGAGCCTGGCTGTTCACAACTGTGTATGGTCTTGTTGTCTCTGTTGCATAACTAACCTGCTGGGTGCTGATGAATCAATCTGCCTTAAGTTGTTCTTGGTGGCTGTTGCTGCAACCCTGCACCCCATTGAAAGAGAATATGTAAGGGTTTCCAAGAATGATTATTGATTTCCTAGAGTTTTTGGTTGTCATAACCTGTGGCTTCTTACTGTTACAAATGGGCAACATTACATTGGTGCGGAGAGGACATTAGGATGGCAATCTGGTCAAGAGGAAAAAGAATTATGGGAGCATTTTATGGCTGATTTTCCAGTAGTCCAAGACCAGCTGAAGGGGCAGAGGAGGAGAGAGAAGAGAGGATTTCTCTTTAAGACGCTTAGCTCACTATATAAAGCATAAAAATAAAGGTAATAATGACCTTGTGTGCATGAAATTAATTTAGGATCTAGTATCAGGGAGATACAAAGAAAACAGAAGATAGGGTGCCATGACAAAAACTTTTGCAGGTTGGTATCCAGCTGTCATCTGTATCTGAAATGAGACCAGACGTGATGTCATAAGATACACTTTTTTCCTCAAAGCCAAGAAATATTTCCTCATAAACCAAATCCAATAACAAATTCACCTATTAATAATTTCAGTAAAGGCATTTTCTCTATATACTTACTTTACTATTGTTCTGCATCACAACAAAAAGATGAAATTAAACTGCATTGAACCTTCTTAGAAGTCCTCATTAAATGAAGCATGTCAAGACCTCTAGTCCTGAGGCCTTTCCTCTGCTCTGACCTCGCAGCCCCAGAGACTGTCCTTAGGAGTTAGATTCTCAGTTTCATTAGACACTAAGTCCTAAGACTCCATTTCTATTTTTATCTAGAAAGAAAAGGTGAGGGACCAGGAGATAGCATAATGGTTACTGCTGGACTCCCATGTAGTCAACCAAGGTTAAAGTCCCAGACCTGGTTGTTTAAAACTCATCCTGGGTGTGTGTGCATGTGTGCCCAAAATCCCAAGAGGAGAGTGGAGCAAAAGGGATTGTGGTGTGGCCATTCCCCCTGGGGGGGGGTGATTTCTCACTTTCTGTCTGTCTGTCTCTCCATTGGGTGCATGTGCCATGTGCCCTAGAGCAAAAATTCTCTCAAAAAGAAAAACAAAGACAGAAATAAAGACAGAGAAGGTGAGAGTAGAAAAATTTGGCGACTCAAAAATTTATCCCATTTTAGAAAGGATTAAAGACCCAATCTTCAATATTCTTTTGGTTGGGAGCAGATTTCTATCATACAACTTCAGGGGTTTTTTATTATTATTTATTTTATTTTATACATTTAATCACTATACATCACTCAACTTGTAAGTTGAATTTACCCCCCCATGAATACACTTCACACCAGTCCAGTTGAGAATACAAAACTCATTGCCATCAACAGATAATAATCCATTTCTGTGTCCCATAAATGTCTTACCTCTCTATTTTCTTCCTTAACTTCTTTCCTTACACTCTCCCCCTTCTCCCAGCCTCTTCTCATTATCTTTACCCATTTTCAATGCATCTATATCTGCCCGCTAAACTTTCAGTGTTAGAGCAGTATCAGCATTTTGTTTTGAGACTAAGCACTGGTGATCTAGTATTACTTCAATTAGTATTACTTCAATTAAGCAGGTAAAACTGAAAGTCTGATTTTAATATCATAGTTACCGAATATACTTTCTGTCACAAAAAAGAATTAGTCAGTTTTCCTAGTCCTTTTACCAAGAACTGGTATAAAGGAAGGTTTTTTTGTTTTGTTTTGTTTTTTTATTTTTTTTGTTTTTTGTTTTTCCGCCAAAGGGAACTGTATGGGGAAAGGTATGATCTTGTGCAAGATGCCAGGGGCGGGGGACAGAGGAGGGAGTAATGGACACAGAGAGGGAAAAGGGAGGAAAATATCCCTTGTTTAAATACATATACACATATGAGGGGACTGAAAAATGTTCATGGGAAAAATGGAATTAAAGTATGAGTTTATTCTGGTGCAAAAAGTTATGGAAATCCATGTATAGTTTTGTGATATATGCTTTTTCTATGTACTTTTTGAAGACCCTTCGTTTCGCACCATCTCTGTACCATGCCTGTTATTCTCCTCCATATCTCCACATATTACCCCACAGTGATGTATTTCATTAGGCGGGTTTGGTTTCAAATGCAAATAAGTCCTGGGAATATTAAATGTATTGATTTGTTTACATATTTTATGAATACGTAATTTCATGAAATTATTCTATACTATCTAGAGTTTTTTAAAAAGCAGATAAATTTTGATATCATAATTGAAGACCTTATACATAAAATTTAGAATTGCACATGTGGTAGTTTAAGGAGAATTCAGTGATTCTGGGTTCCAAAACACTAATACAGTGAAATGTGAACTTTTTAAACTAAGGGATATGCTACACTTACCTGGCAGGGGGGAGACCATGATCATGAAGGTGGTTTTCCCAGGGCGAGGCTGATCCATTGCACTCCGGATGTGCTGACCCCTGCGATTTCCCAAACGTGGGAAACTCAACTGTGTAATTTGTGGTAGTGGGAGACGGTGTTCGCGCCTTCCCCTGTTTTTGGGGGGGGAAGTAAGGGATATGCTTAGTCTAGTGGCTGATAAAACACATCATTTGCTTAAAATAAATTATTTTGGCAAATTCAGTCAAACATTTTCCTCTCAGAACCACCAGCATTGTAAGAATCACTCCACTATTACTCAAAATAAGTCTACAATACTAACAGGAAACTCTTTCTGTCCCTGGCTATTTGTACCACTTAGTAATAGCTTGACCTGGGATTGCTTGCTTTACCTCCATGTTCTCTCTATAAAATAAGAGGAGGATCTCTGTCCTGCTCCCCTTGCAAGTCGGGAAGGCCATTTTGTTCATTGCTGCCTCCTGTGTCCATTGTTCACAATGTTCTCAGCCATCCTCGCCACTCTCCCAAACTGCATTCTGCTCCAGTCTTCTCCATCTGGAAGAACCTACCTTTATCTGTGTTTTAATTAAGACTAGAACCTGGGAGTAATCTTTGGTCTTTTCCTCATTCCACACTTTGCAATCCATTCCCAGAGCGGCTGATGATCTCAGTATCTGTCTCAAGCCCAGCCCCTTCTCTTTCCTCTCTTGGCCTTTGCCTGGTCTGAGCCCGGTCTTCAGGGTGGCAGGGACTCACTCTCTTCCTTCTTCTCCTCAGGGCTTTCTCCCACACAGCCCTCCGGGCAATCTTGTGAAGGATCAATCCAATCTTGTCACTCTCTTGCTTAAAACCTCTCAGGGGCTGTAGGCCTTTGTGGGCACTCCCCAGCTTTTTCTCACTATTCCTGCAAAGGTGAGCTTGTTCCCACTCTAGGGCCTACATCCTTTCAGCCTCAGGAGTCAATATGAGTGTGTCATTATTTTTCCCAAAGGAGTTTTTTTCGGACTCCCCTTTAGTCTAGGTTTCCCTTGTTACACTTTCTTATGATGCCCTCTTATTTTTCCTGAAGTACTTATTCCAACCTATAATAACATATTTACTTGGATAGTTCTTCCCTAGTTGTAAGACTCAGGAGGCCAGGAGCTTTATCTCCATTGTTCCCTGCTGACTCCAGAGAGACAAACATACTGTGGAAGTTTCTTGAGTGGTGTTATTCTGAGTATGAGGATGGCAAAGCACATTTTACCCCAGTCCCTGGCTTTAGGAGCTCAGAGTTACTTATTGAGAAAGAATCATGAACAACCATTACTTGGAGCCATTATGTAGTTCAGACAAATTAAAAAGTTGACTCTGAAGATCAAGGAAAATGTATTCCAAGAATTCAAATAGCAGCAGTATGATGGCTTACACATCTCTTAGTTGGAAGGGGTGTTAACACTTCAGGCCATTGTTCATTCAGTTGCTTCTGATATAGATGGGAGCTTCATCATATAGATCTAGAATAGAATCAACCATTAAACCAGGAGGTGCACTAGTTTGTATTAAAACATAAAGCATCTTGCTATTTACCCTTATAGTGTGTGTGCTTTTGTGTGTGTGTGTGTGAATACATGTATGTATTATTATTTTTTTTTTTTAGAGATTGTTGCTATAGAATGCATGTGTTTACTGGAGAGACAAAGAGAGACAAAACGAGAAATCAGTCCCTAGGGGGAGTGGCCACACCGCAATCCCTTCTTTATTCTCCTCTCACAATCTTGGGCATGCACACACACAAGCCTGGTGTGAGTTCTAAGCAGCCCGGTGCAGAACTGGAACTGCGGTTGACTACATGGGAATCCAGCAATGCAATCATTATGCCACCTGCTGGTTCCCTGTATGTGTGTATGTATCTGTATCCGTGTATGCACAAGATTTCTATGTAATGGTTCTGGGCTGTGAGAGGGAAAATGTATCCTTCTTGATAAGCATCACTGTGGCTTCCAGGATCCTTACAGAAGACAGAGGTAGAATATTTGGTGTCAGGGAAGATGTTGTAGTCTAATATGGCTATAAACATAGGTATCGATAAAAAGAATAGATCTCAAGAATTCTCTTTTCCAACATAAAGCAATCATATAGTGAACCATATGAAATCTTTTTTTAAGAATTATTTTGTTTAACTTTATCTGTCTGTCTGGCTGGCTGTCTGTCTATCTATCCATCCATCCATCCATCCATCCAACCAACCAACCAACCAACCAGAAAGGGACAGAGTGAGAGAGACAAAGATAGGAAAGTGGGAAAGCAAGTTGCCAGGTCCGGGACTCCAACTGCAGTTGGCCATGTGGGATACAATGCCCTTACCCACCACGCCACCTGCTCGCCCCCATGAAATCTTTTAAAATCCTATTAAAGGATGTTAAAAAAGACTCAAAACTAAATCCTAAGCATTCTAATGTGAGATTTAGGTATGTAGTCCAAATTTAGCATCAAATTATTGTACAAATAAATTACTACAGGGGCTGGCAGATGGCATGGTGGTTAAGGGTGCTGGACTCCCACATGGTCGACCATGATTCTTGTCCTGGACCTGGCGGCTTTCTCTCTCTCTCTCTCTCTCTCTCTCTCTCTCTCTCTCTCTCCCTCTCTGGTCAAATTAAAATAAATAAATAAAGTTAAATAAAATTATTCTTTTTAAAAAGAAATTATTACAGAACAAATACAGCACTATCATTATATTTTGCAGCCATTTAAATCTCACAGCCTTTCCAAGACACCCACTGTGTAGCATGAAACCCATCTGTAGAGCTACAGCTATTTTTCTACAATTGGAAAGCTGGTGATTGAAAAAATGGGATTTGGAATTAACTTTGGTCAGACATTGAGAGATTTTCATGCCCCCTTGTAAACAAGAGTGGCACGAGGAGAGAGCTTGGTGGCACCCAGACACCTGGTGCTGAGGGCCTGACATTGCTTTTCTCAAAAATGCCTTCTCTTTCCATGGTAATCTCTTCATATTGCCTGCTCTAAAGACAAATACTTTGGAGAGGTGTAAGCCCAAAAGTAGGAGAGATCATCTTAGAATTTACTGCGTGATGTCCTTGGACCATGAAACTGGTGGTGAATTCTCCTTGTGATCTTGGGCTCTCCCTATTTTATTTATAAATGCAGAGTCTCAGAGAGGTTCAGTGGCTTTCCTGAGTCGCCCTTTTAAGTGAGTAAACCATGGAACCGAGATCTGATCCCCCACGTGACCTGCCTGTAACCCTGTTCTTTCTTTGTGTACTTAGGGTGAATGGATGCTGTCCTCTTAATAGCTGAGAAGCAGAAGAGCAAGAGGGTGTTAGCCTCCGGAATAGAAGTAGAAGTAACAAAAGGGGACATGGGAGCAGACAGAGGAAATGGAAAGCTGTTTGTCCGTCCAAGCATAGGGAAGCTCCCTTGTGCTCAGGGCTGCTGGGCCTTGCAGGTCAGTGGATCCTACTCTGCTTTGAGGGCCTATGAGAACTCAGGTGCCAAAGCTAACGTGGAATTGAAGGGAGCTCCCATTGCCTCCTCCTTTATTTGTATCAGGGATGAGATTGAGAGGGACCCCTTTGTATGAGAATACCAGACATTAACTGACCCACAAACGTGCGCTTTTAGACTGTTTTAGGTTTCCTGTTTACATTTGTAAATTTACCCCCTTACTGGGAGTACAATTGGAATGAATAGGAAAAGGGACAAGTACATGACAAAAGGAGAAGCTCAAATGTGAACACAGAACCATTTTTACATTTAAGTTGAACCATGAGTCTGAAACAATTCAGCTCTCTCTTGGAAAGCATGGTGGGAGGGGAGCATTTGTAACAGCGCTTCCCCTAATTCATTCTATATGCTTGGCAGAGGAAAGCTGAAATAAGAGCCAAATTCCAGAGGGTCTCTGAGGGAGGCAGGGTCACACTGTATTGAGAATTATAGAGCAACCTGGCCTCAACAATGATTTTTAATGTGCTTGTGCACTTAGGAATCATTCTTCCAGAATTTTGTAATTGTTTAGCCATTTCGTGAGAGCCTATTGTAAGTGGATTGCAAACACTCCTACATAGCTAGATAAGGAGTAATCAAGTTCACTAAGTTGATTTCATAGATGGCTTTGAAACTGGAAATAAAATAATGTGGAAGGGTTTATCAATTAGTTCCACTATTATAATAAGCTTGTAGAAATGTCTTAGGAACCCTATTTTTATTTACTTTTTTTTTTGGGGGGGGGTCTGAGGAATTTGGCTCATCCTCAAATAAAAATTGTCCTTTCATTCTAAGCCATATTATTATGAATAGTTGTTGAATTTTATTTTTTTTTTCATTTTTCTTTATTATTTTTTTTTGGAGAGGTTTTTGCTATAGGGCGTGTGAGTTTGCCAGAAAGGCAGAGAGAGACAGAGAGACAGAAAGCGAGAAATCATCCCCCCCATGGTGGGGGGGTGGCCATGCCGTAATCCCTTCTCCTCAATTCTCCTCTTGGGATCTTGGGCACGTATGCACATACGCCCAGCGTGAGTTTAAGCCACCAGATCTGGGACTCGAACCGTGGTGGGCTACATGGGAGATCAGTGACACAGCCATTATGGTAAGTGCTGGTCCCGAATTTTATATTGTTTTATAGTTGGCTTTGCTGTTTAATAAACCTCATTGGCAAGGCAAAAATTTAAGAAGAAAGAACTGAAAAGCTGTTAATCAGTGATTATAATAAAAAATAGAAATGAGCAGAAATGTCATTTAACTCACTTTCTGGGAAGACATTCCAGAGTTTGGGAGATGACAGAACATCTTTTGGAGGCTTAGGGTCCCAAAGGGAGTAAGGACTTCAGACTTTTGAAGTTGATTTTTTGCTTATAACCAAGTTTACCTCAAAGTGCAGAGTGCATAAGAGTTAATTCAAATGTCGGTTGCAAATTCCAAGAAATGTGGAGATAGAAACCAGAAAGACAACATGACCTAGCGAGCCGGACACGGGTTTGGGAATGTGGACTCTCTTACGGATCCTGAGTCGGTTTTTCTTTTTTCTTTTTTTTTTTTTTAGCTCTGTATGATGAAATATAGTTTCTATTCTCCTGACCACTTAAGGTAGAACCAACCACAGGTAGAATGGAATATATTTCTTTCACTTTTTCTTTTCTGAGAAGTAACAGAAAAAATAGCACCCTCACTTTTGAAGATGATTTGAGTTAGAGCAAAATTTTAGCCAATTCTGACATATCTAGCATCTAGGCATCTGCCTTTCCCCCCCAGTTAATTCATTTATTTCTTCTGAGAAAGAGAGAAAGTATCCTGAACAGGTCTTCACGATGCGGTCCACCCCAGTCCAAGCCTGTTGCGATCATAAGCATGTGTTCGTGTGCCTGGTGTACTCAGGGAGGTCCCAGGATGCAAATGCAGGACCTCTTCCATGTATTCCGGTTGTGCTATCACTATTCCACCACCTGGCCCCATCTACTTCTCTTGATCCAATGATTGCTACCTCTTGTTTCTCCGATAGACTTCTCTTAGCCCAGTTGAAAGAATCAGCATCAATTGTCAATAGAAGTTTCGAGGGTTTCTTCCACTTAACTTAGAAGTGTATTAAATTTGTACCAGTGGTTCTTAAACTTTGGGGAGTCAGTTAACCACTTCAAAAACATTGAAAGAGGACCTTTTCCTCAGTGTACTGTATATATTCATATGGTTTCCACAGGTCTTCCTGAGGACTATTGGAAGATGGCACACTGTGAACTCTTGTTCCATAGAGCTTTTGTCCCCAAGCTCTGAAGATATTACCATCCAGGTGCCTTCTCTAAATGAGGAGCTACTCACCTGCCCTCTCCCCAGTCATGTCACCTTACTGTGGAGAGGAAACTGGAACGTAGTCTGTTCTCTTCAGGTCCTGCCCACCTCTGCCTCTCCCCATAGGTGTCAAAAGGCCTTTCTACAGGGACCTCACTTCTTTGTTACTATTTTTTTTTTAATGGTCTTGTCTCAGGTTCTAGTGGATTTCTTTTCTTCCCCCTTTCTTTGCATGAAAATCCTACCCATCTTCATGCCCTGCCAGGCTCTTCTCTTCCATTTGCCTTTCCTTTCCAGTAGCCCAAAGTGACCAGTGACCACTCCCCTCAAGATTTTTATTTTTACTTTATTTCTTCCATGAGAGAGAACAACAAACACCTTCCATGAGTCTCTCACTGGATCCTCTCCCCAGATTCTGCAGCCAGTCAAGATCATGGACATATGCTTGGCATGTGGGAGTCAACCGGCCACCCGAACCCACGATCTTCCAGAGGGATCCAGCATCCCTCGAGCAGTGCATTACTGTTGTACCACGGGCTGGCCCTTCCAGGGAATTCTGATACCACTTACACTTCGTATAATGCCTTTTCTCTTTTTTGGCTTATTTTAAAATTAAATATTAAGTTAAAATATTTCTTAAATAAAATACATACAAATGGAAAATAGAAACACTACACATTTTAATATTATAAAATCTTAGAATTATGACAAATTTGCATCAGATCCTTAAAAATACTAATTAGAGTTGTAGGAAAGATTTTCTGCATCCTCTTCTTCCCTATTTAGCAGTAACAGTTATTTTCAGGTATGGTTTATCCTTTATTCTTTTTTTTTTTTTTTTTTTGGAGAGGTTTTTGCTATAGGGCGCTTGCACTCGCCAGACAGACAGAGAGAGACATAGAGACAGAAGGCAAGAAATCACCCCCCAGAGGGGATGGTCACGCCACAATCCCTTCTCCTCCATTCTCCTCTCGGGATCTTGGGCACGCACGCACACGCGCCCGGTGTGAGTTTTAAGCCACTGGGTCCAGGATGCGAACCGCGGTCGACTATGTGGGAGTCCAGCGACATAGCCATTACGCTAACTGCTGGTTCCCTATCCTTTATTCTTTAAAATAGTTTTTTTTTTGTTTGTTTGTTTTTTTTTTTTGTTTTTGTATTGATTTGTTTTCCTGAGGATGGATTGTATTCCTTGTGAACAAATGACAGCCTTCTTTTCCTCTTGGCTTGTTCTGCAGCATGTGGCTCACTGCTCAGGGCTTGTGCAGGTGGGAATGCTTGGCCCTGGGGCTTTCTCATTCTCCGGTTCTCCTTCATCTCATGGTTGGAGACAGTTTGCACCTTTCTTTAGAAATTTCGTAAGGACTGCTTTCTTCCTTTCCTATTTTTCTTCTTCTTTCTGAGGAGGAAAATTAAGATTGTACCACATTTTCTCTTCTTCTGACACCCTTCTCCCATCTCTGTAGAGCAGGAATGATGTTTAGTTTTCATATTTCTGTTTACTTATTTGTAGGCTTAATGAAATATTTTCACTTTAGGTCACCCACAACTCTGTTCAAATAGCATATAATATGTGTATACTATGTATTAAATAAGTAAATTAATTTTCTATTCAGAAATACTGTTGTTTTACCTTGTGTATTTTATACATATCAAATGCACTGAAATTTGTTCATCTTAGCCATCCTGATATTACCCCCCCCCCCATTTCATAGGTGAGAAAACTGAGGCAAGAAAGGCTAAATGGTATCTTGGGTAGCAGAGCTGGGGGTAAGACAAAAGTCTCTATATTTCTATTTTTTTGGGGGGTGGGGAGAGGTTTTCCCTTCTCCTCCATTCTCCTCTCGGGATCTTGGGCATGCACATACATGTACCCAGTGTGAGTTTAAGCCACCGGGTCCGGGACTCAAACCATGGTTGACTACATGGGAGTCCAGTGACATAGCCATTACACCAACTGCTGGTCCCTATTCTTTTTCCACCTTACCATATACATTATGGCAGTATACTATCTAGTTAGCAGTTATAAACAATACTGAGCGGTTAGCCATTGTGTGGGACATTCACATTGCCACTTATTTTTTTTTCTGTTTTTCAGATTTTAATTTTGTTTCTTCCATAACTAAGAGAGATGGGGTGGGGGGCAAAGAGAAAGCACCCCACAGAACCTGTCCATCTTAGCCCCAGATCATGAATACATGTGTGCCCAGGATACCCAGGGGTGTCTGTGGATGTGAACTCAGGGCCCCAACCCACACCTCCATGTGGGTGTGCTTTGCAGAGTGTCACATTACCATCTACCCCTACACTGCCACTAATTCTTACATCAGCCCCTCAAGGTAGATGGTTTCTTGTCTTATATACCCAAAATGAGGCTCTGAAAGAGTGAAGGAATTGCTACAAGTCACATCTAGTGATGTGCACTAGTAGTAATGGTAATGATAATGTTTTGGACTTTCATAGCACTTCACATACGTCAGGCACCAATCTAAGCACTTTACAAAAACGAACTCACCATTACTATTTGAGGCACAAGCTATTATCTTCACTTGACAGGTAAGGAAATAAAGACAAAAAAGGTTAAGAAATGTTGCCTAAGATCACTCAGCTTGTCCATGGTGAAGGGGAACTTAAGGCCCAGTGGTAGAATCTGCCCTGTTGTATTTCATTGTGTCACTTTCCACTATCAGACATGGGATGCTCACCTCAAAAGTTGGTGTGCATTTCATTGTCTCCAGACTCTTCTGCAGAATAATTCTCTTTCTAAATTATATTAAATATGTAGAACTATTTACTCAACTTTAGAGCTCAATATTTATTCTTTGGCCTAGAATTTTTATCCTTCTGACCCAAATAGTGAACTCCTATTTACCCTGTAAAACCCTATGTAGGTGTCTCTGTTACTGTCATAGTGTTCCTTTGTTCCCTTCACTATTTCCTAAGAGTTAATCATTAATTTAAATATTCCTACTTCTGAAATATGTATTTGTAGTCCTTAAAAAGTTAATAGACTTTTTAGAACAGATTTACACCTACAGGAAAATTGAGCAGTTAGTACAGGGAGTTTCCATTACACACTTTACCTCTCTCAGTTTCTCGGTTTTAATATCTTACATCAGGGTAGTTTGATACAATTTTGATGACCAAAATTGATACACTATTATGATAAACTCAATTATAACAACTATTATTATTAACTAAAGTCCATCATTTGCATTAGGATCACTTAATGGAGTGTATGGATTTTGACAAATGCATGTAGCCACCATTACAATGTCATAACAGGTTTTTTTATTGCCCTAAGAATTCTCTGAGCTTCATCTGTTCATCTTTCTCTCTTTTTCCCCAAGTCCCTGACAACCACTGATCTCGTTATGGTCTTTATGGTTTTGCCCTTTCCAGACTGTCATTTGGTTGGAGTCATCATATGATATGTGGCCTTTATATTCACTTCTTTCAGTGAGCAATATGCTCTTAAGGTTCCATGGTATCTTTTTGTGGTTGAATAATATTCCATTGTCTAGATGTACCACAGTTTGTTTACCCATTCACTATAGAGGGATGTCTTGGTTGTTTCCAGCTTGCTTGCTTGCTTGCTTGCTTGCTTGCTTGCTTTCTTTCTTTCTTTCTTTCTTTCTTTCTTTCTTTCTTTCTTTCTTTTTTGGAGAGGTTTTTGCTATAGGGCATGTGCGCTTGCCAGAAAGACAGAGAGAGACAGAGAGACCAAAAGCAAGAAATCACCCCCCAGGCAGGATGGCCATGCTGCAACCGCAGTCCCTTCTCCATTCTCCTCTTGGGATCCTGGCATGCATGCACACACACACGCCCGGTGTGAGTTTAAGCCACCAGGTCCGGGACTCGAACCTTGGTCGACTACATGGGAGTTCAGCGACATAGCCATTATGCTAGCTGCTGGCCCCTGTTTCCAGCTTTATTAGCAATTATGAAAAAAAAGGCTGCTATAAACATTTGTTTGCATGCTTTTTCGTAAACATACGTTTTCAGTTTGCTTGGGTAAATGTCTAGGAGCACAACTGTGAGGTCATATGGTAAGCCTGTGTTTAGGTAAGAAACTGCCAGACTGTCTTCAGAAATGGCCGTACCATTTTTCACATCCCTACCAGCCGTAGAAGTTCTGTTGCTCCTATCTTTGCCTCTACTTGGTATTATCAGGTTTGTTTGTTGTGGTGGTTGTACTCTAATAGATATTTTTAATTGCAGTTCTCTAATTACATATAATGTTGAGTTTTTTTCATATACTTATTTGTCAGCTCTGTTATCTTCTTCCAGGTGTCTGTTCAGATCCATTGCTCACTTTTAAATTGGGTTGTTTGCTTTCTTATTGTTAAGGTAAAGGGTTATTTGTATATTTTTTGTGCCAGTCCTTTCTCAGATTTATGTTTTGCAAATAAGTTCTCCAGGTCTACGATTTGTCTTTTCATCTGTTACAAAAGTCTTTCATGTGGACCAGTAAATCGTGTAATGTTTACATCGCTGGACTCCCATGTAGTCATCTACAGCTCAGGTTCTGGACCCAGCAGCTTAAAACTCAAACCAGGCATATGTACATGTGTGCCCCCAAATCCCAACAGAATGGAGAAAGGATTGCAAGTGGCCATCTCTCCTGGTGGGTGGAGGGGGTGATTTCTCACTTTCTGTCTCACTGGCAAGAGCGTAGGCCCTACAGCAAAAATCTCTAAAAAAAAATGTTTTTTTCAAAAGTATCTTTTCACTGAGCAGATGTTTTAAATTTAATGACATAAGCTTATCACATTTTTTTCTCTCATGGATTGCGATTTTGGTAATGTATTTAAAAATTTAATACCAAACCAGTTCATCTAGATTTTCTCCTGGATTATTTTCTAAAATTTTCATAGTTTCATGTTTAAATCTAAGTCTGTGATCCATTTTATCCCTTTTGAATGTATTTTTGTTAGAAGTGTTAGGTCAGCAAGTATGTGTAGGTTTTGTTTTTTGTATGTTGATGTGTATTTTTTGGTACCATTTGTTGAAAAGACCGCCCTTTCTCTATGGAATTGTCTTTGCGCCTTTGTCAAAGTCAGTTAGCTGTATTGGTGGGTCCATTTCTTGGTTCTCTACCCTGTCCCATTGATCTGTTTGTCAAATGGTTCTTACTCGGTATTGTGCTGAGAATTTTTGGTCTTTTGCTTTTCCATACACATTTTAGAAGCAGTTTATTGATATTCCCAACATAAGTTTGTTCAGAGTAGATTAGGACTACTTTAAATCTATGGATCAATTTGAGGAGAATTTATAACAAAATGTGGTTGAGTCTTTCTATCAATGAACATGAAATCTCTCTCCAGTAATATAGATCTTCTTTTTATTTCTTTCTCTGTATTTTCATTTCCCTCATCTAGATCTTACACATATTTTGCTGGATGTGTACTTAAGTATTTATTTTCTTCTTTCGGGGGCTAATGTAAAGGATGTTGCATTTTTAATTTTAAATTCAGATGATCATCACTAGTATATAAGAAGGTGACTGATTTTTATATGTTAACTTGCTTTAATCAATGATTAGTTCCAGGATATTGGTTTATTTGTTTTCTTGCTTTCTTCTTTATCTTTTCTTTCTTTCTTTCTTTCTTTCTTTCTTTCTTTCTTTCTTTCTTTCTTTCTTTCTTTCTCTTTCTTCCTTCCTTCCTTCCTTCCTTCCTTCCTTCCTTCCTTCCTTCCTTCCTTCCTTCTTTTTTGGCTAAAGGGTGTATATACTTGCCAGAGAGAGACAAAGAGAGAGGTAAAAAGACCCTCCTATGGGATGTGGCCATGCTGTAATCCTTCTCCTCCATTTCTCCATCCTATCAGTATTTGGGGCATGCACACACATGTATCCAGAGTTCAAGCCACTGGGGCTGGGATTTGAACTGGCTAGCCATGTGAGATCCAGCTCCCAATGCATTCTACCTCGTCACTATGCCTCAGAGCTGACTCAACTCCAGGAGCTTTTTGATGCATTTTTGAGGGGATTTGTTTTTTATGTAGACAATCATACCACCTGCAAACAAAGACAATTTTCTTTTTCCTTTCCAGTGTGTATACTTTTTTTTTATTTCATTAGCTAGAGTGTTCAGTATAATATTGAATGAGAATTGTAAAAAGACACATCTTTGCCTTGTTCCCGATCTTAGAGGGAGGTGTCCTGTTTCTCACTGTTGGCTATAAGTTTAATGGCAGGGTTTTTATTATTTTTAGATGTTCGTGGGCAAATTGAGGAAGTCCCCTTTATTTGTATTTTGCTATGAATTTTAATCATACATGACTGTTGTAGTTTGTCAGTTCCTTTTTTATATCTATTGATATGATCACACAATTTTTTCTTTTATTTGTTGATGTGAAGGATTACATTAACTCATATTCAAATGTTGGACTAGCCTTGTATATCTACAATAAATCCTACTTGGTTGTGGTGTTGTTTTTATACATTGTTAAGTTTGACTTGCGAATATTCTGTTGAAGATTTTTGCATCTATGTTTATGAGTGATATTGGCCTTTAGTTTTCTTTCTTGTAATGACTATCTGGTTTTGATTTTAGAGTAATGCTGGCCTCATAAAGTGAGTAGTGAGTTAAGAAGTGTTTCTTCTGTTTCTGGTTTTTTTGTTTTTTTTTTTTTTTTCTGGAAAAGATTGTAAAGAATCTGTATAATTTCTTCCTTAAATATGTGTTATAATTTACCAGTGAAACTAAGGTGGATGCTATATTTTTTAAGATGATTAATTATAATTAAATTTATTTGATAAGAGTTAGGCTTCCTCAGATTATCTATTTCTCTCTGTGTAAGTTTTGGTAGATTTTGTCTTTTTTAAAAATGTTTTTTTCCAGGGGATGTGTGAGCTTTCCAGAGAGACAGAGAAAAAGGGAGGAGTGAGAAAGCACCCCTATGGGGGATGTCACGCCGCAATCCCTTCTCCGTTTCTTACTCTTTTCAGGATTTGGGGCACACACACACACGTGTTTACATTTTTTTCAAGCTGCTGGTTCTGGCACTTGACCTACATTGTCAGTCATGTGGAATCTGGCCTCTTTAACCACCACACCAGCAGCTATCCTGGTACAGTGTGTCTTTCAAGGAGTTGGTTATTCTTGCTTTCATATAATTTACTTCTAAACAAAATATCTACTTTTTATCTGGTATGTTTAACACTTTATGAATTCTCTTCTGCTAAACAGTGGAGTTCTTCAAGATATAGACCGTGTTTTTAAACTTTACATCTCTAAAACTTAGCATAGTGACTGGGCATGTCTATGGGTGTTGAATGAATTGAGCTGAATTTCTCCAAAATATTGACTGTCTGTAAGAGATGTATGTCTGAGAACATCATGGCCATAAGAAGAAGAACCTGAGGAGAACTATTATATACCTTTCACTTTACGAAGACTAATCTACCTGGTTAGTACTCTCAACTGGTTTGGTTCTGTGGTATATTTTAATGTTGAACCTCAGACTATTTTCTGTTCAAGAGAAAGCTGACCTGCAGTGAGTCAGGGAAATCTAAAGAGAGGTTTAATCTAAAATGATGATGTTTGTCACTGGAAGAAATATTAATAGAATTAAGGACTGTGATTCATTCCTTCATCTATTTCTAGAAATTGTCTGTAGCATCAAACAGAACAGACCTGTATAGACAAATAACCATAAAAACTGAGCCCCACACTGATGCGAACTCATCATTAAAAATGACAAAACAGGAAGTCAAACTTGTAATTTAAACTTATGCTCGGTCTTTGGCTATGATTAAACATTATGTTCGGGACCAAGAGTGAAACTAGAGAGTCTCTTTAATCGCTGCTGACCTGCTAACTGCTATTGTGTCACTGAGGTACCTCGTGTTCCCCAAAGGATGAGCCACAGCTGCTTTCTCCAGACCCTCTGTCTAGATTGCTTGTGAGCCCTGAAGTGCTATATCCACTGAGACTTGTCATTGATGTGCTCAGGCTCTTTCAGTCAGAGAAAGCGAAGCGTAAACATTGTGCTGACAAGTCCGGTTCACGGAGTGGTTGTTGGTCGCTGAACTGCCCAAGCAGGTTATTAGGGAATAACATTTTAGCAGCAACAGCAAGTTGTTTATATGATATCTGATCCCAGACATTTTGCATGTGTTTAACACTATATGAATCTATTTTTGAGACTTGTGGTGATTATGGTAAACAACGAGATTTCCTTGTGAATTTGACTCATGTTATTTCTCATAAAATTTATCCTATTCTTTATTCATAGTTCTTCTCTATAGTCTGCAAAGTTTGCTTTTACATAATAGGGCTTTAAAATATATATATGTAATATAAGAAATTCCCATATGGGTTAAAAAATGTTTAGTTCCAATATGTCAGTAAGTAATAATGTTTTCTATCAGCTGATAACAGAATAGAATGTTTATGATTCCTCAGTTACAAGACTATATAGTGTTGTAGGAAAACTGAAAAAAGTTTGATTGCTAAATTGGCTATTTACATAGTATGTGATGTTTGCAAGGCCACTTAATCAGTTATATTCTTGATTTCCATCACTATAAAATGGATAAAATTATATGCCATGTTTTTAAATAAAGGATTTTGATACTTACTTTCCAAGTAAGATGCCTTATATTTAGGGTTTTACAGTCATTAAATGCGTACTTAGCAACAGTAAGTAACTTTGACATTAGACATTTACAAAGAAAGTAATTCAATCGAAGTTTGTGCCCTAAACTTTAAGTGCTTATGAGTTTAACATTTCTCTACTTACATGATATGGACACTTGTGTCCTTCTTCTTTAGAGCCCCACAAAATAAATAAATAAATAAGTATAATACCCTCTTCAGTTGGCTCGTAAAGTATTTATATCTTTCTGCATGCTGAGGTTTTATTGTCATGAAAAATATTTTCTTAGCAGTGTGTAACATCTCCCAGCGCTATGGCACATTTTGACAAGGACCATATGTGTTCTCTTTCTTTTGCATAATTGAGCCATGTTGAAGAAACTTCACAATATACAGGCCTTAGTGAATTTATTTTGAAACTTAAAACTGGCTTGTAGTTTTTTTGTTTCTGTTTTATTGCTTTTGGTGATATTCTGTATTATAAGACTTTAGCTACTTCACGTGAACTAATATAAACAGGGTATTATTTGTGCTCAGAAAGAACACACCTAATGGTATCAGTATAGGACTGAGTGTTCCTAAGGTGGCAGTGTGGAGACTGTAGGTTGCTCGTTTTTTTATTTTCAGACTCGACATCTTTCCACTTCAGTAGAATCACATTTCTGTTCCCTATTTGAGCATCATTGCTTGAGTAACTTCCAGGCCTCTGATCCAGCTTATCTGAAACTTACCAAAGCAAGATCAGATTTATTTTCACCTTCGCCTCCACTCTCTGCAAACCTGTCAGTTTCCTGCATGTTCTTCATTAATGGCCTGAACAGAAACACCGTTCTCCCAAAGTACATTTCTTCAGGGTCACTGTGGATGTATCTTTGTCCTTCTGAAAGCACTATATCTAACATGTCTTAAAATCCTGATGGTCGGAACCAGCAGTTGGCGTGATGGCTATGTCGCTGGACTCCCATGTAGTCAACCGTGGTTCGAGTCCTGAACCTCGTGGCTTAAACTCACGCTGGGTGAATGGGCTTGTGTGCCCAAGATCCCGGGAGGAGAATGGAGGAGAAGGGATTGCAGCATGGCCATCTCCCCTGGGGGGTGATTTCTCGCTTTCTGTCTCTCTGTCTCTCTGGCGAGTGCACGTGCCCTATAGCAAAAACCTCCCCAAAAAAAGAAAAAAAAAAAAATATGCTCCTCCCGTCAATCCCCTGACTTTGGTCACATACTTACCTACTTACCTTATATCTCTGGACAATTATAAAAGTCACCTGAATGGTCTACGCACCCTCCACTCAACATTCTGATTCTAAAGACACAGATGTAATCCTGTCACTGTCCTGGGTGAAATATCTGCTGCCCCAATTCTCCATGACATAGAGAAGTTGTCTACACATTGCAGGTTGCAAGTCATTCATAAATAGTACATTTAAATTAGTGAATTGCACACGACTTTTAAAATATAATAGTAAAGAAAATAGAGTGCATCAATATTGTTAATTATTGCTCTGTGGAACTCTGTTCTAGTTGTATTTATCTATATGCATGTGTTTCAATACTTTTTAAAATAATTTAAATGTATTTCTTACCATGGGCTATAATCATCAATGTTTGAAAGCCACCAGAATAGAGGACAAAGTTCAAATTTTTTATCAGGGCACAGTTCCTTTTAGAACGTTTTTGTACCATTACCTTTATGTACCGTTATCTCCAGCTACTTCCTCTGAGAAGCCTAGGCCAGTTTCCACTTTAAAAACTCACTACGTGTCCCTTGCATGCACTTTGCCTTTACAAAAGCTAGATTCCCCAAATGGGTAGCTGTTCTCAAACATTTTGATCTCAAAATATCCTTAAACTGTTAACAAGTATTGAATACCCTCGAGGCCCGCAGGAGTTGTAGTGGTTATGGTGCTGGACTCCCATATGGTTGACCCTAGTTTCAGTCCCGGACCCAGTGACTTGAAACTCATGCCAGGTGAATATGCTTGCATGTCCAAAACCCTGAGAGGAGAATGGAGGAGAAGGGATTGAGGCATGGTCATCCCCTCTGATGGGTGATTTCTTGCTTTCTGTCTCTCTGTCTTTCTCTGTCTCTTTCTGTGAGCACATGTACCCTAGATCTCTAAAAACAAACAAAAAAAAGAATTGAATACCCTCAAAAAACGTTTGTTTATGTAGACTATAGGTTATATTCATTGGTATGTAACATAC
Organism: Tupaia tana; assembly: GCA_026018925.1. Lineage (NCBI taxonomy): Eukaryota > Metazoa > Chordata > Mammalia > Scandentia > Tupaiidae > Tupaia > Tupaia tana. Next base: position 123,656,882 of record JAKSZU010000007.1, on the reverse strand, counting down.
TAAAAACTAGTGCACAATGCTAATTTATTTAAATTAATTATACAATTATTATATGTTGTCTTAATACATTTTTTGTGAACATATCTATCTGCATTTTCTAAAACAACAAAAAAGTAGAAGAGTGACATTACTTGGTATATTTTCAAATCTCTTTAATGTCTGCCTTAATAGAAAACAGCTTCTCATACGTGTTTCTGTATTCAGTCTGTTGTTATGTTTTGTTTTGGTTGAAATATATGAAAAAAATCCAGCCTCTAATAGAAATGATATTAGAAAAGAATTGAATAGTTTGATAATCTTTTCATGTGATTGTGTTGATATTCTTCTTTAGTATTACACTCAAACTCAACAAGTGTTCGTTTCTTGAAGGCTGGCTGTAGTGGGCCTGAAATCCTATCAATCAACTTTTCATAGTCTGTGACTTTAAAATCTATTGGTTTGTCTCATTTGCTCTTGGGATGGATATTCTGCCCATACTTGATTTTGAAGTATTACGCATTGCTCATTTGGAAAATATTTGTTATCTGAATAATATATAAATTTTCCAAATGTTCACCTATTTCATTAAAAAAAATCACATGGGAACCAGCAGTTAGTGTAATGGCTATGTCGCTGGACTCCCACATAGTCGACCACGGTTCGTGTCCCAGACCCAGTGGCTTAAAACTCACGCCGAGCGCGTGTGCATGCGTGCCCAAGATCCCGAGAGGAGAATGGAGGAGAAGGGATTGCAGCGTGACCGTCCCCCCTGGGGGGGTAATTTCTCGCTTTCTGTCTCTTTGTCTCTCTCTGTCTGGTGAGCACACATGCCCTATAGCGAAAACCTCTCCCCCCCAAAAAAAAATCACATGGATTAATACTACCACTAATTGTACTAAATAAATCTTTAGGTACTAGAAAGCTGTTAATCTTACTGTAGCAGGTACAAGTTTTGCAAAAAAAAATGTTTAAAGCATGATTTATTTAATTTTATTAGTTCATTCATTTATTTTAACTTGACCAGAGAGAGATACAGAGAAAGAGGGGAGAGAGAGAGAGAGAGAGAGAGAAAGCATACCATCAGGTCCAGGACTCGAACCATGTCGGCCATGTGGGAGTGTCCTGCGCCTTAACCACCACACTACCTGCTGATCCCCAATTTTGCAAAATTTTAATATTCACTGAAGAGCTTTAATTTTCTGATTAGTAACCAATACCATCAGCTATTTTTCTTGACATGTCAAACAGTTGAATGAAGTTTCATGGAACAGTAGCCTTACAGCATGTGATACATTTGAATTCCCATAGTTTGTCAAGAGTGTCTTTCAAGAGAAAAATGGTATCTCGTGGAAAAGAAGCTCAATTCAAATCACACAATTGCTTTTCCTTGAAACGACCACAGAACTTCAGAATGTAGCAGAAACATTTTTTGTGTACTCCTTTTCATTGCACAGAATATTAAAAAGGCATATACTTAAAGACCAAGATGATCGAAAATTGATATTTTTTAGTGCTTTATCTACAATCACTTAAGTAAAACTACTTTTTTCTTTTACTACACTCTTTTTTTTTTTTTTTTTTTTTTTTTTTGTCTTTTTAGAGGTTTTTGCTATAGGGCACATGCACTCACCAGAAAGAGACAGAGAGATGGAAAGCGAGAAATCATCCCCCGTGAAGGATGGCCACACCGCAATCCCTTCTCCTCCATTCTTCTCTTGAGATCTTGGACACGCATGCACACATGCCTGGCATGAGTTTAAGCCACCTGGTTCAGGACTCAAATTGCAGTCGACTACATGGGAGTCCAGCGACATAGCCATTACACCATCTGCTGGTACCACCCCACTCTTCTTTTGATCATGCTGAGGCACCAACAGTTTTACCTACCATTACTTTTACACTATCTGTGCAAATGTCATCAAAGAGGCAAATAATGCATTAGGTTTTTTGTTTTTGTTTTGTTTTTGTTTTTGTTTTTTTTTGTTTTGTTTTTTTGAGAGAGGGATTTTTGCATCATGTACTAGCCAGAGAGACACAAAGACACAGAGAGACAGAAACTGAAAAATCACCCCCCTCAAAGGGGATGGCCATGCCACAATCCCTTTTCCTCCATTCTCCTCTCAGGACTTTGGGCATGTGTGCACATGCACATGTACCTGGTGTGAGTTTTGAACTTCTCTGCCTAGTACTTGAACCATAGTCAGCCATGTGGGAGTCCAGTATCTTAATCACTATGCCACCTGCTGACCCCAATGCCTTAGTATTATCATGAAATAATTTTCATTTGTGTCTTTTGTGTGGGCACTCTGAAAGGGTCTTGCTAACTCCCAGGGAGTTGTGGTCCATTGTGTGAGAACAGCTGACTTGAAGTATCTTCCCTAAACCTATTTTCTGCTGGGAAAATTTGTATGTAAACCTTAAGATTGGGTTAAATGCCATACACACTGTGATCCCTCCTCTCACCCCGACTGCCCCGAGCTCCCTGAGTTAATTTGTTACTCTTCCTCTGAATTCCTATTTATTACAGCTCATATTACATTTCACTTTGTTAAGGCTCTGGGTCTTACTTTTTGACCACCGCACCATACCTAGCCAATCATCAGGACTTATAAGGAGCAGAAACTGGTCTACCCTGGTCACATCTGGCTTTTGTACTTCCCTCAAGTCTGGCTTGGGGTCAGCAGGGAGACAGTTGCCACCTCCATTTTCTGGGACAAGCCAGGGACATTTTGCATGTCTATAGTGCTACAGGCAACAGGGAATAATGCCATGAAACCTAGGGCTAATACTGATGGCGTGACACCGATGTAGATAACATCAACTCCCCTAGCTCAGTGTGTCAATAATTCCCTTGTGCTCTTTTGTCCAAACCTGGTCAAGAGGTAATTTCAGATAACTCCATCCTAGCTGAAGATGCTTAAGTAAAGATGCCTTTGGATCTACTCTCTCATACTAGATCATTCTGATGGGACCTTATTTGAAAATGTTTTAAACTTCCATTTCTGTGTTTGTTCAGGAAATACTTGTTTAGCGTTTGCTATGTGCCAGGTGCTCAGGGAACAAACATGGATTCTGTCCTCAAGGTGATTTAGCAGAGAAGTGGGAAAAAGATGTTTGGATTTGGCCCTCAGGTTTATATTACTTTTATATTCTATCATTTGGAATTTACTATATGCATTGTTTTTGTTTGTTTGATTCTTTATTTTTAAGAGTATATTTTATGAATGAAAGCTTGAGTAAAGGTTGCCTCAGATGTTTCAATTGTATTTATACTTTATCTTTATGTTTAAAACAGCTTCGTGTTTTTTATTTGGAAATTCAAGATTCAGAGTAAGTTTGCTAGGATTTTTTTTTTAAAATCTCCCTTATTAATGTATCATTTACAAAGATAGATCAGTGTCTCAACATTTGTTTTAAACTTTGGATTCAGGCTGTTTAGAGGATGCAGAGTAAATATGTACCTTTTAAGTGTAATATTTATTTTAAAAAAAACTATATATCCACTCAGTTATATGGACTTGCCAGCCTCCACCATTAGGTGAGCCAGTTCCTTAAAGTAAACATCCATATCCTAATGGTTCTGTCTTTGGAGGAAATCAACCAGGACAACACTTTGGTTCTTACATTTGTCCAAGGAACAAGCTGCTGTCTGTCTCCTCTCCTCCTGGACACTGCCAGAATTAGGCTCAAAGATGTCGCAGTAACGTACATTTTCAGATCACAGTATAGAAGTCAAACAGCCTGCACACGTGTGCATGATCAACTCTTTCTGTAGAAGTACTCAGAATCAATGAGACTAGGGATCCATGGGTGAAAAAAAAAAAGAAAGTACTGAAAAAATATGAACCTCTGGCGCCAGCCAGTCATATGGTGATTAAGGCAACTGGATCCCACAGAGCCTACTGTGTGGTTTGAGTCCTAGACCCAGCAGCTTGAGAAACACCCCAGAGGTGTGCATTCCCAAAATCCTGAAAGGAGGGAGAGATGGAGTAGAAAAGATTATGGTGTGACCATGCCACATGGCGGGTGCTTTCTCACTTTCCCTCTCTTTCTGGTGAGTACCTATGGCCTCTGGCAAACTAAAAAAGAAAGAGAGGATGAGAGAGAGAAAGAAAATATGGACCTACATGGAAAGGAAGTGGCTTCTAGAAGAAGTAGCAAAACAAGAGAGAGGAAGGAGGAAAAGCCTAGTTACAGGCTTAAGGATGCTCCTCCTTGCTCCTTGAGTCTTACGGTGAGGCCCTACCCTCCAGTACCTCAGAACTTAACAGTGCTTGAAGATGGGGCAATTGAGTTAAAAAGAGGCCATTAAGGTGAACTCTAATGCAGTTTGACTAGGCTCTATAAGAAAAGGAAATTTGACATACAAAGAGACACTCGAGCCCTGGCACACACAGAGGAAAGGCCATGAAAGGACACAGCAAGGGTGCAGCCATCTGTGAGCCCAAGAGAGTGGCCTCAGGAGAAAGCAACCCTGCTGATACCTTGACTGTAGACTTCTAGCCTCCAGAATTGTGAGAAAATATGTTTTTGTTGTTTAAGCCACCCAGTCAGTGGTGTTTCCGTAGGGCAGCCTTAGCAAACTAAAGCAATCCCCAAGGGTGGACACTGACTACTTTTATGACTTTACCCAGGGCTGGACAGCACTCTGGTGGATTAGACATCTTTGTTCACCCAGAAGGCAAGTCAGTGGCTCTCGAGAGCTACCTTGGATAGGCTAGACTGGCTGTTCTGACTGACTTGGGAGAAGCCAGGGTGATACTGCAATTTGCCTGAAGCAGGGAGGGGGTTCCACTGCCTCTCTCAGTATCCTTAGAGCAATGTCCTCATGTGTCTACCCTGCCTGGGTCTCTGCCCATCCACAACCACAGTGCCAGAAAAGTCTTGTCAGCTCCTGCAACCAAGTGAGCATTTCAAACAGCCCAGTGATTTTTTAAGCCTAAAATTTCCCAGGCTGGCTTGCTTGCTTGCTTGCTTTCTCAATCAATCAGTCAATCATCACTGAAAATGCAGTTACTGATGTTTGGAGTTTAAGTAGCTAAATAAATTTGTGAAATCAAAATCATATTTTTAAAGGTTATAAATTATGAAATGGTATAACATAACCACCAAAACTAAACCAGCCAGTGGTTCTTTATTTGTTTGGTGTATTGCTATTTTAATAGCAATAATTACATAACCATAGTAATATTTTAGCTAACACATACAGTGTTTATTGTGTGCCAAACTGCTCTATAGAAATTAACTTAAAAGCATTGCGTCATATACTGTTTCATTTGATCTTCGCTACACAGCTGTGAGTGAGGATAGTTGCACCAGCACAGCAGTAACACAACACTCTGTGATCCAAAGACCACATAGCATGGTCCTGGGTTCTTGTCCCGAGGTCTGTCTGTGCACCTCGGGTGTGTATGCTTGTAACCCCACTGCCCAGACTGGCTGAGACTAGGGGAAGATCATAACATGAGGACCCTGCTGGGATTGACTCTTTCTCTGTCTCATTCTCTCCTTCTCTCTCTCTCTCGTAAACAAACAAACAAACAAACAAACAAACTTGGTGGAAAAAAAAAGATGTGGTTGAGGCAAGGGAGAAATTATTCCCATTTTGCAGATAAAAAAGTTGAGACTTTGAAAAGTTCATTGACTTTCTCAAGGTCATCCGGTTGATAAATGAAAAGGCTTGAAGCCTAATCCAAGTCTTTAGATTCCTAAATTACTGCATTTCCCAGACCACTTCTCGTACAAATGACATCAAATATACTAATATAGTCCAGAGTGAGATGTCAGGCAGGGCATGCCTTTCTTCATCTCTTTGGGTTCTAAACAAAGAATTGTGAGACACTGTGAGATAAGGAAAATGTATTTGCCTGACGAAAGGTGTTTGTCTTCCCAAAGGCTGTTAGTCCTTGAAAGAAGGACTGAGAGGGAAGAATGGCCTCTGAGAAGCATGGTTCCTTCCTTTTCTTTCTTTTTTTTTAAAAAAAAAGAATTATATATTTAATTGCATTTATTTATTTATTTAAATTTGACCAAAGAGAAAGAGAGAAGTAAGCTGTTGTGTCTGGGACTCAAACCACAATCACCCATGTGGGAATCCAGTGCCTTAACCACCACACCACTTGCCAGCTCCTGAGAAGTACAGTTTCTGACACTAGGAGCTGTGTGCACTGGGGAGCAGCAGGAAGCTGAGACAGAACCTAACCTGCCCAAAGAGCAAAAGGGGATGTTAAGCCAATACAAGAATAATAAAGTATAAAGTTACATCTGAACAAATCAGAAAGACTCTAAAAGGAGCCAGAATTTAACATGAAACAAGAAAAAAAAAAAAAACTAAGAGAACCTTTCTTTCACTTATTTTTTTCACTTATAAGATGAAATTGATTTACAGAAGGAAAAAATAAGTCCAAAAAGAAAAGTTAAGCTTCTGAGAGAAGAAAGCAGATAACAAATGTCTGTGGAAAATCCAAGGCTCCAACCAACATCAGATACAAACAATGTCAGTTTCCATCCTCACGTCTCCTTGTTCCCCACCACAAACACCAAGCATGAGGCAAGAGTTTAGATCTAAACATAGCAGAGAAATAAGTGGCTAAAGGGCATATCTTCAATCCGGGAATTTTAGTCATCCCTCCCTCTATCAAGGCATAACTTCTGAATACATTGAAGATTGCTCTTACAACAGTTGGGGAAACAGAGATCTCTTATTGTTTCGCAAAGTTCAAAATATCACGTTTCCTTCAGTATCGGAGGTAAGATAGAATCTGCCCTACCCATAAAGATATTTAGGAAGCAAAGCAGCATTATTATTTAACCTATACCTTAATTAACTAATTAAAGGTTCAAGGAAAAAAAAAAAGAGGGGGAAACTTTTCTGATTATTGTCACTCCATAATTACTAGTATTTTCCATAACCTAGGCAACCCAGCTGTCTAAGAAACAAAATCCAGCTGAAACTGAGCCTTCAGAAGTTTTCCTTCTACATTTTTCTTTTTTTTAAAGCACAGAGCAGGATCTCTGTCATACTAAGTCCCTCCTGGATGTCTGGAAAAAGTCTTATAGTCTGGGAGACATTCCAAAATATGCGTAGTGACCATTGCCACAGGCGTGAACTTCTTAATGCATTTTGCAGAAATCTCCACCACAATGAAACTGATTACTGTCTGCAAGGATCTTTCCCCCCTTTTTCAAAATAGCAAGCAGCTAGAATATGCTTTTCTTATGTTTTATTACATCCTTAAGGATCTCCTGTGGACTGAATGTGACTGGAGAATTACTGCTCTGAGTTTGATATACAATGTCTAGTTTAAATGCTTTTTTTTTTTTCTTTTAAATTGATGGGTTAAATGAATGCAAAAAGGGAAAACTCTGAGTCTAGGAAGACTACACATATGTAACTATATATCGATAGATTTGGGTTTCCATACAGTTATCCTGCTGCAGAAACTGAAATAAGGTGAGCGAAAACACGGGGAGAAATGGCTTTTCAAGAAATAGGTGGAAATTGAAAAGAAAAATGAAACCTAGGATTTTGTGAGTTTAGGTGACTGCCTTCCGAACGTGGAGGAGGGGTCAGAGGGCTGGTTGTAATGTGTTTGCATGATCGAGATCAAATTGTGCAAGTTCTTTAACTCTGTCTCTCCATTGCACTGTAGTAAAGGCATAAACTTGTAGCTTTGGGTTTTCTTCGCCCCTTGTGAATAACTGCAGCAGAGCTATCACCAGGCTCTTTTTTTTTGAGAGGTTTTTGCCATAGGGCACATGCGCTCGCCAGACAGAGAGAGACAGAGAGACAGAAAGCGAGAAATCACCCCCAAGGAGGGATGGCCACGCCACAATCCCTTCTCTTCCTTTCTCCTCTCAGGATCTTGGGCATGCACACAAATGCGCCCAGCATGAGTTTAAGCCACCAGGTCCAGGTCTTGAACTGTGGTCAACTACATGGGAGTCCAGTGACGTAGCCTTTACGCTAACTGCTGGTCCCATCACCAGGCTCATTCTAATGTCACAAAGAAAAGGTCTGATGCCTCAAAAATGGACATTATGGGGAAGATAGTGTACTATTAGGACATAAAAGACAGAAAGCACACCAATTATGAGGTTTCTAATTCTTGCTTTCATAGCAGTTTCCATAATTCTTGCTAGAAGTTGGAAAGTTGCTCAGCTCCTGGCATCAATCACACCTCAGCTAGACGGCGAATTGAGGGTAGGCACTGCTGCTGGGAGATTGCTTCCTAACAGTGATTCATATGAGCCGATTGTCAGAAGTTCTGAAGTCCTTAAATAGAAGCTGATGTATGTCTTGTACCCTTGCAACCACTGAGCGTATTTTATGTGATAGAAAATAGCTTTGCAGAAAAATTAACCTTTTCCTTATTTTTAATCAAGGTCCCCCTCAAAAATGATCTATTCTTTCACAATCAATGTGTTTCTTGAGCATTTTGTGTTTCATATGTATGTGTGGTTGAAGCTCTGACTCTTGTGGTTATGTGGCTTACCACAGGAGAGGTGTGAGGTGCCCTTTAAGAAGCCTAAACCTTTTACTTTATATTGTCACAAGGGCCTGAAAAGGATACCCCAAAAATGCATTTAAGATATGGTCTTAAAAGTTCTTTCTTTCTTTTTTAATTGCCAGAGGGTGTGCATGTTCTCCTAGAGAGACAAAGAGACAGGGAGAGAGAGAGGGAGAAAGTACCCACAAGTGGGGCATGGTCATGCCTCAGTCTCTTCATTTCCCCATCCTGTTGGGATTTGGGGCATGCACATGCCTACATGACCAGGGTATTTAGCAAGCCAATGGGACTAGGATTTGAACAGTGCTTAGCCACGTGGGATCCAGCTCCTTTAACCTCTAGGCTAAGGAATCAGCCTAGAAATTCTTTCTTAAATATCACAAGTAGATTTTAGCATGTAAGAAGAGATGAATTAGGGCTAGCAGGTAGTATAGTGGTTAAGTCACTAGACTCCCATGTGGTCAACTACTGTTCAAGTCCCAGACCTGACAGCTTGAAATTCTTGCTCGGCACATGTGTGTGTGTGCCCTAAATACTGAGAGGAGAATGGAGAAGTGATTTTTCACTTTCTCTCTCTGTCTCTCTGGCCAGTGTACATGCCCTATTGCAAAAATATCTCTCTCAAAAAAAAAAAAAAAGTGATCAGATCATTCTAATCCATGCTGAACTCATGACTCTGTAACAGAAATAGGAAAAACAAAGGTAGTTCCCCTGGTTGGACCCATACTGGAGGGGAAAAGGCATGCTTTCATAGGAGATCATAACATTTTAGCATTGGGACAAACCTTAGAGATCATGTAGTTAACCTTTTCCATACATAAACTATGAAATAGAAAGTTTGACTAAGGTCAAAGGCTATTTGGAGGAAGAAGAACTATATCCCAAAAAGTGAGTTTACAGCTATGCTCGTGCACTCTGCTAAGACACTGTGCTCCATAGGCCGAGACCACTTGGGGAGCCCAGGTTTGGTTCCTGGTCCAACCTAAAGGCTGGGGACAGTGGCATGACCCTGTAATCCTAGTGATTCGGAGAGGCCAAGGCAGGAGAACTGTGAACTGGAGGCTAGCCTGGATGGCATAGCAAGGCCCTGTCTGAAAAAGAGGCAGGCTTGGGCCAGCCAGTGATGTAGTGGTGAAGACGTTGGATTCCCACCTGGCAGACAGTGGTTTGAGTCCCAAACCTGGCATCTTGAAAATCACACCGGGCACGTGTGCAGGTGTACCCAAAATCCTGAGAGGAGAAGGGATTGCGGTGTGGCCTTTCCTCTGGGGCGGGGGAGGCGGCGGTGATTTCTCATTTTCCTTCTCTCTGTCTCTCTCTGGTGATCACACATGCCCTATGGCAAAAAAAAAAAAAGAAAAAAAATCAAAATTAAAAAAATAAAAAGGAACAGGTATGACACATGCTTATGGTCCCAGAGGGAGTCTGAGGTAGAATTGTGAATCGCAAGATGCTGTCTTTAAAAAACTTGTGTTTGTAGTCCACCAAGTCCACTGTTAATTTTTGTCTCCCTATTCACCATCCCTTCCTAACTCTTCCCCTGAATGACAAGGAAGAACAGCAGTGACTCCACCATCCTCAGAGCACTGCACTGATTGACCTTTAGGGAGTCCCTTGCACACAAACCCAGCAGCCTCAGGCTGACAGAACTGGAAATAACAAGGCTAGGCTTGCTTTACTACACACTGTCTTCAGATTTCTTCCAGAAATTGCATTGGAATGGTTAAGTCATGGTTAGAAGAAGGTGTAGGTGTGTGGCATTTGGGCCTTGATAACATACTATTTCTTGATCTGGTGCTGCTCCTGTGAGAAAATCTATTGGGTTGTCAGAAAAGCCATGATGTGTTTTTCTATGCAAAAATGGATCATGACCTTTCTGATAACACAGCAGTTCAAGGAAATTCTGTGAGCTGTTCATTTCTGGATATTTCAACAGAAAGTCAAATAACTTACAGGACAATTAAAAATTTATTGTTAAGGAAAGAATGTTGGCACCAACATAGTTAAATACTTCTAGAAATTATTTTCCAAGCATATTTTAAATATTTGAAACAAAATTTTAAACAAAACCAGCTCTCATTGATTAGTATGACCAGAGATTTTTCTTATAAAGCAAATTTTATTTGCTCCTTCAGGTGGAAAACTTATCAGTATTCTGGGTATTTCCTTTATACTTTATGGAAGGAATCATTTGAAAGCAAAAGCTATTACATGCTTACTGCATCTTCACATGATGGCCATTCTTCTAAATTGGAGCTAACTCAGATCTTTTTGTTCTAATCTTTATTTTAACTTGTAATTTATATCTAAATACTTGAGAAATCTATTCCAAATTTTATGGTAACTTGTTATAATTCTTATAGAGAAAAATAAAAGTTCAAAGTTGGTTTGGTTGGGAATTATTACTATCAAGGAGGACAAGTTTATTTATATACATGTACATATATACACATATACAAACACACATACACAAAGAATTTGAATATGGTAAATATATTTTACCACTAAAACTTACTTAAGATAATTAAATGTGTGTGTGATAAGTTGGGACCATTTTAGGATCTTATAGTACCTTAATTATTGTATACCATAGTTAATATATGAAGATCCTTTAAAAAGATCATGGAAAATATGTATTATTAAAAAAAAACTATGCATGGATTTCAAAAATTTTGCACCAGAATAAATTTGTACTTTAATTCCATTTTCCACAAACTTTCTGAAGTCCCCTTATATCACAGATAGGAAAAAAAAATAATAATACGTGGGAACAGATTGGGTTATATATTTAAAAGTAAATGCCTAACAGTGTAGGTTTAGAACAATTCTGAATGAATTAGTCCTTACTGATGATTAAAAACAAGCCATTCTTTCTGGTACTAACAATGAGAGAATGAAAGAATACCTGATATCCTGCATTTGAAATTGGTCTTCTTTTCCTTTTCTCCCTGCTGGTGGAAGGCAAAACAATCAGAAAAAGACCAAACTGACAAAACATAAAGAATATTTTTAGTATAAGGTGCTTGAGTAATCAATCTTTACCTAATAAGGATTCACTTATATTGAATAAGTTGATGCTGTTAGAAAACTGATACCAATCTCATAAACGATGTTTCAAATGACAAATAGCAAGTAAGCACATTGAAAGTGAAAGATGAATATTCAAATACTTTAGTGGGACATTTTAGTATTGATGCTAACTGTAATAATCCTGACTAATATATGGAGATTCTTTTATTAGCAATTATTTCCAAGTTGATTGGGAAGGGACTATCCATAAGCAGTTTTAAATAGCAACTTGAGTCCCATTGGCTCTTAGAACATCTAAGATAACTCTGCTCCCTGGAAATGCTGGCATCTGGTAACTTCTCTTTGGAGCACAAGCAAGTTCTCGGCTCAAGTTGTGTGTATCAGCCCTGGCGTCGTCCTCATACACTGATCTTTGTGTGCCTCAATTAAGGCACACTTGCTAGGGAGTATAGCAATTTCTGAATATACACAAGCCCAGAGGATGACTTAAAGTTAAGGAAGTTCTCCAGCTCTTGTCTTTATGAAGTACATGTATTTTATATTAAGAAGCAACTCAGGAGTTGAAAATTGGGGACTCTCAGTTTTACCAAAGCAAAATATGGAAGGTTAAAGAATAAATTACAACCCAATGGGAAAGAATAATAATGAAAATATTGCAATACTTCAAGAAGTGTTGAACCATACCTTTGCTCCTCAAATTGTAAGTTTCTACTAGTTGAACTGAATTGTTGGTCATCTTCTCTTACTGAAACTTGGAGTTAGTCTTTCTAATGGCTACAAGACAGAGCTGTGCCCGGTTCATTGGAAACCTTGTATAGAATCACTGTGTGAACTCTCATGTCCTGTGGCTTAATATTAATTTAGAACAACATTGGTGCTTATAAATCCTAAGAGTATAAAACTTTGAGCCATTTTCTCTAAAATGTCTAATCAAATTGATCATTTCTACTTAATACTCTTTTTTAAAAAGGGGGGGTGGGAGATGAAGCCTGCAAGAGCACAGAGCTACAGAAATATCCTCTTCACGTCCTTTGTCAAGGAAATCAGAGTCAGAAGAGAGCCCAAATAAAGTCAAGAAATTTAGTCATTTACTTATAAAATTAGAATTGCAGAATTCAAGAGCTCATCCAAATATGATTTCTTAATCTGTTGGAAAATCACATTCCAGAGTGGTTTCTCCACTTAAAGATATAATTTCCTTGGAAGATTCATGTATGTTTTATATAATTTACTCCTAAGGATGTTTGGGAACAACTATGTGTCAAATTTAAAGAACTTTGAGTTCTCTCTCAGTGACTTTGTCTCAGACATGTCCTATTGTAGTCATAATTACATGGCTTAGGAGCTAGTGAACATCGATCCACTCATTCCTGAGAAGTTTCCCTCCCCATTTAAAAAAAGCCAAAATAGGGGGTGGCAGGTGGCATGGTGGTTAAGATGCTGGACCCCCACATTGCTAACCTCCATTTGAATTCCAGACCTGATGACTTGATTTATCATTTTCCCTCTTCCTCTCTCTGTCTCTCTCTGGCCAACTTAAAATAATAATGATAAATAAATAAAATTAAATAGTTTTTTTTTTTTTTTAAAAAGACAAAAATAAGAACCTGGCTTCCTCATATATGATGAATGCTCAAGTCATAATTAGACAAAAGAACTTCAATTTATCAGATTACATTTGAAGCCAAAAACTGCTTCTTGGTCTCTAAATTCAAAAGATTAAATTTAACTGGTTACTTAGAGATACTACAGGAAAGTTTAGAGAAAAAATGATTTCTTCTTTATAGTAAACACTTCTTTCTTATAAATGGAATTTATAAGAAATTTGCTCAAGGAATTTATGGGCAGACATAATGTTCTTTTCACTCACTTCTCGGGTCACCAGAGATTCTCTAAGAGAAGAAATGAGGCATACGCACGTATTTAAGTGCATGTAACTTTTCATCCCATGCTCCAGCCATACAAAGAATTTGTTGAATATGTCTGTGACACTTCTTAAGCTCAGATTTTAAGGGCAAAATAAGCCAAGTTTCTCACCTAGATATTTTCCCTCTGTCATTGGATAGATATCTAGAGCTATGCATTTGCTATAGCAATTGATTCTGTCAATGACATTAAATTTCGTCTCACTATTAGCAAACCATAATTTATTATTTGTTTTCATTAGGCCATTTTCAAGCTTTATAAGAATCTTACTTTATTAATTGAGGTGACACATGTATGGTTATTTATTCCAAAGGAAATTAAATTTCTCTTAGAGAAGCAACATTCTAACTGGAATGATAGCCCACAGGCACTGTCACCCATACAGTTAAGATGCTCTGCCAGGCACAATGGCTCAGCAGTGATACAAGGCTCCATGACACTGGACCTACATTAGAAGGTCATAGGTTTGAATCCTGAGGTCACCTTGTGTTATACACACTGAGTGCGCATGTGCCCATGACACTGGCAGATTCAAGGCTGGGAATGGAGTGCTGAGTAAAGAACCTCTTGGTGGTACTCTCTCTCTCATGGAAGAAATTTTGAAAAGATGCTCTTTCTTCATCTCCTCATACCCTCCTCTCAAACTCTTACCACTTTCTCTGGGATTCACTGAAATGGAAGGAGGGTTCTTTGTAAACTCAGAAGCTTCCACAGATTCTATTGCAGCTGCCTCCCTCTCTGACAAGAGCAGCAGCACCTCTGAGCCCTTTGCAGAGATCCAAAGCCAGGGGGTTTCATAGGAAGCTGTACATTGGTTACGGTTGGGGCAGGTGGATAAATCGTGTCTGGCCTTTTCCCATCGAAATATTTAAAAGCTCATGATGGCTCCTTTCATATAAAAATAAGTGAAGATTCCATGGGACAAAACTTTAAATGGGCTGGTGGCCTCTTGTCCAGTATACTTTTGACTTCACACTGTATTTTGTTTTTCTCACTTTTATTACATCACTTTTATGTTCTGTTCTCTCTTTTGTTTTTCTTCTCCTAGCTTTGTTTTTGAAAACTCATCTCTTTAGAATGTACCACATACCAGGCAGTGTTCTGTTTTGCACTTGATTTTTTTTTACCTGTACCAAATCAGTCAAACTTTATTCTATAGTCAGCTTCCCCTGTGAACGTGACTGAAACAAACAGACAAAACTTTCAAAAGAGATTGCAATGAATATGTTTGAAAAAAAAAAGACAAGCTGTCTTCATATGCCATCTTCTCATATTTTAAACTAGATTGATCAATATATGTGTCTTCCCTGAATGATTATAAGTTAGTTTTGCAGTGAATTACATTTTGTATTCACTGTATTTCAAATAATTAGGTAAAGAAAATTCTAGAGTATTTTTATTTCTGTTAAAATAGACAGTGAACTATAATATCTAGTTATCAGCTAATAGAAATAGTTCCTGCATGATTGAGGGCTTCAGGAGTATCCTTTCCTTGAAATTTTTCTTCCTATTCTATGGATGTAATTTCAGAGGCAAACCATACTCGTAGCAAGCTCTCAAGTAGAAGGACAGTAGTGTATTGATACGGACTCTACCTGAAGAAAGGCAATAGATAAGAAAATAGTTGTGTAACATAATTGGATCTAAGAGTAACAAAATAATAACAAAATAATTGCATGGTTTGGGTTTGCATAACATAAATAAAAAATATTTTTAAAGAATTATTTATTTATTTATTTCCATTTGTTATTGTTATCTTTTTTTCTTTATTTGACGAGGGAGAGAGAGAGAGAGAGAAAGGGAAAGTGAGAAAGCAAGCCACCAGGTCCAGGACTTGAACCATGGTTGGCCATGTGGGAATCCAGCGCCCTTATCTACCACACCACCTGCTGGCCCATAAATAAAAAATTTTTAAAGTAAGAAATTATGTATGATGTTACCCTAGAAACATTGAAATTAATCAGAGTCCAGGTAGGGAGGACACAGCAATTGATGCAACTTGTAGGTTCACTATAATAAGCTGAAAAATATAATTTTTGGTAATGACAAAAAAGTAAGTTGAAAAAACATGATTTGTAGTACTGTGAGTAATGTGAAACATTCTGAATTCTGAAACATATGTGTTTCTAAGGACTTCAGATAAGGAATTGTGGACTTGCCTAACTTTTGACTCTTGGAAGGGGGCTTGTAAGATGTGTTATGAGTGAGCTAAAACCTCCTTTTGAATAGTAAGAGTTAGTAGCTATTGTCTAAAGTGGTAAAAATAAAGAAGTAAAAGTGTAGGTATATTATGCAGTTATGTACCACAAAATCCAAAGAGAAATTAAGAGACTCTTCCTCTTAGAGAGAATTGAAGTGGGAGACTTGCTTCTCATCACACCTTCCTCAAAACCCTTTGAATTGATGTATGTAAAATTATATCTGATGCATGTAAAAACTATTTTACCTCTCTTGCCTTGAGTTTATACAATGTGCTAGGGACTCTATCTGGAAATGTAAGAAGGAAAACTTTCAAGGGTTCTAATATGACAAATAGACTCACAAACAGGAAAACGTAATACAAAACAAGAGGTAATCTAGCATTATGGACAGAGAAGAGACTGATAACTGTTTCCTAATGAGGAAAGAGTGTGCATCTATGTGCGTATGGAGGTGATGGGCCTGGCAAACTGTGGGGGAGGGAGGAGGAAGGTCCACTGGTAGTCTTCACGGAGATTGCTGGGCTTTGTTAGAGAATGAAGGCCTCAGTCCAGGAAGGGTATGCGAGAGGTAGAAATGAAGATGAAGATACAGAAAAGTTGCTCATAGACAGCATTTTTCATGACCTCCTTGTAGCTAGAGAAAACCAACCTGGAGCTCCTTTTATTTAAACCACCCCTGGCAAGCAAGAAGCTACTCAGATGGTGGTTGTCCTTTGCCTCACCCACAGGAAGATGAAGGTCAGGGTGGAGGTTGGGGTGGAGAAAAAGTACATTTTACTTAGTAAACCTACATCTTAATTTTATTTTTGGAATGGAAGACCCTGAGAAACATATATGAGCAGGGAATATTTATGAGAAATTAAGTATAAAGTGACCTTTTTCTCGGTTGCAAATAAAACATATGGCATATATAAAACATGACTCATCTGACCAGGATCCTAAAGTAGACAAAGCTAGCTAAATCTCACAGGTGGTCTTTAAGGAGAGCCCTAAACCCAGAATTCATTGCACTAATCCAGCCTAAATATTTTAAAGCCATGAACAAATATGATGAGGTCATTGAGGAGAATGGATTGTTTGCCTCCATACCCATCTTGGCAGTTGCAACAGCTGTAGTATCTTTTCAAACACCCAGATTATAGGTTAAACCCTAAAGTTGAGCCTTTGAGTTGTAGGACTAGATAGAAGTTTCTTGAAATACCAGGCTTTTAATACAGCAAAAATGAAAGCATAGGAGCTGTCTGCAAAATGATTATAATAAAGAGTGATCAGATACCACATGAATGAATACAATATACAAAGAGTTAATAGGAAAGAAAATACGAAGAATGGGAAAAGCTTTCCAAAGAGAGCTCAAGAATCAATGCTTTAAGTCCATGTAGAATTAAGAGTGCACATGGGAGCGGCAGTGAGATTTCTGACAGGTGGCAGAGGAAGTAAGTTGACAGATAAGCTTTATATTTCTTGAAGACTCTTTCTTTCTCTCAGTTCCCAAAGGCAGATGGGAAAGGAACAGATGTCAGAAACAGCAGTGCTTCTCAGAGAAGATTAAATGGTAGAGGAAACAGAGATCATATTACCAAATAAGACTGGAAGGGAAAGCAGTCTGTCTAAGTGGGACTGGATGGAAAGACAAGGTGGAATTTGATCCAAAGTTTGAGGGAAATCACATTAAAGCAGTAAACAACAAGCTATCAGTGTGGGTAGTTAGAATCCCATTAATTAATGACAGTGATGAATGCTTTTTTGTTAATAAAATAGTGCCATAGCAGATAAAATCAAGTTTTTAATTAATTAATAATTTATATATAGTTATAACATATATTATAAATATACACATATATGTTTCTCTTTAAGAATTGGTAGGAAGTTGAAAATATTGTTGCAATAAAATGGAAAGAACTAAAGCTTGGGAAAATTGAGAATTATGCAAGAGTTGATTAGAGCTCATGATGTTACTTTTCGTTCGTTTTTTTCTTTCATCCCACTTCCTTTCTCTCCCTTTCTTTGTTCATCTTCTCTCCTTACTTATAGAGATGTTTATGGGAACTCACAGCCAGTGTTTTTTAAAAAGAATTTATTCTGAAGGGAATTACCTATGTTGTTGTTATATAAACATGTATTATTAAAAACACATTTATACAAGGAAAGTATTTAGTTAGGTTTCTGGTCTACGTATTAAAGATTTTCCTAACCTAAAGGACACAATGCTGGAATTGAGAAGAGCTGAGGTCTAGTTTTCACCGAGCCCTAGTTAGCACTATGACTTCACACAAGTCGTATATCCACTTGAGCTCTCAGTTCGTTCAACTGTAAGGAAGACCTTAGCTCATATCAGAAATGAATGTTCTTTATTTGAGTGCCAACGTCTAGTTGGTGATTTTATTGGGTTGTCAGGAAAGTTACGATGTGTTTTTTGCATAAAAAATCACTCATGACTTTGCTAGAGCAAATGACACTCACTGTACAATGGGAAGGAAAGGTGGCTCCAAGAGCAGAAAATGACCTTGATTAAAAAGATTCTTACGTTTTTATCATTCATTCTACCAAGCTAATTAAATATCTGCTCTGATTTTCTATGTCCAGAAGTGCTTTTCTTCTATAGATCTACATTACTCATTCCCTGCTGCCTTAGGTCTTCAGTCGATGGTCATCTTATGTTGCCTTCCTTCTTCTCTATTTAAAATTGTGTGCACTTATATATACATGTATATACCCTCTCTGGGACTTCCTAGTTCTCATTCAGTGCTTTATTTTTCTCTATGACACACATCAGTTTCTTTTTCTTTTTTTTTTTTTTTTTTTTTTTTTTTTGCCATAGGCTCATGTGCTTTCTGGAGAGAGAGAGAGAGAGAGAGAGAGAGAGAGAGAGAGAGAGAGAAGAAAGTAAGTGAGATATCCCACACCCCAGGAGGATGGCCATGCCCTAGTCCCTTCTCCATTCTCCTTCTGGGATTCTGGGCATGCATGTACATGTGCTCAGTGTCATTCCCAAGCCCCTAGGTCTGGGACTTGAACTATAGTTGGCTATGTGGGAATCCAGCACATAAACCACCATGCTACCTGCTGGCACTGCTTTTAATATTTTAAAAATTTACCTGAGGGGTCAGACAGTGTCACAGTAGTAACATAACTGACTGGCATAGGAAATTCTTGGGTCTCTGTCCTGGGCCTTCCAGTGCATGCTGGGAGCACACATATTTGCCCAGGTTCCTGGCTGGCTGAGGCTAGGGGTAGAATGTAGCATGAAGACCCTGTTTGGAATGCTGCTCTGCCTCTCCCTCTCTCTATCTCTCTCTCTCTCATGGAAGACATAAATGTATAAACTAAAAAATGATCTATTCTATATTTATAGCCGCCTTAGAAAGTAAGATGAAGGCAGAGATTCTGTAGGTTTTGTTCAATGAATAGAATAGAGCCTATCACACAGTAGACTCTCAGCAATGTTGTTTAATTATTTATCATCAAGCAACTGGGGGATTCTAGCTGCTTGTGAGTATAATTTTAAAGTCAGAATGGATAAGGGAACTAGAAGAGTCAGAAGTTGTAGTGGATTCATGTGATCTTCAAACACCTAGAGCAATAAGGTATTTGTTTCAGATGAAAATGTAAAACCACACATGAAAAAAGTAAAGGGAAACCTTGTCTGGGTGAAGCAGCTGAAAGGAACATGGCCCAGCTTGCTTTGCTCCAGGCTTCTCGAGGTATTTCTACAAAGATCCTCTCAGATTTGCCTAATTTCAAAAATCACTTGGGAAACAGATTAACAATATAAATTCTCTGGCTCTGCAACTGGAAAGGAAGGAGAATATAGCAGAAAGTTGAAGGGGCAGAAATTTGTATCAAGGAAAGTAACTCTAGATAACAGAGAAGACCAAGGATTTTGGGGCCATCTAAAGAGGAAGGTTAGTAAAAGGACAGAGTCTATGGAGTAAAGTAATTTCAGTGGTGGTCAATCGCTTACAATTGTCTTCCACATAAGAAGAAGTTGGATCTTGGTTTGGGATAAGAATCAGATATGTTTAAAAAGAGTAAAACAAAGCCACATTTCAGGGTTTGTTTTGTTGAATTTTATTATTGACAATGGCGCCAAAGAACCAACATACAACCACTTGAACTAAATAGAATGTTAACAAAGTTCTAAACATTCAAACAAGTGATGATGAGGAAATTCCACTGGTCAAAAATCTCAAAGGAGATATAACTCATTCATTCATTGAATACTAGTACACAAAACCTAGAAAAAGACGTAGTCATATTTCTTGGTCTCCTATAGTAAATATCAAATTTTTTTTCTGGTTTACTAACAGCAAAATCTAGCCAGATCATCTCATTTGAATGGAACCACCACTCCAGACACATCTGCAGGTTCCATGGTATACTCATTCTATTATGAAAAAATCTTATATATCCTAAAACTTTTCACCCATTAATCCTTAACAGTTCTTTGCAGTCATTGAAACACAACTTTCTTCTGTGACTTAACGTCTTCAAAACTTTATGAAATAGTGCTTTATTTGTTCTCATTGCTCCATCTCCTCTTGGATAGCTTGACTCCTCAGCATAAAAATATCCCAACGAGGGACCAGCAGATAGCATAATGCTTATGTTGCTGGACTTCCATGTAATTGACCATGATTTGAGTCCTGGACCCAGTGGCTTAAAACTCACAATGAGTGCTTGTGTGTGCATGCCCCAAACTCCAAGAGGAGAATGGAGGAGAAGGGATTGTGGTGTGGCTATCACCCCTGGGAGGTGATTTCTCACTTTCTGTCTCTCTGTCTCTTTGGCAAGTACACACACCCTATAGCAAAAATCTCTTAGAAAAAAAAATACCCAAATGAAACTCAAGTCTCCCATTGGACTCATACCTATTATTACCAATGTCAGTGCACATCACCTCCATGCTTAATCTACCATTCAATCTCTACTAGTGTATCTTCTATGTAGTTTTTAAATATACACAGTCTTCTCCTTGTACTTTCCAAGTAAAAATCCAAGCTATCATTGTCTTCTTCCTTGACTGTTGAATAGCTTGCAACCTGTTCTGGTCATTCTCCTGGTTCTTAAAAGCTTGCTTTGGCATAGCACTCATGAATCACTCTCTTGATATTCCCACTGCTATCATCTCGTTGCATCACCTTTCATCTGGGCTGTTGGAATAGCCGGCTCTCTAGCTGCCTCTCCAGCGCTTAGCTTCTACCTTCTCATTTTTACACAGTATTTGAATAACCAACTTAATCTTTGTAAAAGATACATTTTTCCCCACCAGATTTGTTGCTTATTGAATTAATCCAGACCTCTTAGCTCAACATTCTTTTCACTAGAAATATACCTTTCCCCATACCTGTGCCTACCTAAATCTTGCCAAGCCTACAAGACACTTGAAGCTTTTCCTGACCTCTTTTCAGCCTGAAGGAGGCCTTCCTGTCCTTTGAACTCATGTAGGCTTAACTCTTCCTGTTACCAGAGAGTGTAGACTTCCCTGTGAGCAGTCTTACCTTATTTTGATCACCAGACATACCTTGCACTGACCCTTGCGTATAGGAAATTCTCGATACATTTAGTAAAGTTTAGCATATTTTATTTGAATATGTTTTTAGAATCCCAGAAAAGGCTAAAATAACAAATTCATTTCAGCATTCTGGTGTTCTATAATATTCAAATGGAAACCACCCTGCATGTGAAAGTGTGGCTGTACTCTATTTGCTTTATTTCAGAGTGAGCCAGGTCCTTTTACCACCAGAGAGGAAGAAAGGGGATTAAGCTGAAATTAATGTTTTGATGAAGATGAGGCAGATGGTAAATTGACCCAAGGGAAGCAAAAAAATTAACTTGCCACATGTTAGCAACAGAGACTCTTCATGATTGATGTGAAGTGACTTGGAAATTCTCTTCAGGGCAAACTGCATTCTCACTGCTCACTCACATACATTTTGAGGCATAGATTAATTTCAAAACAAGAATGGAAAACTATAAGGAACCTCAGACATCAGCTTGGTGTGTGGTTTTCAAGCTTTTCTCTCCTTTTTTGTTTTTAAGCAGTAAGACCTTTTATTCTATAAAAATCTTCCATTATATGAAAGAAATAGGATTGTTTTGGTTAAAGCCAAGTGGGAACCCTGGATTCAGCCCTCTTGCCTCAAGGACCCCCAGCTTCCATTCTTCTCCCCTGAAGAATACCTGGAGACAACCGTACGGTACTGGTGAACTTAGTTTGAAAATCAAGGATCTGTTTTTCCCTCTTGTTTCTACATGAGCAAACAACTTCAGAGAGGTTCCATGGCATGCCTAGAACTTTGGGGTTGATGGACCAGTAGTAGAGCCGGGACCAGGACTAGGGTTCCTGCCATTCCATCCAACATTTTCCTCCCATTACTCCCTGCTCCTTTCTTTGGTGGCATGAAACTCCTTTTAGTCACCTCCACCTAGTCTACTTTTTTTTCTTTCCCCATGTCAGGATACACGAATAAAAAGTTTCTTAGAATGTCTCGGTGTTTTGATACCTTTTCTTCTAGACACTTTATCTAATAACTATAATATTACCAAATGATTATATTTTCTGCCACAACTCCCTAGCCCATCTCCTAAGATATTACCATACTTTTATGTAAAAATGCATTAACAGGTGGGTAGCATGTTAATTGACAGGCAATTCTAAGAATTGTGTTTCATTCTAGCCTTCAGGGTAACATAGGACAATAAATAAGAGGAAAGAACCAAGAATTCTGTCATTTCTCCTTGAACATAAATGCATAAGCTTATGTAATGTAATACAAATAGAATTATGCAAAAAGTTAAGAAAACTTCAAAAAGTTTATAGGAATCAGCATTATGAAAAATGTGATGGTAATAGTAGACAATTTCATAATATTGCCAAAAGGACTAAATGATTAAAAGTATGAGAAAATGCTTGGAACAATAAGCACTCAATAAATGTTAGCTGTAGTTAATATGTCCCATAATTTTTTGTTAATCCCATGCTCATGGACATTTATTTTCAATTTTTTCAACAAAAGGAAAATAAGTACTATTTCATATATGGACACTCATGAAAGTATTTCTTTAGGCTATATTTTTCACTATAGGGCACGTGCGCTTGCCAGACAGACAGAGAGAGACAGAGAGATAGAAAGCGAGAAATCACCCCCAGGGGGGATGGTCACGCCGCAATCCCTTCTCCTCCACTCTCCTCTCGGGATCTTGGGCATGCACGCACACGCACCCGGCGTGAGTTTCAAGCCACCAGGTCTGGGACGCGAACCGCGGTCGACTATGTGGGAGTCCAGCGACATAGCCATTACGCTAACTGCTGGTTCCCTAGGCTATATTTCTTTTTTTAATGAAAAAAAATAACCTTTATTCTTAGACAATTTCTTTCTCATTTCAAGATCTATACTAAATGTTGCTCAGTTTTTTATATTACATTTAATCACATATATCTCTATAGTGTATAATATTTCTATTTCCAGCATGATTATCATGCCTATCAGTCAAGACTAAGTTATTACTATCCACATCATCATCATCAAATAGTTTCTCATTTTCTTCAGATTATTATTATTATTATTATTCTCATCATTTGCTTTAAACATCTAATCACTATACATCATTTGGCTTGTAAAGAGAATGTACCTAACATGAAATACTTCTCAGACCAGTCCAGTTGAGAATACTATATGATGTTATCATTGACAGGTAATAAACCATTTCTGTGTTCCACAAATGTTATGCCTTTCTATTTTTTCCTCCTTCTTTCCTTCTCTATACTCTTCCCTCCCCACCCCATTCCACATGGTCTTCAGTGTCCATAACTATTTTCACTGCTTTTATGACCTCCAATATTTACTCTCTACCACAGGGTGTGGATAGTTAGTATATATTAAGTGAATACATACAATATCTTTCTTTCATAGCCTGGCTTGCTTCACTCAGCAATAAATCTTCCATATCCAACCGCTTTCTAGCAAATGCCAAGGTCTTTTTATGGCTGAATAGTATTCTATAAAATATATTTACCACACTTTTTCAAACTATTCATCTGCTCGTGGACATTTGGGTTGGCTCCATGACTTAGCAATCATGAATAAAGCCACAATAAACATTGATGTGCAAGTATTTTTCTGACTGAGCATTCTCCTGTCCTTTGGGTAGATCCCAGAAGTGGGATTGCTAGATCAAATGACAATTCTACTTGTAGATCTTTGAGGAACCTCCATATTGTTTTACACAGTGGCTGGACCAATTTACAGTCCCACAGTGTAGGAGAGTTCCCCTTTCACTACAGCCCACCAACACTTATCATATTTTGATTTTTGAACTTTGCCATTCTGATAGGAGTTAGATGGTATCTCATTGTGGTTTTAATCTGCATCTCCCTTATGATGAGGGATGTTGAGCATTTCCTCATATCTTTTTTGACTGTTCATATGTCTTCCTTGGAAATTTTTGTTCGACTCCTTTTCCCATCTTTTAATTGGGTTAATCTTTTTTTTTTTTTTTCCTCCAGGTAAGCCACTTGAGTTCCCTGTGTATTCTGGTTATCAGTCCCTTATTGGAGGCATAGTTTACAAAAATATTCTACCATTGTGAGGGTTGTTGATTCACACCAATTACTGTCTCCTTTGCTGTGCAGAAACTTCTTAATCTGATCTAGTCCCACTTGTCTATTTTAGGGATTATTGCCCATGCTCTGGGAGTCTCATTTAAGAGGTATTTGCCTGCTCCAATGTCTCCCAGAGTTTCCCCAGTGTTTCTCTCACCAATAGTTTTATAGTTTGAGATCTTAGATTCTTTGATCCATTTTGAGTTGATTTTTGTTAATGATGAAAGATAGGGGCTCACATTTATCTTTCTGCAGGTAGATACCCAATTTTTCTAGCACCATTTGCTAAAGAGGTTTTCCTTTTCCCACTAGATTGACTGGTATCCTTTGTCAAACATCAGTTGGCTGTAAGCTTTAAGGTTTTATTTCTGGGGTCTCTATTCTAATTCCTTTGGTCTACCTGTCTGTTTTTGTGCCAATACCATGCTTTTTGATTATCACAGCTTTATAGTATATTTGGGGGTCAGGGAGTGAGATATGCCACTCACTCCATTCTTCTTGCGCAGGATTGCTTTGGCAATACAAGGTCTTTTGTGATTCCAGACAAATTCTATGATTGTCCTTTCTAGATCTGTGAAGAGTGTCTCTGGTATTTTGATTGGAATTGCGTTAAATATGTAGATTAATTTGAGTAGAATTTTCTTTAGGCTGTATTTCTGAAAATGAACAATGGAGGGCCAACCCATGGTATGGTGGTTATAGTGGCTAGATCCCATATGACTGATTGTGTGATTCATGTCCTGGACTGGCAGCTTGAAAAACATGCCAGGTGTGTTTGTGTGTGTGTGTGTGTGTGTGTGTGTGTGTTGTCTGTGAGTGTGTGTGTGTGTTGTCTGTGAGTGTGTGTGTGTATGTGTGTAAACTCCTGAAGGAAGGGAGAGGTAGAGGAAAAGAGATTGCAGTGTGATCATTCCTCATGGGGGGAGGGATGCTTTCTCAAATTTTTTCTCTCTCTGGCAAATGTTAAAAAATGAAATTACCAGGTCAAATGAAAGGTTTATTTAAAATGTTGGTGTTTGAACACCGTCCCTCCTCTAAGAGGCTATGCCAACTAATATTCACCAAAGATATGTAAAATAGCCATTTCCTTTCAACTCATCAATATTGGTTATTATGAGTCTGATAGGCAAATATGCCTAGGTATTTGAAATTTAAATGTGCACTTATTTGATATTAGTAAAGTTCAGTAACATGTTTTATTGACTCCCTGCCTTTATCTGAGAACTGCTAAAACTATCCTTGACCACTTTCCTACTAGGGTGTTCCTTCCTTTCTTTATTTTTTAAACAAATTTTAAAGACTGTCTGCATATTTTGGTCATTGACTTTACTCTTAAAGAAGACTCTAATCTTACCAAAATTTTCATCTATCTTGTACCCTGGGACTTTGAATTTTGACCCATCTAAAATTTTATTTTGGGGGTTCTCAGTTCTCTCAAAGTCATTTTTTCAAAAGGCTGATTTGTAGTGTCAACTTGATCATGAACTACAATGAATTCTCAGGTATGTTTCAGTCTTCCTGTGTTTCTTTGTATTCAACTGACCTGCCAGTGATTTATAACAAGCTTCTGATATACACTTTATAACTTTTATTAATTTTTAATATTCAGTCATTTGAAGAACATATTTCTCAAGCACCTATGTTTATATTTTTGTTTATTTTTCAGGTTTTTTTTTCCTGGCTACTCCCACCTATTTATTTTTCCAAATGAAATTTAGAATCATTTTATCAAGTTATTTCCCACAGAATTTGAGTCAGCCAGTATGACAGGCACATGTGACTGACCTGGTGTGTTCAAATTTGCCCATGAAGGGAACCTAGGTCACCTACGTGGCCTGAAGACCCCTATGCAGTGATGCTACCTTTGTGTCACTGTGTCTGGGTCCCTCAGCATAATTTCTTACTAATTTATTCATATAGGTACTGTCTATTTCCAGTTAGCTTTATCATCAGGTTTTGTTTTGCTTTTTCTTGTTCTTGTTTTTGTTTTTGTTATCTTGTGTGTGTGTGTGTGTGTGTGTGTGTGTGTGTGTGTGTGTGTGAGAGAGATACCCTATGTTTATTTAATGAATAATTTGGAGTATAGTCCCATAAGATGAATCTGCATGTGAATTATAAAAGATTTAAAAATTTTCTCATAAACACTTGTCACAAAATACTTCTTTCAACACTTTACACAATGGAACATTCTTTGTCCAAGCAGCTCAGCCTCAGCTATACCTCAGAATCCTGTAAATGATAAGATTGTTCCCTCCTGAACAGTATCTCACCTACATGCAGTTACTGTAAGAAGCTAGTCTGACCAAAATTTTGTCATAAATTATCCAGCAAGTTAGGCTTTCATTATTTTTTTTCAGTCTTACCTTAAGAAGAAAGACAAGGATTAGTTTTCTATCCACACTTACAGTATTTCTTAGAAATATTAAGTATAGGGACCAGCAGTTAGCGTAATGACTATGTTGCTGGATTCCCATGTAGTTGACCATTCGAGTCCTGGACCTAGTGGCTTAAACTCACGCCAGGGACGTGTGCATACGTGCCCGAGATCCCGAGAGGAGAATGGAGGAGAAGGGATTGTGGCAGGGCCATTCTCTCTGGGGGGTGATTTCCTGCTTTCTGTCTCTCTGTCTTTCTGTTGAGTGCACACACCCTATAGCAAAAACCTCTCCCCCCCAAATAAGGCAATATTAATATTAAGTATGATTGCCTTTTCTTTCTATCTTAAAACACATTCTCCTTTTGGGTCTCATCACATTAAGTTTTCCTGTTTTCTCTCATTCTACTTTTTCAGTCTCCTTTGACAAGTTCTTCTTTTTTCTCTTCCACCTTTAAATGTTAGAGAGGCCTCGGTCATCATCTCTGTCTACGCACATACTTTCTAGTTGTACGTATCTACAGTTTCGGCTTTAAATGCCATCTACATGCTGTATTTATATTATTATCACAGTTATATTTCTAGCCCTGCACTCCAGCCTTGGATATTAAGTATGTTTTAGAGGAGGGGTGGAGAGAGAGAAGGAAAGGGAGAAAGGCACAAATATATACATATATCAATGTACACATACAAATATCACTGTACAGACATATACACATAGACTTAATTGAAACATAATTACACATATTTATGGGTTACAGTGTGGTTTTATAAATACAATGTGTTATGATCAAATCAGGATAATTAACATATCTATCACCTCAAATCCTCAAGACTGCTTTGTGTTGGGAACATTTAAAATCTTCTCTATAGCTATCTTAAAATATACAATAAATTACTTTTAACTATAGTCACCTTACTGTGCTATAAGACACAAAGGCTTATTCCTCCTAACTAATTGTAATTTTGTATTCATTAACCAACATCGCCCTGGCTCTCCTTCCCCTAGCCTTTTCAACTCCCAGTAATAATATTCTATATACCCTCTCTTTCTAAGGGACTCTGTTTTTTATTATTATTATTTTTTTTAGCTTTCACATATGAGCGGGAATATGCAGTACTTCTTACATTTAAGTCTTTGATACATTTTGAGTTAATTTTTGTATATGGTGAGAGATAAAGTCTACTCTCACTTTTCTGGATATCCAGTTTCCCAATTTCATTTGTAGAAGAGATTGTTTTTTCCCCAGTTAATGTTTATGTCATTTTTGTTGAAAGCCAGTTGACAGTATTTATGTAAATTTATTTCTGAGTTCTCTATTCTGTTTCATTGAACTATATGTCCATATGTCAGTACAATGTAGTTTTTAATACGATAGCTTTGGAGTATATTTTGAAACTGGTAGTATGACGGCTCTGACTTTATTCTTCTTGTGGAAAATTGTTTCTGTATATTTGGAGTCTTTCACAGATGAAGGTAGAATTTTTTTATTGCTTTTTCTAATTCTGTGAAAGTGCCACTGGTATTTTGATAGATACTGCATTGAATCTGTAAAATGTTTTCATAGTACAAACAGTTTAACAATAGTAATTTTTCCAATTTATGAACATGGGATTTTTTTCCTTTTATTTGTTTTTTAGTCTATCTTCTTCAACTGTTTTCATTGTATTTTATACTTTCTACAATAGCTATCTTACCTCTTTGGGTAAGTTTGTTCCTAGGTAGTTTATTATTTTTGGTAGCTATTGTAAATTGGATTGGTCTCTTGATTTTTTTTTCTGTTACTTCTTTATTGCCCTATCAACAGGTCTACAGATTTTTGTATGTTGGTTTTGTTTTCTGCAGCTTCACTGAACTCATTTATTAATTCAAGAGTTTTTGGTAGATTCTTTGAATTGTTCTATATGCAAAATTATATAATCTGCAATGGAACAATTTAACTTTTTCCTTTCCAATTTGATGACTTTTGTTTTTTTCTCTTGCCTAATTGCTCTGGTGAGGGTTTCCAGTATTATGTTTAACAGAAGTGGTAAAAGTAGCATCGTGGTCTTTTTCTAGTTCTTAGAGTAAAAGTTTCCAACTTTTCCCAATTAAATATGATGTTAGTTGTGGGTTTGTCATATGTGGCCTTTATATTAAGATATATATTTTTCTATACCAAATTTGTTGAGGGTATTCTTCATTTATAAAGGATGGCCTTGCTGCGCATAGCAGTCTTAGATGGCAGATTTTTGATTTTGTTTTCTTTAAGCACTTTGAATATATTATTCCATTTGCTCCTGACCTCTCAGGTATCTATTTGGAAATCTGTTGTTAGTATAACGTAGGTTCCCTTATATATGACCTGATACTTTTATTTCGCTGTTTTTAAAACTCTCTTTGTCTCTAGCTTTCTACAGTTCGACTATAAAATGGCTTAGAGAGGATCTGTTTGGGTTGAATCTATTTAGGAACCTTTGAGTTTCCTGATTCTAAATGTCCATGTTTCTCCCAAGACTTGAGAAGTTTTCAGCTATTATTTCATTAAATAGTTTTTCTTTTTAAATAGGTATTTTTAAATACATGTTTTAATTTCAAGAAAAACAGTTGTAGTTTTAATAGATCAAAATAAAAAAAAGTTAAGGGAAATTTGTTGAGGACTTAAAGCCAGGAAAAAGGTTAGGATTCAGTTTAAACAGTAGGTAGATGAAACTATCAGCAGTTTAAGAGAAGACAAAAACCCTTAAATACAGAAAGCAAAGCAAAGAATAAAACCAGTAATGTTTTAGTCAAAAGTCATAAAATTCTATTTCACCAGTTCAGTCTCATGTAATTAAAACTCTCTTCTATTGAATTTGTAGAGATACTGTGGTCTAATCTTTCCATTTAAATTCTGGAAGTTAATATTCAATGGTGTTATTGATATTTCTGGACTTGTTGCTACCATTAAGTACCATTCTCTTGGTTGATTTTTGTACTCTTATTTCTGTGTGTCTGACTTTAGTTTTCCTGACATAGCACTCCCTTCAAATCTTCTTGGAGAGCTGGTGTGGTATTGGTAAATTCTTTCAGGTTTTGTTTACCTAAGAATGTTTTTGTCTTTTCTCTCCATATGAAGGATAATCTTGCCAGTATAGTATTCTTGGTTGAAATTGGTTTTCACTTAACACTTGAATATATTTTCCCATTCTTTCCTTGCTCACATTATTTCCAAGGAGAGGTCTGATGTTAGCCTGATGGGATATCTTTTGACATTTCTTTCTTGGCAATTTTAGTATCTTATCTCTGTCTGTGTTTTTGGTCAATCTGGCTATAATGTGTCTTGGAGAAGATCTTCTTGATTGATTCTATGTGGGGTTCTTTGTGTTTCTTGGGTCTGGGTATTTGAATGCCTTAAGTTTGGAAAGTTTTCTTCCAGGATTTCATGGAATAGATTATCAATTCCTTTATTTGTTTCTTCACCTTCTGGGGGTATCAGTGATTCTGATGTTTGTGTGTCTCATGGTATCGAGTATTACTTGTGTATTATTCTCATTTTGAGGGGGTAATTTTTCAGGGTGTTTTGGTGAATTTTTCAAGATCAGAGATTTTGTCTTCTACATCTGAGATTCAATCTTCTGTATGATCTAATCTTTTTAACTTTCAAGGGAGGTTTTTATTACAGCCTTCATCTATAACAGGTCAGTTTGATTATTTTTTATGGTGTGTATTTCCTCTTTCAGATCGTGCAAGAACTTCTTCACCTCCTGGAATCATTGCCTCTTTCTTCCTGCATCTTCTGGAGTTCGTTGTGTCTCATCCCTTGCATCTCTGTTAACTTTGTCACTGAATATTCTAAATTCTTTATCTGACATTTCCACAAGTTCCATTGTATTGTCTGTGGAGGATGAGGAGTTATTCTTTTCCCTTGAGGAAGAGATAGTCTCTTGGTTTTTCATATTTCTTGTGCCTTTGCAGTGGTTTTTGGTCATCTGATGGATTATACATTTTTTCCTAATTTTTGAAGTTATATCTGAGTGTTTAGAGGCATGCCGGAGGAGGTGATCTGCAGTCTCTCTGCAGTACCATTTTTCTCCCTTTGTACAGCAGATTCTGTGGGAATTGAGGATTACTCTGACTCTGGCGAGATTTTGGAGTCAGGAGGGGGAAGTCTGAGCAAAAAATCTTCAGTTGTTCTAGTCCGTGGAAGGGTCTGCTCAGAGTTCAACTGTAGATGGCTTGTGATTGGCCTGTCCTGGTGAGATCTTGGGGATCAGGAAGGTGAAGTCTGGGCAGAAAATATTCAATTGTTCTAGTCCTTATCTTGGGCCACCCCTCATTAAATAGTTTTCTATTCTTTTCCCTCTCTCTCTTCTTCTGGAACTCCCATAATGCATTTAGTTTTTTTCACTTAATGGTGTCCAACAGGTCCTGTAGTCTTTCTTCTTCTTCTTCTCCACACTGCCCCCACCCCGCTGTCTGATTGGGTTATTTCCAAAGGCCTATTTTTAACTTTAGAGGTTTTATTTTTTTCTGTTTGATCAATCTTTCATTGTCGTTATCAAATGCATTTTTTAAATTTTTTCATTGAATTCTTCAGCTCCAAGAATTGGTTTGTTCTTTTATTATATCTGTTCTTTTGTTGAATATTCCATTTAGATCATGTATTGTTCTTATTTTTTTTAATTTTTTTTGCCAGAGGGTGCATGCACCCAAATATGAGTGAGTGAGAGGAACGCCCACCAATAGGGTCTGCTCATTCTGCAATCCTTCTTTTCCTCATTTCTCCATCTTGTTGGTTTCCCAGTCATGTTTGCATATGCCTGGAATGTTCTTCAAGCCACTGGAGCTGGAATTTGAGCCAGAGTCAGTTGTATGAGATCTTTAAATATAAAGGTCTATCTTTAATTCTTTTCTTTCTCTTACTATCTACTACCTCTGTATAGCACTTACCTGTTGTGAGTCCCATGTATGGTTTCTTTTGGTTTGGCCAAAGTATCTATCTGTGATCTCTTGTATTTTGCTGAGTTTTCTCATGATTATTATTTTGAATTCCTTTTCAGTGATTTCATAGATATCCTTCTCTTCAGGGTTTGTTGCTGGAGAGTTCCTTTGGAGGTATCAGGTTATCATGCCTTTTTTATGTTTCTTATGTATCTACACTGATATTTGTACATCTATCTGGTCAAACAGTTGTCTTTACCGATTTCATAAGATGACTTTCATGGTTATAAATTTCTTATAGATGGGTCTTAGGATGTCAGTTGGGTATGGTGTGTTGGCTTTGGTTTTAGGTAGACATAATAGTGTAGTCTCCACTTAGTTTCCTTAGTTGTAGTTAGCATTAGCAGTGCTTGAGCATGCCTCAGTGGTCTATGCTACATGGGTTTGTGGGGTTGGTTTGCCAGTTAAGACCCAGATCTTCGAAAGACAGCACATGTTTATGGGTGAGTGTGCTGCTCTGGCAGCTTCCAATGTGGTATACAGCTGTGGATGGGGTCAGTCTCCTGGCTGTGTCTATGGAATGCAGCAGGATGGGGCATCTTTGGGTTTCAGCTGTAGGTGAGGTTGCTTTTCTAGTTACTCCTGCAAGACACAGTGGAATGGACCCTCTTTGACCACTGTCCAAAGATAGGGTCACTTGCCAAGTAGCTTCCAGAGGACTTGTGGTGGGGATGCACAAAATCACTATAGTGGTTCCCAGTGCAGGTAGAGGTGAGTGGGGTTGTTTACTCAGCTGTTCCTATGGGATACATGTGGTTTTGTGCAGCTGTAGTCACAAGATGGTTTTGTGCAACTGTTGCATAGGTGGGGGAAGGCACAGTGTAGCCTGGATTCCTCTGAAGCAATTTAGTGCTGTGGACCTCCTAGGAACACCCCGAAGTAGACTTAGGGCCTATGAACATTGTAGGATTCCACTGTAGTAAAGACTTCAAGTGTAATAAGTAATAATGAGGGAGAATGGGAGTCTCTTGCTTATCCTTTTCCCATCATGACAAGTTCCGTTTCCACGTCAATCTTGACTAAGGAGATAGGATGGCAGGTGCAGTACACTTTGATCCCCTCTCCGTATGGCCATCCTAAGGCTGTGTACCACAGCATCCCTACAAGGTCCCCACTACACCCCATCACTCCTTCAAATATGCCAACTGAATACCAGCTGTTTATTCCTCACTTTAGTTCCTTTTTATTTGAGGGAGGCACATTAGGCACTTCTAGTTAGAATATCTCATTAGCATTTGAAACTTAAATTTTTCAGAATGAACTCACCTGCATGTCCCATAGTCTTATCATTATACCAGACATTACCATTACACTTTAAACAGAAAGGTTTATCTTTAATTCTTTTGTTTCTCTCACTACCTATGACCAGGCAGTTCAGTTCCCCTGAGTGTCACTCCAAGACTCAGGTTTTTTTTCTTGCATCTTCTTATGTTTTGATAATGCCCCCTGCCAACTCTTTCTTTTAGTCCTGCCTTTATTTTTCTAATCATCCCCCCAAAAGGGTAGCTTTCCATTCACATAAAATAAATAAACAATGTTTATAGCTCCTAATATTTTATATTTAAATATATCAACAGAATATTTTGTAAGGAGAACTTACTATTGAGGCTTGCTCTAATGTCAACACATCGGGTTATAGTGAGGAGCAGATGGATTGAAAAATGGTTTCTAAACTCTTAAATACTGAAAAAAAGTGTTCTTAACTTTTATACATTAAGAAACTGATGTGGGACCAGCAGATGACATACTGGTTATGTTCCTGCACTCCCATGTAGTTGACTGTTGTTCAAGTCCCCGACCTGATGACTTAAAACTCATGCCGGGCGCATGTACGTGTGTGACCAAAACGTGAAAGGGTGAATGGAGAAGGGATTACAGCATAGCCATTCCCCCTAGGGGGTTATTTATTGCTTTCTGTCTCTCTGTCTCTCTCTGTCTCTCTGGCAAGCACACACACCCTATAGCAAAAATCTCTCTTTAAAAAAAAGGTCAATGTTACCAGAACTACTCACATTGAATTTGTAGTATCATCATTGCAGTTATAGTCAATAGCACAGAGATTGTGTCTTTTACAAATGTAGGTGCTATAGATATTGAGAAAAATAAGAGTTAAAAAATTAACTGCCAAGGAGTAGAGAGTAAATAATTATGACCATAAAATAAGTATGATGGCAAAGATAAAGTGTAGACACCTGAGAGGAAAGAGGTGCCTGGAAGAAGGAAGAGAGTGTGGCCATCAGCCAGGTGCTCAAGGTAAGTCCTTAGATGCTTCTCTTCATTCCTCTCTACCCTTCACCCCTTCCTCCATTCAGTCCCATTCTGCGATCTACTAATTTTACTTAAAGAATTATTAAGCTTTTTTTTGTAAGACACAGATAGTAAATTTGTTGGACTTTGCAGGTCAGATATGATTTCTGTCTCATCCTCCTTCCTCTTTCTTTTTTTCTTTTTTTATTTCCTTCTTCTTCTTCACCTCCTTTTTCTTCTTCCTCTTTTCTAACCATTTTAAAAGGTGAAAAGCATCCTTTAAAAAGCGGAAGCCATATTTAGCCCTTAGGACCCTCATTTGCTAACCACTGCAAAGACTGTCCTCAAACTCAACCACATCCCTCCTCAACTACCTTCGTTGTTGGAATGAGTGTTACTGCTTTTCTGCACCACTACGTTAGTCTCCTGTTTGGTTTCTCACTCTAACTCTTAGCCCCAGCTCACAGCCCCACAAAGTAGTCAGGTGATTTTTTTTTAAGGGTTGTTTTTTTGTTTTGTTTTGTTTTTGTTTTCCCTGCAAAAGACAGAAACAGTGAGAGGGAAAGTGAGAAATAACCCCCCAGTGGGGATGGCCATGCATACCACAATCCCTTCTCCTCCACTCTCCTCTGAGGATCTTGGGCACACACACATGCATACATGTCAAGTGTGAGTTTCAAACCACCAGGTCCAGGACTCAAACTGCAGTTGACCATGTGGGAGTCCAGTGACATAACGGCTACACCATGGTCTATTAAATGAGTAAAGGACTGCTTCCCAGATGAATTTTACAGAAGTAAAGTATTTTGGCATTTCTACTATATGTAAAGAACTGAGATTTCTCCTTGGAAGAAGGCAGAGAGGGGTGGTGGTACTACTAGAGACAGTATAGCTCTGGCCACTCTAGTTTTATTTTACATGACTGCTGCTACTTGTTAAGATGGGTAGTTAATATACGAAGAGAATCTGAGACATCATTTATATAGTCATAAGGGTTTTCATATTGAGATAGTGATTCTGAATAATGAAACAGACAGATTAAACTTAGTTTTAAATAGTCCAATAAGTAAACTTAGTGCAAATAAAGTTAGAAAAGGCAGTAGAAAAGAGATGAGAAAGGGTAGGAAAGAGGACAAAAAGGGGAGAGAGATTAAATACTGTTATTTAATGTGGGCTTATAAACAAAGTATTGGTTGAGCATCCTTAATCTAAAGATTCAGAATCTGAAATGCTCCACGATCTGAAATGGTTTAGGAGCTGACATAATGCCACAATTGGAAAATTCTGCACCTAACATCATGTTATGGGTACCAGTCAAATGCAAATGCTACGATACAGAACTATTGTATATAATTACCTTCAAGCTATGTGAATCGATACATAAGGAGACTTCAGAAAGCTGATGGAGGGCCGGTTTTGTGGCCTGATGGTTGGGCCAGCCAAAGCCCACATGCTGATCATGTAGTTTGAGTTGCCCTGGCTTGAAAAGCCATGAGGCTAACTTGAAAAGCATGTTAGGCATGTGTGTGTCCCTGCCCAGAATACCGACAGGGTGGGCAGATGAAGATGGGACTATGACATGGCCATGCCCCAGTAGGGTGTGGTTTTTCCCTCTTCCCCTCTCCCTATTTCTCTGTCTGGCTAGCACATGTACTCTCTGGCAAATTAAAAAAAAAAAAAAAAAGAATTAATGGAAAAATGGAATTAAAATATAAGTTTATTTTGGTTCCCAAATTCAGAAATCCATGTATTTTTTTTAATAATGTATATTTCTCATGAACTTTTTGAAGACCCGTCATATTTACATTGTTTCTCTCTCTTTGGATTGCTCTTGCTGACTCATCTGGCCCTGTCTCTGCTAAGCTTTTGTGTCATTAAGTGAAAATTGCCATTGCCCATACTTCCTCCCTATTCCCTCCCCCCAGCTTCTTGAGGATTTCTGGATGTGATGCAGCCTTTCTTACCTTTGCTCCTGCCTTTTTCAACAGAGCTCTTTCTCCCTCTTTCTCTCTTCTGCTCATTCTCTCTTCTTTATTAAGGGCCCAACATTATTGTATCTTTTTCCCAGGTATCTCTAATTCTTCTGGAGCTCTGTTTCTAAGCCATGCAACTCAGCATTTTACTGACCCAGCTTCTTAAAGCAAGCAGATAATTTGCAGCAAAAATTAAACATAGGTTCAATTACACATGTCAGTATGAATTATATGCATATTGTGAGATAGTTTCAAGAGTTTCTCTTATAAATAGTTCCTTTTTTTCTTGAAAAGATGAAAATGCTTTCACATCTATTGCTTCTTTGTTCCCATAGGTTTATTTGTTTGCCTTTTTCAAATTAAGGATTGAGGTTGGGTATTATTATTCCTGTTTTCCATATGGTGAGACTGGAGCACAGAGCAGGAACACAGCCTCCCCAAGGACGCCCAGTGTACACTGCAGCAGTGCCTGCACCTCCCAGAGTCCGAGGCCAGATCTGTGCTTTTCTCCTGGTCTTGCTAAGGGCAATTATTATAGAATTGAAAGTAATTCTAAGCTCTATGCCAAATTTTTTATAAGTCAAGGTCATTCATCCCTATTTTGCACACATTAACCTTAAGATAATTTCAAATGCACTGTTTTTAAACTGATGTTTCTCAAACTTGGATAATGTACAAATACTCTAAAAAGAGAGTCCTTATGGAATATTTTTATTTATAATATCACTTAACTGTGCACAAATAGAAAATTTTTATTTTACCTATCTATAAACATATAACCACCTTATCCTTACTGTTTTACATCGAATTCAAACAAAACCACATTGCTGAGAAAGTTCAGCAGATCAACATTAATGTTGTTCACCAGAGAGAGAGAAAGTGATAAAGCAAGCCCCCAGGTCTGGGACTCGAACCGTGGTCAGTCATGTTTGACCACACTACCTGCTGGTCCCCATTAATGTCTTTGAGGAAACATACTTAACAAATCAACAAAAATGTGTTCTAGTCACCAGGCATAGGTTCTTCCAAGACTGGCATAGCCAGATCTACTTGTGCCAAGTGATCCCCTTCCCCATTTTCCTACCACTTTTATCCTATTGGAATGAAACCTCCATCCACACTGGGTACCATGATGTCATGGAAGGAAAGAACACAGCTGAGTATTGATGTCTGTCTCTAGTACATACAAAGAAATTACTTCTACTTGGTGCACAAACACAGGCATGAAAACTGAATTGTAGCATTCAGCATAACATGTTCCCCCAAACAGTTTGAACAATACCTTATACTAATTTTAATAAATATCAACATATATTTCTTTTAAATTCTCACAAGAACTCACAGACTGAGAGCCAGGGTACTTCAGTTGGGGAAATACTGCTCTATAGTTCTTGCTTTATGACTTGGAGAAGCCTGAGAGTTTTCATGTTCAGCCTTGGGGGAGGCATCCTCAAGTCTCACCCCTACTAAGTTGCTGACACATTTAAATTACCCAACTTTTGAAGATGGAAGGATTGAAGGACTCAATTCAAGTGCAAGCATATTACCTGCGAAGAGTAGTAACAGCTGATTCTATAGCCAACATTTATTTATTTATTTTTAAGAACTATTTATTTTATCATTATCATTATTATTCTTTCACACGAGTTCACCAGAGAGAGAACGAGAGAGAGAGAGAGAGAGAGAGAGAGAGAGAGAGAGAGAGAGAAAGCAAGCTGCAAGGACCAGGACTCAAACTGTGGTCGGCCATGTGGGAAGTCTAGCACCTCAACCACCATGCCACACCTGCTAGCCCTGCAAACATTAATTTATTATGAACGTAATTGTGCATGAAACAAATACTGAGGATGAGACTTAGGAGAGTATTGATTCCATTGTAAATCACACGTGTTTGGTGCCTACTAATGAATTGTTGGAAAAGTCGTGACCCATTTTTGCATAGAACAACAGAAAAATACGTCATGACTTTCCTGACAACCTAATAGTATCAGGGATCTACAGAGGAAAATGCAGTTCCTCTTTGTGGCAACAAATGGAATGAGAGAGTCTTCTTGGGATGGAGTAGAGGGAAATGCTTAGAAACCAGGCAGCTGGAATAGTAGCCAATCCAGACCATCTTGGTTTGGAGCCAGCAGTAAAGCTAAACTGCCTGAAAGGAAGAGGTTAGGATAAAGAAAACAATCTTCCCACTTTATAGTTTCCTACTTAGTTTTAAGGATTGTTTTGTGTGTCTGTGTGTGTGTGTGTGTGTGTGTGTCTGTGTGTGAATGGATCTGTAATAAAGGTATATGATTCTTTAATTGTGGAATTTGCATTTTTTTTTTTGAGAGGTTTTTGCTACAGGGCGCGTGCGCTCGCCAGACACACAGATACAGAGAGACAGAAAGCGAGAAATCACCCCCCAGGGGGGATGGTCACGCCGCAATCCCTTCTCCTCCATTCTCCTCTCAGGATCTTGGGCACGCACGCACACGCGCCCAGCGTGAGTTTTAAGCCACCGGGTCCGGGACACGAACCGCTGTTGACTACGTGGGAGTCCAGCGACATAGCCGCTACGCTAACTGCTGGTTCCCTGGAATTTGCATTTTTATGTTTCTTTTAGAGCTTCCCTTTCCCCAAGGTACTTTTCTTGATCTTTTCTGCATAGTCCATGGTGGTATAAGGTTAGAATGAGTACCTCCTCTCAGCCTGTGGCCCCATGTGCCCTCTGTGTGTGGCCATGGGCACAGTCTGTAGTTCAGGATTCCTTACACACCTCCCTTAAACAGGGAAGTGCAGTTCTGCGGGTTGCTGTTGTTGCTCTACTGCTTTGCACCCTGCTGGCTTGTTACTGTTTATATTCCCCTTGTTTATCTCCTAGTGGAGTAATTCGTTTTCTGTGTCCCCCTTGTAGTTCAATAGCTTACAAGTGTAAAAGCTTCCTGTTGTATATGGGCTGAAGAGAGTACCTTACTGTGTTTACGGGTGGGAAGCTGGCCATGTAAAAGGAAATGAAACTTTCTCAGGAGTTCCTGAAGATCAGCTTTCTGTAGGATCTCATGTAATCCACATGCCCTCTGTAAGGCATGAATTATCATCTTGGTGTGGAGTTAAGGAAATCAAGTATCTAGCTGGAGTTCACGGAGCTGGTGCCAGAGTTCCCGTTTGTGTCATCTCCTCTTACTGCAGTGCCCCCCTTGAGAGTCTCCTTCCAGTCCTCTTTGTCTCTTGGAGCCGAGACTAGTTGGGAACACCAGAGTACAAAGAGAATGCAGAGAGCACATGGCCTCTGAGTGACTTTAATTCCTCCCCCATAATGCCCTTCCTATTTTCCGAATGCTGTTTTATTTACATTTCATCACTGTACATCTTTGCAGAGTACAAAAGGAATCCCCCGCGTGAGTACACTACATGTTAGTCCAGTCAAAGATATTACCGTCCGCATCTTCCTTCACACACAACTTCACACTTTTGAATCTGTGGAGTGTAGTGCTTTTCTTCCCCCCCCCATTCCTTCTCTCCCAACTCCCACTGCCCACCCTACTCCCACAATGTCTCTAGTATCCCTAGTTGTTCTCATGCTTTCATACCTTCCCATCTTTCCATTTCTGTCACAGAGCGCAGACATTTGGTATATATTCCGTGGGGACATACAATGCTTTGATGATGTCTCTTCTAACTTCTCACTCACCCTTCCTTTCTCTGCCCTGTTTTATTTTGTCCTTTCTTCATCCTCCCCTCAGAATGCAATGGGGAGACCAGGAGTCATGATTAGGCTTGATGGAGAACTATGCTAGTTCTTTTCTCTCTGTCCAAAGCCCTCTTTAAGCATGGAGATGTGCCAGAGCCAATGGTGGCACGTAGACCACCAGCTGTGCTTGCAGCCACAGTCCAGCCAAATGTCATCTTAAGTCTGGGGCTGTGTCTCAGAAGGCACACGAAAGGGGCCCCTCTTCCCTTCTTCCATCCTGGAGTCTGTACTCTCTAGAACACAGGGAGAAGGGCTCGTGACGAAAGTATGAAGGGCATGGTACGCAGCTCTGCTTTCAACCAGGCTGTTTCCTTCTCAGAAGGTACCTCCTTGAGGAAATCGCATTCATATCAGCAGAGGGGATAAACACAACAGCTTTGTAATCAATGCAAAGGATTTCAGAAACCCTCACTAAGAGGGTAAATGCTTAGGCCTATTGCCTTTCTCCTTAGTATCGCCTCTTTCTGAGTGTTTCTTTACTGAAATGATAGGGAAGAGAAGGGAAAATTCAGCTTTGATTTTTGTTTGCAGCTCGGTGACAAATGATTGGGGGTAGGGAATTTAAATCACTCATCTACCGAGTTCTGGGAATTGTCAGAGAATTTTATTTGTACAATGCCTTTCTGACCTCCATTTTCTCAGAGAAGTAAGAATTATGCTACATTTGTAAACAAGGTGCTTTTATTCAGTTGAACTCTTACTAACATATGGTATGCTTAGCCAACATAGCACTTTTATTTAACACAAGTACACCCAAAAAGCCATGCACGTCAATTTTTGCATGATTAATATGCACTCCCAGTAAGGATAATTTCAGAGTTTGTGAGGTCTCTGAAATTCACTTTGTAATTTAATGTGCAGCCACAGAAGTCAGAGTTGAAGGATATTTGTCTTTGCATTTTAATAACAGGAACCTGTATCAGATCACACACCCTTTCAAGTAAACAATCAGTATTCCAAACTTGAAAGTTTCTCTTTTGAAAAGAATTGTACTTCTTTATTTTAAAAAAATGAGGAAAATGTGACCATTAAGCATTTGGATTATACTAATTCAAAGTGCTTGTGGCATGTTTTGTCATGCTAAGTAAATTTTTTCCTTCCCAGTAACTGAAAAGTGATAAAATACAAACTTTAAGTCTCAGTTCTTAACTTACTAGTAAAGAAAATGTAGCCTATACTGTGTACTGCTATTGTAGAGATACTTATGATAGCTTATGAACATGCACGCCAATAGGAAGTTTCCTTTCTCTTATTCTTATATTTTACCTTTATTTATTTATTTGGAGAGGTTTTTGCTATAGGGTGCATGCGCTCACCAGACAGACAGAGAGAGACAGAGAGACAGAAAGCGAGAAATCACCCCCCAGGGAGGATGGCCACGCCGCAATCCCTTCTCCTCCATTCTCCTCTCGGGATCTTGGGCACGCACACACATGCACCCGGCGTGAGTTTAAGTCGCCAGGTCCCGGACTCGAACCGTGGTCGACTACATGGGAGTCCAGCGACATAGCCATTACGCTAACTGCTGGTCCCACCTTATTTTATTTCTTGTAAAGTAACTCAAATGCTAGCCCTGTTATCCACACCTTCAATCTCCAATTCAAAATTTCTCATGCACATCATTATGTACCTAGTATTCTTCCCTGCTTAAAAACTCTTTCCTGAGTGAAAAGTTTAGAAATTCAAAACTGTATAAACAACATATATATATATATATATACATATATATATATGTATATATATATATACACACACACACAAATATACACACACACACACACACACACACACACACATATATATATATATTAATAACTAGTTCATGTAAGTTTTTATTGTCATTATTTATGAAGTATGACCAGATAATGCTATTATTCTGCTTTGCTGGCTATCCATTTTTGCTGAGACATAATAATATATGTTGATTAAATATCACGGCTGTATTTTCAGAGTTCTTAATTGGCAACTACTCTAGCTAAGTAGAAAATAACTTATTAAGGGGGATAAATTGCTGAAAGAATCACTGGGAAGGCAGAATTATGGAAGTAGAGTGAGTTTCTAGGAATGATTTCCAAAACTGACTTCCAGAACTGAGGTTGCCAGAGGGCTGCCACCTCCGATGTGGTGGCTGCAGGATCAGGAAGCCATCATTGCATTGTAGCCTTGGTATCCAGAGCCGCTCCCTGCCTCTCTCCCATGTGACTCACTTCCCCATCAGTCTGGCCTGAGTACATCTGATTGGCTGAAACTGTATATCATCAGCCAATGGAGCCGTGGCTACAAGAGTCAGATTGGGAAGAGAAATAGGCTTTGAAATTGATCATGCATGCATTACAAAAAGGTTGGAAAGAGTGTTGAGGTAGCTCCTCCTTAGAATCCACTCCAGTTAATAGACTTGACACATCTAATCTATTAAGATTCTGTATTGGGGGCCAGTAAGTGACATAGTGGTTAAGGCTCTGGACTCCTATGTGGTTGACCACAGTTCAAGTCTAGTACCTGGGGCTTGAAACTTTTGCTGGGAACCTGTGTATGCGCCCAGAACCCTGAGAGGAGAATGAGGGGAAGGGATTGTGGTGTGTCCATCCCCTCTGGGGTGTGATTTCTCCTTTCTGTCTCTCTATCTCTCAGGCAAGCGTACACATCCTGTAGCAACAATCTCTCAAAAAACAAAACCACAGGACCAGCAGTTAGTGCAATGGCTATGTCTCTGAACTCCCATGTAGTCGACCTTGGTTCGAGTCCTGCACCCGGTGGCTTAAAACTCATGCCAGGCACATGTGCATGTGTGCCCAAGATCCCAAGAGGAGAATGAAGGAGAAGGGATTGCTGCATGGCCATCCCCCCTGGGGGGTGATTTCTCACTTTCTGTCTCTCTGTCTCTGTCTGTCTGGCGAGTGCACACGCCCTGTAGCAAAAACCTCTTAAAATAAACACACACACACACACACACACACACACACACACACACAAAGATTCTGTGTCATTCAGCTTCTTGGAAACTCTTTGTATTGGTGGAGCTTACAGAACACAGGATCTCCCTGTAAGGTGATCTGGCCGCCAGCTGGATTTCCCCCGGAAATGTTGGCATACAGGACATTTTCTCTGAGTCTGTTTCATTTCCCAAAGAGCAGTCCACTGTCCTTCCTGGTGGAAACAGGGAAATTCATCCAGCTGTGGCACTGTGTGGCAGACCAGGAAGGGGGCTGAAGGACAGTGTTTTAGTACGTACACTTTTATTAAATCCTCTTGTTTTCCCCCACCTTTGCTGTCCACCCTGCCTGGCATCTCTGGGTCTGAAAACTTCTTTCATCTAAATACTCCAAGGAAAAAAATCACTGTTTCTTCCCGAAAGTAGGCATGGGCTGGCATGGGGAGAAGAGGTGATCCTGTGTTACTAACTGCTCTGCACCTTTCTGTATCCAAATTTCTACCTTTCTCAACCCACAACTATGCCCACGTGTGCAGGGTCCCAGGTACCTCTGAGGATAGAACCAAATGGTCTGGGTCCCCCTCCATTCCTTCCTTCATGTTAAGGACTGCTTCTCTGACTGCCTTTTCTTTTCTAAAGCTTTTTCAAAAATTTCCTGTCCAGTGTTGTTGTTTTTTTCCTCTCTCTTATTTTTTATTTAATTTTTTTTTTAATTACTATCTTTTTTTTCAATCCTTTTGCTCTTATCATAGTGGAGTCAAAAGAGATATTTTCATGTAATCAATCCACCATGCATAACCAAAAATTCAATAAATGTATTCTTTAGTATGCTTATTGTTATCTATCTTACACATTGTCGATCTTGTTTGCATGAATATCTATGATTATTTCTGTAAATATAAAGATGAAAATAGAGATGAAACATAGATCCGAGAACAAAATCCTCAATGTTCTCATTTCAAATATAAAGTATTTATTTTTTCCCCACAGGGGAGAGGAAAAACGTACATGTTGGTGATGTTAGATGTACCTGAAAATAAAGGGAATATATGCTAATTGAAAGAAAATGCTGTTGCCTAAGAATGCCATGAGAATGGAAGATGGAGCCCTCCAGGGGGCTCTGGAGGCCAGACTAGCTTCCTGGAGGAAGGGGAGATCCACTTAGAGATGGTAGGAGCCGAGAGAAGAGCAGATCTCCAGCTAGGATAATGGCAAGCATAACTGGGCATCGTTCCCCTCCCCAGTGGAGCCATGCCAGTGCACAGCTCCATTTCTGAATCTGAGGAAGTACAAAGGGGGGCAGCCTGAAGCCACTGGCTTATCACTCATGGGGTTCTCTTAGGCTTACTAGAATAAGCTGTCAAACATGGGTAATTGCTTTAGAGCTGGTGAGAAAATCTTCAAAAACCACTGTGTAGGGAGCCATATGATGGTGCAGCAGTGAAAGCAATGTTCCACAGGGCTGACCCGGGGAGGCGGGTAAGGTCCCTGGTTCATGTCCAGAGACCTCCCTGAGTATGCTGGGCACATGCTTGCCCATGATCTGGGGCTGGCTGAGCCTGGAGGTGGATCGCAGAGTCAAGACTCCTCTGGGGGTACTGTTTCTGTCTCTTCCCACCACCTCCCCTATGTCTCCACTGATCGAATGAATGAATAAATAAACATTTTAAAGAAATGTACTGTTTACTAGCAACTTACTGGTCCACAGATGCTGTTTACTACTTAAAATGTAATTCTGATTAAAGCAGGCAATTAGAGTCCAAATGAAAAGATGAGGGTAGTTTATGTTATGAGTTTCATACTTGTACACCACTATGGTTATAATTTCTTAGCAATAAACACCAGATTTTAGTTTTCAACAGCATATGGAACTGGTATTCTGGTATTCTTAATATTGTCATAGCCTATTTTTTCTTTGCTACTTTGATTATTTCATAAATCAGTCATCATCTCTGAGTCCCTAATCTAGGACTAT
This sequence comes from Tupaia tana, assembly GCA_026018925.1. NCBI lineage: Eukaryota > Metazoa > Chordata > Mammalia > Scandentia > Tupaiidae > Tupaia > Tupaia tana. The sequence goes on along the minus strand of JAKSZU010000007.1, from coordinate 123,612,437 downwards.
GATAGCCCATCAGTGGACCGTTCATATGTTCACTCAGCAAGTGTTTGCTGAATATCCGCTATGCAACCAAAATTGATAATGAAGCAAAGAGTTGAGGGCTGAAACCCTCAGAGTTGACTATAGCAAAGTCAAGATGCAGTTACAGAGTAACAGGAGAAAGATACTCAGAGTACTTTGCAATGATAATAACAAAGGAAATAATAACAGTAGATGTGCTCTTTCCCTTAGGAGTTGCCTCATAGTTGGAAAGGCAGAGCACACACATACTTAGGTAAGACACTTGGACACTTGGAAATAAGACAGAATAATGAAGTAACATTATATGAGCCAAGAGCATGTGTGCTGTGAGGAATCCTGGAAGCAGCAGGCGGGCTTGAGTTCAGTCTTCAGCCATAGTAGAAGCTCCTGATAACTCGAGAACATTGCAGACTTGGGTGGACAAGTTTCTGATGAGAATGTGAAAGTGCCCAATCAGGTAGGCAGGGCATTCTAGGAGCAGTTTGAACTGCAAAGTTCCATGAATTGTACCTGTGTTTCTGGGAGATGAGTTTGCTTAGTTAGAAGTCACTAGGGCTACATGGAGCTACTTGGTGTAGGAGACCTAAAGGCACAAAACAAAGCATCAGGTTCCAGATAGATGGGGTTGGGGGTGGATAAGTGGGGGCGTGGGGAGGGCAGAGACCTGGTACTGCAGGAGCACCTGGAGAAGAAGGCAGCAGATGGGCCCAGTATGGAAGAGGAAATCCAGGCTTGTGCGCAGTTTCCATAGGCCGTCCAACCACATGCTTTGGGGTGTCTTCCAGGCAACATCAGGGCAAAAGGATGAGTCTTAATGGACAGTTTTTGTTTCTGTTTTTGTTTTTCATGGCTCTGCTTCAGAGGAGTTCTACTTTTTAATCTATATAAAATACTGGACTTTGGTGTCAGAACTTTTTTCTTTATATCTACCTTTTTTTTTTTTTTTTTTTTGAGAGGTTTTTGCTATAGGGCGTGTACACTCACCAGAACAACAGAGACAGAGAGACAGAAAGTGAGAAATCACCCCCCAGGGGGGATGGCAACACCGCAATCCCTTCTCCTCCATTCACCTCTTAGGATCTTGGGGCATGCAAACACATGCACCTGGCGTGAGTTTAAGCCACCGAGTCCAGGACTCAAACCACATGGGAGTCTAGCAACATAGCCATTACACTATCTGCTAGTCCCCATAAGTCTGCCTATTAAAAAAATAATAATTCTGTAAGCAGGATGGAGAAAAAAAAGAAGATGGAGAAATATGTATAATATGTTTAGAGAAAAAAATCGTAAGTTATACCTGATATATAAGATCATTAGGAAAGTCGTGATGTATTTTTCTATGTTTTTCTGTGCAAAAATATATCATGACTTTCCCAACAAGCCAACAGATGGAGTCAGCTTTTGCAAGGCGAGGAGAGGCAGGGCAGCAGATGCACAAGGACTTCCTAGTGGAGGAAACAGGGTAGACAAAGACAAGAAGATATGATTGGATATGTGCCATGTGGGAAATGAAGTGCACCAACTCTCCTAGGAAGCAGGAGTCCTGTGGTCAGTGCCATAGGCATCGTGAGGAAGCGCAATTTACTATGAAGGGCAGTGCAGTGTCGGGGAGAGTACAATAACTATGTATCTTACATAACTCTCATGTCAGTTACTGAAAGCATGAAAGTCTAGGGTTAACATATAGAGTCATTACATTTTTCTTGGCCCTTGTCCTGACCCAGAAACCCAAAATAATATCTCCAGTTTCCCTACTTGCAAATATTCTGGCCACAATACAGCAAAGAAAAAAGAACACTTGGTTGACCAATAGTATAATCTTTTGAGCATCAAGCAAATTTTAATAACTAAATGCCCCTTGGTACTCCGTGAGTTTCAAAATTCTTCAAAACATTTATGGCCCTTTGACAAGAAATCATTTCAACTTGGTCTCAACTCTGGGCAGCTGTCCTGGCTTTGGACAAATTCTTGGTGGTACAATCCTTCAATCACTCTCTTTGGCTGGCATGGTGGTACCATTCTGGTGGTCTATACAGGGTGTGTATAGGAATATGCAGTTGTGTCATAGGAATATTCCATTCATTGCCAGAGTGGTGGTGGAGCACCGAGAGAAGACATGACGGTCAGTTTCCCAGTTGGATAAAGACATTGAACAAATTAGGAGCACACAGTATGTCAAGGCAGTAAGGGAGAATATGCAGGGGTTATTATTATGTGAATGTGAGGAGAGGTCAAAGCTCAGAATCCTGGTTCTAGTGAACTATTCTCAGCAGCATGGCATGGCCTCCTCTCGTCTGTTGTGGAACCTGTTTCTAATCCGATTATTAGCCTGAGAAATATTATCATGATGCTTTAGATTGTGAAAGCAAGTCAGGAGAAGTTATGGCAAATATCACCTATTTTAAAGATATTCATAGATCTGTTGACATTCTGACTTTTTCACATGTTTTTCTTCTTCTTCTAACCTAATCTCTTTTATGTGCTACCGTTTTTAAAAACTCTGCATTATTTATACCTCTTAAGAGTAGAATCTCTGCTTGTCCCTTTGTGTTTTCTTACTTATTTGCAATAAGCATGTGCACTTACTGGAGAGACAGACAGTGGGAAAATGAGAAAGCACTTCCCACCAGGGGGAATGGCCATGCTGCAGTGTCTGCTCCTCCATTCTCCTCTCGGGATTTTAGGTATATGCACACATGTGCCTGGCATGTTTTCCAAGCTGCTGGGTCCAGTACTTGAACCAAGCAGTTGATCGTGTGGGATCCACATGCCTTAACCATCATGCCACCAGCTGATGTTTTTATATGGTTTTGAACTATATTGGATCATCACAGTGTATTTATATGTTTAAACCATAAGGTTTCTAGGAATAAAATGAAGTTTCTTGGTCTAGATTAATAAAGCTTCATCTAATAAACTATATGATACTAAACAAAATAATATAAACGCATTTAAAATCCATCTTTAAAGTACAATAAGTTTTCATATCACATCTGCTTAATTGTTAACAAAATGGTACAGGCAGATTCATCATGGAATATTTTAAAATTTGCTATAGCTCATGTGTGCTAAACAGAGAGAGGGAAAGAGCATGAAAAAGTACTCCCTCCCACTGCCCCCCCCCCCCAGAGGATAGGACACCGCAGTCCTTCTCTTCTGTTCTCCTCTAAGATTTGGGGCATGCATACACATGAACCAATGTGCTTTTCAAGCTGCTGGGTCTAGGACTTGAACTGCACACTCAGCAATGTGAGATTCAGCAGCCTTAACCACCATGCCACTGTCTGGCCCCACATTGGGATTGTATTAGTGATGCAATCAAATGTTTGTTAAGCATCTATATATGAGCCAGCGTGTAATAGGGTAGAAATAAACAAAGGGATTATGATATGATCTTTACCCTCAAAGAGTTTCTAATCTACTTGAAGGGAAACCTGGACATACATATGGATCAGTGTCCTAGATAGCCTGTGTTACAAAAACTGTGGAAAATTTGAGAGCTAAAAATAAGGCCTATGACATGTTACAATCAGAATAGACTTCATGGAGGAGAAGGCATATGGCATAAATTTCAAGACCACAGTACTTGGCTTCTTTCAGGGGAGAATGAATTCTTAGCAAATAGAAGCAAGACAGAAGCAGAAATAGAAAGAAAAATGGCAGCCATGATAACCTTTTTAAAGCTTTAGTAATTAAAATCAGTGCCAATCCATTTAGTATCTTATTTGGTTTCTCCATAAAATTTTTATCTGACTCTCAATTATACATGACTGTTAAGTATCTTTTTTTTTTTTTTTTGAGAGGTTTTCGCTATAGGGCGTGTGTGCTCGCCAGACAGACAGAGAGACAGAGAGATAGAAAGCGAGAAATCACCCCCTAGGGGGGATGGTCACGCCGCAATCCCTTCTCCTCCATTCTCCTCTCGGGATCTTGGGCACGCACGCACACGCGCCCGGCGTGAGTTTTAAGCCTCCAGGTCCGGGACGTGAACCGTGGTCGACTACGTGGGAGTCCAGTGATATAGCCATTACGCTAACTGCTGGTTCTCTAGTATCTTAACACCTGGCTTTGGTTATCACTCATCCTCAAATCAACAATATTTATATGCAGTGTAAATGTTTATCTCCAACACTATGCTAGGCATTACAATTTATAGAAATATAGGATTCATGGTCAGGTCAGCTGGTGGCATGGTGGTTAAGGTGGCTGGATCCTACATGGCTGACTCTGTTATCTGAGTCCAGACTCAGTGATTTGACACACATGCTGGGTGAGTATGTGTGTATGTACCCAGTCCTGAGAGAAGAATGAAGGAGAAAGGCTGGCAGCATGGCCATCCCCTGAGGGGTGCTTTCTCACTTTCCTTCTGCCTCTCTATCTCAGAAAAGCACACATGTCCTATAGCAAGCAGGCAGGAAGGGTTGATTGATTCATGGTCTTGTCTTTGAAGATTTTGTTGCCTTATTAGTAAGCAAAGATATTAAATTAAAAATGACTAAAAAGGGACTAGCAGATGGCATAGCAGTTACATTGCTGGACTCCTACATTGTCAACCATGGTTTGAATCTTGGACCCAGCAGCTTAAACTCACGCTGGGTGCATGTGCATGTGTGCCCAAGATCTGGGAGGAGAATGGAGAAGGAATTGCAGCATGGCTATCCCCCTCCACCCCACCAGGGGTGATTTCTTACTTTCCCTCCCTCTCTCTCTCTCTCTGGCAAACACTTGTGCCTTAAGGCAAAAACATCTTAAAAAAAAAAAAAAAAAAAAAAAAAGACCAAATATTTCATTATTTTCAGGCCATTCAAATATTCCCTGAGCTATAAAACCCCCTACACATAAATCCCCAAGTGTACGAAGACTTCCCAATCTTTTCATATATGGGAGCTATTCCTCACATACCCAGTCCTCGGCTCATACCTACTGTAGCTCTGCCCAGCAACCAAATGATGTTAATGGTGCTTTGCGAGGCAGAGGCTATCACTTGCCAACCCCCAAGTCTGTCATTAATGCTTTGGTTTCCTTTCAAGGTCAACAGACATGTATTGTAATATCCTATAATTCTCACTTCTTTTCACCTTGTGTCCTCTGCCTTTTGCTCTCATGGCTCAGTTACTTCCACCTCAGACTGCACTTTTCACAATTAGATGCACCCTCTATTAGTCTGTCCTATTTCTTCTTAACTCTTACCGGTCACTGCAGGAAAAGAACACCAGCTCCCTCATGTTTCCTTTCTCTTTGAACTGTGAGTCTCTGTCTTCCTGATGCCCCAACACAAATATTGCTGGTGATCCCTTGTACCAGGGGAAGGAAAGTAATGTCTTTAATATGAAGAAAAAAAAAAAAAAAAAAAAAAAAAAAGAATGGTTTCACATCAGTGATGTCAGCCGCTAGAGCTTCTGAAAAAATGCCAAAGTTCTTTTCCGAATTTTCATTTAAAAAGGGTCTTTCTCTAGAACATCACAATTACCTCCTCCAAAATGTATTAAAGATAAAATGTTTAAAATGTCACATTTTAGTTCTTGTTTACTGCAAGACATAGTCTCTACTTTGTTTTCCCTTGTGGGGGTAGTCACCTTGAACAATAGCATTGACTAAACATTCTGAGTTCCAAATGAACCACCTTCATACATATTTCTGAATGTAACGCACTAATAAAATGAGGACATCTCCTGTAAGAAATAGTTTAAAGTGAATAGAATAAGCAATGCCTGTCATATGAATTGAAAGAAGAGAGAAGGGGAGGTGACAGGAGCAGTTGTAAGTTTGGGAAAACATTCTGTATAGAAGTAGAATGTGAGCTAGACTCTGGGTAATAAATGTTGTCCTGGTAGGGAAGAGTTGAAAGAGTATCTAAAGTTGGGAAAAAACTGTTGACAAAGATGTATTTGGTTGAAAAAGAGATTTTACTTGAAAGAGAAAGGAAAGTATTGATAAATCAAATTGGGCCAATTTGTAGATGTTTTTAAAGGTCACATTAAGGAGTTTAGTGGGTTGTGTCCTATAAATAACGAAAAGCTATTGAAAAAAATTTTTTTAAGGTTTTTGCCATATGACACATGTGCTCCCAGAGAGAGACAGAGAGAGGGAAAGTAATAAATCATCCCCCCAGGGGTTGGCCACACCATAATCCCTTCTCCTCTAGAGATTTTGGGCACACACACGTGCCCAATGTGACTTTCAAGCCACCAGTCCAGACTTAACTGCAATAGGCCATGTGAAAATCCAGCATTTAAAGAATTATTTATTTATTTATTTCCATTTGTTATTGTTATTTTTTTTCTTTATTTGATGAGAGAGAGAGAGAGAGAAAGGGAAACTGAGAAAGCAAGCCACCAGGCCCAGGACTTGAACCATGGTTGGCCATGTGGGAATCCAGCACCCTTATCCACCACACCACCTACTGGCCCCGGAAATCCAGCATCTTAACCACCATGACACCTGCTGGCCATACTACTGAAAATTTTGAAGGACTGAAATAAATTCGATGGAGTCATTTTTAAATATTTCCCTCACTCAGTGACTTTAGAGAAATTGAAAGACAATGAGACTAGATGGGAGACCGTTTACAACCACATGCTTGCGAGATGCCAGAGACCTGGAATAATATACCGCGGGAACAAGTGACAGACACTTCAAATGCAATGCAACATGCCCTTGATACAATAAAGAGGGAGAGGAAAGACACTATGTTAAAAGTGACTGGAAGAACGAGTCACTTGGTAGTGCAATAGAGAGAACAGAAAGGAACACTGGATGGGTGGGCGGAGGAAAAGTTATGTACACAGGATTCTATGCCATCAACGGATATTTAATATCAGAGCCACATATGCCATTAAAATTATTATTTAATTTTATTTGTTATTATTTTAAAAATTTAACTAGAGAGAGACAGAGAGAGAGAAAGGGAAAATGAGAAAGCAAGTGCCAGGTCCAGGACTCGAACCACAGTCAACCATGTTGGAGTCTAGTACCTTAACCATCATGTGATCTGCCGGCCCCCACATATGCCATTTAAAGCTGTCTGGAAGACACATTCAAACCAATAAAAATAGACAGGTGATATTATGTTTAATAATGCTTTAGTTACCTTACCATAGTCAAAATATTACCGTTTTAGCATACAATCAATATAAAAAGTACTAATTAATAGTTCACATTATTTTTTTTTCATGCTAAGGTTTTTGAAATCTGGTGTATATTTTACATTTATAGCATGTTTCAGTTTAGCTACATTTCAAATGCTAGTGGCTACTATACTAGACAGTTTACCAGAACTAACCAAGATTATTTAGCAAACTTCTTAATTAAGCTGGTGCTGAGATGTACTATCGTCTAGAAATTATAATTCTGTATACCCTTTCTCCTTCTTTCTTCCTTGTGTTTGTTTTAGCTATTTCAGAGTCAAGATAGTCTTTGAGCAGCACATGATTCTTTCCCCAAAGTACCAAGAATTTTAGAAATACCCATGATTTACTGCATCACTGCTCAGAGCTGTTGCTCTCACATTTAATTCTGTTTGACTTACAACTTTAATTAAACAAGTCAGTCTGAAAACGTTTTCTTCTTTGTCAATTTTAAAACTATTGATTATGAAATAATTTAGCAATGTGTCCTCAAAAAGCTTGGATAAATGACATTTAAGGCTTTGGAAACGAAGACTGCATTTTTCATGCTCCTCTGTCTGCGTGTGTGTGTTTCTCCAGTGCTTAATATCTGACGTAAACTCCCTGGATTTTCAGATTTCACTATATGCTGAAGAACAAAAGGGAGCCCCTTTCTATAGAAAACAAGCCAAGGACATTGTGTTCCATCTTTACAATGAACTGCAGATTTCCCATTAAAAGACAAATCCATCATTTCAAAAAGTTGAATAGGATGGCGCATTAAAAAAATCCAGCTGCTTAAATTTAGGGCATTGAAAAACATCCAATAAAAAAATGTTCCCCGGGTCTCAAGCGTTTTCATTTGATTATGTATTGGATAGATTTTCATTCAGTCTAGAATCTTGCCTCTTAGTATTCCATCCTAAAACAGTTTGACAAGTGTTTTAAGCAAGTTTTTGGAATCTTCTTACAGTGCTTTTTTTCTCTCACGTTCATTCCTAGGCTTCTCCCAGTCCCATTTAGTTTCGTTTATGTCTTGTGTTTTTTGTTTGTTTGTTTGTTTTTTCTTTTTCTTTGAAGGCATTGTCTGCCGGAAGAGCCCTTCTGTTCCTCTACCACCCTCCTTCGACTTAGTCATCTGCTCCACTCTGCCTGACTTTGTGGCCAAGTGGAGTGCCACCCTCCCTCTAATCTAACGGGCTCTGCCCAAATTTTCCCTGATTCAGGGGTGAGAAGTGGCAAGGCCAGTGATATTCCTTGCAGTGCAGTGTGACACTCATAAGCTGAGTAGGGCACAGAAGAGATCCACTCCACGCTTCTGCGCCTAGCCACACATTCTCAAGGAAGTTGTCTACATCCTATAGGAGCCAAAAGGTTTATGTCAAAGATATATATATGGTGCATATATATCCCATGGACATTAATGGTCCTTTATTTAAAGTTACATCCGAGCCTTCGCATATTCCTTCTTTGGAGTCTAGTCCTGATGTTTTGCAGGACTCACATTAAAAGTATAGCCTAAGACCAGTCTAAGGATGATTGCCGAACAAAGGCTGTACTAACATGCCCCTGGCAAGATGTATGAACTAGCGGGCCAGCAGGTGGCAAGTTGGTTAAAGGCGTTGGACTCCCACATGGCTGACGGTGGTTCTAGTCTTGGACCTGGTGGCTTGCTTTCTCACTCTCCCTCTCTCTCTTACTCTCACTCTGTCCCTCTCTGGTCAAATTAAAATAAATAAATAAATAAAGTTAAATAAAATAATTCTTTAAGAAAATGTATGAACTAGGCTTCTCAAGCTGAGTATTTAGCTCTTTCCCGTTGAATTGGTTGTTAGGCATTTATGTATATGATGCTGTTGCCCCTGAGCCAGTCCTTAAAAGCAAATGTTTCCAGTAACTCTGGCATCTAACATGTTTTATTAAAAGCAGTGTGGTCCCATTTGCAGCACTCTCCTCCCCACTGTCCATATTCTTTGAAAAGAATTATCAATTTCAAAAGAGAATTTGTTCTAGTCATTAGTGGTTCTCTTCTAATGGGTTCATTGTCTCCCCAAAGAGCTCAACAACTTTACAGAATAATTTCTCTCACTGAACCCATACTTTAGTCTAGACCCAAATGAGAGAAATATTTTCTGTGCTTTATCAGTTATTGGGGGGGGTGTTTCACACTGGGGTCCTCGTGCTTCCTCTCCTGGCCAATTCTGGCTATCAAAACTGCTTAGGCTGCAAATAAAACATGAAATGAAATCCATCTGGCATTTCTCATTGAATTAGGACCAGAACATTTTTGTTAAATATTAACAGATGACTAAATTCTTAATATCAAACTAACATTTAAAAACATCTAGGAGGACCCACACGAGGGGGAAAGGATAGAGGACCATGTGTTTTCTCCACTTTGGCACACTTTCTGTCCACTTTCTCCACCACCTCTTTTTTTTTTTTTTTTTTTAATCTACCTGCATATTGAAAATCACTGGAGTCTCCTCTCTCAGATAACTTCTATTCCTCAGTAGCTGGTATCAAAATAGTGTTTAATGGTATCAAGATACTGTAATCAAGTGTGAGCCAACTCAGGTGACGTGTGGCCATTGGTATGCTTCAAGATCTTTTATTAAAGTCTATTTTCTCTCCCTCCTCTCTCTCTGATAGGAAAAAGAAAAGAAGTACATGCTTCCCTTGGACAACCTGAAAGTTCGGGATGTGGAAAAGAGCTTTATGTCTAGCAAGCACATCTTTGCACTCTTTAATACAGAGCAAAGGTAAGAAAATGAAGCAGTTTCTGCCTTCAGATTTTTTTTTCCTTGAAGTTCTGTAGGATCCAGTGATCATATTTATAAATAATTCCTTTGGTTGCACCTTAAAATTTGTTGGCTCTTTAGCTTTTCTTTTATTCATTTTACCTTCTTTTCTTTTTTTTTTTTTTGGAGAGGTTTTTGCTATAGGGAGCATGCACTTGCCAGAAAGACAGAGAGAGACATAGAGACAGAAAGGGGGAAATCACCCCCCAGGGGGGATGGCCACACTGCAATCCCTTCTCCTCCATTCTCCTCTCGGGATCTTGGGCGTGCACACACATGCGCCTAGCGTGAGTTTAAGCCACCAGGTCCGGGACTCGAACTGTGGTCGACTACATGGGAGTCCAGTGATATAGCCATTACGCTAACTGCTGGTCCCTCATTTTATCTTTTTAACATCTGCCATGGGTTATATCTTCAAGAGATTAAAATTTAGAGTAAGAAAGATTATCAAGTATAGTATTCTTTTATTTCCTACTTTTCCAAAAGACCCCCAAATCATGTTCATCTGTACGTACATAAGGCTACATTTTACTACTTTAAAGTCTTCCTTGTCCTAATTTATTATTTATATTCTTATAAATTACTTCTTATAATTTTTAGTGATATTCATCTGACTTGAACAGATACCTCTAGCAATCTTCTTAAGATCTATAAGTTATGACTAAATTCAGTGAATAGAATTACTCAACTATTATGAACAAAAATATATAGTACTTTACGGTTTTTCAAAGCGCTGTCCACATTCACTGTCTTTGTTTTTTTACAGCAGTTTCCCATGAGGTTAAAAAGAGAGTGGTGTGTTGCCATTTTATAAATTAGGATGTGTAGGCTCAGAGAGGTTAACTTGCTTTCTTCAGATCAGGAAACTAGCACACAAGGGAGCTGGGACTTGAATCAGTTTGGGTTTAAGTTCATTGCTCCTTCCGCTCATATTTCTCGTGCCTATTTTCTTTCTTTTTCTTTTTTTAACTGTTGCTCATGTGTAATATACCAACTTTATTTTATGCTAATCACTAGAGAATACCATGGTTATTCATTGAAACTAGGCAGTAAAATTAAATAAGCATTTAGAGAAGGAGTGGAGGGCAAGAGATTCAAAAAGGCTACAACTAGTTAAAGATAATAAAGGAGTCCCCCCCCCCCCCCATGGACAAATTATAGGAAAAAGTTCATTCATTTGTGTGAGTCAGTTAAGAGAGTGAGTCACTAGGTGGCAGGGTCTAATTTTAACCCACTTTTCCAGGCTGCCTTTTATCTTTATTTAGCAATGAATGAAGTTACTTGATTAGGTTCAATGACTGGCCCAGGGTCAATCACACAGTAAATCAACCTAGCAAAAGAAGACAACTTCTCAGTACATTCCCAGTCAGTTGCTCAGAGTGACTCATGGGATAAAAATACTTAGAAAAGCCACAAGAGCAAGTCCCTTAAAGAATCAAGGAGAGGGACCAGCAGTTAGTGTAATGGCTATGTCACTGAACTCCCATGTACTCAACCGCAGTTCAAGTCCTGGACTCGGTGGCTTAAAACTCACGCCGGGCGCATGTGTGTGCGTGCCCAAGATCCTGAGAGGAGAATGGAGAAGGAGGGATTGCGGCGTGGCCATCCCCCCTGGAGGGTGATTTCTCGCTTTCTGTCTCTATGTCTCTCTCTGTCTTTCTGGCGAGTGCACACACCCTATAGCAAAAACCTCTCCAAAAAAAGAAAAAAGAATCAAGGGTAAATAAAATCGAATATAACACTTAATAATTACTGAAATGGGATTTTTAAAAGACGTAGTATTATTTGCGAGGAGCTGGGGGAGAGAATGAGGAGGGGCACTGAAAATGATAAACAACAAAAAGATTTTCCAGAGAAAAGTGGTGGGTCTGTCATAGCAGAGACAAGGTCAGCACCACTGACCTGCTTTCATTAGGTGGTTGAGAATCAGGACGTTGTAAGGTAGTTGTCAGAGGTATGAGCATCCTCCTTGTCTGGGCCAGACTGGGACAGGTGAACACCAAACAGGAAGTCAAACTAAATCAAATCCTCTGTCAACTTGGAATGTTCCGTTTATGAAAGGGCTGGATGGGGCCAGCAGGTTGCATGGAGGTTAAGGTGTTGGATCCCACATGGCTGACTGCTCATTTAAGTCCCAAGTCTGACAGTTTTAAAAACACACCAAGCACATGTGAGTGCATGCAGAAGATCTGGAGAGGAGAATGGAGGAGAAGGAATTGTGGGGTAGCCATCCTCCTTGAGGGGGTGATTTCTCACTTTCCTTTTCTCGCTCTCTCTCTTTCTCTCTCTCTCTCTATCTCTCTCTCTGTCTGTCTCTTTCTCGGTAGTGCCATATAGCAAAAAAAAAAATTTTTTTTTAAAGCTGGGGGTTGGGGGTAGGTTGGCTTGGTATAAAGTAAAAATAAGACAATGAAAGGGCATCAAAATGAGTCACCAAAATAAGAAAACTGGTCTTGAAAAACCGTCACAGTATTGTATTCTTCAGCCACTTCTCAGAAATCTCTGTGACCTTGTCCATGGCCCCTCAAGACACTTTTGACTTTTGCCATTGTCTTTTCCTCTGGAATCTTGATTCCTGTGAAGTATTTCTCTGCTGGCTAAGACCTTCAGTACAAAGTGGAATATAAGCAGGCATTCTTGACTTGTTTGTGATCTTTTTTTTTTTTTTTTTTGGAGAGGTTTTTGCTATAGGGCGTGTGCACTCACTAGAAAGGCAGAGACAGACAGAGAGACAGAAAGTGATAAATCACCCCCAGGGCGGATGGCCATGCCACAATCCCTTCTCCTCCTTTCTCCTCTCAGGGTCTTGGGCACGCACGCACATGCACCCAGCATGAGTTTAAGCCATCGGGTCCGGGACTCGAACCACGGTCGACTACATGGGAATCCAGCGACATAGCCATTGCGCTAACTGCTGGTCCCACTTGTTTGTGATCTTTAAAGAGAGTTACCTTAAAATGTTTACAGGTAAGTGCTATTTGATGGATACCTGCTATTAGGTGAAAATGATCTCTCTATTCCTAGTTACTAAAGTTTGTTTTCATTTTCAAATCACAGATGAGTATTGAGTAATTTTATCAAGCCTCCATCTCAATAAATTTTTTTCTTCTTTAATATATTCATGTGCTGAAATATATTGATTGACCTTCTCATATTAAACTGTCTTTGATCTCCTGGGATTAATCCTAGTTAGGTCATGCTATACTTTTACTTAGGCCTTTATATTTATGTTCTTAAGTAAGATTGACCCATATTTTTTTCTATAATATCTCTGCCTGGTTTTAATATCAAAGTTCTGTTAGCTTCATAAATTAAGCAGAGGTAGGAATAAGTCTTTCTTGTTGTTTGGAGCACTTTATATAAGATAGAATTAACTGTTAACTGGTGTAAATCACCTCTAAAACTGTCTGGTCCTAGAAGGTATTTTTTTAAAAGAGTAATTATTTAATTTGTCATTGTTATTATTATTTTAGTTTGCTATTGGGCATGCACACTCTCCAGAGAGAAAGAGGGAAAGTCAGAAAGCAAGTTACCAGGTCTGGGACTTGAACCAATGTCGACCATGTGGGAGTCCAGCACCTTAACCACCACACCATCTGCTAGCCCCTAGTAGGTATTTTTAATAAGTAGACTTTTAACTGGTGATTTAACGCATTTCATGATTATGGGTTTGTACAGGTTTTCTATTTTTTTCCCATGGATAAGTTAGTTTGAATTCTATTTTTTCCAGGAAATTGTCCATTATGTTTAATTTTAGCTATGTTAGCATCAAGTATCTCCTAATATTCTAGGTTTGTTATTGCCAGAAGCCATGTACACTTGCCTTAGGAAGGGATAGAAAGGGAGAGAAACACCCCTAGTGGAGCTTAGCCGCATCACAATCCCCATTTCTCCACTTTTCAATACTGTCAGTATTTTTTTGACACACATGTCCAATGTATTTTTCAATCCACCAGTTCCAGGATTTGAACTATGGTTGGCCATGTGGTATACCGTTCCCTATGCATAGTGTTTAATCATTGCTCTACAGGATCAATCTAATGTTCTGTTTTTAAAATTTTCTGCTGTATCTGAAATTTAACCCCCTTATTTTTTTTTTCTAATGTTAAGCCATATCTCTTTTTTTCCCCTCTGATCATTCTTGCCAGAGTTTTGTCTGTTTTCAAAGAACCAGCTTTTTTTTTTTTTTTTTTAATCATCCTCTATTGAGGTTTTGTTTTGTTTTGTTTTTCTGTCTGAGTAATTGCTGTTCTCACAGAGCTGGAGAGGGGCACTGTGGTAAAACACAACACTCTGAGAGGCTAACCCGCATAAGATGGTTCTGGGTTCATGTCTAGAGATCTTCCTGAGAATACCGGCACACACATGCCCATGAATCAGGGCTGGCCGAGGCTAGGGGTGGATCGCACTGTGGAGACCCTGCCAGGGTGCTGTCTTTCTGTCTCTTTCTCTGTGTTTCGCTCACTCATTGAGGAAAGAAAGAACATTTTTAGTCCCTTCATTATTTTCTTCCTTTGCGTTTACTTTGTTGACTTTTATTTTGCTAACTTCTTCATTTAGATGTGTTGCTCATCAATTTTTATCTTTTCTTTTTCTTTCACATGCAAATAAATTTATAGTTAATCCTCTAGATAGTTTTTGGCTGTTTACTACAAATTTTAAAGTATAATATTTTTGTTAACATTTACTTCTGCGTCCTAATCATTATGTTTTTTTTTTTTTTCTTTAAGTTTTTAGCAGTGTGTTTTGGCTTTCATAGTACATGGATTTTTTTTTTCATTTTTGTTTTCTGACTTAATTGTATTGTGGCCAGAGAATATGGTCTAGTACATGGGTGATATTTGATAAATATTCCATGTATGCCCGAGAAGATTGTACACTTACTAATTTGAGAATGCAAGTTCCAAATTAGTGATTCAATTACAAGTCGATTGAATTGTATCATGCTGATTAATTGTATTACCCAAGCTCTATAGTTACTGACTTTTTCTCATCTTTTGTCCAGTTTTTTTTTTAAATCTTTTTACTTAGTTTTAAATTTCAGTTTTTATTAAGTTTATTTAATGAATGAGGGAGAGAGACACATACAATACCCAATAGTCTTGGTATCATGGTCCAACTCCAGCCTCAGGTGGCCCCCAATTTGGGCGTATGTATGTGATTCAGGGAGGTTTCTGAATGTAAGTCCCGAGCCTTCCAGCATGTGACAGCCTTGCAGAATGTCCTGTTTTCCCACCGTGCCACCGTATTGAATAGTTCGAACATTCAACAAGTATCTTTCAGGCAGCTATGCCAGATAGTGTTCCGTGCTTAACGATATCTGAAAATAAAATAGACAAAAGATTAAACATTTTTGGGAACCAGCAGTTAGCGTAATGGCTATGTCGCTGGACTCCCACGTAGTTGACCGCGGTTCGCGTCTCGGACCCGGTGGCTTACAACTCACGCCGGGCGCATGTGCGTGCGTGCCCAAGATCCCGAGAGGAGAATGGAGGAGAAAGGATTGCGGCGTGACCATCCACCCTGGGGGGTGATTTCTCGCTTTCTGTCTCTATGTCTCTCTCTGTCTGTCTGGCAAGCGCACATGCCCTATAGCGAAAAAAACCTCTCAAAAAAAAAAAAAAGATTAAACATTTTTTATTATATTTAGAGAGGGACATTGGCAAGGAGAAGGACAAGAAGTTATAAAGAATCTTACTTTATCAGAGAGGTGTTGAAAAATCTCCCTTTATGATTGTGAGCTTCCATATTCTAGTCTGGCAATTTTTGCTTTATGAATTTCGAAGACAATCTAAGTTTTTCGGTTCACACAGATTTAGAATTATTGTATCTTCCTGGTGATATTTTTTTTAAAAAAATTTATGACAATCTTCTTTATTACTAATAATCTTCTTTGCCTTAAAGTTTATATTTTTTATGTTACCACAACCACACTTCCTTTTGTTCTTTTAATATTTGCTCAGTATATCTTTTTACATTCTGTCATCAATCTTTATTTTTATTGTGTTTCTCTTATAATACCATATTGCTACATTTATCTTAATTTAATATGAGATCTTTTGTTTTTAATGAGTTTAGTCCACTTACATTTTTGTTTTATTATTACTGATTTATTTGAATTTAATTTGAATATTGTATTTTAGTCTTTCTCTTGCCATTTTTTTTCTCGTTTTTCTTTTTTCTCTTTTTCTTTTTCTCTTCTCCTTCCTTTTCCTTTTTTCTTTTTTTTTTTTTAGAGGTTTTTGCCATAGGGCGTGTACGCTCACCAGAGAGACAGAGAGAGACAGAGAGACAGAAAGCGAGAAATCACCCCCAAGGAGGGACGGCCATGCCGCAATCCCTTCTCCTCCATTCTCCTCTCAGGATCTTGGGCACCCATGCACACGCGCCCTGTGTGTTTAAGCCTCCGGGTCCAGGACTCCAACTGCAGTCGACTACATGGCAGTCCAGCGACATAGCCATTACCCTAACTGCTGGTCCCTCCTTCCTTTTCTTTTTAACATTATAGGGCACATATGCTCACTGGAGAGACAGAGACCTGGGGGAGAATGACTTTGCCCTGTAATACCTTCTCCTCCAATCTCCTCTAGGGATTTCGAGCACACACACATTACATATACCCAGCATTGATTTTTAAGCCACTGAGTCCGGGATGTTTTAGAACTGCAACCATTTGGGATCAAGCTTCCTTAATCACCAAGCCAACTGGCTGGCCCAGTCCTGCCTTTTCTGTACTTGTTTTACCCCAACCTCCCTTTTTCTGCCTTCTTTTAAAAATCAGCTTAATTGTTTTCCCCCTGGTTTAGAAGTTATATACATTATTTTAACTTTTTAGACCTCCTTTTAATATTTTGACATTCATTACTTGACAAAGTTGGAAGTTAATCTGTCTACTTTTTAAAAGATATTTTATTTTACCTACAATCACTGCATATCATTCCAGCATACCAAATTAATTTTCCCATCATGAATACACTGTATATTGATTCAGTCAAAGATATTACCATACACATTATCATCAACAGGTAATTTCCCACTTTTGTGACCCTAAAACACTCTGCTTCTTTCTTTTCTTTGATTCCCCCTCTCTTACCTTCCCCCACTTCCCATCCTCCTCCCTCATCGTCTCTATTATCACCATTCTTCTCCATGCTTTTATGCCTTCCAATCTTTCAGTTTCTACTTTTCTAAAATTACCTTAAAACATGTTAGCTCCAATAACCTCCTCCTGTCTTTTTTATCTTTTCTTAAAATTGTTATTTTATTAAATTTTGTTTTAATTTTTATTAAGTTTCTTTCTTTTTTTTCTTTCATAAATGAGAGAGACAGACAGACAGAAACAGCACCCACCAGAGTTGTTTTTTTTTTTTTTTTTCCTTTTTTTTTTTAGAGAGGTTTTTGCCCTAGGGCGCGTGTGCTCGCCAGGGAGACAGAGAGAGACAGAGAGACAGAAAGCAAGAAATCACTCCCCAGGATGGATGGCCATGCTGCAATCCCTTCTCCTCCATTCTCCTCTCGGGATCTTGGGTATGCACGCACACGTGCCCGGCATGAGTTTAAGCCACCGGGTCCAGGACTTGAACTGCGGTTGACTACATGCGAGTCCAGTGACATAGCCATTACGTTAACTGCTGGTCCCACCCACCAGAGTTTGATGCCATGGGCCTACCCCCTACCTCAGCCAGTCTTGGACCTGGGCGTGTCTATGCCTGGAGTACCCAGGGCAGTCTCTGAATGCAAATCCAGAGCCTTCCAATGTGTGCAAGCCTCGTGAAGTATGAAGTTTTACCACCCAATTTCCAGTATTTACATTTTATCTTAACTTTACCTACCATAATCAATATTATTGTGAGCTCATATAGGCAGTGATTATTTCTATTTGCCGACAAATGACCAATTTCCTTGCTCACCTTTCTTCTTGAATCCCATGTTTAATTTTGGTTCTTGTTCTTTCACACTAAAGAATAACCTTTAGAAATCTTTTTAGCGGTTGCTAGTTGGTTGTAACTCTCAGTCTGGTGTTGGCTCTCCTGAATATGTTTTTATTTTGCCTTCCTTTCCAAACAGTACTTTAACTGTATGTTAATTCTTTCATTATGTTGAAGTTGTTATTCCTCTATACTCTGGCTTTATCTCTGCCTTTGAGAAGTCAGCTTTCATTCTAATTGTTCCTTTTAGTAGGTGATGTGTCCTTTCTCACTGGTTTAAGATCTCTTTTATCTTTGTATTCTGAAGTGTCCGTACATCTTGTCTGTATGTATTACTTGGGATTCATTGTGATTCAAGATTGTCCTAAATTCCAAAAACATGCATAATCTTTTACTTTCTTCTATCCTTTTTTGTTTCTCTCTGTGGAATTTCTATTAGACACACAGTAAGCCATTTTATAGTGTCCCCTACCTTTAAACCTCATTTATATATGGTCATATATATTTTTTTAAAAAAAGACCCACAATGAGGCACACACATACATGTTTTAGTACATCTTCCAGCTTACTGTGCCCTCTTCATCTGGCCAGGGTGAATGTGCTTGCCATTTTTCTTTGCTAGTGAGCAGATTTGTTTCAGTCCATTCCTTTTCTAGGGAACAGATCTTGGAGGGATCCTGTCATATAAATCCCAAAATCTTATTTTCTGTCCATTTGTAAACATGAAAATCCAAGCCTTCAGTTACTAAAACCATTGCCGCCCAGTGATAAAAGCAGCAAAAGATGTATTTCCTATTTTTTTAAAACAATTACTTTTATTTGGGCTAGTGCTTAGTCACTTATTTTTATAATGTTTATCAATTCTAGATGTCTTATCGGAAAGACTTTACATTTTCTATTCTGCCATTTCAGTTGAAATGAAGTGGCCTTTCATTACCATTAGATTGTAGAAAGATAAAACTATGTCCTTGACTTCTGCAAGGAGGAAAGATTGTAATAGTGAACCCAAGAGGCCAGCCCAGGGTCAAATATGAATATAGACTTGAATATTTTATAAGCCAAGTAAAGAGAAACAATACCATTTTCCCATTCTTTCATTTATTCTCTCACTAAATATTTATTCTATCATCCATTCCAAAGTATCCATGAAGCATTTCTCCATCATCAGTCTCGCATGTCCGCGTTGACATTTGTAATTACCAATGCATGTCATATAGACATTTTTCACTGATTTTAAAACATAAATTTAAGTCAATGAAGACATTAAAAAGTAAGAACATAGAATCTAGTTGGGAGATTCTTGTACACAAAACAAATGGGATATAGTATTTGTGGTGACATTCCATCAGATCACATTCTGGTATATTCCATTCCTGTACTGAGTACTGGAAGAGCAGAGAAGAGCATAAAATTTAGCCAGAAGCACTAGAGTCGGCATCATGGAAGATGATACTCATTGGGTCCATGGCAGGGATTGATGAAGAGGAAATAGGAAGGACTATATCAAAGGAGGAAAAGTTTTAGCCAAAGCAAATATTAATAGAAAGTCTTGCTTAACTCATGGCCAGCCTTTTCCGGATGATCAATTCACAGGCACAGTAAGTCCTAGTGACTAAAATTGAAACATCTCTTTTTTTGTTTCCATAGGGTTTGTTGAATTGGACTTACCCATGTAAGTCTATGTATTTTAATAATTTGTGTAGAAGGAAAACCATACATCCATCAAAAGTCCCTATGCTTAGGGTTTGGGTTAGAAAAACAAAGTACATATGCTTAGTATAATTTTATCAATTATTCTTCAGTCATATTCTTTTTACCACGTACATTGACTCTGAGATTATGTTCCTATTTTTCTTTTCTTCTGAGACAAGATCTTATAAGAAGTGCTTGCTTTCCTGGCCTTTAGGCGAATTGATCTTTGGTTAATTTAGAGGAGATTTCTTTGTGTCTTTCATCCTGGTCTTCCATGGCAGTGACTTGGACCAATTTATATATTCATTCAGCAGAACCACATAAGGAGCATTGCCTTAGGGTTAAGAGTTCCTGTGTGAACGTCAGAGTTGGCAAAATATACATGTAAAATATTATGTCTTTCTAGGATTCTCTGGACCCTAGAGATAATCTGGCCTGTCCTCCTTACCTCACAGGTTAAGGAGCGAACATTTATATCATCTGTCCCAGAAGCAGTTAATGACACATGCAGAACTGGACCGTCGGTCTCATGTCTCCTGATCCACGCCCATTTCTTATTACCATAGTTTATGTATTCATTATGGAATGGGAATTCCACCTGCGGGTTTAACGGAATTGTTCTTCAAAGAGCAGCAATGAAGAGATATTTAATTTCTTGTATAGATATTTCAGTTTACTCTCAGGTCTTCCAAGTTTCCCGTGAAATGCTTTCAGTCTCATTTTTAAAGCCCTGCATGGAACTAATACGCCCAGTATGTTTCCTGGAGAAACTACCTTAGCCATTGCTATTTACATCACAGTAGAATTCTTAAGAGCTCATTTGGTTGCTCTTTCAGCTTTTCTCTATAAAGTTGAAAACAGTTCTTTGTAGTCTTCCTTTATCAGGTATGTGGGAATTGATATATTTGACATCCTTTTTTAAAAAGCTTTCAGGGTTATGGCAGGTTAATATGATCTATGATTGTGATGGTCAAGTTTCTGAGCCATTCTACATAGAGTTTCAGTGCTAAAACTTTCATAAATGGAAAGATTTGTTACAGGTTGTGGTGACTGCGGTGCGTGAGGAGAGTGAATTTCACACCCAGACTGAGTTAGCAACGTGCATCCTGAGCCCTCTTCTGGGCCTTTCAAAGATGGCATCTGGGTACCTGGGGAGGCTGATGTTTTACAATACTCGGTTCTCAACATTCAGTGCATCACCACATCGTAAATTAAAAGTTAAGTCTAAGTTAAGAGATTCCTAAACTTCTTTGTGGCATGGCCTAAACCAAAGATTGGAATGTTCCCTCAGGTTTTCGTTCCATTTGATTCTGTTAGAAATGCCACGTTTTCTCGGGTAGAAGCACGTCCAGATAATGACTTTACTGTGCTGGTCTTTGCTCTCTCCCCAGGCAGGCCTTCGGTTTTCAGGTCATGCTAAGGCCCATTTGGTGCAAGGTATGTCAGCTCTGGTAGCCAGCAGGGAACTGTTTCTGTCCAGGGGGTTTGTAGGGCAGCCACATGGTATTTTCTGAGCACTCTTAGGGGTTGTCAATCTCTGTTTTCTTTTAAAATAAGGTGTTCTTTCTTTGACGCTGCTTTGTAGCTTCATTTCAGGGTATGGTTTATCAACATTACCAAGTGTTCCAGATCACCTCCTTCCCGCCCCCCCCTTTTCCTATAGAAAGTGATTTTAGGATGTTTCACTACTCCACTTAGTCCTTAGCACATTGCTGACACTCAATAAATGTCAAATAATGCTACAATATAGTTAGTGTGTAGGCATTCTGAAAAGAATGGCTCTTTATTCTCATTGTTGAGCAATGCATTTTTCCACTTGTTAGCTGGAAAGGGATTGGAGTCAGGTTTTCTATTTATGTATTATACCTTTGTGGCTACATTTCTATATTAAGACATGTTTAGAGTTTAAGTTGTTTGAAAAAGTGTTTAATTAAGCAAATATGCTAGGAAAAAAGTGGCATACAATGCCTTGTCGGAAAGGTCATGTCTCACTCATTCAGGCTGAGTACGTAATCTATATTAAGAAGGAAGCAATTACTCTCCCATAAATGGGGTGGCAGAGGCTCATATTTATTGAAATTTCAATAGAGTGAAAGCATGTAGTCTTCTGGATAAAAGAAGGAAATATTATGTAAGGATACAATTTAATTAAGCTTAAAGAGAGAGCACGAACAGAGGACACCTGGAAAAATTATTTGATAGTTTTTGTCCCACTTTTGTCAAAACCATGTCTAAGACATTACCTTTCACCCCAGAGAATACTGGGGATTGTTTCTCTTCTGGGTACTCCGATGCAGGAAGATTTTTCTTAATTAGATGATTCAAGCAGTAATCAGTCTGATAACACAAGCTGAGAAACAAAATGGCTGTTATTCTACCTTTTCCTATGGAGTGTGAGTGGGTCCTGTTTCTAGTAGGCATATTAATAATATACTCTATCTCTGGATACTTAAAAGAGGAAATAAAATCAGTTGAAGGGTAATAGCTGTTTATCACACTCACGTCACTTACACAGTTTATCACACCCTTTCTGTAATTTCATGTATGGCAAAGGTTAGGTTTTCCTCATGTTTTATTCTTAGTATCAAAGAAAAATCCCACTATTGTGGCCAGACATTGGCATGATGGTAGAATGTGATGCTCTCTGAGGCAGACCCACGTAGGACTTGCTGTTCAAATCTGGAGACTCATGGATGAGTATGTCAGACATGCTCGTGCCCATGCTGAGGCTGGCTGAAGCTGGAGTTGGGTCACGGTGTCCAGACCCTGTCGGAGTTGCTCCATCTCTGTCTCTCTCATTCATGAAATGAACAAACTTAAGAAAAACGTTCGCTAGGTATTAAGACCATTTGACATCCAATGCATTGTCTAGAAGAGAACGCAAGAAGATGGACAATAGTCAGGTGTCAGTAGTGTTGCTGTTAGAAGCATTCAAACGATGCACTTTAAAAGTAGATACAGGGGCCAGCAGTGGTGAAGTTGGTGAAGGCACTGGACTCTCACATGGCCAACATCAGTTCAAGTCCTGGACCTGGTGGCTTGCTTTCTCATTTTCTCTCTCTCTGTCCCTCTCTGGTGAGCACATGTGCCCTAGAGCAAACTTAAAAATAATAACAAACTTAAAAATAATAACAAACTTAAAAATAATAATTATTATTTTTAAATATATAAATATATTTGTAAAGTAAAAAATAAATTTTAAAATAGTATATATTAAGTAGCCATTGTTGCATTTTGTACTTCTTCTAGTTCTAAGACAATGAGGTTCATTTAATTATTAGATATCTGTGTCCTATGTCCTGCTAGCTTAGTTTCCATGAGGCAGAGGTTGTGCATCTTGTTCATTGCTTTATTCCCAGGGACCTAACAGTGCCTCACAATTGTAAGAGCTCAATAGGATGAGGGAATGAGTGAGTGAATGCCAAACTTTGCCCCTCTGTTCTAAAGAGACTACATAAATAATGCTAATTGCTAATAAAAAGCATTCTCTTTAATAGGCAAGAACTAATAAAAAGCATTCCTATTAATAGGCAAGAACTTGGTCTAAAGAGAATAATAAATAGGCAAGTTCTAGAAGCCTATAACCACAGAGAGTGGGCTAAAAATGAAAATATAGGTTAAAACTTGTAGAAGAATTAGTTTGAGGACAAAAGGAAATCTTTCATTTAAAAAATAAGAACCTGAGTATTTCCAGTTACACACAAATTGTGTAAGTGGGTGTTGTTTGAATTAAATTAGAATTCTAATTTAAGAAAAAAAAGTCTAGGTATTTAGTTATAAATTGTCTTAACTTTGTTCACATAGTTTTATTTCTATTAGTCAAAAATGCTTTGTAGTAGGTGGCTGGCAGGTGGTAGTTAAGGGCACCGAACTCCCACATTGTCAACTGTGGTTCGAGTCCCAGATTTGGCAGCTTGCTTTCTTATTCCCCCACCCCCGCTCTCGCTCTTGCTCTGTCCCTCTCTGGTCAAATTTAAATAAATAAAGTTAAATAAAATCATTCTTTAAAAAAATGCTTTGTAGGTACCTACCCTAAGCTTTCTTTTTTTTTTTTTTTTTTAAGAGTATTTTTTTGCTATAGGGCGCGTATGCCCACCAGACAGAGACAGAGAGACAGAAAGCGAGAAATCACCCCCTGGGGGGATGGCCACGCTGCAATCCCTTCTCCTCCATGCTCCTCTCAGGATCTTGGGCACGCACGCACACGCGCCCGGCTTGAGTTTTAAGCCACCGAGTCCGGGACGTGAACCGTGTTCAACTACATGGGAGTCCAGCGACATAGCCATTACACTAACTGCTGATCCCCCTACCCTAACCTTTCTAAAGCTTTGCTTCTCTAGCTCTAGGCAACTATTAACAAATTTCAGGTTTTTATTATAAGTTGAACTTCTAAATGTTAGAAAGGAGGCGAGCTAGAAAATAGGATTTTAATTTTCTCTTTGTAAGTTTTGCTTCTTTTTTCTGTTAGAACCATTACATTCACATGGGTCACACAGAGACTTGAGAACTTCTGCAGTTACTGAGTTCACAGTATGACCATAATGTTTCATTTCCCTCTAGAAATCTAGAAAAATCAACCCTGTGCTTTTCCTGTTGTGGAGCTACATAGGAGTATGTGTTTAGCAAGTTGATAAGAGAATGTTCGTATATCTGGAAAGCTGTTAAGTCCATATCTTTGGATACGAGGTCTCTGTTTCACTGCGTGTTCTCTTCCTTTACTCCAGTCTCACTGCAAAGATATTTGTCATCATATGGTTCTGATCCTCCGTGTTACAATAGTTTCCCAATTCTCACTGCCATGGCTTTTCCTATTATAAGTGTTTTTCTGATTGTGAAATAGCATCATTAGGAAATCTTAGGTACACCAGAGATGGGGGCAGGGAGGACTGTTTTCAACATGGAGCCTGGGGAAAAAAATAGATGAGAGACTCATCATTGTCTGCCCATTTGATGTATTTGATTCACCCACCACACTAAGATAGAAATCAAAGACAATTTGCTGATATTTCTGTGAACTAAGTCTGTAACAATTGATTTCACAGCTAAGATAAATTCTCATGAAAGGCAACATGATTGCTTGGGTCTGAACTGTCTGTGGCTTGAAGCAATCCATTTAAATTCTTCTCTTTTTGGTTTTCAAATTAAATTCTGAAGTGAAATAGGAGTCTGATGTCCTACTTGGAGGGCTGCTTCTGCCTTTTCTAGGGAGAAAAACAACAAGTGAGTATTTCTCAGGTTTTTCAAATGCCATTAAAAAGCTTTGGAGGAATTCCTCATGCTTCAAATACCTGTGCCCTTATCCCTCATTCTAGGAGAATTTAATTTTGTTCTCCTTTTCTTATTTCAAATGAAGGAACGGATAGCATAAAACCAGCAACTTTGATTTAGTTCCTTTCTTCCCAAGCATTTAAACTGCAATTGTACGTGAAGCCATCAGTAGTGCCAGCAGGGATTTTGGTCGAAGTGTTTGAGGCATTCATGTTCAGGAGGTTTCCGTCCAAAGACTGTGTTGATGAATGAGCCCAACACGGCTGTGTAAAGTTCAAGAACAAAAAGAAATTATGTCCTGCACAGCAAGTTTACTTTTCTTCTAGGATTTCAGAACAAACACATTGCCCTTTCTCCACCTATTTCCCGGAACAACGATTTGCTGATGGGCAATCCCCTCCCCCCGACCACCCTCTTCAGACAAACACTGCGGCTTGGGCCAGAAGCGTGCCTGCATTTGGGAACCATAAAGCAGCCCCAGCTGCTGTTCATTAATGGTAGAGGAGCAATCACTAGTGGCAGACCGGCTGCAGGAAAATACATGCCCAGTCCTAAGTCTGTAAGTGAGACGTTGCAGTAGATGTTGCGAGAGGAAGTTGGACAGGTCATCCTTCCACCTTGAGAGAGAATGGTACAAATGATCTTTAAACACACGATTATTTACCCATTAGATTACATTGCTAGTTTTTGTTTAAAACTTAGCTCTTGTTCTTGAAAACCAATTAGAACTAGACTAAAGAACTAGAGTGAGGATAATAACTAGCTGATCACAGGCTTTTATTTTGAAGAATGAGTTCACATTCTGGTTATTTGTGAAAAGGAGAGAATCCCAGCAGGTCGTGGGCTCCAGCTTCCTTGGAGCCAGCACCGTAGTGACATGACGTAGTGACGTTGGGAAACGTGGAGAATGTGTCCAGGTATTTCAGTCAGCCACCTGGGGAGGAGAGCTCCTCAGAAATGAACAAACAAGGTTGTGAATGTTTCCCTAGCTGGGTCCAGCCTGAAAGAAATGACTACACACCTCAATTTTTTTGGCAGTGTAAGAGGCTTCCCAAGAACAAAATTAAAGATGACTCTGGGCATGTTTTACTAGCAATTGAAATAATCAGATTTGGACCAGCTAGTGGTATAGTGGTTAAGGCAGCTGGATCCCGCAAGGCCAGTAGTACAGTTCGAGTCCCAGACCCAGCAGCTGGCAAGACATACCAGGTGCATATGCACGTGTACTCTCTGTCTCTCTCCAGAGAGTGCACGTGCCTCACAGCAAACAACAAAAAAAAATCAGATATTTAGAGATGACCTATAAAACCATGCATTGTAAAATAATCTGCGTGTTGAAGAAGAAATTTATGTCAAGTAATAGAATAAATAGAAAAAGTCCAAAGAGGGTTATTCTTTAAATTCAGTGCTGTTTAAATCCAGTTATAATTGAATAATTATCCATGGTACTTTCTGGCAGACACAGTGCTTTCTATTACTACCATGTTCCCATACCTCTACCATCCTGGCATTACAAAAGCACTAATACCTTGCCTAGGAGTTTTTGAGTCTGGAAGAATAAAAGAAGTTCTAAGTCAAAGAACACTTTCACATATAATACTATGTGAGGATCTTTGAACACCCCAAATCACACATTCACAAGTGTGAGTTTTAAACCTAGCTTAAAAAGAAAAGGGGGGGACCAGCAGTTGTCATAATGGCTGTGTCACTGGACTCCCATGCAGTCGACTGTGGTTCGAGTCCCAGACCCAGTGGCTTAAACTCATGCCGGATGTGCATGCGTGCCCAAGATCCCGAGAGGAGAATGGAGGAGAAGGGATTGCAGCGTGGCCATCCCTCCTGGGGGGTGATTTCTCACTTTCTGTCTCTCTGTCTATGTCTTTCTGGTGAGCACACACACCCTTATTGCAAAAACCTCTAAAAAAAAACCCACCAATTTACCAATCAGGAATTTGTGACTTAACATTGCATGTGTAATATATTTTATTTTTCCTCAGATGATTTATGGTGGAATCAACTTACCCATAAAGAATGTCCTCAGTGACTGTATCTACTGAGAGAAAATAACATGAAAGTTTGAATTATATACCTTGCCCATAAATTATATTATTCTGCTTCAATTTGCTGCATTCAAAGGGAGACTATTTACTGGCATGTGTACTTAATTTTAATTAACACAGAGCCTTAGCAAGGGGAACTGACACGGCACAAGTCTCGGTAGAAAATGTTAGTCACACTCTGCGACTAACTCTCAGCAGATGCATGGTTTCATAAAGCAAATATTTGCAAAGTCTAACTAAAGAGAGTTTCCTCCTTCTTTTTTCTTTTTCTAATTGTTGAAACTGCCTGTGTTTATTTCCTAGAATTAGAGGAATGCACTGTGCATATAAAGGAATAGTTTCCAAAAACGCAATTGCACAGCGTAGTTTTAACTCTTCAGACAAGTGCCTTTGCTCCCAGGGTGTGTTAAATCCGTGCTCAAATCTTTTATAGACAAAGGCATGAGTGATATGTTACACTGCTTGATATTAGCCCAAACTCTTTAATATGATAAAATGATTTTATTTTAGGAAACAGATTAGAAACAATTTCATTGCTCCATCAGTACACTGTGGTAGTTAAAGTATTTGTGCATTTAGAAGATTTATATTACAAATTAAACAATAAACTGGCTACACAAGAGCTATGTCAAGGGCTTTCAAATTGTTTTTGGTCTGAGGACCCCTTTCCACTCTTAGAAATGATTGAAGGCCCCAAGGAGCTTAGGATATGTGGATTATACTGGGAATTTTGTGAGCCAGGGGACTTCACATTTTACCTTGAAATCAGTCATAGTGAAAGTATGTATACCATGAAAATTGATAAATGCTACAAATCACAAATCCCCCACAAGAAAGTCAGTTGTTAAACATTTATCAGCACACTATCAGTTATGTCCATTGCTAGAATTAAAAATAAAAAAATATTTAAAATATTTATTTTAAAATGCCAGTAATAAATCTATTTAATATAAACACCAGTCACATGTTTTTGTAAACAAATATATTTTAAAAATCAGAAAAGTGGCACTTTTTTATCATGCTGTGACTCTTTAATGTGTAATTTAATAGAAGACAGCTGGATTGTCGTCTGCCTTTGCATTCAGTCTTTGTAATATGTTGTTATGTTTGAAGTATATGAAGAAAATCTGGCCTCACACAGAGAGTAGTTGGAAAATGGAAGAATATTTTAATAACCTTTTCAGATAATTGTGGATTTCCCTCTTTGGCATCGCTCCCAAATTTTGATAAATACGAGTTTTTAAAAGTTAGTTGAATGTGAAAGCATGTCAATTAACTTTTCATGTTCTATTACATAAATCCATTGGTTTGCTGTGCATTTTAAGTGGATATTTTACCTGTGAATGATTTTATAACATCGTACACTTGTCATTGAATTTGTCTAAGCAGTCACAAGTCATGTTTTCAGTCCTCTCTCATTGACCTCCAATCCCAGATAACAATCAAAACAGTGACGGAATTTTCAAAGTACTTGTTTATTTTCCTTATCCACTTTTGCTTTTATGAGTAATAATGCATACAAAGATGGGTACCATGGAGAGACATCATCAAATAGCTCAGGGCTGAACAGATGAAGATACTTTGAATGTGTTGATTTCTGAAAAGTATGTCTAGAAATATTCTTTTTTAAAGGGAAAGGAATAGGACCCCCGTCTCAAATGAGAGAGCCACTTTGGTAGTCTGGATAAAGATATCATAAATACCGTTCCTTTCTTCTACTCTATTATGACTGATCTGACCAGCAATGAGAGACAATAATGAAATACTGTTACACAGGTTTTTATTAAGTTATATATATGTGTGTATGTGTGTGTGTGGAGCACCCAGAAATGTAAAACAGAATTTTTCTAAAATGTAGCTTTTCAAAAAGTCTGTAAAGAACTTTCCCCTCAATCCCTCGCAGACCAATATGTGGTCCTACTGCGTGCTTGAGCAATATGCAGCTTGCATTGCATGTGACTCACCTGGTGAGTTTAGCAATGTCCAGCCTGGTCTAAACTCTGCTCGAGGAGACCAAACTACTGAGTTTGTCTTGGATGCTACGACACTGTCAAATTGCTATCAAAGCTTCCAACTGCTTATTCTCAGCTTCTGTACTTACGTCATTCTAGACTAGTAGACAAGCAGTTCTGGGACCTGCGGTGCTGCTCTGATGTTGGCCATCACAAATGTAGGGATGAATTCGCCAGACACGCTTACCCAGTCAGGGTTAATTATTACTAGAAACTATGACTTGCTACTTGTGTTGTTGTTGCTGGATACACAAGTGGAGCTCATTACAGCAGTGTGAGAGCAGCAGGTTGAAGCTTTCACTCACTTTTATCTCATGGGTTAGTGTACATGATCCAGATACTTATTCTGCCTTTTCTTATAAAATGCAAAGTTGTATTAAATTATTGAATAGATCACATTACGGTAAACTGCATCTCTGTTTTAACAGACTATCATCTCCATGAGTATTTATAAAATGAGAACATGCAGATTCATAATTTTCACCAGAATGGTTTTATCATTAAGTATGTTCAACTTAATTTGATTTTCTTTTTTTTTTTCTTTTTTTTTTCTTTTTTTCTTTTTGGAGAGGTTTTCGCTATAGGGCGCATGCGCTCACCAGACAGACAGAGAGAGACATAGAGACAGAAAGCGAGAAATCACCCCCCAGGGGGGATATGGTCACGCTGCAATCCCTTCTCCTCCATTCTCCTCTCAGGATCTTGGGCACGCACGCACACGCGCCCGGCGTGAGTTTTAAGCCACTGGGTCCGGGACGTGAACCGCAGTCAACTACGTGGGAGTCCAGCGACATAGCCCTTTC
This sequence comes from Tupaia tana, assembly GCA_026018925.1. NCBI lineage: Eukaryota > Metazoa > Chordata > Mammalia > Scandentia > Tupaiidae > Tupaia > Tupaia tana. The sequence goes on along the minus strand of JAKSZU010000007.1, from coordinate 123,582,749 downwards.
GCTAACTGCTGGTTCCCAATTTGATTTTCTTTTGATACCTAGAAAATATTTAAATTTTATTGCCATCCTGCATGATCATTCTCATGTAGTGGCTTCTTTTTTAGTTTGGAGTTGTTAATGAAGTAAAGTATGGGAAAGACTGAAATACTAGTGTTTTGACTCTTTTTTTATTCATTTTTTAAAAAGCTTTACTCATTTATTTCTTGCATGAGTGGGAGTGGCAGAGACAGAGAGATAGCACCCCTAATAGGGTCTCGATGTTGTGTTCCAGCCCTCACCTGCCCCAGGTCGTAGATAAGCCTATACCCAGTGTACACAGAGAGGTCTGTGGACTTGAACGGGGAACCTTCCCTCATGGAAATGCCTCACAGAGCATTGAGTTTTCACCACTGTGCCACCATCAGGGTCCCATTCTTTTTAAAGAATGTCACCTTGCCCAGCTGACTTCAGCTACCTCTCCCCACACAGCGTTTCCTTTCTCTCTTCTGTGTGGCTTAGTTGGTATAAAACTTTTTGAAAACAGCTATTGTTTTCTAGCCCATGGAATTCCAAGTAGTTCTCAAACCAGAAGACCTGAGAAAACACGAGGTTAAATTAAGAGTCCTTACTCCTTCAGAGCACCTGGCTCCTGTGAGAACATCTGCAAAAGAGTTACTTAAAATCATTTGTTATTTTAATTAATTATGAGATAATTTTCATTTGTATAAACTTCTCCTGAAAAGGGTATTTTGTTACTGAGCCATTTTTATCTTTAACCCAGGGGAAATTGGGGAAAACATGAAAATTGTCTTAGAGAGAATTCACATTCTTTATTGTCTTACCAGAGAACTGAATTAGTCATGTGAAAAGTGACTCGGATAAAGATAATCAGCTCATCATTCAAAAGAGGTTATTAAATATTTTATATATTACATATATCATGTTACATATTTTTTGGTTTTTATTATAACTTTTTAAAAATAGAATGGGTAACTTGCAAGTTAGTATCTCCATTTACCAAAGTACTTTGACAGAATCTAGATAACAACTTAATGCTAGAGTGATCATAATTTATCACTTCTGAGAGTAAAAGGGGGCATTATTAATAATTATTCTGGGACAGCATCTGATAATGCACTGAGGCCATCTGGGCAAAAAGGGATGAGTGGTCAGTCCTGCCTGTAGTGATGTCAGAGAGGAAAGTCCTCCCTCATAGGGGAATTTGGCTTAGGTGACTTTTATGGTACATTTCCACTTGACTATATAAAACCTGTTTTATGCACAACCATTTCTTTATCATTTCCTGTGACAACTTATTTTGCTAATACATGGTGTCTTCAGAAAGTTCATGGAAAATATGTATAGTGAAGAAAACTGTGCATAGGTTCCATTTTTTTGCACCAAGATAAACTCATACTTTAATTCCATTTTGCACAAACTTTTGAAATCCCTTGGGAACCAGCAGTTAGCGTAATGGCTATGTCGCTGGACTCCCACGTAGTCGACCGCGGTTCAAGTCCTGGACCCGGTGACTTAGAACTCACGCCGGGCGCGTGTGCGTGCGTGCCCAAGATCCCGAGAGGAGAATGGAGGAGAAGGGATTGCGGCGTGACCATCCCCCTTGGGGGGTGATTTCTCGCTTTCTGTCTCTATGTCTCTCTCTGTCTGTCTGGCGAGCGCACGCGCCCTATAGCGAAAACCTCTCCAAAAAAATAAAAAAAACTTTTGAAATCCCCTTGCATTCCTTAAACAGGGTGGGGTCTGCAATATATTTATTATTAAGCCTTAGATTTTAAGTTATGCCGTGGCAGGAGTTGCATATAAATTGTTTTATGTCTTTTAAACTGTGTAATACAGAAATTATTTGCAATAAATGACAGAAAAAAATCTCATAATGCATAGTTGTGTGTACGTGTATGTATACATTAATATATACCTGGGCCCATTCCCAAAATGGGCTTGATGATATAATTTTCTAACCTTGAGTGTGATAAGCTTTCAAGTAGCCATTGGTAAACTTTTACTGTAAAGTTTATGAGCAAATCCAAACCATGTGGAATTGAAAATATATTTTTTTATTTTTAAAAAATATATGGCTAGAGAACTTTGAGAAAGTAGGTTAAGGATACAAATTACCAATAAATACTTTACTGGGCACTTGGTAGGTGTATGGCTCTGTGATAGGGGCTGATGGGTACAAAAGTGTCCCTTGCTCTCTACATTCCTGATCTGCTAATGTATTGGGAAGAGGTGGATGTCTCTGTGAGGGTAGAGTATAGCAAATGAGATTTTCCAGATTGTGATTTCCCAAAATCCTAGTGCTCAAACCAGTGCTACCATCTGTGTAAATAATCAGAAATACTTTGCAAAAACTCAGACTTTGCAGAGTAGACATGTGGGTGGTGAATAGACAATCTTCAGAAAATTCCACAGGGTTGGGACCAGCAGTTAGCATAATGGCTATGTCGCTGGACTCCCATGTAGTCAACTGCTGTTCGAGTCCCGGCCCGGGTGGCTTAAACTCACGCCGGGTGCGTGTGCATGCGTGCCCAAGGTCCCAAGAGGAGAATGGAGGAGAAGGGATTGAGGCGTGACCGTCCCCCCTGAGGGGTGATTTCTTGCTTTCTGTCTCTCTGTCTCTCTCTGTCTCTCTGACGAGCGCACGTGCCCTATAGCAAAAACCTCTCCAAAAAAAAAAAGAAAGAAAGAAAGAAAGAAAGAAAGAAAGGAGGAAAGAAAGAAAATTCCACAGGGTTTTAATAACAAGCAGGAAAACGGCAGCCTAATTGAATGTGGGAACACATATGGTATCATGTGAATGTTGAGTAAAGTGACCAAGCTCTATTTATAGACTCTTGGATTCTGGTTAAGTGCAGTGAGTGAAAAGGACCTAGGAGTCTCTGTAAACTAGTCCTGAAAATATCTATGCTATGTGTTGATGGAGTCAAGTAGAAAACATACTACTTTTATACAAAATCATGGTGTTTATAACCTAGAATCTTGTCTATTAAGTACTTCTCAATGAACTGCAAGTGAAGGTATAATGGAAAGATCCTATAAATGATACTTAAAATAATTTCTTAGGGGACCAGCGAATGGCATAATGGTTACGTTACTGTGCTCCCACATGGTTGATCACAGTTCAAGTCCTGGACCCAGCAGCTTAAAACTTAGCTGGTTGCGTGTGTACCCAAAATCTTGAGAGGAGACTGGGGGAGAAGGGATTGTGACTTTGGCCATCTCCCCTAGGGGGGTGATGTCTCACTCTGTGTCTCTCTGGCATGTGCATGCACCCTATAGCAAAACCTCTCTAAAATAAAATAATAATAAAAAAGAAATAATTGCTGAGATAGGAAAATTACCCTTTGTGATCATAACAGAGATGAGTATGCTTCATTCTAAAAAGATGAGAGATGTTTTCAAAATGTTTATATTATTAAACACAGTGACCATAATTTTCTCCCATGAGACTGTTAACTACTAGAATAAAAAAAATTATAGGCTGCACTGATGTTCTAGCAATTATAGCTTTGGCATATTACATTTACTTTAAGAGGTGGTATAGATATGGAGGGACTTTAAAAAGTTTTTGGAAAATTGTAATTAAAAGGTACAAACGTAAGCTTTATTTTTCAGCATAAGCTTTATCAGGTTCATGATACATTTTTGCCATTTTTACTTAATTATTTTTTAAATTTGTATTTCTTTTTATTTCTATTTCTTTTATACATTCAATGGCATTACTTAGCTTACAAAGTGAGTATACCAACCTGTGTACATTTCTCACCAGTCCAGTTCACCATACTAGAAAGTTCTCTTCAGTAGATAATAACCCATTTCTTTGTCCCATAAATGCCTTGCCTCTCTATTTTTCTCCTTTTTTCATTTATTTCTTTTTACATTTTTGCACAAACATTTACTTTACATATCAAAAAAATTTTGCTCATACTCCATAGTTCTTGACAGTTAATGAACAACTTTTAAAATTTCGGAATACCAAATTTTAAAAATAGTGTTCAAAATATTTCTTATAATTTTGTTTGTGACTCTATAACAACAGAGACAATATGGTTTTAAATATTTTTGAGAAAATATTTACATGTCAACTACTCCAATTGTTGAAAAGCAAATGCCCAGCATACTAGTCATATATAAACCTTCTCGATTCATCCCTGCCTATCAAGTATTCTATGATATACCATCTGCTAGCAAAGATCTGTCTCTTTTTCTTCCTTCAAAGTCTTTCTCAAGATAATCCTCTGGGGACAAGCAGTTGGCAGAATGACTATGTCGCTGGACTCCCATGTAGTTGACTGCAGTTCTAGTCCCGGACCTGGTGGCTTAAACTTACACTGGGCGCGTGTGCGTGCGTACCCAGGATCCTGAGAGGAGAATGGAGGAGAAAGGATTGCAGTGTGGCCATCCCTGTGGGGGCTGATTTCTCACTTTCTTTCTCTGTCTATGTCTGTCTTCCTGGCAAGCACACATGCGCTATAGCAAAAACCTCTAAAAAAATAAAAATAAAACAAAGATAATCCTCTGGTGTGGTTGCTCTTTTGTAACCCCTACTGATTACAATGCTGAGCTGGAAAAGTCCAGGTTGTTTTATGTTATAAATTTTTTCATATATCTTCCCTAATCCTCTCTGCCAGGCAAAACTATTTACAGTGCCAGGCCATCTTCCTAAGAGCTTCTGTTGGCTTATTTGAGATCCACCTTAATTCCACAGTTTTCTGATTAATCTTCAGATATCACATTCCCTGTCCAATAATGAGTAGTTCCAATTTCTGATTCAATGCAACAAGCATTATTGAACTTATGCAAATAACCCTTCTGCCACAAAATAAGAATACTCCCAAATATTTCTATTCAAGAGGGGTCAGGAAGGCAGATAAGTTTATGTTTCCATTTAAAAAACAAACAAGAAAAATATTTTAACAAATTGCTGAACCTATCAACAACTCTAAAGAAAGTAAAATGCAGGACCAGCAGTTAGCATAATGGCTATGTCACTGGACTCCCATGTAGTTGACTGCGGTTTGAGTCCCGGACCTGGTGACTTAAACTCACTCCGGGCGCGTGTGTGTGTGTGCCCAAGATCCCAAGAGGAGAATGGAGGAAAAGGGGTTGTGGTGTGGCCATCCCCCCCTCGGGGGTGATTTCTAGCTTTCTGTCTCTCTGTCTCTGTCTTTCTGACGAGCGCATGCACCCTATGGCAAAAAATCAGGGGACCAGCAGTTGGTATGATGGCTGTGTCACTGGACTCCCACGTAGTCGACCGTGGTTCGAGTCCTGGACCCAGTGGCTTAAACTCATGCCTGCGTGCATGTGTGCGTGTGCCCAAGATCCTGAGAGGAGAATGGAGGAAAAGGGATTATGGCGTGGCCATCCCCCCCTGGGGGGTGATTTCTCACTTTCTATCTCTCTCTCTCTCTCTTTCTGGTGAGTGCACGCACCCTATAGCAAAAATCTCTCAAAAAAAAAAAAGCAATAATGTTTCACTCAAAGTCATAAAATTCCATTTTGCCAGTTCAGTCTTATGTTCAAACTTTCTCCTGTTGAATGTACAGTGTTACTGTGGTCCAACTTTCTGTTTAAATCTTGGAGGTTTACATTCAACGTTATTATTGATATTTCTTGTCCCTAGTATTAAATTGGTCATTTCCTTGGTTGCCTTTTGTTCTCTTATTCCTGTATGTGTCTTTAGTTTTCCTGGTAGAGCACTCCTTTCAGAACTTCTTGAAGAGTGAGTCTGCTATTGGCAAATTCTTTCAAGTCTTGTTTATCTGAGAATGTTTTTATCCTTTCTTTCCATATAAAAGATAATCTTGCCGGGTATAATATTCTTGGTTGAGACTTTTTTTCACTTAACATTTTAAATACATTTTACCATTCTTTCTTTGTTTGCATTGTTTCTGATGAGAGGTCTGAGTTAACCTGATTGGATAACCTTTATAAGTAATCTGACATTTCTCTCTTGCCAATTTTAATATCTTGTCTTTGTAGATTTGACCAGTTTGGCTATGCTGTGCCTCAGAGAAGATCTTGGGTTGATTCTACTAGGGGTCCTTTGTATTTCTTGGGTCTGGATATTTGAATGCCTCTCCAGATTTGGAAAGTTTTCTTCCAAGATGTCATGGAATATATTATCAACACCCTTATTGGTTTCCTCACCTTCTGGGATACTGATTATCTGGATATTTGGGTGCTTAATGCTGTCGAGTATTTCTCATATAGTATTTTCTCTTTTCTGGGGGGTTATTTTCTCAGTTTTTTTTTTTTTTTTTTTTTTTTTTTTTTTTCTAGATCAGAGGTTTTGCCTTCAGCATCCAAGATTTGATTTTCTGCATGAACTAATCTTTTTTAGTACTTTTGAGGGAGGTTTTGATTTTCTGAATGGCAGCCTTCATTTCTAACTGTTCCATTTGATTCTTTTTTATGGTGTGTATTTCCTCTGTCAGATCAAGGAAGAACTTCAACACTTCCTAGAACTCATTGTCTCTTTTCTCCTGCATCTCCTGGAGCTCATTATCTCTCAACTCTTACATCTTGTTTAGTTTTGTCACTATGAATATTCTGAATTCTCTATCAGACATTTCCATGTGTGAGTTCTACTGTACTGTCTGTGGATATTGAGGGATTTTTGTTTTCCCTTAGGTGAGAGAGATTTTTCTTGATTTCTCATGTTTCTTGTGCCTCTACGGTATTTTTCTGGTCATTCTGTGACAAAATCAATCCTCCACTGTGCTTTGCAATGTGGTATCCAGAGAAAGATTAGGAGTTCAGATTTATAAAAAGAAATTTCTTTATTAAAGCAGGAAGTTCAATAAACAGCAAGGATTTCAATGTTTTTAAAAGTATTCAGAGGTTTGGCTACTGTGCACCTAGGCCTCTCTAGACATTCAGTGTGTGGAGAGTGAAGCTTACAGTACAAAAGTAAGGTTTAAAAAAAAAAACAAAACAAACAAAAAAAAAAACTAGAAAAATACTACCAAAAAAGAGGGAAAAAATTTCTTTTTTACACATAAAAAATGAAAATCGTGTGGTGTGCTAGTGACACAAGGACACACCTCAACTTTAAAGTGGCTTCTGGAATTAGCAAGTGAAAGAAAAGGCCCAGGGTCAGGAGCAGTGGTTGAAAAAAAATTTTTTTAATTTAAAATTTAAAGAGAAAGAGTATGAGACTGAGAGGCAGCCAGCCAGAGACATAGAAAAGTCAGAGGTCACCCTACCTTGTCTGAATATTTCAGGAGTCTAAGAGATGGAATTTAGAGCATAGCTTCCCTGAACATGCCAGGACACACCTCAGCTTTAAAATGACTTCTGGAATTAGCAAGTGAAAGAAAAGGCACAAGGTGAGAAGTGATTGAAAAATTAAAAATAAAAATAAAAATTAAATGTAAAGAGAGAGAGTGTATGAGACAGATAGACAGAAAACCAGAGACAGAGAAAAGACAAAGGTTGCCCTACCTTGTCTCTCACAACACTTTTATAAGTGATAATACCAGCCTATTAGATCACCCATAAACTACTGAGAGTCCTGGAAATTAAACCTTGTCAGTGCAACCATTTTTAAATTATTTATTTTTTAACTTCTTTTATTTCTTCCATGAGTCAGTAAGAGAGAGATAGCACCCCCAACAGGGTCTCGATGTTGCAGTCCATTCCCAGCCCCAGCAAGCCCCAGATCATGGGTACAGGTATGCTGGCGTAGTGAGGGAGGTGTCTGGAGAGGAACCCAGAACATTCCTAGTGGGTCATCCTGACATAACATCATGTTTTATTACTGTTAACGAAAGAAAAATGAGTGCACTTTTAAGTGTATTTTAAGATTAAGAAACAAAAAGAAATCAGAAGGAGCCAAATCAGGACAGTAACCTGGATACCTAATGATTGTCCATCAAAACTCTCACAAAATGCCCGTGTTGGATGAGAGGAACAAGCAGGAGCATTGTTATGAACTATCTGGTGAAGCTTTCCCAGGCATTCTTCTGCTAAAGCTTAGCTGCCTTTCTCAAAACATACTCCTAATAATCAGATGTTGCCATTCTTTGGACCTCCAGAAAGTCAATAAACAACATGCCCTGAGCATCCCCAAAAGCTGTTGCCTTAGCTTTTGCTCTTGACTGGTTGGTCTACTTTTGCTTTGATTGAACCACTTTCACCTCTTGGTAGCCAATGCTTTCTTTTACTGTGCTTTGTCTTCCAGATCATACTGACATAGCCATGTGTCATCTCCTGTTACAGTTCTTCAAAGCAATATTTTAAGATCTTGATCCTACTTGTTTAAAATTCCCATTGAAAGCTCTGCTCTTGTCTTGTTATCTGATGTAGATGCCAGGATTTTGGCACCCATCAAGCAAAAAGTTCAACTTGAATTTTTTTCAATCAGCATAATCTTAACCAATTGAGGATGTCTATGGTGTTGGTTATTGTTTCTGCAGTTAATTGTCAATCCTCTTCCATCACGGAGCAGATGAGATTAATTTTATTTATTTATTTAAGTTTGTTTGCCATAGAGCACGTGCACTAGCCTGAAAAAGAAAGGGGGGGGGGGAGTGAGAAATCACTCTGGGGGGTTGGTCATGTAACATTCTCCTCCATTCTCCTTTTGGGATTTTGAACATGCACACACACACCCAGTGTGATTTTTTAAGCCACTGGGTTGGGGACATGAACTGCCATTGGCCATGTGGGAATCCAGCACCTTAACCACTATGCCACTTACTAGCTCCAAGATTACTTTTTAAGAAGTTCTGGGAACCAGCAGTTAGCGTAATGGCTATGTCGCTGGACTCCCACGTAGTCGACCGCGGTTCGCGTCCCGGACCCGGTGGCTTAAAACTTACGCCGGGCGTGTGTGCATGCGTGCCCAAGATCCCGAGAGGAGAATGGAGTAGAAGGGACTGTGGTGTGGCCATCCCCCCTGGGGGGTGATTTCTCGCTTTCTGTCTCTATGTCTCTCTCTGTCTGTCTGGCGAGCGCACGCGCCCTATAGCAAAAAACCTCTCAAAAAAAAAAAAAAAAAGTTTTTATTTTACTTATTTCTTCCATAAGAGAGTGTGAGAGAGAAAGAAACAGAGAGACAGGTACTCTGACAGGGTGTTCACTCCACAATCTACCTTTAGTTTCAGCCAGCCCAGTCACAGGCATGTGTGCGTATCCCTAGTGCACCACTTGGCCTCATCATTAGTATTTTGTCCTCACAAATTTATGTAGATGGTCTGTCACTGCAGGAATCATCTTGAATGTTGTTCTCATTCCTTCTTAAAACAAGCCATTCATTTATAAACTGCCACTGTCTTTGGAACAGTGTCACTGTAAACTTTTCGTAAAGCATCAGTGATTTCACCATTCTTCTACCTAAGCTTCCCTATAAATCTGATGTTTGTTCTTGCTTCAGTTTTAGCAGAATTCCTGTTGTTGTGATTAGGGCTCTTTTCAAATTGATGTCTTATTTTTCTAAGTGACTCAAGTTGAATCCCTTTTAGAAATATTAGTTACAAGAAGTCAATATGAGTTTATTTTAGTGCAAAAATTTTTGATATCCATGCATAGTTGTTTTATAATGCACATTTTCCACAAGAGTTTTGTACTTCTCTTGCAATTTATATAAAATTATGACTACATGAAAAATTACCCTGTTTCTGAAAGAAAGCATGTCTGAGCTCAGAGACTAATTGCAAGGAAAACTCCCATGCTTTTCTAATGTTTCCTGCTTTCTCTCTCATATATGGAATACAGTTGAGTACACACTAGATTTGACCCCAAATTATATTCTCTCTTTTTTTGAGAGAGAGATTTTTGCTCTGGGGTGCATGCACTAGCCAGAGAGACAAAGCGATAGAAAGCAAGAAATCACCTCTCGGGGGAATGGCCATGGCACAATCCCTTCTCCTCCACTCTCTTCTTGGGATTTTGAGCATGCATGCACATGTGCTCAGTGTGTTTCAAGCCCCTGAGTCCAGGACTCAAACTGTAGTTGGCCACACGGGAGTCCAGTGCCTTACCTGCCACACCACCTGCTGGCTCCCCAAATTATATTCTTTTTGACTCTGTTCATGGTACTATAGAATTAAAATGGCAAAGTGTTTATGATGAGTGCTCTAGAGTTATTTTCCATAGGTGTATAATTAGCTCTTTGCCCAAAGTCAATATTCCTAGTATTTTTAAAAATTTACTAATGCTGAATCTTTATTTTAACTCATGATTTATAGCCCCTACAAAGGACCATTAGTGTTTCTCAATAGGTAATGTACAATCTACAGTCACCTTCAGGGAAGCTCTCACTACTTGTTCTTTGACAGTCATGGGGGTGAAGGCAAGTTTCTAGGGTTCACTAGCCCTTTTCCTCATCAGCACTCCTGCTGTATCCCACATTCAGCGAACCATCGAGAGCATCAGCAAGGGACTTGTTGCATAAGTTACAAACAGCCTGCGTTGCATTGCATCATTGACTGCCCCGCCTTTAAAGTTCGGTGGCATGTCCATGATAAATTCCAGCACATGGGGAACAGAGAAGAGCCCCAGCAGATGGTGTTGATTGGCTTAATTGGGAGGTTAAGATGTTCTTTCTCTGGTAGTTTCCAATATCACGGTGACTTTTCCTGGGATATGAGATCAGTCTTCCCATGCTTAACCCAGGGAGTTAGGCCAGTTTTCTGTTGCTGAAATGTGCTTTGCTTATTTTTACTAGCAATCTGGTTTCATAAACATAATCCTGCCAGACTATATGTCATTCTTCTCCTGTCATCATAGGAAATGCAAGGTTGTGCATGCTGAGGAAAAGCTGATGCTTTGTCACCTTTGGGAGGTGCAATTTGTTTATCAGAAAGTTCTAGAATAGCAGTTTTATGTTGGGCTGAAAAATTATTGGGGGCATTTTAAGTTCCTTGTAATTCAAAGATAGTTAGCATAAAAGGCTTCTTATTGTACTTAAGCTTAAAATGCATTTAATTGAGTATATTCAGATAGTAGACTAGTAAACCTAGTCTCGCGTGTCTGCACAGGCGCAGTGCACTCATGCACAGATTTGTACTTAATTATGTCCCAAATCAGCATACATTAGTGAGCAAGCACATGACTTGGTCCATTTACATTGTTGTTAATGTCATCTTCAGTCCTAATCTTCAGGGAGATGCTGAGCACCATGGTCACTAATGTCATTGTGAAAATATTGAGAGGGCCCTTGCTCCATCCGTGTGTTGTTGATTCTATGTGTACATCTAACACTGATCTTTCTCCTGGGATTCAAATCTGCATTCCATATCCTCCCCACCAAGCTCAGTTTATACCAACAGGCTGTTTCCACATCCAAACATGCTTCCTCCAATCTCCTAGTCGCTCAGGCCAGAACCTCAGTTATTAGTTGTTTTTTAAAGATTTATTTACTTTATTATTTTTCCCCATGAGTTTTGCCAGAGAAAGAGACTGAAAGAGAGAGGTCGAAAGGGTGAGAAAGCAAGCCGCCAGGTCTGGGACTTGAACTGCAGTCGGTCATGTGGGAATTCCAGTGCCTTCACCACCATGCCACCAGAGGGCCCAAGTAGTTATTAGCTTTTAAAGTATAACAATAGCTTGATTTTAGGATTTATATTAAGATTGAAACCAGTGTGCAGACCCAACTCCATAGTTTATGGTTCTGTTCCTCAACATCAACTGCTTTTGTTTGGCAATGCTTAACTTGTTTTTTTCTCATTGATACTTTGAAAATATAACATATACCTTTTGGCCATTTCATTTCTTTGTCTTGAAATTTTTTAATTTAGTTTTATTATTATTATTTTTCATCTTGGTATAGAGCATGTGCACTCATCAAAGACAGACACAAAGAGCAAAAAAGAGAGAGAAAGTGAGAAAACAAGCCACCAGGTCTGGGACTCAAACTGTGGTCAGCCATGTGAGAGTCTGATGCCTTAACTACCACACCAAGGTAGCTAAGTAAAATTTCAAGGCTCCTTTGCCTTGAAATTTTAAAATTATATAATGTTGGGATTGAAAGAGACAAAGAGACACTGTATCTCACCTGTGGGGAAGACCATATGGAAAATATATTAGCAAGATGAAAATCCGATATATTTGCTTCCATCATTATCTATTCCAGTGTTTGAACCAGGCTCAGGGCAGAGAGGTCGAGAAGCTGAATTTTTTTTTTATATTGTCTCTGTTCCTTCTATTCAACCTCCTCCTTTAGTCTTTCTTTCTCAGCTGAGTCATTTGGAAATCAGGCTTTGTAAGCTAGTCTCTTTTCTCTAGGAATATTTGCATTTTAATATAATTGGCTACTAGATACCATGCTAAATATTTTACATGTTTCTTCAGATTCTTAAAACAACCCTCTTAGATAGTACTGTTTGCACTTACCAACAAGGAAACCAAGTCCCTGAGAACTTGAGAACCTTGATCCAAAGCCCATAGAACTAACACACAATTAAAAAGTACAAGGATTTGAATTTTTCATTCTGACTTCAAAGTTTGGGCTCCTTCCACCTATCATGCTTTGAGATTTAAAAGAATAAAGTGGCCAGAAATATAATGGTTTGGTAAAAGCTTTGGTAAGGAATCAGAATATTCCAAGTGGGATATTATTTCAAGTATTTGAAAGTCACTTTAACTTTAACCTTTATTGGGAAACATCTTTTATTAGACCATTGTGATGCTGGGCTTAACTCTATTTAGAGATCCTCTAAAATTTCTTATTTGTTGATATAGTTCTACCTTCTTTTTCTTTTCTTTTCTTTTTCTTTTTTTCTTTTTTTGGAGAGGTTTTTGCTAAAGGTCGCGTGCACTCGCCAGAAAGAAAGAGACAGAGAGACAGAAAGCGAGAAGTCACCCACTGGCGGGATGGCCATGCCACAATCCCCTCTCCTCCATTCTCTTCTTGGGATCTTGGGCATGCACGCACACGTGCCCATCGTGAGTTTAAGCCACTGGGTCCGGGACTCAAACCACAGTTGACTCAATGGGAGTCCAGCGACATAGCCATTACACCAACTGCTGGTCCCATATATTTCATCATTCTTGTTTGGTAACTGTTTTCCCTCTAGAAATCCACAGGTGTCCCTCATAAACAGAGAGAAGGTGTACAGTCTTCCAGCTCAGGCACCTGGGTAGCTTGTTGGACTGTACCAGGCCTTGGACATTATCTTTGGGGCAGATATTTTGATATCAGCAAGTGGCATAGAATCAGCCTATACCTGTTTACTCTAGAGCTTCTTCCTTCCCAGGTTCTAGTCACCCTGGATTCTTCCTAACCACTGACAGAGACTGATTATCAGACGCATGTTATCAGAAAATTCTTCTTTATGTCTCTGTTCCACATTGTCAATTTCCTCTCCTGCTCGCTCACTCTCTCTCACTCTCTTTGTCTTCTCCCCTTTATCCTCCCCAGAGAATAGCTTAGGGCTTATTATGACTTATGGGCTACTATAGAATGGAGGCTATCACCTGTATCTGGCATTTGCATTTTTATAATATCTTTTTTGTATTTATTGATTCCTTCTCTCCTCCCATTCTTTTTTCGTTCCTCCCTTCCATGAGAGAGAGAGAACCTACAACAGAGTCTTACTGCTGTCATCTACCACCAGCCTTCTGTGAGCCCCAGATCATGGGCAAGCATGTGCCCAATGTGCTTAGGGAGGACTCCAGACTTGAATTGGGAACCTTCCCATCTGGGGTTACCTCACAGAACATCATGTTTTACCACTGCGCCACCATCTGGTCCCTTTTTTCTTGTTTCCTCCATGACAACGGCTAAAATGCAGGCACTTCCTAGCTGCAGGGAGTGGTAAGCAGGACGTTAGCACTGCAGAATACAATGCAACAACTACCTCACAGTTTTCATTTCCCATGATACTTCCTGGAGCCTTTCTAGCCATCCCTAAAGTGTTGAAACCAGCATTGATTGTTTTGAGATTTGAGGTGGGAGGCATTTTTCTAAGTTTAGCAGTGGAGAAAGAAATTTCACTGGGAAAGTGCTATGCTGTCTTCTTCTTCAGCTAAGTTTTAAAAAGAGGTTTTCTTTGTGTTTTTCTTGTGGTTAAAAATATTCAACTGCTTGTTTTGCAATAGGTTTTGTTCTGTGCTGCATACAATTTTCTCTTTTATGTATTTTTTTCACTTAAAATTAAATCCAGTAAAATGTGAAAGAAAGAGAAGTGAAATAATCTCCACAGCTGCTAAGTTTTCCTGGAAGGCAAAGACATCTCAATTTTGAAGTTAGTCTTAAAACATGAAATCATTGTTCTTTGAAACAGCTGTCTGGTCAAACACTCCTTTGTAGTGTACATTTCTAAACAACAGATTTTAAAAACCACTAGGAGCTTTGTGAAGATTTCCTTTATCTGGATTGTGAATTATTTTCAGTTTTTTTGAGTAACTGTTAAAATGATGAAACTTATTGGAATAAAACAGATGTCTGTTTTTTGTTTTGCTTTTAGGGGAAACAGGGAAATGTCATTGGGATTTACTTAGTACCTTGACAGAGAAGTCTAAATAAATAATTGTTAGTATTTTAGCATTCTGTTCATCATCACTTTTTTCGTGTAATGCCAGGATATAAGCTTCAGGAGAATAAGAGCCTTCTCTCTCTTAGTCTCTATGTAGCCCATGGCTTTTCTACACATATTTATCAGATAAATGAAGAAATTAATGTCATCAGAATCATTATACAGAGTGACACATGATATAATCACATATGTAATTTATCCATCTTTGTATCTTTTTTTTTTTTTTTTTTTTGAGAGGCTTTTTTGCTATAGGGTGTGTGCACTCATCAGAAAGACAGAAAGCAAGAAATCAGCCCTCAATGGGGATGGCCATGCCACAATCTCTTCTCCTCCATTCTCTTCTCGGGATCTTGAGCATGCACGCACACGTGCCTGGTGTGAGTTTAAGCCACCGGGTCCGGGATGTGAACCGCAGTCGACTACACATGAGTCCAGCGACGTAGCCATTACACCATCAGCTGGTCTCTCATTTTTGTATCTTTTACAAAGATGCATGACATGGTAGTTTTCCTTCATAGAAACGTTGAGGTTGAAGATGAATCTCAAAATCACTGGTCTTTATTAGTGCAATATAAACTTCTTATCCATGATTTTATGGAAACCAACCTAACATTGTTTATATTTTTACCACCTCTCGGAGTAATAAAGTCTATAAACAAAGGGCGGTTATCATTTGACTCAATGGAGGATAACGTAAGGCATGAAGGGAACACACAGGAGAGAATAGTTTACGCAGTTAGTTCTATCTGGGGAAGACTCATGGGGAAGGGTATTGAGGCCAAGTGTAGGATGAGTAGAAGTTTGCAAAGAGGTGAAGATGTCAGCAGGACAGAGGCAGCAGTGCATGCAAATGCATAAAGGAGACCAAGGCATAACATGGAGTTCCCTGCCATGGGACCATCACCACCATCATTTATCTGCTTAAGAGTCACTCTTGCATGCAAAACACAGATTGCCACTGACATGCTTGATTTTTTAAGTTAAGAATATGATTTATGGGACCAGCAGTTGGCGTAATGGTTATGTTGCTGGACTTCCATGTAGTTGACTTCAGTTTGAGTCCTGGACCTGGTTGCTTAAACTCACACCAGGTGCGTATGCATGCGTGCCCAAGATCCCGAGAGGAGGATGGAGGAGAAGGGATTGCAGTGTGGCCATCTCCCCTGGGGGGTGATTTTTTGCTTTCTGTCTCTGTCTCTCTTTGTCTTTCTGGCGAGTGCATGCGCCCTATAGTAAAAACCTCTCTTAAAAAAAAAAAAAAAGAATATGATTTATTTTCTTTGAAGAGTCAGTTAGATCCACTGTGTTGAAAACTATAGATACACTTAAAATGGCTTCCCTAAACAAGCCACTAAATAGCCAAGCTTCTTTTAGACCAGGCTTTTACCAGCTCTTTGCTGCTGTGTGTGAATGGACTTTGGGCCATGAGCGGTTTTGTGGGTGTGGAGTGCACGCCTTACCTAGTCCTGGTTTCGGTGAAGGTTTGCAGTGAGGTGTTGCCGAGCTGGTGTCTCAGAGTAATGATAAACCACCTCACATGTGGAGAGGAGTGGTGCTGATTTACCTGGATGGAGCTGAGTTCTGCCATCTGGGTTTCAGCGTATCTCAGACAGGTCTTTGCACAAAGACCCAAACTACCCTGATGTACTCAGCACAGGTTTCTGAAGCTTCAGACAGAATAGTGGCCTGAAGACCTAATTTTACTTGTTTTAATGACTCTTAAAGTACTTCCCAAGAAATATTCAACAAACTGGCTTTCATAGAAATTGACATTATTTTATTTTATTTTATTTTGGAGAGGTTTTTCACTATAGGGTGCGTGCGCTCGCCAGACAGACAGAGAGAGACATAGAGATAGAAAGCGAGAAATCACCCCCCAGGGGGGATGGTCACGCCGCAATCCCTTCTCCTCCATTCTCCTCTCGGGATCTTGGGCACGCACGCACATGCACCCAGCATGAGTTTTAAGCCACCGGGTCTGGGACGTGAACCGCGGTGGACTACGTGGGAGTCCAGCGACACAGCCATTACGCTAACTGCTGGTTCCCTTGACATTATTTTAAATAATAATAATGTCAAGAGCTAGTAATTTTTAAATATTTAAAAGCCTAATTTTGTGCATTTGATCATTGGCAGTATGATCCTGCCAGTTTCTTTCATTCTTGTCTTTTCTTTTACTTTTTTTTTTTTTAAGAGAGATTTTTGCTGTAGAACACATGCAGCCACCAAAGAGACAGACAGAAAGTGAGAAATAATTCTCCAGGGGAATGGCCACACCTGCAAATCCCTTCTCCATTCTCCTCTCAGCATTTTGGGCACACACACACATGCGCCCGGCATGACTGTTAAGCCACTGGGTCCAGGACTTGAACCATGGTTGACTATGTGGGAGTCCAGCCATGTAAACATTATGCCATGTTCTTCTCTTTAACAGAGTCTTAATGTTAATAAATTCACACAGACATCCTCGCCCAGCCCCAGGCCCTAAGAATTCTCACCTAACTCTTCCCAGGTGTTGGAGAGCTCACATAAATCCATAACTATCCATATTATTTCACAATTGTCTGTTGGCTCCTGGATCAACTATGCCTTGTGGAATTAGACACCATTTCCCCTGTGTTGATAGTTCTTCATAAATCTTACTCTTTAGAAGTTTTTAAACAGGTCAGGACCAGCAGTTGGCGTAATGGCTATGTCGCTGGACTTTCACGTAATCAACCATGGTTCAAGTCCCAGACCCAGTGGCTTAAACTCATGCTGGGCACGTGTGTGTGTGTGCCCAAGATCCCGAGAGAGGAGAATGGAGCAGAGAAGGGATTGTGGCGTGGCCATCCCCCTGGGGGGTGATTTCTCGCTTTCTATCTCTCTGTCTCTCTCTGTCTTTCTGGCGAGTGCAAGTGCCCTATAGCAAAAACCTCCCTCCCCCAAAAATAAAATTTAAAAAAAGAAGGTTTTTTTTTTTTGGAAGAGGTTTTTTGCCATAGGACGTGTGCGCTCGCCAAACAGAGAGAGACAGAGAGACAGAAAGCAAGAAATCACCCCCAGGGGGGATGGCCACGCCGCAATCCCTTCTCCTCCATTCTCCTCTCAGGATCTTGGGCACACACACACATGCGCCCGGCGTGAGTTTATTAGTTTAAGCCACTGGGTCTGGGACGTGAACCGCAGTCAACTACATGGGAGTCCAGCAACATAGCCATTACACTAACTGCTGGTCCCAAAAAAAGAGAAGTTTTTAAATAGGTTATTTTTCCTTATGAAATAAACAGTAATGATAATTTATTATAGTAGATTATTATAAATCATATAATTCACTTATATACTAAATAATTACTATAATTAGTTTTATATAATACTAGTTATTTAGTCACGCATGTCAATGATAGATCCCACGTATAGTCTTTCTCAAGTATAGCAGATGTTGAAGGAAAGAGGCCAGCCTAGTGCAGACTGGGTAGCATGTTTCCCAGCATGTGATAAGGCCAGTGACTACTCTATATTTGTTCTTCAGATTTTAGAAATGCTGAGCTTCAATGGGCCATTACCACAATCTCTTCTGACATAATAAATGAGACAGACTGAGAATAATTGTGGTTCTCTCTTTGCTTTCTTCACCAATTGCCTTTTATTACCTTCTAAAGTCTTTCATTGCTTTGGGCTAAATGAATTTTGGATTGCAACAGCAATTTTTTTTAATAATATTGTAGTATTGGCTAATTTGCCTGCTATTGGTTATGCTCAAGTGGACACATGACCTGTGGCTGTTTGGCTTGTTTTTCCTGTGGGAAAATACTTTAATGAAACTAATACACTGTATTAAAATAAAATAAACAAATTCACATGGCACCCAGCATCACAGCCACATGCGGTGTGGTTATTATTTATTACTCCAAGACACCAGCTCCACATCTCCAACTGCCTACTGGCATTTTCACTCAGGAGGCCTTCTGTCGCTTCCTCTTTAACCCAAACCATCACCAAAACCCAAACTGTTGCCTACCTCTTCAAAGTCATCCCTCAGGGTGGGAGTTTTAAGGGGTCAACCTAAAGAGGGTCACACCCTCTTCTCCCCCTCTCTAGTTAAAATTGTTGCTGTTTCAGAAACAGCACAGAGGAAACAAACAGATAAGGCATGAAACTAATGGGTCCACATCTGTGGCCAAATGTCTTGCTCATACTTCAGCTCCCAGTAATCACAGCCACTGCGTCTGAGTTACCACAGGCTTCTACCCAAGGGCAGAACTCACCAGGACATCTTGGGATAGAAAAGACATGCCTGAGTCCTGCAGGCACAAGATTGCTCAATTTCTCCTCTATAACTCATCAATCAAATCAGTCAGACCTCTTCCTGAGGGGAGGAAATAATGAAATCTGAAGAAAAGGGGCCATGAGCTGAAGTCCCTTCAAGAGACTAGAAGATCAAGTTCCCACCAACTATTAATAATTGCTCCCAACTTCCCTTCCCTTTCCTTCCTTCCCTTCCCTTCCTTCCCTTCCCTTCCTTTCCCTCCCCTTTCTTCCCCTCCCCTCCCCTCCCTCCCCTCCCTCCCTCCCTCCCTCCCTTTCTTTCTTTCTCTCTTTCTCTCTTTCTAATTTAGGTATCTTTTTAACTTAGACAACCTCAGATTATTTTTACCATTTTGGTGTAAGGAAGAATATTTAGATATTAGACATTCTGCATTGTGAGATTGCCCACCCTCTAAATTGAGATCCACCTCTTTCTGACCTTCTCCATCCTGAATGTGACCCTCGCAATTATAACCAAAGTTCATACTGCCAGCTCTTGCATCGTGACTGTGATTCATGCTGACATGGACTTGGCCCCCTGGCCATTGGCAGTCAGAGGAGGTCAGGGCTGGGGTGACTCAGCTCCCCATGCAGCTGCATTTACAGTAAGTGTGTTTTGCAAGGTTCTTATATTTTAAAAATATTTTTTCTACAAATTTTTAAATTTGTATTTCAATGTTTTTTTTTTTTTTTTTTTTTTACTTATCCGTTGACATATATTTTTATTATTTACCATGTCAAGAAAAAGGGAATGGCATAGGTTGGATACCAAATCAACTCAGGTCAAAGTCATTTGTCTTTTTAACAATGAATCAAGATACTCTGAATCCAAAGGCAGCAGTCGGTCTTAAATTTAAAATTGTTGTATTAGAATTGGGGGATGATATTGAAAAACAATAAAAAATATTATAAGGAAATGAGGATGTCAAGCTAATCCAGTCATCAGTGATCATTTCAGTCTTCCATTTACTCACTGAAAATTATTTACCAAGCACTGACACTGTGTTTAGGTTCCGTGAACAAGAGATATATCCCCTCTTGTCATGGGATTTATAGTATAATGAGGGAGGCCGATGGCAAACATATGATTATAACTGTTCCTTACAATTTCTGTGAGAGATTTTAATAGAGTAACTAGTCTTTTTAGGAAATTCAGGAACAGTTAAAACTAATACTAGAAGACTGGGTGAAGAAAATGGACTGGGTGAAGGGAAAAGGGAAGAGAGTTTCAGGCGGAGTGAACAGCATATGTGAGACTCCAGTGCAAGAAGAAGCTGTGCTTGTTCAACTGGTACTTGGAGCCTGATGCGCAAGAGTCAGGGCGGGGCCATTTATTGTCTCATGGGCTATGTAAAGGTCTTTATCCTAGTGCTGTGGCAGCCATGGGAGGAGTAATGTGGGTTGGTTTGGCTGCAGAGCAGAGAGTAGGGGTAGAGCAAGTGCAGGAGTTAAGTTTTTTATGTGTGTGAACCAGGTGAGGGGTGATGGTGTCCTGGATGAGAAATATGGAATAGAAGAGGCTTATTAGGGGACTGCATTGAAAGAATTGACTGATTGGAAATGAGGAGGTGGGAGATAGCAATGTGAGGAATGACACGTAGGCGTTTGGCACAAGCAGCTAGTTGAAAGAAATTGCCATTTTCTAACATGAGGAAACTTTGGAAGAAAAAATTTAAGACTAAATCATGACTTTGAAATTGGAGCTTTCAAGAAGGTAGCAGTCACGTAGAGGAAAGGTCTGGCTTTTGTGAGTTGTCAACTTGCCCACTGTGTTGAATGCAAGTGATCTCTTGGTCTTCTTCATAGAACATTATTGTAGGAAAAGCCATACTTGATCATGATGACTGAATCTTTACAATTTTTATTAAAATTTAATTTCCTATTTTTTTTTTTAGGAGTTTCACGTCTTTATTCATGGGTGACATTGGTTTAGGGCAATATATAGAAAAGTTTGGTTTTTGTTTTGTTTTGTTTTGTTTTTTACTAAGAGATTTTTGCTATAGGGCACATATGCTCACTGGAGAGACAGAGAGACAGAAAGCAAGAAATCACCCCCCAGAGGGGATGGCCATACCGCAATCCCTTCTTCTCTCAAGATCTTGGGCACACATGCACACGTGGTGCCCGGCATGAGTTTTAAGCTGCTGGGTCTGAGACTTGAACTGGCTGACTATGTGGAAGTCCAGCAATATAAACATTATACATCCGCTGGTCTAAAAGTTTGGTCTTTTTAACATTAGCCTCCTGAGAAGTTCAAGGGGAATAAAAGACCCTTGGGTAGAGTAAGCTTAGGAAATAATACAAAACATTTTCATTTCCTAGAAACTTACAATATGTATTAGTCTATTAATATTTCTGAGAGATACCATATAAAATAAATATTCCCTTAAAATTGGAAGCAGGGAAGAAGATCCATAAAAATCTCTGAGACCAGAATTGTTTTGAAGAAAACAATTTCCAATTTATTCTATGAATATTGATCCATTGGATGTTATTATTTTGACTTTATAATTCCTAGAAATTGTTTCCATACTTGAAGCTTACCAATTTAAAGTCATAAAAGTATACTTACCATCTCTTTTTTTTTTTTTTTTTTTGGGGGGGGGGAGAGGTTTTTGCTATAGAGTGTGTGAGCTCTCCAGAAAGATAAAGAGAAACAGAGAGACAGAAAGTGAAAAACCACCCCCCCAGGGGGGATGGCCACACTGCAATCCCTTCTCCTCCACTCTCCTCTAAGGATTTTGGGCACATAGGCACACACGCCCGGCATGAGTTTAAGCCACTGGGTCTGGGACTCGAACCATGGTTGACTACATGGGAGTCCTGTGATGTAGACATTACGCCATCTGCTGGTCTCATACTTAGCATCTCTTAAGGTCATCTTCTGTGTGTTTTAATCATGTCTTATTTCTAATTTTGCTTTTTCTCATCTTTTGTATTAGTGTTCTTTTTCATTGTCCAAGTTCATCAAAAAACAAACTCTTAAATTTAATAATTATACATTTGTTTTCTATAATTAACTCCTGAGTTTATAATGCCCTTTATTCTTCTTTGTTTGGTTTTATAATTTTCCAACTTGTTAAACTTAATGCTGACAGTATTATTTTTTTTAATAATAGGGCATACATGTCTATGATTTTGTTTCTAAATAGAGTTTTGGCTGCATGTTCTGAATTTCATTCATATATGTAATGTTACTTCATTTGCTTAGGAAATAGTGTGTAATTACAGTTTTGAGTTGCTAATTGACACAAGTTGTTTTCAAGTTTTAGTCTACTTAAAGTGGTTTAGAGGGTTTTTTGTTTGTTTGTTTGTTTAGCTTTTATCATAATTCCTAGTTTAATTGCACTGCTTTTTTTTATAACCATAGATATTTGAAATCAGGAATATTCTCTGGAAGATATAAAAATAATACATAGTTCTAACTTATTACTTTTGTATTATTGGACTATATGTTTCATTCTTAACGTATGGTAATAAAATATCTTTGTATGATTGATTTATTTTCAATAGTCTTTGGAAATATTGGCTGTCTAAAAAGGACCAATGAGAGGAAGCAGTCAGCCAGCAAATATTAAATACTGGAAATATGTTGATGAACATTCAGAGCTCCTGCAATGACTTATACTGTCCTTAGAGGAGGCAATAGCTAATTAGCATACCTAATTTTAGATACAAATAAGTGTAACAGAAAAAAGAAATGGAGTACTGGGTAAGAGAAGATAGTAGTATAAGTGGAGAGGTCAGAGGAGGTTTCTCTGAGGGGTGAGAGCAAGTTACAGATACCAGTGAGGTAGATTATCATTTTCAAAAAAAAAAAGAGAAAACAGCATCAGTAAGATCCTGAGGACAAAATAAGCTTGGCATCCTGGGAAAGTAGAGGAAAATGAGGCTAGAAAGGTAGACCAGTCATGGCAAGAGATTTGGGACTTTTTTGCCAGGGGAAGTCACTGGAGGATTTTAAGCAGAATGGTGATAAAATATGTGGTCATCGTGTTCTGTGTGGAAAGTGGAGCGAGAAAAGTGTAAAGGAGATGTTAGGAAGCTCTAATAATCATCCTGACAAGAAAAGACATTGGCTTAGATAGGGGAATCTGTAGTTCAGGTGAGAGATATGGGCTTCCTCACATTTAAATGATATTTAAGGCCATCAGATAGGGAGGATCGCCTTAGAAGAAAGTGTAGTGAGATGTAGACCGTTGACAGAGTCCTGAAGTACTCCAGAATTTAAAGGTCTAACAAAGGAAGAGGAAACAGCAAAGAGATTAAGCAATTGTAATCAGTGAGGTAGAAGTGTGGGAGTCAGAAGAGTATGTGAAGTCACAGAAGTCTTGAGAAGAAAGTTATCTGACGTCAGAGTGCTCAATATTGCTAAATGCTTCAGGAAAGCCACGTAATGGGAAAACAGGGAACTGACAGTTCGCTTTGGTAAAAGATAGATCACAAGATCTCACTAGAGCTATATCCATAGAATAGCAGAACCACAGTCTTCTCTGGGGAAAATTGAGGGGAAAGTGAGAGAGGGGAGAATAAAGAAAATAATTCAACATATAACTCAAGAAGTTTCACTGTAAAACAAATAGAAATGGGAAGTCTTGGGGATTGGAAGTGTCAAGAGAAAGTGTGTGTGTGTGAGTGTGAGTGTGTGTGTATATAAAGATGTTTGCTTTTAAAGCATGCTATCATTTCATATGAATGATCTAAGCAGTAGAAAGGAAGAAATTGTTTAAGTAGAAGAGAAAGGGAATCACTGTGGGAAAGAAGTTCACGACATCAGAAGAGATGAGACCCAGTATATAAATTGAGGGTTTAGCCTTCTACTGTACAAGGAAAAGGTAGAGGCTATGGTTGCAAGTCCAGGTCATCTGTTGGATTTGTTGATAAGAAGATGGATCATTCTCATCTAATTATATACATTTTTTCCCTATGCTGAATGAAGTAAGATTTATCAGCCTAGCATGCGTGATGAAAAGTGTGTTGGGGATTTGAGGAAAGAAATCATATAAAGTGATAATCATCTGGTAGAGTGGAAAAGCATATTTACTACAGAACTATGGTAAAGCTGTTGGCAGAAGGAGGATGCCCATTTGATATTTGTCATTATTAATTTGAAGTTAGTTCAATTGTATAGTTATTCTCTTGCATCATTTGGCAACTTGGGTGCAGGGGCTAAATCAGAAAATAATTTTGTTGGAGTGTTATCAGCCAGGTAAAATGGTGAAGGGAAAAATGAGGAAAGGAACTGAAGGTCTACCAGGTTGCACAGTAGTTACACACATGCTAAACTGTGTGTGCTCAGAAACAAAGACAGGTGGGTGATAATTAGTGAGAATGTGGTAGGATCAGTGATTAGCAAACATCTACAGTGAATGCCTCCATTTTTAAAAAGGCAAACCAAATGGAAATTTATATTTATGCGTTTATCTCAGTGCTCTGCCATAAAAGGTTATAACCAATGTAAAATAGATAAGAGTTTTTTAAGAAAGGAAATCAGTGGTCAACGGGAACTTGCTTTGAATCTAGAAAAACTAGTTGACCTAAACTAACTCCAAATTTTGTATTGCATTTAAGTATATATACTATACTTAGATCTTGATAAAGTTGTTTGGAATATATCTGGGAGGAAATAGAGAAAGGTAACTAGATAGTGAGATATGTATGTAGTCTCAAGTCTTATTGTCAATACCTACTGATTACAAGCTACTAAAGTTTGTAGGTAACTCTGCTATGGGATCTTTTGAAGTCTCTCTTAGGTCAATGATATAATTGCCAATGACTCTGATAATGATATAAGAATATTAGATAATTGACAATATGCAAATAATGCAAAACAGGAAGAATTGTAAATATATTACTTGCCAGAATCAGTATTTAGACTTCTGAGCAAACCATAAAAATGTGCCCAGACTAACCCAATGAAATGTTATGCGATGGAGTCAGTTGGTGACGTGGTAGTTGAGGTAACTGAATCATCCGTGGCAGAATGTGAGGTTTGAGTCCCAGACCTGGCAGCTTGAAAAATACATGTGTCCATGCATAAAATTCCAAAATTCCAAGAGGAGAATGGAGGAGAAGGGATTACAGCATGGCAATTCCCCCTGGGGTTGGGGGTGGGGTTTCTCATTTATCTCTCTTGGGAGAGAGAAAAGAGAGAGCACATGCTCCATACAAATTTTTTAAAAGTAATATGATATAAATTTTACTCTTATGTTTAAAAAAGACTGTGCATTCAATGAGGGAAAAGCCTGATTTTATGGGAAGTAAGTACAAATGAGCTGAAGACAGTGGTAATAATGCATAATAAAATTTTTTGAATTTTCTATATTTTGCTTACATGTTTATGTTGCACATGGCACTGTGTTAAGCAAATTCTTCACACATATGACCTTATTTTTTCAACACAGTAAGCCCAAGGTAGATGGTCTTATCCCCATTGTATAGCTGACTAAACTGAGGTTGAGAGGTTGCCTCACCCAATGTCGTATGAGAGAGTAAAAGGCACAGACTGGAGGTCAGCCAGAGTTCTTGGTCCTTTTATTGTGTATCCTGCTCTGCTGTATTCTCCTACAGCTTATTTAGCTTATATTAGTAAAAGTTTACTGTTCAAAAAAGCGGACAAAGATTTCACCAAGCTCTTTTCTTGAGTCTGGAAGTCTGGATTGTATTATATATGGAGATTGGTGATACTTTTTTGGCATCTCATTTTCAGAAAATCCTTTCAAAATACAGCAAATGCATGAGAGAGTAGGAAGGGTGTTATCTAGAAACTTCTTCATATAAGAATTTGAAAATATTGGCTGAAATGTTTTGGAGACTGGAAGACTTGGGGAAGACAGGCACACACGTGTGCAACACACACACACACGGTCTTCAGAGAGTTTATGGAAAATGTGAATTTGGAAAAGAACTATGCATGGATTTCATAGTGTTTTCTTTCTTTGAACCCTTCCCCAAATTTTTGCACCCAAATAAATTTGTATTTTGATTCCATTTTTATGAACTTTTTGAAGTCTCCTCATACATATGTCTTTCTTACATGCAACTGTGATGTTTGTGAAAATATTTATCACCTCATGATTTTATAACTTGACCATATTTTGAATTCACTACAACAAGTTTTCTGTTTAAAGAAATTAAGGAATGCATCTCTTGTGAAAATTTATTTAGGACCAAAGAGGGAGGAAAAAAAAACAACTAATAAATATATTGAATAAAGGTTGTATTTTACTGGCAACCAGGAATTGTAAATTAAAACAGCCAGCAAGACATTATTATTAAACTTTCAGATCACAAGAAATAAGAAAGGACAGTCAGAATAGGTCATGTCTTAGTCTACTTGTGCATTGCCAAGAAAAATATCTGAACCTAGGTGATTCATAAGAGTAGAGGTTTATTCAGCTCACAGTTTGGAGGTCCAAGTTCCAGGAGTCAACTTCTGGTGAGGCTGCGGCACAGCGACACAGGGGCAGGCAGAATCTCGTGCAGAACGGCTGTCTGTATTGTCTGCTTCTCCCAAGCTCCTTTTCCTTCCTCTTAGAATTCAAGAGTAAGAGCCCTGCCCTAAAGACTTCATCACACCTGGGACACCAAGAAGGAACCAAATTTTTGCTTAACGCCTTTACACTACAACCAAGCCCCCACCCGTGAATTTTTGACCAATGTCCTTACTATAAAAGTTAGTGTGTGAGGGGATTGCCCAAAGTTCATAGAAAAATGGAATTAAAGTACAAGTGTATTTTGGTGCAAATAAATTTCAAATCTACACACAGCTTTAGTTTTTTCACATAATATGCATTTCCCACAAAGTTTTGAAGGCCCCCTTTTATTAAGTTTGTTGGCTTTGCGTAAACCTCATGGCCGAGCAATTCCAATCCCAAACATTTATTTTTAGTCAAATCATTCAATAATTGCAAAGGAATTTGGTCAAAGATGACTTTGAGGCATTGTTCACAAATGCTCATATCTGGCCTCATATGTTTAAAGAGCTATCATAGATAAGGCAATTAAACATTATATTTTTAACACCCAAAGTCATTCTTTTGACATGTGAAAGAAAGTTACACATATAATCGCAACATGGGCTCATTATGTGGTCTTGTTTGCCTCACTGTAACACTTAAAACGCCTTTTACTTAAGGGATAAAAATTTCTTTTTCTAGTGTCAAAATAACTTTTATTTCTTCAAACTGTAAAACGCATAGTTCAGCTTGGTTTCATCGTGGAATCATTCAGAAGCTCATATCTGCATGATTGCAGCTGAAATAGACTAAACAAAAAAATGCAGTCAGTACAAATTGCTGTGGGTTATCTATACGCTACAGCGTGTGGTGAGAACCTGGAAGCTTCATCGAGAGAATTTATGAGACTTCCAGTAAATCAGCTCAGCTCAGTCTTTTAGACCTGTATCCAACTCTCCTTGGATGTCTAGACACAGCCTAAGATGAGGCTTCAAAAATGGGTAAAAATGAAGCAGCCAAAGCCACCAGAAGCCTTTGACCCTCTTCTAATGTTTCAACCAGATAATTATTTTCCCTCTCAAGAATTTGGCGATCCTTTAAGGGGGATGGGGGGGGGGGATTTTCCATGTGAAGAGCCCCTGAAAGAAAATACTCTGGAGAAAGGTCAGTGAGCTTGGGCCAATGCTGGATTCCTCAGATCTGCTGGAGAATGTGGAAAGTCCACACCCTCTACCTTGCGTGCTTTCCAGCTGGCCAGGAGCTCCCGTGACATTTGTCCAGCCTTCCCTGTACCTCTGCACTTTAAAGGAACTCATGCTGTGCAGGACAAAATGCCTCCAGATGGAAATCTAAGTGGTAGCTAGCGAAAGGCTATGCCGGAGAGGTAATTTAGTCATTTAAAAATGGATGAATTTTGATTCTGTCAAGGTAATCCATCACTCTTTCTGCTCTGTAGCTAAGATATAACTGCTCAAATTCTCCAACAATGCATTTTCATACTTGGGAGACAGTTTTCTGTTAAATATGTCCCACTTTTCATTAGTTACTCATTCTGCTTATTGTGATTTATACCTTCAGGTTTTTATATCTTTTTTTTTAAAGAGAGTTTCCTGTTTGTTTGTTTGTTTTTTCCTTTTGTTCTAGGGTATGTGTGCTTGCTAGACAGATAGAAACAGTGAGAGAGACAGTAAGAAATCACCCTCTGGGGAGATGGCCATGCTGCAAGCCCTTCTCCTCCATTCTTCTCTCAGTATTTTGGGCATGCAGAAACAAACACCCAACATGAGTTTCAAGCCATTGGCTCTGGGACTCAAAACATGATCATCCATGTGGGGGCCTAGGACCTTAACCACCTTGCCACCTGCCAGCCCTCAAGTTTTTATATCTTAGATTTTATGTAGAAAGTTTAGGATCCAGTCAAAAATGAAAAAGCTGGCTATAAAAGTAAGCACTGCCCAAGTTCATTTCATTGTGCTCTTGTCCATTCATTTGTTCATTCCTTCATTTATTCTGTAGAAGTCACATATGAAGGACTGTAGCAGGCTCAAGCTGGACCATTTATTTCTAGCTAGATCTTGGAAGAGTCTTCTAATCTCTCTCAATCTGTTTACTCACATTGGTAGCTCTGCTGCTAGCTTTGATGGCTGCTAAAAGACTAAATGAGATGATGTATCTTTTAAGATGATGAAAGGTAAGTTTCTCTTTCATCCTTTGCCATCCATTGTTATACCTCAGAAGTCATACATAGCACAAATAGAAAGCCTCAAAGCCACTGAAAAGTAGAGCTATCAGTCAACTTTTTGCAGATTCACAGAAATGACTGAAAACTCTTATAATGACCAGTGCATGCTTTACCCTGATTAGGAAAAATGGGGCCAAAGAAGAAGACAGTTAAAAAAACAAACAAACAAAAAAAAAACACAAACAAACAAACAAAAAACAAAAACTTCTACATTTCCTCACTGCATCAACTTGAGAAATGTGGATATGAATCAATCAGAAGAACAAGCAGCTGACTTTCTACTGTAAGGCCAACTCACAAGTTGGAATCCAGGTTGCTGCACTGGTGCACTCGTTGCACTGGTGCATGCTGCTGAGATGCTGTCACTTCGTCGGCTGGGACCACATCAAGGTCACCTTCAATTCCTGGCCCAAACTAAAAGCCAGGTGTGCACCTGTAATCTCAGTAATTTAGAGAGGCTGAGGCAGGGTAGAGAGTTCGAGCCTGGCCTAAACGCAAAGCAAGACTATGTCTTAAAAATAAATAAAAATGGGGCCAGCTG
The DNA here is from genome assembly GCA_026018925.1 of Tupaia tana. NCBI lineage: Eukaryota > Metazoa > Chordata > Mammalia > Scandentia > Tupaiidae > Tupaia > Tupaia tana. The sequence continues at coordinate 123,553,736 of JAKSZU010000007.1, read as the reverse complement.
GTGGCATGGTGGTTAAGGCAGCTGGATCCCACACAGCTGTCTGCCCAGTTTGAGTCCCAAACCCAGCGGCTTGAAAAACTTCCCAACCACATGTGTGTGCATGCCCAAAATCCTGAGAGGAGAATGGAGAAGAAGGGACTGTGGAATGGTCATCCCCCCTGGGAGGTGATTTTTCACTCCTACTCCCACACACACCTCGTCTCTCTCTGGTGAACACACACCTTACAGAAAAAGAAACTAAAAACAGAAAAGATAAAAGTAAAAAAAAGGAGAAGAGGAGACAAAGATGTGTCAGGTAAATGCAAATAAAAACAAGAAGCCATCAACATAATATGCTTAAAATAAATAAAGGAATCAGGACAAACAACATTATTTCTAACATTATTTCTATAAACATGTGAAAATGCCACCACCTTAGTAAGTAAAACCATTAAAGTACTGCTAGACAGTCACTTTAAGTTATAAAATTAGCAAAGGTATTTTAAAGACAGTACTTAATAGTTATGGGCACAAGATTCTCTATTCCACAAATAACTTACTGAATAGCTACTAGTGCTACTCAGTTTCCAAGACCCCAGCATAGTGTGTAATCACCTCAATTCATCAAAATATACCTTTCCACTTACTAAGATCTTGTTTCATCATGTTTAATAAGATTTTTTCATTTTCTTAATTAAAAAAAAAAGTATTCCTATCTATTTAATAGACTTTGCTCCCAATGTGAATGGAGTATTCTCCCATTTCTTTTTCTTAGTAGTTCTTAGTAGTTTGCAGAAAAGTCACTGATTTTTATATTTGTCATATAGTTAATGTTACCCTTTTTAACCTGAGTAACTTATTCATAGTAGTAGTGTTTGTTTATTTTTTTGTTTTTACTTTTTTTTTTTGGAGAGGTTTTTGCTATAGAGCGCACATGCTTGCCAGACAGATAGACAGAGACAGAGCGACAGAAGCGAGAAATCACCCCCCAGGGGGGATGGCCACGCCGCAATTCCTTCTCCTCCATTCTCCTCTCAGAATCTTGGGCACGCACGCACATGCGCCCAGCGTGAGCTTAAGCCACTGGGTCCAGGACTTGAACCATCGTCGACTACATGGGAGTTCAGTGACATAGCCATTACGCTAACTGCTTGTCCCCATAGTAATAGTGTTTTATGGAACCCTTAGATTTTTCCAATTCTTCCAGAGCTCATTTTAAGTATTTCTTTTCAGATAGTATTAATTTCTCCTAGATTCTCAGTTTTTGCCATTTATTTGCATTAATTTAATAATTAAAATACTTTATTTCACATCTTATTTTAAATTTATTTTATTTTATTTCTTTTTCTTATTTTTTTGATTTGCTCAAGAGACAATTTGCCTTTTTCTTCTTTTGCAATTTAGTAGTTCCATTGTACTTTTTGTATATTGATTTTAATTGTTTTCAGTCTCTGTATTTGTAGTATGTATCATATCCTTTCTCATATATAATCTTGTATACTTTTGTTTTCTCCCATCTCCTTATTAATTAGAATTATAAGTGTACTATTTACTGGTAATGGGAATGTTATTTTTATATTTCCTATTTCATTAAGTTTGGCCTTGATCTGTGTTAATTCCCTGTTTTTTATTTAGTTTTTAAAAGTTATTTTAAAATATATCTCAGTAACTATCAACTTCTTTTTCTTTTATAAATGGTACATATATTTAAGGTCATATGTTTTCCTGTTGCCTTTGGTGTATTCCGTTATTGACTATAAAGTGTTTATAATTTTTGTTGCTTTTTAAATAATTTGTATTTTCATTTTCATCTATGCTACAAGAGTTATCTAGAAATATGTTTCTCAACTTCTTATTTTTTACTTCCTTTTTTTAGAACAAAATTTTTTTGGTTTGGGATCTATTTTTTTAATATTTGTTAAGGTTAGTGTTGTTTATCTATGTAGGTTCAAGTGTATGACTGATTTCAGTAAATGTTTTCTGCATAAGGAAAAAAAATCTTTATCTTCTATTCAAGGGATAAAGGATCCTATCTAATGAAAGAACTACAATTATTTATGTTATGTGCTTTCTCAGTTTTGTTTACTCTATCCCTCCAATTTGAGAAGAATTATATTAAAATTTAATATTTATAATTCAAATATATGCATATAATTATATTGAAGTCATCTTGTGTTTTTGGTAGCATTTACTTCCTTCACCTACCTATTCTGTTATTTGATGTGAACAGGTTTATGAGTATTTCTTGATCTTCATAAATTATACTTTATATCATTATATAATATTTCTAGTATTCTATTTAGTACTTCCATACATTTTTATCCTGTTCTGTACTTTTAAATTTCATCTTATCTCAAGTCTGGCCTGTGCCTAGTGGTTAAGAGAGCCAGATCTTACGTGGCTAACTGTGGTTTTAATCTCAGACAGGTGGCTTGAAAAACGTGTCAGGCGTATGTATGTGCCCCAAATCCTGACAGGGTGGAGAAATGAAAAATGCACTGTGGTGTGTCCATACCCCACTGGGGTTGGGGGGTGCTTTCTCCGGCTCTCTTTCTCTCTCTGTCTCTCTTTCTCTGTCTCTGTGTCTCTCTGGTGAGTACGTGTGCCCTCTGGCAATTAGAAAAATAGGAAAAAATTTCACCTTATCTACATTAAATTTGTCATTTTTTTTAAAAAAAAATTCTTCTCTATTTGTCTGATACTTCTTTACATCTTTATTTTTGCAAACAATATATAACTGGGTTTTATATTTTTAACCTAACTAATCGAACTGAGAGACCAAGCTTTGAGAATTTGGTTTATTTGCATACTTGGTTTTATTTCTGCCATCTTATTTTAAATTTGTTTTGTCATTTCTTCTTTTTCCTGGTTTTCTAACTTTTTTCCTTGAGAATTTGATCAAGAGAGGATTAATTTACCTTTTTATTCTTCCCGAGTTTAGGAGTTCCATTGTACTTTTTGTGACACCAATTTTTTTTAAGGCTTTTGCCATTAAAAAAAGAGCATGGGAGCTTGCTGGAGAAAGACGGAAGGAGACAGTAAGAGGGAATGTGATAGATCACCCCCCCAGGGGTGATGGCCACATGCAATCCCTTCTCCTCCATTCTCCTCTCGGGATTTTGGGCACATGTGTACAAGCACCCGGCATGATTTTTAAGTCACCAGGCCCAGGACTCATACCGCAGTCAGTCATGTGGGAGTCCAGCGCCACTATGCCACGTGCTGGCCCTGACACTGGTATTTACATTAATCATTAATCACCTAATATCCATGACACAAATTACTATTTTTCCCACAAAAAGTAAGAGAGGTTGCCTCTTATCTATTTCTTCTTAGTAATTTCTCTCTACAGTGAGACCTCTGAGATTCCTTCACTTCCCCACTTTTTATTCCTCTATGTACCAAAAAAGTCATTGAGAATATTTTTATTTCCTCTCACCCTTGTCCAATTCTAATAGTTTTAGACTGTTAGAATGTCTTTTGCAGTATGTCTGACCTACTGAGAAACCCATATATATTCCACGTTGTGTACATTCTTAGATGGTCTTTCCTTATTTTGATTTACTCCATGGATAGTGCAGATTTGGCTGGTCACCATTGCGTCCTCTCAGTCTTTCCTCACCTAGAACACTCTGTGTAGGTTCATTTGGTGTTTTACCCCAAAGTCTACTTTAGAATTGTTCCTCAGATCAGATATGTGGATAATATCCTGGCGAGGTGCAGGTGTCCAATTCTGTGACCCTCTTAGGAGTCTATGGATGTTATTTCATTGTCTTCTACCTTTTGAATGTTCAGCTCTGTTCCAGTCTAATTCCTTCTCCTTTGTTAAAAAAAAGGCTGGGGGAGGGGGGGATTGGGGAGAAGAAAAAGAAAAAGTAGCACTTGCTGTTTCTTGACAGAAGATTTAATAACATTTTCTTTGAACTGTATTGGCATATGCCTAAGTGGAACCTTGCCTCAACTCCACCTGAAATTGCACTTCCGACATACATATTTGAATCTTTCTAAAACTCAGAGAAAGTTTTTTTTTAAAAAAAAAACTCTGTTATAATTATTTTTCTCCTCTGTTTTCCTTTTCTTTTTCTAGAACTCTTATTAGTCAGAGGTCAGATGTTCTGAGTCTTTTCCTCTGCATTCTCATAAGATTTTTCTCTGTGTATTTGCCACTTTCCTATTGGATCTTTGAAGCTCCTAATTCTATTCTCAACATGATCATCCATTCCTTCAACCTATCTACTCAATATTTTTATATAAAAAGCTTACTTTTTCATTCCAGAAAGTCTTTTTTTATTGCTTTATATATACACACCTCTTCAAGGACTTGTTATCCTTCTGTCTTCTGCTTCCCCCAAAAGTTTTCCTTCATTGACAGCCCCTTTTGATTGTCTTTTTTATGTTCTCTCATGGCTATTAGGCCTCTTTAGGTGTTCTTTAATTTTCATTTGTTCATTGTGGTATAGATCTACTGCTGGGTGCTTCAAGTGGACTAGTCCCATGAGCATGGGAAGACCAACATCTCAGTCATCATTGGACAGTAATAGGAAAGATAACAGTTACTTATGGGGGGCAATAGGAGAGCCCTTTCATTCCACATTAGGATAGAAAAAAACTCAGCCCCTCCTCACTTCCTTGGGGCCAGAGGATCAAGACACTCGAAGGTCCTGTGATCACTGTGGATCAGCTCTCCCAAGGGTCTGCTACATGCTGGTCCTTGTCCTGGAGTCCTCTTGCTGATCACCAAGCTGTTCTCAATCCCAGAGCAGCAAGAAAGTTGGCTTACTCACACCTTCTACCTGAATTCTAGTTCTGTTGTCTTCTTGAGTTGAGAAAAGAATGTATTTGACCTGAGTGGGAAATGGAGGGGAAACAGAGCACAGTTAAGCCATTATCTTCTCAGAATGCCCTGGAGATATGATGGTGAACATAGAAATAATACATTCCTTGTCCTCATGGAGTTTATGCCTTAGTTGGAAAGGTAAACATCAATCAAAATAAATGATTAAATAAGAAAAAGAGAAAGAGAAAGGAGAAGAAGGAAGAATGGACAAATGGACAAACGAAAAAAACAATACACAGTTCTGAAATCACACCTGTGCTATGAAGGAAAGGAAAATAGAAATGTGAAAAATGTGTGAAAGAGGAGCTGACCTGGTAGGGATGTCAGGGCAGAGACATCTGAGAAAGTACCTGAGCTGAGAAAGAAAGTACCTCAGTTATTAAAAACCTGAAAAAGTACCTGAGTTATAAGAAGAAACAGAGAACTCCAGGCAGAGAGCAGTACATTCAAAGGCCTTGGGAGTAAACATAGCATATTTGACACTTTCAGAGAACGAAAAGAAGGTTAATTTAGCTAAGTAGGAAGAAAAAAGTATGAAAAAGAAACTGGAGAGGAAAGTATGACTGCCCAGACCCAGGTGCTCCATGGGCCTTCACAGTGAGTGTGGTCTTTTCTAGGAGCGGGTGGCCATTGCAGTGTCTCACTCCAGGGATAGAAATATCTGATTCACATTTTTGGAAAAACCATGAGAATTTAATGCAGAGAACAAATTTAAAGGAGCCACAAGGTATTGGGAGACCAGTGAACAGGCCATTTTAGTAATCCAAGAGAGTTTATAACTGGTGACCAATTTAAAGAAAAGAACACTTTTAGGTGATAAAATACAAAGAAGGGGAACCAGCAGATGACATGATGGTTACATCACTGGATTCCCATGTAGTCAGCTGCAGTTTGAGTCCCGGGCCTGGCAGCTTGAAATTCATGCTGGGTGCATGTGCATGTGTTCCCAGAACCCCAAGAGGAGAATGGAGGGGAAGGGATTGTGGTGTGACCATCCCCCTTGGGGGGTGATTTCTCACCTTCTATCTTTCTGTCTCTCTGTCAAGTGCATGAGCCCTACAGAAAATGCTCTTTAAAAAAAAAATAGAAGGGTGAAGAGTGGAAGTGTCAAAAATACCCCCAAAGTGCCTGGATGCTGCATGCAATGGGAACACTGGACTTAGACCAAGTTGGAGAACACCAATTCAGTTGTTCATACCCAGAATCCTTTGAGTACTCATGTAGAGAATTCAATAGGCAGTGTGTCTCAGGGAGGTCTAGACAGGAAAGGTAAGCAGGTAAGCCTTCTGGGTTTAAGTAGAAATTGAGTCTCTTGGGCAAGAATGAGAACCTCTCAAGAGAGAAGTAAGATTATTAATCTTGTACACTGTTCACATATGTTAAAGTGGACTATCTCTTCTGGAAGAGTGATTGCAAATGTGTATCAGTATCTTAAACATGATCATAACTTTTGATCCAAATATAATTTGTAGAGGGACCAGCAGTTAGCGTAATGGATATGTCGCTGAACTCCCACATAGTTGACCACGATTTGAGTCCTAGACCCGGTGGCTTAAACTCACGCCAGGCACGTTTGTGTGCATGCCCAAGATCCCAAGAGGAGAATGGAGGAGAAGGGATGGTGGCGTGGCCATCCACCCTGGGGGGGGATAATTCCTCACTTTCTGTCTCTCTCTGTCTTTCTGGCGAGCACATGCACCCTATAGCAAAAACCTCTCCAAAAAAAGAAAAAAAAAAACAAAAAGCAAATATAATTTTTAGAAATTCATCTTTAAAAAATAATACTAGTAAGTCTGACAAATACTCATGGGAAAAGTTCATTGATATTTTATCTGTTTGTCTGTCTGACTGGCTGTCTATCTGTTTAATAGATGAAGCCTTGCTATGTCCTGATTCTCCTGCCTCAGCCTTCTGAGTTGCTGGGGCTACAGGCACGTGCTACTGCTGTGCCGGGCATCTGAGCAGCACGTGCCACTAAGGCTGGCCCTTTTTCAAGCATCATTGATGATAACATAAACAAAAGAAAATGATTCAGTTATCTAATATTAGGAAGAGGTCTGAGAAATTATAATACATTTATATTGATAAACTATGATGCCATTATAATCACAAGTTTATAAAGATTTAATCACATAAGTAAATGGCTATACTGTAGGAAGAGAAAAAGAAGAACCCAAAGTAAATGGAGAGCTAGAGAAGAAAAGGAAAAGAGAGGAGGAAAAAGGGAGAGAGGGAAAGCTTCAGCTGTGTGAAAAGTGCACAAAAGTATATAAAGAAGAAGGTGTTTCCATTGTTATACTTTTATCTGGCTTCCAAGTTTTTCAAAATTGTATCTCTGCATGTTATTATATTTTGTGTATTTTATTATCAGTAAGAGTAATATCAAATTACAGAATTGTCCCAGGTAGAAATACGTACTTCACAGACATCTCATCCTGTTAAATGCTGATTTATCAGGCTTTTTCACAACTTCAGGAGCATTTCTGTTTTGAATCTGGCATAGACTTTTTGGTTTGTAAGATTATTGCCATGCATTTTAAAGTTTTATGAACTATTTAGTCATTCCAGCTTGTTTAATAGCTTCAGAACATTGACCTAATTATGGAGCAATGGCAGATTCTTCCCCCCCAGCATGACTCCCTGTCACTTGTCATTGGTGTGTCATATTGCTTTTGTTTGTACCTTCTTGACTTTTTTACTTGCTCAGCAACGCTTTACCTCTGAGTTCTTTAATATGAGTTTTTAAAAACTTATATAATAACTTACTAATTTTAAATATAATGGGTTAGTTTTGTTTTCCTCCAGTGACTGTTGGAGAACTAAATATCCATTTAGACTGTTGTTTATAACATCAGTGTCTGCAGTGATATAAAATCATTTTGACTTTGATCCAAAACTAAAAGTATGATTTTTTTTTTCTTAACTCCAGGAATGTATACAAAGACTATCGCTTCCTCGAGCTGGCGTGTGACTCTCAGGAGGATGTGGACAGCTGGAAGGCATCTCTGCTAAGAGCTGGGGTCTACCCCGATAAATCTCTAGTAAGTTGGATATATTTATATTTAAGTATTAATACTGACTATATATAGAAAAACATATTGTTTCTACATACTGTATTCTAGAGAAAATAGTTGTCTATTGATTTAGTTGCTTTGGTACACTTTTAACTGATTTATTTTTTTACATTATTTTTATGATGCTTTTTTTCCTATTTTTATTACAAAAGTAATTAGTTATGCCCTATAACAAAAAAAAAGTAATTAGTATATTTGGTAAAGAAAATGTTCTTCTGTGCCATAAAACTTGATATATATGATCTCAGACCAAAGACATATTTTTCTTTAAAATGTTATTTTCTTCTATATTCTGTTCCATAGTTGTTATAGTATGAATACAAGCAGTAGATAATTAATCATAGCACCAATATTTCATATTCTTGGAAATGTATTTATTTTTATAAAAATTTGTCTCCATTATGTCTATATTACCTGTATTCATAGATATATCTGTATTCACACTCTGGTTAATGTCATAATAGTGTGAAAGAACAACAACCAAAGAAACCTATTATATTGCTGTTCCCACTTATCTTTCTTAATATGCTTCAAGTGTCTTGGAGACACTTTTCTCATTCAAGTTAATAAACAGACCTTCTCTTTGTGTTCTTTGGAAAATGGATATTGCACAGGCTTGTCTGCAAGTGAACTTCAGGAGTCCTGCACAGCACGCACGCACACACACACACACACATACACACGCACCATCAGACAGGCTCTTCTGAGTGCATCTGTTCTCCTGCTGCTTCCCCGGAATCTTTATACTACCCAGATTTCTCCACAGAATACAAATACCAAGAATGAGCCTTAGGGATTTAGCCTGCTTGACCCTTGCGGTACCTATTTGGCTCTCATAGTTTATAGGATTGATTATCCTTGAATTAGGTCATTTTTAGGCCCAAAATAGGCATAGAGTCCTTTTCAGAGAAAGTCTGAGATATGGGTGCAGTGTAAGACAATCAAAGCACTTTGGGGGAGATTTTTAGGCCTGATCCCATCTCCGGTGTTACATTGGAACTTTTAAAAGAGTTCCAGGGATAGAAGATTGAGGATTTGTTCCAAAAATATTTGTCTTTTTCGTGTTGCATGCATATAGATTTACAGAGATATATTACCACTCTAAAGACTACCTATGAGAAATCAGAGTAGCATTTTTTTTTCAATATGATCATTACTTATTAGTCTTCCGTATTCATTGGTGGTAGTGTGTTTAATTTCACATATATTAAGTTCATGCATTGAAAGTGCCCATGTGCTTAATTTTCTATTCATTCACGTCCCAAAAGCATTTTGAGCATGTGATTTTTTGCTAGGCAGGTACCATTCTAGGCATCTTGGTGATACAGGGGTAACCCCCACGTTCCTGCTCCCATAAAATAGACACTAAACAAACAAATGAAGAACTATATTTCCATGGCATTATTTAAAATAGTGATGAGTTCTATTTTTAAAAATTTTAAGTTAAAAGGAAACAGTGAAAGTGAGGGGCAGGTGAGCTTTATGTTAGCAAAGGTGATCAGGAGGATTCTTGGAAGTGCTGACATTTGGGTAGATTCATCAAGAAAGGAGGGAAAAATGATAAGCATGTCTGAAAAAGAATATTCTTGGCACTGGGACAGTAACTCTGAACCAAGCTCAGTGTCTTAGAGGAACAACAAAAGTCAGTATGTCTGGATCTTCTTAGGGAGGACAAAGATGATAGAAAGTTTCTAAGAGGGTGATCAGGGCCAGATGGTGAGGCCTAGAAGGAGCCTTGGGGTTTTAGTCTGAGTGAGATGGAAAAATTCACGTTTCAAGAAACTTGTTTGTGTCTGGGTAGTATGGGCACACAAGTTGAGGTGTAGGCTCCCATGTCAAATGACCTGTATTTAAACTACAGATGCTCACTAACAACTGTAAAATATTGGGCCAACTTACCAACCTATTTACACTTAAGATTTTTATTTCTAAAATAAAGATAACAGTAGTCCCTTTCAGGGTAGTTGATAAGATTCACTGAGATTATGTAGGGAATACATTGGACAAGCACTAGAAAACACTCTACTTTCATTATAATAATAATTACTATGGTCATTATTACAATTTTCATCACAAACTGATTTCTTTAGCTAGTTAAACCAGTGAAGAGGCTGTTGTAATAGTCCAAGAGAGAGAGATCATAAGATGGTGAAATATTTAAGTATTATGACTATTATAATATAAAAACAGTAAGATTATAAATATTTTGTTATTTTCTTTCTTCTAAATATACTTGGTTATATAAGATGTCAGTAGGTGTGTGTGTGTGTATATATACTCTTTACATGCAACTATAACATTTGTGAAAATAGTCTGAATTCCTAATTTTGTAATTTAAACCTATTTTCCTATTTTAAATGCACTAGACAAGTTTTGTGGGTTTTTTTTGTTTTTGTTTTTTTAAATTATGTCATGCACCTCTTCGGGGAAAAACACTGTCTTGAAAAACTAAGATTATTCATATCCCAGTGAATTGTTCTGAAGTTTGAATTTTCATGTAACCATAACTCTGTACCAAAAAGACAGTCAAGTATATATATTTTCTGGTTTTTTTTTTTCATCTCAATACATAGTTTTAAGCAATTTTAGAGATATTCTACATAATCTGCTTTAATTATTTTCACATCGTTTTTATGTTTTATTAACATTCAATTCGTACAATTGCTTATAACATCAAGACAAAGGGGCCTTCACTACATTCCAAAGACAAGACAGGAAATTAAAGTTGGCAGTATGCCATGAACATGCTTTGTCGCCATTTTCATTCTAAACAATATTTGCATTTTGTGTGCACTGTGTAGCCCTGTAGGTCATGTTACATGATTGCTTGTCTTTCAGATGGTTCAATGGCAGCTAACTACTAAAATCAATCAAGTAGAATGTTTATACAAAGATTCCATTTTGTGAACACTCTTTATTTTGGGGGAAGAAAACATACTTGTAGGTGATACTTATTCTTAATTTAGAAAGATTTGATAAAGTCAAATTAACTGAATTATGGATGCTTTGTAGTAAATTTTCATGCCTTCTAAGCAGTGTATTATTTTGCCTTGGTATCAATAAACCACTGAGTCAAAAACAAATTGGTCAGGCTACCTAATAATAAAACATCCCACATGGACATAAGTTCAAACACAGAAATTTCTGCCTTCTACCCAAAATACCTTCATTTTGACTGGGAAAACATTTCTGCAGAGATCATTCCTTTTAGTTTGTATAAGTTTGGCGTTATGTAGATAATAACCATCACCCAAATTTGAATGAAATGATGCTTCAGGCAGATGTTTTTTCTTGCTAAAAAAAATTTTTAAAGAATTATTTGATTTAACTTTAGTTATTTATTTTATTTTGACCGGAGAGGGACAGAGCAAGAGCAAGAGAGAGAAGGAAAGTGAGAAAGCAAGCTGCTAGGTCCAGGATTCGAACCATGGTCGGCCATGTGGGAGTCCAGCGCCCTTAACCACCACACCACCTTCTGGCCCTCTTGCTAGAATTTTAAATGCATACTTTTCAAACTAACATCCTGCCCCATATTTTTCCCCACCACATCAAGCTATGAATATTTTTATGTCATTCATATCAAATTATCCTACTGCACTATTTCTTTTGTCTCAAGTTGTTTCTCTTAGGGTTTTCTAAAAAATTTCTTTTCTTTTTCATTTTTTTTTTTTTTTTTTTTTTTTTTTGGCGAGGCTTTTTTTGCTATAGGATGCGTGCACTCGCCAGAAAGACAGAGAGACAGAAAGCAAGACATCACCCTCCAGGGGGGATGGCCACGCCACAATCCCTTCTCCATTCTCCTCTCGGGATCTTGGGCATGCACACACACATGCCCGCCGTGAGTTTAAGCCACCGGGTCCTGGACTCAAACCATGGTCGATTACATGGGAGTCCGGCAACATAGCCATTACGCTAACTCGCTAACTGCTGGTCCCTTTTTTTTTTTTTTTTTTTTTTTTGAGAAGATTTTGCTATAGGGTGCATGCACTTGCCAGAAAGACAGAGAGAGACAGAGAGACAGAAAGAGAGAAATCACCTCCCAGGGGGTATGTCCATGCCGCCATCCATTCTCCTCCATTCTCTTCTCCTCCAAAACAAAACACATAATTCTTACCTGAGCAGTGGAGTGTGTGGTCCTAAAATGGAAACAAGAAATCCTGGATTTTGTTGTCTCCTATTGTGCCACTAACAATAACCTCTCTGAGCCAAAACTTAGCATTCTACCAGTCAACTGCTATTTCTGAACAGCCAGTTTTTTAAAAACATATGACAGTATAAATTTAGATTTAACAGAATTTTATTTCTATTTCCTTTGGCTACTAAGTGGAAATTATAACTACTAAAAATTGATATTATTAAATAAAATATGTTTTAATGGAATCAGGTTATTTTCACTGATGAGACTGAGACACAATCAGTGTGTGTGTGTGTATTTGTCAGTAGTTAGAGGCTACAATTAAAGAACTGTTGAAAGGTTATCTTACACATGTACATAAAGTTTTCCTGTAAGGTGATTACAAATAAATGTGAATTTGATTAAATATCTAAAGAACGTGATATAATAAACAGCTGTCTTTCCTGGCACCATTTTGTCGGTTTACAATATGACTTGAATTAGATATAGACGTTAAGGAATTCCAAATCCAAATCCAGATCGGCTCACTTTGGAATCCTCACTCTGCCATGTATTAGCTGTGCAACTCCGGCAATTTAGCCCTCCAGGGGTTTATTCTTCTCTAAACTCAAAATAACGCCGTCCTCAGAGCGACTTTTACAGAGTTAGGTGTAGGTACTCGTGCATCAGAAGCAGCTCAGGCCCTTCGACTGTGCAAACGTGTCTAATGCCACGCTATCTTTATTATTACTACTCAAATCACAAATGTGTCCAGGAAGCTGTAATTCCTGATTTAGCACTTCATTCTTCTTTGGAAACCATCCATGGGATTTGGGTATGTGAGGGAAAATTTCCCTCCCTGTTGCCCGAGGACGCCAAGTTGTTTGAAGGGGGACCTGATGCTGCCTGGGGAGGGGGGTGGGGGTGGGGCAGGGGGGTGGTGGAAGAGCCAGCCTGGGATGCTCCAGCAGCCAGTGGAGAGCAAGGAGAGAGGCTGCTGGGAGGTCTGAGAATTCACAAACCCACCCTCTGATGCTGGCCTGCTGGCCACTGGAAGAAGCAATCTGCAGATCCTTGTATTCCCTGGAAATAAATGTAGTGTAAATAGGTAATTCACATATTGTTAAGAAAGACACCGCAGAGCTTTTGACCAGATCTGTTTGCATTGTATTTCTCCCCTTTAGTGTATTGTTTCTTAAGAGATTAAAAATGGCAGGACTTTCCTGGTCATAAGTGATGCTTTTAAGACTTCTTGGCAGACTGAAACCATCTACGATGGGTTCCTTTTGGTACTTCAGAAATGCCTCTAGGATTCATTAAAAGAGATTTTTTTTTTCCTCAATGTTTCTGTATCATGCTAGGGGAGAAGGGAAGTGACTATGGACCTCCATAAATATATACATATCAATGTGGTAGTGACCACTCCTATGCGTTTATTCAGCAGTGCAATAATATATAAGACGAAAGTGCCCCGCCCTTAGCCCCTCTTCACACAGCTTTATTCTTAGCGGTGTGTCTGGCAGAACCCAGAGTAGTTACACGTGAACTCCCGGGTCTTGGTTTTTCTTCAATGGAAGTACTTTCAGGGATCTAAACACGAGCTGCCGCTGTACGGCGTAGCCAGGGGGATATAAAGCATTTGCATTTCATCATTCAAGACTGTTGTGCCTCACTCAGAATAGACAGTCGGGAAATGATTGAATGAAACAAGAAATGGCCAAGCCACACCATGTCCTCTGCGGGTGTGTTTCTTGTATTCAAGGATTAAGGCCTCCTACTCTGTGACATCACTGTTGCCACTACAAACAGAACCATCTGCCACTGAATGGGGAAGCCAGTCATTCCCTAATGTGCAGAAAGACTTGGTTGAGCTCCTGAAACTCATTCGGTAGATGAAAAGCTGCACGGCCGAGGAATGCAATAAACTCCATCTGTCTGAGGTATTTTCAGCAATATTGCACTACTTTGGAGAACCAGGTTCCCATTGTTCTCTAAAATAGTTTTTTACTCCTGATAAAATTCCCAATGGGGATCTTTATTGCCTTATGGAACAGTTGGCATCGTCTTTAGAAAGGACTCTTTTTATCCCTCCCTTCATTCATTCTTGTACCATTATTTATGTCTCAGATAAACCAGTGCGTTAACGGTTATATCATGCCACTCACAGTGCCAAGAAGCTTCTCTACACAATTTTACAAGTATCTTTACATTAACTGTGATGGCCATGAGGGTCTCTGGAATAGACATTTCCCCAGAGTTATCGATTGGCATTGTTTTCTAAAAAACACGCTCTTCTGGGATCATCTCCTTACTGCTCTCCAGAAAGTTTCTGTACAAATTGTTTCCCCTTCTATATCCTCGACTTTACACTAAATACCACCTCTCCAGCCTGACCTGTTCCTTCACCCTGTCCTCAGTCTCCTCCACACATGCACGCACTCTACTCACAGTTCTCTTCAACCCACGTCTCAGTGAGAATTTCCTCCTGGGCCTCTCGTAAGAAGAGTTCAGATCTGTTCCCTGCCCGTGTCCCATCACGGCTCCCCCACAGGATCTGACCTTGCAAGGACTAGGGCTGCCCTGGGACTCATGAATCACTGTTTTATTTTTTTAGGCCATATGTGAGTTAAATTGTTTGATATAAATCATCCTCTTGCAGCTCCAGTTTGAAACAGGAGAGCCATTTGCCCACTGCCTGCCGCCGACTGCTCCGTGTCTCTATCCAGAGTGTCACTTTTAGAAACGACTGCATTTTTGTGACTAACGTTTCCTAATCCATTTTCTTGAATGTGGACCAGTGTTTATTTTGGCAGCATCCCCACTATACAGTCTTCACTTCCATGCCAACCCAAGGCAAAACTCATAATTTACAAACTAAAGGGATGGTACAGATGGAGACCGTAACTTGGTCTGCTTACCCCGTCTTCCCAGAACCACCCACTCCTTTCCTCTGCTCTTTTCCTTTTTCTTTTTTTTTTTTTTCCTACCTTCTTTGAAACTAAGGATGCAGTGTTTGTTTAAAAATGCACTGGCTGATGAAATTTTCCACTGCTTGGCATGTTGGAGGAGGGGCTGTCCAGACAGGGCCAGCCAATATATTAAATGCCCTGCCTCTCATGCTAACAGTTCACTTATTACCAATTCAAACCAATTTCTTCTGACCAAATTCCAATACCCCAAGTATTCTGAGGAGACATGCAGGGGAGAAAAAAAAATCTCTGTCATAATTTTCTGCTGCTATAAATGTAAGATTTCATTTGACTTGTAAGGTTGTAAGGTTCTTTGACTCATCCATGAGCTCCGTTTGCTGTAGGTGTATGCATGACATGTCAGCGAATACGTCAATGATTTGTTTTGTTTTTGCCTTAGCAAGAAAAAAAAACTTTATAATTTAGAAACAAATGGGTATTTAACATATTTCTTTTTCTTTTCCTTGCGGCTACATGCACAGGGGAACAGCAAAGTAAGTTCTTTGTCCTCTTGTAGCTCTCTGTCTCCCCAGCCCCCCTCTGTTTTTGCACGTGTCTTGACAAGACTGTTTCTGTGCATGTTGGAATGGCTGTCGTCTGTTACAGTGCCCGGATCATATGGGGTGTGCAAATGTGAGGGGAAATGTGTGTTTAGATTACTATAATGGTTCTTCTGTTTTGACCCTTTGGAAGGAAATGTATTATCTTCTTCAGTGTTGGCTATTGGGCAGTTCAGAAAGGTTGTTATCAAAAGGAGAGAGTATCTACACTGAGAACAAAGATTTTGAAGATTAATAATAACTCTTGTGCAGAAAGGGAACGGCAATCTGATGAAACTCAGTGCAGCTGAAGTTTTTGACTCAAAATTAAAGCTCTCATGCTAACATGCAGTTATAAAAACCCCAAACTGGTGTCTTAAATAGCAGTATGGCTGGCTTTGTTGGCCAAAGTGAACCAGATCAGGGCTCTGGCTTTGAAGGTGCCTTAAAATGGATGGAGGAGGGTGGGGTCAACATTTGACTTGGCTTCTGTGCCCTTGATGTAATCCAGCTGGAGGGAAGCAGGAGGGTGTGGGGAATGCACATGGAGACCGACATGTGTAGGGTTGATTCATGAAACTGGGCAATTCACACAAATGGTAGAAATTATTTTAGCATTGTTGTTATAATAGATAAATGAGCAATTTAGTAGTTTCAGAGTTGCTTGTTTGTATAAATTTTAATCCAACTTCTCCAAAAGACTAGAATTACTTCTCATTTACATTAGAAATATAATAGTCATGTCGTTGGGGAAGATGGTGTTAAATTGAGTAGGATGACTTGTTTTCTTATTTTTTCTATGGAGATGTATTAGTGCTTTATCCTACCAGGTGGCCCACTTAAAGTGGGCCTCCTTGAATAAAATAAGAATTGAAAAGAATCTGTTATATAAGCATTGGCCTGCATAGTTAAACCAGCTGGAATTCATCAAAATTGCTATTCATAAGCCATACATATAGAATGTAAAACAAATGTGGGAAATCTTTTGCAGTTTAATTTGATGGAATGTGCCATTATGGAGTAAGTTTTCATTGATGGTTGGTATTGAAAATGTATCACTTTATAAATTTATATCTTGATATAACTGCACATGACCCAAGTAATAATATTTAATAAAGTTAAAATATCACCAGAAAAACACAATCTAGGCATTTGTGAAAGAGTAAAAAACCCAGTTACAGTACTTTTAAAAAAATAAAGAAATAAAAGCAGGTAAGTAACATAACTGATTAAAAATCTCTTCTACCAAGTGAAGGATAGTGTTTCTAATAAATACTATACTACTATATGCTTGGAAAAAACATTTGGACAGAATGTAAAAATCAATATTCTAGTTTTTATGGCTATCATATATTTCAGTTCTTGAATAGGAAGTACTTTTAATCCTGGCCTCTTCATTACATTGAGTGTCTGTCTGGAATTTCGTGTGCAGCATCTCTTGCTTTAAAAAAAAAAAAAAGGCAAAAAACACTTACAACAAAGCACCTGGGATGATTGTGGGTGCACGAGTAGGGAGACTGTGAATGACAAAGCTCACTGGACTAACCCCTGACATTTGAGGGAGGGGCTAACTCTTGGACCACTCGAGAAACATTTATGATTTGTCTCTAGTGATTCACTGATGGCCTATGAGCATCTTAAAAAGTCACAAAAGGAAACACTTCTCCATAGCACAAGTCATCCATTTGTTGCGTCTTTCATGATCAAGTTGTTCTAGGAAGTGAAATGTTCAGTTGAATATAGACTTTCAAACCATTAAATGCAATGCACCATAAAGCTCAAGAATTCTCCACTGTTGCTCCCAAGGGTGCCTCTAGGATGATATAGGAGGCCCTCCAGGATCTGGAGGCAGCCACAGTCGCCATCTGCACCTGAACACGTGCTCATGTGCTTTGCAGGATCTTAGTGTGCTTGTTAGAGGCAGAGTGTTCGTTGAAAGCAGTCAAAGATGCAAGCACTTACTGTTTTGATCTTTATTTGAAGAGTGCATATTTTGGAAGTTCTGATATTTATTACCACATGCCTTATTTTTAATTGATTATATTATGAATGCGTGATAGTTTGTGAAAAATACAATGCTAATACTTTAAAAATTTGATCATTACCCTGACCATAGACTCTGGCTTGAAAAAGCCTCCTCCACTCACAAGCAGCACATCTGCATGCTATTTTCCTGCAGCTTAGAATTTCAGTGTAAATGGAAAACACTGGAATACAAGCTGTGCTGTCTCCAGAGTATAGATCTGGATTCTTCAAAAGGAGAATATGAGATTCTTTTTTCCCCTCTCATGTTGAAAAGCTTGTTCTGAGTTGTCCCCAAGGCAACATACCTGACTTGTTGCCTGCCATATGCATGAGCCAGCTGTAAAGTGTGACTCATTTTTAGACCCACAAAGGCTAATTGTTTATTTAATGCATGGCATTTTTTTATTTATGATATTACCCAGACTCTTAAACACACACACACACACACACACACACACACACACACACACAAATCTGCTCAATTAATGTTATTTTAGATGAACAGGATGGATTCATCTTCCTGTGCACATTTAATGTAGTACACACTTGTGTATACACACACACACACACACACACACTGAGATGTACGGGACAACTTGCTATTTGTTTTCTCAGGGACAGCTAAACTAATCTGCTTCTTCCGTCTTTAGATTATGCTGAGCGGTTGGGAGCTAATCTTCTAAACTCCAAGAAAACTAACTTCTACAACAGATGAACAGTTCAATTGACATTATAAACACACGATGAAACAAAACACCACAATTCACATTCTTCTTTGAACAATCATATGTATTTTGTTATTGTCTTTAAAAGCACATTTTCCTTTTGTAAAGAGATCATAGTTGCTCAGGAAATTTTTTTCTTCTGGCTCAATTACTTACTTTTGCCTTTGAAAATGTTTTTCTGTTGGCATAGTGATTCCTAAATTGCTGAAGTCTATCTCCTCCTAGAAGGATTTCCCTGGACCACAGGTTCCGGGTTAATGTCTTCATTAGGGCCACCAGAAACCAAGACATCCTAAATCACTTTTGTGAATGGGAACAAATATATACGATAATAAGGATGTTGTTTTGTTTCTGCAATTTGTTTATTGAATACAAATGTAAAACAGAATGCCCTTTTCACAACCAAGGCCTTCAGGTACAGTTAATTAGTTCATCTCCATGGTTTGTTCACGAGAGAAGCCATTTTATTTCCTTCTCTAGTTTGATGGTTTCTCTTGGTAAACATTTAAAGAAATTGAATAGGCTTATAAATTTTTTTTACTACAGCCTTTGAATTTTTGCTAAGTAGTTTTGATGTTAAATTAGGCAAATTTAAGGTGGAGAAACTTAAAAAATAAATAATAAAATATGATATCAGAAAACTCTCAAATTTCTAATGACATCAGTATAGAACTACAAATGGCAAAAAGAATCCTGGTGGTACAACAGTAACAAAACTGGAACTGCATGGGAAAGGCTCAGGTTTGCATCTGGGACCTCCCTGTGCACAACATGATTGGGGTTGACTGAGACGGAGAGTGGACCATGGTCTGTAGACTCTAATGTCCTTGTTGGGGGTGCCTGTCCCTCTTTCTATCTGTCTCTTGTCTCTCTCTATTTCTCTCTGATGGACTGAAAAAAAGGAAGGGATGAGGGGACAAGGAGAGAGGAATTCATGCTGGAAATGTTTTAAGTTATAGGAAAAAGCTACATTTTGGCCCAGCTGCAATAATGCAGCAGCAGCTCTAGCAGCCTGCAGTGCTAGAAGCCATATAGCCCCCACGGTTCAGATCCCCATCAGCCTGAAAAACATGGCGGCATGTGCTGAGGCACCCAGAATCCTGAGGAGCTAGAGGGCAGAGGAGGGGTCAGGGAAGGGCATTGCAGCGTGGCAAGACCTATCCAGGATTTTTTCTCTCACACAAATGTGTGCACATGCACACTTTCCATTATGGATGGAAAAGAGGGAAGAAAAAAGCTATACTTAACCTCTTCCCTTAAGAAATTTTTGAATTACCTTTGAAAGAGAATTTTATAATTACTTAACTTCAGTCTTTTTAAACTAATGGATTATTGTATTTTCACTATGGAATTATAAGGTAGACTATATTACTTGGAGAGGAGGATCATCTAACATGGGAAAATAGATCAGAAAAATGTTCAAACAGAATTTTAAAATTACTGTATCTTTATTTAGTTCTAGTTAGGTTAAATATAATCATTCTACACATTTGGGGGCCTTGCTACTTAAGAAGGAAAGGAAAATCAGATTTGAACACTTGTTTTTGCAACATTTAAGAAAGGCTTTGAGTGATTTCCCAACACATTCAGCAAGGCCAGTTGGACATGGTTGGTTTCCAATAGGGGAAAAGAAAATAGCTAGCATACTTGTTCTGGTGCCCCATTAGATTCTAGATTCTAGCAGTCATTTGCAAAGAAAGAGTTTGAGAAATCAGTTGGCACCAAATGGTATATTGAAAAGCAAATATTCATTTTAAGTGTTAAAATCAAAACTATCATACCTTTTTTTTTTTTTTTTGGCCTAATATTGAGGCTTTAAACCTGAGGCTCCTGTGCCTGATGGAATTCATGTAACATACATTTTTTATGTTATAAAGATATCACATTTCTCTCACATGTGCCTACTTTAGTTGTTTATAAAAGAAAAAAAAAAAAAAAAAGCCCAGATACCAAACTCATGCTTATTTAGTTCAACCATGACAGAGACAGAGAAATAAAAAGATAAACACCCCTGTCCTCCAATCCCAGCCTCAGCCAACCTGGATCATCGATATGCACACACAACCCCACGTGTGTACAGGGAGACCTCAGGATGTGAACCGAGGACTTTTTCCATGTGGATCTAGTTGGATTATTGCTTTGCCACAATCAGGCCCCTTCTGGACCTTTTTGTGCCACACCTTCAGCCCCGAATTATTATCTTGGTCATATGTGAGAGAGTAAAGAGAGCCACTGAAAATTCATCCTCACAAGGTGGACATGAATTCCAATGATGTGTGTTATAATTTTAGTGGATGAGCGTCTAGTATCATAGTGCACGTTTCCTCTCTAATATTTAAAATTAATGGCTGAAAGAATATTCTAAGCAGTTTAGCAAAGTCAGTTCAAATCAGATTACTTATTTTCTTTAATGTATATGCTCTCCTTGATTTTCTTAGAGAAGGTTAGCAAGTTTACAATATTTTTCTAGGATTTAAGAATTATCTATTGACATAACATGTATGACAATACCTGTAACTTATCATTTTATGCACTGTAATGATATGCCATGGTTGAATGCATAAAAAAAATGAAAGAAAAAAAAGAAGAGCCTCTCTTTCACAATCTAGTTGACTAAATTTATGCATATCCCAGTAATATCACTACAGTTAAAGGATGTAAACTCTTTGGCCTCTAAGTGTTATTTTAGTTCCATATGCATATAAAAATGAATTGCCTCTTTTTTTTTATTGAGAGATTTTTGCTATAGGGCACATGTGTTTGCCAGAAAGACAGAGACAGACAGAAAGCAAGAAATCACCTTCGGGGAGGATGGCCACGCCGCAGTCTCTTCTCCTCCATTCTCCTCTCGGGATCTTGGGCGTATACGCACTAGTGCCCAGCGTGACTTTAGCCACCGGGTCTGGGACTCAAACCGCGGTCGACTACATGGGAGTCCAGTGACATAGCCATTAGGCCCCTGAATTGCCTCCTAATCACTGAAAAACCAGTAAGCCTTTGAGTTTTTTTGGCTAACAGTCTTAAATGAACATGGTTAATGCCTAGTTTATTTGAACTCCCTGAATTTAATTGTAAACATTGAGAGAAGGAACAGTTCAAATGAGGGTAGAAAAGTTTGAGAAGCAAGTGTTAATCCATGTTATGTTCCTAAATTAATTGATCTTGATAAATAGATTCTATAGGGAAGAATCTGTTGCTCAGAAGGCTCCTAGTAGGTAATAGTACAGGGACTTCCAAAAATTAATTAGGGCTTGCAATATATATTTTTATTTTCTTGGTTGTACCCAAAATGAACTGACTTAATAAGAAACACTATTTAAGATCTTACAGCTGTTTTGGCATGTTTTCTTTCACAGCATTGTAGACATCTTCATTTTGTGTACTTCGTGATCTTTTCTTTTCTTCTTTTCTTGTTTTAGACAGGGTCTTGCTATATTGTGGTCCTCCTGCCCCAACCTCCAAGTGTCTGTGACTATAAGCATGGCCCACAGCACCCTGCTTTTGGGGGTGGGCTGAGAGTCAAACCCAGACCTCCCTTGTGGTCTGAGCCTGCCAAGTAGCAGCATCTACCAATACACAACTACCACAACTAGGTACATGATATTTTTTAATGAAATTGGTTTAACACTGCCCCCAAGATAAAACAAGTTCTATATACCTGTTTATTTTGGGGTTTTTTTGAGAGGTTTTCGCCATAGGGCGCGTGCGCTCGCCAGACAGAGAGAGACATAGAGACAGAAAGCGAGAAATCACCCCCCAGAGGGGATGGTCACGCCACAATCCTTTCTCCTCCATTCTCCTCTCGGGATCTTGGGCACGCATGCACACGCGCCCAACTTGAGTTTTAAGCCACCGGGTCCGGGACGCGAACCGCGGTCGACTATGTGGGAGTCCAGCGACATAGCCATTACGCTAACTGGTGGTTCCCCCCTATACACCTGTTTTGAAAACATATTATCAGTGCCTGCTGGTGGTGTGGTGATTGAGGTGCTAAACACCTCCCATGCAGCTGACCATAGTTCAAGTCCTGGACCTGGCAGCTTGCTTTCTCATTTTCCCTTTCTCACTCTCTCTGGTCAAATTTTTTAAATAATAAGGGACCAGCAGTTAGCGTAATGGCTATGTCACTGGACTCCCATGTAGTCGACCATGCCTCGAGTCCTGAACCCGGCGGCTTAAACTCACACCAGGCGCGTATGTGTGTGTGCCCAAGATCTAGAGAGGAGAATGAAGGAGAAGGAAAGTGGCGTGGTCATCCCCCTTGGGGGGTGATTTCTTGCTTTCTGTCTGTCTTTCTGGCAAGTGCACGCGCCCTATACCAAAAATCTTTCCAAAAAACATTTTTTTAAATAATAATAATAAATTTAAAATATTTTAAAAAAGAAAAGAAAGCATGTTATCCAGTTTGATTGCAGAAATTATGTCACAGTAAACTTTGTTTTCAAAGTTAAGTTTTATCAAAATTAGGAATTTATTTCTTATAGTAATTTATTATAGTGTATATATTATACAGTGTAATCATACGGAATCACTACAATAAGGGGTATTTAAAATCATGCTCTATCTTTGACAGGTCAGCTTGACAAAACCAAGATGGAAAATGATGTGATTGATACAAATAATAAGCTTGATTCAAAAGAAGCACACACACCACACACACACACACACACACACACACACGTATTTTTAAAATAGACCCAGTGACAGTGTTACAAGAAGGAGAGTGCTACCGCCCAATAACTGAGCTACAGAGGAGGCCAGGCTTCGGTTCTTGGCCCAACCTAAACAGACTGGGAGCAATGCTGGGTGTCAATGCAGAAATCTCTCTATCCTTCCTTTCTCTCTCCTTCCCCCCTCCCTCCTGCTTGTGCACAAGTACACTCTCACATAAATAAATAAGTAAAAGATAAATAATGAATATATAATAAACTACAAAAAAATTAGAGATATATAGCAAATTTTAAATGTAAAGACATACCTACTGGGGACCAGCAGTTAGCGTCATGGCTTTGTTGCTGGACTGCCACGTAGTCGACCACGGTTCGAGTCCCGGACCTGGTGACTTAAAATCACACCAGGCGCATGTGCGTGCGTGCCCGCCCAAGATCCCAAGAGGAGAATGGAGGATTGAGGGGATTGCAGTGTGGCCATCCTCCCGGGGGGGAGGGGTGTGCTTTCTCGCTTTCTGTCTCTCTCTCTCTCTGTCTTTCTGGCGAGTGCACGCACCCTATAGCAAAAAAAAACCTCCCCCCCCCCCCCAAAAAAAAGACATACCTACTGATGAATGAAGAAATATACTCCAAAATGTATCCATGGAAATTAGTATTTAGTTTAGAGACTATTTGAAATAGTAACAGTGAAAACACTATACAAGAAACATCAGAGAAAATACTCAATATTATGCAAAGAGAAAAATGAATGATTTTTATAATAATAATGAAAAATTAATAAATAAAATCTAACATTTAAACTTAATTTAAAATTTATTTAAATTTAATAATTAAATTTAAACAACTATTTCAACTTAATCTTAAATACCTATAAATTTTAATAATTAATACTTTAAAATTATTGTTTTTAATGGAAGGTGTCCTTGTATACAGTCGTCCCCCCTTATCTATGGTGAATATGTTCCAAAACCCCCAGTGGATACCTGATAGCATGGATGGTATGAAATCCTCTGTATAGCAATATTATTATGTACTCTGTATAATCCTATTATATACCATATATCACTTAGTGATAAGACTACATTTTGAGAAATGAATCATTAGGTGATTTTGTCATTGTGGGAATATCAGAGTACACTTAGAAGTTCTAATGGTATAGCCTAGTACACACATAGGATATATGGTACAATCTTTTATGTGCATAAATGTGTGTGTGTGTGTGTGTGTGACTTAATAATGTCATTATTAAGTGATACACACACACTATTATTAACATTATTAAGTGATACACACGCACACACACACACATTCATGCACATAAAATATTGAGTCATTAATGTCTCTCTGTCTGTCTGGTGAGCGTACGCGCCCTATAGTGAAAATCTCTCTAAAAAAAAAAAAAAAAAAAAAAAAAAAAAAAATTGAGTCATTGAGAAAGTCATGACGTATTTTTCTCTTTTTTTTTTTTTTTTTTTTTGGAGAGGTTTTTGCTATAGGGCGCGTGCGCTCACCAGACAGACAGAAAGAGACAGAGAAACAGAAAGTGAGAAATCACCCCCCGGGGGGATGGCCACGCTGCATTCCCTTCTCCTCCATTCTCCTCTTGGGATCTTGGGCACGCATGCACATGTGCCCAGTGTGAGTTTAAGCCACCAGGTCCGGGACTCGAACCACGGTCGGCTACATGGGAGTCCAGTGACATAGCCATTACGCTAACTGCTGGTCCCACATATTTTTCTATGCAAAGATGTGTCATGACTTTTCCAATGACCCAATATATTAGAAGACTGGAAAGAGAACAACAAAAAACTTCAAGGAAGAAAATAATGATTAAAGAAAAAAAATAGTGAATTAGCAAATACAAAAAGAAAAATATAAAAGCTTAAACTAAATACAAATTTAAAGTTTTGTGGTGGACAAGAAAATAGTAATCAATTAAAAGACCAAAGAGAAAGTAGTAAACTATTTGCTATACATAGAACAAAGAGTTAACTATCCTTAAAATATAATTATTTCTATTCATTTTTTTCAAAAGGAAAAATAGGGCTGTCAAGTGGCATTGTGGTTGGTGCACTGGACTCCCACATAGCCAAACATGGTTTTGAGCCCTGGACCCAGTGGCTTGCTTTCTCACTTTCCCTCTCTCTTTTTCTGTCTCTCTCTGGTCAGGTTGAATTTAATAATAATAAATAAATAAATCTTTTTTTAAAAAAGGCAAAAACAACAGACAACTCTGCCTAGTAAGAAAATACAAGCTGACTTAATCAATTAAACACTCATAGACAACCAAAATATAAAAGATCTAATAAATATATTATTGGCTGCATGTTAGTTCCATTTAATAACATCAGTAAGATGAAGAAAGGAGAAATTAAAATGGGTCATTTAATTTCAACCAAACTAAGTGTGGTAGGCCCTGTACACTGGTGTTTAATTGGCATAGGTCAAGTTATACTGCTATGACAAATAACCCCCCAATCTCAGTAGCTTTAATCTACAAAAGTTATTTCTTACTTGAGCTACATACCTCTCTCAAGTTGGCTAGGGCTCTTCTTGTTGTTCTTGCTCTAAAATCGAACAAATCACAAAAAAAGGAGTGCAAAATGATACACTGGTGGTTAAAATGCTTCTGTAAAAATGTGGCATGTCATTTCTACATTCCTTCCATTATCTAAGGCAAGTCACATGGTCACATCTAAATTCAAACGGACAGGAAGTATAATCTTACCAAGTGTCTTGAGGCAGAACAAATAGATAGTTATCCAATGGAGGCATCTTGCAGGCATTTAAATATAAAAATCTAGAGTTCAAGGGGAAGGTCTGAATAAGGAGATTTGGAAGTTTTAAATGTGAGGAATCTTTTTTTTTTCTTTGCATCTTTTTATTTATTTATTTATTTTACATTCAGTCACTGTACATCACAGCATACAAAATGATATTTCCCATTCAGAATACACTGCAGATTGGCTTAATCAAGGATATTACCATATGTGTTATCATCAAAAAAGAATTTTCCATTTCTTGTTTCTTATATATTTTGTTCCCCCCCTCCCCTTGATATTAAGAATCTTGGCACCTAAGGAGAAAGTATAGTAACCAAAAAGAAAAGAGCTAAGGGCAGAATTATCTACCCTTTGAAACTTCAGTTGCAGAGGAGGAAACCAACAAAAGGACAAGACATCTGTGTTTGTATATATGTGTGTGTGTGTGTGTGTGTGTGTGTGCACACTCATGTACACAGTTGTCTTTGTAGATGTTTATGTGAGCATATAAAAAGGTGTTAGGAATGAATTTGAAGAATAAGAGGTTATTTTTAAATTCTTTAGAAGTCTGTGTGTTACTTTATTAGTTACTGCATGCATGTATTATTTTTTGTCAATTTAGAAATCCAATAAGGTAAGAAAAAGCTTTTATGAAAAAAGTGTGTGAGGGGAGCTAAATGGAAGCAGTAACATTTAAGCAGACTGAAGAAGTGAGTATGAGGCTTTGTGGAAAGCTAAAAGACCTGGTGAACAGATGCCCAAACCCACTTGGTAATGATAATTACTACATAGAAGCCATGTACGTGTGTATTAAAATTAAGCAATCTTAAATGAATGGAACAGGCAGACAAGGAGATCAGAATGAAACCTAAAATAAATCACTTATTTCAAACCCTAATTTTTAAAAGGAACTAAAAGCAAAGGGAACTAACATTTTAACAAAAATGTGCTCTTTCTCCAAAACATTTTCACTTTGTTTGCCTCCTCTTGATGCATATTATCTTAGTTCAGAATTTAAAATGGATTTCTTTTCATTATTGAGCTCAACAGAATCAAAGTTGTAAAAACGTTATTTAGAAAATCTATTCAGTTGCATGCCAACTAGTTGAGTCAGCTCTAAAATAGGAAGGCTAATGTTCAGAAAATATATTAATCAATAATTATAAATCAAAATGGAATACTAAAACCAGCTTTACATAATAACGACACATATTTTACAGCATCAAATGTTACTTTTTTTTTTTTTTTGAGAGGTTTTCGCTATAGGGCATGTGCGCTCGCCAGACAGACAGAGAGAGACAGAAAGCGAGAAATCACCCCCCGGGGGGATGGTCACTCCACAATCCCTTCTCCTCCATTCTCCTCTCGGGATCTTGGGCACGCACGCACACGCGCCCGGCGTGAGTTCTAAGCCACCGGGTCCGGGACGCAAACCGCGGTCAACTACATGGGAGTCCAGCAACATAGCCATTACACTAACTGCTGGTTCCCTCAAATGTTACTATTGACTAAGTTTGATTAATATTGAAAAAAAGTTCTGACTGGGACATTTTAATTTTCCTTTTTGAAATAACCATTAGTTTCACATATTTTATTTTTTATCACAGTGGCTTCAAAGAAGAATTGGTGACACTTCAAGGGATTAGGTCCAAAATGTTTTAAATAAAGGTCCACTTGATACAAAGAGCAAAACAGAGCTTTACAGAAAGGATCAGCTTATTGAAATCCCTCTTTCTCTGCAGTTAATCCCTCAAGAAAACAACTGAAATGACAGCTATATATACACGTATATGTATGTTTATGTATTAAAGAGAAATGGCCTTGACAAAGGGGAGGACCACCTCCTGTTTTGGAGTGGAGAGAGAGAAAAGAATCAAAATGATTCTGAGGGGTTTTCTTATGTACAAAAATGTATAAACATTTTTTCTATATTTTTGCATGAAAAAATATGACTTTCCCAACAATCTAAGACGATAGATAGATAGATAGATAGATGCATGCATGCATGCATGCATGCATGCAGAGAAAGAGACAGAATTGTACTTAGATCAGTGGTTCTCAACCAGGGCAATTTTGCTCCCTAGGAGACATTTGAGAATATCTGGAGACATTTTTTATTGTCAGACTAGGGAATTACTACTGGCATCCAGTGAGTAAAAACCAGGGATGCTGCTCAACCTCCTGTGAGTATAGAACATCCTCCACAACCAAGGATTACCTAGCCAATGTGTTAAGAGTTTTGAGGTTGATAAACTGACCTATTGGGTCATTGGAAAAGGCATGCCATGTTGTTACATAGAAAAACACAGAAAAATTTGTCATGACTTTTCTAACTACTCAATAGATTGAAGTAAGTATTCAAGATTGCCCCATCCCAAACAGTTTGGTTTGTGACTTTCAGTGGTGGAGCTTAACTCAGGATTAGCAGAAGAACTGAATCTGCTCAGACTGCAGACTCCAGCCATATGCGTGCATCCTTCCCATCATGCTTCGGCAGTATCTGCTTCATATGAAGCGGATGTACTTTGATTTACTAACTTATTTAGAAAGTATGACAATGACCAAAAGATTTCCCTTCTCAAGATCACATATTTGGGCAAAGCGTTCTGGGTCAAGGACTGTGAATGGTTACACAGAATTGCCTTTACCACTACCTTTTGAAGACCATATGTCATTCATTAAATAAGAAACAACCATTTTTTGTAAATTTGGGTAACTTTTATATGCCTCCACTAAAAGCTTTTTTCAAAACTGGAATTCTATGAAGACAGAAAAATGTTAAAGTATTTCTATGTTTGCACATTAAAACAAATCAAATTCGATTCATAAGTAATAGTTAAAACCTGAGTCTTTATCAAGAAAAACTTTTCTAATTTCCCGACTTTATCATCGTCATTCTTCCCATTTCACATGGCCCAATAACTCAACTCAGAGACTGTCAAATTAAAAACTTTTAAAGTAAGGTGTGACATATACTGTCTGCCAATCAAGATTTTGTAAAAAGTCACGTTATTGTAGCCAAGACAGTTGAAGCAAGGCCTGTAGATAAAGCTCCTTACATCAGTTTAGAGGCAGTTTTTCAAGCAGAGAAGCATCAACTAGAATACTTCAATTTCCTTCGAACATGACAAAATTATTGAAGCAGTTATAAAAGCCAAATCTTAAGAAGGCTACTTACAGTTTTACATTTTCAACTCATGCTAAATACCGAGCAGGTTATACTTATAATAAATTGCAGAAGTATAAAAACATAAAATTTATAATACAGTTTTATGGAGTACAAATACCACATTAGAGAATGATGGGCATCTGAATTTCAGCTCGGGTTCTATAAAATAACCTGGCAATTGAGGTCTTACAGGAGTATAAAAACATAAAATGTATAATATTATAGCTTTATGGAGTACAAATATCACATCAGAGAGTGATGGGCATCTGAATTTCACATTGGGTTCTATAGAATGACCTGGCAGTTGAGGTCTAGGACTAGGTGTCTGATAATGACAGTGTATTACAACTGCTTAAAAAATAGGAAGACTCCCAAATCACAAAAAAGCAGTAATTAAATTTTTACATCCAAACAGGGAACATAAAGCACAGATTTGGCAGAAAACGGGATTTTCTAAGTTGGTCAATTGTGTGATATTCTGCTATGTGTTACATTTAGTGGTTGATTATTTCGTTTTTGTCTTTACTGCAAACTTGATGGAGATAAGATCTCCCTATGGTTTTGGTAACAACTGATACGGCTAGAACTAGAGACAAAGTAGGTAGTGAGTAAATTTTGTGGAGCAATTCAATGAATGAACATAAACAATGGAAGAAATAAGGTGGAACTCTGAGCGTAGACATTGTCTTGAAGGGAAAAATAGGTGGTAGTGCAAAGGGAAGGAATCTAGGCAAGACTAAGAAAGTTGGAGGGAAAGGGTGATGTGGAGCTAGAAGAAGCAGCTTCCCCCGCCTTTAGCCATTAACCTTTAGCATGTTTGATTCACCTGAAACTCCTGTGACCAGTTTTCCAACTGACATTCAAACATTCTCATTGCCCAACTATTTATAACCTCATTCTAAAGAGCTAGGCACAATTAAATGTTAATGGCATAAATTATTACCCTATTTCAATCCATGTAATTTAAATACAATTGCGCTTTACTTGTAGCCCAGTCAACACATTTGATACCATGAGGAAAAGAACTAACTTCATATACCTTAATGTTTTTCAAAATAAGGGTCATAAAAAGAAAAACTCTCAGAATCATATTGTTTCCCTTTCTCTCTCTCTCTCTCTTCTTCTCTCTCTCTCTCTCTCTCTCTCTCTCTCTCTCTCTTTGAGATATTTTTACTGTAGGGCATGTGTGTTTCTCCAGAGAGACAGAGACAAAGTTGTAAATCGCCCCCCAGTGGGATGGCCCCTCAGCAATCCCTTCTCCTCCACATTCCTCTCAGAGTCTTGAGCATGCATGCATATACAACCAGCATGAATTTTAAGATGCCTGATCTGGGACGCAAACAGCAGTCGGCCATGTGGAAGTCCAGTGATATGACTGTTATGCTATCTGCTGGTCCCTCATTTTGTTTCTTTACACTCTCTACACTTCCATATCAGGAACTCATCCTCCCCTTTATCAAGGCCATCTCTTCAACATATATTTAAGACTTTACTTTATTACTTATTCTCTCATTTTCATGCTTTTGGACTTTCATTCTTTCTCTTTTTATTTTTTTTTCCTCCCCTGACTATAAATATATATAAGGGGGTCTTTGAAACTTCTGGAAAATGTGTATTATAAAAAAAACTGCATGGGGACCAGCAGTTAGCGTAATGGCTATGTCGCTGAACTCCCAGGTAGCCGACTGCAGTGCAAGTCCCAGACCCGGTGGCTTAAACTCATGCCGGGTGCATGTGTATGTGTGCCCAAGATCCCAAGAGGAGAATGGAGGAGAAGGGATTGCGGCATGGCCATCCCCCCGGGGGGTGATTTCTCTCTTTCTATCTCTCTGTCTCTCTCTGTCTTTCTGGCGAGTGCACACACCCTATAGCAACAATCTCTCAAAAAAAAAAAAAAAAAAAAAAAAAAAACTGCATGGACTTCAACCATTTTTTTTTTTAAATCAAGGACTTCAACCATTTTTTGCACAAAAATAAACTTGTACTTTTATCCCAGTTTTCTATAAACTTTCTGAAGTCTTGTATCTATGCACATATACATATTTGTGTATTGAATTATTAATGTATACACAGAGAAAAATACATGCATCTATATATATCATATGTGTGTGTGTGTGTGTGTGTGTATATATATATATATACACACACACACACACACACACACATAATATTTTGGGTTGTTGTAAAAGTCATGATGCATTTTTACACAGAAAAGCATAGACAAAATGTATCATGACTTCTCTGACAACCCAGTATGTGTTTTTATGTATACATATATGTATTCATAAAAACATTACATATAAATGTATTCATAAATATGTATGTATATGTGTATGTCTGTGTGCATATCTCTTGCTCCTCACCATTGAGTGTCTTTAAGTTAGTATATTTACTTTTCACAACAATGCTGTCAAGGCAGTTCTCAACTAGGAACATTTGACAATGTCTAGAGACATACTTAATAGTCACGACTAGGTCGGGGTGCTACCGTCTGCTGGATGGAGGCCAGGGGTGCTGCTAAACATCTTACAAAGCACAGGAAAGCTTCCACAACAAAAATTTATTCTGTCGAAAATGTCAGTAGTACTCTTGAGAGTCCTTCAGTAGGATAAACATTTTCTCTATTTCAGAAATGAAGATAAGGCTTAGTAAAGTTAACAAAGTGGCCAAATGTCACATATCTACTAAGTGAAGAATTGGGATTTAATTCAAACTGAGGTTTGAATCTAGTGTTCATATACTTTCTAGACTTGTATACACACACACACACACACACACACACACAAATACAAATACACTCCATTTTGACTTGCTTTATTATTATATACAAGTTTAAGATGTTTTTGCATAATTCATTGTCTACTTTTTTATTATTTCCTTAGGTAAGATTCATGGAAAAGGAAAACTATCAAAGGGAGCAAATAATTATAGAATTTTTATAATTATCAATTATATAATTATAACTCACATATACAAGTATTATATACAATGGCTATATTATGGTTATAATTTTTATAATTAGTAGTGCTAATTATAAGGTTTTAGATTTGTGTCACCAAACTACTATCCTTAAAACTGGAGCTAGTTCACATTTCTGACATTTAACCGAACTGTAATCTACAATGACTATTATTATTTTCATTTATCTTCTTTAATCCTTGCCAGTTTGATGATTTGCCTTCCCCTTAAAAAGCAAATAAATAAATAAATAAATAACCCCAACAAGTCAGACTGCCTCCTTTAACTGCAAACCTAGTGACCCTTCTGATTAGAGGGATAAATGAGGGCAGAGTTTTCAAGTCCTAGTCTAAGTTCAAATCCCAGTTCTGCTACTAAATAGCTGAGTGACTTTGTACAAGTTATTCTGAACCTTTCTCCTACTTCTCAAAGACTAAATGCTTTGTGAAATACGTAGTGCTGTGCCAGGAACAAAATAAATTCTCAAAAGGTATTGGCCATCTCCAAACCGTTGCTTTTTGTACTAGCATGGCCTTTGAAGCCTTGTGGAAGTGCCATCCATGGCTCTGAGCCTAATAGTTACTGTGACTCATTCTCCAAATATTACCTCTTTTCTTTTTCTTTTTTTTTTTTTTTTTTTTTTTTTTTTTGAGAGGTTTTTGCTATAGGGCGCATGCGC
The DNA here is from genome assembly GCA_026018925.1 of Tupaia tana. NCBI lineage: Eukaryota > Metazoa > Chordata > Mammalia > Scandentia > Tupaiidae > Tupaia > Tupaia tana. The sequence continues at coordinate 123,521,236 of JAKSZU010000007.1, read as the reverse complement.
TTGCCAGAGAGACAGAGAGTGACAGAAAGTGAGAAATCACCCCCCAGGGGGGATGGCTATGCCACAATTGCTTCTCCTCCATTCTCCTCTTGGGATCTTGGGCACGCACACACATGCACTCGGCATGAGTTTAAGCCACCAGGTCCGGGACTCAAACCGCGGTCGACTACGTGGGAGTCCAGTGACATAGCCATTAGGTTAACTGCTGGTCTAAGCTTACTTTTTATCAGGGGCTTTGCTATTTAGTAAGGCCACATAGACATCAATTGGGCTATTTCTGAGTTACTGCTTGACTTTTACACTGAGAATTTTTTCATGATCTGGCATCTTTGCTTCAGTCTTTCCTAAGCATTTGTCCTTTCATAGACCATAGACCATTTATTTTCCTTTCTTTTTTTTTTTTTTTTTTTTGGAAAGGCTTTTTGCTATAGTGCTATAGTGCGCATGCACTCACCAGAAAGACAGAGAGAGACAGAAAGCAAGAAATCACCCACGGGGTGGGGGATGGGGGGTGGTCACACTGCAATCCCTTCCTCTCCATTCTTCTCTCAGGATCTTGGGCACACATGCACATGCACCCAGTGTGAGTTTAAGCCACTGGGTCTAGAACTCGAACCACAGTCGACTACACGGGTGTCCAGTGACATAGCCATTACGCCAACTGCTGGTCCATCATATGCCATTTCTACCCAGGTGTTACAGGTCACTCCCTTCAGTAGCTCCCTGCTTTTATATTCTATTAGGTGAAAAATCTTTATATAACAACATTTCCTAAAGTGTGCTCAGCCTACTTAAAAAAAAAGAAGGAAAAAAGATTGGATCAAAAACCTTAGGGTTACATTATGTTCCACTTCCTTTTGGTGAGACAGAGTGTATTAGCATTTTTAAGAACTTGAGAAAGGGACCAGCAGTTAGCGTAATGGCTATGTCGCTGGACTCCCACGTAGTCGACCACGGTTCGTATCCTGGACCCTGTGGCTTAAAACTCACGCCGGGTGCGTGTGCGTGCGTGCCCAAGATCCTGAGAGGAGAATGGAGGAGAAGGGATTGCGGCGTGGCCATCCCCCCTGGGGGGGTGATTTCTCGCTTTCTGTCTCTCTGTCTTTGTCTGTCTGGTGAGCGCATGCGCCCTATAGCAAAAACCTCTAAAAAAAAAAAAAAAAAAAAAAAAAGAACTTGAGAAATACTAGGATAAAGAAACGTAAAAATGTTTAGCACCGCAATTCATAAACATATCAAATAACACCCTTCCTACTTTTTTTGACAACACCATCACCATCTGGTATCAGTGGTCAGTGGAGAACACTCATAGAACAGGCAAAAAGACTGGGAGCAGCCGCTAGCTCAGGACTTTCTCAAAGTGGCCCATGAGCCCTGCCCCATACATACCATGCTGCTAGTTACCAATGCAGACCCCTGGGCCACTCCCACATCTTCTGAATTTGAATATCTGAGGAACTACATATTAAAGAAACTGCCAAAGTAATTTCGATAACCTCTAAAGTTGGGTATTGCTACCCTAGGCACTAGCTAATTCAATCTAGTTTATTATACGTACAAATACTAACTGCAGCCAAAACGTATATTACAAAAACAGTTAGCATTTCCTTTCTCTCATTATCAAGGATGATTTGAAAACTGTAACTGTTCATTTTACTGTGAAGCAGTAAATGTCATGATAGAAAACATGCTCTAGTGCTGACCTGTACTCTAACAGTTAAGGAAGCTGGATCCCACATGGCCATCCCTAGTTGGAATCCCAGCCCTGAGAACTTCAAATACATGCTGAGTGTGTGTGCATGCATGCCACAAATCCTGACATGATGGAGAGATGGAGAAGGGATTTGCAATGTGACCATGCCCCCTGACGGGGTGCTTTTACCCTCTCTCTCGCTGTTTCCCTGTCTTTCTCTGGTGAACACATGTACATTCTGACAATTAAGAAAAGGGAAAATAGTGCTTTGGGTCTAAGCTTACCAGGAATTTAGTTTTCGAATCACATTTCTCACTAGCCTCTGTCAGCTGTGAGCAATAGCAAATCATTTTGCCAGTAGCGTGGGAGCCTGTGAATAGTTTCTGTTCACAGTTCGGACAGTGATGGTGGGATATCATGCATTTCCTCATTGATAATGCTTGTTGGCGGTCCCCAAGCTGGAAGGATGGTCCAGACCGGCCCAGTACATGTACTTATGGCACAAGATCAGAGAAGCCATGGGCCACCTGGAGCGTCCAGAGAGCTCCTACCAACTCCCTCTTTTCTGTTTATTTGTTTTTTAAAGGAAGTTGTTGCCATATTTCTTTGTACTCTTGTGCTAAGGAGCTCCAAGAGCTCAGGGAATCTTCCAGATGAGTCTAAGTGTACAACCAGTACTTCATTATGGTTTCAAACTCAGAGTGAAAATGCATCTGACCTTGATACATGTAAGTAGGAGAAAGTTTATTTGTGCAGGAATCTCATTTTCTTCCTTTAACTTTCTTTCAATTTAGAATTATTCTGCTAAATAATACTAACTTATTAAAAGGCTTATTCACATTTTCTCTGATTGGCGATTCTCATACTTTGTACCCTCACAAATTTGATGGTGACGTTTACTGACACTTGTCTCACTAGAAAGTAAAGTCTGCTTGTTTCTGAAAGTTGAGGGGAATCTCTGGTTGTGAAATATTTTATCATATTTTGGTATGTTATGCTGTTCCTTTTCAATATGTAAAAGAGTTTTCTAAGGATTCTTTTAGAGTCTACTTCTAAATTTCCTTTCTGACTGTTAAAAGTATCGAATATTTGTATTTTCTGCCTTCAGAGGGTAAGAACAGGATGAAGGTGCTGTCCTTGAAATGTTTTCCCAGATTGCTTTGTCTCTATTTTTCCACCAGTCTGTTTCTAGAGCAATCACATTAGCTCATAGTGCTTTAGCAGTGTTGTCTCTGTAAATCACCGTCTCTATTGTTATAAACATTAATCAGGTAGTTACCTCCTCAAGAACCAGTGGAACCCTGGCCTGACAAGGTACCTTCAAAATTGTGTAGTTTCACATAGATTTTGCTATGTGGTTAAAGCACTCAGAAGTGCATCGATGTCCTGCCATCTGTTGGGGAATAGATTCCTGAATTGCCCCCTCATTTGGGGATCCAGTGTACCTGAGGTTTCCTAGTAAAACTCCCCATCTTTGATTAGAGAAGGTAGCTGGAAAGCAGCCTGCTTTCATACATCATTCTTGCTCATCCTGTCTGTTAGATTTGATGTTATTTATCACATCTCTCAATTTACATAAGTTCAGCTCAATGAGTTTTTAATGAGCACCTGCTAGGTGTCAAAAATAGAAAGATTACTAAGCCGATCTTACCTTCTGCCCTAAAGAACTCTCTGTTGAACAGAGATTTACAACAGAAGAGTGCTCATCAAGGAGGAGCAGCAGAGGGTGGTGCAGGTGCAGGGGGAATCCTGCTGATAGCACCTGACCTGTCAAGGTCTGGACCATAGGCAGGAGGTCATTCAAAGATAGTACATGTCATCCTGTGCCATCAAGAAGCTATGAAAGGTCAGAGTGATGTTTTAGAGCATTCAGTCCAGTACTTGAGTGAAGGACAACTTGAGCGGGAGCCGGGAGATTCTTGTAGGAGTCAAGGAGGTGAGAACCCAAACCAAGGAAAGGTTTAAGAAACAGGTGACACAAATGATGAACATATCCTTCCCCATCTTTTGGGTTAGGTTCTTTCTGGAAATTTGGTTTGTGGTCAGAATTCAATATGGGCGGACACCTTCTTTGTATTATAAAGTGTGGGTTGACAGCCTCACCTCCACAGAAGTGCCGCTCTGTCCTCACTGCTCATCTTCCAGGCCAGTCCCCTGCCTGTCTCCCTCTGGGCTGCCCGGCTGCCAACACTATCATCCCCATTAAGGCTTATGCTGACCATTCTTATTACAGTCACTGATGAGCACAGAGCATACACCGTGAACTTTATAACCTCAATGGCATACAGTGAAGAAGAAATTCTAATTGTATTAACCATTTTTCATTGATTTTTAGAGTAGAATTTCCTCTTGCTGTGTCAGTGCATTGAGACATTTCTGCAGTTTGAAAGTAGAAAAGTGGGAGATATACGCTCTCACAGTCTGGTTTGTGCTCTCTCCGTTGCCTCTCGGTAATCTGTAAAGCAATTTTTCCTGATCTGAGCCAGTTTTTTTTTGTCCCCCCCCCCCCTTTTTTTTAACATTTCTTCCTCTCTTTTACCTTTTTTTGGGAGGTCCCAAGAGAGTGTTTTAAATGATCAATTCTTAAAGAAACCTGCAAAATATATTTTGTTCATTGAGTTAAAAAAAAAAATTCTCCATAGCAATAAACTTGGTTTAATGTGGTCGGTTTTATCACAGATCATGCCTGCCCGAGGCAAAGGAGCTCAGCCCATAATTTGGGGAGCTTTTGAAGCCACATGTACATGTATACATTAACCTCTGAGACTAACCATAATTTTAATTAACATAAAATAATCTAAAGACATGCTGATTAGACACCGTGTGGCTTGAACAAAGCATTCTGGGCAAAGGGTTGGGCAATAGAGAATATTCAACTATTCCTGTCCCCAACAAACAGGGCTTTCTTTAATCATTTAGAGCACATTTTATTTTGCTCAATTTTTTTTTTTTTTTTTGCATGATGTTCATAGAGACCAAAACAACCAAATTCCAAAAGCTTTCACTAATTAAAAAGAGAGGAACTGAAACTGTTATAGATTATGTCAGTTAAATCCCACATTTAAAAAAAAATTGTAGAACTCCAGACCTCTTTTAAAGTATATGATTTACACCATATTCCAGTAAATCGATGCAGGCCGAGAACTTTTCATTCATGTCTCTGGTGTGTCATGGAGGGCAGGCTTAGAGCAGTTGGTTCTCCTAGGGACAGATCACGGAAAAACAGCTTGGGGCAGCAACGCTGCTCTTTATGGTCTGTGGTTTTGAGTTTCAGAGGAGTGGGGTATGGTGTGAATCACGCACGTAACTAAAAATCCTCAACCCCGTAACAAAAAGCAGACTTTTTTCCCCCGTATTTCTTCCAAGTTTTTATTTCACATGCAAGTCTGAGATACAAACTATTCAGTAAAATTATAAGGAAGCCACAGTAGTTCTTACTGTTTGGGGATTTCCCAGAGAGAATAATTGTGTTGAGAATGTTCCTTTTTATGCCAGCAGGTTTATTATGTGGACTTGAATGGCCCAACAAAACAGACAACACCATCTCCATTTTATTATACATGTTATTTACTGGGGTTTCCCTGAAGAAAGCTTAAGGATTCTTTCCCTATGAGTCAGTGACCAAGTGATTATTTTTTAAAATATAAACTTTCCTTCAGCTGGTCAATTTGGAACACTGTCGTCTTCTCTTCTCTTTTCTTCAAGGCTGCTTTGCCTTCATCTGTAACTGATTTCATCTGTAGTCAAATCAGCGACTTGAATGAAGACAATTTCTTTCCATCTAATGGTCAAGTTTAAGCAATCAACAGCCTAGCCAGGCAAGGTTCAGAGGACTCCATCCTCTAAATATGACCCACAGAATTAAATTTGCATTGCTTTGGTAAAACGCCTTTCCTTGGTTTAATTTTTACCGAAATTAATCGGAGGGGGATTATACCCTTTATTACCAAAGACAGTTAGTTAGTGGTCGTTATGCCCAGGTTATGTAGTACCTTTTACCTTCTACTCTCATCTTCTCGTGGAACAGAAGCTGTCATGATTGTCCTTGCTAGAAGCTGAGTATTCTAATCATTGACACTTTGAAGAAAAGTGTCATCCTGAATGTTAATCCAAGTTAACTTCTTCACCATGAAAATGGCCCTGCGGTTGCATCATCCATTCTGAAGGAGAAATGTTGTTTTAGGGAATGATTCTGGACCTCTTCCCGCCCGCTTTCCCAGTGGCTATAAGAAGCCTGCAGCTGCCAGCTGAGTGGTCTAGAGTCCCTGCTAATTACCTCCTTCCACAGCTTTTGATTTGGGGCCCAACTGATGGCGCCAGAGGCTGAACCACAGGCAGAGCGACAGGCCCCTGATTTGCCAAGAGGAGTCTGTGCTGCCTGTTCCCTTCCTTACCGTGTTTTTATGATGAGGCTCAGCTTGGACTGGAAGTAGACTGACTAGGAATCACTTCAAAAAAATAATGGCTTATGCTTTTCTTAAGAAAACTAGCCATCAGAATTCTATATCCTCTTGTCATATGGATACATGTGCCTACAAAATGAATTTTTCTAAAGATGCTTGCATTCTTTTAGGTGTATTCTAAGTACACATATAGCAAAAAAAAAATTAAGAATACTTAAGATTTACAGCCTTATAACGGTTTCATTTTATTGTCTGTTGGTAACTTATGTGTAGGGTCTTGTGTCCAAATCAGACGTGCCTAGAATTTTGCTAAACTGTTTTCTTTCTATCACTTCAAAATGAAAACATAATTATAGTCATAGAAGACATACAAATTGCCCCTTCCATACGATTCAGAGGCATTAGCCTGAGACCCTAGCGATTAGTTATCTCTGTTTTGTAGGAAAGAATGAGACAGAAAGCTTTAGTTTCATCACATTTAAACTTCATTTCTCAGAACATTTTCTCAGCTGTATCTTTCTTTCTAATTTGAAGTTCCTTTAGAAAGGGAAATTGATAATTGTAGAGAAAATAATGTTAGAAGACAAAACATTTCTCAGACAACTGTGAGTTAAGGGCTTCTTAAATAAACTAACCACTTTCTCTCCCTATTAATTTGGCTCTAAATGCATCTGGGGTGGTGTGGTAATAAGTCAGGCATTTCAAAATCCATAGGGCAGAGCAAATGGAAAGTTTGCTCTTGATTTTCTTTATTGATGAGAAGTCAGAAAGTTGTACATAATTTTAAGGAGCAGATAATCTAAGACACACACACACACACACACACACTCAACACTCACACTCATCACTATAAGAATAAGTTTTCTTCATCAAAATTGCCAAACTTATTTTTTTCTAGTTTTACTCTAGGGCATGTGTTCACCAGACAGAAACAGAGAAAGACAGAGAAGGAAAGTGAGAAATCACCCCTGCCCCCCAAGGGGACTGGCCACACCACAGTCTTTTCTTTTCCAGTCTTCTCTCAGGATTTTGGGCACACATACACACACATCCAGTATGATTTTCAAGCCACCAGATCTGGGACTAGAACCACACTGCCACTTATGTGGAATCCAGTGCCTTAACCTCCATACCATCTGCTGGCCCAGAATTGCCAGACTTTTATGTATAGTTGTACCACTTAATTCACTTACCACAGAGACACTTAGTAGGCACATTCTGTGTGCCCAGCATTGTGCTTGATTCCAGGCACACAGAATACAGTCTCCTTTCTCAGAAAGCTCTCAGTTTATTAGGGAAGACAGTTGAAACCATTTGCAACACCTTGCCTGATAATTGTTAGATTGTTTATGGTTGGAAGTAGAGATGAGAAGTGCCTAATGAGATTTTTCTGACAAGCAAAGGTGTGGATCAGAAAAGACTACTTTTGATAGGACATTTAAAGGGCATAAGTAAGAAACTGGAAGGTTGGGAAATGGGAAATGGATCCCAATACAAGCAAAACTCAAATAAATGAGAGTGTATTATTGAAGGAACTGGATAGAGAGATGGTTGTGGCTACATGAAGTAGGTCTGAAGGTTTGTAGAGGAGGCTGACAATGGTGGAAGCAGACAAAGAACTTCTGGGCAGGAGGACTTTACCCTAAAAGCACTATGGTGTCACTAAAGAAATATAAACATGGGACCACCTTTCTATTTTAATAGGAGTGTTACAGTAGGAGTGAGCAAATACATTAGGATGTAAGACTGAAGGTTCATAAGCTATTGCAATAGGGAATACATGTTGAAATGGGGACAGGAAAACTTCTATTTCAACAGAATGGCAGACCAGATACCCTCATGGATGCCCATACACAATCATAGTTAAAATGCTGAATAAAATATATAAAATTTATTTGTAAATTCAAAATGGGTCGATAAGAAAGAATCCATAAAGCCAACAATTTTAAATGAAAACAGAAAACCTTAGAGATGAATAATATCCAGGACTGCTTTTCATCTTGAGGATGTCACTTAAGCTCTGGAAATCTTAAGTCTCCATCATGGTGGCCCCAAACAGGTATTAAAGTATAAGAAATTCACAGCTCTGAGGAGTCTAATAAGAGACTGTCCTAAAAGGCCGGAACTGGGTAAAAATGTACCCTAGCCTAAAAATATACCTAATAGCCAGAGGATGCAGCAAGAAAATTATGTTGTATTGACCTTGGCACTAAGTGGGAGGTAGTGACCTATCTTTAAGCTGTATAAATACAAATCTTCCATCATGTGAGTGTAAGGCCTGAATTTACACTGCATGTGCTTTATAAGAAAAACCTCAAGTTCAGATTTTAGTTCTCCTGGGTTAGCGGTACCCCTAGAGAAATAGCAGAAGCAAGCATAAATCCTCTCTCGGGGTAAAAAAAAAAAAAAAAAAAAAAAAAAAGTAAGTTTGACCTAGGTATGAACTCCTCCAGATAGAGTTCCAAGGAAAACGAATAGCTCACAAGAAACAAATAATGGAAGGACGTAAAGAAATAGCCACTATGGAGAACAGGAAGTAAAACAGACTGTGAAATCTAAACTCTAATGATACTAAAGTTATTAGAGATATAAATAAAATGTTTAATATGTTTAGAAATAAGGAAGCTTATAAGCAAGAAATATCAAGCAGATGTGAGGGGACTACTAGAAATGAAATACAAGCATTGAAATTAAAAAAAAATCGAAAGGTTCAATGAAGCAGATTAGACATAGTAGAATAAAGAATTAGTGAACTGGAAAGTTTGTAGTGATATGAGTTCACTAAACAGAAAAAAGACCAGACTAGGAAAAAAAACTCAGAAAGAAAAAAATTGAGATCATAGATTGTGTTGATGTGTCTCATCAGAGTTTTAGAAGGAGATATTTCTAATCAATTTTAGGAGAATGGGGGAAAGCAGTAGGAAGGTCTAACAATGTTCATAACAGCACTGTTAATAATAGTGAAAATCTGGAAACCACCTCAATGGCCATCAGTGGAAGGACTAATGAACAAGTTTTAGCTATGTATAAACACTGGAATATTATACTGCATCTCAAATGAGTGAACTCTGGCTCATTCAATAGTCTGCATGGATTAGCAAATAAGTTACAAAAAGATTATGTATAGTATATTATTTTCTATGAAATTAAAAATAACTGATAAAAATAACTCTTTAGGACCATATATATGTACAATAAAACAGTGATGAAAGAAACAATAAGGAAATGATTTCTCGATGATCATTGTTTTGGGTGGACGAGGCAGAGAATGAACTGGTGGATGGTACCATATGTATAGATACAAGTTACTTTACAAGTCCTAGGTTTTGTTTTTGGTAATGAAGTCACAGGTGCTTATTATGCTATATAATAATAATTTAAAATGTAAATAAAATTGGTCCACATATTGACCAGTAATAAAATGATGCCAAGGATTATGGTTTACCCTATTCTGTATACCAGAATTATTAAAGAATTGGGAAAAGAGGGAGAGAATGAGAATTTTCTGAATTTTTGATGTCTACTAAATCTCAAAATCAGAAAACATAACATATCCCAAATATAATTAAATTTTTAAAAATAACCTTAATAAGCAATGTACCACTGAAGAAAACGGGATCTTAAAAGAAACTAGAAAGATACATCACCTACTAAGGAGTGGAATTAGATATCATTCAATGGCTAAATGTTAGACCGGGATGCATGTCCATGTCTTCTGACTCCTATGCCCACGTTCTTTGTAATCTTCCACAAAAATTTATCATGCATCCCTAAACACAGTATTTTTTACACTGAAATGGATACAAATCAAAAAAAATAACAGAATAATGAGACCCGGTAATTTAGAAAACCCAAAAAAAGTTGTAATAAACTGTTTAACATGAGAAAATCTGTAAAACTTATTAAACCACAAAAGGGACAAGGGAGCTAACATTTATTTTGTTTAATTTCTAAATATGTGCAGGCATAGTGCTTAGGCTTTAAAAATCTCATTCAGCTCTCATAGTGAATATTTATGAGTTGGAGTTCTTATTCTCATTTTTTGGTTGAGAAGACCAAGTCTTGGTGAGATTAAATCACTTACCCAACTTTAAAGTGCTGGCAAATGGTAAATTCAAGTACTGGAGAGGTGCAGTCAATACACCTGACCCACCAACTTCCTAGTAGTATCATCAGTAAATGGGTAATATTATTTATATTGCCTAAGTTTTCTCTAAACAGAATGGTTCCTGGGCAAACTCCTAGTTGCACCACTCCCAACATCACGGGTTTCTTCCACACATACATGTCAGAGAATATCAGCCTTTGCACTTCTCTGGCCTTCTTTCCCATTTGGATACTCTACCAATTCCTCCATTATGTGTTTGGTCATTGGCTTCAGGTAGACTCTTTTCTAAAGGTGCAAAGGTCTTAAATCCTGCCTTTTATACTTACTACACAGAGTTCTGAATCCATATGAGCCTCAATCTCCTCACACAAACATTGAGATAATCACACCCTTTGAGGATTCTTGAAATTACATGAAAAAACAACATCAGTAAAGCTCTTACTTCAATCTCTGGCAATAGAAATTCTCAATAAGTTGAGTATTTATATATAGTTTTATATATATATATATATATATATATATATATATATATATATATATATAAAACACACACACACACACACACATACATACATTCAGTCACATCATTTAACTTACAATGTGAACATTTCAATATGTGAACATTTCTCCCCAGTCCAGTTGATCAAAATATCTTCAACCAATAACACCACACCTCCTCATCCCATCAATGTTCTGCCTCTGTATCCCTCCTCTAAATGTCCTTTCTTAGTCTCCACTCCTACACATACACCACATCTGGCATTCACACCCATCTCTTGTGTTTGTACAACCCTTAGTCAATCAGTTTCAGTCATAGAGTGCAGACACTCAGTATATATTAAGTGAAGACACACAATGTCTCTCCTCCATATCCTGGCTTGCCTCACTCAGCAGTAAATCTTCCATATTTTTCCACTTTCTGTCAAAAGCCAGGGTTTTGTTGGTTTTTATGGCTGAATAGTATTCCATAGAGTATATCTGCCACAGTTTTTCAATCTATTCATTTGTACGGGGACATTTGGGTTGGTTCCATGTCTTAGCAATCGTGAATAAAGCCACAGTAAACATTGATGTGCAAGCACTTTTCCAATGAAGAGTTCTTCTGTCCTTTGGGTAGATACCGAGGATTGAGATTGCTGGATCATATGGTAGTTCTATTTGTAGATTTTTGAGGAATCTCCAAATTGTTCTCCACAGTGACTGGACCAATTTACATTCCCACCAGTAGTGTAAAAGAGTTCCCCTTTCACGACACACCAACCAACAGTTATCATTTTTTTTTTTTTTTTTAATCTTAGACATTCTGACTGGGGTTAGGTGGTACCTCATTGTTGTTTTGATCTGCAGTTCCCTTACGATGAGGGATGTTGAGCAATTTTTCATATGCCTTTTGGCTATTCGTATGTCATCTTCAGAGAGTTTGTTTTTCAACTCCTTCTCCCATCTTTTAATAGGGTTGATCATCTTTTTTCCAAACAGCAGTTTGAGGTCCTTGTGTATTCTGGTTATCAGTCCCTTATCCGATGCATAATTTACAAAAATATTTTCCCATTCTGAGGGCTGTTGATTCACACTAATTACTGTGTCTTTTGCCATGCAGAAACTTCTTAGTCTGATGTAATCCTACTTGTCTATTTTGGGGATTATCAACTGTGCTTTGGGGGTCTTATTTAAGAAGTCTTTCCCTACCCCAATGTCTCCCAGAATTTCCCCAGTGTTTTCCAGGAGCAGTTTTATAGTTTGAGGTCTTAGGCTTAGATCCTTGATCAACCTTGACTTGATTTTAGTCAAATGTGAGAGGTAGGCATTCAGATTCATTTTTTCTGCAGGTGGAAATCCAGTTTTTCCAGCACCATTTGCTGAAAAGGTTTTCCTTTTCCCACTGGATTGACTGGTACCCCTTGTCAAAGATCAGTTGACTGTATGTTTGGGAATTTATTTCTGGGGACTTTATTCTGTTCCATTGGTCCACGTGTCTGTTTCTGTGCCAGTACCAAGCTGTTTTGATTACCACAGCTTTGTAGTTTATTTTTGGGTCAGGGAGTGAGATGCCACCCACTCCACTCTTCTTGTGTAGAATTGCTTTGGCAATATAGTGTTTTTTATGATTCCAGACCAATTTTATGATCGTCTTTTCTATATCTGTGAAGAATGTGTCTGGTACTTTCATTGGCATTGCATTAAATATGTAGATTAATTTGTGTAGAATTGCCATTTTGATTATATTAATTCTTCCAATCCAGGAACATGGATGTCCTTCCACTTTTTTGCATCATTTTCAATTTCTTTTTTTAGCCTCTCATAGTTTTCCTTGTAGAGGTCTTTAACTTCTTTGGTTAGATTTATTCCTAAATATCTTATACTTTTGGTGGCTACGGTAAGTGGAATAACTTTTTTCAGTTCTATCTCCGTCTGCCTGTTTTTCATATATAGAAATGCTGTCAATTTCTGTATATTGATTTTATATCCTGCAACTTTACTGTAATCATGTATTACTTCCAGTAATTTCTCCATGTGATTGCTGCTACTATTAGACCCTTACAGATAGAGATAGTTGTTATAGTCAGAGGTACTCATTTTTCTCCACCTAGTTTGCGTAGGAATAAGTGGCCAATATTTTCTCAGTCTACTTATTTTGATATGATGTAGTCTTTAACTGGGTTATCATTGATATTTAACTCATTTTAATAAAATAATTACAAAATATTGTGTTCCTAATTTCACACCAAGGTAATATGAATGTAGTAGTATGTTAATAAATGTCCATTTTCCTTTTTCTTAAAGAATTATTTTTTATTTAACTTATTTATTTATTTTATTTTGACCAGAGAGGGACAAAAAGAGAGAGAAAGCAAGCCACCAGACCCAGGATGCAAACTGTGGTCGGCCATGTAGGAACTAAATGTCTATTTCTAAATTGAGGTTTAAAAATTTTCTTCATCCCCAAAGTAGATAAGGACATGACAATAAAGGAAAACTACAGACCAATATCTCTGATGAATATAGATGCAAAAATTCTTCACAAGATACTAGCAAATCATATCCAACAACATATAAAAAAGATTATACATAATGACAAGGTAGGCTTTATTCCAGGTATGCAGGGGTGATTCAACATATGCAAAACGATAAGTGTAATACACCATAGTAACAGCAAGAAAGAGAAAAACAATATGATCATATCAATCAATGCAGAGAAAGCATTTGATAAAATACAATACAACATCCCGTCACAATTAAGACTCTCAGAAAAATTGGCATAGAAGGGACATTTCTTAAAACAATAAAATCTGTCTATGTAAAACCCATAGCTAACATCATACAGAATGGGGAAAAACTGAAAGCCTTTTCATTAAAAACTGGTACAATACAAGGCTGCCCACTTTCTCCACTCGTTTTCAATATAGTGCTGGAACTCATCACCAATGCAGTCAGAAAAGAGAATAAAATAAAAGGCATTCAAACAGGAAAAGAAGAGATGAAATTATCTCTGTTTGCAGATGACATGATTGTATACATAGAAGACCCTAAGGTATTCACCAAAAAACTCCTGGAAGTGATGAATGAATACAGTAAAGTGGCAGGAAACAAAATAAACATACAAAAATCTATAGCATTTCTAAATTTGAACAACAAGCAGATTGAGGTAGAACTGAATAAATAATCCCATTTACCATAACCACAAAAAATATAAGATACCTAGGAATAAATCTAACCAGAGAAATCAAAGACCTCTACAAAGAAAACTATGAAAATCTAAAAACAAATTTGAAAATGAGCCAAAATTGGAAGGACAGCCCATGTTTCTAGAGTGGCAGAATTAATATAATCAAAATGGCAGTTCTCCCCAAATAATACACATATTTGACAAAATCCCAAGCAAATTACCAAAGGCATTCTTCACAGATTTAGAAAAGACAATCATAGAATTTGTCTGAAATTATAAAAGATCCCACATTGCCAAAACTATCCTACACAAGAGTGGAGGCATCTCACTCTCTGACCCCAAAATATATTACAAAACTCATTTTGATCATCAAAACAGCATGGTATTGGTATAAAGACAGATGTGTGGACCAATGGAACAGAATAGAAACCCCAGAAATTAACATACAGCCAGCTGATTTTTGAAAAAAGGCACTAGTCAATCCAGTGGGAAAAAGAAAACTTCTTCACCAAATGGTTCTGGGAAAACTGGGTATCCACCTGCCAAAAGATGAATCTGGACTCCTATCTCTCACCATGAACAAAAAACAACTCAGAATGGATCAAAGATCTAAACCTAAGACCTCAAGCTATAGAACTACTGGTGGAAAACACTATGGAACCTCTGGAAGACATAAGAGTAGGCAAAGATTTCTTAACTAATACCCCCAAAGCACAGGAAATAATCCCAAAAACAGACAATTAGGATTACATCAGATTAAAAAGTTTCTGCACAGCAAAAGACACAGCAATTAATGTGAATCAACAACCCTTGGAATAGGAGAATATTTTTGTAAACTACGCCTCAAATAAGGGACTAATAACCGAAATACCCAGGGAATTCAAGAGGCTTCCCTCCCCCCACACACACACGCACAACACCAAATGATCAACCAATTAAAGGATGGGAAAATGAGCTAAACAAAAACTCTAAGGAATACATAAGAACAGCCAAAAGCAAATAAAAAAATGCTCAGTATCCCTCATCATAAGGGAGATGCAAATCAAAACCACAATGAGATACCACCTAACCCCAGTCAATGGCTAGGATTTAAGGAAAAAAAAAAAAAAAGGTAAGTGCTGATAAGGCTGTGATGGAAGAGGATCTCTCCTACACTGTTGGTGGAATGTAGATTAGTACAACCACTGTGGAGAACAACATGGGATTTCCCCAAAGACCCACAAATAGAATTACCCTATGATCTAACAGTTCCACTCTTGGGTATCTTTCCAAAAGATTAAAAAATGCTCAGTCAGAAAAGTGCTTACACATCTATGTTTATGGTGGCATTATTCACAATTACCAAGACATGGAACCAACCCAAATGTTCATGATCAGGTGAATGGATTGAAAATATGTGGCACATATACACTATGGAATACTACTTGGCCATAAAAAAAAAACAACAAGACCCTGGCCTTTGATAGAAAGTGGACAAATATGGAAGATATAATGCTGAATAAAGCAATCCAGGCTATGAAAGAGAAACATTGTATGCCTTCACTTAATACATACTGACTGTCCATAGCCCATGGCAGAAACTGAAAAATTAGAGTATAAAGAATCATGGAAAATAATTATGGATACTGGAGACAGTGTGGGAAGAGAATGGGAGATGCAGGAAAGTGGGAGGAAACAAATCGAGGAGAAATATAGAGAGGCAAGACATTTAAGGGACACAGAAATGGAGGATTCTCTGTTGATGATACCGTGTATGATATCTTCAAGTGGACTGGTGTGAAGTGTATTCATGTTGTGTAATTAATTTTACAAGCTGTAGTGATGTACAGTGATTTAAAGTATAAAATAAAATAATAAAAAGAAAAACTATTACTGAATTTTCATTCCCTGAGTTGAATTCATCAGAATGAAATAAATGAAAATGATGTTCATTGAACTTCTAAAGAACCACATGTAAATTATGTCAGTTTGACCAGGATATTTCTGTCTTTGGAATTTATTCTGAATTAAGTGGTTATATAAAAAAATCATTTTAATGATGCAATGATATATTAAAAAGATTACTAGAGTGCCAGGAGTTAAAAACATAATAGCATTAAATCCTCATGTACACAGACAGCTGATCCTAAGGCCAAAAATGTGAGGAGAGGCTGAAGAAACCTACCAAATTAGTAGACATGTAAGATGTATGATGCATGTCCACATAATATATATGAAATGTTAAATTGGTATAGATTTCTGAAAATAAAAATGCCTATTCTTTTAAGAATTATTTAATTTTATTAATTATTATTTCTTTTTTAAATTTGCACATGCATTCACCAAAGACAGAGAGAGAGAGAAGGAAAATGAGAAAGCAAACTGCCAGGTCCAGAACTCAAACTGTGGTTGGCCATGTGAGAGTCCAGTGCCCCAACCACCATGCCACCTGCTGGCCCCAAACATGTCTATTCTTTTTCTAAATTGTAAAAACTTGATAAATCTTGTAGGCAGTAATGTTTATAATATCCTTCACCTTTCAATTAATCATACTATCTTTTTTTTTTCAAAAAAAGATTATAAATAGAAGGTATGTAGACTATTTTCTTCCTTCTGGGTGATTAGTGACAGTTGAGTTGGAATATTCAGTCCTTCAGGATGTTTTGACATAGTGATAACATTGTGAAATCGCTTACATTTTTCACACCCTTCCATTTTATCTCATTTTCATATATGTTTCTTATAAGCAGACTAGTCCTCCTGCTGTTTCTTTAATATCCCGATAATTTCAGCCAGATTCCTTTTTCCTTTGTAAACCCACATTCTGAGCCAGTTGATGATTACTTATATAGCATTCAGGTTTTTAGAAGATTGGATGATTATTGGGACCAGCAGATGGTGTAATGGTTATGTTGTTAGACTCCTGAATAGTTGACTGTGGTTTGAGTCCCACACCTAGTGCCATAAAACTCATGCTGGGCACATGTGCACGCATGCCCAAAATACCAAAAGGAGGGGAGCAGCAGTTGGTGTAATGGCTATGTCACTGGACTACCATGTAGTCGACCATGGTTCGAGTCCCGGACCTGGTGGCTTAAACTCACGCCAGGCGCATGTGCATGTGTGCCCAAGATCCCGAGAGGAAAATGGAGGAGAAGGGATTGCAGCATGGCCATCTCCCCCTGGGGGGTGATTTCTCACTTTCTGTCTCTCTCTGTCTCTCTCTGTCTTTCTGGTGAGCACACAAACCCTATAGCAAAAACAAATCCCAAGAGGAGAGATTATGGTGTGATCATCCCCCCTGGGAGGGTGATTTCTCACTTTCTGTCTCTCTGTCTCTGGCAAGCAGTGCGCCCTATAGCAAAAATCTCTCTCTCTAAAAAAATAAAAAGATTTGCTAATTTTCATGGTATCACCAGAGCAGGAAAAAAAAAAAGTAGTAATTTGCTTTGGGGAAAAAAAAATAAAGAACAATATAAAATAGTTCTTCAAGAAGCCCAGCATTGCATGAAAGTTCCCAAATAATATCTCATAATATCAAAAACTAGGGTAGACTAGAGGACCAAGAGGAAAAGAAAAAAGTTTTGGTTCTTACTCACATTTTACTTGCCTTTTAAAAAAGGATTTTGCTCTCTTTTACATGAGGCACAATTCATAAAATCTTTTTATATCAGCAGGGAAGCCCTCTGGTTGCATGCACATGAAGGCTGGCGGCTGTTAACAGCATAACCTAGCAATGCTGAGCAGATCAGGATGCAGGGATAAGGGAATATTATTCTACCGTTGCCAACTGCAACAGCATCAGAAAATGTGAGCAGGTTAAACAGAATGATCCAAAATGGAGCCTGTCGAAATTCCACGAATCCCAGAGACAAAGTACTAGTCACCTTTTCTTCCTACTTCTGACAAAAATTCATTTGCATCCCCTGACATCCTTTAAATTATTACCCTCCTGGGAAAGTCTGCGAGTCCCGGGGAACACTTAGAAACATTCCATTGTTTCTGATCAGACTTACGTGGTTGGTAGATCCCCTGACTCACATTTTGGTATCCCTGCAAAGAGATAGCAAAAATATATCCAGTGTTTACCCTCTAGATTCTCTTGGTTTCAGGGACTGCCTATAGCAATCTTTATTATTTAAATATCTTATGCTGTAAAGGTCATAATTCCACAAGTGTGACTCTTCTGAACTTTTAGAAAGAGAAATCTTTTGGAATTTCTTGTGTTCCCGAGAAAATGCAAAATGGGAACTGGTGAGTTTCAAAACTTCAGCTCCAGAGTAATTGATGGCTTTCTCCAAATACCTGTTTGAATTCTAATGTAATGAATGCATGATTTTTTAAAAAGTAAAATAATTTAGCAAAAAGAATTTAGCACTTGCAAAGCAGCCACATGGTCTATTGCCCGGGACTCCCTTAAAAATTGCGTCTTTGAGGCTGGTCGACATCTGTCAGCATTTTTAGTATAAACCTTGGGCTCAAAAACATTCTTCAGGCTGAAACTTGATATATCAAGTCTCAGCTTAGGAGTTTTGACTTGTTTTCAGGGAAATAAGTTTGGGTGTTTTCAAATTAGAGCTATAGGGGAAAAAATAAAAACTTAATATTCCCCCTTATTTTATACCTAGAAAAAAAGGAGAATAGACTAAAATGAACAGGAAATATCTCAATAATTTGATAGTCATGAAGTTTTCTTCACATTGTATTGCTGAAGCAGGATGTCTTTATTGGCGCTATATGACCACATTCTTAGTAGACTGTAGATGGAACTCTGCCCAGTTTTAATGCTGGAGGTCAGAATGTGCCCACCTCTTGGCAGCTGAGGATGAATGGCTTAAGTGACAAATTCCAGTCCTTCAGCTTCCCAGACCACGGTGCAGCCAGGGGAGACTTAATACAATAAAAGCAGTTTGCCAAAAGGCATGGTGATCCACTGGTGGATTGTGGTTTTGCACAGCTTCGACATACATTATCCTGATGTCTAAAATTACTTCTCAGAGTACAGCTGTGTGTGCAATACTGGACTTCATTCCAATGGATGATTCCGTACAGTCCACTGACAGCAGGGATGCACTTTTGAACCTAAAGCTGTCACTGCAAATCTCTCTGTGAGTGTAAGAATTCATGAAGGGTTTCAGTTTATTGGTTTGAAAGGATTTTCCTATGAAGGTAGGGAGATTGTATCTTAAAATTGCCATTGCATTCAAGGTGGAAAATCATCTTAATGAATGAAGTCCTGATACTTTCAGTTAGCTGTCTATTTAAATTACCAGAGGGTGCTGGGATTTGTGGAAGATAGGGAGGAAAGCACCCTAATGTGGCCTGGTCATACCACAATCCCTTCTCCTCCATTTCTCTGTCCTGTTGGGACTTGAGGCATCCATGCATGCGAATGTGTGCTGGGTGTGTTTTTCAAGTTGTCACGGTCACATTTGAATCATGGTCAGCCATGTGGGTTTCAGCTCTCTTAACCATTAGGCTACAGGGCTGGCTCTTTAGATGACTATTTATAATATGAACACTTTTTTATATATAAATATTCATTGGAAATAGAGGATAAAGAGGCCTTCAACATACCTTCTGTCAATGTGGCAGAACACCTCTAAAATTTCCTAAGTCACCAGAGCATAACCCTCATGGAAAACACTCAAAAGCAATTTAAACTGGGGAACCAGCAGTTAGCGTAATGGCTATGTCGCTGGACTCCCACGTAGTCGACCGCGGTTCGCGTCTCGGACCCGGTGGCTTACAACTCACGCCGGGCGCGTGTGCGTGCGTGCCCAAGATCCCGAGAGGAGAATGGAGGAGAAGGGATTGCGGCGTGACCATCCCCCCTGGGGGGTGATTTCTCGCTTTCTGTCTCTATGTCTCTCTCTGTCTGTCTGGCGAGCGCACGCGCCCTATAGCAAAAAACCTCTCCCAAAAAAAAAAAAAAAAAGCAATTTAAACTGTACCTAAATTGAGCCACTGAGCACCATAGCATACTTACTAACCTTTAACTAACATGATATTTTAACCAACAAGGGTGTGTCTTTTGACAGTCTCCGGCTGTAGAAATACAGAGTGACTCAGCCTCAGCAGTTACAGTGGCAAGGAAACAATGATTGCCCCTTTTCTCCAATGATCCTGGTGCACTCCTAGAAGATAACAACCCAAATAATCAATAATAACCCTTGATGCTGGCTCCTAATGTATTTTTTCTTGCATCGCTCTGGAAGGCTCACGTCCACCATGTGCCCTCTGAATCTTAAGTGATCCAGATCCCTTGGAGGATTTACATGAATAAAAATTAAGTGTAGACCAGTACTAGCAGATGGCATAGTGGTTACATTGCTCGATTCCCACTTGGCCAACCATGGTTCAAGTCCTGGACCTGGTGACTTGAAATTCACATGGGGCATGTGTGTGTGCATGCCCAAGATCCCAGGAGGAAAATGAAGGAACAGGGATTGTAGGCATGGCCATCCCCATTGGGGGGTGATTTCTCACTTTCCTTCTCTCTCTCTCTCTCTCTCTCTCTCTCTCTCTCTCTCTCTCTCTCTGGTGAGCTCATACTCCCTAAGGCAAAAAAAAATCATAAAAAAAAATTAAGTGCAGACTAAATAGTCTTGAAAGTCCTTTCTAATAGATACAACCAAGACCAACAGATATCCAAACATTTCACATTACTAAAAATATTTCCCTACCCAGCATAGAGGAAGAGGCCCTCTGAAATGTGTTTCTGTTCTTTCTCAAATTCCCATTGCAAGCCATTTCTCCTCCTCTTCCCCCACTAACACACCTCTATGCTCCGGCCACCAAGTAGCATACCCCCAGGCCACAGGTGTACCATGCTGTGTCTCATTTCTGCACTTTTGCCCATGTAGTTCCTCCTTTTGGAAGACCCTCTCTTTCATCCTACACCTGTTACACACCTTCCTACTCATCAAAGACCAGGTCACTACATGATACACATTTCCCTTCAACAGCCTTTGAAATATATAGATTTGAATTAATATTTACATTGTCAGTTCATAATCAAAATGTGCCTTCATGTTTCATAACATGAAGGTTTATGCTAGTCATCTCCCTGTCTCACTAATTATGAAATAAAGGTTTATAGACAAAACGGTTTGACAAACAGGAAAAGAATTTTGGAAGCTATGGTGTTTTTCTTCAGACTTTTTATTCACTTTTGTATCTAATTTTGAAAAAAAAAGTCAAATACAGTCAATATATCCATATGGGCCCCTGACTTTCTTCTATTCTAATAGCACTTTCTTTCCCATAGAAAGAGGACAATGCCCCAATTTTGCTGATTGATTTGTGCTCATGAATCACTGTACTTAGAGCTTTAAAACCTACCTTTCAGTTCTAGCTCTTCATCATATAATGTATGGCCTTGAGAAAATTATGTAACTTTCTTTACTCTTCGTTTTAGAGAAAGGAGAGAGATAATCTGCCTATATCACAAAGTTTTAATCTAAAAACAAATCATATAAGTAAAACAATTTGAAAACTGTGTGTATACCTCTACATTTATACAGAATATACAAGTGGACTTCAAGAAGTTTATGGGGAGGGAACCAGCAGTTAGCGTAATAGCTATGTCGCTGGACTCCCACGTAGTCGACTGCGGTTCGCGTCCCGAACCCGGTGGCTTAAAACTCACGCCAGGCGCGTGTGCGTGCGTGCCCAAGATCCCGAGAGGAGAATGGAGGAGAAGGGATTGTGGCGTGACCATCCCCTCTGGGGGGTGATTTCTCGCTTTCTGTCTCTATGTCTCTCTCTCTGTCTGTCTGGCGAGCACATGCGCCCCATACCAAAAAAATAAAAAGTTTATGGGGAAAAAAAGTATGAGCTAATTTTCATGCAAAACATTTTGCACTTGTAAGTTTTTGGGGGATGTTGTTTGTTTTTAATTTGCCAGAGCGTATGTCCACTCGCCAGAGAGAGAGAGAGACAAAGAGACAGAAACAGAGGAAAAGTGAGAAACCAACTCTCATGGGAAATGGTCATGCTGCAATCCCTTCTCCATTTCTGTCTCCTTTCAGAGATTTTAAAGGAGACTCATGTATGCCAGGTATGTTTTTCAAGTCACTGGGTCTGGGACTCAAACCATATGGGATCCAGCCACCTTAACCACCTGACCCTATAGTTTTTAATAATACTCATTTTCTGTGAATGTTTTGAAGACCCCCCAGTCATATTTATTTGAATAGCTCATAGCAGTACCATTGGCATCGAAGAAAGAAATCTACAGCATATGAAACCCAAATAACACTTGGCCAAACAATAGTGGTTAGAATATAAGTTGCTTCCAGTTTTAACTTCTGACCTCACTTATGTATTCATGCTTACAATGTATTGTTTAAGGATCACTAACTATCCTGAAACCACTAATAATAGAGCTGACACATAGTAGTACTGAGTATATAAATGTAGGGTGTGTGTACGGGTGTGTGGGTAGGGCAGTTTTGCTGTGGAATATGTGAAGGAAAAGAAAAACTGAGCCCCAATCAGTGCTCTCAAATCTGGATTATTCTAAACTATAAGTCCACAAAAACATACAGACTTTGTTTTCTGGAAGTTTTCTAAGATGAACTCTCTTGACTTCAGAACATCTAGATATATTTAGGACAATGTGACAAGTATTCTTCTAAATCCCCAATGAAGCTCACAGGTGTTTGAGAAATCATGGGGAGGAAAAATAAGAAATTTCCTTATTGGAAGTTGGAAGGTAAAGGATTAATGATGTCTGTGGTGAAACCACAGCTGTCCTTTGGGCATTTGCTATCACTCTGTCCAAGAACTCTGGGTTTCTACAGTCATATGAGGATAAGAAAAAAGACTTCAGCTAGAACAAGTTGAGAAATTTGAATCAAATTCTCTGTAGCAAGCCAGGACCCTCAAAGATCAACACTTTCAGCAAAAATGGCAGATCAAGATAAATCCACATGTCAATGGAGGGAGGAAAAAGAAAAGGTATTTGCTTAGTCCTGGGTCGTCTTTGAAAATCCATTTTTAAAGGCCTTTTATCATGTAATTTGAGGTTCAAATGTGTACCACTTACATGGTCAAGCAGAACCAACACTAAGACATTAATTTAAAATGGACTCAGGGGGCCAGCAGGTGGCGTAGTGGTTAAAGACACTGGACTCCCACATGGCCAGCTATAGTTTGAGACTTGCTCTCTCAGTTTCCCCTCTCTCTGTGTCTGTCTCTGGTGAGTGCACCTATCCTATACCAAATTTTTAAAATAATAGTAATAAATAATAAATAAATCTTAAAAAATAATAAAACGGGCTCAAGGTGAAGCTGTTCTGGGAGCCTGTAGAAACATAAATACCTTCTGAAAGAGACACTCTCCAATAAGACCTAATAGGATTGACACAAATAAAGACAAGCTGAACATAAAAACACAATCCAACATTTAAAAGATATTTAAAAAAATAAGTTATCATAAATCAAGAAAATAACAAATAGTAGGAAAAAATTTAGACTGTTTAAAAATGTTTAAAGAAATAAAAGAGTAGGAGGTCATCAGGTGGTGTGGTGATTAAGACACTGGACTTCCACATGGTTGATCATGGTTCAAGTCCTAGACCTGGTGAGTGCCCATGCCCTGTAGCAAATTTTTAAAAATAATAATAATTATAAATAAAATTAAATAAATTTTTTTAAAAAATAAAAGAGTAAATCAAAGAAATGTAATGAAAGAAACACTACTTTATAAATGCAAGGATATTTTGAAATTAATCAAATATAACTTCTAGAAATAAAAATGCAATTAATAAAATTAAAGCTTTATATATTAAATAAGTAAAGAGAGACTAAATGGGTTGTGTTGATAGATAGTCAATAAACAACTCTCCAGGAGGAAAAAAAAATAAAGCCATTTTGTAGCATTTGCCAATTTCCATAGTGTAAATATTCCTATTGTCGGTGATTTTTAAGTTACCAGTGTGATGTCAGTGAATGCAAAATTGGGAAGAAATGTGTAAAATTGTGGCAGGTATATGCCACTTCCTGCACAAGATTGGGTATATAACAGAAAAAATTACCCAGAATATAACATATAGAGATAGGAAATGTATGAGACATGAAGGATAGCATGTGAAGATCTAGTATAGAAGGGGACTTCAAAATTAATATTATAGGGAACCAGCAGTTAGTGTAATGGCTATGTCGCTGGACTCCCACATAGTCGACCGCGGTTCGCGTCCCGGACCCAGTGGCTTAAAACTCACGCCGGGCACGTGTGCATGCATGCCCAAGATCCCGAGAGGAGAATGGAGAAGAAGGGATTGCAGCGTGACCATCACCCCTGGGGGGGTGATTTCTTGCTTTCTGTCTCTATGTCTCTCTCTGTCTGGCGAGCGCATGTGCCCTATGGCGAAAACCTCTCCAAAAAAAAAAAAATTAATATTATAAAAAAATTATGTGAGCCTGCCCCGTAACCTAATGGTTGGGAGAGCTAGTTACCACACGGCCAACTGTCATTCAAACGCTAGCCCCAGCAGCTTGAAAAACATTGTAGGTACATGTATGTGTGTGTGTGCACCTGAAATCCCAACAGGATAGAGAAATGGAGGGGAGAGGATTGTGGTATAATCACATTCTGTAGGTAAGTGCTTTCTCCCTCTCCGTCTCTCTCTCTGTCTCTCTGTCTCTTGGTCTCTCTCTGGTGAGTGCACATGCCTTCTAGCAATTTAAGAAAAAAATTATGCCTCAATTTCAAAAACTTTTTGCACCGAAATAAAGTTGTACTTTAATTTCATTTTTCCACAAACTTCTTAAAGCCCTCCCACATGTTTAATCATCATTCTAAAATAAAACAGGGAGAATGATGAAATTTTTATGGGATAAATGAAAGTCCCAAATACTCAAATCTAGAAGCAACAAAGATAATGTGCAGATACATAGTATAATAAAATTGCAGAAAACTAAAGCCAAAGAGATAACATTAACAGATCTAGAGGAAGAATATATCAACTACTAAGCACAACAGTAACAGTTAAGATTTCTTCTTAGAAACAATACCAGAAACCAGAAATACTGGAATTTTTTTTTTTTTTTTTTTTTTTGGAGAAGTTTTTGCTATAGGGCGCAAGCGCTCGCCAGACAGACAGAGAGAGACAGAGAGACAGAAAGCGAGAAATCACCCCCCAGGGGGGATGGCCACGCCACAATCCCTTCTCCTCCATTCTCCTCTCGGGATCTTGGGCACACATGCACATACACCCTGAGTGAGTTTTAAGCCACTGGGTCCGGGATGCGAACCGCAGTCGACTACATGGGAGTCCAGTGACTTAGCCATTACATTAACTGCTGATCCCCCTGGAATAATATTTTTTTAAGAGAGATTTTTGCTATAGGGCATGTGCACTTACCAGAGAGACAGAAAGTGAGAAATCACCTCCCGGGGGGATGACCACACCACAACCTCTTCTCTATTCTTCTCTCCAGATTTTCGGCATGCATGCACACAAGCCTGGTGTTAGTTTCAAACCGCCAGGTCCAGGACTTGAACTGCCATCAGCCTTGTGGGAGTCCAGTGGTGTAACCGTTATACCATCTGCTAGTCCCAATACTGAAATAATCTTCAAAGTGTAGAGATAAATACTACCAACCTAGAGCCATATATGTATTTTAAAGTGAAGGTCTAATGAAGATATTTTCAGACAATAACATCAGAGAGTTTATCATCACAGGTAAAAGAAACAAAAGGAAAAGATGTATTTTAGGGAAAAGGAGAACTATCAGAAGAAATACAAAGAAATGGGTGAACATTTAGGTAAATCTATGCCAGTGTTAAAACAGCATTATGATGTCTGGTGTTTAAAAGCCATATGAATAATTTCATTTTCCCACAACTATTAAATAGCTTATTATGTATTTAATTATATCACCATTTAGAAATTTAAGTGATTTTGTAATCATTTTTTTAAGTTCTCTCATTTCTTTATTCCATGAGCAAGACAGACAGAAGCAAATAGAAAGAGTCAGAACCCCTAAAAGTGTCATAATCTGTGATCCACCTCCAGCCTTCAGCTAGCCCTAGATCATGGATAAATGTGTGCCCAGTGTACTCAGGGAGGCCTCTGGACTAAAAACAAGGAACCTTCCCATGTGGAACTACCTCACAGAGTGTCGTGTTTTATCACTGCACCACTATCTGGTCTCTCTCTTGTTCACTCATGACCTGTAAAATAATCCATTAAAAACCACTAAGCATTACTCATTTTAATCCAAATTATACTTTGCTAAACATAATGAAAATGTGATGGGTTTTTAATTTGTAGTGAAAGATCCATAAATACCTCAGACTTTTTAAAAAATTTCTCTTTTGATCTTGAGCATTCAGTTATGTGATTTCAGGTAGCAATGATTTCCTAGGTAATCATTAAGGTAAACTATTCATTCTTTGGGAAAGTCATGACATATTTTCCTGTGTTTCTATGCAAAAATGCATCATGACTTTCCCAACAACCCAGTAGTTGAAGTAGGTGAAAGTATTATTATTTACATTGAACTTTAAGCGTGTGAAAAAGTTTATCCCCAAATCCTAAAAGTGTGGGGTGATTGTTTTTCCCTGCTCACTGGCTGGTGACACCTGACCACCAGGAGAGTTAGGTGGTCACTGCAACTCACAGAAAAAGATGTGATGCTTTGATGCTATTCTCCCATAATTGGAGCTAGGAACCCTTGGGGAAATTTCAGGACTGGAGCAGAGGGAGTATAAGATGGTACCAAAAACCAAGGAGGTGCTCAAAAAATTACAGGATATAAGGATAAAAAAGGATATAAGGATAAAAAAGGATATAAGAGGCAACTTGAAGCAGGCTCCCAATGACTGAATGTAGGAAAATTTCAGCAATAAAATGATAGTAATGAATTATAATCCATACAATAAAAATAACTTCATACTTACATAGAGAAATAATTGAATAAATCATTGAATGAAGGAAAAGTAAAGCTCTTCCTCACAATAGAATTCCAATTAATACATTTAGAAGAGAAGGTAGAAATTGTTTTAAAGAATTATTTAATTTTATTTATTTATTCATTCATTCACTTACTTAAATTTGACTAGAGAGGGACAGAGCCATAGAGAGAAAGCAAGCCACCAGGTCTAGGACTCAAACCATAGTTGGCCATGTGGGAGTCTAGCACCCTTAATCACCACACCATCTGCCGGCCCCAAGAAGGTAGACATTTTTAAAAGCAGCATTGTAAAACATCACAGTAATAATTATTTCTGTTAAGAATTATCAATGGATTTTAAAATAAGTAGGTGAAAGTATTATGAGAAACAGAATATTCACATAGCCTCAAAATATCACCACAAGATACTTATTCATTTTAAAGAGGCACAAAATAGAAACTTTATAGTAGAGAAACTGGAAGACACCATCTTAACCAATTGGTGAAAATTAACATCACTAGTAATGGGATAAGTCAATATCAGTTAACTCCTGAAGAGCACACCAGTTGTGTAGTCTTAACGACCAAAAATGCATACCTTGAAATTAATAATGAGGAAACATAAGCTCAACTCAAATTGAGGGTCACTCTACAGAAAAACTGGTCAATACTCTTCCAAAGCATTAGAGTCGTAGAAGATGAAAACAACTTGTGGTATTGCTCCAAATTAGAGGAGGCTGAAGAGACATAACTAAATGCAATGGACAGTCCAGAATGGGATCCTAGACCACAGTATTGAACTGATGTCAATTTCCTGATCTCGATCATAGCTGTATCGTTTTGTAAGATACTCACATTTGAGGAATCTGGGTGAAGACTATGTAAGAATTCTTTGTATTAATTTTGAAACCTTTTCATAAGACTGAAATTATTTCAAGACAATTTTTTTTTTTACAAATCTAAGATAGAGTTATGACCGTTTCCTTGGCCTCTCCATCCTCCCTCACTTTCAGAAAGGCCATTAAGTTAGTACTTCCTCTCCCAGTTCTATCCAGAGACAAGGAGACATGGCTTTAGTAGAAGTGGCCAAGTATAAGAAACGAAGGAAACAGTTTGAGTCAGAAACACAAGGTTCCTACTGTGTTGGATCAGTGTGGTAGAAGCTATTAAAACGCCATCTTTTTCTCCCTCCCACTCCTCTCCTTCCTCTGCCTTCAAACCCCACATCCCAGACTTTTTTTAATCCTATTGGGAGAGTATGCAGGGAGAAAGAAAGAAAGAAAATGAATGACTGTGTTCCTTGGCACTTGAATAACAGTTTCCCTTTTGGGGTTTCAAGAATGAAAAATGAGAGGCTTTAAGTCTTGCTAACTTGAGCAAGAGAGAAAGTGTGTGTGTGTGTGAGAGAGAAAGAAAGAGTGAGTGAGTGAGTCTTGGTAAAAAATGTAAACCACCACCATAGAAAGAACAATGTGGATTTTTTAAATCTACCAAAGTAAAAGAATAATTATTCCTGAATAAGGTTTGTTAGAAGCCAGTGGGAAGAAGAACAGCAGGTTATTCTGTTTAGAGCCGAATGAATTAGGAAATACCCTTTTTATAGCTAACTCTAAAAAGATGAGACGTTGTTGCCAAGATGTGTTTATCAAATGTCCAGGCTATCTCACAGGATGTGAGGTTTGGTTGAGCATTGTAAAATTGCTCTTGTATTTTCATGTTAGGCAGATCTCCACAAGACTGGGTCAGCCCCCTCCCCTACCAGACTGAACCAGCAAGGACAGAAAAACCTGACCGAGAAGAGTGACCTTGGCAGGAAGCCTCCTGCAATCCAGCCTTGCTTTTAGCAGTCTCACTCTGCTTGATTCATTGCTTCTCACCAGCCAGCTCCAGACTGCTTTTCTTAAGATAAAATAAACTGTAGACGGGGAGAGGGAATATTGCCATTTGTAGTTCCCTCTACTTAACAAAAATAAAACACGGGCAAAATTTCCACACTCATATCGATTCTTTTCTGGGGCCCTTTATCCCCATTCCAACACACTGTGGAAATAGTGCAACGAAAAGGCACAGATAGAGTAGCCGGGTGTGAATTCAGTCCACATGACTCACTCCTCGAGCTTCTTTCTGGAACACTCTGTCTTCTGTGAGCTGGCCTGACTCTGGTTCATCACAGCGTAGTGAGATTCCACCCAGCTGCCCCCCTGAGGGTTTAGACAGGGCTTGGGCATCACTGAATTTACACTGAAAGCCAGATGGGCATCTGGACACCCCCCCCTTCCCAGACACACACACACACACACACACACACAATCAGCACCAAGTCGTGCAGTTCCCTCTATTAGTGATGGGAGCTGCTGGCTGTTGTTTTTGGCTGGAGGCCTCACAGACCAGCCAGCCGTTGTGTAAGCATGTCTGTCTGAACTGCTCTGGGGCTAACTGCTTCTTAGAAGTCCTCTGGCTGTTCATTGTTTTGCCAGCAAGGCATCACTATTATTAGTTTTCAATTCCTCAATCTACGTTTTCTGTACTGTAAGATAGTGAAGTGTTGAGACTCATAGCCCTTCAAATCTTCAAGATGTTCCTTTGGTCTTCATTTTTATGGTTTGAGACTGGTGTTTGAACCAGTATAGGACCTGAAAAAGTTCTAAGTTGAAACCAGAATTTGGGGTGGGGGTTAATAACCAAACTGTTTCCCTCATGCTGTTTTTAAAAACTTGTGGTGTGTGTGCATCATTTTTTGCTCATCATATGGTCTATTCAGAAAAATTTTTACAAAAACAAAACATTAAGTAGCTCTTGGCGGAAAGTCAAAACCAGCATCGCAGGGAAGGTATTTAAAAGTCTTTTAAGTGTGGGCTATTTGTATAAGCCATAACTGCACATCTCTTATGACTGGAGAGGACTATTTTCACAGACTTTCATGGAAATATTTCTAGACAATTTCTGTGGCTCTTTTCCCTGAGCTCATTTATTTGCTTTTGCTTCAGAAGAGAGCATTTTAATGAGCAGTTTTATGAGCCTAACCTGCGTTCTGCAAGCTCCACATGACTGTATTCCTGTCGCACATAACCTTTGCCCTATTTTCCATTAAAACCCAAGAACCTTCCTATAATCGACTTTATCCTGTGACCTTGGAAGAAAAAAACTTAGCAACAGATACTTTAGTCTACTATTCAACCCAGTACAATTACTGTTTTTGGAACACATGTTGTTTTGGAAATTACTATGTTTTTGAAATACATTTTAAAAAACCAATAGTTTTTTTAAATTGCATGTATTAATATTTTGATCCCAAATTCCTTTTTCTTATAAGATGTTTACATGGTTGTCTATTTCATATCTTCACCTGGTTCAATATTACCACGTCTCTCTGAGTAAATAACTCATTTAGTCACCATCGTTATAATCCTTTGAGGCATGTGTACAGGCAAGATGCACTCCCAAATCATTTTGGAAAGGCAAAATTTTAAAAACAAAATGCATGATTTTCTGTTTCCGCTCAGTCTTTTATATAGTGGTTGACATCCAGAAATTCCTTCTTGTAGCAAAGCTAAATCACCCTTTAAGGCATTTTGACTCCTGCTCTTTGTGTTTTAATTCAAAGGCAGGACGACTATTTTCTATTTCACAACATCGTATTCTAGATATTTTTGTATGAAATAACTTGCTTTTCTCTAACCTGAAAAATCCAAACTTGTTCCATTTTTCTTCTGGGCTTCACTTCCCGTGTTTTAATCAGTTTTCCCGGTATCTGTTAAACACTCAAGTTCTCCCTTTCATTTGAGCAGTGGAGCCCCACACAGGATGCAGAGCCCAGGACGGGTCTAACCGAACAACGGTGCCATTGTTGTATGGTACACTCCCCTCCCCTCCCGGTCACGCATTCCTGCCCTGTTTGCCTTTGAAAACTATACGATGGACGTGAGGTGGTCTATGGCTCCTGGGAACACCTAGCTCTTTTTCTGGGCTGCTTGCTTCAGCCAATCTCTCCTCCTCTTATAATCCTGTTTACTTTTTCATCTAAGGACAAGGAAAGCACTTTTTAAAACAGAGTGAAATAAGTTTAGGGCAAAGGAAAGGAAATCCACTTTACACAGCAGGTTATAAACTAGTGGAACTCATTAGTCTGAAAAGGTGGGACTGGCAGGAAATGTAAATGAATTAAAAAACTTTTTAGCCAAATTTATGAATGAGAGCCATAAATGGCTACTAAGCAACCCATGGCTATGTCTAATTTTTATAACCGAAGTTGAAGAGACACTCCAAGCCCTCCCACAGGACATTTCTTGAGATCTACCTGGTTTGGCCCATGATGGGATTGACTGAGTATCTGTGTCCTCTCAGTACTTGTGCTCAGTCTCATTGGGTCTCAGAACAACTCTCCAAGCCTGTTATGGAATAGGCAACTTTATTTTTATAATAAAGTCTAGAAGAAAGCTTTGTAACTGGTCCTTTTCTGTTTGATCGTCTGTCTACCACAGTGCCAACTATGACCGTCAAGAAGTGGTGATGTCTATCTAGTGGAAACTGGCTGAGATCACTTTTGGATCTTAAAACCTAGATGTTAAGTCAGACTCTTCTTCTTCCTGGGAATTTTCAGACCTGACACCACAAAGAGCATTTTTATTTCATTCCGTACTCTGTCCTAAGTGGAATCATCAGTCCCTTAACTCCTACTGTTCCCAGATCTATGTTTCCTTACTTCAGGGTTCTCAGACTAGAGCATTAAAAAAAAAAAAAAAAAAAAAAGGCAGATGCCCCAGGCCTTACCCCAGGCCAGTTAATCCATTATCTCCGTCCTTGGGGTCCAGGTGTCAGAATTCTTTAAAATGATCCCAGGTGGTTCTCCCAGCAGTCAAGTTGAGAGCCCTGGCCCTCAGATTGTGTTAGGTCCTCTCCTTAACCTGACTCCCATGGTTAGCATCTCAGGCTTATCAGTGCCATCATTCCGCAATGCACACCCGCCCTCTGCAAAGTTAAATATTTGTTAATGACTATGGTTAAACTCCCTGCACAATCAATAATGCTGGGTCTTTGTCAGCTTTCTCTGTCTTTCCACTGTGAATTCCCAGTACAAGAAAACTTGCTGCAAGATCTGTTAAGGATTCCTACATCATTCAGACAAAAGCATTGATCAGTCCTCATTCTGTTTAGCCTCTTAGCAAATTCATGATACCCTAAAACTTATAGGACCTTCAGTTCCTTCACTCACCTCTTTGTTGACTAGCCTGTCACCTGTTTGAAACATAATCTTGCATTAGTCCTTCACTTTCCCTCTAAGCAGGCAAGTCACCTCTTTAGAAACATATTGAAACTGGGACCAGCAAATGACATGGTGGTTAAGGTACTAGACTCTCACATGGCTGACCAAGGTTCAAGTCCTGGACCTGATGACTGGCTTTGTCTCTCTCTCTTTCTCTCTCTCTCGTCAAATTAAAAACTAATAACAATAATAATAAATAAGCTTAAATAATTCTTTTTTTAAAAAAGAACATTGAAGCCAACCAGAAGAAGCTGCCCAAGACCCTTATCCTCACCTTAGCTAAGCATTCTTCTACCATTCTCTTATCATCTTTTAAATATTTAAGATGAAACATTCCACATCCACTCTTAAACATTATTGAACACATTAAACCTACAGGGTACGATGCATTAAAATGCAGTGGCAAAGACCTATTAGAGGGCTGACCCTGTAGCTCTGTGATTAAGGGAGTCAGATTTCACATGGCTGACCATGGTTTGAATCCCAGCCGCAGTGGCTTGAAAAACATGCCAGGCCCTCATGTGTGCAGGCCCAGAGTCCTGGTAGGAGGAAGGATAGAAGGAAAGGATTGCATGTGACCATGTCCCACTGAGGAATGTTTTCTCTCTCTCTGGAGCACATGTACCCTTTGTCAATAAATGAAAAGACTTAGCAGAAACTAACAATAATACATGCAAAATATGTAAATGCTTAACAATAAGAAGCACTTAATATGCTATGAGTATGAGAAAGAAAGATCAGTTATGATTAATCTAACTAGGGAGGGTTTTTACATAGGTTGTGAAATGTCTTCACTAATGGAAAGAGTTCAATAGTCAGAGGCAAAAGGATCCTCAAAATAAAAAAGGTAGCAGGACCAGCAGTTAGCATAATGGCTGTCACTGGACTCCCATGTAGTCGACCACGGTTCAAGTCCCGTTGGCTTAAACTCATGCCGGGCGTGTGTGCGTGCGTGCCCAAGATCCCAAGAGGAAAATGGAGGAGAAGGGATTGCGACATGGCCATCCCCCCCTGGGGGGTGATTTCTCGCTTTCTGTCTCTGTCTCTGTCTTTCTGGCGAGCGCATGCACCCTATAGCAAAAACCTGTCATAAATAAATAAATAAATAAATAGATAGATAGATAGATAGATAGATAGATAGATAAATAAATAAATAAATAAATAAATAAGGTAGCTAGACCAAAGGCACCAGATGGTTAGATATGAAATAGTGAACAGCCTGGTATAACTGGGATATGGCATAGAAGGTGAGTCTGTCTTAACTATTTCTCCTTTACTGGTACTTTTAATCTCCTTGGTTTGTTTTTGGTTTTATTTTTGTTTCTTTATACCATCTCTGGCATCTTTGATCTTTTATCCTCAGGCTTTTTTTTTTCTTTAAATATACATGTCTTTCCTGTCCTAAAAGAAACATTTTTGACCCTGAGATAATAATAAATACCTTGCTATTTCCTTTATTCTTTTCCACCAAACTCTCTTTTCACTCTCTTTCTGTATTCTTTACCTTACCCTCCTAATCCAGCTTTTATACTTCCCTTTTTCTTTTCTCCCTGTCCCACAAAAATGTGTTGTGTTAAGGATTCCCACGTCATTCAGACAGAGCCGTTGGCTGGTCCTCATGCTGTTTGGCCTCTTAGCAATATCCGGCACTGATGAGTGCATTTTTCTTGGAAGTGTTTTGTCTCAAGTAGGCTGGGACCTTGCATGATCTTTGAACTCCTCCCATCTCTTTTCCACTCCCTGGTCTCCTTGGCTGGCATGCCTCCCACCTCCTTGACTGTGGACATCCTCAAAGACTTTCCTCACTCCCTAACTTGGTTCATTCTATTATTCATTCTTCTACTCAAAACATGTACTGAGCACACACATAGGCCAGACACTTGGCCAAGCACAAAGGTACATTTAGTTTTCTCTCTATATTTACTGCTTTTTGAAGCATGCATTCTGTTTCAAGGCTCCAGATTTCACTTCTGCATGACAAGTTTCTGAATCTACATTTTCTGCTATGTCTTTTGGGATTCCAGTGCCATTTGAATCTACTCAAACACAATTTGCTCACTATCAACTCATTTTCTCCATGGTTATCAATTTTCCTGCCTCAATTTATTAGCCTTGGTTAATTAAGTCACTATATCTGTCGTTTAGGCTGGACATCTGAGCAGGTTATTTTACTCTTCTTCTCAATCACTTTTGTAGTCAGTTTGTCCCTATTTTCTGATTAATTCATCTTTAGAACATGTTTAAGATCTACTGTCACCTCTCCATTTTTCCATACACTTCCTTGATTTGGACGTTTCCAACCTCAGACATAGAAACATCAGCCTCTCTATGTCCAGCTTCACCCTCTAGATAAATTCAGCCTGAGAACAGCAGCCATACTCATCTTCCTAAAACACCGTGTGTACCCACCCTTCCTGGTGACCTTGCACATCTGCCATGTCCTATCTCATCTCTAACCTGTCAGGTTCTCTGCAGAGCACTCATTTCACAACTCAGCCTTGTCTCCTCTGCAACATCCTCATCGCCATGCTGTCGCCAGTATTTCCCCCAAACACTTCAACTTAATTTTTACCTCCATTCCCTTCGCTTCCCTTGCCTGCATGTCTTCTTGAGGTCTTCTTGCTCCCACACACCAGGCAAAGTCTCACCTACCTTCTCTCCATATCCTTGTGTGCTCCTGTAATCTCTCTTCTCTTGGGAAGCCAGTTACCCTTAGAGGCTTTCCCATACCACCTAGCACTTCTTATCTGCTGTCATTATTTATTTATTTTTTTGAAGAGGTTTTTGCTATAGGGCACATGCGCTCACCAGACAGAGAGAGACAGAGAGACAGAAGGTGAGAAATCATCCCCCAGATGGGATGGC
This sequence comes from Tupaia tana, assembly GCA_026018925.1. Lineage (NCBI taxonomy): Eukaryota > Metazoa > Chordata > Mammalia > Scandentia > Tupaiidae > Tupaia > Tupaia tana. The sequence goes on along the minus strand of JAKSZU010000007.1, from coordinate 123,486,352 downwards.
CACGCTGCAATTCCTTCTCCTCCATTCTTCTCTCAGGATCTTAGGCATGCACACACACGCGCCCAGCGTGAGTTTTAAGCCACTGGGTCCAGGATGCGAACCGTGGTCGACTACACGGGAGTCCAATGACATAGCCATTACGCTAACTGCTGGTCCCATATTATCTGCTGTCACTGTGACACATTGTCTCCTCCCTTTTAGCCAGCTCTGTTCCAAATATTAGGTCATCAGGAAAGCCATGACACGTTTTTGTGTAGAAAAACAAAAATACATCATAACTTTCACAAGGACCTAATAGATACGAACATTTTCAGTGGCATACATTTTGTTGTGTTCCTCCCTTTAACCTTCCAGGGGGACCTAGTATATATCTCATCATATGTTCATTTATAGTATGGGTTAATTGTAATAATTACCTATTCTTCAATAAACTGGAGTAGAACAAGATAGGCTGTATAAGTACAACAGAAAAACATGTTCCAACTATGTATAAGGGAATCATGTTCAACTCTATGGCATTAGCGTCCAGTCTTTATGTCTGTTTTACGCTTTTCCTAACTCAGAACGAAGCAATTGAAGAGTTGAGCCTCTAGATCTAAATGCCAAATTATAAGAGCCAAAAGGGATAGAAGAATATATGAAATGCTCTAAAGGGATAGCAATCAGCCAACTCCTAACTGGGAGGAAGGTAGAATGTATAGGATAAGTCATCCTTTTTTTTTTTGTTTTTAAATGTTTTTTTTTTTGTTTATTTGTTTTGTCTTGTTTTGTTTTAATTTTTTGCCATAGGGCATGTGCACTCACTGGAGAGAGAGAAATAGTGAGAGAGAAAGTGAGAAATCACCCACTGGGGGGGATGGCCATGTTGCAATCCCTTCTCTCCCATTTTCCTCCCAGGATTTTGGGCATATGCACACACACCTGGGATGATTTTCAAGTCACCAGGCCCAGGTCTTGAACTGCAGTGGGCCATGTGGGAGACCAGCACCTTAACTGACATGCCACCTGCTGGCCCATTAAGTTTTAGTTTTTTGGGTTTTTTTTTTTTTTTTTTTTTTTTTTTTTTTTTGGCCAGAGAGTATGTGCACTCACTGGAAAGAGAGAGAAACAGAGAGAAGGTAAGAAAGCCCACACTCCCATATCCCATCCAAGGAAATGGCCACACCACAGTCCCCTCTCCTCCATTCTCCTTTCAGGATTTTGTGCATAGATGCACATGTGGCCAGCATGGTTTTGAAGACGCCAGGTCTGGGACCCAAACCACACAGTCAGCCATAGAATCTAGTCATCTTAATCACACGCCACCAGCTGCCTGATCCTTTTTTTTTTTTTTTTTTAATGACAAATTAAAGACAGAGGAAACAGAGCAACATGTCTACCATGATTCTAGTTCATACCCATGTATACATAGACAGAGGAAACAGAGCAACATGTCTACCGTGATTCTAGTTCATACCCATGTATACATAAACTTAAAAAGTTTTTCCCAAAGACAATTGGAAAAGTGTTCAGTGAACATTGAACATATAATCATGTTAAAAATTAATATTTAGGGGTGTAATAATAGCTCATAGTTGTATTTCCAAAAGGTTTTCTTTGTGTTTTAGGAATACACACTGAAATATTTATGGAGACAATTGTGCGCTGTCTGGGGTTTGCCTCCGAACAGTTGAAGAGTGTAGATGGAACAAGGCTGACCAAGTAGCGAGTTGTTGAAACTAAGTCGTAGATGCCCAGAACTTATTTTATACTAGTCTCTCTATTCTCTCAACTTCTACATATGTTTAAAATTTTTCAAAAATATTTTTTGAAGTGATCATTGATGATAAGCAATTCTCGTTAAGTACTTCTGGCAAGATAATGGTGTTGCATTTATGATTTTTGAAAAGGAGCCCTTGGGGCCAGCAGATGGTGTGGCAGTTGAGGCACTGGACTCCTGCGTGGCCAACTGCAGTCTGAGCTCCAGACCTGACGGCTTGCTTTCTCACTTCCTCTCTCTCTCTCTCTCTCTCTCTCTCTCTCTCTCTCTCTCTGGTGGGTACACATGCCATCTAGCAAACTTAAAATAATAATAATAATAAATTAAACAAATAATTTTTAAAGAGAAAAGTCTGTCTCTGTGGTTAGGATATTCAGGAGAAACAGAATGGCCAGGAAGCTAAAATCAGACTCCAGCTGAAAACCAGCAAGTTAGAAAATTATTCATGTGGATGACTGAGAATTGAGTGAGATACCAGTTCTTTCATCTTTTCAAGTGAATTTCAGTAAAGCAGGTAGTTCTCTCTGGTCATTTTAGAACCATAAATGCTCATTAGACTTCATAGTCATAGTGTTACAGTAAAAGTTAAAATCAACAGAACAATTGATTAATGGCATTTTAATATTCTCTCGAGGTCCCATTTGTACTGTAATCCAAAAGAAATAAAACTTTGCACACTTAACTAGGAAATATAGGATTTATCCATAGCCATTTTGAGAAAGTCAACCTGATGTGAATATTTTTATCAGAATGATTTACCAATACTGCTTATCAGGGGAATTAAATTAGTTAAGAGGAATATTGTTAAGGGGTGTGTGAGCTCTCTATCCCTCTGGTGAACATGTGTCCTCTGACACACACATACACACACACACACATCTACATACATATACAAAATTGTTAGAAAGTAATCGCTTAAAATTAATTAATTTCTATGGTGGCTGGCTTTTTCCCTTATTTTTATCATATTAAAAAAATGAGGGTGGGGAACCAGCAGTTAGCGTAATGGCTACGTCACTGGACTCCCACGTAGTTGACCGTGGTTCGCGTCCCGGACCCGGTGGCTTAAAACTCACGCCGAGCGCGTGTGCGTGCGTGCCCAAGATCCCGAGAGGAGAATGGAGGAAAAGGGATTGCAGCGTGACCATCCCCCCTGGGGGGTGATTTCTCGATTTCTGTCTCTGTGTCTCTCTCTGTCTGTCTGGCGAGCGCACGCGCCCTATAGCAAAAATCTCTCCAAAAAAAAAAAAAAAAGAAAGAAAAAAATAATGAGGTGTATTTCTTTCAAACTTTAATAGAAAAGTCACACTATGGTGTGTCCCTGTGTTGTCCAGTATGTAGCCACTAGTCACATTTGGTTATTGAGCCCTTAAAATTTGGCTAGTCCAAAAAACGATGTGCCATGCATGTAGACTACACACTAATGTCAAGATCCGCTATTTAGAAAAAGAATGCAAAGTATTTAATTCATACTTTCTTTTTTTAATCAACTAACTACATGTTGTGTTGATTTGTGAAGGCTGCTGCAACAAATTTCTTTAGAGGAGGTGACCTAAGAAACAAAACCGTCTTTTCTTGCAATGCCAGTTTCTTCTGAAACCTCTCCTCTCGGCTTATAGGTTGCTGTCTTCTCCCTCATCATTATGTACCTGTTTTTAAATTTCTGTTTATGAGGATACCAGTCACAGTGGATTAGGGGCTGCCCTTAGGATCTCATTTTAATTCCATCACCTTCTTAAAACTCCTGTCACATTCTGTGGCACTGAGGGTAAGGACATCAACATAAAAGTTTACAGGAGGGCATGCAACTCCGTCTGTTTTTACTGAAACATTGTTATGACTGTATTTCTACTGGACGTGCTGCATTTTCTTTCTTTGGGATACTTCAGGACTCTACCGTTACTTGTTGGAAGAGTAAGAACAAGTTCGCATTTTAGATAAATTTGTCACTTCCCACTTAATTTCCCTGCTAGTTTTAAGCTTTTCTGAGGTGTTGCTAATGAGCAATCGCAGTGAGGCTTTTAAAAAGGATGAATGTGTACAGTGAGAGGGAAAGTGATGTGCCAGATACTGTTCAGAACTTCTACAATGGTAATTAATTTAATCCACACAACTCTTTGAAGGGTGGTAATGATAGTATTTAGTATTATTTATTCTATGTGGCAGAAAACTGAAGCACATGAGATGACTTGCCCAAAGTTCCTGAGTTAGTAAGTGGTAAACCAGCCGGTCTAACTCTACTACATCACTTATTTCCTCCTATACATCTGTCTCAAAACACTGCTGTGAAGATCTACTGGTGGTATATGTGAAGCCACTTAAAAATGATTCACCATTGGGCCCAGCAGGTGGTATAGTGGTTAGGGTGCCAGATTCCTACATAGCTGAATGCAGCTTGAGTCCCAGACCTGGCAGCTTGAAAATCATGCTGGGTAGGGGTGTGTGAATGCCCCAAATCCCAGGAGTAGAATGGATTAGAAGGGATTGCAGCATGACCATCCCCTTTGGGAGGTGATTTCTCACTTTCCCTCTCACTGACTCTGTCTCTCTCAAACAAGTGCATGTGCCTTAAGGCAAAAAACTTAAAAAAAAAAAAAAATTGCCATCCATCGTTTATTTTGTCTGCCTTCCTAGAAATACTACAAATAAAGTTATTGCTTTCACTTTTGACCTGTAAGTCTATTTATCTTCCTTCAGAGTCTAGTGATTTCAGAGCTAAAAGAAGTGAATGTACCTGTGCTTTTGACACAGTATTGAATCACAGAATCTTTGGGAGAAATCTCTGAAGCCATCAATTCAAGCCCACCCTGTCACTGATCAAATTCTTTTCTTTTTCTACCCTGTCTAGAAGACTTTGCTTTAATAATACTCATTCTTCCACCTCTTCCTTCCTTCTTTCTTCTTCTTCTTTTTTTTTTTTAAGTGATAGGGAGTACATACACACATAAGAGGGTAGAAAAATAAGGCATCCTCAAAAGGAGTCATGCAATGACCTCCTTTCCCCAGCCCTTCAACCGCTTAGAATCTTTGGATGCCTGGAAGATTTTCATGCCAATCCATAGTTGGCACATGGCTTTCTGCAATACAGTCCAGTATTTGAGGACTGTGCCACCAGGCTGGGTCTGATTATGCTTGAATTCTTGTAGTGAATGTATGTTTAGATACATACCCTTTCTAAATGACTCTGACTGCTTATATTAAACATATATACACCTTCCTTTCTTTAAGGTCACAGGAAGAACCTCGGACGATTAAGTCAATGTTCTCATACTCAGGTAGTAAAGGCACTGATGTATTTGGTATAATAAGCCTACAAATATTTATTAGTAAGATTATGGCCCAATTTTTCTCACTAACTTAAAAACACTCCCAAGAAACAAACTATCTGCTAGGGACCGCTTGAATTTTTTTTAACCCATGTTCTTGTTTATACATTTTATAAACTCAGATGCCCTATCATTTACATCATTTATGTCTAATAAAAATGGGTGGTTGATGTCAATTGAGCACTTACTGTACATCAGGCAGTGTAGTACAAGCCTTTCCTGCATAATCTTATTTGATGATATCATACCTGCCCTGCCTTATAAGATGTATCAGGTGTCAGTATAACCCCTGCTCACAGGTACAGAAATTAAGGTCTAAAGAAGCTGGGTAACTTCTTAACTTCAGCTTCACTAAAGTCACAAAGCTAATTAGTGATAGCTCTTAAAAGTATACCTTAAAGACCAGCAGATGGTGTAATGGTTATGTTATTGGACTCCCATGTAGTTTACGGTGGTTCGAGTCCCAGACCCGGCAGCTTAAACTCACACTGGCACATGTGTACGCATGCCCAAAATCCTCAGAAGAGAATGGAGAAGGGATTGTGGCATAGCCATTGCCCCTTGGAGGGTGATTTCTTGCTTTTCGTCTCTCTGTCTCTCTCTGTCTCTGGAGACCATATGTGCCCTATAGTAAAAATCTCTCAAAAAAAAAAAAAGAGTATATCTTGAGCATATAAATGTAAGCCATCTGATTCCATAGTTCATACTCTTAATTGCTAAATGTTCTCAAATGGTAGCAAGATGAGCATTTGTGAATTTCAACCTGAGTCGGGTAGGGTTTCTAGACTTGTATTAGGAATGTTGCAAATGTCTGTTTGATCCAGGTATTTGCCTTATGGCTTCATGGGAATCCTCCTATGGACTTAGTGGAATATACTAATATTATTCATAGTTAAGTAACATGGAAAAATAATTAAAAGTGACCAACATCTATTAAGATGGTAGGAATTGTCCAGCATTATTTCATTTATTTATTTAAAACCCTTTTAAATTTTAATTAAGCATACCACCTAGATGTTACACAAAGCTATTTTTATATGGTATCTTTAGTCTTCTGCATTCAGTTATGACCTCTTTAAAAATAAGTACCAGGGCTAGGTGGTAGTGCTGCAGTAAATCCACATGGGAAAGCTACCAGTTCATATCCAGAGACTTCCCTGGGTAGGTTGGGCACGTGCGTGCTGATGATCCAGGCTGGCTGAAGCTGGGAGTGGATCGTGGTGTCGAGACCCTGTCAGGGGTACTTATCTCTCTGTCTCTGTCTCTTTATCTCTCTTGCTCATAGAATAAATGAACAACCTTTTAAAAGTACATAAGTCAATATAGATATCATGCCCTTTCTTTACTTTTTTTTTTTTTAAGGTTTTTGGTGTGGGGTGTATGTGCTTGCCAGAGAGACAGACAGAGACAGTGAAAGACAAGGTGAGAAATCAAACACCCCCCCTGCCCCCCGGGAAGATGGCCATGCTGCAATCCCTACTCTTCCACTCTCCTCCTAGGATTTTGGGCACGGACACACATGCACCTGGTGTGATTTTCAAGCCACCAGGTCCGGGATTTGAATTGTGGTCTATCACATGGGAATCCAGCACCTTAACCACCATGCCACCTGCTGGCCCCTGTCCTATTTTATGCATATTTCCAGATATCTACAAGCGATTGACAAATGTTGTTAGAAATTATATTGAACTAGTTAGACAGTGCTGTCACATCACTTTTTGGTTCATTAAGCTGCCAACATACTATGAAATTTTGTGACAGGAATTTCTAAGAAAAATGGTCTATCAAATTTTTATTTAACTAAAACCTCTTCAATTTAGAAATAATTATGTCTTTTTTTGTTTGTTTTTTGGAATGGTTTTTGCTATAGGGTGCTTGTGCTTGCCAGAAAAACAGAGAGAGAGAGAGAGAGAAAGCGAGAAATCACCCCCCAGGGGGGATGGCCACGCCGCAATCCCTTCTCCTCCTTTCTCCTCTTGGGATCTTGGGCACGCTATCACATGCGCCCAGCATGAGTTTAAGCCACCAAGTCTGGGACTCAAACCACGATGGACTACATGGGAGTCCAGCAACATAGCTATTACGCTAACTGATGGTCCTCATTATGTCTATTTTAATTTGAAAGTCCTCATATGGATTGAGGAAATACAAATAGCAGAGATAAAATAATAGTGCTACCCCATAATACTATTTCTAGGAATTTTGAAGTCATAGTAAGGAAAAAAAATAATTTGGGGGAAATTGTGGATACATGTAGTAATATGTTTTCTTAGCAACATTTGTATCTTTAATCTAAAGTTACTTTCTTTGTAAAGAAATTTCTTGATCCTGGCCATAGAAACCATTATGTAGAATTATAAACTCATTAATGTTTGTTAGTGGTGGTAACCTGATTTCTGCTCCTAAACTACTTTCAAAACCATCCAGAGAAAGACAGCTTTTAAGAACCCACATCAACGTTTCCTCCTATACTTTAAATCATGCTTACAAGTCTTATTCATATAGCCCTCAGGACTGTCTGGGGTACTGCAAATTTTAAAATAATATAAAATTTTTTCAAACAATAATTGCTTCTTTTAATAAAATTTACCTTAAAGTAGTTGAATTTTTATTATCAATGCAATTATAAGTGCTGTTCTATTTTATTATATTTTTTCTCGTTCTTTCTCTTTTTTATAATCATCAGTTGGCTTAGGTGCTTGCCAGAGTGAGAGAGAGAAAGCGCGTCCTAATGGAATATGCGGCGATCCTTTTTCTTCCATTTCTCCATCCTGTCAGAATTTGGGGCATGCACACAGACATGCCCAGTGGGTTTTTAAAAGCATTGAGGTCAGGATGTAAACCACAGCAGCCACGTGGGGTTTGGCTCCCTGTGCACAGGGCTCAGCCACTGCACTACAGTACCAACCCAGTTGCTATTCTTCAGGCAGCCTTGCCTCTCTTAGCTTTGCTACTTCATGAGAAGTAGACAAAACTCACAACTGAGGCAAATATCAAGATTAAGGTGAAGCAAAGACAGTTTTCTTTTCTTTTAAGAATTATTTTTATTTAGCTTTATTTATTTATGTATTTTTACTTTTTTGACCAGAGAGGGACAGAGCAAGAGAGAGAAAATGAGAAAGCAAGCCACCAGGTCTGGGACTCGAACCGCAGTCGGCCATGTGGGAGTCCAGCGCCCTCAAGCACCATGCCACCTGCTGGTCCCAGACAGTTATGTTTCCTGAACTTTGCATCCTCTATATTGTCAAGCAGGTAACACACACACACACACACTCACACACACATTCATACACTCAGACACATACACACACTTACTCAACTACTCACTCACTCCATTTCAGAAGAGGGATAAAGAGAATAAGAAGAAAATAAGCTGCAGACCTAATGGTCAATACTCTCAGAACACAGAGCATTGTCCAATCATATTCTCAATGTCCATAATTTCAGCATCCTCAGTATATTTCATGTTTATTATGTTTACAAATTGATCATTTTCTGTAAACAAAAGTTTGCCTAAGTTTAGACAAGCTCCTTTAAATCTGGGGTTATGTTTTAATCGAGTATGAGTATTTGAAGTGTTGGGCAACTTTAGAGTAGCTTTCTGGCTTTGGGGCACACTCATGCTGTCCGTTTGGTGACTGGGGCAGATGTGCTTCATGCTGTGGCCACAGACGTTCTGTCTTTGAATGTCAGAAACAAGAGATCTGCAATACCAACCTGGCATTTTTCCTTTTTTTCTGATTTTACTTTCATCTCTCCCATTAACAGAAATGAACACAAATTTTCTAAACACATTATTTTTATTTTTATTTTTTAATCTGGATCATCTGGTAAGGCCATCAAGCCTTGGAATGTCTGAGAAAGGTATACTCACTAATGGCTGCAAAAGTTCTCTCGAGTCCTTTGGGGGATGCAGATGACAGCTTTATCAACCACACTGTTCAGTAGACCCCAAGGAGCTTTAAAATTCTTGATCGTAGCTGCTTTTTTAAAGGCTTCAGCACTTTTTCCCTTACACTCTTGAAAAAAATTATTCTACCCACAGAATTTTATCATTGTCTGGTTTTTTAATGCCTTGCATTTTTTTCTGTTGTTTTTTTTACTGAGAAGTTTCTGCATGTAAAGCTTGTGTAATTATATTTATGTTGAACTTTGAAAGATGATCTGCCTCATAAGGAAGAAATCAGAACCAATACCTACCTCTGCTGTTATTTTACCTTGTAGTCTGTCTGTTCTGACCTTCCCCACTGCTTCATCATACTTGAATTTTATTGTCCTTGCCTTATTCAACTTAGCACACCTATACTCAGCCATGTATGTTTCTGAAAAACAAAGCAAATTACAAGTTCTATTTTATAATATCCATTCCCTCCCCCCATATCTTTGACCATCTTTCAGTGTTTCTATAACAAGATGTAGCTCTTCATTGAACAGGCCCAAGAATCTCTTAATAAACTGATCCTAAAATTAATGAGCTTTAAGAATGTCTGCTATGGTCAGGAGGTAGAATATCGGTTAAGGCATTGGACTCCCACATGGCCAACAACAGTTCAAGTCGTAGACCCAGAAGCTTGAAAATCATGCCAGGCATGTGCATGTACATGCCCAAAATTCTGAGAGAAGAATGGAAAAGGAGAGATTACAGGATTCCACCTGAGGGGTGGTTTTTCAATTTCTCTCTCTGTCTTTCTTGGTCTCTCTAGTGAGTACACATGCCCTATAGAAAAAAAATCTCTCCAAAAAAAAGGGAATGTCTACCAAATGAATATCATAGTAGATGTAATAATTTTCCTACAGTTATACATTTTTAGGTGATGAAAGTCAAATTCCCAAAGTTTAGGTTACACCTGTGAGGTTGGTCATTTTTTCTGCCCAGTCTTCAGTTATTATCTTCTTACAAATGAGTCCACAGGGTTTGTTCTTATGATCATAGTATTAGATTACTTGAGTATGTTAATATTTGTGATGATATGATGTTACAGAAGTAGCAACAATGAAAGAATCACTTCGAATCCAAAAGAGCCTTCATCATGACCGATGGTATGAAGAATTGTTTTGTATCTATGAGGCATTTCTCATGGGACTCTATTTGGTCATCCTAACGGTATTTGGAAACATCAGTTTCACCTCAGAGTATTTGTAGATCACTCTTGACAGGGTGGAGTGAGCATCATTCCCACTCTGACCAAGAATGAAGGGGAGGTATGATTATGTAGTAGTTTCAAAGGTACATTCTGGAATGAAAATAGCTGTAGTAAATTCTTGGCTCTACCGCTTTAAGTGACTTAAAGCAAGCAAACTGACATCTCTGTGACATAGGCTCTTCATCTAAAACATAAGAATAACATGTACTTTAGAAAGTTGTTGCAGGACTTAATGAGTTGCAACTATCTGACATTTATTGAGGCACTTTTTTGATTTTCATTTTTCCTCACCATAACCTTCAATGTAGAATTGTTTCCATGGGATAGATTGGGCTAACAATTCTGTTGAAGGAAAAAAGGACAAATACAACCCGCTAGTTAGTACATACAGTGATAGGCTAAGGGTATATCAATGTAGTAATGATGTATCTAAAGAATTAAATGAACATCTTTTTAGTCCTATAGTTTTCCCTTTTTTGTTGAGATTAGGTGTGAGTTTGCCAGGCTGGGCTGGAGGATGGTGCAAAGGTAAAAAGTGACAGTCCACAAGGCTGACCCCCATGGGAAAGTCCTGGAGACCTCCTTGGGTACACCAAGTATGCCTGTGCCCATTATCCACGTCTGGCTGAAGCGAAAGGTGGTTGTGACGTCAAGACTCTGTTGAGGAGTGCTACCTCTGTCTCTTTCTGTCTTGCTCGCTCATAAAATAAATAAGCTTTAAAAACATAAAATACCTCATTAGTAACTTTTTTAAAAAGTGAGAATTTGCCAACAATTCTGATGACCCCTGCTATAATGAAAGAAACCTTCCCTTTAGTAAGAGAAAGGGCTATTTGCGTGCCTGACTGTGATACAAGACAAAGCATGAGAAGCTTATAGTGATCCAGTGCTGAGAGAAGACGGTGTTATGTTTTCGCTGTCACATTCAAGATGCGTTACAATCACACTAAACCTGGAAGGATGAGCAGGATGGAGTTGGATGAAAAAATGTTTAAGCTGGAGAACAGCATGAATATTTAACTGTCTTATCATTTGGACACTTTAGAATACGAGGGGGGAACTTCAAAAATGTGTGCAAAAAAATGGAATTAAAGTATGAGCTTATTTTAGTCAAAATATTTTTGAAATTCATGCCTAGTTTTTTCATGTTACACATTGTCCATGAGCTTTTTGAAGATCCCTCATAAGGGTAACTGAAATTAAATGTGGCTAAACCTTAAAAAAAAAAAAAAAACACTAAAATAAACCCAACCATTTACCATATTAGAAGTTAATCTAGCCAAAAACACTCCCATAGAAACATTTAGAATGAAATTTTACCAAATTACCAAGCACCCCACGGCCCCGTCAAGTTGGCACATAAAACTCAACATCACAGTCTATTTTTATGTTCACCTTCATTTTATTTGTTCCAATCTTCTGAAGACTTTTCTCTTTGGAAACATTTTGGTTTCTATTTGTTAATAGGAACTGTTTTATTTTGTTGCTTTTTTCCACTAAAAAATAAGCTTCAGGAAATTTGTGTCAGTTGATTCTAATTTCAGCCCTTTCTTTTTTTTTTTTTTTAAAGAGAGAAATTTTTGCTATATGGTGTGTATGCTCACTGGAAAGAGAGAGAAACAGAGAGACAGGAAGCGAGAAATCACCCCTCAGGGAGGATAACCACACCACAATCACTTTTCCTTCTTTCTCCTCTCAGGATTTTGAGCACACATACACACACGCCTGGTGTGAATTTTAAGCCACCAGGTCTGGGACTTGAATTGCAGTCAACTACATGGAAGTTCAGCGACATAACCATTATGCCATCTGCTGGTCCCTCTTAATTTTTACTCTTTCAAAAGAAGGCTTTTTAAAAAAATTAATAACAAAGTTAAATTTAAGCAAACAAGGGTATATATCGCAATAGGCAATCCTTGAAAAATATTTCTTTTTCCTTTTTTTGAAGAGATTTTTGCTATAGGGCATATGCGCTCACCAGAGAGACAGAAAGTGAGAGATCATCCCCGTTAGGGGATGGCCATGCTGCAATTCCTTGTCCTCAATTCTTCTCTTAGTATTTTTGGGCTCACACGCACATGCAACTGGCATGACTTTTAAGCTACAGGGTCAGGGACTTGAACCGTTGTAACCATTATGCCATCTGCCAGTCCTGAAAATTTTTCGCTTTTTCAAAATTTCTAATCTGAAACCAAAAATGATAATGAGGGGTGGGATTATTTTTTAAAAAAAGTTTAAATTATTCTGTTTCAATCATTTATTGTTTGGGTCAAAATGTGACTTTATGATAAACAAACTCAATTTAGAAACATTTAGCTTTTCTCAAAGTAAATATTCATAATTTTAGAAAGGATTGCAAATAAGATTATTTTAATAAGACTGCTCTGTTTTTGTTTTTAAAATACTTGATATATGAATTTTATATTCATGAACTTATATAAAGCAATAGAGGTCTCTAGATAGATTAAAACTAGATTGAAATTACTATATCTAGAAAGACTGCAGGATAAATTGTTTCAAATTATTCTGAGAACCCTCATATATACATTTTTGTTTACAGTTGCAGATAAAAGCAATTATTTCAGTGCATCTTTTAAAATTATTTTACATTTAATCACATCTCTTTTATAGTGTACAACATTTCTTTTTCCAGCATGAATACCATGCATATCAGTCAAGAGAAAGATATTACTATATACATTATAATCAGCAAATAGTTTCTCATTTTTTCATCAATTAAACATATTTTTACTTTTTGTTCTTCTTCTTTCCCCTCCCTCCCTCCCATACTAAACTTTTTTCACCTTTTATTGATTCAAAAACTTCTTTTTTAAGAGCATTTTTTGTTGTGTGTGTGTGTGTGTGTGTTTTGTTTGTTTTTGAGAGGTTTTTGCTATAGGGTACATATGCTTGTCAGAAAGAGAGAATGACAGAAAGCGAGAAATCGCCCCCCAGGGGGGATGGCCACGCCGCAATCCCTTCTCCTCCATTCTCCTCTTGGGATCTTGGGCACGCACGCACACACACCTGGCATGAGTTTAAGCCACTGGGTCTGGGACTCGAACCACAGTCAACTACATGGGCGTCCACAGCAACATAGCCATTAAGCCAACTGCTGGTCCCTAGAGTTATTTTATTTAACTTTATTTATTTAAATTTGACAAGAGAGGGACAGAATGAGCAAGAGAGAAAGAAAGTGAGAAAAAGTTGCAGTCCCTTAACCCCATGCCACCTGCTGGCCTGGATTCACAAAATTCTTAATTAAACTAAAAATATGGACAATTTGGTCTGTTATTTACACAAAACCCCATAAGAATTCAACTTCTGATGCAAGGCAACATATACTATTGTATTATTTAACTTATCCAAATCACCATTCTGCCATAAAATAATAATGCTCACAAATATTTTCCAATGGTAGATGGGTCAGGAAGGAGGAAAGGTTTGGTTCAATTTAAAAAAACAATAATAACAGATTGCTGAATCTATCAACAACTCAAAAGAAAAAAAAAATCATTAAATCTGGAAGACAAAGCATAGAAGAAAATCAATAATGTTTTAGTCAAAAGTCCTAGAATTCTATTTCACCAGTTCAGTCTCATGCAATTAATCTTTTTTTGTTGAATTTGCAGTGTTACTGTGGTCTGATCTTTCCGTTTAAATCCTAAATATTAATATTCAACATTATCGATATTTCTGGACTGGTCCCTACATTTAAGTTGGCCATTTTCTTGGTCATTTTTTGTTCTCTTATTTCTGTATGTCTGTCTTTAGTTTTCCTGGGATAGCACTCCCTTCAGAACTTCCTGAAGAGCTGGTCTAGTGTTGGTAAATTCTTTGAGGTTTTATTTATCTGAGAATGTTTTGGACTTTTCTTCCCATATAAAGCATAATCTTGTCAGGTATAGTATTCTTGGTTGAAATCTGTTTTCACTTAACACTTATATATCTAGGACCAGCAATTAGCATAATGGCTATGTCGCTGGACTCCCATGTAGTCGACCATGGTTCGACGAGTCCCAGAACCGGCGGCTTAAACTCATGCCGGGTGCATGTGCGGGCGCCCAAGGAGCAGGGTCAGGCCCACCTTAGACATAGATGGATTCTTGCTAGGTGTTGAGCTGGAAGGAGAGGTTGGAGCAGAGGCTCTTTAGTTAAAGGAGAGGGGCAGGCCCACCTCAAACGCAGGTGGATTCTCGCTAGGTGTTGGGCTGGAACTCAGTGCCTCTAAAAGGCAAGTACATTGGGGCCACAGGTGGCATGGTGGTTAAGGGCACTGGACTCCCACATGGCCAATCGCAGTTCAAGTCCCAGACCTGGCAGCTTACTTCCTCTCTCTCTCTCTCTCTCTTATTCTGTTTCTTGTAAAATTAAAATAAATAAATAAAGTTAGATGAAATAGTTCTTTAAAAAATAATAAAAGGCAAACTCAGTGACCATCAGTTATATAAGGCAAATCTCTCCACTCTTATTTCTTCAGATTTCAGTTACTCATCATCTGAGTTATTTATTATATTAGGGCTTAGACATCTACTAGCACTACATATAAATAAACATCCTCTGTTTGGAGATTTTTGGGCTAGGAGTTAAAATTAAAAAGAATGATAGAGAGCTGTATCAGAATTAGGATGGCTCTTCATTGTCGTCTAGTTCAGTAAGCATTTTTTAAATCCTGAGAGTTTTCTTTCAGTGATTTAATTTCACACCGATTTTATATAGTTTTATAATGTGTATTATGAGGCTACATAGAGATGAAACGAGATTAAATGTTATATGGGGAGTAAAAAGGTATTAACAGATAAAGGAGAAAAAAGGCAAGGGAGAGTAAAGTGAGAAAAACATCAGTAAAGTTCAGCCCTGCCCCCTACCTTAGCATGAATCCACTGGGTAACCTGAATGGACGACAGTCAATGTTTCCTCCTGTATAATGGGTGTGTCTTGCTAAATACACATCTCTACTGCTTTCCAGGAATTTTCTTTTAAGCTTTATTCATTTCTTTCTATGAGTGATAGACACAGACAGATAGAGACATAGCACCCTGATGGGGGTCTTGACACACAATCCAACCCCAACCAACCTCCAGTTTTGAGCATGCATGTGCCTGGCATTGCTCAAGAAGATCTCTAGATGCAAACCCACGACATACCCATGTAAGCCACCTCATGGTGTATCCGTTTTATTGCTGGACTACCATCCAGCCCCAGCCCAGCATTCTTTTTTTTAATGATTTTATTTAATTTTACTGACCATTATTATTATTTTATTTGACAGAGCCAGAGAGAGGGAAAATGATACAGCAAGATCCTGAGTCTAAGACTCAAACCAAAGTCAGCCATGTGGGAGTCCAGTGTCCCAACCACCACACCGCCTGCTAGCCCCCCAGCCCAGTATTCTGAGTATACTCATGAAACCAGCATTCTGGTTCCAATCTGTAGACATTCTCAGGTCGAGTCATCAAGATCTTTATATCCATCAGACAACCATGCTGGATGCAGATAGTTAATGTGGGGTCTTCAAAATGTTCATGGAAAATGTGTATTATTTAAAAACTGGGCCAGCTGGTGGTGTGGTGGCTGAGGCAGCTGGATCCCACAAGGCCAACTATGCAGTTCAAGTCCCAGACCCAGCAGCTTGAAAACATACTTGGTACAAGTGTATGCATGCCCAAGATCCCAAGAGGAGAATGGAGGAGAAGGAACAGCGGTGTGGCCATCTCCCTCTGGGGATAGTTTGTCACGTTCTCTCTCTTTCTCTGTCTCTTGAAAGCACAAACACCCTCTAGCAAAAAAAAAAAAAAAAAATGTACAAACTATGTATGGAGTTCAATTTTTTTTTTTGGCATCAAAATAAATTCAGACTTTAAGTCCATTTTGTTTTTGTGGACTTTTTGACATACCCTCATATTTATCCAGTCCATATGAAGAGATTCTGCCTAGAGACCTCCATTCTGGGAATCCAAGTGACTTCACTTGCCATATTGGAATGCCCGAGCTATTGAGAGCCTAGTCCGTCAGCTTCCTTCTGAAACAAAAGCTCAACCCATCAGGAAATGTCTTGTGTTGGTTTTTTTGTTTATTCTACAATATTTATTAGGCTCCTGCTCTATGCAGGGCACTGTACTAAGTACCGCAGAAAAAGTAGTGAGCATGTTCCTTCAGTCCAGTCTTCATCTTTGAAATTCCACCCAAATTTTAAGGTTCTTTTCAAGTGTCCCCATCCATAAAGACTTGCTCCTAGCACATCCATGACTCTCGGATTGATGTCAGTGCCCTCACTGATGGGGGAGGAGCTCACAAGCAAGGCCTGTGTTTGTGCCTGTATTCCTCCTAGTCCATCTCTGACATAAATATTTGTTGAATTGTGATGAAATGATGAAATGCCTTCACAAGGGCCAAACTACAGCCTAACCTGCCTGCCAAGGCTTTCTGGGGCCGGTTTCTCACTTTTTGTCAAGTTTAGTTGCAGACCTTTCTAGCCCTAGCAAATTAGAAGCGTATGATTGAGAGCTGGGAAGGTTTTCAGTGAAAACATTCATGATATCATGGAAAATCCAAAGACAACGTTACCATGGTTACAACATTGATTCACTAAGAAAAAGTTAAATGATATTTTTACTCTTTCTTTAATTAAGGTAATGGAGAATTATATAATCAGAGATGCTTTAAAAGGGGCAAACTTTGATTATCTGGAAAAAGCACTGGGATGAGTCTCAAAAAGTTCATGTGGAGGCCCAGCATCTGTGGTACAGTCTAGTGAATTGAACTGCAGAACTGGAAGCCATACACTGACTGTGGTTGTAGTCTCTGGCCTGGTCAGCCTTGTCAAATCCCCCACACATACCCAGGGTCCTGGTGTGCTGGAGGACTGGATGAAAGATACCGACATATGAAGGGACCTGCAGTTAGCGTAATGGCTATGTCACTGAACTCCCATGTAGTCAATCGCGGTTTGAGTCCCAGACCTGGTGGCTTAAACTCACGCGTGGCGCGCGTGTGTGTGTATGTGTGTGTGTGTGTGTGTGTGTGTGCCCAAGATCCTGAGAGGAGAATGGAGGAGAAGGGATTGCGGCATGGCCATTCCCCCTGGGGGGGGGGGGTGATTTCTCAATTTCTTTCTCTCTGTCTCTCTCTGTTTTCTGGCTAGTACATGCGCCCTATAGCAAAAACCTCTCCAAAAAAAAGAAATGAAAAGAATAATAAATAAAAAAAAATAAAGATATCGACGTGTTATGGAATGCTCCGGAAGATGATCCTCTTTTCGCCTCCATCCCTCTCTTGCTCTCTCTTTCCATCTCTTGCATACATACGCTTTATCATGAACTTTTTAAAATCTTTTTCTTTTTAAGCTCACAGGCAATGCATGTTAAGAAAAAACTATACATGGATTTGGGACCAGCAGTTAGCGTAATGGCTATGTTGCTGGACTCCACGTAGTCGACCACGGTTCGCGTCCCGGACCCAGTGGCTTAAAACTCACGCTGGGCGTGTGTGCATGCATGCCCAAGATCCTGAGAGGAGAATGGAAAAGAAGGGATTGCAGCGTGGCCATCCCCCCGGGGGGTGATTTCTCGCTTTCTGTCTCTCTGTCTCTCTCTGTCTGTCTGGCGAGAGCACATGCCCTATAGCAAAACCTCTCCAAAAAAAAAAAAAAAAAAGCAAAGAAAAGAAAAAACTATACATGGATTTCATAAATGTTTTAACC
Organism: Tupaia tana; assembly: GCA_026018925.1. Classification (NCBI taxonomy): domain Eukaryota; kingdom Metazoa; phylum Chordata; class Mammalia; order Scandentia; family Tupaiidae; genus Tupaia; species Tupaia tana. The sequence goes on along the minus strand of JAKSZU010000007.1, from coordinate 123,468,421 downwards.
AAAATAAACTCAAACTATAATTCCACTTTTCCACAAAATTTTCAAATCTCCGCCTAGATCTATAGATTATCGATCTCATTATGAGCAAACACAGCAAACACTCCTTCACATGATAGTCTTCTCGTGTGCATATTACTACCAGGAGACTTTCTGTTACGATTATTCCACTTTAGAGAACTGAAGTCACCAGGTTGATTTTTATCATTTCCATGACCCTCAAATAAGCCTATGACATAAAAAAAAATAAGAGACTCAAGGAAAAGAAAAAGATAAAAAATAGACATCCCATCAAACCCAAACCTTCCACAACAGTTACTTCAAGGTATAGTGGACATTATTTCTTATTTGATGCTTTCATTCCCTGCCCATGATAAAATAGTAAGCCTTTAAGAGAAAGTTTTTAAATAAAAAATGTTATAAAAAGCCTATTTTTGCATGCTATGCAAATAATTTCATAAGAAAGTAAGTTATAATAATTATTATAACTAACTTCACATTTACAGTGCTGTGGGGTTTTTTGTTTAAATTGAATTAGATTTCTCAAAAGCTAGTTTTAAAAATCTGCAATAGGAAGCCCTGTCCATCGTATTTTTGAGAAGAAAGCTGGTTTCTACAATATTATTCACATTTTGTAAACAGCATCAATGAACCTGCACATAAAAGGTTAAATGTTTGCAGACCATTCTTTTTTGCCTCAAAGATCAGAGACAAATTACTATTTTTATTTTACATTCCCTTGATGAGGATAATGATAAACAGCTGTCACTTCAGTGCTTCCACTGCAAAGAATTCTATTGCAATCCTATAATTTAAACAAAGAAAAAAATACATAGTCATACACAGTAGACTTACAGCAAAGAGCATGGTAGGGAATTTGGTGTGAATTGGGGTTAGAGAAAAAAGAGCGTTTGCTCTCCACAATTTCGCAGTTAAAGAAAAATGCTTTCTACGCGGGTGCTTCAAAAAGTTCATGGAAAAGAGAATGCTAGTCAAATTTCGAAATCCATACATAGTTTTTCGTGTGTATTTTATAGTAATTTTTGAAAACCTTTTGTATACAGACTTCCTCCCATTTATATTACACATATTAGAAGGAGCAATAACTGCTGCTTTCTTTCTAAAATCGGAAAAGAAATCAAATTCGCATTCTGAATTCTGGGCCTCCCCATCACATCCATTGTATTATTAGAATAGTTAAAATTTGCAAGTGACCACGTGTCTACCATTATTTCCAAAAGTGAAAGAGAATTTCAAATTGTTTTAGTGGTTACTTTGGAATGCCTCATTTTTTCTTTAATTTTGAGAATTAAGCCAATATTCTCCATTTATCTACTTATTGTATCTGTTTTCTAAAAACAGAAAGTCAGTGGCTTTTGGATACTTTCATATGCAGAAAATAAAAACAAGGCTAAATATTAAGCCTGATGTAAAATGAGAAAATTTAGTATTTTTAATTGGAAATGTGGGTGGCGATATCATTTTCCTGTATCTTGTATTTCTGGAGGTTCATTTAACAAATGCAATTTGTGACTAGCAGTTGGCATAATGGCTATGTCACTGGACTCCCATGTAGTTGACCATGGTTCAAGTCCTGGACCCAGTAGCTTAAACTCACGCAGGGCATGTGTGCGTGTGCCCAAGATCCTGAGAGGAGAAGAGATTGCGGCATGGCCATCCCCCCAGGGGGGTGATTTTTTGCTTTCTATCTCTCTCTGTCTTTCTGGCAATTGCACATGCCCTATAGCAAAAACCTCTCCCCCCCAAAAAAATGCAATTTATTCTGCTTCTTTTAGCTCAAATTTTTTTTTTATAAATATCAATACTTGAATGATACCTTCTTCCTAGAAACTCTTTTTGTCGTTGCTGTTAGAGAGGCAGAGATTTTTGCTATAGGGCATGTGTGCTCGCCAGAGAGAGAGAGACAGATAGACAGAAAGTTACCCCCCAGGGGGATAGTCATGCTGCAGTACCTTCTCCTCCATTCTCCTCTCAGGATTTTGGGCACACATGCACACGCACCTGGCATGAGTCTCAAGCCACCAGGTCCAGGGCTTGAACATAGTCGACTACTTGGGAGTCCAGCAACATAACCATCTCATCATCTGCTGGAAACTCTTTTTACACTTATGACTTTATCCATAAAACTGACTTGAAATACTGTGAATATTTTATTTTCATGATACTTCTTGGTTTTTTTTTTTTTTAGACTTAGAGAAACAAGAATGGTTTAGGTCATACTCATCTTATATCTATCGAACAAATCTCAGCTCTTAATGCCCAAATATATATATATATATATATATATATATATATATATATATATATATACACACACACACACACACACACACACATATATATATACATATATTTTATATATATTTTAGGCTGACAGTAAGAATTGTACCCACCTCCTAAGGTTGTGGTATAGAATGGCTATATGAAGTACTTAGTACAGTATCTGGAACACAGTAAGTGGTCAATAAATGTCCCTGGGAGAGGTAGTGGGTTGATATCAACATACCATCCTTCCCTGCTGCTAAATACAATAGCAAAATCCAAGAATATTTTAGACCAGAGAAACAAACTAAATTGTTTTATATTTATTGTGGTGGTTTATACTGCTTTACATAGAAGACGTTTTCTTCACAAAACTGTGAGTCATCTGTTCTCATTTATATGCATAATTTCATAATTACTTTATCATCTTCATTACTACCAAGTAGTAGTGGACCCTAACTCATCAACTTGAAGTTTCTTTGGTTTCCAGTTTCTCCAAATATTAGGCATTCCTGGAGACCTGAAATGTACCAAGGCGACCTCCTCGACTTGAGTAAGCTCATTTGTAGTATTAGTGTTTCCATCTCCTTTTCTTCCTCTCGTGCACCAAGCTCTGGGCAAGGTGCTGAGAGGGGGAGACAAATGACACCCCAGAGCCTAGTAGGAGGTGAAGCATAAATAAAGCTGGATGTTAAACAATAAATGTGAGCACAAGGCCCAAGATGAGTGCAAAAAGGGTGGTGGAGCGTCTGAGGCCATCGGGAGCTGGTCTGAAAGAGGCAATAGTGGAGTAGGACTTTGAGAAATGAGAGGTCTTCACAGGTGCCAAAGAGTGGTAGGAATAGGTATTTGAGGAAAGAAGTAGCTTGCAGTAAACATGGAAGTGTGTGGTGGGGGAGGGATATGTATGTGTGTGTGTATAGTTTGGTATTTTTATATTGTTTGTATTGAAAATGTGTTCTGCTCAAATTTTTATCTAAAGTGTCAGTGATGTGTGTTGAGAGTCAAGTAGCTCTCTTTTTGTTTTTCATGCCAGAGGACCTATGTGTACTCATGAGAGAGAGAAAAAAAGAAAGAGAGAGGAATCTCCCCCTCAATGGGTCTGGTTATGTGCAATCCCCTTTCTTCCAGTTTTCCTTCCTGTCAGGATCCTGGGCTTGGACACATGCTTGGCATGTTTCTCAGATTGACGGGGCCAGGACTAGAATTCTGGTCAGCCATATGGAATCCAGCTTAGTCTGTTCAGTGCTCGATCGTTATGCTACGGACTGTCCCAAGCAACTCTCTGTTATTCCATAAATATTCAGGAAAGAAAGTAATAAACCAACACTTATCAAGTAACCCTGAGGTCCTCCACTAGGTCATTTCATACATATCATCTCATTTTAGCTGCTACAAGTTTTCCAGGCAAGTCTATCCTCTTCTTAAGGATAAGGAAGCGAGTCTTAGTCACATTAGGTAACTGAAGTATAGCCACACAACCAGTGTGATTCAGCTTAAAATTTTCACCATCAAATACAATACATTGAAATGGTATCACAATTACCACAACTGAAGATTTAGGGACCAGTAGTTAGCATAATGGCTATGTCGCTGGACTCCGATGTAGTCGACCACGGTTCAAGTCCCAGACCCAGTGGCTTGAACTCATGCCAGGCTCATGTGAGTGCATGCCCGCCCAAGATCCCAAAAGGAGAAAGGAGGAGAAGGGACTGTGGCGTGGCCATCCCCCCGGGGAGTGATTTCTTGCTTTCTGTCTCTCTGTCTCTCTCTCTTTCTGGCGAGCACACGCACCCTATAGCAAAAAAATCCTCTCCAAAAAATAAATAAATAATAAATAAAGTTAAATAAAAATCATTCAAAAAAAAAAAAAAGAATTTGAAGATTTAGAGTGGTTTTGATGCCCCAGAAAGGAGTATGGACCCATGGCTGGTTTTTTTTCACTGCCACAGCTGACCTTTCCTCTGTCATTTCAACACTGCATGGTGCATGCACTTACCAGTGAGACGGAAAGCAAGAAATCACCTCCCCAGAGAGGGGATGGCCACACCACAATCCTGACTCCTCCATTTTGGGGATTTGGGGCACAAACACACACACACAGCATGAGTTAAAGCCACCAGGTCTGGGACTCAAACTGCCTAGTAGCCATGTAGATTCCAGCCGCCTTAATCATCACAACACCTGACTGACCCAGTACTAACCAGGCCCGACCTACTTAGCTTCCAAGACCAGAGGAGGGTGGACACATTCAGGGTGGTATGGCTATAGACCATAACACGGATTTCTTTCCATGATCAAAAGAAAAGAAACAGTGTGGGGTCACAACTGTCATTTTTGAAACTTCCAGTCCCCTGTGTTACTGCTGAAACAGTAAAATGTCTCAACAATGTCCTTATATGATACCTATGGGATCGTACTCTCAGGATTGGAAATGATTGTTGTATTATAGAGTGAGCATATATTATTTTAATTTCTTTTATGTGCTAGATATTTTTGAGAGAAGCCCATATAAAATATTAGAGCCAACTTCCGTCTTTGTTACTGTTGGTTTTGTAGCCTATAAATACAGCTTTCACACATGCATATTAATGCAAAGGAAAGGGTTGCCATTTATAGACCCAGGTAAGCTAAGTAAGCACAGCGCTTTGCCTAGCACTGATTGGATGATTGAAAACCTGGCAGATCAAAGTATTTGCATTTCCAAAGAAAGGTACTCCATGTCCACATTGGAAGCAATAAATTATTTCTTCTTTTTACATTCATAATTAAATCTTTCCAAATGCTAGAAAGTAGTCAGACCACTAGCAATATCTGTATCATGTTCTGGGGCTTAGGTGGTTCAACCTGACTTGAAATGGAGACCATTTGTTCTAAATTGATTTCAATGCCAAGCCAATAGGTCAGTCCTTAATGATGAAGATGCCATTCCAGCCCAGCCTCTGGTGGATAAGCCAAAATTAATTAACTCAAGGCCCTTAGTATAGGAAACAGATGCCTCTCTCATGTTGCACAAATAAATTCTTTGTGTATAGATGTGTTCTGTCTTATTCAAAGAATAACAAGTTGGAAGTTAAAATGGTAAGTTTTTCACAATGGAGCCAGCCTTTAGTGGTGATGACAGAAGCACGGGTTGACATAACGGAATTCCAGCAAGTGTATGGAAGAATGAATTATCTTTTATATCTCTTATTTTGGCTCAAGTCCAGCCCTAGGAGATTTAGTTTGTGAACCGGGGCTGATCCCGATGCTGATCCGCTCCAGAGCAGACCTAGAAACACCAGAACTCCACCAAGGTTATTTCTAATCTATCAAGTCCCTGGAGACTCCTCCCAGAGGTTTACATCTGCATCTCATGTTTGGATTCAGTTCTTTGGCCTGCTTGCAAATGGTTTAGGATTAGATTGTTCTCTAGAGATAGGTTGTTAGGTGCACTGTTTATTTGGTTATTCATGTCAACATTCATTCAGAATTAGAGGACTTACTTGTCCTAGAGCACGCAGACTAAAAATAGAATAAAAAAATACAGAATTCTGATCTCTCTTTAGAATTAATGGTGGTATAAACTCTAAAAGTGCTAAACAAAAGCGGATCATCTGATAATGTCTGGTATTTTTTATTTTCCTGAGATAATTCATGCTTTGTTTTTATTCTGTTAGACTGAGAATGATGAGAACGGCCAAGCAGAAAATTTTTCCATGGACCCACAGCTGGAGAGGCAAGTGGAGACCATTCGCAACCTCGTAGACTCCTACATGTCTATTATCAACAAATGTATCCGAGATCTAATTCCAAAAACAATAATGCACCTTATGATCAATAACGTAAGTGATTACTAGATGTCTCCTTTTAACGTCTAACCCATTCCAGTGTGGACACATCACATATTCTCTTCAGTTTCTTTGTGATATTTTCTCATGACTGAAATACCTATGACTCAGGTTCACCTTTTTCCGTTACCAGTGGACAGTGACTGACTAACGAAAGAATGTGAAAAGGAAAACTGGACACCTCTAGTAGTAGTACTAGGTTCCCACTGGCTCTCTTCTAGAAGGCCATGCATTTGCTTACAATAAAGCAGTGCAAAACCATCGCCAGATCATTGTATAAACTAATCACAAAGCCAGCAATAAAACTACACTCCCTGGCTCCTAGACCTTGAGATTAAAAGCAAAGCATTTCTTTTCCTACACGTGTGTGTGTGTGTACAATATTAATATTATTTTCATCTCCTTAAAACTATGTTTTAATTTTGAAATGGGCTTCTTGCCTTAACCCCTTGACTACAAAGTGAGGCAAATTTGATTGTTTAGGGTAAGCATGTTCTAATTTCAAATCTCAAAGTATTCTGCTAGACCGGCCCTCTAGGTATACTGTCCAGTGTATCTCCCTCTACATGGTTATTGATAGCAGTCAGAATATGATATCTAAATGATGTGGTCTGGATTGGTCCTTTTCATAGTTAATTTTTTTAAGTTGTTACTACAGGGCATGTGCACTCACCAGAGAGAGACCGAGAGAGGGAAAGTCAGAAATCATCCCCCAGGCAGGCTGGTCCCACTGTAACCTTTCTCTTCCAGTCTCCTCTCAGCATTTTGATGCAAATAGACACACACCTGGCATGATTTTTAAGCCTCCAGGTCTGGGATTTGAACCGTACAGCAGCTATGTGGGATTTAGCACCTTAACCTTCACACCACCTGCTGGCCCCAATAGTTAACTTTTTAAAGCACAATTCATGCCACAAGTTACTTGGAAAATTATCTTTTAGATAAAATAGGCTATAATGGAGTATTTTACAATGGATTTCTCTGAATAATCTTGACAAAGGTGACACCAACAATTTTATTCCTAGTTATCTTCTAAAAACTTTTTTTATTTAAACCAGTGATATATTATAAGCATAGCTTGTAAGAAATCAAAGTTAGAAGGCAAAGTAGAACAAAGATCCCCAAACTAGAATTCAGGAGAAACCTCGATTCTGTTGGCCGAAAGCAAGTCACTTAACGTGTGTCTCTGTTTCCTCCAGAATTAAATACTAATCACAGTGTATCTGGCAGGGATTTGTTTCAGACAAATATATATAAAAGCATTAGGAAAAGTATAATTGTAAGAAATTAACATAGCTGCATTTTTACGAACTATTAAGTGCCGTTATCTATATTTCAAGATTCCTTTCAAATGTTTATTTCTAAACATGACAACTCATTTCAGTGTTCGTATTCTCAACATTCCTTTGCTGTAAGAAACTCCAAGCACTCAAGTGAACAATCTTGTTTTTAACTACCTCTATTTTCATACACTTTTCGCCCATTCAAACAAGGTTAGCAGGATGCTTTGAAGGAGGAGCAGCAGTTAAGTAATAAATCGAAAATGTGGAAACTATGCATTGTATTCTTAAGCTTCATGAATGACCCGCTGTGTGGAGTTGAAGCTGGTCACTTATAAACTACAGTAAGAACAAGGTACCTCACAGAACCGTCAGAGAATGTAATAAATGTGGCTGTAAGCCATTTCGAAAAAAAAAATATAAATTACTAAACAAATAGTCTGTGTATTTTTAAAATTACCCTCTTAACTTTACCTAAATGAATTCAGGTTGTTTTGCTGTAGTATATCCAGGCACTTGCTTATTTAAACATTTTCCTGATTAAGGATCATTTATCTTTTCACTGTTTTAGCGAGAGTCATTAGTGCTGCCGTCAGTTCAAACGCTGCTTTGCTCTGCACTGCATTAAATCATCCGCACAGGAAATGGCACTTCCTGTCTATAGCTGTGAGGACTGGCTTGACACAAATTAGTTAAAAGGAAAAAAAAAAAAAAAGCAAAAAAGCCTATCGCCAAGCTCTCCTACTTTCGCCTTCTCAAGACACAGTCACACCACAAAGAAATGTATGGATAACTTCCCTAACTTCTCGCTGGTATGTTTGCTTGCTTCAATAATAGGGGCAAGCCCCCACCTCCAGGGTATATCCTTGGAGGGAAAGCTCTGCTCGTTGTCTTGGGAGAGACCTCACGTAAGACTCATGAGAAAGGAGGCCTCAATTAAGACCTGCTCTCCAAGGTCAGATTTTGAAGCAGAGACTAATAAGAATGTGGAGAGAGCAAAAGTATCACGTAATGCTGAACCCGTATGAAAGGATGGTTAGCTTTGTTTGAAATTAAGTTTGTCACGTCTGCAGAAACTAGTTTTTACTATCTAGAATGACTGCTTTTCTTGAGTTTTATCTGCATTTGGACTATATATATCTCTCTCTTTAGCTATATAGATAGATAGATAGATAGATATAGATATAGATCTTTTAAGAGATATAGTTTAATATATATAATAAATATTATCTATTTAAAATTGTATAATTTTATATATGTAAATATATACACTATATATACACACTATACACATATATACACACACTACATATCTATATATATGCACTATATATATGTATAGATAGATAGATAGATACACACACACATACATATACACAGTATATATATGAATGTATACACACTCATGGGCCAGTTTTGTAGCCTCGCAGTTAAATGCTATGCATTGGGAACCAGATCTCACATAGCATACTGGTTTGAATCCTGGCCCCGGCAGCTTGAGAAATATGCCTGGCATGTGTACATGTATGTCCCAAATCCTCATGGGATGGAGGACTGGAGGGAAAAAGGTTGCAACATGACCATGCCCTGGTGAGGGTTCCTTCTGTCTGTCTCTCTGGTGAAGCACATGCCCTCTGACATAAGATAAAAGATGTTCCATATCCTCAGGGCTTTTTTTTTTTTTTTTGGAGAGGTTTTTGCTATAGGGCACGTGGGCTCACCAGACAGACAGAGACAGAGAGACTGAAGGATGGCCACGCCGCAATCCCTTCTCCTCCATTCTCCTCTCGGGATCTTGGGCACACACGCACACGTTCCCGGCGCGAGTTTAAGCCACTGGGTCCGGTACTCGAACCGCGGTCGACTACGTGGGAGTCCAGCGACATAGCCATTACGCTAACTGCTGGTCCCCAGGGCATCTTATCATACAAAATATATGCAGAATATCTAAGCCCTTTTCGCTTTTGCCCATAGTGCCCTGTTGATCGCTGGGAGACAGAAACACAGTAAGCACCCCATACTGTGCCATGCATACGTTGATTTTTGTTTTTTAAATTGACTTTAAGCAAAGAGGTCTTTAAGTGAGAGACTTAATGATGGAATCATGAATAGTTTGATTCCTAATTCTAAATTCAACTCACTTAATCCTGCTGCTTCTATAAATGACTTTGGGTGAAAAAGTTACTTGTTTCTCCAGAACCTATAACCACTTCACCTAGGGTCATCTATTTCTCCCTGGTCTGTGGAAAATGGCACTGTGGTCGTTCCTCTTTAAATGGGAATGGCTGCTCAGCCCTCTGCAAAAGAAAATGTTTCAGCCAACTTTCATAAAGTTCAGAATTTGGTGGGCAGTTTCCTTTGAAAGTTTACATTAAGTGATCTGCCACTCAAGTCCTCCATATGGAATTGTTTAAGAAGTTTAAAGCCCAGCAATAAATGCCTTGCTTCAGACATACTGTAAGCCTTTGTCTATTGAAATGCAGCAGCTGTTTCATTACTTAAACATACCAGGTAACAGCACAAAGACACAGCAAGTTTATGGCAGGCAGTCGGTCGCTCTGGACGGGCTGCGGTCCAGCAGCAGAGATTTGTTCAGGACTTTAAAACTCACACACACCGAACACCCCATTTGAATGGCCTTCTCCTCCGTGGTTCACCCCACCAGAATTCTCCATCAGAGAACCAAAAGGTGGGTCCAGCTTTATTTTTCAAAAATGAACGGCAAAGTGGCACGTATTTCTGTTTGAACACTTTGGACAACCTACCCACTGATAGCCTGTTGTCCTTCCCAACCCCCTTCACAAATGAAGAAACCGAGGCTCTGAGAGGTTAGGTGACTGGCCTAAGATCACACAGGTGGAGATGGAGTCAAATTGAAATCCAGTTCTTCTCATGCATTGTCTAGTGTTCTCCCCATTTCAGCGTACGACAGGATTAGGAAAACTCTACATCAGCCCTTTCAATCTAAAGAGAGGGTTCCAACTCCCTTCCCACAGGGCATGAAGGGGTTATCGTCCCAAAAGGCTGATTTTTCTTGAAGATTTAATTAGGGTTTGTTTGGAAATGAGAAAAAAAAATGATTTAAGTCCTTACAATTTCTCATATCCAAACGATCCTAGATATTAAGAAATGGAACGTAAAAGTTTTTATGATTTTTTTTAAAAAAAACCAAACGTAATGGCGAAAGGCATTTCACACTTGAAGTGCGAGCTGCAGTCTGGGCTGCTGGACCCCTGAGGTCCACATCCACTCTCCTGAGCAGCTGGCCCTCTGGTGTGAAATTATTAACATGTGCCCTCGTTTCAAAACCTACCATAACTTTAATGTGTATGAAGTTTAGTGTTATTTTTAAATGTTCATTATTTGAGGGGAAAGTACATCTTAAATACCACAGCTTTATTCTGGTAGTTAGGGCATTGATAACGTTTGCACAGGCCAAGAATTTAGCTGAAGAAAAAGACCAGGACTGGCTCCAGAAGCCCCCCCTCTCCTCGCCCTGCCCCCGCCTTCCCGCCACGTTCCCCACCAAGGCTGACAACTCTCCTGATTTTTTTCTTTTATACCAGAGAATAGTTTTCCTTGCTTTTGAACTTTGGGCTCAAATAGTCTGAGCTTTTTGTGTGTGTTTAACTTCTTTCGTTCAATGATATGTTTTTGAGTCAAAGGACGATACTTTTTAAGGAGAGAAAACTTCCTTTGCCTTTAGCAGAAGTAAATCCCTTGGAAAGGAAAGGCGGAAGTAAATACAATAGATCGGAGAGAATGGCAAGGAATGTGAAAGAATCACAGAACTGTAACTAAGCTCTTCTCCCCAACTAAACAAAATTAAACTTCTCAATTAAGTTTTTACACAGGCACTTGGTGAACAAGCGACAGACATTGCCAGGCTCTGGGACCCTTCCCTTTAGAAACAAAGAGATTTCTAAGGAAGTGGTTTCCTTGGCAACAAAACTGTATGGAAACCCTAGAAAAGCCTCTTCTATTTGTGAAGGCTTGAAAGTGGTCTTAGTCATAACAAAGAAGGTTTAAGATCCAAACATCTTACAGGTTACTCCAAAAGGGTTAAAGTAAGAAGGGAGAGGAAAACATGTGGGACATTTTTAATGACCTCGCATTCCTTTGCACTGAGCAGAGCGACATGGTGTGGTATTGCCTGTTTATCTAGCCTGGAGAGATGGAGCTGGAATGAGGTTGTGTGTGTGAGAATTTTTGCGAACCACACAAAAATGTATAGGTTATAAGGTGTGATAATTAAAAGCAGAAGTATTATTTTAAATCTCATATCCAAGTATCATTTCTGTGTTAGGTTCTGTCATTTCCAAATGCTGTCATCCAAAAAGGGATTCACTTGGGGCCTCTAATTGTGCAAAATTCTCGATTTAAACATTTGTGCCGCTGACATACAGACTGCTCAGAAAGTCCCTAAAGTTTCTGGGAACTTCCCCCAAAGCCCCCCCCCCCATACCTTTGTTCCCAACTCCTCTTGAAGTAGCACAAAGCTAGCAGGGGAAGAGCTTTCCTAAAATTGTGTTTAATTGCAAAGTGAATTATTATCCTGTGTTCTCGTTAGTTGTGTTACTTGATACCTGCAGATTACAGTGGTTTTCTATTGTTCCCATGCTTTTAGTCTACATGTAGCTAGTGCCCATGTAGCCTAAATGCAATAAATAACATTTATTTACTGATTACTAGCTGCATGCTGAACATTATGCTGGGCAATTTATCTTTGTTCTTCTGCTTAATCTTTAGAACAACTCTGAAGTAGCTACTAACCTTATCCTTATTTAACAGATGAGGAACCTGAGACACAGAGGTTAAGTTATTTGCCCAAGAACAGTTAAGCATTAGAGCCAGGACCTAAATCCAGAGCTGTCTGATTATTCTTAGGCCTAAGTTCTTACCTTGCTCTGCTGCGCTGCTGTCTTTTCTCATGTTATTAATACTTACATCATTTCAGAATATTGCCAAAGCTTTTGGATAGTAGGCAAGTTTTAGTGTAACATTTTGATGTGGAAGATTCAAGGAAGATCTATGATCCAAACACTGAAACAGGCCCACATTATTTTATTTTGTGCTTTGTTTGACAGTTGATTCTTAATTCAGACCTGCAGTAAATCTATTCTTGGAAAGATCTTCTTTTAAAGTGTGTTTAATAGGTTCTAAGTGATACTCCAGTAAGATGTAAAGAAGTAAAGCTTCAAAGGACCTTCAGCCAACTGATAGTCAACGCCAGGAAAACTGTCTGGTTTTGCGTTGTGAATTACACCATCTATCCGAGTGCCTGCACACACCCAACAATGGAAGATTTGTGTGCACGTCTGTGACTCCATGGGTACCTGCAAGGGAATAAATCTTCAAGAAGAGGAATGAAGTATTCCTAAAGTCAAATTTACTGCCTTTTCTCTAAATCTGACTTTCTTGTCTGATTCTCTATTCTCCCACTCACACAAAGCTCATTGCTTGAGTTCCCTTCCTTTCTCCCTTGCACTTCACTTCCAAACAGCACCAGTCCTGTTGATTTTTCCTTTATGAAGTCATTTATGATACTCATTTTGTCTAGTCCACTGCAAATTTGCTAAATTAAACCCCCTTTATCATCTCATGAATGGTCCATGACAGCCTTCTGATTTGTCTCCACCACCACCTTGGCAAATTCTTTAACTAATTTTCCTAAAAATTCTATCTTATTGTTTCATATTCTTTTTTTTTTTTTTTTTTTTTTTTTGAGGGGTTTTGGCTATAGGGCGTGTGCGCTCCCCAGACAGAGAGAGACAGAGAGATGGAAAGCGAGAAATCACTAACTGCTGGTCCCTCATATTCTTACTTGAAAGTCTTCCATGGCTCCCCATTGCCAAATAGATAATGTCCAAACACTTCGTTGGTATCCAGGATCTTCACCTCGGCTCCGGTTTCCTGGTCAAATTTACCTTCTTCCTTCAAGCTTCCTTCTTCCTTCAAGCTTCCTTCACTTGAATCATACATAAACCTTCTCTCCATCAGCCAGTTCCCTGAATACATCTTGTATATCAGATCACTTCCACATTTGAATCATTCTTAGTTTATAAAATATGTGCAGGAGGGACCAGCAGTTAGCGTAATGGCTATGTCGCTGGACCCCCACGTAGTCGACCGCAGTTCACGTCCCAGACCCGGTGGCTTAAAACTCACGCCGGGCACGTGTGCGTGCGTGCCCAGGATCCCGAGAGGAGAATGGAGGAGAAGGGATTATGGCGTGACCATCCCCCCTGGGGGGTGATTTCTCACTTTCTATCTCTCTGTCTCTCTCTGTGTGGCGAGCGCACCCGCCCTATAGCGAAAACCTCTCAAAAAAAAAAAAAAAATATGTGCAGGAGACACTTTTATTTCACCACAATAAAGCTGTGATTTAGCTGAATTTTTTGATTAGCAGAATTATTTACATGTTTTGATACTTTGAAGAAATAATAAAGCTATATGTCTTAGACCCTTGTCGCCTCTGAGTTAAAAATAGAACTACAGGGGCCAATAGGTGGTGTGGTAGTTAAGGGCACTGGACTCCCACATGACCAAACACAGTTCAAGTCCCGAACATGGCAGCTTGCTTTCTCATCCTCCACCCGCATCCCTCTCTAGTTAAAGTTAAATAAATAAATAAATAAATAAAGTTAAATAAAATAATTCTTTAAAAAATGTTACTACAATCGGGACCAGCAGTTGGTGTAATGGCTAGGTCACTGGAGTCCCATGTAGTCGACAGCGGTTCGAGTCCTGGACCCAGTGGCTTAAATTCACGCTAGGTGCATGTGCGTGCGTGCCCAAGATCCTGAGAGGAGAATGGAGGAGAAGGGATTGTGGCATGGCCATCCCCCCTGGGGAGTGATTTCTCACTTTCTGTCTCTCTGTCTCTCTCTGTCTTTCTGGCAAGTGCACCAGCCCAATAGCAAAAACCTCTCAAAAAAAAAAAAAAAGTTACTACAATTAGGAATTTCAAGTGTCTGACAGGTGTTCTGTTTGAATTGGTAACAATTGAATATACTTGCCTTTGACCTTTCTTAGTGCTATCCAATGGGTCTAGATAAAATATAGCATTGTCAATGTTACAGAAAAGCTAAAAAACCCAAGTTGGTTTAATTTCCTAGGCTTAAGTTAATTGATGCACTTACTGCAACACTTTCAAGTGATAGTATTAAAACATTCATTGTCTTTCCTAGCATTCGGTTACAGTGATCCCAAGGAGGGAAAGGAATGAGTCCTGGACTTCAAGTCAGAGATGATTTTGGATTCGACTTTTTTTTTTTATTATTTATATATTTTTTTATTTGACCAGAGAGAGACAGAATGAGAGAGAGAGAGAGAGAGAAAGCAAGCTGCCAGGTCCGGGACTTGAACCTTGGTCGGCCTGGTTGGAGTCCAGTGCCCTTAACCACCACACCACTCGCCAGTCCCAATTTTGGATTCATCTTAATGCTGTGTGACTTTTAGCAAGTTACTTAAACTCTCCAAACTTGTTTCTGCATCTGTAAAACTAAGATTAATAATACATATTTCATCATTATGTGGAGAAAATTAAGTCATAACTTCTGAAGGCATTTGGGACATACCACATTTCATTGATTTTTCACACTTATTTTTTCTTTTCCCCACATTTAGCCTTTGTGAAATGAAGGTGCGTCTTACACTCAATGGCATCTTGCCATTCTGCCATAGTTTAATTGATGGGTTTTCTCTTCTCTTTCTTTCTTAATGCCACATAGAATAGTGGTGTCATAAAACCCTTGGCGTCTGAGATTTGGTGAGACTTGGTGCTGGTGCTCCCTCCCCAAGGGCTGTGCAGCACGTAGCGACACATCCTCTCCATTCTCTTCCTATGATGCAGACATCATTTATGCTCAAGTTTGTTTTTATGTATTTCTGAACTCTGAAACAGTCCTCTCCACCATCAGTTGACTTCAACTGTAAACTTCTAGGAAATAGAGTATCTCTTTCACCTTTTTTTTTTTTTTTTTTTTTGGTAAATCAATTTGCACAGTAATGTAAGTTTCTATATTCAATAAATAGTCATCTGTTGATGCTAATTCTACTCTAGACTACATTAAAACTCAGAGTCTTAGAGCCAGCAGGTGGCACAGTGGTTAAGACGCTGAACTCACACTTGGCCATACACAGTTTGAACCCCAGACCTAGTGGCTTGAAAATCACTCCAGGCAAGTGTGTATAGGCTCAAAATCCCAGGAAGTGAATGAAGAAAAAGGGATTGTGGTATGGCCATCCTTCCTGGGGGCCGGGGGGGGGGGGTGACTTCTCACTTTCCCTCTTACTGTCTTTCTCTGTCTCTCTCCCTTCTGGCAAACACACATAGCCTTCGGTAAAAACCTAAATAACAAAACACACACACACACACACACACACACACACACACACAAAACTCAAAATCTTCATTTTTGTGGTGAGTTTTGGTAAAACCTAGGGAAAGACCTGGGAATGCCCATGAATAGAAAATGTGTGTCTTATGTGGGTTTCCTTACATCACTGTTCTCTGTTGAAAATGCTGCTACGTACCTCATGGTAGCTGCTGCTTCTATCGACCAGGCAGACCCAGACGGCACTGTGGCGTGCTTGCACAACCCACAGGCCTGGCTCTGATGGCGGCGCAGTTTGGCCTCTCTCAGACTCATCTACGCCAGTGTTGACAGCCAGAACCAAAGGGAAAACTGCTGATGGCACTGCACTGGGGACAGGGAGGCTGACGCTGACGGTCAGAGTGTGCAGATGCACCATTTCCCCCATTCTGGGGTGAACTGGTGGATGGGGTCTGCAGCCCGGTCTGTCCCATTTGCACGCTCATTTATCCCACTTGTGTTTTTCTGCCGTGATCCAACAGGTTAAAGAGTTCATAAACTCAGAGCTCCTAGCACAGTTATATTCCTCAGAGGACCAAAATACTCTGATGGAGGAATCTGCTGAGCAGGCTCAGCGCAGGGATGAGACGCTCCGGATGTACCAAGCTCTGAAAGAAGCCCTTGTGATCATCGGCGACATCAACACGGCCACTGTTTCCACTCCTGCCCCGCCTCCGGTGGACGACTCCTGGATACAACACTCTCGCAGGTGGGGAGTTGGCCCCTGATATATGAGGCCCACTGTGCTGGCCCATGTGGGTTTCTAAGAGTGCGTTCCTAAACCAGCATGAAGAAAGGAAGAAGAGGAAAAAGGCTGTTCAGGTTCAGGAGCAGGAGGGTCTGATGATGGCAGTTCCCTTCAAAATCAAGCAAAGTACATCCTTAGAGTAGAAGGTTACACAGTTGTTAGAAAGAGTGACAGTTTGGGGCCAGCAGGTGGCATAGTGGTTAAGTGCTGGATTTCTACACGACCAACTGTGGTTTGACTTGGTAGACCTGGTAGACCTGGTAGTTTGAAAATCATGCCATGCATGTGTGCATATGTGCCTGAAATCCCAAGACGAGAACGGATGAGATGGAATTGTGGTGTGTCCATCCCTGGGGGTGATTTCTCATTGTCCCTCTCTCTGTCTCTCTCTGACAAATACACGTATCCTATACAAAAAAATAAAATAATAAGATAGCTCTAGAAGTCCTGAAATGCAGAGATAACCAAGTTAACATGAAGTTTTAGAGTAGAAAGTTGTAGGATGTTGTGTTCTGTGATGTACAGAAGAGCAATTTATATATAGAGAGAAAATATACACTTGCACTCGTGTGAAATAGAGTTTAAAAGGACACCCAGGAAACTGCTCTGGGTTGTCTGCAAGGTGGAGGTGGGTGGGCGAGATATAACACTTTTCACCATTTTGATTTTAGTAACATGTATCTGAGTTACTCAATCAAAAAACAATTTCGAGAAAGTAGTAAGTTATGAAACTATTTAAAGATAAATTCAGACAGAAAATAGGAGTGGACAAACTAAGATTTCTTTTTTCTCAGGTCACCTCCTCCAAGCCCCACAACCCAAAGGAGGCCAACACTGAGCGCACCCCTCACCAGGCCCACTTCTGGCCGAGGACCAGCTCCTGCTATCCCCTCTCCAGGCCCCCACTCGGGGGCTCCCCCAGTTCCTTTCCGTCCAGGCCCGTTACCTCCTTTTCCCAATAGCACTGACGCCTTTGGAACCCCTCCACAAGTCCCATCCCGGCCCACCCGGGCTCCGCCCAGTGTTCCAAGGTAAGACATGTGGCAGTGACTGGTGGGATACTTGTGGTTCCCTTCTCATAGTATGACAGATGAAACTTATTTAAAAGAGAAGCGTGCAGAGATGTTATCATATGCATTTGCAATTTTCACACTGGAGGTCTAAACTCAGAGCTCTTAGCACAGTGGTATTTTTTGGAGTTATATTCTTCTAGACCTTGGGAAAATTGCTGAACCTATTGTATCACTTAAAAACCAATATGTGGTTGTTAAAGCCTCTCATTTATCAACAGGCACAAACTAAATGGGATCTAAAAAAAAATTGGGTCCCAATGATTAACATCTTGGGCAGCTGTTGGTAGAATCTGGGTGAGAGCTTTGAAACAACAGAGCCACTTAGCCGTGGCAAGCTGTGTGATCCGCAGGTCATGAGAGTTTCATGGGCTACGGCCCTGTCTTCTCCATTACCAAAGGAATTCTCGAAAACCACTGACTTAGGGAATATTATCCATCTGCCCTCTGAACTCAATATTCTTATACTCGATATTCCTAGGTAGGACCTAACTGATTAATCTACAATTTTGTTTAAAAAAAAAAAAAAGAAATTTTAACATAGACACAGAGATTGCTATGCATAGTCACCAACCATACATATGAAAGGACATTTTACACTTAGATGATACATCATGATGATTATAAGCAGACTTGCAGGCCTAATTATGAAACAATATAGCTGATAACACCAGAACTTGAAACACATAAAATAGGAGCTATATTCTTACTTTCATACATTTAAAGTCAAAATATTACATTGTCGAGAAAGTCATGACAGATTTTTCTGTTTCTCTATGTAAAAATGCATCACGACTTTTCCAACAGCCCAATATCTATTATGCTGAATGTAATCAGAGATTTTTAAGATATCACTGTTAAAGATGATTTACTTTTTTGCCCTTAAAGTCAGAAACTTAAAGAAAATTAGTCTATAAAGTTAAATTTTGAAAATTCAGTTTAGTTCATTCATTTATTCCTGTGCTCCATGAAGGAAAACCTGACTATTTATCACCATGCAAGCAGAAGAAAATTCTACCCACCCGTGAAGGCTGAATCACCTCCACTCCTGACTATATTGCTCACATTTTATTTGATCTTCAGGTTGCTGGGTGTGATGAAGAAAAGGGATCTTAAACTAGTAAACAAAGAGTATGTAACAGGAAGATCAGGGATGTAGAATCAGAAGATCTGGGTTGCTACAGGTCCTGGCCAACTCATTTAACTCTGAGACAGGAGTTCTTCATTTAGAAATAGGGAAGATTCAACAAGGTTGTTAGCCAGGTTTTGAAACAGTTTTGATAAAATGTCAAGACTGTGGCTGTTCCTACTATTAACATTTTAGTCCTTATCTAAGAGGATATATGCATTTCAATATGACTTTTTGATCCTCTAAATTCAATGAGCTTGGTACATAATTCTATTGAAACTGAGCTAAGTTTAGACTAATAATAGTAATAGCGAGAGCAGACATTTATTGTGCTCTCAATATCCCGGGCACTGTCAAAGTGCTCTGCATGTAGATTTTTGTTTAATGCTCACAGCCATCCAATGAGATGAGCTATTTGGGTTGTCAGAAAAGTCATGCCACATTTTTGCATTTAAAAAAAAAAGTCATGACTTTTTGAACAACTCAATTTGATTCACATTTTACAACTGAAGCACCATAGTTAAGCAAGTTACCCCCAGGCCTACTGAAGCTGGGTTTAATCCCAAGCAATCTGACTTGAGAGCCCAGGCTCCCACTTGTGACACAGGATTTTCAGCCTCATCACTGCTGACATCTTTGTTGAGGAGGGCTGTCCTATGCAGTGTAAGAAGCAGAGCAGCATCCCTGGCCTCTGCTCAGCAGATATCAGTTGCACTTCCTCAGTTGTGACTATTAAAACTGTCTCTGGGGGCCAGCAGATGGTATGGTAGTTAAGGTGCTGGATTCTCATGTAGCCAACCATGGTTTGAATCTGGTACCTGGTGGCTTGAAAATCATGCCAGACACATATGTGTACATGCCCAAAACCTTGATAGGAGAATAGAGGAGAAGGAATTGTGGCATAGCCATCCTCCCCAGAGGGTGATTTCTCAATTCCCGCCCCCTTCTCTGGCAAGTGTTCGTGCCCCATGGCAGAAACCTAAAAAGCAAAAACAAAAACATAAAAACTGTCTATGGATAGTACCGCAGTCCCTTAGGGGAGTGAAATCTCTCTCCACTTGAAACCCACTGCACTGCAGTATTCAAAAATTTTCCCTTTCATATTAAAACAATCAACCAACAAATCTACCAACCACAAATTTCAGCATTGAGCCCTGCTACAAGCAAGATGATACTTAGTGTTTTAGAAAACTTCCATTGACTGGTAGCGTATCTGCCATCGTGCAAGAAAATTATGAAGGTCACTGGGGGAGTTGGAAGTGGGAAGGTGCGAACCTCACGCAGAAGCCTTAAAATCGCTGTTTCATCTGTCGAGCTGTGAGAAGGAGCCTAAGCTGCTTGGTGATGCCTGGTCTTGGGGTGCATGTGCATGTCTCACCTGCTCGCTTGACTGCTTTACCTCTGGGTCTTAGATAAGCCAGCTTGCTGATATCCTTCAGGAAAATCAACTTTTGAATGCTAAGCTGATTGGTTGAGCAGGGTGGAGTTGCCCTCGGTACTCTCCAGGGGGCACACAGGAGTCAGCAGTGGGTATCAGTAGCCCTAACTGAATGGCTAGCACATGGGCGGCAAGGTTAGAAAGGGGAGCCATCAGGTTTAATCAGAGCGGTCTGGGGAATTTCTAGATGATGGTTGCTTTATTCGAAATTTCTAGAATACTCTCAGGTTAGAACCAGACTTCATTTGATCTGGTTTTGCAAAGAGTCCCAAATTTAAAACAGAAATGAGAGTACAAAATAAGAGAGGACTTGGTTGTTTTGTGCTGAACCTTCAAGTTTCAGTGCCAGTTCAGTGCATTGGAGGGAAATCCCTCTGGGGCTGTGGTGGGGGTCACCTGAGAGAAAGCAAGAGAGGCTGTTGGGATCCCTTCGCCTATTAACATTTAGCTTTAGATGAAGAATTCTGACCACATAAAGTCTGTTTTTAATAAAAGCCAGAACAGGAATTCTACCAAATGCATGCCAGAAATGGGGTTTAAGATTTCAAAAAAAGAAAGCAAAAAAAAAAAAAAAAAAAAAAAAAAAAAAAAAGAAGAAAGAAAGAAAAGAAAAAAGAAAAAGAAAGAGGGGAAAAAATAATTAAGGGGAGCTCTTATTGAAACTTCACCTTGTTTTATTAATTCATATATTCTTTTCCCTCTGAGATTGGACTCCATTTTCTCTATTAAAAACTAAAAATGTTGAAATGCCATGATCCATCATCTCCAGGAAAACAGCCCTTAGCTTTCTGAGAAGAAAGTTTGACTTTTTTTTTCAAGTTCTTTGCTTTCTTAAGAGCCCATTCTCCCCTTTTATCTGAAACTAGAAACTCATAATGTGACAAGACAGCACAAAAGGTGTCTTGGCGACTCCCTGTTGGGCTTTAATATTACAAAGGCAATAACAAAACTTTCAGAGGCAAGAAATTCTACCACTCAGCATGAGTTTGTGTGTTGTTTTCTTCAGGATAAGACACAGCTTCATTAGCAAGTTATAATCTTGACTTTTAAGAGCATCTATACTTTTATTTTAACCCTATTCAAAGACAGTCAAAGCGCTCACAATTGTGCAGAAGCTATGAGTGCTCTCCTTTTTAGAAAAGTATTATTTTTCCATTCCAATGTAAAGGGAGAGGGACGAGAGAGGTGGTGGTGATTTTTGGCCCAGCTTCCCTCAGCTGCTTAAGCCGTTCAGGTTTGTGTGCGTGGAGCCTTTTAGTGACCGAGCTGGAAATATTGCAAACGACATGCCTGTTTTAATTCATTCCACCTGAGCTAGGCGAGCATCTCTATCCCAAAGAGACTTGCCAGTGTGGATGCTTCTGCCATTAGTAAGTTGAGTGTACACAAATCTGACTTTTGGAACATTTTTCATTGCCAGAATAGCTGGGTTGTCCTCTCCCCTCTCCCCTCCGCTCAGCCTCTCTGAAGGGGCTAAACCCTGTTTGGATATCCACGCCAGCCATGTATTTATGTAGCAGGATGATCTTAAGCAGACGTTACCACCTCTTTAGGCCCCTGTTCTCTTACTTAAAGGCCCCAGCCTTCGTCTGACTTCAACTTTCGAGCTGATGTAGCTATTTTAAGTTACAGCATCTTAAATTAGTTAATTAGGAATCACAGCCTTTGCCATTAACAGAACAAATTAGCTGAATCAGAGTGTGTTTTTCCTGGCAGCAGTTGACTCTGGCACTATTCCTCTCATTTGTCTTCTCTCCTTTCCTTGGACTAAGCTATTTTCCAATGGTCAGAAGGGGATAAGAGTGGGAGGAAGGGTCTCTATCCAAGGAAGAATAAATGTCATTTACCTCATCACTCAGTCTTCCATTAAAAGAAAAGAGTTGAGAAATAGAAGGTATTTTCTTTTTTTCTATTATTATTTTATACATTCAGTCACTGTATATCACCAGAGCTTGTAAAATGAATTCACCCAACATGAACATACTTCCCACCAGTCCAGTTGAAGATACCATACACATTATCATCAACAGACAAGAAGACGAATATGGAAGATTTACTGCTGAGTGAAGCAAGTCAGGCTATGAAAGACATTGTATGTCTCCACTTAATACATACCAATTGTCCACACTCTATGGCAGAAACTGACAGATTAGATGATATAGAAGATATTTTCTTTTAACCTCACTTATTCACCAAGTCTGATGGTGTCTTTAAAAATGACAAGCTGAGTCACTCCAAAGGATTTGGCTTTAACTCCAGCTCATCTACATGACAGAAATACAACATGGAAACCAAGAAAAGCTCAGCTGAAAGGTCTCTGGTGAGCCCCATGGTGAAGCTGGTGTCCCTGCTCTGCATGGACAGCCCTAGCGGAGCATCAGAATTATCACAGAGTGTTTGGCTGATGCCCATTCAATAAATGGAGACCGGCAGCAGTAACTATAACATGCCACCTTATTAAGAGTCCCATTATAGTCATGCATTTCCAGTAACTTATTACTAAATCAAGCATGCCAGAAGATTTATAAATCCCCTCTAGGGCAAGAGACAACACACTTGTTCTTTTCTTTATGAAGACTAAAGCCAGTTAGTTCTCTTTACAATTTAGCTTAACTTTGTTTTAGATGTTAGACCTTGATAGTCTTCAGAGCTATATGTCTTTTACATATTTTGATTTAACTGACAGTACCGAATCCCTTTCACTTAGGTATAAGGGCTTCTTGTTTCTTTTTTTTTCTTTTTCTTTTCTTTTTCAAACAGTTCCCCAACTTTTGAGTAAGGACAAACCCATGATTCTTATGTCTTTGCATCCCTCACATTAAGGTTTGGTGCCATGAAGGATGAAGCTGCTGAGTCTTGAAGTCGTGGGCTAAGGGTGAATGGACAATTAAGCCACTCGTGTAATTAGCCTGTCTCTGACTCCCCTGCAGTCATGCACTGGAAGCATCCTGACTTACTCTCTTTCCAACAGCCCTTTAGAAGTATGACTTCCTTTAGCAGCTGAGTGTCATTTGGACAAATGATGAACTCGTATTGTGATATCTGACATCAGCCGTGAGCTTTCCAGCTTCCTCACCATCCTTCCCCTGTAAAGAGCAAATACATTTATAATTAGGTATTCTGATTTTGTGGGGAAACTGTTTTTATGTTTAGCAACTGGATTTGAAAGTCAAGCAAAGATTTTTTTAAAAGCAAAATTGCGAAGGATAGAAACAATTGTTAAGGATAGCTATTTTTGATAATATTTAAGGTATCTCATAGGGCAATGATGTTACCATATTTGTTACTGAAACCTCCAAATGTAATTAATAATGTGTTGCTGGCTTAACAGAAGTTGTCGTGATGCTTAATATACTTTGATGAAAAGAGAACTTGGGCCACATGCTGTACACTAGAGAAAATGTCCGATTTCATTTAAGCTTCTTCAAAAAGCCTCAATCCATCTCTAAAATGATTCCAGTTGTAACGTTTCACTGAAATGAATCTATGGTAAATGTCAAATATTTTCATTCTTCAGGTCTTGGTTTCAATCTGGTTTAAGTGAGAGTCAAATTAGTGCGGTGGTTTCCTTCTTGGGCCTAGCAAACTCGAGTGTACTTTACACAAACATCTCCATCCTGCCACAGTTCCAATGACTGGCAGTCTGTTTAGGCAAGGCCCAGAAACAAAATGCAAGTGTTCTGAAGGTCAGCTCCAGGGAGCTTTGCTGATGTGCAAGGTAGACTTGAGATCGCCTTTCTGTTTTCATGTGCCCCTTATCTTCCATTTCCAGACATTTGATGCTGTAGGAGGGGGAAAGGAAAAGGAAAATAAGAAAGGAACTACATGAGGCAAAGTCAAGCAACATAAAGGTAGACAGGCGGCAGTAAATACAGCACCCTGCCGTGAGCCAGTGGTGACTGGCATGGTCGTTAACCAAGCACAACTGCTTCTGCGTCCCATGACTAATAGCAAAGAGTTCTGCCGTTGTCGTCTTTGGGGCTCTAAATAGCTAAACTCCCACCACTGCAGGGAAAGCCTTTCTGCATTTCAGGGTACCCTGCCCTGGGTTTCACCTGATGGGTAGAGGAAGACTGCCAAGACAGCATCTGGTAAAGGAGCCACTGGGCAGTGAAAAATGCACAGTAAATGATGATTATTCTTCCTGTGGCCAGTCAGCAGCAAATTGTCACCAGTTGGAATCTGCTGAATGTTCCTATATACAAGTTGATGTCAGCTCAAAGAAAGAAAAAAAACTACCCCGTGTAAGCAGCCACACAGACACGTAGACACACACACCCCCAACACACACACACACACGCACTCACACACTCTAGTACTTCTACTTCATCACGGTGCTCTTTTGTTTCCATCACTGTAAGGGGAAAAAGATGACTTTTACAGAGAACCCTTCACATTCTGACAGTTCTGGTTAGATGGTCTGTTTTTTAATGACTTGGGAGATTCAAGGCACATGATTCATGGCTCTTTTGCCTCTAAATTTTATCCAGGCAGCAAACTATAAGAAGGAGCTGCTGGGTGACTTTCCTTCCCTCTGACTTATCAGCGACTATGAACGACTGGAAGCAAAATTTAAATAATGCTCACTGGAGTTGTGTTAGCCAGGAACAGCCAGGAAATTTAAAATGAAATGTAAATGTGGCATCTTTCACTTGGAACGTGCCTTAAATGCCTAGCTCCAGCAGTATAAGAAAGGAGTTGAGGATTTCGCTAGGGTTCAATGGCTTTTGCCTGCTGTTATAACTATTGCTGCTTTTATAAAGAATTTGTAAATGCCTGCCACTGACAACCTTTGGCTTACTGTATACCAGTGTAAGTGTTGTCTGGGGGAACTTCTGAGTCTAAACACGTATTTACACCCTTTAGTTGCCAAATGAAGTTGTTCATCAGTTTTACCAAATGCTGTTGCCAAAAGAATATCCCATTTTTGGGACCAGAAATTGGCATAATGGCTATGTTGCTGGACCCCCATGTAGTTGACAGCGGTTCTAGTCCTGGACCCAGTGGCTTAAACTCACGCCGGGTGCGTGTGTGTGCATGCCTAAGATCCCAAGAGGAGAATGGAGGAGAAGGGATTGCGGCGTGGCTATTCCCCCGGGGGGTGATTTCTCACTTTCTATCTCTCTGTCTCTCTTTCTGGCGAGCACATGCACTCTATAGCAAAAGATTCTCAAAAAACAAACAAAAGAATATAGCATTTTTGGTCTATTATTTAAAGTGCAGGCGGGAGGGTGGTTTTGGAAAGGCATTGGGCTTGAGAGGGGGTCTACATGTGCACTGAGGCCACTGAAGGGTTTAGACAAAGCTGAGATCACATGGCAGCTCTGACCAAAACCAGAATTCCTCCACAGGGCAAAGTCAAACCACAAGGTATTTAGGCAGGCGATCATGGTGTGGTGTCTTCTTTTCCTTCTGGCTGTTTTTCAAGCACCAGAGCCACATGATGGGCAAAAATCACAGATAGCAATTGGTCTAATTTCTTGAATAGTGTTTTTTTGTTTTTTTTTTGTTTTTTTTTGTTTTTTTTTTTTAACAATTCCCATAAGCACTAGGAAATGTCCACTCCAGTTTTTCAGTCAAAATTATCAGCTCACCTGAGTTTCAGAGTGCATTCCATTCAAGGATCAGAAAAAGCATTTAGTCAAAATGACAAGTAATAAGATTCTCAGTACTTATAACCCGTGACAAGGCAGGGCCTTCCTAACTTTGCTCAGAGACACAGAGAATTCCAAATCTTTCCCCATTGGAAACTAATCATTAGAAAATAGGAGTAAATATTCTTCTTACTACTCCTGTAGGAATTTAGTAAACATGCAGGTTAATAAGAAATTTAGAAATAAACTCCTTGCTTTTTTTTTTTAATAGATTTTTGTTATAGGGAGTGTGTGCTCATTAGAGAGACAGAGAGACAAAAAGCAAGAACTCACCCCCTAGGGGAGATGACCACACCACAACCCCTTCTTCTCCACTTTCCTCTTGGGATCTTGGGCACACACACACACACATCCAGTGTGAGTTTTAAGCCTGTGGGTCCCGGACTCAAACCACAGTTGGCTATGTGGGAGTCGAGTGACATAACTATTAAACCATCTGATGGTTCCCTTCCTTACTTTTTTTTTTTTTTTTTTTTTTTTTAGAGGTTTTTGCTATAGGGCGCGTGCGCTTTGCCAGACAAGACAGAGACAGAGAGACAGAAAGCGAGAAATCACCCCCCAGGGGGGATGACCATGCCATAATCCCTTCTCCTCCACTCTCCTCTCAGGATCTTGGGCACGCACGCACATGCACCTGGCATGAGTTTTAAGCCACCAGGTCCGGGATGCGAACCGCAGTTGACTACGTGGGAGTCCAGCTACATAGCCATTACACTAACTGCTGGTCCCCTCTTCCTTGCTTTTTTAATGGAAAGGCTACTACACTAATTAGGAGAGAGAACAAGGCCCAAACCTGGCTAACTACACACTGGATGCCAGACCTCAGGAGGACCCCTAAGTGTCCATGGTCATTTTAAAGACTAAGAGGAGGTAGGACAGGGTGTGAAGTCCTCAGATGGCTTTGAATATAAATACAGAAATGGTCTTCTTCTATCATCAAATATACCAGTTGCCTCCTCCATATAAATAATACCTGTATCCGGCCCCAGATTTTCATGAGGCAACATTATCTACATTTACTTGGGGGCTGTATACTTAAATAACACTCACTTGCAATATTTCATTTCTCTCCAAAGATTAGGGTTAGGCTCACCTAGAATGAGACCTCTTATGAGACCAAGAGATGAGATGGATTTTTAGAAGCATTTTGCAGTTAAAAAAAAAAAAAAAAAAACCATGATGAAATTATTTCATTTGGGAATAGATCTTTATGTAAGATACATCCTGTGAAATGTTTTTAAGTTTCTATTAGTGTTATTCACAAGGTCAATTTTTTTTTTTTTTTTTTTTTTTTGACTATAAGGCATGTGTGCTCGCCAGAAAGAGAGACAGAAAGTGAGAAATCACTCCCTGGCTGCAATCCCTTCTCCTCCATTCTCCTCTCGGGATCTTGGGCATGCACACACACACACCCTGCGTGAGTTTAAGCCACCATATCCAGGACTTGAATTGCAGTCGACTGCATGGGAGTCCAGCGACATAGTCATTACGCCAACTGTTGGGCCCTCTCAAAGTCAATTTTAAAAGAGAACAAAGGAACCAGCAGTTAGCGTAATGGCTATGTCGCTGGACTCCCACGTAGTCGACCGCAGTTCGCGTCCCGGACCCGGTGGCTTGAAACTCACGCCTGCGTGCCCAAGATCCCGAGAGGAGAATGGAGGAGAAGGGATTGCGGCGTGACCATCCCCCCTGGGGGGTGATTTCTCGCTTTCTATCTCTCTGTCTCTGTCTGTCTGGCGAGCGCACGCGCCCTATAGTGAAAAACCTCTCCAAAAAAAAAAAGAGAACAAAGTTGTTCGAGTAGATCTCCCTGAAGTACCAGGCATAAGGGTCTCAGTAGATACTTAGGCTTGGGGTGCAGACATTAAAACACCAGTCACTGAGGAATAGCCATAAAACTGAGGAAAATCTCTACTCATTTTTAAAGTACCTAGAATTTCTCTTTGCTTCTCGTCATGTTAGAAAATATTTTAATAACTGCAATAGTAAAATTTGTGAGTCAAATTCTACCTTAATTTGCTGCCTTTTGGGGTGGAAAATTAAGGAACTATTAGTAAATGTGTTCACTAGACAAACTACTGCAATAATTTCCCTCCACATACCTAGGCCTAAAATCAAAATAAAATCCATGCACGGCATAGCATGTGCACGAGAGCAGAGGTATAGTTTTAGCTCTAATAGTAGTAGCACTCAGGACCGACATTAGCAGACCCACCACACACACCCCCATCTCCCCAATTCTCGTGCCTCATCAGTAGATGCTGATTTACCTACCTGTATGCGCTATAACTCAGTTTAGGAGCCTGTAATGAAGGCTGTTGGTATAAGTGCTTGATTAGCGTTAATATTTCAAGTGCTCTAAATTACTCTATGGCCATCTTAAATTTAATACCTAAAAGTGAACAAGAATATTGAAAAATCATTTTAAAGCACAGTATCTTTGAATAAATACATTGAGATCATGTTTCTGACTTTTGCTTAAAACTGCTTTGCGAATGATGACATCTTAGGGATTGCCTTTTTTTCTATACCCGCCTCCTCCGGCTGAGGGGACCTCTTCTCCACATGTGGCTGGTTGACACGTACTGTTTGCACACGGTCTTCTAGCCGACTGGACAATGCATGGGGGCACTCGTGCCAATGACCAGTGTTGCCAATGACTACTGTCTTGTTCTAAATTTCTCTTCCCTGCAGAGCAAGAAGTTTCAGTAAAATATTCTAAAGGGTCACCGCAAGGAATCTTTGTAATTTATAAAAACGTTCAAAGTCCCCATCACCTGTTCACAGTTTTCAGTTAAAATGTCATTTTTGTCATTAACGTTTGCTGTTTGTTTTTTTTTTCCCTATGCACTTCATACCACTCATTGAAATAAAGGTGCATTGTGAGATGTAAAAATAAGCAGCAGGAGTAAGAACCATCGTCCACACTAGAGAAAGCAACGCTGAATTGGAAAAGCAAGCTCTCAGAATTTTCCCCTTTCCTGCACTCCCATTGTACCCCCAGTTATCCTGATCTCCCTTGTCAGCTGGGCCCTACACCCAACTATATAGAACAGCCTCCCTCTGGTTCCTGATGTCGGACACCTGCCTTCTGGCTGTGTTTGGCAGGCCAGCAGGATGAGGTAATAATCAGAAGAAAATGTTCTGCTTCTTTAGCCTCATCCACGTACAGCATTATTTAAAACAGTTCTCAGAGTTGCTTTGAGATCCCTTGGTCTAACATTCTACAGGAGCATAAGCTTCTTAATCCCTTCTAGGATAAGGAAATATAAATGATATCTGCCTCGGCCCATCCTTTCAGTAATGTTTACCGACAGACGAGGAACAGAGAGCCCGTCCTTTATAAATATCTTGGCTTTGCTTTCTCCAAGTCCAGCCGTCTTCTTAAACACAGCCACGATGGTCCTCCCAGCAGCATTTCCCTCCAACCATATTTTGTGAACAATTTCTCCAGGATGATGGCAGCTTTTGTAAGACAGATGCCTAAAAGACATATGGTTTTCATAGAATTTCCGTCTAGACTAGCTTTATTTAGTGACTTTTGGTCTGAATTGGTCTAGTTAAAGTTTCTGTAGGAGCTTGTATAAAAATTTAAAATGCGGGCATGCCATTAAGGTGTAAAACAAAAAGTTTGACTTCTTATTGGCAAGAGATGAAAAGAGAATGGTTAAAAGTTTCCTTCAGGTTAAGTAATTCCGATTTGTGTGCCCACTTGTCCATTCCACCCCAACACAGTCCAAAATGGAAAGGCTTACCCTAAAAATCTGATAACTGTTAGATTCATACACGCCTCACTATTTTCCTGAGTAAATTCTTTGTGTTCCAGCTATGTGTGTGTGTTAGAAAGTTCTCTTTCTGCGGACTCTTTACTTGGCCCTGGGGACATATGATTCCTTGCCCTTTTAGCACCAGTTTTTACAAACACAGCATTTCTCTCAGTTTAAAAAAGTGCCCCAAAGCCACTGAGTAAAAGAGACTGAACCTTTAGGAGTTTCATTGTGCCTTCAACCAGCAGTGAAAAATTCCATTTCAAAATGTGGTTCTTAAGCCAGGGTCAAAGACCCATTTAGAAACAACATGATACTTTTTGGAGGAAAAGAATTCCTTGTAGACTCGTCCATAAACCTGCCTTCCACGTCCTCTTCTGCAGAGCTAACGCTGCAGACCCAGGCCCATTTTCTCTGCGTCAGATGGAGGCCGTTCACGGAAGGGAGGGAATGTGGCCTTCTATCCACCAGTATCATCTCTTGGCTCCTCGCTGAGCATTTAATTGGGCTTAGTCACATATTTGTTCACTGACACGGCAGCTTGCAAGGCACAATGCCTCTCTGTTTTTCTCTGTTTGCTTTAGCTTTTTGTGTGTGTGCGGCGTTTAAAATTTGAGCTCTAAAGCATGTCAGAGCTCCGCCTGCTGGACGTTTTTTTTAAATCACCGGGTTTGCAGTTCGCACATGGCAATTCTTTGTCTCAGTTTTTACCAGTTGGACTGACCGAAGAGACCAGGGAAAGATCATGCAGTGTATTTAATACTGACTTTTTAATTCACTGGGTGTCAAGGTCAGACAGAAATTAAATGTTGGTATAACACGAACCTACTCTAAGTCTCTAACTTTCTCATGCTGTTTGTTTTAAAAAAGAATAGGAATATCAACTTTTCTATCAGTAGTTCTAGTTGCATAGCTACCATCTCCAAGATAAGGCCCCAAGTCTCATATCCATACTGAGAGAATCTTTCTCCCAGAAAGGGACAAATGTCTCTTTGATATTTGCAAAGCGGGAATGAATTTTTGTGTCTTCTATAGAGATCCCATGTTGCCTTTTCTCCTCCCCATCCTTGCTTCCTTTCCTTTTCCCTCCCTGACAGAAGATAACAAAGGAATGCATATCTCAGAGGTAGGAGCTTGCCCCTCCTAGTAGCTAGTTCCTCCAGTTCCCAACCTTCCCTCCTTCCCCAAAATGATGGAGGTTGACCTCCCTCCTCTCCTGGTGGTTGCGGTAAGGGAGAGGGGAAAGGCAGGTAGAAAAGAACAGAAAATGAAGAGGGTTAGACAAAGTTTTACCCCATTCACCATCAATGAATGTAGGTTTCTACACAAGTTCTTGAAGTTCTTGGAGGTCTCATTGGGGATGAGAAAGAGTGTGGGAACAGGGGTAGGAAAAGGGGAAGGAGGAGGAGGGAAGAAATGGATAAGAAAAGGAAAAATTGAAAAAGACACTGCCTTATTTCATTCAATAGCCATGTGCTTGTAAATCTCTTAAAAACACATCCTTTCCATCTTTGTGTAGTTTTCTCAGGCTGTTTTCCTCTTACCTTGTGTTTCTTTGCATCTCTATTTCTCCTTTTCTCTCCTTAATTTGTCTATTCTTAGTGATATCTGAAAAGTAATGCTCTTTAGAAATCTTTTCATTTTAATACAACTAAAAATCTTTTAAGTTGTCTGTTTTATGTTTAATAGGTCTTAGGGCAAAACAAGTCATTTGGTGCTTGTGATAAAGACAAGCCAACACTAGGTTTCTTAAACTAGCAGTGCTTATTCTGGTTTTCTTTCCTTCAGATGTCCTTTCTGATTCCTGAAATGCCAATTTCCTTAACTTTCTAGAAGCCCTTCCAATCCTCCAGCTTTCTTCCAACTCAAGACAGGCTCCTGGTTGTCCCTGAAACTCCTGAAGCACAATCCTGTCAGTAATAGTCTGCTATTATGTTGCTGGACAGAAATACCTGAGACTGATGATTTATAAAGAATAGAGGTTTATTTGACTCATGATTCTAGTGGTTGGAAGTCCAAGAGCATCTGCTGGCCTCTGGTGCTATGTCACAATATGGCCAATAGAAACAGAGGAAGACGGGCAAGTAGAGAGACAAGAAACAGAATTTCTTCTTCCTCTGTTTGTCCTTCTTGTGTCCCCAGTCAATTGGATAGGGCCTTTCACGAGGCTCTATATCCTGAAAGTCTCACCACCTCCCAAAGCGATCAGAATGGGACTGAGCCTTTGAGGAATAAACAGCTATCCAAACCACAGCATCTGCCCTTGCCTCCCAAGGTTCATGTCCTTCTTACATATAACATACAATCATCACACTCCACTAGTCCCCAACATTTTGTTCAAGCACTGATCTAGGAATCTGAGTCCAAAGTCTCACATGAGACTCAAAGCATACTCCTTTTAGTTGTGATCTTCTAAAATCCGAAAAGTACATCATTAGCTACTTCCAGTATTTATAATGGTGTGACAGAGATAGGGTAGAAATTCCCATACCACAAAAAAAGAAAAAAGGAGTAACGAGCCCAAAGCAAGTCTAAAACCATTGAGCACAGACAGTATGTCTTAAATCTTTCGAATAATCTCTGTCTTATATTCTCCAGCAGAGGTTGAGCCCCCAAGGCCTTAGGCAGCCTTGTCCTTATAGCTTTGCTAGTTACATTCCATGTGGCTGCTCATACTTGGAACCTGCTGTCTGTAGCTTTCTCAGGTGGCTGTGCACACTGCCATTGGTTCTACAATTCTAAGGTCTTTAGGGTGGCCCCATTCTTCCCTCTCCACTATGACCCTGACCCTGTTGCGTACTCTCTGCCCTGACCCCAGTTTCTGCATGATGCTGCCTTAGTAGAAGCTCTATTTTGAGACTCCACCCCCATAGCAGGCCTCTGCCCAAGCTCTCAGCCTTTCTGGTGCATCCTTTGAAATCCAAGTGGAGACTGCATACCCCCACAGCTCTTGCACTCCACACAGCAACAGAATTTAAACCATATGTGCCCCCCATGGATGTGGACACTCCTGCTGCTACTGCCAAAGCCTATCGCCTGTGCCCTCTACAAGAGCAGCTTAAGCTGTTCTCGAGCCACGGCTAGAGCAACTGGGATGTGGACAGCTCCAGGATGCACAGAGCACTGTGACTTTCTTGGGCCCTCTCCCAGAAGCCATTCTGTTCTCTTAGGCTCCAGTGCCCATATGGGAAGGGTAACCCTAAAGATACCAAGATACTTTGGGGACTTTTGTACTATTGTCTTTCTTATTAGCACCTGGCTCTCTACTAGCAGCATTGTTTTCTTTCACAACCAGTAGGCCAGTCACACTCTTAGCCTTCTTGGCCAAACATGGTTTGTTTTGTTTTTTTTTTTTTTCATTCTCTACATGGTCAGGCTGCAAAGTTTCTGAAATTTTTCACTCTGTTTTCTTTTTTATTATCAATTCTATTTTTAGTCATCTTGTTTCTCTTTCAGTTTACTAAAAGCAGTTAGAAACAACTAAGCAGCAGTCTCAGCACTTTGTTTAAAAATTTTTTCTGCTGGGGAACCAGCAGTTAGCGTAATGGCTGTGTCGCTGGACTCCCATGTAGTCAACCGCGGTTCACGTCCCGGACCCAGTGGCTTAAAACTCACGCCAGGCGCGTGTGCGTGCGTGCCCAGGATCCCAAGAGGAGAATGGAGGAGAAGGGATTGCGGCATGGCCATCCCCCCTGGGGGATAATTTCTCGCTTTCTGTCTCTCTGTCTGGCGAGTGCATGCGCCCTATAGCGGAAAAAATCTCTCCCCCCCCCCAAAAAAAAATTTCTTCTGCTGGAGAACTTTGATTATTATTCTTAAATTTGGCCTTTCACAATGCTTAAGGCATGGACACAATACAGCCAATGCTTTTGCTATTTAAAACCAAGGATGGCCTTTTTCCCAGCTCCCAATAGATTCCTCATTTCCACGTGAAACCATCTCAGAATGCCCTTTACGGTTCAAAACTTTGTCAGCATTTTGGTCATACCTGCTTAACCCATCTCTTCAAAAGTTTGTTTTCTTTTGAATTGTTCTTGTGAGCCTCCATGGAAATCTGGGCTTTTTCTAGCCTGCTTATCCAGACTCTTCTAACCTCGTTCCATTACCCAGTTCCAAAGCCACTGCCACATTTTCAGATATTTGCAGAGCAATACAATCCTGTTCGTGATGGCAATTTCCTGTCTTAATCTATTACTTGAGACTAAGTGATCTATAAAGAATAGAGGTTGCCTGAATGAATGTGGTAAAAATTTCTTTTATAAATCAGAAACTGAGCAGAGTTCGTGTGGGAAAATCATCCTTTAAAGTGCTTTTTTTTTTGTTTTCTTTTTGCCACAACCACAGAAGTGAATATATTTGTACCGCACCTTTGGGTAAAGGCCAAATCAGATATGTAGGACAATGTAAAGAAATCACAACAAGGTAGATTATGTTTCCATTTATCTCAGAGATTAATCTATACAGGGCATTACAGGTTTGTATCATCCAATAAAAAATCATAGACTATTTTTTTCCTTATGTTCTTATTTCAAATTCCATGAGTTAAGTCATGTTTTCCCAGTGACAGACATTATAAAATCCTGAGTTTGTTTTCACAGGGGAAAGAAATGCTAGCCTAATATATAACAAGAATCATATTAGAGAATTCCTTAAACTCTTTAAATGGATTCCAAGTCCTGTGTCCTTTCCAATCTCTTCTGTGAGCTATCCTTGGACAGTACAGCTCACTGTTACTAAAGCTAGAAAGATCAAAAAATAAGCCCTATAGCATTATTTTTATAATAAATTAAAGAATAGTATCTTCCATGTGGATAAAATTATAGCTATTTCAGCATTTTTTTTGAAATTTAGCCTTGTATCTTTAAGATAAAACCTACTTTTCCAATCGAGGCTCAAAATAAGAAGCAAAGTACAAATGCAATACTGAAGTTTATAGTAAAATGCCATGTCCTATAACCTGTTCTCTTAGAGCAGACAGTCACAGGAGGGCTTGGACCACAGTTAGTTAGTCTTCTCTGTCTCACCCAGCAGTGTGCCTCTGGTTTGTCCTTCTGTCCAGTCACTTGTTCACTTCACTTTTCTACTGATTGGGATGCTGCCCTCGACAGGTATCGAGGAAGGCAGTAAGATGGTAAGAGATAATCTCCGTCCATTGGAGGTTTAGAACATTGATCAGGTGATAATGTTGAGAATAATAATATAATAATAGTGAAATGCATACCTCAAACTTTACAAAACTTAAAAATTCAAAAGAATCATGGAGATTCAAATCATTTCAATTCCTGGAAACTTGGAAAACGGTTTTCGTTTTCTCTATAAAAAAATAAATAAATTCATCAGATAGAGCTAATAGAACATGGAGGTACTTTACTTCCAGTGGTTTCAGTAGCTAACATCCTCTCTTTTTTCTAACAGTGGCATTGGTAAGTTGACCAAGTTAATATCAGATTCTTAGAAATCTAAGATGCATAACTTTTCCATAATACTAGATGTAATTATTTATAAATTCAAGTGTGGGGTGTTAGTTCTATTTTAAGGCTTACATTTAATAAGTAGAAATTGTAGTATAGAACAAATCTATTGTACATCCTTTCTGAATGCAGATAACTATCCTAGCTCCTTTAGAAGTATCAACTGTTGTATACCTTTTTTTAGGGCTGGCCAGCCCTAGTTCTTTTTCTTTTCTTTTATTTGTTTTGTTTTGTTTTGATTTTTCGTCCACTGTAAGGTGTATGCACTAGCTAGAGACACAGAGAGGGAAAGTGAGAAATCACCTACCCAGGAGGGATGGGCCTGCCCCAGTCTCTTCTCCTCCATTCTCTTTCAGGATTTTGGAAATGCACACATAAATACCCAGTGTGTTTTCTAAGCCCCAGGTCCAGGACTACAACCACAGAGTTGACATTTTTGGATCCACTACCTTAACCACTACACCACCAAATGGTGTATTCTAACAACTAGAACACCAGTTGGCCCAAGTTGTATTTTGAAGAGACAATAAAATGAGACAAGAAAACAAATGACATATTCTTCTCTCTTATCAGGAAAGCCCATTTCTCCCCCACCATGCCACCCACTCTGGGTGAGCATTTGACTTTCTTACAAAATTTGTCATTGTCCAAAATACTGTTAGCAGTACCTCCCTGAAGCTACAAATACAGCTTCAAGTGTAACATCTTTCCCTTTGATTTAGAAGTAGAAACATGGCTCTTCTATCATAACCCAAAGCCACCCCCATACAACACGATGTTTCAATAAACACTAAGTGATACAAGATGCTCCTTTTCAATATAATGGGTTACTTAATGAAGCCCATCTCTAAAAAAAAGCAACTAAGGAAATTTTGGTACAAAACAAATTACTTTGCCCCAAACTATCTTGTGAGGTAGATATCTTTGGCAATTCTTTCAATGGTTAGGACCTGCACCAGTGAAATGAACTGTAAGCTTTAAATGTTTGTCCAGTGTCGAAGCTGCCAAACATTTCAGCATTGCATATGAAGAAAATTCACCCTGGGCAACTTAATGCTTCCCTTAAATTGCCTTTCTGTTATTTTAAAATAAAATAATGTTCATTTCTTTTAGAAGGGTGAGCAGAAGGCTCTTTAGGATTTCGAATTACTCAATAAGTGCATACAGGGATTCCCTTAACATGGAACTGGGCATATTTCAAAGATGTCATAAATATTTGAGGGAACATGGACATTTTATCTTTTTTTTTTTTCAGTCAGGAATTCACCACACAGTTATGCAGCGCAATTCAACACAAGGATCACATGACATACTTAAAGAGTTCATAATCCATAGGTTCTCCTAATCTACTTATTCGGGGGGAAAAAAAATACAACCCAAAGACCAAAGACTTAGTCTTAGACTAAGTTCTAAGACATGGTGGCGAATAAGGCACATAACAGACCAGGTATGTGGCAGAAATTGCTATTTCCTAGTGCCCTGCCTGCCTATCTTCTGAAATTGCCCACTATTGCATTCTCTTGCCCCATGAGGAGGGCTCAAAGATTAGAGAAGAGGGCAAGGGGAATTTACTAGGCCATCACGGTATTTAAATTCTTCCATTCTCTTTCCCCACCATGGAACTCTTCCCTTCAATCCTCATCATTGAATTTCCAGTTCCCTTCATTCATATACCTCTTAGAACTTCCCAGTTTTATATCCAGCACCTAAAGTCATGTTTGCCCATGTTTTGATCATGGCTTCCAAGAGTATATCCTCAGGCTCTGAGTTACAGAACATTGCATTCTTTTTTTTCACTTAAAATGGAGTGCTATATTAGAACCTGTGTAAAACGTTTGTCTTATTTCACTCATCTTTCACTCTGTATAGATTCTGGGGTCTTTAAAATCTTGTGGCATGATTCAGTCCACCTAGTCATCAGCATGTAACTGGAAGACCAGCTGCAGATCCTGTTTGGGCCTCATATCTTAGATGAGAAAACAGGCCTAGAGTGGTTAATGATTGTACAATTTGTCGACAAGAGCTAAAATCCTCATCTTGACTTCTAATCTAGGACTCTGCCTCAAATGTAAGCCTCTGACAGGACCAACCAGATGGTGTAATGGTTACATCACTGGACTCCCACAGAATTGACCATGGTTTGAGTCCCAGACCCTGAGGCTTAAAGCTCACACCGGATGCATGTATATGTGTGTGTGTGTGTGTGTGTGTGTGTGTGTGTACACCTCAAATCCTGAGAACAGCATGGAAGAGAAGGAATTGCAGGGTGGCCATTCCCCCTGGGGGGCAGTGATTTCTCGCTTTCTGTCTGTCTCTCTGGAGAGTTCATGCACCCTATAGCAAAATCTCTTTCAAGAAAAGGGAGAGAGAAAATGTAAGCCTTTCACAAATGCTTCAAAAGTATTGTGTCTAGGGAACCAGCAGTTAACGTAATGGCTATGTTGTTGGACTTCCACGTAGTCGACCGCGGTTCGCGTCCCGGACCCGGTAGCTTAAAACTCACGCCGGGCGCGTGTGCGTGCATGCCCAAGATCCCGAGAGGAGAATGGAGGAGAAGGGATTGTGGCGTGGCCAACCCCCCTGGGGGGTGATTTCTTGCTTTCTGTCTCTATGTCTCTCTCTGTCTGTCTGGCGAGTGCACGTGCCCTATAGCAAAAAAAAACTCTCAAAAAAAAAAAAAAAAGTATTGTGTCTCTGGCTTCCTTGGAGTTTGACTAGGGCTGGGCTTTAGCCCTGATAGACACCTTATTGAGACACTTGTCATTCATCTGTCCATTATTCAAATATTGATTCACTGCCTTCTAATTACTAAATGCTAAAGACACATGATAAATATAGAATTATCTCTGCTCTTGGGAAATTTTTAATCTACTGAGAGGTACAGGCAACAGTTTAGTAGATAAACACATATTGGCAAACAAGGTTAACTGCTATGAAATACATAAACAACATGAAATGAGGAGGAGGCAGTATGGAGGAAGGTGGGAAACTGTGGGATGCTCAGGAAGGACTGAGGAATGGCATTGAAGCCAACCATAAAAGGGTGGGAAGAGAACCCAGTTTGCATTTCTTTCTCTCTTGTCTATAAGCCTTGGTCCAAAGCTACCCCCACACATAAACAATGTCCGATCCACCATGCCATGTTGTATCCTGCCTCTCCTTTTGTTTGTATACTGAGGTCCACTTTTTTCAAATAAAAATCCTTTTATTAAGTCCATTTTGAACTCTCTGGTAGAGTTTCCCTCCTTCAAATTCAAATTCTGGCCAGCTCCCTCCCACACACCCATAACTGCTTAATTGCTGGGAATACATTTTCATAGGTTACATGGTTATTTGTCAAACTTCCTGAGGGCGTGGAAGCCTGTTCTTTAGTACTTATTCCAAACATCCGCTAAAGAATTGAGCAATCCTATTCTTTATAGGTAGCATTTCCAAGTGTCTCAGTCCTATGTATCTCCTTAGTTTTGTTTTTGTTTTGTTTTGTTTTGCCACAGCCATGATTTGTTAACAAAAACCTTTGTGTTATGGTTATTAAGACCAATGGCTGTCACATGCATTCCTAAGCCATTTTTTTTAAGTAATTATTTTATTTTATTTATTTATTTTAATCTTCTATAGGTCATGCGCACTCACCAAAGAGAAACAGAGACAGAGAAAGAGAGAGAGAGCAAGCAAGCCACCAGGTTTGGGACTAAAACGCGGTCAGCCATGTGAAATCCAGTGCCTTAGCCACTATATAACCTGCTGGCACCCCTAAGTCATTTCTTATTTCCAGAAGTAATATGCATTTATTCAGTTGTCCAATATTCTGTGACTGAATGACAAGAAGTGAGCTAGACTCTGCAGGAATATAAAGATGAATAAGACACAGCCTATTTCTAATCAGTGAAGCTACATGTATAAACCTAATGGGATTTGATATGATGACCAGTAGTAGGTATTTGGAGATGCTATAGAAGCAACTGTCAGAATAAGGGAAGGTAGGTCAGAGAGGGCTTCATAGAGGTGAGTCTTGAAGGGCACATAGCAGCCGTTCCAGGAGACGAGAGAAAGTACACAGGCTGTGTGATCACATGTAACGCCACCCAAAACCTTGTGTGAAACAAGGGAGGTGAACATGACCTTTGACCTCTAGAAACATTTTTTACATCACGGGAGAAAATGAAGCAGGTTCAAGATTCAGAATATATGTTAAATAGGGCCACTTAAGGGACAGCCAGGTAGCATGGTAGTTAAGGTGATTGGCAACATGACTGACTCTATAGTTCAAGTCTCAGACACAGAGACTTGAAAAACATGATGGGCATGTGTGTGTGCATGCCAAAAATCCTGAGGGGAGAATGGAAGAGAAAGGATTGCAATGTAGCCCATCCACCCTGGTGACTAGGGGGTGCTTTCTTTCATATCTTCCTCCCTCCTTCTTTCCCTCCCTCCCTCCTTCCTCCCCCGCCCACCCCGTGAGCTCATGCTCCATATAGCAAATTAAAAAAAAAAAAAAAAAAAAAAAAGATTAAAATATGGTCATTTTAAATGGTCACTTAAAATGAAAATTGAAAATATATTAATAGACAGGCAGGTGTTTGTGAATGGTTGTAAGTAAAAAGGAAATTATGGAAGGACTTTTCCTGGGGGGAAATTGCCACAAGGTTTCAGGTGATCATGGTAGCCTTTCTGCAAGATGACTCCTTTATTCAAATTAAACAACTAGTATTGACTGGTTTGCTTTTGTTGCTGTGGCTATGAAGCATGTCTAA
The DNA here is from genome assembly GCA_026018925.1 of Tupaia tana. Taxonomy (NCBI): domain Eukaryota; kingdom Metazoa; phylum Chordata; class Mammalia; order Scandentia; family Tupaiidae; genus Tupaia; species Tupaia tana. The sequence goes on along the minus strand of JAKSZU010000007.1, from coordinate 123,428,622 downwards.
TTAGGTTTTTAAAAATTAAATGCCTGGGGGCCAGCAGGTGGCTGGCAGTTAAGGGTGCTGGATTCCCACATGACCAACTGTGGTTTGAGTCCCAGACCTGGCAGCTTGCTTTCTCACTTTCCCTTTCTCTCTCTTTCTGGTCAAATTTGAAAATAATAATAATAATAATAATAATGACAAATAAAATTAATTAAATAATTCTAAAAAAAATTTGAATGTCTGCTTAATACTGAGGCTAATCTAGGGCATTCGATTACAATGTGCTTCTCAAGGAAAACTCTCCTTTAAAGCCCCTTAGACATTTCTCAAGTGCAGAAGGCAAAAGAAACTCTACTGATATCTGAGTTTATACCTGAATGCTCAATATTTTCACCAGTAATCAAAAAGCTCTCTTCTGTTTTGATATTTTCCTCAACCAGGTGATTTTATTATATATCTCTGAGGTTTCTAAAGAACATTTTATAATTGTCTTCTTCAACTTTCCTAGTGTTTTAATACCTCAAAAAAGGACACTTTGTTCAACATAGTGTTTTCTATACAGAAGAAACTTCTGTGACATGATTATAATTCCAGAAGAAGTCTTTCTAGAAAAATAAGTTGGAAAGTTTCATCAAAAAAGAAAAGTTCCAATTGATAGAGTTTGTTGAATTTGGGAGTTGTGAAAATTACTCCTCAAAAGACTATATATGAAGTCAAATACACACACACACACATACACACACACATAAATTTATTAATGCCTTTTGGAAATAGACATAGGGGCTCAGGAAATAAATCATATTACTCCATAGTAATGAGATTCTCAAACACAATTACATTTTATTATCTGGAGAATGTTTATTTGGTGGACACATCAGTCAGAAACACCATTACCAACCAGAAAGTGAGCTATACTACTAATAATAAAATGTTTGAGATGACAAGTTGAACTAGAATTCATTACATTTACTCAGGCACCTTCATTAAGCCGACTTACACTTGTTACAGAGCCTTGATTTTTCTGATTTTATAGTGTTCTACACATTAGAAGCAAAATAGAGTAAAACAAATTGAACAGAGTTACTGCTAAAGGCAATGGGAAATGGAAACTAACACCCTGACTGAAAGAGAGAAAGACAACTATATAAAGAGAAATAAAAATGCAAAAACAGGGCCCAGGAGGATGCATGGTGGTTAAGGCACTGGATTCCCACGTGGCCAACCACAATTCAAGTCCTGGAATCAGTGGCTTAAAAATCACACTGGGCACTTGCATGTGCATGTCCAAAATCCCAAAAGGAGAATGGAAGAAAAGGGATTATGGCATGATCATCCCCTCAGGGGGTGATTTCTCTCTTTCCCTCTCTCTGTCTCTTGCCAGCAAGTGCACACGCCCTATGGCAAAAACCTTAAAAAGAAAGAAAGAAAGAAAGAAAGAAAGAAAGAAAGAAAGAAAGAAAGAAAGAAAGAAAGAAAGAAAGAAAGAAAGAGGGAGGGAGGGAGGGAGGGAGGGAGGGAGAAGAGAGAGAGAGAGAGAGAGAGAGAGAGAGAGAGAGAGAGAAAAGAAAAGAGAAAAGAAAAGAAAAAAAAGAAAAGAAAAGAAAAGAAAAGAAAAGAAAAGAAAGGAAAAGAAAGGAAAAAGTCAAAACATTATGGTCTAAGCACTTAATGATGTACAGTATTAATTCCTAGGGTAGGCATAACATAACACAATCACTGTAATCATTTACTCTGCTGACTGAGATATGGGCAGTACATTTTGGATGGCTTTCCAATGGTTTTATATTTATATTGGAAGGGATGACTTGAGCTTTGAGAAAGATTTGCATATGAAAAAATACCTAATTTTTATTGCAAACTGCTGGACAATGGAAAGGTGACACTGCTAAAATCATTACAGTCACTCCTGTAGCCTGTCTGTGCATGAGCATGTGAGTAATGGCTCTTTCTCAGTGTCCTTGCAACGAACTTTCTGCTAGATAATTCTACTTTTTTCTTTACCTTTCTCTTTCTCTCTTTCTAGCCGGAGACCACCCCCATCACCAACTCGTCCCACCATAATCCGTCCACTAGAATCTTCCCTGTTAGACTAAATGAAGTGTCTGGCATGGCAACTAATTACTAATGAATTATGCGAAAGCAACATATTGATAACCATTGCAGTAAATCATGAGTAGTCGCATGTGTGGACATCAGTAGGCAAGTAACCAGTCTTACTAAAGCATTCGTCACTCATCGTCATTGCTCATGGGATGTCAGCCCTTTGGGGTTTGATTCTTGAACACTGCTGACCCATACAGGCTTTATATGTTGTACTGACCAAGGTAGGTTTGTATAGCAGCCCTATACTTTGGGGATCCCTCACCTACTCTGGTATATATTTGCAAATGGCTTTGGAGTAGTTTTCCAGACTATCTACCAGGGAGCTCATTCCATATAATCCTGAACAGATCTGATACAGTGGGCTTAGACATAAGCCATACATATTTCTCTCCCCACATTCTGTTTGGGATGACAGAAATTCTGTTGTCTGTTACTAATGCTGTCATCTATCCCCTAACTACACATTTAGCTTCTCTTTTCTTCCTCTTTATTTCATAAGACTGCTAGAAAAGTGGTATCTTAAAGTTCGACTTCCTTAAGAATAAAAACTTTTCCAGAAGCAGAAGGCAGTTTGCACAGGAAAAGTCTGAACTGTTCGCTCAAGAAAGCCTCTCTACTTGCCATTGCTAAGCACATAAAACTACAAATCAAAGCTGGGTTTCTGGTAACCGGTCAGCTCACTCAGCTAGTTTGTTTCAGTTTCAAGGAAGAAGCAAAATATCACATGTCTAAAAGTGTCTGGAAAAATATAATTTTATTCATTTATGTATTCACCTTCCAGTGGTTTACAATGAAAGTGACATAGAAGATGTTTAATTTTTCCAGTTGATCAAATTTTTGGCATGGCTGGCCACACTTCAGTACGAACTCATTCATTACTATTATTGTTTCGGTTGGAGCAGAAGTTTTTCTCTCTCCATGCGGAATTGTAATTCCCTTATGTAAGAATTTATCTTACCTTTAAAACAGGTTTAATGTAACTTCTATCCACCCTAGATTCTCGAGCTCATTGCATTTAAAGAATGTGCCTGGACTGGAAAGAAAGGCAGTAGGAGAGGCCATGATTCAAGCCCAGAGCTCACATTTTTGCGGTTGTACTGTTCCAGAATCCTTATCCAGGTCACTCCAGAAAATGAGTAAAAGAGTGAGATCAAAAGTAAATTTGCAATTTCTAAGATTTCTAAAATTTACAAGACCAGTTTAGCCTGGGGGTTAATAGTTCAGGCTTGAGGCTAAGTTTTGGACTACCTGGGACCAGATGATTAGCACATAGGAAACAGCCAGAAGCCAACTGGAATTTTGTCTGCTAACTGTTCCCAGACAGCAGAGCAAGTGTTACTGCCTAGTGGTGTCCCATGACACTATTTCATATTCTGCAGAGGTAAATCAGGTTTCATCAACTGAAATGTCTCTCCCTTTGAAAGCAGCAAACATGATTTGTATGCTAACTTAACTTTAATTTCCTGCATGGTTTATACCTAAAGCAGACACCCATAAAGGATGAAGTAAAAACTTTTAACCATTATTAAAAAGAGAACTCGCCAAGTTAAAAAGCAATTGTATTGAACTTCTAAAGGGTTACAGCTATCCCACTTAAAAATAGCAAAAGAATCAGAGAAAACAAGACTTGCAAAAAAGGCATTTCAAACTTTTAAAACTGTAAGTAAATTACATAAAGAACATCACCACTCTAAGCCCTCTCATGTTATTTTTTTTCCTTAGGGGGAAAAAATTAACTCTTTGTAAATATAACTGATGTGCAAGACACATACTGTATTTTTAAAATAGTGTCCCAACTAAGTGAAAAATATTAAGTAAACATCCATAGCAAAACAATCTGTAGTGAGATACTTTCATGAATTTCTCTCTTTTTAGGATTCCCTTTGCTTTATCCTTTAAATTCTCTAAAACAGATAGCTAACAGATTATATAGTTCAGTGTTTGGCTTTGTACTAACTGTGGTTTTGCATTTTGCTGTATTTCAAAAATTTCCTTCTGTTAAAGGAAAATATTGTGGATAACCACTGCTGTGTTCTTAGATCAGCATAAACCATGTCAAAGAAAATTGGATTTTTTTTTCCAAATTTCCTTTCCTTAACTGAGATAGTCATAAACAATGGCATGTGTCATCTTTAACTTGTGTATTTTAGTCTCACAGTTGCACTGTCCCAACTGTCTCTCCCTTTGTGGGTGCATTTTTATTCTTTTTCACTCCTAAGTTATTTCAAATAGAACCCAGCCTCCCCTGGAATTCCAGCAGTCGCACTGGAGAATATTTTCAGTTTCCTGCAATACTATGTCATATTAATATTCACCCCATTTCAAAGGATCTGTGTCTTGCCAAAAGGAGATGCCGATGTTGATGAAGTCTGAAGCTCTAGGACATGCAAAGTTTGAGGTTCAGTGTGCACATCAGGCCTTAAGATGGGTGTGTAGCTTAATGAGCTTTCTGTTTCCTGTACCATTTCTAATATTTTGTGCAACTTTCCCTCTTAACTGATTGCTCTGAATCTGTCAACACAGTAGATGTAGCTCCATTGTGTCTATGATAATAAAAAAAATAATTCAATGTTCTTAGGATTTGGTAAAATAAACTGTACATGTTTATTTCCTAGGTAAATCCAGTAGCATTGTCACATGCTAAATCTTGCATGCATATTGACTAATTGGAATAACCATTTACTCAACTGTGGACAGATTACTAAAATAGCATTGATTTAGAACAGGTATACTATATTTCCAAAAAATCATCTACCAAGATGACCCTTCAGAATATTGCTCTTTGCTGTGTTTTATAACATAGACGAGCAGTTGGGTCTGTTTATCAGCAAATTTCCCATTTGCTCAGATTCAAACTCATTTTATTCCAAAACATTATAATGAAACCAGTTCCTGTGATTTATCCATAAGCTTCTGAACTTAGAATTTAAAAGTAGTCATGTAGGTCAATTTTGTGGCTTTCTAGTATAAACTGTAGCCATAACTTTCAATTTGAAATGGGACCCAATACCAGTATGTGATAAATGTTGAAGCTTTCTGTGTATAAACACATTTTCTATGCATGTGTCTCTATGGATACAGTATAAACAGTAAAACTGTTTCTGTAAGTACATGTAGTTTGTGTCCCTTTGGGTAGGTCGATTTAAAAACTCTTGTTCAAATGCCACAAGCATGAATGTGATTGTGCATTGTATACATATATATATATATATATGAGTGTCAATATCTATGTATACATGTGCTTAATATGTGTGAGTATGAATACATTTTTTAAACTGTGCTAATACAAATAATAGCTCTAGAGGAGCTCTCATAACATGTGATAATAGTGGTTTGTTTCTCATAACATACATGAGGCATACAAAATTTCCTAACTCCAGATTGCATTCATTCTGAGAGGCACAGACCTCATGGTTACCATGACAACATGGTAGAGTAATGTCCGCAGGTGTTTGTGTCTAAGTCCACAGCACTGCTATCTAAGAAAGGAATTCCCTTTGACAATGTAGTTCAAAAAGTGTGAGATCTGGAAACCAATCTTTACTATCTCTAATTAAGGTTATTTTGGGATTGGTGAGCTCTAAATATTAAAAGGCTACCTTGATCTACAGAGTAATTTCTTTCTTCTCTATGGTGATTGCAAAAAAAAAAAAAAAAAAAGAAAGAAAGAAAGAAAGAAAGAAAGAAAGAAAGAAAGAAAGAAGAAGAAAGTAGCAACATAAAAATAATGGATTTTTCTGAGTAAATTTACTAAACTTTCAGGAGAGAAATTAATATTTTGGAGGCAGGCAGTCCACTTTTTCAAGTAAACATTTTCACTTGGCAAATAACATATTTGGAATTGACAAGGATCTTCTTAGAATTAATAAAGCCTAAATTGTAGGTTTATGAACTGCTGAATTCAGTAAAAGAAGACTATATATAAATCTCAAGCCATAGTTTCATATGGTCTCACTCAGAGCTAGCTGCGAGCTGAGGGTAATGTGAATGACCCCAGCCAATTTTAGAGGAACAATTTACAGCTCACCAGATCACTCAATTCCTTTTAAAAAGCTCACATGTGTCTTCGAGTTAATTTAGTCATCCTGTCTAGTTGGAATATTTAAAATTATGTGGTGCTCTGTATGTGAAACTTAAAGAATATTTTTGAAGCATATGCAGTGTATACATTTATGTCTGTATGTGTGTGCGTGTACACACACATATAGACATACATACATATATACATATGTATGCATATGAATGCGTGTGCATGAGAGCAAGAGAAGAAACTCAAGGAAGAGTCTCTTGTTTGTCTTTGTCTCTGTTCATACTGGTATATTGGTGAGACTTCTCACCTCTCTGGTCAAGGCTTTCAGACTTAGCTCTGCTCAAGGCATTACTTTCTTCTTAATGTTTTCCCTTGATCCTTAAACTTTGTTCATTGTGTAATGTTCTTAAGATTGTGACAAAAATTCTTCTCACCTTTTTCATTATCTGCTGCCAATTCGATAAAAATTATTCCTCCCAGAAATTCCACCAGTATTATTTGATTTATGTTTTATTTCACGTATATATTTGTTTTGCTTGCTTGTCTATGTTTCTTTGTTCTCTTTTTTCAAACTCTTTTGCCTTTTCTTTTTTTTTTTATGACGAAGGAATATACGAAAGCAAAATCTCGTCTTCTATGTTGATTCTGTAACTCATATGAGCCGGAAGACTTCCTACTGTCTTCTTGGCACTTTCAGGGTTTCTTAATGCTGATAAATGGACTCTGTGAATGGAATTTTTGAAGCAAATTCCTAAAGCCTGTATCATTCTTGAAGGTCACATGTACCTATTGTGAAAATGTGAAGCTGTATTTCTGAACCTGAAATAAATGATAACATTTGAAGGATTCCCCTTTTTCCTTCTTCTTGTATATATCTGTGTCATGTCTGTCCATTCCAAGACTTTTAAATATTTGTTGCTCTTTTGACTGATTTGGTCCAATTACAGAATGATAGTATTGCTGTCATTAATTTATGGAAGGACAAGATTTTTAAAACAATCCAGTCGAACAACAAAAGGCAAGAGAGTGGGAAATGCTTTAGTCCTGACTTAAAATCATTGTTGGAATAGATTATTAGGGACACACACTTTCAATAGCTGGAGATTATAATGTGGCACTCTCAATGAAGCATCATGAAATTTTGCCATTAAAATGGAAGTGTTTGTGGGACCAGCAGTTAGCATAATGGCTATGTCGCTGAACTCCCATATTGCTGACTGCGGTTCGAGTCCTGGACCCAGTGGCTTAAACTCACACCGGGAGCATGTGCGGGCATGCCCAAGATCCCGAGAGGAGAATGGAGGAGAAGGGATTGTGGCGTGGCCATCCCCCCTGGGGGGTGATTTCTCACTTGCTGTCTCTCTGTCTCTCTCTGTCTTTCTGGCGAGTGCACACACCCTATAGCAAAAACCTCTCAAAAAAAAAAGGGGGGGTGGGGGGGAGTGTTCATGAAAAACCCTGGGAAGGAGGAGGAAGAAAGATGTTCCGCTCAGAAGTTCAGTCTGCAGAAGCATTTCCTCAGCAAATAATTGGCCCAGTAGTTGGCTTCCATTGTTTGCTCATTGGGCGTAGGGGGAGAATTTACCCTTTCCAGTGTCCCCAGTCTTAAGACAAGGTAAGGGTGTTGAGTATTTATGCATATCCTTGTCCTAATGGAGTTTCCAGAAGCTAGAGAAAGACTAGGTCTCTATTAAAGGAGTTTAATAATAAATAGGTCCCTAATCAACATACATAGTCCCAGACATGCCATCCCATGCAGGAGAAAAGAAGGGGGAGGAGGAGAGAGATGGTGGTTCATTTTCTCTCTGGGATCAAGATGTGCTCATTGTGGAAAAAAGGACTGAACAGGCTGTTGTGTTAATTCACTCTTGCCAGTGGTAATTTCTTTCTCTTCTGAGTACATTTTCCATGAGTGGAACACTCATGCCTTCCAAAGAAGCTTTTTACTGGGAGAGAGATTCTGGATGAGAATTATACCACTCACTTGTGTTTTGGTTGGTTGGTTTTGTTTTAGCTGCATGATTCTGAAGTATGTTAATAATATATTCAGAATAGTTGCTAAGGAAAATTACCAAAAACAAAAGACCTTATTGTAACTGCTTGGCAAATTTTCACTTGTGATTTTAAAATAGTTCTGGCATGAATGAAACTATCTGCTCAATTTGTTTCCAAGATTCTGGTTTTTCTACTTAAACCTTTAACTTTCATGCCGAAAGACTTATCTGGTGCTTGAGTTAGCTGGGCTTCGTCCCCTGGTTCTGCGCACACCTGGTGTAGAACCGCCATGCACATCTGCCTTTGCCACTCTTTAGACCATATGCTGGTGCTCTTTCACATTCTGTTGGCTTAGCAATTAAACTACATGCAAGAGATATTGGCTCAAGCTCTGGCCTTAATTCATAGTTTCCCACAGTACAATCCATGAAATTTTAACAAGTTTTACACATACAGACATATAGCAAGGTTTTTTGGTCAAATATGTTTGGAAAATGATGATTCACAATGAAATGTTTCTTTACTGGAAGACTTTGCAGAAGCTTTCAAATCAGATTTTATTGGGAATCACCAGAGGAGGGGTGGTGTTTACACATTTCTCAGACTTATTTGACCATAAAAGCTTTATTCAAGGAGCATCTCACAGAACTGGTGTTCTGAGGTTCTTGCCTTCGGAACCTGCTTCCGTCCTTTGGGCCAGAGGAGAAGCCATGATTACGATGATCCCATTACACATTGTCACTAACGGAACGGTAGGTGATACAATCAAACAGAAGAACAATAAGAGTTCCTAATTCAGGGCAATCCTACTGGAGCTCTGGTGCTTCGTCACCAAGAAGAAAGCCACATAGGAACAGAAGACATGAAAGCAGATCCAAAACATACATACAGTGCCTTAATAAGCTCATGTAGGAGTGGTAATGTACCATTTTTTCCTCCCATCCTCCTATAAAGAGCTCCTTTAAATTAATTATATTACTCCTAATAAATGTTTGTAAAGGAAGGGACCCAGATTGATTTAAAGATTAAGGATCAACCCAGCCAGTGTAGCACAGCAGTAATGCAAGTACCCTGCAAACCTGGAAGCCACATGCTGACCAAGGCTTTGGATCCCCAGGTCAGCCTGAAAACTTACTTGACCTGAAAACAGGCCCTAAAATCTCAAGGAGCTGAAGGGAGATTATGGTGTTATGAGACCCTGTTGGGGGATGCTTTTCTCTCTCCATCATAAACACACACACACACACACACACACACACATAAAAAAAAAAAAATTAAAGCCCATCAGAGAAGAATTTAGAAGAATAGCTATTCTGGGACCAGTAGGTTGCATAGTGGTTAAGGCGTTGGACACTCCCACATGGCTGACCACAGTTCAAGTCCCAGACCTGGTAGCTTGCTTTCTCACTTTCTCTCTCTCTCTTTCTCTCTCGTCGAATTAAAAAAAAAAAAAAATCAAGCCATGAATAAATAAAATTAAATCATTCTTTAAAAAAGAAAAAAGAATACCTATTCCTATTGCCTTTTTTTCTTCCTTTCCCAAGCTTTCAGGTTCATCCACTGCTCTGGGATATTGCGTCACCCAAAAGATGAGCAAAGAAAGTAAGCTGCAAACATTTTGTGGGATTTTAACAGAAAAGGAAAAAAAAAAAAGCTTTAACAAAGACCTTCCCAGGGATCCTGCCAGAGGAATGTCACCATAAGACTAAATTGTAGCAGTGAGGCAGATCCAAGAGATTGTGGGTAATTCATCATCCTTATTAACAGTTGAGTATGCATGAGTCACGCTCATGTTCTATATACTGTTTTGGCCAAACAATTCTCTTACAAAGTTATTTTTTCAGAAAACTTGGAATAGCTTAATATAACCTGAAATTATAGTTTTCATTTTGTATATGGTGTTCATATGACAAATACCAGTGTGCTGAACTTTGAAACTTGTTGGCAACTTAGTATTCCGATTCACTACTCCAGCTTCAGCTTTGAAGATGGCTAGAGTATAATGTACATTTGCAGTTCGGCAGGTAAAAAACCCAAATATTTTCAGCACTCGTCTTCAGGCACTCCAGCACTGTGTGAAGTCATATAGAAAGTTCTGGGAAAGAAATAGTAAAATCCTAAAATGTGAGATCTGCGGTAGAACTAACTCCGATGGTAAATGGTGTCATCAACAATGTTTTGGGGGCAATGAGAGGAAAGTTAAATACAGGACAAAAGGAAATGAAAAGAAAGGAGCTATCTGAAGAGATGAATGTCACCTGATGATTGAAGCAAACATCCTAGCTGTCACTGAAATATATTCCAAGACATAAAGTTTCTGATCCTGTTTCTGGATTAGAACCCCAAACTAGCTCAAACAGGAAAGCATTTTGGCATATGCTAACAGAACGTCCCTTCAGTGCTGTAGACTCCCTGTTGAGTTTAATGGCTCACCTCCCTACCCTGCTGAGGTCATTAAAGTGCTCTAAAGCCCCTTCAGTACTCAAAAATAGTTCTGTTTTCTGGGCAGGTGATAAATCTCATTGGGTCTGACAGAAATTTAATTACACTTTCTTCATGAAAACACCAGCGATACCTATTACCTGGATCTCAAAAGCGAAAGGCTTAGCAGACCCCCCACAGTTGAAAGGTTAGGCACTACTAACAAGTTCTTCATCATTTAAATGGATGGGAGGCCTCTGTAGTGTGGCCAGCTTAAATTGGACTGAAGAGAAATTGGTCTTGGATTTGGGGAAAGGTAAGATCATTTTTTTACCAGTGCTCAGAAATAGCCCAGTTTGGCTCCATGAACATCTCAAAAAAGATGAAAAAGAAGTTTGTTTTTGTTTTTGTTTTGATAGACCTCACTGCTTCACTCACTGATGTGTTACCCAAACAAAATGGAAGTGAGTATGTCTTTGAACACGTAGAGGAGTAGTCCAAATCCCACAGAGAGAGGGGGAGTGAGATAACCTCGCAGTTCAATAACTTGCTGTGATGTTGAGTTCAATACTCGGAAAGAGAAATTCAAGTGTAGACTTCTGCTGGAAACTGGTGGGAAAGCTCTGCTTGGCCTGCTGTTTCCCAACTCACAGACAACTGTTCAGTGCAGCATACACTTTATCTTTTCGATCTGCAGCCTATCTTCTTAGCAAACTCCAGAGACTCCTGTCAAAATGAAGCACAGCTCTGTTCCTTATTTTGCAATCCTTGGGCCTGATGAGATGCAACCCATGCTAAAGACATGAGAAAGATCCAGCAAACTATAATAGATTTCACTTACCCTGAACCCACTTCAGAATAAATTAGAATTTCAGTTGCATCCTACTCTCAGGTAGAGAGAAACCCTATGAAATCTTGGGGTCCCCATGCTGCAGACCTAGCTGCCTAGTTTTTCTGATTTCAGGCTATTATTATACATGGGATGGTTCCCCTGGAGGAAATTCGTATTAACAAATCTTTTCCTGAGATGGACCCCTGCCATTTGCTGCATTGTGATGACACTGTTCATTTGATCTCTTGATACCTTCTAAGTTCTCTCACTTTAAAGAAATTTCACCTTCCATATTTCTGTATCAACTCCTGCTCTTATGGAGAGTTCACAACATTCTTGAAATCTTTGGAAGTCGTTGTCACAAAATCTCAGTGGGAATCAACTACTCGAATTACAAAGGTGTTTGCCACCAGTAGTATTCCCAGTTCTCCTGAAAGTGACCGCATAGATTTATCATTCCATAGTGTAAGATAATAGTGCTTTTTCTCGTTTATTTCTTCCATGAGAGACAAAGATAGAGACAAAGAGGTACAGAAGAGAGAGAGAAACAGTTACTCCATCAGGGTCTCCACACCACTCTCCATTTCCAGCCTCAATCAGCCAGGACCACAAGCACACTCACATGTGCCAGGCGTGGACAGGGAGACCCAGGGCCCGCCCGTGTGGTTGCAGCCTCACAGAGCACTGCATTATTACTGCACCCCAGCAGCTGGCCACGTTAAGGTTTTAGAGGGAGCGCCAATGGCTCAGACACTGCCAGAGCTGGGACAAGTCCTGGAAACCACCCATTTTGTCACGTGATGTTCTTTCATTTCCTCTGCTTCTTTGCATGTTTTCTTATTTATTTGTGTGTGTGTGTGTGTGTGTGTGTGTGTGTGTGTGTGTTGGGGGGGTGGGAGAGTTTGATTTGGATTTCACTTTCGTGGGATTTTTTTGCATGCTTTTATTTGGATTTGTTTTATAGTTTAAACATTGTCTTCTTCTGCATTTGTGTTTTTTTCTTTTTGTTACTTTGTTTTGTTTTGTTTTTAACCAGGCGACCCCCTCCAGCAGTTCCTGGACGGCCATTCTAACACCCATCATTCATCTCCTTTTCGTTTCCAGCAACATGTCTGTCCATGGTATTTAAAAGCCTTCTGTTTTGCACTATATGTTATATGTACATAAAAACTTTTATTTTTGATTCATGTCTATAATAAAAGCAAAGTTTATATTAAAAAAAGAATGTGTTTTTTTTCCTTCACAAAAGGACTCAAATTAAGAATTTGTAAGAAGAAAAAGGCATAATTTGATATCTTTTAAAGACCTTAGTAAAAAATATCACTTTTAAGTTGTTAAAGCCTTGCAACTTAAAGATGCTCTTTGGTGGAGAATAATCTCTACTTGCAATTTCTGTCCAAATAGAAGAGTGCAAAATATAAAGAAAAATTCTAGGTGTCTAGGTAAGACACAAAAGAATTTCAGTCTACTCTCAGAATCTAACTAGTAACTGCTGTTGCACCAAAATTTATTATTATTATTTTTAAACACTCTTACAGAAGGTAAAATATGTATCATGGAAGAAATTCTAAATCTGAAATACAAAAACCTTGCAAATTTTATTTGACAACTTGAAGGTTAAAAACCTTCTCATTCAGGGGACCAGCAGTTAGCGTAATGGCTATGTCGCTGGACTCCCACGTAGTCGACCGCGGTTCGAGTCTCGGACCCGGCGGCTTAAACTCACGCCGGGCGCGTGTGCGTGCGTGCCCAAGATCCCGAGAGGAGAATGGAGGAGAAGGGATTGCGGCGTGGCCATCCCCCCTGGGGGGTGATTTCCTGCTTTCTATCTCTCTGTCTCTCTCTGTCTGTCTGGCGAGCGCATGCGCCCTATAGCAAAAACCTCTCAAAAAAAAAAAAAAAAAAAAAAAAACAACCTTCTCATTCAGAATAAAAGTACAACCGGGCAAGGAAATTTGCCACTTTGAGAAGAAAGATCCTTCTTGATATCAGTGTAGTGCTAGGTAAAAAATAAATAAATAAATAAATAAAAAGGAATCTACGTGAGTTTTAGAGAAAATAATCCTTTTTTATGTCTCAATACTCAAATGGTAATTCTAACACTGAAATTTTAAGTTATCTTTTTTTATCCCAAAGATTTATCCAAATAAATTGTTTACTATTAAGGCACTACATTACATCCAGCCAAATGTGGGATCTGAAGTATTCCCAATGGTTTGTGATTTAACTCAGAATATTCTTTTTGAAAATTTACATGGCCTAAAATAAGAAGTAAAATTTGCAGTCTTCAGGTGAAAGTATATCTGAATGTGCCTTTCCCCAGTGTATTAGGATAGAAAACTACATGAGAGGAGAGTCAAAAAACAACTTTCAGGAATTGGTATTCCAGTTTCCTGGTAGGCACACTGCTTGCATCGGAGAGTTATGTGAACCAGGGCAGGAACCACCAGTTCTGAAATGGAGGGCTCTCATTTATAATGCACTCTTTGCACTATAAAAAGAAATGTTAAGGACTGAGTTCTCCACTGAAAAAATTATAACCAGTTTCTCAGGTTCAAGATTTTATATGGCAACATCCATTTTTCCTTGCATCTCAGATCACCTGAGGACCAGTTAGATTCACCGATGAAGAGAGTTCAAAGGCTCCAGAGGAGGCATGATGAAAGTTCCTGTGTACTTGGAGGCAATTGAATGGGTCCAGAATAGGGCAGCAAGTGCTGTCTTTTGCCCTTCCCTTCACCTCCAGTAACAAAAATATGAGTAAAAATTCTTACTGGATGCCATTCTCATCAGGTAGTAGTCTCCTACCAACAGACCCAGTGTTTCCAGGTCATTTTATCCACCTTCTCAAACAAAAACAGGTCGTAAACGAAAAGGTTTTCTCCATCTTGTTTTGTTTTCTACTTTGTCTCATACATAGACTTATTTTTATACACAGTGTTACACAGTTTAGATGTTTCAATAGCAAACTGACCCGATAATCAACTAGAAGGGAAAACATTCATTACAGAAAAATGAAGTGATAACCTTAGTCTCTCTTTTCTAAAAAAATAATTAATTGCATTTGTTATTACTATTTTTTAATTTGACCAGAAAGAGAGAGAGAAAAAGGGAAAGTGAGAAAGCAAGCCACCAGGTCCAGGACTTGAACCACGGTTGGCCAGGTGGGAGTCCAGAGCCTTTAATCTCCACACTACCTGCTGGCTCCATAGCCTAAGTCTCTTCACATTCCATAGACAACGGGGGAGGGGGGGACTTGGGGGAGGAGAAGCAGCAGCCTATAGTAAATTACACTATGCTGAGATTTGGTAATACTGGGTTGTCAGAAGTCATGAGACATTTTTGTAAAGATGCAGGGAGCCCCTTAAAGTGGATACCGTCCTTGTGCTTACACTTCAGAGCACATGAAAGCTCTAAACAGGCATAATCTACTGCTGCACGATATTAACTGGATTGGACCCAGTTGTCTGGCTGCATCAGACAGAAACCAGCAATAACCTTAGCGTTAGCCAGAGAAGGCCAGGAGAGGCTTGTTTGGAGCCAGGAGGTGCTCCACAGCTGAAGCACATGGCTCTGCCTCCCCCTATAAAAGGAGCACAAACAGCTCAGGGCCACAGTGTTCTCCAGCCGAGACAGAGAGTCTACCTGACCCCCCTTTTTGTCTGTTCTCTCATTTTTCAATCCGCAGCCCTCCCCCTCAGGGTATCCAAACGGGGACCCCGAGTACAGAAGATAATGTGAGTGGATACTCCGGAGGCCAGCAATAAGAAAGTCAAAAAAAAAAAAAAAAAAAAAAAATACTGAGCCTGTCAGTCAGTTGGATGTTACAAGGGGAACCACTCTGAAGGAGAGAGATGTAGACTGGAAGGTTGTTCTGTATGTGAAAAGTACGTCAAGTATGTTAAAAGTATGAACGTTAAGAAACTTAGAAGAGTTGAGAGATTTAGAAGCTAAGAAACTTAGAAGTTAAGAGAAGACTTGGAAACTAAGATTTAGAAACTTAGAAGTTATAAAAAGCTGAGTTATTAGAAGGCTAGGAGTAATTAGAAAGGATAAGAAATTTAAAAGGCTAAAGGAAAGTAACAAATGAATCAGTTTGAAGTTGGGAGTGAAACAGGGAAAATGCTCCGAGAAAAAAAAAAAAAAGGTCAGGGATAGGTAGAGTGAAAAGGCTAGGAGCACACGCGCACACATATACACATAAAAAAAAAAAAAAAAAAAAAAAAAAAAAAAAAAAAAAACAGATTTAAATTTAGATAAAAGCTCAAATTTGAAGTCAAGTGTAAAAAATGAAAAGCCCTCCAAGAAAAATAGATATGTTTAACAACAAAAGTCTTTGTGCTCAAAGTAGAAAAACCAAAGAGGGGAAGATGCAGGGAACGCCTTAAAGTGGACACACAGTCTTTGTGCTTAGGCGGCAGGGCATGCGGAAGCTCTAAACAAAGGCAGAATCTGCTGGGCAATACTAACCAGATTGGCTCCAAGTGGATTGGATTCAGACAGAAACTAGTAGTAACCTGAGCATTAGCCAAAGGCTAGGAGAGGCTGCTTAGAACCACAAGGCGCTCCACAGCTGAAGGTGCTCCACAGCTGAAGCACGTGGCTTTGCCTCCCTTACAAGAGAAAGCACAGAAAAGCTCTGGCCGCCATTCTCCAGCCCAGACGCCAGGCCCGCCTGACTCCCGCTTCTGTCCTGTCCTTTCTCTATCCACAGCACTTCCTCTCGGGATACCTTCTCTCTTCACCCTTGGGCAGAGAGGGGCACGTAGAAAAACAAAAAGTATGTCATGGCTTTTCCAACAACCCAGAATACATTTACTGTTAATAGTGTTCCTACGCTTCATAACACACCCTTTCCCGACTCCCCTGCCTCTGCCTCCATGTATGATAAGAGTTGAAAAGGGGCTGCATTCTTCAGAGCTGATCAAAAGTCAGGATATTCAGGAGGAACCATTAGTAATACCTTTAATATACGTATCCCTGGGATATTTTCATTCTTCATGCAAACGTTTCTAGAACCCATAGTAACATCCTAGTCACCAGGAGCACCAGAGAAATAAGATGGAAGCAGCTTACAAAACAGCTAAAGAAGCAATTATGTTGAGGGAAGATTAGGGGCAGGTGTGCTTGCTCCATTTTACAGAAAAGCTGTACCTGACTCCGGTGCTGAAGCAGCTATGTTAGTACTAGACCCTACTGCCCACTTGACTCCACACCTGCTAAGATTCCAGAACGTGGTGATTTTGACCTCCGACAAAGGCACGATAGAACTCCTGTCAGCCAATCAGAAACAACTTCTCATTCCTAATGGAATAAAATAATGCTGGGCTCTAAGTCACACAGGTGTTGGTTGGGAAAAAGGCCTGTTTGGTATTGAAACTGAAGTGGTCTTTGCTTTGTGGAACCTTGCGGTGCTCCTAAGAAAAAGGCTTGGGATTCAGAAAGTGCCCCATGACGGTCTCCCACCAGCAGCAGTGAGGGGAGTTAGAGCACACCAGTCTCCAGCTGGAAAAACCCAGAACATCCAAAACATGGAAAAAAGAGAACTAAAGGTAGGAAAAATATCACACTTCCAGATGCTCTTATGGAATTTTACTGGCAAATAAATGTCTGGAAACCTTGAGAACCACATGTACATTGAGGGGGTATTTCAACTGTCATCTTAGAAGCTGGAGCCAAAATGACAACCCAGCTCTGCTGTCCCCTGATAGGCAGTGTTACCTTCCAAGGCTTTGGAGCATGATGGACTTCGATGCTCTTTATCCTTTAGCCTGGGGCGGGGAATGTTGTACTTGCCAATGACTTATGTTACTACTGGGCGTTCAGTAGGATATTTAAACGTCTTTGTAAGATTGGTATGGGATTCTTTAGTCCAGATCCCTGGGATTCTGAAGTACAGTTCACTCTAATCTTGGAGTCTATGTCCCAAGACTTGGTGGATGCCTGAGCCCAGAGGCAATACTGAGCTCTAACTGTGCTATGGGTTTTCCTGCACAGACATACCTATGATCAAATTTTATTTATAGATCAGATGTAGGAGCTTAGCAGCAATAATAAAATGAGAACAATACACTGTAACAAAAGTTAGGTGACTGTGGCCGCCCCACCCCGCCCCATCTCTTTTCTTTTCCCCGTGCCTTAGTGTACCACATTCATCTATTTTTAGACCACAGTCAACTGCAGGTAACAAACCACAGAAAATGAAATAGCAAATAAAGGGTGACCACTATGAAGTTCATTCACAGAAAGATTGCCCCCACAACCCAAAACAGAAAAATCCTTCAGTTAGACCTTTATCATTACCAGAGGCTAATCAGAAGAAATCACACTGAATTGCTAACACTGCATTACTGTATCGCCCTTATTTAAAGGGACAGCACTCCCTCCCTTCACCCCCCCCCCTCCCCCGCCTCCACCTCTAAGGTGGTTTGTTATTGGCTTTCAATGCTACACAAGTTACTGCTGAGTCGTAATGCTGTCATATTAAGATCAGACTGGGTGCCAGGCTACAGCGTGAGTCCCAGCTACAAACTGCTGCTCCAATACTCAGATGGTTTTTATTTTTGTAGGTTTTTGTCACAGGGTATGTACACTCACTAGAGAAAGAGACAGAAGGAAAATGAGAAATCACCCCCTCATAGGGGATGCCCACGCTCCAATCCCCTCTCCTCCATTTTTCTCCCAGGACTCTGGGCATGCACACACACATGCCTGGTGTGATTTTCAAGCCACTAGCTCTGGGACTCACATTGCTGTCAGCCATGTGGGAATAGAGCACCTTAACCACCTCACCACCTGCGGGTTCCTATACTCAGATTTTAATCTAAACAAACTTTATAGGACGTGATATCAGGTCCTCATTTTCTGCCCATCTTCAGTAAACTTCGTGAGCATGAGTCACCAGAGGGCAAAGAATAAAGCTTCAACAAGCTTCAGAAGGCCAAAAAGACTCCAAGATAATAACTAAGTTGTCACTGAAGTGGGTTCTGCCTCTTGAAACAACTGCTAAATAAGTATCAAAAGACTGTAACACTGTCAAAAGGCTTATCTTGTGGGCTCTTAAGGCTCTGTTTTCTTCCCCTAGTTCTCATCTCTGAGGGCACATTTCAGAAGGCAAAGGAGACCAAATTGAAGCCAAGGAGATAAATCCTTTTTTTAATCCCTTCCCCACACCCCCTGCCTTTTTTTTAGGGCACATGCACTTGCCAGAGAGCAACAGAGAGGGAAAGTAAGAAATCACCCCCCACAGGGGGCAGGCCCATGCCATCATCCCTTCTTCTCTGTTCTCCTCTAGGGACTTTTGGGCACGTACACACTCCCAGGTGTGATTTCCAAGCTGCAGGTCCGGGACTCAAACCCTGATTAGCCATATGAAAGCCCAACATCTAACTACCATGCCACCTGCTGGCCCCATATCCTCCCACCTTTTTGAATGAAAGAAATATTCTTAGGTACATACACAAAACCTGCCTGGGGGGGTCCTAAAAATCTGTTTATTTTGCAATTTAAAGAGTAGGAAGCCCATAGTGCTCTCACTGACCAGAGTCCAGATGTTAGTTGGTGGTACGAGGCCACTGAGCCCCCCAAGACCCCCGGAGCAGTGAGCTGGCAAGCTTGGCACAGCCAAAGTCACTGCTCTGAGCTCACTTTTCACAGGAGCGGAGGGACTGCAGTTGGCCTCAACCTCAGCGCTGGTGAAAGTGACTAGCTCCATTATGGACAAAGAATTGCAGAGCTTGGTCGTTCAGGCAGACGACCTTTAGCTGACCCTCAATCTTATTTGAATCTAGCTGCCAACTGGGGCCAGCTGGCAGCAGAAATGGCCATTTGCCTTCCTTTTTAATATTGCCAGAGGGGATGTGCACTTACTGGAGAGAGAGAGAGGGAAAGTGAGGAAGCTCCCTCCTCCAAAGAATGGTCATCAGCAATCCCTTCTCCACCTCTCCCTCCTCTCTGTTTTCAGGCAGACACGCATGCGCCCGGTGTGTTTCTCAAGCCAATCTGGGACTCCCACACTGTCGGCCACGTGGGATCCCGCCTCTTCACCACCACACCACAGGCTGGCACGATTTCCCTTTCTAAGTGAAAACAATTAAAAAGGCAAGGCACTT
Organism: Tupaia tana; assembly: GCA_026018925.1. Classification (NCBI taxonomy): domain Eukaryota; kingdom Metazoa; phylum Chordata; class Mammalia; order Scandentia; family Tupaiidae; genus Tupaia; species Tupaia tana. The sequence goes on along the minus strand of JAKSZU010000007.1, from coordinate 123,409,151 downwards.
CTCCCTTGCCTTGCCCACAAGGAGACACTAGCCACGTAGAATTGCTGGACCCACAGCGCCGAGCAAATGCTGGGAAGTTGGGGAACAGCCGCTTCCTTACTAGCCCATCCTGAGAGGAAAATGGCGTTTTGGTTTGGTTCATGATTGTGATTGTTTCCCAAAGTAAACTGACCGATGGCACCTGGGAGCTGTAAGAGAAAGGCGGAAAGTGTGGTCCTGGTCTCTACCAGCTGTGCCAGCGCATCTTCAGCTGTTTCTCATCTGCCTCTGTCTGCAGCTGAGCTCCGAGCCCTTCCAGTGTCAACGGGGTGGTGTGTGTCCTCAGACCCCACCTCCCCCAGGATCTTGGTCAGACCCTGGCTCTCGCCTAAGCCCTGATCACTTTCCTCAGAACACCACCTGGACACTGCCCACTGTTGGAAGTTTGCAAAGTTCTCAGGGAGCTTGTTCCATTAGCCCCAAAAGGTCCTTGTCTAAATACACATCAGCCAGAGAACTAGCCTATTAATCACATAAGCACAAACACACCTTTCCGGAAGGTATGAGGGGACCCCTACTCTGAGACCACACCTCCTTCAAGGGGAAGAGAGACCCAGAAATCGCCTGTCCCTACCACTGACTCTCACCACCACTACTTGCCTTGAACGTGCTGGGGCTGACATGGTTGGTGCTTCATCCCAGCCCAGGGTGTCACCCAAGAACCCCTAGACTTTTCTTTCACATCCCATATACATCAGCAAGCCTTGTTGGCTTTACTTTCACATCACGTCCAGAAGGTGACTTCTTTTTCCTACTTCCTCTGCTACCCACTACCCACTCATCCTCTGTGACCTTCTCCCCTCTCCCAACTTCTGAACCCATCCACTGTGCCCAGAAGCAGCAAAATTCCCTACTCTCTGGATATGTCCCTCACAGGCTTGCTGACACAAGTTTTTTTTCTGCTTGTCTCCCACAGCCCTGGGCCTGCTCTGCCTGCGCAGGGAAGCGGCCTTCTTGTTCCTTTTTGCATTCAGACCATTCTTCCTCCTCCCTTAAAATGCCCAACTCCAAGCTTCATGGCATCCAATTATAGTACACAACCACCACCCCACATTGTTGGTTTTAGTAACCAGCCCTCAATCCCTTCTCCCTTATTTCTGATGACACTGGTCCCGTCACGCTGTTCCACAAGTGGTTTTGCTGTCGAATCCTTTTGCTTGTTTTTCCCTTTGACCTTCTGCTTTGGCGTTCCGGGTCCTCTTCTTGGTGATTTCATCGGGTCTCATAGCATTAAGAACCATTTCTATTACTTGCAAATCACAAATTTCTATCTCCATTACATATGTCTCTCTCAAAATCTGAACTTGCGTGTCCTCCTCCCTACTCAATATTTCAGTTGGATATCAATAAAACATCACACCCTGCACACCCCAAACTGAACTTATGTTCTGGCCATTCCTTGCTATTACCCAAGTATTCTTCTACTTAGGGCAGTGGTCCCCAACCTTTCACCAGGGACTGATTTTGGGGACCAGCAGTTAGCGTAATGGCTATGTCACTGGACTCCCACGTATTCGACCACGGTTCAAGTCCCGGAACCGGCAGCTTGAACTCACACCAGGCGTGTGTGCATGCGTGCCCAAGATCCCTAGAGGAGAATGGAGGAGAAGGGATTGTGGCATGGCCATCCCCCCCGGGGGGTGATTTCTCGCTTTCTGTCTCTCTGTCTCTGTCTGTCTGGCGAGCACATGTGCCCTATAGCAAAAGCCAGGGACTGGTTTTATGGAAGAGCATTTTTCCAGGGACCAGAATGGGGCAGCTGGGGTAGGGGTGGTTTGAGGAGGATTCAAGCACATTATATTAATTGTGCACTTTATTTTTATTTCATCATAATAATAAGAACCAGTCCTGGTCCTTGGCCTGGAGTGGGGACCCCTGATCTAGGGCTTTGCAGCAGGTCTTTCCTCTGCCTGGAATGTTCTTCCCCCAGGGAATCTGGCTCCTTTACTTCCTTTCAAAGGAGCAAATACTATGCTTTTTTTTAGTAGTATTTATTACTTTCCATTTATGTTATCTTTTTCTGTTAGAATGTAAGCTCTACCAGGTCAAAGATCTTTGTCCTTTTTATTCATAGATATACCTCAAGCACATAGAATAATATTGATCATATACTAAGTTCTCAATATTAAATAAATTCCTGAAGCCAAAAGTCAAAAATTATGAATAGTACAAAGTGAGTAGAGGTAGCCCTAGCAGATACTAGACATTTTGCTGAATGTTGAGAGGACAGAAGGGATGAAAAGGGATGATAAGGGATTTGACTAAGCATTAAAAGCAACTGCTTATCAGTGTCCAGCCCTGGATACAATTCAGCTGCCAGAAAACAAAATATTAGCCCAAACTGGCAACATTCCCTTTAGGCTGGTTCCTACCCTGCTCTGAGTCTCAGACTCAATTACAAAATGGCAAGAATGCCTCTGACAGGATGGTGTGGGAAGCAAACAAGCTTATGACCATAGTACCTTGAACACATCCGATCTGATCTGAGAAGCGAGGCTGGTTAGTACTTAGATGGGAGGAGGAAGTAAAGTAATGCATATCTAAAATGCATAGCACAGTGCCTGCTATACTTTGGTGCTCTAAACTGTAGGTACCGGTTAAGTATCCCTAATCCAAATATTTAAAATTTGAAACACTCCAAAACCCAAAAGTTTCTGCATGCCAACATGATGCCACAAGTAAAAAATTATGCAGCTGACCTCATGTGACTAGTCACAGTGAAATGCTGCAATACCATAATATTGTATAAATTTACCTTCAAGCTGTGTATATATGGTATATATACAAATTTCATTTAGATTTGGGCCCATGCCCAAGAGATCTCATTGTTTATATGAAAATATTCCATAATCTGAAAAAAAAATCTGAAATCCAAATGCTGCTGGTCCCAAGCACTTTGAGATACTCAGTATGTACTATTATTCACAATTGATTCAATGTTATTATAAAAAAGAATACCAATAACTTCCACAAGGTGGCACTGTGTCCCAGCCCAGTTTCCCTGAATTTGACAAATTTGCAATATCATAATTGTGTAACTGATGCCCTCTACTGTCTTATTTTTTTCCTTATCTTTGAGCTTAAATGATGGCATCTTTGTATATGCTCCAGATGAATTTTTAAATCCACAATTTAAGCTAGCTGCCCAAAGGCTTCCTCAAAGTTTACAGTATTGATATGTGCCTACAGGTTTAAGACTGACATAATCTCCACATAGAGCTAAATGCTGATCACGAACCAGCGGCATCACAACACAACACACAGTACAAAATTACACAGCTGACCTCAACCAACTCTGGTGGCCCATAGGTCTACCTTTCCTTACTCCTTTCAGCCCAATTCCTACCCTTTGCACCATTTTTGGAGGGATGATCAAGCTGTCTCCCCATCCCTCCTCCTTGCCGTCACATGCCATACTGCCCTCCAGCCTTACCTATAATTTAATGACCAGTAGCAAAGCTGGGAGGCAGGGAGTAGAGGGAAGAGAACAGATATGCAGTAAGTATTTGGCAAGCTGGGATTTAATTCCAGGGCTACCATAACCTCTCTTCCTCAACTTTACCCTTACCCACACACATACCATCCTATTCTCGAGAAATCTAAATCAGTATTCTATTTGCATCCTTTTTTGCAGTTTACATTTAAGCAACTAAATCATTGAATTTCCATGATGAGTTACTTTCCCAACAACTGCGATACCAGGTCATACTGTTTGTTAAGCCTGAATCCCCACGGCAGTAGCAACCCAAAGACACAAGCCACAGGTGCACCTCCTCATCCTGAGAGCAACATTTAAGGGCTCAGGATTCCTTAACATTTTCTTAACATTTATATCTTTTTATTTGCAACTTATCCATTGACACATTGGTATTTATTTATATTCCTGAGCTGTACAACTTCTTGAAGTTTTATGCTAAAATGTGTTAAAAATTGTGTGTTCATTTGTCTTCAAAACTTACCCTGCTCAAATTCCAAAGGAGATCTTCTCCTGCGAGTCATCATTCGATGATCACTGTTTGCCTTCTCCCCTAGTGATCTCACAGGCAATGACTACATCATCTGAGTCTTCCTTCCAGGCTGTGGTGTTCTACTGTCAGATCCATTTCCATGAGGTAGCTTCCTTTCCCTTTAGTTCCGAACATTTTGATTACTTTAGTTGTCCTTCTGTAACCTATTTCTACCTCCACTATGGCCTGGATGGGAGGCAACCAACTCTGTACAATTTTTCCAAGTGCCCTTCTAAATGGTGCTCTGAACTCTGAGCCGTTGTCCTCTGGATACTGCATATGAGACACCTGAGCCTGGATGTACCACCTCAAGTGCCTCAAACTTTTCGCTTATTTTGCCCTTTTTTTTTTTTTTTTTTTTTACTTTTTCAGTGCCTCAGACTTAACATACTCCTTTCTTCCTTTCTACCTCACCTCCTCCTCCTGGTTCTCACTTGTTTGTTGATGGTAGAATAGAAACCAAAAAACCCCACTCAAGTGAGAAACCCTACAGGTAGCTTATACTCCTCTCCCTCCCTCCCTCCCTCCCTCTCTCCCTCCCTCTCTCCCTCTCTCCCTCCCTCTCTTTCCCTCCATGAAGTCGCCAAACACTCTGAAAAGTTCTCTGCTCAGGCTGCTCATCTGCACGCCCACAGCCGTTACCCCGCAGTCCACACGTGCACTTTCCACCATAATGTGACATGAGCTCTCCATGCCCATGCCTCAAACTACTCCCAGAATTACCATTCATGGGTGCACACACGCCAACACATATGAATGATGTAGACACGCTTTATATATACTTTACTCATATGACACATTCAAGGGTACCTCAAATGTTTGTGGAAAGTGAAATTAAAATATGAATTTGTTTTGCAAAAAAATTCAAATCTATGTAGTTTCATAATATGTATTTTCCATAAACTTTCTGAAGACTGTGTATACACACACACACACACACATGAAACCTTATCAAATCCCTTTGCAGAAGTTCAATATGCCATTGACTGTAGAACTCAATAATGCAAAATCCTCAACACTATTAGATTTCAGTCCCTCTCATTACAGCCCTCTTACCCTGTGCTTCCCTCCCCTACAGGAGGCATCAGGTCCTGTGCACCTTGGCATGCTCTATTTATTCTTCTCACAACTAACACTTTATGTGAAAAAATTCTGCTGGCCCATTGCCACTAGCACATCCACCCCAACTCCCCACCCCACCCCACCACTACGCACACAACCTCTCCAGCCACCACACTGAATAGGATCAGGCCTTGGGTGGCCCTTTGGGGAACATTTGAAAAGGACAGCACAGACACATTAATTCATCCCACTGAGGAAATACTCTTTAAAGTGGTTCAGACTGGAAGAACTTTCCGCTCTCGAGTATGGATGCATCTGCTGTGTGAGTTCTCCACAGCTGACAGTAGGAAACCCACTCAAAAGAGGTCAATGTATTTAAAGCATAAACATTAAAACTCACAATTTTATACAGTTCCTTACTACCTTCAACAACTAACACTTCACCCTGTTCCCATAGAGCAATGTAAGCCCGCTCTGGCCCCTCTCCAGGCTTCAGAAGGCCAAACCCAATGCAAGCTGCAGACTGCCTTGGGCTGAGACCCTTCTCGCCCCATCGACCAGTGTTTTTGGGTCTGTGAAAGCAGTCTGACCTCAAGGGAAAACCACTAAGAGTAGGTTCAGTGAGACCAAAGCACAATCAAGACAGCTCCAAATAAGTGCTGCCCAGGAGTTATTACAGGGCCAATTGGCATGTGTGAAAGAGTCAGGTGGATAGTGACCTGAGGCACTCCTAGCTTGAAGCCCACAATCGTTCTGCAACACTTCATACGCCATCTTTCTTTTTTTTTTTCTTTTTTTTTTTTTTTTTTTTTTTTTGAGAGGTTTTTGCTATAGGCTGCGTGCACTTGCCAGACAGAGAGACAGAAAGCGAGAAATCACCCCCCAGGGGGGATGGTCACGCCGCAATCCCTTCTCCTCCATTCTCCTCTCGGGATCTTGGGCACGCACGCACACGTGCCTGGCGTGAGTTTTAAGCCACTGAGTCCGGGACATGAACCGTGGTCGACTACGTGGGAGTCCAGCAACATAACCATTACGCTAACTGCTGGTTCCCTCTTTCTTAACTGCCCTGACACCATCCTACCTCAAAGCAAGCCTGGACTCTTAAGAGGAGTTCACCTGGGCTGAGAACACATGTGCCCAGAGCTCCCAAATCAATCTATTTAAACAACCACCAACTGGGTCAAGAAGGAAAAACAGATTGTTACCTTAAGTGGCCACAACATGGACAGGAGAAATTGAGGGCAAACAAGATGCCGTTGGTCTTTTAGGAATAAAGTTCATCAGCCACACATGTACAGCCACCCATTTTTACCATGAAACAAATTCCAATGTTCAAATAAAAATCAAATGTAAGCGGACGGGCTAAAGACACTAGTTCAAAATTCTGTTCCAGCCCTTTTTGAGAAATCCATATTCAGAGAAATAAAAACACTACTTAAGAATACCAGTCCCCTGATGAAATTTCTCATTGGATATTCTAATGAAAAGAGGACAGTGCAGAAGCTTGCCCCAAGCGAACGGTCACAGGAGGCACCTGGTGCATTTTGCACCTATCTCTGCCCTCTCCACATCTTCCTACTCGTCAACTGAGTAACAGCAACAGCCAACACTAAAACTCCTTCGTGTCAGTCGTTCAAAGCACTTTGCATGTGTTTCATCAAATCACAATTTTGAAGCAAATATTTTTATTCCTGCTTTAGGCGAAAACTGAGAGCGGTGAAGTAACCAGCCCAAAGCTTGATCATTTGCTCCCTCCTTAGGCAAGCTGGATGCTCCCCATTACCTGCAGTACAGAACCCAAATAACTGGATATTCCTTGACCCCAGTATTGCTACTTAAATCTCCCATTCTGATGTTTTCCCAACAGCCCCCTCCCCCAAGCCTCCACATTCCTAAACGTCCATCCAACTTTCCCACCTTTATGTACAACCATTACAGGGATTTCATTTCGAATTTTATCTGAAATTCTAGAGGGCTAGCAGGTGGCATGGTGGTTAAAGGCGCAGGGCTCCTACATGGCCAACTGTAGTTCAAGTCCTGAACCTGGCAGCTTGCTTTCTCACTTTCTCTGTCTCTCTCTCTCTCTCTGGTTAATGAAGTTCAATTAAAAATATAAAATTTTTTTATCTGGAATTCTAAAGGTCTAAAGCTAGGCCCAGACTCTAAATAGAAACCATCAGTTGGAGTAGCAGCTGCCCTCATTGGACATGGTCCCTCTCCCCATTTCTCATTACCATTAGTCAGAGAGACCTCTTAGATCACACAGCAATTCCCTTCTTCCAGTCCTCTGGCTTGTCAGATCCTGAGCAATCACATGCATGCCTGGAGTGTTTCAGGCTGTCCAGATCAGGGATTCAAATTATACTTGCCTGGGGCCAGCAGGTGACATGGTGATTAAGGGCACTGGACTTGCCCACATGGCCAACTGTGGTTCGAGTCCCAGATCTGGCTGCTTGCTTTCTCAGTTTCTTTCTCTCTCACTGTCCCTCTCTGGTCAAATTAATATAAATACACAAATAAAATAAATGAAGTTTGGGGCCAGCAGGTGGTGTGGTGGCTAAGGGCGCTGGATTCCCACATGGCCAACTGTGGTTTGAATCCTGGACCTGGTGGCCTGCTTTCTCACTTTCCCTCTATCTTTTTCTCTCACTCTGTCCCTCTCTGATCAAATTAAAAATAAAAATAAAGAAATAAAATAATTCTTTTAAAAATACCATTTAAGAAAAATAATTCTTAAAAAAAAAAAATTGCACTTTCCTTATGCAATCTGGCTTCTCTAGAGCAGTGCATTACCGCCAAGGAGCTGGCCACTAACGCCATGTTTTCATACTTAAATCCCACCTATCTTCCAAGACTAGGTGCAAATGCTATTCCAGTTGCACTTCATCTCCAGCCTCTTGAATTCCCCCAGTCTTTTCCTATGTATTGTAACACATCATCCTCTCCCTTGTAATTAGTTGTGTATCTGGTTCTACCAAAAACTAAGCAGAAACTGAGCCTACGATTAAATGTTTGACACAGCAATCCGAGTTCGAGGATTTGAGGTGCAAATAAAAGCTTGCATTAGTACACTGAAAGAGGCAGAGAGGAGCGATTTTGTACACACAGAGAAAGACATACATATACACACACACTCTTATTCTCTCTTCACTCTTCATACTCTTGTTTTCTGCTTATAGAAAAATCATAAAACAACTTGAATGTGTTGACATGTTTTAATAAACAGGAACCACATTACTTCACTTGTTACAGGGAGTAATAGACAGGAGGCAATTAATTCAAGAGAGCCCCAGAAAGTTTTGCTTTTCATCCACAAAGTAACAGAGAGGATAGCACCTTTATCAGTCAAGCCTTTGCTTATTATCTTTTTTGATCTCTCTCCTCTCACTTATTTCAGCATGCTGCTTCCAGGCTAGAACTCTGCCTTCCAATTTTATATTAGTTAGGAGGCTAGCCTATCAGAGTGCCTCAATAACATAATGGAGGTCCCTAACTTAGCTGAGGAACCGAGACAGGTCTTCTTTGATTTCCGCTTCATCCCAAGGTCCATGAATGTTTTCTTTAAAAAGCTGCAGGCGAATGAGGTAGAAAGGGCAAAGAAAAGTGATTGAAATCAGCAAGAGGGCAAAAAGTATGGCTCCCACAGCACTAATGGACAGCAGGCCCCCCAAAGCTGAAAATGCAAAGAGCAGCGTGACTCCCACATAGCTGCGGGGAGTACATGCCTTCAATTTCTTCTGCAACATGGGCCACAGGGCAAAAATCTGGATGGCAAATGTCACCATGACGAAGGCATGCAAGGAGCGGGGCAGGCGTGAAGCCAGGCAGACAGAAGCAAATATGGCCATGTTCAAGGACAGCGTGCTGGACACAATGGCAGCATTGGCACCATAATCGAAGAAGATGAGGTGGCCCAAAAGCATGAAGACAGACATGGCATAGATGGTGTCGGTGCTGACAGATTCTGTCAGGGTTTTCAGCACTGGCGAAAAACCGTAAGTGAAAGTGATGAAGACCAGGGCGCTCTTCAGGTCAGCCCATCGGGTCCGCCCACTCTTCTTCCGCCCTTTGCCTCCATCAATGAGATCAAACAGAACGTACCCAATCAGTGAAGAAGCCAGGCCGGTTCCCAAAAGCCAGTGGGGGGCCAAAAGGCCCTCATCCATATACCACCAGATAACCACAAAAACACACACACTGCACAGCTGCTGGACCACCACACTGGATTCGAAAACTACAGCCCAATATTGGTATTTCCGGGCATAGATGTTTTTCCGTAGCTCTTCCAGGAACCGGTGGTCCACATAGTTATCAGGGAAGGGCTGTCGCTTGTATAAGACCTTCTGCCACCTGGTCTCCTGAGTGGTAGGTACAGGTGGTGCACACATTATCCTTTCCTTCAAGTGCAGGCCAGTCTGGGCTTACTTACAAAAGGCCGTGAGGGTCTAGTTCTTTATGAAGTTTTGAAATAAGACCTCCATGGAAACCCCATGCTGTATTGTGGTTGATATTCGACAGACCTCTCCTTGTTTTCAAAGTTAGCATCCCAGGCTAGGCCTGCAGTAAGCTGATGAGTTTGTTCTCTGAGGCAGGTAGGTTCCTAGAAAAAGATGACAAACCTATGAAGCTTGTGAAAGATGAAAGGTAGGACTGAGTTAAAATCAAACCAACTAAATTTACTAAAAGTCTGAGCAAAACATGTGGTGGTCATCTTATAATTTGGAAAACAGCATTTCAGAGGACCAGTAAATGGCATGGCAATTAGGTTGCTGGGCTCCCACATGGCTGTTCAAGTCTTGGACTCGGAGGCTTGAAACTCATCCCTGGCCGGGACCAGCAGTTAGCGTAATGGCTATGTCGCTGGACTCCCACTGACCGCGGTTCGCGTCCTGGACCCAATGGCTTAAAAGTCACACCAGGCACGTGTGCATGCATGCCCAAGATCCCGAGAGGAGAATGGAGGAGAAGGGATTGCGGTGTGGCCATCCCCCCTGGGGGGTGATTTCTCGCTTTCTGTCTATTTCTATCTGGCGAGCGCACGCACCCTATAGCAAAAACCTCTCAAAAAAGAAAAGAAAACCTCATGCCTGGCATGTATGCATGCATGTCCAAAATTCCTAGAGGAGAATGGAGAAGAGACTGTGGTGGCCATCCTCCCCTGGGGGGAGGGGAGGAGCTCTTGCTTTCTGTCTCTTCATCGAGCACACATGCCCTATGGCAAAATCTCTCTTAGAAAGACAACAAAACAGCATTTCAGACTTTCAAATTATAATCCCTTGAATAAAGAGACACCTGTTAGCTATCACACATTGAGTGCCCAGTATATGCTAACCGCCTTATGTATCTTCTTTCCTTTATTCTTCACAACCTGACAAGTTAGTATTGTTTCCACTTTAACTGGGAAAAAAGTGGAGACTCAAAATGCTTAGGGAGGGGCTCGCAGGTGGTGTGGTGGTTAAGAACACTGGACTCCTACACGGCCAACTATGGTTCGAGTCCCGGACCTGGGGGCTTGCTTTCTCTCTTTCTCTCTCTCTCTTTCACACTCTTGTCCCTCTCTGGTCAAAATAAGTAAATAACTAAAGTTAAATAAAATAATTTTTGTTTTAAAAAAATGCTTAGGGAACCTTGGTCCAAAGAAACAGTAGTAAATCGTGGGGCCAAGATTCGAACACAAGCCCGATCCTGAAGCCTTCCTTTACATCCTCTCTCTCTCAAAACCAATTCTTAAATCTAGGGTTCACATACCCCTAGGTATTGACACTGCATGCCTGAATCTGAAACTTATACAAATTTACAGGGATATAATCCAGTTTTTACTGGATTCTCAAAGGCTTTTTTATTGTTAACTTCACCGATGTAAAGACAACAACAGTATACTGCACAATCCAGAAAAGTATGAGCTCAATGGTTTAAGCAAAACCAAGAATGCAAAGGAACTAAGACTCTTCACCCACTAACGGAGCTTAACATTCTTTAAGGAGCTATCATCTCACTTAAATGGGAGAAACGCTTGTGAAGGAAGAAGGCACTACCCAGGTGATCAAATGTGAGACAGACGCTCTTAATCCGCGACCTTGTTTTCTTCCACTGGGCTCGAGACAGGCTTTCCTGCGCTAGCCGGACATCCGGAGAAGCCCTCCTCGTCGCGGAGACCCCGCCTGGATCTCCCAGTCCCGGCCCAGAAACGCTGGCGCCCACACGGAACGCACGGCCCGCACGTCCCAGCCTGCGCAGGCCCCCGGCGGAGCGCGGGGCTGAGACGCCATCGAGCACTTCCGGTCCATCACTTCCGCGGCTAGAGCGCCCTTCGGCGACCGGGTTCCGCAGAGTCCTTTGCTGCCACCTGCTGGTCCCTTAGTGAACCGCCAGGCTCCGGAGACGCCAGAGGAAGACTACCCCATCCTTTCAGAGACCTGGACTTGAGATCAGAGGGTTCCAGCAAGGCGAGAAGGCCGAGGGTGGAGGAGGGAGATCACAACAGCCACTCGTGTCGCTTTGCTGTTGTTTCCGTGGCCGGTGTACACCGATATCTGCAGGCATCAAGTGCTGTTCTGGAGCTCACCAGAAAGCTCTACTGTCAGGGGGGACCTTTGCTTTCAAGGATACATTGACTTTTACAGTGATGACATCACCTCCCCTCTCACAGAGGGCCAGTGTGCGTCTGGGGGACGTAATTGTCCAAAACTAGGTACTTGGGAAGTGCCAACGCTGAGGGCAATGCCCAGGGCCTACAGCCTAGAGATCTGCTCTTTCCTGTGAGTCTTCTAGGTAGGGTGCCAGTGAGGGCCCTGAGTCTGAAAGCAGCCAGAGGCTTGGGACAGGAGATTGCTGATGGGCGCTGAGCCCCTGGAAATAACCTCAACAGCAGTGCTGGAAGTCACATGGCAATGGTGCCCTGGGGGGCCTGAGCCAGAGCAGCTGTGCCCAGGATTCTTAACCAGATGGAGGGCTGGAGAAAGGGGCTCTTCATGAAGTAACCCTGTGGAGGGTTTCTTCTTAGTGCACATGTGGGCTCTTTAACATGAATAAAACTAATATCTATAGATATAGACACATTTTTTAGAGAGAGATTTTTGCTATAGGATGCATGTGCTCACCAGAGACAGAGACAGAAAGCAAGAAATCACCCAGGGGGGATGACCATGCAGCAATCCCTTCTCCTCTATTCTCCACTCAGGATTTTGGGCACTCAGGCACATGCACCTGTCGTGAGTTTTAAGCCACCAGATCCAAGACTTGAATCACTGTTGACTATGTGGGATCCAGCGCCATAACCATTACACCATCTTTTGATCCCTAAAATTAAAATATTTTAAAGCTTTAGAAAGAAGAAATAGTATACAGTAGGCACAGAAGTCGGAAGTGAACCCATTTACCAGCTGTGTGACTCCAGGCTAATCACCACGTGAGCTCTGACTTCTTCATCTGTAAAATGCAAAGGACATTCCTTGCTCTTGGCTACTTTATAAGACGGTTAAAAGAATGGAGTACACCGCGTTGAGGCCGTAGGGCAGTGGTTAAGTGTTGTACACTGGGAGCCCGATACCACATGGTCAGCCACCTCAGCAGTATGAAATACAGCCATGTGTGCACGCCCCAAATCCTGATGGGATGGAGAAATGGAGGAAAAAGAATTGGGCTTGGCCACATCCTGCAGGGGGCTGTTTGTGTACTCTCTCCATCTCTGGCAAGTGCATGACCCCTCTGGAACACTTTTTTTTTTTTAAAGAGTCAAATACAAAACACCGAGATATTTTGTGAAGTGCTGACTGCTATGTAGCTGCAATTAGCTTACACTGGTCATTGTAATGACAACACTTGACCAAGTGCAGTACATTCTGCAAAATGATCTCTTTATCTCTCTCCAGGCTTCTGTTCCAAAATTTGACAAGGTTCCTTGGCTCAGCAAGGCCAGTCTCGTAAACAAGCCATTACTGCTCAGCCTCCCCAAAAGGTAACTGCTCAACCTTTGAGAACAAAGTTCTTAAAGAAGGTGATCCATTAAAAAGTGGAGGGAGGTACTCAATTATCATCTGTCAGTTGAGAAACCCTGGTCAAATGTTCAAACAATGGAATAGGTGGGTTTCTCTAACAAAAGAAAACACTGACCATAGGCCTGGCCAGAGAAGATGAGACCCAAATAACCTCCTTCTCTACCTCCAGCACTCAGCAATGTAGGAGAGTTCTGTCCCCGGATGTTGCCTCTCAGTACCCATTGTCTTCCTCACCCATCCTTTCTTCTCTGCTTTAGTTTGAAATTTTCACATTTTAAACATCAATATTCTAGAACTATAAATTTCTATTTTCAATAGGATAGCAGCTGCTTGTATTTAACTTGGAGCGTCTCTCCTATCATTTCATCAGTTTCACCCCTTCTAAGCAAACCACTTTAAGACACTTGTTTCTGTTTTTCAGAGATGGGGGAATTTATTAGCGGGGAGCATTTCAGCTGAGTTTCCTCATTTCTAACCCACAATTTGATGATGTGGTCCTAGGGTGTGGTGATGCAGGCTGCTCGGGGAAGGGGAAATGGGAGGAAAGATGGGTGTGAGGTCATGGGGGGGTGAATGGGAGAAACCCACCAGGGCAGGGCAAGGACACGCATGGAGGCAGTTCCACAGACACTTCATAGACTAAGCAGGCCTGGCTTCCTGGCACACAGGGCAGCTCGCCAGAAGGTTGCCCGCCCCCAAAGGATTGTTCCCTTTTGTTGGCGACATGATTGCCATGTATCCTCCTGTCACTCTCTGTATTCCTCACTTCAGTAACACACACCTTTGTCTATTACCTCTTTTTTTTAGAGCAGCCATCTCAGTAGGTACTTAGAATTGTGTATTTTCAGAGCAAAATACTCCAAGTGCTTTCAAGCACTCACTGTTCAGTTCTGTGGGTTTTTTTGTTTGTTTTTGTTTTGTTTTTGTTTTTTGGGTTTTTTTTTTTTTTTTTGAGAGGTTTATGTTATAGGGCACATGCGCTCACCAGAAAGACAGACAGACAGACAGAAAGCGAGAAATCACACCCCAAGGAGGGGGTGGCAATGCCACAATCTCTTCTCCATTCTCCTCTCAGGATCTTTTGCACACACGCACACATGCCTGGTGTGAATTTAAGCCACCAGGTCCAGAACTCGAACCATGGTCAACTACATGGGAGTCTAGCGACATAGCCATTACGCTAACTGCTGGTCCCGCAAATTTGATGTTGGAAATCTGCATCTTTAGTGAGAAATGGCTAGTGTTTGACACCAAATAGTGTAACAGCCTGCCATCCTGGTCCACCTCCCACTGGCCATTAGGCCTGTCCATGCAGCCAGTAGTAGCACAGTTCTCTGTCCCCAGCTTGCGTATCCCTACCAAGATGCCCCTTTGGAGGAGGAGAGGGGGCCGGGGACAGAGCAGGGTTTGAGCAAGGCAGGCCCGGGACACAGTGGACAACCGAGGCACCTGTTCACCTTCATGGCCAGGTCTGGGAGTACCAGAGTGGACGGTCTGTCAATAGCCAGCTGGGAAGAGAGGGGTAGTTTCTCCTGCAGTCAGCCAAACCAGAGAGTCACAAGGAGAAAGTGCCTTCAGTGGGCAGCGAAGTCCTACTCATCTCTGTTCTGGGAGACACAGGCAGCAGTCTCCACCCTGTTTAGAGATTCAGAGCTCACCAGCCCCAAAAGAACCCTGGGGTGGCTGGAGAGCACCTGTAGGTGCCCTGAACACTTAAGAGGCCAAGACAGGTAAGCAAAATTTTGGAGACAGATGGTGTGTTTTAGTCTCAACAATTCTTAAAGATTAGAAATGTCTCCTTTGGTGTAACGGCTATGTCACTGGACTCCCGTATAGTCAACCACGGTTTGAGTCCCAGACCTGGTGGCTTAAACTCATGCTGGGTGCATGTGCGTGCATGCCCAAGATCCCAAGAGGAGAATGGAGGAGAAGGGATTGTGGCGTGGCCATCCCCCCTGGGGGGTGATTTCTTGCTTTCTGTCTCTCTGTCTCTCTCTGTCTGGCAAGCGCACACGCCCTATAGTAAAAACCTCTCCACGAGAAGAAGGGGGGAAAAAAACCCAGAAATGTCTCCTCTGGCCAAAGCTCTGGTTCCATGCTGTTTATTTTTGGCAAATTCCTTTCCAGAGCCCTTGGAGAAAAGTTCTCCGTGTGCTTTAAGTACTACCTAGCCTTGGGCAGCAGTTCTTACACAGAACAGTCTGAAAATGAACAAGGAACATTAAGTGACCTGTGCTCAGAGCACCCCCCGCCGTGAGCTCCGGAAATACCCCTGCGGGCACTCGCTTTCTTCGTGGGGGACTCTCAGAGTGACCTGACTGTGCTGAGGCCATGCCCCTCCTGGGCCTCAGCCTTCAAATCACTGAGGTCCTACTTCCGTGAGGTCATGGCATGCTGAGGCGGTTCTGAACAGCTGCTGGTCTCCCCTGGCCGGTGGTCCCAGTCCAAAGCTACCTAATCCACCACGGAGACAAATTCATGAAGGAGCTGGAGTCAGAGCCACTTCCCCAGACTGGCAGGGCCCAGGGAAGTAACAGGAGAAATTAAACTATAGATGCCTCAGTGACACCAGACTCCCTCCATGTGCTCGTCTGCGACGAACAATGGAGAATGGAATCTCCTCATTAGAGAGGACAGGTGTTCTCGGCCGCACGAGCAGGATTCTGAAATTGTCCTGGACGTTCCTAGTCTGTGACTACCAGGCCTGGCCACTGCAGCCTGCACCCCTCCCACTGTGATAGAGGTCCTCGGTGGCAAGGCCGGCCACAGCAGGTCACCCTGTGGTGAGCACGGGTGTCCCTGTAGCATCACCGCATCACCAGCTAACTGGAAAGAAAGTAGGTCCCAGGGGAAGAGAGGGGCTGGAGGGAGAAGCAGCAGTTCTGCAGAGGAGATAGGGAGATTGTTTCCAAGTGCAGGGACACGTGCTCCAAGAAAGCCAGGCACACAAGGACAGGCACGCTCCAGCGAGGAGCTGGGGGGCATCTCGCTTGGTTTATATCTGCTCTTAGGGACAACCTTTTCTTGCTGTAATGCTATCTGATAATCCAGATCTGGCATTGGTTAGTTCAAACAAAAGGGGCAGAGAAGCCGATGTGATTAGGGAAGGCCAGCCTCTCTTTTGGACCTCCTTAGGGGCCTGAGTCCTTCAGTGGGCAAATCCCCCCCAAGGGAGGTGATACCCCGCTCTGGGCGGGGCAATGGGAGGTCATGTGGGAGTGAGTAGGAGAAACCCACCAGGGCAGGGTGAGGACGGGCCTGCAGGTGATTTCACAGACACATCACAGACCTAGGCAGGCTGGCTCCCTGGCACGTGGGCCGCCCTATGGGGCAGCTCCTGGGAGTGTCCCCCGTGTCCTCTCTGAGACAAGCAGGGGCTCAGCTCGTCCCACCAGGTACCGTGGTTCTAACTTTGTCTTGTTTTGATTACGTAGATCTCCTCATTGCACTCCCACTTTTCTGATGGCATGCAAGAAGAATATGAATTTGCCAGTTTGGGGTCAAGTTCCAGATGTCTTATCTAAGGTACTTTTTAATTCAATAGAAGTTCGCAGGATGACATAGAATATGAATACTTAGCATAGCCCCATGCCTGGTTTATCATCTGTGTTCAATGAATATTTGTTGAATAAAATGAAGGGGCCCCAACCCTCTACTTTGTTTCAAGGGTCTTGGGGTCCCCCACTCCTGTCCACTAGAACTGAGAATAAAGACATAAGGTTAGATTATCAAAATGGGAACCCCCAAATTAATATGGAGGAATGTGTCCAAGACTTCAGAAGTTACTTCTCATCCCGTGGCCAGACCTAGCCCAGTTTCTGGCCTCTCTAAACCCATCCCTCAATGAAGTACACATGCCCCCCATCTATGCCTCCTTGTATCTGTGGAGTTTCACATTAAAAATGCTTCATTTCTCCTCCACCCATAGATGTGAACCACGATGGCTGCTGAGTGACACTCAGTGACAGTTCGTGGTACAGAGTGCTGACATTCACATGTCTGTGTCGTCAGCAAGGACCTCCCTGACATTGGGGGTGGGAAACTTTCCTTCCTTGGAAAGGACAGGTGGTTCTGGGGCTACAGCAGGCGGTGTCTGGGGCTCCGGGCCCAGTGCCCATAGGTGGTGAGAACTCAGCGAGTCTCAGCCTCAATTATGAGGAGCCCAGATGGCAGGCGATGATTGCTTACTGAAACTTTATTATTTGCTTTCATGCAGACACTGAGATGAGTAAGTCCCGGCAGCCCACACAAGCTGAGTGGGCAGATGGGGCAGGGCTAGAGCAGAGAAGAGTGACGGAGGGGCCAAGTGCTGGGAGGGAGGGGAGGAAAGGTCACCTCCAGGAGCTGGGGTGTCTCCAGAGGGAGTAGCATCTGCCTTGCCTCTTGAAGACCGTATTTTCACCAGTGGGGATAGAGGCAGGGGCAGAGGAAGAACTGAAAAGATTCTTGGGTGAAGTGAAGCATGTCAGCAAAACCGAGGCGACAGGAAATGCTTGCAGAACGTCAGGGAACGGGAACGTGCATCTCGCCTTCCTAGAAAGGGCACCCGGGAGTGGGGTGAGCCAGCTGGAGTGGAGGCCCCAAACGCCAGTGAGGAGACATTTCTGGTTTTCAGCACGGAGTGTCAGGGTCCACCAAGCAGTTGAGAGTCACTTCACTAAACACCTTGATCTCCCAGACACTGACTGTCCTGATCCGCGCCAGGTGTGTAGCATGAGGGAGGCATCGGATTGGTGTGCCAGCTGCTACAGAACCAGCAAGCAGCCTTCCGGTCACCATCTGAACTGTTTAGACCGGCTCCCACCCGCCCACCTCTTCACCCCTGCCCTCAGGGCGACCTCAAGGCCAAGACTCCAGAAGAGCCCGGAGGGGCGGGCAGAGAAAGGCTGCAGGGCTCAATTCTGGTCGCTAGGTCGCGATGAAGAGCAATGGGCTTCTCGAATCAAAAAAAAAAAAAAAAAAAAAAAAAAACAACAGCAAAGTAAAAGTTGCAAAGAAAAAGGAGTTTATATGTCTCACAAAGATAGCACAAAATAGGGGTCAGATCCTGGGGCATGTAGCCAGAGTCCCACCTGCAGCAGAGCCAAAGAGAGGTGGCAAACACGTCTGCTAATCCTGAAGAGGTAAGGGTCTTCCATGCTTGTAAAAAGGATACCATACATGTGCCTTGCTCTGAAAGCCTTTCCTCGGACAGAGATAACAGAGGAGGGTCTTATGGAGATAGGGGAAGTGCCAGGACTGGGTGAAGGCTCGTTAGCAGAAGCTGTCAGAAGCAGCTCATAGCAGCAATGGTAGCTGGTTCAGCAGGATGTGTGATCGCCCTGAGGGAGACGGCAAACCTCCTGGAAAGCGTGTCTTGTGACAGTCTGCCTTGTAGAAACAGTAATCACAACTGGTAAGCAGACAGGTCAGCCACCCACTCTTCCCTAGTTCGTTCTTTTCTTTTCTCTTCTCTTCTCTTCTCTTCTCTTCTCTTCTCTTTCTTTCTTTCTTTCTCTCTTTCTCTCTTTCTTTCTGTTATGGCAATCTCTTTTTGAGATCAACCCTCTCTTCACAGGCTGCATGGGAGACGAGTGAGGATTCACAATTTCATTGTTCCCACGAGAGTGGGACCCACATGCCCACCCTCTTGGGGCTGACCCTCCCCCAGAGTGTGTGAGGAAGAAAGTGGCCCTCGTGGACTGGGAGGAGAGATGGGGAACCTGGGGTCCTGTTCTGTTGGGGCACCAGGAAGCACCTCAAGTCAGAGCCTGCCGGTCCCATGACCCTCACACCTGAATCTAGCCCCGCCGCTGCTGTGAGCAGGAAGGCCGGTGTGCCGGTGTGTGTGGACGTGCCCGTCGTGTGTGCTGTGAAGAACACGGGCTCTGCTGGCAGCTGCTGTTCTCCTGAAAGCAGCTCCGTTGTCTCATGGGAGTGGAATGTCCGTGGACGCTCCGCCTTTTACTTCACCCTCTAAATCAGGAACCTACAGAGACTGCCAGCACCAGAGGCCCTGGGCCCTGCGCAGGAGCAAAGGTCCTACCACCTGGCACCCTTCCTCGTTCATCATCACAGGCCACAGGGCAGAACTTTGACCATCCACATTCCAAGGGGCATTCCTCCCTGCTGCGAGCAGCCCAGGCAGGTGCAGTGTGGTGTGTGCTGGGCTCGGTGTTCCCTAGTGGAGAGAGAGAAAGGAGAGGCTCAGAGACACCAGGTGGAGAGTGAGATGGCCATAGAGAGAGACAGAGAGAGAGAGGGAGGGAGATGAGAAACAGGCAAAGAGAAACAAAAAGAGCGGCAGAGCTGACAAAGGACGACTGTAAATGAGGACAAAGAAATGAAGCCCAAAGTTCCCTCACGTAAACATTCACAGCGGACGCTTTCTCTTTGGCACAGCTCCACCTGCTGTTTCCCGACTCTGACCTAGGCCTCCTCCGAAGCCGCGAAATAGGGACGTGTGTCAGAACAGCCTGATCACTGAGCCGTGACGTGGCGTGCGCAGTCATCCACAACAGGGCGGGGTACGTGTGCAGGTGACCGAAGAACTGCACGCGGGACCCCAAACCCCCTTGCCGCTTGCTGGGGCTGGGTGTAAAATTAGCTAGAGCTCCTTAATCACTGTCAGATTACAAAGCCCGCCCCCACCCTGTCTGCCCGCTCCCACCCTCTCTCCACTCTTTGATCTGGGTTTGTTGTTCCAGTCTAATGGGTCAGAGTGAAGAAGAGAGCATTCTTTATTTTGCTTTTAGGATCGTGGCAAAAAGCCCTGGCTAAAAACATTGCACTGGGAAAGAGTATAGGATGGTGAATTTCTATTTTCTTACCACGAAAAGCTCTTTTTACTATTGCTCTTTTCTTGACTCTGAATTTTAAAAACTCGTGGCCACCAAGGAAACCACCTCATGCACTCCTGATTCCTTTTCCTGTTTATAGTGATCCACCACAGAAACAGGTTTTTTTGTTTGTTTGTTTGTTTTTTAGAGGTTTGTGCTATTGGGCGCGTGCACTCACCAGACAGAGACAGAGAGACAGAAAGCGAGAAATCACCCCCCAGGGGGGATGGCCACACCACAATCCTTTCTCCTCCATTCTCCACTCGGGATCTTGGGCACGCACGCACACGCACCTAGCATGAGTTTTAAGCCACCGGGTCCGGGACTCGAACCACAGTTGACTACGTGGGAGTCCAGCGACATAGCCATTACGCTAACTGCTGGTCCCCAGAAACAGGTTTTAAAGAGAAGTAATAACAAACACTACTGACAGGGAAAAGACAATGGTAACAAAACCAAGTGTAAAAAGTCTAGGCGGGAAATAGTTGACTGTCATTTTATGTGCATTTAAAATTTGTTCTAGTGAAGAGTAAGAGCATTTGAACTATTTTATTCTTTAATCAAAATGGAGTTTTGGGACCAGCAGATGGCACGATGGTTACGTTACTGGACTCCCACTTGGTCAACCATGGTTTGAGTCCTGGACCTGGCGGCTTAAAACTCACACCAGGTACATGTGCATGACTGCCCAAAATCCTGAGAGGGGAATGGAAGAGAAGGGACTGAGCAGTGGCCATCCCGCCCCCTGCCAGGAATGATTTCTCTCTTTCGGTATCCCTGTCACTATGGCGAGTGCGCTCGCCCTGTAACAAAAATCTCTCTCTTAAAAAAAAAAAAGACTGGAATTTTCAGAAAGAAGGAAAATATGTAACTCTCATAGGGTATTTGGAATATTGAAACTAGTTTTCTGACTAGGTCTTGAACTCCAAGGGGTACAGGAATAACCACACCTTCAGTTCACAAGAGTGATTTTAAGAATTCACTCTTGGGGTCAGCAGGTGGCATGATGGTTGAAGTGCTGGACTCCAACATGGTTGACCATGGTTTGAGTCCCAGACCTGACTGCTTGCTTTCTTACCACCCCTCCTCCCATATGTGCACTATAGCAAATTAAAAATCATAATAAGTAAAATTAAATAATTTTTAAAAATAAAAGAATTCACTCTTACCTTGAGGAAGGATAGTCTGTCTTTGACCTTTTTAATCCAGAAGGAAAAAACAAACAAAATAAACAAAAAACCTTTCTAGCCAACGGAAAGTAAATAGCTGTACTAGTCGACAGACCTGTTAGCCTTTTTAACCCCTGGTTTCCTCACTGGGTTAATTGAAAACTGAAACACCTGACCTATGAAGTCTCAGTGAAGTGAGGAGCAGAAAGGAGCAAAAGAGGGCCAGCAGATGGTGTTGTGTGATAGCTGGATCCCACATGGTTTACCGAGCAATTTGAGTCCCGGCTTGAAAAACGCACTGGGCATGTGTGCGAGGACTCAACATCCCAAGAAGGGAATGGAGGAGAAAGAATTGGCCATCCCCCCGGACGGGTGCTTTCTCACCTTCCTCTCTGCCTGTGTGTCTCTCCAGCAAGCACACATTGCCCCATAGCAAAAACTGAATAATTTTTTAAAAAAATACCAGCAGGTGGTGTGGTGGTTAAAGGTGCTGAACTCCCACATGGCCAACCGCAGTTCAAGAACTGGTAGCTTTCTCTCTCTCTCTCTCTCTCTCTCTCTCTCTCTCTCTCTCTCGTCAAACGAGGAAATAATAACAGCAACAAATAAAGTTAAAGAAAATAATTCTTTATTTAAAAAAAGGTAGAAAAAGAATAGAGATGCAAGGACAGAGGCAAGTTTGCCAGCACTCCTAAATCTTACTGTGATGCCCATTTTTAAAATCATCTGGTACTTACATTTTCAGTTTCTTTTATATAAATGTGTGTGTGTGTGTGTGTGTGTGTATGTGTGTGTGTAAGAGAAAAAAGGGATGGAGAGAGATGGAGAAGAAGAAAGAAGTATGTTTCTTTACCAGGTATTCAAGAAGTTTAAGAACTGGAACCAGCAATGGTATAATGGTTATGTTGCTGAACTTGCATGTAGTCAACCACAGTTCAAGTCCCAGGCCCAGCAGCTTAAAACTCGTGCTGTGTGTGTGCGCGCACGTGCCCAAAATCCTGAGAGGAGAAGGAATTGCGACGTGGCCATCCCCCATTGCAGGGTGGTGGTGGTGGTTCTCGCTTTCTCTCTCTCTCTCTCTCTAGTGAGCACACACACCCTATACCAAAAATCTCTCTAAAAAAAAAGTCCTGGGCCATGAGCAAATTGACAAGAACCTCCACAAATATTATTGTCATCTGCTATTAGAATGTTTTCACTTGTGATATGTGAAGGACAGACTTTGGCCTCAGGGGACCCGCTGAAATCTGCATCTCACCTTGCCCAGGCTACAAGTAGGCTGCGGTCACTCACCAGCCGCAACTGCCACCCCTGTTTTAGGGATAGCTGCTTCGGAGATGGGAGAACCATTCGCATTTCTGAGATGGGAGAACGAGGGGTGTAAGCCGTGAGCCTGGCCAGTTCATCCTCTGTTCCTGCTCCTGCTGCCGAGCTGGCCTTAAGGAAACCATGAGTGAAAGGGTTCCGGGTTGGCAAAGAAAGCAGCACAGAAGGCAGGCACCAACTAAGGTTAGGGGGTGAGTAATGGTAAAAGGGACAGGAGAAAGGTTTTCTGAGAAAATAACAACTAAGCTGTGTCTTAAAGGATGAAGGATTAACAAGGACAGATAGGGCAACATACAAAATATCTTGTTCTTCAGGTTCCATGAGATGACAACCATTAGGGTTGTGAGACTGTAATCGTGTTTCTGGTAGTCATTAACCTAGAAAGATCCTGCCATGCACCCGGGAGACCTCATGAACGTATTTGTCACTTGATTGTAATGAACCCTGTGCTTTTGGACCTGGAAGGATCTGGTAGTAGGAAACTAGAGGTCTGGAAAAAGTCAAGGAATCAATTGCAGAGAAGACAATAATCTGCTTATCACTCTACGAAAAACAAGCCCACCCAAGGATTCCCCACATTTACTTGCATCTGTCCAGGTTGTCCTCATCCTTCAAACCAATTGCAAGTGCAGCTTCCAGGAAGCCATTCTTGATTCTTCTAATCAGAAGTGGTCGCTCTCTTTCCTGCAGGCCCACCGAAATCACTGCTTCTTTTCTGACACTCAGTACATTCAGACTTGAATTGCAGTTTTCAAGAGGTCCCAGACCTCAGAGATTTAAAGGATAAATAGAAGAGCCTGAGCTGCAGAGATTCCACCCCCAGAATTATCAGGGAAGACAGGGGAGAAAGTTGAATTGTCCTAAAGCAAAGGAGTCGATACATCCCACACAACATTTTTCTAGACTCTTCTCTTCCATTCCTCCTCCCACCTTACCTGAAGTTTATTTGCTGTGTTTTTCTTCTGTGTTGTTTCAGTATTTCCTGGATTTGGAATGCCTCCCCTCTTCCCGTTTACCCCACAAATACTTGCCCAAGCATTGTGTTTTTTTTCCTGACCCTTCTCAGATTCTTTCCTCTCTGCCTCACCCCTGAAATGAGCTCAACAGCCTGTTTCAGTTTCACTGTGGCCTCAATATATTCATGCATAGTACCTGCAACACCGTCTGCTTCTTGGTCCATCGTCTGCTGGGTAGTGAGCAGCTGGTGGTCAGAAGCTGTGTCTTATTTCTCTGTGTCCCTAGTACCTAACATAAGAACAAAGGAGCAGATCTAGAATCTTCTCTTGTCTTTCTCGGGGCCAGGAACTTTGTCTTATTCATCTTTGTGATCCTCTCACACCACCCTCCCTCCACATGTGGCCTCACAATAAATATTTGTTGCTGAAAGAATGAATCTAGTCATTCACATTCATACTTTCAACATACCAACCCACAACATTGCAATACTGAGTTGATTCTTTTAAAACGGCCTATAAAAATGAAGTGCATTTTAAATATTTGTCGAAAGAATCCAATTTCTTCCATAGTTTTCAGTCCCTCGAAATCCCAATGAAGCCCCACCCAATTACCCTCTGTCTTTTCCAGGACAATGCTACTTGCAGACCAAGTCCACAAAAGCATCAACATAAATATATACCTTCTCTTCCTGCTTCACCTCTCAGGGCAGCGCACCTGGGTTGGGGCACATAGGTAGTGATAGGCAGCAAGCCCATTGCATGGGAGAAAGAAGTTTCAGTTTTCTGATTGTCACTGAAATCCTCTTTTTTCCCATGGCCAACACTTCCAGTGAGCAAATTCCACAACTCTGATATCAGTGTGCATGAGGCAAGGTGAGAGAGCATCTCAAGCATAAATTTAGCCTCAAGTTTCCATTTGTTCCTTAGCTAAACCTTTTACCAGAGATGCAAATTACATCCTGGAGTTCCAGGTGTAAATATGCCAAGCCCTCTCCTTTCCCCTTTACCCTTTTGCAGAGATGAAGTGAGCAAAGCCCTTGATTATAGTGAGCAGACAGAGTGCCCACCTTGCCTCCACTGATTCTTCTTTTTGCCCTGGCCAGCCTTTGTTCCCCAGGAAAGGGCAGGGCCTCAGGACCCACACTGCAGCCCCAGTTCTGCTTGTGGCTTAATTCATGTCTCTCAGGAGGTACAGAAGGGACAAGAGGAGCTGGGCCATGGATTCTTGGGAGGTGATGTTGGACCAAATCCAAGACCTGAGAAAAGAGGACAATTCCAGGGAGGGACTAGGGAAAGGAGGGTGGTAGAAAAGTCTTCTCTCCATCCTTTCTTAGCCGTCAGAGGCTCTCAGCTAGACCGTGTTGTGGAACCCTTGTATGAAATGAGAACATGTGCCCCCTATAGGGTGTAGCCTCAGCCATGGGTACTCAGTTTGGAAGCCGAGAAGGCACTGGCCACCCCAGCCCCAGACCCTCTGCCTCTGTCCTTCCACCTGTCTCGCCACATGAGCAACCCAAGACCACCACCTGGTCCGAGGCAGGCTCCTTCCTTCCTAAACCCTATCTGAACCTCTGCAGACTTCAGACTTAATGTCCGCCCTGGGTGAGGTTGATCCAGAATGCCTGTCTCTATTTTATGCAAGGAAAAACTCTTACCTCTCAGCTCCCCAAGCCCATGTCTTCACCTCTCTCTATCTTTCCCTTTAGGGCAGGAGGAACCAGAACAACCTCACACTCCTCAGAAACAAGCAGCTGTGCTCCACGTGCCGAGAATTAAAAATGGTAAGGGGATGGGGGGAGACATGGGCACAGGAGTCCCAGGGCACAGCAAGACTCTGCTGAGAGACAGAGATGGGCCCTCACAGGGAAGGCCCTGATACAGCTGTGGATGAAGAACTTCTGGTCCCGGGAGCACCACTGACTGATGCAATGTGACAAACCTTCCCATTACAACAAGCCAAAAGGAAGGGCCTCGAACACAACAGTGTCCAGAGACCCTCACCCACTGCTTTCAGAACCTGGTGAAGCTACAGAAAGTCAGAAAATAAGCATGAAATGCCCTTGCCTCACTCCATGTAGTGACACCTCAACACCCTTCCAGGGAGAAGGACTGCAGTCACTGTGACACACTTTCTCAGCAGAGAGTCAAATAGAGATACCGGGGAAGATATAAAAAAGGTTCCTAGAAATAGAATTGCACTTTCTCAAAGGGCATCTACAAAAATTTCACAGCTAGCATCATATTTGGTAGGGACAGACTGGGTAGTTTCCCCTGAGGTCAGGAACAAAACAAGGATGGCTGCTCTTGCCACTGCTATTCAAAGTTTACTGTACGTACCAGCCCAAGTAATTAAGACAAGAAAAGGAAATTAAAGCCATCTAGCTTGGAAAGCAAGAGGTAAAACTATCTCTATTTGCAAATGACATGATCTTCTATGTAATAAGTGCTAAGGAATCTACAAAAAATCTTTTAGTGATAATAAATGAATACCACAGGATGGTAGGAAACAAGATCAGTATACAAACATTAATTTTTTCTATACAGTAGCAATGAACAACCCAAAATTGAAACTGAGAAAGCGATCATGTTTACCATAGCATTGAAACACTGAAATACTTATGAATAAAGTTAACCAAAGAAGTATGAGATCTGTACATCAAAAACTACAAGACATCATGGAAAGATGTTAAAGAAGATCTAAGTAAACAGGAAGAAAGAACCCTGTGTTCATGAATTGGAGCACTTAATATTGTAAAAATGATGATCCGCCACCAAATTGATCTTCGATTTCAATCCAACACCTTTTAAAATCCTAGATGCCATTTTTTTTTCAGAAATTGACAAGATTACCTTAAAGTTCATACGAAAAGGCAAGAGATATAAAATAGCCAAGATAATCTTGAAAAAAGAAAAGAAAAAAACAAAATTGAAGGACTCATGCTTCTAGATCTCAATTTATTACAAAGTTATAGTCAAGACTGTGTGATACCGACATAAAGATAGATGTATGGTGACTGGATCCTACATGAATGACCACAGATTTCAAGTCTCAGATCAGTGACTTGAAAAACACACTGCATGCATGACCAGGAGGGAGAAATGGAGGAGAAATACTGTGGTGTGAACATTTCCTTAGGAGGAGGGGGAAGGAGGAAGGGAATGCTTTTTTCTCTCTCTCTGGTGAGCACACTGGCCCTCTGGCAAAATTAAAAAAAAAAAAAAGATAAATATATGGATCAATGGAATTGAGAGTCCAGAGATTAATCCTTACAGTTATGAATAATTGACTTTTAACAAGAATACCAAAATAGCTCAATATGAAAAGAGTGACCTTTTCAGTAAATGGGTGCTGGAACAACTGTATCCAACATGCAAAAGAATAAAGTTGTACTTCTCCTTCATGTCATATACAGCAAAAAAGAAAAAAATTTTAAATAGATCAAATACCTAAATGTATTTGAGCTAAAAACAATAAAACTTTTAGAAGAAAGCAAATGTAAATCTTCATGGCCTTGGATAAGGCAGTGGTTTCTTAGACATGATGTTGAAAGCATAAGCAACAAAAGAAATTCATCTTTATCAAAATTAAAGCTTTAGGGCTCTAAAGGACACCATTAGAATCATGAAAAGACATCCCAAATATCTGCAAATCATTAGATAAGGGACTATGATCCAGAACACATTAATATAAAGGACTCTTACAAGTCAATAATTAAAAAACGTAGTCGACCATAGTTCGTGTCCCGGACCAATTAATATATTGGTCCAATTAATAATATAAAATTTGAAAAGGTATTTCTCCAAAGATAGACATATGGCCAATAAACACCTGAAAATGCACATCATTAATCAAAACCACACTAAGATACACCCACTAGATCAGCTATAATAAGAGAGACAGTGGATAATAACAAGTGTTAGCAAATATGAAAGATGTAGAAAAATTAAAACCCTCACAATTTGCTAATGGGAATAGCAATGTCAGTACAACTTCTTTGGAATACAATTTTTCAGTTTCATAAACACACAGTTACCATATGACCTAGTGATTCTATTCCTAGGTATAATATAAACCCAAGAGAATTGAAAATAGGTGCTCACACACACACACTCATAAAAGAATGTTCATAGCAGCAGTATTCATAATAAACAAACAAAAAAAAAAGTGGAAAGAACTCAAAAGTTTGTCACCTGTTTAATGAATAAACAAAATGGGGTCTATCTATACAATGGAATATTATTCAGTCATGAAAAGGAATGATCTACTGACACAAACTACAACATGAATGAACTTTGAAAATATGCTAAGTAAAAGAAACCAGATACAAAAGGCCACATATTGTATGCACACACTAATTAATTCCATGTAATTAATTAGCTGACTTCAACAAATATTGATTGCCTGTGGTGGGCCAAGTACTCAGGTAATATCTCAGCTATACACAAAACAAACAAAAAGATATAAGTCCTCTCTTAAAGGAGCCAACAGAAAATAAGTGAGAATAAAATGTGATGAAAGAAATAGACCTATGAGGAGTGAAAGGACAGGGGAAGTAAAAATCAGGAAAAATGTTCCTGGAAGAAGACTATACAGCATTTTTAAGAATGAATAGGTGGACCAGCAGGTGGCGTGGTGGTTAAGGTGCTGGACACTCCCACATGGCTGACCATGGTTCAAGTTCCAGACCTGGCAGCTTGCTTTCTCACTTTCTCTTTCTCTCCCTCTCTGTGTCACTCTCTCTGCTTAAATTAAAATAAAATAAATGAATAAATAAAATTAAATTAAAATAATTCTTTAAAAAAAAGAATGAATAGGTGGGACCAGCAGTTAGCGTAATGGCTATGTCGCTGGACTCCCACGTAGTTGAACATGGTTCACGTCCTGGACCCGGTGGCTTAAACTCACGCTGGGCGCATGTGCATGTGTGCCCAAGATCCCAAGAGGAGAATGGAGAAGGGATTGCGGCATGGCCATCCCCCCTGGGGGGTGATTTCTCGCTTTCTGTCTCTCTCTCTCTCTCTGTCTGTCTGGCGAGTGCATGTGCCCTATAGCAAAAACCACTCCAAAAAAAAAAAAAAAAAAAAAAAAAGGAATGAATAAGAGGTCGCCATGTCACATCAGAAACAAAAAATGCCATCTTCGGCAGCTCTGTTCTGATGTAGCCTTTATCGCCTACTTCCCATACAACAGTTCTAGCAGGATTTAGGGGCTTTAGAACAAGGATCATGCTATTCAGGACAAGTTGAGAGTTTTTGACATCTTTCCTTAGAGCAGAGCCAGCTGCTGCTGAAACCTTGAAAAAGGGCAATGTTTACCTCTGGCACATTCTTGCCCCTTTCATGTATCTAGAAACCTCACTCCAGGAGCTTCTTTTTACCTGATTACCTCCTTCCTGCCCCTCGTCCATTGCCCCCTCAGTTTATGAGTAAGGAGAACAGTCTGATTAAACATAGTAGGTGCTTGACATTCAGAGAGACTTAATATTCTGTTTCTACATTCAAGCACCTCTAAAGATTTCTGACACAAGAATTGCAATTTCAGTGTGCCATAAATCTGAATCACAAGTCACATGGTACAAGCCACTCAGTGAGTATGAACATCTACACTTACATGCTTATGATTATTCTTTCATTTTAATAGTTGTAGTAGTTTTTGAGAAATAATGAACAGAATACTTCTTAGTGAAAACACACCATCCAACAGAAAACCAACATCTACTGCTAGTAACAAATGTGAAAAAGCTCAAGGAAATGACGATTCTTAACCAGGAATATTGTAACTGTACATTGGTTTTAGCCCTTTATGAA
Source organism: Tupaia tana (assembly GCA_026018925.1). Taxonomy (NCBI): domain Eukaryota; kingdom Metazoa; phylum Chordata; class Mammalia; order Scandentia; family Tupaiidae; genus Tupaia; species Tupaia tana. Next base: position 123,379,966 of record JAKSZU010000007.1, on the reverse strand, counting down.
GGACACACATCAATTTTCCAGTGTGCTTCAAAATGGGCTTATTCACTCATCAACTTGATTTAAAAATATGTCTTCCACAAGCATTGCATTAGAAACTGTAAAGAGGAAAATTAGAGAGATGGTTTCTGCCCTCGTAAAGCTGAAAGCCCATCCAGAAATCCAGACCTTAAGCAAGTAAATACAATGAAAAGGTTATGAATGTTCTGATGGAGGAGGTCCTGGAACATAAGGCAGAGTACTACCATAGTCCAGGAGTCAGCAGTCTCTGTGAGAAAGGGTCACTTAACCTGAGACCTGTGTGTGTGTTTTGGGGAAAGGGTGTCTTAACAAACAAGACTTTAAAGAGTTACTAACCTTGAGGTATTTAACTTCAAAATCTGGTAACCAGTAAAGAACCAAGACCCTATGACTTCAGGGCAGAATGATACTTTCTATTTCACTCATATGAAAAAAGGGATGTGTGAATGACTTTGATATCACTAAGATGGTCCATTATTTATTTAAATCAGAATGCAGGTATGGGTCACGTTGCAAATGAGACTTTCTTCTTCAGGTGCAACCAAGACCTGTAATGATCCCACGTGATCTGAAACTATCCTATGAGAATTTTATGAGTCACCGGTAAGTTAAAGATTTAAATCAGACATTAATTTCAGTTGCTTTCATCTGGGGGTATGGGATAGTGAACTGAGGGGCATAGAAAGTAGAGTTCTTTTTTTTTTTTTTTTTTTGAGAGGTTTTTGCTATAGGGCGCGTGCGCTCGCCAGACAGACAGAGAGAGACAGAGAGATAGAAAGCAGGAAATCACCCCCCCAGGGGGGATGGCCACGCCGCAATCCCTTCTCCTCCATTCTCCTCTCGGGATCTTGGGCATGCACGCACACGCGCCCGGCGTGAGTTTAAGCCACCGGGTCCGGGACTTGAACCGCGGTCGACTACGTGGGAGTCCAGCGACATAGCCATTACGCTAACTGCTGGTCCCGAAAGTAGAGTTCTTAAGAATTGCTTAGAGATTGAGTTTCTTGACTAATTTAATTTCCTAGTTAAACCAAAAGAAAATGTTTCGCTTTTATGCTTAAACAGTTATTGAAACTGCTATAGAATATAGAGTTATCCTTTTCTCCTTCACAAGAACGGTTTAGGAATAGGATGAGAGATATCTTTGATGACCTAGGTGGAATAAAATATGAATTCTCCATGTAGATGCCATATCTGTTTGATGAGAGATGGGAGATGGTACATCCTCTGCTACTTATTGAGTAACTAAAATTCCTCTTTTAAGTTTCTTTGGTTATCATTTACTATTTCTTTATCAAGATCAAGTATAATAGAAATAAAATCCAGTCAGAATTCTGATTAGTTTTTTAAGGGCTTTTCTTTATTTCACTATCAGACAGGAAAGAATTCAGTTTTTATCTTTTTAAAAGACTCAAGGGAGCCAGACAGTGGCACAGCAGTAAAGCGTGATGGTCTGGGAAGCTAACCCATGTGGGAGAGTTCTGGGTTCCTGTCTGGAGACCTCCCTGAATACACCAAGCATAAGCATGCTCCTGATCTGGGGCTGGTTGAGACCGGGAGTAGATTGTGACATTGGGACCCCGTTAAGGGTGTTTTCTCCTTTTCCTTTTCTCCCTATCCCCCTCTCTCTTTCTTCCCTTTTCTCTCCACCTCAAGGAAAAAAAAAATCAAAAAACCAAAAAAACTCCAAACATGGAATCACCCTCCCTAAGGTACCAGCATAGGTCAACTTTGCCTTGCAGTACATGATTGGAATGTAGACATATGACCAACAAAAAAAAGATATAAGTGATCTAATGGTAATATTTAATTTCTTCCTCATACAGATAGCAATAATGTGGGGAAATAAATAGGTCTTTTTGTGACCTTATATTACAAAGCAGTAGATGCTTGGATTCCGTTTAGGAGGTTGGGGGCATTTGTTCCAGGCTGGGGTATAAACTCAGATGTGCTGAAATTATGTACCGGTTGCCTTACCCAGATAGGTAAGGTCATGAAGGAAATGAGAATTTGGGCAGAACACACTCCAACAAGGATAACGTTTACCAACACTGATCCTACACTTTCAAAAACCTCTTAGTCATCATGGTGAAGTAATTCTCATAAATATTCCTTGAGGACTTTAAATGGAAGCTAGACTATTTAAAATCAAGGATTTCTGAGCAACAGTTCCCTTTTCCGTGACAGAGACTTTTGAAATTTGTTATCACATTTTATTTATAATGAGGGTACCGTACCTTAAATAAAGGCCCACATCCCAGAAACATTAGTTGGTTTAATTTTTTAATGAAGCCCTTTCTCCTTTAAAACTGAAACCAAGGATTCAATTAATCCTAAAGTCATGTCAACACCAAACAAACAAAAACCCCAATCTCTCTCTCTCTTTTTTTCCCCCACGCAATAAGGAAAATGTAGCACTGTGTTTGAGGCTTAGCTAGAACAACTTTAAAGTAAGGACCTGGTTCTGTTTGTAGCTTATAAAAATCTGTCCTCAGGACAGCAGGTGGTGTGGGGATCACTGAATCCCACATGCTCAACTCCACTGTTAGAGTCCCAGACCTAGAAGCTTGAAAATCACACTGGGCACATGGGTGTGCGTGCCCTAAATCTTGAGAGGAGAATGCAGAAGGGATTGCAGTGTGGCCATCCCCTCTGGGGTGTGATTTCTCATTTGTCCTCTCTGTCTCTGTCTTTCTCTGGCAAGTGCATGCAAACTGAAATCAAAAACAAACAAAAAACTGTCCTCATTTTTTAGGTCTCAGTACATATATAAGGAAGTAAAATTGTCCTACTAAAATAATAGTGCTTATTTAGACTTTTTGCCGTATGGAGAGACAGAAAGAAAGACAGGGAAAGTGAGAAATCTCCCCACAAGAGGAAAGACCATGTCACAATCCCTTCTCTCCCATTCTCCTCTCAGGATTTTGGGCATGCACACATGCCCAGTGTATTTTTTCTTTTTTTGTTTTGGAGAGGTTTTTTTGCTATAGGGCGCGTGTGCTCGCCAGACAGACAGAGAGAGACAGAGAGATAGAAAGCAGGAAATCACCCCCCAGGGGGGATGGCCACGCCGCAATCCCTTCTCCTCCATTCTCCTCTCAGGATCTTGGGCACGCACGCACATGCGCCCGGCGTGAGTTTAAGCCGCCGGGTCCGGGACTCGAACCGCGGTCGACTACGTGGGAGTCCAGCGACATAGCCATTACGCTAACTGCTGGTCCCCCCAGTGTATTTTTCAAGCCACTGGGTTTAGTACCTGAAGGGCAGAGTATGCCAAGTGGGAATCCAGTGCCTTAATCACCACCCACTGGCTGGCCCAAAATAAGTTTTTTTTGTTTTTTTTTTTTTAAATGTGACTTACAGCCACTGGAAGAATTAAAATAATGTTTGTTGAATGGAAGGAAGGAACAAAAGAAAGGAGAGGGAGAGAGGAAAAGATGGGGAGATAGATACCTATTTGTTGTCCTGAAAATACCACCTGCATTTTTGTCCAAAATGAATAGATGAGAATTTTCTCTCTCATTTTCTCAGTCTCAAGAGTCCTCCAGCAGCATAAAACAAATGGGATTTGCCATATTTTTGGTAGCAAAGCAAAAGTAATCTCAGAAGATCTTTGTGGAAGGAGAAACCATGGAAATAGTGTAGAGCCTTACTGATCTGTCAGTCTTCAGGAATTAAGCGATTTGGGGCCAGCAGGCAACGTGGTGGTTTAGGACGCTGGACTCCCACATGGCCGACTGTGGTTTGAGTCCTGGACTGTCTCTCTCTCTCTCTCTCTCTCTCTCTCTCTCTCTCTCTCTCATTCTGTCCCTCTCTAGTCAAATTTAAGTAAAGTTAAATAAAATATTTTAAAAAATAAATTAAGCAACTTAATGTAGATAATGGTTTATCAAAATCCAAGAGAGCTTGAGAATAAGTGAACTTTGAACTAATCATCTCACAGTACTGAAGAGGTCCTATCACCAGGTCAACAGGCAACGGATTCCAGAAATCACCTGCGTTTATAATGTATAAAGATGCATCCCTTCCCACCAAGCCCTAGCCAATTAACTCAAGTGTTTTCTTGCTTCTACCAATCAGAACCATGAGTCACTATCAACCGGAAGCCCAGACTGTGCCCAGGCCTCCCCGTGACAACATCCTAGCAGGTTTGCTTCTGTTGAGAGTACTCACCTGTAGGGTGAGCCACACAATGCCCACGGTGGTGGAATGAAAAGTTTAATACCTGAGATTTCCGAACAAATTCCCAGGCGCCCTCTCCTTTCTCTTTCACATCTTGCCTTTGGACCTGTTTGATTGGTTCTCAGTCCTCCTTCCCCTCCAGCCCTTCCTGTCCCCTCCTCAGGCCACGTGTGTGCTCATTGATGCCACAGTCCTTCTCATGCCTTCTCAACACCACATGGCTCTGGCCAATAATCTACTTGCTAAACAGAGACTGGGCACAAACTAGATAAAAACTAGATAAAGTCCTCATCTCCAAAGACAGTCCTGATGGTACCAACCAAGGAGGGGAAGGAAACTGTATCCCTTCACCCTGGAATGACCTCTCCAAGGCTCTAACCCTCTTGCCCCCTAGGCTCTCTGAGGTATCTGGTGGTTCCAGAGAATTTAGAACTCCAGTTCCCTTAGTCACTCAGTAGTTCCCAGTGGGAAGATGTTATTTCATGCACTGATTTACTCCTCTTCAAGCAATGCGGGGGAAAAGTTGAGTATTAACTTTTTGTAAATTGAATCATATTTGAAAACTAGATCAGGATGATAGGGATTTTTAAAAGTCTTAAATTATTTTACCAAATGAAGGTTCCTTTTGAAATGCAAGTACTTTCTCTTCCCTCTCCCCGCAGTAGGCTTTTTTGTATAATCATGTTTATTTAATTTTTTTAAAGACAGAACTACATATGAGTCCCTCAAAAGTCTCCAGAGAATTGAATCCTCTTTTCCCTTTGACTCATCTTACAATTCTAGACATGTTTGAGCTTCACTTTTGATTTAATTGGAAGACTTCTAATATTTGAGTTTCGTTTCTAAACAGTCCTTTTGGCCTTCTTGACAAGAGCTATAAAAGCTCAAATGTTGCAGAAGATAAGATGGTTCTGGAGATACTAAAAAGAATTAGGTGAATTTTGAATCTGATGTGTAAGGGTCTTCAGGGGCCTTTTGTCATTTTGAATTTCTTTGAGACTAGAATCTAAGCAGTTCTGTCTGTCCTTCTTGCACTATTCCCCAGGGAGTATCCAGTACAGACTGCCTATTCTGGGCCCCAGGACAGCTGTCTTCCAGGGAGTGCTGGCAGATGCCTACAAAACTCTGCAGGAGATGCAACACTCTTCTGACCCAAGAAAGGAACCGATGGACAGGACAATGAAGCAACGAGTGGTTCGGTTTCATCACCTTCCCCACTCCCAGAGAGAAGACGCCTTGCCAAGCCAGTCTTCCTAAGAGTTGTTGGTTTATCGGCTCTTGTCATTATCTTCTCACTCATTTTTCCAAGATAAAAATGGTTTAATTTACATGTTATGAAGATCATAATGAAAATTAAACATGTTATAGCTCACTATTTGGTTAAAGCTTCTTATCCATGTCATACTAGATGACATTCTTCTGTTTCTAAGATACGAGATTTATCTCAGTTATTTCAGCTCTTCCTTCAGAACAGGGACCCAAAGATGGCTCCAGAAAGTTCCTCATGAATCCAGCATATCAAAAATGAAGGAGAGAGACCAGATGGTGGCCAAGTGGTCAGATCGATGCCCTGTGAAGCAGTCATACATTGGGAGGTTCCTGACTCAAGTCCGATGACCTCCCTAAGAAACCCAAGCGTGTGCTTGCCCTTGATCTGGGGCTGGCTGACGTTTGGGCATGAAGTCCCTGCATCAAGACTCTTTGGGGAATTCTCTCTCTCTCTCTCTTCTCACCCTCTCTCTTTCTCTGTCTTTCTGATGAAAGAAATAATAAAATAATCTTTTAAAATATATAAATAAAGAGAAAAAGGTAGATCACCCCTTGCCCATCTCCACCAGTTAACCCGGTAGATGACAGAGGATACTGTGATGCAGTGATGAAGAATGGCAGGTAGGGAACCAGCAGTTAGTGTAATGGCTATGTCGCTGGACTCCCACGTAGTCAACCGCGGTTCGCGTCCCGGACCCAGTGGCTTAAAACTCACGCCGGGCGCATGTGCGTGCGTGCCCAAGATCCTGAGAGGAGAATGGAGGAGAAGGGATTGCGGCGTGACCATCCCCCCTGGGGGGTGATTTCTCGCTTTCTGTCTCTATGTCTCTCTCTGTCTGGCGAGTGCATGCGCCCTATAGCAAAAAAACCTCTCAAAAAAAAAAAAAATGGCAGGTGATCAGTTGTTGCAGCCCTAGGGCACAGACAGGTGCTTTCTTGACCCCTCATGTCACCTCTGTTCCTGCCTTGTACAGGGCAGATGTTCAGCCACTCGTTGCTCAGTCAGATCCCTACCAATTGCTTCTATTTTAGTTTGGTTGTTTTGGTTTGTGGATATATGCCTCTGGATCTATCCTGGTCCATGTGTCTGCCATGTGAGAGGCAAAATTGTAGGTTCACAAACACTATATTTATGTGCACATGTGTCCTATGCCCAGCTTTAGGAGGGTTCATATTAAAAAGGCCCCTGTGTTCTTTGGGAGGCAATGGCCTTGTGGAATCTCAGCATCCTGAATAAATGAACCCTGGACCAACATGTGAGAACCAACCCCTGTACTGACTACGTTTGAAGAATGGACTTCAGAAATCTCAAACAAATGGGCTGGTGCCCAATTGACCATGTCTGCACACACACACACACACACACACCCCACAAGACCAAACTAGATCAAGAAACAAGGAACAACTTACTGGGTTCCCTTATATTCCTGGTAGGCTATGATTCTTGATTTCAGAATTAAAAAAAAAAAAAAAAAAAATAGTGTGAACTTTGTCTCAGAGTGAACACTGTGTGTATAAATTCTGACCCCATATCAGATCACTGTCTAAGTACAGACACATCGCACATAACAATGTTTCATTCTTTTGTTTCTTGTTTGCTTTTCAAATTATCTAGTGAAAAGATTCCATGTACCTATACCCTTGCATTTGGCAGGAATACATGCCCTGTGCACAATTATTTGAACCTTTTAAAGTAATCTGAATATTATGTAGCTAGTAAGATGGAATGCTTCCTAAGTCTCTTTAAGATGACTTTACCTAGGGACCAGCAGATGGCATAATGGTTACATTGCTGGACTCCCATGTAGTCAACCACAGTTCAAGTCCTGGACCCAGAGGCTTAAAATTACACCGTGTGTGTGTGTGTGTGTGTGTGTGTGTGTGTGTATGTGTTTGCATGTGCCCAAAATCCTCAGAGGAGAATGGAGAAAAGAGATTGTGGCATGGCATTCCCCCTAGGAGATGTGCCATATAACAAAAATCTCTCAAAAAATAAGAGATGGTATCATCTAGAGAACTAGGGTGTTTCAATTTTTTGTTTAAACAAAAAATAATAAAATCTGAATGTTTGCTAGTACAATGACAGAGAACACTGGACCACTGGGGAGTTGTTTTTCCCTCTTTCACTTTCTATCTCTCTGGCAAGCAATGTGCCCTCCCTCTGGCAATTAAAAAAAATGTTTTTTAAGGGCCAGCAGTTAGCGTAATGGCTATGTCGCTGAACTCCCATGTGGCTGACCATAATTCGAGTCCCTGAGCCGGTGGCTTAATCTCACGCCAGGCACGTGTGTGTGTGCCCAAGATCCCGGCACAGGAGAAGGGATTGTGGCATGGCCATCCCCCCTGGGGGGTGATTTCTCACTTTCTATCTCTCTGTCTCTGTCTTTCTGGTGAGCACACGCGCCCTATAGCAAAAAAGCCTCTTCAAAAAAAATAAATGTTTTTTAACACAAGACATTGTCATATCCAGTCCTCAGTTTAACCTTGGGAAATGTCTTATTTGGGTGTAGTTACTCAAGTTAAGGGAGGTCTTAGGGAAGAAAGGAGCATTACCTAACAATACAGAAGATTTCCAAGAAGAGAAGGAAGCATGGGCATTGTTTCTATAGATCAACCTGTAACCAAAATCCTGAAGAACCAAATTAGGAAATTCAGAAATAAATAAAATGTAACCCCCTAGAGAAAAGTGTAATAATCGATCTTACGTAAACAATGCTCTGCTCAAATCACCTTAATTTAGTACTTTATTAAATACTGTTCCTGTTTCACACGTGCAATTCTTGATTCTCTACAAAAACATGTAACTTAATGAGAACAATCCCATGCTGACACCATATCTCTGTGCAAGCTACTCAGAACATACTTGAGAGACATTTAGAATGAAGGAAAATCCAATTCTAGGCTTCTCAGGCAATATGAAAAAAACATGGACTTGGACCAGCAGTTAGCATAATGGCTATGTTGCTGGACTCCCATGTAGTTGACTGCAGTTCGAGTCCCGGACCCGGTGGCTTAAACTCACGCCGGGTGCGTGTGCGTGCGTGCCCAAGATCCCAAGAGGAGAATAGAGGAGAAGGGATTGCAGTGTGGCCATCCCCCCGGGGGGTGATTTCTCGCTTTCTGTTTCTCTGTCTCTCTCTGTCTTTCTGGCAAGCACACGTGCCCTATAGCAAAAACGTCTCCCAAAAAAAAAAAAGGGGGGGGACTGAGATCTCTGAATTTGGGTTTGTGAGGCTATACACACACATACACACACACAAAGAGCACATGCACTAGCCAGCCCGGAAATAGGCTTGAGTTACAAACCGAACACCAGCGATTACAGCAATAACGTTCTCCGTATCACCAACCGTCCAGCACTCTGGACAGGAACAGAGAGGCAATTGTGTGACCTTGTCAGGAAAGTTGGTCAGAGAGGAAATAGCCACATTCACCCACACAGGATGTTCTGTCTTGGTCTTTGTCAAGTCTGTGGCAAGACACTGAACTGCCTGGCTAGTAAAGTGCAGAAGAGTGAAATTAGGCACCGTAGAAGCCTGCTGCTTTAAGGGAAATTTGTTCCTAAACCTCTTGGGATTGTCCTTAACTCCGGCCCATGCAGCAGGCATCAAACCGTGGGGATGCCTCGTGGTCAGAGTCAGAAAACCTCTCCTTTCTAGATCCTCGCATTGAGGAAAATGCAGAAAGGGAAAACTGTACATGGAACAAAGAAGTATTGATGATGGTACTGGGCTCGGAGGCATAGAACTGATGGCTGGAGGAAAGAAATTGGCCGAGAAAGGATTTTTCAGAGTATTTCTTGTTTGCCCTCTGAGTTTTGAACCACACAAGTTTTTCATTCACTCAAAAACAAAACCAAAGGAGACAACTACAACAACAACAAAAAAAACTTTTTAAAATTGCCAAAGGGCTAATGTGGTTTGGAATTAGAAATTTAATAAACTATCAACATTAATTGTTTTCCTGACATTCAGACCACATGGTCCTTGACCGAGGTTCAGGTAAAAGTCTAGTTCAAAGAATAAAATCCATCTCTGACCCTCCTTGTTTTGCCAAAGATATGGTAGCATGGGCAGATAGCAACAAGCGTTTCATGTTGATGTAGCAATTGTAATCTTTAAAACACCTTCATTTGTTTTTCCTCTCTCTTTGCGTCAAATTTACCATTGCTCTCATTGCTATCAGATGGCAAGAGCACCAGTGTTTCTCGAGACACTGTTTTCAACAAATGCAGCCCTTTCCCCAGGCACTTCAATAAACATTCTTCATTTTATTGAAACCAGTACCCCTGGTTCTTTTTTTTATGGAGCTGCCTGCATAGTTCTAATTCCTCTTGCCCAAAACTCTTGCTATTTGATGGCATGGCCCATGTTCCCCTTTGTTGTTTTTTGGTTTGGTTTCATTTGGTTTTAGACAGGCGCTCACTGAGCCACAATCCTCTTGCCTCGGTCAACCAGGTAGCTAGAATTACAGGTCGGCACTACAGCACCCACATTTAGAGTGGGCCAAGAATCAAACCTGGGCTTCCTATACGGCCCCAGCCTGCCCACCAGTAGTGTCGATCAGTGCACATTACAGCAGCTGGGATTTAAAACAAACAAACTAAAACAAACTTAAGATGCCCAGGCTCTTTGGATAGTATAACATGGTGTCAGTCATCCTCTCTGGACCCACTCCAGTGCCATTTAAAATACAGGACCTGGGGCCAGCAGATTGGATTAGCAGTTATGTTGCTGAACTCCCACATGGCTGACTGTGGTTCAAGTCCTGGACATGGCAGCTTCAAACCCATGTCAGGTGGTGTGCCCAAGATACCAAGAGGAGAATGGAGGAGAAGGGATTGCAGGGTGGTCATCCGCCTCGGGAGATTTCTCACTTTCTGTCTGTCTCTCCAGCGATTGCATGCACTCTATAGCAAAAACCTCTCTCAAAAAATAAATAAGATGTAGCACTTGGAGTACAATCTAGAGCTCCAGATGTGACCTGGCCAGCTGTTAGGACTGACAGTGAACTCAACCTCTCTCTTCTTCTGGAGTAAGGGACTGCCCTAAGTACAGGCTACAATGTTCATTTTCCTCACAGCTGAGTTATATTCTTTTTCTCACACTGACTTGACCCCAACTAGAGACTCTCTATACTCTTCCTTATTAAGGTTGCTCAAGCTAGGTTCCAGCCAGGAGCCATCTTTCTGGATCTAGATTCTGTCATTCACTGGTCCTAGAAATCTGATAATCTGGTTTTCTGTTTCTCTAGGTGTTTTGTTTTGTTTTAGAGAGGAAGAGAGAAAGAGGGGTATGTTTGACAGAGTCCTGCCTTGCCACAGTTCTCCTGCCCGGGTCTCCCAGTTAGCTAGGACTACATGTGTGCACTAATACAACCAGCCTGTTTAGCTTGGGCTGGGAACTGAATCTTGGCCTCCATGTGGCCCCGACCTTGTGCATGGGGGTCCTCCCCCTTTTACCATCATTGTTGAGCCATTTCTCTTGTCTTTGATACAGTGTTGAAGGGAACAGGGTCAGGAACCAGACCCCATGGCACAATTCTAGAGCCCTCCCTTAGATCAGAGATTCCTAAGGGCCCCTTTTTAAATCTATATTTTATTATGAAAACATTAAAATATACAAATAAGTAGAAATACTAGCACAAAACACCCAAATAGCCTCCCAGTACAATCTACAGTTATCTGTAGTTTGCCACATTTCCTTCATCCATATATGTTTTGCTGAGCCAATTTAAATAAAGACATTATGACACTTTACCACTAAATAGTTCAACTTGCAGCTCCAAAAGAAAATTCTCAGGCAGCACATAACACCATTATCTAACAAAAATGAGTAGTTTCTTATTGCTGTGTTTACTTAGTCCATATTCAAATTCCCCAGTTTGTATCCAACATGACTACCAGGACTGATTTGTTAAAGCCAAATCAATTGAAGATGACACATTGCATTTTTGCCTTCTTTAATCTAGAACAGTACCCCAGTTTCTTTTTTCATGACATTGACCTGTTAAACAGGCCAAGATCAGTGTTCAACAGAATGTCAAAGACCGGGCCAGCCAGTGACATGGTGGTTAAGGCAGCTGGATTCTACATGGCTGACTACCTGGTTCAAGTTCTGGACCTGATGGCTTGAAAAACACAAGGGTGTGTGTGTGTTTGTGCCCAAAATCCCAAGAGGGGACCGAATGAGATTGCAGCATGGCCATTCGCCCTGGGGAGTGATTTCTCTTTCTCTTTCTCTTCTCTCTCTCTCTCTCTCTCTCTCTCTCTCTCTCTCTCTCTCTCTTGTCTTTCTCTGGCAAGAGCATGAGCCCTATAGCAAACTTGAAAAAATAAATAATGCCAAAGATCTCTTTAAATATTACCCCTCTTCATATTATTAACTTTAAATGCTGCTATCAAATATTAGCCATTTATTAAATAAATAATTGTTTCTTTTTAAGTTATAGATTCATATGTAACTACCATTTATAACTTTTGATAAGTATAAGATAATACTCTAACCATATTGGGTTGATATAATCACAAGGATAAACCCAGAATTGTGTTATTTATGATTGCATAACTTTGGTGAAGTTACTTAACCTCTCTGGGTCCCAGTTTCTTGCACTCTACAATGAGGATAAGTGTATCTATCTGAAAAATAACATTCTTAAAAGGATTAATACATTTGTACTCAAGGTTTCCATTTAGGGTTTCTGATTATAGGAACAAACATGTGTTTTCATTTAACATTTGGAAAGCTGGCTTTTGAACTAATCTAATGTTTATCAAGTCCATACTGTGTGCTTGTAAAGAGGGTGGTTGGATATGCCATGATTGCATTCTCTACTGCATGCTCAACACTGCAGTGAGTCCACGTTTCATCCCGACAATGGCCCTGCACAATGGATATCATTATCCCTACAACATGAATGAACAAATTGAATCTCACAAAATCTGCCCAGATTCACACTTATTTGGAAATAGAACTTAGGTGTTTTGAATTCCTAGAGCTCTAACCATGATCCTACGCTCCTTCTCTGATAAGTGAGTAATATCCTCTTATTGGTCAATATAATACCTAAGATTTCATATCAGCCAATCACTTAAACCTTACTAGAATTAAGTCCAGTGTAAGTAATTCCCTTTACAGAACCCTCCACCTTCTGAAGGCTAAAATTGGCTACAAACCAAACAAAGCCAAGCCTCATCTTGTTGGGTTTTCCAACACAAGGTGGGAAATACCACAAGTTTGCTGTAGGCAGAGCCTTGTTCTCTCAGCTGTTAAGACATTCAGGTTTATTGGCTGAGTCATGTCTTTGGAATGAGAGTACAGAGAGGAACCAAAGGGAGCCAGGTCCTGGCATGAGACTTGCCCACCATGACAGACAAGGCTTAGAAGTGGAAATGAAGGGTAGGGAGGCAGACTAGGCATGGCAAAGTCCTGCACCAATCAGCCATGGAGTTTTGGTTGGCAACTGGAGTGTGGTGGTGGTAAGGGGGAAGATGGGGCACCTGGTAATGTCAAGAGCAGATTTCATCATCTTGGAAGTGTGGTTATCTGTGATGAAGCCCAGCCACTGACCAAGTTTCAGGGACTAGATTCTGTCTGGGAAGGGAGTCTGGCCAGAGCAAAACTGGGAAGCCCAGGGATTCTCAGTGATTTGTGGAAATTCATGATCTCTAGGGGAGGGCTGTAGATAGAAATTACATTCAATGTTAAATATTTTACATCTACATGCAGTCATGCATTGCTTAATGACAAGGAGAGAAATGCATCTGTAGGTGAGTTCATCATTGTGAAACCTCACATACTTACACAAACTCGAGGGGTGTAGCCTACTGCACAACCAGGCTGTGTATGCTAGAGCCTTTTGTCCCACTGTCATTTAAGTGGTCCATGTTGATCACAATGCTATTATGCAGAGAGTGACTCTACATATATATTTAAAACAAAATATTCTTGTTTGTGTTCAGAATTCAAAATGAGGAAAGTAAATCTGAACAGTCGTTGCTGGGTGTTTGCTTTTCAACAGTTTGAGTAGTTGATAGGTAAATATTTTCTCAAAAATATTTAAACCCATTACAAGAACAAATGGAATTACATACAAAAATCTTTAAAAACTTTAAAACCATACTGTCTCTGTTGTTATAGAGTCACACAAAATTATAACAAATATTTTGAAAGTTATCTTTAAAATTTCTTTAAATTTGAAAATTTGAAAGTTGTTTATTAACTGTCAGAAACTATGGAATATGAGCAAAAATTTTTGATATGTAATGTAAATGTTTGTGGGAAAATGTAAAAAAAACAAATAAAATTTTAAAAAGTAAATTGGACTTCAAACTGTACTGCTGCTATTTTCTGAGGTAATATTATACTTTTTCATTACATGGTAAAAGCCAGTACTCAGCACATTTTTGTAGGCTGATGACATAAACTGCTCAAAAAAAAAAAAAAAAGATGGACCCTAGCTAGCTAAAAAATGAGTTATCTTTTGTTTATTAGTGATTTTCAAAGGGGTTGTGAAATTTCCATGTTAGACAAAAAAATTACATCTGTTTTAATACTGAGAAACCCTTGAAGAACAAAAGCAACAACATATGAACTTAGCCTAGTACTTTCTCCAGTTGCTTTATTTTAATTCCATAAATATTCTCCAAAAACCTACTAAAGCAACACTGTATTGTGTGCTGTGGATTTAACAGTGATGCAACCATTTTCTGTCCTTGACAAATTTGTCATCTCGCCGGGCAGTGAAAGTAGAGTAACAGATAGCCATGAGAAAATGCTATAATTTTAATGATAGGGGTAGTCACAGTATACTAAGAAAGGTCTTGGGACTGGCAGGTAGTATGGTGATAGGGCACTGGACTCCCACGTGGCCTAACACAGTTCAACTTCCAGACTTAGTGGCTTGCTTTCTCACTTTCTCTCTCTCTCTCTCTCTCTCTCTCTCTCTCTCTGACCCTCGCTGGCAAATTAAAAATATAAAATTTAATTGAAAAAAGAAAGGTCTCTAGCCCAAGTCAGGCGGTAGAGAGAAGAGAGGGTTTAAGGTTATGTTCTTTTGAGAGAAAAGAACAAGAAAATGAGAGGGTGAGAGAGATACCCTCGATGGGGTTTCATTGTGCCATGATCCCTACCTCCCACACACAATCTTTTAGCCACTCAAGATATGCACACATGCCCCCATCATGCTCAGCTCAGCCCAGAACCTGAAATTCAAGCCTTCCAGCATTACAGAATTGTACCCTATTGCCGGTGCCATGTGGCTGGGCCCACAACTAACTGAGTTTTAAAGAGCACCTTGCACTGGATCTGTTCCTAAGGGGCAAACTCTATACTCATGCTGGCCAAGTTCCAGTTCAGATGGAACAATCTTTTTCAAGTAATTTGCCTCTCTAGTCCTAAGTTCCTTCACCTATAACATTAAGATGGTAATAGAGTACCCACCTATGAGGGTTAAATGAAGCAATTATATGAAGCATCTTAGTATCTAGGTCTCAATAAACATACATTATTAATTATTTGTAAATACAATGTGAGTGGATAAATCTAAATTATATTGAGAGGGCTCTTAATTAGGCTATTTCTGTCATTCCCTTTGCATGTTGATTTCAAAATTTTGAACTTTCGCTTGTAGGGTATTACGCAAGAGTCAACAAGGGTAATTTATTTTTTCTTCTTGTTATTTAATTTTCTATAGGGTGTACGTGCTCACTGGAGGGAGAGATGAGAGATATAGAGAGAAGGTGAGAAAGTATATCCCATGGGGGATGACAATGTAACTTTTTTCTATTCCTCCTTTGGAGATTCTGGGCACGTGTGCACATATGCCTGGTGTGTTTTTCAAGTTGCCAGGCCTGGGAATGGAACTGTGCAGTTGGCCATGTGGGATCCAGCCACCTCAACCACCAAGCCGCCAACTGACCTGAGGGTGATTTATTAAGAATTGACGAATAGGGACCAGCAGTTAGTGTAATGGCTATGTCACTGGACTCCCACGTAGTCGACCGCGGTTCGTGTACCAGACCTGGTGGCTTAAACTCACGCCAGGCGCGTGTGCCTGTGTGCCCAAAATCCCGAGAGGAGAATGGAGGAGAAGGAATTGCGGCGTGGCCATCCCCCCTGGGGGGTGATTTCTCGCTTTCTGTCTCTCTGTCTGTCTCTGTCTGTCTGGCGAGCGCACGCGCCCTATAGCAAAAACCCCTCCAAAAAAAAAAAAAAAAAGGAATTGACAAATAAATTAGAAATACAGTGCAGTGGTTTTTAAAAGGAATTCATGATTAATAAGAGGGCACCTCAACTAGCCCTAACATTTGCTCTCAACTATTCATCATTCTTCCAGGATGAGTTCCTAATATACACCAGGTACAATGCTTTATGGTAGATGTTTATATGTAACATCTTTCCATAGGAACTCCCAGTCTAATGATAGAGCATTACAACACTGTATGCTAAGTGTGACAGCAGAGGAATATGCAAACAGGTTGGGGAATCCTCCCAAGTAATGACTAACATTGACTACTCATCTGGGAAATCTTCTTAAGGAAGACTCCACTGAGAGTTTCCCAAGCAGGTACCAGTGGGATGGGAGAATTCCAGAAAGAGAAGATAGTGTATGTAAATACCAAAACTAATGTATTCAGAGCAAAAGGCCTAGTAGGATTATATGAGATTATAGGAGATTAGATGGAAAAGGCAGGTTAATGCCAGTATTAGGTTACAGGGTCATGCAGTACTTCCCTACAGGCATGATCAGAACTGGATCTCAAAAGGAACAAACTCTGGAAGCTGAGTGGAAGGAGGGGAAATCAAATAGAAGGAGATCAGGGAGGCTTTTGCAATAATCCAGGCAAGGTGAGTAAAGTTGATTATCTCCAGCTGTACATATGGTCTGGCCTTATGAAGAGTGTTCTGGACTGGAGGTTCATTTCTAAGAGTTATCAGTTTAAAGGTGATATTTAAAGCTAGGCATATCAGCAAGATACTGCAAGGAGATGATAGAGGGTGAGGAAAAGGGGTCCAAGACAGCGTGCCTGGAGGATACCAGCAGACACAGGATGAGGTGGAAAAGAGAAAGCAGCAAATTAAGCTGAGAAGCCAGAGGTAGTGTCCAGACACCAAGAACAGGAAGAATTTCAGGAAGCAGGGAGTTATCAAGGGTGCTAAATGCCACAAGGAATTCAAATAGGAAAGGAATGAAAGAAAGTCATCAGATACCGTAATTAGGGAGTTAGAGAAAGCCTTAAAATATTAGGATTTCGGGAACCAGCAGTTAGCGTAATGGCTATGTCGCTGGACTCCCACATGGTCGACCGCGGTTCGCGTCCCGGACCCAGTGGCTTAAAACTCACGCCGGGCGCATGTGCGTGCGTGCCCAAGATCCCAAGAGGAGAATGGAGGAGAAGGGATTGTGGCGTGACCATCCCCCCTGGGGGGTGATTTCTCACTTTCTGTCTCTATGTCTCTCTCTGTCTGTCTGGCGAGCGCACGTGCCCTATAGTGAAAAACCTCTCAAAAAAAAAAAAAAATTAGGATTTCAAACTGGATTGCAGTGAATTGAAGAAAGAAGTACAGTGATGAGGAGACAAGGATGAAAACATGGCATCATTGTAAGTGTAAGACAGGAACCTATTAGAATCCTAGTCTGAGAACACCTACATACACATTCTACATCTCTGTTTCTGTAAGTTTTTTTTTTTTTAATTTTTAAGTGTTTTGCCATAAAAAGAGTGTGCTTGCTAGAGAGACAGAGACAGTAAGAAGAAAATGAGAAATTACCCCCCAGGGGGGATGGCCATACCACAGTCCATTCTCCTCCTGATATTTTGGACACACACACACGCACAAACATGTGATTTTCAGGCTGCTGAGTCTCAGACTTGAACTGTAGTTAGCCATGTGGGAGTCCAGCACCTTAACCACCAGGTCACCACTGAAAGATTTTATTTTTTATTCAGATAAGAAATTTTTAAAAGTATATTTTATGTTTAGAAATCCCACTGACGGCTTTTTAAAAACACATTTTTAAAATGTTGGGCCAGTTAGGTGATATGGTGATCAAGGTGACTGGATCCCACAAGGTTGACTGCAGTTCAAGTCCCAGACCCAATGGCTTAAAAAAAACACATCAGGTGCATTTGTGTGTTTACCGAACATCCCAAGAGGAGAATGGCAGAGAAGGCGTTGTCGCCTGGCCATCCCCCAAAGAGGTGCTTTTTCACTTTCCCTCTTTGTCTTTCTCCAGTGAGTGCACATACCCTGTAGCAAATTGAATAAAGAATGTATCTGTTAGTGCTACCTGAAACCCCTCTACTCACCCTGTGCTACCCTCAGCATACCTATCCTGAGGCTGGAAGATGAGAGGAGAAAGGAGGCCTGCTCTGCTGCTCAGGGCCCTCTGGGAGCCTTCTCTCTGCTGGCTCCAGGCCTCCTCACACGTCAGCTCCCCGCCCTCCTGACCCACTTGGCCTCACAACTTGGCTCCCACTTCTAGAATCTCTGGAGCTTCAGACTGTTTACTTTGGGCCTGGTAACAGGGCCTCATCAGCACTGTACACTGAGGCCTGAGTGTTTACATACTCATCCATAGCTGGGCACTGGTCCCCAGGCCCTGTCACTTGTTCACTCCTTGCATGTGTATTTCTTAAGCCTCTACTACAAGTTAGGTTCTGTTACACAGATGTGTTCCATCAATAGGATTTACACTTTATAAGGGAGACAAATAATAAAAATAAATGAAATGGCTGGCAAGGATCCCTCCCTTCTAAGGAATGAACAGAGACCCACACACTGAAAACCTGGGTTCTACTTAATAACCTTTGGAGCCACTCTCTTAGAAGGACCTGGCCTTTGGTGTGCTGAACTAGGTATAAGGTCTCACAAGTACCATATGCCTTCTCCAGGCTTTCAGACTCCATATGACCCCGAAATCAATAATACTTTTCACCTATACCAGTCAAGTCGGATTCTTATTCTTTTCTGCTGTAGACTGTAAACTAGCTCTTGTTTGTCCCCAAATTCCTTTACAAAAGCTTTTCTCTCCTGCTGTAGCATGTAGAATCATTTCATATATGCATCCTATGTTCCACCCCTAAAGTGTTATGCTTTCCAGTTAATTTGGACCCAATGTAAGATATCATCAATTAACAGATATACCATTAAATTATGTACTAATAAGTTAAAAATTCTGAAGATGAGGAGTTTAACAGGAGACCTCCTACATCTATAAAGCCAAGACACAAAAGGGCTATAAAGGTATAAATATGTTTGAGTGTCTATCTTGGATCAGTTGCTGTTTCATCTCTAGGTTTATAGAGATCCCTACTTTCCAGTGGGAGGAAGAGAAAAAAGTAAGTTAACCAATAATAGTTTCAGACAGTGATGATTGCCATGACTAATAGAAGCAGAATGCAAAATTAAGAATATGGCAACATAGTGGTTATGGTGCTGGACTCCCACATGGCTGACCATGGTTCGAGTCTCAGACCTGATGGCGTGAAAATCACACTAGGCATGTGTGCATGCATGCCCAAAATCCCAGGAAGAGAATGAACGAGAAGGGATTGTGGTGTGGCTATCCCCCATGGGGGGTGATTTCTCATTTTCCCTCTCACTGTCTCTCTCTTTTTCTCTCCTCTCTGGTGAGTGCACATGCCCTATGGCAAAAATCTTAAAAAAATATGAAATAGTTGTATTAAATTAATACAAAGGTAAATAAGAAATAAACTACATAGAGAGATAGCTATATATGTGTGTGTGTATATATATATATATATATATATATATATACACACATATATACATACATATAGGTGTATACACCTATATGTATACACACACACACACACACACACACACACACACACAGTATGCCTCACTCTCGGCATTAGTGATGAGAATGGGGAAAATGTCTTACCTGAGAATTTAAACTAAGCTACAAGCCAGAACTCACACAGGTGGTCTAAGTTCTTGTTATTAGTTTGACCCAAATGTCCTCAATCTGATCATTTAATTTGATGCGATCACAGGGTACTGGAAGAAGCAAAAGTAAATCCTCAAGACCAAGGTTCACAATACCCAAATGATGGCCTAGCTACTCTAGTAGTTACCAAAGAGGTTATTTCTAACACATCCAGAAGACACCAGCCATCTGGTAGGCCTCACTGTAGATAGATTTGGACTACAGTTTCTCTTCTGTGGGTTTGAATTATTTACACAATACCTTGCCTATTGTGATCACTCTAAGTTACAGATGGAGAAATTAAGGCTTATTTAGCAAGTGAACCATAACACTGGGATGCTCATGCAATACTATCAAAAGCCATTTCTTATTCATTTGAAAGTCCTTTTTCAAAACTTCTCTACATCTGTCATTTTAGGCTTATCTCTTCTGGATGGTAGCTCTCATAAAGAATAATGTGGTGGGCCAGCAGATGGTGTAGTGGTTAAGGTACTGGGCTCCCACATGGTTTATCATGATTTGAGTCTTGGACCTGGCAGCTTAAACCTACTCCAGTGCATACGTGTGTGTGTGTGCCCAAAATCCCAAGAGGAGAATGAAGGAGAGGGATTTAGGCATGGCCATCCCTGCAGGGGTTATCACACCTGGGGGTGATTTCTCACTTTCTGTCTCTCTGTCTCTCATCTCTCTGTTGCGCTCATATGCCCCATAGCAAAAATCTCTCTCTCTCTCAAAAAAAAAAAAAAAAAATCATACTGGCATCGATGAATGTGGGTATAAGCCACTGGAGCTATCAGTCTTCCTTAGTGACAGAATCACCCTAAAACTTCCAGACTACTTCTGGGCTCCACAACTGGAAATTTCAGGCTGGTAAAGGGTTCAAGAGGAAACTTAAAAACTATTATAAAATAAGAACTTGGTAGAAAGTGTAAAATTCCAGGATTTTCTGTCTAGAAGAAAACCCAGAGACCCTTTGATCATATTCCTCAGGCTATCTGGCAAGACTATCCAGATCTTTGTGTGGCTCATCCTTTTGTATAACTCAGAACTCATTGGGACCAGCAGTTAGCGTAATGGCTATGTCGCTGGACTCCCACGTAGTCGACCGCGGTTCGAGTCCCGGACCCGGCGGCTTAAACTCACGCCGGGCGCGTGTGCGTGCGTGCCCAAGATCCCGAGAGGAGAATGGAGGAGAAGGGATTGCGGCGTGGCCATCCCCCCTGGGGGGTGATTTCCTGCTTTCTATCTCTCTGTCTCTCTCTGTCTGTCTGGCGAGCGCACGCGCCCTATAGCAAAAACCTCTCCAAAAAAAAAAAGAAAAAAAAAAAAAAAAAAAAAAAAGAACTCATGTCCCTGTTTAAATGTAACCTCCACAGAGAAGGTCCCCTTGATTATCTCACTTATAATAACCCACCCAGGATGCTTAATTTCATATTCTGCTTCTATTGATATAAATAATGGCAATTATCACTGTCAAAAACTATTATTTGCCGGTTTACTTTTTCCTCTTTTTCCTCCCTGGAAAATAGAGATCTCA
This sequence comes from Tupaia tana, assembly GCA_026018925.1. NCBI lineage: Eukaryota > Metazoa > Chordata > Mammalia > Scandentia > Tupaiidae > Tupaia > Tupaia tana. The sequence goes on along the minus strand of JAKSZU010000007.1, from coordinate 123,359,007 downwards.
TTCAGCTCTTTAAACCTAGAGCCAGAACAGTACCCGACCTAAGATAGAAACTGAAAACTATTTGTTGAATGAGTGAACACTGACTAAATCGATGAAGAAAGGAAGTATAGCCTTAATTACTTCCACTCAGACAAACAAAATTGTACGTTAGGTTTAGACTAGGTTTTTTTCTGAGGGGATGACTGTGACCTTTTGGTACCATAACTCTTAGTGTAGTGCCTGCTGTCTACAAGACTCTCAGAAATGTTTGCCGGATGAAAGGAGGCACGTTATGCACCCTTTACTAGGAGGCTCTTCAGTTCTCTATGATGTAATAAGACTTACCATTAGGGGACAATAACATCATGTGATAATATTAACCTCCCCCAAAAAGGGCTGGAAAATAGAAATATATTTTAGATGCTATGAAAAGTTAGAGGAAATAAAAAATGTAAAGGTTTAAAATAACATTTTAACAGTGAGAAGTAGCAAATCCTGAGACTGGGAATGGAAGGCAACAGGACTTTAAAGGGGAGTAACTGAAAATGTCTTGACTGTCCATGTTCCTCCCCTTTGTAATGTAGCCAAGGGAAGTTATAAAACCTTCTAGCAGAGCTTTAAAGGTAAAAGCACTTTTGTCTTGGCTGGTAGGCCTGTGGATCCACTCTGGAAATGAGGGATAAACCAAGTGGTCTTTCAAATATCTTCTGATCTGTGACACTCTGCATTTGGTGACTCAAAACAAAACGTATTCTTTCATCCTTCAGCAAACTTTTACAAATTATCCGCTAAGTGCTTGGAAAAGGCCAGAATCCTCTGGTTGCAAATGACAGAAACTCAGTCAATATTTTATGAAAAAAATACTGATGAACCCAGAGGATCCTGGTTTTCTGCTAGAGTAACCAAGTCACAAGAGGGCAGGGAAACAGAGGACTCTACGAGCCCTGTGGGCTTAGCGGCCTAATGTGTTCAGAATCCTGTCCCTGTCTTTTTTCCTTTGCAATCTCTGAGTGTTGTCTCTTTTTTTTTTTTTTTTATCCTTTTACAGATTGGTCATTTGTGATCCCAAACTCAAAAATCTAGTCAAAGGCACAACTTAGAAATTTGCCTTATTATCAGAAAATCAATTATGACCATTCACATAGGATTAAACAAGAGCTCTATGAAGATGAAGTGGTAGGGACTGGAGAGATACAGTTTTGTTTTGTTTTGTTTTGTGGAGAGGCTTTTTGCTATAGGGCACGTGTGCTCTCCAGAAAGACAGAGAGAGACAGAGAGACAGAAAGTGAGAAATCACCCCCCGAGGGGGATGGCCACACAGCAATCCCTTCTCCTCCATTCTCCTCTCGGGATCTTGGGCACACACGCACACGTGCCTGGCGTGAGTTTAAGCCGCCGGATCCAGGACTCAGACCACGGTCGACTACATGAGAGTCCAGCGACATAGCCATTACACTAACTGCTGGTCCCCTGGAGAGATACAGTTTTTAAAGTAAGTTAGTAGGACTAAGCCGTCAATGCCAGTCGCTGGTTGGATACTGGTGAGACAAAGATGGCTAAAGTTTTTTTTTTTTTTGGTAGCATCATTCTTTTATTTATTTATTATTATTTTTTATACATTCAATCGCTACACATCATTTGGCATGTAAAGAGAATTTACTCAACCTGAAATACACCTCAGACAAGTCCAATTGAGAATACTATACACTTTATTATCAATAGGCAATAAAGCATTACTGTGTCCCACAGATGTTTTGACTTTCTGTTTTTCTCCCTGATTTCCTTCCCTATACTTTTTCCTTCTCCCATCCTCCCTCCACACTATTTTCTTTTATGTCCTCCAATCCTTTCATCTCTACCACAGAGTGTGGACAATTGTATATATTAAGTGGAGACATACAATCTCTCTCTCTCTCATAGCCTGGCTTGCTTCACTCAGCAATTCATCTTCCATATTTGACCACTTTCTGTCAAAAAAGATGGCTAAAACCTCTACACCTACAGAATCAAGATGTCAGCAACTGCTTTGCTACACAGCAATGCCGTCAATGACAGAGACCTGAATGAGATGCTACATTTTGGAGGAGCTGAAATTGACCCATCTCTTTGAGAAGACTGACCTCATTGTCTTTGTAAAAGGCTCACCTTGTCTTTCCAGTTAAAAAGCTAATCTCTCACCTGGAGTTAGTGATGACTATGGAGGTGAAGGTACCAATTGAGGAACTGGTTTGTCCACTCTTTAGAGTGTGAAAGGAGGTCATTATGACACTATCGGAGCAGGATGAAGTGGGGGAACAAAGGGAGTAGAGAGAAGGAGAGAAGAAAATAACTCCAAACTTCACTTCCTCATGTACCATTCCACTCAAGAATGAGAAAGATGGGCTCGCCTAAAATTTACCTAGGGACCAAAGCTCATTAGTCTGGGACTCTGATCACAGATTGTCCCTTTTGCTCTGCAGCCGTGAACGTTCAACTCTTCACTTAGGGTAGTGTCTGGTCATACGGTGTATGAGGTTGCATGAACTACTCACACCCTAGCTTTGTCCCCACGACAACTGATCCTAAAGTATTGTATTCAGGCTCTTATATACCTTCCCAAGAAGGAGTTGGTATGTTGAAGAAGAGATAGCTGGGGCTTGTGGCCAAATAGTTGGGCTTTTCACATATTTCCTTTTTGTTTGGTTATTTGGTTTTTAGAAAGTTTTTGTTTGTTTGTTTTAGGACACATGCGTTCACCACAGAGACAGAGAAAGACAGGAAAAGTGAAAAATCACACCACCCCCCCACGGGGATGACCACACAACAATCCCTTTTCCTTCATTCCCTTCTCAGAATTTTGGACACACACACACACATGCGCCTGACATGATTTTCAAGCCACTAGGGCTGGGACTCAAACTGCAATCGAGTTTAGCACCTTAACCACCATGCTGCCTGCTGGCCCAGGACTGATATTTTTTTAAGAACTATTTCTGTTTACAGTGCTTAAAATCATAGTAATTCTTTCTAGATTGCTTAAAATCAAAATTCTTCACTTTTCCCTTTAGAAAATAGCTACATTCCAATAATTCCCAAATAGGCCTGGAACAACAATATGGAACAGAGTACGTCTGGTCACTTGTTAGTTGAATGGGAAATGAGGCATTGTTAACAAAGTGGCTAAGCTAGGCAGCCCCAGTTAGGAGCTGTTTTTCCTTTCCTGGAGATAAGTGGTTGTCCAGAACTGGAGGATTTAAGTATGAGCGTTTCGGGACTATCGGCAAATCAAAGGATACATGTAGGGAGAGCCATGGGAAAGATGGAGGTGTTCAAAAAGATGAAGATGATAAATACCCAAACTGAAAAAATAACAGCCTCTGAGATGCCCCCATTAAGCTTTTTTTTTTTTTTTTTTGAGAGGTTTTTGTTTATGGGGCATGTGCGCTTGCCAAAAAGACAGACAGATAGAGAGAGAGAGGGAGAAAGAGAAAGTGAGAAATCACTCCCCAGGGGGAATGGCCATGCTGCAATCCCTTCTCCTCCATTCCCCTCTCGGAATCTTGGGCACGCACGCACACGCGCCCGGCGTGAGTTTTAGCCACCGGGTCTGGGACTTGAACGACGGTAGACTACATGGGAGTCCAGTGACATAGCCATTATGCTAACTGCTGGTCCCCCCCCCCCATTAAGGTTTTAAGGGAGAAAGCCATGACTTAAACATTTCTCATCTCTAGCCAGCATGGTGCCTGGCACCTAGCAGGTGCTCAGTAAGTTTTAGTTGATTGACTGAATAAAAAGTAATAATTGATATTTGTGTTCCCCTACCTCAAGAGATATGCATATTCTGGGGCTTCCGGACACAAGAGGAGCCCTCAAGAAATAATAATAATAACAAAAAAAATCTTTTAGTTTTTTTAACTAGCTCTCATTTAACTTTGATTTGATTTTTCTGAATTGTGCTCCTCGTTAACTGGAACTTGACTCCAAAAAACTGGCTGTAAGTGAGATAAAGAAAATAATTTCTCCTCCCACAGGGCTCTAAAGGAGGCACAACTGATCCTGAAATTCAGATTCTAAGCAGAGATCAAGACTGAAACAAAAGGAGCTGCCTTACAGTTATCGTCACTGAGGGATTATGTAATTGCCACAGCAAAGCAGAAGCCAAGTGCAGTCAGTGTGAAATGTTCTGTGCATGTTTTCCAAGCTATAACTTCCTGGACCTCACATAATTAAAATCTGGGATTCTTCACAAAGTCAGATATCTCGTGTGTATATGAGAATTGCTGGAGTATACTGGCTGAAAGTTGAAAACAACAACAGAAGGTGCACAATGATAATATTTGTTACTGAGAAACAATATAAGATACATTTCTAGCTTAGTAGCTGAGGAGAAGGTTGTTGGGAGCAGCCTGACTGAGTTTTATCCTGGCCCTATACCTTATTGCTGCCATAGACTTGCAGCAAGGCTGTGATGAGAGTGACATAAAATGTGGTCACACCACAATCCCTTCTCCTCTACTTCTTTCTCCTCTCAGGAGTTTATGCACACATGCCCAGAATATTTCTTCAGGCTGCAAGATCGAGGACTCGAACCACGGTCAGCTGTATGGGATTCAGCAGCCTCAACCACCACACCATGAGTTGGTTCTATTATTATTTTAAAATGCTTTTCAAATCATGATTGTAATGAAGGCCATTCCGTAGTACTTAAAACACTGTAATGGTTCCTTGCTTTCTCCTGGATAAACTGTAGTTCTTTAGTGTGACCCATGGGGCATTCCTGGGCTCTGCTTACTCACCTCCTGCTGTTCCTCCCTGATCAAACCCTAAATTCCAGCTTTACTAAGAACTCTTTGAAGTGTGTCTTCTCTTACTTCCCTGTCCATGCTCTCTTCCTTCACCTTGAAAATCATTCCCCATTCATCGCCTGACAATGATCGGTTTGTACCTAAAGTAAGCCAGATAACCTCTCTCCAGGGAAGCTCCCCTACCATGATCAGCTAGGCCTACCTGTGTCCTATCACACCTCGTTCAGCTTCATGCTCCACTGATGTACTTTCCTTATCTTTCTCCCCTGTGGACTGTGTCCTCCTATGGGGAAAGAAATGCCACCTTGTTTTGCAGTGTATCCCCAGCAGGTGTCACAGAGCAGGTGCTCCAGAAAGTGCTTGGGATCTTTAGAAGAGAAGAGGCTTATAAATGAAGTATCCTGTAAGGATCAGCAAAGGTAAAGAACTGAAAGCAAAAGAAAGAAAAAATAATAGAGGAAAATCTGCCATTCCCTCACCTCTCAACCTACCATTGCACCCTCACACTTCAGGACTTTGTATCTGCTCTCTTTTCCTTTTGCATTTCCAACTTTCCCTTGAGAGAATGTCAGGAGTCATATTTTCTGGTGCCTTGGGTCATCGATGCCATTACCTAACCCTGCTTCATTTCCTGTGAGCCTGCACAGGACCGACTGATCCTCAACAGGAAACTCTGAGCAGCCACGGTTTGGGTCCTGTTAAGCTGATTATGGTTCTTAGAAGTAAGGGATCCAAGGCTTTCATGAGCTAGACAATGCAGAGCCTGTCTATTGGACTAGCCCAGCCCTGGATTAATAATAAACAATTGCTTTTACCTTTTCTAAGTGTCCTAGAGGGCCCCAGTTAATCCTTTAAATGCCATTATGGGTGGAAGCACCGTCTTATTACACATTGATTAGGAAACCGATAGCTCAAGGTCATTCGGCCGATCAGTGTCAGAACTGGGAGGTTGGACTCCAGCCTCAGCCAATGGGAGAACTGGGGCATACAACCCAAGTCAGCCTCTGGTAGTCTGAAATTAAAAGTGGAGCAGGGGCAAGCCAAAAAGAAAATTACATACTTAAATAAGATGTATAAATAAGCAAATAGCAAATACCTTTTATGAAATCCCTATGAACCTGTTCCCAGCAATCTGAAAGACACTAGCAAAACATTACCCATAGGAATTATCCTATGTTTCTTTGGCATGAAAAAAATCTCAAGAAACTAAAATAATTGTGAGGAGAAAAACAAGAAGAAAAATATTGCAGAAGAGTCAGAACTTATTTTGCTGCCATTTAGTAAAGATTTTATTGTGAGATTAATAGGTTTTTAAGCAACTGTCTGATTATGGCAAATGGGTGAGACTTTAGAATACGTCACTCTCAAGTCTAAAGAGCCCAAGAGCTATTCACCTGTCTTAGCAAGAGGCAGGAGAATGGTCAAAGAGCTTATCAAAGTCGGTGAAATCTCTTCTAGTCCAAGAATCACGTATCACCTCCCTCTAAGCTCCCACGGCAAAACTGCAAATTACATCACATAGTAGATGCTGGATGAAGTTTCTGAAAAATTTGTGAATCCATGGCATGGTTGGTGAAGGAATCATAGTCTATTATTTTTAGTTCTCAAAAAAGAAAAGAAAAGAAAAAGCAGCCTTATTTGTAGCATTAGCCAATTTCTACCAAAGCTGGAAATGGTTTCACCCAGGTTAGAAAAGAAATTCTATAGCATGGGCTCAGCCAAAGTGGTGCTTCAGTAGCACAGCTCTCCACAATGCTGGGGCAATACAGAAAACCAGGGTTCAAATCCCAGGTCACCTTGTACACACTAGGCATGCATGTACATTAATGTGATCCTGGTTGGCCAGGAAGGCTGGCGAGAGGATTGTGGCCTCAGACCCTACTGAGAGTGCCTCTCTCCTCCCCACCTCCAGTCAGAATAAATAAATAAACAGAGACAACAAAAAAAGAAATTCTGCAGCATGATGAAGCCTCACGCTGAGAAAAGAACATTGGTGAGGTCCTGTGGGAACTGCCAAGGGCTGAGATGCTTTCCAGTCTAATCTCGTATGAAAAATTGAAGAAGCACATCAGCATGTGCTCTGCGTGTCACACGCCTTTTCTTCCAAGCAAGGGAGACACAAACCTTGGAGTTCTTAAGCCCTCACCAACATAGCCCAAGTTTGTATGAACAAGTAAAAAGCCCTTATCTAGGTTTGAGTGTGCTCAAAATGAGTTACCAATTTAAGATATATTTATTAATATGATGTGTAGATTAAATCAGAGAGGGTTATTTCTAGTTACCTAAACACTTACGTGCGATATACCAGCAACACTATTCTTTTTTTTGGAAGATTTTTGCTATAGGGCACGCAAGCTCACCAGAGAGACAGAGAGAGATAGAAAGTGAGAAATCACCCGCAGGGGGGATGGCCACACCACAATTCCTTCTCCATTCTCCTCTTGAGATTTGGGGCACACAGTCACATGCTCCTGGCATGAGTTTCAAGTTGCCAGGTCCAGGACTTGAATATGTGGTCAACTATGTGAGAGTCCAGTAATAAACCTTCATCCCAACTGCTGGTCCCTCAGCAACACTATTCTTTGCATGTTATTTTCAAGACAAAAAAAATCATTATTTCCATTCTCCCCTAATTTACATTACTCACATAGCTTTGATGAAAATGTTCTGCATTTCTCGTGTTGGCAGAATTAATAGTTCCCTGTTCATGAGGGCTGAGGATCAGTGTTCAATGATATGTATTCCCTGACAGTGCACATATTCAGTCCAGAGTGACTCCTTCAAGCCAGTAGATACTCTTCAAAACATGCTCTGAATAGATTCTGAGTCTGGCTCATCTACTTCTGATTATGGTTTATAAGACTGTACCTGGGGCCCAAGTACCACCTGACGCACATGTACATCCTCCCTAAGCTCTGCCCCTCCAAGGAGGGAGTAATAACCAGGCCAATAGAGTTTTTTTTTTTTTTTTTTTTTTTTTTTTTTGAGAGATTTTTTTTTTTTTTTTGCTACAGGGTGTGTGCGCTAGCCAGAAAGACAGACAAAGAGACAGAAAGCGAGAAATCACCCCTCCAGGGAAGATGGCCACGCCACAATCCCTTTTCCTCCATTCTCCTTGGGATCTTGGGCACGCACACACATGTGCCGGCGTGAGTTTAAGCCACCAGGTCCGGGACGTGAACCACTATCAACTACATGGGAATTCAGTGACATAGCCACTACTCTAACTGCTGGTCCCACCAACAGAGTTCTTCTCAGGCACCACACCAAACAGGCATCATATTATGAAAGGTGGGTCTCAAACTATTCTTTAATTTACCCATTCAGTTCTACATCATCCGTATCAAACTACTTTGTGCTTGTCACTTGAGCCTACTCTGGGTTTTCCTACTCTTCACTTTGCTAATTGTCCCCTTCTTTCTTTCCTAAGCTCATGCTTTGGTGTCCCCCTACAATGGTTTCCTCTTTCTCCTGGGTTGACTCCTTATAGTTTAGCATAAGAGTTAGCAAGCACTGGGGCCAGCAGGTAGGGTGATAGCTAAGGTGCTGGACTCCCAAGTAGCTGGTATGGTTTGAGTTCCAGACCTGGTGGCTTGCTTTCTCTCTCTCTCTCTGGTGAGTGCATGTGCCCTATAGCAAATTTAAAAAATAATAATAAATATTGTTTTAAAAAAAGTTAACAACAGCATCTAAGAAGTCAGGTGACCTGGCTTTGTGCTTTGACTTCTTTACTTGGGACTGTGTAACCTTAGAAAAGTGCCTTGGCCTCTCTAGCTCACCTATCTCATCTGTAAAACAAGTTTGGCACACTGTGAGTGTTGAGTCAGAAAAAAAAAATCCAAATATGCTGAGTTCCTAAGTTCCTAGCAAATGTCTCTGTGGTGAGCACCTAAGTTTGTTAGCTATTCTTTTTTTATTTTTTTATTTTTTAAGGTTTTTTGTTTTGGCCATAGAGCACTGTGCTTGCCAGAGACAGAGAGAGAAAATGAGAAATCATCCCCCAGGGAGGATAGCCATGTTGCAGTCTCTTCTCCTCCACTCTCTTCCCAGGATTCTGGGTACACACATACATGTGCCCAGTGTGATTTTCAAGCTGCCGGGCCCAGGACTGAAACTGCAGTTGACTGTGTGGTAGTCCAAGGCATTAACCACCATACCACCTGCTGGCCCCTTTAACGTTTTTGCTGTAGGGTGCATATGCTTGCTAGAGGAGATATAGGGAGAGACAATGAGAGAGAAAGTGAGAAATCACCCTTCAAGGGAGAGGGCCAGTCCATAATCTCTTCTCCTCCATCCTCCTCCTGGGATTTTTTTGGTATTCATGCACATGCTCCGAGCATGATTTTCAAACTGCCAGATCTGGGACTTGAACTGTGTCCATATGGGAGTCCAGTGCCTTAAGCACCACACCATCTTCTGGAACCTTGTTAGCTATTCTTCACACTACTTTTATCATTGACATTATTATTGTTATCAGTAGTAGCAGTGTTTCCAGGCTCAATGTTGTCTCAATTCTCTTAGGTGATGTTCATACTTCTACCTCCTGCCCAGTTCTACTGCCAGATAGATCCATGGCCAAGATCCCCAAATAAGTGTTGATAAGAGCTTAATATGGGAAAAGATTATTACAAATCCAATGCCAAACCTGCCTCCAAGCACCGAACTGCATGATAATCTGCCCCTTGAGGTGTCTTGCATGTTTATCTTGGTTAACAAAATCCTTAATGAGCAGAATCAAAATTCTGCTCACCACGTGCTTGCTTTTACTGCTAACACAAAAATATACCTAGAAAATACATATCTTAGGGCCTGCAGATGGTGTAATTGTTATGTTACTGGACTCTCACGTAGTTGACAGCATTTCGAGTCCCAGAGCCAGTGGTTTAAAACTCATGCCAGGGGGAACCAGCAGTTAGCGTAATGGCTATGTCGCTGGACTCCCATGTAGTCGACTGTGATTCGCGTCCCGGACCCGATGGCTTAAAACTCACGCCGGGCGCGTGTGCGTGTGTGCCCAAGATCCCGAGAGGAGGATGGAGGAGAAAGGATTGCGGCGTGACCATACCCCCCCCCCCGGGGGGTGATTTCTCGCTTTCTGTCTCTATGTCTCTCTCTGTCTGTCTGGTGAGCGCACGCGCCCTATAGCGAAAATCTCTCAAAAAAAAAAAAAAAAAAAAAAACTCATGCCAGGCATTTGTGCGTACATGCCCAAAATCCCTAGAGGAGAATAGAGGAGAAGGGATTGCAGTGTGGCCATCAGCTCCTTAGGAGTGATTTCTCACTTTATGTCTCTCTGTCTCTCTCTGTCTCTCCAGCAAGTGCACATGCCCTATAGCAAAAATCTCTCTCTTAAAAAATGAAAATACATACCCTTTCTTTTATTTATGCTTGGTAACTATTGGATCCTTGACCCTGAAAGGGAACAAAGGCCATTGAAACAGTGATGATAATAAAAGGGTTTTGTTATTTGTTTTCTTTCTTAAAAGCTGGTCCAGAGGTAGGCAACATGGCCACTTGTACCTCTTATTATTGAGTGTCAGTCTGGAATTCAGCCTGAAAACCAATCTTTTCTCACTTCCCTCCATTTGTGCTGGGGAAAAAGCCAAGTTCCTCAAATAGGACAGATGCCAACTGGGTTTGTCAGGTCTGAATGCTCTTTCAGGACACAACCACACTTAAAAGTCAGGATCAAGAATTTGAGTTTATCTTCAAGGTAAAAAAAAAATGAATTTTCCAAGATACATGGGAAGAGACTTTTATTTATGCAGTCATATATAGCTTCATGTGGCAGGGGACTAAACCATGCTTTCTAGGTCAACAAACAACAGACTTTAGAGGCATTTAAGTAGGTAGGAGATGGCCAGGAACAAAGACCAAGAAGAGGCACTTGGTGTATTCCAATGGGCAACAACTTATCTCCTCTTTCCTCCCAAAAGTTCCTCCCACAACTCCCACCGCCCTCCCCAATCACCCTGCAGTTCTGTTTCTGTCTTCAACTTCAAGTGGGGAAGGACTAAACTTGGCAAAAAGGTTCCTACAAGCTTTGCCAGGGGTCTACATCCTACTTCCCTTGGGTATATATCTTGTGATATGTTGCAACCTGCCTATTGCCATAAGGATTGCTCAGATCAGGCCCAGCATTCCCACTGTCAAGTCCTAAGTCCTCAGCAGAGTCTTTGAGTAATACATATGTATCTTGTGATAGAACCTCAAGGATTATGACCAGAAAATTTGAAGGAGATCCAAGAGTCAGAAGATCCTCAAAAGTCATCTTGCTCAGTGCCTGAAGCCAGAGACCACTTACGAGAGAGACAATGAGAGGGAAAGTGAGAAATCACCCTTAAGGATTCCTCACAAACACTGGATAACAAAGGTTGTCTCTACAAAAGAAAAAGTGATGTCTGGGAAACAGTGGTGGAAAGGACTAATTTTTCATAATATAGCCTTTGCTCCTTTTGAAAACCATCATGTTTCACTAGTGCCTATTTTAAAAAGTAAATTAAATATTTAAAAAATGCTTCAGTATGATTAAATTTATACTCCAAAAAGTAGGTGACTGTATTTCAGATAGCTGGAGCTCACAGGTTTTTTCTTAAGCAGAGGTGAACTCAGCCCTTTCCCATATCTCCCACAGCAATAGTGCAGAATCAGCCTACTGTTTCCTGGTATCAACAAATGTTCAACTACAGGGGCTGGTGGTGGCACAGCAGTACTGCAACTGTATAACACCTGAACCCCTGGGTTCCCGGCACCTTCCTGAACACACTGGGAGAATGCATGCCCAGGATCCAGGCCAGCTGGGGTGTGACTTCCTGAACACACTGGGAGAATGCATGCCCAGGATCCAGGCCAGCTGAGGTGTGACTTCCCAAACACACTGGAAGAATCCATGCCCAGGAGCCAAGCCAGCTCAGGTGTGAAGACCCTGTTGCATGTCTGTCTCTTTGTGCATCTCTGTCTCTCTTTCTCTGACTCTCTCCCTCATGAAATAACTAAATAAATAAACTTTAAAAAACAGATCAAATAGTTGAAGCCAACCATTCTGTCTCTCGCTAGTCATTTCTCTTGAATGTTACAAAGATTACTCAATGTGCTATGTCAAAATTTCTCAGCTGGAAGGGTTAGAGGAAAACAGCAAATTCTAGTGTTTGTGAGTAGAAGGACTGTGTCCCAGGGATGAGATTTCCTTATGCTATCCTGCTGCATCTGGCCTCTATCACTCACTGAAGGGTGATGTTTGGTAGAACAAAAGTTCACTCCAAAATAAGAAGGCAGCTCTGGTTTCACTTAGCTTTGCAGTGTGTGTGTGTGTGTGTGTGTGTGTGTGTGTGTGTGTGTGTTGAGGGGATAGATGTGGACACCTGTGTTTTCTCACCGGCTCAGAAAAATTTGATAAGCTTCCATTTTTCATTGTGGCCCATTTCTGTATTACAAAAGTTTTGCACAGGTTTTATCTGGAAGTTTATAAAGTCAATTAAGTTAGGAGACTAATTTTAGGGGTACTGCTCTTGGATTGGAAAAGCATTAGATGGGCCTGGAACTTTCTGCTTAACTCCTTTCTTGATTTTTATAGCATTTCAACAAATATTGTTTCCTTCTTCTACACCATACAAAGGAAGCACCAGAATATGCACCCTACCCTCAAGGAATATATGAATATTTATTTTAAGAAAACTACATAAAAAACAATGAAGGGAGAATACAAAACGAATTCACTACAGACAGCAATACTCAGTCACCAGGGCAGCACTAAGATCATGGAGTCCTCTGCACACATGATACCAGGTGCACACCTAGGCACCCAGGAGCAGACTAATCTGCCTTCACAGGCCCTGAACTGTATCTTTGCTGCCTCGTCCCTACAGCCCTTCTAAGAGAAGCCCTTTCTCAAGTATCTGTAGTTGTGAGAGATGTGCCCCAATCCACCCAAATACATTCTTCTCCTGGTATCCCTCACGACCAATGGTATACTTGGGACTGTAAAAATTTGTCAGAATCAAAATGGAGTCATTTGGGGACCAGCAGGTGGTGTGGTGGTTAAGGCGCTGGACACTCCCACATGGCCAACCAGGGTTCAAGTCCTGAATCTGGTGGCTTGCTTTCTCACTTCCTCTTTCTCTCACTCTCACCCTCTGTCTCTCTCTGATCAAACTAAAAAAATAAATAAATGAATGAATGAATGAATAAAATAAATAATTATTTTAAAAAATGGAGTCATTTGTGTCAACTTGTGCTAAACCCTGATGAATCTGAGCCCAGGAAAACTATGGGGGAGGTGTTTTCTTATGAAAAGATGCCTGATAACAAGAATTGCTATTCAAAGAACTCTGCCAGAACCACAGCCTTGCACCACTGTAACCTGACACAAGGATACTTCTGCAAGCACACAGTCTAACCTCGGACTGATGCCACCATTGTTCTTGATTCTGGTAGCCATGAACAATTGCCCCAAAATGACGGGTATAACGTTCTGTCCCCCACCCTGCTTGTGTTTTTTACCTTTAAATCCTGCCTGAGCGTTGTAAGACTTCTGTGTATTTCTTTGGGGCAACTTGAATATGTTCATACTGGCTGTATGCTGGGGGCAGTTCTTAAATCTACACCAAAATAAATTTCTTTTGCTTTCCATATTTTGGCTCAGTTTATCTCTTAGTTTGAAGGAGCAACTGATGGAAGGAGAAGAGAAAGTCTGTAATTATGAGGACTAAGGAGTGGGTAGGAAGGTTTGTCTGCCAGAGGAATCTAAGCCACATATTTAAGGCTCAGATTTAAACCATAAGGTTGCCAGTCCTGTAACGCTTCCTCTAGCCAGTCAGCAGTTTCTAACCTGCCACAGCACAGTACAACCTCTAGTAAGCTGGTCTTCCAGAGCACCTGCTTATCTCACTAGAATGCTTGTTGAGGGCAGGGGGTGGGAAGGACTAAACGCACAGAGAGGCATAAAGGTGGTCATTGAGGCCTTCTGTGCAAACCTATGTTCTTTCATCTCTGCTCAGACACACCTCTCATTCTTCTGTCCTTTGGCCCATTCACACACTGGCCAGTCACCTCTTGTTTGCCCACTTGAGCAATCTGCCTCTGGTTCAAGCTGGAGCACCTCGAACAGGTTCTCATGGAGGGTTTACAGAAGGACTCTGAGCATTCCCTGCCTGTCATTGTTCTCTCTGAGCATGAGAATCGGGTCTTCCACATGTGACGTGCCCACCACATCTAGCAGAATGGTGAGGGCAGAGTGGACATGCACAAAATACTGATCAATAAATGTTTAGCGATGATCTATTATCAGCCTGGCACTGGGAAATCAAAGATGAATAAGAAGCTTATAACCTCTTGTTGAAGGGAGCAAGCAGACAACTAAATAGGGCATCACAAAACAGTGAGAAAAGAACTCAGACTGTGAGCACCCAGGAGGGCACCTAATCCTGCCTTGGTGAGGGGTGGGGTTAGAGAAGGAATCAAGGAACCATCTGGGGAGGTGGTTGCAGAGGTGTTAGGTGATCTAAAGATGGACAGGGTGTGGGGACGGACAGGAGATCTAACAGGCAGCATAACTAATGGGAAAGGACTAATTTAGATCTGAATGATGATTCTTTGCATCTCAGAATGATTTACATATAGCTAGAACACTCTGAGGGTCCAACCGTCAGCTTTTCACACAGTTTCATGCTGCTGATTAAATAACAGCAAGCGTTTCCATTCAGCCTAGGTTCACCTAAATCCCTCTGTCCTGATCTGTGAAAAGAAAGCTTAAAATGTGTCAAGGTCAGGAAAAGCAATGGTTCCGTCCCCATCTCCTACTCTCCAGCTCTGGTAGAAAAACAAAGGCCACCAGCAAGTGTCTGTCATGCTGGAATGTGCTGGCGCAGCTCTAGGGCTTGGAGTGTTCTCTCTTCTCTCTCTCTCCTCTTTTGGTCTGGTGAGCTTGCAACTGCCTGCATTCTCGTGAGCTGCCCCTGTCAGGTCTCATCGAGGACTCCCTGCTTAACCAGGCGCACACACACCGCTGCTATCATGCAGACTTCCTCCTCCCCTTCCCACAGGCCTCCCCCTTCCACCCACGCTGGCCCTGCGGCCTTGAGAACTGTGGCAGCTCCCTAGACACAGAGTGCAAGAGGGGAGTCCATCTCTTCCCGGAGGGCCTAAGTGGGGGCTAGGACATCGATGTGATTGGTAGATCCTTCCCATAGGACTCGGAAGGAAACAGGATGGCTCATCTTTTTTCAAGTCCCAAGTTCCAGAAGAAGATAGGAAAACTTTAGATCCCTTTTCCCATAGTGAGAGTAAATAACATTCTTAGAAACTCAAGGTAAAGTTCAGCATGGATTATCATTTAATTCACAGTATAATCTTATAAAGTGGTTACTGTTATTATCTCTCTCTGTGCCTCAATTTCCTCATCTGTAAATTAGGGAAAACAATAGCACTTACCATATAATCTTGTAGAGATCAACAAATACATAGTAAATACACTGGAACTGTGTCCAGTTCACTGGAAGCTCTCCAAGACTGTTGGTATTTATTATCATGAGGAATCTGGGCTGTAAGTATTATATTTGACTGACACTTGGTAAGATAAGGCCAGGATTCAAACCGAGGCATTCAGACAGACTGTGGGGTCACCAGAGTCTGCCCTTTGTAACGGCAGCTCTTTTGGCCCTGATGCTCTGTTCTATGAAAGAAATAAGGAGTAACAAGGAAGAAATGACTTTGGGTGGCTAAAGAGAAGTTGGAGAACACCTTCAGTTTGTGTAAACCAGTGGCTCTTAAAAAGTGCTCCCCTAAAGAAACCTCAGCTTTTCCTAGGAACTTGTTAGAAGTATAGGTTTTTAGACCAACCCTGTAGACTAGTAGTTAAGGGACCCACATGGTTAATTGCAGTTCAAATCCAGGTCCTACTGACTTGAGAAACATGCCAAGTGTATGTGTGTGCATGTCCCAAGTCCCAAGAGCATGGAGAAATAGAGGAGAATGAATTGTGGCATGACCATACTACACCCCACTGGGCTGGGGAGGGGATGACTTGCTCCCTTCCCCTCTCTTTTTTGTTTCCTGTGTCTTTCTGGTGAGTTCATGCACCTTCTGGAAATAAACAAATGAAATCCCCAAATCCCACAAAACAACATACACACACACAATGGAGATTTTCAAGCCCCTTTCCAGATCTACTAAATCTAAAACTCTGCAGTAAGACCCAGAATGCTATGTCTCAGCAAGCCCTCCAGGGGAGTCTAAGGCCCACTTAAATCCTGAGAGCACCTGTGTATACTTCCAGCTCTCCATGATCTCATACCTACTGTGTGCTTAGGCTCCACAGGTGAACATGGCTCTCAGCTTGTCTGTCCCCTGTGTTATGATATTCTTCAACCCATTGCTCACCCAAGTTGGTGACTGAAGTTTAGAAAGGGCTTGGCACAGAGCTGGCCACAGGGGTGGCTTGTGGAAGCCTCAGGTACCCTCCATCTTACATCAGAAGGCAGTAGCAGTGGGGTACCACCTCCTCTGATATTCCCTCCCATAATTTAAGGAACAATCCTCTGAGAAATGAGGTATCTAGAAATGTGAATTAATTTTTGGCTTCATGACTACATGATATTGAGGACTCCGTTTTCTGAAACACTGAGTCACAGATGGAGAGCAAAGATTTGGCACCTGGGTTTTGGTGGTGGTCAACGACTTTTTTTCCTAAAATCCACTGGAAGTATAGTTCAAGGGTTAGAGACACTAACAAGAAAGCAACCAAATGAATTCTGCCCTGGGGAAGTGTAGCTCTGGGGTGGGGATGGGCAGAAATTCAGTGAAGGCCTTGGCAGCTATATACACTGGGTGAGGGAAGATGGCTAAAATATCCGCAATTCGGAGGTTTCCTAAAAAGAGTTACAAAAGAACACCATTTCCTCAAGATAAGGAAGGGTCGTCCTGTGGGTGGAAGTGGGAACTGGACAAACAACGTTCTTTAGCTCCCACCTGGTTCGTCTGCACATAACTTTCTAGAGGGTTGTCAGGAGCATCAGCATTAAATTAATACAGCCATTTATTGAGCAAATGCATTCTGCCCAGTGCTATTTATTTTGCATGTGTCTATTCTTTGAATTTTTTTACACCTTGGAGAAGATATCATTATTTTTTGAGTTTATTTATTTATTTCTTCCATGGGAGACAGAAACAGACAGACAGACAGGAAGACATCCCCAACAGAGTCTTCACACCTTGATGCACCCAGCCTCAGCCAGCCTGGATCATGGAGAAGGAAATCTTGGGACATAAGCCTGGGACCTTCCCACACGGATCCCGCGTTACAGAGCTTTGTGTTACTGCTTCCCCATCAGCTGGCCCCGTGTATCATTATCTCCATCCTTCTATTAGAGATGGATTTAAAGAAGTAGGTAAGTAATTTACTGAAGGACAAACAGCTACCAAACAGAAGTGGTTGGAAAGTAGGCATTTTTTGCACAGAAAAGGACCTGATGGAATTCTGCCTTTTCAGCAGTGTCTGTGCCCACCACAATGGAGAAAATAAAGAGGGAGAGTTGGGAGAATGTGATCAGAAACACAAAACTTGTTTGATCCTGGAGCCAGACTCACTCCCCATATTGCCTCAGCCAAACACTGCCACATCTGTCCTCTGGACTGGAGTTTGACACCCATGCTCACTCATAGTCAGGTGGCAATGACACATGCAGTCCTTTGCCAGCAAGCAGCTGGAGACAGGTACCAAAGTCCAGCCCTCTAGCTCTGTGGCACACCAACCCTGCCTGGGCCCAAAGCTCAAGAGGGCATTGAGTTCTTAGGAGCTAGCCAGGCCACAGGAAGTTTGTCACAGTCCCTGGCTGCCTCCCTTCTCCATAGGAAATGGGCACTCAACATTGCCATGACCCGCAATGCTGAATGTGCATTTTGATGTGTGTATGTGGGGGGAGCTATGGATTAGAGAATAAACATAAAATTGGGACCAGCAGTTGGCATAATGTATGTTGCTGGACTCCCATGTAGTCAACCACGGTTTGAGTCCTGAACCCAGTGGCTTAAACCATACAGTGCATGTGTGCGTGCGTGCCCAAGACCCTGAGAGGAGAATGGAGGAGAAGGGATTGCAGCATGGCCATCCCCCCTGGGGAGTGATTTCTCACTTTCTGTCTCTCTGTCTCTGTCTTTCTGGCGAGCACATGTACCCTATAGCAAAAACCTCTCAAAAAAAAAATAAAATAAAATAAAATAAACATAAAATAAACACACAAAGACACTCAAGTATAGAAAAGCGGGGATTTGGTGGTCTCGACTTCTTTGATGGAGGCAGCTGCAACCCCAAATAGGTCCCAGGTTTATTTTTTCAAAAGGCAGAAAATAGGGGAAGAGGAAGTAGAATATAAAGCCATTTGTTTTCAGATGTTAATTGGCTGAAGATGTGAAGACATCTGGTGCCATATAGTTCTGTGTAAGTTTTTAAAATCTTTTTCAGGAAATTTTGATTAACCATGTGACTTCCTTTAAACTGCGCCGCAGTTTCAGAGACAGGCAGCTACTGTATTCACATGTTGATGGCATTCATAGCTTTGCAAATTAAACTGCCCTCATTTCTGCATGTGTCTAAATGTCACATGTTTGCTCAAAATGGCTGCCCTCTACAGAACATGACATGCTGGTCTGAAGGAGGGTATTTCCCTTCTTGCTGACGTTGCAGCCAAGGAATCTGGGTTGACGGGTAGAAGCAGATTCTCCACCTGATCATACTTTCCCAGTTAGCAGTGAGGAATTTCTCACTCACCTTCCCTTCTGGGTGGTTTGCAGAAGGAAGATGCTTCCTAGTCTTCTCCAGGGAAGCAAACTAAAAGCCTATCTTTGGGAGATTGCAGACATATGCCAAGGTTCCCAGGGAACTGCCAGCTCACTTTTCCTGACAATGACCTTTCCTGACATGAGGCCAAGCAACTTTTAAAACACCAGTGCCATGACTCAAAGCAGATTACCTCCTTTTAAGGAGCAGGTGTTCATTGATCAGAGCAAATCTTCCATCTGCAGAAGTGGGCTCTGGAGAGCCAGCAAGAAGGCTTATACCCATTTTATGGAACAGAAGTTCTGAGTCACCCCTTCATGGAGGAGCTGAGTCATTTACATGACTGTCAATGTTTGAGGTAACTGGTAGCTCAAAGTGGGCTCAGGACCTGTGACTAGTGCAGATACCTCTGAACAATGGGAACTAGGTACGGATCAATTCCAGCACTGGGCAAGGTCAGCCTTGCAGCTCCCAGTCTCTGAACAATGTGTGTTTTGTTCCTAGCTAGAAACCAATCTCAAACCTAAATGTGTGAAGCAAAATTTATGTTTTTCTCTACTAGACAGTCTAGGAAAATCTCATAACGATACAAGGGGTCCTTGTTACTTGGGCCAGGTAACAAGCCCTATCTAGAAGAGGGCTCTGAAATAAACCATTTCTTTCTTTCTTTTCTTTTTTTTTTTTTTTTTTGAAGAGGATTTTTTTTTGCTGTAGGGCATGTGTGCTTGCCAGAAAAACAGAGACAGAGAGACAGAAAGTGAGAAATCACCCTCCGGGGGGAAATGGTCATGCCGCAATCCATTCTCCTCTCGGGATCTTGGGCATGCACACACGCACACCCGGTATAAGTTTAAGCCACCAGGTCCAGGACTTGAACCATGGTCGACTACATTGGAGTCCAGTGACATAGCCATTACGCCAACTGCTGGTCCCAAGAATTCTGGTTGCTATTACTTGCTTTGGAGAAGAATGAAGGCAAGTGGCAAGGAGGGCAGGAAGTCAGAGTCCTTGATTCAGAGGATACTTTGGAGGGCTCCCAATGCCCTTTTGTGAAAGCACACAGCATGCCAAAGTGCCATACTTTGGGGTACTGTTTTTGGAGTTTCATCAAGGTCATTGTAAGGAATAAGTGCACTAAGGGATGTGAGAACCAACATGCAAAATGCAAAGGCACATGCAGGTTGGCACAATGAAGGTGCTCAGATTTCTGACTTTTGTGACTGAGTTCTAAAACAGAGACTTGAAGCAATGCATGAGAGAGAGAAGATGTGCGCATTGCAATAGAGCATCTGTTGGACATCCATCTGCCTTGCTGGTCAGGCTTTAGGGTTGGTGCTCAAGGGAAAAACAGGCCTAATAGGGATGAGAGTCAATGGAACTCAGGCAGTAACTGAAGACAGGAGTGTGGATAACATCAACAGAAGAGAGCATAGCGTGAGAAGAAGCCAAGGAAACCCCTTGGGAAGACATTTAAGGGTGGAGGTCCATGGAGAGGAGCTGGCTAAGGAGAATCTAGCTTAGCAGAAAAAGCAAAGGGAGGAAGATAGAAGCTGGACACTAGACTCAAATGGAGTGAGGTTTTGAATTGGTAATGTAGACAAAAGTAACTGACAACATTGAATAGGGTAGTTCAGTATGATAGTGGGTTGAGAAGATAAAGGGACATTAGAAAATGAAGGCAATTAGTGGAGAGTCTGCACTGTAGACCATTATTGTGAGAAATTTGATAATGAAATACAGAGGTTGGATGATAACTTTGGAAAGAAATAAGACCCAGGAAATGAATAATAATAATAGCTCATGCTTAATAATTACTTACATTAAATAATGAATACATAGCACTTATTATATACCAGGTATTATTCTAAGTAGTTTATAAAACAATACTTCATCCTTATCACAGCCTATTTTTATTATTATTATCCACATTTTATAGATGAGGAAACTGAAGTATAGAGTGGTTAAGTACATTTTCCAAAGCCACGCAAGTTAACAATAGAACTGGTATTTTTAAAAATATATTTTTTACTGTACATCTTTGTATGGTACCCTGTGGTTTTAGGACTGGTATTTAAACTACACACAAGCTGGCTCAAGAGTTCATGTTGTAACTGCTTTACTTTTCCCTTTGGAATAGTTCGGTAGTAGACAAACCATCAAAGAAGAAGTATCAAGACGTTTTCTTACTTTTAATGGGGAAGACTGCTATTTGCTTTAATGTTAAGAAAAGGAAGCCTAAGAGAATTAATTTCTAGGTAATGAAGAGATCAAGATCCCAGGGCATATGAGTGGCCATGGTAGGAAGGTATAGATAAAATGGAGTCTTGGACAAGAGTTAGCAATAATTCTCTCTTAACAAGAAGGAAAATGGGGGCCAGCAGGTAGCACGGAGGTTAAGGTGCTAGATCCCGCATGGCTGGCTGCACCTTCCAAGTCCTGGACCCATCAGCTTAAAAATCATGCCAGATGTGTGTGTGTATGTGTGTGTGTGTGTGTGTGTGTGTGTGTGTATTCCCAAAAGAGAGGGGAATGGATGAAAAGGGATTGTGGTGTGACCATCTTCCTGGGTGACGATTTCTCACCTTTTCTCCCCTTTTCTCTGTCTCTCTCTCTTTAGAGAATGCATGGATCCTATGGAAAAAAAATTAACATGTCTTTTTTTATAGGAGTGCTGGCTGTGACCCTTATGAGAAGTGAGCCCTATAACCTTAACAGCATTATTTGATTAAGTGGTTTAGTAAGTCTTAATTTGATGAGTCTTTCTTCCAGATTGACAAAATGGACATATTTTCTTTTTTTCTTTAAGCTGCTAGAGGGCATGTTCACTTATAGGGGGAGGGGGAGGGAGAGAGAGAGAGAGAAGAGAGAGAGAGAGAGAGAGAGGGAGAAAGCATACTTCCTGGGAATGACCACACTGCAATCCCTTCTCTTCATCTCCCTTCCTTTTGGAACTTCGGGCATGAAAGCACACATACTCAGTGTGTTTCTCAAGCCTCTGGGTCTAGGACTTGAACTGTTCTATTGGCCATGTGGGACCCAGGCTCCTTGACCACCACAAAAAAGGCTGGCCCTCATTTTTTTTTTTTTTTTTTTAAATAAGAGTACAATTGCTCCTTTTAACAAAGGAAGAAAATGAGGCTCATGGAGGTAAGTAACTTGCCAAGGAGTTAAAAGGGTCAAATGAAATAGTTAAGAGAGGCACAAAGTATACAGAGATACAGAGGCAAGGGAAATAGATTTAGCTAGGGATGATAAGGATTTTAGAAAAAGATTAGAATTTTTTTTAGAAAGATTTTTGCTTAGGGTGCATGTGCTCACCAGAGAGACAGAGATACAGGAAGCAAGAAATCACCTGCAGAGAGGATAGCCATGCTGCAATCCCTTCTCTTCCATTTTCCTCTTGGGATTTTGGGCATGCATACACACGTGCCCAGCATGAGTTTTAAGCTGCCGGGTCCAGGACTCAAACCACAGTCAACTACATGGGAGTCCAGTGATGTAACCATTACACCATCTACTGATCTCAGAAGATTAGATGGAGAAGGTAGTTGAGGACTAGCTTTTCCATCTCATATCCTCATCCCCCTACTTGGTGCCTTGATTCTTTCTTACCACTTCTAGGTAGCAACTGGAGGCATCTTCTAAATGTGACACATCAGTAGGAACATTTGGACACAAACCCAAAAGGTTACTTCTGCAGAGTAAAAAACCATCCAAGTCACCTCATACTATACCCCCTGCCTTGTGGACAACCCAGGCCAGGAAACAAGAGAGCCTGCAGGATGATGAGATGAAATCTGCTGACACTTGGGCAAAGCTAGTATAGATGTTCTCAAATCATGAAACCAGAACCAAAAACAAATCCCTGAAAGGGTGGTGTGATGACAGTTAGCTCAGGCTTAGGGTATTCTGTTTGGGAATCACTTTGTACACTGTGGTCTGTGTAGTATAGAAAGGGCATCATAGAAAACTGGAGATATTTTGGGGGAAGTCAATGACTACTAACTGGAAAGATAGGTCTCAGGAGAGAAGAGCAGAAGAGAGCTTCTTATCTCACTAATGTTGAACAACTTTATTTCCCATAAATCTAGGTTACAATTTAGTTGTAGTGGACTGACATCCTTCTGGATTTCTTGAATTGCCATGAGCCAGGTCATTATTTAACTTCAGAAAAAAATAAAACAATTCAATCTTTTCACTCTTCAGCAGCTAGTACCCACATCCAAAAGATGAGCCATTCTTTTAAAATTCGGTGTCCCCAAGGTCACCTCATTACTACTGCAATGAACCACATGAGTATAGTTTTAATACTATCTCTTCCACACAGATAGCAAGACAAAAGAAATAATTATCCAAATCTAGGAAAGGATTGTTCAGTTCCAACACAACTGGATCTGAATGATATATACTCAGAGACTTGGTCTCTGCCTCTCCAGTTTCCTAAGTGCTACCCTGTCACTAATGATTTATCACCATTGTTTAAGTAATTGAGTCAGTCTTAATTTCCAAGAGAATTTTCACCAAACTTGCCACTTCTTTTAAAGGACTGTAGTGAGGGTTAGTGAGATTATGCTTGTACAGGGATTTGAGCACTTTCTAAGTAGAATGCTAAACACACACTGAGTGTAGTTGCTACCTAACCAGACTGATTTTTTTTTTTTAACAGTTACTCATGAGTAGTGATGTCATAAGAACTAGGTCTGAAACGGGAACATGTGAGCTGCCCCTAAAAGGGTAAATCAGTGCTCCTCTGCTTGAGAAAGCAGTCACAGACATAGACCTGCCTATCTTCTCGGACAGACATGAATAAGCTAGGTCACATTAAAGTTCAGATCACTAAAAGGTCCTAGGCTTGGTGGGCTGGATGGAGACATCTTTTTTTTTTTTTTTTTTTTTTAAAGCATTGTCCAGGACTCGAACCGCAGTCGTTGCCATGTAGGAATCCAGCCACCTTAACCTTCACACCATCTGCTGGCGCTGGAGACATCTTTTCTACCTAAGCGGCCATCAGATGATGTCAGGCAGTGCCCCACCCTGGGTAGTTCCGTCTCAAGACAGTGAACAAAAGCAGTAGAAGGACTAGAGTAGATCCTTGCTCCCCCAGTAACCTCACCATCCACAGAAAATGTAATAAAACTCTGTCTCACTAGTTGTGGTTTTGTAACTAAAAAGTGGGGCGCCCTTTTTTCTAGGCCCCCAAATACGCCCCATTGCTGCTGGGAAAATATTGGAAAAACAAATTCAGTTTCTTCTACTCTCTCATTCAACAATTGACACAATATTTCTGAAACCAGAAGTGAACGGTGTTTGCCCCACACGTGGAGCAAGCAAACCCCCTGGATGTCCTCTGATTCAATTCAAGTCTACATTATCTACCTAGGGATAGCATTGGATCCCACTTGTGGAGGGTTCAGTCCCACAAGACTATCCGCCACTTCAGATGCCAGTCACAATGTCACCTACATCTCTAACAACTGCCTATAAACTGGGATTCTACTATTTCCTCTTTAGGTTCGACTAATTCACTACAGCAGCTCATAGAACTCTAGGAAACACTTAAACTTACTGGTTTATGATAAAGAATATTAGAAAGGGTACAGAAGAAGAGATGTGTAGGGAGAGGTTATGTGGGAAAGAGTGTGGAACTTCCATGCCCACTCTGGGCACACCACCCTTCAGCAACCTCCATGTGTTCTGCTATCTAAAAATCTCTTCAAATCCTGTCCTTTTGGGTTCCCATGCAAGTTTCATTACACTGATAATTGACTGATTCATTGGCCACTATTTGTACATGTTGGTAAACATACACAACACACATACATGTGTATAATGGATTGTGATGTAAAACAGGCTTTTTATTAGACTGCCATCCAGAACCACAGAAGCTGCTGGCCTAAACCATGTGTACTTCCGAGGACAGGAACAGGTACTGCCCACGGCAGTATGCCCAGGACAGGAGCAGTCCCTGACTCTGCATCGGGACACAGTGGATGTTTGCTGATTGTATGTGCTTAATAAGAAAAACACAGAGCCAACCCACAGAGGAGGGGGGAAACCCAAGTTAAGCCTTGAGGAAACCAGATTTAGAAAAATGGAGAGGAAGAGGAAGAGAACTCGGGGGCCTGTCATCCTGAGCAGAGCATCACAGGTAAGGGTGCTCACGATATGCAGGGAGATCAAGTGCTTGGTTAAATTGGTCTAATATGTAATCAGTGTGGATAGAAACTAGGGAGAAAATAGGAGGCCAGACACAGATATCCAGCAAGCTTCTCCAAGTATGATTTCTGCAATGATAAAATGATAAAGTAGTAATGATAATGATAAAATTGTACCCAGCATTTACTTAAAGCAGCTATCAAAGTTCTCAAAGTTTGTTAAAATGCTGCATTATTTATCTTCGCAACAATTTGTGAGGCAGGTGCAGGGATTTGTCATTATCTGCATTATACAGGTAGTACAACAGAAATAGATTCAGTGAGCGTATCTTGCAGCCACCTTCCTGTGGTGAGCCAGCTGGGGTTCTTGGTCTGAAATGCAGTTGTTCCATTTAGGTCTCTTCTCCTAAGGCTAATGCTTGTTAATGTGTGGGGAGGGTCCCAATTCTCATTCGCTGCAACTCTCTTCCAAGTGACTAGTAGTGTCTGGATTTAAAGTCACTTCTCCACTTTGTCCTTTGGTAAGGTGGACTAGTTCTATAGTCTCTTTTAGTGTTAGAGATCCTTCTTCCTGGTGCCTAAAATGAAATCTTTGTGTTTAAAGGCAACAGAGCTAAATGACACATAGATCTTAGAGTACATTTCCAGTTTAATATAAGTTCGTTCTATTTATCTACTGGAATCTTCTTTGAATTTTACTAATTTCTCCCTCTTTGTACTGTTTACACCCTATCCACCATTCCTTACACTAATATTACTGTGTCTACTGGTCGCATGAGCATAGCCTCAACCTTCAGGTAAACTCTGACTCTCAGCATGATGCATTAGTCTCTCCCTACAGGGCCTAGAAGAGTCCTAAACAAAAAATGCATGCTCAGTTAGTGCTTCTAAGTTTGATTTCACTCAACCCACCTGTAGGTCATTGCAGCAAGTCCATAGCTTCTCTTTCTAAGCCATCGTTTAGATATAAAGAAGACCAGAGGAATGGTTTCTGCAGTAGTTGAATACTCGTTGTTACTTCCTGTCCTCTTCTAGCTCTCTCTGGACACAAGACCACCCTTTTACCCAACAGAACACTCTCTGAAGTCGAATGAACTTATATACTTGTCTGGTGATGGAGGGCAGATCACATTTCTCAGGGGGAACTCCTGACTATTATACCAGAGCCCTGCTCCTCCTATAGTGGCTGGCATTAGAAGAAATGGAAAACAGAAACAGCCCATAACTCTTAAAGCCTAAGCATGAGGGAGATGGTTCCTGCGGGTCATGATATCATCTAGTTATTTAGGTAGGAAAGTAGTAGTGCAGGGCCCTGTGGCCACGGCAGGGAGGACAGATCAGTTCCTCTCTTTCTCACTGGTTCTCTCACCATTCTCTTCCTATGTCCCAAGATCCAGGCAGCCTGAACTACTGTAATTTCCTAAAAGTTCCTGCTCTTTTTACTTGCCTCTTGGTTTTTATATGTTATTCTGTCTTTCTAGAACACCCTTACCTTGCTTGACTTCTGCTCTTTATCCTTCTGGGCTTAGCTTGATATCAGTTCCCCCTTTTTTCCTCATCACCATCCCAGACAATGTACACTCCCAATAGTACACTCCCTCTCTCATCCTCATATATTACATGTGACATTGTACTAATAATTGGCTATCTCTATGATAACACAGATGCCGTCTGTTCAATACTTCCTGCATTCTGGGTACTGTCCTTCATATCATAATTTTCACACCAACCTTGTAAAATATGACAATTATTTCCATTTTATAGATGTGGGAGATAAAGCCTAGGATTTGCACACATTTTTATAGTTAACAAGAGGCAAGGTCAGGATGAGAACATGGATTTGTCTGCATGTAAATCTGCATCTTTCAGCACTACCTCACAAAGCCTCGCACTGGGTTCTGCAAAGCTTAATGGCAGGGACCACACCTCTCTTCTCTCATCCCCAGTGTCTAGTACAGGGCCTGGAATTCAGAAGCTGTTAGGAGGTGCGTAATTGTATGTTTGATGAATCAATGAATAAAGCAATGATTACCATGCCAGGTTTGACTCAGCCCTAATAGTCTTAATACATATCTCTCGGTCTCTTTGAGAGGATCAGTTAAGTGTGACAGAAAAAGACAATTCGAGAGCCACTGTAAGAGAATATCCCATAACATAGCTATGAATATTTCAGATGTGATTACACTGGGCCAGATTACCAGGTGAGATGGCTTTATAAGTAAGTCAGTCATCTATTAAAGAAATATACATGAATAAATTGTATTTACACCCAGGGACAAAGGACTTAACAGGGTTTAATATTCCGTCGAGGCAGGGACTTCGGCAAATAATTTAACCTTGTTTGTAAAATGAACATGTGATCTCCAGTGTGAGCTAGAATTCCCAGCCAGACAGGAAAAAGGCTGGGCTTCAGAACCAGCTGAAAGCATTTCTCTGTTGGTGTGGGAGGAAAGAACAGGTAGACTTGATGGAAATGATAAACCCGAGTAGAAGGGAATGTTAACTCATCCCTGGCCTCAAACTCATTAGAAGCAGAATCTGAATGGAAGTCTGCCAACCCCATGGAGTTCTCTGCCTGGCCAAGCAGATTTTCATCTGTAGAAGGCAGATGCCATGAGACCCTATCTTCTTCAAGCTTCCTTGTTGCGCAGTCAGATATGAGATTGTTACTTCTTGTTCCTTGGGGAAATTCCTCCTATAAGAAAGAAATAAGCCTTTGTTGGTTTTCATGGAAACTTGGCTGAGTTTCAAGTTTCTTTTTCAGTGTATGCTTCCATAAAGATTAAGCACAAGCAGGCCCTAACACAACTCATGAAAATGCCATTTCTCCCTTGCAAAAGAAGAGGTAATAAATCAGCTAAAAGTTCCTAATTCTCAGGTAAAAAATGTATACCTATCTTAGAACGTGCACATTGCCATGGCTTTCTCTTTCCAGCCTTCCATATTGAGAGGCCACTTCCCTATATTGTCTGAGGCTTTAGATAAATGACATATTTCTAGTCAGAACTGGGCCTAGGTGTCTTTGTGGCCATGATCTTGTTAGAGATTAAACCTGTCTTGATGTTCTAATATAATGCCCTCCAAGTTTGTCATTGTATCTCTCTTGGTTTTTCTGTATTTAATCATAATGATCTATTTATGTGCCAGGATTAAGGACAATGTTAAAACCCCAAGCTTAGAAATTTGCTTGGAGTGACTGGTGGAGAGTGGATCTCTATAGACAATGACGAAAATCATTTGACATTGCTGAATATGTGCTGTGCATCTGGCAGAGTGTTATGGAGCTAAGGATAAAGATTCATTGGGACCAGCAGTTAGCGTAATGGCTATGTCGCTGGACTCCCACGTAGTCGAGTCCCGGACCCGGTGGCTTAAACATACGCCAGGCGCGTGTGCGTGCGTGCCCAAGATCCTGAGAGGAGAATGGAGGAGAAGGGATTGCGGCGAGGCCATCCCCCCTGGGGGGGGTGATTTCTTGCTCTCTGTCTCTCTGTCTGTCTGGCGAGCGCACATGCCCTATAGCAAAAACCTCTTCAAAGAAAAAAAAAAGATTCATACGACATTTCTCAGTCTTCCTGAGGACAAAGAGGTTTATCGTTTTAAAGTGGAAATCGCTACTTTAAAGTCACTTGGTTCATTTCAAATCAGAATACATCCAACCACTGAGGTTATCTGCTTGGAGGATCAAATTGTTGCTGTGGAGTTTAGATACCAACACATTTATTTTAATAAGACAAGCTCATTTAACATTTTAGAAAAATTATAAAATAATTACTGAGGTGCAGAATGAATATATCAGGCACGTATGTTTATTTACTAGAAGGATTGTTTCCTGACTGGAAGAGTTGGTAGCTTGGATTCCTGGTGAATTTATTACTGTGTTGAAAATAATTGTGTGTGTATATATATATATATACATATATATATATACACACACACACACACATTACATATGTACATATATATGTACATACATATATATACACATACATACACACACACACACATATATATATATATATTTATATTTGTAAAAGTAACACATAACATAGTTACTGTTGTATACTGATCTTACATGGAGTAATACCCTAAAAATCCACTACAGTGGGAATTTCATGTGATTATGAGTTTGGAGATCTAGCTGCCTACCATTTTTTAGCCACAGAGTAATCTTGCCAAGTTCTCTTGATCTTTTTTAAACTTTAGATTCCTTTGTTTATGAAATATCTAATTTATCTCCCTTACTTCGTATAAAGGATCAAATGAGATAATAAATATTAAAAATGTAGACACTGGGCTGTCTCCATAGCCTAGTAATTAAGGGAGCCAGACTCATTGTAGTTTGAATCCCAGGTCTAGCAGCTTGAAAAACATTCTAAGCACATGTGCCTGCATTCTCCATATCCTGACAGGGTGGAGAAATGGAAGAGAAGAGATGGTGGTGTGACCATGTCCCATGTCTCTCCCTCTGCCTGTCTTTTTGTCTCTCTCTGGTGAGCATACATGCCCTCTGGAAATAAATAAAAAATAAAAGAAAAAAGAAAAAAAGAAAAGAAAGTGTAGACACATCTTTCCCCCTTACCTTATAATCAACATTTCAAGTCTACTTCCAAAATCCTAGGCCAAAGAGAGCCAATGTAGAGAGAGGAAAGAGCAGGAAGTGCAACTTTGCTTTAGCAAACCATTGCAAAGAAAAAGGGACTGGAAGTAGATTATGTGGTCTCATTGGCTCACCATCACCCACCCCCAAATCTGAGTCTTAGTGGATCACTAGCCTTTGTTACAACAGAAACAGGTTGTGTGTGTGTGTGTGTGTATTCATTCAGAATTGCTATAGCGTATTTCCCTGCTTCTGCCCAGAACAGCAAACACTTATTAAGTTTCCAACTCATGAGAGATATTGGGCCTCAGAGATGAAAAAGGTATAGTCCCTGCTCTTGCGGAAAATTATGCAAGGAAGATAACCCCAAGAGGCTTCAGGGAGAAATACTTCACAAGACAGACAACAGAGGTAAAGAAATCTTTATTAGCTACATCAGGATAAAAATAACTAGGAAACATTAGAAGATACCTCTGAACAAAGGCTGAAAAATTAATCTAATCACTTGCCAAGATGTATCAAGTCACATATTGTATACAGTGAAACAACAGATTATCCAGAATGATGAAGCTTCCTGCCTGTTTTGAAGGAAGACACCTTGGATTTCATTTCCTGACTCTCAGATACACAGTTTCTCATGTTTGATTTCATGGAACCTTGGAGAGAGAACAGTCAATGTTGCAATAAGAAATTTAAAAGAACTACAGTAATAGTGAGGACTCTGAAAAAATAACAGAAATGAATGGGCAATGTTAGGGGAATTTGTAATGGAAGAGGGATAGCAAATCATGGCATGAGCTCAAGAAATAAGCTAGGTAGTTACTTTGCAGCAATTATGTTACAAATTATTGTAGTGTGAAAGCAATCCAAATAAAATATTGGAAATAAAACTAACGTTTAAATACATCTCAAGCTTTTGAGATCAAATATATCATCAAATTTAAATGTTACTTTATAATTCAATTATAATTTGGCCGAAGACGAAGTTTGATAATACTGAATATTAAATGGATTAACCTTCTTCTATAACATTTTTAGCCCTTTACTCCACTGCATCTTTGGACAGCAAACAAAACCTAGATCTCATGGTGGCAACCTTGTGGTCCAGACCTTTCCCTGCCCAATACACACCATCAACACGGGTTCTGCAGCCAACTGTTGCATGATCCTGCTCTCCACTGAGAAAGAAAACCAATGAACTAATTGCATCAAAGCTCTCATCAAAAAAGAAAATGGAACCAGTCAAGAGACAGAGACAAATTTAGAGAACTAGGAAGAAAACCAGAAAAAGCAAAGAGGAAGTGAAATTCCAAAAAGACACGATGAACAGCTTAACCTGCAGAGAGGGCTTAGACAACTGAGAAGAGTTAAGTTTACTGATTAGAACTGGTAAACTGGAGAGAATGAAAGAAGAAAAGACAGCGTGCAGAAGGTTAAGGGATAATGACAGCCAGTGAAGAAATGGAGACAGGGTTATAATCACAATGACAGCTAATGTTTATTGGGCATGTTAGTTGTGTGTCTAGTATTCTGCTAAACACATGGCATGCGTAATCTTCTTAAAGAAACTCTGAGAAGTATGTCATTATCCCCATTTATAGATGAGCCAAATGTGACACAGACTGTACAGCAATGTACACGTGTTAATTCACTACATTACACTACTAATAATCTGGATCCGATGGAGCCCAGATTCAAATAGGCCTGCTCAACTGTTGACTCCGAGGTTACCATGTCTCTCACTCTTTTAGAGGCTTATTCCAGTAGAGAAATAACTTAAAATTTAATCTTTATCTCACATGGAGAATGGGGTATAGGGAAGCTTTTTTTTTTAAATTAAGACAAAAAAGATAAGATACATGTGAGCAGATGGAAAGGGGACATTGTGGATGGAGGTTGAAGATACAAAAAGATGAGTTCTAATTGATGGAAACTTGCAATTGATAGGATAAAATTTCTCAAGGAACAGAAAGGGCTCTGATTACAAACACAGCTAGGTAAGTTAATCTGAGGCATAAGAGAAAGAAGAAACTAGTCACTGGGTTTGATGATTAGGAAATAATTTTGTTTGAAATAACGTTAGGTTTCACAGAGGAAGTCAATTGTTAACAAATAATCATTTCTCTTATGAATTATGTACCCTGTCAAGCAGAGTCAACAACAAAATTACTTGTCATTCCTAATTATTTCCTAGAAACTGATTAAATAAAGATTTGTCTATCACTACTGTATTATGTAAAATATTTATGTTGCTCCTTCTGAGGAATTATATTCTTCCATTGTCTGAATAGTTAGGTCATGTAAATGGATTTCAAGAGTCAGAAATGCAACTCTAATTAGCTTAGGCAAAAGGGGACTGTCTTCTCTCAAACAGCCAAACCCTAAGAAGGATGGAGTATAGCCAGTATCAGGAAAATTGGTGATGGCCAGAAGAAATATAAAAAATCTACTATGTAAGTAGTCAGCTCTCTTATAGATGGGGAAAGTGAGGCAGTAATGTCTTTGGCTAAACCAATATGCACTGTATTCATGATAGGAAAATTCATTTGGTATGCTACAATGATACACAGTGATTGAATGTAAATAAATAAATAAGAAAATTGACTAGTATCTCTGGGAATTAGAATGGTTAATAGATCCAGATCCTTTTCACCAAGCTCTAAATAATTCTAGCTATTGTGTTAAAAATTGGATTTGATTTTCATTGTAGTAATTGCTGTTCTCCAGTGTTATTTTTTGTAAACAAATAGCAGTACATGATTAAGAATTAATATTTCTGAATATATCCTCAAGTGTCAGCTTCCCTTTTCTTCACATAGAGTGATAGGAAAATACGATTGAGCTAGCAAGACTCTGCTTGCCACAGGCCTGTGCTCATTTAGGGATTATTCATGGTGACCTCAGAGAGAACTCCACCTGCAGAGTCATCATGAGTGAGGTGAGGAATAGGAAACTTCAGCTCCACCTGGTCTGCTGACATAAGCCTTTGTGCTATCATTTCCTCTTTCACAGTTGAATTAAAATAAGTCTTGCTTCCTTTCCAGCCCTGAGAAAGAATATAGACATTTAGACACTCTAAAATATAGACATCATATATTCCATTTGTAACTCTCAGCTTTAACTATATTAAAGGTATTAACATAGTACACATAGTTTAAAGATATTTTCCTCCTTATGAATGAAAAGAATTTGTAAAAGAAATTAGTAAATTTCTTTTGCAAAAGCAACACAAAGTAAGGATTATCATTATAAGCAGAGATCTTGTAATTGTATATACATGAAAGGAAGGAAATATGACTTAAAGAATATTTATGTCTAATTTGTTGTGTTTAGATCTTAGCCTTGGATACTGAAAAGATTAATTGTTGAGAGAACTCATAAAAAAGAACTTTGCTGTTAATCTTCAGGTGAATAGATGCAACACACTAAACACGTTCCTCAACTGGCAGAACTGCTTTTAGGACTAATAATATCTTAGTGGATGTTTTTCAAGCATTTTGTATTCTCTTCCACCTCATTGATTCAGATTCAGATAATGCTTACTAAATGACTACAGTTGACCCTTGAACAATGTACAGGTTAAGACCCCCACACATTCAAAACCCATGTATAAATATTGACTCCCCCCAATTAAACTACTGAGAGCCTACTGTTGATGGGAAGCCTTATCAATAACATAAATAGTCTACTAAAACACATTATATATGTTATATATATTATATACTATATTCTTATGACAAAGTTTTAGAAAACTTTATTGAAAAATTATAAGGAAGAGAAAATACATTTACAATACTATACTATATTTTCCAGTATATTCATTGAAAATAACCCACACGTAAGTGGGCCTATGTAGTTCAAAGTTGTGTTGTTCAAGGGTCAGGTGCGCTTCTTACTGGGCTTTTTGCTAGATGTTGCTGTTACTTCCTGGGTGTCTCCCTTCAGTTCCAGAAGAGTATTACCAATCTCTACGTACAGAGATTTAAGAGCTCCTGAGGTCAGGAAAGGGGTAAGTGGGGAACTGGATTCTGGCATTCTGGCATGGGTTTTTCCAGATATCATGGTCTGTGTTCTTCCCACTACCTTTGTTGTGTCAGTCAATAAGCCACATCAACATTAGAAACTAAATGGTAATAGGAATGGGGATGGGGAGGTAGTTAACTTTATGAGCAAAAATTATGAAGTTTGCATTAGAAATAATAGCAAATAGATCTACCCACAATTTAAGTAGTCATGAGGCCTGGCATTAAGCCACATGTTCTTTCTCACATTGGGTGTGTGGTTTCTGTAGTGTAAGCAAGTTCTCTATGCTATAGAAAGGTGTAGAAAATGAAACATGGCAGGCTTGGCATATTGGTGTGAATTCCCTCCCTGCCTCTGGAATTGCATATACTCATCGAAAACCCTATGCAGTGTGTTTTTGAAGACTTCTGCACTTGGCAGAAGTGCATCATACTGGTGATGGCAGAAGGTCATGTACCCATGTGGCACATGAAGATAAGTGCTTCTACTGCACAGCCAGCCCTAATCAATGTGCTATTTGCCAGCTTCATATGAAATACTCTTTATCAAACACAAGGGTTCTTTTAGGAAAACATAGAATGGACACTCTTTTTTTTTCAACCTAAAATTAAAACAGAGGTATCAAGTGTATTATTACAGAGCTAAAAATCAATTATTTCTAAACATGTTGCCCTAATAATAAAACTAATTTCACTTCTACATTTGCCCTTCCTGGGACATCACTGTCTTTAAAGTATGTACTGGTCTCTTCTGAGAAATAACAGTTTGTAGGAGTAGGGGTGCCTGATCTCACATTCTATGTGGTAAGACCGTGGCCCTCAACAGTGTGACGACACAGTGTTTGTCCTCTCATGCACACTCTGATGGTGGCTGGGTGTTTGAACAAGCACACCAGCAACAAAGCAAGTGTGCTAAGGAAGAAGCCTTTCTCTCTAGCCCAAGTTCTCACCAGTTATTTTGGTCCAAAAGGAAGAACCCAGAGACGGTTTCCTGATTATGTATTTCAGTTTCTTTTGCACCTGCAACAGCATGTTCTGGGACTAGGCCTTCTTCCTGTGATGCATGATTATTAGTACCTCACTCCTATCACAGTTCAGCTTTTATATTTTAAATACATCTCTCTCTCTTTCTTTAAAAGGGTCATGCCCAGAACTGTACTGCTGCCTGTAAAAGTAATGAAAGAGAAGATGTAATATATCTCGTCCTCATTCATTAGACTTCCCTCCACTTGAGGCCAACCTTTCCAAGATAGGTTTTCTTAGAACATTCAGGAAAGAAGAAGAATGATCTTTTGGGTATCCTGGTTTTCTGATGACTAGTTTCTATAAGAGTAAACTGTTCATCCATCAGGAAAATTGGTTCTCCAGCACAGACACAATTTCTTAGGCTTCAGGAGGTGAGAGATTCATTAGGCACCTTTTTAAAGAGTAAGTCTGAGAACCTGTACTGGCTCCTGGTTGAAAGGAAATAGAAATAACTCTCAGCCCAGGGGTGCCATCCCCAAGTAGGGAGGAGAGCAGTACAAATCCGTTCAGGTGTGGGGAGGGCCTTACCAGGGCGTTGACAGCCTTCTTTCTGTAAACTGCCCTGAACTACCTTTTAGCCTAGTCTCTTAAATCCCATATGTGTGTAGCCTTTTCTCAAGGTTAATTGAACTTCTTTCATTTCACTTCATTAATAGGCCATGGCCTCTTCATCCTGAGTTATATGCCCTACTCACTGCCTGGAAAGCATCATCTCATACTTATTTACTTATTTATTTATTTTTTTTAGGTTTTTGCCATAGGAGAGTGGCATCAGAGAGACAGACAGTGAGAGGGAAAGTGAGAAATTACCACTCAGGGAAATGGCCACGCTGCAATTCCTCCTCCTTCTGGAATTCTGGGCACACATGCCCATGAGCCCTCTTTTTTTCCCAAGCCACTAGGTCTGGGACTCAAACCACAGTTGGCCATGTGGGAGTCCAGTGCCCTAACTACCATGCTACCCACTGGCCCCTCCATCCCTTACTTTTAATTCAATATGCACATATACAGGGTCTTCCCCAACCCCCAGTGAAAATACATCTGTCCTTTAAGACCAGGACCCACCTAGTCCTATCTCTTCCTTACTCCATCTCTTCCCCTCTGGACACCTGTGTACTTATCTTCCATCGGGCAAGAGTTAATCTCCATAATTAAAACATACTGGCACTGAGGCTGGATATGATGCTCTTGATAAGATGCAGCAGGCTTTACAAAAGCAGGGTGTGTGTGTCGGTGAAGAAACTGAAGGCAGACAGCATGGATGAGATGGTCTGGAGAAGAGGGGATGCATGCGGAGAGAATAGTTAGAAGTGATGAAAATAAAATATCACCTTCTGGTGCTGATCATGTAGGTTACAGAAGCCCATTCTCACTAGTTCTCTCACATGCTGACTTCCTTCACTCCTCTGGCTCACATTCGGCCACTGTTAGTCTTACGGATGCTAGAAACTCATCAAGACCTATCCAACTCCAATCTGGTATTTTAAAAACATCTTTTCAATTTGGATAGGTCACTTACACACACACACACACACACACACACAGAGACTCTACTCCCCAAAATTTCAAAATGTCCACTAAATTGCATTGAACCTCATAAGTGCTGCTACTTTTGGTTCCATCTGTATCTTCTTGACTAAAACAAAAACTGAATAGCTTTTCATCTTCCCCTTCTTGCCAGCCTCATCCTAGAAGTTATACCTTTTGGATTGAGAACAGTTTCAGACAGTTTCTATGTCATCCTGCCCTTCGCATGTACATACGCTGAAGCCTGAGACACATCAAACACAATCCACATACCTTTTCTTTTCTGCTTCTATTTTGTGATCATGTATTAAAATGTATTGATAGTAATACACTCTGTAAATAAAATGGGAGTGTGAAAAAGACATTTTGAGTACCTAGTTTTGATTCTATTGTAAAGATGTTCATAAGGAGATAGTAAAAAAATTTAAAGACCTTATATTAACTTTCCAGATAAAATCCTAAAGATATTTTTATATATTTACATTTATATATTAATATATTCATAGCTGTACACAAGACAAATATGATCATTGATAATTCACGTGGTCTTGAGATGAAAACCCTTTTTAAATAAACATTGACAATATCAGAAATGAAACCTTTCCTTCCTCTTTCCCATCCTTTCTTATAACAAATATCTAGTATCTGCTACATCAGTATTTGATGCTGTAGAGCCACTGATTTTCAGGCTGAGCCACTTTTTTTTTTTTTTTTTTTTTTTTTTTTTTTTTGCAGCCTGAGCCACTTTAAACTGCCGAGAAAGGCCCCCTTGGTTTCAATTATATAAAGTATTTGCTGCAAGTTGCCTTCTCACCAAAGAAAGAAAAGTCTCACTTTCATTATTAGAATGGTTTAGTTTATAGCCTAGGATGTGCTGCTTATTTTATTAATATTCTTACCAAGACCAGAAGGCTCTGCTGAGAGAGACTCCACCTCGTTGGAGTTCGCGCTCTAAGTTATACACTACAAGTGCAGGTATGAAGCTGTACTTGTGTGTGGACAGACAAAACAGAGGCAATACAGGGAGCTTGAAGGTCGAGAAGGCAATGTGAGTCCATAAGGGAGAAGAGGGCTGGTGGAGAGAGCTTTTCTAAAATCTTCCATTTATCTTTGCCAAGTGGACACTCTTGTGTGATAGTTGAATCTTCACAGGCAGAAGACAGAATGATCTCCAAGCAGTGACACTGAAAAGTCTGGGGGCCAGAAGGTGGCATGGTAGTTAAGGTGCCAGACTCTCACATGGCCGAACGTGCTTCAAGTCCTGGACCTGATAGCTTGAGAATCATGCTGGGCATGTGTGAATGCGTACCCAAAATCCTGAGAGAAGACATTGTGGTGTAGCTGAATCCCCTGAAGACTGATTTCTCACTTTGCCCTCTTCTGTCTCTCTCTGGTGAGTATATATGCCCTATGGCAAAAACCTTAAAGAAAAAATGAAAAGTCCGTGTAGTCATAATTATCATTAGTGTTCTACTTTGTCAATAATTCACAATCTGATTTATTTGAATTTAGTAAGTGCGTATTTTACACCTATTACACATCAGTTAGATGTGAGAAGCATCAGTGAAATAAAAAATGAGAATCTGGTCTTGGAGAGTTTACTCTGGGAGAAGAGTCACAGCAGAGTAATTACGCAGATATTATCATTGTAATAACATATGTTATCACTCCCAGAATGATATACATGTACTTCACCTTTTCACTCTAACAGGAGGCTACAAGTGGTCAATTCATCAGAGTGGTGATATAATCTAAACATTAAATGACATTAGAATCGAAACAATCTGTGCCACCTTTCTCTGTAACCATACTTTTGTACTTAAGTAGCCCAAGGAGCTGAAATATCCCACTTCATGGTCAGGTCATCACCACCAGGGTCTTCCTCGTAGTTAGGCGTCACTGAATGTGTTTTCTCCCAGGGATAATGTTAAATGCTGTAAAACAATGGAAATGTTTTACTCCCTTTTGTAAAAAGTAATTATTCAAGAAGGCTAAGAAAGGGTGTTCTAGAACATTTTTCAAACTTATCCAGCAATAAAAGACACATATTAAACATAGATTTTGAAGGCTTTCTCATGGAGATTCTGATTCTGTGGTTCTAGGGTGGGCTTAGGGAACTAGACTGCTACAGAAGATGCTTGTATAAGAAAATCTGGAAAATACTATTTAGAATAAACTACAATTGACCAAAGAGGAATAAAAACACAAAAAATTATTTATGTAAGTAAAGGAAAAAATTGGCAACATTGCAGATAAGTATTATAAAAAGTAAATTAATTCAAAATATTCTGCCCATTTGTTATTTCCTTCAGTCTGTTACTGAAAGGCATATATAATTAACTCCAATTATACAGATATACATATTGCATTAAATTTTTTTTTTTTTTTTTTGGAGAGGTTTTTGCTATAGGGCGCATGCGCTCGCCAGACAGACAGAGACAGAGACAAAAAGCGAGAAATCACTCCCCAGGGGGGATGGTCACGCCGCAATCCCTTCTCCTCCATTCTCCTCTCAGGATCTTCGGCACGCACGCACGCGCGCCCGGCGTGAGTTTTAAGCCACCAGGTCCGGGACGCGAACCGCGGTCGACTACGTGAGAGTCCAGCAAAATAACCATTACGCTAACTGCTGGTTCCCTGCATTAAATTTTATAGCCTGTAAGTAGGCCCTGAGAAAGGGTAAAATTAAAAACATATTTAAAATATGAGACTAGCAGTTGGCATAATGGCTATGTCACTGGACTCCCATGTAGTTGACTGCAATTCGAGTCCTGGACCCAGTGGCTTAAACTCATGCTGGGCATGTGTGCATGTGTGCCCAAGATCCTGAGAGGAGAATGGAGGAGAAGGGATTGCAGCATGGACATCTCCCCTGGAAAGTGACTTCTCACTTTCTCTCTACCTCTCTGTGTCTCTCCCTGGAGAAAACAGGCACCCTCTATATCAAAACTAAAAATAATAAAAAATAAAAATTCTTTTCCCTATCAATAGTAAACATTGTTTTTTCTTTCAAACTTCTTACAGTGTAATTTTTCTTCCAAATTTTATTTTGGAAATGGGATTATTACTACCAATGGTCCTAATAAAACCCTAATGTTCCTTTCTCTTTTTTTTAATAATTATTTAATTTTATTTATTTATTCACTTATTCTTTTTTTTTTTTTGACAGGTTTTTGCTATAAGGCACATGCGCTCGCCAGAAAGAGAGAGACAGAGAGACAGAAAGCGAGAAATCACCCCCCCAGGGGGATGGCCACACCGCAATCCCTTCTCCTCCATTCTCCTCTCAGTATCTTGGGCATGCACACACAAGTACCCAGTGTGAGTTTTAAGCCACCCAGTCCGGGACTCAAACCACAGTTGACTACATGGGAATCCAGCGACATAACTGGTCCCTATTCACTTATTTTTAATTGAGCAGAGAAAGATACAGAGAGAGATAGAGAGAGAGAGAAACTGAGAAAGCAAGCCACCAGGTCTGGGACTCGAACCGTGATCAGCCATGTGGGAGTGTCCAGCACCTTAGCCAATATGTCACCTACTGGTTCCAAAACCCTAATGTTTCTGAAAAGTCAGATTTTAATATTCCATCTCACAAGTAAGTAAGTAAAATACCTGGGGAGGACTACTATATTGCTTACTTGTAGTTTTTTGGTTGTTTTAGATTTATATGAAAGAATACATATAAAAGCTCTAACTCGGGACCAGCAGTTAGCGTAATGGCTATGTCGCTGGACTCCCACGTAGTCGACTGCGGTTCGCGTCCCAGACCCGGTGGCTTAAACTCATGCCGGGCGCGTGTGTGTGTATGCCCAAGATCCCGAGAGAAGAATGGAGGAGAAGGGATTGCGGCGTGGCCATCCCCCCTGGGGGGTAATTTCTCACTTTCTATCTCTCTGTCTCTCTCTGTCTGTCTGGCGAGCGCACACGCCCTGTAGCAAAAAGCTCTCCTAAAAAAAAAAAAAAAAAAAAAAAAAAAAAGCTCTAACTCTGTGGTAGATTATGGGCAGGTCACCAGTGTCCTCCTCACAGTCAGGCTTCACTACACCTTTGTTTTCTCCCAGGGATAGTGCTAAGTGCCAGGAGGTGGGGGTGGGGGAAACTACGGAGATGAAATAACACACATTTCCTGTCCTTCCTGTGAAGGACAAGCTAACTAGAGGGCCAGGTGGAATGTGATACACCAGACTATGTGATGCACAAAGTGGAGGGATGCAAAGGAGGGCTCGCGAGAAGGAAAGACCTTTTGGGAAAAAAATGGCTTTTGAGCTGGCTTGCAAAAACTTTCTACAAAAATGTTTTCTTCCTGGGGAAAAAAAGAAACAAAACATTTAGGGGCACAAAAATGGAAAATTATCTGTTAGCAATAATTCGTATTATGTTATTATCTTTGACTGGATTAACTAAATATTCAGTGTATTCATGCCGGGAAAATTAATTTTGTTTGCTGTAAAGATGTACAGTCATAGAATGTAAAAAATAAAAAGAAAATGCGTTTTCCCCAGTAATTACTAACTTTTCCTAGCTGTTACTCTTCATTAATTATTTGGTGATGTGAAATAATTAATGTTTCATGGTCTTCTATGGAACAGACTTTTCAAATGAGCGCAATTAAATTGTTTTGTCATTTCAGTGTAACTAAATGAAAGTTGTGTCATGGAAGGAAACTGCGAAGACTCCTCAATACCAGGTTACCTTGAATGTCATTTCACACACGTCTTGTGAAGATTTACAGACTGACACACTTTAACATTGCACTATCTCCTGGTGCAAAACAGAGAGGAGGCATGACTTGATCCATATAATCTTCATGATTTAGACCTCAAACCAGGATAACAACTAAATAACAGAGGCAAAGTAAGTTTTCCTCAACTTTCCTGGTAAATGTTAACTTTATAGAACCATTAGAAGGATGGTTCTAAAACAGACATATACAATGCAGGGAAGGAGAAACTGTAAGGCAAGGGAAAAATACATTTTAAACATGAAATAGCTGGTTCTGGAAGCAGATACTGCAGAGAGAGTTCTAATAATTTTATATTCTAAGATACTATCTTTAAGAAAATGTTCTGTATTTGCTTCACATGTCCACTTGTTTATAAGCTGCCCAGTTTATGGTATTTTACTAGAGCAGGCCAAATTTACTAAGAATGTTTTTCACTAATTCTACGAACTTTTCACAGTTGTCTCAATTATCTATCAATATACTAAGCTGCAGTAGGTATTCTACCAATTTAATTTTCCTAAAGAGGTCTCTCACCGTGTCTCTGGCCTGCTCCAGCCTGTGGTGCTACCTCCTCTGCCTGTCCTCAGCTACCATATGGGCTCCTCTTTCACTGACCACCTGAGCATTCCCTTCTCCTCCTTTCTCTGTGTTGGATTTCCTGTCTCTTGCATGTGTCTTCCTCTTTTTTGATTTCTTTCCTTGTTTCAGAATAGCAAAATCTCTTTTTATGAGAAATGGCAAGTTATCAAGTATAAATACCTGGAAGTCTTGTCTATCAATGTCTTTATTTCCCCTGATGCTTGATGGACGATTTGGTTAAGTATCTAATTCTTAATTGGGAATAGTCTTCCGTCAGTGTTTACAAGACATTAAGTCACTGTCTTTTGACTTCACGTGTGAATGTTGAAAACTCTGAAATCATTCTGATTCTTATCCTTTGTGTGTGTAGTCAGCTTTTTCTTTCTTGACTCTCTCTCCAAAACCATTGTTCTACCACAGTATTTCTTTTCTTTTTATAATGTATTTATTTCATGAGAGAGGGAGAAAGAGAGATTCAGCATCCTTGAGAGGATCTTGATGCCATAATACAGCTCCAGCCAGCCCAGATCATGGGCACACATGTGCCGGGCATACTGGTAACCTTATACCAATACAAACTGGTAACCTGCTCATGTAGGTCAGCCTCACAGACATCACATATTACAGCCATATTAGTGTCTGGTCCCTCTAGAGCAGGGTTTTGACAATTTTTTTAGAGAAAGATTTTTACTACAGGGCATGTGTGCTCACTGGAGAGACAGACAGAAAATGAACTCCCCCACCACCCCAGAGGATGATGACCATGCCACAATCCCTTCTCCTCCCTTCTCCTCTCAAGATTTAAGGCATGCACACACATGTGCCCGGCGTGAATTTTAAGCCGCCAGGTCCAGGTCTTGAATCATGGTCGACTCCGTGGGAGTCCACTGACGTAACCATTACTCCATCTTCTGGTCTCTAGCACAGGGTTTCTTAACCTGAGATCCATGTATATAATTCACTGGTCCATGAACTTGGATGAAAAAATAATTATATCTCTATTTTCAGTAGCCTCTTATTGAAATTTAGAATTTTATTTTATTATGAATAGAAGTAATAAACCCCAGTAGTACTAGCAGTATTTATAACTTTGTCACAATAGAGATGGTAGATATTTCATATATTATGCACATTATAGGTATGTTGAAATATCTTTTACAGTCATCTCTATTTCAGAATTACTGAAGTTACTGGACCTGCTGTGGGATTGTTATTTATGTATTAATAAAAAACACAGCTTGTTATATTACAAATTTTGATTTTTGATAACTATATTTCAGTATAATTGGTTTCTTTGTAATCTATGTATTTTATTTTATAGCTTAATAAACATTCTGAGAAGGTGCTTACAGGCTTCATTAGATTCCCAAGGAGGTGCTGTCCAGAGAGACTAAAGACTCCCTAGTAGGACACTGTCAGTTTCCTAGAAGGAAATATTAGTCTCAGTGCCTTTTAGACAAGAAAGGCTCAATAAATATTTGTTGAACATTTTATTCTTTCAGGTTCCTCAAGGGTACCTGGAACTCAGAAGTTTTATTAGACACAAGCCAAACAATGTGATGCTAAAAAGGTAATTTGC
The DNA here is from genome assembly GCA_026018925.1 of Tupaia tana. Lineage (NCBI taxonomy): Eukaryota > Metazoa > Chordata > Mammalia > Scandentia > Tupaiidae > Tupaia > Tupaia tana. The sequence continues at coordinate 123,316,256 of JAKSZU010000007.1, read as the reverse complement.
AATTTGTAGAGGAAGGGCTGGGGGTTCTAGATTAGTCAGTCACATAAACTTTCCCATCCCTGGAAATCAAAATACAGGGGAGATTGTAGTTCTGTATGATTTGATTAGACAAGTCAAATACTTTAGTTAAAAATTATTTATTGGGACCCTATTATAAGGAAGAAAATCATGTGGGACCCGATAGTGGTGCAGAAGGAGTGTGAGTAGACCCAAACAGGCAAGTCCCAGGTTCTCACCTGGAGCCTCTATGCACAAAGGACATGCACGTGATCTGGCTGAGACTGGGGGTGAACTGCAGTGTGAAGATCCTGCTTTGGGTGCCTGTTTCTCTTTCTCTTTTATGAAAGAAATTCTAAAAAAATCATTTGATTATATATACAACACATGACCTCTCTGCATAGGGAATTTCAACACTGCTTGAAGAGACAGAACATAAACAAATAAATATAGCATAAAAACAGTGTCATGAGGGCACAGGTGTTTCAGACATGGCAAGCAATATGGCCTGGTGAGAAGACCGAGTCATGAAAGGAAACAGTAGAGGATAAGCCTTGCACCATTAACTGGGTTGGGTTGGGTTACAAAAGGCTTTGACTGCTAGGCCAAAGAGGCAGGATTTTATTTGACAAACATTTCAGACCTATAGAAGACTTGCATCAAAACAAGGACATGATGAAGGTCAAGGTTTAGGAAGTTCATCTGGGAGAATTATACAAGAGGCAGTGAAGGACCCAGTAGTTATCATCAGTGGCTAATTTTCTCTTCCTATTCAGAATCTTGCCCTAGTTAGTTCTTGGTAGATACTTTGACCAGAATGTCAAACTCAGTACAGTGCTTCCAAAACTAAACTAACCTTCGTTCTTACAGACCCAGGACCCCTGCCTTTCCTATTCATGTAAGGACCACAGACTCCCAGAAATAAGGCTATCTTTGATGCCATCCTCTTCATCACCCACATGAAAATTTTTCCAATCCTCTGGCTGATTCCATTATGAGCCTATTAAACTCGTGTATCTTCAAAAAACACAGTAAAAGAAGATAAATAAATTTGGAATCATAAAGTAGACTTTTTTAAAGGCGGATATTACCTTTTGTTTTCTGTGATATAAACAGAACTGTAGAAGCACACGCTGCATTTTGTGGTTCTTCCATCCCTTAAGGGACTGAATTCTCAGACTGGTCTAGTTGTTATCTCTTTCTGGATTCTACTTCACCTCCTGAAGTGCCAAATATACTTAACTCTGTTAAGGCAGATTTGGCAAAGTAGTTTAGACTCTTTGGATTTAACTAAGTAAAACAGGTATATACTGTTCTATATACTTCTACATTTACATAAGGAAGTAAAGAATGTGGGGACAAACAGTAAGAAAGTCCTGTTTAGGGACGAGCAGATGGCATAATGGTTACATCACTGGACTCCCACATAGTCAACGGGAGTCCTGGACCTGGCAGCTTAAAACTCACACCAGACACTTGTGTGTGAGTGCCCAAAATTCCAAGAGGAGAATGGAGAAGGGATTGCAGAGTAGCCATCCCCCTTGGGGGGTGATTTCTTGCATTTTGTCTCTCTGGTGAGTGCACGTACTCTATAGCAAAAATCTCTTAAGAAAAAGAAAGTCCTATTTAGACTGTATTTATATGTAGTTAAAATTTTAGGTGTTAATTGCTATATTCACCCTTTAGTCCATCTGATTTACTCTCTCCTATTGCACACTAGTCTCATCTCAATCCCCCAATCTTTCTGTTCTGACTTTAACTCTGGAAGGATCTAATATCACTGGGTGACAGTTGTTTCTCTCCAAAAAATCCTTCTTAGGCATTTAGTCTCTCAGCTTTCTGTAATACTGAAAAGAGCCATTTTTGAAATCAAAATACATCAAAGCTTGTTCATAAAATATCTCTTAGCCAACCAGTTCTTCCCTTGAGCAGATTAAGGATGATTTATATAGGAGATAATGGACAAAGAAGATGGCCAGGAGACCTTTTTCTGAGATCTCCTTGTTCTTTTTCACCATAGCAAACAGAGTATCTGATCTTTATCAAGCCAGGGACTTGAGCTGCCCAGTGTTTCTGTGTAGTTAACCTTTTAGGGAGAACTCATATTAATTGTGCAATTTAGTTCTTGATGACTTCCCGAATAACCAAATGATGGAATGGGTTATCATGTTGTGGTCAATGTTTCATAAATTGTTTTTAACTAGAAGATTCTTTCACAGCAGAGTTTCTTAACTTTGGCACTTCCAACTTTTTGGGTCACATAAATTTTGTTGTTAAAGGGCTGTCTTAAGCATAGTAGATTTATAGCAACAACCCTGGCCTCTAGATGCCTGTACTTCCCTAGCTGTGACAACCAAAAAGTGTGTCTGTGCTCTGTCAATTTTATTTAGGGGATTGGATAAGGACATCCTCAGGCTTTGAACCACTGTAGAATAGTTACAAGGTGATAGATGATAGTGACTGAGCCTGGACTTTCAGGATTATATATTGTACATGTCTTGATTTTTTTTATACTTTCTTTTCATTCTTCAGCATATGTTACATTTTTAAGAATGGTGGTATTGGGACCAGTGGATGCATAACAGTTACGTCATTAGACTCCCACATGGCTGACTGTGGTTTGCATCTAGACCCAGTGGCTTGAAGATCACGCTGGACACATGTACGTGTGTGCCCAAGATTCCAGGAGGAGAATGAAGGAGAAGGGACTGTGGGATGGCCATCCTCCCCGGAGGTGATTTCCTGCTTTTCCTCTCACTGTCTCTGTCTCTCTCTCTCTCTGGTAAGTGCCTGTACCCTAAGGCAAAAATCTCTACCAAAAAAAAAAGGTGGTATTTACACTAACTTTATTTTATGTAATTCTTAACTGTCTTATTATATTATCTATTGAGTTATAACACAATTTCTCCCATTATTTAACAGCTACATGAAAGTTTTTCAAAGGTCAACTCTATGGAATTTTTATCTCTACTCTCTGATATCTTTGAATAGGGAAGAATTTACACAAGTAGAAAGTCAGGTTATAAAAGCTAATTTATGGGAAAGATGAGTTCTGTTTTAGGCACATAAAATTGGAAGTAATAGTGGAATATCTAAGTGACATATTCAATGACTTGAAGAGAGGTTGGAAAGTCAATAGTATAGTTAAGAACAGAAACAACTGTTAAGTATCCAAGAAAAAAACGGAAAAAACTCTTAAAACTGAAGGACTAAACTGTCACATAAAACCATGTAAATGAAGTAAGCAAAAAGAGAAAAAGATATTAATTGAAATGATTAAAGCTAGGGGCCAGCAAGTGGTGAAATGGTTAAGGTTCTGGATTCCCACATGGCTGACCACTTTATGAGTCCTGGACCCAGAGGCTTGAAACTCACACTTGGCGTGTATGTGCATGTGTGTGTGTCAAAATCCCAAGAAAAGACTGGAGGAGAAGGCATGGCCATCCCTGGGGGTGGAGTGGAGTGGGGTTGTGTGATTTCTCACTTTCTGTCTGTCTTTGTCTCTCTGGCAACTTATAGCAAAAATCTCTCTATATATATAAAAAACACTAATAAAAACTAATAATCAAATAAAAATTACAATAGACAGATGGTACCCTTTCTACAGGTGTGTTAATAAAGCTCCAAAAGCAGGATAAAGGAAGAAAGAAAGGAAGAAAGAAGTAAAATAGTTGCTATTGGCTATATATTCCAAAAGATCATTGCAAAGTTTTGAAGAAATAAGTAGGCTTGTGGGTTTAAAATGAGAGGAATAGGAGAGAAAATCTGATACTTTCTCATGCTTGAGATGAGCATGTATTCTATTAGAAAGCCTCAGGCTGAGATCTACTAAGGATCAGCTGAAGGACACCTGTTCCCCATTGTGAAAACATGAATAAGAGGAAAGGGGCCTAATATTGTAAAGAATGTTAACAAAACCCCTCATAGTAAATATTTTATATTGCTGTAGGTGAGATAAATAGTTGCCTTCTAAAATGGGGGAATAGGATTGGTGGATTTTATTGTAATATACTATGAATGGCAACAACAGATAATTGAACTGTTATATACTTATTTCCAGATTAAGTAGTTCACCGTGAATCCCTCGAAAATCAAAATTAACATCGTTTGTAGAATTCCTCCAACACCCACTTGACTTATATCCAAGAATAATAGGTCAAACCATTCCCTTCCCAAATAATATAATTAACAACCACTTTAATTTAGAAGGTTTATAAGAAAAAACCCACGGTTCAAAATAGGCGTCACTTGGGCATTTTACCGAGGTTTAGTTGTGTGGTCAGATGAACAATAAGTAACATCTGCCTTAACCACCATTTTTCACACTAAACATTATGACACATTCCAAGGCACAAGCGATTACAGCCTGCCTACTTTTCTCCGAGTGGTGACTTTCTTGGAAAGGTGGTTCTGAGTCTCCTGACAGCCAAGACAAAAAGGGAAATACCAGAATTACCTTTTATATTTCTTTTCTCATAAAAACAAAATATCCCTCAACAGAGACTCAATTCCAACTTAATGCAAAGCGTCTGAAAGGAATATACCAACGGACACAGATGAAGGAACACGGGAGGCAAGGACAAACATAGCTTGTCCCTAGAAATCCGTGCCCCTTCCTCCAGAGTCACTACCTTCCAAGATCAGAGAGCTCTTTTAAGATGCCTAAACTGACATCTCAGGGCACTCAGGGGCCTCGGGTACACAAATATACAGTGGTACTCGGGGCTCATCACCGAGCATCGGGAAGGGGTCACTTTTCTGCACCAGACCATAGCAATAGATGGGTGTGAACGATGGCCTTTGCCACTTCCGGTGAACCCTAGGATTTGGAGCGTCTTTAGGGACCTGGCTCTTAAGTGGGGACCCCAGTTTTTCCACACTACCGCAGAGACCCCTAAGATCAGGACCACCGCTGGAAACATTTCTCGTGAACCAAAGGGCAGAAGCTTTTGTGCTGACCAATCAGACAGGGGAATCCTTTACGCCAATCACCGTCATCGAGTTCAACGGCCCAGCCCAGGCACCGGGAAAAGGCCTTTTAAATCTTTTTACGTACTACCTTTCTACTCTCTCGTTATCCTAAACCAATCTGCGAGCTGCGCTCAGTAGAGGAAAACAGTGCTAGTGCTGAATTTGGTCAGTCTCGCGTAGGGAAAGGAGACTACAGACTTCTTTATCGAAACTGGATTCGCGGAAGGACGGGAAAAGTAAAGAAGGGTTCTAGAAGACAAACCACATTTCCCGAGGAGCCTTGCGCGAACTCGGCGCGCCGACGAGGGGCGGGCTCTGGTAAGGCTCCACCCGCTAACTGCACGTGAGCGGGCCTGTGGGCGGGGCCTGGTGGGCGGGGCGTAGGCCGCGCTTTGTGTCCTCCTCCCGGATTCTGCGCCGACGCCGCCGGAGGGGGCGTGGTCCGTGCTGGGCCTGGCGGGTGACGCGGCGCCTTCCAGCTCGGCGGCGTGAGGTGTCGCGGCCCCGCTGGCGATTGGCTGTGAGGGGCGAGGACGCGGCGGCCGTTGGTCGCCGGCAGCACGGAGCGAGTGCCGGGGAGGGCGGGGGGGACATGGGGCGGCGGTGGCGGCAGCGGCGGCTGGAGGCGGCGGGCACGGGTAAGCGGGAGGGCGCAGCAGCAGCAGCAGCAGCAGCGGAGGCAGCGGCAGTGGCGGTCCCCAGGGTCCTGCTGTGAGGCGCCTCCGTGCGCGCCACTGTGGGCCACTCGGAGAGAACGGCCGGGACGCGGGCCGCCCAGAAGCCGCTTCCCCGGCGCCGCGGCCCTTCGGAATCTGGGCCCGGTCCTCGCGCTCCTGCTCCGGCTCCTCCATCTTGGGTTCAGCAGTGGCGGCTGCGGGGAGGATGTGCCGCCTTCTGGCAGAGGGAAGAAGGAGGAGAAGATGAAGAGGTACCGGCGGGCTCTGGCCCTGGCCTCCTGCCTCTCGCTGTGCTCCCTGGTCTGGTAAGTAGCTGCGACCGTCCAGGAGTTTCCGTGAGGGGCGAGGGGGCAGAGAGCAGCCCAGGTCACACCCGCAAGTCGTGTTGACTGTTAGGGAGAGGGTCTCTGAGGCTCCGTTTGGAAGGGACAGATCGGTCCCTCGGCGACACCCCCTCCGACCGTCTAGGTCTCCATCTGTGCGGAGATTGCCTGTGTGTATTTTGGAATTTGCAGAGATGAAGTGGGAGCGAGAGGTATCCGAGGCGAAGGGATGCAAGTGCGGTCGAGCTCGGTTCCTCCACTCCTCTTCGCCCGGTGTTCCGGGTGGTGATAGTTGCTCGGATTTACTGGCAGTTTGCGCTCACCGTGCGGTAAGGCCATCCGTAATGCGCGTCAGATGTGGTCTGTCGCTGACTTTAAGGACGTGAGTCGTCCGGAGGGTGAGGGGTCTGTATAAGCAGCTCTCCTGGACGTTTCTCACACCGTCTTCATCCTGGGCTACACCTGGGGCTACTGGGCTCGGAAACTTTCGGGAACGTCGTGGAGCACTTTTCAGTCGATTTGATGGAGATTCGTGTCTTAGAAGTGTGTACAGTAGTTTTTAGTCATGTTTCTTAATAATGGCAGGGTAGGTACTATACTTTGAAGGCAGGAGTGCTTTTGGCGTTTCTTTTGATCCCAGAGGTTTTTGGAAGAGCAAAGAGAGCTTTTAAATTCAAGGAATACTATCAGTGTACTTGGGAAAGCCATTTTTTCCCTCTCAGAGGATTTCTTCAAAGATTATATATGACATTTGATGACCGAAAAAGATGCTTCTTCAATCAGAGCGATTTGTTGTTTTTATGTTAGAATCTACCTAAAGTTCCTCTGTATTTCTGCAAACTTCCAACAGTATTTTCATTTTTATGGGTGCCCAGTGGATTCCAAAGGCACTGAAGTTGTAGAGTCGGTGCTCACAGAATACACAAAGGAAAATGAAAACATTTGCGTGTCAGGAATTTTGATAAGGATGATAGAAGTTTTAGAGAAGGAAAAAATTAGCCGCCTCTTTCGTTCTGAACTCTTTTGGTAATCAGTATTATGACTTTATTATAATACTTATTATATTGGGTACTAAGAAGTGCCTGTAGGATGTGAGTTCTGTACCCTGTTTTAAGTTTACATTTCTAGATGAGATACTGAAACCTTGTATTAATTTCTATCTCCTTCTGAGGGTCGCTTTGTTTTTTTTTGAGATTATGTATTTTCTTTCCTTTTTCTCCTTTGTTCTGTCCATCTTTGGATCATATTATTCTACCACAGCAGTTTCTGAAATAGCTGATGAGACAAAGGGTTACATTTTCAAGTTTAAGATGCACCAGTATCTATGATTTTTATGTCTATTTAATTGGATGATGGAAAGAAAATTCAAACATTAGAATGTGGGTTCTTTTAAGGTTTTTGTCATAGGGCACATTTGCTTGTCAGAGAGAGACAGAGAAGGTGAGAATCCCACCCCCACCCCTACTCCTGGAATTGGGTGGGAGCTGGCCACACTAGTTAGTTCTCTATTCTCCTGGGATTTTGTGCACACATGCACAGGTGCCTGGTATGATTTTCAAGCCACCAAGTCTGTGACTTGAACTGTGGTTGTCCATTTGCGAGTCCAGCACCTTAACCACTCTACCACCTACTGGTCCTCTAGAACGTGGTTCTTAAAATTCTTTGTAAATTTAAATTAATTATGTTTCTATTACTTTTGGAAATTTCTGGCTATTTTTTGTTTCTATGCTCAATAGAAAAAGAATAGAAGAATATGCTTGCTCAACATGCTTCCTCAACTCTATTCATGAGTAATAATGAGAAGATCATGATCTTTTAGGGAAAAAAAACAGTCAGTTTGGTATTGAAAATAGTAGTCATAAAGTTCTGAAAAGTTTGTTAACATCCAAAGTGAAAAACAGATGTTGAGAGTTTGAGTAAAGAGTGAAAAGTTTAAGAAACTTTAAGAAACCATTGAGTTAGTAATTTTGAAATTTGTTTGCACTGACAAATTTAGAGACATTTTGCTATTAAGGGCATTAAAATAGGATAGTTAGATTTGAAATGTTTATAGAAGGGTGATTATGAATGTGATTGGGGAAGGGAAGTCTTGATGCACAGTGATAATTGGCAAAAGATGTATTTTGTCTTTAGAGACTCTTGAAATAATTGCACCGCTGGTTTAACTAGAGGTCTAACTTGCTAGAGTCTGGACTGTTGTGTCATTGCCCAACACCCTACCCACTTTAAAGGAAATGGGTACCCAAGACCATTGTTAAGTCAGGCAAAAGATTTGTAAAAGAATTGATGAGCTCCATTTAGTAGCCATTTTTGTCTTTGTTGCTCAGAAGTTGTCCCAAAATTTTGTGATCCATTTCTGTTTCCTAAGTTGAGCTGTGTATTTATGTACTACAGCGTTCTAATTTCTAGGTTTTCCTCCTCATTCTATCAATATTACTGAAGTTTGTTATCACCATATTTATACTATCATGATTTTATAGATCTTTGTTACTTTCCCCTCTGCTTTCATCTTCCCTGCCTAGAGTACCAACCTTTGACTACCTTCATAGAACAGCCATCCTATCCATCACAATTATTCTGATTATTATTATGTCCTTTTGAATAGTTTATGTGATTCTTTCCTTTTTTAATAATTATTTAATTTTATCATTATTTTTATTTTTTAGAGGTTTTTTTTTTTTTTTTTTTTTTTCCCCGCTATAGGGCACGTACGCTCGCCAGACAGACATAGAGAGACACAGAGACAGAAAGCGAGAAATCACCCCCCAGGGGGATGGTCACACCGCAATCCCTTCTCCTCCATTCTCCTCTCGGGATCTTGGGCACGCACGCACACGCGCCCGGCATGAGTTTTAAGCCACCAGGTCCGGGACGCGAACCGCGGTCGACTACGTGGAAGTCCAGCGACATAGCCATTACGCTAACTGCTGGTTCCCTATCATTATTATTTTTAAATTTGCTACAGGGCACACACGAGAGTGAGTGAACAGAGAGAGAAAGAGAGGAAAAGATGAGAAAGCAAGCCCGCAGGTCTGGGACTCAAACCATGGTTGGCCATGTGGGAGTCCAGCACCTTAATCACCATGCTACCTTCTGGCTCCTGTTATTCTTGATCAGGTAGTACAGAGTATTTTAGATATAAAGAACTGTAACTACAGTACAGAGCAATGATAGCTAGTACTCATTGTCCACTATTTCTGTGTGAGGGACACACACAGTGTGTTCTTGATACATTTTAGCACCTTTTATCCTCACAACCTTAAGGGATACATACTGCTATTATTAACTTTGTTTTGCATTTTTCAGATTAGGGCATATAGAGGGTATGTAACTTTGCTAAGTCTAAGTAGCTATTGAGTTTTAGTGTTAGATTTGAACCTAGGCAGCCTTACTTGTAGGTCCTTTAATTGTAGGTCAGAAAGCCTGTATTCTAGATAAGGTTCCATCACTTACTAGACCTTTGTCCTTGGACATGTTGTGTAACTCCTTTGAACCTTAATTCTTATAACCTTAATTCTCAAAATGGGGAAAATGATCCAGCCGTCATAGGGTTGTTAGGAGGATGAAGTAGGAATATATATCACAGATCTGTGTAAAGCAGTATATTATCTATATATTTAACCATAAAATTATTCAACAGTTTTTTTTCTCATACTTACTGTGTTCCACATTTTGTTAAATCTAAGGTAGGTGACTAACTCGTCTTGGTTTTAGCACTGAAATTCCCACATCCCAGGAATCCCCTGTGTTAACTTTCTCATTGCTGCTGAAACAAATTAGAGACTTAAAACAATACACACATTTATTATCTTAAAATTCTGGGGGTCAGAAATCCAAAATATATCTCACTAGAGATTTTTTTTTTTTTTTGAGAGGTTTTTATTATAGGGTGTGTGGGTGTGTGCACTCGCTGGAAAGACAGAGACAGAAAGCGAGAAACCACTCCCCAGGGTGGATGGCCATGCCACAATCCCTTCTCCTCAATTCTCCTCTCAGGATCTTGGGCACGAACGCACATGCGCCTGGCGTGAGTTTAAGCCACGGTCCGGGACTCGAACAGCAGTCTACTACATGGGAGTCCAGTGATATAGCCATTACGCTAACTGCTGGTCCCTCTCACTAGAGATATTTTGAGAGTAGAATACTCTTTGTCTTTCAGCCTCTCTACAGGCTGCCTGCATTAGGTGATTTCTTCCTGGAATCACCATTTCACTTACTTCAGTGTAATGACTGATCCTCTGGCCTCTCCTTTAGAGTTTTGTGGTTCCATTGGCTCTACCCACACAATCCAGGATAATATCTGTATTTTAGAATCCTTAATTTATTCACACCTGTGAAGTCTTTTTTATCACATAAGAGAACATAGTCAGGAAATAGAATGCAGATATCTTTGGGAGTCATTATTCAGTGTGCATACCCTGCCCCCCACCCCCCAGTTTTAGGCAATTAGGAATGTTGAATGTCCTCTTAAAGAGAAAGACTTGGTTTTTACTTTAATCTGGATATTCTGAATGCTCCCAATTAGTTAAACCTCATTCACGTACCTTCAATATGTGCTTAATTATAGGCGTGTACCAATATAATATTAGTGTACTTATATGTAATACATTTTACAATTTGGTGCTTAAAAAAGATGAGAAAGAAAATCTCAGACTTTGTGTTAACAGTATCTTTTGGCTGTCATTAAGATAATAATTATTAGTTAGAACTAGTAGGATTAACCTATTGGATTATTTTATCATGTGGTTGAAGAATAATTTGTATTGGTTAGGACTCTAAGCTCTATCATTTTCTTGTTCACTTGTACTTGCATTGTTATTATCTTTGCAGAAATTTTTTTTTTTAAAGCTATTTCTCCATGGATTGAGGGTCAGTTTAGTTATAACTAAATAATCCCTAAATCTACTTAACTGGGCACACATAAACCACAGTGAATCATGGTGTTCTGCAAGTAAACCCCATTACCTGTGGAACTTCTACTTTTTTTTTGGGTTTCTGACTGTAGTACCTGCTGTTTTTGATGTGTAACCAGCTTACCTTCAGACAGGTTATGAATCCAGGGCCCAGGATGGTGGTACAGTCAATAGCATACTCAACAGTGCTGGAGGTCACATAGCCAGCCACAGTTTCAATCCCAGGCTTGGTAGTCCTGAAACATGCAGTGGGAGCATGTGCCCAAGATCCTAATGAACTGGAGGACTGTGGATAGAGGCGATCATGGTGTGATTAGACCCAGTTGAGGTGCTTCTCTTTCTCTCTCTCATTTTGTTTTCTCTCATGCATTCTCTATTGTGAATAAAATTGTTAAACTCAAGTATGAATTCTTATATTAATGTTAGTAAAGCTTATTTTTTTTTTTAGATTAAATAAATTATTCTTTTCTTCCTGTACCCCAAAGGATCATCTAGGAGAAGCTCATGTTTAGACTAATAGAGAAAAGCTTGGCATTTAAACAGTTCTCATATGTTTGACAAATGTAATAGAGTTACATACAGGTACATACAAAGGTCTTTAGGAACACCAATGGAAAAATGTATATTATTTTATTTTAAAATGAATTATTTTTGGTTTTGGTATAGGAAATGTGTGAGAGAGAGATATATAGAAAGAGAGACGTCACCCCTATGCCCCCTGGGGGAATGTACATATTGTAATCCCTTCTCCTCTCTGTTCTCTCAGGATTTGGGGCACACATGCCCTGTGTAACTTTCAAGTTCTGAATCCAGGACTCAAACTGCACAGTTGACCATGTGGTTCCAGTCACCTTAACCCTCCATACCACCTGCTGGGCCAAAGTATTTATGTTCTAATTGTGGTTCTATTAGTGAATATATGCCTTTGCACAGATTATTTTTGTTAGTCTTTGTTTTCATCCATAGAATGGTTTGCAGGATGGATTGTTTGAGATGGGAGAATTTTGTTTCAGTCACAGAGCACATTCCTGTTGTGGAGTTATTTAGAGTATAGAGTATTTAAGGGGAGGAGTGATAAGGAAAGCTGGAGCAAGATTTTGAGGCGGTTTGATTGATGATTGTGTAGATGAATTCTGATTTTAACCTGACAGAAGATGTGCAAGTGTAGTATTGATAAGTTAGACAAAACAGGAAAGTGAGGTCACATTTATCTTTTAATTATATAGCTACAAACGATGGAGTGGATTAGAGGGGATAGACTTTGGAGGGAGGAGGCCCTACATCTCACTAGGAGGGAGGGAGTTGATAGATGTCTTTATCAAGATGTTGGGCTTTTTGACGATGATAGAATTTTTTCTGAGTATTTCAGACCACTTTTTATTGACAGAAAAGGCTTATGTTTTGGTTTATGACTATATGAGGGAAATTGAAAAAAACTTGTGGAAAAATGGAATTAAAGTACAAGTTTAGTGCAAAAAAAACCCCACACCACGAAACCATTGAGTAGTTTGTTCCAATATACATTTTCCATGAACTTTTTAAAGACCCTTTGTGTCTCTGTACCCTTTATTTTGCCGTTCTTCTGATAATTTTGGTGGTTTTTGTTCATTTGCTAGTATGTATAAGTGAGCAAAGAAATTAAGAAACTTAGAAAATATGTAAGTTGTTTCTTTTTTGACATGATGAGTAGAAACATATTGATAATCCTACTCTTTCATCTGAAGAAGTGTTTTGTTGATTGTTTTCAACTCCTAAATCTTTAAAGACTGTGAATTTATCTCTTTTCTGAATGAAATCATATTCAAAATAAATAAAATAATAAAATCCTCTCCAAATCATCTGATGACTTTTTGTTTTTAACTTAATGTAAGACTTGGGGGATAAAAGGTTTATTTTTGCTCTGAGATTGTTCCAAGACATTCCAAGGAATACACCTGGTACTTATAAGAGGTGTTGGGTCATTATTAAGCAGATCCCTTCAGATGAGTTAGATGAAGTCAGGTTGCCTTTTTAGAAAAAGGTCTATAAAAGAAAGTATGACACCTTTGTGTAAAATGTAAACACTTGTGTCCAATTAAAGACAGGAAATAATTTCTTTATAACATCTTCGAATTTTTATTTATTTATCTTTTTAGTCCTAGTGCAGAGATAAGGTCTCAGTGTGTAGTCCTACTATAGAGAGAAGGTTTAAGAAAAATAATTTTTCTTAATCCAGAGGGTGAACATTTCAGTTTAAACACCTCAAAAAATCACATTGATTTTGCAGAAAGGAAATTTCTCATTACTTATTTACAAGTATAACAGTAGGTAATTAATCTCCCTAAGGTCCCTTCTTAGAATCTGGTCTTCTTTATACCATTATGTTCTTCAACAACTATTGTATTTCATCAATTTATTACAAATTTAAGGGATGAACAAGACAGTCTGTTTTCGTATTTTCCATGTTAAATCTTACCAAAGTCCTATACTGAATGTTTATTTCTTCCTTGTGGGTTGAGAAGTAAACATTTCAGGAGTTCCTTCCTTTCCTTCTTTTTTTCTTTTTCACATTTTTCCATCTGTCAAATGTTTCCTCCCCTTGTACCTCACACCTATCTTTGAATTATTTTCAAAAAGAGCCGAATGTGTTCTTTATTGCCCCTTAGTTTATTAAGCATTTGAAGATACTTAAGAATAGAAGCATGTAGTAGAGTTGGCAAACAATGGAAAAAAACAAAACAAAACAAGAGATTAGCACTTAAATTAGGTTTGAGCTTTGGTTATTTTATTTTTCTGTTGTTTGTGAACTTTTAAATTATTCTTTAACTTTTCTCAGTCTGAACGGAGTAGTGGTTCTCTCTCTCTCTCTCTACACACACACACACACACACACACACACACAATTACTACTACAATTACTACTCTTGTGCTTATAATGAAAAGGGAGAGAGAAACAAAAAAATAAGTACTTTATTCTCTACAGCCATCTTTAGGTAGAAACATTTATGTGATTGTGTTACTTTTGTTCAGTAGTACATAAGTAATGGAAGAGAAACAACTAATCTTTACTGGAAATGTATTTGTGTAGATGTTGCAGATTGTGCTAGTTCCATGTTACCTGTTTTGTTTTTTAAGACCCCATTTTAAAGTCACTTGGAAAAGTGAAATTGTACATATCATAAGGAAATGGAAATTGCTGTTGATTATTTGCAGTATAAGAATGTTAATCCCTTGGGATGAACTTGTTTTGTAAATGCAGTTTTTTTTTAAAGACTTGGTTTTACTTTAGGATTTTATTTTTATAATGAATTGATAGCTAAAATTGCTTTATATTTTTCATGAAAGTGACACCTAGCTTTGTTGTAAGATGTTTCATAGCATTATTAATTTGCTTCATATATACTACAATAATTTTGTATGGTTATGTAGTATTCATAGTATAATAGAAAATTGGTAATATGCTAAAAAAAGTTTTTGTTACTCTGTACTTTGGTAGTTTGTTGAATAAAAGTAGGATGACTTAGGTGTCAGAGTTCAGAAATAGGAATCCATAAATTTATTTAAATATTACTTGGTTACCCACAATGAATTTGGTGTGATGAAAGATACAGTAGAAGCCTGGGGCTAGAGCTCTGCATATAAGCTGGTTGTCACAATACAGCTGCTAGAGGAGTGGAAGGGGCATAAAACTAAGCAGGCAGAACTCAGATGTAGTCCCTTCTTTGCATTATTAATGGTGAATACTTAACTGAGTGCTTACTTCTATTCTTTTAAAAAAAATTTAAATTTTAATTTGCCAAAGGATGCCTGTACTCACCAGAGGGAGACAGAGAGAGAGAGGGAAAGTGAGAAAGCACCTCCCATAGGAGATGGCCTTCTACAATACCTTCCACAATTCCTTCTCCTCCATTTCTCTTTCGGGATTTTGGGCATACATGCACGTACACCAAGTATATTTTTTAAACTGCCAGGTCTGGGACTTGAACTGCACAGATGACCATGTGGAATCCAGCTGCCTTAACCACTGTACTACTGACTGGCTCACTTATTTTTATTCTAAATACTTTTATACACATTAACCTATTTCTATTTTCATTAGAACTCTTGAGCTAGAGGGGCAGCAGGTGGCTTGGTGGTCAAGGGCAGTGGACTCCCATATGGCTGACTGTGGTTTGGCTTTTTCACTTTCTCTCACACTCTGTCCCTCTCTCGTCAAACTAAAACAGATAAACAAACAAACAAAACCTCTTTTGAGATAGATATTTAGTTTAAAAATGAAGAAAAGGAGGTACAAAGAAATTAACCAGCTTGTCTCGAGTCTATGCTGTCTTAACCACTATGCTGCCCGTAGACTCTTAGATGGCCTTGGGCAAGTTCCTCTACCTTTTTTCTCTGTGTAAGTTTTCTCATCTGAATATGGAGTGCCAGAATTGACCTAAAAAGAAATGGACATTAGAATTATTCATGAAGCTTTTAAAAAATTATGCATGTCTGGTATTTTTATTTTCAAGATTCTGTGTCAGTAAGTAAGGGTGTGATATTCTTTTATGCATTCAAATCAGGATTACTGGATTAAATGAACTTTGAGATTTTTAGTACATCCAACATTCTAAGACATCTGATTTGGACATCAGTGACAATACACAAGGCTGAATTGGGGACCACCAGATGGCATAATGGTTACATTGCTGGGCTCCCACGTGGTGGACTACAGTTCAGGTCCTGAACCCAGTGACTTAAAACTCACGCCATTGGGTGTGTGTGTGTGTGTGTATGCCCAATATCCTGAGAGGAGGGTGGAGGAGAGGGGATTGCAGATGGCCATTCCCCCTTGGAGGGTGATTTTTTCACTTGCTGTCTCTCCAGCAATACACATGCCCTATTAGCAGAAATCTCTCTCTAAAAAAGAGGCTGAATTGTATAGTAGATGCTTTCAAGAGGTAAATATGAGGACTGAAGTTGTCAGGAAAAGTTTGATTTGGGTTTAAGGGAAATAACATATATGGTTCATAATCTTTGCTTCTGTGCAAACAGGTGCTTCATGAGTTGAAATAAGATGTACCGGGGCTGGTATTATGAATAATGGCAATTCTCTCTCAATCTGTCTTGCCTTCCTACCTGCCTGCATTGGGCAGATGGCATTTAATTTCAAGAAAGTTTCAGGTAAGAGAGAGAATGTAGTTGATATGGATGAGAATGGTAGTAAGCAGACAAGCCTAAGAAGACACATTTTGGAGCTTATGATGGATTTCACAAACTAAGACATAGAGTTAGAATAGTAAAGAGATAGCAAGGGAAATGATGTTTCAAGAATGTTATTTTGATGGAAATGTGCTAGATATATTTTGGAGAAAAGTGTCTTAGAGGGATAAATTCTAAAAAGTAGTTGGAGTAATTGAGGTTTGTCATAAGGATTTAAGTTGGCAATAAACATGAAGAGGGTGCATGGAGCACACAGGTCTGGCTTGGTGATAGATTGGCGAGCTGGCAATTCAGAGTAGTAGATATAACATTGGCTAGAGCTTAATAACGCTGGGTTTTAGTTTATTTCCATCTAGCTGGTGTTTAAAACTGCCTTTCTGTTACCAATCTTATTGTCAGGAGATTGACTGATGCTTCTTTGTGCTGCATTCTGTGCCAGATTGTGGTGGACAGAACAAAATAATCTGTTTCCTCGGTGCATATTGCAGTTGAGAGAGTAAATCCTGGAGTGTAAAATTATGAATCTGAAGTAAGTGAAGTTCAAAGAGAGAAGAAAGTTAAGTATGTTTGTTTTTTGATGTGGGCAACTGGAATTGGTAGTATTCAAACTGGGAAAGGAAAAGTGTTCTTAGTTGGAGTTGAATGGAGACATTTTATAGACACTTAAAAATTCATACCTGGGTGCAGATAGTATTTGGGCTTGTGTTATCCTTACTGAGGGAATGATTTTTGGAACAGAATGTTTGACTTGAAACAGAACATTGAGTGTCTGCAAATAGAATAAAGAAAGGTGCTAAGCAAAATCTCTGAAAGGAAGGAGGAAACTGGAAACAATTGACAAAGATGGAAAGAGGTCATCTGAATGGTCAACAATATAAAATGGCATAAGTAGGGCTAAAGAGCTTGAAAACAGAAAAAGACTTTGTTCTTATTTTTCTTTCTTTCTTTTTTTTTTTTCTTTTAAGAGGGTTTTTGCTATAGGGCACCCGGAAAGACAGAGAGATAGAAAGCGAGAAATCACCCCCTGGGGAGATGGCCATGCCACAATCCCTTTTTCTCCATTCTCCTCTCGGGATCTTGGGCACGCATGCACATGCGCCTGGCATGAGTTTAAGCCACCAAGTTCAGGACTCAAACTACAGTTGACCAAAGGGGAGTCCAGCAACGTAGCCATTACACCATCTGCTGGTCCCAAGGTCCTTGTTATTAAAAAAGTGATTGATAATCTTTTGGGAATGTAAATAGAAGGCATTCTCACTCACATATTTATTTGGTAGGAAAGATAGAAGAGTACTTAAATTAAAAAGCTAATTTCTAGAGTACCCTCAAACTTTTGTAATTCAACCCATTTTACACAGTGCAACTAGATTTGGCCTACATATAACTTTGATTATGTCATTCTCTTGATAAAACACCTTTGAGAGGCTCCTTTCTGCCTGAAAGATGAAGATGTAAACCCTCATGTTAAAGGCCTTAAATCTGGCCAAAATGTACCTTCGTATCTTTATTTTCCATTGTTCCTTCATAGACTTTCTGTTTTAGCATGGATAACCTGTTAGTCTGGTAGTAATTTATTTGAGGATTGTCTTTGAAGTTTCAAATTGAAAACTAAAGAAGCAAAATTATTGTGACTTGTATTAAACTTAAATACTTCACACAGTTTCTTAAATTATACCATTACCGAGTAAGTTTAGTATAGGATTATTTCCAGCAACTTTGAGGAAAAATTACATTGGCCAAATTTTGAATGGAATGCTCGATGTAAACAGTGTACTATTGGATTATCAGAAAAATCATGGTGTATTTTTTTCTGTTTTTAAAGATCATTACATAAAGAACAAAGGTCGGTGATCTATTGCCCATTTTGTTCAATTACCTTTTGCCATCTCTCAATGAGCTTCGTAATTCCTCGTTCATAGAAGAACCTGTCTTTATCAAAAACTGAACTAGTGCTAATTTACAGCCTCATCTGAATTGAGCGTTATACACACCTGAGGAGTTTTGAAGAGAGTGAAACAAGTGGAAGTGTCAGTGACAGTGAAATGACAGGCGAGTATGGTGGGTGTGGCAACACATCCCATCCAAGCTCCAATAACTTTTGACAGGTAATCAGACTTGTGTGTGGTCTTGCATTGTCATGATGGAACACAACTCCTTTACAAGACCAAAGAGCTCTGGACATTTCTGGATGATGGGTTCATTCAAACTGTCCAATTGCCAACAGTACATATTTGAATGGATTGTTTAGTTCCTTAGTAGAAACTCAAAAAATACAACATCGTTAAAGTCCGGCACTGAGAGCATAATCTTCATCAAATGAATGTCTGCTTTTGATGTCATTTGAGGCAAATTATGACATCGGGACCAGGACTGTTTGTGCACTGCATTGTGCTAAACAGTCCACTTCTCGTCACCAGTTATCAGTTACTCCAAAAAAAGGATCGTTTTCCTCATATTTAATGAGCATATCACAGATGTTTATACATGCTATCAAATGAGTTTATGGAGAACCCAAATATCAAGCTTGTTTACGTATCCTAGCATCTTCAGGTGGTTGTGAACACTTGAATGATGGATGTTTAATATTTCTGCAGTCTCTCGTTTCATTTAAAGTGGACTTAACTCGATCAATGCCTTTTATTTTGTCATCATCAACCTCAGTGGGCTCCCTGATCAAGGAGCATTGTTGAGACCAAAATCACCAGCATTTCAATTGTTGGCATTGATGTTCTTGTAAAGCATTGTCACCGTAAACTTTATGCAACTTCTCAAAAGCTTGACACATGTTTTTCCCTTTAGGGAAATAAAACAGTTAAATATGAGGAAAATGCATGGTTTGGTCTAACACCTTTGACTTGTAAAATCTCCAGAACACAATCAAATTACTCAATCTTTTTTAGAATGAAGCTAAACCTGTCAGCTGTCAAATGACATAGCAATAATAGATGTGAATGACTCTAGTATTTCCAAAAATAAACTAGCTGTTGCAAATATGCGTCATGACTTTTGCAACAATACTTAACATTATTTAGTCAATGCTTCCCCATATTGGATCAAGGAAATTACAGGCCAGCTTAGTGAAATAGTCCTCTCAGAATTTGACATATGGAGTATTTAAGCTAAGAGAATTCAAGACCAGTCCTACATGAGAGTGAAGATTAAATATAGAAATTACTGAAATTCAAAGGGTTGATTGGAAGCAAGCACTAGAGCTTTCTTGAGCTAAATTGTACGGTTCCACATGATTTGACTGTATACTCTTCAGATAGTGAAATGCAATAAAACTGAGAGAAAGGAGCACAATGTGCTCTTACCTACCAGATAGACCAAACAGAAGAAATAAACTTTTTTTAATTGTCAGAAGACACATTCACTTACCAGAGAGAGCACACTCTCATATGGTTATGCAGCAATCTGTCTTCCTCCATTTCTCCATCCTGTCAGGATTTTGGGGGCGCACGCACACACACACACACACACACACACACACACACACAGCTTGCTTTTCAAGCCACCTGGGCCAGGATCCAGGATCTGAATATCTGAATTGTGGTTCACCATGTGGGATTTGGTTCTCAAAGAATAGTGTTTTAACCACTGTGCTGTGGGGCCAGCCCAAGAAAGCTATCTTTAAAGAGCACAAATTAATACCTGATTAAGAGTAATATCTGTCTTTTGTGGGGATGGGGTTTGTTTATTTCTTTAATGAGCAAAAAAGAGAAGGGGAGAGAAAGAGAGGTAGCATCCTCAACAAGGTCTTGATGCAGTGATCCACCTGCGGTCTTCAGCTAACCTCGTCATGGACAAGCACGTGCCTGATGTACTCAAGGAGGTCTCTGGACTTGAACCAAGAAATCAATTCCACGTGGAATTGCCTTACAAAATATTGTGTTTTACTGCTGCACCACCATCTGGCCCCAGGAAGAATATCTTTCTTTTAATGAAACATTGTAATTTCAAGAAAACAGGGTGTTTATTAAGCAAAGGCATGGGAGGTCCAGTGTTCTTTTGGTTATATTTTATTACCAGTGTTTGACCTATGTGGCTTGCCTATTATTCACCCATTTTTATCAAGTTTCCAGTCAGTAATGTTTTTTTAAAAAAAAACAAACCATGATTTTCACTATTACTTAAACTATAGTACATTATTTAAATGGCTAATTCTATATTTCTGTACTAAGAATTGGATTTGAATTTATATTTAAGAAGCAATTCTTTTTTTTTGGGGGGTTGCTATAGGGCGTGTGTGCTCACCAAAGAGACAGAAAGTGAGAAATCACCCCCCAGGGGGGATGACCACACCGCAATCCCTTCTCCATTCTCCTCTCGGGATCCTGGGCACGCATGGTGTGAGTTTAAGCCACCAGGTCCAGGACTCGAACCAAGGTTGACTACACGGGAGTCCAGTGACATAGCCATAATGCCAACTGCTGGTCCCAAGAAGCAGTTCTTTATTACTGAGTTCATTTCTTTCTTTTACCAGGAAATCATCTTTGATTACTGGGCTGTCCCTTTTCTAATCTCTTATCAAAAGCTGTCTCAATCCTTAGTCAAAGCAAGCACCAAATAGATCACTGTTGAGAACAGACAGTAAGTTCTCTGCTATGGAGATGCTAGGTCTTGTGTGAGAAATAGAAAAACAGTTAATTTCAGTTCGGAGTGCATAGTAAGTACTCAAATAGAGATAGTCACAGGGCTATGGGAATTCAGAAGGAAGCCTTCAAAGCTAGCTTGTGGAAATCAGAAAGTCTCTTAGTCCCTAACTAGTTCCCACTCTCAGAGAAAAGAAGAATGATAAGGTTTTAGTAGGTTTTGGAAATGGGGAGTAGGAGCAGACTTGGAACATTTTTGGAAGAGGGAACAATGTGAGCCAGAGATTTGGATGCATGAGACAGCATGGTTCTCTATTACTGAAGCATCAAGTGGGAGGGGAGATGGAGTGGCAGGCATTATGAAGCTGAAGACAAACCATAGAATTTGAGAGATTTTTAGATAACATGAAGAATTGAGCTTGAATTTTATGATATAAATGATAAGAGTCTATAAAAGGTCTAACATAGTCTGCAGAGGAATGGCAGTCTGATAGTGTTATATTTTTGGCAGTGATATAAAGGATTGACTTGAAATGGTAGCAAGATAGGAATTAGGGAGACTTGTTAGGAGTTTGCTGAAGGTAAGAAAAGGGGAATGAGAAATGGATTAAAGAAATTTGAAGTAAAATTAACTGCAGATGATAGAGGATAAAAGAAAGGGAGACTTTTTCAGGTTTCTAATTTGAGGACTGCATGGCCAGCAGTATCACATGGTAGATCAAAGTATATAAGAGAAGAAGATTTGGAAATGGAAGGTAATGGTTCAGTTTTGGATTTAGTTTTTGAAGTGTCTTGGAACATGAAAGAAGAGAGATTCAACTTTTAAGTGAAGTTTAACTCATAGCGTTAGTATAGGGTATCATTGAGGAATATTAAGGAATGAGTCAGTCCGGAAAAGATAATACGATCTGAAGATGAAAGTTTTGGTAGCCATTAGCTAAAAACCATGAGAGTACATGAAGTCTTCCATAAATGAGTGAAGGGGTCTTCAAAAAGGTCATGAAAAATATGTATTATGAAAAAAACCTATGCATGGCTATACATTTTTTGCACCAAAATAAATTTGTACTTTAATTCTGCTTTTCTACAAATTTTTTGAAGTCCCCTCATAGAACATAAAAGGAAGTCAGAAGACAGCCCTGGAAACATCAGAATTTAAATACTGAGCCAGAGGAAGCATATCAATGGAGTCTTAGCACAATCAGTGCAAGAGGAGAAGTAAATGTGTGTAATTTGACAAGTCAAAGAAGGAATGTATTTAGAGTGGAAGCAGTAGTTCAAAGTGCCACATACAGCAGGGATAATAAAGGTAAATTTTGCCACACTGTCCCAATTCAGTGGCTTAATGAAGGCAGAAACTAGATTTCAGTGGTTTGAGGACTAAGTAGAAGTAGATTGAGACTACCAAGTGTACACTTACTCTGAAATTTAACAAGTGAAAATACAAAAGAGGACAGGCCTTGTGGCCTACTGGTTAAAGGAGCTGTATCCCACACAGGTGAACCCACGGTTAGAATTCTGGCCCTAGCAACTTGAAACACTAGGCACATGTGTATGAGTGCCTCAAATCTTTGACAGGTTGGAGAGATGGAGGAGAAGGGATTGCAGCGTTACCACGTCCCATTGCAGGGTGCTTTTCCTCTCTTTCTCTGTCGCTTGGGTGAACTCATGTGCCCTCTGACAAATGAAAAAAAATTAAAATAAAAGGGTAGTGACTGATAACTAATATTGAGCGTATTCTATGTAAGGTTAAACATAGTACACATATTTATTCCATTTCCTCATAATGACTCCATTGTATAGTGTTGATATTGAAGAATATAGGTTTTGTAACTTATTCACAATCATTAAATAATAAATGGGGGATCTGTGCTTAAAACTTGGATCTTTTGACTCCAAAGTTTATGTTTAGTCCTTACATTACAGTACACAGCCTTCACATTCGTCATTTTTGTTGCCACTATCATTCATAAAGTAGTTAATCAGTACTCTTTCTTTAAGATAACTTAAATTTTTGTGTTATAACTTGCCTTAACTAGTACCACCAATCCTTAAGTGAAATGATCAGTGTTATTTTCTCAGCTTTCTTTTCTTTTATGGGTTGATCAGAAAATATTAACATGAGATGTACCAGTACAGACAGATCATAGGCTTTTTTTTTGGCGGGGGGGGGGGGGGAGCGGGGGGAGGAGATACCAAAGTTTGAATGGCTTTGGGGATGTTACTTCTGTGCTCCAGTTTTCTTATTTTTAAAAATTAGATGAACACTTTAAGCCAAACTTATTGATAAATTAAAAAAAAAAAAGATTTTTTTCTCCTAGAAACATCAGTTGTTTTGGATTGGATTGATAGTTTATGCCACACTCTGCCTGGGTTCCCTTCTTCACTATTTTGTATTTCTGCTTTTTTCTTTTATCTTCTATCTTCAAGCTCCTCATACCTCTCTCTACCCCCATTTTAGTCATTTTAGAGTATGAGGGTCCGTCAGAAAGCTCATAGGAAAATGAAATTAAAGTATAAATTTATTACGGTGCAAACATTTTGAAATCAGTAAACCAATTTCCATGAACTTTTGAAGGCCTTTTATTTGGTGTTTTTTTTCCAAACTTATGCATATTTATTTATATGCATTTTCTTCCAAAATAGTATAGTTTATGTGCTTTGAAATGTATATATATACTTTTTTTGAGAGAGAGAAATTTTTGTTGTAGGGTGTGTACACTCACCATAGAGACAAAGAGAAAGTGAGAAATCAGCCCCCACCTCCCCAAGAAGATGGCCACAGTGCATTCCCCTCTCCCCTCCTTCCCCCCCCTACCCCCCTCCCCCATTCTGGGCTGGAAACTCATTCCAGGTGTGTGTGCATGCATGCCTTCCCAAAATCCCAGGAGGAGAACAGAGGAGAGGGGTTTGCTGCATGGCCATCCCCCCAGGGGTAATTTCTAACTCTCCCTATGGCAAAAAAATCTTTTAAAAAAAGTATATAAATGATGTAATACTATTCATCTCATTTTTTCCCATATTTTCCACTTAACACTTTTTACTTTTTCTAGTTACTAGAATAATTATCAAAATGAATTCCAAGTAGTTAATGAGTTGGCACATGCCTTCAAGAAGACCTGATTTCGATCGTTGGCTCATTCATTCATTAAACAGGTACTTATTGAGCACTGTCTGTAGAAGCTGCTTCTAAAGAGAGCCTGTGCCCATGACTGTAGTTGGGAGCATTTCTGTTCTAGGTGCCTTTCATTATCTCAGTATTATAGTCTAATTAGAATGGCTTTGTAATGTTGATGCTCTGGCAAAGTGAACCTTATGCCTTTGCTTTTTTCCTTCATTTTTGGATCTCTTTTTTCTTTTATTTTGCTAGAAGAGAGAGAGAGAGAGAGAGAGAGAGAGAGAGAGAGAGAGCGCGAGCGCGAGCGCGAACTCCCCACCCCTCATGAGAAATGGCTTTGCCCCAATCTCTTTTCCTCCCCTTTTTCTTCCTTTAAGGATTTTTGGCAATGTGCACATACATGTGCCCAGTGTGTTTTTCAAGCTGCTGAATCTGAGACTCAAATCATGCAGTTGGCCATGTGGGACCCAGCTACTTTTTTTTTTTTTTTGATTGTCAGTACCTGTACTCTCTAGGTTGGGAGGATCTGAGCAGTAAGTCAGTCATGTGGGATCTGACAGTCAGTATGTAGCTCTTAACCCCTGTGCTGCATAGACCTTTTTTTTTTAAATAATTTTTTATTTTATTTTATTTTATTTATTATTACTTTTTAATTTATTATTACTTTTATTATTATTATTATTATTATTATTACTTTTTACTTTACTAGAGAGGAGGGAAAAGTAAGAAAGCAAGTTGCCAGCTCTGGGACTCAAAACTGTAGTCAGCCACCTGGGAGTCCAGCGCCTTAACCACCACACCACCTACCGGCCCCAAGGGGACCTCTTTTTGCCACATAATATTTAGAACTATAGGATTCTGCAGGCATTTTGATATGAGTCATTTTTGAAGTGATTTATTACTTTAGAGAGAATTAATATCTTCACATTTTTGTCACCACCATTCCATCTGTAAACACACTAAATCTTCATTTATTTCTTCTTTTTTCAATCTTTAACCGAATTAAAAGTTTTTTTCCCTCTGTGTGTGCGTGATGGTGTGTGTTTTCTTCCTCCCTGGGAAGCACACATGCCCCCTGGAAAATTAAAACAAACAAACAGAGACAGGTAGGGTGAGTGAGTATGTCATGAACAAATGGCAAGTGATGAACAAATGGGGTAAAATATTAACAATTTGATACAGACACAGGGTTTATGAGTATTCTTTGTATTATGCTGGCAGCTCTTCTGAAGGTTTTAATTACTTTCAAATTAAAAACTAAAAAACAAGGACCAGCAGTTAGCATATTGACTATGTCGCTGGACTCCCATGTAGTCAACCGCGGTTCAAGCCCTCGACCCAGTGGTTTAAACTCACATCTTACTCGTGTGCATGCGTGCCCAGGATCCCAAGAGGAGAATGGAGGATAAGGTATTTCAGTGTGATCATCCCCCCAGGGGGTGATTTCTCGCTGTCTCTCTGTCTTTATCTCTCCAGCGAGCACACATGCCGTATAGCGAAAATCTCTCTTGAAAAAAATAAGAATTAAATTCCTGTCTCTCCAGCGAGTGCATGCTAAAGGGGAAGACTGCATTTATTTATTTATTTATTTATTTATTTGCTGCAGGGCAAGTGCACTCACTAGAGAGAGCGAGAGAGACAATGAGCAGGACAGAAATAATTCCCCAGAGGGGAGGGCTGTGCTGCAGTCCTTTCTCTGCCATTCCCCATTTGGGATTTTGGTCATTTTTTAAGCCTTGTAGTCCAGGACTTAAACCGGGATTGTGTATGTGGGAGTCCATCACTTTAGCCACCACACCTGACCTGCTGGCCGGGCTATGCATGTTTAAATGCAGAGGTATATGGGAAATTGCTGTACCTTTTCTTCAGTTTTGCAATGAGCCTGAAACAGCTCTAAAAGTAGTTTAAAAAGTAAATAAACAACTTGAGCTAGCTCATGATTTTTTTTTTTTTTTATTTGTGTGTTTTTGTTTTTTCCCCTCGAGAGATTTTTTTGCTATAGGACATTTGTGCTTGCTGGAGAGACAGAGACAGAGAAAGCAAAAAATCACCTCCTTGGTAGATGGCCATGCTGTCATCCCCTCTCCTCCATTTCCTCCCAGGATTTTGGGTGTGTGTGCTCAATCGTGCCGGGTGGGTTTTCAAGCCTCCTTATCCAGGGCTCCAACCTCAGTCGGTCACATGGAAGTCCAGCACCTTAACCGCTGCGCCACCTGTTGGACCCGTGACATGGTGTTTAAGGTGGATAGATCCTACATGGCTGGCTGTGGGAGTAGAGTAGGATCTCGTAGCTTGAGAAACATTGTTGGATGCTTTGTGTGTGATCCCACAGTCCCCAAAGAAGAGAGAAATGAAGAAGGGATTGCAGTGTGAGCATTCCCCATGGGGTTTGCTTTCTCTGTCTGTTTTCAGCCAGTCCAAGCACCCTCTGTCAAAATTTTTTCAAAAATGAAAAACAAAAACAAAAACAACTGAAACTGTATTAAAAAAACAAATATACCTGGAAGCTGTCTACATGTTATTTTCACTAAGCTATTCTCAGGCAAAAGCATCACCTATTTTCATCCCTTCTCTTAGAATTTAAAATATTTTTCTTTTTAATAAGCATTATGATGGTTAGTATAGTATTTACTGGGACCAGAAGATGGTGTAATGGTTACATTGTTGGACTCCCACATAGTTGATCACAGTTTGAGTCCCAGACCCAGCAGCTTAAAACTCACACCAGGTGTGTGTGTATGCATGCCAAAATCCCAAGAATGGAGGAGAAGGGATTGTGGCTGTCCCCCCTTGGGGGTCATTTCTCACTTTCTGTCTGTCTCTCTCTGGCAGGTGCATGAGCCCTGTAGTAAAAATCTCTCAAAAACAAAAGAAAACAAAAATTACAAAACAACCCCAAAAACTGTGTTTACAGTGTGATATCCACAGTTCTAAGTATTTTAAGCTATCTCACTGAATCCTCAAAGCTGTCCCTTGAAGCAATTAATGTTACTATGAAGAAATAGGTATGGTGGGGGAGCATACATCTGTGTGACATAGTCCTTATTTTTTAAGCATCATGCTTGGTCAACTAGCAAATTATCATGACTAATGTATTTTCTATTTTGACAAATCTTTAACCCATACTAGTTATTGTGACTTCCTGATGTAATGGAAAGACTTCACTACTATAGTCCTCTTTTGAAGTTTTATCTTTTTTTCTCCAGTAACAGTTATTTTGAGTATGAAAGTTTTCTCTCAGTGGTTGTGGCTTGAAACTTTTTGTATGTGTAAGGTATAGCTGTAATGGTGATTTTTTTCCATAGAGTAATAATAGTTGATGTAGGAGTACTTCTTTTGCATGTATCTGTTTTAAATCACTTTTCCAGGATATATTTAAATAAAAGAAGGATCAATGAAAGATAGCCATGCTTACATTAAGCATGTGGGGTTTTGTTTGTTTGTTTGTTTTGTTTTGTTTTTTGAGAGAGTTTTTTTCCTACAGGCTGCGTGTGCTCGCAGAAGAGACAGAATGCAAGAAATCACCCCTGAGGGGGATAGCCATAACACAATCCCTTCTCCTCCATTCCCCTTTCAGGATTTTGGGCATGTACGCACGTGTGCCCGGCATGAGTTTCTAGTCGTTGTGTCCAGGACTCAAACCGCAGTTGACCACATGGGAGTGCAGCAACTTAACCACTACACACTACTTGCTGTCCCCAACTAAACATGTTCTGGAAGTACTATTATGGTGTAAATCTTACTTTTGTTACCTTTTACTTTTCATCAGATCTTGGTAATTATTTACTATAGCCCAGAGTGATTGAAGTTTTTGATGTTTAGACACCTTGAAGGTATGTTGATCACAGTCAGTTGAAGGTATGTTGATTCAGTCAGTTCTTTGGGTTACTTTTAAAAAATTAGGTCATTTCAACTTTATATTAAGTAATACTTGATCTGGGTTTTTTTTGGTTCTGATGATCTTTTTCATGAAATTTGTTACTAGACTTAGTGATTGATGCAAGTTTTTCTCCCTATTTAAAAGTGTAGAAGAATAGTACTTTTTTTTTTTTTTTATAATTGGGTCCTCTGCCAAACTTTTTTTCTTCCTGTATTTATAGTTATTTGTTTACATACAGTTGGTTTATCATGTCTTTTTTTAGACAGTAATTGAAACTGTTTCTTTTTTGTAATTCTCTGTTAAAGAGAACATAAAGTTAAGTGTGGTGGTATTTTTGTGGTGGTATTTTTTATCCCTCCCAATTGCACCCCCAAAATACCTACGTTGGAAATGATTTTTTTTTTGGATAAGAATATTCTACAAATGCAGTATAGTGTATATATATGTATGAGCATGCACATAAACATATAAGAGGACTTCAAAAAAGTTCATGGGAAATGTAATTAAAGAAGAATTTATTTTGGTACAAAAACTTTGAAAACTATACATAATTTTTTTCATAATGCATTTTTCATGAATTTTTGAAGACCTCACAAGTGTTTGGTTTCAGCTTTTGTAAAAAGAATAATTTTTTTATTATTTTAAAATTTGCTGTAGAGCACATGTGCTCATTAGAGAGAGAGAGAGAGAGAAAGAGAGAGAGAAGGAAGGAAAGTGAGAAAGCAAGCCACCAGGTCTGGGACTTGAACTGTGGTTGGCCATCTGGAAGTCTAGACCCTTAACCACCATGCCACCTGCTGGCCCCAACTGTTTTTTTTTTTTTTTTTTTTTTTTTTTTGGCCCCAACTGTTTTAAAACTTAAGAGAATTTGCTTGACTATTAGGCGAACATTTGTCTTGTGTCTTTACTGGACCTCCTAAATTATTTATTTATTTATTTATTTATTTGGGTTAGAACCTTGACTAAATTTAAAAGGAAATCACCAATTGGCAGGACATTTGTATGAATATATCTTGGTGAGTTAATAAGTAGATAAAGATACCAAATTCCATTTCTGACTTACTGCGTTTAAAGAAACACTTCAATCTATGATCGTTTCAACAGAAGTCTCCTTTTAAAGATAATTTTTTAACCATTTAGACTTGGCTCATTTTGTTGTAGATTTATTGTTTTAATTTCTTGAAACATTTTTCTTGTTAAAAGTATCAGTTGTTTTGTTGGAAAACATATGCACACATATATAGATGTGTGTGTGTATATATATATGTATGTGTACGTATAGCTACATATTAATATTTTAAAACTACTTAGTATTTGTGACTACTAAGACTTTGCAACTTAGTGATATTTTCAGTAAGCATAATTATAGCATATATGATACATTTGTTTCACTGAAGTGTGTGAAAGTTTGATGTCTTAAATGACTTCCCTGTGATTTCTTTTGTAAGACTTTTAGTTACAGATACTAGTAAACTATGAATGCTTTTCTCTATGGGTGGTGAATCCATGTCATGTTGGGGAGGAGAAGTTGGCAAAAAGGGATAATATTTTGTTGGTTTCCAGATTCCCTTTTTTTTTTTTAAGAGTTTGTGTGTTCATTGTGGACAGGATAGAGAATAGTAGTAGCGGTGGAGGTGGTAGTGATGATAGAGGAATAAAGTGTTGCTGAATTTCCCTTCTGTGTGCTGCACCACAGTTCTTCACAGAATTCTTATTTAACAAATACTTATTAATAAGCACATTACATTTTCAAGGTTCAATTTTGTAGAAAAGGGGTTACAGTGATCAGAGAAACGAAATTGGTTTTTGAGAAGTTTATATTGATAGTAAATCAAAGAGAGGATGTATCTGCACACAATCAATTTATAAATACTAAGTACACAGGAGTTACTACTTTTGAACGGAAGATGAGTATCAGGGGGCTCACAAAGTGCCCTTTATCTTGGGACCAGCAATTAGCATAATGGCTATGTCACTGGACTCCCACGTAGTCAACTGCGATTCGAGTCCCAGACCCGGTGGCTTAAACTCACGCCGGGCGCATGTGCGTGCGTGCCCAAGATCCCGAGAAGAGAATGGAGGAGAAGGGATTGCAGTGTGGCCATTCCCCCTGGGGGGTGATTTCTCGCTTTCTATCTCTCTGTCTCTCTGTCTGGTGAGTGTACACACCCTATAGCAAAAATCTCTCTCTCTCAAAAAAAAAGTGCCTTTTATCTTGTAATATCTGATGCTGAGCTTCTTACAGGTTTAGAAAGAAACTCATTTCATTAGATTTGGGATTTTCATAATAGAATTTTAGGAAGTTGCTTAAGTAGCATGGAATATGGCTCATTTTATCATGTAAAAAGTGCCATTTTTACATGAAGTGATCATGTGAAAACTTTACTGTGATCCACTGGGTCTTAACCAGGGGTGCATATCTGACTCACCTAGGATTTGTTGAAAGTATGAATCGCTGTTCACTAATAGGGATTCATTCTTGTTTTAGTAGAGTTGGAGTAGGTTTGAGGTATTTTATTTTTCTTTGATAGTTTACATTTTCTTTACTATTAACTATTGGTGTAATTTTTATCTATTTTCTTTCTTATGCAGAATGTTAAGGTTATTTGTTACAGTTTCATCCTCTGATATTTTAGAGGCCTGACATTATATTATGGGTTGATTGTCTGGTACATACATGTCTCTGTATATATGTATTATCTTGTTTCCTTCCTTCCTTCCTTCTTGTCTTTTTTCTTTTTTATTTGCCATGGGGCACATGTGCTCTCCAGAAAGAGACAGAGAGAGAGGTTGGGAGGGACAGAAAGTGAGACTGTACCTTCCAGGGTGGATGACCACACTGCAGTCAATTCTCCATTCTCCTCTCAGGATTTTGGGCATGCACGTACACAAGTCCAGCGTGTCTTTTAAGCCATGGGTCTAGGACTCAAACTGTGCATTCAGCCATATGGGATCCAGCTACCTTAACTGCCACTCCACCTTGCTGGCCCCCTCATCTTGTCTTTTTTTCCAGGGAAAAATACTTCAGTAGCTCTTTTAGGTAGACAGACCTCTGAATACCAGGAGTAAGGGTAGTCATTAAATGTTCGTTTCTACACACTCACGACTCACAGTAATGTGATTTGATTGTATGATGTAAAAGCAAAAATCATGAGGTTTAATATTCACACTAACTGAATAGCCTGACAAATGCACACATGCACACACACATATATACATACACAGAGTTCTTGATTATAAAATGAATTAATGCTTGTTCATGGTAGAAATTTACAAAGTATAGAAAGCGGTAAAAAAAAGAGGGATCATAGTCATTAAAATTTCAATACTCAAAGTATTTAATGATTCCTTCTAGATGGATTGCTGTCCAAATGTATATGCTAAAGTCATGCTAGGCGCATAAATTTTATGTCTTAATATTGTAATATAAAGGTTTTCAGTAAAAATTTAAACTTTGTACTTTTTTTTTTTCCTTGAGTTTTTTGCTGTAGGCGCATGCGCTCGCCAGAAAGAGACAGAGAGATAGAAAGCGAGAAATCACCCCCAGGGGGGATGGCCACGCCACAATCCCTTTTCCTCCATTCTCCTCTCAGGATCTTGGGCACGCACGCACACATGCCTGGCGTAAGTTTAAGTTACCGGGTCCAGGACTCGAACTGTGGTCAACTACATGGGAGTCCAGCAGCATAGCCATTACGCCAACTGCTGGTCCCTAAACATTGTACTTATTCTGAAAGTCATTTTTGGTTTCTTTCTCTCCTTTTTTGTATTTTTCTTTGCAGGGAAACTACCTTCATCTCTTAGATGATTAATGTGATATTTACCTCTGTCTGTAAAAGAGGTTTTTTTTTTTTTTTTTCTTTTTTTTAATATTTGCTAGAGAGCACATATACTCACAGAAGAGAGGGAGAGAGTTCCTCTGTCTCTCCCTTCTTTTGGGATTTTGGGTACATGCACTCACATATACACAAACATCCAGTGTGCTTTTTCTTTTCTTTTCTTTTCTTTTCTTTTCTTTTCTTTTCTTTTCTTTTCTTTTCTTTTCTTCTTTCTTTTTTTTTTTTTTTTTAAAATTTGACCAGAGAGGGGAAGAGAGAGAGAGAGAGAGAAAGCTGCCAGGTCTGGGACTCGAACTGTGTTCGGCCATGTCAGAGTCCAACACCCTGAGCCACCTACCAGTCCCATCCAGTGTGTTTTTCAACGCTCTAAGTGTGGGACTTAATCATGTGGTCAGCCATGTGGAATCCAGCTACCATAACTACCATGCTCCCAGCTGTCCCAGCTTTAACATCAGTTATAAGTATTGTTCTACTTAAGATAATCCAAATCTTTTAACTACATGCTGAACGTTCACCAATAGCTCTATCATAATTCAGGGGTTTTGTTTTTGTATTTTGAGAGAGAGAGATTTTTACTATAGGCGTGTGTGCTTACCAGAGAGACAGAAAGTGAGAAATGATTCCCAGGGGGGATAGCCACGCCTCAGTCCCTTCTCCTCCATTCTCTTCTTGGGATTAGACACTCATGCACACATACCTGGCATGAATTTCAAGCCATCAGGTCTGGAACTCACACCGCATTCAACTACATGGGAGTCCAGCAGCATAATCACTGTGCATCAGCTAGTCCCGAGGTTAGATCAGTTTTTTGTTTTGTTTTCCTTTTTTTTTATTTTAAAGAATTATTTTATTTAACTTCATTTATTTACTTATTTTAATTTAACAAGAGAAGACACAGAGTGAAAGAGTGAAAGTGAGAAAGGAAGCCACCAGGTCTAGGACTCAAACCGTAGTCAGCCATGGGAGTCCAGCACCTTAACCAGGATGCCACCTGCAGGCCCCAAGGTTAGATCAGTTTTTAATGTTTGTATCATTATGACTGTAAATGCCATTCACAACTGGGCTATATATTAGTGGTAAACTCTGGTAACTTCCTTTTCTGTACAATTTTTGGTCTTTCCTGGAACTGGTATTTGACTTGTAATATTAAATTTGCTTATTTTTGTATTTAATTACAAGCTTTTTTTCCAGTTTTGTAAATTCCCACTTAAATCATGAAAATTTCTACCCATCAGATCTGTTGTCAATTTCATTCTCCTAGACAGGGTTCCTGTAGAACTTTTGATAACATCCAATTCAAGTAGTGGCCCTCTGTTCCTTGTTTATAGCTGTCATCCTGGGTTTTCTCTCGTTCTAGTTACTCTAGGGCTTGCCTTTGCTTCTCATCTCAGTCCATATGGCTGTAATTGCATATAGGTCTAGTCCCCTCATATCAGAATCTACTTCACTATTTTTGAAGTTTTCCTTTTTACTTCAATGTATGATTTTCAAATCATCTTTATGTGGTATTTTGAATTGTGTGAAAATTGACATTTTATTCCAAGTAGAAAAACTTGTCAAATATTGGCGATTTTAAACAGTGCTACTTTAATAGATATTTTTGCCAAGTTCATATCTTGGAATTTTATCGTTTCTATTTTAAATGTGAATTTTTTTTTTTCTTTTTTTGGAGAGGTTTTTGCTATAGGGCGCGTGCGCTCGCCAGACAGAGAGAGAGAGACAGAGAGATAGAAAGCAGGAAATCACCCCCCGGGGGGATGGCCACGCCGCAATCCCTTCTCCTCCATTCTCCTCTCGGGATCTCGGGCACGCACGCACACGCGCCCGGCGTGAGTTTAAGCCGCCAGGTCCGGGACGTGAACCGCGGTCGACTACGTGGGAGTCCAGCGAACATAGCCATTACGCTAACTGCTGGTCCCATTAAATGTGAATTTTTCTAATATTCCCTACTATAACTGGTGGTGATGGTTTGAATATAGAGTCTGTTGATTAATTTATACCTTATTTAATTTTATATATAATTTTTAAATCTAGGACTTCTTTTAATAGGTGATTCTTTTGAATTTCTCACTTATGCAAGGTTATTATCTGCCAAAATTAATACAGATAAATTTATTACTTGCAACTAATGATACTGTTGCTGTTTCCTTTAAATTTTTCTTTTTTTTTTTTTTTAATTTGTAAGAGAGCACATGCACTCACCAGAGAGAGATCGAAGGAAAGGAAGAAAGTAACCCCATGGTCAGGATCACACCACAATCCCTTTCTTTCATTTCTCCCTCCATATGGGATTTAGGGCATGCATACATACCCAGTGTGTTTCTCAAGCTAATAGGGTCTGGATTCTAACCTTGTATTCAGCTATGTAGGGTCTCCCTTAGTTACCAGGCCGTGGGTTGACCCTCCTTTTCCATTTTTATGCCTCTTTTATCCTCATAATACAATAGGTAATATTGGTGCTAAGAGACATTTTGTTTCAGACCTATAGAGGGATATTTTTGGATTGCTTCAGTAAGTATGATACTGCATTTTAGATTTATGTATTATGTATATGCTTTTCATGTTAAATATATACTTATTCTAATACTGATTTAAAAAATCTTAATGGGTGTATAAATTTATCAGATGTCTTTTAGTGACTTGGAGATAATTACAAAATATTTTTCCTTGATATTTTTGCATGGCTACCTAAATAAACTGATTTTATATTTCAAAGTAATTTTGCATCTCAGAGTTAAACTCCACATGATCATAACAGTGGTATGTTCCTCCTTTGGTGTGTTCCTAGAGAGTTTTCCTTTTTTGTTTTCTCTAGGATTTGTGCATGTTATAAGTACTATTATCCTGTAGTATTTGTGTGTGTGTGTGCAATTTCTGTTAATTTTTTATTTCACTGCTGTATTCCTTAGGTAAAATAATTTGAAAGCTTTACTTCTATGTTTCCAAACACTTTAAATAACTCTCAAGTTGTTTTTGAATATTTGATAGAATTTAGAATATCATTGGCATTTGGTACATTCTTTTTTTTGGAGAGGTTTTTGCCATAGGGCGCATGCACTCGTCAGAGAGACAGAAAGTGAGAAAACACCCCCCAGGGGGGGATGGCCACACTGCAATCCCTTCTCCTCCATTCTCCTCTCGGATCCTGGGCACGCACGCACACGTGCCTGGCGTATGTTTAAGCCTCCAGGTCCGGGATTCGAATTGTGGTCAACCTCATGGGAGTCCAGAGATAGCCATTACACTAACTGCTGGTCCCAGCGTTTGGCACATTCTAAGGAGGTTAGCTCCTTGACAGCATTTTCTGCTCCTCCTATGGTAATTGTCAGACGGTTTTTCTGTGACACCTTTTCTGTTGTACTTTGATGGAATTCGTAAGACCTTACTTGGAATGCTGATAATAACGTTTATGTTTTCCTTTTTTTTTTTTTAATTAAAGTATGTTTTTCTTTTTTTTAAAAAAATTTTTATTTATTTATTTTTTTACATTTTTTTTTAATACATTCAATCACATTTTTTAGCTTACAAGGTGATCATTTCAATATGTGAACATTTCTCCCCGGTCCAGTTGATCAAAATATAACAATACTACCTCCTTGTCTCAACAATGCTGTCTCTGTATCCCTCCTCCAAATGTTTTTCCCCAGGCCCCACTCCTCCACACACACCACTTCTTGCATTTACACCCATCTCTTGTGTTTGTACATCCTTTAGCCCGTCAGCTTCAGTTATAGAGTGCGGACACTCGATATATATTAAGTGGGGACATACAGTGTCTCTCCTTCATAGCCTGGCTTGCTTCACTTAGCAGTAAATCGTCCATATTCTTCCACTTTCTGTCAAAAGCCAGGGTTTTGTTGTTTTTTATGGCTGAATGTTTTTCTTAGGGTATTAAATTTTAAACCCTTAGCAAATGTACATTTATTTTATTATTAAATTATTAAATTTTTAAGGGTATTAGGATAGGGATGGTCTCACCTGTTAATGCCTCAGATTCTAGCCCGTGTATGGATTATGAGACTTAACTTTTCCTTCTTTCTTTTTGTTGGTGGGTGTTTTACAGGCTTCCCAGTTGGCATGTATGTTGTAAAGAGAGTTCTTCAGCTTCAACGTCATATTACTCTCAAAATGACAATTGTGCATTAGAAAATGATGATATACAATTCCAGAACAAGGTATCTTCAATCTAGTTAACAGTGTAATTTGTATGTCAGCTTTCTAGACTGTCTCAAAACATTCACAATGAAAGTAGTTTCAAAAATTCCATGCTGTAAATTTGTATTTTTCCTTACTATAACCTGAAGAATTACTGAGGTACTTCTGAAGTTAAGATAGCTCAGAGATGTTTATATATTTATGCTCATTGTGTGTATTTGGAATTTTGTAATATCCTTAGTCTTGTAGAAGGGAGAAAAATAGTACATGTTCAAAGAACAGAAAACAAGTGCTCTCTTTGAAAGCAAGCCACCAGGTCCAGGACTCGGACCGTGGTCGGCCATGTGGGAGCCCAGTGCCCTAAACCACTGCGCCACCTGCCGGCCCCCACAAGTGCTCTCTTGATGCTCTAAATTCTTACAAATCTTATAAATTAACTCTTACAAATAAAAAACTACTAAAAATGTGTATCACAAGAAAAATATGCAACTAGTGGCCTTATAGTTTCTTATATATAATTAGATGCAATAAATAGACAGGAATCAAAAAGTGATGATATCTAAGTCACTTACTATTTTTCCATTTTATATGATAAAAGGTGAGTTGTCTTTTGCCTTCAACTTCAGTATATTTATTTTAAATTATAGAATTAATTTTTATTCATTATAAAATAGTTATTCCCCTCCCAAATGGAAGCAGTGTTTACTGTTTCTTTTGAAAATGTTCAGACCTTTTGCTGTGGGCATAGATACACCTTTATAAATATATACAAGTTAGTATTTTTATTTTCATTAAGGTGTCATACAAATAAATGGCAGACTGATTTCTCCCTCTCTTACTGTGATGTTTCATATATTAACTTATGTTAATATATTCTTCTGAATGGCTGCATTTTCATTCTGTTGTATAGATGTGTCATCTTTTATTAATCATCCCTATGATTAATAAGAAAGATTTCTAATCTTTTGCATTGTTCCCCAGGGTTGTGTGTGTGCATGTGTGCTAGTGTAAATATATGTGGATATCAGCACTAATATTTATGTTTACATGTTTGGGGTGTTTTAAACATTATGTTGAGAGTGGATTATTTACATTTTCAAATTATGGAGAATATACTTCTGGTCTGGAGCATTTATTTTATTTATTTATTTTTTTGGAGAGGTTTTTGCTATAGGGCGTGTGTGCTCACCAGAAAGACGGAGAGAGAGAGACAGAAAGCGAGAAATCACCCCCCGGGGGGATGATCTTGCTGCAATCCCTTCTCCTCCATTCTCCTCTTGGAATCTTGGGCATACACGCACACGTGCCCACTGTGAGTTTAAGCTTCCGGGTCTAGGACTCGAATCACGGTCGGCTACATGGGAGT
This sequence comes from Tupaia tana, assembly GCA_026018925.1. NCBI lineage: Eukaryota > Metazoa > Chordata > Mammalia > Scandentia > Tupaiidae > Tupaia > Tupaia tana. The sequence continues at coordinate 123,279,244 of JAKSZU010000007.1, read as the reverse complement.
TCAGCGATATAGCCGTTACACTAACTGCTGGTCCCATGAGCATTTAAATTTTGGAAAACTGCTAAATATCTCTCTAAAAAAAGCTATAATTTTATGCTTTTACACAGTCTGTAAAACTTGTATCTAATCTCTTCTTTGATAAGATATTTGGAGACCAAATGTTGTAAAAAACAAATTAATATGTACCGATAAGCAGGGTTTTTTTTCTTTGTTGAAATATAGGATGAAAGAGAGAGACCTGTCAATAGCGAATTATTGGGAAAATTAGATTCAAATTTACATATTCCTCCAGAAGAACATAAATTGAAAGATGACTACATTCTGGATGTACAAGTAAGCTATGTGTTGCTTTGAGTTTTATTAATATTCCCATTCAAACTATTTCACAAAGTAGAAGGCCTGTTTGGTCACCATATTGCATGTTATTACTTTTTCATTTTTAAGTTCCATGTAACTGAATTTAAGATTATTTACCTGCTAATAGTACCACTTTTGAGAACATGTAAAATAGATGCAACTCTTTGTTGTAAAAATTTGAGTGTATGCTTTATTTCTTCTTAAGTTTTAATTTTGGTTCAGTATAATAGAAAATGTATATTATAAAAACTGCATGGATTTAAGATTTTTTTACACCAAAATAAACTTGTACTTTATTTTCATTTTTCTTTTTTTAAATATTTATTTAATTTTATTTATTCATTCATTTATTTTTTAATTTGACCAGAGAGAGACAGAGGGTGAGAGTGAGAGAGAGAAGAAGTGAGAAAGCAAGCCACCAGATTCAGGACTCGAACTCTGGTCGGCCATGTGGGAATGTCCAGTACCTTAACCACCACGCCACCTGCTGGTTCCCTTAATTCCATTTTTTCTGTGAGCGTTTTGAAGTCCTCTTGTGTCTATATTGTCTTTTCAAATGTCAGGAAATTTTTTCTAATCTGCTTCATTTACAACAAAAGCAAGTATTGGTTTTTAGAAAACTGAGTAGTTTGATAGTAATATCTCACTTAGTATGGAATATAAATTAATAGACAACAGATTAAAATATATTTCTACCTTTTCCTTCCTTTCTTCCTTTTTTTCCTTAATGTGCCAGAAAGTACCTTTGCTCACCAGAAAGAGACAGAGAATGGTCACTCATCCCATCTCACCTCCTTTCAGGATTTTGGGCATGCACACATATACACCCAGTGTGTTTTTCAAGCTACTGGGTCATGACTAGAGCCATGCAATTAGCCATGTGGGAATCCTGCTGCCCAATCACCATACTACTGATTGGACCCCCTTTTTTTCCATATAGCATTCTGAATATTGTTTTCAGAATTATGAAACATATAAAAAATAGAATATATACCCTGTAAACCAGATTGCTGAGGCATTGGGGAGCCACTTAATAACAGAAATGAATGAACTGCAAATTTGGTCTGGAGGCAAAAGGACTAAGGAAAAATTAATATCTCAGATATTAAGAAAACAAGTTTTAACTTGAAATGGAGAATTATCATCCCCCCCCCCCTTTTTTTTTTTTTTTTAATACTTTTTTTTTTTTTTTGGAGAGGTTTTTGCTATAGGGTGCGTGCGCTCGCCAGACAGACAGAGAGAGACAGAGAGATAGAAAGCAGGAAATCACCCCCCAGGGGGGATGGCCACGCCGCAATCCCTTCTCCTCCATTCTCCTCTCGGGATCTTGGGCATGCACGCACACGCGCCCGGCGTGAGTTTAAGCCGCCGGGTCCGGGGACTCGAACCGCGGTCGACTACGTGGGAGTCCAGCGACATAGCCATTACGCTAACTGCTGGTCCCTCATCCCCCCTTTTTTAATGCAAGGCTATTTTATAATTACTATTTTATCTAAGAAGATAGAGTAAGCTTTATTTTGTTGGATTCCAAAAGATATTTGCCAAAAGTTTGTGCATAGGAGTCAGAGAAAACTGGTATCTGTAGCCCTTCCAATTAGATGGCTGTCCTGAACAGTTCTGCCATTTTTTATTTTCTAGAATTTTTACCATGTTATGTTCTTGCTCAGATTCCTTTAAGTGCTGTTCAGTACGGCAGCCACTAGTCACATGAACACTTAAAGTGTGTCTAGTCCAAATTGAGATTTACTGTAAGTGTATAAACATCAGAATTTGAAGATTTTGTTTAATAAAAAGAAAGTATCTTACTAATTTAAAAAAATGTTCATACATGTTGAAATGGCGATACTGTGTTTGATAATAATAGTGCTTTTTCCAAGGCCTTCACCATAAAAATGCAAGCTATTACTTACATTTCCATTTTGCAGTGTCGGTTCCCCAAATGATCTTACTTCGTATTCTCCTGACTCGGTGCCTTGTGTTTTCTTTCTGTTCCCATACTGGCACTTACTTTCTTCAGTGGTTCGTTCTTCTAGTTCAGTTTCTCTTTTTCTTAAACTAACTGTGAGTACTTATCACTTGGTATTTATGGGGTCATTGGAAAAGTCATGTATTTTTCTGTTTTCCTGTGCAAAAATGCGTCATGACTTTTCTAGCAACCCAATATTTTTTTTTGAGCATTTAAATGCTTAGTGTTGTTAAGTACTGTGCAAGACACTAGGAATATAAAGATGAAGAAACATCTTACTCGAAGTGTTTATAGTATAGTTTAAGAAGAGAGGGAGACATAAATAACGGCAATGGAGCTGTTACGGATCCTGTGATAAACGTCTGTGTGGGGGTCAGTGTAGTATAGAGAGAAGGGAAGGGCTAATTCTTTTTTTTTTTAGTAATTTTTTGAAGAGAGAAAGAAAGATGTACCACCAATAAGGTTTTCATATTGCAGCCTACCCCTGACCTTAGCCAGCCCGAATCATAGACACACACATGTGCACCTGGCTTGAGCAGAGACCTAGGATCTAACCCAGGATCTTCCCATATGGCCTCAGCATCACGGAGAGTGGCATCACTGCTGCACCACTGTAGCTGGTCTAGGCATGGCGAATTCTATGAATATTTAGGGTGGGTTGTTGGGAAGGAGGTGCTGAGAAAGGTTTGGAATTGTGAGTAAATATTAGGTAGATTGTGTTGTAGAAGGGTGAATGACCAGGAGCTTTCAGGACTAAAGGAGCAGCAGGAGTCATTTATCATTTTGTCATGTTACTTGTGCAAATCTTAAATTGTTTTTATTGATACATGATATTTCCTAAACTGCTCAGGGACAAGAACTATGTGTTGTGCATTTCGTATATTTACATAGCATTTCTTTCTTGCTACTTGCGTTCACTAATTATAGTAAGAGGGAAGTATTTTTGGGTCCTGATACAAAGCAGGATATAAAAAAGGAGAGAAGGAGAAAAACATTTTTCTAGCTTACAAAATGTCATAAAAATGCATAGAACTTCTATTTTAATATGAAATATATTCTTTAGGATAGTAGTGTTAAAGAAAAGGATCTTTATAAAAGTGCTTTTTTAGTGAACATTCTTTAAATTGCCTTTTTTTTTTCTTTTAGAAATACTTCATATAAACTCTTATTCAGCTAAAGAGATTATTTGTTAATATCAGCCTTTAATACAACTTTCTTTTTTTTTTTTGACAGAATATGGAATCGAAAAAGTTAATAAGTTCACCTGTGATTGAGACACTCCCTACAGTTGATTTACATGAAGATTCTTCCAATGTAGTTGTGGGCAGTGAAAACATAGAAAATATTTCTAGCTCATCTACCTCAGAAATCACTCCAATTTCAAAGCTCGAGTAAGTCATTACAGAGAAAAAAAAGAAATCTCTAGTTAATTATAGGAAAATTTCTTAATAGGATAAGGACACTTGCTCAAGTTTGAAGTCTAGACTACACAGCAGATCTACATTTTATTACGTGTTGTGTGTGTATGTATGTGTATGTTTATTTCAGTGTAATGGTCTTATAAGTTTATTTATTCAGTTGCCTAACTCAGTGAAGTTGATTAGATCCCAGCTATTATATTAACTTGATTAAATTACCAGATTTTTTTTTTTTTTTTTTTTTAGCAAAATAGAAGAATCTGGTACTATGTCTGTAGCCAAGCCAAGTGAAACTGAGCAGTCTGAAACTGATTGTGATGTTGGTGAGACACCTGATGCAAATCCTCCAGTCAAACAACCTTCCTTCGTCAGTGCACCTGAAAGGTGGGTTTGAGCAGTTCTTTATGTGTAGTATGATTTCTGTAGTAAAAGCAGTGTGATGTTTGGATGGACTCTGGTGCATGCTTATTTCTATTTTATGATTGGGAGAAAGTTAATCTTTATGTGTTCCTTTCTTGTTTTACTTTGTACATGATAACGATCGTAGTTTAGATTGTATAAAATTTGTCATACAGCTAAAATCTGTTTACTTACTATGTCTTTTGGTTCCATATAGTCTTGTTGGCCAGCATATAGAAAATGTGTCATCTTCACATAGCAAAGGGAAGATTACAAAATCAGAATTTGAATCCAAAGTTTCAGCAAGTGAACAGGTTGGTGGTGATCCCAAATCTGCATTGAATGCTTCAGATAATTTAAAAAATGAGGTAGGTACAACTTGTACTATCTGCTGCTTTCTTAGATCATTTATTTTTGTTACTAGCTAACCTTAAAGTTATTTATGTTCATCATAAAATGAGAGATTAAATGATGACATACGGAACTGATGTGAACTGTGTTCCTTGAAAGCAAGTGTTTACTTCTTGGTACTATTTCTAGTATGCTTATTTAAGTGATTTCTTAAAGGGCTATGTAGAAGAGGCCTTGACTATTAAATTTAGGTATATTCAGAATATGGTTTTTTTTGGGAGAGATTTTTGCTATAGGGCGCGTGTGCTCGCCAGAAAGACAGACAGAAACAGAGAAACAGAAAGTGAGAAATCACCCCCCAGGGGGGATGGCCACGCTGCAATCCCTTCTCCTCCATTCTCCTCTCGGGATCTTGGGCACGCATGCACATGCACCCGGCATGAGTTTAAGCCACTGGGCCCAGGACTCATACACCGTGGTCGACCACATGGGAGTCTGGCGACATAGCCGTTATGCCAACTGCTCGTCCCTGGAGAGTATTATTTTTACGATAAAGAAAATGCTTATCACAATGGAGCAGTTTTACTTTTTTTCCTCCTTCTGAGTTCTACTTTGACTTCAGGTAGAGGCCAGTATAGAAATTCCTAGAGAAGTGCAAATACAGTTTAGGCAAGAACTAAGTAAATAAAAGAAATAAAAGCCACCCTATGAACTTAATAAAAGCAAAACATTTGGGACCAAAAACTAGTTCAAAGTGCTGAATAAATCATATACATTTTTTCTTTTTAATTTAATGTCTTCTATTCTCATTTTTTTTTTTTTTGTCTGTCACATATTCTCAATGAATCTGTATTTATGATTAACTAAATTTTGTTCTGGAGACTTTTAGTATCACTGGACCAGTTTCTATTATGTTTCTTACAAATGAAGGCGTTTAACATTTCATAGTCCAACATCTTGAAAAAATTTTTCTAAATGAAGCCAAATCAAGTGTATGTTATAAAGTTTAGTTTTCAACTACTACATCCATATCTAAAATCAGATATTATAACATGTTTCTCTTGCATATATTTAGGTATCAGATGTAAAATTCAAGCACAGCAGCCATCTTTGTCCTGGATTTGCTTGCTCTCCTAAACTATTAACAGACCCAAATTGCTCTTCATTATCCAGGAGACTTAAACTGTTTGCGAGTCTGTGTTAATAGGCAAGCGAATGGAATTTTAATTAACTTTATTAATTACCTCCAATATAAATTAGTATCCCAGAAAAATGATGAGGTAATGAGTACCTTATGAATAATATTCAGTAGTTGTATGTAGTATCTAATTCAGGATAACTCTGCCCAGTTAAGTTTGAATGGGAGAAAGTTTGCTTTCCAATGCGGGTAGATATTTGGGCTGTCTCTGTATCTGAAGTATCTGCAAGACAGTGATTGCCATGCTTATAGACAGAGCTTTATAAAATGGTTTTATTATATTGTTTTATTCTCTTATTTATTATCAAGAGAAATATGTGTTCTTTTAATACAATTTTTATGTTTGGGCTTTACTTTCATTTTTTCAAGAGAGATTTTTGCTATAGTGCATGTGTACTTGCTGGAGAGACAGAAAGTGAGAAATCCCCCCCCCACCACCACCCCCAGGAGGATAGCCATGCTCCAATCCCTTCTTTCATTCTTCTCTCAGGATTTGTGTGAGTTTTAAGACACTGGGTCCAGTACTTGAACCACAGTCTACCAAGTGGGAGTCCAGCATTTACACCACCTGCTGGTCTCACTTTAACTCTTTAATATCACTGCCAGATTATAACATTTTCTCAATGTCCTACTTGATTTTTAAGATTAAATTAGCAGTAGTAATAGTTCTTTAATCTTATTTTCTGACTTAAAAAAATAGCCATATGTTTTATTTAGTAGGTTAACTTGCTCTTCAAAACACTCCAAGATGGAGATTGTGTGGGGATCAAATTACTAAATCTTCCTAAAGGGAGTTTAGGAATGACTTTGCTTCTCCCCCCCCCCCCTCCCCCCCCCAAGAGGTTTTTCGCTATAGGGCACGTGCGCTTGCCAGACAGACAGACAGAGACATAGAGACAGAAAGCGAGAAAACACCCCCCAGGGGGGATGGTCACGCCGCAATCCCTTCTCCTCCATTCTCCTCTCGGGATCTTGGGCACGCACGCGCCCGGCGTGAGTTTTAAGCCACTGGGTCCGGGAAGCGAACCGCGGTCGACTACGTGGGAGTCCGGCGACATAGCCATTATGCTAACTGCTGGTTCCCGACTTTGCTTCTTTTTAAGAGAAAAAGAAGTTGTAGTTGTAGAAGTTATGGGTATTTCATATTAGTGCTCAAAAACATGTCCTAATACAACAAACATGTACCAAATGAGGTTTGTGCTGTCTACCAGAGTTAGGTGTCTGTAGACTTTGGACACTTTCAAGACACTGTTGATAAATATCTTAACCATTGTTTTAGGACTACAGAAATAAATAATGGAATGAACATATATGTATACATTATTTGGCTTAAGAAGAAAACAAGCATAGATTTTATGTCTATCAATTACATTCCTTCTTTTTCAAATGTAATCACAATCTTTAATAGGTTTTTTTCTTTGTTTCATATTTTAAGAACTTTTCAAATAACTATAAACACTACATACTAATATTTGTCACAGTTTGAAACAAAATAGAATAACATCATTCTCGCCATAAGTTTTACTCAACATTATTTTTATGATTTGTACAGCTGCTGTTTTCACTGCTCTGAGGTAACAATTCTACTGCAGTTTATCCATTCTCTGATTGATGGATATTTAGTTGGTTTCTAATTTTTTTATATAAAACATAGTGCTGTAGTGAACATTCTTAGTGCATATTTTCTTAGGCAAATGTGTGTATTTTCCTGACATTTACATCAGAGTGGAATTTTAGTGGCTATTCACACTTTTAATGTTGCTACATTTTAAATTCCCTTTAGCAGCCTGATGGGTTTCCTGTGGTTAAGTAGACATCTCACTTGGCCACACATTTTAAGCTCCTTCACACTATAATTTATACGATACCACTGGTTTCTGTTTGCATTCCATGGTTGTTATTGAAATTGTGTTTTCTTTTTGCTGAATTTATTGGGTTTTTTTGTTCCTTTTCCCCTCTCTGCCTTATTGATTTTATTAGCCTGTGTCATAAAGATGTTGTTTCTATATTTTCTTCTAAAATGTAGTTTTTTCACATTTAGGTTTTTTTTTTTTTTCTTTTTTCTTTTTTTTGGAAAGATTTTTGCTATAGGGCGCGTACACTTGCCAGACAGACAGAGACAGACATAGAGACAGAAAGCGAGAAATCACCCCCCAGGGGGTATGGTCACACCGCAATCCCTTCTCCTCCATTCTCCTCTCGGGATCTTGGGCACGCACGCACACGCGCCCGGCTTGAGTTTTAAGCCACCGTGTCCGGGACACGAACCGCGGTCGACTACGTGGCAGTCCAGCGACATAGCCATTACGCTAACTGCTGGTTCCCCACGTTTAGGTTTTTAAATTCACTTTAAAATTTTCATGTATGTATATGGTACTTCTTATTAATAACTTAGTGGAAACTATGTACTCCATCTAAAATTAGTTAGCTTTCTTTCTTTTTAATGTTTCTGTGATAAGACACATGCGCTAACCAGAGACAAAGAGACAGAGAGAGAGGGAAAGTGAGAAACCATGCCCCAGAGGGGATAGCCACGCCTCAATCCCTTCTCCATTCTCCTCTTAAGATTTGGGCACACATGCACATGAGCTGTGTATGATTTTCAAGCTGCTGAGTCTAAGGCTTAAACCGCGGTTGGTTGGCCATGTGGGAATCTATTGCCTTAATCACCATGCCACCTGCTGGCCCCTGGTTAGCTTTCAGTACTGATGGTAGTATTTTTTTTTTTGGGGGGGGAGAGGTTTTTGCAATAGGGCGCATGCGCTCACCAGACAGACAGAGACAGAAAGCAGGAAATCACCCCCCAGGGGGGATGACCACACTGCAATCCCTTCTCCTCCATTCTCCTCTTGGGATCTTGGGCACGTACGCACACGCGTCTGGCGTGAGTTTAAGCCACAGGGTCCGGGACGCAAACCACGGTCAACTATGTGGGAGTCCAGCAACATAGCCATTACGCTAACTGCTGGTCCCCTGATGGTAGTATTTTAACTTAGATTTTAAGGTAGATGCACTACAAGCATACTATTTATTAATTTGTATGGTTTGTGTATGAGTAACTACTTAAGATGTAATGCAAAGTTTAATTATTTTAAGAGTTTTTTTTCCTTAGGGTGCATGTGTTCGCCCGAGAGAGACAGAGACAGTGAGAGGGAAAGTGAGAAATCACCCATCTCCATTCTCCTCCCAAGATTTTGGGCACGCACACATACATGTGATTTTCAGGCCACTAGTTTTGGGATCAAACCATGGTTGGCCATGTGGGAGTCTAACCACACAACTGCTACACCATCTGCTGGCCCCCAATACAAGGCTTAATTTTTATTTTTGGAGAGGTTTTTTATTTATTTATTTTTTTTTTTGCTATAGGGTGCGTGCGCTTGCCAGACAGACAGAGAGATAGAAAGCGAGAAATCACCCCCCAGGGGGGATGGCCACGCCACAATCCCTTCTTTTCCATTTTCCTCTTGGGATCTTGGGCACGCACGCACACGCGCCCTGTGTGAGTTTAATTCACCGGGCTCTGGGACGCGAATCGCGGTCGACTACGTGGGAGTCCAGCGACATAGCCATTACGCTAACTGCTGGTCCCAATACAAGGCTTAATTTTAACAACCCATCCTTATGTTACTAATATGAAGAAATATATATTGTGGTGCTAATATGAAGAAATATATATTGTGGTGCTTAGATGGAATGTTTTAGTTTTTTAATGAGAAATTCAAATTCTCTATAAACCAAAACTTTATCTTCTTTTTTTTAGAAATATTATTCATTATAAAGTTGGATTTTGATAATTTGACAGAAACTTTTTTTATAATTTCTTAATCTGTGTTCTTTTAAAATTGAAATCTTTATTTTTTGGCATTTTTTCAGAGTTCTGATTATACAAAATCAGGAGAAATTGATCCTACATCTGTAGCAAGCCCCAAAGACCCAGAAGATATACCAACATTTGATGAATGGAAGAAGAAGGTTATGGAAGTAGAGAAAGAAAAAAGTAAGCTCTGGGATCCTTTTTAAAAAATATGTTTTTATTTAAGGGATTGATTTAAATGTGTTTTCTCTTTTTAATTGATAAAATGAAGTAAAACTTACTTTTGAGGATTTTTTAAAGGTAAAACTTACTAAGTTGCTATTGATTACCTATATGTCATTTATAGTATATAATTTCTTAAATTTTAACCTTAGTTAAATTTCATTCTTATACAGTAAGTAAGGATAAAGTAAGATGAACAATTCGTGGTGATTCTCATCTCAGTTTATAAGAGGAAAGTTGAAGCATGAAAAGTTCTGAGTTATAAAGCAAGCACAGATGTGAGGGTCCCTTAATCCAAAATGCTTGGGACCAGAAGTGCTTCAGGTTTTTTTTTTTTTTTTTTTTTTTTTTTTTTTTTTTTTAATAATTTTGGAATATTTGCACATACATAATGAGACATCCTGGGGACCCATGTCTAAACATGAAATTCATTTACATTGTTTATACACCTTATAAACATAGTCTAAATGTAGTTTTATACCATATATTTGTATTGCAGCATTTTTTTAAATGTAGTTTTATACAATATATGTGTATCGCAGCATTTTGACTATGATCTTTCATGTGGTCAGGTGTGGAATATTTTGCTTGTGTTATTTATATCAATGCTCAAAAAGTTTTGGAATTTACAGCATTTTAATTTTGCATGTTCAGATTAGAAATGCTTAACATATAATGTAGATTTTTCTAGTTAATTTGCTTATTGGGGCTATTTTATAGCTATTAAGATAGAGCGTTTCTTATTTCTTAAAGATTTAAAAAATATTAAGCATTAAAACCTATTCTTTAGCATGTAACCTACTGCTTTTGAGATCATTGTATTGCTAGGAGCATTTTCAATTATAATCATCATATATGTATGTTTACAATAAGGTTTGTCTACAGGTCAGTCAATGCATCCTTCTTCTAATGGAGGTTCACATGCCACCAAAAAAGTCCAGAAAAATCGAAATAATTATGCTTCAGTAGAATGTGGTGCCAAAATTTTGGCAGCTAATCCAGAAGCCAAGGTACTTAAGTATAAAATTTGTTTTTACATATGGAAAACTAGTGACTTTGTGAAATATATATAGACAGTGGTTTGTTGGAAAGTATATTTTAATATGGGCCATTGTTTGAATTCATAATAAATGGCAGGAGTATGCCTTTCTTTTTCTTTACTTTTTTTTTTGAAGAGGTTTTTGCTATAGGGTGCGTGCGCTCACCAGAAAGACAGAGAGAGACAGAGACACAGAAGGTGAGAAATCACCCCCAGGGGGGATGGCCACACCGCAATCCATTCTCCTCTTGGGATCTTGGGCACGCACGCACACGCGCCCCGGCATGAGTTTTAAGCCACCGGGTCTGGGATGCGAACCGCAGTCAGCTACATGGGAGTCCAGTGACATAGCCATTATGCTAACTGCTGGTCCCACGAGTATGCCTTTCAATACATTTTTCTTGGTATGAATTCTTAGAGATATTGATTGATACATCATATCCTGTTTTTTTAACTTGTAAAACCTATATGAAATTTTAGAGAGGAAATACCTTATAGATTATTTTTCTTTATATTGGCAGTTACTGAATTTTAAATGTGTCATTATAAGACTCATTTCATGGTTTAGCACTAACTGGTTAATTTTAGCCACTTTTATGCTTTTTTCCCAAAAATGAGGTGTTTCAGTCATTAGTGTATTTTAAGATCTAAAAGTACAAGAAACTAGAAACTTAAAATATGCTTTCACTATTTTATCTGAAGTAATTTATTGCCTTTCCTCTTTTTAAAATAGAGCACATCTGCAATTCTTATTGAAAATATGGACCTTTATATGTTGAATCCTTGCAGCACTAAAATTTGGTAAGTAGTATATAATTTTTAAAAGTATATTCTATATATGTGCATATTGCATTATGTTTTTATATTAGAGTTAAATTGATTAGTTCATATTATCTAATAAGCATTCATGATTGATTAGTGCTGATTACTATGCAAAATTGAGGACTAAGTGCTTTTCCTTTTAAGGATATCACAAAACAATAAAAGACTTGGTTATATACTTATGAAATTGTATAAAAAGTACTCCCTTTAGAAAGGGAGGTGATGTATGCAACTGGATGAGAGAGCTTTCTGGAAGAAAGCTTTTTTTTTCTGAGCTCAATCTGGAAGGATTCATAGAAAGTGGCAGATGAGGAAGGCAAAGGTGTCAGGAACTATAAGGATAAGGGGACAGTGCTAAAAGGAGCGTATTTCTTCTGGCAACCTGAAAAAGTTCCTTTAGGTATGAAAAGAATAATGGTACAGTTAGAGTAGTGACAGATGAGGCTGCATCATTAGTTTGGCTATAAGTGCTGTGTATAACCAGCTTAAATTTTTTGAACTTTATCTTAATTGTTTTAAGTAAGGAATCTTACCAGCATTTTAAGATGACTTACAGCAGAATGCAATGGGAAACAGAGAGATCAGGTAGGAACCTATTACTTTAGCTCTGGGGAGAAATGAGGGCTTTAACTAAGGTATTAGTGGTTTGGATGCAGAGGAGAGGAATGTTCCTGAAATACATTTATAGCTGAGAAAATTAATAGCTTTTGATTAGGAATTGGATGTGCAAACACAAAGGCTTCCAGGAAATCTCCCAGGATTTTGGTTTTACTGCTTGGACCTATGGTTCTGCCATTAACTAAGAATATAGGAAAAGAAACAGATTTTGGGGGGATAATAATGTGAGATATATAATAGTTTTATTAATTACTTGATTTCATCGCTCAAAACTGCTGTTTAAAAAGGAGCCAAGTAAAATCACCATCATGCTGATTCACTTGAATTAATGAAGTATGTGTATAGATATGTGTGTGTGCGCACACACGTGTGCACACATGTATATGCATACGTATATTCTCTTCCTCTCCTTCCTCTTCCTTCTCGCCTTTTCCTTTTCTTTCCTTCCCCTTGCCCTTCCATTTTCTGTTCTTGTCCTTCACTCCTGTTTGGAAATGTACACATTTGGGTTCAACTTTAAAATGAACCAAACTATTTAAAGATATTAAGGGATGATTTTTTTTTTTTTTTTTTTTTTTTTTTTTTTGAGAGGTTTTCACTATAGGGCGCGGGTGTTTGCCAGACAGAGACAGAGACAGAAAGCGAGAAATCACCCCCCCAGGGGGGCTGACCACACCGCAACCCCTTCTCCTCCATCCTCCTCTCGGGATCTTGGGCACGCACGCACACGCGCCTGGCGTGAGTTTTAAGCCATCCGGTCCGGGACGCGAACCGCGATCGACTACGTGGGAGTCCAGAGACATAGCCATTATGGTAACTGCTGGTCTTGATTAAGAGATGATTTTTACAACTTGATCTATAAATCAATTTTGAAAAAATGATTATCCAGGATCATAATCTAAGTCTTATTTGGGGGGTTTTCTTTTTATTTATTAAAGCATCTGTAGTTGGTGACAACTCGATTTTTATGCTTCCAAATTTTTTATTTAAAGCATGATGCTGGGATGAGGTCATACGAGGCAATCATTTTGCTTTATTATGGTTTGCAACATTAAATGTATTCCAGATATATTTAATATATTGAAACATACCTGAAAAACCATCTGGACCTGTTGGAAGCTGTTTTAAATTAAGTGTATAATTTTTAAAATAAGTAATATATTCACATCATTCAAACTGACAAAAAAATAATTTAGAAAAGGGAAGGTAATTACAGAGGGAAATTTCCTACTTCTCTCTTATCCACCTTCCTGCTTGTTAAAGTTTTAGATGTCTTTTTGTGTCTTTATACAAATACAAGTAGATTCCTTTTTATCTCCTACTTTTCACAGAAATTAGTATATTATGCATAGTATTTTCCATCCGAACAGTTTTTTTTGTTTTGTTTTTAAGAGAGAGAGAGATTTTTTTGCTATAAGGGTGCGTGTGCTTGCCAGAGAGACAGTGAGAGACAGACAGAAAGCAAGAAATCATATCCCAGGGTGATGGCCATACCACAATTCTTTTTCTTCCCTTCTCCTCTTGGGATTTTGGGCATGAATGTATATGATCCTGGCTTGAGTTTTAAGCTGCCGGGTCTGAAACTGGAACTGCAGTTGACTACATGGGAGTCCAGTGACAGAACCATTACACCATCTGCTGGTCCCCATTCTGAGTCAATTTTTAACTTCAGGGTATCTTGACCATCTTTCTCTTTTAATCTCCAGAGGGCACATATGCTAGAGAGTGCAAGAGAGAGAGAGAAAGAGAACACAGATATGCACACGATGAGGTTGAGCACTCCCTAACGGGATGTGATTACACTGTAGTCTTTGGTCCTCTGTTTCAGGATTTTTGGCATACACAAACACACACAGCATTTTTTTAAGCTACAAGGGCCAGAATTTTAACTGCAGTTAAAATCTGCTGTGTCAGATCTGTCTCCCTATGCACACAGGATTTACCCACTGTATTATGGAGCTGCCCTCTCCTCTTTTAAAAATGTAATATTTCCGTTGAGTAAGACAGATAGATAGAAAATCCCAACAGGAACCTGTCATGCCATGGTGTACCTGGTGTTTTCAGGTTCAGCCAAGATTCAAAGCCCAATCAAGCCTTCCCGTATTGTTCCAGCATCATGCAGTGGAACCCTGCTGCCTGTGCCATTGTGACTAGACTTCTTGACTATCTTGGTATTTCATTCATAGAGCACTCATCATTCTTTTTTGATAGCTGCATAAAATTCCATTTTGTGTTGGTACTGATATTTAACTAGTCCTTGCCTTTTTTTTTTTTTTTTTTTTTTGGAAGAGGTTTTTGCTATAGAGCGCATACGCTCACCAGACAGACAGAGACAGACAGAGAGATAGAAAGCGAGAAATCACCCCCCAGGGGGGATGGCCACGCCACAATCCCTTCTCCTCCATTCTCCTCTCGGGATCTTGGGCACGCATGCACACGCGCCCCGCGTGAGTTTAAGCCACCGGGTCTGGGACTCGAACCGCGGTCAACTACGTGGGAGTCCAGAGACATAACCATTATGTTAACTGCTGGTCCCTAACTAGTCCTCTCTTGAGGGGTGTTTGGGTTGTTTGTAATCTTTTGCCATAACCATCAGGGTTATTTTTAATAAGCTGCGGATGCACCATTTTGTACCTGTATGGGATATAGGAATAAATGACATTTTTCTTTTAACTACTAAAAAGAGTTTATTTTAAAAATTGGCTTTCTAAAAAAAATTTACTAGAAGGTATGCATGCTCATCAGAGAGAGAGAAAAAGAGGGGGAAAGTGAGAAAGCAGCCCTATGAGGCATAGATACTCAGCAATCCCTTCTTCTCCATGACTCCTTTGGGGATTTCAGACACATGGGCACACATCCAGCACATCTGTCAAGCAGTGGGCCCGGCATTTGAGCCATGCCGTTGGTCATGTAGGATGCAGCTGCCTTAACCATCACAACACTGGCTGACAAACTGTCTACTTTTAAACGAAGTCATTGTGAATATTTAGGTTTTGCTAATCTTATTATGCATTTCCAAAGTTTTGGATTAAAGTATTTATAATATTTTATTGTTTATCTTTTGTTGTAAAGCTCTTTTCTGTAAAAATATTTTCCTAATACTGTTATTTATGCCTCCTCCTTTAATCTCTAGATAATTGTCTTTTTGACTTTATTGATTTCCTCTATTATGTCTTCGTTTTCTCTTTCATGGATTTCTGCTTAAAATTTTAGTTTTCCACATTTAAAAAAAGTTTTAGAGCTCTTTATTTAATTATTATTATTTAGTTTGACCAGAGAGAGAGAGAGGGTGAGTGAGAAAGCAAGCCACCAGTTCTGAGACTTGCACTGTGGTTAGCCATTTTGGGAGTCTGGCACTTTAACCACTACAACACCTTCCAGCCCCAGTTTTCCACATTTTTAAAGTTTAATGAAAAGTGAAGTCTGTTGAACTTTTTTTTTTTATTTTAATATACATGTTTCCTAATATAAACAGTCAAAGTTACAAATTTACTTTGTAGCCTTTACATTTTGATACATGATATTTCATTAAGCTACTGGTGTATTTAGGTCTGTTACTTTACTGGTTTTTGAATTCTTGACCCATAAACAATTAAGTTTAAATTGAATTTGTTGACTTTTATTAACTTTTATACAAATTTTTATTAATTTGCACAGTGCCCTTTGTTTCTAAGAAAACATAGAAAATGAGGCAGAAAGATAATGAAACACATTTTAAAAATTAGCCAGAGGGCATTTGCACTCTACTGGGAAGAGACTGAGAAAGCGCCCCTCTCCCTCCCCACTCCCATGGGAGATGGTGACTCTGCAGTCCCTCTCCCCTCCGTTTCTTCTTTTGGGATTTTGGGCACATATGCACACATGCCCTGTATGTTTCTGAGACCTTCAGGCCTGGTATACAAAGTGCCCAGTCAGGAACATGGAATCCAGCTCATGCCACCACCAGACCACAGGCTGGTCTATAAGGCTTTTTTTAAAAATCAACTTTAATGAGGAATAATTACATATATACTAATAATTACATATACACTAATATTTAATTACAAATACATATTACATTATGGGGCTATTTGTCAGATATGTACAGATTTTGGAATTATTACATTTTTCTGGTGTGTTAATAACTCTATGCCTGGTAATGCAATTGTCTGAAAACTTACTTGATATTACTATTATTCGTGTCTTTTAGAAATGGTCAACATAAGTATATTTAAAAAAAAGTGCAGGAGGGAATTAACTTTTTATTTTCTTGTTAATGTTGCTTCTTAGAATTATTTTCTCCATTGTAAGTAAAAAGCAGTCTGTGTCTGATTTTCTTTAGTCCTCCTCCCACAAGGATATTGTGGTGGTATAAAAAATGTTCAGGCTTTGGAGCCAGACAGATAATAACTTTAGCTTTACTCTATTGGATAAATGAATGCTAATTAGGACTTTTGATTCTGATACTGTAACAGAGACTGAATCACTGGTTTAAATAAGGTACCCATATAATTTTATTTTTTGTGATTAAAAACCCAAGCTAGCAGTTGGTGCAGGGGTATAGCAGAACAGTCATAGGACCCGCATGCCTTCTGTCATGTTTCTTTCCTATCCTCTAAGGTATTGTCACTGTTCGCATTGGAGAGGTGATTCATCCTTACTACACTCTCATTCCAGCCCCTAGGGTGGGAGGAAGTGAGTGAGAGTGGGCAGCATTCTTTTGAAGACTTGATTTGGAAGTTGCACTTGATACTTCTGGTCATATCCCATCACCCTGAACTAAGGAATGTGGCCAAGACTAGGAAATAGAGTCTTCGAGGGGCGGCTGTGTGTTCAGCTATATCTGGAAGATTCTGTTATTAAAAGGCAGAGGGGAAAATGTAAAATAGCCAGTGAGTGTTTGTTGAATGGTTCTATAAAATAGAGATGATATTTTTTGCAATTTAGTTGTAAGAATTAAAGGATGGTTGTAAATCATATAATACGGCATTCAGCAAATGTTAGAGTTTGCCTCTCTTCATTTGCATTTCTCTAAAACCTGATTATTTTAACCATCTTTTAGGACTTTTGTCGCTTTACTTGCATTTAATTGTCAATATATATAAAATCTCATTTTATTCTAATGGCTTATTAAAGCAGTATTTAAAATGCTAGATTTCGTGTTTTTTTCCCCAAATATCATGCTATATGCAGTTCTATTTTATACACATGGTACTATAGTTATATCTTTTCCCTAAGTAGCAATATTTTGTGGCATCTTTCCTTATTGATAAATATAGGTCTCTAGCATCATTTTTTTAAAAAAAACAGCTTTGTCGATATGTCTGACGTACAATAAACTGCATGTACAGTTAGCTGCAGTATGTCAAAGTATATAATTTGATAACTTTTGGCCTTTGTTATATCTGTCATACTGACACCGCAATAGATAATGACCATATTTGTCACTCCCAAAAGTTGCCTTAGAGCCCTTTGTGATTTCTCCCTCAAACTCTCCTCCCCCAGTAATAATTACAGATTTGTTTTCTATTACTGTAATTAGTTATGTCTTCTAGGTTTTTACATAAATGAAATTGTAGTTTTTTTAGTACTACTTTAATGGCTGTTTAGTATTTCATTGTTTGGGTGGACTATAATTTCATAGTTTGTTAACCAATTCTTCATGCTGATTATTCAAGTTGACCCTGGATCTAAGATGTGCTTTGATAAAGTAAAATGTGTATCAAGAGTAGACATCTGGAGCCATGTGTCCTTAAGATAAATTTTAAGAGTGTATTACTAAATCAAAGACTGTTACATTTTAGACAATACTGCCAAACTGTCCTCTAAACTAGTTATTTTACACTATCACAGGTTGTTCTTAGTAAAGTCATTCTAGCTCCAAGAATGGGCCCTGTTATTAAAACAAAATAAAAATCTGTTCAAAAATCTGATGGGGCAAAATCAGTGTTTCTTCTATTTACAGCCCTCTAATGATGTGCCTGGGTAATTCTTAAAGGTGTTCCTTATAGAGAACTCAGGCTACAAATCCTCTTCCTTCTTAATTTTTTAAGGAATAACTTCTAATGAAATTCTTACTGATGCAGACAGTTAGTGTAATTTTTAATATGAACGGTTTAGGTTGGTTTATCTAAGTAATTGTCTTGTGTTCTTTTTGTAGGTTTGTTATTGAACTTTGTGAACCAATTCAAGTAAAACAGCTTGATATTGCAAATTATGAACTATTTTCTTCTACTCCTAAAGACTTTCTGGTTTCTATCAGTGACAGGTAAATTCTAAAGCTATTTTTTATAGGGTCTATGTTGTATTCCTGTAATAAAAATTTTAAAATGAGTCATTCTTTCACTTCAATCATTTTATTTTTATTTGAATGTTTATGACAGTACTACTGAATTGCATGCTTTTATTAATCACTTTACTTTCATTCAGTCATATAATGCTTAAAACATAACAACTTTATGGTATTATTCTCTTATGAGATGAGGAAACAGACAGAGGAAAGTTAAGTATTAATAGCTTGCCCAGATCATATGACCTGTGAGATGGGGAACCAAGATGCCAATCTAGAACTGTTGGCATTAAAGAATAAAAGAATTCAGACTTCATAAAAGAATTCTTACTTTTAATCATTATACTCTTATCACTGCCAAACATTTCTTTAAAATTGTAATTGAAAACATACATGTACAAATGGTTCATTTTGTATCATGAGGTATATTTGTGTTCAGGTATATTTTAAAACCTTTTTTTAATGTGTGTGATGATAAAAGAAACAAAATATATTGTAGAGGATTGGGAAAAGAACTGTATTCTTATCAATCAAAGATGACCATTATTAGTATTTCAATATAATCCTTTTCAGCCTTTCCTATATATTTATTTATTCAACACAGAAAACATATTTACTTTTTAGTTTTTGCATCCTAAGACTACCTTCCTATCTAGTAAACATACCATACATACCATTTCTGATGAATGCATAATGTATTTCCCTCCGCAGAGATGTTTAAATTATTCCATAAATATTTTTTTATGAGAGATTTTGATATAGGGCACATGTACTTGCCAGAGACACAGAGAAATAAAGAAACTGAGAAATCATCCCGCAGAGGACATGCAATCCCTTCTCCTCCATTCTCGTCTCAAGATTTTGGGGATGCACACACATGCACCCAGCGTGAGTTTCAAGCTGCCAGGTCCAGGATTCAAACTCGGTCAACCATGTAGTAGTCCAGCACTGTAACCATTATGCCACCTGCTCCCCCTGCCCCCCCCCCCCCCCCCCCCCGTGAATACTTTTTGAGTATTAGAATAGCACCCTACATGGTCATGATGTGCCATGTAGGAGGCTATTTTTTTTATATAACTGTTTTTCTCTCTTCGATTGCTAGGGTTTTCCATAGTGTTTCTTCCTGTAACTCACACTCAGCAGGGAATATATATAGGTTCTTAAATCAGTTCTCAAGATCTTAAATGACATACACAGCTCTGACAAGTAAACAAGTATTATAGATAGTTTTTTATTTTATTTTTATTATTTATTTATTTTTTTTTGGGTAGAGGTTTTTGCTATAGGGCATGTGCGCTCTCCAGACAGACAGAGAGAGACAGAGAGACAGAAAGCGAGAAATCATCCCCCAGGGGGGTGGCCACGCCTCAATCCCTTCTCCTCCATTCTCCTCTCGGCATCTTGGGCACGCACGCACATGCGCCCGGCGTGAGTTTAAGCCACCGGGTCCAGGACTCGAACAACGGTCGACTACGTGGGAGTCCAGCGACATAGCCATTACGCTAACTGCTGGTCCCCAATAGTTTTTTATTTTTAATGTGAGAAGACGTTCATTATTTTGTGGAATTCTTTAAATGATGCAGTAACAAAAATAATAGCTTTATACTTTTATATTTCCTTTTAAGAGAAACAGCTATGTAAGATATGTCCAATTCAAACATGACTGTAATTTTTTTTTTTAATTAATTTTGTGGTTCACTTTCTACCAATATTGGTATTTATATTTTACATCAACATAATCAGTATGTGCAAAGTCTACCTCTTTCTTATAAGACAATCTCTTGGCCTCTTTCTGTTTTAAAACCTGTAGGGGGACCAGCAGTTAGCATAATGGCTATGTCGCTGGACTCCCATATAGTCGACTGCGGTTCATGTCCCGGACCTGGTTGCTTAAAAATCTCATGCTGCGTGCATGTGCATGCGTGCCCAAGATCCTGAGAGGAGAATGGAGGAGAAGGGATTGCGGTGTGGCCATCCCCTCTGGGGGGTGATTTCTCTCTGTCTCTCTTGTCTCTTTCTCTCTGTCTGGCGAGTGCACGCACCCTATAGCAAAAACCTATCCAAAAAAAAAAAACCCAAAAAACCTCTAGGAAGCCCTCCTAAACCCCAGAAAGTGGTTTTGGTCCTACTTTTGTCTTCTGTTTGTCATGTTTTCTATCTGATAATGGTGTCATTCTTCAAGGTATTTTCTTTTTTCTCAGTAAAGAGGAATTGTTTGGTTTAGTTAGACAAGAAAATTAATTTATTTAACTCAAGAACCTGTTATATTTAAACATTCTTAACTCAGTGAGTTCACCTGGACAAGAAAAAAATGTACAGGGTCTATTTCTAATATGTGATGGAACCTCTCAATATATAGCTCATAATTTTCAAAAAAATAATGTCTATATTTTATATTTTTTAGATATCCCACGAATAAATGGATCAAACTGGGTACCTTCCATGGTAGAGATGAGAGAAATGTCCAGAGTTTCCCTTTAGATGAGCAGATGTATGCAAAATATGTGAAGGTAATGTTTACGTTTACAAGACTGTGTGATATAATGAAACATGCCTGGTATTTACACTTTATACATACATGCATTTAGAAATTAGAAAAAGAAAAAATTTATTACATTGGGTCATGGGAAAAGTCATGCTGTGTTTTTCTTTGTAAAATGCCTTATGACTTTTACAACGACCTAGTAGTATGCCATTTGATAAAATAGTTCTTATTGAGATACATTATTTCATGAGACAAATAATACTATATCCCCTTTTGTATTACTGGACACCTACATCTGTATTTTGTTATTTCTGGCTCTGATAAAATTCCAAATTATAACTCTTCATTTTTTTTAAGTCTGTATGTAAAATGACATCTTTATTATATTTCTTTCTATCTTGAATTCCAAATTACTGCTAGTCAAGCAGGTCTGATATCTTATTAGATTCTGATTCTTGGATCATTTCAGTTTTAATATCCAGTTATTTGGCATTATTTTTACTTTTGCCTTTTCTATAGTATATTCAAATGAAATATTCTGTGCAAAATACAGTAAGCTTTAAAAATCAATAAACTTTTGGGAACCAGCAGTTAGCGTAATGGTTATGTCGCTGGACTCCCACGTAGTCGACCGCGGTTCGCGTCTCGGACCCGGTGGCTTACAACTCACGCCGGGCGCGTGTGCGTGCGTGCCCAAGATCCCGAGAGGAGAATGGAGGAGAAGGGATTGCGGCGTGACCATCCCCCCTGGGGGGTGATTTCTCGCTTTCTGTCTCTCTGTCTCTCTCTGTCTGTCTGGCGAGCGCACGCGCCCTATAGCAAAAAACCTCTCCCCCCCCCCCGCAAAAAAAAAAAAAATATCAATAAACTTTTAAACACTTACATTTAGTATTCGTGCTACTTCCTCCACCAACTGGACAAGTGGAATTACTCTAAAATTGAGACAAAAGAGGGGAAGTTGCTACTCCTCTGCTTTCTGCCCTTTCCTTCTTCAAGAGAATAGCCATACCTTAAAGTCCATTGTGTTAGTAATATGACCTTTGGGAATGGCAGCAATTCTCATGCCTGTCTTTTCTTTAAATGTGAGAACTTACCTCTATCTAATTTTTTCTTCTGGGATTTACCATCTCTTAAAGCATGTTAAATCAACTTCTCTAAATGGGTAAACTTGTAGTATTCCTTGTCTCAACATAAAAAAATCTGTTTTGAAGATACAATGATGGGACCAGCAGATGGCATAATGGTTACATCTCTGGACTCCCAAATAGTTTACTGTGGTTCCAGTCCCAGACCCAGTGGTTTAAAACCAGGCGTGTGGTATGAGTGCCCAAAATCTTGAGAAGAGAATAAAGGAGAAGGGATTGCGGTGTGGCTATCCCCCCTGGGGGTGGATTTCTCACTGTCTCTCTGTTTCTCTCTGGCAAGTACACATGCCCTATAGCAAAAATCTCTCTCTTTAAAAAAAAGGAAAGAAAAAGAAATACAGTTGATATTCTCAGCTAATGATTCAACGGAATTCAGAAAAGTGAAGGAATGTCTTCAGTTGCTATAAAAGTGAATGCTGAGACAATTATTTAATGACATTTATTATAGCACACTTTCTATGCTATGAGGAAGAAAAAATGTTAAAATTATTTGCCAATGATGCAGTGATACTTAATTTCATAAGTGAAAAACCTCACATTATGAATAGTTTTAAAGATCATCCTTTCTGCCATCTACTTTGTTTAAAATGGAAGAGTATTTTATTGAAAACCCAGTTAGGTAGAATTCAGTCTAAAAGCAAAAACCTGATTCATATTTTATAGTGATAAATGTTACATAAGTTTACTTGGGTTTTTCTGATTCTTAAAGCATTAAATCCAAATCTACATATTACAAGTATAGTTGTACAATGTACTAATTAATCTTTTTTTAGTAGTATTAATATATACGTACATAACATACAAAGATCTTCAAAAAGTTCATGGAAAACACATATTTTGAGAAAACTTTGTATAAAAATAAACTTGTACTTCAATTCATTTTCCTATGTTTTTTAACTCTCAAATGTATTCCACATGCATATCAATTTGTAAACTTATAGATATATTCTTTATACACATTTCTAACATTTAAAGTAATATAAAATATAGGCTGTTTACTAATTAGTTTTACAATGCGTTTCATTTCTTTTTTTAAAAGAATTATTTTATTAAACTTTGTTTGTTTAATTATTTATTTATTTTTAATTTGACCAGAGAGGGACAGAGTGCGAGAAAAAGAGAGAGGGAAAGTGAGAAAGTAAGCCACCAGGTCCAGGACTTGAACCATGGTTGGCCATGTGGGAGTCCAGCGCCCTTAACGTCCATGCTACTTGCTGGCCCCACAGTGCATTTCTTTTCTAACAAATAATATAACAACAGTGAATTTTAGGTTATTTTAAAATCTTAATAACATTAAAGTAATTTATTTTATTACTTTCTAGTTGTGATTAGAAATATTTAAATCATTGCTTTGATTTCTGCAAAGAATAAGAGTACTACAACGTTATCCATCGTAGTACATTGCTTCCACACTTTGATTACGCAGATAACTTACAGATGTTCAGAGTTGCTTATGGCATGTTATCCAGACTTTGGAACTGATTTCTGTTTCTTCTCCTTTCTCTTGCTTCAGATGTTCATCAAGTACATAAAGGTTAGCAACCTTCTCTTTTGCAATATCGGATAACAGGGAATGGCATAGTAATATGTTGCATAAAAACAAACTTTTACAAGTATCGATTTTGTGGGAGATGAAGACTTTATTTTGAGAAATTATACGGTGAACAACTGAGTACATTGTTAAATGGTCTCACACGTACTCTGCTGGTTTCCCATTTTATGCGCTTTTATTCTTCAGGTGGAGTTGGTATCACATTTTGGATCTGAGCATTTTTGTCCATTAAGCCTTATAAGGTAATACAGAACAAGATACATTTACTGAGTGCTTTTTATAAGTGATATGCAAAAGTTTCAATATATATAAAGTGAAGAAATAATTTTCTCTAATGTGAAAGTGACAATATACCTTTTCAAGAAAGATTTATAGTGTCACAATACCTTCTGGTAAAAATAAACTTTGAATTTGTTCAGCTTGCTCGCTCTTCTGCTATGATAATAATATATGGAAAATTTTACACCTTTATAAAAACTTGCTCAGTATGTGCTCAATATATTTCTAAATACCTTAAATAATTTAACATTTTAATGAGAACAATAGATGTCTACAATGTAAGAAATAACCATTATTTTGGAGTCCAAAGCCAGTAGTTCTCAAAACATGATCAGGACGGATGATGGTTATTTATTTTGCAGAAGCAAGCCTTAACTTGGTTCTGAAAGACATTAATGAACTTTTTGTTAATAGGGTATTTGGTACTAGCATGGTAGAAGAATATGAAGAAATTGCCGATTCCCAGTATCATTCAGAACGTCAAGAACTATTCGATGAGGACTATGGTAAGTTGCTTTAAATAGGTGACCATTTCATATATGGTTTTTAAAATCTAATAGAGCAAGTAGAGATTACTTAAATCAGTATGACTTTGTCTTTAGTCTTTCATTTATTTTACTGTTTTAAAACCTAGTAACCAATTTTTTCTTAAACTTATTTTTTATTATGATTGCTTTGCAAATTGTATTGTTTGAAGTTTATCTTTTAGTTATTTGGAACTAAAACTCCTTTCTATAATATTAATGCTATAAATTATTATTGTATCTCCCTTGCAAGCCCAAAAACCCGTTTTAACTATAAGGTAGCTAAAATAATAGAAATTAACATTAATTCCTTTGATTTGCCCTGAACCTAAGAACAAGCATATTGAGACCTGAGCCTTTAAGAAACTCCTACGAGCAACTCCTGTGAGCATGAAGAAATAGAGGAAAGTTTTATGACACCCTCTATTTCCTCTTCATCTAAGTCCATGTTTTAAGATGTCTTAAACCGTAGTGTGAACAGTTTAAATTTTCTCTTCCCTCCTCTTCCCATAAGAGAAATAAAAATGACTAGTGGTTGGTATATTTAAAATTTGAATAAAAGTCTATAAAATGTGGTTACAATTGTGATAAACGTTGCTGTTATTTTCCTTGGTTTATATCTGTTTGATAAATGGCTATGAATCTCACTTTCGGTTTATGAACATATTTTAGATGTACAATTCATATTTAATATAAAAATGTTTTAATATCAGCTGATTTTGACAACTTTGTAAGTTAAGCTTTTAAACATGATATTATTGAACCTAATTTTCAGCATCATTACTTTTATGTGTTCTGTAACAGATTATCCACTGGATTATAATACTGGAGAGGATAAATCCTCAAAAAATCTTCTTGGTTCTGCTACAAGTGAGTATTTTGTGGTCTACCTATTCACATTATAAAAGTGGTTCTTGACTTCTTCATACTGACATGTGGGCATTTTGTCGTGGTATAATTTAGGAAGCTTCTCTCAGTGTTGATCTTTCAGTTGAAATCAAAGATACTGACTTTTGACAAATATTTCTATGAAAATGAAGATAGAAGAGTGGATGGAAAGAAAGAAAAATGCAAGCATAATAAGAAAGTGTTTCTTTTATTGTAAGCACTTACATATTGTGGCTGATTTCTTCTAGTGAAGAATTACTTAGGTAAAGAATTTTTTTTTTTTATTTGAGAGGTTTTCGCTATAGGGTGCGTGCGCTCGCCAGACAGAGAGAGACATAGAGACAGAAAGCGAGAAATCACCCCCCAGGGGGGATGGCCACACCGCAATCCCTTCTCCTCCATTCTCCTCTCGGGATCTTGGGCACGCACGCACATGCGCCCGGCGTGAGTTTTAAGCCACCGGGTCCGGGACGCGAACCGCGGTCGACTACGTGGGAGTCCAGCGACATAGCCATTATGCTAACTGCTGGTTCCTGGTAAAGAATTATTAAAGAGTTCATGCAACAGGCCTATGTGTGGAGGCACAGTGGTAGTGCAGTGCCCTGCAAAGCTGGAAGACATAGGGAAGATTGGAGTGTCCATAGTTCTGGCTGGCTGTGAATGGCTGGGCAAAGATCAGGCACCTCATTAAATTGCTTCTCTCTCTCTGTCTCTCTCTCTCAATAAGGAAAAAAAAAAAGTAAATAAATCCTAAAAACTAATGCGATAGAAATCTTAAAAAAAAAAAAAAAAAAAAAAGAGGTCATGTGTCCATGAAATCCTTGCAAATAAGGATTTGTTAATCTGTGGATGTGGTTAGTTTCCTATTTAATGACAACATATAAAGGCTATTCTCTTCTGTAAAAATAAAGAGTACAATAATATTAATAATATGTACGTACTCTCTGTAAACTAGAGAGACAATGACCAAGATATCTAGGAATTTAGTTTCTTGTCATTCCAAAGTAGTAACTGACCTAGTGGTAGGCTGGCTAGAAAGACTGTTACCCAACCAGCACTATATCTTTAGTGTTAGAATGTGGTTAGGTATATTTTAATATTATTTTTCATTTTTCCTGAAGAATGTAAAACTTACTGGGGGGAGTTTTTATTTGGAAATTATTAATTGAGTTTGATAAAAATAAATCTTAGAAAAAAGGAGACTAGCTGTTTGTGCTTTTCTTGTTGCTCTTAGAATTGTTTGACTACAATCTTAGTATTAACACTGACTTTATAGGTTTTTGAGATAGTCAACCACTAGTGCATATACTAAAGTAGATATTTTGTATGGCCACAGTGTATGGAGTTAAGAGCCATCTCTCGTTATTTTTGTTTTCGTTCCTTTTCTTCCTCTTTTCCCCTATAGGGAGGAATATGGACTTCAGTGGACTTTTTAAGGGATGAGATAAAAAGTGTTAAAAAATACCTACAGAAGGAGAATTCTTTTATGAAACATTCAATTTTGTTATAGATCAATTCAATATAGCAAGGTTTCTCACTTTTTAGATTTCAGCGAGATTGCTTATAAATAGAATTCCTGGCTATTTAATTGATGATGATATGAAAATAGGTGTCTTATTCTCTTCTATGGGGTATAGGATTTTAGGAGTGAAAGAAATGATGCCATTTTATCTGTCTGAATATGAATATTGGTGTTTTCTTACGTTTGTATTAATTCTGCATGTTACATAGTAGTAATTATTCTGCCTCCTATGTAGCTCAGTAATGCTGAAGTAGCTCTGAGGAAGCATTGTTTATTTTATGGGGTCAGAAAATAACCCCAGACTGAAAAATCTCTACCTTCTGAGGGGTAATAGAAAGAAAAAAGGCACCTTAGAGAAGTAGTTTTCCTTCTTTATTTAAAAAATTTTTCTTCCCTTTATTCATGAGATAACACATGCACAAGTGAGATAGAGAGGTAGCTAGATGAGCACTCTCCACAGGTTCTGGTCATTCCAGGATCCCTCTCTTCCAGCCTGTCAAATCTTGGGTATTTACTTGCATTCCTGGTGTATCAGATTGACCAGGCCATGATTCAGTTCAGAGTTGCCAAGTAGGATCTGGCTTCTCTTGATCGGTGCTCACTGCTATACTGCAGAGCGAGGCCTGGTACCACAGTTTTACATAAAGGGAAAAGCCCTGTTGACATTTAAGGTTTTTCTATATCTTCTGTGAGATTAACTCCTAGACCCCATTAAAATTTAGCTGTATGTCAGTGGAGGACATTTCCTTGTTTATAATCGCTTCTCAGACCAATTTATTATTTTATTTGCCAGAGGGTACATACATTCACCCAAGAGAGAGCAAGAGGGAGAAGGCATCCTTCCAGTTAAGATTGTTCGGAATAGATTATTCTCTATGCCGGAATATAGAGCAAAACAAACTATGTTGGTGTTCTGTGATCATAGGAAGATGATTTCTTTTAGGTTATATGGGCTGAGAAAGTAG
Source organism: Tupaia tana (assembly GCA_026018925.1). Classification (NCBI taxonomy): domain Eukaryota; kingdom Metazoa; phylum Chordata; class Mammalia; order Scandentia; family Tupaiidae; genus Tupaia; species Tupaia tana. The sequence goes on along the minus strand of JAKSZU010000007.1, from coordinate 123,251,409 downwards.
AAATCCACACAATTTTGCTTTTGTTACCAAGTGATATCCTGAAATGATGATAAATAGTATTTTTCTAAAAGAATTATTTTATTCAACTTTATTTATCTAAATTTGACCACAAAGAGACAGAATGAGAGAGGGAAAGTGAGAAAGCAAGCCACCAGGTCCAGGACTCGAACCACAGTAGGCCATGTGGGAGTCCAGCGCCCTTAACCACCATGCCACCTGCCAGCCCCAATAAATAGTATTTTTAAAGGATGGGTAGTATGAATCTTCCTTGTAAGTACTTGTATTAAAACTTAGGTTCAGAAATAATATTCACAAGCTAATTTCTTTATAGACATATAGGCATTCTTTTCTTGAATAATAAATGTCATATAATTTGAAATCTGAAGTAAGATCTCACTTTGAAGCACAAGTGAGGACAGACTTGATTCCAAAGTAGGTTTTGTGAAGCAGTTGGCTCTGACTGTACTTTAGGTGACAGCCTAAGTAAAGGGTGGTATCCAGTATGGCAGTATTGATCAGCCTTAAAAGGAGGCTTATGAGGAGATAAGTTTCCATTTCTGATTTTATCTTGGTTTATGAAGAAGTATGGAGTTTCCATTTCTGTCATCACCTCATGCCGAGACATCTCTTTGGCCTGAATAAGAATCAGGTCACTTCCCTGTTCATCTTTTTGCTTAATCAAAGACCAAGACATTCAGAAATGTCATTTAAACATTTTAGATGACAAATACCAAGCTTTTGTGTTATACTGTTGACTGGAAACAAAGTAATGCTACTTTGTTTGTCTTACAGATTGTATAATCATCAGTATAGGAAAGTGAAAATTACTGTAACTGTTTGCAGGCAGTCACCATTAAAGCAGCCTAAAATTACCTGCTGCTTTGTGTCACCCTAAAGCATATTCACAGGATCAACTCTTTGGGACAGTACTTGGTTCTCAGCCTGCTTGATGTGCCAGATTTTCCTCCCTTAGATCCTTTTGTACTTTTCACGTCTATGGTCTTCATTCAAAGTGTGATGAAAACCCTTTGGATCTCTTTTAGGGAAGGGCACTAAGATGGAAATAACCTATGAGGCTTACTATATAGCCCTTGCAAGATCTTAGTATTTTAAAAGGAGGAATACCTGATGCTAAAGAAAAACTTCTAGTGGAATTCAAAGATTGGTTTGGGGATAGAAGTTAATTACCCTTGAAATTATATCATATTATTGGAAGGAAGCCTCCCTGATCCCAGCACCAACTTTTCTTGGAGTTGTGCTATTTTGTATTCCTCATGTATAAATATCTGTTTTCTATAGATAGTGAGGTTTGTACAACTTCCACTCATCGTCTAGTCGTCCTCTTTGAAAAGAGAGACAGATTAGCAGCATGCAACTTCTCGACCTGTAACACAGAGTTTTATAGTTTCTACTTAATTAATCTGCCTCATACCTATTCCCACTCAATTCACAAAAGAATTTATGTGCATTATATTCTATGGAACATTGTTATTTTGGCCAGTGAGTTTTTAAAAGTCAAAGATGACTGATTCTATGCAGTATCATTTTGGAATCTAACCATATTACCACTAGATTATATGCTAGTAGTTGAAAATAAAAATTTTCTGTTTTTCTTTGGATAATTTTTGTTTTATTTCTTTCTATAACAATCACCCATTTAAGAAAAGACTTTTATTTTTTCAAGCTTTCTTTTATATTTGTAATTGTTTTAAACTGTAGAACCTTTTAAAAGACAGCCTTTTCTATAAAATACGAATTTTGGTTATCATATTTCTTTCCTGTCCTAGTATAGTCTATATGCTGAGTTATATTTAATTTTTTTTTTTTTTCATACTGAAGACAGAGTTTTGGTAAAAGATATGGGAAAGCTTTGCAAAAAAAATAATAAATAAAAAGTATATGTATTAAATTTAAAATTCCTTCTGAACAAGACTCAGATTTATTATGCTTTTCACTTTTTGGCTCAATTATATTTGTGTCCTATTTTGGACTTTAATACTAAGGTGAATAAAAAGTAACTAGTAAAAAAAAGAAACGAGTCCTTTCCTATTGCAAAAAACCACTATAAGTGGTTTTTTGACTGATATTTTATTTAGAATATTTAGGTGTTTTGGTATTTTTTTCTGATTGAATTTTGTTTTAGATGCCATTCTAAATATGGTGAATATTGCTGCTAATATTCTGGGAGCAAAAACTGAAGACCTGACAGAAGGTACCTAATCATTTTATGGGTCTTTTACATAGCTGGTACTCCAGGGTTCCTTCTTGTTAGGAAAATCCAATAATAAGCCAAGAAAATTTGATTTTTTTTCATTTAGAAATATAGAAATGATCCAAAGGAACTTATTAATCTTTTGTTATTTATTGCTTACTTGAATTTCACAAGTTCATTTTTATAAAATGATCTTGTCTATATAAAATTCATAAATTTGATTTTTGACTAATAACTTTTTGGATGTTTAGAAGTCTTTTTAATTATGTAAGATTACACAAAATTCATAGTCATATGACTTGCTTCAATCATCTGAAAAGTCGAGATAACACATATTCCTTGTAGTTGTGATCTTGTCAGGATCACTTCTTTCTAAATTAACACTGATTTTTTTTTTTAAGTCTGCAGTAGCAGACCTATTTGACTTTTATCTTCTCTCTGAGATATTTAAAGTTCTTCATTTTTTACAGTAGAATATTTTCATGATACAGCTTTTAAAAATTGAACTCAATATGGCCATCTTTCTTAAAATAGGAAATAAAAGTATATCCGAGAATGCCACTGCCACAACTGCACCTAAAATTCCTGAATCAACTCCTGTTTCAACTCCTGTTCCATCACCTGAGTAAGTTGTACCATGATATTAAGTAGAATTCTATAAAAATGGAGAGCTAAGTATACTAGTACAAAAAAAGGAGCTTGTGATTTGTACATGAAGTGATTATCTGTAGAGAGTTCTGAGTGGTAGCTTCTTCCTGTTAGAGTATATGTATGCCGGAGGCACTTCATTCTAGACCAAACATTTGGTGTTTTGATACTATATATTTACTTGATTGTTCACAGCACTGAGTCCTTTCCTATTGCAAATAATTGACCTGACTGTGCAGGTCACGTGCAATTGAAAACATACAAATTTTAAAGGCCAATTGTTATTAAGCTCAAGTTTAAAAGTATTGATTATGTATCTGAGGTATCCTAAGAAAGTTACAAAGTGTACTCAAAATGCCTAGAGCAATGGTTCTTGAATTATATGTTTGTCATACAGCAAATTCTTACAGTGTTCCATTTCTCAGGTTGGATTATGTAAGTCTCTTTCCAGGCTGCAGGGGAGGTGCTTTGGACAGCTATGTGTGTACATGTGCATGCACTTGTGTATACACATGTATATAATAAAAAATAACCTCATGTTTTTGTCTCTTCTATCAGAGATGGAGTCCATGTTGTGGGTATCTCCACTTCTTATCTATAATAGATAATAAGAACTTAATGATTTGGGTAATTGGGCATAGTCATAGTAGATTTCGGTTATGTGTATTTCCTTAGATATTCTCCCTATAAAACTTTGAAATTCTTTTTTCTCAGAACTCTACTTAATAGGATAAGCTATTTAAACATGAAATACTTAAAGTTAGTTTATAGTTAGACATGGCAGTGTATGTGCTTTGAACCATAATTCCTAAGTGCCGTACTAATTCAGAAGTGAAATTTTTGTGCTTTGAAGAGCACAGTGAGAACTTGACATTCTTCTTTGTTAACCCTGAAAGTGCCTGAAGATATTTATTGGGTGGTTAGAGAGAAAATACAGTCTATGTGTTACTGATTTCTATAAAGACCTAAGAAAGCTCTTGAGGATAGAGACATTTTGGTGTTTTTAATTATGTGGAACTGTAATTACTATTTTCCTGATTTTGTAACTAAGTTTCTTCAGTTGAGAACACATCTTATTTTTCAAAATAAATACTGTTTTCATTATATATATATATATACATGTATATATATATATATATATATATATATACACACACATGTATGTTCATACGCACATGTGAATATTTGTTGGATGATTTAACTATATCAGGCTAATGTATCAGTTTTTACTTTTCCATGTTTTAATAGATTTTTCCACAATGTTTTTACTTTATATTCATGTTTAGTTTTCTTAAATTCCTTTTAATGCTATATAGCAATAATTTGAAGGAAATAAAAGAAGAGGAAATAATTCACGACGGGCTCACTGTTAAAGTTACTATATAAAGCTGATTTATTTTCTTTTTCCAGATTTGAGTTTGTGTTTTTCCAAGTATAACTTTGATTAGAATATAGAAGGTATACATCTTAATTTTTATCAAATTCAATTTGACTTTTTTCCTTTCTTCAGACATTCTTTTTATTTACTATCATAATTTATTTGGTAGACCATAAGGGATCTACCACCTGAGCATGTAAGAAATGTTACTAGCGAGTCTCCCCTCATCTCATATATATATTCCTGGCTTTCTTAGTAATTTTTCAGAGTAGGAAAATTTGTTTATGAGGCTAACTCTTTTTGGTATTCAAGTTATGGTATTTTTTTCCAATTGACCCTTTGTGTTTTTAAGACTGCTTCTAGAATTTATCTTTATCTCAGATGGAACGATAGGCATTACAGTATGCAGCATTGCTTCCACCAGCCCCACCCCTTCCCTCCCTTAATCCATACACATAATCTAGAGCCCAAAGATGTCATAGAATTAGAGGCACCATTTATTATAAGCCAGGATTTTTATTAAGGAAGTTAAGTATTTGTCTTTTAATAACAGAAAATTAGCTTTGCTAAGATTATTTTGAGAAGGGATATATTTCTTTTCCCTAGTGTAGATAATCGTGTGTGTGTGTGTGTTTAATGCCATATTGGATTTATTAAAATCATCCAAAGAAAAATTATCTTTAAGAAACCTAACTAGCTACCTTTTAAAAAGAGGATATTCAAGCACACAGTACATCCATAAATATTAAGAATCCTCTATTCTAGTTGTAGCTTTGGGACTTAGAGCTCTTGAGTAACTTAATTAAGGGGTGGTGAGGCTTGTAAAGATTTGGTTAACATTTTGGGGAGGAGAAAGGTACACCATACTTCAGTGAGCAGAAGTACTCACAAACATTCTTAAACAGAAATTAAAAGAGAGGTTTGATATGGAAAATGCGGTGATTTGAGTCATGTGGCTGGTCACTGGACCAGTGGTCTTTCTGTTATCATTTCTATGCAGTATTTGTTTTTATAATGAAAATGTTTTAAAGAAAGAAAATTCATCAAAAAGACTGATTTTTTTTCCTGAATGTACAGCCTTTCTTTAGTTTTGTATGATACATTTATTTTCTTTAAACATATTTTAACTTTAGACTTCTACTTAATCTGTAATTGTGATCTATATTTTAGGGATGTAACCGCAAAAATACCTGACACAGAGCCACCAACACCAGATACTCCAAAAGACAGGCCCATTGTCCAGCTAGTTCAAGAAGAAGAGGAGGAGGCAAGTCCATCTACCGTGACCCTGCTGGGCAGTGGTGAACAGGAGGATGAATCGTCACCCTGGTTTGAGTCAGAGACACAAATATTTTGTAGTGAACTCACCACTATTTGTTGTATTTCCAGCTTTTCGGAATACATATATAAATGGTGTTCAGTTACAGTTGCTCTTTATCGGCAGCGCAGCAGAACTGCTATGAAAAAGGGAAAAGATTATCTTGGGTCAACTCAAGTACCTTTACTGCTTCCTTCAGAGTCAGGAGATGTTTCAGTATTACGACCTCTGAGTGAAGAATTGGACAATAAGAATATGGAAAAGGAAGCTGAAAGAGTTGTTCTTGGTGACTTAAGCAGTGTGCACCAAGTTGACTTGATGAATCACACTGTGGATGTAATTGAACTTGAACCAAGCCATTCTCAAACACTTTTTCAGTCTCCTCTCTTAGAGATTACTCCAGAAATCAGTTCATTCTCTAAAATGGAGGTATTTGAGTCTGTTAAATATGAAGCAGGACATACACCAACACACGTGATTCCCCAAGAAAGTTCTGTTGAGACTGTTAATCAAACAGAAAAAAAGTCTGAGAGCTCTAGTTCTATAGAGAAACCTTCTGTTGTCTATGAAACAAGTAAAGTTAATGAGGTAACAGATAATGTTGCAAAAGAAGACATGAATTCCATGCAAATTATTACAAAGCTATCTGAAACGATAGTGCCACCTATAAACACAGACACTGTGCCAGACAATGAAGATGGGGAACCCAAAACGAACATAGCTGATATACCAAAGCAAATTTCAACTCCTGCTGTAGATTCTTCTTCATTACCTGAAGTGAAAGAGGAAGAGCAGTCTCCAGAAGATGCCCTTTTAAGAGGGTTACAGAGGACAGCAACAGATTTTTATGCTGAATTGCAAAATTCTACTGAACTAGGTTATGCTAATGGAAATCTTGTGCATGGATCAAACCAAAAGGAGTCAGTATTTATGAGACTTAATAATCGTATTAAAGCCTTAGAAGTAAACATGTCTCTCAGTGGTCGCTATCTGGAGGAGCTCAGTCAAAGGTAAGCTTTATTATGATACCACAGTCCACTTCACAGGGCGAATTAAGCTGTAGAGTATGATCTGTGATTGCAAAATGAGAGGATTTACTTATCCCATCATACAGCATAATTTTAGCTGAAGAGAGAAAGAAAGCTACTTGGACACTGGTCAGTGAGTTAGAGAATTGATTTTGTTCTAAGCTTTAGAAGGGCCTGCTCATTGACACACGCTTTTACTATTATGCTGGTAATGAATTTGACTTATCTATAGTCACTTTCCTCCTTCCTTCTGTTGTATAACTTTAACACTTTTACTGTTTGATTCCCAGAGGGCTCATAGGAAAGGCTATAGTATATAGGCCTTAACGTTCTTAATGGAACTTGACCAGATATCATTTAAAAGTTTAAATAATTGATGACAGGAGTGGATGGAAGTGGATGATTAGGTAGCATTAGCAGTTTGCAGTCTTTCAAATAGGCCTGGCAATCCTAGTTCTAGTTGTCATAATACATGCTCTTGTGCTTCTAAGTGCCAGAAACAGTGCCAGTGCATTTATACAGTAATTGAGACCCCAGGCACGGCTACATTATAAAAACCTACTTAGGCTGTTTTTTTAAATCCCTTTCATGTCCATGTATGTCCTTAGCCCCTCCCCCCCATCTTGCAATCATTTAAGCTCCAGGTGTCTAGAGTTTTCAAAATACCGTCTTTTCTTACTCCTAAATTGAAGTCCCATTTATGTGATATAGCACTAAGGTAGTCATTATGTCCTAAAGATGTGTTTCTTCCTAATTCATACATACAATTTTTGGCCAGTTTGCGTGTGTGCGTGTACGTGTGTGCGTGTGCGTACCCACATGTTCACTTAGCTAACCCTTAACCTACCCTTGCCTTTTCCCCAGCCCCATCTGCATACCAGTGCCACCACAGAAATCACTAAATTATATGTGTAGCAATGAATTATGTAGAATTGATGTTGAAGTAGCAAATACTTAAAGGGACTTTTTAGTTTTTTGCTACCGGGTGCATGTGCTCATCAGAGAGAAAGAGGAAGCACCCCCTGAGAGGCATGACCATGCTCCAGTCCTTTCTGCATTCTCCTCTCGGGATTTTGGGCACACATGCACTCACACCCAGTGTGATTTTTCAGGCCTCTGGGTCCAGGACACAGCCATGTGGGATTCATCTATCTTTTTTCTTTTCTTTAATTTTTTTTTTTCTTTAGAGGTTTTTGCTATAAGGCATGTGCACTAGCCAGAAAGAAGACAGAGAGACAGAAAGTGAGAAATGACCTCCCCGCCGCAATCCCTTCTCCTCCATTATCCTCCCAGGATCTTGGGCACGCATGCACACGTGCCTGTCGTGAGTTTAAGCCACCGGGTCTGGGACTCGAATCATGGTTGACTACATGGGAGTCCAGTGACATAGCCATTACACTAACTGCTGGTCCCAAGGGATCCATCCATCTTAATGACTTTGCCACCAGCTGCCCCACAGCTTTTTTATTATACCTTTGCAAGTGTTCTGTTGCATAGGCCTGAGTAAAAGTCATCATAAGAAAAGTGAATTTATCACATGTATCAAAATGAGAAGAGTATTTCTCATACTAAGTGAATAAATGAAAAATTAAAGCTAATTTTAACCAATTTTTACTCCATAGGTACCGAAAACAAATGGAAGAAATGCAAAAGGCTTTCAATAAAACGATTATAAAACTTCAGAATACTTCACGAATTGCAGAGGAGCAGGTTGGTCATTTTCATTTCTTATTTAATTTTTATATAAATTTTAATTAAATTTTATAGACTCTCACTGGTAAAAATATAAGTGATATTGGTTCATGCTTCCCCCTAATGATTAACTGTATCATACATAGTCATGTGTGGAGAGTTATCTACCTATTAGCCTCATTATCTCCTCTAGAGAAAATTTTCTTTAGCAGTATTCATATTACATTTTGTGTGTGTGTGTGTGTGTGTGTGTGTGTGTGTGTGTAAGTGGATTTTCCTACAACTCTGTTAAACTCTAAAGTCTTCCGTGATTTTATACATAATCTTATTGCTTACAAATAAAAATAGCTTTATTTCTTCCTTTTGATTCTCATACTTTTTTATTTTATTTTTTTCTCTACTTTCTTGACTAGAGCTAAATACTGATGGAATAGGACTGGTGATAGTGGTCATTCCTCTTTCTTTTTAATTTTCAGGGAGCAATATCAGTAGTGTATCTTTAAGTGGGATATGTGTGTTTCCCAGAAAAGGAATTTTATTCTTAGCTTTTCTGAAAGTTATGTGGTACAAGAGGAAAGTGAAGTGAAGAGAACTCAGATTGCAGAGAATTTAGTTAATTGCATCTTACTCTCTATTAATGGCATGTTATAATTGTGGTTCCTCCCTTAGTGGTTTTTCTATTATTGAGGTTAGACAGTTCTTTATATATTCAGAATATGAGTCCCTTATTAGAAATATGCTTTGCAAGTATTTTTTGGCAATTACTTGTTTTCTCATTCTCTTTACAGTGTGGTTTGAAGGGAAGTTTTAGATTTGTTGAATCCCAATACATGTTTCTTTTCATTCTGTGATATCTTTGCCTAGTGTAGCTACAAAGATTATTTTCATATATTTTCTTCTAGAAATTTTACAGTTTAGTTTTATATTAGGTTTATAACTCATTGTGAGTTAATTTTTATGTGTTGCAAGATATGCATTGAAGTTATCTTGGGGAAGGGAAAATCATGAATACCTATTTGTTCCAGCATCATTTGTTGAAAAGGCTGTCTTTTTTCCACTGAATTTCCTTTACACTTTTCCTGAATTCACTTGACTATATAAATGTGGGTCTTTTTTGGGCTTCTTTCTGGGCATGCACTCTCCAGACAGACAGACAGAAAGCGAGAAATCACCCCCCAGGGGGGATGGCCACGCCACAATCCCTTCTCCTCTGTTCTCCTCTCGGGATCTTGGGCACGCACGCACACGCGCCCGGCGTGAGCTTCAAGCCACCGGGTCCGGGACGCGAACCGCGGTCGACTACATGGGAGTCCAGCGACATAGCCATTACGCTAACTGCTGGTCCCAAAGAGAGGGGTAGTTTTTTTTGTTTTTATTTTTGACCAAATCTTAATGATGATGATTAAGATCTTTTTATTAATGCATTTATTTTAAAAGAATTCAATAATTTTTCCAGATTATTTTTCTTGACTTTATAATGTAGTTAATGTACAGATGATACACAAAGAAAAATAATACTTACTTGTTCGACATAGGATCAGCGGCAAACTGAAGCCATCCAGTTGCTACAGGCCCAGCTGACTAACATGACACAGCTTGTTTCAAACTTGTCAACAACAATAACAGAGTTAAAACGAGAGGTAATTGTTACTGCTAGTATTGTAAGATATAGTGCATGTATGGAAATTGTCATAAAGGCAGACATGTTAACATGAATGCAGTAACTTAAAAACTATAACCAAGAAGAGTTAGCATTTAGAGAGAACATTTCAGAAAGCCAGAATGTGACTTTGATAATTTATGCCTATAATACAGGTATAAAGCTATCCTAGCAGACCTTTTGCAAAGATTATTAGCAACAACATGGGCTTAATTTTCTGTTAAAAAAAAAAAAAGGCCCATAAAGTTGCTTAATAAAGCAAAAATTTAATTGACTTAGCAAATATTTATTGAAACCTGTTGATGAGGGGAGCGCATAGCAGTGAATAGACAGGATTTACATCCTGGGGGAGGGGAGGGATAGAATGTATGTTGTAAATATATAAACAGATGGTAATTTCTCTGCATGGTAAGAGAATGAAAGAACAGAATGTATGTATGTAGGGTGGTGGTGATGAGAGATGCTGCTTTAAGGTGGGGTGATCTTGGAAGTTTTATCCAAGGAGGTGGTTTTAGAACTAAGTGCTCCTGAGGGAGCTGGCAGTCATACATTGCCTGGATTGAGAACTTGCTAGCAGAACTAGGGCACAGAACCTGAGGTTCAAACAGTGTGATATATTTGAGGGCAGAAAGTTAAGTGAGAAAAGTGAGGCTAAGAAATAGGTTCAGGATATTGATAGGGGCTGGGCCATGTGGGACTTCATAGGCTTTCAGAGTTTGAATTTTATTCTAATCATTGCAAGTCACTAGACATTACTAGGTAAAGAAGGGATACAGATCATCTCATTAATAAGTAATAGTTTGAGGAACTCCCCGCTTGTTGCCCTTTGTAGAGGAGCAAGAGCAGAAGCAACAGGAAGCCAATCAGGAGGCAGTTGCAGTGGCTGAGGCTAAATGAGGTTGGCTTCAGAAATGGAGGATAATGTGACGCTGTTAGATTTATAATGTGTTGAAGAGGTAGAATGACAAGACTTGCTGAAAGATTGGGTATGTGGGGATGAGGAATTAAGGATCTGCAGGTGTTGAGCTAAGTAACTGAGGGATTGATCGTTCAGTTTCATAGACGCAATGGTAAAGATGGGATGAGAGTGTAGTTGCTCCCTGTGCCCAGGAGTAAATAATGCAAATGTAAAGACAATCCAAATGTGACAAAATGTTAACAATTGGTGAACATAGGTGAAAGGCACAGTATATTTGTTGTACTGTTCTTAAAACTTTCCATAGATTTAAAATTTTTCAAAGAAAGAATTGGGGGTGGGAGAAGAAAAAGGAAAACATTGCTTTAATAGTTAATTTTTCAAACAGCACATCCCACCTTTATGGTTTTGAAGCACATTTAAAAATATTTAGAATGATTTGTCCTTTGACTATAAGAGACCACTGTATTTTTCCTAATATGATTTATAATAATAATTGTTATTATTTAACTCTCTTCTCAGGTTTCAGATCGACAAAGCTATCTTGTCATATCTTTGGTTCTCTGTGTTGTCTTGGGACTGATGCTTTGTATGCAGCGTTGTCGAAACACTTCTCAATTTGATGGAGATTATATTTCAAAGCTTCCTAAAAGTAGTCAATACCCAAGCCCTAAAAGGTAGTTAGCATTATATTTAATAATTTTATTTTTAATATTTCGTATATATGCTTTTTATATTTCTGATCAATATTTAGCAAATAAAGGGACACAAAGGTAATTTCTTTCCCAGCAAGAATCTCTTGAAACCAAGATGTTAAAAACATCAGTGGGATAGTAAGGTGGTCTTATTGCTGGATGGCTCTGTAAATTATAGTAGAGAAAACACAAATTGTGTGCATAAAATCTTTAAAATGTTCTCATTGAGAAAGATGTTCAAATGTGGAATTCAAAGGAGAGCGAAATAGGTATTTTAATATAGTACCTTGTAGATAAAGATCTTTTACTTTTTGTATCTGTATTAACAATAACTAGAGTGTGAGTTTAGAGTTAGTACTATGTGGTTGATATGTACAGTTCTCACTTGCCTCCATTTCAACTCAGCTATAGAGTAAATTATTTATAGTTTACTCATTGTGTCCAATATTGATTTTTTCCCTTAATGTGTAGGTGTTTCTCTTCCTATGATGATATGAATTTGAAGAGGAAAACTTCATTCCCGCTCATCAGATCCAAGTCTCTACAATTAACTGGCCAAGAAGGTAAATTTCTGTGGCTATGTAAAATGTGTATGTAAACATGAAAGTAGCTTATTTCTGACCTAAGTGTCGTATATTCCAGACCATCTGCAACGAAAAATGGATATGCATAACCTTTGTGCTTGTGCTTTATCAGTCACTTTATCATTTTCACATTTTATATCTATCTTTGTTCCTAAAAGCCCAAAGGGTGGGGAGGGGGACGTAGTTTATTAAATTAGCAATTGGTAGCTTTGTTTGCACATGCTCCTGTTTAGAAGTATTTCTTTTTAGAAAGGGATGTTTGAGAAAGTTCATCAGATATGGAAAACCTGAATGTGCTCCCATAGCATCCTGTGCTTATCTGCCTCCTCTTCCTGTACAGGTAGGACCCCTTTTATCTCTAGCTTAGGACTCTGAGGCACTTTCTGAACAAAAATCTGGTCTTTCTCTTCTGTAACCCCAGAGTCTGTAATTAGATTTCATTGTCTAACACTCAGTAAATACTTAATGAATGAATGGCTGTGTACTGAGTGGCAATTTTCCTATTTTAGTACCTTTGTAAATAGTGCTTATTAAGAGACTTAGAAATTTGTCTTCATAACAATATTAAAACAACTAAGTTAATTATATATTTCAATTAGGGGTGCTTTCATAATAATCATTGGCTATTCCAGTTGATTAAATCATTCAAGTAATTATGCTGAGCTTCACTAGTTTGTTGCTATCACAATGCTTTATAGACATAACCCATTACATGTGTGTTTACCTAGGGCTAGTAAATCTCTTCCTTCTGCTTTTTCTTTTTCTTTTCTTTGTCTTTTTTTTTCTTTTGTTTGATATGTCTTTTCATAAATGAAACTTTTAGTTGAAGTTTACATACAAGAAAATAAAATCATTATATTTAAACTTGCTCAATTTTTATAAATCGAATATACCTATGAATATAAACCAAAGTTAAGAAACAGAACATAATCCAGTACCTCAAAAAATCCCTGTGGTCTTTTAGTCACTACCCACTCTCCTCTCCCCCAGGGTAGTCAGTATTTTGACATTCAAATAATAAGAGATTGGCCATGCCACTGAGTGTAGTCACTTGTTTATTCTCATTCCTGTGTAGCAGGAATTATATAAATATACTGCACATTTGTCATTTATATTTGGATTATTTTAATTTTGAAGCTTTTACGTATCTTTTGGTAGTACATGTCTGCATTTCTGTAGGATGTACACTAGGACATGAGATTGGTAGCTCATATCGCATATTATGTTCGATTTTGGTCAGTACTGCTACATAGTTTTCTAGAGTGTCATTTCAGTTTGCCATCCATCAGCTGTGAATTGGAGTTCCAGTTGTTCTGTATCCTAGTTATCATTTAGTGTTTTTGGTCTTTTAACCATTCTGGTGGTATATGTGCATAGCTTATTTGAGCTATTCATGCAATTATGTTAGAGATGTTTTTCCTTCATAGCACTTCTAGTCTCATTTTAAAGTTAAGTGAAATCATAGTTGTTTTACTGTTTCTTTTATCTTTATCTGACTCAGTAAGACCAAATAGAGGTAGCCATTTGCACCTAATAGTATAATTACTTCTATTTTAAACAATGATATGATTTTGGTTTATCTTTACAAGTAAAGAAATTTGAGTACAGTAGCAGGAGATTCACTTTCTTCTCTTATTAGTAAGTTCATTTATTTCTTCTCTCACTTTTTTTAAATTAAAAGGTAGTCATGACATTTGGGGTAAATAGGCCTTCAGTAATATGTAGTGGTAAGGTGTGTGGTAAGAAAAGCATTCTGTAGTCTTGTGGTTAGGTAGATCTTAGTCTTTTGGTGAGGGAAGCTGTACCCCTAAACTGTGAACTTCTCCAGTTTTCTCAGTCCTTTCCTCCACTCCATGCCACCCCACTCTCCTTAGGTGGGACAGTTGATTAGAGGGAGCTGGAGTTGGGTTTTTCCCTTCCTCCAGGTAGGTTAGTTTCTCTTAAAACTCTTAACACAGTAGGTTCTAATTTCTTCTGAGGGCAGGTCTTATTAACAAGAACAGAATCCTTTGGTGTATTTTAAAACATGGATCTGGTAGTGCTCCTGGAGGTAAAATTCAAAAATTTGAGAGTCCCCTCCCCTCCATGTCCAGGTGTCCCTGGAGTTTTTAACTCCCAGTCTTATCCACACTAAGCTTCCAAGCATCTCATTCGTTACTGTACAGTTTTCCATACCTGGCACTGTTCCCTCAGAGGCTTTTGCTTCTGGTTTCTGCTCTGTGAAGTTGTGATTCTCTGTATTTACCTGTCAGTCTCTCCACATTTCGAGTGACCTCACATTTCTGATCAATCTAAGAGTTTTGGTTTTTCAGTATGTTCAATTTTTCTTTATTACTTTGTAGGGTGGAGCAGCAACTTCTGAGCTTTTTACAAGCTAAACTAGAAACTAGGTTTGTTTTGTTTTTATCTTTGTATTTTTGTTTGTCCATGATAGAGAATATGTGTACACATGTGAGAGAGAGAGAAGTACCCTCCAATGTTCTGGTTACACCACTCTCCCCTTCCTCCAGTCTTCTAGCCTGTCAGATCCTAGGCACTCATACATATGCCTGGCATATTTCAGCAGACTGGCCCAGTGCCCTAGGTTTTTGTATTGACTTTTATATGCAGCAGTGTTGTTCCACTGGTATAGTGCAGTATAGGAAAATTGTCAGGCATTGTTTTTCCCAAAAAACGTTATCCTTTGGATGTCCTTTGGATGCAGGAGCATTTTCTGAGAATAAAGACAGTTTTGTTTCTTCTTTCCCAGTCCTTACTGTTTTATTTCCTTTGCTTCCCCATGATGCATTTTTATCAGCGTTACATGGAAGTGGTTGGCAGGCACCTTTGCCTTGTTCCCAAAGGGAAAGCTTTTAGTGTTTTAGTAGTAGATATTATATTTTTCATAGATATTTTGTAGCTACCCTTTATCTGAGGAAGTTCTTTTCTATTCTTAGTTTGCCCATAGTTCCCCTCTCCCATGAATATTTGTTTAATTTTGCTAAATACTTTTTTTAGCTTCTTTTAAAAATCATTTTAATGTTATAGAAATGAATTATATTGATTGATTTTTCTGATGGCAATTTTTATTGTATTCTTAAACACCAATTGATAATATGCATGCATGAGACTTCAAAATGTTAATGGAAAATGGAATTTATAAATTTATTTTGGTGTGAAAAATTTTGAAATCTATACATAGTTTTTAATTCACAATCTCTTGAACTTTGTGAAAACCCTTCATATATGTATGTAAGTTTTGAATATGTTGTTATTTTTACATAACTTTCATAATTATTTAGGTATTTTGCATCTATCATTCATGAATAACATTGGCATGTAGTTTTTTACTTCTCATGTTGGATTTTGCTATTTAAAGCTATATAAGTGAAATGGGCAATAAGATTATGATTATTTCTTCTTTGAATCAGTCATGTAGGTCTGGAATTTTCTTTTAAAGGGAGTTGAGTGCCTTTAATTGAGATTATAGGAACTGGGTTTTCTTATCATTTAAAATGATTAATTTTAGGAATTTATCTATTTCACCTAAATGTTAAAATTTACCGGCACAAAGGTGGTCCCATCTTACCTTTTGCCTATTATCTGTTGTTTCCCCGCCCCCCCCCCCCCCTTTCTTGACCTAAGATTTTTCTTAAGGGGGGAAGAAGTGGATATTTTCCTTTTACTGCCTTTAGATTTGAAGTTGTATGTGCTTTTTGTTTTTGTAATTCTGCCAGAAAGTGCACGTACTCACTGGAGAGAGACAGAGAAGGAGGGAGGAGAGGGGGAGCAGGTGAGAAAGCACACCTCATGAGGAATAGTTGAACCAAAAACCCCTTCTCTGTCTCTCTCAGGATTTTGGGCATGTGTGCACATGCACCTGGTGTGTTTCTCAAGCCACTGGACCCAGGACTCATCCATGTAGTCAACCACATGGGATCCAGCCACCTTAACCACTGGCCACAGGCCGAACCTGTTCGTAATTTTTGTCCTTATACTGGTTACCCTAGAAATGATAAATACTTAACAAAGTCTGAAGTTAATTAATTGTTTTTAATTCCTCTTGAACAAGACCCAGATCTTAAAGCTAAACTCTTATTTGTCCCTAGTCTAATTTATACATTATTGTTCTTAAATATTTTAATTTAATTTTTTATTTAACTTATCAAAGTATGAATACTTCTTACATTTAACAGTCATTTAAACTTACCCATGTATTTACTTATTTCTTTTTTCTTCAGTTCTTCTTTCTAAAATCTTTCAGTTGTCATTACCTCCCATAAACCTCTAAAATATTATTCTCCTGGTTGGTTTTTTTTTTTTTTTTTTTTATTTTTTGTCAGTCTTTTCATTTCATTTGAGATTTGTGGGCTCTTTAAGTCTCTTTCATCAGTACAGGAAAATTGTCAGGCATTGTTTTTCCCAAACTGTTAACCTCTACCCTATTCTCTTAGATTCTTCAATTTAATTAAATGTGTCCTCCTCCCTTTATTCCCTCTGTCTCATAAACTTTCCTTTTTTTTTTCCACTCTGTGCTGTATTTTGGATGATTTCTTCTGATCTGTCTTACAGGCCACACAGTCTTAAGTTGTGGCTAGTCTCATTATTAAATACATCCATTAAATGTAACATACAGATTTTGCTTTGTTTTGTTTTATGCTTCCTGCGGATATTATCAAGCTTGTTTTTCATTTGAACATAGTGAATACAATTGTCTTTATAGTATATGTTTGATAATTCTAAGGTCTTGAATCGTTTTTCATTAATTGTTTTTGTAGACACTTGCTCAAGTGTGTTGTCTTTGTGTGTTACTCCTTTTCAAAAAATTGTAGGGATAATTTGAGGACTTTTATTGCAGAGAAAATTTTGTCTCTGTTCATGTAACGTTCTGCATTCGGGAGGTTTGTTGGACCCACCCCATTGGTGATGGGGTTGGACTACAAGTCCATGTGCAGCTTTATTCTTTCCCAGAGGCTTTATTGCTTTGGAGTCCCGGCTTAAGTGAAGTGAAGAGGGAGAAGGTGGCTTCTTAGACTTCTTAGACCCATTTTTGGGTTGACCCTTATACATGACTTGTGATTTATTCTCTTATAATACCATCAGAGCCAAAGTTCATGTATTTTTGAATTGGTAAATGCGCAGGGGGAAAAATGATAATTTTTGGTTTCCACTTGTCTATCTGGGTTCCTACTTTTCCATCAGTTTTGGGCTGGGAATTACCTACTAGCTTGGCATCTTAGATGCTTTTGGTGATTTAAAAACAAACAAACAAACAAACAAAACCACAAAAACGACCATCAGAGGACCAGCAGATGACATAGTGGTTAAGGCACTAGACACTCACATGGCTGACCATGGTTCGAGTCCCAGATCTGGTGGCTTTCTCTCTCTCTCTCTCTCTCTCTCTCTCTCTCTCTCTCTCTCTCTCTGGTCAAATTAAAATAAATGAATGAATAAATTAAAGTAATTCTTTAAAAAAAAAAAAAGCCATCAGATGTAGTTGCTTTTAGTGAAGAAGTTGATCTGGGTGACATGACCATTCTTTATCGTAGATAATGATAAAAATTAATTTGAGATTAGTAATTTGATGGAAATGGTTATTTGGAGGAATGTGGATATTTTTATATCTTTGATGACTTTCTCAAGAAATCTCTAGGACATAATGTAAAATATTATAACTAGTTGAATTTTGTTGTTAACAGATCTCCAGTATATGAAGATTTTATAGTGAATTTGGTACTTAAAACATAGTTCTACCACTTTTGGCCTTTAAACAATTTACTTTTATTTCTTCCCTGAGCAAAGGAGACAAAAATATCGACAGAGAGACAGCCTGTGTACATCTTGATGCTGTGAACCCCCCCCACCTCACCCCCCAGCTTTAGCCAGCCCCAGATCATGGCCATGTGTGCCTGGCATACTCAGGTTTGTCTCTGGACACAAACCTGGAACCTTCCTATGTGGGTCAGCCTTGCAGAACATCACATTTTAACACTGTGTCACCATGTCACTCTTTGGCTCCCTAATTTTTATTTTTAAAAATTTTGCCAACAGGCATGGGCACTTGCTAGAGAGAGAGACTGGAGTTGGGGGTTTGGGTCAAGGAAGCACCTTCTGTGGGGCATGGTCATTCCACAATCGGTTCTCCATTTCTCCTTCCTTTTCGGATTTTGGGCATGCATGCATATACACTCGGCATGTTTCTCAAGCTATCAGGTCCAGGACCCAGCCACCTTAACCACCAGGCCATGGACTGTCCCCTTGTTTATTTATAATGAGTTGAATAGAACTAAAATGTCATGGTCCCTCTGCTGTGTATATTTATCCTGTTACTGTGGGGGTGGAGTAGAGGTGCCTTAAATGTGTTACAGTAATGAAATCTTGCAATCACTGAGCTAGAACTAATTGGTCTAACATACTCACTATGCCAGAAGTATCTGTTCACTGTTGCTTTGTCATATATTCTGCATGTTCAGAATATTTTAGATTTTGGAGTTCCTGGTTTTGATCATTGTAATAGACAATTAGTAAAGAATTATAATAAGAATTTTGTGGATGTTTTCAAACTGGCTTTTATATATGATCACAACTGCTTGTTGCATGTTGTTAATCCACCTTTGCAACGCTGCAGATTGTCTGCAGGTTTGGTGTTAGCTTATCCAGTAATGTTTTTTTCCTCATCAGGTAAGAGGGTAGTATTGGGCCCAAAACAGGACTGTTACTGTGCTGGTTGGTAATTACCTATTCATTAAAAACAAGGAAGCATAGTTATTTCAAGGTGACAAATTTACTGTAAGAATGGTACCATCTCTCATTTTGCCTCTTTTGACTTATTAATTTAAAATGCATAAGTGTATAATTAACATGGTATTATAAATAGGAATCTGTGGATTATATTAATCACTAAGGAGTGCCATTTCATTGCTTAGTGTTTAGTTATAGCATAACCCACTTTCATCTTACACCTTTTTTTTTCTTACTTATAGTAGACCCAAATGATCTGTACATCGTAGAACCCCTCAAGTTCTCTCCAGAAAAAAAGGTAGTATATTGTTTCTTTTTAAGTTTTTCAGTTGGCTAAAAAAATTAATATAACCATTAAATAGTACTTAACTTACTGTTTATTTTCAGACGTGGTAATAATGGTGTAAGTAAATGTTTACAGAAGTCAGCAAACTGACCTTTAGGCCATTTGTGGCCTGTGGCTTATTTTGTATGGGCTGGGAGCCTAGCAAGGTTTTCTAATTTTTATAAAATAAAACAAAGGGAAATATGTAAGAGAGACATTATGTGACCTGCAAAACCTAAATATTTGCTATACTTTATAGAAAAAGTTAGCTGATCATTGGTCGATAGTCATTATTTATTGACTGTCTAATGCAGGTCAGGTACAATGAATGCACTGAGAATTATAGGCACTGTGCATCCACCATGCTTATAATTCTCATAGTAGGCTGATGATGGTGTAATCCCTATTTTTTAAATGAAAAACTGAAACTCAAAAGAATTTTGCATCTTCCCAAATGACCTATTGAAAAAGTGGCATAACTCAGAATGCGCCTGGAATTTTTTGGCCACAAAGACTGCTTTTTCAGACATTTTGCTTCTCAAATGATACATGAAAACAGCCATTATACCTGGCACATAATGGTTATTCAGATGTTATTTATCACTCCCTCAATCTATAATATATTCAAGGTGGTAGGTAAGCAATTTAAAGTGTTTTGATTGAGTAGTATTTACAAAAAACAGAAAGTGGTAATGGTTCTTCCTAGAACATAGCTGTGTATGTATATGTACATATATATGCTGTTTGCAATACTGTTTTCCTTTTCTCCAGGAGGTGGCAGTTTCTTTCATTAGCTCAGCTCTCTAGATGTTTGATAAGGTAACTTTGAGGTCTAATTCCTATCCTTTCTTTTACTTGTGTGATAGAAGAAACGCTGCAAGTACAAAACTGAAAGAATTGAGACCATAAAACCTGCGGATCCATTGCACCCTATAGCCAATGGAGATATAAAAGGAAGGAAGACCTTTACAAACCAGAGAGATTTCTCCAATATGGGAGAAGTTTACCACTCTTCTTATAAGGGTCCTCCATCTGAAGGAAGCTCAGAAACTTCATCACAGTCAGAAGAGTCCTATTTTTGTGGCATTTCAGCTTGCACAAGTCTGTGCAATGGACAGTCCCAAAAGACAAAAACTGAAAAGAGGGCTTTAAAACGAAGGCGATCTAAAGTCCAAGACCAAGGAAAATTGATAAAAACTCTAATACAGACTAAGTCGGGATCATTGCCGAGCCTGCATGACATAATCAAAGGAAACAAAGAACTCACCGTGGGAACATTTGGTGTGACAGCAGTCTCGGGGCATATCTAAAGTTCATTGAACTTTTCATACTGGAGACTTTTTTTGTTCTTTAAAGAACAGTCTGTGGTATTTGGTGGGTTTGGGGAGGGAGAAAATATTAATGGGAAAAATATTTAGAAATTATGGTTTCTGCCTTTTTAAAAAGTAGATGGGATTGTGTCAATCTTGGTTAATGAGCTGCAGTTTTACAAGGCTGATCACTTCCTACAAGGACAATGGTAGATATTTTATAAAATGATTTTTCACAGATTAATTACTGGGACAAAAGTAATTTGGAAACCCAGTTCCTTGGGTGGGATAGGAATGAAAGCCTAAACCTCTTCCTTTAGCTTTGTTCCTAGTTCTTGCACCTTCCCATATTTATGTGCCTTTTGTCTATTTATAATGCCACTGGAAGAGGAGGAAGAACTTTTTCTGTCATTTGATTTCTTTTATAACTTTGTTAGTTTCTTGAAGCTGCAAACACTACAAGGCTTTAAGGTGGTCTGTGCCTGAAGCTCAGAATGTGGGTCAGACAGTGTAAAGATCCTGAAGACTTGCCAACTAGGTCTCTGTTTAGCAACCTCACTGGAAATACATACTTGCTAGAATTGAAAAATCTATTCTTGAAGGTAAATGGTGATGCTGTTGATGTTTTTTTTTCACTTATTTGGACTGGATTACTCTTTCCTTAGTTACTAACTCAATGAGGAAAAAAAAAAAAAAACAAGCTACAGATTTTTTTTGCAAGTAACTAGTATTTATAATAAATTTTTGATAAATTTACCTTTTAAACACATTAAACTACCTGTGAAGGTTTTTTTTTTTAGCTTCATTACATTTTAAACATTCACAGTAAACACTAGTCCTCCAAACTTTCACATCACTATTTTCTATTACTATAAATATAAAATTTGAAGGTTTGGCGAATGCGTCCAGGTCTCATAATCACTGCCTATGTACATGTGCACAGAACCAACTAGTGAGTTTGTTAAGCCTTGTCTAATTGGGCAAGTCTAAAGGGATGACTATTCCTTGATGTTTGCTTCGTATTGGCTACAGATGTGCAGAGATACATGTGTGGTATCAATGTGTCTGCCTTCGTTTGTCTTTTTTTTTCTTTAACAAAATAATTGTCAGTGACTGTATTTGAATAAAATGATTTCTTAGTGTGTGCTTGTACAGTAATGAGTGAAAGTGGGACGTATTTCTTTGTGAAAGAGAGAATTGACTTTTGTGTTGTGAGATTTAAGTTATAACTTATTGAGCACTTTTAGTAATAACTGTTTTTAAACTTGTCTAATACCTTTCTTAGGTATTATTTGTAATGTGACTTATTTAAAGCCTTTTTTGTTTAAGTTGCTGCTTTGTGTCAACAGTATGTTGTAGAAGATTTAACTTTTTTTTTTCCAGTCTGCACAATTAGCCATTCAGAGCAAGAGGGGAATTGTATAGAAGCCCCTTGAAAAGAGGTCCAGAGGAGCGCAGAGGTAGGGTGGGAGGTTTCACCATCTGTGTGTTGTGGAAAGAGGACTTTGAATATGTAACTACGGAGCTGTAGTGCCATTAGAAACTGTGAATTTCCAAATAAATCTGAACACTTGTCTTTATTAATTATTGGCTTTTCTGTCCTTTGAAAGAAAACAGAAATTTATTACTAATCTCTTAACATAGATTTAAGTTTTAGCTAAAACTTTAAAAGCTAAATATAACAATATCCCATTAAATATTGATCACATTTAAGCTACCTATAAGCTGATTATACTCGGACACAAATATTTTGTTCTGTATGCAATCAAACAGTGAAATGACAGTTTTGGATCTTTATTCATAGAATTGCATGTATGTGCTTTTATTAGATGCTCTCTTTAAGGTTACTGATTTTTAACTTTTCCATATCTAAGTAGAGCACAACATTTTACAATTTGGAGTTTATTTTTCCTCTCTTGGATTGTAATTGCATGAAGAAAAAAATACCTTTAAATCAGGGAGTGAAAATTCTTGTCATTTGTAAACTTGTAACTGGCATGAAGGAAAATTGTATATGTATCTAATAGGCTTTCAGTGTTCCTGATGCCCAGTCTCCTTTTATGTCTCATGATGTTAAGTGGGGCCAGCAGGTGGTATGATGGTTAAGGCACTGGATCCCACATGATCGATTGCATGGTTCAAGTCCCAGACTGGCATCTTGAAAAACATGCCGGGCAGGACCAGCAGATGGTGTAATCATTGCATTGCTGGACTCTCACATAGTCAACCGCAGTTTGAGTCCTGGGCACAGTGGCTTAAAACTCATACCAGGCATGTGTGTGTGTCTGCCCAAAATTCCAAGAGGAGACTGGAGAAGGGATTGTGGTGTGGCCATACCCCTGGGGGGTGATTTCTCACTTTCCGTCTCTCTGGCAAGCGCATATACCCTATAGCAAAAATCTCTCAAAAAAAAAAGAATGAAAGAAAAACATGCCCTGTTTGTGTTCATGTGTGCCCAAAATCCTAAGAGGAGAATGGAGAAGATATTACGGTGTAGCCATCCCTGGGGGACAATTTCTCATTTTCCTTCTCTCTTTCTCTCTCCATTGAGCATACTTGCTCTATAGCAAAACAAACAAACAAACAAAAAAGACCAAAGAAAACTAACAGTATACCATAATAGGAAACAAGAAACAGGGATTGGTAAGGTCAAGGGATATAAAGTAAGGGGCCAGCAAATGGCATGATGGTTAAGGTGCTAGACTCCCACATGTCCAACCATGGTTCAAGTCCCAGACCTGGTGGCTTGAAAATCACACCTGGCGCATTTGCATACATGTCCAAAATCCCAAGGGGAGAATGGAAGAGAAGGGATTGTGGTCTGGCCATCTTCCCCATGGGAGTGTTTTCTCATTTTCCCTCTCTCTGGCAAGCGCAAGCACCCCATGCCAAAAAAGAACCTAAAGAAAAAGATGTAAAGTAAAAACAATTTTTTTTTTTTAATTTGCCAGAGGCCCATGGACTCAAAGATGGAAGATGGAAGATGGAAGGGAAGATGAGAAAACACCTCATGGGGGATGAACACACTGTAATCCTTTCTCTATTTCTTTCTCCTTTTGGGATTTTAGTCATGCACCCACACATGCCAAGCATATTTCTCAGGCCACCTGGTCCAGGACTAGAACTTCACAGTTGGCCATGTTGGCTCTAGTACTTTAACTACCATGCTACTGGCTGGCCTATAAAATAGTTCTTTTAACTGGATTTAAAAAAAAAATAATTACTGAAGTTATATATAGGCATAATTTGAGAAATTAATGATAAATAGCTTATGAAATGGTAGTTCTCAGTTCAATGCTGTTTCTCTGATACACACCTCCACTACCCACCTTTCTCTACTAAGCATTTCTTTCTTGATCTCTACTAGTGACCATTTTCAACTCTGTGTCTACAGTTATTATGCTTATCTTGCCACTTGTTGGGCCTGTGGGGAAGTTTAAGTTAAGCCAAGCCTGCCTTTTTTATGAAATTTGTGAACTATTATACGTTTAAATTATATATGTAACAAGCAGGACTTAGCATGTAATCATGAAAGCAGCCTTGTTTTGTCACCTGCTCAGTGGGACTAGTGATGCCCCTGCTGCTAGATAAGAAATTAGGCAGACCTCATTACTGTTCTGGGCACTGTAAGTTACATAGCTGTCCCAAATTACATGTAGAATACTTAGTCCTAGGAAATGGGTAAAGCTTCCCATTTCATTCCGATTTACAGTTATTCTGTTCTCTGGAAGGCCCCAAGGAAGGTTAGAAGCCTGGGTGAAAGGTCTGGCATCTTCTTACACTCTGTCCACTCCCTCTCCCCTCACTTGCCAGCTGAAGTTTTGACACCTCCAGGGTTGGAGTTGGGGATAAAAGAGGTAAAGGGAGCAAGAAAATTCTTACTTGAGTGTTTTTATTGTTGTTGTTTTTTACTTTATTTTATTTATTTATTTTTTCCATAGGGTACATGCACTCACTGGAAAGTAACAGAGACAGAAGTAAAGTGAGAAATCATCCACTGGGGGGATGGCCATCCCATAACCCCTTCACCTCCATTCTCCTGGGATTTTGAGCACACACATACACATGCCGGGCATGATTTTTCAAGCCCCTAGGTCCAGGCCTTGAGCCATAGTTAGCCATGTGGGAGTCTAGCACCTTAACCTGCTGGTCCCTCTTACTTGATTTTTTTTTTTTTTTTTTTGGAGAGGTTTTTTTTTTTGCTATAGGGCGCGTGCGCTCGCCAGACCGAAAGAGAGAGAGACATAGAGACAGAAAGCGAGAAATCACCCCCCAGGGGGGATGGTCACGCCGCAATCCCTTCTCCTCCATTCTCCTCTTGGGATCTTGGGCACGCACGCACACGCGCCCGGCGTGAGTTTTAAGCCACCGGGTCCAGGATGCGAACCGCGGTCGACTACGTGGGAGTCCAGCGACATAGCCATTACGCTAACTGCTGGTTCCCCCTCTTACTTGATTTTTAAAGTCACAGATGACTTCAGGCTGTTTGGGGCTGGCAGACATTTAAAGATGACTTTTCCCCATCACCATGCTTTACCCCCTCCCGGCTCCCATCCTGTGGGGCTCTCCCCAGGAGAGTGCCCTCTAAGAGGGTGTGCCAGCATAGGGGCCTGCCCCTCCCAAGGTGCAGCTGCTCCTCCACCTTCTCTCAATCTGTGGTGATGGGGTACACTGGTGGGGACAAGGCAAACTGTTCCAGTGCACCTGGGTAGGTCGTGCCATCCACTTCCAGAGGGAATCAAAATCTCCCTTGAAAGCATTAACAGCAGATTAAAACAAACAAAAGAAAGAATCTCTGACTTTGAAGACAAAATCTCTGGCTTACTCCAAGCTGCTGGAAAGAATGAAAAAATAATAAAAATGAGGACAACTTACAGGAAATACCAGAATCCGTTAAACAGTAAAATACCTGCCTAATGAGTATTCCGAAAAGCAAGGAGTTGGCTAAAAATTATAAAAAATCTTGTTCATTAAGTTCTACCTGAAAACATTCCAAATCTAGAAAAACACATATCCAGACTCAGGAAATACAGACACCACCAGGTAGAAGCAACATAAAGTCCTCTCCAAGGCACATAGACAAAGTGGTAAAAATCAAAGACACTATTCTAAAACTGGTAAGAGAGTGCCAACTCATTTAAAAGATTATCCCATCAGAACAGCTTCAGACCTCTCAACTAAAACAGTGCAGATAAGGAAAGAATGGGAAGACATATTTAAAACCCTGAAAGAAAACTATTCAACCAAGAATACTATACCAGGCAAGATTATCCTTTAAATGGGAATGAGAGAGAAAATCATTCCCAGATGAAAACAAAGAATTTACCAGCGTTAGACCAGCTCTTCAAGAAATACTCAAGGGACGACTGTATCAGGAAAGCAAACGAGAGGCAAATAGAAATGAGAACACAAAACCATTAAGAAAACAACAAAATGGCAGGGCTAAGTCCACAAATATCAGTAATAACATTGAATGTTGATGGATTAAATTCTCCAATAAAAAGACACAGATAGGCTGAATGGGTTACCAAATAGGAGCCTTCTACATGCTGCTTACAAGAAACCTCACCGATAAAGATGAACAGAGTAAAGGGCTGGAGAAAGTCATTTCAGGCAAACAAACAAAAAGGTTGGAATCATTCAAGACAAGAACCTTAACAGTCAAAGAAGGACAGTCTATGGTATTGAAGGGACTTAAGAAGATAAAACACATTAAGAAACAATTGAAATAAAAAAAAAAAAAAAGACTTTTCATGGACACTTGAGGGCTGTTGGGAGGAATCTCTGGCTGGGTTTTTCTATCACCTGGGTTCCCTTGGTAGCCAAGGAATAGCAACAACCTCTGGCTTCTTGCTGCTGAATCCCAGTTATTTCTTCCGAAGGTCCTATTGGACAACCCCAGCTCCACCCCTTCCAGGTGACTCTCAGATGTGCTCCAGATTTTCGTCTCCAGAAAACATGCATCCGTGGCCCACAAACACTGGGAAGCTGCCTAATCCTAACAAGGAAATAAACTCCATCACACACTATGAGGGTAATCTGAAATCTGTCCCAAGTTTTACATTTTCCAAGAGGGATTCAGATTCCAGTCTACTGTGTTCCGTCTCCCATCTTAAGGGGGCGTATATTCCTGGGGCCAGTGATCGTATTCTGAGATCAGGGGTAAATTTTGGTGAACTTGTCAATCATGTCAAATTTGTTCTTTTTGCCAATGGTTTAGGTGTGGATATGTGGTACAGTTCTGGTCCTCGGCAAAGAGAGACTACTGCTGAGGGAAGAGCTTTCAAGAAAGTGTCTTCACTCCTAAAAAGTGAGTATGATGGACTTCTTATTCCCTCTGCGCAATGCCTTATCTGGAGGATGTGTAAATCTTTCTTGCAGGATGGGAGCTTGTCTGAGGAAAGGCTGTCTACCTGGAATAGACTGCAGAGTGTAAAAAGTGGTTTCTGGTAACATATCTGAGCCACTGATCTGCAGTCCTGGAGGCTCCCTCCTTGGGAGCCCTTGTTAAATGAAACAAGAAATCCTTATTGTATCTAAGCCATTCTCAGTTGGTTTCTATGCTCCTCATAGCCAAAAGCCTTCCATCTAAAAGAAGTAGTAGCACTGACTATATGCCGAGACGATGCTAAAGTACTCATTGTAAATGCATTCACTAATTCAATGACCTCTATGTGTAGGCGCTGTCATTTTCCCATGTATTTTAATTGGATGTGTGTGTGAGTATGTGTGTGTGTGTTTTTCCCACTGTGTCACGATCCACCTCCCTCAGCCTCCCCAGCACTTGGGACCACAGGCACACATGCACTGCTTTCCAGGGCAGGCTGGGAATTGAACCTGCACCACCCGTGTGGCCTCAGGCTGCTGAGCAGTAGTATCCAGCTAGCCCACTGTAGTGGGCCTATTGTCCCAACTTAAAGACAAATGAACTGAGAGTGATCCCAAAGTGAGGAAGTGGACACTATCTGACAACACCCCAGACGGCTCTTCAAAGGGCTCAGAAGGTGAGGGCCATTTGCAGAAGCACCAAAACTTGCTCTTTTAAAAAATTACTTACCAGAAAGTTACAAAATGTACTTTTTTTTTTTTTTTTTTTTTTTTTTTTTTTGCCACAGGGCATGTATGCTTGCTGGAGAGAAACAGAGACGGTGAGAGGGGAAGTGAGATATCACCCTCCAAAAGGGATGGGCACACCGTATGTATTCTCCTCCATTCTCTTCCTGGGATTTGGGGCATGTATGTGCATGTGCCAGGCATGATTTTCAAGCCATGGGTCTGAGACTTGAACTGTGGTGAGCCACGTGGGAGTCCAGCACTGCGACCACTGTGCCACCTGCTGCTCCCAGAAATTGTACTTTTTAATAGTTCCTTGAGGGGAAAAAAACATAGTGTTCTTTGAACAGATTATGGCTACCAGATTTCTTAATGGAAAAAGTGTAAAAACAAAAAGTGACTTAGTCTAGGGAATGGGGAGTCTGAAGAGGGTTCTTTAAGAGAAACTTAAGTGGGAAGCTTTAAGAAAAAATGTTCAATTTTCCTACTTTTAGGAAAAGTAGCCATCAGATAAGAATGAGTCCTTTCAAAGAGGTGCTTTGTTCCATGTGGTAAAATACATACCTTCTGAACACTATTGGCTAGCGGGGTCTAACCTTATGGGGTCAGGAAGTCTACACCATCAGATTCTAAGAACCAGGCAGCAATCTGAAGTGAACCGTATTTGTATCAGAGTAAAGTCTGCTCTCCCCAGGACCAGGCAATCAGAATTCTTACTTATTGGGGTTTATGGAACTTTAAAAGAAGAACTACAAAAATGACTCAAAATCCCCACATGAAAAAGAATATTCATTTGAGGAAGCCTGAAATGCTAATACACATCAGATCAAAGAGACTCTACTTAAAAATAACAACTACTAGCTCAGCAGAGAGCGGAAGTTGTGGCTCTCCTTTTCCCCTCCGAGTCTCTGATCTCCCCCCAAAACCCCAGCACACAATCCACATGTGTCACAAAGGCCTCCTGGGCTTCATTAGCTCTGGTCTGTGTGTCGGTGGGTCCCAGGGCAACTGAACTTGCCAAGACACTCAGAAATACCTGAAATATTTTCCACAGGGCCCTATTACCTATCCCAGCATCTCTCTATCACATCATTCTTTGTCTAATTGCAATCATGTGAAGTAATAACACTGGGCATTTTAGAGTTTATTTTATTTACTGTGATATAGATCAGTTTAAAGCCATCTCTGCTGACTATTTGGTTGTGAACATTTAGTAAGTAAGCTATGTTGTTTGTTATCAGGTGTGAACGTTTGAGCCTGGTGCCAACAAAATCACTTAGACATATTATGGCTCAGAAAGCTGATTCGTACTGTTATTTCTGACCAAGGAATTATCAACGAATCCCTCTTTGAAAAGTGGCTATGAGGTTGTAGTTGCATTGTGCAATTTCTATGGAAGTTAAAAGGAGTACTGCAACTAAAGGACAGTCCATTAAATTTAAGGACATTGTTTATCGTGTCCAAGATTTCCATTGAGACATGTTGTTGGTTTAGACATCTCATACTTCCTGTAAGAGGAATTACAGAAGCACAGACCCCCTCTGGTAATTAGGTGAGCTCATTTCTCCAAAATTTCTAATCTGGTGACTTTTGCTATAAGTTTTACAATTCCCAGGGCTTTGACTTTGTATAATCTGGTAAGTACCAACTTTTAACAATTGATTTATTACCTGGAGTTAAAAAAAAAAAAAAAAGAGCTCCAGAAAACATCTTTTATGGCCCGACCCATTTCAGAGCTTTTCCTCAGTAGCATGACCTTCATCCTTTATCATTCCCCTGATATAAAGAGCCTTTGGGGGGCGCTGAACAGACCAGTCCAGGTCATCTTGGGTTGTGTGCTCTGAGAAGACAAGGACAGGCCCTCCTAGCTCTCTTACCTTGGTCAGGCCTGCCTCCATTTCCCACGAGCACCTTCTGGATGAGTCGGCCCAGACACAAACATGCTTGTACACGTATACACGTCTTCCAAGATAAAAACCAACAAGACTTTCAGGCAAAGACTGTCCAAACACACATTCACACAGAAATGTCCTGGTCATCTTCATGTCCCTAAACAGGCCTCTGTTCTAACATTTAATTGTGCTAGTAGTGACCATAATTGCTTACGAGTGTATGTCTACCTTTCCTGACTAGAATTGTGAGGTTCCTGAGAGACTGGGGACCTAGAATAAGGTCAAGAGATATTTGTGATTCCACTAAAAGTGAGAACAAATGGCTTTTTAATTAAGATGTCTGTCTGAAACGTCCACATTTGCAGTTATGAAGCTTTTCCATGACCAAAAGCGGAGATGTCAGATAGCTGTTGAAGTGTTGTGCTACACAAAGAGCAAGCCTGGGTTGGCCAATGGGCATGGTGGTTAAGGCAGCTGGATAACACATGACTAACTGTGCAGTTCAAGTCCCAATCCTGGTGGCTTGAAAAAAATGCTGGGTGTGTGTGCATGCATGCCCCAAATTCAAGAGGAGCATGCAGGGAAGAAAAAGGATTGTGATGTGGCCACCCCCCCACCAGGTGATTTCTCAGTTTCCCTCTCTTTCTCCCTCCCTCCTTCTCTCTCTATCTCCAGCAAGCACATGTGCCCTTTAGCAAAACTTTTAAGCAATCACTAATCTCAGGAACTTCATAGTGTAATGAGGAAGGTAGGAAAAGAATTATAAATAGCCAAGAATATACTGTCATATTTAAATGCTCCCAAAGTGGTATGATTAAAAGCTATAGAACAGAGAGTATAATTCTGCCTCCCCTCCTTATCAGAAATTCAGATTTCACAGAGAAATTGCCTTTTGAGCTGTGTATTGGAGAATAACTAGGAATTTACCAGGCAATGGAGGCAGTGGTGGTGGACATTGGTGGGGAAGGGTAGGAATTAAAAGTGGGCTTCAGGAAGGCTTGTCATCCAGAAAGGGCCTGAAGGAAACCAAGGCATAAAATGCAAATGAGCACCAAGTGGATTTTAATCTCCTTTCCAGAAGAGGTCTTTGGATTTCTGTATCTCCTCTTTGTTTTCTCTCAGCATATGAAGATGCCATTACTAAGCCACTGTCATGAATTTTTCTGCCCATGGAGATTAGTAGGTGTGGGGGCTCTAAAACTACTGTCGAGTCCCCCCAGGATTATAACTGAGCTGGTGTCTCCTGGGTTAGGGAAGCAGCTGACTGTGGTGTGGGTCTTTTTTCCCCCCATTAAGAGAGAGTCTTGCTATAGGGTGCGTGAACTTTCTGGAGAGAGACACAGAGAGAGAAAAAAGGAGAGATCACTCCCCAGGGGGGATGGCCACGCTGAAATCCCTTCTCCTCCAATCTCCTCTCTGGATACTGGACACACACGCACACATGCCTGGCCTGAGTTTCAAGCCGCTGGGTCTGGGATTCGAACCACATTTGGCCATGTGGGAGTCCAAGGCCACAACCACTATGCCGCCTGCTATTGGTTCCATTCTGGGCCAAATCAACTGAATCACCTTCTATTCCTGAAATTGCCTTTTGAGCTGTGTATTGGAGAATAACTAGGAATTTACCAGGCAATGGAGGCAGTGGTGGTGGACATTGATTAATCCCTTTTAGGCAAGGGCTGTAAAGAAGGTAGTCGCCTCTTGGGAACCAGCAGTTAGCGTAATGGTTATGTCGCTGGACTCCCACGTAGTCGACCGCGGTTCGCGTCCTGGACCCGGTGGCTTACAACTCACGCCGGGTGCGTGTGCGTGCGTGCCCAAGATCCCGAGAGGAGAATGGAGGAGAAGGGATTGCGGCGTGACCACCCCCCCTGGGGGGTGATTTCTCGCTTTCTGTCTCTATGTCTTTCTCTCTCTGTCTGGCGAGCGCACGCGCCCTATAGCGAAAAACCTCTCAAAAAAAAAAAAAAAAAAAAAAAAAAAAAAAAAAAAAAAAAAAAAAAAAAAAGAAGGTAGTCGCCTCTTCACAGTCTTCACTGCCTTTCTCCATAGAACATGTGGCCAAAAAAGTGGCAGGTATATATGAGAAGGACTTGGTTTTATGTAGTAATTGATATGGAATAAACTAAAGACACAAATAACCAGAGAGCCTGAATTCAGTCATCTAGATCAAGGACAAGATAATCATGATAGATACTTATCCCAGGAAAATTTCCCTCTTCACAATGACTCTCTCTTATAGAAATAAAATATTTCAGATCAAAGAGGTAACCCGTACCTGTGGGAATTATTTTCCTTGAGTAATATGAAACTGAGAACACGTGTAGAATCCATTTCTTATTATGTGAAAGGTTTCTCAGAGGATAATGTTGATTGTGTTCTCCCAATGGGAGGACAGTGGTGTATTTGCACCTCACTGCCCAAGGATTCAATGGTGCTCCCAGCATCTCTTTGGGAATCACTAGGATGGAGAATTTTTTTAAAAAGAGATTTTTGCTGTTGGGCGTGCATGTGCGCTGGAGAGACAAAGAGAGACAGAAAGTGAGAAATCACCCCCCCCAGGAAGATGACCACACTGCAACCCCTTCTCCTCCATTCTTCTCTCAGGATTTTGGGCCCACACTTAAGCCACCATGTCTGGGACTTGAACTGTGGTCAACCGTGTGGGGTCCAATACCTCAACCACTACACCACCTCTGGCCCTAAGAAAGAAGTTCTTAACTGAGAATAGGCAAAGGATGTCTGAGAAAACTGACACTACATTAATATTTTGAGTTAGTTTTATTTTTGGAGAAGTTTTTATTAGAAATCTTATCTTACATGGAATCTTTTATCTATTTTGCAAAGGGCTCTGTCCGTCCCCAACAGGTTTAAAACTCCTGGTTTATACAATGTGTTTCAAGTCTTTACTTCCTTTCTAGTTTGTTTTTTTGTTTTTTTGTTTGTTTGTTTGTTTATTTTTTTTGAGGTGGGAGGAGGAGATGTAGAGGATGGGGGTGGGGGGGATAAACTGCCAAAGCCTCCCTTTCACGTTGTGTCAGATCTCCCTGAGAGACCTGAGGGACATAGGAAACATCACACCAGAGTCCTTTCTGTCTGGCTGTTTTAAAAATTCTAGCATAAACCACACATTATCTCATGAGGAAGGAAGGGGGAGACATCTTCAGAGGCCCCAATTTCTACACTAGCTCAGCTACACACAGAACCTTCACAAGAGTGCAAGATTTTATATTTTCAAATGCAGAAACTTCTATCAGCAGGAAAGACGATAATACAGTAGCCCACAGTATCTGATTCACGCCTGTAAGGCCCAATGTGTTTCAAAATATTTCAATGCTATCATTTTAGGAAGGCGACGTCTTAGCTCAGACTGTTGTAACAAAGTGACATGACAGGTGGCTTAAACTACAGACATTTATTTCCCACAGTGCTGGATCAGGTGCCAGCAGCGTCGAGTTCTTGGGGAGGGCCCTCCGGGTTTACAGACCACCATCTCCTTGCTGTGTTCTGGCAGAAAGACCACTAGCTAGCTCTCTAGCCTCTTTTCATAAGGGTGCTAATCCCATCCATGAAAGCTCCACCCTCATGGGCTAATCACCTCCCAAATAGCTCACCTCCAAATACTATTGTATGAGAATTAGGGTGTCAACCAATGAATTTACGAGTGGCACAAACATCCACTCCCCTGCAAGTCTCATAGTATAAATCTGCATATGATGCATCAGATAGCTCTGATCAAACTAATAATTTGATTCAGATTATTTTATTTGATTTCAACAGTTACATGGATATTCATGCTACTGGGGGAAAAAATATGCTAAATTCCCTCATCGTAGTTTGGGTCAAATATTGTCACCAAGTGATTTCAATTTGGACCTAAACTTTTAGACATTTTTGGAAGAAAGATTGCAGATCTGTATATTATGCATATAATCTGTATATGTACATGTATGAATCTCTGCTACTCAACAAATAAAGTATTTTATTGAAATGACACACATACTACCTATGGAAAAATCATTCCGGTGTTAATATCTAGTTCAGAAGTTTTCAGAGGCAGTTCAAGCCAGAGAGAGGAAGAGAGGGACCCTGACAAGGTCTGCATACTACAATTGCAGACATAGGGAGGCTCTGGGATTCAGAAGCCAGGACCTTACCATGTGAGTCCAACTGTGTTACCACTGTGCCACCACCTGAACCCTCAAGTGAACAACTTTTAAAATATTAAGAACATTTGTTTCTATTTCTTGAAAGTCACTAATAGTCTCCACATTCAGGGCTTCAAGTTTTTCTTTTTTTCTTTATTTTTTGCTGAGAGAGAATTTTTGCTATAGGGTGTGTGTACTTACCAGAGAGACAGAGAGAGACAAAGAGACAGAAAGAAAAAAAAAAAGATCACTCCCCAGGGGGAAATGGCCATGCCACAATCCCTTCTCCTCCATTATCTTCTCGGGGTTTTGGGCACACATGCACACATGCCTGGCGTGAGCTTTAAGTCACCAGGTCTGGGACTTGAGCCATGGTCAACTATTGGGAGTCCAGTAACGTAACCATTATGCCATCTGCTGGTCCCAGGGCTTTAAGTTTTGAGTATTCTGGAATGAGATGAGTCTAAGCATGATGTGTGCAATGTAATAACAATAGAAACTTTGGATCTTTTACCAGTTCCTTGGGATACCCAGAATTAGAAGAGTGTCTTTTCTCTGTTAATGAGAAAGATGGTGGCTGAGGACTCCTAGACAGTTTCAGGATAGAAACTGATCACCAGGAAGACTAGGACATGATTAGAAGGTTGGGACTTGCAGTTTTACCTACAGACCTCCAGGGAGGGAAGAAGAACTGAGATTGGGTTAATCACCAAAGGCTTATGGTTTAATTAATCATGCCTAAATAATGAAGCCTCCATAAAACCCTTAAGTGACAGGGTTTGTAGAACCTTTGGGTTGGTGAAAGCCTCCACGTGTCTGCATGTGGCACACCCTAACTCCAAGGAGACAGACTCTTCTGTACTTCTATGAGGAGCCTCTGGACCTTACCCTGTGAACCTCTCCATCTGGCTGTTCACTGATATCCTTTATAATATTGGAACAAACTGACAGGCCTAAGAAAAGTGTTTTCCTGAGTTTTGTGAGCCACTCTACAAAACCATCAAACCTAAGGAGAGCATCATAGGAATCCCTAACTTAAAGCCCTTTGGCCAGAAGACATGGAGGTCTAGGACTTATTACTGGCATCTGAGGTGGGGCCAGTCTTGAGACTGGGTCTGTATGCTGTGGGTCTGCACCAAACTCTGAGTAGGGTTCTCTGTCGAAAATGATGTATATGGTAATATTCTTTATTTGGTTATCACATACCATATTCGTACTTTGAAATACCATATACCATAAAGATGCACAATAATGAAATATAGATAAGAAATTATAAAATTCAAAAAGAATTAAAATGATTGGTTGAGCACTGAGGTAGTGTCTGGAGAATCACAGAATTGCTATTGGTGTTTGAAAATGCCCCAGAGTGAGGCTTTCATCACAGTGATTCTCAAACCATGTCTCCATGGAGCAATAGTGTTTTTTAAACTGACTGAGGTCTTGTGTACTTGTAGTTGAATAATGATAATTTTTTAAACAAAGTATAGTTTCTCAGACTGTACTTCATGAACACAGAATTCAGAGATAAACAATACTCAGTCAGAAAGGCATATTTATTTGCTGACATCTGACATGATGTCAAAGAACTCTGTTTAGCACTGTAGATTCCATATATTGTGTCACTGAGACCAGTTCGAAACCCAGGCAGAGCTGGATTCTGGTCTTGACAGGGCTACTTCAAAAAATGTATAATCCTTGGGGAAATTATTTATCATTTCTAAGTTTCTCTTCCTTTCTCCCTCCTTGTATCAATGACCTGTCATCTGTTATCTGTCATCTCTATTAATCTGTCTATCCACCTCTGGTAGACATTAAGCTATCAATATTTAGATATTTTATTTTCTTAGACTTCTTTTTATTTTTTATTTTTTTGAGAGGTTTTTGCTATAGGGCGTGTACGCTCTCCAGACAGACAGAGAGACAGAGAGATAGAAAGCAAGAAATCACCCCCCAGGGGGGATGGCCATGCCGCAATCCCTTCTCCTCCATTCTCTTGGGATCTTGGGCACACACACACACATGCGTATGTTTTTTTAAAAAAATAATGAATTTTTTAACTTTATTCATTTATTTATTTTAATTTGAATAGAGAGGGACAGAGTGGGGGGGGGGGGAGAGAAAGTGAGAAAGCAAGCCACCAGGTCCAGGATTTGAACCATGATCTGCCATCACATGCGTGTGTTTTAAGCCACCGGGTCCGGGACATGAACCATGGTCGACTACATGGGAGTCCAGCGACATAGCCATTATGCTAACTGCTGGTCTCAAGACTTCTAAGCATTTATTGGGGTGTCAGAAAAGTGATGATGCATTTTTGCAAAGAAAAACATGTCATGACTTCCCCAATGACCTAATAGAATGATCACCAACATAGCCACACATAGGCTGCTCCGACCAATGTAATGTGAGGTGAGGTGACTGCTTGTGTCCCTTCTAGCAGGAGCATTTGAGCACTTGTCAATTTTCCTTTTCTTCTCCCTGTTCAGTGATTGTCAATGTAGATGGTAGGGTCTCAGTTGAGCAGGCTCCCTAAAGGGAGACTGTGGAACCCACCCACTAACCCACTATAAACTTTGTGTGAACAAAATAATACACTATTGTTAAGCTGATGAGCATTTGGGACATTTTTTTTTTTTTTTACTCTTTTTTTTCTTTTTAGAGAGAGATTTTTGGTATAGCGTGCATATGCTCGCTGGAGAGACAGAAAGCAAGAAATCACCCCCTGGGGGAATGGTCATGCTGCAATCCTTTCTCTATTCTCTCAGAATTTTGGGCGCACACACACCTGACATGAGTTTAAAGCCATCAGGTCCAGGACTTGAACCACAGTTGACCATGTGGGAGTCGACCAGCGATATAACCATTACACCATTATACCATCCGCTGGTCCCAAGCATTTGGGACTTCTACTTAATCTAATTTTACCTGATTAATATTGTCTTGCTTTGTTTCAAAAATAATTTAAAGGAGCTTAAAGAGACATATAGCACAATATGGTAAAAGAAACAGTGACTGAGTAAATTAAGGATAATGTATAGTAACGTTTGCCTTACAGAGTCATCGGGAGAGAGCATACATGGTGTGTCTATTAGCCTGATTGATAATCAGTAGATTTAACAATGTGAGGTGCCAGTTCTTTTATGTTTGGATCCTTCTGTGTGTATAACTGAGGATCCCACCCCACTCAGATACTCCTCCACTGTTCCTCATGATTAGAGAGGCCTGTGTGACCTACTTACAAGTACAGTCCAATTCCTCCACCTCACACTCAGTATCACCCTTATTTTTTTTCATCATACTTCTCACCACCCCCCATAGTATGCATGTTGCTTATTTATTTGTTTGATAAACACTAGCATGGAAGCCCCAAGAGATCAGGAATTTTCGTTCACTACTAAATCCCCAGCACCTAGAACAATGCCTGGCATATTTAGTCTGTTTCCATACATAATTTCAAATGAGTTCTGTATTAATGAATTGTGACTTCACAGGAGATTCTAGAATCCTTAGCACAGAACACTCAAATGGACTGACTAGCGATTGCCTGGCATTCCAGCATCTGGGATTACCAAAATGGACATACCACACTGAGGACCAGGACTGTCTTCCTCATGTCTACCCCCACGGTCCTGATCCATCTCTCAAGGCCCCCCTGCCTCTTCTCTCCTCTTTTCCCTTTTCTGCATCCTGGTTTTGACAAACTTTGACATCAATAATAATGAGAACAAAAGGAAAATAATGATTAACAATTATAGAGCACTTAATGGATTATTGATACCACTTATTTTAGCTTGAAGTCCAAGTACATTTCATTCATGATCTAATATGAATTTCAAAATACTAGTGTTACTGCTAACGTTATCCTTATTGGAAAGACAAGGAAATTGAGGCTTAAAGAGGCTAAATAATGTGGGACTACCACATGGCATAATGGTAACATCAATGGACTCCCACATAGTCACCCACCGTTCGAGTCCCAAATCCAGTGGCTTAAAACTCACGCCAGTCACATGTGCGTGCATGCCCAAAATCCTGAGAAGAGAATGGAAGAGAAGAGATTGCGGCATGGCTGTCCCCCCCGGAGGGTGATTTCTCACTTTCTGTCTCTCTGTCTCTCCGGCAACAAGCACATGCACCCTATAGCAAAAATCTCTCTTTAAAAAAAAGGCTAAATAATGTGGCTAAGGCCACCCAGCTAATAAATGATAATGTAGGTATTTCTTAAATTA
Organism: Tupaia tana; assembly: GCA_026018925.1. Taxonomy (NCBI): domain Eukaryota; kingdom Metazoa; phylum Chordata; class Mammalia; order Scandentia; family Tupaiidae; genus Tupaia; species Tupaia tana. The sequence continues at coordinate 123,213,598 of JAKSZU010000007.1, read as the reverse complement.
AGAATTATTGATTTTATTTATTATTATTATTTTAATTTGCTATACAGCATGTATGCTCACGAGAGAGAGAGAGAGAGAATAAGCTGCCAGGTCCAGGATTCAAACCACAGTCAGCTATGTGGGAGTCCCGTGCCTTAACCACCATACCACCTGCTGGCCCAGGAATGTAAATGTTTTGTTTATGTATTTCTGGATAATAAGCCACCCTAAATGCTATAATAAATAGCAATGTGCAAAAATTTATTACCAACTGGGCTATACCACAGTAGTTAAGTTCTGTGCATAGAGGGCAAAATCCCACATGGCCACGTTCAAATCTCAGTCCCACTGACTTGAAAGACATGCTGAGTAGGTGAATGTGTGTGCTCAAAATCCTGATGGGATGGAGAAATGGAGAAAAGAGGATTGTCCCCTTGGAGACTCACTCTCTGTTTCTCTCAAGCATACACACCCTCTGGCAAATTTTAAAAAGGGTGGCCAGTTGGTGGTGTAATGGTTAAGGTATTGGACTCCCATGTGGCTGACCACAGTTTGAAACCTTGCAGCTTGAAACTCACACCAAACACATGTGCACGCCTGCCCAAAGTCTCAAGAGGATAATGTAGGAGAAGGGATTACGGTGTGACTATCCTCTTAATGGGAGCGATTTCTTGCTTACTGTCTCTGTGTCTCTCTGGTGAGGGCATATGCCCTATAGCCAAAATCTCTCTAAAAACAAATTAAGAAAGGATTATTACTACTCATGGTTCTGTGATTTTAATAGGCTCAGCTGAATAGGATCACTCATATGACTGCACATGGTTGTAGTTAGATGATATCTGGCCTGGGTGTCCAAGATGGCTGTCACGTTTGTCATCCCAGATGGAATGGCTAGTCTATTGGGGACTCCCTCTCTTCTTCTATGTGGTCTCTCTACATTGTTAACTTGAGCTTCCTCATGGCATGGGGGCCTCTGATAGTCAGAGGTATATAATACTGGCTTTTTAATGCACTATCTTTGGAAATCATGCTGTCACTTCTCTGGAATTCTAGGAGTTACAGAGGACCTGCTCAGATTCACTGCGGGAGGACATAAGCATGCAGGAAAGTATGGCTCATTGGGGGTGGTTGTGGAGACTCATTGTCACAGTGGGATTTTCAAATCAGACATTCTGAACCTAGGCTTGAGGTTGCAAACTCACCTGTCTCCATGGAACAGGCAGATGCGGTATGAATAAGAGAGCCCTCATGCAAGGTGACTGAGATGGGCAGACTGGTGAGCTGGAGAGCACAGGTTTTATTTGGACTTCCATATGGCCGACCGCGGTTGAAGTCCTGGACCTGGCAGCTTGCTTTATCACCTTCCTGCCTCATTTCCCTCTCTCTCTCTCATCAAATTAAAAAGTAAATAAATAAATAAAGTTAAATGAAATAATTCTTAAAAATAAACCACAAAACTCTAGTAGCTTGAGGACCAGCAGTAGGCGTAATGGCTATGTCGTTGGACTCCCATGTAGTCGACTGCGGTTCAAGTCCTGTACCCAGTGGCTTAAACTCACGCCAGGCGCGTGTGCATGCGTGCCCAAGATCCCGAGAAGAGAATGGAAGAGAAGGGACTGTGGTGTGGCCATGCCCCCTGGAGGGTGATTTCTCACTTTCTGTCTCTCTGTCTGTCTCTGTCTTTCTGGCGAGTGCAAGTGCCCTATAGCAAAAACCTCTTAAAAAAAAAAAAACTCTAGTAGCTTGGCATGCACTTTGTGTCATAAGGTCTTTGGTTACAGCATCCTCTGAAATGTTACAGGAATGCAGCAGTCTCTGATTTCTGTTCCATTAGCTGCCAGTCTGTGAAAGTGCTCTGTGTCTATGAGGAAATGCCCACACTCCCAGCATACAGGGCCCTCCTGGCCTGAGACCTGCCTTGCCTTCCCTGTCCTGCTTCATCCCTCCCTCTGCTCTGATATTTATATCTCAGCAAGTATTTATTGATTCCTCCTGTAAGCCAAGCATGTTCTAGGTGTTGGGGATATAGAAAAGAATAAAGTAATGTTCCTGGGGCCAGCAGGTGGTATGGTGGTTAAGGCACTGGACTCCCACGTGTCGGACCACGGTTCTAGCCCCAGACCCAGTGGTTTGCTTTCTCACTTCCCTCCCCCGCTCGGTTTCTCTCTGGTGAGTGCACATGCCCTGTAGCATATTTTTAAAAATAATAATAATAAATAAAATAAATAATTCTAAAAACAAACGAAAAAACAACAAATAGTGTTCCTGCCCTCAGAGCTTATATTCTAGTTGGGGGAGACAAGCAATAAATAAATGAATGTATTAAATGTCAGATGTCACTGTGAGCCCCAGTGTGGCAAGGGACATCCTGTCCTTTGGTTTGGGGCCAGGCTACTGAACATGAACTATTGTCTGAAATACTTGGTGAGTCAAGAAGCCCCACCCAACTTTACCTGGTTCCGAGACACCTCCATATCCTATTTGCATATTCATATACACACTCACACATGTAAAAATACAAAACATGTTACCCGTGTCTGCAGGCTGGAATTTAACTCTGCATTTATACCAAGCAACTTAGGTAAACAGGATGTATATTATTTAAGTGACAAACATCAAACACTGAAGGCGGCTCCCACTACTAACCTATCTCTGCTCAGTATCTTTGACTTTCCGGGCGTGGTGGCTCTCTGGCTCTTGCTGCCTGACTTGCCAGTGGTTGAAGACTTTGTCTAACATTCTGAGAACCCCAGTGAGTTTGCCCAAAGGCTGGCGAGGTTTTCTAGATGACCCAGGTCTGGCAGCTCCTGCTGCCCCATGGAACAAGATGAGGCTGACTTTCTGTCGGTGGCGGTGCACACGCATGTTCCACTGCATCTGGAACGCTTGAGCTCCGAAGCCCAGACCGCAGAGGGCTGTGGGCAGATAAGTCTCTGATCTGTCTCATCTCTGGAAATCATGACTTTCAAGCTGTGTCAGAACCTCCCTCAAAGAAAGTGACCAACCAGGTGGAGCCCTGCTGGGGAGAAAAGGAGAGGAGCAGCTTTGACAATAGGCAGCTGCCTGGGAAGCTTGTGTCCTGGCAGGATGGCTGTGGAGAAATGACAGCCACCCACATCACCTGTGGCGTCACATTCAGAGTCAGAGGTGGGCTGGTTGTGCAAGGAGCAGTTGACTACACTTGCAGCTGACCTGGCTGCTCAGTGAGCAGGCTGGCAGCAGTGTCCAGAGGGTTCTGAGCAAACTTGGTAATGGGGAATCCACATCACTTAGATTTTCAATCCCTCTTGAACTGATTTTGGATGCAATGGGCCTAATGTTTGTGTAGCCATAAGGCCCAGGCTCTGTGGTATATTTGGCAGTATACTAGACTGCAGAGCTGGAAGCCACATATCCACTGTGGTTCAAGCCCCCATCCTGGTCAGCCTGAAAAACATAGATGTGTGCACACGTGCCCAGGATCCTATTGGGCCAGAGAGATTGCGACATGACCGAGGCCCATGGGGGTTGCTGAAGAGTGTTCTCTCTCTTTCATTCTTTGTCTCTCTCTTGCAGACACATGTGCTCTATCATGAATTAGAAACATTTACAAATGTTGGGGCAGTCCGTGGCCTGGTAGTTAAGGCAGGTGAGTCCCACATGACTGACCTTGCAGCCTGGGTGTGTGTGCATGCATGCCCCAAACCCCAAAGCAGGGAGAGATGAAAGAGAAGGGATTATGACATACCATGCCCCATGGGAGGGAGGGCGCTTTCTCACTTTCCTTCTCTCTGTTTCTCTCTCAGTGTCTCTCCAGAAAGTACATGTGCCCTCTGTCAAATTTTTAAAAAAGGGGGGAGGTGAGTAATCTGTTAAAATAAAAGGAGATAATAATTCTTTAAGCCTGATCTCGAATTTAACTGTATCCATGAGATATTTCTTCAGCTCCCAATTCTGTCCGTTTTCCCCCTTTGGTCCAAAACATTCTCTCACTTCGCTTTAACCCAGTACTAAAAAGGAGGCTCCTGAGGATGGTTTTCACACTTGGTCCTGTAGTGTAGTCTCTGGCTCATGAAGATTTCTCAACTTCAGCGCTGTTTTTCTGACTGAGGGCAGAGCTGGAGGACTGGCTTGCTCCTTCACCTCCCTGGAGCAGTTATTATAGAGCTTATTTCATAGACCTCAGTGGTCAGTGGTAGGGCTGGAGCACTGAGCCTCATGCCACTCCCTTGCCCAGTGCCCTTAGGACTGATGGCCTGCTTGGGTCACAGGCTGGGATGGGATCACCAGCAGGCCCTCTGAACACGTTTCAGACGTCAGGTCCAGTCGGAAGGGCACTCGGCAGGGCAGGGCCTTCAGAAACGTGCCAGATCCCGCCTGCCTATGCGCCCTCTAGCTGAGAGCTACACACAAGGTTCTCACGATGGCTTTGCAGGTACATTCTCCAGGACGAGGAATCTCTCACATGTTCTACCACGTTCCACGATGTACTGCTACCTGGTTGAGAGGGTTCAAGCATCAAACACTGAACCCCTGATTGGTTAAGCAATAGTATCAGGGAATTACCCAGAGAAGACGGCAAGAAACTAAAGCATCTACTCTACGAGAACATCTGCAGTGAGTCATGAAGGTCTAATTCATGCCTTGGTTAAAGAACCAAAGTGATGTTTGTGACAGGAATGCAGGTGGGGACAGCACTCACAGAGAAAGTAGAAGTTTGAGATTGGATGTCCATTGTAAATGGGGGGAAACTCAGGTTTTAGCAATAGAGAAAGTGCAACCTGTGATGAAGTCCAGTTTCAGGCATTTGGGGGGTGCTTGTCAATTAAAAATTATGGTCTGGGGACCTGGAAAGCATTGTGGGAGTTGGAGAAGGGGAAACCTCATCAAAAGCAGTTTCATACTCTCACATTGAAACTCAGTGGGATGTTAGAGGGTGGGGACTAGATGTCAGCCCAGGATAAGCTTGCCACCCCACCCCCAACCCCCCATCGAGCTCCGCTCTGCCCCCGGAGCATCCTACTTAGGTCTGACACCTTCATTTGGGTGGGGTTGACCTTTCCTCTTTCTGGGAGCTGGAAGTCCTCAGTCTGGTCGCCCAAAGTATTGTCACTGCCCTTTTAATGAAAGCCTTATTCTCTATCAGCATTTACTCAGTGTTGTTGTTGTGGCTTTGTCAGGTCTCTTGATTGCACACAACAGAAACTCAGTTCAAATATGTTTGCCATGAATAAAGAAAGAAAATGTATGATTTTTCCACTTTTTAAAGGTTAGAGTTATTGGGAACCAGGTGGTGCCGCAGTGGCAATGTTGCTGTGTCTGAATAGGAATGGTCATGGGTTCCCATCCCAGGGCCTCCCTGAGCATATGAGGCACCCATCTATGTGCCTGTGACCCAAGCAGGCTGAGATTGTGAGACTCGTGAAGATCCTGTTGGAGATTTGTCTCTCTCTCAGAAGAAATAAATAAACTTAAAGAAAAAAAATTAGGGATAGTGCTATTATTTGAAGGTGACCCCTCACTCCCAAATTCATGTGTCAAAATTTGGTAAGCCATTGTGAAGGTATTGAGAGAAGAAATGGAATCTAACTATGGGATCAAGAGGGGGAGCCTTTGGGAGGTAATTGGGATTGATAATGTTATCAGAGTGCCCCCCCGCCCCGAACACTGGTGGGTTTATAGGGAGAGGGAATGAGACCAGAGCAGACACACGGACACGGACACGGACACATGCATTGCTCCTACCCCGTGCCAGGTTGTGTTGTAGCGGGAAGACCCTCAGAAGATGTCGGCATCACGCTTCTGAACTTCTCAGCCTCCAAAACCATGAAGTAAAGAAATCTCCATCCTCTTAAATTGCATAGACTCATGTATTTTTGTTATTAGTAATAGAATGACCTGGAAGAGGTGAATTTCCAGATTAAAGCCCGAGTGGAGTCAAATACTCAGATGATACCAATTGAGTCTGTCTTTGTCTGTCAGCTCTGCTGTCTTCAGAAACTCTCGTGGAACACTCATCTTCAGAAACGTCCAGGCTTCTCTCTATGGTATCAATGAGACCAGCAGAAAAAGAACACTTCTTTCCCAGGAGCTCCAACACCTGTCCCAGCGGCTCAGGAAGGGCATCGGTAATCCAGGACTGGGGCTGATCAGACTTGTGGCTTTAATGGACTAGGTTGGATCCTGTAGCCGAGCGGGAAGAGGATGGCATCCAGGTGTTGTCAGCCGCAACCGACCTGCATGAACAGAGGGAGAGGACAGGTGGTTCCTCAAAGAAAATCAGACTGTCGTCACCAAAAACAGGGTGATGATTACAGAGTAAATTTACATTATAATGAACAAAGGAAGTGACTATACGAATGAATGTCTGTTCAAATATAACCACTCACTTCTCTCTAAGTTGTAGGGGCTCAACTCCTGACATGGGGTCTTCCTCTTGCAGCTCCGTTCTCTGTTCCATACAGAATGTGGTTTTTGTTGTGTTTTCGTTTTTGTTTAATTAGGTATTTTCTTGTGGAAGTCAATCATCAAAAGGAAAATACCATTTCATGTTTTCCAGTCCAGAGAATCAAGAAGCACAATGTCTGCACCTCAGCTGAGGATGAACATCAAGTTTCTAAAACCAATTACCTGGGGAGAAAATAACATCACTGATTTATCTGAATCGAAGCAAAACCTTGTGTGGTTGAACTTTATCTCCAGGGCAGTCATGGTGTTGGGAGCTTCTGTGGGAGCTCCTGTTGGTGGCTGAGGTGGGAAGCTTGGAGGTTTGGCTGGCTCTGCCTCCCAGGATCTGGATGAACCTGAGCAATCCACCTTTCTCCTAGATCTCAGTGTTCTTATTTTCAGTATTAGGTTTTGGATTAGATACTTCCTCTCTAGTGTAGTTCATTCCCTGCCTAAAGAGTCGGATTTTCAGTTGATATAAAACCCATAAAACCCTGACCCTCTACTGTGTTTTTAGTGGTGAAAGCTTAGGTGGTGTAAGGGTTAAATAATTTGGGGGGAGAGGTTTTTTGCTGTAGGGTGCAAGCGCTTGCCAAAGAGACAGAGAGAGACAGAGAGACAGAAAGCAAGAAAACACCTCATAGGGAGGATGGCCACGCCGCAGTCTCTTCTCCTCCATTTTCCTCTTGGGATCTGGGGCATGTGTCTGGCATGAGTTTAAGCCACCAGGTCCAGAACTCAAACTGCGGTCGACTACATGGGAGTCCAGCAACAAAGCTATTATGCCATCTTCTGATCAGGATTAAATAATTTTTTTTAAACAACTGTCTGTTCAACCCTTCCTTCGTGACAACAGGTATCACCAGGACAAGGATATCAGCTGGCCCAGCATGACCCACATGTAGTCTCTGGAACACTATCCACCATCAGTATCTTCTGATCTTGTGACATGGAACTGCAAACCAACCATGATCCAATCCTCCAGGAGCCCAAAGCAGGGACAGGAAGCAGGCAAGAGAGACATCTGCACACAGGAAACCTATAAATCAAATATAATTAATATTCAGTGATTTCCTGTTTGCTCAAATCTGTTTGATTATTGGAAATGATGACTGCCAGCCATGGCACAGTTGGCAAGGTCATTCCAGCTTGGGTTTACAACTGGAGGATGAAGAAGTCATAGTGGAGGGAACCAGCAGTTAGCGTAATGGCTATGTCGCTGGACTCTCACGTAGTCGACCGCGGTTCGCGTCCTGGACCCAGTGGCTTACAACTCACGCCGGGCGCATGTGCGTGCGTGCCCAAGATCCCGAGAGGAGAATGGAGGAGAAGGGATTGCGGCGTGACCATCCCCCGTGGGGGGTGATTTCTCGCTTTCTGTCTCTATGTCTCTCTCTGTCTGGCGAGCGCACGCGCCCTATAGCGAAAAACCTCTCCAAAAAAAAAAAAAGAAGAAGTCATAGTGGATGACCACACTGTTGAGACCCAAGGGCATGGACCATGCTGGGCACAGGGGCACGTAGCAGGGGCATAGTGAATGAATGAATGAATGAACAGATGGCTGAGTGCTAAGTTCCTTCCAGTTCTGACTCCCAAGACTGAACACAAGGATCTCCCTCCAGGGGGTAAACCAGTATGTAGGCATAGGAAAGTGAGAAACGATGGAAAACAGAGATGTGTCTGTGAGCTAGAGAAGGCTGTGGGGGCAAGAGAAGAGGTTTTGAACAGGGAAGTCATGCTGCTTCTGCTCCCAAGGCCTCAGAAAGGAAGTGCTCCCTGCTTCCCCTCTGACCACTCCTTCAGGTTCCCCCACATGCCTGCTCTGTGGAGTAGGAGCTGAAACAGAATCCACTGAGGAGTGTAAGAGAATGCACCTGCTTCAGCGACCACAGTTAAGGCGATCTTATCAGTCTCTTTGTTCTCCATCCTCGATCTGTCCCAGCTCCTTCCTCTGCCCGGCACATAGTGCTGGTTAACCTGAACACAGGAGGACTGAGCAGGATCTCTGCAGGAGGTCTCTCTCTCTCTCTCTCTCTCTCTCTCTCTCTCACACACACACACACACACACACACACACACACACACGCATGTATTAAGATGCAGCTGTGAGAGAACTGCTTGCTGTGGGGAAGGGAAGGAGGTGCAGAGCTGCGAGGCATGATTCTTTCAAAGGCGAAAGAAACCCTAGCACCTTTCTCCCTTTGCTGAAAGCCCCACCCTTTAGCGGGTGGGCATTAGAGGAATGCCAGCGGCCCAGGGCTGAAGGCTCCCTTTCTTCACAGTCAACCACGATGAGATGGCCCCTAGGGTTGGGAGCATTCCTAGGCTAGGTGTCTGCAGGAAGCAGTTGATTCAGCCAGCTGTCAGAAGCTGTCCAGGCATGGACGTCAGTGTCTCAGGACATGTCTGCATGCAGAGCAGGCAGACCAGATGTGGTGGGGAAGGTGCAAAGTGGTGATGCAGTGGGGTTCTAAAGCTGGCAGTGAAAGAGCAGGTAGCCAGGCTGGGCTGCAGACAGGAGAGGCAGGGCCCAGGAGAACTGCATGAGTCAGGTATGGACAGGATCGCCAGGGACCCATGAAGACAGAGGGAAACCAGACTCTGTTCCTGGATGACAGTGTTATGGGACCTGGAGCTGGACAATCTGCATTTGAATCCAGGCCCCAAGATTTAGCTGTGTGTGTAACTTAGATCTCTTCTCCTTCCTGAGCCTGTGTCCTCGTCTGCCAAGGAGGGTTTTTACATGCCTCACGGGTTATTCTGGAGAATCTGTAGGATAACCCACATGAAGGGTATGATTTGGCATCCAGACCCAATGGGTACATTGTGATCACAAGCACAATGGTGAACAATGATGAGGATTTGATGCGAATGCTCATCTGGTGAGCATTCCTGGAGGCACCAGATGGCAGCTTGTGATGAGAACCAAGAAAGCAGAAGCAGACCTAGCAGCTAAGGGGATGTGAGGTGGGCTCCCTCCCATCGCTTCCTTTGCCTGGTGGCAGGGTCAGTGTGGCCTACAGCGGCACCATCAGCTTAGTGAGATACATTAGGGAAAAAGAGAGAGAGAGGTTATGGAGCAGAGTGGGAGTCCACAGCTCGGGGTAGGCTGCTCTCCCTGCAGGTTTTGTTGTTTGAGGAAGGATGCACATGGCCTGCGGGCTCAGGGCTACCCAGGCTGACTGCCAGGTGGACAGGGCACTAAGGGTTTTAACTGTTCACATGCAACTTGGGTTTTGTCATTTGCAGCCAGTTTTCTTTGAATTTTGGCTCCTGCATGATGGGATCTGCATTAAGTCAATCTCTGATGGCCTCCCACTAGCAGCCTGCAGCATCTCTCTCTGACTTTGCATGTGTAGGCAGGGAGAAATCTTGCAATTTGATCAGGCCCAGGTGCAACCACCTATCTAAGGCTAAGGTGGCCCCATTCTTCTCCCTCTTTTTATTTACAGAGGAGAGAGAGAGAAAGTGAGAAAGCAAGCCCTCCTTAAATGGGGCATGGGCATGCTGCAATCCTTTCTTCATTTCTCTGTTCTTTCAGGATTTGGGGCACGCATATGCACACCAGGCAAGCATATTTTTCTTGAGTTTAGGAAACAGGCTAGGATTCCAACCATGATCAGTCATGTGGGATCTGGCTCCCAAAGCACTGGGCTTACCTGATACACTACAGGGCTGCCCAGCTCTCACTCCCTCCCTTTACTCTCCTTCCTGCCAGGGCCTTCAATCCCCTCTTTCTTCATTTTTCAACCTCCTCTTTCTCACTAACACTTCTTTTCCTCCTGTGCCTCTTTCACTCCCTCTGTCCTTCACTTTTCCTATCTGTCCTTTGATCTTTTAACCAGCCCCCTCCTAACCTGGAATCGTGGCCTTTGGAACAAGAGGGGGCTCTTGTTCCAAGAGGGGGTGAAGATGTTCCTCCTGCTCTTGAGGAACTCAGAGTCCAGTGGAGCAATCCACCCATGCTTGGTTCTCCTTCTACCCAATAATGTCCACACACGGACAAACGATACTCAGTAAACAAGTACTGAGAGTCTCCTGTGTGCCTGCCTCTGGGCGAGAGATTACAACTTCCATAAGGAATAAGAAATGGTCCTGGAAGTTACGATGCTTGAGTTTAGGAAACGAGAGAGATTTCCGGGGACTTCATGTGTTAAGTGTTCTAGTAACCAGACCACAGGAACGTAGAGGAAGGAAGGCTTCTCAGAGGAGGCAATACATGAGCTGATTTTGCAAAGAAGAGTTCACCAAGAAGAAGAAAGGGTTATTTGGGTGAGGACATTCTCAAGCACAACTTGGAAATATTTGGGTCAAACCAGGAAGCTAGAATAAAATAAAATAAACTGTGAATGAAGGGAGTAATAACTCAAGGAATGGATTTAAATGAGCAGGGAGCCTAGGAAATGGGAAAAAAAAAAAAACGACATGACATGGAAATCGATGTACGGTGTAGTGTAGTGAAGCCTGGGAGCAGGGACCCAGAGGAGTCAAGGCATGGGCTCATCTGGGATTCCTGCCATAGAAGAGCATAGCCTGGTTGGGTCCCAGTTTCCTTTTTCTTTTTTTTTTTTTTTTTTTTTTTTTTGGAGAGGTTTTTTTTGCTATAGGGCGCATGCGCTCGCCAGACAGAGAGAGACAGAGAGATAGAAAGCGAGAAATCACCCCCCGGGGGGATGGCCACGCCGCAATCCCTTCTCCTCCATTCTCCTCTCAGGATCTTGGGCACGCATGCACACACGCCCGGCGTGAGTTTAAGCCACCGGGTCCGGGACGTGAACCGCGGTCGACTATGTGGGAGTCCAGTGACATAGCCATTACGCTAACTGCTGGTCCCCCCAGTTTCCTTTTGTGTAAAAGTAGGAGGTTGCCTGTCTTGTTGGTGAAGAGAGTCTGGGGAGGTGTGGATAGTGTCTGAGAAGGCTCAGGCTCAGTACCTAGAATATATATAAACCGGAGGTATAGAAGTGTAGTGGGAGTGAGAGCATGTGAGTACGGAGGTTTGAAAGCGAGAATGAGAAACTTCAACTTGGAAGTCACACTCTCTGGAATGAGAAGTAGGGATGTTGGTGTATTATGTGTTGGGGGAATTTTATTTGTCAAAGATAGTATAAGAGCACATAAATATCTCCAGGGAGGTGAAGACAGCTGCTGTGAAAAGAAAAAAAAATGCTTCTGGTAGAAAGACCCAACTTCAAATTCAAGCTCAAACCATCTGATGAGCCTTGTAACTTCTCTGTGATATTTATAAAGTGAGGATAAAAATACTTAACTTAGAAGATTGCTTGAGATGGTGGCAGCAGGTGGCATAGTGTTTAAGGCGCCATATTCCAACATGGCTGACTGTGGTTCAAGTCCTAGACCCAGTGTCTTGAAAGTCATGCCAGGCCCGTGTGTGTGTGTGTGTGTGTGTGTGTGTGTGTGTGTGGCCAAAATCCCAGGAAGAGAAAAAGGAGAAGAAACTGCAGTGAGGCCAACCCTTCTCACTGTTTCTCTCTGTCTCTCTGGCGAGCACACATGCCCTATGGCAAAAACCTTAAAAAAAAAAACAAAAAAAAAACAACAACAAGCAAACAAACAAAAAAACTACTTGAGAATCAAGTAAGGTAATGTATACATATAATGTTCTTAGTACAGTTTCTCGCATATAGTAGGTGCATTTTCCCTCCCCTTTTCCTCCTCACCTGCCGGGGACCAGCCTCGGCGGGGGTGTGTTGACTCATTGGAGGCGGCAAAGGAAAGGAAGACTGAGGTCTCGGTGCCTTTTCATGCACGTCCTCAGCCGGATACTTCCCAGAGACTGCTCTCTGAGGAGTGACAACTGTTAGGAATCATCATGCCTTTTTATTGAAAATGTGATACATGCAAGTAAACGGGAGAGGGGCTACGTGTTCTAATTATCAATTCATAAAGTTTTAACAATAGAGACCATTCTGGGTTTGATTAAGGGCAGGTCTATTAATCATCGATACAGTTCAACAATTGTTTGATTGATGAAAGCAGGTTTCTGGTAACTTCAAGCGGTGTGGTTTCAGGAAACAATTCCAGCAGGTAGAGTTAATTATCAGCCGATGTTCAGCAGCAGCCGTCTTATGATTACTAAAAGAAAATCTCAAGCATAGATATTAGTTCTTATGGATTTTCATAAAGAATGATACTTATATAATTCTATAGGGATCTAAAACTTAAGGAATCCTAATATATTTGCCTATCCTGAAGGGGTGAAGTTACTGTTCACTTGTTGAGGGCAGGGACAGCCTTTTCAACTGGTGATAAAGTGACTAATAAGTTAATGAAAAACTTTAGAATGGGTTTATGGTGTTGTGGATTCACTTGTGTAGCCCATGGCATCACTGTTGTGTATTTTGTTAGAACTTTAGTTACCATGGGACGAGAGTGTCCTGGGCCAGTTTCGGCCTAGTCCTATTGTATGTAAAAAGATTATTTATATTAAATGTGTCTTGAAGGACCTTCCAAACGTCAAGATGATTTCTGCCTAGATAGAACTTCAGCACACCCTCCATTATGATCGCAGGATGAAGCACTGTAATTAACAGTAGGTGGTCAGGATAAAGGGGAGCGGTTGGGGGACTTTTGGGAAATCTTACCACACACTCAAGATGTATGAGGGAGCTTTGTAATTCTTTTATAGTAGTATATCGGGGAGTCAGAGGGGGGGTCACTTCCCAGCAAGGCTACTACATTTCCCGGAGCGGATAGCAAACGGCCTTGCTGACATGCTAATTGACCCAAGCATTGTTCCAAGGTCGGGGGGCACACAGTAGTGGCCTTGCCAACGTACTGAACCAACCGGAAGCGGAGCTCAAAGGTCAAAGGGCTCAGATGGGTCTTGGAGCCCCGCCGGGTCGGACTCCTCCACTCACCCATCCCTAAAGAATACTGAGTTAGTATTTTGGCTATGAAGGACAGAAAAGTCCTGGCGAATTGAGACACTATAAAGTCTATTCTAGGGCCATGACCCAGCAAGTTGTGAGCTCCCCCAGTAACTGTACCATGTCCGTGGTTATGTCCTAGTACCCTTGAGGGTGTGTTGCTTATACTAGGTGCTTAAAACATGTACACATGGCCTTTTGGCCAGAACCATCATCTTCCAGTAATGAACCAAAATGACGAACACAAAGGGAAAGATATATGTTCTCTAGGCCTTTTAGAAAACATGGAGTTGTTCCTTTGGCAACATATATGTGAATCTACAAGAAAGGTGATGTAGACATTAAGGGAATAGGTACTGTTCAAAAAGGAATGCCCCATGAATGTTACCATGACAAAACTGGAAGAGCCTACAATGTTACCCAGCATGCTGTTGGCATTGTTGTAAACAAACAAGTTAAGGGCAAGATTCTTGGGAAGAGAATTAATGTGTGTATTGTGCATATTAAGCTTTCTAAGAGCAGAGATAGCTTCCTAAAACATGTGAATGAAAATGACCAGAAAAAAAAGGAAGTCAAAGAGAAAGGTACCTGGGTTCAACTGAAGCTCCAGCCTGCTCCACCCAGAGAAGCCACTGTGTGAGAACCAATGGAAAGGAGCCTGAGCTTCTGGAACCTATTCCCTATAAATTCATGGCACGATGGGTGTTAAAAATAAACTAATCTATGATCTATAAAAAAAAAAAAGTGTAGATGAAATTGAGCAGAAATGAATGTGTGTTTTTTAAAAATTTCTAGACATTTAAGATGTGGTAGGGAAGCATGCGGAGATAGGGTTTTCTTCCTGTGTCTTCCACGCACTGGCTGTGTGATTTTGGGAAAATCCTGTCATGTCTCTGAAACTCAGTGCGCATATCTGTGAAATGAAGGGCATGGCAGGACAACCTCCATGTTGTTCTAGTGTTGAGATACTAGAGCCCTGTGAGGTTTCAGACAGCTATGAACTGCATTAGGTCCCGGCTCCCCTTCAAATGCATCTGTTGAAACCCCAACCCCCAGTTGACTATATTTGGAGAAAGGGACAAAAGTTATCCTCTTATGAGGTCATAAGGATGGGGTCTGTACCTGCTAGGACTGGTGGCTTTTTAAGAAGAGTAAGAGATCTCTCCCCCATGAATACGCAGTGACTAGACAGTCATCTACAGCCAGGAACGGCCTGCTCACCAGAATCTGATCACACTGGTACCTGATCTCAGGCTTGCAGCTTCTAGAACTGTGAGGAGATTCGTCAGGTTTCTGTTGGTTAAGCCATTGTTCCGGCAGCCTGAGCAGATAAAGACAACAGGACTACAGCTGGTTTGCAAATAAGGCTCCTGGGAGATACCTTGTTTGTAAAATAACAAGGAATGCAAGAACTGGGGATGTTTTACTCACTGGGATGAGGCTATATTTTTCCTGTTGTCCATGATAGTCAGTCACACCCCAGACTCAGAGACCCTGTTGCTTTGAAGTAGCTTCTTTTGAGACCCTAGGGTGGAAGACTCTCGAGGCATCCTGCTGCTCACCCCAACCTTCTGAGAGGCACATAGAGGAAACGGTGGGTGACGGCAGCAACGACTTTGACATTTAAGGCAGGCTTCGCTGCATCTCCTTTCCCACAAACCCACCATGACACATGTTTTTGCAATGTAGCGCTTCGAATATTAAAAAGGGACTCAAAAAAGAGCCCACAAGACCCATCTTCCAGTCTTCACAGATGTTGTTTGGGGTGTGCCTCACACCCTGTCCCACCTGCTCACTGCTCTGCAGCCCTGTGCACTTGGGGGCACTACTCACACAGTCTGAAACGTTCCTGTTTTATTATGTCTCTCCCATTATGATTTCTTTGGGTCAGAAATTTGACTTGAGGGGCGGCAGGTGGTGAGGTGGTTAAAGCGCTGGACTCCCACATGGGTGACTGCAGTTTGAGTCCTGGCTTGAAAAATCACAGCAGGCGTGTGTGTGTCTGTATATGTGTGCATGCAGGCCCCAAATCCCAAGAGGAGAACAGAGGTTTGGCATGGTCACACCCCCTATGGGGGCGGGGGGTCATGTCTTACTTTCTCTTTCACTATCTCTCTCTCTTTCCCCAGCAAAATGAAAGAAAGATTTGACTCGAAAGCCAAAATGCTCTGTGGCCTTAGGCAAGGGACTTATCTGAGTGTCAGTTTTCACATTTGTATTAATCTGATCAATAAATATTTAAAATATAGACCAGGCACTATTTAAAATAGAGAATTCATTTTACCCATTTCTTTCTGAGAAATTCAGTCAGTCACTGATACTACTTGGTAACCAGTGCAGGACCTCCGGCACTGTCCTCAGTTTGTACACAATGTGTTGTATTACATACGAAGACAGAGAATAAAGAACGGTCATTCTGCAGAGCCACTGCCTGAGCACTACCATAGAAGGGTGGGTGACAGTATTCTCACTGCAAGAGAACTTTGAACTTTCAGCCTTTGAGCCTGAGAGAAATGGTGGATACACCAAGTGATACTGAAGCCTTTGAAGGCCAGCCAGGGACACAGTGGCTAAGGTGGCTACATCCCACATGACTGACCGCATGGTTGAGTCCTGGCCCTGGTGGCTTAAAAAGCATGCCAGGCACATGTGTGTGTGCCCCAAATCCTGAGAAGAATGGAGAAGGGAATCGTGGTGTGGCCATCCCCCACAAGGGGTGCTTTCTCATTTCCCTCTGTACTTTTCTCTCTGTCTCTTTCTAGCAAGTGCACATGCTCTGTAGCAAAACTTTAAAAAGGCAAGACAAAACAGAACAACAGCAAACCCAACAACAGTTCTGAACACAGAGGTGCTCTATGCTCCCTGGCATCTTGGTTTATGGTTTGGGTGGTAAGAAGGTCATCTGGAGGTAGAAAGACCAAATGTTGCTCTAAGATTCCACTGGATTCTTAATAGGAATAAATGGTGCTGGGAGTAAGCTTGTGTAATTCTTCTTAAATATCCTCCAATTTGTCTCAGGGTTTAAAGCCATACATGGATAAGAAATAAAGAAAGCAAATGAACTGTAAATTCAGGGTACTATAAAACCAATTATTGGGGAGTCTGTTAGGATGTTTTCCAACAAAATCATTTCTTTTCTTTTTTTTTTTTTTTTTAAAGAGGTTTTTGCTGTAGGGTACTTGCGCTTGCCAGAAAGACAGAGAGATACAGAGATAAAGTGAGAAATCACCTGCCAGTGGGGGATGGCCACACCGCAATCCCTTCTCTTCCGTTCTCCTCTCAGGATCTTGGGCATGCATGCACATGTGCCCGGCATGAATTTAAGCAATTGGGTCCGGGACTTGAACTATGATCGACTACATGGGAATCCAGTGACATAGCCGTTACGCAAACTGCTGGTCCCATCAACAATCATTTCTGGAGTGCATGTTAGATGGTAGGCACTGTGGAGCCTGAGAATATACACTCCCTGTGCTTATGAGATGTACATTTGAGTACAGAAGATAGATGTTATAAAAGTATGTGAAATCAAATGGTAATTCTGGCATTGTGCAAATATCACAGTGTACTTACACAACCCTAGAGGGCATGACTGAACACCTAGTTTATATGGGATTGCCTATTGCCCCAGGCTACAAACCCATATAGCATGTTACCATACTATAGGCAACTGAACCGTAATGGTATTTGTATACCTAAACATGGAAAAGGTACAGTAAAAATGCAGTAGAAAAGATAAAAAATGATACTCCTGTCTAAGTGCTTACTGTGAATGGAGCCTGCAGGAATGGAGGATGCTCTGGGTGAGTCAGTGAGTGAGTAATGAGTGAATGTGCCTAGAACTCTGCTGTAGACTTTCTCAACGTTGAACACTTAGGCTGCACTACATTTCTAAAAATATATTTTTTCTTTCCATAATAAATTAATCTAAATTGACTGTAACTTTTTTACTTTACAAACATTTTAATTTCTTAAACTTTTTGACTCTTACATACAACGCTCAGCTTAAAATTTAAACATATTGGGACCAGCAGCGTAATGGCTGTCGCTAGACTCCCATGTAGTCGACCGTGGTTCGCGTCCTGGACCCGGTGGCTTAAACTCACGCCAGGCGCATGTGCGTGCATGCCCAGGATCCTGAGAGGAGAATGGAGAAGAAGGGATTGCGGCGTGGCCATCCCCCCTGGGGGGTGATTTCTCGCTTTCTATCTCTCTGTCTCTCTCTGTCTTTCTGGCGAGTGTACGCACCCTATAGCGAAAAAAACCTCTTCAAAAAAAGAAAAAATTTTTTAACATATTACACAACTATAGAAAAATATGACTTTTCCTTACATCCGTATTTTGTTAGTTTTTTTCTATTTTTAAAGTTTCTAATTTTTTTTTCTTTTTAAAATTTTTGGTTAAAAATTCAGACACAAATACACACATTAGCCTAGGCCTACACAGGGTTAAGATCATCAATATCACTCTCTTCTACCTCCACATCTTTTCCCACAAACCAAGATGTTGGCCCAACTAAGTGCCCCAGGCAGTAGGGGTACTGCTGTGCGACACTTGAGGCCATATGGGAAGACTTCAGTTTTGAGGACTGTAGCGTGAAGACC
The DNA here is from genome assembly GCA_026018925.1 of Tupaia tana. Lineage (NCBI taxonomy): Eukaryota > Metazoa > Chordata > Mammalia > Scandentia > Tupaiidae > Tupaia > Tupaia tana. The sequence continues at coordinate 123,195,699 of JAKSZU010000007.1, read as the reverse complement.
CTTTAGAAGATGCCATCTTCTCTCTCTCTTCCTCTCTGGAGATAAAAAAACTTTAAAAGTGAGATAAAGGGGTACTAGACTCCCACATGATTGACTACAGTTAAAGTCTCAGACCGGTGGCTTAAAATTCACATGGGATGCTTGTGTGTGCACGCCCAAAATCTCGAAAGGAGAATGGTGAGGAAGGAATTGAGGCATGGCCATCCCTCCTGTGGTGATTTCTCACTTCCTCTCTCATAGTCTCTGTCCCTCTCTAGTGAGTGCACATGCCCTATGGCAAAAGCCTAAAAATAAAAAAAGATAAAATCAAGCCTACAAGAAAATGATGTAATAAACATGATGAACATGAGGTGTATGAAATGCAACATAGCATACTGTTAATAAGGAGGAGTCCACTCTAAAATAACAGTAGAAAGTATGTACATACACAGACCAATAATATAGCTGTTTATTACATGATCAAGTATTATGCACAGAACATAATGATATGTGTTATTGCCAGAAGCCCTGCTCCAGCCAGGGTGGGTCGAAACTCGTACACAGGAAGGCGACACGGGTGATCAGGAATGAGACTGAGACCTCATGCCCTTTAGCGTGTTCTCAGCCGACTACAGCCAGAGCAAGCTCAAGACTGCAGCCCTGATGGCTAGGGGACATACGTATTTATTATTGAAGGAGTTTTATAGGAATAGGATGGGTGAGGGGAAGTAAGTAAAAGATTTTACTACAAAAGGTAAAGCATTCAAAGCATAGGAACAATAATCATAAAACATAACATCTGTTTTGTTTAGGTATAAACAGTCATAATCCTTAGAACGAGGAAGTCCATTTGTCTGGTGCATTCTCTCCTAAGATCTTGATTAACGGGAAGGGTCTTTCAGATGAGAGGGCTCCCAGGAATCTTAATAACCTCAGTTCCAGGGCAGCTTTATAACTTCAGTCCCAGATCAGCTTGAGAACTTGAGCCCCAGGCCACCTTGAGAATTTCAGCCTCAGGCTAGAGTGGCAGCAGATTACTGGTTACAAAGGCCTAGATAAAAATCCTGTCTGGTTAAGTAAAGACAAGGTTAACAGATACTAAAGTGGAATACATATATTATCTGGGGTAATCCACAGCAAAGAGAATGAGTCTAATGTCTACATGGGAAGGAATGTGGCCTTGTGAGCAGCTTAATGACTGTCCTAAAGGTTACTATGTACTTGGGACCCTCTACATGCTGCTCTATACAATGGCTGTGGCTTGGGGAACGGCAATCTTCCTTGTCCTGAGATTAAAGGTGGCTCATGGTCTTTGTTTGGGGTATCAGCACCTCGTGGATGAGTCCTTGAGCCCCTCCCAGCTACTGAGATTGTTTCACCAATTTAGTAGCTTTAACCTAAACCTTCCTAATGCTTATCTATGTAATCCCCAGTAGGAGAAGTGAATGTGGCATTCTTTATTGACATTTTCCTGGAGGGTGGGGTGAATCTAATGGGAGTAATTCCCATTCACAGCCACCGCCTTAGTGGATCCACATTCCTTCAGGATTATTGTAAAAGTTATAGTAAGGCTGGGGGTGCCTTTATGGGGTACCGGGGTATGGCAATAAGGACCATGGCAGAGAAATTGAGTGCAGGCCAGTACAGCAACACAATGGAGGACCAGAACTCGTAAACTGTTGACCTCGCTAACAGTTCTCCTAGCTGAGTCCTTGCTTTTAGGCATGAGGGGCAGTTCTTTTATATTCAGCTTGTGTTAACTGCGTGGTCCCAACATGTTATACTTACAGGACCTGCAACATGGTTGGTTTGTTTCTACAAACTTCTAAGTCATGCATTGTGCTGTAGTGTTATGACAGCTACAGGTCACTAGGAGACAGGAGTTTTTCAGCTCTGTTATGGGAGAAGGGGCTCCTAACATCATATATATGTTCTTTGTTGACTGAAATGTCTTTATGTACCACACAATTGTGAAAAGCAGCAGAAGAGAAAAAAAAATATTATGAGAGATAATACTAACAGAGCTTATCTTGCTTAGTTGGAGCGGTTGGCAGAAGACTCTTTGAAGAAGTAATATTTAGTCTGGAACTGAAGGTTTCTAGGATCTGGTCATATAAAGATGGGGCAGAGGTACAGGGGTGGAGCAAACAGCCTTTCAGCTGATGGGAGCATCTTAAATCAAGGCCCTGAGGTAGAAAGGACTTAGCAGATACAATGGTCTGAAAGCCCATTGTGAACCTGGCGTGATGCGAGAGGAAGAGGGTAAAAGGAGGTACACTGGGGGCCAGCAGGTGGCATGGTGGTTAAGGCACTGGACTCTCACATGGCCGGCTATGGTTTGAATCCAAGATCTGGTGGCTTGAAAATCACACTGGATGTGTGTGCACGTGTGCCCCAAATCCCAGGAGAGTGGAAGAGAAGGGGTTGCTGTATGACCATCCCCTCAGATGGGTGATTTCTCACTTTTCCTCTCACTGTCTATTTCTCTCTGTCTTTCTGATAAGGGCACTCACCCTATGGCAAAAACCTAAAGGGGGTTGGGGAGTATACATTGGAGAGTTAGGAAGAGCTCAGGAAATGCAGGGTCTTGAAAGTCATGGCAAAGAGTTTAGAATTTATCCTAAATGCAGTAGAAGCCACTAAAATGTTATTGTAACAGTAGTCTGATGTAATCAGATTTGCATCTGCATTAGTGGCAACTGAAGGAATGATATGACCACCTCAAAAAAATGGATCACTGTCCCAATTGGCTCTGATATATTTATTTATTTAGAGAGATTTTTGCTATAGGGCACATGGGCTTGCTGGAGAGACAGAGAGACAAAAAGCAGGAAATTATCCCTCAGAGTGGATGGCACACTACAGTCCCTTCTCCTCCATTCTTCCCTTGGGATTTGGGGCACTTACACACATGTGCCTGGCATGAGTTTCAAGCCACTAGGTCTGGGACTGCAGTCAACTATGTGGAAGTCCAGTGATGTAACCATTATGCCATCTGCTGGTCCCGTGGACTCTGTATTAGGATTTTTCTGTGTGGTCCAGGCCAGTTGCGAGCTCCCAGTCCTGCCGCCTCAACCTCCCTGACCCACTGGGATTACAAGCATATACCATAGTCTGTACATTGGTTGCCCAGGAGTGTTGATTTCATTTGAATCTCCCTGTAAAATGTTGCAAGAATGAGTTTTGCAAAAACAAATCCAACTGTCTCACTTCCCTGCCTAAAACCTTCTAAAGGTTTGATTCAAGGAGTCAACCAAATTCCTAAGAGACCCAGGGTTCTTAACAGCTGGAGCTCAACCGCTTGCCCTGCTCCTCTGCAGGCTCCTCTCCCACATCCAGCTTCCACTCAGGAACTGTGCAAACCTCATTCTTGCAACATTTTACAGGGAGATTTGGCCTTGGGAAAGGATGGTGGCAGAGACTACCGAGGGAGCCATCTCAGTGAGAGATAATGTGTCTGACCTCAGGCAATAGCAGCAGGAAACGTAAGAGCAGAAAGGAAGTGCTGAGGGAGGGCCAAAACATGACTCAAGTGAAATCAACATTCCTGAGCAACCAGCTAACTGGGGAGAGGAAAAGAGAGGAGTTGTGGCCAGGAGGAAGGACTGCAGGAGAAACCGGCAGTATGGGGAGTAGGAGTGGGCTGGGCGGAATGTGACCAGGAACTAATGTTTCCATATTGGTTTGGTAAGGTGAGAGAGCTAGAGTGATAGTACCAGAAATCCTAAAATATAATAATAATAAATAAATAAATAAATAAAGTTTGAAAAGTAGAAATCTCTAATAAAATAGAAAATAGGGATTTATGGGAGGTTAATTTAGTTTATGTGGAGGAATGATTGGGTATGAAGCTGAATACTTGGAAGTTATTGGCAGCTCAATGGTATTTGAGGCCAGGAGGAAGGGTAAGGCTAGCCCAGTTAGAGTTGCCAACTTCCGTTTAAAAACAAACAAACAGGGGCCAGCAGATGGTGTAATGGTTATCTCACTCGACTTCCATGTTGTCAACCTCAGTTTGAGTTCTCACTTGCTGTCTCTCTGTCTCTCTCTGTCTCTTCCGTGAGTGCACACACCCTATAGCAAAAAAAAAAAAAAAAAAAAAAAAAAAAAAAAATATATATATATATATATATATATATATATATATATATATATTTCTTAAAAAAAAAACAAATAAATAGGACACACAATTAAATTTTAATTTCAGGTGAGGAATGAATAGATTTTAAGTACATTCCATGCAATGTTTAAGAAATACTTGTCCTAAAAATTAATTATTATTTACCTGAAATTCAAACTTAATGTATTTCTTCTGACAACCCTCACAGGACTACGAGCAGAAGTGCCTGCTGGGACCAGCAGGTGCAGCACACAGTGGAGGGTGGCGGAGGGCAATTAAGAGGACCAGCTCCAGCTGGTTGGGTTTGTGAAGATGGTCAAGACGGTCATAAGTGTACCCAGTATGCTAATGTTTCAGAACAGAGTAGAAATGGATGTGTTTTTTTTTGTTTGTTTTGCCAAAGGGTGCGTGTGCTTGCCAGAAAGACAGAGAGGAGAGCAAAATATCACTCCCAGGGGGACAGCCATGCCTCAGTCCTTTCTCTTCTCCTTCATTCTCCTCTTGGGATTTTGAGCATGCACGCCCACATGCTCAGCATGATTCTCAAGCCACCAGGTCCAGGACTCGAACCACAGCCAGCCATGTAGGAGCCCAGCACCTTAACCACCACATCACGTGCTAGCCCCCAAATGTATGTTTTAATGTGGACTCTCTTGATCTTAAGAGCAGGCAACCAATGAAAAGAGAAACATTGTGAAGTACAAATAAAGCAGGTCTGTAGGGTGAGCCATATGGGCCACCACTTCGCAGCCTCTGATCTAATCTCAGTAGTGGGCTGAACAGGATTCTAACCTGTAGATCATGGTGATTTGCAATGTCAGGGTAAGTAGCTGGGAGTGAAAAAGGGAGACAGCAGGGAAGGATCTTGCCTGAACACGCCCACTGACACTCCCCCTTTCTCTGAGTAGCAGCTAACACAGGGCTGTCCCACTACCATCCTGCTCTGCAGGACCCCAGGACGTGAGCCCAAGCTCACCTGCCTTCTCTGGTAGCACGGTGATAGCAATTGGGGCTTTGAAGGCTTTCATCAGAAACTTGTGGGCGGAAACTTCCAGGGGTTTACTCTGAGCTTCTTGAGGCTTCTCAGCCTCAGCTGCAAAGTGAGTGGGTGTCTCTGTGAGAAGCAGAAAAAACGAAAGAAAGAGAGCAGGAGAGAGGTGTTCCCCTCGACTGTGGAAACTCTATAAAGAGAGACCAGCCTCCCTTCTCTCGAGCAGTCAGCACCCGCAGTCCCATCCTTGACCCCTCAGCTCTGCAGAAGTGAGAAGTAAAGCCCTGAGCCATGCAGCAGCCCTTCAATTATCCATATCCCCAAATTTACTGGGTGGATAGCAGTGCCAGCAGTCCCTGGACCCCTCCAGGGTCAGTCCTCCCCTGTCCATCCTCCGTGCCCAACAGGCCAGGCCAAAGGAGGCCACCGCCGCTGCCGCCAGCACCACCACCACCACTGCCCCCACCGCCGCCTCCAGCGCTGCCCCCACTGCCTCCTCCACCTCTGAAGAAGAGAAGGGAGCACAACCCAGGCCTCTGTCTCCTTGTGATGTTTTTCATGGTTCTGGTGGCCCTGGTTGGAATGGGCCTGGGGATGTTTCAGCTCTTCCACCTACAGAAGGAACTGGCCGAACTCCGAGAGGTAAGCCTGGCTGGAGAGCGCTGAGCAGAGTCACTGGGGACAGAACAGCTCTGCTGGAGAAGCGGGTGGGCTACTGTGGGTCACTGCTTTCCAGTCCTTTTTTTTTCCTTTTTGCCTTAGAAATGGATCATTTTAGTCATTCTATTTTATGGGCAGAGAAGCCCAAATGAGTGAAAGAAATGTTCTCTGTGTTGTAAGCCATCATAGCCAGATCATTCCTTTCTCAGCTGTGAAGTCCGTCTATTGAGCCACTTACTGCCTCATACCTTGTGATTCAAGGAATAACAAGAACTTTAAGTTTTGCTTAGAAGTGAATCTGTTCAAATGTCAAACTAAAGCTCTTTGAAAATACTTTAAAATATTGACACTGGACCAGCCTGTGGCCTGGTGGTTGAGGCAGCTGGATCCTACATGGCCAACTGTGCCATTTGAGTCCCACACTTGGCCGTTTGAGAAACACCCTGGGTCTGTGAATATGTGTGTGAGAGAGAGAGCATGTGCCCAAGATTCCATAAGGAGGGAGAAATGGAGGGGAAGGGATTGCGGAATGACCACAGCCCATGGGGAGTGGATTCTTGCTTTCCACTTCTCTCTCTCTGCTTCTCTCCTGTGAGTACACATGACTTCTGGCAAATTTAAAAATACATATATTGCCATTATTTCAAGACACAAAACTGAGGAATGAGGAGAGACAATTGCTTGGCCAAAGTAAAACCCTGGTCCATGGAGCAGCCCTTCCTGAGTTAAGAAAGGTTCTAAGATATTTGAATTATCTTTAAAAGGCTTGGTTTATTTGACATTTCTGCCTCCTTTGCTCAAATAAATATGAAGATATTTATTATATGTCTTTTCTCTTCTTTTGCTAGTCCACCAGCCAAAGGCATACAACATCATCTTTGGAAAAGCAAATAGGTGAGTCCTTTTATAGGTGTACATTGAGCTCCCAAAGATAATCTTCGGCACTGAATCATTATGGTGGAATGCCTTGAATTCCATCCCACTCTCAGGCCAATGTATTCTATCAGAGGAGTCTGGCTAATTCTGAATCTCTAGTCAATGTGGTATGTGGAGTTGCTTTAAAATATGAAGTGAATTTAGTTGCTCAAATTAAATGTAGCCAAGCACTGCACACAATTCAAAATAATTTTCACTTGACTTCAGAAAGAGACACGTATATAAGTGTGGGCCTTTGTCCACCTTGCAGCCAGCTCCAGGCCTGTTCCCTTCCCCAGGCCTCCTGGTTCTGGCACACGGCAGTGGCTATAACCACTAGGAAGAGGAGAGGAAGTAAGGACAGAGACACATGTTCCTGGAAAATGTCTTCTTGTTATCTCTCTAAAGAGATTACTCAAGAGTCAGTCTTTATTTTAAAAATATTCCATAGGATATAAATAAGCTTTTAAAAAGCAGATGACCAACCACTAGGATATTTGGACATTTCTTTTGAAGTCACTGGGAAGTTTGGGGAATGACTTTAGCCATTGTTCAAAGGATTGTAGAACTTTAGCAGCAGAGTCACCAACTACTCAATAATAGAGGAAAATCCTTTGTGTGAGATTCAGGACAGAAAGAAGGTGAAAATGTTGAACATTGACCTCATGAAATTTCAGGGCAGTTTTGGAGACAATGGAAAGAAAGATTTTAGACTATTCTTCTCTTGTCTTAAGTAAGATTCAATGAATTTCTCAATTTGCTTAGAGGAGAGCCTAGGGTGTGTCCGGTCCAGCCATCTTATTATGCAGAAGAGACACAAAATACTAGACAGATGAGATGAGATGCTCAAGGCTCCCAGTGTGGAAGTGGGGCTAGGAGGACACAGGCTTCTGATGCCGCGTTGCCTGATGCTAATGCTTTATAAAACAGGGACACTCCTTACAGTTGCCATGAAATGAGTAGATGAAAAGCAGGAACCCTCTGCAAAGACAAGTGAATCTCATCCTTAGAAACTGAGATGAAAACAGAAGGCAGTAATGGCCATCCACTAAGTGGAGCCATTCCATTTTCTCAGGTCAGGCTATACCCACCGTGGATAGCTGGGCCAGTCCTGTCCTGAAATGTGAGCTCTTGCAGAAGCCATTGTTGCAATGTTCTGCTCCTGAGTTCTACGTCCAAGACACGAAGAGTTAGGAACTCCAGATGTACACAAGCCAAGTGCAAATGTTTGTTAGGAAGATGAAGCCTCTAGAGGACTTCTAAAATAAAATCATTGTGACAATCAGTGGAATGTGGCTGGTGAAGCAAATTCCTAATTACTCATCTTTCACCCACTCTCTGGAGTCATGTTAGTGATTAAAAGTCAAATGAACAGATGAGTCAGGTGTACCTACCTCAGCAAACAGTGACCTTCTCTAGATCAACCCAGACAATCATAAAATTGGCAAATTATCACATGGAAATCAAATTAGTAACTTTATTAAGAAGAGATAGAAATCTAAATCTAAACAAGGGGTTACCTATATTCATCATTTAAATAACAAATAGCAAACCCAGTTTAGCAAAGGTGTGAGAGGAAAGGGCCTGCTTAAACATTGGTTTTAGCCAGTGTACATGTAGCTTTTCTGAAGAGCAGTTTCAAGCATAGCAATAGCTTGAAATCATGAATTCACCTCGTAATCCCATCAATAAAACTCATCTTTAAAACAATCAGAGATGTGCCTAAAGATTTACATATAACAATGTTCAACCCTTCTTTATGAGGCTATTTATAATAAAGAGCTCCAAGGAAACTTAAATGCCTCATAACAGATCCGTTAAATACATTGTGGTGTATTCAGACAAGAACATAATAGTAACTGAAAACCATATATCAGAAAGGCATTCAGTGCCACGGGGATTGGACACTCTTTATTGTCAGATAAAAAGGCAAGTTACAAAAGGGTATATTTAGTTTAGTATTGACTATGTAAGTGGATAAGTGTATGTTCATATTTTTAGAAAAGAACTAGAAAGTTTTACACACCAACATGTTAACAGTGATGTTTCTCTAGGAGGTACTATTATAGATCATTTATACTTTCTTATTTGCTTCTTTTTTTAATTACCATTTTTTCGAGTTAACGAGCTAAATCTTTTATTCATTTACAAATGTTCTTGGAGAACTTCCTATGCACCAGGCTGGGTGCTGGGTTGTGGGTGACGATGGCGAATGAGACAGAAAAAGGAGCCTGTGTCTTGAAGGAGCTTTAATTAAGCATGGCGGAGAAGATAAACAAAAGCAAGAAAACAAATCACATAATTTCAAATTCTATTAAGTTCAATCCAAGATGGAGTGTTCTGAAATGTCCCCTCTAAGAAGGTGTTTTTATGCTGATGCCTGAGGAATCAGGAGCTCACCAAGTGAAGAGTTTTATGTGTATGCTTAGGGTGGGTAGAGGAATGGCAGAGAACCTTCCCTGGAACTGGGAATGGCATGTACAAAGACCCGGGGGCAGCAGTCATTGCCAACGTCTAGGATAAATTTCCAGGTTATTTATTCTGGTATTTATCCAGCAGATATTTTTAATAAATATCTGCTCTGAGAATCACCTTGCAATAGGCTCTGTGAAGGATATAGAGATACGCACGTGTGGTTTTCTGTTCCATTTCCTGTCAGCACATGGCCTGATGCCAGCTCAGCTTCTCAGATGGTCTGTGGTGTAAGAATGCAGAGGAGACTCAGTTTTGCCTTTCCTGTTCATTAACACCTCATTAATGGGCGGCTGTCTTGGGTAGTCATGATTGTTCATGATCAGGCAATGCTTTCCTCACACTGGGCCGTTCTCACATCATAGATGAGTTCCCCAGGCTAAAACAAGCCCAATACGCTCAAGCACCTTTCAATGAGTCTCTTTTGAATGTCTCAGTTAGCTGAATGCATTCCCTAAGTGATAGCTCTCCACCCTGGCTGACATTCTTGAAGTCAGTAGACCTAGTGCTTATTATGAGAAATATTGTCAGATTAACCCCTGCCATTTAATCTGGGAAATTTTACTGGTCACATGCCCTACATTATACACTGAGCTAAATACTCTGGTGAAACCAACACGTAGTAAGGAACTTGCCTTTTACTTGGGGGAGAATAAAACAAGTTACACAGTTAACACGAAAAAGAGGAGACAGAGGAAACCAGAAAGGAGAGATAGAGAGATCCTAGGTTTCAAAGGAGCAGAAGACCGTATTTGATTAAAATGGCTTGGACTGATTTTCCAAAGAGATATATATTTTAGAGAGTCCTTCTAGGAGTGCTAGAGATTTGACACAGAGACCTGTCTGGGAGGCCGTTTTGTGCAGATGGCCCAGAGGTGAGAAGTGGTGTATGTTCAGGGCACAGAACTCCCGCTCAATGCCTCCTGTGAGTGGAGAGAGGAGATAGTTGGGGCAGACAGGCTGAGAGTTGTGACAGAGGACTCGTCTGCGGCTACAGAGTCAGTGAAGAGCTGTTAAAGGTGTTCGAGCCTCATGGTATGAGGTGATTGTTTGAGACAATTAAACTATTAATGAGACAATTAATCGGGAACAGACTGTGTTCTGTTATATTATTGGGGGAGACCTGGTGACCAGAAGGTAGATATTCAGCAGCTTCCTCGGCCTCTGTCCTGAAGAGTTCTGTACTTGGACTCAGAAGTCCTCAATGTTGGCCCTGTCTCCAACATTGAATACAGGATCTTCTTGGACTAGTTACCAACTTCTAAGCTCATTGGCCGTTAATAAACTTGGACAGTAATCCCTACCTCACAGTGTTGTAGTAAATTCTAATGATCCAACTACTGTTTATGGCTCAATGTTTATACTGTAGCCTTATAATTGACACATATGTCTGTCTTAATTTGGCTGATTTTTCTTTGACCTCAATGTTTCTGAAATACAGATGACTGTGAGAACTACAGTCTGAACCTGCAAGATCAATCTATGTTAGACTGTTGCCATATATAATTTTTAAATCTTTTATTTAAATAGTGGGATTTAGAGTCCCACCAAAATAATAGTTGGTATCTAATTTTTACATATATTCTTCATCTCTCTGTGATGCAGGTGGCCCCAGGCCTCCTTCTGAAAATAAGGAGCTGAGAAAAGTGGCCCATTTAACAGGTCTGTATCTGGAAGGTCCAGGTGAGATTTGGCAAAGCCTTTGGCAAAAGGCAGAATGATTGTCTGGTCTTCGTTATGGGCTCTGAGAGGCTTGTTAACTTTGCAGTGACAGGATTTAGCACTCCAAAATGTTCACATCTTTCTAGTCAGCTCTGTCTCACAAACACATGGAGGCCCTATCCAGCATAGACCTGCCCTAAACTAGAGTGAGAACGTCATCTATACTATGTCCTTGCCCATAAGAAACTAATTCTTTTCTAATCATTCTGAAGACCCTTAGGGGCATTCGTAGCACAGGTCCAAAGAGGGGAGTTCAGAAAGTGGTGGATGCTTAATTATTTCAGTTAGTGCTTTCTTAACTTTTAGGAGAATTTCACTCTATTTCATTCAAGAATAGACACAGGAGTGAGAGGGGAGAGCCAGTCCTAGTCTAAAGTCAGGAACTGTGGACTTTCAGCTGGTGATTGCAAAGCAGAGCAAATGACTTCCTGGCCACGTGGTGGGTGCTCCCACTGTCAATTCCTAAGTATCTGAAAAGTGCATGACTAGCACTGGAAGTGGCATGTCACTGTTCATGGAATTACTGGGCAGAGAGACTGTTAGAATAAACCAGTTGGGTCAACAAACATTGTGCACCTGCTGTTTGCCAAGCTTTGGTGGCACAGAGATGAATAACACATAGTTCCTGCCTTTAAGGAGCTTGATATCTGGGACCAGCAGTTAGCGTAATGGCTATGTCGCTGGACTCCCACGTAGTCAACCGCGGTTTGAGTCCCGGACCTGGCGGCTTAAACTCACGCCGGGCGCGTGTGTGTGCGTGCCCAAGATCCCGAGGGGAGAATGGAGGAGAAGGGATTGCAGAGTGGCCATCCCCCCTGGGGGTGGTGATTCCCTGCTTTCTGTCTCGCTGTCTCTCTCTGTCTGGCGAGCGCACGCGCCCTATAGCAAAAACCTCTCCAAAAAGAAAAAGAAGGAGCTTGATATCTAATTGGAAAAGACAGGCACATGGCATTAATTTCAACACTAGAGAGAGGTCTCTGACTATGATATATACATAATCATAAGATCCATCCGAACTTCAGAGCTCCTTGGAGTTGACTTTTTTCCTTTGTGGAGGGATTTCAAAGCCTAGTTGTTTAGAGTCCAGTTCTGAAGATCATAAAATCTTTGTTCTAGAGAGCTAAAGCTATCTCAATAATTTCTCACTGTGATTGATGGAGTGCATATACTCTTGTCCCAATTGTATGGGTAATAAAAGTGAGGCAGGCAATTAGACAAAAGGATTGAGGGATTCAGTCATGAACTGAGCACTGACCCCTCTGCCAGTTCTTAATGAGCTGTGTCATTCTGGGTAAAACACTCATTGGAGGAAAGGCTCACAGTTTTGCCTTGGAAGCTCAGTGTGTCAGAACCATGACAATTCATCTCTGATTTATTTCAGGCAAGCCTAACTCAAGGTCCAACCCTCTGCAATGGGAAGACACCTATGGAGTTGCCCTGATCTCTGGAGTGAAGTATAAGAAGGGTGGCATTGTGATCAATGACACTGGGCTGTACTTTGTGTATTCCAAAGTGTACTTCCGGGGTCAGTCCTGCAACAACCAGCCCCTGAGCCACAAGGTCTACATGAGGAACTCTAAGTATCCCCAGGATCTGGTGCTGATGGAGGGGAAGATGATGAACTACTGCACCACTGGCCAAATGTGGGCCCGTAGCAGCTACTTGGGGGCAGTATTCAATCTCACCAGTGCCGATTGCTTATATGTCAATGTGTCTGAGCTCTCTCTGGTCAGTTTTGAGGAATCGAAGACATTTTTTGGCTTATACAAGCTCTAAGAAAAGCACTTTAGGATTCTTTACATTATGGTTCCTTATGACAAGTCCTGAGAATGTTGTCTTGATTGAGGCTCTTAAGCCCACGTAGAGTCAAGTGAGAAGACGTGAGCCAAGAGGACCTTGAGACTGTGGGGCATAGCAGGTCTTCAGTTCCTCATCTCTTCTGAGGCCCATGAGCCAGACAGAAGGAGGAACATTTCTGAAGAACACAGAAACCTGGGCTGCCATGTAAAGATACAGAGGCATGGAAAAGCAGCATCCAGGTGTTCTACGTGTATCTTCAGTGGCCAAGAGGACATTGCAAAGGATACTTTTAACTCAGTTCTGGGAATGGCTCTTCTTACTACCTCAAGGGAGACTGACTTTTAGATATGTGGTTATATCACAAGTATATGTGATGGAAAGGGAGGATGAGGCTTGCATAATAAGCTAAAAAGACTAAAAGAGGCCAGTGCCCATTGACAGCATCTTTCCTAATAAATGCATAGCCTGAGCCTCAGGTGATGCTAACAGAGAAGCAAGAGGGATCTATTGGAGACTCAGTCCATTCCCTACACAGCATGTGTGTTTCCAGTGCTGTTGAAGGGGTACGTGTGTGTGTGTATGTGCACATGTCATATGTGTGTGTGAGAGAGAGAGAGACAGAGAGAGAAGATTGCATAAGTAAAGAGAAGGTGGAGATTGTGAAATACATATTTGGAAAACATAGGTTGTGTTTGGTGGCAGATTTTGAATACTTCTTTGGCAACCAACTCTAATAGTTGTCAAAAAATCTTTGATTGTCAGCTACTGATGCTGTTTTTCTATAATACAACCAATATATATATATATATATATATATATATATATATATATATATATATGTATGTATGTATTGTGCATTTTCAATGAAAAGAATACATGGAATAAAAACTATATGTTAGAATACAGATTATATTGATAGATATGAATGTGACTTTGGGAAATCACTAAGATTTAGTTTTAGCTCATTTTTTCCCTCTGTAATTTCTTTATTTATTTTGACTTTAGATCACTTTAAGAAGAATTCATTGAGCCGAGAACAATGACACAAATCCTCCCTCCTTCTTTCTGGGCCTCTTTCTTCTTTACCTCCCATTATCCAGAGTTTCCATTACTAATATTATTGGTGGTGTTAAGCTCACCAAACTTTCCATGCATTTGATGATCACTGTCTTTGCCTGGGGGTGGAGTCATAGCAGAGTGGAAAGGACAGAATTTGGACTAAAAAATCTAGACTGAAATCTTCATTCTTCCACTTACTGACTATGCAGTCTCTGGGTAAGTCCTTCAACTTTCGTAGACAAGAAAATGTTGATGTGTATATAAAGTATCTGGCACATAATAAATGTCAAGATATGGTATCTTCCATCACTAATAAGCTACTCTATCAGAGGAACTTTATTCTTCAAGGGAAGCCACCAATCTGTAGAATCCATCTAAAACACTTGGTTTCTTTCATTCTTGTATTATCACTCATAACGATCTGTCCCTGTTTTCTTCAAGAGATCACTATCATGGCCTCTCTCTGACCTTTATTGTCACTAGAAATTGCATTACCTCTTTTGGAATGTGATTTCAGACACAGTATTTTTACAACATTATTCAGTTCAATTGCACCAACATTTTCTTTCCTAAAAATACTTTCCAAAATATTTACACTTCTGGTCAATAAATTCTATCCTTTTATTATACGTATGTCAACTCTTTTCTAATCTTTACTCTTCTTTTTGTCCACCTTAGACTAGAAATTTGTCATTATAACTGAGACCTTGGGAAGCTTCTCAACTCCAAAATACTCTTTCCTCACTGTATTCCCCTTATTAAAATCCTATTATCTTTAAGTTGGCATGACAACAGCTGGATATGGCTGGACAAAAATTATCCAAATATGCGGATTTGTTCCATTTTATTTTTATCTATTTTCTATGTAAACCAGTCATCCAATGACTGGCTTATTATTGATTTATTTCTATCCTCTGACTGACTCAAATAGGTAATATATGTATATGGTACAAAATTTTAAAGGTACTCAGGTCAGAGGATGAAAAGAAGTCCTCTTCCTACCCTATCCCGTGCTCCTTTTCTGCCCCCAGAGAGAATCACTGTGTTTTTATGTAGCCTTCCAGAGATAGTCTATACATAAATATGACATCACTTTACGTTAGGGTTTCTCAGCCTTTCTTTATTGACATTCTGAGCTTGGTAGTTTGTTGTGAGGGCTTGCCTGTACCTTGCAGCATGTGTAGCAGCACACTTGCATTCTACCTGGAGACATGCCTGTGACATCCTCCCTCTCCTGTGCATGGCATCCAAAATGTACCTCCAGACATTGCCAAGTGTCCTAGGAAAGGGGAGAGGACAAAATTGTCCCTGGTTGGGAACCACTGCTTTACACGCATGATCACAGATGTCCAATCTGTCATTTGGCACTGCTCAGTATTTTTTCTTCAATTTCCTATGTTTTTTTCACTCTTAAAATCAATTTGAATTTATTTTTTCCTTTGGCAAACCAACCGCATGCCCTCCTCCCACCATGTGCCATCCCTCCCACACAAACACACAATTCCACCTACGTCTGCATGATCTTTTCCTTCCACCTGGTCACAGCATAGGAAAAACATGATTTCTGTTTGTCCACTAGACTTACATTCCTTCTTCCCTACTTTGCCCATTTTAACAGTTTCTTCTCTTCCCTGAATCCTCAAACTATCCAAAATATGTACATATGTTCAAGTATCTCCTTTCATAAAAACCAACACAAACCAAACCAAACCAAACCAAATCATAAAACCCAAACCTTTCTTTCCCCTCCTCTCTCCAACTCTGACTGCTTCTCTCACCTCTCAGGTAGAGACAAACATCTAAGCAAGTGCTTCCACCCACAGAGTCTGTGTTTCCTTTGTCAGGAAAATACTCTTCTCTAGGAGTTCAGAAGTTGCTTTCTCAGATCATCCCAAACAGAACCTCCTCTATTTCTCATTCTTTTTTTTTTTTTTTTTTTTTTTTTTTTGAGAGGTTTTTGCTCTAGGGCATGTGCGCTCACCAGATACACAGAGAGAGACAGAGAGACAGAAAGCGAGAAATCACCCCCCAGGGGGGATGGCCATGCCACAATCCCTTCTCCATTCTCCTCTCAGGATCTTGGGCGGGCACACACGCACACGCGTCCATCGTGAGTTTTAAGCCACCGGGTCCAGGACTCAAACCGTGGTCGACTACATTGGAGTCCAGAGACATAGCCGTTACGCTAACTGCTGGTCCCTATTTCTCATTTTTTAAAGTTACTTCTTTCTTTCATAATAGTTATCATAACTTGTGGTCAGCAGGTGGCATAGTGGTTGCGCACTGGACTCCCACGTGGCCAACCACAGTTCAAGTCCCAGACCCAGTAGTTCAAAACTCACACTGGGCATGTGTTCATGTGTGCCCAAAATCCCAAGAGGAGAATGGAGGAGAAGGGATTGTGGTGTGGCCATTCCCACTGAAGGGTGATTTCTTACTTTCTCTCTCTCTCTCTGTCTCCAGAAGCACGTGAGCTATGCATATAGCAAAAATCTCTTAAAAATAGTTATGATTGTACTAATTTTTGAGTACTTTAAACATATTTGGCTTTTTCACTGTAATAAGAGTTCCAGAAGCAAGAGTTCCATTTGCTGTCTGGCTTACCACCCTATCCACATAAATTAACCCAGTGTCTGACATATATTAGGTGGTCAGTAAATATTTGCTGACAAAATAACCTTAATTGTAAGACTAATACCTCTCAGCTTTGGATATGTGGGTATATTTTGGAGTAGGGAATGTGTATTAGTGTTGTTCCCTGTTACATGTGGGTGTTTATGGGTGTTTATCCAGCTTTGAGTAGATTATCCAACAAGAATTTGAGGCTAGAGATGGAAAAACAAAATAATGTATCCAAGAAGGAAGTCTTGGTCCCTGTCATTACCAAGAGTTCATCAGGGAAAGGTCAAAGGGAACTGGTGAGTTATCAAAGCTGAAACTATAATTCAGAAGATACTCAATAAATATTTGTTGAATAAATTGATGAAAGAACCTAAGTTCCATGTTGGAATATGGCACTTGTTCTCCCCAAAACTCTTGTTTATTCATCTGCTTTGTATTGTCAAGTTCCTGAGTAGGTGCTTCATGGAGTAAGTCAGAGAGGGCTTTGCCCTTCTTTTCGCCACTGTTTGTATTCTGGCCTCATGATGAAATTATCCTCATCCTGGATTTTTATTTTATTTTATTTTTTGCCAATGGATCTTTCTAGATAATGGTACCAGAGCAAAGAGCAGATGGAAAGATACAGAGCATTCTGAGAGAACTTCCAGCTAGGAGTGACACCAATGGCACTTCCCTCCCTCCATGTCTGAACCCTTTGAGGAGCCTTTGAGATTTTGGGAAGATAGGGTTACACTTACTATGCTTACAGTACTGGTTTCAGGGAAGAGATACTAACAATTCCTTTAGTAACCTTTTTTTTTTCTTTATCTTAACTAGAATATAAGGAATGTTAAAAATCCACAACGTTTGAATGTGTTAGTTGAAAATGGAATCTGTCACTGTTACTTAACAAAAGGCTAAACCCAAAGTAGAGCAAACTCACACACACACAAAAGGTTATTTCTAGTTCAGTAGTTTGAGGATTTCCTTTAAAAGAAAAAAAAAAAAAAAAAAAAAAAAAAAAGAATAAAAACCCATGTCTTTCACAGCCCCCCAGAGTGGTGACTTTGTGTTCTCTAAAGTAGGTTTTGACTTACCACAGCGTAACAGGAAAAGAGCTGTGCTGTGGGCATCATTTGAAAGTGACTAATTTGAAATAGTAGCTCATTGAGAGAGGGGAGTTAGAGAGCAAAGCCTGGCCCCTCAAAGCCGGTGTGTAATAGTGAGTCAAGCCCTAGGCTGTCCCTGGTCCTTACCTAGGTAGGCATGGAGATTATGTCAGATTACATTATTTTCCCCAAGGGTTCTGGGTAAGTTCTGGTGTTGATAGTGATGAATTTTTACTTTCTGTCCTCTTTGCCCCTCTCAAAGTTTTGTATTATCCAAAGGACGGATGAGGTGATCCTAGGAAAAAAAAAAAGAATCACAACCCCATTCCTTAGGGTCTCTAGATTCGGAAATAATATAGCACTAATAGTACCAGGTGCCTTTGAGATTCATGTGGATACCAATCAGCCTTGGCAGTGTAGACAGAGCTAAGTGGGCATTCTGCTCCTCACTCAGAAGGGAGGAAAACGTCACGTTAGGATGTCTTTCTCATTTTTTCCCAAAGTTTTCCTTTGACCAGGAGGATTTCTCCAGAGTTCTGGCTGATACATCTTTAGAACTAGGGCCATGCAGATATTCCCCTCCTACTCTCAGAGCCTCCTTTAGCCTCATGGGGTCACTCTTTCTTCTAATTTTCAATAGAAGGACATACAACTCAACCTCACATTCCTTAGAAAGTCTAGTCCTGTTTCTAAGTATTGTGATAATTTCAGGGGAGGCTTTCATACTCCCAGCAGTTCATATTACAGTGTTTTCCTGTCAATGACTTACCGTGAGCCTCATTCCATTACTCATTCCATTACACCTCTATTTTACATACTTATTTCACACTCATCTCTTTGCATTTCAATTTTAGTTTTGTTCTGTTTAGTACCTGTGATCTTATATATATTTATATATGTGTGTGTGTGTATACACACACACACACACACACACACACATATATATAATGATCTTATAGGAAGAAGTCATATAGTTTCAGAGTTGAGAGTTGCTCTTAGATTTTCTTTATTTTTTTTATTTAAATTTATTTGTTTACGTTCATTCACTGTACATCATTACAGCATACAAAATGAGATTTTCCATCCAGAGTACACTGTATATTGTCTCAATCAAGCACATCAACATACATGTTATTGTCAACAAATAATTTTCCATTTCTTGTTTCCTGTATGTTTTGCTTCCCCCACCCCCCCATCCTTGGTTCCCTATCTCTTACCCTCAGCCATCTCCCACTTTCTTCCCACACTGTCTCTGGTATCTATGTTTACTTTCTATAGTGTTTTTCCCCCATTTTTTGTTGAATTACTAAAGATCTTAATTAATCTAAATATTTTCATAGCAAACACAGGTGATATATACATTTCCATGAACACAAGTCTAACTTTAGGCATCCTATAAAGTAGCACCTAGCTGAGGCTCTATATCTTAACTGCGGTCATCAAATGGATTTTTTTTTCCTGAAACTTTTCTCTTTTTTTGTAACTTAATTTACATTCTTACCCTAAGCATCATCACAGCATACAAAATATGATTTCCCATCCAGAATATACTGCATAGTGACTTAATCATACATATTATTATCCCAAATTTTCCATTTATACTTCCTAGAATTTTTTACCCCTCTTTCTGACCCTCTGTCCTTTCCCACCCTCTTCTCCCACTGTCTCTGGTGTCTACAATTGTCTTCTATTCCTTTTCCACCCACATTGTATTGATCACACGATTTCTTAAATAATCTAACTACTTTCAATGGTAAGTTTATATGGTACTATTAAGAAAACCA
Organism: Tupaia tana; assembly: GCA_026018925.1. NCBI lineage: Eukaryota > Metazoa > Chordata > Mammalia > Scandentia > Tupaiidae > Tupaia > Tupaia tana. The sequence continues at coordinate 123,176,487 of JAKSZU010000007.1, read as the reverse complement.
GTTTTAACTTAAATTATAGAAATGCTAAGGTACTTTTCTTAAAGCCAGGAAACAAGTTAGGATTCTGTTCAAATGGTAGGTTCATGAACCTATCAGTCTCATGTACTTTACCTTCTGTTCTGGTTCCATTTTTCCTATTAAATTCTGGGATATAATATTCAACTTCTGACTTGTCCCTATCATTAAGCTGGCTGCTTTCTTAGTTTTTGAACTCTTCTTTTCATGTGTCTGTATTTAATTTTCCTGATATAGCACACCCTTGAGAACTTCTTGGAGATCTGGTCTGGTGCTGGTAAATTCTTTCAGGTTTTGTTTATCTGAGAATGTTCTTGTCTTTTCTTCCCACCTGAAAGATAATCTTGCTGGGTACAATATTCTCGGCTGAAATTGCTTTTCTCTTAACACTTTGAATATATTTTCCCATTCTTTCCTCGCCCGCATTGTTTCTGATGAGAGATCTGCTGTTAGCCTGATGGGGTGTCCTTTGTAGGTAACTTGATGTTTTTCTCTTGCCAATCTTAGTATCTTGTCTTTGTCTGTGGTTTTGGTCAACCTGGCTATAATGTGCCGGGGACCAGCCTCGGCGGGGGTGGGTTGACTCGACGGAGGCGGAGAAGGAAAGGAAGACTGAGGTCTCGGTGCCTTTTCATGCACGTCCTCTCAGCCGGACACTTCCCAGAGATCGCTCTCTGTAGAGTGACAACTGCTAGGAATCATCGTGCCTTTTTATTGAAAATGTGAAACATGCAAGTGAACGGGAGAGGGGCTACGTGTTCTAATTATCAATTCATAAAGTTTTAACAATAGAGACCATTCAGGGTTTGATTAAGGGCAGGTCTATTAATCATCGATACAGTTCAACAATTGTTTGATTGATGAAAGCAGGTTTCTGGTAACTTCAAGCGGTGTGGTTTCAGGAAACAATTCCAGCAGGTAGAGTTAATTATCAGCCGATGTTCAGCAGCAGCCGTCTTATGATTACTAAAAGAAAATCTCAAGCATAGACATTAGTTCTTATGGATTTTCATAAAGAATGATACTTACATAATTCTATAGGGATCTAAAACTTAAGGAATCCTAATATATTTGCCTATCCTGAAGGGGTGAAGTTACTGTTCACTTGGTGAGGGCAGGGACAGCCTTTTCAACGGGCGGTATAGTGACTAATAAGTTAATGAAAAACTTTAGAATGGGTTTATGGTGTTGTGGATTCACTTGTGTAGCCCATGGCATCACTGTTGTGTATTTTGTTAGAACATTAGTTACCATGGGATGAGAGTGTCCTGGGCCAGTTTCAGCCTAGTCCTATTGTATGTAAAAAGATTATTTATATTAAATGTGTCTTGAAGGGCCTTCCAAACGTCAAGATGATTTCTGCCTAGATAGAACTTCAGCATACCCTCCATTATGATCGCAGGATGAAGTATTGTAATTAACAATAGGTGGTCAGGGTAAAGGGGAGCGGTCGGGGGACTTTTGGGAAATCTTACCACACACTCAAGATGTATGAGGGAGCTATGTAATTCTTTTATAGTAGTATATCGGGGAGTCAGAGGGGGGGGTGTCACTTCCCAGCAAGGCTACTACAGTCCCGGAGCGGATAGCAAACGGCCTTGCCAATATGCTAATTGACCCAAGCATTGTTCCAAGGTCGGGGGGGGGGGGGCACACAGTAGTGGCCTTGCCAACGTACTGAACCAACTGGAAGCGGAGCTCAAACGTCAAAGGGCTCAGACGGGTCCTGGAGCCCCACTGGGTTGGACTCCTCCAATAATGTGTCTTGGAGAAGATCTTCTTGGGTTGATTCTATTTGGGGTCTTTTGTATTTCTTGGGACTGGATCTTTGAATGCCTCTCTAGGTTTGGAAAGTTTTCTTGTAGGATTTCATGGAATAGATTATCAATGCCCTTATGGGTCTCTTCACCTTCTGGAATGCCAATTATCCGGATGTTTGGACGTTTGATGGTATCTAGTACTTCTCGTATATTATTCTCAAATTTTTGTGCCATTTTCTCAGTCTTCATGGTGGATTTTTCTAGGCCAGCCATTTTCTCTTCTACAACTGAGATTCTATTTTCTGTATGATCTAGTCTGCTTTTAATACTTTCAAGGGAGATTTTTACTTCCTGTATTATAGACTTCGTTTCTAATAGTTCCGTTTGACTCTTTTGTAAAGCGTGTAATTCCTCTTTTAGATCTTGCAAGAATTTCCTCACCTCCTGGAACTCATCAACTTCTTTCTCCTTTCTCTTTAGCAGTTCATTGTCTCTCTTCTCTTCCATCTCAGTTAGTTTGCCATTATGAATGTTCTAAATTCTTTATCAGACATTTCCATGATTTGCATTGAACTGCTGGTGGATGAAGAGGAGTTATTCTTTTCCCTTGGAGGAGAGGTCTTTTCTTGCTTTCCCATATTTCTTGTAGTCCTGCGGTGATTTCTTGTCATCTGATGGATGGTGTGTTTCTTTTGAATTCTTGAAGTTCAATCTGAGTGTTCAGGAGCGAGCAGAAAGAGGTGACCTGGAATCTCTTTGCCATTCTGTTGTGATCGCTGGTGCAGCAGTTTCAGTAGATATTGAGGAATATGTTAACCCTAATAGTATTTTGATGTTTAGCTACAGTGCCCTTAGATCCATCTAGAAACACATTGAAGGGATATTGAAGAGTGGAGAGACAAGAAAAAAGAAAATGAAAGAGAGAGAAACGATGACAAAGAAAGAGAAAAAAAGACATAAAAAACACAAAAAAGTAATTATTGTTTTTATTAAGAAAAACTAAAAAAAAAAAAAAAAAAGAAAAATTTTAAAAACCCCAAAAATAGAAAACCCACTTTGCAGGAGCCACGAGGAATCCGCTTCTTAGATTTTCTTTTTTAGTTCTTCCCGAGAAGCTAGTTTTTCTCTCTCTCTCTTGCCTGTATTCTAAATAAATTACCTCTGTTGCCCCTCTGTTGCCAACAGCATCCTGCTTTTAATAAGCTAAAAAGGAAAAAGATTGAGCTTAATGTCAGAAGACCTTGAGGTTGAGTCCAGCCTCATGCATTCAACTAGCTAAGTGTATGGCTTCAAGTAAGTCACAGGAGTATCTTGACATTCAGGTGTCTCCTCTGTAAAATGGAGAATTCAGTTCTTACTATTTTGACTTCATGGGTGAATCGTTAATGCCAAATGGATCGAAGCCAGTTTGTGATTTGGAAAGGCCTTCCTGAATGTAGGTCAGGAGTTGTGATATTCTTCAGTAACTTTCCTGAGAGAGTCATTGCTAAAAAGTATTTTTACTTGCTATTTAATAGTTCCACAAAATTCATCATCCATGATTCTACTATACCTAGAATCTTATCAACCCTAAAAAATACCAATTAGGAGCAACAGATTGGTAAGCTTCATCCTCTGAGGTATAAAAATAAAATAATACTGTGATGATGTTCAGTGAATGAATGTAAAATAAATAAATTAAAAAAATAAAATACACATCAGGCTCTGTGGAAAAAAATAATATATAAAATAAAATAATACTTATATTGGCATAGTCTTTAACACTTTTCTCTTGTACTTCTTGCCTTTATTCTGTCATTAAAAATATGTAACAACACACATAAAAGCAACTGGCATTTGTCAGTGAATACTGGCTGAATGTGTTAGATATATTCTGTCATCATTATTTCACAACCCAGTATGATTTTTTTTTTCAAAAGATAAAGGAAAGTTTATTGAGAGAAAGAGTGCCCGGGGGTCTGAAGCCAGAGGTGCATCAGCCCACCGCACAGAGACGTGATGCATTTATGTGGGAGGGGTGGAGGGGGAGGGCCACAAGAATCTCAGGCACTTTGATAAGTTACTTGCCATTGTCACCTTACTGGTCTATCTATGGGTGTCAACTGCCAGTGAGGGAGGGATCTGGCCAGAGGATTCTGGACAAAGGTGACTGCAACCATCTCATTTTCTGATGGGGGGTGAGGATTACGTAAAAGGCATTCAGGGCTGATCTAACATTTCTAGCCTTTATCTTTTATGAAAAATAAGAATGATGCGGTAAGGGTGGGACAAAGGATTATGGGCAATGGTCTGTTTTTTGAAGTTGCTTCAAGTCGAGAAGGGCCATTGTCTTTTAGGATGATGGGGAAGGGTGTGGTCCTCTGGAGGCAGGCACGAATATTGAACCCTCTGGAGAAGCAAGATATTTTCTACTTCTGCTGTTTGCAGCTAGTATGATTAATCATTTCGGTGGCTTTTTTAAAAAAATCCTGAAATACAATTAAATGGGTGCTATTTTAATATTTGACTGGAGTAACAGAACATTTAAACTCATCTAGCTAGCTACACACACACACACACACACTCACACACACACACACACACACACAGCTGAACCCTGCACTTAACCCAGGGTCATCTCAGGGGATGTGGACTGCCAAGATGTGGATCCCCTCCCTCCTCCAGCACTGCTTGCTGTAGAAGGGCTAGAACTTAGGAGGCGGCAAGTAAACCACTTCAAAGACAGTGTGAGTTATAGTAGGAGATACTCTTGCTATTACAAGTTTTAGAAGTGTCCACACACATAAGACATTGTATGCAAGACAAGAACCTTCCAAAGGAGGCTAGAGAGCTGGATAGCCATCTGTCGCCATCTCATGTTTCCTTGGGCAAGAATCTCTTAGTTTTGGTTGCTTAGGGCTGGGTTTTCTCACACATTCCAACCTAACACCACTCCCGCATTACTTCTAGCTTGTGGAAGAAAACTTGGTACATGTTGTGTAGACAGCAAAGTTTTAGAAGCGGTTCGTGATTGGAATACAGGATTGCTGGAAGATTCAAGAAGCTTCAAAGATGATTGTCTCTGGCTTAAATAAATGAACTGAGATTCTGGACCTTCGCAACAGAGATTCAAGATTGTAGATCGAAGAGACTGGAAATTCCAGTAACATGAAATGTGTTTTTTCTCCTCACCCCAGCTTCATTGAGAAGAGACAACAGCCCCCCTGACTAGTGACAAAGACAAGACACAGGGTGTTAAACAGAACTCTGAAGTGTGAGCTACAAGGCAAGTCATCTCAAACCTCAGCATCCTCTTTCATCATTTTGGTGGGTTTTGCTCTGGCTTCTAAGAAACTGTGGCATTGTAGGATGAGGTCTGAGAGGAGTGGTGAAGAGAAGAAGGCCATGCAGGGGACTGAGACGGCTCCTTCTTCCATTTGTGCTCTGCTCTTGGGTTCCCTAACGATGACTAACTAGGCCAGCCAGAGGGCTCTTCCAAACTTTCAAAAAAAAAAAAAACAAAAAACCGTGAAAAGATTACTTCTCTTCTGAAAGGCTTTGCAGTCAGGGGAGGGAGGTGGCCAATAGCTCAATTAACTTTTTTTTTTCTTCTTTTTTTGGAGAGGTTTTTGCTATAGGGCATGTGCGCTCGCCAGACAGACAGAGAGAGACAGAGAGATAGAAAGCGAGAAATCACCCCCCAGAGGGGATGGCCATGCCGCAATCCCTTCTCCTCCATTCTCCTCTCGGGATCTTGGGCATGCACGCACGCACACGTGCCCAGCGTGAGTTTAAGCCACCGGGTCCAGGACTCGAACCGTGGTCGACTACGTGGGAGTCCAGTGACATAGCCATTATGCTAACTGCTGGTCCCTCAATTCACTTTTGAAAAGAAGATGAATATGAGCGTATTATTTCCTGCTCTATAGCGAAGTTTCTACTTATGGCTCACATGATGGGTAAGAATATCAACTTTAATTTTAAAATAATGGGACACTTAGCACAAGACTTATTCTTGCCCTGACTCCACATATGAAATATCTGAATAGCAATAATAGTAGTAATTTATTGACTATCCCCCTTTTATACTTTTTGTTTTTTTTGGTCTCTTTGCTTAAAAATGTTATGTATATTTGAGGTTTACAACATGGCATTCTCAGATATAAAGAATCTTATGGCTACATGTAGATAGTATGATGATAATATCACAAAGCAGATGAATGTATCTGTCACCTCATATAAGACACTCTGTTCCTGTGACAAGGGCAACTCAAATATGTTTGATCACAATAATCTCTTACCTTTTTTTTTTTTTTTTTAAGATTTTGTTATAGGGCATGTGTACTCGCCAGAGACAGAGAGAGAAGGAGGCGGGGAGAGTGATTTCTCCTCCAGTCTCCTCTTGGGATTCTGGCATGCATGCACATGCACCTGGCATGACTCTCAAGCCGCTAGGTCCAGGACTTGAACTGAGGAGGTGACCATGCAGAATCTAGCCCCTTAACCTCCATGCCTCCTCTTTTACTGGTTTCTTAATGTTTCATTAACTTAACTCTTTCATTGATCTTTTGTATTTTTTGCTTTTTAGTCTGAGTTTAATTTATCTCTGCTCTCATCTTTATTTCTTTCATTCTGCCAATTTTAGGTTTGATTTATTCTTGCTTTTCTAGCTCCTTAAGATGCATCATTGGTTTATCTGAAATTTTTCTAGTTTTTTTAATGTAAGCATTTATTGCTATAAACATCCTTCTTAGTATTGTTTTTGCTTATCCCATAGGATTTGATATGTTGTGTCTTTATTTTCATTTAAGAAATTTTTAAATTTTATACTTGATTTTTTTCCATTGACTCAGTGGACATTCAGGAGCATGTTGCTTAATTTCCATGTACAGTTCCTCTTGTTATTGATTCTTAGTTTTATTCCATTTTGGCCAGAAAAGGTACTTAGTAAAGCTGACAGGTGGCGTGGTGGTTAAAGGTGCTGGACTCCCACATGGCCAACCATGGTTCAAGTCCTGGACCTGGTGGCTTGCTTTCTCACTTTCCCTCTCTGTCTCTCTCTGATCAAACTGGAAAATAATAATAAAGAAAGTTAAATAAAATAATTCTTTAAAAAAACCAAAAGGTACTTAGTATGACTTCAGTTTTAAAAATTTGCCAAGACTTGTTTTGTGGCCTATCGTGTGGTCTGTTCAGGAGAAAGTTCCAGGTGCTGACAAGAAGAATGAGTGCTCTGCCATTGTTGGCTGAAATGTTCTGTAAATGGCTGTTAGATCCATTTGACTTAGAGTGCTGTGCAAACCAGATGTTTCTTTGTTGATTTTCTGCCTGTAGATGATTTTTGTCCAATGCTAAGAGTGGGGTGTTGAAGTCCCTTATTATTGTACTGTGGTCCATCTCTCTCTCTCTGCTCTCTAATATTTGCTTTATATACGAAGGCACTTCAAAATGTTCATGGAAAAAGTACAAATTAATTTTGGCACAACATTTTTTAAAATTCATACATAGATTATTATTATTACTAGTTGTTAATTTATTCCATGAGAAAGAGAGATGGGATGGGGGAGAAGAGACAGGGAAACGGAGAGAGAGAGAGAAGGAGAGAGTCATCCCTAATAGGGTCTTCACTCCATGATCTTCCTTAGCATCAGCCAGGCTGGGTCATGGGCACACATGCATTTGGCATGTTCAGGGAAGTCTCTCAGTGAGAACCTGGACACTTCCTCTGTGGGCCAGCCTCACAGAATGCTCTGTTACTGCTGCGTCACCATCTGGCCTCATAGCTTTTTTGCAATATACTTTTTCACAAACTTTTTGGAGACCCTTATATTGGTCCATATCTGTGAAATCTTGTTTAAGATATTTAATTTTATTGAATTCATAGTAATTTTGACATCATTAAGAAAAGGAATTCACTAATGTTTCAACTTTTAAAAAAATCTAATGGTTGAGTCAGCACATGGTATGGTGGTTGTGGTGGCTGGATCCCACGTGGGTAATTGCATGATTTAGTTCTAGACCTGGTGGCTTGAGCAACACTGGGTGTGTGTGCACATGTGCCCAAAATCCTGAAAAGAGAAGGATTATGACCTGACCATTCTCCAGGAGAGATTCTTATTTTCCCTCTCTTGCTGTCTCTCTTGAGTGAGCATACACCTTCTCTGGAGAAATTAAAAAACAAAAATTTAATCTATACTCAGGTCAAACTGAAAATACATCAAAGTTGGCCCTAGATGTTTAGATTCGTTTGAGAGAATCAAATAGACAACATCTGTATCTGGTGACCTCTTCCTACTTTCAGGAATTCTTCCCATTTTTGACATTCCCTTCTTCAGGTGTTATATTGCACCCAGCCAGGAAACTCCATGACTTTCATTCAGTCTTTATTTCCTGTCTTTCATTAAAATTTACCTTCTTGGCCCAGCCCTATAGTGCAGCAATTAAGTACATGCAGATGGAGACAAACCCTACAGGATAGCCGCAGCTCGAATCCCAACCCTGGTAGTTTGAAAAACATACTAGATTCAGCAATTTGTTAAAATGTGTGGGTTTTTTTTTTTTTTTGCTTGTTTTTATTTTTAAAATTAAAACATAAACTTTTGTCCCTTCCTGATCCCTCTGGAATTGGAAAATATTTGAGAATATTCTTATTTTGTGGCAGGAGGGTTATTTGCATAAGTCCAGTGTATCTGTTGCCTTCCTTGCATCAGAGATTGGAGATACTCGTTGTTCCTTTTTTTTTGGAGAGGTTTTTCCTATAGGGCACGTGCGTTCGCCAGAAAGACAGAGAGAGAAACAGAAAGACAGAAAGTGAGACATCACTCCCCAGGGCAGATGACCACACTACAATCCCTTCTCCTCCATTCTCCTCTCAGGATCTTGGCACACACGCACATGCACCCGGCATGAGTTTAAGCCACTGGGTCTGGAACTTGAACCACAGTCGACTACATGGGAGTCCAGCGACGTAGCCATTATGCCAACTGCTGGTCCTGAGATACTCATTATTGCCAGGGCTTTGACTGGAATGTCATCTCTGAAGAGATGACCAGAAAACTATGGAACTAAGGTTGATATCAAGAAAGCCAACAGAAGCTCTTGGAAAGATGGTCTGGCCTCATAAACAGTTCTGCCTGGCAGAGAGGATTAGAGATGCCATATGAGAGAATTCGTACCATAAAATAACTTGGACTTTTCCAGCCCAACACTGTAATCAGAGATTGCAAAAGAGCAGCCACAACTAGAGGATTACCTTGAGGAAGACTTTGAAGAAAGAAAGAGACTGATCTTTGTTAGTAGATGGTAAACCACAGAATACTTGGTAGGCAAAACTGAGTCAGGAAGGTTCATGTGTGAATTGTGTGCTGGGTGTTTGCTTCTCAACAGTTTGAGTAGTTGACATGTAAATATTTTCTCAGAAATATTTAAAACTATACTGTCTGTTGTTAAAGAGTCACAAACAAAATTATAACAATTATTTTGAAAGTTATCTTTAAAATTCATGTTTTTAGAAATTATGAAAGTTGTTTATTAACTGTCAAGACCTATGGAGTATGAGCAAAACTTTTTTGATATGTAAACTAAATGTGGGAAAATGTAAATAAATAAATAAAAGGGGGGAGGGGAAGAAATAAAAACACACCAGGCACATGTTCCTGTACCTGTGCTCAGGATTTTTGAAGGAATAAAGAAATGAAGGAAAAAAGCGTTGTGGAATGACCAGGCCCCAGGGGTGCTTTTCCTCCTTTTCCCTTCTGAGTGTTCACTTGAGCACACACATCCTGTGGTAAAAAAACAAAAAACAACAACAACAACAAAAAAAAACACCAAACTGGAACAAGAATCCTTACCCTTCTTAAGTTTCATTCTCTCACTGGATAAAGGGAGGCAATTAAGTATAAAATTGATGTTGGAGAAAATGTGAGGCTACAGTGTAACTTTTCTCAGGTAACTTAGTGCCTTCACAAGACTCAAACGTGCTGCATCCTGCTAAGGCCCATAAGGGCCCTTGCTAATTGTGAGGATTATAGCAACTATACAGCGAAGTGGGATTGCATTTTAGAGAGACTCACCTTTGACTCATCTTTCCACCTCTCAGATACCCCATGTGGTGTCTGCTCCATTCACAGATTGTGTCCAGATCTTAACTTTGATATAAAATACTGATTTTAAATCATACTTTAATTTAGGCTTCAAGTCTATGAAGGATTTCTAGGGGACCAGTTGAGCAGAACACATACACAGTGTGTCGTACCAAGCTTTGTCACAACCATTTCATCAAGAGTCGGAGACCTCCTGAGCTTGATGGGGCTCCTGACAGTCCAGCCTCTGGTGCTTACACCTTGCTGGATCAGATTTGAGATTAGGGGCTCTGCACACTGGCATATTGCTTAACTGGACAGAATTCCCAGCTGGAGTTCCTGTGAATGAAGACAGTCCTTGTGGTGGAGAGGCAAGCAGATGATCTGAAGAGCCAGGAGTCGTTGGTTCAACTCCACAGCTAATCTGTCAGATCATTTAGCTGACCTCTGGCTTACCTCTCAGGGGAGGAAACACTGAGACTCGATGCCTCTCATGTTCTTTCCATTTCTACGGGGGCCTGAGGGTGGGAGTTTTTGGTCCCCTTCATGCACATGCAATTCCTAGCATTAGAAAGCTCTGAAGGGGCGTGTACAGCAGGCAGCTTCTCTTTTGTGGAACAGCAGGGTTCTCTGGCATCCCACGAGCTCTGGGTCCTTTTCTTCTGCCTGCCAGGGAGGAGGGAAGATTTAGGTCTGAGTACAAAGAATGCAGGGGGTGGAAGCAGGAATGGACACATGTTGTGAAGTAAGAGATTCAGAAGCCTACACATCTGTGAAGATTGTTGGTATCTAGTTGTCTGGGGGATAATTTAAGCAACTCCTTCATCAGGTTCTTAATCTCCCCTTGCCCTTTTATCCTCCCACCATAACTCATGAGAACCTCCAACCACCCTAATTTGGCATCAAAAGCTAGTATCTAAAACTGACCTCCTCACCTTGTTCGGAGAGCCACTCCTCTCCCGTTTTGCATCTTCTGGTGAATGTTTCTACCACCTATCCAACTACCCTAGTCTGGATTCTAGGCATTAGCTCAGGCTTTATCTCTCTCCTCACTTCCACATTCAGCTAATCACTGAGCCCTAGCATCTCTCCCATGGAGGGAGGCATCTCTCACACCTGGAGCATAGGCATCTTACCAAGACCTCCAAAATACTGGCCACTTCTCGCTCGTCTTGGCTGATTAACGTGGTGTCTTCAGTAGAATGGATCAATGTCTGTTCTTTAGAATGGTCAGGTCCCTCAGACTATTATGACAGGAGATGAGTTTTTTTTTTTTTTTTTTTTTTTTCTTTTTTTGGAGAGGTTTTTGCTATAGGGCGCGTGCGCTCTCCAGACAGACAGAGAGAGACATAGAGACAGAAAGCGAGAAATCACCCCCCAGGGGGGATGGCCACGCCGCAATCCCTTCTCCTCCATTCTCCTCTCGGGATCTTGGGCACGCGCGCACACGCACCCGGCGTGAGTTTTAAGCCACCGGGTCCGGGACTCGAACCGCGGTCGACTACGTGGGAGTCCAGCGACATAGCCATTACGCTAACTGCTGGTCCCGAGGAGATGAGTTTTAATATAGCCCCAGAGCAAGACCATAAATGTGGAGTATTGTCTGTTCCATGTGAAGGTGTTTCTGATATGTTTTCTTGACAGGATGAAAAAGAACTCCTTGGCTCAATCAAAAACACACATCGCTAAGGCTGGGCTAATCTGTTCTAACAAAACGCCACCTCTGTCACAGCTGCAGCAGTTAGGCCGGCATCGATAGAGGCTGCAGCAGTCCACGGCATCTTCCAGGATTCATATAATTTCTTTATATGTCAGATGGAGGAATTACATGGAAGTATGATGAAGAATACCAATTCTGACATTTCCCCTAGAATGCAATTTTTTTTAAAGTTTATTTACTTATTGAGAGAGAGAGACACCCTCAACAGAATCTCACCACACCGCAATCCCTTCCCCCAAACAGCCTCCCCGTCAGAATCACAGAAGTGCCATGGAGCCCAGTGCATTCAGGTGGGCTCAGGCTCCAAACCTGGGGTGTTTCTACATGGCTTCAGCATTGCACAGCAACACCTACTGCCGGCACCACGGTGAGCAACATCGCCAGATTGTTTTCTTTTTACTATCTCAGCTGAGGAGTACTGGTGGGGTTTGATTTTCTCCACTACAAGGTATTATGTTGTAAATGATCCTAGTAATCATTCTGGTGGCCAGAAGATGAGGTGGAAGTAAATCCTGATTTTAAAAAAAGTATTTTCTTGCAAGACAGTGGTTTCTGTATCATATTCAAGTGTGTGTGTGGGGGTGTAATCTTTAAAGAGGGAGGAGTAGGTCACTTTTGCTCACCCAAGAAAATCAAGGGAGTAACCTTTCAAAATTTTGGATATTTCAAGGTTTTTGCTTATATTGACCCAACTGTCCCATTTTTAAGTCTCAGGGCCCCATTCTTTTTCAACCGGGGTTCTGATTTTGGCATAGTGGACTTGCCAGGGTTGAGAATTTAAATTTTTCTGGAGTCCACTGATCTTAGAACTAAGACCTAGAACTGATTGTCAGATTTATTTATTTATTTTTCCCTCTAGCTTCAGGAGTTAATATCACAAAGAGGTCTTCTGACTCCTCACTGATCAGTGCTATATAGATGTTTGGGTCAGGCAAGTCTTATGGTGTGCTATGCTGGAGACAGACACAAAGCTGAATTTCAACCAAACCATAACCACTGGGTTGCAGATACTCTTCCAGCAACTTCCTGTTCTCATGGGGAACAAACCAGAATGTAGGAAAGAGACAGAAGAAAGGGAGTATCATTTCCTGTGCTGAGATCATGAGTAAGTACCCATCCATTTAAGTCAAATTTTTAACAGAAAGGGGGATGTTCTTTTTTTTTTTTTTTTTTTTTTGGAGAGGTTTTTTCGCTATAGGGCATGTGCGCTCTCCAGATAGACAGAGAGAGACATAGAGACAGAAAGCAAGAAATCACCCCCCAGAGGGGATGGTCACGCCGCAATCCCTTCTCCTCCATTCTCCTCTCGGGATCTTGGGCACGCACGCACATGCGCCCAGCGTGAGTTTTTTGTTTTTTTTTTTTTGTTTTTTTTTTTTTTTGAGAGGTTTTTCGCTATAGGGCGCGTGCGCTCGCCAGACAGACAGAGAGAGACATAGAGACAGAAAGCGAGAAATCACCCCCCAGGGGGGATGGTCACGCCGCAATCCCTTCTCCTCCATTCTCCTCTTGGGATCTTGGGCACGCACGCGCACGTGCCCGGCGTGAGTTGTAAGCCACCGGGTCCGAGACGCAAACCGCGGTCAACTACGTGGGAGTCCAGCGACATAGCCATTACACTAACTGCTGGTTCCCAAAGGGGGATGTTCTGATAGACAGCTAATTATGATGTGTTTAATTTTGGAAACATTGAGTTTCAATGTCTAGTGAGGTCAACCAGTTTGCAAATGAATGTAATTTGTTTGGTTCTGAACATGCTGAGTTGGAGGTTCAGAGGGACTTCATTGTGGAGGTGTCCACTTGGTGGGACTGACACCCAGGACTGATGGCAGGGCCAGAGGTGTGATTTGGGAGTTAGCTTTATGTTTGAAGCTTTGAGAGGTGAAGGGGAAGCATGTGGAATAAAAGGAGCAGAGAGCTGAGGACTGAACCTTGGCTTATACCTGATTTGGCAAATGGAAGGTGAAAGTAAAACCAAAGAGAAAGATTAGCACATGTGGTAGGAAAATTGTGACACTACAGCCTTTACGTGCCAAGACAGATAGACTTCCCAGAAGGAAGGTCTGGTTCTGAGTGTTTATGGCTGAAAGGAGATCATGAGAGGAGGCCTGAGAAAAGCCACCTGATTGGATTCCAGGAACCACCATTCATAGTTTCAGTATAACGATGTGAACTGGAAGTGAGTACCGGAGTAAGCTGGTAATACAAACTTTAGAGCTGCTAGTTCTGGGAGTCCTTGGGTTTTATGACACTTATAGTATTTATCAGCTTTTTAAAAAAGTGTGCAATTTATGATTTCTTCTTCTAAATAAATGCACTTTTATTCTTAATTATTTTCTCTATTTCTTTTTTTTTTCTAAAGGATGTCACCCAAATTAAGTTTCCCAAGCCTGAATACTTTCCAATGGGAATATATATTCACGTAACATATTCATTAATGAGAGAATGTTTTTCTCTTTTATCTTCTCAGGTCCAAGAAAAGATTTGGCAGAGATGAGTTCTAACTCTCCCAGTGAGCATGCTAGCATGCTGGTCTTGACCAAGCAGAATTAAGTTACCCTGGACATTGGAAGGTACTTACTGGGCCAGTAGGTGACGTGGAGTTTAAGGCACTGGATCCCACATGACTGACTGTGTGTTTCAAGTCCCAGACCTGGTGGCCTGAAAAATCACGCCGGGCATATGTGCATGCATGCCCAAAATCCTGAAAGGAGACTAGAGGAGAAGGAATTATGGTATGGTTGTTTCCCCTGCATGCAATGATTTCTTACTTTCTCTCTCTTGTCTCTCTCTAGTGAGTACACATTCCCTACAGCAAAAAAAAAAAAACTTAACAAAGAAGGAAAGGTGCTTACTCTTAGCTTCTTTCAGTTTAGGCCTCTCTTTTTTTTGAGAGAGAGATTATTTTTGCTATAGGGCTCATGTACTTGCCAGAGAGACAGAAAGAGAGAGACAGAAAGCAAGAAATCACTCCCCAAGGCGGATGGCCACACAGCAATCCCTTCTCCTCCTTTCTCCTCTCAGAAGTTTGGACACAAACAACACACATGCCCAATGTGAGTTTCAAACCACCGAGTCTGGCACTCAAACTGCAGTCTGCCTTGTGGAATTCCAGAGCCTTAACCATTACATTACCTGCTGGTCCCAAGCCCCTCTTTATTTTTTTTAACTTCCCATGAGTACTGTTGGTTGATCAGACAAGCTACTATTATTTTATGGATGGTGTTAGATGATCCACTGGGCTCTTTGTCAACTTGAGGTTCTATTGATACATTTTTTTTTTTTTCCAAAGATCAGGACTTCAAAGGTTTCTCTGACTAGTTTGGGGTAGGGGTAGCAGGGGGAAGATGGCAATAAGGAGAAGGTAAGTAGTTGGGTGAGGACAAAAAAGCAGCATAGAAGATTTTGTCCAGATGAGGGGGGCCTTGGGGGAGAGACCAAAGTGGTTCAGGAAACACAGCTAGTGATATAGTGAGAAGTTTAGAAATCAGAAAGTCTAACCTCAGAGCCTATCCTCTTTAACGTATTTACTTTAACCCTTCTAAATACTACCTTTGGAGTGTGTATGACTGCACAAAGTGACCTACTGTGGGTGGTACTTACTGAGAAGGCATGCTCAGAGGAGGGCAGAGGGAGAAAGCGCGGTGCACCACTCAGGTAGAGCGGCAGAGGGGTCAGCAGCCTGCTGTCTGCTGCACTTGCAAGAGGGTGCTCCTTGGTCCTGAGGCGTGTCCTATTGGCTAAAGCTGTGTACAGAGGTAAGAAATTTTTGTGTGTCTGTCAACCTTATAAATACCCCTATAGATAAAGATATCAATGGTATATGCAATATATATTTTTTTCTACTTCTGTAACCTTTATACCTCTGTAAACAGAAGGAACACAAGAGAAGCTTGCATTGATTTCCCAGCTCAGACCCACACGGGCAATTCACAGCCAAACAATCTGGTCCCTCAGAGAGTTTTCCTTTACAAGCATATGTGTGTGTATGCAAAGGGCAGGAATGTGGGCATGATGTGCAAAATAAAAACTGCAAAGAGACCGTCTGGGCCTTGTCCCTTTCCACTGCTGATTTCCCAGCCTTGATAACACTCTTAGTGATCAGCTCATGTCCCTGACTCTCACCCATTCTAAATGCACGCTCAATTACCTTCCAAGAATTACTTCAGGCAAAAGGTCTCTGCTTAGCTCCTGTAGGAGGATCCAGTTGTCAAAAACAATCTTTAGTTCTTGGTTTCATTCTCCTCCTAGGTTATCTTTCTGACCCCCTTTTCTCCCAGAACAAAACAAAACAAAACTGCTTTTATGGGAGTCCCTTCTTGTGAAAAGGCATTTCCTGGCAGCCTGCTGTGGTCTTTGTCTGAAGGTACGCTTGGGTTGAGGTTTCAAAATTTTCATAACGAACAAGGTCTATAAGTAGGTGAAACTTAGACCAGAGTTACTTCTGGTAAATAGACATTGGGGGGATAGATGATTCACTTCAACATGTTCTGCTGTCATTTTACTATCAGTGCAAGAGAATATACAAAAAGGAAAAACAGAGAATTATTGGAGAAGTCAGTCAAATGGACAAATCTTCCTGCTTAGAATGCTATGGATTTGGCCACTGGATAGAAAGAGAAGTTTTTATTTAGCCCTTCCATAATGTATTCATATTTCAAATTATCACATATATATAACAAATATGTATAATTTTTGTCAATTAAAAATAATTTTAAAAATAGATATTTTTGTGTTGTATGTTTTCAGTTTGATAGATTTCTCCTTACATGTAGTCAATTGCTCATTGTGTACCCTTCATTCTGTAGAAAAAGGAAAACAAACAAACAAAAGAAACAAAATTCACCCCCACCCTCATCACTACCACATTAAATGCCCAATTAAATTCCCAACAATGTGTGTCACAGATAAAGTACATTCCCTGGGACTTTGTAATACTGTAGCATGACTGATAGTTGTTTGAATCTTTTTCTTTTCAAGGGAAATATAATTCAAGTCAATTACTTGTACCATATACATAGTGATTAATAGTATTAAATATATATAGTAGTGAATATGAGTGAAATAGGCTTTTCTTTTCTGAGCACACAGACATGTTATTTAATCATATCAAATCAAGTCAAAGAACACTTGGGAGTCTTAATGTAAAGTATCCACATTATTTTCTACACAGTTTTTTTCTCCTCTGTGTGGGCCTAAATGCGGGGGCCAATGAAGGATAATGTGTTGAAATGGCCTGTAATGTTCCTTTGGAACAGAACGATGATCAGATAACATGATTTTCATGGAGAGAAATAACATAAATAGAACATGGAAAAGCTCAAGCAGTAGGATAGAACCCTTGTTTGACTTCAGTTTTATTTTGCGACCTCACCGAAGAACATCTCCAGTCACCTCAACAATAGAGTCCCTGTATTATGGTCATTTTAATGATCTACAGTAAAGAGTAGTAAAGTGCAACATACTGGGACCAGCAGTTGGCGTAATGGCTATGTCGTTGGACTCCCATGTAGTCAACCGCAGTTCAAGTCCCAGACCTGGTGGCTTAAACTCACGCTGGGCACGTGTGCGTGCGTGCCCAAGATCCCGAGAGAGGAGAATGGAGAAGAAGGGATTGCAGTGTGGCCATCCACCCTGGGGGGGTGATTTCTCAATTCCTGTCTCTCTGTCTCTCTCTGTCTTTCTGGTGAGCTCACATGCCCTATAGTAAAAACCTCTCCAAAAAAAAAAGAAAAGAAAAAGTGCAACATACTATGGTTCCTCACCCTAAAAAGAATTTTAGGGAAGCTATGCGAGCTAGAAAGCCATAGGACTGCAGTGCATGTTGGTCATTGGGGCTCAGTTGTGTATAACAATTCTGAGTACCTTACTTCTATACCACCTGCTGACCCCAATCAATGAATTTTCTAGAGAGTAAACATTTCTCACTTTTATATACCTCAGAATGAATGTGCTGCTATAACAGAATACCTGAGACTGGATAGTTTATAAAGAAAAGAGGTGCATTTTGGCTCAAGGTTCTGGAGTCTAGGAAGATTGGGTGGCCACATCTAAGGAGGGCTGATCACATGGTATTTCACCTCATGGCAGAAAAGGAGAAGGGCTAGCAGGCAGATGTGAAGAGAGAAAGCACAAGAGGTGACCTCACTTAGGAATAACTTGCTCTCGAGGCCGCTAACACAGTCTCTTTACAGCAAAAACTCACTCTTTCCTGAGAGAATTAGCCAGTTCCCTGACAATGGTATTAGTCCATTAATTCCTTTTAATGACCTAATCACCCCTGAAAGGTCCTCCTCTTGATGCTATGCTGGAAATTAAAATTCAACATGAGTTTTGGAGGAAGCAAACTATATTTAAAGCATAGCAATGAACTTTTCATTTTTTTCTCCTTTTTTAATTGCCAGAGGATGTGTGTACTTAAAAGAGAGAGCAAGAGAACACACTCTCCAATGAAGTGTGTTTATGCCACACTCATTTTCCTCCACCCATTTTTCCCCCATCAGGATTTTAGGCACACATGCACATGTAGCTGGTATGTTTTGCATTCTGCCCAGCTGCAATTCAAACCACAATTGACCATGTGGGATCTGGCTCTCAATGCACAGCTCTTTTTTTTTTTTTTTTTTTGAGAGGTTTTTGCCATAGGGCACGTGTGCTCACCAGACAGACAGACAGAGACAGAGAGACAGAAAGCGAGAAATCACCCCCCAGGGGGGATGGCCACGCCGCAATCCCTTCTCCTCCATTCTCCTCTCGGGATCTTGGGCACGCATGCACACGTGCCCAGCATGAATTTAAGCCACCGGGTCCGGGACTCAAACCACAGTCGACTACGTGGGAGTCCAGCGACATAGCTATTACACTAACTGCTGGTCCCATCAATGCACAGCTTTTAACAACTGTACTATGGGGCTGGCCCAGTAATGAGCATTTCTTAAAATGAGTATTGGTCATTTTCTCCTTCTCTATCATCTGTTCCATCTTTCTGGTTCTGAACTTCAATGAATAAAAGTGTCCTCCAACCACAAGACCAAAGATCTGTGGGCCATCTTTCACTACTGCCTCTCCTTCACCCTGCATTTGACCCATTATTGAAACTACTGCTTATGGTGCTCATTCTCTCCTCATCTTATTTATCTAGATTAACTGCTCTGTGGCCTATTTTTTGTTGTGTTTTTTTTCCCCCTCTGTGGCCTATTTTGAACTTCCAGTAAGGTTATCTTCACCCTGCATTGGCGTATTCTTTTAAAATCACACAACTTCTTGTGCTATTTATTCTATTGTTTAAAACTCTTCCATGACTTTGCATTGACTTAGAGCATAGCCCCAAACTCAGTACAGCTTTTATAATCCAAGTCACCTCCCAAAGGCCTCGCCCCTTAATCTTTAGTTGGGTTAAGTTTCTGCCCTCTTAATACTGTCACAACAAAATTTCAATACATGAATTTTGGAGGGATACATTCAAACAATAGCACCAATAGAGGCCTGATGATCTGGCCTTTCATTACCTCTGCTACATGACTCTATCACCCTCTACCTTCAGCGGGAACTACCCACTCTGTCTGCTCCAGCAGTACCTGATGACTTCAGTTTCTCAAAGAAAACAGTCTCTTGCTGCCTCCAGTCTATCCCTTTATCTGAGTCCCTCACTCCACAGTTATACACGCATCCACTCTGATTACATAACTCCCATTCACTATTTAGGACTCAGCTTAAATATCACTTCCTTCATGAGGGCCTTTTCTGAACTGCCTCCCCCCTTTAGATTCCCTCGTTATATATGCCAAGAGGCCCTAATATTCTCCTTAGTAGTGTGTTGTACCCTAAATTTTCTTATTATGTATATTTACGTATTTAATGTGTATTCTCTCCACTCAACTGTAGAAGATAATTTCCTTCTATTTAGATATGCACCCAGTGCCCTGAATTGTGCCTGATATATAGAGGCACTCAAAAAAGTCTTCTGATCAAGAGTGAATCCCTAAATTAGGCAAACCAGCAAATAGCAGAATTCTCAGACTCACATGTATCTTTAATTTGCAATTTTTCATCTATTGGTGCTATAGTTTGAATGTATCTCCCCAAAATTCACGTATTGAAATTTGGTTGTGACAGTATTAAGAAGGTAGAAACCTAACCCAACTAAAGATTAAGGGGTGAGGCCTTTGAGAGGTGATTTGGATTATAAAAAGTCATCAGAGTTGAGCCTCATCAATGAATACTGGTGGGTTTATAAGGCGAGGGAATGAGATTAGAGAGAGACACAGACCCAGACACACCTTGCTCTGGTTATGTGAATGTCCTTCACCATGTTACTGCTAGCAAGGAAACCCTCACAGGATGTGGCCCCTTGACTATGGATCTCCAAAGCCTGTGCTAAATACACCTCCATTCTTTCAGACAGTTCAGAGAGAGGACAAATCTCAGGGCCAGTATAGATTTAGCAGCCCAGGAAGGTCATAATGGACCCCTTCATTCTGTTTTATACCATGCTGGCTTTTCTTGGGTCAGTTTTTTTTTTTTTTTTTTTTTTTGGGGGGGGGTCATTAGATATCTCCACAAAGTCTGCCTTTCTTCCCAGCCAGGGTGAACAGGATGGCCGTGGACACCGGGGCTTAGAGTTACCAAAGCTGAGAAGGCCACAGCACTCCCTGCCTACTGTCACTGCTAATTTTACAGTAGTTTCGAAGACCCCAAAGATTCCATGAAACCAGCACTTAGAGTTCTTTAAAGTTTCTTAGATAAATCATTGATTATCACATTATCAGTTCTCTGGTGAAAGAAGAAAAGACAGTGAAAGAAAATGAAGGTGAAAACAAAGTTGCCCTTCAGATTGTCCTGTTCTCATTTCCCAAGAATTCAAATTCAAACACTTTTGAGTATATCCTCTTGTAGAAACGCTAGACACTAACTACTTGGATTTGAATGCGTCCTCCAAATTTCAGGTGTTGAAATCCCTAAATAACATAATCCCTAAATTTCTATGTTGATGGTGTTTGGAGGTGGAGCCTTTGGGAGGCAATTAGAACTAGGTAAAGTTCTAAGGGGAGGACCAGCACGATGGGACTTGTGACACCATAAAAATAAGAGATAGAGCTGACATATAGTTGCTCTGTCTTGCTGTGTGATGCTTCCTGCCATGTCATGGTAAGCGGGGAGGCCCTTACCTGATGTGGACCGTATCTGTGCACTCCCCAGCCCCCAGACTGTGAACTTCCTAAACCTCTATTCCTTATACTTCACCCTGTCGCAGATATTCTGTTATAGTAGCATAAGAAGGAGCAAGACACTGACCTACTTCACCTGCACTCACTGATTTAGGTTTAAAGCCTGTACAAATGTTTGACTGCTTTAGCAACTTCTAAAATGCCACCCTTTCCATACTATCATTTTCCTTTTGTAATGATATGTAGATGGCTAGGTTCTGACTATAAACAAGCAGAACTTTGCATTTATTTCATCCTTTAGATAATAGGGCTCAATTTAGAAATACTGAATTAAAATTCCATGCTTTAATTAAAAAGAGACTTTGGATTATATACTTTGACAAAACATTTAAATTTAAAAAAATGCTTATGAAGAGAGAGACAGAGAGACACACACACAGAGACTACAGATCTCTATAATAAATACATTACTGAGTTAACTTTAATAGAGTGGGAGGTCCTGTGGCTAAGGTTGAATTCATGTAAAATAAAGAACTCTTAGACAATGATGGATGCATGTAAATCAAGGCCCTTGATTGACAGCTTCTAAGGAAAAGTTTTCCAGGCCAGAACTGTGACTATAAGGGACCAAAGTGTCTATCTTAGAACTCATTCTTTTTGACAGGACTATCATTTTTCCTGTTTGTAACTTTTATACCTTGATTAAATCACTTTGTTGTTCTTACCTAACTTCATTTTATTGCCTAACAATCTAGTGCTTTAAAGATACTCAAGAAATCTGCTGCTTCTCACGTAGAACTTTTCTCTCCGAGTGGGATGTGGGGGTGGGGGTCACCTTGGGTATTCCCTGATCTATCTATTTCTAAGCGAGAAAACACCTGCTTCACCTGACGGGCCGAAAAACAAACTGAAGAGCTAGAGCTTTTGCTTTGATCTCTCCCATTGTGTGGTATTTCCCTGCCTCATGATTGCTGAGCATCGATTTCCACTGCAGATAGAAGATATCTGAATGTGTCACTGTTTTCCTCTATTTGTCAACTTTTACTTTTTGTTTAATCAGGCAACCCCACGGGGGCGGAATCTTATGCATTGTTCCAAGAAGTGTATCATCAGACAACTTGAGAATGTTTGCAGCATCTTTGGTGAAGAAAATAATCACGTCTCTCTGGGGACTCCTCAGCTATAGATCTGATGGATATTTCCCATGTTAGCTTTGCAGGCTGAGCAGTCCCCTCTTTATGAGGTCAGGTGATCAGGTGTGGGAGAGAAGAGATGAGAAAACTGCTTTTATCTTTTCTGCAAACCTATGCATTTGTTTTAAAATACTTACAGGATGCCTAGGTGGGTAAGTCTGCCTTTCAAGTGGGTACCCAACCCTCTCCTGCACTCATACCCACTGGTTCTGGGTTGACGCAGTGGATGAGAGTGGATGATTTGGGTTTCTTTTTCCTTTATCCCTGCTGTTTGCAACTCCTTCCCGAAGCTTCCCTCTCAATAACAAATGCTGCATTTGGTTAATAAACAAATTCCAATCTCTAGTCAAGAGTATCTAAGTCAATTTCTCATCATGTTAAAGAACAAAATAAAATGACCAGAGAAAGACCAACCCCATTTCAATTAGTAGAGAATGATCTTTTAAATTTTTTCACACTTCCCATTCAAGCTTCCAAGATCAAAATGATAGTGCAAAATTGCTTTATACAATTGAAAAATTATATTCAACCTGAAAGAGTAATAGCTGTTAGGAGACAGACTGGTTTACACAGCACATGGGCTCCTCCATTCCTTTCAGCCCCAGAAGCCAGGGTAAACGCTAGAAGACATAAATTAGCTTGTGCTACTCCCTTGCTTTGAGCCCCTGATAACTTTCTACTACTCTAAGAGTGGAATCCAAATTCTTTTTTTTGGAGAGTTTTTTGTTTGTTTGTTTGTTTGTTTTTGGTTTTTTTTTTTTTTTTTTTTTTTTTTTTTTTTTTTTTTTTTTTTTTTTTGCTCTAGGGCATGTGCACTCGCCAGAAAGACAGAGATAGAAAGTGAGAAATCACCCCCCAGGGGGGATGGCCACGCCACAATCCCTTCTCCTCCATTCTCTTCTTGGGATCTTGGGCACACACGCACATAGGCCCAGAGTGAGTTTAAGCCACCAGGTCCGGGACGCGAACCACAGTTGACTACTTAGAAGTCCAGCGACATAGCCATTATGCTAACTGTTGGTCCCTGGAATCCAAATTCTTGACCATGCCCATCTGGCTGATATGGCCTGCCCTGCCTACCTCCCCAACCTCATCTCACTATTCATAATAAGGTACAGAATTTTCCTATTCCCATCTTATGCTACCTTCCCCATTGCCCACTACACTCCAGCTGCACTGGCCTCTTCAGTTCCTGAAACCATCACAATATAACTGCATATGCGGGTTTTTCCTCCTTGGAATGGTTCTCTTTACTGTGGGCTCTTTACATTGCTTGTTTCCCCTGGCTCTATATATGCCAATTTCTAAATCAGGATTAGGTCTCATATTATTTTGTTTAGACTTCCCTTTCTCTCCCCCCCACCCTGCCCCATAGGGCATGTGCACTTGCTAGAGAGAGCGGGAGAAATCACGCCTCCCCCCAGGGGAGATGGTCATGCTTCAACCCCTTCTCCTACATTCTCCTCTTGGGATTTTGAGCATGCATCATGGACATGGTACCTGGTATGATGTTCAAGCCACAGGATCCAGGTCTCAAACCACAGAGCTGGCCACATGGGATCAAGCGCCTTAAACACTATGCCACCTCCTGATCCCACCTCCATCCTTTTCTTCCTTCCTTTGTTCCTTTGTTCCTTTCTTTGTTCAGTGACCACTATTCCCTAAGCAAAAATCTTTCCCTACTCTTTGATACCATATGCTGGTGTGGGTTATGGTTGCAGTTTTTTTTTTTTCCCCCTAAGAGATCAGAGTATTTTGCAAGGAGTGCCACTCACTTGGCACCCATTGGGAAACTGATGGGTAAAATAAGCCTTGGGTCTTCAAGAAGGTCAAGGGCAGAGCTGAAGTTACACCACTTAGTTCTCCTTATTATTTTCTTTTTAATCAGAAACTCACTATGAAAACTCATTACTTCCTCTCAACACCAGTGAGTCAGGCCAAGATCAACACTTGGTGGGTGGGGTCAATGGGTGCTTCATCAGGGTGAAGTCTCACAGAGCCTCATTCTTGACTTGAAGTGGTTCACATGGGTTCACATTTCTCTCTTAGACCCTTACTTTATCCCTGTGGCTTTCCTAGGAAATCCTAAAGAAGTCTCATGAAGCCTCTAGGGGTTCCTGTAGGTGAGTGAACCTGGATTTTGAGAGAATGGGGCTGAGGATGGGAGAAGGAAGAATAGGGTGGTGGGTGGGTAAAAATTACATTGTCTTAAAAAAAAAAAAAAAAGCAGATGCTGGTTTCATGAGTAACTCCTTAAAAGGCAAAGTCCTTCTGTGGTTCATGAATATTTGCCTAACTGCTAATTAATGATTGGGAGAACTGAATCACTGGGGTTGATTATTTCTATTAAGGTTGGTGGAATCTTCTTGTGGTGGGCATGGCCTGTCTGGGCGCCTGTAACATAACAACTTGTAATATCCGGGCATGAAGCCCCTTTCTAGCAGTTGATTAGGGTTGAGGTGCTTATGAACACTGATGACTCAGAAAGCTTCTAGAAGTTAAATGAGGGAAGTAAAGACCTGATCTTCCTTCCCCAGGATAGGAGATGCCTCAGCCAGTATCTAAGTGGAAAGACTTATAATATTCTGGAAAGTCATTCAAATAACTTTTTCAATAATTCTCACTATTTCTGCTTCAAAGTATCACTGAAGAATGCTATGACTTTTTAAAGAAAAGTATAGTACAGGACAGCTAAAACAGTATAGCAAAAACTTTTGGATTGTCGGAAAAGTCAGGATGCATTTTTGCATAGAAAAACATAGAAAAATATAATATGACTTTTCTGACAACCAAACATTTTAGGGTAAAGGAGACAATTTTACCCAGCAGTTAGTAAAATCAGCAACTGCATTTAGTTTCAATCTTGCTATCAGTAACAGCAAGACAACAACTAAAATAACAGAATTATAGTTTCTGTTACTGTGTAAAGAATCATAAAAGTCCATTTAGGGGGCCGGTAGGTGGTGTGGTGGTTAAGGGCATTGGACTCCCACATGGCTGAGCATGGCTCAAGTCCCAAACCTAACGGCTTGCTTTCTCAGTTTCCCTCTCTCTCTTGCCTACTCATTTACTCTGTTCCTCTCTGGTCACATTAAAATAAATAAAGTTAAATAAAATAATTCTTTTAAAAATTTTTTTTAAAAAAGAAGAAAAAATCCATTTTAGCATATATTTTCTTGGCCTTGACTTGCTAAGAGAAATTAACCTAATGGGTTTCCTTTTATTGGGTAATGAATTTAAAAATGGGCCACTTCTGAAGAGATGTCATAGGGGTAGATTTCTTACATTCACATTCATTCAAAATCCGAGGGCATAATACTAAGTTGTGCTCACTGATGAAATTTATATGGAGTGCTAAGCTGATAGTGTTTGTTTAAAGATCGTCTAATTTGACATCAGAATTTTACAAAATTACTGCTGGAATTCTTAACTTCCTTATGCTATGGACCTCTTTTTAAAATAATGTTTTACAAGCATGAGACAAAGTACATAGAAAACAGTTGTCAACTTATGGGAAAAAATGTAATATATCGAAATATATTAACATATTAAGTAACGAGATCTATTAGCCAGTCCATACTATAGTTTAAAATTGTGGTGAGGCAGTATGATGATGGTGCTGCAACAGAACATGGCAATTCTGTGAGACTGATGCACATAGGAAGGTTCCGGGTTTGAGTTCAGAGATCCCTTGAGCATTCCTGACATGCATGTGCCCATGATGTGGGGCTGGCTGAGGCTGGGGGTGTGTTGTAGCATCAAGACCCTGTTGGGGGTACTCACTCTATTGTTCATGGAAGAAATAAATAAACTTAAACACATAGTGATGAATATAAACGGTATTTCAACATATGTGTGCAACCTTTTTTTTTTTTTTTTTTTAAGAGGTTTTCACTATAGGGCGCGTGCGCTCGCCAGGCAGAGAGAGAAAGACATAGAGACAAAAAGTGAGAAATCACCCCCCAGGGGGGATGGTCACGCTGCAATCCCTTCTCCTCCATTCTCCTCTTGGGATCTTGGGCATGCACACACACATGCCCGGCGTGAGTTTTAAGCCACCGGGTCCGGGACGCGAACTGCGGTCGACTACGTGGGAGTCCAGTGACATAGCTATTACACTAACTGCTGGTTTCCATGTGTGCAACTTTAATATGATTTTTTAAATCTGTGGTGTCTGTTAATAGTCACAGATGCTGCTAATATGACTGTGGTTTCTTTTCTACATTCATAAAAAAGAAAAGGTGAAATAAATATAAAAATAAAAATTAGTAAAAATACAGATGTGCTTTTTTCCCCTCCTACAAGTTCATAGGTTTTCCCTTGTTCCCTCCCAAATTCTATCCAGAGGCTCCTTGGAGTTTATGGACAGGAGCTGATCAGCAATGACTTAGAGGAATAGAAACAGGATAGCCTGGCTTCATTTGTCTTTGTCAGAAGCTAATCAATGAATAATTGTGAATAAATGGAGATTCATCAGCTTTGGATAACAGAACTAAAGTTGACATTTTATTATAAAAACACTTTTCAGCCTTCTTTTTGCTTTCTTGAGGGGTTTGTTTTCTTGATTTTTAATGATTTCTTGACAAACTCTTTAGCAGTAATAAAATGCTTTTTTTCCCCTTTATTCATAATAAAGTGTATGGGCACACAAATGAGAGTGAAAGAGAGAAAGAGATGAGCACCTTCCAAAGGTTCTGGCCATGCCACAGCCCCCTTCCTGTAGTCCTCCAGCCCTGTCGTCCATCAGCTATGGGTACTCCTACACATCCTTGCTGTGTTTCAGGCTGACCAGGCTGAACGCTTAAACTATGGTCTCTGTGTGGGGTCTGGCCTCTCTTGTTTTACTGATATTTTATTTTTATCTCATGCCTGGCAGAAAGGTAAAAATACAGCTGTTAATGTCTGAATAAATCAAAGAATGAGCGAATGAATTTGTTCTTTTTTTTTTTTTTTTTTTTTGGAGAGGTTTTCGCTGTAGGGCACGTGCGCTCGCCAGACAGACAGAGAGAGACATAGAGACAGAAAGCGAGAAATCACCCCCCAGGGGGGATGGTCACGCCGCAATCTCTTCTCCTCCATTCTCCTCTCGGGATCTTGGGCACTCACGCACACGCGCCCGGCGTGAGTTTTAAGCCACCGGGTCCGGGACGCGAACCGCGGTTGACTACGTGGAAGTCCAGCGACATAGCCATTACGCTAACTGCTGGTTCCCTTCTTGATGCTCTTGTTCTCTAGCTTCAGTACTTCCAGCAAATCTTTCTCTGAGCCGCTAGCAAGTCTTAAATAAAAATAATTGATTTTCTTTTTCTTCCACCTCTCCAACCTATTGATTTGTGGGGGAGCCAAAACCTTTAGTTATGCAAAATGTTTAAAGGGGGAGGGAATACATGGATCTGTATGATAATACGTGGGTCTGTATGATCCCCACTTGACTCATGGAAAACTCTTGCATTTAAGGACATCAACAAATGACCGTCTGGTGTTTAGGAAATCTAGACAAGTGAGGCTCTTAATTCTGCTGTCATTTTCCCTTTTCATGATTCATAGCTGAAAATGAAAAGACAGAGGGGAACAAAACAGTTGAAAAAGGGGAAGACAGAAAGGATGGTGAGGAAATGGAAATATAACCATAAGAAGAGGAGTGGGAGCAGAGGATAAAGGGAAGGAATCCTACTTACAGCGAAAATTCCGTATCATTCCATCATTGGCTTGCTTGTTTGGAGCTGTTCTGCGTAAGCCTATGGGGATGGTAGAATGGGGCATCTCCAAGTGTGGACTGAGGACCACCTTTTGTATTTGTTTCAAATGTGTTAACAGTTTTCCTGTTTTCTCTCCCAGCCTACTGGATCAAAATCCCCGACAGTGCACCCAAGTGGTTCTAGTGGCTAGGGAGAGACACTGACCTTGATGAAAGAAAAAAAGGTGTGATTGACTCTTGCTAAAGTATATTTATTAGGTTGTCGGAAAAGTCATGATGCACTGTTCTATGCAAAAATGTGTTATGACTTTTCCAACAGCCTAATAATTTCCACTCATTGCAATAGGTGAGAAAGAAAGTCTGCCCTTTAACCCACAGACACCAATGCTGCACTGGAATTCAGGGACTTTAACATTTGGTCACATGACAGGTTAAGTGTTTTCTTTATTTTAGTCAATTATTAGCTAGGGAAAATAGCAGCACACATGAGCTAATTACAGGGAGCTCATGTTATCCTCTTCAGCTCACAAGAAGAGGTGCAGACCAGCAGGTGGCGTGGTGGTTGAGGTGCTGGACTCCCACATGGTAGACTGTGGTTTGAGTACTAAGCCCAAGGCTTAAAAATCACGCCAGGCACATGTGCATGCATGCCCAACATCCCAGGAAGAGAGTAGAAGAGAGAGGATTGCAGGTCATCCCTCCTGGGGGTGATTTTTCGCTTTCTGTCTGTCTCCAGTGAGTGCACATACCCTATAGCAGAAATCTCTCAGAAAAACAAAAGCAAAGAAAATGAAAAAGTGAAGCAAGCTCTCCTGCCAATCCTGAGAATGTGACTGTGATGGGGGAGATACCCATGGGGATCTGCCAGTCATTCTAGGGCAACAGGCAGTAGAGGCCAAAATCTATATATTAAAGTGTATTTGTATTATCCTCCAGAGTAAAAGAACTACAAAACCAACACCCAAATAATTTATACTGGCCTTCAAAAGCACGATTTCTATTGTACTGTCATTATTTTTTTAAGCAGCAATATTTGTCTTAAGTCTCCTTTAAAATCCATTTTCCTTTTTCATAAGGGCCTTCCATGAAGCTTGAGCCCGGTAGTCCCAAACAGCCTCACTTACTGGAGAAATCATCTAGAGCTCATTTTCTCGCTATTTTTAGTCCATGCCAGTTCTGTTAGTTCCCCAGGGGACACAGAGCAACATGAAAAGAATCTCTCCCTGTCTAGCCTTCTTTCTATCACATTCCACATCCCATAACCAGAAACAAAGCTTTCTTAAAATGTAAGTGTAAAAAATAAATAAATAAATTATGGTCCAGCCACAGGAGGGGGTCTTTGTTGATATCGCTGCTCCACAGGCTGGGCCCCACATGGGAGGCCTGTCTGTTTCTGGCCTGCCCTGAAAAACTGGCACAAGGGTGGAGGTTGCTCATCATCCCAGTCACTCAGGAGGTGGAGGCAGGATGATCACAGGCTTGCAGCCATTGTGGGCACCAGAGTAAGACCCTGTGTGACAGAGCCACGCAAGGCAGAGTGCACCCGTAGTTCCAGCTACTCTGGAGGCTGAGTCAGGAGGATTGTGACATAGGGAGACTGTGTCTAAAACTGCCTCCTCACACACATGCAGGAAAAAAAAATTAATGGAAATGATGCTATTTCAACATGAAAATCTGAGACAGAAGAAAATGATCAGCCTCCTTCTAATAAAATAAACAAAATAAAACTTAAAAAGACAATACTAATCTTTGAAATTTTCAGTTTCTTTTGGAAGCCAAAATCATTTATAGTTGTGGAGTTCTTCTTTGGTCTTTAATCTACAAAGAGAGCATTTGAAACAGCATGACCTAGACTTTCCCACCAACATTCAAATCATCGCATTATTAGGCACAATGCTATGGATCTCCCACCTGAAAAGCATTTTCATTAACCTTTCGGCAATTTCAAAACAGCCTGTGGAGCATTTAATTAGGCTCAGACCGCTTCTATGGTTCTATTGGGATCAGTGTGATTTAATGGAAAAGGACCTAAACCTGGGAGAAATCGTCTATTTCAGAATGACAGTAATTCCTTTTCTTTTTTCTTTTCCTTTTTTAAATTTACTAGAGGGCTTGTGTGCTCATTGAGAAAGTGGCCAGGGTCGGGGTGAGAAAGCACCCACCCCTCCCCATGGAGGATGGTTATGCAACAAGCCCTTTGTTTCTATTGGGATGTTGTAGAGTTTCTCAAGCCACCAGGTTTTTTTTTTTTTTTTTTTCTTTTTTTTTTTTTTTGACTATAGATGCGCTCGCCAGACAGAGAGATTGTCACCCCCCAGGGGGGATGGCCACACCGCAATTTCTCCTCCATTCTCCTCTCCGGATCTTGGGCACACGCACACGCGAGTTTAAGCTGCAACTTGAACTCGACTACGTGGGAGTCCAGCGACATAGCCATTACGCTGCTCCCAAGCCACCAGGTACTTGAACTTTGTTCTGCTTTAACCACCTCTTTGTTCTGTACTTTTGTAGGTTTAAGTGATACAGCATTCTAAATATAGAGCGTCTTGAAATATGACTTACAGAATTAATGGTTGTAAACAGGCTGAATGAGACTTTGAGACAATAACATTCACATTCCTATATACACAGCCAAAATGGCACTGCAAAGATGGGATTCTGTTCATATTTTGATAACATTTTTCTGTGATGTTCACCATTTCTTTGAGAAATCACTTCATTGATCAGCTACCTAATAGAAGCAACTTTTAACCACGAGCAGTTGGCGAAAGTTTGTCTTAGCTGCTTATTTACTGGTCTCTGCTTCATTCTTAGGATTGATTGCCAGATCACTGCTCTAGGCATCTGGATTTGGTTGCTCTAGAACTGGACAATTGTGAGGACAACTGGGTATTTGTCTAGTAGACTATACATTTTAAAAGTGTTTTTAACCTCTTTGAGGGAGATGGCTGTGGGGGGAAGGAGGAAAGGGCAATTATATATTGCTGATTAGATGTGGCCCGAAAGGCTGCCGTATCGATCAGAACGAGGAACATGATCTTTCCCTCTTGGCACGGGTTAGCCTTTACTTGGAGTTCTGTGCATATGTCAGTAAGTCCCAGGTGGATGTATCTTGGACAAACTGAGGCATGTCTAGTGGAGAATGATCAGGACACATGATGGATTTTGATTCCTCAGATGAATAGACTATTTAAAAGAACGAAGGTATCGGGGCCAGCAGGTGGTATAGTGGTTAAAGCACTGGACTTCCACATGGCCGAAAATGGTTCGAGTCTTGGACCTGGTGGCCTGAAAATTATGCCAGGCACATATGTGTGTGTACCCAAAATCCTAGGAGAAGAGTGGAGGAGAGAGAATTGTGATGTGACCATCCTCCCTGGGAGGTGATTTCTCACTTTTTCTTTCACTATCCCTCAGTGTCTCTCTCCAGTGAGCATGTGCACTCTACGGCAAAACCTTTATAAAAAAAAAAAAAAAAAAGAAGAGAGAAGAACTAGGGTACTAGGGTGGATAGCCTGGAGTAGACTAGAGTAATGGGAGATATTACAGGTATCTCTAGTGACTAAAAGTCTGTGTTGTAAAAAGAGTTTAGTTTTGTCTCCATATGATCCTAGAGACAAAACTAGAGCCCATGGGTAGAAGTTGTCTGGAGTCAGATTTCTCTTCAATATGATCTTTTAAAAAAAATAATAAAAATAGAATTATCTGTGTACAGAGGCTTGATTAGTTGACCTCTAAATTCCTTTCCAAACCTCAAGGTTCTATGAGAAGGAATCCATTTTGTGATCTGATTAACTAAAGGAAACAAGACCGGATGTGGTAAAGATCGGTTTAGGTTCTGTTCCTTGATTTTTAATAAACCAGGATTGTGACCTTTGGCAAATCACTTTACCCCGTTGGTCTTCATTTCTTTCATATAAAAAGAAGGGCTTTGAACTAAGTGACTTCCAAGGACACCGCATTAATCCTGTGAGTCTGACAGTATCCACCCCAATCTTAATTTTTTCCTTGAAGTTCATCCCATAGCACCACCTCTTTCAATTCACATGGGGGCTCAGAGGCTCAGACCTCTCCTGATGGACTCCTTTGGGCCTCCAGGGAGACACCTGAGCAGCAAGTCCCAAACAGGAAGTAGTTGCTACTTCACCAGAATTGGACTCTGGAGGGAGAAAGCATTGGGACAGTCCAGAAGGTCAACCAGCAGACACGGTCTATTTCAGCGTTTGCCACAGAAGCTATTCTTGTTCGAGTCAACTGACTTCAAGAGGCAAACTTTTTAATATACTGTAAGAACCATTCTTCATAGAATCTATGGGAGGATGAAGTTATTCATTTGTAGACTTTGGGACTTACCACCTGGAGTCATAGGTAGCCCTCCCCTCTCCCCAAAAGGCAGTATTTCTCCTCCTCTTGGTATTGGCTGTGGTGCTACCATTCTGAGCTTCATCTTTCATCTTCCTACACTTGTGCTTCACCAGGGTTTCCTACCGCCCCCACCTCTCCCTCCCTGTAACCCTGTCATGTGATGGAACAATGCAGGGGAGACTTACCTTGTTTTGCCACTCTCTGGGGAGACCTATTCCAAAGTACAAAGAGAAAAATCAAATACAGTGATAAAAAAAATGGTTGAAATTATTTTGAATAGTCAATAAGAAAACCCTGTAGCAAGACCCACATCAAAAGGCCAGCTGTTGGAGTGTACCTTCCCAATTTTATTAACTATAAAGGCCATATAGAGGGAGGGGGCCGAGGAGGTGTGTTGATGCAAGATAGAAAAGGTCAGGATGATCACGAAAAAATTAAGTAGCTGAATAACAACCTTGAGAGAGGGAGACAGAATATTTCTATCATAGAGATTGAGGAGTTTCGCTTCCAAGAGACATATGTAACCCCTTGTTGTCATCTTACTTTGTGAGAAGTTATTTTTGGCAAGTCTTTCTGGTGGATCTCATTGGAAAATGTTTTGAAGGGCTTTTTCCACTCTTGACTTTTTTATTGTTTTCTTTTTTTTTTTTTTTTAAAGCATGAATTAAATCCTGTAGTTTCACCTTAGAAAAAGGTGATCAGTGATTTAATGAAAATGGGTAGAGAGCAATTTGAGCATGTGGGCTCTTCTCCAGACATAATCTCTGAGCAGAGACAGAACAGTGCCCGGTGGCATTGCGCAGGTGTTTCGGATGACGCTGTGGGTTTGTTTGTGAACACGCTCTCACCCCCTCGGTGTGCTATAAGCAGTGTGTTTACAATGCCATATTGCTGCCATGTTTGAGTTGACTTTGCTTAGCCAGACAATGTCAACAGTTTGACACATTTTCTGTGATGTCACCAGAGTTTCAGGAACCATTGCTTCTAGGCATAGGAAATGAATACTGAAGACACATGATCAATTTCTGGGTTTAGAACCATTCTAATCGCTTACCTCTGAAATCAAATAGAACAATTTTATTCAATCCTATGAATTCAAATCATCGCAGTTCTGCGGATCTGTGATTAGATGAGGTTGTTTAAAAGAGATGCCGTAGAAACTGTGAGGGTTGAAGGAAAAAATTAAGCAGTTGCTCCTAGCTAAAGCCAGATGGAAAAAGGCATTTCCTTCGTAGGAGGATGTTGAAATATGAAGCCAGTAACTTGTGGTTAATAGTTAATTAAGGTCTGGGAACTAGACTGCCCTGGGTAAAATCTTACACTAAATGATAAGGACCTTGGACAATTTTATAAATCCTGATCGTCTTATCCATTGTTAGTGGAAAAACCAAACTCTGTCAAATTATTGAAGGCTGTTGACTCTAAGCCAATTTAAGTGACCTTAGGCTGAGGAAACAAAATCGCAAGAAGCTTTGACAAAGAGCTTCCCAAGCAGCCAGGTTATAGCAAATCTTTTATACGTCTCAGGAAAGCAGAAGTTACAATCCAAATTGTAAATCAATACTTGGAGGCTGTCCATTGGTTTGACCTGAGAAGGTGGAATATTTCAAAGCAGGAGCTTACAGGTCATTGGTAGATTCAGAGATTCTTTAGTTTGCTATTGACTGAAAGAACAAGGCTTTGTTTAAAATTTGGAGTCAGAAGAAAGAAAGGTTTAAGCTTAACCTTAACATAGATAAAGGAGTCTCCTAATCATTTTGTGATGTGATGCCAGTCAGGATGTAAGAAGAAAGCCAAAATTACTGACGCAAGGTGACCTGTTTAGTAAGTGAAGGCATATTGGCGTGGCACTGCCCAGGCCTCCTACGAAGGAATTTTAGAATAAAGAAAATGTGGCCAGATTTCAGTTCTTAGCAAAATAGGGGTGGTGCTAGTACTTACATGTATCAGCTAAGATGCCTTTGCTTTGGCCACAGATACCAGGCAAGGTATCTGTGGAGTCCTGAAGTAGCCCGTGCTTCAGATATGGTTTGATCCAGGTGCTCGCAATATCCTAAGGGTTCCATTGCAACATAACTTTTTTTCTCTGCAGTTCTCTTGGCTCTGTCTTCCTTTTTTTTGTATTTGTTATATGCTAAGGCTGCCTTGCCTGAGAGCCACAACAGTGATCCCAGACCTTTTATCCTCATGTCACACCATATAAAAGAGGAGAGTTCCTTTTCCCCCATGGAAAGAGAAGAATCGCTTTCTAATAAGCCCTCAGCAAATGTCTCTTTATGTCCTAAGTCTTCTATTAGCTCATAAACACAAATCCAAACAAGCACTGGTCAAAACGATGCCATATTAGACTTAAGGCTCATGCCTCTAGCTGAGTGTGGACTCAAACTTCCACCAACCACTACCTTACAAATGGTACAGGGTGGCAATTCTCCAAAGGCAAATATGCCTACCCTTCCAGGAAAAAGGGAAACACTATACTATCTTGTCACCAACCTCTGTGCCTGTAGGATGGTTATAAAGGGCAAAGTGCCTGGTCCTCGGAAGACTGGATATAACTGTAAGCGGTGATTATCACGTTGGAGTGTCCTGGAGGTGTCATCTCGCCCTTCCTTCTTCTGCCATCTGTAATGCCTCCATCTCTTCTTTGCCAAATCTATAGGACTGGACTCTGTGTCTGAGTTGCTGGGTGGTTTGGACAAGTCATGTCCCTCCTGTCTATCAGAAGAAAAGTTAGGGGAGATATAAACTGAGACCCCTTTCCAGAAATAAAGTGGCCTATTTCTTCCTTTGGCTCCCCAGGAAGCCTTAGATAACGATGCCAGTCATGATTTGAGGACCTTCTTTTATGGTTTGAAGATAAGTGGTTTTGGAATCAGGCAGATCCGGATTTGAATCCCAGCTCTGCCAGGGCTGTGGGGAATTTAAACTCTCTCTTGAAACTCTCTGAGCATGATAGAGTTGGAATGAGGCACAAGTTGAAATTTATACACTGACAGAGCCAATCCAGCAGTGAGTTCTAATAAAAAATGTATGTTGGGCCAGTAGGTGGTATGGAGGTTAGGGGGACTCGATCCCAAATAATCAACTCTGCAGTTCAAGTCCCAGACCTGGCAGCTTGAAAATCACACTGTGCATGTGTGTATGAGGCCCAAATCCCAAACAGAGAATGGAGAAGAGATTGAGGTGTGACCATCCTCCCTGAGGGGTGATTTCTCACTTTCCCTCTCTCTCTCTCTTTGTCTGTGTTTCTCTCTGGCAAGCACATGTGCTCTACAGCAAAAACTAAAATCGACAACAAAATGCATGTTCATTATTTCATCGGACTCATTTTAAATGTCTTATTTGTCCGATGACTGTATATTTTCCCCCCTCAGGAATATTACGACGCTGGAAAGTTAAATGGGAAGGATATGAGGCCAGCAGCTGGTGTAGTGGTTAAGGTGTTGAACTCACACGTGGCCAACTGTGGTTCAGCTCCTGGACCTGGTGCCTTGAATCTTATGTTGGGTGCATGTGAATGCATGCCCAAAATCCCAGGAAGAGAATGGATGAGAAGGGACTGCAAGGGTGGCCATTCCCCCCAGAGGTGGTTTCTCACTTTCCCTCTTACTGTCTCTCTCTGTCTCTCTCTGGTGAATGCACGTGTCCTATGGCAAAAACCTTTAAAAAAACACATTTGGGGGCTATGTGTGGATGTTCTGTAATATGAAATAAGAGGGCATGTGTTTCCCTATCAGTCTGTTAATGACATGTGGGGCTTTTATGAAGAATAAACAAATATTCCACCAATATTAGTTATAGCCATTCCTCTTTCTTTCTTTCTTCCTCCGTGAGCAATCCCTGAGTATACCTTAGGCTCACTGATGCCACCTAGTGGCAATTGTAGGTATT
The DNA here is from genome assembly GCA_026018925.1 of Tupaia tana. Lineage (NCBI taxonomy): Eukaryota > Metazoa > Chordata > Mammalia > Scandentia > Tupaiidae > Tupaia > Tupaia tana. The sequence goes on along the minus strand of JAKSZU010000007.1, from coordinate 123,140,618 downwards.
ACTTAACCCTGTTAAAGGCCTCTATCTCTGAAGAAGTGTGATGGTTGCTGAATAGAGTCCAGGAGGTAGAAGTTCTGCCTTATCCCAATTCTGGCTGCCTTATCCCAATTCTGGAGCATCAGGGGTGAGACTCAATACTAGTAGAGCTCAGAAAAACCCTGTACTGATAGTGAGTGCTTGATTTCTCCTGCCACTTAGAAGTTTAATGGGCAAAACGAGGTTTCAGGGGCTGGAATTTTGTAATCCATCAGTGATTCTTACTTTAACAAGCTGAGTTGATCAAGGTGTATCTGAAAACTAAGAATAGCACAAGGCGCGGAGAGGGTTACTGAGCTGGTAGGTGAGATTGACAGGTAAGACAGCACTCGGCATGGATCTGAGCCTCAGAGGCAGCATGTGCCCTGGGAAACAAGCTCTGCGTTTGGCAATGTTCTGAGCCTCCAAAGACTTTGAGATAATGCTTGTTTATGATGCTGTATCCCTTCAGGGACAGGAACAAACCCTTTTCCAGTCCAAGCACTTCCATAATGGAAAAGCTAGGAGACAGGACTGTTCTCATTGTCAAAGACAGCCACAGATCTTTTTACTGTCCAGGTGGAAAACAGAGTGCAGAGAGGCGAGTCCTGAGGATTAAGTCCAGCAAGTTTAGGACTAACCTGAGCATTTTATTGCTGTTCCTGAAGGCACTAACCTGATAGAGGCACAAAACCTACCGATCGCTGGTGTCATTCCAAGGAGTTTTGATAGCAGTCAGATTGCTGTTCTGCACTTGACGTTATTGAGGTCTCCACAGAGCTCTGCTTTGGGCTGGTTACACAGTAAGACTATGTCTAAGTGATCAGTGAAATATAAACAAACCTCAGTGGACATTCTAAGTTGTTCTATACATTTGTTTGGAGAAAGCAGGTTCCCTCCCAGCCCTCACAGGTGGACAAGAGGAGCCTGCCCCTGGTCTCTCCAGACCTCTCCCTGTGAGACAGCCTTTGGCTGTGAGGTATATTCTTATAGCAATGCAGTATTATATCTTTTGTGGGAGGAATATTGCCATTTTGGGTCCCACGGATCTATTTTGGCAATCCAGTCCTGTTTATCTGCTACTGTTAGTAATGCAGGAATATATTTTTCTGTTGTTGTACAAAAAGTCTGGGATTTGGTGTAGGTGCCACTACTACTTAGCATGGCAATCTTGGGTAAGTTATCTAATTTTTCTGCCTGGAGATTTTAGACTATGCAATCAAGAAACTAATATTATCAACTGTATCTAGCTACCAGTTATTCTAAGAATAGTCAAACAAGCTATGTATGAAAGATCAAAAGTAACTTTAAAGCATAATATAGTGATTTAGTATCTTTAATGTTATTTAAAGTATTGCTAGTAATAATCGTAATAATTCTAGTCTGTTTTGTTGCTAACAGAAAATACCTGAGTCTGGGCAACTTATAAAAGGGAGGTTTATTTAGCTCATGGTTTAGAGGTTCAGGGCCCAGGGGCTGCTTCTGGTGAGGGTCCTCTGGCTGAAGCACAACCTGGCCCAGGGCAGGAGGATGTGGCCTGTGTTCCAGTGTCTCTTTGAATCTCATTCCCTCTCTTTATGAACTTGCCAAAAGTCTGTCACAGCTTTGCCCTGATAATCTTAATCCTAAGTATCTTTGCAAAGGCCCCACCTTTTAACTCCATAGTTGATTAAGTTTCCTCTTTTTAATCTTGTCACAATCACATCTCAACAAATGAATCTGCCAGGGTGAGGGGAGCATTTAAACCATAGCACTAGTAGTATTTTGAAGTGATTGTAGGATGGAATTAGTCAATGTAAAGAAGCTCCTGGAACGGAAGTACAGAGTCAGAAACAGTTGCCTTTTGATAAAGAAAATGATGAAAATCAACTCATAATTGGTTCACTTCATTAATTTATCTGTAAAAGTAGCATACCTTAAGGAATAACTTTTTGAAGGTTTTGTTTTTGTTTTTGCTATAGGGCATGTGAGCTCACCAGAGAGAGAGGGGAAAGGAAAGTGAGAAGTCACCTCCCTCCCAGGAGGGTTTTTGCTAAAGAACATGTGCACTTGCCAGAAAGACAGAGAGAGACAGAGAGACAGAAAGCGAGAAATCACCCCCCAGGGAGGACGGTACGCTGCAATCCCTTCTCCTCCATTCTCCTCTTGGTGTCTTGGGCACATACGCACACGCGCTCAGTGTGAGTTTAAACCACAGGGTCCAGGACTCGAACCACAGTTGACTACATGGAAGTCCAGCAACATAGCCATTATGCCAACTGCTGGTTCCACAATTTCTATTTTTAATTGGCATATTGAGACTATTTACATTCAATGGAATTAGTGACCTATTTAGATTTAGGTCTACTCTTTTATTATTTGTTTTATAATTTTCTTCCTCTTTTTTTATTTGTCTATTTACCATTCTATACCATATTTTGGACAATCCATATATTCTAATTTTTGACCTTATATTTTAATTTGTATCTTGGCATTATGTTCTGCACATTTTAGTGGCTGTTCTATGAATTTCATATATATATTTAACCTTACACAGTATACTTAGAGTTAATAGTTTACTACTTTAAGTAAAGGTATGAAGGTCTTTTTGTTTGTTTTTTGTTTTTGTTATTTTTTTTGTTTTTTGGCCATAGGGCATGAGAGAGAGACAGAGACAGCGAGCAGAAAAGTGAGAAATCACCCCTTGGGGAAGTGGCCATGCTGCAATTCCTTCTCTTCTCCTTCTGGGATCTTGGGCTCTCACAAACATTTACCTGGTATGATTTTTAAGCCACCGGGTCTGGGATTCAAACCATAGTTGGCCATGTAGGAGTCCAGCAATGTAACCATTACATCATTTGCTGGCCTCAGTAAGGTTAGAAGTTTTAACCACATAAGTCTCTTTATTCTCTTTTACTTTTGTTATAGTTGTCATATAAATTCAATTTTAGGCACTGAAATCCCACCAATGTTGCAATTTTTAATTTAGTAGTCATACCTACTTAAAAAATAGAAGTGGAGAAAATAAATATTTATCCAGATATAAAAGCTACTCCACTTGTGCTTTTAAGCTTCTGTTTTAGGATGATAACAATTTAAGTTAAATTGTAAAAAGGTTTAAAAAACCATAAACTTTACTCCTACCTCCCATTTTATATTTCTGACATCACGATTCCCATCTTTTAAACCACTATTTCTTCAAATAGTTTTTCTGTGCCAATTTCATTCTCATCTTTTTCTGGGATTCCAGTGACATAAATGTTACACCTTTGAAATTTCCTTCTAATGTCCTGGGTTTGTCTATTCTTTTTCAATATTTTCCCTATGCAGTCTTTAGATTGGATATTTTTTATTTGTTTCTACTGACTTGATTACTTTTTTTTTTTTTTTTGGAGAGGTTTTTGCTATAGGGCGCGTGCGCTCGCCAGACAGACAGAGAGAGACAGAGAGATAGAAAGCAGGAAATCACCCCCCAGAGGGGATGGCCACGCCGCAATCCCTTCTCCTCCATTCTCCTCTCGGGATCTTGGGCACGCACGCACACGCGCCCGGCGTGAGTTTAAGCCACCAGGTCCGGGACTCGAACCGTGGTCGACTACGTGGGAGTCCAGCGACATAGCCATTACGCTAACTGCTGGTCCCCTGACTTGATTACTTTTTCTTCTGCCATCTCCCTTGTGTCTATTCATGTCCATTCAGTGAATTTTACATTTCAAATATTATGTTTCTCAGTTCTAAAATTTCCATTTGGCTCTCTTTGTAGCTCCTATTTTTCTGTCTTTACTTGCATTTCAAGAATATTTATTTCTAGAGACCAGCAGTTGGCATAATGGCTATGTCGCTGGAAGCCCATGTAGTTGACTGTAGTTCGAGACTGGGACCTGGTGGCTTAAACTCACGCTGGGCACGTGTGTGTGTGTGTGTGTACCCAAGATCCTGAGAGGAGAAGGGAGGAGAAGGGATTGTGGTGTGGCCACCCTCTCCATGGAGGGTGATTTCTCGCTTTCTGTCTCTCTGTCTTTCTTTCTTCCTGGTGAGCGCACAAGCCCTATAGCTAAAACCTCTAAGAAAAAAAAAAAAAAAAAAAAAAAAAAAAGATTATTTACTTCTAGAAGTATGGTTATAATAGTTGCCCTAAAATATTTTTTGATTCCAATATCTCAGTCACCTCAGGATCAACATTTGTGGTTTGTGCTTCCTTCGTTCAGTGGTCAGAATATCCTGGTTCTTTGTTGTCAAATAATTTTGGATTTTTATTCAGACATTTTGAGAATTACATTCAGAGACTCTTAATCCCTACTGAAATCCTTTGGGAAAGGTTGTTTTTTGTTGTCGTTGTTCTTGTTAGTTTTATTATGTAGCTAATCAATTCTGCTAAGCTCTGACTGCAAGTTTTATCTCACCTTTCACGATGGTGGTTCCAATGTTAGTTAAGTTTTCCAGGCCTTTACTGTGCTGCTTTGAGCCTGTCTTGTGCACATGTTTTCAGAGAAGACCCCAGTACAGACTGCATTATCCACAGAATTAGGTCTTCTCCAGCTCTTTCTTCCCTCATTTTTCCTCCACAATCTCTAGCTTTCAGCAGCTCCTTTTCCTAGTGATGTGACTAGAAATATAAGGTTTAATTTGAAGTTCTAGCGACTGTATTACTCATTTTTTAATGTATATAATTTTTTCATATTAATTCACTGAGCTTCATCACAGCATACAAAATGTAATTTCCCAACCAGAATACACTGTACAGTGGCTTAATTATACGTGTAATTGTCGACAAATAATTTCCCATTTCTCATTTTATATGTGTGTGTGTGTGTGTGTGTGTGTGTGTGTGTGTAGGAAAGGAGAAAATAAACTTTTACACACACACGCGGGCACACACACACATATATTTTTCCCTCCTATTTCTGACCCTCTACCACTTCCCACCCTCCTCCTACACTGTCTCTGGTGTCTCCAGTTGCTTTCCATTCCTTTTTATCTCCCCCACATTTTATTGATGCACAAAATATCTTAATGAATTTAACTACTTTCAATAGCAAGTTCAGCTGATATATACACGTCTGTGAACATATGTCTGACTTTAGGTGTGAAACTCTGAGTAGAATGAATATACTGTAAAGTAACAACTAGCTGATGCTTTGTAGCTTACTGTGGTCATTAAATAGGTATTTTTAAATACATTTTTTAATTTCAACAAAAGCAGTTTTAGCTCTAATAAATCAAAATCCAAGAAAATGCTAAGAGAGCTTTGCTTAAAACTTAAAGCCAGGAAACACATTAGAATTCTGTTCAAATGGTAAGTACATGAACCTATCGACAGCTCAAGAGAAGACAAAAATCCTTAAATCAGGAAAAACAAAGCATAGAAGAAAATGCATAATGTTTTAATCAAAAGTCATAAGATTCTATTTCACCAGTTCTACTTCATGTACTTTATCTTCTGTTGTGGTCTGATCTTCCCATTTAAATTCTGAAAGATAACATTCAACTCCAGACTTGTCCCTACCATTAAGTTGGCTATTTTCTTAGTTGTTTTTGAACTCTTATTTCTGTGTGTCTGTATTTAATTTTCCTGGTATAGCATTCCCTTCAGAACTTCTTGGAGAGCTGGTCTGGTGTTGGTAAATTCTTTCAGATTTTGTTTATCTAAGAATGTTCTTGTCTTTTCTTCCCATGTGAAGGATACTCTTGCTGGGTACAGTATTCTTGGTTGAAGTTGTTTTTCCCTTAACACTTTGAAACTATTTTCCCATTCTTTCCTCGCTCGCATTGTTTCTGATGAGAGGTCTGCTGTTTTCCTGATGGGATATCCTTTGTAGGTAACTTGATGTTTTCCTCTTGCCAATCTTAGTATCTTGTCTTTGTCTGTGGTTTTGGTCAATCTGGCTATAATGTGTCTTAGAGAAGATCTTCTTGGGTTAATTCTATTTGGGGTCCTTTGTATTTCTTGGGACTGGATCTTTGAATGCCTCTCTAGGTTTGGAAAGTTTTCTTGCAGGATTTCATGGAATAGATTATCAATTCCCTTATGTGTCTCTTCACCTTCTGGGATACCAATTATCTGGATATTTGGACGTTTGATGGTATCTACTATTTCTCGTATTCTCATTTTTTGGGCCATTTTCAGTCTTCGTGGTGGATTTTTCTAGGCCAGCAATTTTCTCTTCTACATCTGAAATTCTATTTTCTGTATGATCTAATCTGCTTTTAATACTTTCAAGGGAGATTTTGACTTCCTGTATTATAGCCTTCATCTCTAACAGGTCCATTTGATTCGTTTATAAAGTGTGTTACTCCTCTTTCAGATCTTGCAAGGATTTCCTCACCTCCTGGAACTTGTCAGCACCTTTCTCCATTCTCTTCTGCAGTTCATGGTCTCTCTTCTCTTCCATCTCTGTTAGCTTTGCCATCGTGAATATTCTAAATTCTTTATCAGGCATTTCTCTAATTTCCATTGAACTGCCTGTGGATAAAGAGGAGTTATTCTTTTCCCTGGGAGGAGAGGTATTTTCTTGCTTTCCCATATTTCTTGTGGTCCTGCGGTGATTTCTAGTTATCTGATGGTTTGTTTCTTCTTAGTTCTTGAAGTTCAATCTGAACATTCAGGAGCGTGCAGAAAGAGGTGATCTGGAATTTCTTTGTCATTCTGTTGTAATCCCTTTGTGCAGCAGATTCAGTAGATATTGAGGAATATGTTAACCCAAATAGTATTTGGACGTTTGGCTATAGTTTCCTTAGATCTGTCACTCAAGTTTGTGGGCTGGAAGCTGAATTATCAGTAGGAAATCTTTATCTCTTTTCCCCCCTGAAATCACTAGTTCTCAGGAGCCATGAGGAATCTTCTGAAGTCCAGGCTCTTGCCTCTCCTTTCTTTTAATATTTTTTAAGGTAAGGTATTTTCTGGGCTCACAAGCTCCTCCTTTATCTTGCTAAGTTGTGCCTTTCCTCTCTTGTTTAGGAGAAACACAACCCCAGGCCCTTCTGAGATGGCTACTGAACTTGAGCTGTGAAATCTTGCTTTTGCGCAGGGTATGCACACAATGCACAGCTTTCATTTTTTGCTTTTTTTTTTTTTCAGATATTTTTGCTATAGGGCATGTGCACTCACCAGAAAGATGGAGAGAGTCAAAGAGACAGAAAGTGAGAAATTACCCCCTGGGGGGGGGTGGCCATGCCACAATCCCTTCTCCTCCATTCTCCTCTCATGATCTTAGGCATGCAGGCACACACACCCGGCATGAGTTTAAGTCACTGGGTCTGAGACTCGAACCACAGTCGACTACATGAGAGTCCAGCGACATAGCCACTAAGCCATCTGCTGGTCCCCATTTCTTGCTTTTTAAGATTGAAATTTAAAATATTTTTATTGTCTTTTTTCTTTCTTTCTTATTTATTTATTTATTTATTTATTTATTTATTTTTCTTCTTTCCTCTTTTGTTTTCTTTTCCTTGTTCTTTTAACTTCATCCTTGGGCAGCTCAGTCTCCATGCATTGAGTGTCTAGACAGGTCTAAGTGAGCAGTATCCAAACATCTGAATACTACTAGGATCAGAATATTCCTCAATTCCCACTGAATCTGATACACAAAGGGTGAAAAATGGAATGGAAGAGAGATTGCAGTTCACCTCCTCCTGCACACCTCTGAACGCTCAGATTGAAATTAAAGAATTGGGAAGAAATGCACAAACCAACAGAAATCACCACAGGGGCATAAGAAATATGAGAATGCAAAAAATACTTCTTCTCCAAGAGAGAAAAATAATACCTCTTCATCCACAGACAGTACAATGGAACTCATGGAAATGTCTAATAAAAATTTAGAATATTTGTTAGTGACAAAGGTAACAGAGATGCAAGAAAAGAGAGACAATGAACTCCAGAAGATGCAGGAGAAAAGAGCCGAGTAGTTCCAGGAGGTGAGGAAGTTCCTGTGAGATCTGAGAGAGGAAATACACACCATAAAAAAGAATCAAATGGAACTGTTAGAGATGTAGGCTATAATACAGGAAGTCTAAACCTCCCTTGAAAATATTAAAAGCAGACTGTATCATACAGAAAATCAAATCTCAGATGTGGAAGACAGAATTGCTGGCCTACAAAAATCCACCATGAAGACCGAGAAAAAAGCCCCCAAAATTATAATAATATATGAGAAATATTAGATACCCTTAACTATCCAAACATCTGGATAATTGGTATCCCAGAAGGTGAAGAGATTCACATGGGCATTGATAATCTATTCCATGAAATCCTGCAAGAAAACTTTCCAAACCTAGAGAGGCATTCAAAGATCCAGTCCCAAGAAATATAAAGGACTCCAGATAGAATCAACCCAAGAAGATCTTCTCTAAGACACATTATAGCCAGATTGACCAAAGCCATAGACAAAGACAAGATACTAAGATTGGCAAGAGAAAAACATCAAGTTACCTACAAAGGATATCCCATCAGGAAAACAGCAGACCTCTCATCGGAAACAATGCAAGTAAGGAAAGAATGTGAATATATATTCAAAGTGTTGAGGGAAAAACAACTTCAACCAAGAATACTGTACCCAGCAAGAGTATCCTTCACATGGGAAGAAAAGACAAGAACATTCTTAGATAAACAAAATCTGAAAGAATTTACCAACACCAGACCAACTCTCCAAGAAGTTCTGAAGGGAATGCTATACCAGGAAAATTAAATACAGACACATAGAAATAAGAGATCATAAACAACTAAGAAAATAGCCAACTTAATGGTAGGGACAAGTCTGGAGTTGAATGTTATCTTTCAGAATTTAAATGGGAAGATCAGACCACAACAGAAGATAAAGTACATGAGACTGAATTGGTGAAATAGAATTTTATGACTTTTGTCTGAGACATTGCTGATTTTCATCTAGGCTTTGTTGTCCGGTTTTAAGGATTTGTGTCCTGTCTTGAGATGTCGATAGATTCATGTACCTACCATTTGAACAGAATTCTAATGTGTTTCCTGGCTTTAAGTTTTAAGCAAAGGTCCTTAGGATTTCTTTGATTTAAGTTAAAACTGTTTTTCTTGAAATTACCAGCTGAACTTGCTATTGAAAGTTGTTAGATTATTTAACAAATTGTGTGATTAATGCGATGTGGGGGGGGGGGAGGAATGGAAGACAACTGTAGACAGCAGAGATAGTATGAGAGGAAGGTGGAAAAGCACAGAGGGCCAGAAATAGGGGCTATATATATATATATATATATATATATATATACACACACACACACACACACACAGTTATATATACATATATATATACATATATACATATCTATATATACATACATATATATATATATAACTAGAATTGGAAAATGTTTGACGATAACATGCATGATTAAGCCACTATGCAGTATAGTCTGGATGGGAATCACATTTTGTATGCTGTGAAGATGCTTAGGGAATGAATGTAAATTAATTAAGTTAAAAAAAAGTTTGAGGAAAAAAGAAACCTAAAACTGTTTTTCTTGAAATTAAAGAAAATGCATTGAAATACCTATTTGATGACTGCAATAAGCTATATAGCCCCAGCTAGATGCTACTTCATAGTATGTTCATTCTACTTGAACACAAGTCAGACTTGTGTTCATGGATATGTATATATCATCTGCGCTTGCTATTCAAAATATTTAGATTAATTAAGATCTTTAGTGAATCAATAAAATGTGGGGGGGAAAGGCATAGAAAGCAACCACTGATACCAGAGACAGGGTGGGAGGAGTATGGGAGATGGTAGAGGGTGAGAGAGGGAATCAAGGATGGGGAAAAAAAAGCAAATATATAGGAAATGAGAAATGGAAAACTATTTGTTGATGATAACATATGTTGATGTTCTTGATTGAGCCAATATACAGTGTATTCTGGATGGAAAATCTCACTTTGTATGCTGTAATGATATACAGTGAACGAATGTAAATAAATAAATTTAAATTTAAAAAATATTAAAAAGACACAGGAAGACACAGAATGAGACAGACAGAGAGGGAGTTGGGAAGAAGGATACAGAGGTTGCCCTACCACTCTAGAAATGAATCTGGAGGGAGAAGTGTCAGCAGAAAATCTTCATTTTTAGCCCCTGAAAGCAATATTTCACAGCTGAACACTGTATTACTCAAAATTTCCAAGTGGGGCTGCATTCAAGACAAGCGATCAGGGAACCAGCAGTTAGTGTAATGGCTATGTCGCTGGACTCCCACGTAGTTGACCGCGGTTCGTGTCCCGGACCCGGTGGCTTAAAACTCACGCCGGGCGCATGTGCATGCCTGCCCAAGATCCCGAGAGGAGAATGGAGGAGAAGGGATTGCGGCGTGACCATCCCCCCTGGGGGGTGATTTCTCGCTTTCTGTCTCTATGTCTCTCTCTGTCTGGCGAGCGCATGCGCCCTATAGTGAAAAACCTCTCAAAAAAAAAAAAAAAAAAAAAAAAAAAAAAAAAAAAAAAGACAAGCGATCGAAGAAAAAGGGAGAAAAAGAAGTGGTTCCTCTACCCTGTTGTAGCACAGGATTCCCTTTTTACGGTTCTCCTAGACAAAAACGTGAGTGTTCTCTCATGGTTTTAGATGTGGGAGCCACTGTGGCACCATAGTGATGACGCTGATGGTCTGTCCTGGGTGCAGAATTGGGGGAAAAATAAGGGGAAAAATGATAATTCCCTATTCCTCTAGTTTTCCCCATTCCTCCTTTAATGGGCACCTCTTTTCCTAGTCCTCTGAGCAGAAAGACAATATTCCTCTCACAGCTTTTGCTGCCTGTGGCTGCTGCTTGGGTCCACCATGAAACCTCTTTTAAATGAAAGAGGAAAGACCAAAGAAGGAAAATATGAAGAAAATTCACCTCCATGTGGATTTTCCTTCACAGTTAAGTTCTCTTCCCTGATCTGCTTAGATTTTTAATTTTTCAGAGCTCTTAGGTAGTTCCTTTTTGTGTCTCAGGCTCAGTTTTCAGTCTCAGTGGGAGACAGAGGGTGCAGACTTGCTCCCCTTGGCCAATCTTGGGAGGTCTCTGTATCTTCTCATGTTTGTAGTGATTCTTAACCGCTCAGGGTCTGTCATCTAGAAGACGATTAAAATTTATTTGCTTAGTAAAAAGGTGAATAAATAAACAAAGGAAGAAAAATGAGAATATGAAAAAATGAAAATCTAAAAAAAAAGGAAAGAAGAAAAATCAAAGAAAGAAAATGAATGGATGAATTTGGAATGTCTGTGGTTCTGCTTCAGAAGCCAATGACAACATAAGATATAAATCTGGGGGCCAGCGGGTGGTAAAGTGGTGAAGGAGCTGGCTTCCCATGTGGCTGGCTGTCCGAGGTTTGAATCCCCGACCTAGTGACTTGAAACTCATGCTGGACATGTGTGTGTACCTGCCCAAAATCCTGAGAGGAGAATGGATAAAAAGGGGTTGTAGGGTGGTTGCCCCCCCCCCCCCCGCCCTCCCCCCCCCCCCCCCGCTCTCCTGGGGGTGTGTGTGATTTCTTGCTTTCTCTCTCTCTGTCTTTCAGGCTAGCACACACACCCTGTAACAAAAATCTCTGGGGAAGAGGGGCAGGGAATTATACATAATTCTGCCTTATGGCCAGCAGATGGCAGTAGACGCCATCCTTTAAAAATGCATTCACCATCACCCCTCTACCTCTCACCTACTTCCGGTAAGGTTCTTTACCAGCAACAGAGGAGTGAAAGTAGGGAGGAGGATGGAGCTCCAAAGTAAGTAAGAGATCATTTCTGACTTTCAGCATTTCACATGTTGACCAGGACAGAAAGAATAACCGTAATATAAATCAGATTGTAGTAATTCTATTGAAGACATATAAATCAATGCCACAGTAAGTTAGGGCTGGATAAATTCTATGGGATGGAAGTGGTTTTTGTAGAAGAAGTGGGGTTTCAACTAGAATATGAAAGATGAGTGTAGATTGGACATACAGAGAAGGGGAGCTGGGCGAAGAGAGGAGGAAGCATGCTAGGTAGAGGAGAGTACTCGGAGAACAGTAAATACTCTCTCAGGTGTAGCTACTTGTGGGATAGATGAAGAAGATCATGGGAAATGCATGGAGAAGCGAAGCTTGCATCAAATGATGGGCGATCTTAAACGAGGGTAAAGGGCTCGCCAATGGTCAGACTCCTGCCTGTGGACTGAATAGTAGGTGGGCTATAACAGGTCCCAGCTGCTGTGCACTGTCTTGCTGGTGGGCTCCCTGTCCTGGGCCACCACTGCTGGATCAGCACCCAAAGATTCCAATGCCGCCATGTCTTCACAGGGGTGCTAAATGATTACAGAGACTGGGTGGGTGCAGGCCAGAGATAGCCCCTTTGAAAGGCCTGAATGAGCTCCGCCGTTACTGCTGGGCAGTGGCCTGGTATTTTTTAGATCTTCCAATTGTTTGAAGGAAGTCAGAAATACAGACATGTAAAATTTTCTGAATTTTTTTTTCTTGAGAGGTTTTGCTATAGGGCACATGCGCTCGCCAGAAAGACAGAGAGAAACAGAAAGACAGACAGCAAGAAATCACCCCCAAGGGGGGATGGGCACATTGCAATCCCTTTTCCTCCATTCTCCTCTTGGGATCTTGGGCACACACACACATGCCCAGCATAAGTTTAAACCACCAGGTCCAGGACTTGAACTGTAGTCGACTACATGGGAGTCCAGCGACATAGCCATTATGTCAACTGCTAGTCCCAATTTTCTGATTTTTAAAATACTGATATTGATCCATGCTTTGCAAAGCACCAGTGAGCCAGTTGAAAGACACCTGTGTGGGAGCTGGAGTGGGCCCTTGGGCCATTACCTTGTGATCTCTATTCCAGAGAGTCATCCTGTCTGTTTTCTACCTTGGCTGAGATCCAGGCCTAATTGTCCTTTAAAGGATTTCTGTCTTCCATCTGTGGAAAGGTAAGGGTGTCTCTCGGAGTGACACTTCCCAGCCAGCCCAGTGAGCCTCCCACTTGCCCTCCCCTTTGGGAAGGGGCCACGGGCTGGCTGGGCAGAGCAGGGAGCTGGGTTCTAAGCACAATACTCTGGGTTCTTATGTCTCAGATCCATCTGTGTGAGCTTTCTCAGGACCTGAGGGTTCATTTATGAAGAGAATACCACTTGGAACTTATTTTGGTTTTAAAATTGACTTTGTAAATTCTTTAAAGGCTTCTTCAAGCTTTTAGGTGACATTTAAAATAGCATTATTCTACTTAAATGTCTGCATACAAATTTTATTACCTATATTTTAGTAGTTAGAACTAAGGAGCAATTTGAATTTTGTATTTCTCTCGCACTTCTTTACAGCTATTCAGCTCAAAGAAAAGGATGATGGTTTTTCTACATTCCTTGAGGTCACAGAGGCTGGCGATGTAACCCGAGGGCACTAGGATGCCTGAGAAATGGCAGACAGAGGCAGGTGTGCAGGCTCAGAACGGAGAAAGGAAGCTTCTCTCCCTCCTTTTGTCTCCTCTCCAGTGGTCAGTATTTCAGGTGGCATGATAAGTCAGAAATGGCCTTGGGACCAGTAGTTAGCATAATGGCTATGTTGCTGGACTCCCACGTAGTTGGCTGCGGTTCACGTCCCGGACCCGGTGGCTTAAACTCACACCGGGCGCGTGTGCGTGCGTGCCCAAGATCCTGAGAGGAGAATGGAGGAGAAGGGATTGCGGCGTGGCCATCCCCCTGGGGGGTGATTTCTGTCTCTCTCTGTCTGTTTGGTGAGTACATGCACCCTATAGCAAAAACCTCTTAAAAAAATAAAAAAGAAAGAAAGAAAGAAAGAAATGGCCTGGCACTGTTGTATAGTGGTTAAGCACTGTGCATTGGGAGCTGGATCCCACATGGCCAACCATGGTTCGAATTCCAACCTAGACAGCTTGAAACACATCCCAGGCTTGTGTGCATGCAAGCTCAAAGTCCTGATGGGATGGAGAAATGGAGGAAAAAGGGTTGAGGCATGATCAAGGGATTCGATGGTGCTTTTTCTCTCTTTCTCTGCAGGTACATGCACCCTCTGGTCTTAAAAAAGGAGTCATGAAGGTACAGAGGTGAAGAGGACAGTTTCTTTTCTTTCTTTCTTTTTTTTTTGCTCAAGGGCGCGTATGCTGGCCAGACAGAAAGACAGAAAGCGAGAAATCACCCCCCTGGGGGAATAGCCACGCCGCAATCCCTTCTCCTCCATTCTCCTCTCGGGATCTTGGGCATGCATGCACATGTGCCTAGCATGAGTTTTAAGCCACTGGGTCCAGGACTCGAACCGTGGGAGTCCAGTGACATAGCCATTATGCTAACTGCTGGTCCCAGAGGACAGTTTCTGAAGTTCAGCTTCAACTCTTTCCCTCACTGGCAAAGTGACTTTGGATACATTGCTTTGCCTTTCTGTGCCTTACTTTCCTCATCTGTGAAATGGGGACATTAGTATACATTATCTCTGGGAGGGGCAGAGAAAGGGAAATTATTGATCAAAGGGTACAAAGTCTGACTGGTGGGAGATGTCTTAGAGACCTGTGGCACTGCATGGTGATCACAGTAAATAATAACATATTGTATATTTCAAAATTGCTAAAACATTCTCCTCACAGTAAGTTGATGAAGCGATGGCTATGTTAAGTGGCTTGATTAAATCTACAATGTGTACAAGGATAAAAATAGTACATTATACCCCATAAATATACACAATACAAATCTATCATCTATTTTGAAGATGAAATAAAATGTCTAGCTGAGTGTAAGCAGAAGGTAAATGGAGAGATATTTGTTTACTGACTCTCTGATATGAATGTTCACATTGCATTTCTTTCTTTCTTTTTTGGTTTTGTTTATTTCACCCATAAGGAAGACCAAGGGGGAGGGGGAGACAGACATAGACACAGACAGAGAGATAGACATCTCAACAGGGTCCTCACACAGTGACCCACTTCAGTCTCAGCTGGCCTAGATCACAGACATGGGCACCTGGTGTACTCAAGAGGGTTCCAGGATGCAAACTCATGACCTTTCTCATGTGGATTCAGCTGTGCTACCACTGTGCCACCACCTGGCCCCATTTATATATCTATTTATTTTATTTTATTTTATTTTTTAATAGAGGTTTTTGCCTTAGGACACGTGTGCTCACCAGAGAGAGAGACAGAGACAGAGACAGAAAGAAGGAAAGTGAGAAATTCCCCCTCCCAATGGGTGCTGGCTGCACCACAATCCCTTCTCTTCCATTCTCCTCCGGGGATCGTGGGCACGCATGCGCACACACCTGGTGTGATTTTCAAGCCAATGGGTTTGAGACTTGAATCGATTGGGCATCAGCAGTCCAGCGATGTAACTGCTATGACATCTGCTGGCCCCTATATCTTAAGATAAATTATAGACAAAACTGATGAATCAACAAGATATCTTCAGGAATACCAGCTTCACTTATTCCCCTGGGACTCAGCCCCTTCCAAGGTCCAGACCCTTTTTATTTTCATTCTGTTTCCAGTCCCAGTGTGAACTCTTAGCAAAGAAGTGGATTCTTCTCAGTCAGTTGTCCCCCCCCACCCCCATAGTAATAGGGCTGAGGAGAAGCAGAAGGAAAAGGGAGTGGTGAGGCCTCTTCTGGGAGCCTCTGATAAACTCACATTTGGTTAGTTGGTGCCTAAGCAGAGAGGAGGGGTGCCGGGAGGGGCAGGCATGGACTGACATCTGTGTCTGTTTCCTGTGTTGGTGTGCGGGTGCTTAGAAGTTGAACCAGTGGCAACTGGAGTGTCCTGTTTTCTACAAATTTTCACCAGGTGGCAGCAGAATATTGTGAAGAGTCACAGGGATTCAGCGTCAGCTCTGAGCCGTGGACAGACAAGCAAGAAAGGATGTTCCTTTCAGAAGAGATGTTACCATTCTGAAAGCTCATTAGGGCTGGTAAGTCAAGCTCCAACATGAATTCCGCCATAGTATTCCCTATAAAAACTAGCAAGAGGAATAAAGACAGTCAGGCACTCAGGAGGAGATTCTGTGGGAAGGGAGTGACTCCCAGAGCAGCAGACAGTTCATCATCTCTACAGCCTGGAGAAGTCAACAGTGGGGTAACATGAATGAGCCCCATTAAGGGGTCACCTCAAAATTCAACTTGGGTATGAAATGCAGGGTCGTTGGAGGTTGTGAAGGAGCGAGTCGCTTATGTGGTTTAATTAGCAAAGTCCTGGATGTATCCCTTGCACAATTTATTCCAGTTTAATTATTTTGGTTTGCATAAAGTCAGCTTTTATCTATAAAATGTTACCATTACTATTATAATTATTGCTAGAGGGCATGTGTGTGTGTGTGTATGCGAGAAAGAGAGAATCCCCACTCTGCCCCTATCCCCAGTGATATATGGGCAAGGCACCATCCACCTTCCTCCATTTCTCCATCCCGTCAGGATTTTAGGCATGCATACACACATGCCCAGTGTTTTTCAAACTTTCAGGAGTGGGATTTGAGCTGCAGTTGGTCGGTGGAATCCAGCTCCCTATGCACAGCACTTGTTCACTGCACTACAAGGCTGGTCCTAAAATGTCACTATTATAATGTGGGTACATGACACTCCTCCAGCCCATTGGGTACAGAATACCAACTCTTGTTAATTGAGATTAGTTCTTCTGATTAGTTTATGCCACTTGAAAGACTGCATTGTCCCAAGCAGAGAATGAAAAACAAATATTTTAAGTCAAAGGTGAGGGGAAAAGTAAATGTTTATACTCAGGATTAAGACTTTTAAATAAAGGGGACCAGCAGACAATGTAATGATTATGTCACTGGACTCTGCCGTAGTTGACCATGGTTCGAGTCCTGGACCCAGTGGCTTATAACTCATGCTGGGCATGTGTGTGTGTGTGTGTGTGTGTGTGCCCAAAATCCTGAGAGGAGAATGGAGGAGAAGGGATTGCAGCATCTCCATCTCCCCTGGGGGGTGATGTTTGTCTCTCTGTCTCTTGCTATTGTCTCCCTGTCTCACTCTGTCTCTCTAGTAAATGCAAGCAACCTATAGCAAAAAAAAAAAAAAAAACAAAAAACAAAAAACAAAAACCCAAAAAAACCTCTCTCTTTAAAAAAGAAAAGACTTTTAAATAAAGCTGCCCCCACCAGGAAGGAGATAGCCTCGCTCTCTCTATCTTCTAGACCTTGTTGTTGGGCTAGCCCTGCCCTCACAGCCAAGCCTCTTCCTGTTTAATAGAAACAGTTTCACAGATCACCAACTTCCGACAAGGCTACTCTATGGCCATGATAGAGCCAGACAAAAACATCCACTCCATGATTATATCTGAGCACAGATGAAACTGAGCATCATCTAAAAATAATCCCAAAATGGACCTAGAGTGCCCCATCCTAGTTCGATTGCTGCTGTTTTGGCAAGTAAAGCTCTAGTCTTGTTTCGTTCTTCACACCTTCTTGGTAAGAATTACTAAGATATGCAATCATAGAATTATGGCGTCCAGAGCCCTACTTCCTTACACCTCCATCCCTCTCCCATGTAAGTCACCTAACAAAGGTTTACCAAAAGAATACCAAGTGTTTAGAAAGAGGATGAAAACCAGGAGATGAACTTGCCCAAGGAAAAGGGAGCAATGATGAAGTCAAATCCTGATCGTCTGTCATGTAAGGTCTTGGGAGGGCCCTGGCTTAAATGTATTTAGTGACCAGAGCCAAGAACTTTGCCTGCTCTTGCTGCTGGTATTTGTCCCCTGATCCAAGTCTCTGCTCAGCCTTAGAGCCTTCGAGTCCCACCGTGGGCCAGCCGCCTGGGACAGGGGATGAGATTGTTCAGCCCACTGCTGCTTCCCTTTCCTGAGCAGCTGACTTGTTCTGATGTGGTTTTGTGGTTATACAGTGAGCAGCCTCGCTGATGTGGACACAGTGTACTTTCGGTTTCTGCAAGTGAGTCATGTTGACTTTCCTCTTGGGAGTAAGAGTAACCCTTGTTTAATAGTAATTTGACTAGAAAGAAGAAACACCAGAGGTTCGCAGTCCCAGAAAGTTTACCACTGTAGGCAGTCACTCGTTCCTGGGGGCAGTTATGTGTATTGCTCTAAACAATGTAAACTAGGAAGAGGGATTTGGTTTTGGATCTTTGAATGCTTGCCAATGTTTGAAGTTATTTCTTTATTCTCACTCATCATTGGGTGGGGTAATGTAAAGAGCTTAGGGTCTGCAAATGAACCCAGATAAATTCACATTTGGTCAGCTGGTACATGATGAGGAAATTCCCAAGAGGATTATTTGCTATTATTGTGTTTTTAATTTTTAAAAAAATATTTATTTATTTACTTATTTTTATATACATTAAATCACATTGTTTAGCTTACAATGTGAGCATTTCAGTATGTGAACATTTCTCCCCAGTCCCGTTGATCAAAATATCTTCAACCAATAACACCACACTTCCCCATCCCGTCAATGCTCTACCTCTGTATCCCTTCTCCAAATGTCCTTCACTAGGCTCCACTCCTCCACATACACCTCATCTGACATTCACACCCATCTCTTGTGTTTGTACAACCGTTGGTCAATCAGTTTCAGTCATAGAGTGCAGACATTCGGTATATGTTAAGTGGGGACATACAATGTCTCTCCTTGATAGCCTGGCTTGCCTCACTCAGCAGTAAATCTTTCATATTTTTCCACTTTCTGTCAAAAGCCAGGGTTTTGTTGGTTTTTATGGCTGAGCAGTATTCCATAGAGTATATGTGCCACAGTTTTTCAATCCATTCCTCCATACAGGGGCATTTGGGTTGGTTCCATGACTTGTGTTTTTATTTTTTGTGTCCATTAATGAACTCATGACATTGAACCATTCATCCAGGCCATTAGAAATCATGGTAGGCCTGTGAGAACCGAAATTGAACCTATAGACCAAGCTACTATGGCACAGTAGTATCACAGTGCCCTGCAAATCTAGAGACCATGTGGCCAAGACCATGTGGCCAACCATGAGCTGAGATTCCCAGGTCAGACTGAAAATGTGCCAGGTGTGTATGTGGGTGCCCAGGATCCTGAGGAGCTGGAGGGCTGGGGAAAGGGAATTGTGCTATGACAAAACCCTGTTGATACTGCTTCTTTCTCTTTTGTGTACATATATGGGTTATCCTTAAAAAAAGAAAAATTGGGGCCAAGCCCATAGCCCATTGGTTTAAGAAGCTTGATCCCACATGCTGATCAGAGTTCACATCCCAGATATAGAGTCTTTAAAATCAGCCAGCGGAGTGCGCATGCATGTTTGTGTGTCCAAATTCCTGATGAAGCGGAAATATGGAGGAGAAGGAATTGCAGAGTGACTATGCCCCATTGAGGGGTGTACCCCACTTTTTTGTCTCTGTCTCTCTCTGGTGAGAACATATATCTTTGGCAATTTAAAAGAAATTGAACTTGTAAAGAATTAGTGAATAGACAGAAGAAGGGATTACTTGGAGTAAGTCTCCTTTATGATCTCATTTAGTTACTATTTCATGAAAAAAATGTAGAGCCCAAATGGATTAATTCATTGCTTTGTGCCCTTGACAAGTATTGTTAATAGATTTATTTATGCTGACTGGGGTGTAGCCTCAAAATACTTTTCATTCACTGTGCTCCAGGCAGCCACTACTATAGCAAGATTATCGTAGGCATATGAGATGAAGCCTATTTTTCATGTCTGTTCTAGAATCTTGATTTAACTATGCTCTTGAGTATCCAATTCATGGGACTGCTACATCAAAGAGACTACCTTTCTTTCCTCGGTAATTAAATCCATCTGGGTCCAAAACAAAGCAAATAGAATTATTCTCAAATTATAGATTATTGCTCTATTAGTCACTACTTATTCCTTGCTAAGTAATGATAAGAAAAGTTTAGGCTGCCCAGCCCGTGCCACACCTGTCTTTCATGACCACCCCCCAGCTGCAGAACTAGAAAGACAGATCATTTTTCTTTTATCTTTTTTCTTTCTTTTGCTAATTTTTTTTTTTTTTTTTACTCTTCTCTCTCCCTCCCCCCCATAGGACAGGGGAATTACAAGCCTCTTAAGCAGACATCTCCATATGAAGCCCCTTAATGAATTCACACTTGTGTGGGACTTTTTCTTTCTTCCTCTTTTCTTTTCTCTTTCTTCCACTTTACATTGTCATTTTGCTTCTCAGCCTCCACCCCCACAGTGACTAGACAGGTCTAGATCTATAGTATTCAAACATCTAAACATTGTGAGGCTCTGAGAAATCCTCACCTCCAACTGAATCACCAGCAAAAAGGGAGAAAATGTTCTTAAGGAATCTGAATTCAAAACTTTTTCTATGGATACCACATTGCAAATCACAGTAGAAGACATTGGCACAGAAGCAATTCACAGCAAAAGGGAAGCAAACAAGCTCACAGGGGCAGAAATCTTCTCCAAAGAGTTACCCAAAAGTGAATACATCACCAAATTACTACAAATTGGAGAAGAGCCTCAAGTGTGAGAAAATCAGGAAATATTTCTTCATCAAGAGAACACAGTAACTTGTCTCCAACTATGGGAAAAAAAAAAGAAGAATTTACCAAAATATCAGAAAAATAATTCAGAACATTCATGGTGACAAAACCCTATGAGATGCAAGAGAAAAGAGACATTGAATTCCAGGAGATGAGAAAGCCGTTTCATGACTTGAAGGAGGAGACAGACAACACAAAAAAATACACTAAATAAAACTTCTAGAAATGAAAATTGTAATGCAGGACATCAAAACCTCCCTTGAAATTATTAAATGCACACACACAGAAGATAGAATCTCTGATCTGGAAGACAAAACATCTGACTTAGATAAAAACACCAAAAAGGATGGAAAAAATAATTTAAAAAAAGGGGGGAAAACATACAAAAAATACTAGACACCATTAAATGCCCAAATATCTGAATAATAAGTATTTCAGAGGGCAAAGAATCAGACATGGGCATAGAAGATCTATTCCATAAAATACTTGCAGAAAACTTTCCAAATCTGGAGAAACATTCAAACTTCCAGACCCAAGAAATCCAGGTAGAATCTCCATGGCACGTCATAACCGAACTGCTAAAAATCACAGACAAGGCCAAGATTCTGAAAATGGCAAGAGAGAAACGTCAAGTCACTTACAAAAGTTATCCTATTAGGCTACCATAATACCTTTCATCCAAAACAATGCAGGTGAGAAAAATATGGGAAGACATATTCAAAACACTAAAATAGAAACAATTTCAACCAAGAGTACTGTACCCAGCAAGACCACCTTTCAAATGGGTAGAAAAAATAAAAATATTCTCAGATAAAGAAAACCTGAAAAAATTTACCAACACTTGGCATGGATGTGGTGAAAGGGGAACTCGCCTACACTGTTGGTGGGAATATAAATTGGTCCAGCCACTGTGGAAAACAACATTGAGATTCCTCAAAGATCTACAAATAGAACTACCATTTGATCCAGGAATTCCACTTCTGAGTATCTACCCCAAGGGCAGGAGAATGCTCAGTTGAAAAGCACTTGCACATCAATGTTTATTGCAGCATTATTCACAATTGCTAAAACATGGAACCAACCCAAATGTCCAAAAACAGATGAATGGATTGAAAAAGTGTGGCACATATACTCTATGGAATATTATTCAGCCATAAAGAAACAATAAGACCCTGGTATTTGATAGAAAGTGATCGAGTATGGGAGATTTATTGTTGAGTGAAGCAAGCCAAGCTATGAAAGAAAGATATTTTAAGTATCCACTTAATGTATACTGACTATGTATACTCTCTGGTAGAGATTAAAATATTGGAGGGCATAAAAACAGTGAAAATAGTTATGAATGCTCAAGACAGTGTGAAATGGGGAAGGGGGAGATAGGACAAGTATAGAGAAGGAAAGTGGGAGAAAAAATAGAGAGGCATGACATTTGTGGGACACAGAAATGGTTTATTATCTGTTGATAACATGTATAGTATTCGCAACTGGACTGGTCTGAGAAGTATTTCATGTTAGGTAAATTCTATTTATAAGTCGAATGATGTATAATGATTGAATGGTTAAAAATAATAATGAGAATAAAAATAATAATAAACTGAAAAAAATGAAAAGCTATTTGATGGTGATGATGTGAATAGTAATGTCTTTGCATTGACTGATATGTAAAAGCATAAGAAAAATATAAAGCATCATTAGAGAATACTATGAATTACTATATGCCAGACCTTGCTTGGTATGTATCTATTCAGGCTTTCTATGTCTTCCTAATTCAATTTTGGTTGACATGTGTCTAGATTTATCTATCTCATTCAGTCTGGATAGATACATAACAAGCAATGAGATTGAATCAGTAATAAATAACCTCCCAACAAAGAAAAGCCCAGGTCCTGATAGCTTCACTTTTGAATTCTACAAAACTTTTAAAGAAGACCTAACCCCAATTCTACTCACTATTTCTAAAGATCACTGTAACTATTGTTTCTTTTGCCATACAGAAGCTTCTTATTCTGACGTAATCCCACTGTTTATTTTTGGGATTATTGCCTGTTCTTGGGGGTTTTATTTAAGAAAGCTTCACCTACTCTGATGTCTCTTAGTTTTCACTGTATTTTACACCAGTAGTTTTATAGTTTGAGGTCTTAGGTTTAGATCTTTGATCCATTTTTAGTTGATTTTTGTTAATGGTGAGAGACAAGGGTCCAGTTTCATATTTCTGCAGGTGGATACCCAGTTTTTCTAACATCATTTGCTAAAGAGGTTTTCTTTTTCCCACTAGATTGACTGGTGCCCTTTATCAAAAATCAGCTGGTTGGGGACCAGTGGATGGCATAATGGTTGTCAACAACCCAGTTCCCACATTGTTGACTGCTATTCAAGTCCTGGACCCAGCAGCTTTGAACTCATGCTGGGCGCATGTGTGTACATGCCCAATATCCCAAGAGGAGAATGAAGGAGAAGGGACTGTGGCATGGCCATCCCCCTGGGGGAGGGGTGGTTTCTCACTCTGTGTCTGTCTGTCTCTGTCTCTCTGGTGAGTGCACATGCCCTACAGCAAAAATCTCTCTTAAAAAAATCAGCTGACGGTATGTTTTAGGGTTTATTTATGGGGGTCTCAATTCTGTCCCATTGTTCTATATGTCTGTTTTTGTTCCAGTACCATGTTGTTTTGATTATCACAGCTTTGTAATATACTTTGAGGTCAGAAAGTGAGATGTCTCCCACTTTACTCCCCTTACATAGGACTGCCTTGGCAATATGGGGTCTTTTATGATTCCAAACAAGTTCTTTCATTTTTTTTTCTTTTAAAATTTGCAATAGGACATATGCATCACCCAGAGAAAGAGAGAGAGAAAGAGAGAAGGAAAGTGAGAAATCACCTCCTGGAGGGAATGGAAATGCCACAGTCACTTATCCTCCATTCTTCTCTTGGGATTTTTTTTTCTTTTTTTTGGAGAGATTTTTGCTATAGGGTGCGTGCGCTCGCCAGACAGACAGAGAGAGACATAGAGACAGAAAGCGAGAAATCACCCCCCAGGGGGGATGGTCACGCTGCAATCCCTTCTCCTCCATTCTCCTCTCGGGATCTTGGGCACACACGCACACGCGCCCGGCGTGAGTTTTAAGCCACCGGGTCCAGGACACGAACCGCGGTCGACTACGTGGGAGTCCAGCGACATAGCCATTACGCTAACTGCTGGTTCCCTTCTCTTGGGATTTTTTTTTTTAAATATATTTTAATTTATTTTATACATTCAATTATTATACATCAGTTAGCTAGTAAAGTGAATTTTTCAACATGAAAACATTTCACCCAAGTCCACTTGGGGATACAATAACATTTTCAGCACAGATAATAATCCATTTCTGTCTCATAAATTTTTTTTTCTTGTAAAAAGACTTTACTCAACATGAAATACTTCTCTAACCTGTCCAGTTGAGAATACCATACACGTCATCATCAACAGGTAATAAACCATATCTGAATCCCACTAATGTTATGCCTATTTGTTCTCTTGCTATCCTTCTCCATACTCCTCTCTTCTCCTGTCCCATTCCACATTGCCTCCCCCACCCCATCCTTGATTCCCTATCTCCCACCCTCAGCCATCTCCCATTCTCCTCCCATGCTGTCTCTGGTATCTAAGTTTGCCCTCTATACTGTTTTTCCCTCACACCTTATTGAATCGCCACTGACTCTAAGCAATCCAAATACTCTCATAGCAAACACAGGTGAATCACACATTTCCATGAACACAAGTCCAACTCTACACATCCTATATATTAGCTACATGTCCCCCTACAGTCATTGAGTGGATATATATATATTTTTTTTCCCTGAAATTTCTTTTCTTTTTTTCTTTTTTTTTTTTTTGTAATTCGATTAACATTCCTTCCCTCAGCATCATCACATCATACAAAATGCAATCTCCCATCCAGTACATACTGCACAGTGATTCAATCATGCCCATTACAAAAAAAAATTTTCCATTACTAGTTCCTAGAATCACTTCCACCCCGCTTTCTGACCTTCTGTCCCTTCCCACCCTCCTTAACAATAGGGAACATAGATTCTGTTCGGGGTTGGATTAAGGGTGGGTCTCGTACAGTTCCGCAAATGTAGGTGGGTCTCCATGTAATACCGTTGCAAGCGGTTTTGGTAAGCAGAGATGATTATCAGTTGATGCGACACAGCATCTATCTTGTGACCACTGGGAATGGTGTTGTGGGGATCCACAGCGTGAGCCATCCTCGGGTATCTGGCTTCCTTAAGAATGGTGGAGTAGATCTTGTTTTTCCCTGAGTTAATGTAGGGCTGGTAACCATCATCTTCTCATTGTCCATAGGTTGAGAAAATCCTCCTATACAATACATTTCTCAAATTGGTTTAAGACAGCTAAAGTTTCCCTCTGTTGCTATAGTTGCAAGTTCTCGATCCTTGTCTTCGGCTTCAGCCTGCTGCCCGTGGTCAGCGGCCACGCTCAGGCTCAGGGGCCACATGCCGGCCCGGCGGCCGTGCGCAGGCACAGGCCCCGGTGGCCACACGCCGTCCCGGCGGCCACGCGCAGGCTCGGGGGCCATGTGCAGGCCCGGTGGCTACATGCAGGCCCGGTGGCCACACGCAGACCCAGGTCCGGTGACCGCGCACGGACCCGGCGGCCACACGTAGGCCCGGGGGCCACGCTCAGGCCCGGCGGCCATGTGCAAGCCCGACGGCCATGCTCAGACCCGGGGGCCATGCACAGGCCCGGGGGCCACACGCATTTCCGGCGGCCACGTGCAGGCCCAGGGGCCACGCGCAGGACCGGCGGCCACGCGCAGGCACCAGTCCAGCTGCCACACTCAGGCCTGGCGGCCATGCTCAGACCCGGGGGCCACGTGCAGGCCTGGCGGTCACGCCCAGACCCGGAGGCCACGCGCCGGCACAGGCCAGGCGGTCACGTGCAGGCCTGGGGGCTGCACGCCAGCCTGGCGGCCATGCACAGGACCGGCAGCCACCAGCAGATACCGGCCCGGCGGCCACGCGCAGGCCCGGTGGCCACGCACAAGCCCGGGGACCACGCCCAGGCCCGGCGGCCACGTGCAGGCCCGGCGGCCACGCCTAGGCGCAGGCCTGGTGGCCTCGCGCAGGCGCGGGCCCGGCAGTCACACTCAGGCCCGGCAGCCATGTGTAGGCACAGGCCCGGTAGCCACGCTCAGGCCCAGGGGCCAAGCGCAGGCCCGGCGGCCACACGTAGGCACAGACCCGGCGGCCGTGGGTCATCGCCGGAGAGGCGGCTGGGGCTGGGCAGCACAGGCTGCAGAACGTGAAGCGGCGCCCGCGCAGCGGGGGCCGGCGCCCAGAGCCCCCGCACACGCGCAGCGCCCAGAGGCCCAGAGCCCCCGCGCAAGCGCGGCGCTCAGAGGCTCAGAGGCCCAGAGCCCCCGCGCACACGCAGCGCCCAGAGGCCCAGAGGCCCAGAGCCCCCGCGCAAGCGCAGCGCTCAGAGGCCCAGAGCCCCCGCGCACCTGCGGGGCCCAGAGGCCCAGAGCCCCCACGCACGTGTGGCGCCCAGGGGCCCAGAGGCCCAGAGCCCCCGCGCACGCCTGGCGTCCAGAGGCCCAGAGGCCCAGAGCCCCCGCGCACGCGCGGCGCCCAGAGGCCCAGAGGCCCAGAGCCCCGACGCACATGCGGTGCCTAGAGGCCCAGAGCCCCCGCGCACCTGCGGGGCCCAGAGGCCCAGAGCCCCCACGCACGTGTGGCGCCCAGAGGCCCAGAGCCCCCGCGCACGCCTGGCGTCCAGAGGCCCACAGCCCCCGTGCACGTGCGGCGCCCAGGGGCCCAGAGACCCCCGCGCACGCGCGGCACCGAGGAGCCCAGAGGCCCAGAGCTCCCGCGCACGTGCGGCGCCCAGAGGCCCAGAGCCCCCGTGGGCGCGGGGCCCAGGGGCCCAGAGTCCCCACGCACGTGCGGCGCCCAGGGGCCCAGAGCCCCCGTGCATGCGCGCAGCCCAGGGGCCCAGAGCCCCAGAGTCCCCACGCACGCGCCTCTCTTGGGATTTTTGACACATGTGTACACAACGCCTGTGTTTTTCAAGCCTCTGGGTCTGGGACTCAAACTTTGCAGTTGGCTATGTGGGATCCAGCCACCACAGTCTCCACACACCACCAATTGTTCCAAGATCCCATATGATTTCAATGGTTAAATTCCTACTACAGTCACCCTGAAGCACAAGTGCCCATGACCCAGTGAGCTAGAGGACTGAAGGAAGTAGATCACAGCATGACTAGTAGAATGCGCTGACCTCTCTCTGTCTCTTTCTTAATTTCATGTGCATTTACACATGCTCTATCATAATTACAGTAAAAAAGATGGATGTATTAGAGGAAAAAAAGGAAAATTTCTGTAATTTGGATTGGTGGCAAGGTTTCAATTACAGCTAGTACTTTTTTTTTTTTTTACAGCCACTTAGTACTGCATTGTGTACATATACCACAGTTTTTTTCTTATTTTACTTTTTGTTTTAATTTAGTTACTGTACATCTTTGTAGCACAAAAATGAATTTTCCCAGCATGAATACACTATATACCAATCAAAGATATTACCATATACATTATCATCAACAGATAATTTTCCACTTTTGTGCTCATTAAATTTTTTCCCCTTGATCCCCTCCCTTCCACCTCCCCATTGCCCACTCTCCTCCCACACTATCTCTAGTATCCATAGTTGTTCTCCACGCTTTTAAACCTTCCAATCTTTCAACTTCTGCTATAGAGTGCAGACACTTGGTTTATATTACATGGGGACATACAATGCCTCTCTTTCATTTTCTGGCTTGCTTCATTTAGCAGTAAATCTTCCATATTCATCCACTTCCTATCCAGTCACAGGGTCTCATTGTTTTTTATGGCTGAGAGTAGTATTCTGCAGTGTGTATGTCACACTTTTCAATCTATTTATCTGTCCTTGGACATTTGGGTTGATACCATGTCTTAGCCATTGTGAATGATGCTACAATAAACATGGATGTGCAAATGTTTTTCTGAGTGTGTTTCTGTCCTTTGGGTAGATTTCTAGGAGTGGAATTGCTGGATCATATTCTATTTGTAGCTTTTGGAGGAACCTCCTTATTGTTCTTCACATGGCTGTACTAATTTACATTCCCACCAACAGTGTAGAAGAGTCCCCTTTTCACTGAAGCCTCGTCAACACTTATTATTCTTTATTTTTTAAATCTTAGCCATTTTGACTGAGGTTATGCGATATGTCATTGTGATTTTTATTTGCATGTTCCTTGTGATAAGAAATACTGAGCATTTTCTCATATGCTTTTTGGCAGTTCGTATGTCTTTCTTGGAGAATTGTCTGTTCATCTTATTTGCCCATCTTTTAATTGAATGGATTTTTTTTTCTTTGGTAAGCTGCTAGAGTTCCCTGTACATTCTGGTTATCAGTCTCTAATCTGAGGCACAATTTGAAAATATATTATCTTATTCTGAGAGCTATCTCCTCACCCTGATTATTGCTTCTTTTGCTATGCAGAAGCTTTTTAACCTCATGTAATCCCACTTGTCTATTTTGGGGATTATTGCCTGTGCTTTTGGAGTCTTATTTAAGAAGTCTGCTTATGTTGATGTCTCCAAGAGTTTCCCCTGTGTTCCCACCAGTAGTTTTATGTTTGAAGTTTTATGTTTAGATCTTTGATCCATTTTTAGTTGACTTTTGTTAAGGGTGAGAGATAGGGGTTTAGTTTCATCTTTCTGCAAGTGAATATCCAGTTTTTCCAGCTCCATACAGCTAATACTATTGAGGTTAATGTATCACCTACATTCTTAGTTGAAGGAAACACTAAGTTTTAATTAGCAGTTGGTAAAAGTAATGGCATATGTTATTTTCCGTTCAATTTCATAGATTCTCTTCCTTCTATTTATAAACTCCAAGTTAAAAAGAAAACCCTGTTTTGGATTGAAAACTTCTTACAGGGAGGATTTGTATCTTACTCAGTTTTGAGCTTATGTTCTCTTCATTCATGTAACTTCTGTATGAGTGAGCATTCCTCTAGCTGGTGCGATTATTTAACTGTTCATAAAAGACATTTTCTTTTTTTCTGAGCACTTTTGGAAATATCTGGAAACTGTAATAACAGATTCCAAATATGGTGCAGATTACTATTCCAGATTGGTGATTCTTAGGTTATCTTTGAATGGGAAAAAATCCACTTACTTCATTCTACAGTCATCACTCTTTCTGTTTATTTGTATTTGTTTTTTATTGATGAGAACATGTGCATGAGGGATCAGCAGTTAGCGTAATAGCTATGTCGCTGGAT
The DNA here is from genome assembly GCA_026018925.1 of Tupaia tana. NCBI lineage: Eukaryota > Metazoa > Chordata > Mammalia > Scandentia > Tupaiidae > Tupaia > Tupaia tana. Next base: position 123,111,869 of record JAKSZU010000007.1, on the reverse strand, counting down.
TCCCATGTAGTCGACTGCGGTTCGTGTCCCGGACCTGGTGGCTTAAACTCATGCCGGGTGCGTGTGCGTGCGTGCCCAAGATCCTGGGAGGAGAATGGAGGAGAAGGAATTGTGGCGTGGCCATCCCCTCTGGGGGGTGATTTCTCGCTTTCTGTCTCTCTGTCTCTCTCTGTCTGTCTGGCAAGCGCACGCGCCCTATAGCAAAAACCTCTCCAAAAAAAGAAAAAAAAAAAAGAACATGTGCATGACAGAGAGAGATAGAGATATAGAGAAAAAGAAACAGCCTTGTTGGGCCACAATCCCCTTTCCCTAGCCCTCCAGATCATCAGGCTCTTGGGCATGCTCATGCCCCTGCTGTGCTTCAAGTTGGCAGGGTAGGGTAACCAAACCACAGATGGCCTGGTGGCTTATAAGCACTGCAGTGCAGTTTGCTATGAACTGAACTACAGAAGCTGGACCTGTAGTCATTACTTTTTACTCCTTCTCAGTCATGCCTGTAAAACTCAACAGAGTTTCAAAATATCCCCTGGGATTCCACTTTAAGACGCGTATGTTCTCCTGGACTGTATGGACAGGTGTCTCCTCAATTTTATCCTCTGGAAGGATGCAGGTTGTTATTTTGTTGATATTTTTCTATTGATTTTTCTAAACACTATTTCACTTATTTCTGCTCTGATATTTATTATTTCCTCCCTTCTACTAATTTTGGCCTTTGTTCTTTTCCTTCCTACCTTCTTAAAGTGTGACATTAGGTTCTTTATTTGAGATCCTTTTTTTAAAAAAAAAGAAATGTCGTTTATTGCTATAAACTCCCTCTTATAAATGTTTTTGTTATATTCCACAGTTTTTGGTATGTTTTTATGTTTTTTTTCTATTTTCCTTTGTCTCAAGAAATTTTAGAATGTATCTTTTAATTTCTTCACTTACCCACTAGTTGTTTAGGAGCATAATGTTTAATTTCTATGTATTTGTAAATCTTTGAAAGTTCCTCTTATTATTGATTTCTAGTTTTATGTAATTGCAGTCAGAAGAGATATTTGATATAATTTAACCAATTTTAAATTTGCTAAAATTTATTTTGTGGCCTAATACATGATCTATCCTGGAGAATGTTCCATGTGCAATTGAAAAGAATGTGTATTCTGTACTTATTGGATGGGATGTTCTGGATGTACTTTTTAGGCCTATTTGGTCTAGAGTGTAGTTTAAACCCAGTGCTTTCGGACTGATTTTCTATCTGGATGATATTCTTATTATTAAAAGTAGGATGTTAAGTCCCCTGGTATTATGGTATTGCAATTGATCTCTCCCTTCAGATTTATTGATATTTGCTTTATATATTGGGTGCTCTAAGGTTGGGTACATTTATATTTACAATTATTATATTCTCTTCTTGGATTGACACTCCTTTATTATTATATAATGACCTTATTAATTTTTTTAACTTTTTATTTAATGCCTATTTTTTTCTTTATTCATGATAAAGTTCAGATGTACACATAAGCAAGTGAGAGAGAGCGAGAGGAGTACCTTACACAGGGTCTGGTCAGACCAGTCTCCCCTTCTTCCTGTGACCCAGCCTTGTTGGACCTTGGGCCCTTGTGCACATGCCTACGTGTTTCAGGTTTTCTGGACTGGCCATTCAAATCACAGTTGTCATGTGGAATCCAGCTTCTTTTGAGCAGTACATTGTCATTGCACCATGGAGTCAGTTCCTAATGTCTGTTTTATCTGATATGATTATAGCTGCTCTTGTTCTCCTTTGTCTTCAATTTGCATGCACTATCTTGTTCCATCCCATTCACTTTCACTCTAAGTGTGCTTTTACATGTGAAGTAAATATCTTATAGGCAGCATATAGTTGGTTCTTGCTTATTTTTATTGTTTCCGCCAGTCTATGTCTTTTGACTGAATAATTTAATCCATTTAAATTCAAGGTTCTTATTGATAGGTAAGGATTTGCTGCTGCCATTTTGTTTATTGCTTTCTAGTTATTTGTAAATTCTTTGCTTCTTTCTTCCTCTCTTACTGTCTTCCTTTGTGGTTAAGTGATTTCCTCTAGTGGTATGTTTTCATTCCTTGCTTTTATTTTTTGTATCTACTATAGGTTTTGCTTTGTGGTTGCCATGATGTTTAAAAAGTCTAATAGTTCTAACAGGTAGTGTTATGCCAATAACAACTTTATTTTGATCATACACACACAGAACATCTACTTTTATTCTCCCACACACACATTTTGAAAGTTTGATGTCACATCTGTATTTTCATATTGCATATTCTTTTCTTTTTTTTGGAGAGTTTTTTGCTGTAGGGTGTGTACACTCGCTAGACAGACAGAGACAGAGAGACAGACATGTGCCCAGCGTGAGTTTTAAGCCACTGGGTCCAGGATGCGAACCGTGGACGACTACATGGGAGTCCAGCGACATAGCCATTACACTAACTGCTGGTCCCTATATTGCATATTCTTTAACAAATTGTTGTAGTTAATATTTTTATTAGGATTGTCTTTTAACCTTCATACTAAAGATACAAGTGATTTACACATCACACTATAGTATTAGAGGATTCTGCTTTTGACTGTGTACTTACTTTTACAACTGAGTTTTATAATTCCAGAGATTTTTGTGCTACTCATCCTTTTCTTTTCACTTAAAGAACACACTTCAGGTCTAGCAGGTGGTGTGGTGGTTAATGCGTTAGATCTCACATGGCCGACTGTGTGGTTTGAGTCAAAGATCTGATGGCTTGAAAACATGCTGAACACATGTGTGCATGTCCAAAATCCCAGAAGGAGAATGTAGGAGAAGGCTATCCCCTCTGGGGGAGGGTTGCTTTTTCACCTTCGTTCTCTCTCTTTCTATCTCCATCTGCCAAGCACAAACTCCCTATAGCAAATATAAAACACAAACAAACAAACAAAAAAACACCTCACTTTGGCATTTTTAAAAAGCATTATTTATTTAATTTTATTTATTATTATTATTGTTATTTAATTTTCTATAGGGCAAGAGCACTCACCAGAGAGAGACAGACAGAGAGGGAGAAAGTGAGATAGCAAGCCACCAGGTTCAGGACTCGAATCGTAGATGGCCATGTGGGAATCCAGTGACTTAATCACCACACCACCTGCATTTCTTATAAGACAGGTCTGGTGATGATGAATTCCTCAGGTTTTGTTCTTCCGGGAAAGTTCTTGATTTCTCCTTTATTTCCAGCTTTGCTGGATACAATATTCTTAGTTGCCAGGTTTTTATTTTATTTTATTTTATTTATTTTATTTTATTTTTCAATACTTTGGATATACTATTCCACTCTCTTTTGGCCTATCAGGTTTCTGCTAATAAGTCTGCTGCTTATTAGTGTATTGGATTTCCCTTATATGTTACTTAAATTATATTCTTCTGCCACTTTCAAGATCCTCTCTTTGATCTTTGACAATTTGATTATAATATGTCCGGGGCAGTACTATTTGGACTGAATTTTATTTGTTATCTTTCTCAGGTTTGAAAAGTTTTTTTTTTTTTTCTTTTTCTAGAGAGGTTTTTGCTATAGGGTGTGTGCGCTTGCCAGACAGGCAGAGAGAGACAGAGAGATAGAAAGCGAGAAATCACCCCCCAGGGGGGATGGCCACGCCGCAATCCCTTCTCCTCCATTCTCCTCCCAGGATCTTGGGCACGCACGCACACGCGCCCGGAGTGAGTTTAAGCCACTGGGTCCGGGACACGAACCGCAGTCAACTACGTGGGAGTCCAGCGACATAGCCATTACGCTAACTGCTGGTCCCAGGTTTGAAAAGTTTTCAACTGTATTTTTTTTTCTCACTTTGTTTTGCTCTTCTCTGTCTTGAACTCCTTTGGCTTGGATATTTGTTCTTTGATGCTGTCTCAAAAATCCCATAAACTTTCAGTTTTTAAATTCATTTTTCTATTTTTCTTTTCTGACTGTATATTTTCAAGAAACCATATAGATGGTAACAACAAAATCTTTGAGTTCAAAGATATTTTTTTTCTACTTGATCAATTCTGCTGTTGATGTTCTTTTGCATTTTTATTTTAAATTTATTTTATTATTATTATTTATACATACAATCACTATACATCATTTAGCTTGGAGAGAGAATTTACCCAACATGAAATACACCTCAGACCAGTGCAGTTGAGAATACTATGTACTTTATCATCAACAGATAATAAACCATTTTCATGTCCCACAAATGTCTTACTTCTCTATTTTCTCCCTAATTTCCTTCCCTATACTCTTCCCCTCTCCCACCCTCCTTCCACACTGTCTCTAGTATTCATAACTATTTTCAATGATTTTATGCCCTCCTCTTGCATTTTTAAAAATTATGATTTCTGGTTTCCATCTAATTAATATATCTTTGTGGGCTACACTATTTTTTTTTTTTTTTTTTAAGGTTTCTGCCATAAGGTATGTGTGCTTGCCAGAGAGAGATAGTGAGAAAAAGTGAGAAATCACCCCTCGGGTGATCCCTTCTCTGCCATTCTTACAGTATTTTGGGCATGAATGCACACATTCCCAGAGTGATTTTCAAGCCACCAAGTCTAGGACTCAAACTGTGGTTGGCTATATGGGAGTCCAACGCCTTAACCACAAGACACCTCTGACCCCACTATGTCTTTTTAAAAAAATTTTTTTAAGTTTAAGATTTATTTAAAATTTTTAAATAAATTTTTAAATTAATTTATTTTTTTAATTTGACCAGAGAGGGATAGAGAGAGAGAGAGAGAGAGAGAGAGAGAGAGAGAGAGAAAGCCTACAGGCCTAGGACTCAAACCACAATCAGCCATGTGGGAATCCAGCGCCCTTAACCACAATGCCACCTACTGGCCCCTCTGGTATGATTTTTTTTTAAAGGCAGGTATACAGTGCATAATAAACCAAGGATAAACACACATCCATCCTCTTCAACACTGAATATTACATTTTGTTGTGCACATGTGGTGATAGTGCTACTGGTTTATTTTGAAATATATATTAATTGGCCTCTTTTTTTTCTTTTTACTTTGCTGTGATACACCATCCCAGAGCCTCTCTTCTTCATTTACATGCATTTTCATGTCCATTAAAAAATTTCTCGTGAGGGAACCAGCAGTTAACGTAATGGCTATGTCGCTGGACTCCCATGTAGTCGATTGCGGTTCGCGTCCCAGACCCGGTGACTTAAAACTCATGCCGGGTGCGTGTGCGTGCGTGCCCAAGATCCCGAGAGGAGAATGGAGGAGAAGGGATTGCGGCGTGACCATCCCCCCTGGGGGGTGATTTCTCTCTTTCTGTCTCTATGTCTCTCTCTATCTGTCTGGCGAGTGCATGCACCCTATAGCAAAAACCTCTCCAAAAAAAAAAAAAAATTTCTTGTGAAGCCCCCAGCCAGGGTTCCCCCAACCTTCCAGACCCCCATGAGCTAGGGAAAAAACAAACAAACAAACAAACAAACAAAAAAAACCAGAATATTTGCAGGCATCTCCATCTCTGTGTGTGCTGCCATCTTCAGAGCCTAGCATTATTGCTGTGAAGTCCCCAGAAAGCCCCCAGCCCCACTCCAGACCTCAGAAGCTAGAAAAGGACAGAATATATGTAGGCATCTCCATCTCTGCATGAGCTGCCTTTTTCTGGGCCTAGCATCACTGCTGTGAAGCCTCCCCCCTCCAGACCCAGTGTTTTCTCCTTTTTTTCTGATGCTTTTGTTTTGTTCTTTCTTTGTTCTTTCCTTTTTCTTCTTATTTCTGTTTTCTACTTTCTTTATCTTTTACCTTATTTTCTCATTTTGGTGCTTGGCTCTCACCCACTGCCTAGACAGGCTTAGGAGCATAGTAGCCAAACATCTGAATAGTATGAAACTCAGAGAATTCCTTGCCCACACTGAACCAGCTGTAAAAATGAGAGAAACCCCTCTTCGTAAGTCTATCTCTAAACTCCTCCTATGTTTACCACAATGGAAGATATAGTAAATGGGAGAAATTAGCACATAATTATGTCACAGTAAAAAGAAACACAAAGTGAGTACATTACCAAATGACTAAAAATTGGAGAAGAGCCTCAAGGATGAGAGAACCAAGTAATATGTCTCCAGCAAGGGAGCGTAGTAATTTGTCTCCAATATGGAAAAATTAGAGGATATTACCGAAATGTCAGAAAAAGAATTTAGAATATCTATGGCAACAAAACTTTATGAGATACAAGAGAAAAGAGATACTGAACTCCACGAGATTAGGAAGTCCTTCCATGATATGAAAGAAGAATTAGACATTATAAAAACAGATCAAACAGAACTGTTAGATATAAAGGCTGTAATACAGGAAATCAAAACCTCCCTGGAAAGTATTAAAAGCAGATTAGATCATGCAGAAGATCAAATCTTGGAGGTAGAAGACAAAAACCTCTGACTTAGAAAAAATACATAAAAAATACTGAAAAACTAACAAAGAAAAATAATGACAATATACAAGAAACACTAGCTGTCACTAAAGTATCTAGTGAAGAAAATAATAAGGGCATCGATACTCTATTTCTCAAATCCTAGAAGAAAACTTTCCAAGTCCAGAGAAGCACTCAAATATTCAGACCCAAGAAATACAAAGAATCCCAAATAGAAGCAATCCAAGAAGTTCCTCTTGACATCACATCATAGCCAGATTGACCAAAACCCCAAAGACAAAATATTAAAATTGGCAAGAGAGAAACATCAAGTCACTTACAAAGGTTATTCCATCAGGCTAACACTGAACCTTTCATCAGAAACAATGCAAGCAAGGAAAGAATGGGGAAATATATTAAAGTGTTAAAGGAATAGCAATTTCAACCAAGAATACTTTCTCTGGCAAGATTATCCTTCATATGGGAAAAAAAGATAAAAATATTCTCGGCTAAATAAAGCCTGAAAGAATTTACCAACTCCAGACCAACTCTTCAAGAAATTCTAAAAGGAGCACTACACCAAGAAAACTGAAGACAGACAGACAGCAATAAGAGAACAAAGAGCAACCAAGAATATGGCCAACTTAATGGTAGGGACAAGTCTGGAAATATAAATAATAAAGTTGAATGTTAATAGATTAAATTCTCCAATCAAGAGACACAGACTAAATGGATTAAAAATCAGAAACTCTCCATCTGCTGCCTACAAGAAACCCATCTCATAGATAAAAACATACATAGACTCAAAGCGAAAGGCTAGAAAAAGGTATTCCAAGCCAATGGAAACCAAAAAAGAGTGGGAGTCACTATACTGATTTTGGACAAAATAGGCTTTAAGACAAAAACTGTAAGAAGAGACAAAGAAGGGTATTACATAGTTGTAAAAGGGCAAATTTATCAAGAAGATACAATCCTTATAAATATCTATGCACCCAACTCAGGAGCACCCAAATGTAAAGGAAAGACTGCTAGATCTAAAAGGAGAGATAGACTGTAACACACTGATTGTCGGAGATCTCAACATCCCATTATCTCCTTTAAACAGATCAGTGAGACAAAAAATAAGCAGAGATTCAGGACCTAAAATGATACCATTAGTCAGATGGCCTTGACGGACATCTATAGAACTTATAACCCCCAAAACACAAAATAATACATTTTTCTCAGCCCTGCACGGTACCTTCTCAAAGATTGACCACATGATAGGGCACAAAATCAGCCTTTACAGATTTAAAGACATAGAAATTATATCCAACATCTTCTTTGATCATAGTAGAATTAAACTTGATATTAATCTCAGAAAAAAACCTTGAAAATACACAAACATATGAAAACTAAATAACCTACTTCTGAATGACTGACTTCATTTCTACTGAAGAGATTAAGACTAAAATCAAAAGATTCATGGAAACAAATGATAATGAGTGCATGAGCTGCCATAATCTATGGGGCACTGTAAAAGCAGTCGTAAGAGAGAAATTCATAGCAATTAGTGTGCATAAGAATAAGATGGAGGGAACCAGCAGTTAGCGTAATGGCTAAGTCGCTGGACTCCCACGTAGTCAACCGCGGTTCGCGTCCCGGACTCAGTAGCTTAAAACTCACGCCGGGTGCGTGTGCGTGTGTGCCCAAGATCTCGGGAGGAGAATGGAGGAGAAGGGATTGCGGCGTGACCATCCACCCTGGGGGGTGATTTCTCGCTTTCTGTCTCTCTGTCTCTCTCTGTCTGTCTGGCGAGTGCATGCGCCCTATAGCGAAAAACCTCTCCCAAAAAAAAAAAAAAAAAAAAAAAAAAGAATAAGATGGAAAGGGGGCAAAAGGACAACCAAACATCATGCCTTAGGAATTGGGAAAACAACAAAAAAAATCCAAAAAATGCCAGGAGAAAATAAATAATAAAAATTCAAGCAGAAATAAATGAAATAGAAAATAAATGCGGGACCAGCAATTAGCGTAATGGCTATGTCGCTGAACTCCCATTTAGCCGACTGCAGTTCGAGTCCCGGACCCAGTAGCTTAAACTCAAGCTGGGCACGTGTGCATCCGTGCCCAAGATCCTGAGAGGAGAATGGAGGAGAAAGGATTGTGGCGTGGCCATCCTCCCGGGAGATGATTTCTTGCTTTCTGTCTCTCTGTCTCTCTCTGTCTTTCAGGCAAGCACACGCACCTATAGCAAAAACCTCTCAAAAAAAAAAAAAAAAAAAAAAAAAAAAAAGAAAGAAAGAAAGAAAGAAAGGAAGAAAGAAAGAAAGAAAGAAAGAAAAGAGTTATGCAGAAATAAATGAAAGCAGAAGCTGGTTCTTTGAAAAGATAAACAAGATTGACACACCATTAGCTAAAATAATTAAGAAGAAGAGAGAAAGGAGCCAGATAAATCAAATTCACAATGAAACAAGCAATATAACAACAGATATAATAGAAATACAAAACGTCATTAGAGGATACTATGAGTGATTATACGCCAACAAACAAGAAAACTTGGATGAGTTGGACAAATTCCTGGGCACACGTAATTGACCAAGATTGATTCATGAGGACATAGAAAGCCTGAACAGACCAGTAATAAGCAATGAGATTGAATCAGTCATAAGTAACCTCCCAACAAAGAGAAGTCCAGGTCCTGATGGCTTTGCTTCTGAATTCTACAAAACTTTTAAAGTAGAGGTAATCCCCATTCTACTCAAACTATTTCTGAAGATATGAAAGGAAGGAACCCTCCCAAATCCATTCTACGAAGCCTCCATCACCTTTATTCCCCAAACTGATAAGGATACGATAAGCCAGGAAAACTACAGACATATATTTCTGATGAATATAGATGCAAAAATTCTCAACAAGATACTTGTAAATCGTATCCAATAGCATATAAAAAAGATTACTCATCATGACCAGGTAGGCTTTATTCCACGGATGCAAGGGTGGTTCAACATATGCAAAACCATAAATGTAATACACCACATTAACAGAAGGAAAGATAAAAACCATATGATTATTTCAACTGATGCAGAAAAAGCATTTGACAAAATACAACATTCCTTCATGGTTAAGATTCTCAGTAAAATCAGCATAGAAGGATTGTTTCTCAGAATCATAAAAACCATCTAGTTTCCGGCCCCACACAGAGCAAAGCGAGAATGCATGTGCTTCTGAGGTGGGCTCAGCTCTGTCCCTTTAAGCAGAAAGCCTAAGCCTCTGCCCCAAACCTCTCTTTCTGGCGGACACCAGAGCGAAGCAAGGTAGGAGGGTCTCTGTCTTCTTTTTAACTCGGTCTCTCTCTCTCTCTCCCTTTCTCTTGAAACTTTTCCTTTTATACATATATATGTGTGCGTTTTTAAAATCTGTAAGTACAATCTCTTGTCTCTCTGACCTCTCCTTTCTCTTGCTAATTTCAGAATCCAAGTGCATCTGAGGTAGGCCCAGCCCTGCCCATTTTTTTTTTTCATTTTTTAAAAAGAAATTGTTTTTTCACTTTTATTTTTTGCTGTTTTTTTCCTTTTCTTTTACCTGACTTTCCCATGTTGCTTCTCAGCTTCCACACGCTGAGTGTCTAGGCAGGTCTAGGTGCACAGTAGTGAAACATCTGAATACTTTTACGGTTATAGAGAACCTCAACCCCCACTGAACTGCTAAAGAAAGGGAGAAACTCATCTTTGTAAATTTGAATTCAAATCTCTTTGTGTGGGTAACACATTGTAAAAAACAATAGTAGAGGAGAAATAGGCATAGGAGTACCTCACAGTAAAGTGAAGCATACAAGCTTACAGTAGCAGAAATCTACAACAAATTAGCCACACATGAATATACCACCAAGTGGTTAAAAATCAGAGAAGAGAGGCTGCAAAGTGAGCAGCAGGGAGCAATAAAGAGCTGCAGTGAGTGTGGCTCATCTCCTCCAGCAAGCCTCTGAATTCTCAGTTGAAACCCTGCAGCTCAGCCCAGGTAAACCTATTCCCTAGAAACTGTGAGGCCTTTGTAATATCCAGTTCCATTGACAAAAGTGCTGATCATAGTAACGCTACAAATTCAACAAAAGAGGGATTACATAAGACTGAACTGATGAAATAGACTTCTATGATTTTTGTCTAAAACATTACTGATTTTCTTCTTTGATTTGTCTTCGAGATTTAAGGATTTGGTTTTCTTTTGAGTTGTTGATAGGTTCATCAATTTGTTAAAGAAAATTATTTTTAATTGAAGAACTTTTCTCCCTCCCTGACACCTTTGCAATTGGAAAATATTTGTGAGCATTCTTATTTTGTCATAGAATGGTTATTTGCATAAATTCAATAATACAAATAGAATCTGTTGCCTTGCATTAGAAATTGATAGAGCTTATGGGCTTTCTGCAAATAACAGACCCAACTGAGATTAACTTATTTTTTTAGCAAATAAGTTAGTTTATACCTCTCTTTATTAAAAGGGGGAATGGAGAGAAAAAAAAAATTCAGTAGAAAATTACAGTGCACTTGTCACTAGATTCTAGTTTTGTCCATATTTTTAGTTTAAGATCTTTTGTGAATCAGTAAAATGTGGGGAAAAAGTTTAGTATGGAAGGGTGGAGGAGGGGAAAGGGGAAGGAAGAAACAAGTGTAAGTATGTCTAATTGAAAAAAAAATGAGAATTTATTTGCTGATAATAATGTATATAGTAATATTTTTATCTTGACTGATATACATGATATTTGTGCTGGAAGAAGAAATGTACACTGTAAAGACATAATTTAATGTAAGTAAATAAGAAAAAAATACTTAAAGGGCACAAAAATGAAAATTATCTGTTGATAATGTATATGATGATTTATTTAACTTAACTAATATGCAGTATATTTATGCTGGAAAAATTAATTTTGCATGCTGCAATGATATACAATGATTTAATGTGTAAAAAATATTGAAAAAGATCTATGAAAAACCTATAGCTAACATTAAGCTGTTATAAGATGAAGTTGCCCATTCTATCTACTCCTATTCAATATAGTACTGGAAGTCCTAGCCAATGTGATCAGACAAGAGAATGAAATAAAAAGCATTCGAATAGGGAAAGAAGTGCTGAAAATATCTCTGTTTGCAGATGACATGATTGTATACATAGAAGACCCAATGGTATCCACGAAAAAACTTCTTGAAGTAATACATTCATACAGTAAAGTAGCAGGGTATGAAATTAATTTACAAAAATCTATAGCATTTCTATATACAAACAACAAACAGAGGTAGAACTGAAGAAAGTAATCCCATTTACTATAGTCAAAAAAAGTATAAAATACCTAGTAATAAATCTAACCAAGGAAGTCAAAGACCTCTGCAAGAAAAACTATGAGAACCTTAAAAAAAATGACAAAAAATAGTGGAAGGACATCCCATGTTCTTGGATTGGAAGAATTAATATAATCCAAATGACAATTCTACCCAAATTAATCTACATATTTAACACAATCTCTATAAAATTACAAGAGATATTCTTCACAGATCTAGAAAAGACAATCATAGAATTCATCTAGAGTCATTAAAGACCTGTATTGCCAAAGCAATCCTACGCAAGAAGAGTGGAATAGGTAGCATCTCACTTCTTGACCTCAGAATATATTACAGAGCTGTGGTAATCAGAACAGTATTGTAATGGATCAGCAGATATGATAACAGTTATGTCACTGGACTTCGACATAGTTGACTGTGGTTTGAGTCCTGGATCCGGCAGCTTAAAACTCATGCTGGGGGGTGGGGGAACCAGCAGGTGGCATAGTGGCTTTGTTGCTGGACTCTCATATAGGCGATTGCAGTTTGAGTCCCGGACCTGTTGGCTTAAACTCACACCGAGCACGTGCGCATGAGTGTCCAAGATCCTGAGAGGAGAATGGAGGAGAAGGGATTGTGGCATGGTCATCCCCTCCTGGGGGTGATGTCTCACTTTCTGTCTCTCTGTCTCTCTCTGTCTTTCTGGTGAGCACATGCACTCTACAGAAAAAATATAAAAATAAATAAAATAAATAAAAAATAAGAAATATAAAAACAAAACGCTGGGTACATGTGCAAGTGTGCCCAAGATCCCAAGAGGAAAATGGAAGAGAAGGGATTGTGGCATGGCCATTCTCCCTGGGGGGCGATTTCTTGCTTTCTGTCTCCCTGTCTCTCTCTCTCTCTCTCTCTGGTGAGCGCATGTGCTTTACAGCAAAAATCTCTCTTAAATAAAAAGAAAAAAGTAACAGCATGGTATTGACACAAAAACAGACACAAAGACCAGAGTAGAGACCCCAGAAATAAACCTCAAAACATACAGCCAACTGATTTTTTTTTCTTTGAGAGGTTTCTGCTATAGGGCGTGTGCGCTCGCCAGACAGACAGAGAGAGACGTAGAGACAGAAAGCGAGAAATCACCCCCCAGGGGGGTAGGTCACGCCGCAATCCCTTCTCCTTCATTCTCTTCTCGGGATCTTGGGCACGCACACACACGCGCCCGGTGTGTTTTAAGCCACCGGGTCCGGGACGCGAACCGCGGTTGACTACGTGGGAGTCCAGCGACATAGCCATTATGCTAACTGCTGGATCCCCCAACTGATATTTGACAAAGGGTACCAGTCAATCCAGTGTGAAAAGAAAAAAACATCTTTAGCAAATGGTGCTGGGAAAACTGGGCATCCACCTAGAGAAAGATGAAGCTGAACCTTTATCTCTCACCATTAACAAAAACCAACTCAAAGTGGATCAAAGATCTAAACCTAAGACCTCAAACTGTAGAACTACTGGTGGAAAATACTGGAAAAACCTTGGGAGACATTGGGGTAGGCAAAGACTTCTTAAATAAGACTCCTGAAGCACAAACAATAATCCCCAAAATAGACAAGGGGGATTACATCAAATTAAGAAGTTTCTGCACAGCAAAGGACACAATAATTAGTGTGAATCAACAAGCTTCCAAATGGGAGAAAATTTTTATAAACTATACCTCAGATAAGAGACTGATAGCCAGAATACACAGAGAATTCAAGTGGTTTTCCAGGAAAAAATAATTAACCCAATTAAAAGATGGGAAAATGAGCTGAGTAAATAATTCTCTAAGGAAGACATATCAACAGCCAAAAAGCATATGAAAAAAATACTCACTATCCCTCATCATAAGGGAGATGCAGATCAATGCTGCAATGAGATACCACCTAAACCCAGTTAGAATGGTGATTAAAAAAAACAAAAAATGATAAGTTCTAGTGGGGATATGGTAAAAGGGACTCTCCTACATTGCTGGTGGGAATGTAAATTGGTCCAGCCTCCATGGAGAACAATATGGAGGTTCCTCAAAGATCTTCAAGTAGAACTACTGTATGATCCAGCAATTCCACTCCTGGATATCTACCCAAAGGACAGGAGAATGCTCAGTTGGAAAAGCATTTGCCCATCTATGTTTATTGTGGCATTATTAACGAGTGATAAGAGATGGAATCAACTCAAATTTCTACAAACAGATGAATGGATTGAAAAAGTGTGACACATATACTCCATGGAATACTATTTAGCTATAAAAACCAACAAGACCCTGGAATTTGATAAAAAGCAGACAAAGATAGAAGATTTATTGCTGAGTGAAGCAAGTCAGGCTATGAAAGAGAGTCATTGTATGTCTCCACTTAATATATACTGACTGTCCTCTATTTTAGAGACTGAAAGACTGGAGGACATAAAAACATTGAAAATTGTTATGGATAGTGGGGACAAAGTGGAAAGAGAGTGCAAGAAGGGAAGAGTGGAGGGAAGGAAATTTGGAGAAAAAATAGAAAATAGAAAGGGAAGACATTTGTGGGATATAGAAATGGTTTATTACCTATTACTTTTTTTTTTTTTTTTTTGCTTTAGGGTATGTACACTTGCCAGAAAGACAGAGAGAGAGAGAGAGAGATAGAAAGTAGTGAGAAATCACCCCCCAACCCAGGGGGGATGGCCATACTGCAATCCCTTCTCCAGGATCTTGGGAATGCATGCACACACACCTGGCGTGAGTTTAAGTCACCAGGTCCAGGACTCGAACTACATGGGAGTCCAGTGATATAGCCATTACACCAGCTGACGGTGGTCACTGGTTTATTACCTATTGATGATGACCAGTCCAGTTGAGAATACTGGACTGGTATGATGTGTATTTCATGTTGGGTAAATTCTCTTTACAATCTAAATTATGTATAGCAATTAAATGTATACATAATGATAATAATAAATAGAATAAGCTCATGAACCCCCTCCATGGTATATACCATTACTCTTTATATTTCTAGTCTTGTGTCTTTCAGTTTCTGCCATAAAGTGTGGACATTTGATATATATTAAGTGGGGACATAAAGTATTTGTCTTTCATAATTTGAATTATTTAACTTAGCATTATATCTTCTATGTTTGTCCACTTTGTGCCAAATAATAGTATTTTGTTGTTCTTTATGACTGAATAGTATTCCATTCCATATTTTACCAGTGCATGCATCAGTGTTTGGGTATTTAGAATGATTCTATGACTTAGTTATTGTGAATAATGTTGCAAAAAACATGGGTGTGCAAATGTCTCTCCCAGAGAGTGATTTCCTGTCTTTTGGGTATATACCTAGTAAGGTTATTGCTGGGTATATAGCCAATAGTGGGATTACTAGCTCATAAGTAATTCTATTTTAAAATTTTTGAAGATGTCCCATACTGTTTTCCATATTGGCTGTATTAATTTACATTCTTACCAGCATTGCACAAGAGTTTCCTTTTCTCTGCAACCTCTCCAGCACTTGTTATGCTGGAGTGGTCAATGCCACTCTGACAGGGCTTAGGTGATATCTCATGACAGTTTGGATTTGCATTTTCCTTATGATGAGAGATGTTGAACATTTTTCATAAGCTTTTTGGTTATGCATGTTTTCCTTTGAGAATTGTCTGTTCTGTTCAATTGTTCATTTTTGTTCCATTTTTAAATTTTGTTCATTGTCAGCTCAAGGATTACTGTTTTGTTTTTAAAAATTATCTCATTCTCTTTGTTAATTTTATTGTCTAGATCATTTACTATTTTCCTCATTTCTTTGAATCATTTTTCTATATTTTCTTGATGTTCATTGAGCTTCCTTAAAACAGTTATTGTGAATCTTTGTCAGGTCGTTTATACATATCCATATTTTTATGGTTGATCACAGGTTAACTTTGCTTTGTCTCTCTGGTGATATTATGTTTACCTTATGCTGACCTTTATGACCTTGCATTAATATCTGCACATTTCTTGTAGACAAGTTTTATCTAGAAACACCTTTCAACAACAAGCCTATCCAGAGATTCTGGACAGACCATATGTAATGGCCCCTATGCCTGGTACCATTATTAGTACTGTGGTACTAGAAGGAGCCCTAAGCCCAGGACCACTACAGCCTATATGACTCTGGGCTGAAATCCCATGGTTGCTGAGGCTAGCACATTGTTGGGGTATATTGAAATCCTGTGGCTAGTGAACCCTACCTGCCCCCCGGGATTTTTCTCAATTCTAAAGCCACTGTAGTTAGCCAGTGGTGATACTCAATGAAGATTGAGTCCACCTTACAGAAGCTCTATGTTTTCACCTGATACGAGAAAAGATCTAAAAGATAAGTCTATGTGTACTAACCTGGAGTCACAGACCATTGAAAATCTGCCTGATCTTAGATTTTACTGTGGAGGACCTGGTATTAGGGTCCAAGACAAAGTCCTATGTTTACTACCCTCTCTTTTGCTCAGATGGTTGGTATCGCTCTCTGTAATGTGCTACCTAGCATTATAAAGGGGTGATATGGATCATGTAAAACTATTTTTTCTACTTCTTCAATGTGTGTGTTTTTTATTATGCTAGAATCAGGTCATGTGATTTCCTTAGCTCTTGTGAAGGTACTTTTGTGCATGGGTATTTATTCAAATTGATGCTTCTGTTCAGGCTGCAATTGCTGAAGAGTCCTATTCCTCCATTTGCTTTGCCATCTCTCTTACCCAATTGTCTTTTTTTTTTTTTTTTTTTTTTTGAGAGGCTTTTGCTATAGGGCGTACGCTTGCCAGAAAGAGAGAGACAGAGAGACAGAAAGTGAGAAATCACCCCCCACGGGGGATGGCCACTCTGCAATCCCTTCTCCTCCATACTCCTCTCGGGATCTTGGGCACGCACGCACACCTGCCCGGCATGAGTTTAAGCCACCGTGTCCAGGACTAGAACCACGGACAACTACATGGGAGTCTAGTGACATAGCCGTTACGCTAACTACTGGTCCCCACCCAATTGTCTTTTGAAAAGGCATGTACAAGTTTATCTTCTTAGAAAAGTAACTTTTAAAGATCACTTCTTTATGGTCTTCTTTCTAAATACTTTTCCCCCCTAGACCCAAGTGTTTATTCACTGTGAGTTCATTTTTTTCCCCCTGGAAAAGCACTAGACATCAGTTCTAATTTGGAAAGAGTAGCTGGTGCAGATTTTTGTTTTCCTCAATTAAAAACATAATTCTCTTCAACCTCATTGACTCCTCAAGGCATTCCTATATAACTTTGCTAACTATTTATTGAGCAGGCACTGCATATAAAGCTTTTAGTATCTACTTATTCAGAGGTCTAGGATATATATCTTAGGTCATTTCTTAGGGCTTTTGGACATCCTGGTTTTATTCCTGGGAAGGAATCTACAGAATTTCTAGACATTGTGATCTGGGGCACTTCCGAGACAAAGTACTTCTACGATATTGCCATGGAGGAAGAAAAAGTGACCTACTTTGTCTTCTAATTCATGTAAAAACACATTTTGATTCATTTCAATAACTATTTATGAGATAACAAGATGAACTGAATGTTTATCCTCTAGAAAGGATTATTTAAATATAAAATAATGCCTCAGAAACCTACAAATAGAACTACCAAATGATCCAGTAATTCTACTCTTAGGTATTTACCCAAGGAGAGAAAAAATGCTCAGTCAGAGAAAACTTGCAAATCCATGTTTATTACAGCACTATTTACAATTGCTAGGTCATGAACTCACCCCAAATGTCCAAAAATAGACGACTGGATTTAAAAAAATGTGGTACGTGTACTATATGGAATACTGCTCAATCATTAAATAAAAAAAAAATGAGACCCTGACATTTGATACAAAGTGGATGAATATGGAAGATTTAATGCTAAAGGAAGTAAGTCAGACTATGAAAGACAGACTTTGTACGTCCCTACTCAATGTATACTGACTATCTGTGCTCTATAGCAGAAACTGAAAGTTTGGAAGGTAAAGTAGCAGGGAGGGCGATGGTAGATACTAGAGATATTCAGGATGGGATAGTATAGGGTGGGAAGTAGAGGAAGGGAGGGAGGGGAATGGGAAGGAAAAAAAAAACATGTTTAATTGACAAAAAAATAAAGTTATTTGCTCATGATAATGTATACAATAATGTCTTTGTCTTGACTGATATGCATGGTATTCATTCTGGCAAAAGCCATGTTGCACACTGAAAAAGATATATGTGATTAAATGTAAATTTAAATGAGAAAATAAATAAAATAAGTAATTTTTCTTGTTTACCTTTCTCCACTTCCTTTCTCCCTTGTTCTCTCTCATTATTTTATGTGTACTAAGAATATTTATTGAGTCTCTGTATCAAGAAACAGAGATATATATGAGTAAAACATGGCTTTTTCCTGAAAGAGATAGACATGTCATAAATTACAGTGTAATATATTTTTCTGTAATGAGGATATCCATAAAATTCAACAGCATATCATAAAGTGTGAGTGCCTAACTATTGGGGGGTAGTTAGAGGTGGCTTAATATTGCAGGTGAATTCTGAGCAGGGTTATGGAGAATGAATAAAATTTTGATAGATTATTTATTCTTATACATTAAAAATTCAATGTACCTGGGACCAGCAGGTGGCATACTGGTTAGGGACACTGGACTCCCACATGGCCAACTAAGGTTCAAGTCCTGGACTTGGTGGCTTGCTTTTCTCATTCTCTCTCTCTCTCTCTCTCTCTCTCTCCCTCCCTCCCTCCCTCCCTCTCCCTCTCCCTCTCTGTCTCCGTCTCCCTCTCCTTCTTCCTCTCCCTCTCTCCCTCTTTCTCTGTTTGTCCCTCTCTGGTCAAATTAAAGTAAATAAATAAATAAAGTTAAA
This sequence comes from Tupaia tana, assembly GCA_026018925.1. NCBI lineage: Eukaryota > Metazoa > Chordata > Mammalia > Scandentia > Tupaiidae > Tupaia > Tupaia tana. The sequence continues at coordinate 123,093,304 of JAKSZU010000007.1, read as the reverse complement.
TAGGATAATTCTTAAAAGTAAATTGATGTACCCTAAGAAATAAATGACAGAAGTAACATTGACTAACCTACTGATAATCTTAATTACACTTGAAGAAAAAGAACACTTAGGCTGAGAACCAGAAAACAAAAGAGAAACTTGACTTGAATGTTAAAATGTGGCCTTTAAGACTTAATGGTAGGGACAAGTTCAGAAAGATCAATAATAACGTTGAATGTTAATTTCCAGAATTTAAATGAAAAGATCAGACCACAGTAACACTGTGAATTGAATAGAAGAGAGATTAATTACATGAGACTGAACTGGTGAGATAGAAGTTTATGACTTTTGACTAAAACATTACCGATTTTCTTCTACGTTTTCCAGATTTAAGAATTTTTGTCTTCTCTTGAACTGTTGATATGTTCATCTACCTACTGTTTGGACTGAATTCTAATGCTTTTCCTGGCTTTAAGTCTTGAGCAAATTTCTCTTAACATTTTTTGATTTCGATCTATTAAAAATAAATCTGCCTTTCTTGAAATTAAAAAATGCATTAAAATACCTATTTAATGATTGCAGTAAGGTATATAGCCCCAGCTAGGTGTACTTTATAGTATGTTCATTTTTCTTACTGAGGTTTATGCCTAAAGTCAGACATGTGTTAATAGATATGTATATATCAGCTGTGCTTGCTATTGAAAGTATTTAGACTAATTAAGATCTTTAGAGAATCAATAAAATGTGAAAAAAAAAAAAGGCATGGAAAACAACTGTAGATACCAGAGACAGTGTGGGAGAACGGTGGGAAATTGCAGAAAGTGAGAGGCAGGGAGTCAAGGAAGTAAAAAAAAAAAAGAAGCAAAATATATAAGAAACAAGAAATGGAAAATTATTTGTGATGATAGCACGTATGGTAATATCCTTGATTGAGCCAATACACAGTGTATTCTGAATGTAAAATCTCATTTTGTATGCTGTAATGGTGTACAGCGAGTGGAAGTAAATGAACAAATTTAACATAAATTTAAAAAAATATTGTCTAATTAAAAAAAAAATAAAAAAGAAGAAGAAATTGACCAAGACAGAAGCCAAGGGTTCTACTACAACATTTCTACTTGTAGGTGATCTGAGGACTCTGTTGGGAGCTCTTTAAAGCTAGTGTCTGTCTCTCCAATAATACTGCTTTTCTTGCTTTTAGGGGGTCCCCAACAACTCAAAACTAAAATTGGTAGTTAAACCACAGCTTTAACTACTCAGCCCCCCAAGTCTTCAGTCATACTTGTTAATTACCCCTACTCCCACACAGAACATGCCCTTTTTTGCTGGGGATGCCAGTAAACCCACTGGGGTGAGGATCAGGCTATATGAAAAGCTCAAAACCTTCTGAAATTTTCAGAATGTTTAATAAAGTGTTAAAGCATTTGTGAAGGATAGCCCCCATAAGTGGGCTGATGTGACCTATACCCATCATAATTCCTCACATATATATGGCAGGTGTTTTTTTTTTTTTTTTAAGTTCCATCAGAGCAATGGCTTATGAATAAGTATACAACCAAAAAGAACTATTCATTAGCTAAGTTTCACTTTTAAGAGAAAGAGATAAATGACAAATGAAACTCGAAGGTGATTAATTCAGATTCAGTTCAATTTCCTCAACCTTCTATTTCTTCATCTATATTCCATTCCTACATGTGATTATGGAAGACCAGTCTGATAACCTTAATTGTTGATCATTTTGTGCTTCTGAATTCCAGAAATATTCAGAGCAATTAAAATTAAAACAAAATGGGGACCAGCAGTTGGCATAATGGCTATGTCACTGGACTCCCATGTAGTGGACTGAGGTACAAGTCCCAGACCCAGTGGATTAAACTCACACCGGGCGTGTGTGCGTGCTTGTCCAAGATCCCAAGAAGAGAATGGAGGAGAAGGGATTGCAGTGTGGCCATCCCCCTTGGGGGAGATTTCTTGCTCTTTCTGTCTCTCTGTCTCTCTCTGTCTTTCCGGCAAGCACAAACACCATATAGCAAAAACCTTTCCAAAAAAAAAAAATTAAGACAAAATGGAGGTAACTCTAAGATAATTGTAGGTTAAGCATAGAAGTAACTTGGAAATTCTCTATGTGTTTGGGCTAATTGCTTTCTTATTGTAAAACTTCACATATTCTCATACACTTTCCTTAACTCACAAGGAGGTATTAGAAACACTTCCATATCAAAAAACTTATTAAATAAAAAAAAACACGAATTGTATCTTAATTTAAATTTAATTTTATTCATTGTCGTTATCATAAAATAACTTTTGTTTTCTTAGACTTGATTACTACGTAACCCCTTGTTTCAAAATGAATACAAAGTTAATAGCCACAGAAATAAATTCTCTCAGTCAGTAACAAATTCTATTTGCATTTTCCAGTAACTTTAGATGGAGATCGAAATCCAAATTACCCTCTTCTTTCTACTCCCTGCCATTTTTATTTTCTGAGTCTGGAACCTGGACACATTTATAATATTCTGGAGATGCTTTCTGAGTGATTTTGATGCTTTTTTGCAGGGTAATATCAGTAAACTCACCTCTGACTAGGATCAGGCTATATGGGAAGCTCAAAGCTCAATGTTTTCAGAATACTGTCTAGACTTAGTTATTTTGGAGATGCTTTTTTTTTTTTTGAGAGGTTTTTGCTATAGGGCGCGTGCGCTCACCAGCCAGACAGAGAGAGACGGAGAGATAGAAAGCGAGAAATCACCCCTCAGAGGGGATGGCCACGCTGCAATCCCTTCTCCTTCATTCTCCTCTCAGGATCTTGGGCACGCACGCACACGCGCCCGGCGTCAGTTTAAGCCACCGGGTCCAGGACTCAAACTGCGGTCGACTACGTGGGAGTCCAGCGACATAGCCATTACGCCAACTTCTGGTCCCTGGAGATGCTTTCTAAATGGTTGTTATGCTTTTCCATTTCGAGGACTATTAATTTATATTTTTCTCTTTTTAATCTTTGCATTCTTTAGTTTACTTCATCCCAATTTGCTGCTTAATGTTTGAGCGAATTTCATTTCCCTGAATGAATGTATTATTTCACAGCCTTTGATTCCAATGAGCACAGAGAATTCAGAGCCTAGCAGTACCTAGATGTCAAGCAGATCTCAGTCAGTTGTTCAGAATACAGAGTTCTCTAGGACAGAAGTTCTCTGGCAGAGGAGAAATGGAGATGCCTTTGGTACTTAGAGACTTGGATAGGAGGCTGGTAGGCTGGGCACCTCACGGGCATGCAGGAGCTATGGTAGAGGTATTGCAGAGAGGCTGAGGAGGGCTGATTGTTTTCTAGCTACCTCTGTTCTCAAGGACAAAGCAGAGGATAGTGATTCATAGGGTGTGGCTCTTGATATTTTGCTTGTTGACTTTTTGGTTACAAAAGAGAATTGATCTCACCAGGGCATGGTGGAATGAATTTTGGCTGTAGAAGGGATGGGCAGTTTCCAATGCAAATGATCGCACAAAGCGTAACTCTCAGTGGAATAGTGGATTGTAATCTCTCAATTCTTATCACTTTTTACCTACATAAAACTGAGAGCACCACCATGAATCCAGAAGACAACATCTATCATTAGTGAAGAACTAACTGCCCAAAGCAATGAGTCAGTCAAAAAGAGAACTCTTGAACTCAAATATTTCACTCCTGTAAAAGCATGATTTTCTAACTTGATTGCACTAGAAACCGTGAAGTTGAAATTGGGTGTCATTTCAGTTTTGCTTCCAGCCTTGGAGGAATTTCCCCAATGTCCCAGAGTCCCAGTGGGTTTCACTGCATACTTAGTTTGCAGCTTTCCAGGAGTTCTATTGCTTCCTCTTCTTTCTTCCCCGTTTTTATAAACATCATAACACAATGACTATCCCTCTCCTTTTATGAAACCACATAAAGTCATAACAAGCAAATGGCAATACTCCAGCATGGACGTTGCAGTTATTTTCATTCTGTGTGTTTTGGGGGAGGGGAAAGTGACATTTATCTCCAACTCGCTGTAGTTCTAGTTGGAGCGATATAATCACTAGTCATATTCTCATTTTTCTTTGGGTGTTGGGTATCGTAAAGATGATCAATATCTGACCCCTAATAAGAGATTTGACAGATAAGGATGAAAGAAGAGGAAGGTTTTCAAAAGAGGAATTTCTCTTTCTCTTTTAACCTCTTCAGAGAGGAACACATTTTCATTCTCACGATTGTGAAACAGAATGATTTCACTCTTTAAAAGCTCTAAGCATTGAAATTTAATTCCTACTCACTTTGAGTTAGATAAAAATTGTAATTATCAGATTAACTATATATGAAAAAGAAGATATATTCATCACAAGCAGTATTTTCATATTACAAATAGATTTTTTTTTCTTTTCTTTTTCACAGATTTTTGCTATAGGTTGCATGCGATCACCAGAGGGACAAGAGAGACAGAGAGACAGAAAGTGAGAAATCACTCCACAGAGGATATGGTCATCCCTTCTCTTCCACTTTCCTCTTGGGATTTTTGGCATGTATGCACAAGCACCTGGTGTGAGTTTCAAGTCTCCCTGTCTGGGACTCGAACCAAGGTCAGTTATGTAAGAGTTCAGCAATGTAACAATTACGCTATCTGCTGGTCCCCAAATTACAAATAATTTTAAGGACCAGCAGGTGCCAAGGACGTTAAGGTGGCTGAATTCTACATGGCTGAATGTGTGGTTTGAATCTTGGACTCCACAGCTTGAAAATCACGCCAGGTGCGCATGTGTGCATGCCCAAAATCCCAAGAGAAGAATGGAGAAGGAATTGTGGTGTGGCCACAACCTCTGGGGAGTGATTTCTCACATTCCCTCTCTGTCTCTGGTGAGTGCACAAGCCCTATAGCAAAAATTATATATATACGCACACACGCACGCACACATACAAACACACATGTCTCAAGACGTTTCAAATGGAAAACACAGCCTCAAAGAACAAAAGTAAATTAAACTTTGCTAAAGTTTAGCAAAATGTCCAACAAGAACATGTTTATAGACTCAGTTTTTGTGGGATTAGCTATTGAGCCTAGTAGACAGACTCTTTGGTAGCATATTTTTTCTTTTTTCTTTAGACATTTTTTCAGGGCAGTTTGTGGTTTCTAGAAAAATTGAGCAGAAGGTACAGTGTTGTCATATTAGCCCCCTCTTCACATACATACCCCTACACAATTCCCCCAGTTATTAACACCTTGCCTTGGTATAGTATATTTGTTACAATTTATCCAATATTGATGTATTATTATTAAAGAAAGGCCATGTTATACATTAGGGTTCACTCATTTTGTTCTAGAGTTCTATGGCTCTTGAAAAATTCATGATGTTCTATATTCATCATGACAGTATCATACAACTGCCCTAAAAATCCCAGTGTCCACCTCTGCTTCTTTCTCTCTTTCTTCCTGAATACTTGGCTCCAATTTATTTATTTATTTATGTATTTATTTTTTTTTACTAACTCTACAATTTTGCCTTTTCCAGAATGTCATGCACCTGGAATTGTATAGCTTTCTCAGATTGGCTTCTTTTACTTAGCAATATGCATTTAAGGTTCCTCTATGTCATTTCATGGCATGACAGCTCATTTCTATGTATTTCTAAATGATATTTGACTTTATAATCATAATGTAGCTTGTTTTTCCATTCATCTATTGTAAGACAATTGGCTGCTTTTCATTTTTTTGGCATTTATGAATAAAGCTGCTATAAACATTCATTTACAGGTTTTTGTATGTCTATAAGGCTCAAACTCATTTGGATAAACATCAAGAAGTACCATGCAACATGGTATGACTATGTTTTTGCATTATATGATACCTCTGAGCTGGGACCAGCAGTTAGCGTAATGGCTATGTCGCTGGACTCCCATGTAGTCGACCTTAGTTCGAATCCCGGACCTGGTGACTTAAACTCACGCTGGGCGTGTGTGCATACATACCCAAGATCCCAAGAGGAGAATGGAGGAGAAGGGATTGCAGCGTGGCCATGCCTCGGGGGGTGATTTCTCGCTTTCTGTCTCTCTGTCTCTCTCTGTCTTTCTGGCTACTGCTCACACCCTATAGCAAAAACCTCTCCAAAAGAAAGAAACCTCTGAACTGTCTTCCAAAGTGGTTGTACCATTTTGCAGTCCCTTGAGCAAAATGTGTTCTCCAAGTATTTGGTGTTGTCTATATTTTGGATTTTAGTTATTCTAATCAGAGTGCGGTGGTATCTGGTTGTTCATATTTTTACTTCCCTAAGAACACATGACATTGAATATCTTTTCATATATTTATTTGCCATCTGTATATCTTCTTTGGTAAAGTATCTGTTCAGATTATTTTGTCCATTTTTAAACTGGGCTGTTTTGTTACCATTGAATTTTAAGAATTGTTTTATATTTCGAATATAATTTCTTTATCAGATATTGGATATACCAGAAGAAGATACTGGTTTTACAAATATCTTTATATTCTCTATGGTTCGGCTCTTCATTTTCTTAAAGGGAGGAGTTATACAAATGAGCAATTTTCTTGGCTTCCATAGAGCGCCCAGTTATAAGTTATAAAGGCAGAAAACCAGGGAAATTAGGGGACCAGCAGTTAGTATAATGCCTATGTTGCTGGACTTTCATATAGTCGACCTCGGTTCGAGTCCAGGACCTGGTAGCTTAAATGCATGCCCAAGATCAGGAGAGGAGAAAGGATTACAGCATGGTCATCCACCCTGGGGGTGATTTCTCGCTTTCTGTCTCTTTCAATCGAGCGCATGCGCATACCAAAAACCTCTCCAAAAAAAAAAGAAAAAAAATACCCAGAAAACCAGGGAAATTAAAAAGTTTAGCACTCTTAACAATAAGAACTTAAAAAGAATTACCACAGGAACCAAGAGGAAGACTGTGCATTGTGAAATTTTGTGGGATACAGTGGGTATCATGAAAGTGATTGACGCCTTTTAAGCAACACTCCTGGCCCCCCCCCCCCTCCCCGCCGCCTCTCCCGCCGCTGGGTCGCAGCCGGCAGCTCAGAGAGGACCTGGGGGAGAACGGTGGCCCGCGAGGCTAGTCTGGGACAAAGCGGAGGCCCTGGTTGAGTGAGTGGTGGAGCAGCGGGTCCTTGGACGCGGCGGGGCGGCTCTGCCTGCAGCCTCCTTCCTGTTCCCTTAAGGCGAGCCGGCGGCCTGCTCGGATGCGGCGGCAGGGCAGCGTCTCTCTCCTCCCCTCAGCCTCAGCCTCAGCCAGGGGAGGCCTGGAGGCCGGCTGGCGGGAGCAGGGTCTGCTGCTCAAGAATGGCAACTCCTTTCTGGATATGGAGACTGCTCAGTGACCCGGAGAGCAAAGCTGCCGTTGCTGGGCTGGATAATGCAGGGAAAATGACATCCTATACCAGTTTTCTGTGAATGAAGTTGTACACACCCCCTACAATAGGAAGTCATGTAGAAGACGTCGTGGTTAATACACGTTTCCTAATGTGGGACATTGCTGGCCGAGAATCTCTTCGTTTTTTCCTGGAGCAATTACTATACTAACACAAAGTTTCTAAGAGTTGTTGTGGACAGCACAGACACCAGGGAACTCTAAAATGTTAGCATATGAAGACCTAAGGAAAGTCAGACTGCTGATTTTTGCTAATAAACAAGACATTAAAAAAATGTATGACTGTAGCAGAAATCTCCCAGTTTTTGAAACTAACTTCTATTAAAGATGACCAGTGGCATATCCAGGCATGCTGTGCTCTTACTGGGAAGGGATTGTGCCAAGGACTTGAATGGATGATGTCATGATTTAAGATTTGATGATCTCTGTTGACCTCATAGACTATGTAAATGAAGGGCTGGACTTTTCCTGAAAGATGCAATATGAATGATTTAGATAATTTATAACAAACTGGTTTAGAGTTCTTCTATAAGAAGAAAAATACAGACCATTTATTTGAAAACAAAGATGAAGCTTCACCTTCCGATTTGCTTTCTCATTAGTTCCTTACAAAGTAAGTTATTAAAGCTGTGATAGACTGTTGTCTTTTCATAATGAATCCTCCCAGGACATTGTGTAGCTTGTGGTAATTACGAAGGGAGAGACAGACATTTTAAACTTTAAGATCTTTATTAGCAGTATTACCCTCCCTAGTTGAATGTTCTCTTCTTGTTCCATTAAGTCAAAATACAAATCAGCACAGATATTCAGTTTCCAATATTTTAAAATGTATTTTAAATGTATTTAAAAAGTATTTTGCATAAGGTTGTGTATGTTTTGTGTATATACCTCAAGTTCAAGTTAATGGTTTTGATTTATGTTTTAACAAAAAGCAAATAACATAAAAATTAATATCTTTAGTTTTAACTGTAATGGCATGAATTCAGGCCATGGTGTGAAGGGCCATTTTGTATTTTTCCCGTGTTCTCTGTATTATACTGACCAACCCTCCAAATCATTGAGCTGCTCTTAAGGAAAAAAAAAAAGATAAAAGAAAAAGCTTGACATTGTGTACCTATTTTTTTGTTGATCAGTCACACACATGGAAACATGTGATCCAATTGAGTAAATCCAATTCTTATCTTGGTATGGTTAATAGGCAGAATTGCACAGTTACAATGATCAGATTATTCCTTTTATTGATCTTTGTGCCATCTAAATTACTTTATAAATTGTTAACCCATCCATCAGTTCAATCACAAATTGTGATTACAATTATCAAGTGTTTTTTTTTCACAATTATCTGAAAACTATTGTATGAAACATGTGTACCCAGAGAAGTAATACTCTATCAATATTAGATAATTTAGCTATAGTCTTTTTAAGTATTAAATTATATGTCAAGCAGTTAAAGAGTAAAAGTAAAGCATTTTTTTTCCAAGCATCACTGATAATTTCTTAATTTGAAAATTTCTTATTTTTTATTTTAAGAATTGGAATAGTTTTGAAATTTTTTCATCTCTGTACATTTTCTTGTATCATTCACAATATAAATGTATTATTTGACAGTCATAAAATGCAAATTTTTTAATGCTTTAAGAATTTATTTATTTATTTATTTTGGAGAGGTTTTTGCTATAGGGTGCGTGCGCTAGCCAGACAGACAGAGACAGAGAGACAGAAAGTGAGAAATCACCCCCAGGGGGATGGCCATGCCATAATCCCTTTTCCTCTGTTCTCCTCTCGGGATCTTGGGCACGCATGCACACGTGCCCGGCGTGAGTTTTAAGCCACCAGGTCCGGGACATGAACTGCCGTTGACTACATGGGAGTCCAGCGACATAGACATTACACTAACAGCTGGTCCCAAGAATTTATTTTAAAAATGGACACAAACTATTATTTGTACTAATAATTAACTTGACTCAAAGTACTTTTTACATTTGCTTAGGGTATTTTCTTCAATATCTGAAAGGTATTTCTGAAGGTATTTCTGTCATAACTGTAAACAAACTTATTTTAAATGCATTGAAACATATTCTTACTCTGTCTGTCCTTCATGCCCTGAAAATCTGAAGGCTAATCTAGCATGTTTTAGAATATTCAAGAAAAAAAATAACTGCTTTTGATACCTGTCTCTTAAACTTCACTACGATTTTGTTGTGGAATAATAGCACATACTATAAGTATTGATAAAACTTTGCAAGTTCCAGGACCAGCAGATGGTGTAATGGCTATGCTGCTAGACTCCCATGTAGTTAACCGCGATTCGAGTCCCGGACCCAGTGGCTTAAACTCACGCCGGGTGTGTGTGCTTGTGTGCCCAAGATCCTGAGAGGAGAATGGAGGAGAAGGAATTGTGGTGTGGCCATCCTCCCTTGGGAGTTATTTCTCGCTTTCTGTCTCTCTGTCTTTCCGGTGAGCGCATGCGCCCTATAGCAAATAACTTCTCCAAAAAAAAAAAAAAAAAACTTTGAAAGTTCCTTAGAACTAGACATTCTAAGGAAGCCTGAAGCCATCAGCTTGTGTTCTAACTGTACTTGACCTTTAAACTCACTGTCCAGCACTGAAATCTCTCTCATTTATATATCTTATTTCCCTGTGTAGATCATCAATCTGAAGGGAAGAGTCACCCGGGTGACCACTGCCCAAGCCTTGACAAAAAGGAATACCTCTTAGCTAAAGGAGATCAGAGCAATGAGCAGTGGGTTGACAGTGAAGGATAATGACAAGAGAATGAGGTATGAATGGAGTTGGGTGGGAGGAGGGTGGTGATGGAGGATTCTTGAAAGAAACGGCCCTCTTGAGTGGAGGAGAACCTGGCCATGAAGCTCTGAAACAGAAGAGCTCCCTCTCTCCTCCCCATGCCCCCTTTTCTTGTCAGCTTAGTCAGTTTTATGGCCATGGCCATGTATCTAGTGAGAATTGTGCCGGAGTTTTAACCATGTAATTGTTAAGTGAGTGTTTTTTAATACTCCACTTCGTTGCAAAGAACAGTTAAGAAAGCTTACAAAAATGGGAACAGCAGATTGTATAGTGTAGTTATATCATTGGACTCCCACACAGCTGTTGGTGGTTTGAATCGTAGGCCTAGCAGCTTGAAACTCATGCTGGGTGCAAGTGTATACGTACCCAAAATCCTGACAGGAGACTGGAGGAAAAGGGATTGCAGAGTAGCCATCACAGAGACAGATTTGTCACTTTCTGTCTGTCTATCCAGCAAATACATGTGCCTTATAGCAAAATCTCTTTCTAAAAAAGAAATGAAAGCTTATAAAACTTAGTAAAAGGGAAAAAGAAGAATATGAAAAAATAAGTCAGTGAGAAAATGAAAGTGGAGACATGAGGTGAATCCAGTGTGAAGTCAGAACACAAAGGTTTCCACAGAATTTATTCCACTTGTTGGAGATGGGCCTGTTTAGGGATTGATAAGAAAAGTGAATACATTTATTTATAAAATTTCTAGAATTCAGTAGGTAACAATCTGTAGAATAGGAGAAAAGCCACCATTCCTGACCCTAAAGCCATGGAAAACTTTTTCCCTTAGGGTTTTCATAGATCAAAGATTCTGAATTTAGAAACCTGATTTTGACTCTTACAATAACTTTATTGCAGGAAGGAAGGGGAAGAATATTTACTAACCAGAAATCATAGTACTCAGTTTCTTTACATCAAAATTATAAGGTTTCTTTTCTACTTGAATATACCCAAGAAAGACCCCTCCAGGATTTCTTTGTGGTTGACAGGGCCAAAGAGGAGACTTTGTGATATTCAGGAAGGGGATATGACATATCTTGGTACACAACCTCAAAAATTGTCCCCTCTCTTCTTTATCTTCCGCTATGGGTTGAACGGTTTCCTCCTAGGTTCATATGTTGAAGCTCTACTCCCTAGAACCTTAGAATGAAAGTCTATTTAGAGATAGGGCCTTTAAAGAGGTAATTAAACAAAAATGAGGCTGCTACAGTGGTCCTTAGTACAATATGACTGGTGTTCTAGTAAGAAGAGGAGATGACACAGACAGAAACCCTGGACATATGTAAACACAAAGACAACAGGTGAATACAGAGCAGAAGGCAGATATCTGCAAGCCAAGTAGAGAGGCCTCAGAAGAAACCAAGTAAACCTTTGTCTTATATTTCCAGCCTCCAAAACTGCAAGAAAAGAAATTTCTGTTGTTTAAACCTCCCAATCTGTAGTGTTTTGTTATAGCAGTCCTAGCAAATTAATATACCTTCCAGTTTGTCTTGTAAGCCACTACAAGAATCCCCTTATTTAAGCTTACTTTGATCTTCTCTTCAAACACTGAAGATTTACACTTCTTCTAGTTTTCATGACCTTTGAAAATCTGGCACCAATCTGCCTTTCCTCATGGAAGTCACACTGTACTAAATTTCTGTAGCAAAATTGTTCAATACATTATGCCTAAGGCATGCTTTGTGTTTTATAGATTTGTCTTTGTTTATCCTACCTGGAACACTGCAATTTCTATCTGTTGGGATCTCACCAGTCCCTCTGTGTTCATCTCAAATACATACTCTTTTACAAAGCATTTGATTATCTTAACTAACAATTCTTCTCCTTCTGAGTTCTTATAACATTTTGTCATTGTTTAGTCATGTCTTATACCTCTGAATGTAAGATCCTAGAGAGCATGAGCCAGGTTTTTATACCTATGCATAAAGTTCCTAGCAGAACACCTTTCAAAGAGAAGGTGCTTCATTCATTCATTTATTCATCCTTACATTGCTATGAGCCACATACTGTATTAACTTGTAGGGGATCTGACAGAGAACAACTCAGATGAGTTTTTGCCCTGTTTGAATTTGCATTCCATTGGCAGTAGAGATAAATCAGTAATCAAGCCCTTACCTTATGTTATTAGTATCTCAATAGAGAATAAATAACGTGTGATCTCCTTCCAACTGTGTGTTCAGAGAAGACCTTCTGAGGATGTGCCATTGAGCTGGGACATGCTTAACAAAAAGAGGCAACTCTGGAAAGGGGTAAACCAGTGCTAAGCTCCTGGGGCAGGGGGAAGGTCAATGTTCTCCAAACTAGTGTATTTAGGGCCAGTGAGTAAGTGGGAGAGCAGTGGGAGGTTATAGCAGAGAAGATGAGGGCCAGGTCCTGCAGGGCCTTGGGAAGGGACTTGGGTTTTATTGAGGCTTCCAAAGAGTATTAAAGAGAGAATGTCATGACACAATATTTTTTAAGAGAGATTTTTGCTGTAGGGCGTGTGCGCTTGCTAGAGAGGCATAGACAGAAAGTGAAAAACCACCCACCCCCCCGGGGGGGGGGGAAGGCCATACCGCAATCTCTTCTCCTCCATTCTCTTCTTGGAATTTTGGGTATGCACACACACCTGCCAGCATGAGTTTCAAGCAGCCGGGTCCAGGACTTGAGCCACGGTTGACTACATAGGAGTCTAGCAACATAACCATTATGCCATCTGCTGGTACTCATGACACAATTTTTAAGTCACTCTGATATATAGAGAATGATTTATAAGAGTGGAAAGCATGGGGACTCATTAGGAGGCTATTGTAGTACCTGAGTTAGAAGTAGTGAGTCATAAATGAAGATGGTAATAGTAAAGAAGGAGGGAAGTGGATGGGTTGTGATATTCTAGAGGTAAAACTTGCAGATGGATAGGATGTGAGGAAAGAGATATCAAGGATTACCCAAAATTTCTGTCTTCATTAACAATGTTTTTTTTCTTTTTTAAAAAATTTTAAAAGTTGATTAATCTCTTCATTCCATGAACAAGAGAGACACAGAAAGAGATATCCTTACTAGACCTTCGCATGCCAATCCACCTCCAGATTCATCAGCCCTAAATCATGGGCATGTGTGTATTCAGCCAGTGTGTTCAAGGAATTCTCTGGACATGAACCCAAAACACTCCCATGTGAGTCAGCCTTGCAGAGCATTGTGATATGGCTTTGCCACTGTCTGAACTCCTTTTCTTCTTTTTTAAAATTGCAGTGTAACCTGAAAAAAATCTTGGCTCACAAACACAAACACACATAAAGCTCCTACTTGTCAAGAGATTAGTAATTGTTTGGGACCAGTAGTTGGCGTAATGGCTAAGTCACTGGACTCCCATGTAGTTGACCACGGTTCGAGTCCTGGACCCAGTGGCTTAAGCTCATGGCGGGCATGTGTGCATGCGTGCCCAAGATCCCAAGAGGAGAAGGAAGGAGAAGGGAATGCAGTGTGGCCATCCCCTCTGTGGGGGGTGATTTCTCGCTCTCTGTCTGTCTGTCTCTTTCTCACTGGCGAGCGCACGCGCCCTATAGCAAAAACCTCTCCAAAAAAAAAAATAGTAATTGTTTTAACTAGTTGAGTATATATATTTCTTCCAGAATAACTTTTCCTTTCTTTCCCTTTATTTTTAATTTTTTAAATTATTTTTTAAAAATTTCAGTGGAAATAAGGGTGTAGGAAGAAGACAGGAAGAAAAAGAGAGTTTCTCACTCCTAGAAGCTTAAGGCCTTAACAGGTCAGTCCAGAGGTGGTTTCTAGACTGATATGAAAGTTGCCCATACCAAGCGCTATCAATCCCGCCTCAGTTAGCCCACTTTGTCCAAGAGACTAAATGGAAATGAAGATGAAAATGACAACGAGGTCAAGGAACAAAGTAGAGGGGGCCCCCAGGTAGGCACTTAACTCCTAGTTTGGCTTGCCGTAATACGTGTTGCAGGATGGCTTCTGTGATGATATCCAGGTTCTTGGTGTTTTGGACAAAGAATTGAATGAAACATGCCAATAGTGAATGGAAAAGGTAGTTTATTAAGTAAAAGCGAAAGTACACCCCTGAGAGGTGGGAGTGGGCCTGAGTAGACAGAGAAAGAGTGGCTCAAAAGGCTTCTTTCATAATATTTAAATCTGTGTGTGTGTGTGTGTGTGTAGACAATGAAAAGAAAAAGACATTATTTAAAACATAAAACAACTACAGCCAGGCCAGCTAGGTAGTGTGTTGGTTAAGATGGCTGGATCTCACATAGCCAACTACACAGTTTGAGTCCCAGACCTGGCAGCTTGAAAAACTTGCCAGGCACATGTGCACGTGTGCTCAAAGTTCCAACAGGAGAATGGAGGAGAAGGCATCGCTATGTGATCATCTCCCTTGAATGGTGACTTCTCACTTTCTCTCCCTCTCCCCACTCCCTCCATGAGTGCACATGCCCTATGGCAAACAAAACAAAACAACTACAGCCCTTTCTTTCTTTTTTAAAAAAATTTTAATAAGTTTTTGCCTTGGGGTGTGTGTGCTCACCAGAGAGAGACAGTGCGAGGGAAAGTGAGAAATCACCAACCCCTCTGGAGTGGGGGGATGACCATGCCACAATCCCTTATCCTCCATTCTCCTCTCAGGATCTTGGGCACACACACGCACGTACCTGGTGTGATTTTTCAAACCACCAGGTCTGGGACTCAAACTGTGATCAGTCCTGTGGGAATCCAGTGATGTAATTGCTACACCATCTGCTGGCTCCACGGTTACAGCCATTTCTACCTTTCATAGATATAGCATATATCCATCTCAAGAAAACAGTGTTTTGCTTAGAAAAAAATCGTCTTGATGAATCTTTTTGATGAGCAGGCTGGTGAGAGAGGGGAAAAGAAAGTGAGAGGTAAATTACCTTTGCATAATAAAACGAGAGTACTGAATATTTCCTTACGGGAAGCCCTGGAGAAAGACTCCATGAATGAAAGCTGGAGCACATACATGGAGGCGATGTCCAATAAGGTTCTGAGGAAATCCTTGGCTAATGTGACATTATCTGTGGTGGAGCTGGTCAAGGAACTTCAGAACAGCAATGACTATTATTTCTGTAAGTTTCTCAGCTTCAATATATTTCTCCCTAAACTTTCATTAATGTTCTGTTTCACACAACAACTTTAAGCTAGTGATGCTTTAGGGAATAAAGAGAACGTTAGAACCTAGTGTCACGGCGGGGAAAATAGGCTGCATGTTGAAAACTAGATAGTCATGGAGAACCATATTGCAAAATGGCCTGATGAAAGGGAAATAGACATCACTCCAGTTCCCTGTTCTATGAGAGGTTCCCTCAGTTTGGAACTTGTGGTTTGGGTACTTGTGTCATCTTATCTAGTACATAAAATGTTTATCCCGGAAGGTCAGCATGCTTAAGAATATCCAGGCAGCAGAATGTTAGTGTGTGTGTGTGTGTGTGTGTGTGTGTGTGTGTGTGTATGCTATATTTATATATATATATATATATATATATATATATATATATATATATTTAAATCATTTGAGAGCTTTCTCATACATCTTCAGGATATCTCAGCTGTAGATAACTATATCTGTAACTGAACACATTTTTTGAATATGGCATACTAGGTTTCTAGATATACAATAAAATTCTTAAGAGAGATTTCTGGGTTGTAGAGTCATTGTTCTTTCATCATTTAAAATGCATCCACATCCTTGGTAAGTTATGGTAATGCTGCTAATAACAACAGGGAATTGCTAAAATTTCCAGTTCAGTTGCTTCATAAATAAGAATTGGGAAAATTGTTGGATGGATTTTAAATAAGTTTTGTCAATTATAGCAACTTCTGCACTTAATTACTCTATATTTGAAAGGTCACTGGAAACCAAAAGTTTAAAAAAAGTAGTGTTGAAACTGAGAAAATAAAGTTTAATCAATTTCCATTCAAACTAAGATCCCTTCTTGCATTTGTTTCCCTTTGGGGAGATAATGGGGTAGAGAGAGGTTATGGGGAACCAGGTGGTTATTGTTTTTGTGAAACTTTTTGGTTTTGACTCTGACCTTTATCTTATAGTAGAAGGTAGGATGTTCTCGATTAAATGGAAGAAACTTGTGGTAAGGGAGTAGAAAAACGGTAATTGGGGAAGCTGAGATATGATTAACAGAGACCCCCATCTTGGCTAGGGGGAGTCACTTAGCAGCAATGTGTAAGCTCTGAGTGGAACAATAAGGTGACTTGCAGTTAAATCCTAAAACTCAGTATCCCAGGGACATTTCATAAACTTGAGAAATCTAGTTTGTCTTGTCAGCCTTGTTCAATACCACCCTTTCTCCTTCTAGCTACACCCATAACTCCTTTTGCTTCCTACCCCACTATTCAGGAAAACGCTAGCATCTTCAGAAGCCTTCAGATAAACTAAGCAGGCTTTCTTAAATCCATCCATAGCCACGCCCTCAAAGCTATGCCAATTTTTCATAAGATCTTAAGGTGGGAAGATATGAGAGCCTTTAGTATTTCCCAGGCTTATAATATGCATAAATTATAAAAATGGGGTTCTCTTCTTGGTTCTTTGGTTGACCTAGGAAAATTTCTAAAGAACCAAGGTTCTTTTTTTCTTTCTTTCTTTCTTTTTTTTTTTTTTTTTTTTTTTTTTTTAAATAACGCACTCACTGGTATTGTAAGGGCTAAACTAATTTGAAGCTTTTCTGTAATATTAGTTCGATATATTGTTGTTTTCAACATTATAGTTTTTGTTCTAGTTTCTGTACATATATGCTGATTATTTCAGCTGATTATTTGAGCTCTTTTTTGGTTTTCGGAAAGATTCTTGCTTTGTAGCTTGATTTGTCATTCTCTAGGGTGCTATACAGTTGCACAGTTGCTGTGGGGCAGCATATTTCTCATGAAAGTAATGATTCTGGCAACTTAATCAAAAGGGAAAACCAAATAACCAAGTGAAAAATCTGTTTTTCCCTTTCCTTCAAGCTCAATTTGTATCTATCCCACAGAACCTGTAAGATTCTGTAAGATTTCAGAAGGTGCTGTCCCTGATCCAGGCTGGGGAATTCCTTGGTTCTTTCCAACAATTATGGTTTACCAAGAACTGTTTTTACTCTTGCTGTACTCTTGAGCATCTGTAGCACCATGCTTGTTTAAGAGGTTGCCTGCTCACTGCCTTGTCTGCCTACCATATTCAGAGCTCCTTGAAGACCAGGATAATATCCTATTCATCTGTTCACCTCCAGAACTGGTACAATGTACAGGAAGACTATTTGTCTAGGGTGCCCAGGAGTTTAATTTACTTCTTCACTTCAGGAAATTGACAATTGTGAGGATATTGTCTGCATAAGGATTTCTTGGGTTAACGAGGGAAAGACATTTGGGTATTAATATTTCTGAATAGAGTTTAGGTAAAGAAAACAATTGTCAGAAGGTAGGAGGAGGTGTCTCAGGTGATGGACAGGCAGTGCCACTGAAGTGAAGGTTGTGGTGTCTGGGATGCTAGTCCAAAATTGGGAGGATCACTTTTGGATTAATCCCAGTTTATCGTTCCTATTATGACCTAGTCCTTAGAAATATGTCCCTAGTTCTTTGTAAAGAGCACTATCAATTAAAATACTAAGCCTCCTTTAGGATTTTACTCAGACTTGCTGCAGAAAATCTACAATGGCAGAGGTAGGCGAGGGTATCATAATGGGGAGGTTTGCACCTGTTCTGGAATGTTGTCTTAGCTCCGTGAGAGGAGGGGCTCAGAGCCAAGTGGTATTGAGCAGATCAATAGCTGTAAGGGTAGAGCCCACAGTGAGAGAGATCTGCATACATTCAGTGGAACAGAAAACACTGGGCTATCAGGGAAGCAATGAGACTTGGGGACTTGGAACCCATGTCAACATGAGCTTAGGGGTGGAGATCAAAGAAACTGTAGTTGCTACCCAGTATGGTCTAGGAACCTGGGTTACAGCTAAACCTCTTGAGTCCATCAGTTGCTTTGATAAAGCAGATGCAGATGCAGTCAACTTTCTTCATAAGTCCACGGTTCCACCCTTTTAGTGAGAGGCAAATAATTTGATAGTTCCCAAGGGAAAATCATGCTCTTGGGCAAAGATGCCATTTTCCCATGAAGGAGCTATGTTTGAGCAAGTGTGTTCTCTGCATGAAAAGCCTCTTCAGATTAGATCAGATGTGCAGTTGGGGTTTGCGTAGGGGCAACCCACGGGTGAGAAGCATCTCACTTGCTTTGTGTTTGAGTGGGCTGAACGAATGGGGAAAGTGGGGAGGAGTCAAATCGGCTTCAGAACATCAGTTTCGGTCCTGTGTGACTGGTTGGCTGGCTGCCCACCTGCTTCTCTGTCTCTAGCAAAGTTTAACGTCTACTCTTTGAAATGTTCTCGCATGTGGATCCTGTTTATGTAAGTTTGATCAAACACCCACGATCACTCAAGTGCTTTAATTACGTACTGGAAGGGTATCCTCTCATTCTGCCCGTGGCCCGATACACAGAGCAGAGATTCTTCTCTGTTTTTTAGACTCTGAATTCCTAAAGTAGAATCACCTCACACAAAACTGTTCATCTCTCAGTGGGCACTGCTCTGGTCAGCTGAGCTACGTGGCTTGCATTGCTGGAGGGTTGGGGTTACTGATTAAAAGTAATAATAATAATAAATTGCTTACTTTTCTATGTTAGATTTCTTCCATTCACAAACTCTCCTTCCTCTTGTCTGTCCATATCTCCATGCGCTATTCCTCTTTAGTTAGCCAGAATGAAATGTACAACACACTTGTTATTTCAACTATGAGACATCTTTTTGTTTTTTTCATTGTTAGCCTTAATTGCAACACATTTTCTTTTTAAGCTCTCTCACTTAAGTTGCTCAAAACTTCCAGGGTTTATTTGGTACGGAGAAGGACTCAGTCTTTTACTGGTGCTTGATATACAGAGAACTAGGGTCAGTCCACTGCCACCATGACTTGGGATGCTACTGAGACAAAGCCTGCCCAGCTCTCCCTCAGTGCTTGTTCACTGCAGAAGCAATGCTGTGGACGGTCCAGAATGAACCGTTTTCTGTAGCAGAAAGCTCTTTTGATTGATACACACAGGCACACCCTGGGCACAAAGTGTCCAACACTACGAACAAAGACTAGAGCCAATATTCCATTCTTTCTAATGACTACAAGTACCTGACCTTTTAAAGCCACTCAAAATTCAACATGTCTTTTAGTTCCTTCTGCAAAACAAAGAGTGTCTTATTGTGGCAGATAAAATGTTCCTGGTACCATTTTATTTTCCTCCTGGTCACATAGAAGACCTCATTTTGTAGCCTTCCTTGCATCCAGGTGGAAACTGTGATGAAATATGCAGAGAGACTATGGGCCCACATGTCCTGGCCTTCCCAGGTCTTGCCGTAGAACCTTTTCCATTAGATCTCTCAATGAGCTCTTTCTTTGAACTATGTGACTGGGAATAAAGATTCCAGAATGGTAGCATCACTAGTTGGGACCAGCCTGATTCCTTAGCCACTGCTTTGAGGAGCGCTATCCATGACAGTAGCTAATCTGCACTGGATCTTGTGTGCATGAGAAACAAACTTTTATTTTGTGAGTTTCTGAGATTTGGGGATCTATTATTTTAACAGAGTCTATTCTTCCTTAACCAATACACTTATTACGCAGGCATTTTGACTTCTCCAAATAACATCATTGAACTTCTCTTTGCATAACAAAAAGAGGAGTCTTTTCATATTTTGAGCATTACCTTTAAAATTCAGTATTTTGAAATTTTGAAAGTTGTTTGTAAACTGTCAAGAATTATGGAGTATGAGCTAAAATTTTTTGCTATGTAAAGTAAATATTTGTAGAAAAATGTAAAAATAAATAAATGAAAGAGAAAAAAAGAGTCTTTTACAAGTATAACCTGAACAAAATTTTTTACTTCATATACATTTGCTTACCAACTCCTGGTCATTAGTGTTTGGCACTTCTAGTACCACATCTATGAATATATCAATTTGCTTGGCTAAATTATGCTGTTATAATTAGTGAGCCCCAAATCCAAATGGTTTATAGCAATACAGTTTCATTTCTTCCTCAGATATTCTATTCTGTTATAACAGAGATATCTGAACTTCAGTAATTTAAGAGAACAGAGGTTTATTCAGCTCATGATTTGGAGGTACAAGGTCGAGGGGTCACATCTGGTGAGGGTTTTCTGGCTGAATTACAACATGGCAAAGAGCAGGAGAAAATCCATTCGTGTCTCTGTTTCCGCTGGTCCCATTCCCTCTCCTTTTAAATCCTCCATGACTCAACCGTGGAGGCCCCAGTTTGGTGCTAATTCTATCCCAAAGATCCCACCATTTAATCTATAACTAGATTAAGTCTTTGCCTTCTTATCATCATTACAATGGCTCACCAAATTTTAACACATGTATTTTTAGAATACATATTTAGACTATAGCATCAAGTTACATGCCCATCACTGGCCACCTGAGGCTCTGCTCCATATAATTTTCATTGTGAGACTGAAAATAATGGTGTTGCCTCTAATTGGGGCTTTGCCAGACTCATGGGAGAAGGAAGTAGAGCCTAGTAACAACATGCCATCTCTTAAAGCTTTGGGTTGTAAGTGAACAAATTATTTATGATTGCATGTAATTGATCAAAAGAAGTCACATGACTAAATCTGACATCGAGGAGGATAATATCCTCCTACAAGGAAGGGCGACAGAAAGGGGAATTGGAGTACTGGAAAAAATAGTAATGCCATATTTCATGATCCTCAAGAGAGACCTTTCTCAATTTCTGTCTAGATACTTATCTAGGTATTTTGTTTGTTTTGTTTGTTTTTGCTTTTATTGCCAGAGGGACATTCAGTTCCCAAGAGGGAGAGAAAGAAAGCCTCTGCAATGGGGCATGATCATTCCACAATCCCTTCTCCCCTATTTTTCCATCCTATTGGGATTAGGGGCATGCTCATGCGTGTGTTCAGTGTGTTTTTCAAGCCACTGGGGCCTGGATTTGAGCTGTGCTTGGCCCTGTGGGATCCAGCTCTTGTAACCTCCAGTCTATGGGACCAGCCATGTAGTTGTTATTTTTAAGGTAGAATATAAGTTGCTGGTGGAACTTTGCTTAGTCTAAATACATTGGAAATATATCCCTTCCTAAGGTTGAGTCTAGAGATAAGCAAACATGTGAATGAAAAGACAAGAATGCTAACAAACCCCAAACTCAGTGCTCCTCAAATAACATCAAGTAAAGGTTAATCAGTTACCTCGTGTTCCCTTCTCTAGTCAGCTTCTCTTTTCGTTAGCCACATGATATAACTTTCTTGGGCTGTATTAGTTCCTACTGTTGCTATAATGAATTACTACAAATCCAGCAGCTTAAAATAATTTCCATTTATTATCTTACAATTCTGCAGCTCAGAGGTCAAGGCACAGCACCCAAGACTGCTTTGAGCCTTTTGAGGCTGAAATTAAAATGCCAGCAAGCATCTGAAAGTTCTGGGAATGAACTTCTTCTAGGCTCATTTGAGATTTGGGCCAGATTCAGTTCCGTGTGGTTACATTCCCTGACTCATGTCCTCTCCTTCCATTTTTCAAAGCCAGCAACAGTAGGTAGAATCCTTTCCATCTTTCACCTCTCTTTGACCTTCCCTTCTTTCTCATTGTTCCTTTCCCTACCTCTTCTGCTGAATATCTCAGATTGAGTCTTCTACCTCAGCTTCTGCTTTTAAGGACTCATGAGATTACAGTGGGCTCATCCAGATAATCCAAGATCATCTCCCTATTTTAAGGTCAGCTGAGGTAACTTTAATTCCATATGCAAAATCTCTTCACAGCAACACAGATTAATGTCTGAACAGTGAAGGTCATCAGAATCTTGAAGAGCTATCTTTATAATTTTGTCTGCCATATGGGTTTTAGTTATATTTGTGCACCAGATAATTATTTAGAAAACTGCCTTAAACCTTTTTATCTTGTAGTAAAGACCAGTGAGTTCTCTCATATAAAAGTAAATTCTCTTGAAAAGAAAACTCTGCAAGCAAGGATAGTTCTGGGCATGATGATTTTCCTGAATAGACATTGAAGGTGGGGAGAGAACCTTGCACCCTTTCCTATACCAGCACCTCATACAATGTCCAGTGCTCAGTTGATTGTCCATGGCTGTTACAGCTATTGCTGCTGCTATTCTGGCTATGGCTGTGATGAACAAAGCAGGCCCAGCCTACTCAAGATTCAAGCAAGTTCTCAGGGCCTGTACCACATTTAGTCTTTCTAAATACCCGCATTCTTTTAAGTTCATGGAAATGGCCACCTCAAGATGACTCAAAATCTTTTCCCATTCATCACGCTCAGTCTATCATGCGGCATCAGCTTTACTGAGGAAGGAGGTGAAGATTTTTGCATGTCATTTATTAGTAGAAAACCTGAAAGTGTGATGATTTCAGAAATTAATAATAGAAAATTTAGGTGGATTCTGACGGGAAGACTTTTCTTCCCCACCCATATTCCTTTGTGGCCCATATGAAAAAGAAGTGCCACCTACCCTTCCATCCTTTCTGGGAAGTACCTGCGGGGGGTTTCTGTGTGTCTTCTCACCTCTCACATGTTCCTCTCTCAGGGAGGAGGAGTTAACCTGATGGGTAGCAGTATGTTATCTTCTGAGAAGGGTCCAGTATCCTAGAGCATAGGATTTACTTTAAAAGAAGAAATAGACTTTATACTTTGTCTCCTGTACTGACCACGGGATGGATAAGTGATGACAGTGTGCTCTTACCTTTCCCTTATGGGCAAGAGTTGCAGCTGGGTCAGGGCTGGAGCTTGCTTACCTTCAGGCAGGTCTGGAGGTACCTCACTCTCTTGGAATTTCATGGCTGTTCAGTCTACTATTGATAGGCAGTATAGAAGTTAGATGTGTAAGACTCCAAGTCATCTCCTGGAAGGCCTGATGTTCCCAAGCTCTGACCTTAGGAAAGCCCCATTTGGGCCTCAAGTCCAAGTTGAGTGTTTTAGCAGAGTACTCTGTACTATGGAAGTTACTGAGACTTCGATTTTCTCTCTATTTGGCTCAATGGTTACATCCCAGAAAATAATTAAACACAGTTATTAAGCCCTGGTCTTCATCATTATGAATGTTCCTATAATCCTACAATAACAAAGGATTCTTTTGCATGACACTAAATTCAGATCCATAGAGGAAAAAAATGGCTAGGTTTGACTACCACATCATCTAGGTGGTTAATATTCTTAATATGAAAATGATCCTTAAGGGAACCAGCGGTTAGTGTAATGGCTATGTCACTGGACTCCCACGTAGTCGACCACGGTTCGCGTCCCGGACCCAGTGACTTAGAACTCACGCCGGGCACGTGTGCGTGCGTGCCCAAGATCCCGAGAGGAGAATGGAGGAGAAGGGATTGCAGTGTGACCATCCCCCCTGGGGGGTGATTTCTTGCTTTCTGTCTCTATGTCTCTCTCTGTCTGTCTGGCGAGCGCACGCGCCCTATAGCGAAAACCTCTCAAAAAAAAAAAAAAAGATCCTTAAAACAATACAGAAAAATGAAAATTTCACGTAGAAAAACGAGTAAAGGATTGGTAATTCATTAAAGAGGAAATAAGTGAAGAAAATGACCCCTTCTTTTCACTGACTCCAAGTTATCCCTAGATAATCTTATGTAATCTTGTGGCTGTAGTACCATCTATAGTCTGATGATTCTCACATTTTTATCTCTAGTTCTAACTTCCTCAGAAAGCTTCATATTCACATATAGAGCTGCACATTAACATATTTTCTTCAAATAGTCATTTTAAACTTACCGTGTCTAAAACAACTCTTAATTCCTTATCAGGCTCAAATCTGCGTCACTTCTCATTCTGAGAAATTACAGTACCATTCATCCAATTGTTTAAAACACAAGTTAGGACACGTCCATAATCCCACCTTTTTTCCTTGCCCCAACAATATCAGCAAGTTCTGTAACACACAAAAGTTTATAGTCATGAGTAATAGCATTAAGAGAAGCTAAAGAATTAATAGTCAATGGTAGAGTAAGGTCTACAAAAAAGATAGGAGAAACTAAGATCAGAAGGGGCTCCCGTTTTCTAGAGACTGGAAAAAAGAAAAGGAGATGATGCAGTTGTAGATGTAGGATAAGAGGTTTGGGAAGCCCACAATAGCCTCAGTTCCTCAAATAAGAACATATGTTCAGAATTTGTTATTGGTGCTGAAACAGAAGATGTCCTCCCTCACCCATTTCTCTACCTTCTACTCCCCCCCAAAAGCTAACATTTGATCTTGCTCATGTAAAAATCTTTTCAAATATTATTATAATTACTGCTATGATTAAGATATTAATCACTTTTTTGATGTCTATTTTAGGCATCACTATCCTATATTTTTACCAACCTAAATTCCTTCAAATCTCTAGAGCAAAAACTTATTTTATGCATTTCCGTCTTCTGCTTACCTTTCACAGATGTGGAGTGCTAAAACATTGTGGAATGACTAGTGTATCACAGGCAGCATCACAATCCACCCACTGTGGAGAATTCAAAGAATTGCATTATTATAGCTTGAAGAATACTAGTGATGCAGGAAATTGGGGTGCATGGGCCCAACACCCCATGCAGGAACAGCAACATACCTGATTCTTTGTCTCATGGTCCTGAGGAACTAGAGACGCAGACACAGAGAAGGAATAGTGGAGAATTTATTAAGAGAGAGAAGAAAGATCGGACCTTCCAGGCAGGGTGTGGGTCCAGGAAAACAGGTTGCCAATGGAGAACTGAGTTTTTTATCTGTGTCAGAGAGGCTTTGTTGTGCTTGTTGTTTTTATTTAGGCTTGTTCAGTCACTGAGAAGCTTTTATGTGAAAAGAGAGAAGCAGCTTGCAGAAAGACTGGCTATCATATTGAGAAAAAATGCCAGCTCATTGACAAGCTTAGTGCTGTTCTAAAGGAGCTTGCAGGGAGTGAGTTGTCTGTAGGGAGTGCTATTATAGGATGGGTAAGTTGAGACGCATTGTGTGAAATCCTAGGTTCTTTGGGTCTAGATCTCTAAGACTAGAGATCTGTTGAGATGTAGAACGAAAAACCACGAACACGTATAAAGTAGGAAAAGAGAAGTTTTAATAGAAAAGAAATACACTCCCATGCCTGAAAGGCATGTAGGTGGGCAGCTGCCAGAAAATTGCATTGGGTGTGAGGCTCAGTGTAACTTCTATCTTGAGGGTTGGTAATGAATATTTAGCAGGGGAAGGTCTGTCATATTACCTGGCCTCTTTGGTTCTGCTTTTTCCTGCACTTTTGCATCTCTCTCAGGTGACAAATTTAATTATCTAATCAGGCATGCCCAGGGTGGTCTTTGAAGGAATGAGTATCCATCCATATCTGTATGCACTGCCCGATTAGTTTGTTACCCAGGTGGGAATCAGGATGTTGACTTAGGGTTCTATCCTGGTGGTAAATTTTTGTGTGCCTATCTGGGATGGCAAAAAGGATGATAACAATCTTTCTGCACCAAGAGAAGTTGGGAGGAAGATGTGGGAGGAAGGAATTTTCAGAGGGTTTGGTTGCATTTCCTGATAGGCTGTGATTGATCAAGCAAGCTGTAAAACAGCTCTGGTTATAAGCAGCTCTCTGTCTGAGCAATCAGTCAGAGCTAATACTTGATTTCTAGTGAGAGCAGTGAACAACCCTTCTCAAAATCTTGACCAGAGTGACTCCATTTTTCTTTTTGTTTGTTTGGAGAGGTTTTTGCTATAGCGTGTGTGTGCTTGCCAGAAAGATAGAGAGAGACAGAGACATAGAAAGCAAGAAATCACCCCCAACCCAGGGGGGATGGCCACACCACAATCCCTTTTCCTCCATTCTCCTTTTGGTATCTTGGGCACGTATGCACACGTGTCCGGCGTGAGTTTAAGCCACCTAGTCCGGGACTCAAAACGTGATATGCTATATGGGAGTCCAGTGACATAGCCATTATGCCATCTACTGGTCTCCAAAGTGACTCCATTTTACAAGTTGGCTTTATTTTAATGTGTTGTGTCCATTACCTATCACAGTGACTCTTTCTGGAAGTCCCTGCCCTATTTATATACTCACTGGGTCTAATTCCTGTCTCTCTAGCACAAGATTGTAATTACACAATTCAATTCAGTTTTGTATGCTTTCAGTAAGAAATCCTACATCAAGATTTCTCCTGATCTGGTTTCTTGCCATGAAGTTTTCACTATCTATTTTCAGTTCAGTTCATTTAACCTCAGAAGGTTCTACCCAGTTGTCTCACAGTGTGACACATTTGTAGTTCTGTGTGAAAAGCACACACCAAAGTGCAAGACACAGAATTAAGCTCTGTAAATGGTATTTATCATTATCGTTATAACAGATTTAACCACTGACCTGGGAGACCTTCAGGTTATAAGGTTGTTTCTCAATTTTTCAGGGGCTGTTCTAGCTCTTGCTCTTTCTCTCTCCACATTTTTGTTCATAATTTTTCCCCTTAAGAACTATTTAGTCCTTTTCATGTACCCTATCTTCTTAATGTTTTACCACCATTTTATTTATTCAGTATATTTACTTACTTAATACACATATTTACACCTGAATTTTTCTCTCCCCAATGTTTTTCTTATCTTTCATTTCTCTTCATTGTAAGCATTCCAAAATATCATTATTTTATTCCTTTCTCCTACAATTATCAGTTGCCAACAAGAAGCCTGAGTGTCATCTTCTTTTTCCTCTTTATTGCTCCACACATATTTATTTGTTGGGCATTTACATGTACCAATGACTGTTCGTGACACCAAAGTTACAAACATGGTAAATAAAGAAGTCACTGTCTTTATAGAGCTTATATTCTAATAAAGAACATAGATAATAAGCAAGTAAAGATTACATAATTCATGACCTTGTGAACACTGGTTTCCCAAGTAGATCATGAAATAGTAGAACACTAACTTACAGGGAATATGTGGCTTGGGCAGAAAATATTCTAGAAGCACAGATTACAGGCAAGCTGTATATATCTGAAATGCAAACTGAAGAAGGGAAGGAAGTTCATCAGTCCACAGAACAGAGTAAGTCTACCAGGATTCACAAGGGAAACATCCCAAATGTGGTTAACTAGGCAACGTATGGGTGATAGTGGATCCCTTTTTAGTTGTAACCATTTTGGTTAATCCATCACTGTTGTCTGAAAGCAGCTGAACTAAAAGTCATTCCTAGTAACCCTCCAGGGATCTGAGTCTGTTTTTGTTTTGGTCAATCAACTCCAGTGGATGGTAGGCATGAAGCATACTCTGTGATTTTGATCTTCTGTTTAAGTTTTTGTTTGTTTGTTTTTTGTTTTTTGAGAAAGATTTTTGCTATAGGACACGTATGCTTGCCAGAGAGATAGAGAGACACAAAGCGAGACATTACCCTCCCCACCCCACCCCACTCCCCCAGGAGAGATGGCCATGCCACAACCTCTTCTCTTCCTTTCTCCTCTCAGGATTTGGGACACTCACACACACTCGCCCGGCAAGCTGCTGGGGGAGTTCAGCAATGTAACCATTACCCCATTTGCTGGTCTGCTGCCTAAATTTTTAAAGAGACCAGCAATTGCCATCATATAGACAAAACCTCATTTACTAAGTAATGCCAGAACTTTACCATAATAGGGAAAATAATTGGTATAATTATGGAGAGATTGAGTTTTTGGTGTTTATGGAATCTTTAGTAAGAAATAGCACTCTAATAGATAGATCTAGAGTTTAAAAGGGGGATCAGGAATGGAGACAAATGTTTGGTATCATCTTATCCAATGAGAATGAATGAGATTTGTCCAGGAAAAGTGTTCTGCAGTTTTTTGTTTGTTTTTGAAAGGTTTTTGCCTTAGGGCATGTGCACTCACCAGAGAGAGACAGAGACAGTGAGAGGGAAAGTAAGAAATCTCCCCCTCTGGTGTGGAGAATGGCCATGCCACCATCCCTCCTCCTCCACCCTCCTTCCAGGATCTCAGGCATGCACACACATGCTCCTGGCATGATTTTGAAGCCACTGGGTTGGGGACTCCAACCAAGGTCGTTCATGTGGGAGTCCAGCAATGTAACTGCTATGCCATCTGTTGGCCACAGTGTTATGCAATTTTAAACAATTAGAGCAGAGTGCCAGGTAGGGAAGAAAGTAACAGTGGACGAGGGATAACTGGGAAAAGGTTGAGGGATCATCAGGTCGACAGAACTGATACAGAGCAGACATAAGAAGAACAACTGAGTCAAAGAGATGGAAAAGTAAATTTATTGTGTTCCGAAATTAGGATGACTGAATTTAACCTATTAAATCCAGAATGATTCTGGTGGTATAGTTATGGACATGCCTAAGGGATCACAAGGTGAGGAGAGCCTTTTGGGAAGGATTGTGGGGGTGGAGGATGGTACAGTGGAGAGGAAGTGGAGAGGAAGTGGAGAGCAGTGATAGCAGTGAAAGTACAGAAGAGCTAAATCAAGGAGGGGCTTAGATGTCGGGAGGTGAGTGAGAATGCCAGAAATGTGAGGCATGGAAAACTGCACTATTGAGAAACAATGGCCCTGGCTGCACCCTGAGGATGACTATGGGGTGGGGACACATAGATTCTTCTAGAACTAGTCATACCTTGGATAGGCTGCATTTTTGAGAGTATATTACTTGTTGAGGTGTGGCAACTCAGAGCTCTATGGTTTCTATTACATTTGTTCTGAGGTCAAAGTTGTTGGTGTTCCACTTTGTACTAGGTTGCTGAGTGGAAGTCCATGTTTTGAGGGGTCTGTACCCCAGGCATTGTACACAGTGCAATTTAAAGACTCCATATTAGCTATTAGCCCTGAACCCCTTCATATGTGCCATCTTAAGGGATTTTCTGAAAGCCCACATCAGAGCAGGGAAACTGGGGCTACATCCAAGTCATCCCTGTTTGTCCTATAGAGTGAGTAGAAATAAGGAGTTGAAAATAGAGCATAGAGGCTATTTGGGATATCACGTGTTGAGCTGAAGGATTGGGCAGAGAGCGAATGAGTAACAGAAACGAGGTCAGAGATAGGTGAAGAACCTGAAGTCACTTCCAAAATCACTAAACCAAGGAGGTAAAATGAGAAGACTAGAATATCACTTGTATCTCAGAGATAAGAGAATATGGTCAGCTATGGAGTTGTTTTTTTTTTTGTTTTTGGTTTTTTTTTTTGTTTTTTGTTTTTTTAGAAAGGGCCTAGTTATTAGGGTAAAAAAGTAAAGGGAATCAGGCATAGTATATAGTTTGTTTGGTATAAGTAGTGAGTAGTGTCACTTCCTTTGCAGAAGCTATAGAATTTCCCTTTTTTTTGTTTTTTGGAGAGGTTTTTTGCGATAGGGCACATGTGTTTGCTAGAAAGGCAGAGAGAGACAGAGACAGAAAGTGAGAAATCACCCCCCAGGGGGGATGGCCACGCTGCAATCCCTTCTTCTCCACTCTCCTCTCGGGATCTTGGGCATGCACGCACACACACCTGGCATGAGTTTAAGCCAGGACTCAAATCATACTTGACTACATGGGAGTCTAGCGACATAGCCATTAGGCCAACTACTGGTCTCAGAAGCTATAGAATTTAAAAACAAACAAACAAACGAACAAACAAACTAAACAAAACTCCAAATCAAAAATCATGGCTAAATTGGACAATTAACTCTTGGCAGCTTCTAACCAGTACGGTTATAAACTATCTCTTAAAGTTGATGCTCCTCTATTTCCTTATCTGTAAAAATTAAGCTCCCAGGTCAGGTGATTGCTGAAGTTTCTGATAACTATGATCTGTATCACTTATTTTTCTCTTATCAGATCCCAACTGTCTTCCTCCAACCCACTGGACCCCCTTTAGGACCTCAAATCACACAGTTTTCAGACAAAGACCTGTATATTTGATGTTTGGGGTTGAATTAACTGGGGAGAGATAGCTCACATTTTCCTGGAAACTGAAGAATGACCTAACTTCTCTAGAATGAAACAGGATCACATTGTTTATATTTTATTTCTTTGTTACTAGGCAATCAATATGGAGTCTGTTGGAATACAATAGTGTATTTTTTTTTTTAATTTTATTTTATTTTCTTTTTTTTTGGAGAGGTTTTTGCTATAGGGCGCGTGCGCTCGCCAGACAGACAGAGAGAGACAGAGAGATAGAAAGCAGGAAATCACCCCCCAGGGGGGATGGCCACACCGCAATCCCTTCTCCTCCATTCTCCTCTCGGGATCTTGGGCATGCACGCACACGCGCCCGGCGTGAGTTTAAGCCGCCGGGTCCGGGACTCGAACCGCGGTCGACTACGTGGGAGTCCAGCGACATAGCCATTACGCTAACTGCTGGTCCCAACAATAGTGTATTTTGTATCTTACCACAGTGATAGAGAGAAGAGTGTGAAGAGTGCTTTGGGGAGTAGAGGAGGTTGAAAAGGCAAAGAATGAAGACAGAGAAACAAAATGGCCATGGCAGAGAGAAACAGGGAAGAGAGAAGGTCTGGGTGGTGCAGAGAAGGAACAGAGAGACGTTTCTGCTTTTTATGGGCTGCGGATGGCAGAACCGAGCTAATGATGACACAGGAGCACCCGGATCCAGAAATAACAGATCATATGTCAGCCCACTCCTTCAAAATGGTAAGCTTCATGAATATTCTCATTTACTTGTTGTGATTCTTGCCTGCCTTGCCAGATGTATTCCACAAGTGCTTCTTGGTGGGTGCTAACCTAATCTAAGTGAAGGCACCGTCTTTGAGAAGAGAACATTGATCACATGCTGTCTATATACCTTTATTTGAGGAGCTACTATGGGAGGATTTAGATGAGGGATTAAAGGTTACATTGTTTGTTTCTCTCTTGAATTGTAGGAATTGATTTGTACCGTGCAAACGATTTTCTTCTTATTTCTTTATTACCACATGTAATGTGTGTCAAGAAGCTGCTACTTGGCAATTGACGGGCTAAAGAAAAGATATAATGTCCTATAGGAAGAAGGAGCAGAGCCATAGCAAACTTAAAAATGGTGTGATACCACAGTGTCTCTCAATGGTCATCTGATAATAGATATTTCTACACACACACACACACACACACACACACACACACACTACTTTGTAGTAACTCACTACATGTGAGGAGGTTATGGATTCTCTTCTCTTCCATTTATCTCATTTCCTTCATCCTAATAGGATGAATTTGGTGTGACAGTGTCAGAAGGAAGCAAGGTTGAACCTAATTTGTTATTTTAGGGACATACAAATACATGTGTATTTAAAAGAAGAAAATTTAAATCCCAACTTTATGCATATAGCAATGAGCAGCAGTTACTTTTATGGATGTCAGGGAGGCTGGCTGTATAGTCCTCTCAGAGGTCTCTTCTGACACTAAAATTGCTGTATCTGTGATTATTTTGTGACTTTGGAAATGAAGTGACTGAGAAGTGACTACAATCTGCAGGGGTAAAGAAATAAGAGAATACATGAATTTGGCAGACAGCTTTGGGAAGATGAAATAATCTAGTGAAGGAACTATAGTTTTAGAGTTTAGCTCAAGTTGAATTTTTTTGCATCTGATATATCTTTCCAATTTTATTAGTTTCTATCCTCTGCATCATATCTAGTAAATTGTCATATTCCATGATGCTTTCTATAATATAATAAAAAATAGTCCAAAATCCTCTTCCTTTTTTCCCAAGTGGAAATGATTAAAGAAAAGGAAGAAAGAGCTTAGAAACAGTGATATAAGAAATGACTTTCAGGACCAGAGATGGCCTAATGGTTATGTTGCTGGACTCACACATGGTGGACCACGGTTTGAGTCCCGGACCCAGCAGCTTGAAACTCACGCTGGGTGCATGTGCGTGCGTGCCCAAAATCCTGAGAGGAGAATGGAGGAGAAGGGATTAAAATGTGGTCATCTCCCCTGGGGGCTGATTTCTTGCTTTGTGTCTCTCTGGCAAATGCATGTTCCCTATAGCAAAAATCTCCCCCTCCCCCAAAAAAGAAATGATTCTTGGTCAGAGTTGGTTACTTAACAGCTATCAAAGTAAGCTTTAGAGAACTTAACTAATTGCCATGTGGGTAGAATGAATAAATTCCACACATATTCAGTACAGATCTAGCAGATGATGTTGCACAAGTACTTTTTCATTTTAGAATTGCTGACAACTATCTCATGATTAGTATACTGCAGTAGGGATTAATAGATCTGAAATTTGGATAAGTAAGATAGATAAAGAAAGTGAAGTATCCAGAACTCTGATCAAGAAAGTTTTATAACAGTTGCTTACTTTCCTTATTAATTCAACTTAGTAACCTTTACTGTCCTCAAACTTAGAAAGAAAAATGACTTATTTTATTTTCCTTCCTGTTCTACTCTACCTCTTCCATTTGTTGTACTTGTATTTCAAATTTTTCAGTGACGACTTCAGCAATAGTTCATATATTTACATATTTTTTAAATAATTATTTTAACTTTATTTACTTATTTATTTTAAATTTAACCAGAGTGGGACAGAGCAAGGAGGGGGAAGTGAGAAAGCAAGCCGCCAGTTCCAGGACTTGAACCGCAGTCAACTGGGTGGGAGTTCAGCACCCTTAACCACCACACCACCTGCCGGCCCCCATCTATTTAACATCTTTTTGTATACAATGGAATCATGTCTCCATGTGTAGGAATTAGTACGGGTATGGTGAGACAGACATAAAAATAGCTCTCAAGCCTCAGAGGAAGTCCCTGAGGATCCCAGCTTCCAGCTGAAAACCCACATGTGATTTTTCAGGCCTGATCATAGGCAATTATAATGGTTTTCCCTGACAGGCCTTGTGTGGAAAGCTGCCCTGCCCACACCAGACCTCGCACACAGTCAATGCACTGAGTCTCTGAAGCGAGCTTCCATCAGACACTTGGGTCCCCTGGCCGGTCATACTGTTCCACATATTTACGTCCCAGCTCAGTTACCTTCACTCTCTTTATCTGAGACACTGGATGGAAGTCTTCTTTAGTCTCCTCAGCTGAAATTTCCTGGGGGCAAGATAGAGGGCAGGGGGGCCTTGAGTACACTTTTCCATAATATTCAGCACTTTCTCACTCCTTCTGCTTTCTTTTTGCCTTAACTTACACCTTTTGTTCTGGACTTCCTCAACAGTCAGACAGCCTCCCATGTCTGTGATGATCCGTCTGACTCGCCATAGGTGTGCCTTTCCGCGGGCAAGGGAAGTTACTGTTTCCTGCAGTGTTAGTCCCTTGCTTATACCATTGGAGTATGTGACGGAAGCTGAACTCTTTCATTCTTCACTTAATGAGCTGCTCTGGTGCCTGCAGCTCAGGTCTCTTTCCCAGCTCAGTGGAGCTTCTTTCAGTCCCAGCTTTGCTTCTTACTGGTTGTGTGACCTTGGGTAAATCATTTAACTTTCTAGTTTCATTTTATCATCTGTGAAATTAGGACAATAATACTTATTCCATGAAGTTTTTATGAGGGCTATGTAAGGTGCTTGTGAAAAGTATTTTACCTAATAGGGACCAGCAGTTAGCATAATGGCTATGTCGCTGGACTCCCACGTAGTCAACTGTGGTTTGAGTCCTGGACCCGGTGGCTTAAACTCACGCTGGGCACATTTGCGTACGTGCCCAAGATCCCGAGAGGAGAATGGAGGAGAAGGGATTGCGGCGTGACCATCCCCCCTGGGGGGTGATTTCTCGCTTTCTGTCTCTATGTCTCTCTCTGTCTGTCTGGCAAGCGCACGCGCCCTATAGCAAAAACCTCACCAAAAAAAGAAAAAAATTTTACCTAATAGATTAGACTACTCCTCAGTTCTCGATTAATCAGATACAGAAACTGAAACAGAGATATGTGGTCCTCCAGGCAGAAGTCAAACTTACATATTTTCCTGAAATGCCTTCTATTACTTCGTATGGCAAAGTTCTTTTATGTGTGAAGAACTACCTGTGGGTGTAATCACTTGTTGGCATCTAGTTACTTTCTTTGTTACCATTTTCTGGCTAATTCTGGGAGGGAAAATTTTCTGTCTTCCTGGCAGCGGTTTTCTTTTATTTTGATGCTTTCTGTCAGATACCTTTCCCCCTAAAAGTTGACATTTATATAGTATAGTAGGTACCTTAAGTGACAATGAGATACTGCAGTAAGATGAGAGCTCCACATGAAGTAAATAAATGTCAGTCTTCAAACAGAAACTAGTGTAGGTTCAAAAAATGAAGCTTTAAGATTCTCAGCTTTATTCTCAGTTATGTTATTAGAATAAACAGGCTCTCATAGCTGAAGGGGCTTCAGATAAGGGTCTATAGGTAATGTGTGCTAAAAATTACCAAAACACCTAATAAGGTAATGTTCCCCAAGACTCTAAATTGTCTCTGAAAAATGCTAGAAATGGAAAATTTATAACCCCAAGTCATTCTTTGAATCTCAGATTTCAGCGGAAAATGCCAAGGTCAGATTGTGCACCTATTTGTCAGGCAAAGTTAGTATGTATCTAGAAAACATTGGCCAAATGGAGATAAGTCAAATTACTTTTAAAGTCTAACATCCTTAACATGTTTTTTTTTCCTAGTTCATTGTTAGATTTATTCTACGAGGAGTTTATTTGCAAATGATATACTTGAATTGGGTTTGAATTATATATACTTAAGTACTTGTCTTAGTGTCTGCTATTGGGGAACCCAAACTAAGAACAACTTAAAAAAAAAGTCCTTGAGGGAGACCAGCAGGTGGCGTGGTGGTTAAGGCACACAACTCCCACATGGCTGGAGTCCTAGACCTGGCAGCTTGAAAATCATGCCTGGACCTGTATGTTTGTGTGCTCAAAGTTCCAGGAAAAGAATGAAGGAGAAGGGACTGGAGCATGGTCATCCCCTCTGGGAGGTCATTTCTCACTTTTTCTCTCTCTTTTGTCTCTGGTGAGTGTAAGCACCCTATAGCAAAAAAAAAAGAAAAAAAAAATCCTTGAGGGACAAAAATTCAACATAAAAATGTATTAATATGACTTGAAAACAAAAACTATTCACATTTTCATGATAAATAAGTCCCAATCAAATATATATCCTAAATGGTTGTCAAATTACACATGTGTGCAAGTGTGTGTATATACACATACACACACTACACTCAGATTGACCCAAACAAATAGAAAAATACCTTGAATGAGAAAGGAAAGAATTTGCTGAAACACAAATACAAAAAATAGAAAAAATTCTCCATATCATGAATAAAGCACAGAAGTTGTGGTGAACCACAGCCAAGAATAAGACCAAAGAAAAGAAATAAGATGCATTGGAATCTAGGGAGATTTCAGACAACCAGTAACTAATACAATCAGAATGAGCAAACACAGTTAGCGTTTGGTATATGACAATGACATAATGCGTGTACTTTGTAAATTGTAAATTGAAACTCATACTCATGGGATTGTCAACAGATTGCCAATAGGAGTAATTGTCAATGAAGTGGATGACTGTGGAGAAATAATATGGCATTAAAAGCACTCTAGTAGGCCAGCAGATGGTATTGTATTTACATCACTGGACTCCCACATGGCCGACCACAGTTCGAGTCCTGGACCAGGCAGCTTAAAAATCATGCGTGGAACATATGTGTCTATCCTTAGATCTTGGGAGGAGAATGGAAGAGAAGGGATTGTAGTGTGATCATCTCCCCTGAGGGATGATTTCTCACTTTCCCTTTCATTGTCCCTGTCTCCCTTTCTCTCTGGCAAGTACATATGCTCTACGACAGAAACTTATTTAAAAAAAAAAAAGCCCTCTGGGTGTTTTGTCTTAGCGTCCATCCTTAAACTTTTTCACATTTAGCAAGTCAATTAATTTCTCTGAGTGTATGTTGCCTAGCCCTATCCCATCAGGTCAGTGTAGACTCAGACTGGAATATGACTGAATTATGAGTCTAAAAGACTTTGAAAATATAAAATTGTATACAAATACAAGAGTTACTTATTGAAAAAGAGGTGGGGTATGATAGTTAATGTTTACTTCTTTAAACTTCATTTGGGCCTCAAAAATGTTGAATACACCCCAAAGGAGTAGAACTTTACCCAGACCAAAGTTTTGTGGATGATATTTCCCATTCAACAGGTATAGATATCTTAGTTTATACCTTTAATTAGAATTCTTGTGCAACTAAATGTCCTATTTGAAGAATCTGGTGTCATAGTCCCTTTTCTTACAGTAAACATTAAACACAGACATAATTCCATCTCAGAATTGTTCAACGAGCCAACAGCTTACACTCTTGAAAACTTGGAAACATTCCAAACTATCTTGAGTGTTCTGAGGAATTGAATGTATACTTTTTATGGAATCTATTTTTCATAATTCTTCTAGGACACCCTTTATTGTGGCTAATATGCCCAGAATTGCGAAATATATATAATGGATTATGGAACAGAATTATGAAGCAGTTTCTTCCCTTAAAGAGTTTATAGTCTAGGTGGGGGAGCAAAGTGTATCCATAAAACTAATAGAAAGAAATCCAGTCATCATTAATCCAGACACGTATTGAAAACCTTCCATAGGCATGCTTCTAGGTATTTTAGAGGAAAAGTATTCCATTCTTGTCTTTGATTACTACATGATAGTAATTCAATCAATTCTGGGGGCAGGAACTTTCAACTTTATTGAGTGGTGTCCTTTGAAATGATTTTATCCATCATTTGGTAAAGTGGAAAGGTGAATGTCACAAGTAATTACCCTTCTTCATTCTTTTTTTTCCTTCATACCCCAGCAAGGAAAAACCCTTCTCTTGAATGCTCACATACACACACACACAGTGAAATAACCCAGTGATATTTCTAAGATTAGTGGCCCAACTACTGCATGAGATTAGTGGCCCAACTACTGCATGACTGAGCATTTCTAAATCACTTACAAGATCAAGGTCAATTCTGCATCTAGGTCAGTGTGTGGTTTCCTACAGCATGGCCACTCTGGGGAGAGAAAGCAGGACTGTTTTCTCATTGTCGGAAAGACTGGGTAGAGATGGTGGGCTAGGAAAACCTAAAGGTCATTTTATTCATCTGGAAATTCTCCTGTTGGTCACTGTCCCTTCCAGGCTGTCACTCATGTTCTGAGTGAGCTGTTCCTATTATAGATGAACAGGGCCAAGTCAGGAAGGATGGTGTGGTATGGTGGGAGGAGGTGGTCAGCCTATGTGGGCAGGATGCTTGTTTCTCAGTGTCCCTTACATGAATAGCATGAGTTGTTGCTAAGAGATCCTTGAATTCGAAAAGGAAAGAGATTTTCATGGAATATCTTGATGTATTGGAAGAGAAAGTTTGGCAGGAGGGTGGGAAATCAGGACATGGTGACTACTATGGGGAAGTTTTCTGAATATCAGTCCCTGAGGGGTAGGTCCTAGGGTATCATATTGGGACATCTCATATCAGAATATTATTTCTCATAGTCAATTTAGGAGAGGGGCTGTTTTCAAGAAAGAACCTGGTAATTTTCCATACTACTTTATCTTTGGAAGAGATATTAGTTTATATCCTATTAAGTAATTTCTCCTACACTAAGGCAGTACAAAGTAATGGCTGAAAAATTGGAATCTTGAGGCAGATAGGGCAATTTACAGATCCATTTCCTGGGTCAGCCAGTGGCATGGTGGTTATGGTTGCTGGATTTCGTATGGCTGACAGCTTGAATCCTGGGCCTAGAAGTCTAAAAAACATGCTGGGCATGTGTGTGTGTGTTTGTACCTGAAATTATGAAAGAAGGGAGAAATAGAAGAGAGGAGATTGCAGCATGACCTTTCCCCATGGGGGGTGCTTTCTCCCTTTCTTTTTAACTCTCTCTCTAGCAAGCACATGCACCCTCTGGCAAAAATCCTAAAAAAAACAATATCCAGTTCTATTACTTAGTAGCTGTATGACCTTGAGATATTTACTTACCCTCTTTGAGCCTCAGCTTCCACATCTATATGATGGAGATAACAAAAGTACCTTTCTTATAGGCTATCACAAGGATTAAGTGATTTAAAAGATACAAAATGGTTAGCACATGGTCAACCCACAATAATGGTTTCCCATGGAAACTATATACAAACTGACCTCCAGACTGAGCTGTACAGCCTAGCGATGCAACACATGAATTTTGTTATCACCTCAGATGTGCCTTGTTTGCCATGTGATCTGAGACAAGTTATTTAATGTTTTTCCACCCGTAAATTGGGACAATAGCGGCATTTACCTTACAATTTGTCCTAAGAAATGAATGAGATAATACACATTAGGATTTTGATTCATTCATTTATTTTGAGAGAGAAAGAGAGAGAGAGAGAGAAAGACGGGCACCTCCAACATGTATGAGGGTCTCATGCTATGATCCTTCCCCAGTCCTCCTAGACAGCCAGGATCATGGGCATGCATGTGCAACCAGCATATGTTGGTCAATCCAGGTCCTGAATCCATATGGCCCCAACATTGTGAAGCGGTGTGCTACCACTGCACCACCATGGCTGGCCGATAGACATAAGATTCTTGATGCAGTGTCTGGCATACATAAACTGCAACTGCTTTCACACACTAGCACACACACACATGCACATGTATGCACACACACACACACACACCGATTCTTTCATCTTAGATGATCGATCCTTCTTCCTTAACAAGGAAAGCTGTAAACCCTCATCCTCCCTAGGGAGGAAGAGAATTAAGACCCTGAATGGATTACTTAGGAACCTGGGAAAATCTATCCTTCTTGATTCTCTCCCCTCTATCCTACATTTCAGAAGCAGAAGACCTGTTGCAAAATCTAGGAGGGGAGGGAGAGGAGGACCAGCATGAACTCAGCACATGCCCCCTCTGCACACAGGTGAATGCCAGCCCAGACCTGCTATATAATTCATAGGACTTTGTGCTAAATCAAAATGCAGAGCCTCCAGCACATAAAACCATCAAGGATGTCAAGATAGTGTCAGAGAGCATTAAAGCAAACATGATGTCATTCTAAGCACATGGCCCTCTGACTGCACGATCGTGTGCCTTGCCACCAGCTGTGAAGAAGCAGAAGAAGATGACAAATTAAGCTGCTTCTGTTGTTGCTATGAAGCCAACCTGTCTATTTTTTCCATCCCAGAGTCCAGTTGAATCATGTAGGTTTACTGTTGGGAACCTGGAGACTATGTCAGAGACAGCCCTATCCCAACTCCTGGGGGGAATTGAAGAAAAGTTGGGTTAGAACTGTTCTGACCCAATTGATCAAATCAATCAATTTGATTAATTCTTAGGAAACCATCACACTTATAAGGAAGCTTGAACATACACAAGTTCCAGTAATACTAGTCACTGGAGTGTGGTGTGTGTATATGAGAGAAAGAGATAATTATATAAAATGTTAGCTTTCATGGTCTAAATGTCAGTTAATTTCTTATGTTTAACCAAATTTGTTAGCTACTATTATGTTACTTGTGTATATTAGGGGAAAGATGAGACATGTACAAGGAATAAGGAAGCTTCAGAAGCCAACAATGCATATTAAAAAGTTTATGGCTATCTTTATCCATTATATACCCTGCAGGAAAATTTGATAATTGACTTTCATTCCACTGCATGGTGCTCCTTGTCTAAACATTGTTTTCTATTGCTGGATATGAGAGGTGGGCCTGGGGATGCATCAGCAGAGGTACCTGGAGGTGCTGTGGAGAGGCATGGCAGAGGGAAGAGGTTCAGAGGGAAGCTACTGGAGTCAGAGGAAAAAGAAAGTGGTTAGACACTGGGCGCGTATGCGTGCATGCCCAAGATGCCAAGAGGAGAATGGATAAGGGAAGACGCATGGCCACAGCCCGCTTTGCCCCCTGTCCGTGTGTGTGTATGTGTGTGTGTGTGTGTGTGTGTGTGTGTGTGTGTGTGATTTCTTGCTTTCTGTCTCTCTAGTGAGCACATGCACCCTACAACAAAAATCTCTCTTAAAAAAAAAGGACAAAAAGGAAAGTGGTTAGGGCAAGGAGTAGAAGAATATTTGGGGAGAAAGGAAAGCAATGGAGTGGGGGGGGGGGGTGGGGGGCATTGGGGAAAAAGAAGGAGAACCCATGC
This sequence comes from Tupaia tana, assembly GCA_026018925.1. NCBI lineage: Eukaryota > Metazoa > Chordata > Mammalia > Scandentia > Tupaiidae > Tupaia > Tupaia tana. The sequence continues at coordinate 123,053,090 of JAKSZU010000007.1, read as the reverse complement.
AAAAGGAAATCTAAACTGAAAGGTCCAGAAGTTCATTCTGTGGTTAGGAAGTCCCAGGCAAGGAGGCCAATCTCAGGGGTTTCTGAGGTCCTGTAGCTAGCTAGCCCTTTCCCTTCATGGGCGAATAGGAAGCACTGAGGAGCCAGAAAGCCCTGCTCATTGCAGGTCCCCTGGCTCTATCACTCCTTGACTCCCTGGCCTTGGCCTAGTTAGTGCTCCTCTCCATAGTCTGGAGTTCTCATATGCAAAGCAAGGAGGTGGAGCAGGGTTTCATTCTAGGAGTCAAAGTGAGTGGGAAGGAGGTCAAAGGTCAGAGAATGAGAGGAAAGAAGTACAGCTTGAACAAGGAAGAGCACAAAAAAAGTGGTTCAGAGAATACAGGGCAAGAGCAGGGAACCAGCAGGGCAGGGGAGGGGGAGGTGGTAAATGTGGTCATTTGTGCCCGTTATGTTTTTCTTAATCGGTTTGTCAGCAACAGATTTACATGTCATAAAATCTGTCTTTTTGTAGTGCACAACTCAGTGTTTTTTTAGTATATTGCTAGCTGTGTGACTGTCACCACTATCCAATTCTAGACCGTTTTCATCACCCCAAAGGAAATCCTGTCCCCAACAGCAGTCACTTCTCCTCCCCCAGTCCCTGGAAACCACACATCTGCTTTTTGTCCCCATTGATTTGCCTCTTCTGGACATTTCCCATGAGTGAAATCATACAATTTGTGTACTTTTTTTTCCCACTGAGCTTTTTAAATTTTGCATTATGTTTTCATAGCTCACCCATGTTATAACATGTGTCACTACGTCATTTCCTTTTAGTTGACAAATATTTTGTTGTACAGATATATCAAATTCTGTTTTTCCATTCATCAGGTCATATACAATTGGATCGTTTCCACTTTTTGGCTATAGCAAATAATGGTGAATTGTTATACTGAAATGGTGTGTGTGTGGCATATGTCACATGGCCATTCTATGCTTAGTGTTTTGAGGAATTGCCAAACAATGTGCCGAGATTACTGAACCATTTTAATCTCATCAGCAATGCGTGAGTGCTCCAATTTCTCTAGTCCTTGACAACACTTGTCATTTTCTGCCTTTTTGCTTAGTTATCTTAGGGGGAATAAAATGTTATGTCACAGTGGCTTTATTATTATTGGTGCTACCTGTGAAAGAAAAGCAGTGCAGAGCAGTCTGTGAACCACAAGGTTCATACATTTTTAAGTCCAGAGTAGCTTGAGATTTTGGTTGTGCTCCATACCCATCGAGACATGTTTCTGTTGGGACCAGCAGTTAGTGTAATGGCTATGTTGCTGGACTCCCACATAGTCGACTGCGGTTCGAGTCCCGGACCCGGTGGCTTAAACTCACGCTGGGCGCATGTGCATGTGTGCCCAAGATCCCGAGAGGAGAACGAAGGAGAAGGGATTGCGGCGGGGCCATCCCCTCTGGGGGGTGATTTCTCTCTTTCTATCTCTCTGTCTCTGTCTGTCTGGCGAGCACACATGCCCTATAGCAAAAACCTCTCAAAAAAAAAAAAAAAAAAGACATGTTTCTGTTTACTGTACACAAACTGTGATACTAAAGATTTTTCAGTGTGATTCCCCCACCCTTTATCTCAGAGTTCTTGAGTTCATGATGTAAAGAATAAGATGTAGTGATTAGTTGTGTGCATTTTTATTATTATTTTAATTTCCATAGGTTATGTGTACTTGCTAGAGAGATAGAAAGAGAGAGAGAGGGAGAAAACATCTCCCGGGGGGTGTGTTACTACCCCAATCTCTTCTCTTCCATTTCTCTATCATGTTGGGATCATGGGCATGCATGCATGTTTCTCAAACAACTGGGGCCGGGACTTGAACCAAGGTTGACCATGTGGGATCCAACTCCATAAATCACTGGGCTATGGAGCCAACCTGCATTATATAAAACAGACTGAGGTAAACTCTTGAGAAACTACATGTAACCACCTCCCTTCTTCCTTTTCTCTTTGTTATATAAGCCAGATTTCTTGGTTGCCATTTTGATGAGCATATGTCTGGGAAACCAGAATTGCCCCTCCAGGCAATTTATCCTAAACCACTTTTATTTCCATTATTACACCAAAGCCTTCTTTTTAGATTGATATATCTTTCTTCTTTTTTTAAAGTTAGTCAAACCACTAAGGCATAGAGAGGGTGGCATGTCTGGAAGAGGGCATGAAAACTCCACATCCCGGGGGACCAGCAGTTAGTGTAATGGCTATGTTGCTGAACTCCCATGTAGTCGACTGCGGTTTGAGTCCCAGACCTGGTGGCTTTAACTCACGCCGGGCACGTGTGCGTGCATTCCCAAGATCCCAAGAGGAGAATGAAAAAGAAGGGGTTGCGGTGTTGCCATCCCCCCTGGGGGGTGATTTCTTGCTTTCTGTCTCTCTGTCTCTCTCTGTCTTTCTGGCGAGCGCACGCGCCCTATAGCAAAAACCTCTCAAAACCAAAAAACAAAAAAAAACTTCAGGTCCCTTCTCAAATGCCTTGTCATATGCATGTCTTCCATTCACTTGTATCCTTTTTATAATAAGCTGATAATCCAGTAAGTAAGTTGAGTTCTGTGAACTGTTCTAGCTAATAATCCTGAGAAGAGGGTTATAGGAAACTCTTGATTTACAGCTGGTCAGTCAGAGTATGGGAGGCCCAGACTTGCCATTGGTGACTAAAATGGAGAACGGGCAATCTTAAAGTGGAGTGAGATGGAGCCCTTCCACATTTGGAATCTGTACCAACTCTAGGTAGATAGTGCCAGAACTGAATGATATGACACCCAGTCGTCTATAGAGAACTGAGGAAATGTTTGGTGTGAAAATCCACACATTTTTTATCAGAAGTTCTGTGAGTACAGAAAAACTTTTTTTTTTTTTCTGTTAATCAGAAAACATACTTCTTATTATTTTAACCTTTTAAATTTATTGAGGTTTGTTTGTTTTATACTCTATCATATTGTCTAGTCTAGACAGTATTCCATTTGGATTTGAGTAAAATATGTATTCTGTTGTTGATGTAGAAAAGGCAAGGATGATTTATACCATTATTATAGATGATTTATAACATTATTCAAGTTTTCCAATTGCTTATTTTTCTTTTTGTCTAATTACTATATCCATTAATAAATAAGGACATTAAAATTTTCAGCTACAACTGTTCAATTTTAAAAATTTTACCCTTCAGTTAGTTTTTTTGTACACTGTACTTTGCTTATTGTATTCTGTTGCTAAGTGCGTTTATATTTATAATTATTATAAACATAACAATGTTACTATTGTTATGTTAAATCTCTACTTGCAAGAATGGTTACTATTTGCATGTTGCGTCTTTTTCCATTTATTTACTTTCAAACTGTTTGTGTTTTTTAATCTAAAATGTCTCTTGTATATCATATATTCTTCCAGTATATGCTTTTTAAATTAGAATGGATATCCATTTACATATAATGCAATTATTGATAGGGTAGAATTTACATCTGCAATTTTGTTATTTGTTTTATGTCTGGTATTTTCTAGGGTACCACTTTATTTCTCTTGTTGTTTCTTTGACTATATATTTTCAAGTTGTTTTCTTAGAGGTTTTCCCAAGGCTTATTAACATCTTAACTTAAAACGATGTATTTAAAATTTGTTGTACTCTAGTTTCATTCCCTTTATCCTCCTTTGTGCTTTTATTATTATATGAATTACGTTGCTCTTTATCATAAACCTATCAACATAGTCTTGTAATTATTGCTTTGCGTGTTCGCCTTTTAAATCTTTGTATATCTTTTAAATTTGGGTGAATACTGGACATTTAAAATAACATAGCAATTCTGAAAATCAGACTTTCCTCCACTCCCAATTTTTTGTTATTGTTGTTGCTGCTGCTACTATTTGTTTATTAACTTTTTAGATTATTCTATAAAGTCTGCATTATTTGTGATGTGAAGTCACTGAAATTTCTCCTCGTTTAGCTTAGTGACCAGTTAAGGACTGGACAGAGATTTCCTCAAATGTCTTCTATCAATAAACCTCTTTACTGAGAGGGTTTTTGTGTGTGTTTGTTGGGACAGTCATCTGACACTCGAGTAAGTTTACAACTACGGCTTTGCTGTTTTTTGCTTCTTGTACAGAACTTCTGGTTTAGTCAGAGAGGAGGGATAGGGCCTTTTTATATCTTTGAAGCTTTTCAAAGCCCTCTTTGGACATCTTATCCCCCAGATTTTCCCAGTAAGTTTTATGGCCAGTTGTTTGCCCCAACTGGTGTCAATGCCACAGACCACTGCAAAGGGACTGGATTGTTTCCAACAAATGCTCCGGAGATAGGGATTTCTTTACTCTGTGAGTTCTGACTCAGGTTAAATGATTCTTTGAATAGGGCTTTTCCAGGGAGCTGCCAGACAGGTCATACAGTAATGATTCTCTGGGATGGGTTTTTTTGGGGTACATCAGAATCACTCTGCTCCCCCCCCCCCCCCCGGTGGCTGCAAGGTTACTGGTTTCACAGTGCTCTCTATTCTTTTTTTTTTTTTTTCTGGAGAGGTTTTTCGCTATAGGGCGTGTGCGCTTGCCAGACAGACAGAGAGAGACAGAAAGCGAGAAATCACCCCCCCAGAGGGGATGATCACACCGCAATCTCTTCTCCTCCATTCTCCTCTCGGGATCTTGGGCACGCACGCACACGTGCCCGGCGTGAGTTTTAAGCCACCGGGTCCGGGACGTGAACCACGGTCGACTACGTGGGAGTCCAGCGACATAGCCATTACGCTAACTGCTGGTTCCCCCACAGTGCTCTCTATTCTAAGATTGCTGGATATCAACGCTGCTGTGGAGCTTATGAAAGGGAGATGCAAATCGGACAAGTTCAAATGCCACGATACACATTCATTTTACTGAGATCCAGCTGCTTTTCTTGAATAAATGTCCATCTATTCGTTGTAAATGTTTGGTTGATTTCCAGAGTTCTGGACGTTTTATTTTGATAGTGTTTTTCAAGTGCTCACATTGCTTTTATGGGAAAGCAGATTTTTGGAGGTCCTTTCCTTGCCATTCTGGACATATTCCCCTTTATTAATATTTCAAACCTCTTTCTCTCCTGATTATAGAAGAAAATTTAAAAAATAAATAAAAGTACACAGAAGTAGTAAAAAAGTCACATGTAAGTGACTTTTAGTGTATCATTATCCTTTTAAACAGCTTTTCCCTTGATTTTATTCTATACATTTCCAGAATATTCATTAATTCTTTTTCTGACTATATTGGTCTTGCAGCATAAAGAGAAGAAAAGAATTTGGGAAAAGGAGAATATTCTCTTTGGTAGATAAGTATAAGATAGAATGGAGGAAGAATAAATCCCAATTAGAAGATACAAAATAAAAATTAGGGCAAAATAGAAATCAGGACAAAAATTAAAACTCTTTATAGTATTATCCTCCAGAAACAAATATTGGTGATATATTGGGGTGACTTTTCTTTTTCTGTTTCTATGAATATATCTAAATTATATATACCTTGTATGTATACACACATATGACAAACACATGTGTGTGTGTGTGTGTGTGTGTGTGTGTATATATATATATTAATTTAATATATTTTAAATTTTATCAGAGGGCACATACACTCACTAGAGAGAGACAAAGAGATAGAAAGTACATCCCCAGTGGGGTGTGGTCATATCACAATCCCTTATCCTCCATTTCTCCATCTTATTGGGATCTGGGGCATGAACAAACACACATGCCTGTCATGTTCTCTGAGTCACTCACTGGGCTGGGATTCAAGCCATGTGTTCAGCCATGTGGGATCCATTTCCTTAACCACCAGGTCACAGGCCAGTCCTGTGTGAGTATGTTTTTAAACAAATTGCTGCTGTGTGGTAGTTTATGCTTTTCTGCTAACATTGTACAATAAACATTTTCTCATGTCTTTATATGTTATTTGAAAACATGAAATTCCATCAAATTGATGTATATTAATAAGGCAGTATCCTCATATGAAGCAGTTATGCTATTTCCAGTTTTTTAATTATAAATAATACTTCCTCAAATGTCTTGTGTATCCCCCCATCTGCATCTCCAATTAATTTGTTAGGGTAAATTGCTAAAAGCTTTATTTTATAATTTTAAGCATTAAAATCTATAGCACATATTTGTATATTATACAATGGTGATGGCTGAGTTGGAGAACAGGGATGTCCAAACATTTTTCTTCTTTTTCTACTATTTCATATAAAATTTTTGCAGAATATATATTAGACACAGAAATCATAGGCTTGGTGAATTTTCCCCAAATTAATACACTAGTATAACCATCACCAAGACCAAGGCAATGGCGATGATGATGATGACAATGAAGACAGCAATGCAGTATGATATTGTGCTAGGTGCAACGGAAGAAACAAAACATGGAAAAGAGTCTCTTTTTTACATAAAAATGTGTAAATTTTTAGTGTATTATTCCTGCTGAGGCCCAGACATTAGAGGTCATGGGTGCTGGTGAAGGAATTTTCAAATTGGAATTGCTGTACAGGTAATCGAGGAAATAGTAGACCCAAGTGCCAGAAGTGAAGGGAACAATGTGGTGGACATAACAAACAAGGTTTGGGACAATATTTAAGCATTTTTGCATAGAAAAAGATATGTCATGACTTTCTCAACAACCTAATACATGTGTGTATATGTGTGTGTGTGTATATATATGTGTGTATATACACACACATATACACACATATACATATATATACATATTACACACATATATGTGTGTATATATATAATATTGTGTTTAATAATCCCTTAATATCAGAATAAAAAGTCATATGCAAGTTGACAGAATATGTATGCAGTTTTCCACAGAGAAGCTATATGGAAGGGAAAAATAAGAGAGAACAAGCTAAATATTCTAGGGTTTTGTCAGCTTTTTCCCTTGTAACCTACTAAGACTTATGTATATTCCTTTACTATATATAGCATGTAAAGTTTGCAGGTGAAGGGAAGAACTAGGAACAAGGTTTTGTTGTGTGCTGATGTTGGCTATAAAAACTATAGAAAATTGAGGCCTGTAGGTGGCATGGTATTAAGGCACTGGACTCCCACATGGCTGACCAAAGTTCAAGTCTTAGACCTTGCGCCTTGAAAATCATGCAGGGCACTGTGCATGCATGCCCAAAATTCTGAGAGGAGAATTTTGTAGAAGAGATTGCAATGTGGCCATCCTACGTGGGAGTGATTTCTCACTTTTCCTCTCTATCTCTCTCTGACAAGTACATACACCCTATGGCAAAAATCTAAAATAAATAAATAAATAAATAAATAAATAAAAGAGAGGAAGGAAGTAAAGAAAGAAAAACTCTAGAAGATGAAAGCGCTCTGAGATAAAATCCGAGGATACATGTAATGAGCATTTAATCATTATTTAATTTTCTTTCTGAGTAAGAATGTAGAAGTCAAGATTTATATCATTCAAAAGGAGCAGAAGGGTAATAGAAAGACAAGCAAGGAAGTAAAATTCTAGAAGTAGAAAAAGGTTTTTTTTAAAAAAGGCAGGAAGAGAGACCGCAGCCCCACGCGCCTTTGCTGAGGCTAGGGACGCGAACCCCAAGCGAAGACGCCAAGGCCAGGGGAGGCCCAGCAGTGCATGAGCACCCATGGGAGCTGCGGGTGCCAACTCGGAGTTTCGCTTTCTAACTTCGCATGTGTCTGTGAACTATCAACATTCCACAGCCAGCAATGTAAATTGAGAAAAGCGGAGCATTACAAAGTGGGAGGAAAAACATCATGTCCCATTACCAAAGATTATTTCCCTGAAAGCATATGCACATGCCCTATGGCCAAAAAAACTCTAAAAAAAAAAAAAAGACCTATTTCTCCTTGTATTACTTCAGTTAGTGTCTTTGTCAAAAATCAACTGAATATGGACAGTCAGCTCAATGGCTCCTGTGATCTAGCCATTTTGGGAGAAAGGAAGATGTTCCACTGCTAACTGGGCCTCCAGCATAGAAAAGCCGCGTGAACAGCCCTTCTTCAAGAGACAGTCAGCTCCATGGCTCCTGCGATCTAGCCATTTTGGGAGAAAGGAAGATGTTCCACTGCTAACTGGGCCTCCAGCATACAAAACCTGCGTGGTAGGAAGACCCCTTTCAAGTCTCCTCTCTCTGTATCAGTCCTTGTCTCTCTCTACCTCTGTCTCTGTCCTCTGTCTCTCTCTCTCTGTCATTTTTTAAAATTTTTGCTTTTTAGAATTTTTTAAGGTGAGGCATTTTACAGGGCCCTTTGGCCCCTCCTAGCTAGCCCTTTATCTTGTTAATAATCCCCTCTCCTCCTCCCAGAACAGCCCTTCTTCAAGAGACAGTCAGCTCCATGGCTCCTGCGATCTAGCCATTTTGGGAGAAAGGAAGATGTTCCACTGCTAACTGGAGCTCCAGCATACAAGACCTGCATGGTAGGAAGACCCCTTTCAAGTCTCCTCTCTCTGTATCAGTCCTTATCTCTCTCTACCTCTGTCTCTGTCCTCTGTCTCTCTCTCTCTCTCTCTGTCATTTTTTTTAATTTTTGCTTTTTAGGATTTTTTAAGGTGAGGCATTTTACAGGGCCCTTTGGCCCCTCCTAGCTAGCCCTTTATCTTGTTAATAATCCCCTCTCCTCCTCCCAGAACAGCCCTTCTTCAAGAGACAGACAGCTCCATGGCTCCTGTGATCTAGCCATTTCACGTGGCGCTGCGCGGTTTTCTAATTTTTGAGTTTTATTGAAATTTTTTGAATATTAATTTTTCTTTAGATTTATTTAAAAGTTTTTCTCTGCTTCGTATCTGTTTTTTTGCTGCTGTTGGTATCGTTTCCCTCTCTCTGCTTCCTTTTCTGCACACTCCTCGACCCTCAGATTGAACCTCCAAGTTCGGGAAGAAATCGACCATCCACCAGATGACTAGAAATCACTGCAGGACCACAAGAAATATGGGGAAGCAGGAAAATACTTCTCCCACAAGGGAAACTGATAGCTCCTCTTCATCCACACACAGTTCAATGAAAATCATGGAAATGTCTGATAAAGAATTCAAAACATTCATAATGGCCAAGCTAACAGAGATGGAAGAGAAGAGAGACAAGGAAATGCTGAAGAGGAAGGAGAAAGGAGTTGAAGAGTTCCAGGAGGTGAGGAAATTCATGCAAGATCTAAAAGAGGAATTTCACATTTTACAAAGGAATCAGATGGAACTGTTAGAGATGAAGGCTATAATACAAGAAGTCAAAATCTCCCTTGAAAGTATTAAAAGCAGACTTGATCATACAGAAAATAGAATCTCTAATGTAGAAGAGAAAATGGCTGGCCTAGAAAAATCCACCATGAAGACTGAGAAAATGGCCCCAAAATTTGAGAATAATATGCGAGAAGTACTAGATACAATTAAACGTCCAAACATCTGGATAATAGGCATCCCAGAGGGTGAAGAGACTCATAAGGGCATTGATAATCTATTCCATGAAATCCTGCAAGAAAACTTTCCAAACCTGGAGAGGCACTCAAAGATTCAGTCCCAAGAAATACAGAAGACCCCAAATAGAATCAACCCAAGAAGATCTTCTCCAAGACACATTATAGCCAGATTGACCAAAACCACAGACAAAGACAAGATACTAAGACTGGTAAGAGAAAAAAGGCAAGTTACCTACAAAGGGTATCCCATCAGACTAACGGCACACCTCTCATCGGAAACAATGCGAACGAGGAGAGAATGAGAAAATATATTCAAAATATTAAGGGAAAAGCAATTTCAACCAAGAATTCTGTACCCAGCAAGGTTATCGTTCATTTGGGAAGAAAAGACATGAACTTTCCCAGATAAACAAAACCTGAAAGAATTTACCAGCACCAGACCAGATGTCCAAGAAGTTCTTAAGGGAGTGCTATGTCAGTAAAATTAAATGCAGACACACAGAAATAAGAGTTCAAAAACTAAGAAAATGGGTAACTTAATTGTAGGGACAGTGTTTGGAGATGAATATTATATCCCAGAATTCAATCTGGAAGATCGAACCTTAACAGAAGAAAGATTAAGTACATGAGACTGAACCGATGAAACAACATTCTGTGACTTGACTGAATTATTGCTACTTTTCTCCTAAGCTTTGTTTTCCGGTTTTAAAGGATTTTTGTCCTGTCTTGAGCTGTTGATAGGTGCATGTACCTACTATTTGAACAGAATACTAACCTGTTTCTAGGCTTTAAGTTTCAAGGAAATATCATTACCAGTTCAAAACTACTCTTCTTGAAATTATAGCTGAAAGTAGTTAGATTACTTATGATATTGTGTGGTCAACAAAATGTTGGGGAAAAAGGAATGGAAGACAACTGTATATAGCAGAGATAGTGTAGTAAGAGAGTGGGAAAGGGCAGAGGGTCAAACATGGGGTAAAAAACATATATATATATACGTGTACATATGTATGAAAGTAGAAATGGAATATTATTGATGATAACATGCTTGATTAAGCCACTATGCAGTTTATTCTAGATGGGAAACCACATTTAGTACGTTGTGATGATGCTCAGGGAATGAATGTTAAGTAATTTAAAAAAAAAGTTGCAGGAGAAAAAAAAATGGTAAAACTGTTCATATCAAAATTTAAAAAAAAAAATTCATATTTGATGACTGCAGTAAGCTATATAGCCCCAGCTGGGTACTACTTTATAATTTTGTTCATTCTACTCACTGGGGTTTATGCCTAAATTCAGACTTGGGTTCATGTATAGGTATATATCAGCTGTGCTAGCTATTGGATATATTTAGACTAATTGAGTTCATTAGCAAATCAATTAAATGGAGGGGGGAAAGGCATAGAAAGCAACCATGGATATCAGAGACAATGTGGGAGGAGGGTGGGACATGGCAGAGGGTGAGGGATAAAGAATCAAGGATGGCAAAACAAAAACCAAAGTATATAAGACATAAGAATTGGAAAATTATTTGGTGAAAACATGTATGTTGATGTGCTTGATTGAGCCAATACAGTGTATTTTGGATGGAAAATTCATTTGTATGCTGTAGTGATGTATAGTGAATTAATATAAAAAATAAAGTTAAAGAGAAAAAAAACAAAAAAATAAAAATCAAATCAACTGAATATAAAAAAAGGCAGGAAGAGAGATGTGAAGATGAAAGTAAGAAAAATGTAAATAAACCCATGCAAAAAGCAAATACAAAGGTCAAATTGGGTGTGTAAAAATGGCTGTATGAAATATAGAATAAACAGGATATGCGGAAAGTAAAAGGTAGGAACAAAATGTGGGGACCTCAAAAAAAAAAAAGGGCAAGGAATGAGAAAAGGTAACAGTACTGAGTTTTGAAGGAATATTTGAGGAAATAATTGAAGGTCAAATTATGAAAATGGATGAAGACTGGGAAAAAAAGTGACTGGGTTATGGTGGCAAGAAAGAAAAAAGATGAGATTATGTGTTTGGACTATGTTTCCTGGACTATGCTTAGTAAAGCCAAAACTACACACTTGTTAGTTAGGTTATAAAGTGAGGTAAAGGACTATCGAGAGACTAAGAGTACTTATATCAACTCCTATTATGGTTCAAGATTTCTGTTTTATCAAGGCTCTCGATTTCCTCCCATCTCGTTATGGAATGTAGCAGTCTTCTAACACTCACGTGCAGCAAGGTACTTGTGGGAGAGAATAAATTTTCAATTTATAGCAACCTAGATATTTCCAATTCATAATACCCGAGGAGTTAATAAAATACACACAAAAATAACAAGATAAAAGCTTATGGTCCTCCTCAGCCACCTTAAAACTTACTCATTGACCCCATCTGTTGTAAACCTTACCTATTTACATTTATATGAAAAAAAAAAAGATTTCAAGTGATTTGTCACCCATCTTTCCTTCTAGAAGAAGATTATGTATTTTTACTGATTAATAGAGATTTAATTTATTATGTGTCAGATATGTATTCTAGGTACTCCAACAATACGAGAACAGAATCCATCGTTTCCCTCTAAATTGTCTCTTTGTTTGTACACTCAGACAGTTTGGGGATATGAAGGGGTTTGTAATGGTACTGATGGCAGTGAAGTTGGAAGGATTATCTTGAGGTAGTCTTATTAACTCCATGGTATAATAAGGTCTGAATTAAAAGACCTTTGACCTGGCAAAATTCTAAACAGTAGCTAAAATTCTAAATGGTTGATGTCCTTGGGCTTCATGTTTGCTTGAAGTGCCATGACTGTGGGTGCCTGTGACCTTAGCTATGCAGTCACTCAGAGTTTACCAGAAGGGGAAACAAGGATGGCACCAGCCATAGGCCATGGGGATAACAACAGAAGGTCCCTAATTGTTCATCTGTCTTCAGTACATGAACACATTCTTCGACTAGTATTCGGGCAAGGCAGACTTAATTTAAGAGATACCTGCTCTAAAATTCCTCTTTATGTATAAAATAACAGATCAGTAACGAGAAGAGGAGAATGTGTGTGTAGGTGTTCTCATATGTATGTACATATATATATATATATATATATATATATATGAGGACAAATAACTTTTGCAGAAAAATTTAAAGCATGAGTTTATTGTTGGTATAAAAAATTTTGAAATCCATGTATGGTTTTTTTCATGATACATTTTCCATGAATGTTTTGAAAGTCCTTTGTATATATTCATCTCTCCCTTTACCACCTTTGATTTCCAATGCATACCTTATTTTTAAAGTAACTTACTTATTATAATTTATGATTTATATGTAATCATTATACATCTCTGTAAGGTATAGTATGGTTGTTTAAAGTATATATATGGTGTGTAATGAACAAACTGAAGATATAAACATATTTGCCACTTTCAATATTTGACATTATATTATGTTGGATACATTAAAAATCATTCTACTGGTTATTTTGGACAAGATTGAATTATCCATGATGATCTTTATTATGAAATACAGTTATAAAGAAAAACAGCAATTAAAAATCAGACAACAAAACGTCCCATAAATTAATGAGGCTAGATTTTTTTTTTTTTTTGAGAGGTTTTTGCTATAGGGCGCGTGCACTCACCAGACAGACAGAGAGAGACAGAGAGATAGAAAGCGAGAAATCACCCCCCAGGGGGAATGGCCACGCTGCAATCCCTTCTCCTCCATTCTCCTCTCGGGATCTTGGGCATGCACGCACACATGCCCGGAGTGAGTTTTTTAAGCCACCGGGTCTGGGACGCAAACCGCGGTCAACTACATGGGAGTCTAGCGACATAGCCATTACGCTAGCTGTTGGTCCCGAGGCTAGATTTTTTAAAACAAAGATAGTCTTTACATGGCCAGGGAAAGAAGAATTTGTAATTTTCATGTAGAAGCTTAAGGGAAATAAGAGTTTATAATCTGAAAAGATCTGTGATGTCAATCCTTGTTCTAGGTAGAGGTAGGTAAAATTGTATATAACAATAGCTCATTAGGAAGAGATAGAAAAAGAGAACTTCTGATTACTCACTGTGAGTTCTTGTAAGACCACAGTACTATACTGTGCATAAAGAACTAAGTCCTCGGCCTCTTTGCCTCCTTGTCCGCTGGCGCGGCGGGACTCGCGCGGGCCGCGGGCACCATGAAGATCTGGACCTCGGAGCACGTCTTCGACCACCCATGGGAGACAGTTACAACAGCTGCAATGCAGAAATACCCAAATCCTATGAACCCCAGTGTGGTTGGAGTTGACGTGTTGGACAGACACATCGACCCCTCTGGAAAGTTGCACAGCCATCGGCTGCTCAGCACCGAGTGGGGACTGCCCTCCATCGTGAAGTCTCTCATCGGAGCAGCGAGAACCAAGACGTACGTGCAGGAACACTCTGTGGTTGACCCCATAGAGAGAACGATGGAGCTGAAGTCCACGAATATTTCATTTACAAACATGGTTTCAGTAGATGAGAGACTTATATACAAACCACATCCTCAGGACCCTGAAAAGACTGTTCTAACTCAGGAAGCCATCATCACTGTGAAGGGGGTGAGCCTCAGCAGTTACCTCGAAGGGCTCATGGCAAGCACAATATCTTCAAATGCGAACAAGGGCAGAGAAGCAATGGAATGGGTAATACATAAATTAAATGCTGAGATTGAAGAATTGACAGCTTCAGCAAGAGGAAGCATGAGGACACCAATGGCAGCCGCAGCATTTGTAGAGAAATGACAGAGTTGGTGTACATCAGGTCCCCCAGGTCTTTCCATGCTGGCAACGTATTTATTTGTTATTTAAAAACACAACTATATTTTAGGTAGAGTTCTTTTAATAAGCTGAAATGAGGCTTTGTTTTGGTGAAAACAAAGAGATGCAGGACTTCTAAATAAAAGTGATCGTATGAAATTAGTGTTTGAAATGATTGTCTAAGTTTGACGATTCCAGTACTTACATGAAAATTAACAATTCTTTTAAAAGTACTTGGAAATTAATATTGACATTGGACCTCTTTAAGGTAGAATTTTAAAGCTTTTCACATGTTGGAACTCTACCTGGCTTCGGACCAACCCCAGAACAAAGCAGAGCCACCTCTTACATATACGATTGCCCTGCTATAATTTTTGACAGCTTGCACGAAGGAACTCACTTTAAAAGGAGAAATCACAGTTTTAAAAGATGTTCATTTGTATAAAGTAACTTGCTCTGCTATAAGCCACCATCAAAATCCAGTGTTTGAATTTGGTACTTAATTTATCAGTCAAGTAACAGATGACTCCAACAACAATATGACTTCATTGTATTAAAGAGTACTGTATTGACTTGCCAAAGCCTTGTGACTTAGTAAAGGTATTACCTTGCTTGGATTTGTACTTTACGACTTAGTAGGCTATACTATGGGCCAGTTGTGTTAACTGAAATAATAAAAGTCATTACCCAAAAAAAAAAAAAAAAAAAAAAAAAAAGAACTAAGTCCTCAAAAAAACAAAAACAAAAAAATTAGAAAGAGATATTCAAAAGTGAAGACATGATAATGTCAGTGATTTGGTGATTTTTAGGCTTTACAAAGTTCTTGATTTTAGCCTTTTTAAAATTCATGCCAAGGAAAGACTCACCAGCTTGTGACATTTTGAACTTTTCATCTGTTATCTAGTTTATACAATGAGTTGTGCTTATAATAAGTATATAAATTGAAACCTGTGGAAACAACTGTTAATCAAATAATTGGTGAATTTTAACTTAAACCTGCTTGTGTGTAAGATAGTTGAATCTGCATTTTTGGCCTTTTAGTTGGGAATCCTGGCATTCAATGCTATTTTCAATATGTGTAAACCTAGCCTTTTTTTTTTTTCCCCTAGTTTTCCTGGTGTAGTATCCCTGTACTTCCTGAAGAGCAAATTCTTGCAGCATTTGCTTATCTAGGAGTTATTGTATTTCTCCTTCTCATTTAAGAGATAATCTTATTGGGTATAGTACTCTTGGCAAAAATTGTTTGTTTGTTTTTTTCAGTATTTTAAATATGTCTTCTATTCTTTTCTTGCCTGCATTGTTTCAGTTGAGAGGTCCAATGTCCAATGTCTAATAGAGTAACCTTTGTAAGTAACTTAACATTTCTCTCCTGACATTTTTAGAATACTGACTTTGTCTTTGATTTTTACCAATTTGGCTATGATATGCATTGGAGAGGATCTTATTATGTTAAGTCTATTTGGTGTCCTTCATATTTCTTGGATTTGGAGGTTCTTATACCTCTCTAAGTTTGGGGAGTTTTCAACTAATATAGCGTGAAAAAGATTTTCTATGCCTTTACCTATCTCTTTGCCCTTTGGAATATCTATTATGGATATATTTGGCTGTTCAATGGTGTCTAGTATTTTTCATATGTTGCTCTCATTTTTAATGGTTATACATCCATTCTTTTTGGATTCTTAGACTAAATCAGAAGTTTTTGTCTTCAAGGTCAGAAATTCTTTCTTCTGCGTGGTCTAATTTGCTGTTGATACTTTCAAGGAGGTTTTGACATCCTTTATTATATCTTTTATCTCCAGAAGTACTGTTAGATTTTTTTTTTAGGGTATCCAACTCTGTGGAGTTTCTCCTTCAGGTCTTGGAAAGATTTTCTTATCTCTGAGAACTGATTGTTTAAAAAACATATCATTGAGACTTGTTACTATGAATATTCAGAATTCTTTTCTGACATTTCTGTGATATCTTGTGGTTTATCCATTGTGGGTGAGGAGTTTTTAATGTTCCTCTGAGGGGGAGGTATTTCCTGATTTTCCCCCATTTCTTGGAACTCTGCCTCAATTTTTAGTCATTTAGTAATATACTCACTTCTTCCTACTTTTATGTAGTATGTTTCTGTAGCTGTGTGCTCGTGCCCTTTCCTATGATGTGCATTAGCTCTGTGCCAGTTTCCCTCCTCTATGGTGGGTAGGAGTGTTGAATCCACAGTGGATGTTTCAGGTTTAGGTTTTCATAAGGGAGTTTCTCTCCTTTTACTGCTAGGAAATGGTGTGTGTGGGGAGATAATTCCTCCAAAACCTCACTGTCTTCAGGTGTTTTGTTTCTGTATACCCAATCATTTGTGCTTACATTGTGGCTGGTGGCTGAGCCATACAGGTATAATGTAAAGTTGTAGTTCAATTCACATGCTGCATCTCGCCTATCACATGGGCCAGAACAACACCTCCTCCCCCACTGCAGGCTGGGCAGTGGTCTTTCTGATTGCTCAGATGGTCTTTGCTTCCTTCTTGTTTCTTTTATCCCATTAAGTTGTTTTTTGGCTTTTTTTTTTAAGGTTTTTTTTTTTTTTCACGTCTCCTATATTCTTGTCTGTTTTTTGCATAGTTATTCTATCCATTATTGAAGTCATATATTGATGTCTCCAAATACTAATGTAAAAGAGGATACTTCTCTCTTAATTTTTTTAACTTAATTTTTTAAAAAGATTTTTCCTAGAGTACATGCGCTTGCTGGAGAGACCGAAATAGACAGAGAGATAGAAGGTAAAAAATCATGCCCTGGAGGGATAGCCACACGGCAATCCCTTCTCCTTCAGTCTCCTCTCAGGATTTTGGACACACATGCACATGCATCTGGAACGAATTTTAAGCTGCTGGGTTTGAGAGCTTAAAATGGTCCACTACTTGGGAGTCCAGCAACCTAACCATTATTCTATCTGCTGGTCCCAGTGTTGGGCTTTTTTGTTAGCTGCATGTGTATCTATAATTGTCATCTTGTCATGTTGGATTGACTTTTTATTTATATTAAATATAGTAATTTTATTTCAAAGTCTATTTTGTTAGACATTAGGATGGCTAGCTAATATAGATATCTTGTTCTCGTTTTTTTGTTTGTTTGTTTGTTTGTTTGTTTGTTTTTGGAGAGGTTTTTGCTATAGGGTGCATACACTTGCCAGAGAAACAGAGAGAGAGAAAGTGAGAAAATACCCCTCTCCCCCCAAGGGAGATGGCCATGCCTCAATCCCTTCTCTGCTATTTTCCTCTCAGGATTTTGGGCAGACATGCACACACACCTGGCATGAGTTTCAAGCCACCAGATCTTGGACTTGAACCTCAGTAAGCCATATGGGAGCCCAGTGCTTTAACCACTACAGCACCTTCTGGCCCCACTTTATCTCTTTTCATTATATTTATTTTTCCATCTTGTAATTTTCAGACTATTTGTATCATTTTTTTTTGAGGGTTTTTTGCTATAGGGGGTGTTCACTCACCAGAACGACACACAGAGACAGAGAGACAGAAAGTGAGAAATCACTCCCCAGGGGGGATGGCCATGCCACAATCCCTTCTCCTCTATTCTCCTCTCGGGATCTTGGGCACACATGCACATGCACCTGGTGTGAGTTTAAGCCACAGGGTCCAGGACTTGAACTGCGGTTGACTATATGAGAATCCAGTGACATAGACATTACACCAACTGCTGGTCCCAAAGACTATTTGTATCTTTAAAATTAAAGTATTTACCCTATACACAGCATATACTAACATGTTTTCTTGAATCCAGTCTGACAGTCTGTGCCTTTTGAATGTATTATTTGCTTCTTATTTAATATAATTTAAGTGGTTGAATTTACATCTGTTTCTATTGTTCCTAAATGCCACTTATTATATACAAACAGTTTCTATTTCTTTTTAAAAATTTTTATTTATTTATTTATTTATTTATTTATTTATTTTTGGAGAGGTTTTCGCTATAGGGCGCGTGCGCTCGCCAGACAGACAGAGAGAGACAGAGAGACAGAAAGCTAGAAATAACCCCCCAGGGGGGATTGCCACGCCGCAATCCCTTTTCCTCTGTTCTCCTCTCGGGATCTTGGGCATGCACACACACACACCCGGCGTGAGTTTTAAGCCACCGGGTCTGGGACGCGAACCGTGGTCAACTACATGGGAGTCCAGCGACATAGCCATTACGCTAACTGCTGGTCCCCATAAAATTTTTTATTATTTTTAAAATGTCCAGGTTGACACGTATGCTCATTACTTTACATGAGTTTCACAGAAGAAATTTAGATTTGATTCATGGATATGGTTGTATTTTACTCATCAGATATGTCCCAAAAGTAGATGTGATTGAGCATAGCCATATAACTCCTATTGGTGGCATTACATGCCCTGGACTCCACATTGCAACTGAAGCATACCTGCTAGTCCAATTCTGCCACTACAGCTGCCTGATCCTCTACCAGTTTTCTCTAGATCATGGTGGGAGATCTAGAGAAACCACAGTCTAGAGAAACTCACTTCTGATGCTCAGCGTCAACAAAAGATCATGGAGGCATTGTCTGTGTTTTGTATACCACATTGTAACTTTTAAAAATTTCTTTCTTTCATCAGAGAAAGAGAGACGAGCACTCAGACAGGGTCTTCATACTCGATTTGCCCCCTTAAGTTTAAACTTAAGCTAGAATCAAAGTTCAGCTTCAGCCAGACACACACCTGTGCATACTGTGTATACAGGGAGACCTTGGGATGCAGACAGAGGACCTTCCCCTATGACCTCAGAATTCAGGAGCCTGTAATTACTGTTGTGCCACTGTGGCAGGCACCCCAGGGCATATATTACTAACTAAGATGATTGAGACTACCTTCAATGTTCATTTACAGAAAGTGAAGTATTTTAAAGAGGAAGTTTTAGCATAAAATCTGGCATATAGCCATGCTTGATTATGGTACCTGCATCATCAAAGTGTTAAGGGGGCATACACAGTGTGACTTTTCATGACTTCTGTGTTTTCATTTGGCCTTTTCCCTCCCAAGCCTCAGCTGAGGAGGAACCCAATTTAAAGAGATTTGTTTTTTTGTGACATTTTCTATTTGTTGCTGGCTCACTGTTTCGGTGGGGGAGGTGTCATGCTAAAGTGTTTAGGGGCAGTAGACCATGCACTTTTTGACACTATTACTCATCTCTCTTGTGGAGAATGTCACCCAGTGTCACTTCCCCCATTTTTCAGTGTACAGGAGCTGGCCACGTCTTTGTCACTCATGCAATAAGTCATAGACCTAACAGCCTCAGAGAAAGTGGGGGAGAAGGTATCTTACCTTCCGTGTTGCTGTGAACCTTTCAGGCCCCGTGCTCCTGGGGGAGTCTGACAGGTGTAGGTTGGCCTCCAGCTTTGTGGTGGGAAACCTCTTGCTTGTTTTAAATAATTTGAGAATATTTCTGGGTTGTAGGGCTGGCTCCAAAAGGTGAACTTGTCAGCAGAAGTGTCTGTTGGTTTCAGTTTCTGTCCATTTGTTCATTTGTTACCCCATGAAACCATGGGACGGGGTAAAATTTCTCAGTTTTGTTTTCTCATGTTGAAAGGTCTTCACACACACCCCTCCCCCTACATTTTAATGTACAAGAGTTTTTTTTTTCTTTCTTTTTTAATCTGAACTTTGATTCTAGCTTAAGTTTAAACTAAATGTTTCTGTTAGATGGAGAGGGATCTTGGATAAGCCTCCCATTTCCTCCTTGTATGCAGTGGCATCCCTCAGCAAAGTACTTTTCCTACTGTAGATTACATCAGCTGACAAGAGGCTTCTGTGGTCAAATGTGTATTTGTCCTTGATTGGCATCCTGGACTTCCCAGAGCATGCCGGGTGCTCAGGCATGTGCCCTTGATCCAGGCCAACTAAGACTGGGAGTGTGTTGTGACCCTGTTGAGGGTGTCTCTCCCTCTTATGAAAGAAATAAATAAACTTAAAAAAAAATAACTAGGAGATTCTACAATCTCCATATTCTATTTAAAGCAGCATATTGTTTAGAAGACTTTATGTCTAGTTTATAGAATGTCCTAGTTAGGCCTGCTCAATAAAACAGCATGATTGAATACAGATGAAGGGAACTACATGGTCCTGGCCCTGCCATTTCTATTCCTCTGTTTCCTCCAAGTGACCCGTGTTTCCACTAGTGCCGTTGGTGTCTGAGAACAAATCTAAGAGTTAGAGCCAAAAGGTGACTAAGAGCTCCAGCCTCAGACACACCCAGCCAAAATTCTTGCTACCTCTAATTTATTGGCAGGTGTGTGTCCCTTGAGCAAATTACTTGTTGTGTTCAGTCTCAGTTTGATCTCATAGGGTTATTTTCAAGGATTAGATCCAATAAGATATTTTTAAAATTAGCAGTATATTGGGCTAGCTGTTGGTATAGCCATTAAGGTGGCTGGCTCCTGTGTGGCTAACTGTGTAGTTTGAGACCCAGACCCGGTGGCTTGAGAAACACACTGGGCACGGTGTGTGAGTGCTCAAAATCCAGAGGAGAAAAGAGGGAAACAAACTGTGGTGTGGCCATACCCACCACCCCCACCGGAGGGTGCTTTTTCACTTTTTCCTTTCTGTGTCTCTCTGGTGAGGACACATGACCTATAACAAATAAATAAATAAATAATAAAAAAAAAGCAGTATGCTTAGCACATAGACAATGCTCAATAAATGATAGCTACTATTATGAAAGAGTGTCACATAAGGAATGGCCCAAATTTTACCACACATTATCTCATTCATCTGATCATTAGGGACACTGACCATCTGCAAATCCTCCTCTTCCTTTTCCTCATCCTCATCAGCACATGGTAATTTATTAAGCACTCACTATGTAAGTGGTATGGTATAAGAGCATTTAATTACATTTTGTCATGTAGTCTGTCAGTCCTCTAAGTTTCTCCTGTATTGTTTTCTTCTCAGTGAAGGCATTTAATCACGTTATTTAAAATTGCAGATTGGAGGCCAGACATTGGTGCGGTGGTAATGTAACTAGATCCATATGGAAAAGTCCCTGGTTCACATCCTGGAGCCTCTGTCTACAAAGTAGGGGCATGCAGCACACCCACGATCTTGACTAGTTAGGGCTGATGGCAGATTGCAGCATGACAATCCTGGTTGGGGTGTTTGTCTCTGTTTCTCTCATGGAAGAAATGAATAAAAAAACTTAAATAAAAATTAAATAAATAAAATTGCAAACTGCATCTCCCCAAACTTCCAATACCTCCAGCCCACATAGGACTGACTTTCCAACATACTGTATATTTACTTACTATGTTTATTTATTATTATTTCATTCATACTCTCTCTTAGAATATAAGTTTTATAAAGGTAGTGAATTCATTTCTTCTTAACTTAAGCATCCTCATGCCAATACAGCACCTGATATATAATAGATGCTCAATAATGATTTGATCCAGGAGTGAATGCCATTTGTTGAACAAATGGATGATTGCCATTTACGTGTGAGGATAGCTTATCTTGTAGAAAAGGAAAATAAATTCTGATAAGTTACATAAGTTGTCTAAGGTGATAACCAGTAGGTTTTGGAGCCTGGGTTTGACTTCATTGAATTTGGCAGTTCAACCTTTGATTATTTTCCTTCACTGCCTTTGTTCCTTAAGACACTTGAAAGCTTTCAAGGGGTTTTTCTTTGGTGCTCACAAAAATATTCCATTATCATCAGGCAACACAACGAGAGCCCTTTAAGCCCTTAGATGGTGAACTGGGTGGTCTGTGATATGGAGGAGAAGGCCTTTGTTTTCTTCATGTTATTCTTGTAGAAGGGCATGGGAAGTGTCTTTGCGCTATCGTGTTACCCAAGTCTTCAGTGTTACTCAGCCTCATGGGGCAAAACCCAGCTGGAATCAGAGCATCTTTATCTTTACTTTCCTTTGACAGCTAAGCTTTTAGTTCACTAGTTTGTGAATCCTTAAATAGTACATTGTGCCATTTTGGAAATCTGAGTGACAAACATAAATCTAATTGTGTGTAGGACATGCAATATTGCCTCTATTACATGACCGTTCCCAGGAGATGACAAACTGAACAGTTTCTGGGCTGCAGTCTGGCTTTAAATTTTTTGAGAGCTTGTAAGAGTCCTTTGGGGTTTGAGTAGGGCAAAGGAGAGTGATTCTTTGGTATGAAAGAAATGTCCTCAGGTCAGCCAGTGGTTTGGTGGTTAAGGCAACTGGATCCCACGTGGCTGACTGCAAGGTTCAAGTCCCAAACACAGAAGCTTGAAAAATGCGTCAGGAGCATGTTCATATCCATGGCTGGTCTGCTGCTCCTGACTCATCCCTAATAGCCTATAGGAACCCAGGGCTGCTTTGGAAAACTGAACTTAATCGACTCCCTCCACATTTGACTTCCTAATTAAAATGGCCCTACACCATGTTGGTGTAATTACTCCCCACATGCCTCAATGGGGGGTAGGCAGTAAGAAATTCCTCCTGCCCTCGTTGTTGCACATCTGTGCCTTCCCCTCCATGGGCCAAGGTCTGGAACAATGGCAGTTGGGCCGTGGGTGGGTAATAATCTTACTTTCCTACCTCTGATTTTCTCTCTTTTATTGAAAACTAAAGGGTGTGAGAGTGGCCTTTCCTTTTACTTCCAGAGGCATACCTTCCTTTGATCTTTGAGTATCCAACCTCACAGGGCCTTGCCATCAGAGGTATTCGTTCCCCTCTAAAGGTATCTCTGTGGGTTGAGTCCTTGATGTGCAATAACAAATGAAAAATTTGGAAAAATCTCTCTTCAGAATAGTAGAATATTGTCTTTTGAATAATTTTGTTTTGTGTGCAGAAGCTGAATATTAGCTTTATTTTTCCTCTGCATTCTTTCTCTAAAATATCCTAGTATTTCTCCAGACATATGGACTCCTTTTTTGGAACCTATTTAAAAAAGGCAAAAAGAGAGAAGTGGGTATAATTTTCCAAAGATATCCCTGCCCTTGAGCTGTAATACCATTGATATAGTGATTTTTTTCTTTCTTTCTTTTTTTTTTTTTCTTGGAGAGGTTTTTGCCATAGGGTGCGTGTGCTCACCGAAAGACAGAGACAGACAGAGAGACAGAAAGTGAGAAGTCCTTTGGGGTTTGAGATGGCCACACCACAATCCCTTCTCCTCCATTCTCCTTTCAGAATCTTGGGCATGTACCCACACGTGCCTGATATGAGTTTAGGCCACCAGGTCTGGGACTCAAACTGCAGTCAACTACATGGGAGTTCAGTGACATAGCCATTACACAAACTGCTGGTCCCACTATTAATATAGTTTTAAAAGAATCAGAAAGCCTGGGGTCGGCTAAGCATTGAATACCTGGAGAATGTGTGGGACCATGGGATTCTGGTTACTGAAGCTGATGCATATCTAGGGCTTAGGACCAGCTTAACTATCTGAATATTAGCTGTGTGAATTAGTGTCATTACTTAATTCTTCATTTATAAAGTCAGGTTTCTTTCTTTTCTTTTTTTTAAATTCTTCTTCCCCTCCTCCTCCTCTTCCTTCCCCTTCTCTTTCTCTTCCTTCTCCTCCTCCTCCTCCTTCTTCATCTTTTTAAATTTGCTAGACAGTATGTGCACTCATCAGAGAGAGAAAGAAACAGAGAGAGTGAAAGAAGGAGAATGGAAACCCAAATAAGGCATAGTCATGCCACTATCCCTTCTCCTCCATTTTCCCATCCAGCCAGGATTTGGGGCATACACATACATGCACCTGGTATATTTTTTATGCCACCAGGGTGGAATTTGAACCATACAGTTGGAAAATGGGAGTTGGTTCCTTTAGCCACTAGGCTGGTCTTGCGGCCAGGGTTGTTAAGAAAATAAAGTGAGAAGTTTGTAAAACACTTACAAGGGCTTCAAAAATTGTTATCATCAGGACCAGCAGTTAGCGTAATGGCTATGTCGCTGGACTCCCACGTAGTCGACCGCGGTTCGCATCCCGGACCCGGTGGCTTAAAAATCACGCCGGGCGCGTGTGTGTGTGTGTGTGCCCAAGATCCCAAGAGGAGAATGGAGGAGAAGGGATTGCGGCATGGCCATCCCCCCTGGGGGGTGATTTCTCGCTTTCTGTCTCTCTGTTTCTCTCTGTCTGGCGAGTCATGCACCCTATAGCAAGAACCTCTCCAAAAAAAAAAAGTTATCATCACCATTATTGGTATTACTATCATTAATATGGCTTTCAGAAAGTGCATAACCTTGATTTGAAACACTTCAAAGCTTAGGATGTTGTAAGTTTCGTTGATTTAGGGTACACCCATTCCAAATGATCTGGAATTCAGAAGAAACGTCTTTGGACTGGTAGACATATAGATGCAGGTAGGGGGCAGGCCCTGAGGCACAATGGTTAAGCCCTGTGCACTGGGAGCTGAATCCCACATTGCCAACTGTGGTTCTAAATCCTGGCCTGGACAGCTTGAAAAATACTCTGGTCATATGTGTGTGCATGCCTGAAACCCTGACAGGATGGAGAAATGGAGGAAAAAGGATTGTAGTATTGTAGTGTGACCTTTTGGGGGGTGCTTTCTCTCTCTCTCTCGCAAGCACATGTGTTCTCTAATAAGAAAAATAAAACAGTAAAAAAATAAATTTAAAAAAAGAGAAGAAGGAGGAGGAGGAGGAGGAGGGGGAGGAGGAGGAGGAAGTAGAAACCAATGCTTGCTCTAGGGATTTTGAGGAACAGTTAAGAACACTGTTAAGGTGCAATGATTAAATGTAAAAATAAATAAAAGTAATAAATATAAATAAAAATAAAAAAAGAACACTGTTAATGAACAAGGGAACAGCCTGACTGAAGATGCCACATGTTACAAAGGCTGCCCAAAGCTCGTCAATTTTGCTGTTTAATTGTTTGACATTCATTTAAAGTCTTAGGGTTGGTGACTGTTTTTGGTTAAGTGGACTTAAAGAGTGAAATAACTTTTGTAAATATGAGAAACCTTTTTTCTCCCTCTCAGTTGATTTGGTGGGATTGATAAAGGAACTCATTTATTCTCTTTGACTTAAGAAAGTGCCAACGCATTAAGAATAATTTCTGTTGGGCTATGAGATTTTGAGTGATCCTTATGCTCTTTCTCCCACATGAAATCTCCATGTTTTGTTTAATGGTATCTGTTACCTGTTTTATCAGAAAAAAATGTGACAAAGAGAAGAAAGCAAAATAACAAAACCACTTACAGAATTGATTTTTATAACTTAAGATAACTCACACATTCTAATTATCGCCTTAGGTCTGATCCTTAGAGGGCATGTTTCCTATTTCGCCATTCCATTTGAAATTGTATATATTTAAAAGTAACTTTGAAATGATCCCAATTTAAATAAAACATGATAACCTTGTGGCAGGGTGGCTCTCGCTAAAGATTAATTTAGGATTAGTGATCTCTGTACATTGCTGCATTTCAATGTGTTAGAGTCTGACAGGAATGATAAACTTGGGTTTGAGTGAAAACTGAAAGATTTTGCATGCATTTTTGTTGCCTGCTTTGTGTGTGTGTGTGTGTGTGTGTGTGTGTTAGTTATACATTCATGCATAAAATGTCCATAAGAGGGTCATCCCTGTAGCCTCGGGCTTAAGGAAGCTAGATCCCACATGGCTGACCGAGTTCAATCCCAGTCCCAGTGACTTGAAATAATACAGCAAACGTGTGTGTATGCATGCTCCAAATCCTGACAGACTGGGGAAATGTAAGAGAAGGGATTGTAATGTGACCATGCCCCATTAGGAGTTATTTGCCTCTAATCTGTCTGTCTCCTTGTCTGCCTCTGGAGAGTGCACATGCCTTCTGGTAATTAAAGAAAAAATACCCATGAGCAAGTTAAAATAAAAAGACATTTTGAAAAAATTAGGCAAGTCACCTAAACTTTCCTCATTGGTAAAATATGGAGAGGGTTCCTAAAGTCTCTTGCAGATACAGTCTTTTCTGGGATTCAATCCAGAAGTTAAGAAAAATACTCTTCTCAAGAGTGGCCACATGGAGGTGCAGTGACTCCTCACAAAACTGTCATTCAGCTTCCCTGAAAGCAAAATCATTACCTTGAACATTTGAGTTTTTTGACCATTCCAGGACACGCCTGACAAAAGGAAGAAAGGAGCCAATTTCATAGCATTCCTGTTCCCAGCA
This sequence comes from Tupaia tana, assembly GCA_026018925.1. Classification (NCBI taxonomy): domain Eukaryota; kingdom Metazoa; phylum Chordata; class Mammalia; order Scandentia; family Tupaiidae; genus Tupaia; species Tupaia tana. The sequence goes on along the minus strand of JAKSZU010000007.1, from coordinate 123,026,747 downwards.
AGCACAGGCACTTCGTAATTTTCCCATGAGCAAATACACCACCAAAGGCAATGCATGAGACTTATTTTCCATCTAGCTTTGTGTCTGAAAGAGATATTTGAGTATGGAACTGTATATTTGTAGACTGCTTTCTTTTGTTCTCTTTAAAGTAATGACTGAAATAAAGATTCCTAGTTTACTGTGTGTCTCTGCAATCTTATTCCTTAAGTGGTTGTCGGCTGTCTCTCAGTCCTGCATTTCTTCTCTTTGTGCCCTGATTCTTCTCCTTTCTTTCTTAGTTAAGTTACATGCCATTATTGTAATGACTTACTTTTCTATTCATCACAGCTTGGAGTCCACACTTATTTCTAAAGATCACTGGTGAACTTCATATTGCTGCACCCAAGGATGATTTCTCAGTCCTTTCACTTCATCTTAAAACTTTGGTTCATTTTCTTGGCTCCAATCTGTCCAGGTATTCCTTCTACTTCTTTAGTCATTCCTTTCTGGCCTTCATGGGCTCTTGCTTGTAGGCATACCCATTAACTACCAGTATACCCTAGGACTTTATCCTTGCCCTGAGGTCTTCAGGTTTTTTGTTTGTTTTTGTTTTTTGTTTTTTTCTTTATAGTCTTTGCTGGGGAAATCTCATTACTTGTCATTGTTTTATGTATCAATAGAATGATGAACAATGACACAGTATCTTTTACCTTGTCTTTATATATGATTTTTAGTTTCGTGGAATCAATAGGTATCATAAACTCTAAATATTTAAAATTGTCTTCATTGTTATTCTCTGCCCACCTCTAGTCCTCACCACCAATCCTCCAAGGCTGTACCATGGCTCCTTTATTTTAGCTTAATTACTGGCATCACCACTAGGCTGCCCAAACCAGAGACTGAGGAGTCATAGAAGACTTCCCTATATCTATATCCATCTATATCCAGCAACGAGCAAGATCTAATGATTTTTAGCTCTTAAATATTTTTGAATCTATGTCTTCAGTCACATTCCTGATACCAATGTCCCTGTGCAGGTCTTCAACTTCTCTTGCCTGAAACATTAAAATATGTAGACTTCTTTCTCCTAAATCTGGTCTCTACAGTAGAGAGAGAATATTCTCTCAAAAAGCAAAAGCCAATCATTTAACCGCCATACTTGAACATTTTTAGTGATTACTCATCCTTTAGAGATTAAAGTGTAAAGTCCTTATGATGGTTTATAAGACCCCCTGTGCCTGGCTTATTCCTTCAGGTCACTTTCTGTCTCATCTCTCACGAGTTCTTATTTCACAGGATTGTAGCCAAATGATACTAGGATACTTCTAGTTCCTCCCTCCCTCTCCACCGTTTTTCTTTGGCTTTATTTATTTTATTCCATTTGTCTCAAATTCCTTTCCTACCTCTCTTGTTTTCATAGCTCTTACTCTTCTTTTAACATTCTCATCACATGATATTTCTAGGAAGCTCTCTTCCATGAACCAAATGCCCTGTTTTCTCACTCCCACAACACTGTATTTCCCCCAATCTTAGAACTTCTGTCTTTTAATGAATTGATGTTTTTAGATCTATCCCCTCCAATAGGCAAGAGTTCCTTGGCAAAAAGGATCACACCTATTCATCTTTTTTGCCCCTAGTTCCTAGCACAGGGCTTTGCATAATGAATGTTCAAGAAATTTTCGTTGACCAAAATTTAACATTTTTCAGGCTCAGAGTCCTTGAAGGTGCTCTGTGAACTCTACTTCAATTCTAAGAAAACTAAACTATGGTTTTCGCTGGGGACAGCTTCCTAGAAAAGACTTGAGATGTCCCCTGAAGAATTAGGTTAACAGAGTTTGGACTAATAGTGAGGAGAAAGGTATATCCAGACAGAATTGGATGTATAACAGTGAGGAGGCTTGGGTGTAGGACACTGCAGAAACAACTAAACATAGTGTTTCTGATGCAAATGAATGGGATATGAATTAGGATAGGCTGACCGCAGCTTATTAGAAACCTCTAATGAGGGAAAAGTGAACTTGGGACTTGTTTCATAGGCCTGGGGAAGCACGTGAGATTCTGTGCAGAAGAATGGCACTTTTATTTATTATTATTATTATTATTTTTTGGAGATGTTTTTGCCATAGGGTGCGTATGCTCGGCAGATAGAGAGAGACAGAGAAATAGAAGGTGAGAAATCCCCCCCCCCTGGGGGGATGACCACGCCACAATCCCTTCTCCTCCATTCTCCTCTCAGGATCTTGGGCATGCAAGTACAAGTGCCCGGCGTGAGTTTTAAGTCACTGGGTCCAGGACGTGAACCGTGGTCGACTACGTGGGAGTCCAGCGACATAGCTATTACACTATCTGCTGGTGCTAATGGCACTTTTAGAACTGTACTCTAGGAGGAGTAATCTAGCGCAGCTTAATAAGATGAAGTGGTAAACAGATGGGAATCAGGGAGGGCAACAAGAGGTAATGACACTTCAACAGGTGCGAGATGATGACACTTTAGACCAGGCAACTGTATAAAAATGGGAAAGAGTTAATTTTCGAGCCACTAACTAGAGAAAAAAACAAGAAACACTGAGTGTATGGTAATGACAGAGAAAAAGCATGACATTTTGATATAAAACAACAGAAAGTTGGGAATATAATTTTTAAAGAGGGGAAATTGGAAAAGACAACTGTAAGGCAACAAGTGACTACAGTTTAAAAATTTTCAATTTGAGATGATAAAACTTCACAATATTTTATGTTTTATAGATGCTTAAGAGATGCTATATACACTTTGGTAAGTAGATGACAAGTGAAATCTTAATGGAAGGACCTGTCAGGAAAATGAAATCAAAGTAACTAGCTTATATGGTAGACAGAAGCAGGGATACTGATGGCAATTTAAGAATTATCAGCTCAAAGATGTGAACCATTGAAAGCCAAAAAGTGAGTAAGGTCAGCCAGGTACAGGTTTGTTACTCTGAGCCTAAATACAGATGGTCTCTAACTTATGCGAGTTTGACTTACTTTTGACTTTACAATAATATGGGGGTACCATTTATTTCTTTTTAATTGACAATGATTTTTGGCTTAAAATAACAAAGACTGCATTCTGTTTTTATTATTTTCCAGGCACTATTCAATAAATTACAAGAGAGATTCAACACTTTATTAGAAAATAATCTTTGTGTTAAATGATTTTGCCCTATAGGTTAATGTAAGTGTTCTGAGCACTTTTAAGGTAGGCTAGGCTAAGCTATAATGTTCAGTAGGTTAAGTGTATTAACTGCATTTTGTTCTTACATTTCAACTTACAGTGGATTTATCAGGATGTAACATTATAAGTACAGGAGCATCTGTTGCTTGCCTGTCAAATATACTAGAGTTATTTAAATCAATAAGAAAGCAAATTTCCAATCATGAAAAATAATTTTAGTATATATGGTGTGTAAATAGCGAGAATAAATGACAGCTGTAGGTCAATAAGAGAAAAATGAATGTTCTGATAATAAATAGAATGAAGGTAAAAATAAGCAATGTCTAAAACAAATACTAAAGTCCAAGAAACATGCAAAAGGTGTTGAACTTCACTGACAATAAAAGATAAATTAAAATAATATAGTATAGTTTTATCACTTAGCAAATTGGAAAATTTTATATTAAAAAATAATTCTCAGAATTAGCAATAGTATGGAAAACAGATAATTAGGGGAAAAATAAATTCACACAAACCCTTCAGATGACAACTTGGTAATGTTTATATTTGATTCAGTGATTTCGTTTAGTGAGTTCTTAAAAATTGTTTTAAAGAGGGGCCAGTAGGTGGCATAGTGGTTAAGGCACTAGACCACATAGTTGACCATGGTTTGAGTTCCAGATTCGGCAGCTTGAAATTCCTAATGGGTGCCTGTGTGTAAGTGCACAAAATTCCAAGGGGAGAATGGACGAGAAAGGATTGCATTGTGGCCATACACTCTAGGAGGTGATTTCTTGTCTGTCTCTTTGTCTCTGGTGAATGCATGTTCCCTATAGAAAAAAATCTCTCTTTAAAAAAAGAATCTTAAAGAAATAATTGGTTGGTACCCATATTTAAATATAAAAGAGTCATTTCAGCCTTACTTATTAGTTATCTAAGGTATAATATAAACTCTTGCTAGATGATCTTGTTTCTAGTAAAATTATTACATGCATTGAATTATGTTTAACTTCTGTTCTAAATATCTTATATTGCATTTTTAAGACTGTAAATTATTTTTTATGCTCTCATGCATTAATTATTTCCATATATTTTTATTGATTAACCTATAGCATTTAGCACTCCTCATTTGCAATTGCATTTCTTGTTTTTTAAGCTTCTTGGCCACCTTTATTGTTGTTGAATCTCAGTTTGATGTGGTAGACTAGTTGATCTCCCCTCAATGATTCATGGACATGTCTTTTGCATTTCCTCAGGATGTCTTACACTCTGGTTAACTGCACACAAATCAATCATTTTTAGACTTCTTTAAACTCTTAAACCTTTGAAAAAGTAAACAGTGGTTCAAAAAATACTTCAGGTAAATGAACTATCAGAATTGACTCAAGCTTTGCAAATCTTTCTATGCTCCATGTTAAGGTAAAATAGGTAACTTGTTTAACTATACATATTCTAGATAGTCTGAATCAAGATTTAAAAAATATCAACTGAATACATACTTACAACCTTATATACTTTCTACAGGCAGTGAATGAACCCATCAACTGCCATGGTGAACATTTGTAAATAAATTAGTTAACTCTGGAGAGTAGCATTATCATTTCCTGGGTAATCATATGCAAACCATTTCCTTTTGACCCTTGGAAAGTTGCCCTACGTGTCTTCTAGATGATAGATAGATATGTTCGAACTCAAGTGTTCAGGTTCCATACAACTTTATATGAAGTTTCACATGGCTTCCTATTTTTACTAAACTATTTTTTCTCCCTAGGGCAATGACATGCATGTAGCAAATTGCTACATATATCTTAAAAGGGATGAACAACACAGTTTTACTATTTTATTGGAAATGAGTAGGAAATGCAATCTTTTACAAACTCATTTGAAGTGAGCCATCGTTACTTATGTCTAGGCAGAGAAAAGATGGCAAAATATTGATTCAATGTCACAAGGGCGATGTCCTTGGCATTTTAGTTCTCTGTAAGAGAGAATGCACAGGTTGTAGGAAACGCTCTAGAGAATCTGTCCCAAATTCATTGTGATGTTCTGCTTCTCTCATGGGAATGGAGGTTAAGACCTTGGCTCCTCAGTTTTTCAGTTTTTATCTGAGAAGTGACTTGCCATTCCTGCTGTGCTTGTCATAGAGATAACTCTAGAATTTGGCCAGATATCCTTCTGAAATCCTTGAGTTCTGTATGACCACAGCCACTCCCTGTGACAGTCCCAAAAGAAACGTAGAGAAGTCCAAGTAATACAAAACACATTTCATATTTCTTTAAAACACTCAGTCCAAAGCCCAATAGAGTTATCTGTTTAGTTAATTAGCCTCTTTGCCTGGGGCCAACTAAAGTAAACTCTGTCCCCTGTTTCTTTTCTAGCCCCATCCAACCTTGGTTTCTCTGTCACTCCATTTCAAGATAAGGGGACACATATCTGAGGAGGTGTAAATTATAGAATGTCTTCTTAGGATTTAGCATATCTGTAGGTTAACCTGCAAATTCCAGGGGATTACCCTCAGCCACATAGGGTAAAAGTCATCTACTGAGGTTTGGGCTTTAATCTATTGGTTATAGCAAATGATCTAGTTCCTGGCACTCTAGTTCTACTAATTTATTTATTTATTTTTGAAGAGATTTTTGCTATAGGGCATGTGCACTTGCCAGAGAGATAGAGACAGAGAGACAGAAAGCAAGAAATCACCCCCTGGGGGATGGCCATGCCCCAATCCCTTCTCTCAGGATTCTGGACACATACTCACATGTACCCAGTGTGAGTTTTAAGCCACCGGGTCTGGGACTTGAACTGCAGTTGACTACATGGGAGTCCAGCAACATAACCATTACACTGTTTGCTGGTTCCCTGTTAATGTTTTTTAATCCAATCCAAAAAGTATGGATGAGGAAAAACAGAGAAGAGGCAATAAGAAACATTACTGAGACTCAAGATGGAGGCAATGTAGCATGGTGGTTAAGAGAACAAGTTCTAGTATCAAATTGCTTGTACTAAATCCTGTTTCTGTCACTTTAGTGCTTACTTAACAAAGTTGCTTAATAATTTTGTGCTGTTTTCTTATTTGTGAAGTAGAAATGATAGTACATTATTCATGAGAAATAAATTTCTTACCAGAGACAAAGAAGCTTTGGAAAATACTGAGTGCTTAACAAATATTTGTTATTATTATCCAGAGATGTCAAGTGGCTATTCCATCAGAACCTCACACACTGATGTTTCTAGAAAGTGGTCACCAACATCTGAAAAACCCAAATGTTATTAGCACATTTGTAATTTACTCAAGTAGAATTGTTTATCCTAAGCATACTCATAGCCAACTGATTTTGAAAATAGAAAGCCAATATATTAAATTACAATAGAAAATACAACTGCCTAGTGATCTAAAAAGTTTTAGTCTAATGGTCTGTTCTCTCTGTGAAGAAAACACATGAGATGGGGAAACCAAGTTATAACAAAAAAGATAAATGGGGAACATAAAATTTTATTATAAGGAGATGATGTGGGGCACCTACCTTTGATGGTCAAAAGCTTCCATTATCTCTAAGAATCAATATACAAATTGATAGGTGAGAAGCCATCCTTCTAAATAAAGCAGAAGACATAAGAAAACACTGCTTTGGAGACTTCAGTTTTCTAGACTCTTTTTAAAATTTTTTTTGAGACTTTTTTTGCTACAGGGTGCATGCGCTCACCAGACAGACAGAGAGAGACAGAGAGATAGAAAGCAAGAAATCACCCCCCGGGGGGATGGCCATGTCGCAATCCCTTCTCCTCCATTCTTCTCTCGAAATCTTGGGCACGCACGCACACGTGCCCGGCGTGAGTTTAAGCCACTGGGTCCAGGACTCAAACCGCGGTCGACTATGTGGGAGTCCAATGACATAGCCATTACACTAACTGCTGGTCCCTAGGCTCTTTTTTTTTTTTTTGACAGGGTCTGGATGTCATGATCCTTCTGCCTCAGCCTCCCAGCTGGGACCACAGGCATGTGCTATGACACCTGGGTCATTTTTAGATGGAGTTTTACTAATGTTGCCTAGGAAAACCTTCAAATTATGATCTTCCTGTCTCACTCAACGTCCTTAGTCAGTGGGATTACAGGTGCACACCACCTCGCCTTGTCTTTAGTTAGACCAGGATACAAACTCTGACCTCCTATGTAGTCCCAGGCTGCAGAGCCCAGCATCTTTTTTATTTTTTTGGAAAGGTTTTCACTATAGGGCACGTGTGCTCGCCAGACAGACAGAGAGAGACATAGAGACAGAAAGCAAGAAATCACCCCCCAGGGGGGATGGCCACCCCGCAATCCCTTCTTCTCCATTCTCCTATCGGGATCTTGGGCACGCACGCACACGCACCCGGCATGAGTTTTAAGCCACCGGGTCCGGGATGCGAACCATGGTCGACTACGCGGGAGTCCAGTGACATAGCCATTACTCTAACTGCTGGTTCCCAGAGCCCAGCATCTTAACAGAGTGTACTACCACAGCTGGACCCCAAGGTTTATTTTTGCATATACCATGATCTCTTTTAAGAAGACTGTCTCAAACATTTGGTGAAAATTTTGTTTTGCAATTTTTTTGTTTTGTTTTGCAATTTTTACCTGATGAAATAATAAACAAGTAAATAGTATTTTCTTTATCTACATCCATTGTTATTGAATCATAATAATAGCCATTTTTTTTTGAGTTCTTACGCTATGCAATGAACTGTTACATCTATTTGATTCTCTTGTAATTGTTCAAATAAACCTAAAAAGAGTGAGGATTTTCAATTGATCAGGACAGGCTAAACTAAACTGCAGAAACAAAGTACTCCTAAAATTTCAGTGGTTTATCAAAACAAACATTTATCACCTATTCATAGAAAATCCAATGCTGATCAACAAGAACTTTTCAATTTGTAAAGCCATCATCTTGAATTCTGCCAGTGCCTTAATTTATAAAGATGACTGAATGATGACATGGAGAGGTCAATGCATTGTATAAAAAGGTTATAATTATTCAAAGGTCCTTAAGAAATGAGAGGCCCAGAAAACCATGCAGGAGCATGTGGGGGAAGCATCAGAGTTGGTCAGGAGACAGTGTAGGGGAAGGGGAAAGCATGGCCCACAGTCTTGAGTATTTTGTATGAAAAAAACAAGGCAGAGGTTCTGGAAATAGATTAGTATTGGCTAGTTTGAATAACAATGGGGGCTCCAGGATATAGGGGTGGTTTCTGGTTGTCTGGGTAATTTAGAGCATGGAAAATATTGGCATGATATGTGAAGGTTAGATAAAGGAAATGGTTGGAGATAATGGAGTGGAGATTTGTTGGTTAGTGGTGTGATTTTCATGCACTTGTGAAAGCTAAATGGCAAAGTAGGTATAAACAGCTCTGGCTGTTGATTTCATACTGAGTTTAATGGCTATCACATAGATAAATATAGAATCTAAGAAAACACAGAACACATCCCAGGGTTTTAAGCTTATCATAGGAGGAAGAGAGAGAGCTAGAGGTCCCCATGGAATGCATTTAAGGGTTTATCTCTCTGTCTATAGCTCAGTTCTTATGGCCTCACGCTCATGGCAAGTAAGGCTGAGAAATATTGTCTTTATGTTGTCCCAGAAGAGGAAGAGAGGAAGAGATTTTGTGAGCAAATATGTAGGGTTTTCAAAAAGTTTGTGGAAAATGGTATTTTTTTTAAAAAAAAAACATAGATTTAAAAGTATTTGTGCACCAAAATAAACTCATACATTAATTTCATTTTTTTCTGGTAACTTTATTTCCCATGAATGTTTTGAAGATTTACTTTATATATTTCTGCCATATTTTAATTACTTCCAATATATGAAAGAGTGGATTGTGGTTCTGGTTGATTGTAATTTGTCTACAGTACTAATCTTGTAAATTGGCAGAGCCAAAGTTCAACTCCAGAAATCCTGAAATCATCTCCTTTCTCTGTATTACACGACCTCAGGGTTGAAAAGGAACCCTGGGTTGTTATTAGTGTGAGGGCCATAAGGTAACTGAGCTAAAAGCTTAGGAACTAGTTAGATTGAGACTCAGGTCTGACATTCAGAGTATTGAATACGAAGGAAAGTGCCTCTCAGTGGCATTAACAAATTTTGAAGATCAACAGTCAGGGAGATTAAATCAGCCTGGTAAATAATATTTAACAAAGACTTTGAATTTTTCTCTGAAGAGAGAGGTATGAAAAGCATGATCTTATCATTAGCAGGTACTTTTTTGGTAAAATAGACTAGTGAAAGTTCGGCCACCATCCTCAGGGTCACCACCACATTCTTGCCAGTGTCGTCTTCTTAACAGAACCATCTTCAGTATAGCTGATGGTGAGATCAAGGAGGGTAGAGTCCAAAACAGTGGTGCAGAAAGTCCCCAGTTTTCACCACAGTGAGTTCCTGGAAACTGCCATAAAGTCAGCCATTATGAATTGGATCATATTTTGTCAAATAAACAATGCTATACATTGGGCAAGGATTCTGCTACAGACCAAGAACTAAATGTCGACTAAGCCCAACATATGCCTATAACAATTTATTATAATTTAGAAACAGTACTGCTACATTCTAGGTTTTATAAAATGGATGCAGATGGAGAGTTCACATTGAATCTGAAAGAAAACTTGATAGGCTATAAAGTGTATCCACAGCATGTAATATTAATATAGCTTACTGTTGTTTAGCTTTCACCTAAATTATAATCTACAAATTACAACAGTTAATTTTTTTTTTGCAACATCAGAATATGGAGTTTTGTTGAAATTATCCAGATGGCTCAAGTCTCTAAAAACCCATCTGAGGAATTCTGAGCTGTGTGTGTGTGTGTGTGTGTGTGTGTGTGTGTGTGTGTGTTTTGTTTTCCCCCTCTATGAAGTTCCTAATATTAAGTATGCCTATTTAGAATCATTTCATGGATTTATTGATTAGAGAGAGAGTATATAAGGAAACTGAAGGTCTGTTTACAATGTATTTTATAGTAGAGAAATGGCAATGGTTGGCCTTGGGCTTAAATGAAATTCAACAAAAATTGAGGAAGCTTGGCGGCAATATATGTGAGATAAATCATATTTCAGTTAGCTTGTCCCATTTCCCACATATTCCTAAAAAATATTTCTGCACTAAAACTCTACTTGTTAATGATTCATCATTTCCACTTCTAGATATATGCCAAGAGATATAAAATGTTATGTGTCCGTGAATGTTCATACTGTCATTACTCATAATAGCCAAAAGTAGAACCAATACAAATGTCCATCAAATGATGACTGGATAACCAAATAGCTATATCCATATAATAAAATATTATTTGACTATTAAAAGGAATAAATGTACTGATAAATGTTACAACATGAATGAACCTTGATAACTTTATACTAAGTGAAAGAAACTAGACACAAAGTATCAAATACTGTCTGATTCCACATGTATGGAAAATACAGAATGGGCAAATCTGTAAAGACAGAAAGCAAGAGTGGTTTCCAGGGATTAGGGGATGCAGTGGGTTGGAGGTGGACATATTGGCTAAGAGATGTGGGGTTTTTTTTAGTTTAGTTTATTTCTTTCATGAGAGAGAAATGGGGGAAGAGGTACAATTTATAGGGCCTCATCATGTCATTGTCCCACCCCCAGATTTCCAGCAAGCTAGGATCATGGGAGCACATGCATGGCATGTTTCAGATGGACCTGGGCCCCAAACCTGAGTCTTCCATGTGACTCCAGCATTGCAGAGCAGCATACTATCAGCTGCAACACCACAGCTGGGCCTGGCTGTCTTTTTTTTTTTTTTTTGGAGAGGTTTTTTTTTTTTTTTTTTTCGCTATAGGGCGTGTGCGCTCGCCAGACAGAGAGAGACATAGAGACAGAAAGCGAGAAATCACCCCCCAGGGGGGATGGTCACGCCGCAATCCCTTCTCCTCCATTCTCCTCTCGGGATTTTGGGCACGCACGCACACGCGCCCTGCGTGAGTTCTAAGCCACCGGGTCCAGGACGCGAACCACGGTCGACTACGTGGGAGTCCAGCAACATAGCCATTACACTAACTGCTGGTTCCCCTGGCTGTCTTTTTGAGATCATTAAAGTCTTCTCAAATTTCTGGCAGGGATGGCCACTGAATTTACTCTTTCAATGACTGAATTGTATGGTATGTGAATTAGATCTTAGTAAAACTGTTAAAAACAACAACAACTTCATCAACCAGAAAGCATAGCTCACCATTCCAAGAAACAGTTCAGAAATCCCTCTCTTATTATGTGTTTGGATTTCAGCCACAAAAGCATGGCCGTGGCAACAGCATTCCTGACGCTCTGATGTGGAGGAGGGAAAATGTATGAATGACACAGTCCTAGCTCATACGGAGTCCTAGTGAAGAGGTAAGACTTACATCAAGGAACACTGAGAGCACAGATTACACTTGCACTCATCCTCACGACCTTTTCTGGCTGTTGATGTAGCTCGGCTTTTATCTTTGGTCTAAGAGAAATGCAGTTTTTAATATATTTATTCCACAGATATTTTTAAGTACTTGGTATATTACATATACTATGTCCAAAAGGAGGAACACTTTCACATCTTCTATTTCTTCTCAAAATGTCATAGTCCACAGGAATAAAGGTTAAGAAATGCTGAGACTGTCATTTCTAGAGACTATCACCACTACTGGAAAGGGCTCTGTGATGAACTTTAGGAGATCCTGCCTAGTTTGAGCATGACTGTTCGTTAGCTCTGTTGTCTTAAGCAAGTCATTTATCTTTTAACCATAGTTTGCTTTGCTATGAAATGAGGGGACTGGATTCCTTTATGTTCCTTCCAACTCTGTACCCTAGTTGTTGTATGGGATATTGGTAAGAGTCATTTTAGAGAGCATTTTCTTCTTTATGTTGATCTTTCTTTAGAAAGGTGATTTTCTATCTTTATGCTGATTTTTAAGGGAAGAAAATGAAAGCATCTTGAACAAAAAAAAAGAATTGTTTTTACTTGTTACACAAATAATGGACATTTACCTTGATGATTTAAAGCCATAAAGTTTTAGGGACCAGTAGATGGCGTAATGGCTATGTCGCTGGACTCCCATATAGTCAACTGCAGTTAGGGTCCCAGAACCAGTTACTTAAAATTCATGTTGGGTACATGTGCAGGCATGCCCAAGATCCTGAGAAGAGAATAGAGGAGAAGGGATTGCAGTGTGGCTATCTCTTTGGGGAGTGATTTCTCACTTTCTGTCTCTCTCTGTCTCTAGCAAGTGTATACATCCTATAGCAAAAATCTCTCTAAAAATAAACAAACAAAACTCCAAAGTTTTATGGTGATTTGTTATTACCTCACCTCCTACTTGCATATGTGTGAGCAAATTACATAAATAGCTGAAAAGTGCTGCTCGAAAGGCAACTTCTCTCTACTCCCAGAAGATACTAGTATTGTAGCTTTTGCCCGTTGTGCTACATTTATTTACAATTTTAGGAAGGAGAATATTAATAGTGAAACTTTAATAATCACCCATAATGTTACTGGTTTCCATATGCCTCATTATTGAAGACTCATTTATTTATCTCTTGCCATCTATTCGCATTTCATAAAAAACCAAAAGATGCAAAAATGAGTCATGGCTTTGTGAGTCTGACTCCCTCTCCATACCCTTTACCTTTATGCCTGTGAGTGAGAGAGGTGTGTCATCTGAAACCAACTAATGGCCAGTAATAGAGGAAGAGAAGGGAGCTCTTCAAAGTCCAAGGGTAAAATGTGTGTTTGTTGTGGTGACTACCTTGGGAAATGAAAGTTTGATGTTCTTTTTCTGTGATTATTATTTTGATTCACCAATGATATACTGCTAAGAGGGGAGGAAGAACAGGACACATTTCCCTAAGAGAATTAGAAGTCTGCATATCCATGTGCTCTTGTAAATGTTGACTTCTGGTGCCGATGGGCACATGTGTCTTTGAATATGCCTTCTATGGAAGGGAAGTTAGGAATTTATTTTTTTTCCTGTACCAGTGACTGTGTTCCACCCTAGAAGAGTTGAGACTTCTCTGCCAGAATGAGGGAAAGGTAGTTATTTTAGATGGGGAACCTTTCTCATAGCAAATTTGAATAGTTGAAAAATGTTTGAATCATCGATACCATATTTGGGAGAAAACTAGAAGTTATCTATTATAATCTCTTGTTTTGTAGGTGGAGAAACTCAGGAAGGTGATGTGACCTTCCAAGGGTCTCCCAACCATTCATAGGAATATGTTGATCTCTTGAAGATAAATTTTATGTTGCTTATGAAGGATTATTTAAAATAGATAATAGTTTCTTATATATAGTATATATTTTTAAATGTTCAAATAATTTTCACATGTAGAAAAGGTAGCTTAGATTTTTTTTATTTTTCAGTTTTCGTTCTATAATAGTAAGCATTGTGCATAATTATTATTCAGTATTATTTACTGTTTTACTCTGCAAAGCATAGCTAGGAAAGAAATAAACTATGCCTACTTGGCCAGTGTAAAACTTAAGGCAAAGTCTTGTCTGGATATACCAACTCTCTATGCATCAGTAGCATTGTTGGCAACTAAATGATCGCATCTCTATCTCACATGACAAGTTAAAGATGGTCACAAATTCTTTACTGCTTCTCCCATTAAGATCTGGTGTTCATTTTTTCTTTTTTTACAATCATTTAGAGCTGGATTCTGACTGCTTTGAGTAATAGAATAAAATAAAAGTAACAGAGTGTCAGCTTTGAACCTAGCCTTAAAGATGACTGGCAGCTTCTTCCCTAGTTTCTTGAAGCCCTGGGTTTCCGTTTAAGAAGTCCAGTCTTCTAATTAATGTGGCTGGATCCGAGAAGACCAGCTGTGGCCAAATCCCACTTAGACCTGGTGGCTTGAGAAACACTCTGGGTGCATGTGCATGCATGCCAAGAATCCCAAAATGAGGGAGAAATGGAGGAAAAGGGATTGTGGCATGATTATTCCCCATAAGGGGTGCTTTCTCACTCCTCCCTCCCCTCTCACCCTGACTCTCTCTCTCTGCTAAATTTAAAAAAAAGGAAAAAAAGGTAAGTCCAGTTACCTCTGGAGATAGCAGATGGAGAGGGAGAGAAAGAAATGCTTAGCAGAGCCCAGCCTTCCAGCCATCTCTGCTGAGGCGCATGGCCTGAGAGTGGGGGCATTTTAGACCTTCAACCAGTTGAACCACCAGTTGAAAACTATCAAGTGTACGCCACGCAAAACAGACCAGTGGGCCAGCCCATTTCTGCCCAGACTCCTGCACTACATAATTGTGAGATACTTTTTAAAAAAATACTTTTGTTTTAAGCCATTCATTTGGAGATAATTATGCTGAAGTAGATAACTTGAGCAGTTGTGATGAGAAGTAAAAGAAATTATATATAAAAAGCGTTTAGAGCAGAGCCTGATTAATACTGATTAGCATTTTCTCCCCTTCTCATTTTCCTGTTCTTTTTGCTTCCTCTTCTTTCTCCTCCTCCCCTCTTCCCTTCCTCCTTTCTCTCTCCTCCTCCTTTCCTCTTCCTCTTTTTATTTTTATAAAGAATTATTTTATTTAACTTTATTTATTTATTTTAATTTGACTAGAGAGGGACAGAGTGAGAGAAAGAGAGAGAAATTGAGAAAGCAAGCCACCAGGTCCAGGATTCAAACCACAGTCGGCCATGTGGTAGTCCAGCACCCTTAACCAACACATCACCTGCCGCCCCCTTATTCTGCTTTTTATTCTCATCCTTTTCCATAGTTTTAAAGTAAGTTAATGACAGAGTACATCTAGAATCTCTAGGTCTTTGACATTCATTTCACATTTTCATCCCATAACACTAGGAAACAGTCAGGTGGCTTCAGAGACTGTGTATTTTCTGGCTTTCCCCTTATTATCTGTCATGTTAAACCTGAGGTAGTCACAAACTACTTTAATACACAGGGCATTATCATATTATTTATAAATTTCTACTGTTCTTTAATTCAAATACTATTTCATATACCAACTATACGTCAGACACTCTGTTAGATGCTGGGAAAGCAGGAGTGAATAAGGCAGATCTTGTCCTTTGAGAACTTATACTTTAGTGCGGCAACTTATTAATATGTGAACTAGTTCAGAGTAAAGTGCTACAGAGAAAATAAGTATGATGTTATGCAAGTGAACAACAGAGGGATGCATTTCAGGGAGACCAGGGAATGCCTATTTGAGATGTGACAGTTGAGCTGAGGCCTGGAGTCCACCATGGTAAATGTCTGGAGAACAACATTCCAGGAAGAGAGGAAAAGTAGCATTGTACCTCTCAGTGAGGTAGGAGACGCAGCAGGAGTTTAAGCAGGGAGCGACTTGAGCTGGTTTATATTTTAGAAAAATCACTCAGGTTGGTTCAGGGAAATGAATTCACAATAAAAAATAAAAAAAAAAACAGTGAGGAAGAAAAAGAAACTTTTTGGAGGCCATGGCCGAAGACCAAGAAGATAATGGCTTCACGAAGGGTGGAACAGGTGGATTTGCAGAGAAGTAGAGGTCTATGATGGATGGGAGAAGAATGCCATGGTGATGGAGATGCAAGTTCTGAACTCAGAGTCCCTGGGCTCACTCCACGGTGTGTGATCATCAGCAATTTCTTTTCACTCACCTTCATTGTGCCTCCAGTGCTCTGTCAAATCAGGCGAACAAAATCTACCTATGGGGCTACTGTGAGGACTGAATAAATTAACACTTATGAATCACTTTAAAAAGTCCACAGCAGGGAACCAGCAGTTAGTGTAATGGCTATGTCGCTGGACTCCCACGTAGTCGACCGCGGTTCGCGTCTCGGACCCGGTGGCTTACAACTCACGCCGGGCGCGTGTGCGTGTGTGCCCAAGATCCCGAGAGGAGAATGGAGGAGAAGGGATTGCGGCGTGACCATCCCCCCTGGGGGGTGATTTCTCGCTTTCTGTCTCTCTCTGTCTCTCTCTGTCTGTCTGGCGAGCGCACGCGCCCTATAGCAAAAAACCTCTCAAAAAAAAAAAAAAAAAAAAAGTCCACAGCACATGGTAAGTACTCACTAGTTGTTCTTTATAGTTAGATTTTGAAGGTGTTCTCTACATATAGGACATGCTGATGAATTAAGTTTGTGGGATAAAGGATAAGGAGGATGCAACGATTATGTCTTTCTTAAAACCAAGTACAAAATTTCCAAGCAGAAGATAATTTCTTTCTCTGTGGACAATCTTAGAATGTTTATTTTGCTTTTTATGTATACATATGACATCATCTTATCTCACACCAAGCCATATATTGTGTGTGTGTATAAGAAAGAGAGAGAGATTACTTTTCTATAAAATTCTTAAGGCTTGGGACTGTATCTGATTCACAGACTCACTTTTTTTTCCTGATTCACAAATTCACTTTATTTTATGACAAAACAAACAAACAAAAAACAAAGAAAAAAAGTTAAGTGCAGAGCTGGCTTTGTGACAAAGCAGTAATATGTGGCTCAAGAGAAAATGGATCTTACATGGCAAACTATGGTTCAAATCCTCCACCCGGTCAACATGAAACACCCAGGCATGTGTGAGTGCCCAATATCTAATAGGCTGGAGGATAGGAAGGGATCGTGGCTTAACCAGACTCTGTGGAAGATGCTCCTCTCTTTCACACCAACATAAAAATGTGCACTGTCTCATGAATAAAGCTAAAGTTATTTTAAAAGTATTATTAGTATAAAATAATATTTATACAGTGACTACAATTATGTAACATTTTGAGGTAAAATATTAAAGATTGGCGAACAAAATAAAATAATGTAATAAACTTTCATTTAAAGTTTTAAATAAATGAATTTCTTCTGAAGTTAATTAAGAACAAATCTCAGTGTTTCCCAAAATATTGTCTACATAACAACCTCAGGAAACCACCTATGCAGGGCATTCCTCCTGTCCTCATGTGTGCAGGTCTTGGTGACTCTCACCAGAGCAGCTTGTGTTATAAGAGGAGGAGGTTACCTGCCTTGCACATAATATCAAAATACTATTTTCTCCTTATCTTTTTAATATTTAAGTGGAATTTTATTTTTATATTACCGTTTCAATACATCTCAATAGATAGTTTTTTGTTTGTTGTTTGTTTTTTACGTCCCAGAGTGTGAGGCAGGAGAGGGAGAGGGAGGAGAGAGGGAAGGTCAGAAAGCCTTCCCTATGAGGCATGGTCACAGTACAATCCCTTCCCTATCTCTCCCTCCTTTTGGGATTTTGGGTGTGACTCAGATCACTGGGTTGGACATATGGGATCCAGTTCATGTAACCACCAGACTACCAGCTGGCCTATCAATAGATATTTCTTGTATGTAGTGACCCTTTTCTGTTCCCAATTTCCCTGACAAATAATTGCTCTAAAAATCAAATTTCTGTCATTTAAATAACTCAACCTATAATAAATTCACTTATAAAGGCATAACTTTTTTTGCTATGTAATCACCCCATTTATTTATTTATTTATTTATTTATTTATTTGCTATAGGGTACGTGCGCTTGCCAGAAAGACAGAGAGAGACAGAGAGATAGAAAACCAGAAATCATCCCCTAGAGGAGATGGTCATGCCACAATCCCTTCTTCTCCATTCTCCTCTCGGGACCTTGGGCACGCACGCACACATGCCCAGCATGAGTTTAAGCCACCGGGTCCGGGACTTGAACCACAGTTGGCTACACGGGAGTTCAGCAACATAGCCATTACGCTAATTGCTGGTCCCATCCCCCCTATTTTTATTGACTTTAAAAATATTTTTATAACTGAGTATAGTGTGTTTTATTGAATGTTCTAACAGAAAAATTTGTCTTCTGTCTGAAAGATGGATTAGGAAGTGTGAAAGTGAAGAAATTGGCTGAGAATGCAGAGGAGGCCATGGAAATTGCTATTTCTCTGGGTTCTTTTAAGTTTTGAAACTAACACAAGTAGTAGTATTTCTAACTTTTTCGTCCTTATTGTTTTCTTTTTTTTTCTAATTGAAATAATCTGGTCAAAATGAAAGGACTAAATCACAGAGTATGACAAATGCTATAACTGTTATAATAAACTGTTAGATGACTCTCAGTGGCTAAACTAATGTATTACTTTACATGTAATTATATTCAATGAATTCAATTTTTAGCTAATTCAATAAATATGCAGTAGTGCCTCATGCTTATTTTAAATCACATTTCTCTAATAAGAGACTGAGCCTTTCCTGCATCTTTTGTCACTTTGTTTATTAGTCTATAAACTACTTGCATCACTTTAATTCTTGTTTAGCTGTTCTTTTTATGGAAAGTTATATAATACGTTCAGGAAATAGACATGAAAGCTGAGTACAATCTGCTGAGTTTCTTCTTACTTGGATAAAGAAATCGTATTATTGAACCTGACCAAGGTAGTGTTGCCCCCCTTTCACACCCCAATTCCCAGCCTCTTACCTCTTATTGTAAGATATGTCATGAAGGCTAGGATCATGTCAGTCATCTCATGTACTATGTTCTTGGTATACTGGTGGTATCTAGTAAATAGTAATCAATAAGGAAGAAAGAAAGGTCTTATATTTCTCAGAAATGCCCTAATAATAAACATTATCCTTTATTTAGCATTTAATGACCGAAAATGTGTGTGCTTCTTATTTTTATACTTCCTTGATTGAATCATATCAGCCCACTGGTTCCATTTTATGAGGGGTTTATGCTGGAGGTTCTCTAAGATTCCATCTACTCTTAAAGTCTTGTTGTGATTTGAAAGATAGACTCTTTGCAAAACTGTAGTCCAAACTATACTAGAGATAAGAAAAAAAAGTATACATATTCAATCCTGTCTCCTTTGATTCCAAATACAAATTGGAAGCACCTGTTGATTGTCCCCACTTCTTGAGCATGTGTGTGCATGTTCACACACTCACTTGCACACTAATTCCCCCCTAAGCATCTCTGCTCAGGGAGTGTCCCCTCCTAAAATACCTCTCCTTCCCTCTCCAATCACCTATATCTTTCCCACCCTTCAAAGTTGAAGTCGTGTTTGAAGCTGTAGAATCACAAAGCTGCTGTCTGAACCGCCATCTTTGCTCTTTACCTTTCCTTCTACAAGCTCCTTCGATATTCCAGGGAGCCCCTGCAGACCTGTGAAATGGAGACAGCATACTCCCCCATCTGTCCCCTGGGAACCATGTCCCTGCTTCTTCTGATGAAACTCGCAAATCTTGGACCTGTGCCTGGCTGTCCCCCGGGCAATCCCCCGGCCTGGAGCTGACGTGGTTTTGAACTCCCACACAGAGCTGCTCTTCTGCCTACGTCTGGATTTTACTGTAACTTGCCTAGCAGTGGAGGTGCTGAAGTTGCAGAAAGGCCTTGTGGGTTTGCTTTTGAAAATGTTCAAATTGTTTCCAAAACTGTTCAGCATTTCCTGTCCTTATTAATAGGCTCCTGAGCTCATTTTATTGTCATTGCTGGTCCTCCCTGGTCTCCATTCCTTTACTCTGATTACCCATTTTGACATTCCCCATTCCATTTCTTTGTATCCTTTATCTTGTGTACCTCCCTTCCCTATCACCCACATCTGCCCTGCCTTCCTCCTTTTTTTCCTCATGCTCACATTTTTCCTTTGGTATCCAGTGATTGGTGTTGCCCCTCGCTTCTATTATTTAAGTAACGTGCTTCTTAAGGAAAAAAATTCCAAGCTATCTGGTAGAATTTTTGATTCCGGGCAGACTTCACGTATGACCTCTGACCCCAGTTGTCTGACTTTTGGTGAATCACTTCAACCATTTTGAGTCCAAGCTTTATTCTTTCTGTAAAAATGTGTGATAAATTCCAACTTTCACAAATCGTGAAGGTAAATGAGATCATTTATACAAAGTGCCCAATAATATTCCTCTTCCATTTCTGTTTCCTACCTTTTCATGATGAAGCAACTCCATTCCTGTTTTGATTGTTCACTTTACACTCTTCTATGTATTCAGTAACTGTCTGAGCACTTCTCATGTGCAGGCACAGGGCGGCAGGGAGACAGTGATGAAGTGTGTATGCTAGACTATGTCACTGACCTCGCAAAGCTCTCAGTCTGGTGGTGATTCAGATGAGTGCACTAGCATCTCACGCTCCATTTTTCTCCCCCTCTTTTAGGCAGAGGTCAATGAGTGCATGCTTCCTTGTATCAGGTGTGCTCCTGGTTAGGACTCCAAGGGAATACCCCTTTCCAAGGAGCTGCAGCTGGTTTATGTGTCACATGGAATGGAAATGCAGAGGCCATTCTGAAGAGGACAGGGAAGAGAATAGAGGGTGGTAGGGAGACCTTCACTGAGCGGGTGGGTCCAGAGGGTTGCTGGTTTTGTTCAGGGTAGTAGAGGAGCATTCCAGAATGAGCTGCATACTGAGCTACATGGCAGTTTGAAATTACATGGCTCGCTAGGCAGTTGGAGAGCTGGGGCCTTAGTTCTGGTATCTAAGCAGAGGGGGAGCAAGTGTAGACAGTGTGCTGACTAGTCACAAGAGACCTTGGATGCCATGGCTGGGAGTTTGATTATTTTTGAAAATACAAGAAAGCAGGGAAGAACATGTAGACATTTGAGAAATCTACCTATGCTACCTGTGCAAAGAAGGGATGGAGAAAAGAAAACAGATGCAGGGGGCCTAGCACTGGGAGGTCATCTCCCTCTAATGAATAAGGAAACCAAACCATAAAGAGGTTAAGTAACATGTACAACATGGTAAAGGAGTGGAGTTGGGTTTGGGGCCTTAGTAGTCTGACTCTAGAGTCTGTATTCTAGCAATATGTGATTAAACGAAAATGAAACGATAAAGCTAATGTAAACCAGTCACTCAAACTTTCGCGTCACCAACATTTCTCTCATGCAGGCACAAAGTGCTGAGTCCCACCTACAGGTTGTCTGATTCAGTAGTCATGAGTGAGACTTGAGAGTTTGTGTCTCTGATGCAGATGCCGAAACTGTAAGAGTTGAGGTAATAGTGAAATCTCAGAGTGTTGGAGCGGTCAAAAAAGACGAATGGTATAGTTAGTAAAATTATGCCTTAGAGCAAAAAATGTCCATGCATAGGAGATAGGTGCCTCAGAGTCAGGGCAATTCAGTTCTGTAGCTTTTAACTGCTGTATGTCCTATGGTTATTGAAGGCAGCTGAGGAACAAGTGGTTTAGGAAATGACTATGAAAGTGAGGGGTCTATTCCAGGCAAGGGAGGTGAGGTGAGCAGAGAATGCTTGCAGGAATGCGATGGGAAATTAAGGACTCAGAGACAACAGGATTCAAACTGAGAAGATGTGGGCAATATAACTGGAAATATCTGTTGAGAACAGAGGGTAGAGGGACTTGAAGTCTGACTATTGAGGTAGTTGAAAGTTTGATGGAACTAGTTTATTCAGAACATTCATTGGGAGTGATATGAATTATAAATTGAAGAAAAGAGATAAGTCAGAGAAAGACCCTAGTCCCTACCCTGTTTGTTTGGCAAGAACCAAGCCCCTAGGATTTTCCTTGGACTTTCACTTACATTGCTAGTCTTCAAAATTGGTGTCTTTCTTTTCTTCTCCATCTCCCCTCTAACTTCTTCATTATATAATTACTTTGTTTGTCTTCAATTTGTGTTAATTTATATTTTTCTCACTTTTTAAACTTTGACTTCATTGATGGCATATTTTAAAATAGTAAGCTTTTATATCAGATATAGGTTTCTGCATTTTAAATCAACTTATTAATGAGGTCTTTTATAAAAACAACCAAAAAGAGAGTTCTTTTTTTTCTTTCTTTCCAGGTGTTTAGATTGGGTCGTACAAGTTTGAGACACCCACTGGACATCCAAATTGAGATAACAGCTAAGCAGCTGGATAGATGAGCCAAGAATTTAGCAATCAGGTTCCATTGAAGATGTAAATTAGCATTTATGAATTATTAGCATACAGATAATATTTATTCATTTAATATTTTTAAAACTATTATAATTTATTATTTACATGTAATTATCATACATCTTTGTAGAGTACAATATGGTTTTTACTTATTCATTCATTTGTTTATTTATTTTAGGTGCTCGCTGGAGAGAGATAGAGAGGGAAAGTAAGAAATCACTCCCAGGGGGATGACATTGCCACAGTCCCTTCTCCTCTAGTCTCCTCTTGGGAATTTGGGCACACATGCACACTCAAACTGTGGCCAGCTATGTGGGAATCCATTGCCTTAACCTTTCCACCACCTGCTGGCCCTTACAGTATGGTTTTTAAAATTATGTATATGATGTGTAATAAATAAGTCAAGGCTATAAACATATTTACCACCTTCAACATTTAACATCATATTATGTTGTGAACATTCGAAATTCACTCTACTGGTTATTTTGGAAGTATATATTGAATTTCAGAGATGTTCTTTACTGTGAAACACGGTTCTAAAGAAAAACAAAGTGATTAAAAATCAGAAAACAAGAAGTCTCATAAATTAATGAAGATGGATTTCTGAAAACAGAGTCTTAACATAGCCAGTGAAAGAAGAATTTATAATTTCCATACAGAGGATTGTGAGAGTTAAGAGTTTATAATCTGAAAAGATCTGTGGTATCAATCATTGATCCAGTTAGAGATAGGTAACAATAGCTCATTAAAAAGAGCTGGAAAGGGAACCAGCAGTTAGCGTAATGGCTATGTCGCTGGACTCCCACGTAGTCAACCGCGGTTCGCGTCCCGGACCCGGTGGCTTAAAACTCACGCCGGGCGCGTGTGCGTGCGTGCCCAAGATCTCAAGAGGAGAATGGAGGAGAAGGGATTGCGATGTGACCATCCCCCCTGGGGGGTGATTTCTCGCTTTCTGTCTCTCTGTCTGTCTGGCGAGCGCACGCGCCCTATAGCGAAAACCTCTCCTAAAATAAAAAGAGCTAGAAAATCAAAACTTTTACTCACTTGCTGTAGGACCATAGCACTGTACTGTTTATTAAGAAACAAGTCTTTTAAAAAAACAAAACCAAATATATTTATTATTATAACCATTACTCATTGTATAAAACTCGGTAATAGGAAAAGTCAAAATATGTTACAAATAGCTGAGTCTTTCTTTGGAGTTAATTTTAAAAAGGCTTTGTAAAGCCTATAAATCACCAAATCACTTTTTTTTTTTTTACCATGTCTTCTCTTTTAAACATCTCTTTCCAATTCTGATTTGTTTTTGCTCTTTTGAGTTGGTATTTGAAACCATGACACTGATTGAGATCACCTAAGGTAGTGTTTTTCAAACTTTTTTAATTGCAAGCCTCAGTAAGAAATTCATGTCACATTGCAACATATGGTAAGTTACACACGTGTACATGCACACACACTGATTCATGTTTCATGGGACAAAGCTGACCCTTACTGTATATGTTGTGCTGTGCTATTTTCAATTATGTATCTTTAAAAATACTGAAAAATATTAAGTCGGTCCTTCTAAATTGGCTTCATAACCACACTAGTGGGTTGCAACTCCTATTTTAAAAAGCCCTGGCCTGCAAAATGAAAATAACCAGGAGGACTGATTCCTGGTGCCCAATTAAAGGTTGGAATTTAGAAAATGAAGAGGAACCAGCACATGAGTCTGAGAAGATGTGGCCAGGGGAGTAGGAGGAGAGCCAATTCTTCTGGCACATTATGATCTGTATTCCTGTTCCCAACCCCGGCTCTGGTCTTTTCTTTTTCTCCTTCTCCTCTTCCTCCTCTTCCTTCTTTTTTCCCACTGCCTCAGGTGTTTAGGCAAAATAAGCTGTCCAAAATGGTTTAACTTTTATAGAATAAATAAATTTTAGAGTTATACATCAGGCTTCTTTTTTCTTTTGTGATAGGTTTATTTTCTGCTGGTTTCTTTTCAGCTGCTGGCTTCTTGGTAGCCTCAACCCTTTTTCTCACCAAGAGCTTCTGCTTCTCAGCACCGATACCCTTTCCTTTCTTCCCCACTACAGGCTTCTTCTCCACAACCCAGAATGTATTTCAGTGCATGTTCTCAGGATTTTCAGTGGATTCCTCTTCAGAAGTCTGTGATTAATATGTCTCAGGTGGTGCCTGGAGGGCTCTTTGGATCTCAGGATTCTTCAAGATTCTGCTAAGATCTGTATCCATCATCTCATGCATGGGAAGATTGTTGTTACTCTTGAGGAAAGCAGTTTCTCGCCAAGTACCGTACAACTCATCTAACTTCTAGAAAGTACTTTGAGTCCAAATGCAGAAATGTCCCACATACTCATCAAGAGCAAGTTTCAGAATATTTGGCTTGCTTAAGTTAAGCAGAGTGAGTCCAGGAATGTTTCTAAAGACCTTGATGATACCATTGTCCTCATTATAGATGATGCAGGGTCTCCTGCACTGGATACAATGGTGGTTACTCATTTTGCTCTTGCCAGCTCTCATTTGCTGGTAGGCATAGACCTTTTTTATGTCATTCCAGACCTTAAGTTTCTTTAGAACCTAAACAGCCTTCTTGGTTTTCTTGTAGCCTTCAACTTTATCTTCAACCATCAAAGGAAGCTCAGGAATTTCCTCAATACAATGACCTTTACACATGGCCAGAGCTGGTAAGGCTGAGCCAGCCAGAGCAGAACAGATGGCAGTGCTACCAGATCTTGGTTGGTGCAAACATGCAACCTCCTTGACACATATTTCCAAAAGCACTCTAACCAGAATGATGTGTTTTGACCACCTTGAATTCTGAGAATTCAAGCCACAGCTCTCCCAATACTCCAAGACTCAGCACTGATCTGATGGTCTGCTAATTCACTGATAGCATAGAGCTATTCTTTTTGTGTAAGTTGGTGTGAACAAAGATCGCAGTATCTGGTTGATTGGAGCCTTGAACACAGTGGGCAAAGTGGGATTTTTGCCAGACAACTCCCCCTTTTCAAAGTACACTGATATCAGTGGAGAAGCATACGCCATGGTGGGAGAAGGACCACACTGCTCTCAAGCCAGTGGCTCCCACAGGAAAAAGGTCTGGTCCTCTCTTATGTCTTGCTGTCCTTTTCCTCTACTCCTTCATTCCATTAGGGTTCATGGGCATATCTCTTTCACTGCTCAAAGGCTATTGTGTTAATTGACTTAACATTATATATTTGAGAATATCATGGTGGGATTACTTCACAATGAATAAGCAGCATACAACTCTGTACTAGACATATTCTTTTCTTAACATTCTTTAGGAATCACACAGGATAACAAATTTCTCATTAAAATTTTTTCTTGTTTACACTTCAGGCCACCATTTTTCTTTGGACTACCGGCCCTCTCTTTTCTTGGGCCTTCTTTAGTCTCCTTATTCCCAGGGTCCCACTAGGAGAGGATATCAAAATTCTGTTTATTAAACAGAGGAATTTATTCCTGCTATTGAGTCCTTCCTCCTTTCCAGACTAAACATGGGATCTATTTATACATAAGTAAAGGCTTATTAAAATGTTTTCCAAACAAAGAAGTTCTGACCTCTTAAATAATGTTGTACTTCTCTTAAGGAAATTGGCTTTAATACTGACAGCTTTCAAAAATATCACTTTCCCACTATGTTTATTGCTAACTAGCATGCAGTCCTTTTCTAGTCATTATATTCAAAGAATGAGACTTTAAAAAAAGAAAAAGATCCCAGTAATTGTAACAATTTGACAGATTGTCACAATTGGTGATGATTAATACTATTTCTAAATTTTTTTTTATTTCAATTTATTTATTTGCATTCATTCACTGTACATCATTACAGCATACAAAATGAGATTTTTCCATCCAGGGTACACTGTATGTTGTCTCAATCAAGCACATCAACAAACATGTTATTATCAGCAAATGATCTTCCATTTCTTGTTTTCTGTATGTTTCACTTTTTTTTCCCCATCCTTGATTCCCTATCTCTTACCTTCTGCCATCTCCCACTCTCCTCCCACACTGTCTCCTGTATCTATGTTTGCTTTCTATACTGTTTTCCCCCCACATTTTATTGAATCAACAAAGACCCTAATCAATCCAAATACCCTCATAGCAAACACAGGTGACACACACATTTCCATGAACACAAGTCTAACTTTACACATCCTATAAAGTAGCACCTAGCTGGGGATACATATCCTACTGCAGTCATATATATTTTTTTTTCCTGAAACTTTTCTTTTTTTTAACTCAATTTACATTCCTTCCCTAAGCATCATCACAGCACACAAAATGTGATCTCCCATCCAGTACACAATGCATAGTGACTCAATCATGCACATTTTAAAAATTTTTCCATTTCTAGTTCCTAGAATTATTTCCACCCCTCTTTCTGACCCTCTGTCCCTTCCCACCCTCCTCTAACACCACCTCCAGTGTCCACAATTGTCCTCCATTCCCTTCCCACCCACATTGCATTGATCACACAATTTCCTACATAATCTAACTACTTTCAATGGTGAGTTCACTCATTACTACTAAGAAAACCAGTTTTGACTTAAATCAAAGAAACGCCAAGGAACTTTGCTTAAAGCCAGGAAACAGGTTAGGATTCTGTTCAAATGGTAGGTGCATGAACCTATCAGTCTCATGTACTTTTATCTTCTGTTCTGGTTCAATTTTCCTGATTAAATTCTGGGATATAATATTCAACTCCAGACTTGTCCCTATGATTAAGCTGGTCACTTTCTTAGTTTTTGAACTCTTCTTTCCGTGTGTCTGTATTTAATTTTCCTGATACAGCACACCCTTGAGAACTTCTTGGAGATCTGGTCTGGTGCTGGTAAATTCTTTCAGGTTTTGTTTATCTGAGAATGTTCTTGTCTTTTCTTCCCACCTGAAAGATAATCTTGCCGGATACAGTATTCTTGGCTGAAATTGCTTCTCTTAACACTTTGAATATATTTTCCCATTCTCTCCTGGCTCGCATTGTTTCCAAAGAGAGATCTGCTGTTAGCCTGATGGAATGTCCTTTGTAGGTAACTTGATGTTTTTCTCTTGCCAATCTTAGTATCTTGTCTTTGTCTGCGGTTTTGGTCAACCTGGCTATAATGTGTCTTGGAGAAGATCTTCTTGGGTTAATTCTATTTGGGGTCCTTTGTATTTCCTGGGACTGGATCTTTGAATGCCTCTGTAGGTTTGGAGAGTTTTCTTGCAGGATTTCATGGAATAGATTATCAATGCCCTTATTGGTCTCTTCACCTTCTAGAATGCCAATTATCTGGATATTTGGACGTTTGATGGTATCCAGTACTTCTCACATATTATTCTCAAATTTTTGGGCCATTTTCTCAGTCTTCGTGATGGATTTTTCCAGGCCAGCCATTTTCTTTTCTACATCTGAGATTCTATTTTCTGAATGATCTAGTCTGCTTTTAATACTTTCAAGGGAGATTTTGACTTCTTGTATTATAGACTTCATCTCTAGCAGTTCCGTTTGAGTCTTTTGTAAAGTGTGTAATTCCTCTTTTAGATCTTGCAAGAATTTCCTCATCTCCTGGAACTCATCAACTTCTTTCTCCTTTCTCTTTAGCAGTTCATTATCTCTCTTCTCTTCCATCTCTGTTAGCTTCGACATTATGAATGCTCTAAATTCCTTATCAGACATTTCCATGATTTTCACCGAACTGCTTGTGGATGAAGAAGAGTTACTCTTTTCCCTTGGAGGAGAGGTATTTTCTTGTTTTCCCATATTTCTTGTGATCCAGCAGTGATTTCTTGTCATCTGATGGATGGTGTGTTTCTTTCAAATTCTTGAAGTTCAGCCTGAATGTTCAGGAGCAAGCAGACAGAGATGATCTAGAATCTCTTTGCCGTTGTGTTGTGATCGCTGGTGCAGCAGATTCAGTAGATATTGGGTACTATTTTAACCCTATTAGTATTTGGATGTTTAGCTACAGTGCCCTTAGATCTGTCTAAAAACACATTGAATGGATATTGGAGGGTAGAGAGAAAAGAAAAAGGAAAAGGAAAAAGAGAGAGAGAAACAACAACAAAAAGAGAAAAAAAAGACAAAAAATAAAAATATTGTAATTACTGTTCTTTTTTGTAAAAAAAAATCACAAAATAGAAAACCGTGCGGCGGAGCCATGTGGAACCTTTTTCTGAAGGCCCGGCCTCTTCTGCCTGGGTGGGAGGACCAGAGCGATAATTAACAAGATAAAAGGTGGAGCTGGGAGCAAGAGAAAAACTTTGCCTTTTAGAAAAAGTGTAAAAAGGAAAAGTTACAAAAAAAAGAGGAAAGACAGAAGCAGGGAGAGACAGAAAAAGAGACACAGAAACAGAGATAGCAGGCTGGGGGTGAAGGGGGGCTCCCTACTGCTAGCTCGTTTGCTGGAGGCTGAATTATCAGTAGAAAATCTTCATTCCCTGAAATATCTACTTCACTGGAGCCATGTGGAACCTTCTTCTCTATTTCTAAATTTTTTAATGCTATTTGTGATTTTAATTTTGAAATTACCAATTATTAATAGGGTCCTGCTTTAGCCATACTGACTCCATTGTTAAATCTCAAATGTCTTATGGGTGTGACCACACTATAATCAATTTTCCTTTCCTCTGTCATGAATAATTTTGCCTCTCTGTGTTTTGTTAAGCAGCAAGGGGTTGGACCTGCTTTGGGTTTCTGGACTGAGTGAAGGTGTAGAACCCCTTGTTGGGCAACAATTATGCAGTTTGATTTAGTCTTACAATAAGTATAAAAATGTACTTATAACCAAGTATTGGAAAATGTACTTTAAAACACAACCTGGGCCAACAGGTGATTTAGTGGTTAAGGCACTGAACTCCCACAGGGTCCACCACAATTCGAATCCTGGACCTGGTAGCTTGAAAATCATGCCAGGTGCACATGCGTGTGTTCTCAAAATCCTGAGAGGAGAATGGAGGAGAAGGAATTGTGGTGTAGCCATCTCTCCTGGGGTGGGGGATGATTTCTCACTTTCTCTCTCTCTCTGTCTCTTGCCCCATAGCAAAAATCTCTCTCAAAAAAAAAAAAAAAAAAAAAGCAGAAAAGAAAAAAAGTGCAAATCTACTTAAAACTTTTAAAATCCAATTTGATAATTTTTTTTCCTTTTTTCTTTCTTTTTTTTTTTTTTTTCTTGGAGAGGTTTTTGCTATAGGGCACGTGTGCTCGTCAGACAGACAGAGAGAGTCAGAGAGACAGAAAGCGAGAAATCACCCCCCCCCCCAGGGGACATGGCCACACCGCAATCCCTTCTCTTCCGTTCTCCTCTCGGGATCTTGGGCACACACGCACACGTGCCTGGCATGAGTTTTAAGCCACCAGGTCCAGGATGCGAACCACAGTCAACTATATGGGAGTCCAGCGACATAGCCATTATGCTAACTGCTGGTCCCCCAACTTGATAATTTAATAGTTAATAAGTATGTTTAAAGCAGAAAATCTGCGTCATGGCAATATCAAATGAAAAAGAATACATGTTCATTATTAGAGATACTCCAGTGTTATCATAAAGGAAACATCTTATGAAAGTTGATTCTGTTATTATAGAGCTTATGCTAGAGGAATGGTCATTGCACATTATACTATGAAATAGTCATGGGTTAGTTTTTGGTTTGTATGTCTAAGCTGAATTCTATATTGTTTGAACATAAAGTTATATTGTTATATCAGCCTTTTTTAAAAAGTGTCAATTATGAAGAATGCTCTTGTTTAGAACAGGAGTCAGTCTGCCCTGCTGATGGTTTTGTAAGTAAAGGTTGATTGGAATGTGGCCACACCTATTTGTTTAATGTTTATAGCTGTTTTCTTGCTATAACAGCTGAGTGGAGTAGTTGGGAAGGATGCTCAACCATAACCCTTTACTATAATATTATATTTATATTTTTAAATACAAAAATATTTATTGCCTGCCCCTCTATAGGCAAAGCTTGCTGATCTTGCTTCCTAAGGTCAAAAGCTGTTGCAAGGAAGTGTTTTCTCTTGCATTTATTTCACCCAGGTACAGATACGAAAAGCTGATTCTGACCTTATTTGTATGAAAAAAATAATTATTTTAGGAGTTTTCAACTTGATGTCTTTCAGGTGTAATAAATGAGTGATAACATAATGCTTTTATTTTTCTGTATTGTGGCATACTTGGTAAGTTATTTGAGACACAGATGTACAGATAACTTTTTTTGTCAGTTACTAGAAAGTTAACAATGATTGCCAGACATAGTTGAATGAGACATAGTTGAAATAATTTAGTTTACATAATTTGGTAGTCTACTTGACATATAAGTTACAATAAAATATTAGTATTTACATGGTAAAAGAGGAGATATCAAAATAATTGTGTAATGGTTTGTAAAGACAAATTTGGCTAATTCTAACCCAAGATTTCTGAGATTAATGCCAGTTTTCCAAATAATATTAATAAACTTAAAATATTATTATTTTAAAGATATTTTAGAAACTCTTATCTCACAAATTCAATTTTGTAATAATATTGCCACTTTTTTCTGTTATACTCTCTCTAGGGCTTGTAAAAATGTGTATTAGAACAAATACAATACTTAGCACTTAGTATGAGTTAGTATTCTGTAAGATTTGAAGGAAAATGTCAGAACACCCTCGATTTACTTTTCTTCTACTCCAAACTTAACTATAGGGTCCTTCTGCCCTGTCTCAGGTGTTAAACTCCCCACCTGGGGCTATATTCCATCCCTCCTGCTTCTGCTGAGCTCTTGCACAATCATTAAACCCATTTGCTTTCTGAAATTTTTTAAGTTTATTTATTTATTCCTTTAATAATGAGACAGACAGAGAGACAGAACCCCCAAAAAGGGTCTCACATTGCAATCCACCTCCAGCTCAGGAGCCTGGATCACAGACATGAGTGTGCCCAGCAAGACATCACGACATGAACCTAAGACTTTCTCTCTTGGGTCCAGCATTGCAGATTGTACTGTTATCACTGAACCATTGTTTGACCTGTGCTTTCTCTTTTTTTTTGGAGAGAATTTTTTTTGCTATAGAATGTGTGTGTTCACTGGAGAGACAGAGAGAGAAAGTGAGAAATCACCCCTCCAGGAGGGATGGCCACACCACAATCCCTTCTCCTCCTTTTTCTCTTGGGATTTAGGGCATGCACACCACACACCAGGTGTGAGTTTCACACTTCCAGGTCTGGAACTTGAACCTTAGTCAACCATGAGTCCAGTGCCTTAACTACTATGCCACCTGCTGGCCCTGTTTTCTGTATTTTTGTTCTATGCATTTTGACTGCACTTTTCCTCTCAGTCTTCTAGCTTCTCAATTCCTTAAAAAAAAATAAAAAAAAAAAACGCATTCAAAAGTTCACCTGGATTTTTTAAATGTTTTAATTTTTTTACTTCTTTCATGAGTGAGAAGCACAGAAAAAAAGATAGAGAGATGGAACCTCTAAAAAAGTCTTGATGCCATGATCTATCCTTGGTCTCGACCAGCCCCTATCATGGGCACATGTACCCCTGGCATACTCAGGGAGGTCTCCAGATGTGAACCTGGAACCTTCTTGGAAGGGTCAGCCTTGCAGTGTCTCATTTTACTACTGCCCCTCCATCCTGCCCTGGCATTTACATTACCGCTCTTTCAAAACAAAACAAAAACAAAAAATTAAAACAAACAAAAACTTCCTGTCTTTTGACATACTACACATCATTTCTTTTACATTTTCCATGAAAGTTTTTGAGAAAAAGGAAACTTCCATTACCAGTTTACCAAACTCTTAATCTGATTTCTACTCCATTTTGCTGAAATCACTATTCTTTCAGTTACTAACATTCTATCAATTGCCAAATCCAGGGTTCTATTTTCAGTAACCATCCTCTTAAAATTGTCTCTTCCTTTGGCTCCTATGACTTAATTTCTCCCCAATTCTTTCTGTGTAACTATTTCTCTCTCTGCTTCTGGCCACACCTTAAACTGTGATTCACCCAGGATTTTCTTTCTATTTGTTCTTCAGTCTTTCACTTTTCCCTTCATGTCTCTAACCTTTAAGGATCTTCCGACATTTACAGCCTTAAGCTGTCCCTGTTACCTAATTCTACTTCCATTTCCATTTGGTCTAGGCCTTAGGATGCATCATTTTAATTGCTCTCTAGCAAAACTTCTCATCCTCCTCCTTGACCTGCCTTTGTCCAATCTTTCTTAAAATTTCTCAACATTGGATCTACCCAACGCTGTCTTTTTGTTGTTTCCCTTGGGCTGTTGCATTGCACTGGAGAAAAGTGTATAATCTTCAAAATCAGCTGAGCATTGCTTGGTAATCCCTTTCAATGGACTTGATGCCACCATTCTTGTATTGTTCTAAAAGAAATTATAATTTTTCTATTTTAACCTCTTAATCCTCACTTGTTACCCTTACAGCAGATAATTAGATAATTTAATATTTACTATTTAGGAAATATTAGGAAACAGATTATTTAATATTTACTATATATTCAACTTTCACCTTTCACTCAACTTTCAACTTATCCCTTCACCTTGAAACTTCATTATATAACTATATACATCTTCATCTCCATTCTTACTACTCTGAGGAGGAGATATTTGTCTCAGCATTTGCTGAAGGATAATTTTTCTGTGTTTACTCCAATTCCATTTCTTCTGTTTCCTACAAGACTGGGATATTTTCTTCATTAGTCATTTCTTCCCTACTTTGTATTTTCAACCTCTTTCTCTATTGATTATATTTTTAAAGCCTCCAGACATGTTTAAATCTCTCCAGTATTTAAGCAACAACTGCAACTACAATCACAACCAATGATAAACAAAAACATGGGTAAATATATTACATATTTAATTTTCCTCCTGAGTTTTATAAATTAGGTTTAATAGTTGAAGCAAAAATTATGTCTTCTTATTAGTTCTAAATATATGCATAGGAAATATTTCAGACAAGTATATCATGAATAGAGGATAAAGAGACACTTGATTTCAACTGGTAAAATGACTATACCAGTAAACAGTGGTAAATTATTGATGTATAATATGATACCTAGAGAGACTACTAAAAATGACATACAAAAAGATACAATTCAAAACTATATAGATCATCAAAATGAAAATGTAAAAAATTCTCAGGCAATTCACAGGAAAGCAGAAAAATTTTAAAAAGAGAAAAATAGAAATCAAATTAATGACAAATTTAAGCCCTAACATGTCAGTAATTAATTTAAATAGTCTAACTATATCAATTAAAAGTCAGAGACTGACAGAATATACTTAAAGTTACAACTCAACTATATGCTTTCTACAAAGAAACTCACTTCAAATGTATTGATGTGGACAGGTTGAAAATTAAAAGGATGGAAAAAATATCTTGCAGTAGTGACTGTGCTAATATCAGCTAAATTAGACCTCACAGCAAAGAAAATTATGAGAGAGATAAAAGAGAGAGAGGATATTATATAATTAAAAGATTAATTTACCAAAAGACATATCAACACTAAATATATATGCACCAAACAACAAGATGTGAAATATGTGAAGCAAAACTGATACAATAGGAATGAAAAATGGGCTAATTCACAATTATAGTTGGAAATTTCAAGATTTCTCTCTCAAAACTGAACAACTAAATAGAAAAATAATAAGGATATAGAGTTCAACACCATCAACTAACAGGATATAATTAACATTTATAGAACCATCCACCCAAAAGTAGCAGAATTCTTTGCAGGTGCCCAAGAAACACATACCAAGATAGACTATATGCTGGACCATTCAAAATAACAAAGAAATGAAAATATCTTCAACAAATATAATAGAGTGGGAGCATTTCTCTGAGCACAGTGCAGTCAAATTAGAAACCAATAAGAGAAAAATAACAGGAAAGACTTAAAACACTTGGGATGTAAACAATAGATTTCAAAATAACCCATGGGTCAAAGAAGTCTCAAGAGAAAAAAATACATTGAACTTAATGAAAACAAAAATAAAACAGATTAAAAAATGTGTGGAACATGACTAAAGTAGCATGGAGAGGAAACTTACAGCGTGAAACAAATGTTATAAAAGAGAAAAGATCTGGGACCAGCAGGTGGCGTAGTGGTTAAGGTGCTGGACACTCCCACATGGCTGGCCACGGTTCAAGTTCCGGAACTGGCGGCTTGCTTTCTGACTTTCTCTCTCTCTCTCCCTCTCTGTGTCACTCTCTCTGGTCAAATTAAAATAAAATAAATGAATAAATAAAATAAAATTAAAATAAATCTTTAAAAAAAGGAGAAAAGATCTTAGATTAATAAGAAAGAGTCAAGAGTGTCAGAATGAAAAAGAGACAAATTTGGAAATACTATGCTTTGGCTTTGAAAGTATAAGGCCATGAGTCAAGGAACATAAGCAATTTCTAGAAGCTAGGAAGAAACAAGGAAATAGATTTGTCCCCTAAAGTCTCTGGACACCTGTTGACACCTTGATTTTAGCCCAGTGAAATTCTGACCTACAGAACAGCAAGAGAATAAATTTGTGTTGTGAGCTACTAAGTATGAGGTAATTTGCAGCAAGAGGAAACTAATACAGATTTTGGTACTGGTAGTGGGATGCTACTATAACAAATATCTAAAAATGTGAAAGTGGTTTTGGTATTACACATGGTCGAGACTGGAGGAATTGGAGGGAACATGATAGAAAAATCCTAGAGTGCCTTGAGCAGATGGTTAGTAGAACTATGAATGCTAATAACTCTGCTACTGAATACTCAGAAAGAAGTGGAAACATGGTAGAAAAAAACATATATTATCTTAGAAAATGCTTAAATTATCATGAACATAATTTTTGTAGAAACAAAAATGTTGCTACTACTGCCAGTAAGGGCTCAGATGAAAAGGAGGAACATGCTATTGGAAACTGTAGGAAAGCGGATCTTTGCTATATAATGACAGAAACCTAGCTTAATTATGTTCTGTAACTATATGGAAAACATAATTTATAAGCAATAAATTTGGAAATTTATATTTCCAAGCAAAGTGTTGAAGGGGTGGTCTGGTTTCTTCTTTCTTCTTAGAGTAAAATATGACAGGACAGAGATAAATTAAGGGAAAAACTTACAGGGCACGACGATTTAAAAAATTCTTATCTATCCAGATTATAAACTATATTAAAATAGAATTCGCTGTCAGGAAAGCACACTTCAGTGAAAAAGTGAAGCACGTGGCTGGACAATCTTATGCTACTACCTAGAAGAGAAGAAAACATCCGAATAATAATTATAGAGGAACCTGTTTAAAGATATCATGTGTGTAACTCTTGCGTGCCCTCAGCCATGTCAGCAGAAACCAGTAAGAGGGAAGAGTACTCAGGAATGACTTATCTAATGGAATATATCCCCCAGAATATACACAGAAGACTCACAGTTTTCAGATTATTTTATTTTATTTTATTTTTGAGAGATTTTTGCCATAGGGTGCATGTGTTCGTCAGAAAGACAGAAACAGAAAGTGAGAAATCACCCCTTGGGGGGGTTGGCCACATCTCAATCCTTTCTCCTCTCTTCTCTTCTTGGGATTTTTGGCACGCATACACAGGTACCTGGAGTGAGTTTCAAGCTGCTGGGTCTGGGACATGGTTGATCATGTAGAGTCCAGCGCCTTAACCACTATGCCACCTGCTGACCCCTCCAGATTATTTTTAACTGTAGAAATACTGTAATCTTTGACTAAAATGGACAGATAAAGGACAAAATGAAAGTTTATTTGACTACTAAAATTCTACAGGCAGGAAAAAGCTGAGAAAACTACTCTGCAGCAAGCAGATTTTACTTCAAGAAAAAGAAAGGATGACTCCAACAATAGAAACTCAAGCCCAGAGGCAGAGGACCAACACAAGGATTGGAGCCATAAACCACAAAGGATCCTTTCTAAATCTAGACAACTAAAGTTTGCCTAGCCAATAGATAAAACCCAGCCCCACTCCAAATAGTGATAGTAGAAACTGATTTATTATGATCCTTTCAAATGAAATGACAACAACAGAAGGAAACTAAAGCTACATGAATAATACATGGGGAGACCTCAAAAAGTTTGTGGAGAAATGGAATTATTTTGGTGCAAAGATTTTTTCAAACCCATGAATAGTGTTTTCATGGGTTTTCCATGAATTTTTCAAAGACCCCCCCCCATCATAAAAGGAAAACAATTTCTTTTTTATATCATAAAATATTTATTTATAAAGGAACGTAACAAAGTAAAAGAACAGAAAGTGAACAGAATAATTTCGATGTGTTCAGTCAGTTGCTGGGCTGGCTGAGGGGTGCACCTGTAATGTGCTGCTCAGGTGAAGCTAGATCCATGTGTATGCTCCCAAGACAACCTGCACGTACTGGGTGCACACACCTATTATCCTGGCTGGCAGAGAAGGCTAGGGCATGGTGGGGAGGGTTTGTGGTATGATAGCCTTGCTGAGGGTACTTGTCTTTATCTCTCTCTGTCACTCATTAAAAAAATAAGCTTTTTTTGTTGTTTTTAGAGAGATCTTTGCTATAGGGCACTTGTGCTTGCTTGAGAGACAGAGAGAAAGTAAGAAGGAGGAAGATGGCCATGCCACAGTCTCTTCTCATCCATTCTCCTCTTGAGATTCTGGATGTGCATGCATGCACACACACTTGGCGTGAATTTCAAGCCACTGGGTCTGGGGCTCACACCATGGTCGGGCCATGTGGGAGTCCAGTAGCATAACCATTACACCATCTGCTGGTCCAGCAACATAACCATTATACCATCTGCTGGTCCCCAAGAAATAAGTTTTTTAAAAAAATTAGGTGTCAATATAAATTTGTCAAGTTTTCATATCAACTACTAAATATCCAGGCCAGGGAACCAACCAGCAGGTGGTATAGAGGTTAAGGTACTAGATTCCCACATGGCTAATTGCAGTTTGAATCCTGGACCCTGTGACGTGTCCAAAATCCTGAGAGGAGAATGAAGGAGAAGGGATCTCAGTGTGGCCACGCCCCCAGGAGGTAATTTCTGTCTCTGTCTTTCTCTGGCAAGTGTCCATGCCCTATGGCAAAACCCTGAAAAAAAAATCCAAGTCAGGTACCCTCACTATTATAAAGTATTTATGGATTTATAGCAAAAAGTTATCTTTTGTTCAAAAAAACCTTTCAGTCTGAAAAAAAAAACCCCTCTGCTGGATATTCAAATATATTTAAATATAAGGTATTTTAAATATATAAGCCTCTATAGGACTCACTGAAATTTGAAAAAGCTATGAAATGGTTTTTATAATTAAACTATAATTTTAATACTATGAATGGCAGTTTGAATTTTTTCTATTGATATAATTCACAAATATCATTGAAAAACTGTCATTCAAAAATTCTCTATATTTTTTGAGAGCTTACAGTTTTGCCTAGGTTAATTAATATCTAAATTCTGGGTACTCTCCAAACAAACTGGTCATCTTTAGATATCAATCCAAATTTTAATATTACAAATGAGAATGTGCCACCAAAAGCCAACACCCTTGACCATCATTGAATCAAGAGAAAATACCCCAGGAGTTTCCATCTTCTACTTTTCCATTGTTCAGGTAAAGGGATTGTGAGCTGAACAACTGCATACGCAGAAAATTTAGGGACATTTCCTATATCCCAAAGAACCCCTGGTTTCAACATGAAAAGACAAAGAATTAGGCCCCATTTGCTGTTTCAAGAGCAGCAAAATGTTCTGTTGGCTAAGGCAGCTCCAGGTCCTCCTGTAAAACAGAGCTTTACTATCTTCTTGCAATTCTCCTTTAAATGAGAGACATGTAGGGGCTGACAGGTGGCATGGTGGTTAGGACACTGGGCTCCCACATGGTCGACCACAGTTTGGGTTCCAAACCTGGCAACTTGCTTTTTTGCCCCCTTCCCCCTCTCTCTGTCACTCTCTTGTCAAACTGAAAAGTGATGGTGATGAATAAAATTAGATAAAAATTCTTTTAAAAATTAGAGCCATATAAGGTCTTCTTTTTCCCTGTACAATCTATGTTTCCACTTTAGAGCCTCTTATACCTACCCATTGATGGCTTTTCTTTAAACTACTTTACTATATCCTCAGGAATCTTCAACCCATTTGAAGAGAGTCCCTCAGTCCTCAGTAATTTTGATAAGTGATTTCTCCACTTTTCCCTTAAATGAAGCTAGAAATAAAATTTGCTTCTGAAACATCTTCTCTTTGCCCTGGATTCTGTCTTATGGAGGTGGTTTCTTCTTTCATATCCAACATAATCAGCTCTACCAAATTCTCATTATAGATGCTTCTAGATTAGTGGTTCTGAGAGAGTGGTCCTGCATTTAGGAAATTATTAGAAATGTAAATTACTTGGCTCTACCCCAGACCTATTGAATCAGACACTGTGAGATGGGCTTAGCAATGTGCATTGTAACAGAATATCCAGGTGACTCTTATTCATGTCAAAGTTTGAAAATTGTGACTCCAGAGCATTGCTTTTGTGCCCTTGCTTGCATTAGAAACATACACCATTTTGACACATCATCTTCTACCTCTCCTAAACATGTCATCTACCCATTTTACTAACTTACTCATATTTGAGGGTTGCATCTCAACTCCCAAGTCATAATTATTGTAGGTGACTTCAACATGTAGGGGATAATACTACCAATGCTCTAGCCTCAGAGTTCCTTCACATTACCTACTCAATGACTATCCCACACTGTGCTTCGGCAAAAGACACCCAAGTTCACACATGGAATTTTAATAATTATTTGAAATTATTCTGCCTCTGTAATCTTAAACTCTATAATGCCAGGGCTAGCCCATGACATGGTAGTTAAAGTGACTGGATCCCACATGGCCAATTCGAGCACCATACCTGGTGGTTTGAAAAACATCGGGCACATGTGTGTATGCCCAAAATTCCAAAGGAGAATGGAGAAGGGACAGCAGCATGGCACTACCCTGGAGAGTGCTTTCTTCTTTCTCTCCCTCTCTCTCTCTCTCTCTCTCCAGGGAGCACATACGCCCTATAGCACAAATTTTAAAAAAGAAACTACAGCCCTAGCTCTGATTAATATTCTTACCATTTCAATGAACCTCCTCTCCTATGAACTTCTTACCTCAATGATATTTACTCTTTCATCCAAAGACCTCAGATCTTTCGCCTCCTCCTTTTTCACCTGCTTCATTATCCCCTCCTAGCCTCACTTTCTGGACCAGACCTCATGGTACATTACTTAAATCCATCGCATTCAAACAACATAATCCCCATTCCTTACCCATATTTGCTTTACTAATTTTCAATTTGGATCAGTCTTCACTAATAAAATCTTGACTTCTCTCCATGACATCAATTTTCTCTACTCGTGCATTTCAGCTGGTAGGTAAAAATCACAGGAATGACACATTAATGTAGCTAGTGGTCTTTACACTCAACTAGACTCAGTCTATAGTTCCTTATGTGATTACCCCAATTCTTCACTGCATCTAAAGCTTTTCTTTCACTCTTCACAGTTGAACATGTCTTCTGCGTGGCCAGTAACACTGGAGTGAGTGGGTATTGACTTCCTCAGTTTCTCACCCCTGCATTGACAGTTTTATTTCTTTGCCCATAATCATTAGTTATACTTTAATGTTATCCAATATTATGTTATGATTTAATATTATCCAATATTATATTCAAATATACTATTTTTTCTCTAAGCATACTAGTTAGCTGGCATTTTAAAAAGACCAATTACCTCATTTAAAAAAATACATGCTTAGGAAAAACAATTGCTTTTACTTAGGATTGTTGGGAATTAAACTCTAGAAAAAGAATATTACTAGAAACTTCTCAAATTTATTACTAATGTATTTATATGTTCTAGTTATAATACAATATTTATAAAGACCATAAAACATAAGTCATTCATTAAATTAATATATTTATAAAACATTGTCTTGGAAAGTGTTTCAATTTAAGTAAAAGATTAGTTTCTTAAATGCACAATTTTTATCAATGCTAATGAGCCATAAACCAAATTTTCTGTGAAGAGAATTAAAGTCCAATATTTCTTGGTGTGTTTCTGTAAGTCCAACACTCTTTATTTGGAAGAATCAGTCATGAAGAGGCTAACTGCTATTTCTAGGAGCTGATGTCTGGGAAATTCCAGTTCACATGTCAAGGGCTTTCCACATTCCATTGGCCTCAGTGACCCTCAGATGGAGTCAAGGTGGGTGAATGCAGCCTGCCAACTCAAGATGCCTAAGTGGAGGGGAAGGAACTGTAATGCTCTAAGATCCAGGTTCACTCCTGGGGTACAGAGGGAAAAAAAAAAAAATCAATGCTGGGACCTTGGTCTTCGGCAGGTTTGTAAAAGCTCCTTGTGGTGTGGTGATTCCCACATCTTCTAGGGACCTGAACAGTTTTAGCATCTCCACCATCTCCTTCTCTTGTTTTGAACATTTGAATCTCTCCTCCTCCAGTTCCTGAACCAGGGCATTTAACTCCTCTCTCAACATCAACTGATCTTCTTTGCCTTTCTGTAAGCTTCAGTAAGGCTGAGGATATTAACGACTCTTTCTTTTGACTGGCACTCTCAGAAGATGACTCAATCTTTGCATGCACTAAGGTTGTCAGTAAGTTGACATTTCTTTGTAATACATGCAACTAGTGTTTCTGAAAATTGTTTTTCTCTTTTTACATAAAGTCGGCTTCTAACAGACTGAACAAGTCGGAATATAAACAAGAAGCCTACCCGTAAACTCATAAGAGGTGTGTGCTCTAGTGCCTCCCCTTGAAGGTTGTAAAAAATGACCTTTTCTAGATAGTAAATAGTGGGTATTTATATGTATGTCCTTTTTACAAATACGAGTTTTTATTTACCCTTAATGTAAAAATTATGACTTAGAGTATGCTAAATGTTTTTTGAGGCAGGTTTGTTGGGTTATAATTTTCATTCTTTTCATTCATTTTTAAACACAGCTCACTCATTTTTTTGGTAAATATACAGAGTTCTGCAACTACCACAATCCAATTTAAAGCTTTCAATCACCCAAAAATATCCCTCTAACTTTGCTCTAAAAAATATCCCTCTAACTTTGCTCTAATGGCTGCATTTTTGTTATGGTGGGGGTAAAAATATTTACTGTGAAAGCTACCCTTTTTAGCACATTTATACAAAAAGTATACATAAATGTAAACTACAGTATTGGTGATACAGGATCAAAATTGTATAGCAAATCTCTGAGACTTAATTACTCTGAATAACTGGAAATGTATAAATGTTGAATAACAAGCCCACATTAACCTCTTCCCCAGTCTCTGGCAACTACCTTTCTGCTTCTATGTGTTCTAGCTACTTAGATGACTCATGTAAGTGGAATTATGCCATATTTGCCATTTCCAAATGATTTATTTTACTTAGCATAATGTCCTCAGGGTTCACACATGTTATCAAATGTAAAGATTTTCTTTTTAAATTAATTTATTCTTAATTGAGAAATAATTGTGTTTTTATCTATGTATACATTGTAGAAAGATTCAGTCAAGCTAAGCGAAATAAGCCAAGCACAGAAAGACAACTACAGAATAATCTGACATATACGTAGAATGCCAGCACCATGCTGTCTTGGTTATTATAGCTTTGTAGTATATTCTGAAGTACAATAATGTAATGGCTCTTATTCTGTTCATTTTACTCAGGATTGCTTTGGCTCTTCAGGGTCTTTTGTGGTTCCATACAAATTATATGACTGTTCTATTTGTGTGAAGAATGTTATTGGTATTTTGATAGAAATTACATGTAATCCGTGTATTGATTTTGATAATATTTATATTTTAGCAATATTAATTCTTCCAACCCATAAACATGAGATGTCTTTGCATCTTTTTGTGCCTTCAATTTCTTTCATAAGTGCTTTATAATTTAAAAAAATTGTCAGGGAACACACGTGCTCACTAGAGACAGAATAAGAGAGAGAGAAAGTGAGAAAGCACCCCTGTGGGTCATGATCATGCCACAATCCCTTCTTTTCCATTTTCCCTCCTTTTAGAACTTTGTGCATGCATGCATACATGCCTAGCATGATTCCCAGGCCATTGGGTATGGGTTTTGAATAGCACAGTAGACCACAGGGGATCCAGCAGCTCTAACCACCACATCATGGGCTGGCCCCAATGTTATGTAATTTTTATTATAGACATTTTTTATGTCCTTGTGTAAATTTATTACTAGTTTTTGTTTGTTTGTTTTGTAGCTATTGTAAATGAGATTGCTTTCTAATATGTTCTCATGGTTTTGGGTGAAGAATTTTTTTGAGAGAAAGAGTTAGAGAGAAAGCAGAAAGATGAGGGAGAAAGAGAAAGAGAGAAATTGGTACTTTTGATAGGCTCTTGCCATTGTGATTCTCTAATCCCAACTTTCCAGTTAGCTAGAATTATAGGCATGTGGGCCTGGCCTGTTTAGATTAGTCCAGGATCTGAACCTGGGCCTCCTATGTGGCCTCAGCCCTAACTCTAGCTATGTGAGAAGGTTGTGTTGAGGGCTTGGGTATCTGTGTCTGTAGAATGAAGCAGCAGATGCAACATGGATGACTGCCTGTGGGGCCTTCTCCCTAGGCCCCTAGCTCCACACCATCTGCAGCAACTTCTGCTCTGAGCCAACAGCCTCACTATTTCCTGGGCTACTGTTTGGTTTGTAGTCTTGGGCTCCATCTGCTTCACATGGACACAGCTACCCCTGTGGCTTCATGTAAGGCCATGGTGGTAGGTGGTAGGCATTCTCATTGGCACCTTCATCAGCCAGGTGGTTTGCAAGGGGCTGTTCACCACCTGGGTGGCCACCAAGATTCACAGCAGTGAGAAGCTAGGTGAATCCTCTGGTCATGCAGGGAGGAAGTAGCCTGAAAGTGCTAGTGCTGGCCAGACTGACTCCCATCCTTTTGGACTTTA
Source organism: Tupaia tana (assembly GCA_026018925.1). Lineage (NCBI taxonomy): Eukaryota > Metazoa > Chordata > Mammalia > Scandentia > Tupaiidae > Tupaia > Tupaia tana. Next base: position 122,983,810 of record JAKSZU010000007.1, on the reverse strand, counting down.
GGACATGGTATTTTCATTCCTGATCTCTTATTACCAAATTATCCGATGGCATCTTTGAGACTTTCTCACCAGCTTCTTAATTCTTGCTTGAAGATTCCCACCCTTTTGAGTAGCTGGTCCAGTATTTGTGGGTTGGAAAGGACCTTTTGGTAGGTGCAGGGAAGATGGTGTCATAAAAGGTGTTGCCCCTCTGGAAAGCAGGCTCCAAGTACTCTCCATCTTCTCCAGCACGCCTGCCCTGCAGGTCTCTACCTGCAGGTCTCACCCTGGTTCAGGGCCAACTCATTTTCACATGTGTAAGAAAATTGTCCAGGAGAAGTGCAACAAAGTCCCTTCCTTGGCAGTCAGGTTATCTGATGAGTTCTTTCCTCCATAGACATAGCCCCAAGTCAAAGGAAATCCAGGAAGTGCCTCCTCAGATTGGTTCTGAAGGAAACCACTATGTGTCATCACTGGGGGCATGATGTCACAACTGGACGAATATATTTCTATCTGCAGTCTGCTTTGGCTCTTTGTATTGTTTCATGGGATGTGATGTTTCCATCCATATGTGAGGATTTTTCAGAAAGTTTGTATGAAAGTGCGATTAAAGTATGAGTTTATTTTGAGACAATTTTTTTTGAAATCCATGCATAATCTTTTTTTAACAATACACATTTTCCATGAACTGTTTGAAGACTCCTTTGTACCATCTTCTCCTCTCTCTTTGGGTCCTTGATCCAATAATTATTCTTGATCAGTCCTTCCCTTGAAGTAAAGAAGAATATTCAAGCCTTTCCCATTTACAAAAACAATGGATAATATAAAACAAACAAAAAGGGAAGTCTTTTAATGAAATATTACTTCTCCACAACCAAGGACTAGGGTACTGGTTAAAAGATCAATCGCTTCCTGGATTTCAGATAATGTTTTGTAATAATAATGAATGATTTGTGAAAACTAGATGGTAGTTTATATCCTCCTCAGGCTTAGCTTTTATTATACTCCCTTCTCCCATATTTAACCTTCTCAGTGGTAATATTATATACAACACAGTCTTCCAGAAAAAAAGTTAAATAATTTTCCCAATAATGAGAATTTTTAATATAAAGTAACATTTTTTACTGGTTCACCTCATATAACCCAGTGGGCTGAGCCTAAAGTACTTAATACAGATGAACTCTTGAGGTTCTGCATGTTTGGTTCAACCTCAATAGAGTACAATAGCTTAAATGCATAACTAGGCTCTCAGGTTTTAATGGGGCATTTGACATGGAATAACTGGAAAGTGTTACTCATGAAACAATTGCCTCAAATGACTGAAGTTCCTTTATTGATCTCCTCTAACCTCTGATCTATGTTAAGTGTGTCTTCAACACCAAAACTATAAAGTCAAAGGAGATTTACCTCATATTGTAAGAAAAAGAAAAATAAACCTGACAACTTTCATCTCTGCTTTATGAAACCAAAGTATATCTATAAGAAAACCAGGGTTTCCTTTTTTTTTTAGCTGAGAGAAAACAGGTTGCATTTCTGGTGGGAAGTTCTTAGAGGCACCACCACTTTCTGAAATCACAAACAAGATCAAACAATATCCTGTAAAGCCCTGAATATACAAAACACACACACACACACACACACACACACACACACACACACAGAGGACTTCTATTATCTCTCTTCGGGAGTTCCCCCAGAAAGAAGGAGAAAGCTGGCCTGCACATTTTGCTTTTTTTTTTTTGTTTGTTTTAAGTGAAGTGTTTAATAAAAAGGTGAAGATTTTTAACAGGAAAGAATACACCCCCATGCCAGAAAGGCATGTGGTTGGGTGGCTGCCAAAGAAGGACAACTGCATTGGGAATGAGGTTAGGTGTTACATTTATTTGGGGACCTTGTCATGAATATTTAACAGAGGAGGTCTGTTATTGTACTTGACTTCCTTCTTCAAATTCTGTGCGTTTGTACTTTTCCCTCAGGTAAGGAGTTTGAGGAATTTGATTACCTAATTACTCATGCTCAGTGTGAACTTGAAAGGAATGAGCATCTTCATAGGGATGATCTGCTCTATTAGTGTATTGCCCCAGTGGGAATTAGGATGTTGATCAAATACCCCTTTGAATTTTTGGGTATATATTGTATGTGGAATGATAGGAGGGAAGATGACAACCTTCTGTAAGATTTTTGTTTGTTTGTTTTTGTTTTTGTTTTGTAGAAATACAGTGAAAAAATGAGATCAGCCTTCCCTTCCTGGTGCCGGGAGCCGGTGGGAGGAAGGAGTCCTTACAGAGGGTCTGGCTGTATCCCTTGATAAGCTGTAGTTGATACGATGTCCTCCAGCTATTATCTCAGGGCTGCTCGCTCATATCTAGCTGACTAGCTATTCCCCCTCAAGAACCCGAGACCCTGAATCCTTAAAGGGGAATAAAAGACAAATGCCTCGTCCTCTGGAGCTACTTCAGGCTGACAAATGGGTAGAAGAAAGGGGAGTCAGAGCCTCATTCCTTGCTATCTGTCAGGTCAGTCCCAAGATTGCGCAGAGATTTTAGGGGAGTCATTGTATGGATTATGGAAAACTGTAGCAGCTGTGTGTCGAGGAGAAAGGTTGACACCATTAAATATCGGTTGATATTGTTGTAATACAAAAACAGATTGTACCCAGTTGGTAACAAACTTAGAGCCTGGGATAAAAGAGGGTCAAAACTAATAACTAGAATATTCATTGTAAGTGGGCCCACTAGTGTCAATAGGAGGGTTAAAAGTCAACTTTTAGTGTCCCAAAAGAAAGATTTTAGATTTCATATTTGTGGTCTTTTGAGGAGGGCCTAAACATCTTGTTGGACTTGTCCCAGTTAATTAATATAATTTTTCTGTTAGTCTCCAGAAACCTGTGTTTAGGTACTCATTAAAGCCTTTCCCATGGGGAGCAATCTTGGAACTGTGAGTGACAAAACTTAAAACAGTTATAAAAGATAAATTTAATTAGTTCTATTAGGGTTTAAAAATACCAGAGTTATGACTGATGGCATTACATCAATACAATTGACTTTAGAACATCTGTTAACAAAAACATTAGTTTTATTCATCTTTGTAACTTTTCCTCAGATTCTTCTAACATAACTTAAACATTTAACAACATGCTTTGTATTTTCAGTTTTTGTCTTTTTTCTTTACGTTAGCCATTTTACCTTAAGACAAAAACATTTACCACACAAAATTCCGTAATAAATTCTGGCAATTTACCTTAACCTTTCATTTAACTCAAAAAGACAAACAAAAAGACCCAGATATTGACTTTGGCCATGATTACGTAAGTCACTAAGGGTAATCCTGAAGCCTGGGAACTTAAGTTCTACCCGAGGGCAGGCTGTGGGAAACCCAGATCAGAGCCTCTGCCTCGGAGAGACACTAGATGTTTCCAAGCAGGAAGTCCGGGCACTGGAAAGGACAGTGTCCTCAGCTGGGACCCTCATGTTCCTCACCAGGACCTTATCACGAACCCACGTGGAGGAGTTGGTCATTGAAAAGGGGAATGCCCTGAGCGCCAAAGGGAATCCTGGATGCCTGAGTCGTGATGGCCTCTATAACAGAGGATTGACATGCCCAAGACCTCAATGGCTTCCCTTGGATATCTGGAAAGCTCACTGGACAAGCCTCAAGTAACCCTTAAAGTGACAGATAAAAATTATTTTTTAAATAATTTCTGTCTAAATCAGAGGTTAAGTTTGTTTCTAAAAATAACCTTAAGGAAAACAGTGGAAAAAAATGATAGTAAGCAAAAAAAGAAACATAAGAAGAAAGTTACAGCTATGAAGATGTACTTTTGATTTTAAAAAAAAAAGGCACATTTTACTTTTAAAACCCTTCCTCTCCTCCTCTCCACCCTCCCATCCAGCCAGGATTGTGGGTGTGTGCTCCTGATGACTGGGCAACCCAATCTGTATCTTCCATGTGGATTCAGAATCACTTGAGTGGTACATTACTGCTGTACCACCAAGTTGGCCTCTGACCATTTCTTATAAGGTTAAACATGTACTTTCCATTTTGTTTAGCAATCCCAACCTTAGTCATTTGCCCAGTAAATTGAAGAATAAAAAATCATTCACAAGAAAACCTATTCATAATTTATTCATAATCACTCAACATTGGAAGAATGTATAAATAAATGTGGTATATCCATAGACTGGAATATTACTCATTTAGTGAAAAGAAACAATCTTTCTACATGGCTGGTTTGGTTTGCAGGAATCTGCTTTTTGTGGGGGATGAAGCTGTGAGCAACAATGTGGACAAATCCTAAGTGCATTTTTCTTAGTGGAAAAAAAACAGATTCTGAAGTCTACATGTATGATTTCATTTATATGACAATCTCCAAAAGACAAAATTATAGACACAGAAAACAAATCATTTGCTGCCAGAAGTTTAAGGAAGTAGAAGAGGTTGACTACAGATGGACAGCACAGGGGAATTTTTGGCATAATGAAACCAGTCTGTATGGTACTGTGATGGTAAATGTATCACTCTCTGCTTTTTGCCAAAACCCATGCATCACAGATAATACTGTTCACTTTATGCAAATTTATTTTTTAAAAAATCAACCAAAATATTGAGAGGATCTTAGGATGGAAAGCAGACAGTGTCAAATGAACCAAACCGTAATACAGATATATGACAAAGTCTTCCTCCAGGGGCTGTGGAAGAAAGAAGCTGGCAGACCACAGGAGACTATGGAGACATGATGAGATGCGGTAGGCTCCTGTATTGGTTCCTCAATAGCAAAAGAAATTAGTAGAAAAACTGATGAAATACAAGTAGTCTGGAGTTTAGTTCATAGTGATGTACCAATGTTAATTTCTTAGTTTTGGTAACAGTGCCATGGTGATGTAAAATGATAGCATTAAGAGAAACTGAAACTAGGTGAGGGAACTCTGTAAATTTTTCTGTAACTCCCAAATTACTTCTAAATAAAAAATTTTAATAAATGATTTTATATGTACCAAATTTGTATATCTTCATATAAATTATTGAATACATAAATAGATGAAGGAGAATGGACGAATCTTACTTATGTGAGACTTTTTTTTTTCTTTTTCTCTTTTTAAAAATTTGCTAAAGGATGCATGGTCTTGCCAGAGAAAAACAGAAAGAGGGAAGGATAGTGAGAAAGCACCTTTTATGGACAGTGGTCACGCCACAGTCCCTTCTCTGTTCTCCTCTCAGAAATTTAGACATGCATTCACACATGCTTGGTGTGTTTTTAAAGCCACTGGGAGTCAAACTACATAGTTGACCATGTGCAATCCAGCCATCTTAACCACCATGTCACCAAGCTACCCAAGGTTTTCAAATAAGAAATGCAGAAACACTGAAGTAAATATCAAATCACCATCGGTACACTAGAGCAGCAATTGCTACAAACAAGGTCTGTTGATGAATATTAAAATTAGTTGGCAAAACATTAAAGACAAAGAGAATATTCACGCAGCTTCAGTGTAACTTCCCCAAATATTAATTGATGTGATGCTTTTACACACATCCACAAATTATTTTATGTTCCTTTCTCTAGGAGGTGAAAGTAAATTCTCACCCCTTGAGCATAGATTGGACTTAATAACTTGCCTTTAATAGAGTATTCAAATAGGAGGAAATAGTAAAATGTGTGTGTATGCATATATATATAGTATACAAAATAGTATTATATATATATATATAGTATATGCAAAATAGTATTTCTTAATTTTTTGAAATCAAAAGTTTAGAAACATCACAAGAAATATCTTTAAAGTTAAATCTTTTGAATACTATTGCATACTCTACTAAAGCACATTAAAATTAGTCCAGTAAAGTGGTAAATAAGAATGAGAGCTCTACAATTTTTTTTAACTTTTTTTGGTAAGAGAGATTTTGCTACAGGGCATGTACGCTCACCGGAGAGAGAGAAAGAGAAACAGAAAACAAGAAATCACTGCCGGGGGAGAATGGCCACACCACAATCCCTTCTCATCTATTCTGCTCCTGGGATCTTGGGCATGCACACAGATGCACTTGGCACGAGTTTTAAGCCACCAGGTCCCAGACTCAAACTGCAGTCGACTGCATGGGAGTCCAGTGGTGTAAACATTATGCCACCTGCTGGTCCCGAGAGGTCTGAATTTTAACTGTCAGAAAAGAAATCCCAATTCTGCTTTCTACTAGCTATGTAACTTGGACAAGTTACCTAACATTTCCAAGTTTCAGCATTCTTATTTGCAAAATGAGAATAATACCGTATAGTGTACGGGTTTTGTAAGAATTAGAAAATATAATGCACAGTATCTAGTTCAAAACTACTCAATAGATTTAACTGTTATTATTAAAGTTTATTATTGGCATTACTTTTTTAGGTCAGCATGGTTACGCTTTCATAAAAATAACTAAATATTAATAAATAGCCTCTTACATACCAAGATTATTAAGCATAGGCTACAGCTATGAAGAGAATGTCTTCTGAACTGCTATTGACTAAAGATTCTTCAGTATAATTGGTTTAGCCTTGGGGGAAGGTTGGGTTTTGTGGGAAATTGGTCTTTAAGCAAAGGTTTAGTGAACCATGCTTCAGATGATGAAATTTTCTGCCAAATATTTAGAGCAAGTGTAGGGCAGGAAGACATTGGAGTGCTCTTAGCCAGACCAATTTTATATTTTGAGTTTCTAGACCCTGCTTCCTATTGCCATCAGAAAAGAAGAGCGCAAATATGAAATTAGTGATCAGCCCTTTCAGTTGCTCCCTTCACTTTCACCCAATCGGACACTCACATGACTCCAAACAGATACAGACTTGCCTAGGAGTAGTAAAGCCAAACGTGCCTTAGTACCCATCCTGAAAATGTTGACCCGACTAAGCTGCCATCAAGGATATGGTAAAGTTGAACACAGTCCATTATAGTCTATTACTTTAATTATGTTTTATGTTTTAATTGCCAGAGGGCCCGTGTGCTTACCAGAAAGAAGGAGAAAACACCCTCCTCTACCATGGGGCATGGCTATGCCACAGTCCCTTCTCTTCCATTTCTCCATCCTGTTGGGATTTGGGGCATGCAAGAACACATGCCCAGTGTAGTTTTCAAGCTGCTGGGGCTGAGATTTGCACTATAGTTGGCCATGTGGGATCCATCTTCAATAGCCATTAGGCTAGGGGGTCAGTCTCAAGATAGAATTTCTTTTTTAAAAAATTAATTAATTAATTATTTTTCACTTCATTTTCTTCTATACATTCAATCACATTATTATTTGTCTTACAAAATGGACACTTCAACAGGCGAACATCTCTCCCCAGTACCATTGATAAAACTACGAAGTATCTTCAACAGACAACACCACACCTCTTTGTGCCATCAATGCTTTTCCTCCCTGTCCCTCCCCCAAATGCCCTTCCTCAGACCTTCCTCTTTCATACACACTATATCTGGTATTTACATCTATATACTGTGTTTCTATATCCTTTAGACCATTAGTTCAGTCATAGAGTGCAGACACTCGGTATATATTAAGTGGGGACATACAATGCCTCTCCTTCATAGCATGACTTGCTTCACTCAGAAGTAAGTCTTCCATATTCATCCACTTCCTGTCAAAAGCCAGGGTTTTGTTGTTTTTTTATGGATGAATAGTATTCCATTGAGTATATGTGCCACAGTTTTTCTAACCATTCATCAGTTTGTAGGCATTTGGGTTGTTTCCAAGACTTAGCAATCGTGAAAAGTGCCACAATAAACATCGATGTGCAAGCACTTTTCCAATTAAGAATTCTTCTGTCCTTTGGGTAGATACCAAGGAGTGGGATTGCTGGATCATATGGTAGTTTTATTTGTAGATTTTTGAGGAATCTCCAAATTGTTCTCCACAGTGGTTGGACCAATTTACATTCCCACCAGCAGTGTAAGAGAGTTCCCTTTTCACCACACCCCCTCCAGCACTTATCATTTTTTGTTTTTTTAATCTTAGACATTCTAACTGGGGTTAGATAATATCTCATTGTTGTTTTGATCTGCATTTCTCTTACAATGAGGGATGTTGAGCATTTTTTCATATGCCTTTTAGCTATTTGTATGTCATCTTTAGAGGGTGGTTTTTTCAACTCATTCTCCCATCTTTTAATAGAATTGATTGTCTTTTTCCGGAACGGCTGCTTGAGTTCCTTGTGAATTTTGGTTATCAGTCCCTTATCTGATGCATAGTTTACAAAAATATTTTCCCATTCTGAGGGCTGTCAATTCACACTAATCACTGTGTCTTTTGCCATGCAGAAACTTCTTAGTCTGACGTAATCCCACTTGTCTATTTTGGGGATTATTGACTATGCTTTGGGAGTCTTATTTAAGAAGTCTTTGCCTACCCCAGTGTCTCCCAGAGTTTCCCTGGTGTTTTCCAGGAGCAGTTTTATAGTTTGAGGTCTTAGATTTAGATCTTGACTTGATTTTTGTCAAAGGTGAGAGGTAGGGGTTCAGATTCATCTTTCTGCAAGTGGAGATCCAGTTTTGCCAGCACCATTTACTGAAGAGGTTTTCTTTTCCCCACTGGATTCACTGGTACAATTTCTTTAAGTATCCACCTTTAAAATGAAAATACTGCTTAGGAGTATTAGTAATTCAACTGAGAACACAGTTTTTGAGTGTATGAACATCATCACATATATCTTTGGTGTGGCTCCTACAGGATTTGGACATAATATATGTGTGATTAAGCACAATTTTCTTCTACTAGCTGAGCAATTAGAATTTTGATAAAAGAAATGAATTAGATATTTCAAGTGGGTCAAATGGGGCAGTATAATGGGCTACTAAGGTCAGTAGGTCATAGATAGGTTCAGAAGGCTAATGTGGGAAAAAGGAAAATAGAGGAAGAAAGTCAAAAACAGCCCACCTTTTTTTTGGGGGGGGGGGGAATAGAGGATTTTGCCTTAGGGCATGGGAGCTCACTGAGGAGAGAGAGACAGAGACAGCAAGAAGGGAAAGGAGAAATCACCCCTCCCCCAGGGGCATGGCCATACCACAATCCCCTCTCCTCCACTCTCCTCCTAGGATCTTGGGCATGCACACACACGTGCCCAGTGTGATTTTCAAGCCACCAGGTCTGGGACTCAAACCACAGTAGGCCATGTGGGAGTCCTGTTGCATATCTACTGGCCCCAACAACCCACTTCTTAAATTTTCTTCATATGAGCTGTGATGATGGGGTGTGGCCATTCTGATACTAGCATTTACATAGAACTCTGCAAAGAATTTTTGTATATGCCTCATTTGATACTGAGAGCAACCGGTGAAGAAGGAAGTAAGGCTTTTCAAAGAGGCCAAGATCAAACAAGGGTAGTTGCACCTTCTATTGCTAGAGGCTAACTCATGTGAGAATGGCTTTGAGAAGGAAGGATTTTAAAAAAATTATATTAAAAAAAATCAGAGTTCACTTTACCTAATGCCTCAGAACTAGAACATGCTGCCTACATATACCCCAAGACATCTCTGCTATGAAGACACATAGCTATGTCATCCTCTTAATCTCTGGGGAGGGTAAAGTTTGCTGGGGGAATGAACAGTGAAGACAAGCAAGGGTTCCCACATTATTCTGCACCGAGGTCTTACATTGTGTCTTTCACTAGCAAGTCATCCGAGAGAGATGCCACTTAAGTCTTTTGTAACTTAGGTCCTTACCAGTTCAGCACATGAGAAATGACCAATTTACTATTTATTATTATCTTTTTAAAATTTTAAAACTATCTGAAACTTACACATAAGTTGTAAGACTCAAATGTTTTTCTGAAACATTTGAGAGTTGTTCACAGGATATCCCATTGTATCTGAAAATTTTAGTATATATTCTTAACGCATAAGGACATTCTCAAAACAACCATCAAAATCAGGGAATGAACACTGGTAAAAATGTACCATTGTACAGAATTGTTCTGTATTATATTGGTCTCATAGATATTTGCTGTCTTCTCCCAACCCCAATGGAAGTTTTAACAATCTATCCCAGTGATATCCTTTCCAGGGAAAGGATCCAGTTCAGAACTATGCACATCGCATTTGTGTTTCTTTAGTTTGCGCCTATCATTCATTTTCTCTCAACTTTCATGGCTTTGGCACTTTTGAAGATTGTAGATTTGCTACTTTATAGACTGTCCTTAAATTTAATTTTGTCTGTTGTTTCATCATTATTAAATTCAGGTTGTTCTTTAGCAAGCATAGCAATGGAGTCATGCTATCTTCTTTCTTCCGATCAGATGATATGCAATTGTGAATGGTCAGATTGCTGATGATGTTAATTTGATAATGTCATTATCATTCAAGGTTTTACACTGTAAAGTTACTATTTTCCCCAATGATATATCTGCACTCATGGGGAAAATGCCTTCAGAAAATATAAATGTCTCATTCCTCATTATACTTTTCATTTATTTATATCAACACAAGCTCATAGATTTTAACAGATTATAATGCCTTACCATTATTTATTTTAGATATTTTAATTGCAATTTAACCAGTAGGAGTTCTTCAGTTTGGCTTGTATGGCCTTTTGATGTAACTCCATTATTCATTGAGCACTTTCTTGCCTTATGGCATAAGATGTTCCCAGCTTTTTTTGCACTGTTTTTGCCCAGCTGTGGAATCAGTCATTTTTCCAAGGAATCTTAGTCCTTTTCAGTAGAGAGTGGTATTTAGAAACCATGACCTAGGAATTAGATTGCCCCCAGGCTCTCTGAAAAAACATAGCTGGTGAGGAATATATATATTTGAATATGTGTGTGTGCATATACATACGTGTTTTATTATATTTATTCTTCATCTACCTATCCATATTTCATACCAATACTTCCAATTACAATCCAACATGGCATGGTTCATTCTAGTCTTCTACCATTTCATATTTGCCATAGGGCGGGTGCCACCACACCGTCTACCATTCCATATTTGCAACTTTCTTTCTCAACAGTGAGAAACTAGGCTTCTGTTTTAACTATATTTCTTATTTAATCAATCTATTTGTAAATAATCTTATGTTGCCATTACTTCAGTTCCTAAATAGACCCCAGCCTGATACCTTCTGAGCTCACATATCCTGTTCTTGACTGCATCCTTAACTTGGAATCTTCATGATTTGCTTTGGCTCTCTAGTGCTCCTTGTTCGGGTTGTAACATTTGACACTGGGACACACCCTTTATCTCACTTGGGCACAGACATCCTGTATAGGGCATCCCACCCTATATGGATGCCCTCATGAACCTACTTAGACTTGGAAAGCCAACCTAGACCTCTCTCCCAAGAAATTCTTCTCTTCCATCACTACCTTCCCTGTTGATGCCTTCTGTGCATTTCCTATGCTCTGACATATCATAAACTTCTTCCCAGCTTCCTGCAAGAGTGTTCAGTTCACATACTCATTGGAGATCACGTTCTTTATGGGGTTACTTTGGACCACCCTCCATGTGGAAGCCTTGCTAACACTATTCAGGACATCTGTGTTAGTCAGGGTTATGTAGGCAGATAGAACCAATATATGTATATAGATTGTGTATAGATATATGAGAGGGAACTTACGGGAGTGAAGAGAGGCACACTGCTGATTATGGCAGCTGAGAACTCCCACAAAGGCTATCTGCAAGATGGAGCTCCTGGGATGCTGGTAGAAGAGTTCAGTCCAAGTGGAAAGGCCTCAGAGGCAGGAAAGTTGATGGGGTAACTCACAGTTCAAGGCCAAAAGCCTAAGAACCTGAAATGGGATGTCTGTCTTGCTCTCTTTCCTAAAAGAGACCCATTCATCTTATATATTTCTTTTCTCCAACCCCTTGTTGATTGGCTCATCCCACCCACAGTGAAAGCAGATCTTTCCCACCTAGTCTACTCAGATGTGCTTGCTAATCTCTTCTGAAAATATCCCCAATGACACATCCAGAATAATGTTTGATCAGGTTTCTAGGTACTCCTTGGTCCAGGCAGGTTGGCACTCCAAACCAACCATCACACCACGCTTTGTGAAAACCCTTCTCTGTTTTCTCATGTGTGGACACCACCCTCACCACTCATTGAATCCAACACCTGCACCAATACAGTTCCCCTGCATCCCTGGATTGTACCTGTCTTAAGAAGGGAAAAGAAAAAGTAAGAGGAAGAAGACTATATTATTTTTGAGATTTTTATTTTTACTATTTCTTATTTCAAGATTATATTGCTAGAGGACAAAACCTGGATTCCCCATAGAGAGACAACCAAATATAAAGTTAGAGAAAATTGACTATTAAGACTTTCAAATAATTGGGAAAGAAAGTAAAACTGAGTTAAAGCCCAAAATAAAATAAACTTTGAAAAATTCTTAAGAGACTTCAAGTTTCAGGATTTTGCAAGAAGGGTAAGTTCCAATTTATTTCTCTAAGCTTCTGATACATTGATGACTGTGCTCTGTCTGTCAAGGTAGTTTCACTTTTCAAAGCAAGTTCAGTTCCAGGTTCTCCAGAAAAATCTTGATAAATTCTGAGTCCTGCATCTCTTCATTGTGATTACTCAAAGCAGAGATTCAGAATCATTCAATTATAACTAATCTTTGATAATAAAATATCCTATGTTATTTTATAATTGTTTTCCATGTATTACTAGATTGCTCCATATGGTTGTGAAATTTTGTTTGCAACCTCCTGCTAGGTCTAACAGAGGGTTAGTTTTTCTATGGATTTTATACAAACTGATACTTAATAGAAGAAAAAAAAAAGTTGTGCCCAAAGACATAAAGGGGATTTCCCTTCCTATCACCCTTTCTCTCTTTCCCTTTACCACCCTGACCTCATCTCTACCCCCACCCTCTTTGCCTTCACCCAGATTCATTTGTATTGTTATTGTCTGAGGTAGAAACTCTTTATTTACTGAAGGTATTATGGTCTGAGTAATACTTGGAGAGATACATGGGTTTCTGACATAGTCACTGGGGACCAGCAAGTTCTACCACAGTTAATGTGCTCATGGTTGGTCAATGACACAGGAGAACATTGGAATTTCCCTGCACTTCTGAGAGGAATGAAAGAAGTTGAAAACAGGCTGAGAAGAGAGAAGTTAATTTTTAGGGGTGCAAATGTAAGGTGGTTCTAAGATAACTAGAAATGTCAGTTTCATTTTTCCTGTTTAGTACTATATTTCATTGGATATGAAGGAAATTTGTCTTTCCCTTTTCACTATATTGTCCTCATTAACAATGTCTTGAGGCTCTGATAGACATACTTACGTGTGTGTGCACACACACGTGTGGTGTTTTATACAAAATGTTACTGTGTTATGATCATCCTGTTTCAGCCTCCCCAGTAGCTGGGACTATAGGTGTGCATCACCATGCCCAGCTTTTAAGATGGGCCAATGTCGGCGTCCGCCCCCGGGCTCGGCACTACTATGGAAGAAGCATAAAAAATGAGACAAAAGGTAGAGTAGAAACGGACACAGGCAGCCTGAGCCTAGGTAGGCCAAGCAACTTGTACCACCCAGATGAACTGGATGTCTTTATTTATAGAACAGGGAGACATTACACATGTATGTTTTACGACACTTCATACATTGGTTGCAGGTTACAGACAATAAGAAGCAGTTAACAAATCTATGAGGGCTTAGTCACACCAGGCCAGGTGTATCCCCTGGTGATAATCCCATCAAAAGAAAATCTCATCTTCCTTTCTAATGCAGAGAACTAGCTGTTAGGTGTGGGGAAGGAGCTAAAGATCTTCTTGCACCACCACACCCAGAGTAGGCTAAGGAACCTTTCAGATGCAGAGCAGGGATTGGATTTTACCAAGATGTTTCTTGAAGTCTATCACATGTGTCTGTTGGAACGCCCCTAGCAATTTCCACCCTTGCTCTGTCTGCAACCAAGGTCAAGGAAAGACAAGTTACAAGGTTCTGCCAAACCCCAAAAGAGCATGTGGTGTTTGCTCAGAGCATGTCCCCACTCCTCAGACTCTCTTAAACGTGTCCCCACAGGCCAAAAATTGAACTTGGGCCTCTCCTATGACCTCAAGCTTCCAGGGCAGAATCCAGCAATACCATTAAATAGTCTTCATGGTATGACTCCTTTTTAGATCTCATTTTTCTTAAAATTAATAAAGAAAATGCACAATCTACTGGAACAGATACTACCTTCCCAGAAAGCCTGTCTTTCTTAACAGAATAATAATAATCACGATATTTTTCTCATATATTTATTCATTCTTATTATTAACTTGTACCAGTCAGAAACCCATGTATATCTCCAAGTATTACTCAGCATTTAATACCTTAATAACAATAATGTCACTAAGATATTAGGGAATTTTTATGATGGAGTAGATGACATTTGTATTTTCTAGGGCTTACTATTTTTTAAATCACTTTATTGAGGTATGATTGAGATACAAAGTTTACGTATACAATTTTATGCATATTTTACGTATACAATTTGATGAGTTTAGAGGTAAGTATACACTCATGAAACCATCTCAACAATCAATGCCATACACATATCCATCATCTTCAAAGGTATCCTTACACCCTCTTTATTTGCTATTATTTTTTTGTAATGCGAACACTTAACATAAGATTTAGCTTTTTAGCATATTTTAAAATATTTGATAGTTTTATTAACTATAGACAGATCAGACTATACAGGAGATCTGTAGGACTTATTAATCTTGTACAACTAAAATTTTGTACCCTCTGGGGGACCAGCAGATGGCATAATGGTTACATCACCAGACTCCCACATAGTTAGATACAGTTTGAGTCCTGAATCTGGCAACTTAAAACTCACGCCAGGCATGTGTGCCTGCGTGCCTAAGATTCTGATAGGAGAATGGAGGAGAAGGGATTGCAGTGTGGCCATCCCCCTGGGGGGGGTTATTTCTCATTTTCTGTCTCTCTGTCTCTCTGGCAAGCTCATGTGCCCCATAGCAAAAATCTCTCTAAAACAAAAACAAAAATTTTGTACCCTTTGATAAACATCTCCCTGTGTATCCTTCTTCCCAGTCCTTGGCAACCACCATTCTATCCTCCGCTTCTGAGTCTGACCATCTTAGATTCTTTGTATGAATAGAATCATGTAATATTTTTTTGAAGAATTATTTAATTTTATTTATCATTATTTTTAATTTTCTATAGGGCATGTGCATTCACCAGAGAGACAAGGAAATAGAGAGAAAGTGTGAAAGGAAGCTGCCAAGTCTGGGACTTGAACCCCAGTTGGACATGTGGTAGTCCAGCTCCTCAATCACCATGTCACCTATTGGTCCCCATGTAGTATTTTTCCTTCTCTATCTGGATTACTTCATTTAACCTAATGTCCTCCAGGATCATCCATATTGCTGCAAATAGCAAGATTTCCTTTTTATTTAAGGCTGAATAATATTCTATTAATATATGTGTCACATCTTCTTTACCCACTCATTTGTGTGTGGTCATTACAATTGCTTCTGTGTCTTGGCTATTGTGAATAAAGCTACAGTAAACAAAAGAGTACAGTCTTCTCTTCAATGTCCTGGTTTCAATTGCTTTGGATATATACCTAGAAGTGGGATTGCCAGGTCATATGAAAGTTTTATTTTTAATTTTTTGAGGAACCTCAGTATTGTCTTCCATGGTGGTTGCACCAATTTACATTCTCAGCAGCAGTATACAAGGGTTCTCTTTCCTTCACATCCTCATCATCATTTGTTATCTCTTGTTTTTTTGATAGTAGCCATTTAATAAGTTGTGAGGTAAAACCTCATTGTGATTTTTGATTTGCATTTTCCTGATAATTAGTGATATTAAGCACCTGTTCATATGCCATTTTTCCATTTGTATATCTTCTTAAGAAAAATGCATATTTTGTTCATTTATCCAGAGAGAGAGAGAGAGAGAGGGCAAGTGAGAAATCACTCCCCAGGGGGTGAAATCCCTTCTCCTCCACTCTCCTTCCGGGATTTTGGGCACACACACACACACACACACACACACATCCAGTGTGAATTTCAAGTCACTGGGTCTGGGACTTGAACTGCTGTCAGCCGTGTGGGAGTCCAGCTCATTCATCCACTTTTTAATCAAAAAAATTTTTTCTACTGAGTTATAAGAGTGTCTTATGTATTTTAAATATTAACCTTATCAGATGTTGCAAATATTTTTCCATTTTTTTGAAGTTGCAGTACCTTGAATAAACCATGAATACAATATAACATGCAATTTAGACACAATTTTGCTTAAAATGCTTCAAGATTTGAACTTAATTTAAGAAAGAGTAAGAAAGAGGTAAAACATACCAGTTTAATTTACCACCTTGGGATTCAATGAGACAAATGTCTCTAGGGACCTTATAACTCAATGGATGAGGGAAACTAGAAAAATTAATAAATTAGCACTCAATAGAGAAAGGTTGTATTAGAAGTAAATAAGAAAGAAAAAGTAATTTTTCCTGAAGGAATAGTTTTCCAAATAAGACTGATTCATGAGTTATCCTTTCAAGCCAAAGTCTCAAAGGATGTGAATATAAGAATTCAGGGAAAGATGAACAGGATAGGCTACAGCACAGGATCCATGGGGGAACATGGTAGGAACTATTTCTGGAAAACTATTTGGGATTAGATTATAATGTCTTCAGTTTTTGATAAGGGAGTTTATACTTTATTCTTATAACAATAAGGACACTTGTGAGGAAGTGGGTGACATGAGGTGATGAACAGTTTGGGACTTGAGTGGTGAAGTGGATGGAAGTTTGTGTTACAATGTCAATTTCCTTAGGGTTTATTTACCTATTCAATTCACAAAAATTTTTTGAGTACCCAGTAAGTACTGGTGATACTTAAACTAAAAAAGGCATGGCTCTGTCATTCAAAAGTCAACTGGACTGGTGAGAAATGTATACATATTGGAATATTCATTTTGTAAGCTGAGTAACATGTGATTGAATGTATAAAAGAAATTGAAATTAAAAGAAATAAAAAATTTAAAAAAAAAAGAAAAGAAAAACTTCTGGCTGGGGGCCATCAGGTGGCATGGTGATTGGGGGCGCTGGACTTCCACATGGCCAACTGTGGTTCAAGTCCCGGACCTGGTGGCTTGCTTTCTCACTATCCCTCTAGCTCTGTCCCTCTTTTGTCAAATTCAAGATAAACAAATAAAGTTAAATAAAATAATTCTTAAAAAAAGAAAAAAGAAAATAACTTTAGTAAACACAACCTTTCTAAACCTTTAAAAAAAAAAAAGAAAAGCTTCTGACATAGTTCAGGATATAGGGCCATGTAGTCAGTGTCATGACAGTGGTAGCAGAGGGCAGATTTAATTTAAACTGTGGTGTAGGGTGAGGATAGAAAGAAAGCTATATGAATGAATGAATGAATGAATAAATAAATAAATAAATAAATCTATATAAATAGGTGACACTTTGAGTTTTGAAGGATAGGTATACATCAGGTAGGTATCAGGCATGGTTGTGTATATGTGTGATGATGATGGGTGGGTGGGAATTGGGTGTGTCCAGTAGAAAAAAATCTCAGGTATGAATACCTGGACATGTGACATACATTCAGAGAGAAAAAGAACAAATTACTTCTTGTGGCTGAACTGAACTGTGTGCAGTGGGAATGGCAGGAAATGATCTTGGAAAAATAGGCAGAAACTAATCATAAAGGATCTTGGTTGATCAATGAAAGATTTTTACTTTTATACTGAAAGAAATAGGGATCTATGATAGAAATTTAACTAAGAAGATGACATAATCATTTTGGGGGGCTTTAGAAAGTCATTTAGTCACTTGTAAATAGAGGCTAGCTAGAGGCAAGAGTTGAGAGAGTTTTAACTACCCAGGTGAGAAGTAACAAGGCCCTTTAATTAAGGCAATAATGGGGTAAAGCAAATGGATTGAAGAAACTTAAGGAGTTAAAAATCTATAGAGTCAAAAGTATATGAGGCTGTGAGAAGGAGCATTCTATCTAGATGTTTAGCTTTGGCTGAGGACAAATAGAAAATCAAGGTACCATGCATTGGGATAGGAAATAGAGAATAAAAAAGAAAGGTTTTTGGAGAAAGAGGCTGAGGTTAAGTTTGGACATAATGACTTTGGAGGCCCTTGTGGGCCATAGCATTGTAGCCATAATTAGAGCTCGGAGAAACCCCAATATTTAAGAGTGGAGAAGAAAAGTCTATGGAGGAGAGGAAGAAAGAAAATCAACAGCATGGTGCCATGGAAGTGAAGAGTAGGTTTTCATGCATATAGCAGTGATCAACAGTAATAGATATCATGAAGAAAAATAAAGGAAGAGCCTCCATGGTGAGCATGGTTGGTGCTTTTTGCAGACAATAGGGAGAGTCATGGTGGGGACAGAAACCAGATTGCTCCAAGCTGAGCAGTGATGAGGTGTGTAAATGGAAAGAAGAGGCGATGGCAGTTTGTTCATTTTTTTAAAAGAAGCATATATTTCTAAAAACATCAGTGTCATTAATTTGGCATTGCCAGGCAATGTATATATGCTGCTATAGCTGGGCAGTTGTTTCATCCATCATAGCCTTCCCACATCACAGTTTTCACTCTTCTCTGATCTTCAAATGCAGTGCAGCCAGGCGAGGATGACTGGGAGGGCATTTGAGATCAGACTAGGCACCATTGCGGGAATGGACTAAGCTTGAGAAGGGCAGTGAAAGTAAGGAATAGTTTGCTACAGCTAGAACAAAAGAAAACGAAATGGGCAAATGGACATTGTTTGAACAGATGGCTTACATCAAGTAACAGCAATACTGAAGACTAAGTAGGTTAGAAGGACCCAGGAACAGGAAATAATTGCAGTAGACCAAAAAATGTTTCAAGATTTTGAGATTAAATGTTCACGAGTAAAGCAAAACTCACACACTGTGGTTTGGGAACCACAGACAACATTCTTATGTGGGAATTCTGGGAAAAGCCTCAAAGGTTATCTCTCTGAATTGACCTGCAGACATGCAAATAGCAACAGATATGTTTGTTCTTCTGCATAGTCACACATATATACCAGGAAATATGAAAGAGTGGGGTTTACTTTTTAAAAAATAATTATATTATTTTTGATGACAGACGATAAAGGCATATTTGGGGGAAAATGTTTACCAAAATGTGTAGAAAGTAAAGGTTTCCTGTAATCAGCCACACCCATAACCACTGTTAACCAGTATATTTATTAATTGTAGTTTTTACATTTTAAAAATTGTGTCTATTAATTTCTTCCATGAGGGAGAGAGAGAGAGACAGAGCAAGACAGTCACCCCCCTAGTGTCTTCGTGTCGCTTTCCACTCTCAGTCTCAGCCAGTTTGGGTCATAGATGTGTGCCCAGCATGCTCAGAGAGGCAAAAATATTTGAACTAATGACCTTCCTATGTGAGGCCAGTTGTGTTATTACCACCTCTTGGTCTCTAATTATATTTTTAACAAAAATATGGTAATACTATATATATATATACATACATATGTATATATGTGTATATATATATATATATATACACACATATATATATGTGTATATTGTTGTATCCATCATAGCCCCCCCCCACATCACAGTTTTCACTCTTCTTTGATCTTCAAATGCATATATATGTATATACACACACACACACGTGAATGTGTGTGTGTATATACATATACATACACACACACACTCATATATATATATGTGAATGTGCTCTGTTATATCTCTACATAATGATTCATCTTTTTCTTTAATAAATGAGCAAAAACCAACTTTTATTTCATAGTGTACAGATTAATAAAACTATTTTAATAAATTCCTGTTGATGGATATTTGGATGGCTTTTGGTCTTTCACCATTCAGACAGTGTAGTAGTAAACATTGTGGGGTTTTTTGTTTGTTTTTGTGTTTCTGTGTGTGTGTACACGTGGGCATTTCTGCTGGATGTGTGTCTAGAAGTCAAATCACTTCTATTTTTAAAGTTATGTAAATTTTGCCAAACTACCCTAGGAAAGCTGTTAAAGGAGCTGAAAACATATCTGTACCGGGGTTCTTAACCAGAAATATATGATTAGGAATTCTTTACTGGACATATAATCAAAATGTGAACTACAATGGGAAACAAAAATTCTATCTTCATTTTCTCTAACCTCTAACAAAGTTTACCTTTTCTTTTAATTAAGGAAACAACAAACCATCACAGTAGTAGTAGTAGTAGCTGTGATTTTGTCACTAGTAGAGATCAGAGATGTTTTCATTGTAGCTGCCAAGAATTTTGAAATGTTTATGCTTGTCACTGCATTAAAAGTATGGTAGTTATGAGCCTTGCCAGTATATCTTGCTACTCAATGTGTTAATAAAGAAATATTACTATATTGTTTATTAAATAAACTATATTTTTCTTTTGAGAGAGAGATTTTTGCTATAGGGTGCATGCACTCACCAGAGAGACAGAGGGACAGAAAGTGAGAAATCACCCACTGCAAGGATGGCCACACAGCAATCCCTTCTCTTCCATTATCCTCTCAGAACTTTGGACATGCACATACATGCACCCAGTGTGAGTTTTAAGCTGCCAGGTCCAGAACTTGAGCCACAATCAACTATGTGAGAGTCCACCAATGTAACCATTACACAATCTGCTGGTCTCCTATATAAACAATATTTTGATAAATGTTTTTACTATTTTGCTTTCTCTATAATCTTACATAATTTATGTTATGTTAAAAACATTACTGTGAGGGACCAGCAGTTAGCGTAATGGCTATGTCGCTGGACTCCCACATAGTCGACCGTGGTTCGAGTCCCGGACCCGGTGGCTTAAACTCACGCCAGGCGCGTGTGCGTGCATGCCCAAGATCCCGAGAGGAGAATGGAGGAGAAGGGATTACGGCGTGGCCATCCCCCCTGGGGGGTGATTTCTTGCTTTCTATCTCTCTGTCTCTCTCTGTCTGTCTGGCGAGCGCACGCGCCCTATAGCAAAAACCTCTCCAAAAAAAAACAAAAAACAAAAAAAAACATTACTGTGAAAAATGGCTTATAGGCTTTACCAAACTGTCTGGATTTGTGAGACAAAAGATTAAATTTCCCATCACGTAGAAATGTACTATAAAAAATAAGACCATAGGGTCAGTCCCCTAGCCTCATAGCCAAGGAAACTGGATTCTACATGGTCAATTGTGATTTAAATCCTGGCCCTCGTGGCATGAAAAACACACTGAGCATATGTGTATATGCCCCAAATCCCAAAGGATGAAGAAATGGAGAAGAAGAGATTGTGGTGTGACCATGCTCCACTGAGAGATGCTTTCTCACTCACCCTGTGTGTGTGTCTCTCTCTCTCTGGTGAGCACATGTACCCACTGGCACTTAAAAAAGAAAAAGCAGTGACCAGCTGGTGGCATGGTGGTCAGGGCACTCTGGTGGTCAGGGTACTGGACTCTCATATGGCCAACTGTAGTTCAAGTCATGGACCTGGTGGCTTGCTTTCTCACTTTCTCTCTTTCTCTGTTGAGCACACATGTCCTACTGAAAATTAAAAATAATAATAATAAATAAAATTAAATAAATAACTTTTTTAAAATGAGAGATAAAGAAAAAAACAGAGTATGATAGTAATAATAAAAAACACCTCTGTGGTGCTATGATGTGCTGGACACTATTCTAACCATGTTAATTACTTATATAAACTTGTTTAATCCTCACATACAAAAAAAAAAAAAAAGAGGGAGAGAGAGAGAGGTATTTTATTTTATAGGCAGAGAAATCAAAGCACAGAGACGTTCATTTGCCAGAAATGGAGGGTTTTCCATGCAGAAATGGAGGATTGTCTGTTGATGATAACGTGTATGATAATATCTTTAACTGGACTGGTGTCATGCTGGGAAAGTTTATTTTACAAGCTGTGGTGATGTACAGTGAATGAATGTGTAAAATAAATAAACAAATAAAAATAGAAGCTCATTTGCCTGAGGTCATACCACTAAACCAGTAGTACGGCCACTCCATGAACTCAGTGGTACACTCCAGGTGTGCAAGGTCTGTGTGCTTACCTTTCAGATAAGCTTTATTTCCAAGAAATGTATTTGATGTGAAATGGTGAAGTCAGTTACTTTACTTGGTCACGCTGACCTCATCCTCTGACCTGGGAAGTATTTCATATGTGTGCCTCCATCTACTCTACTTATGCAAACTTGGGGGCAGGCTATGTCAAGGAGCTAACCAAGAGATCATAGACTCCTGGGTTCTGAGTCTAGTGGGTATCTTCCTACCCACAATGACTCTTATGTAAGTAATTCCTCATACAAATGTTTCGAGCCCCTGGTGTACCAGGCAGTTTCCCAGGCACTGAGGATGTAGCAATGAGTCAGAAAGATACAGTTCCTGCCCTTCCTGGACCTTACACTTGGGTGAGAAAAGTGAGGCACAAAACATACTCACAGAAACAAATAAGCAAGATAGTTTCATAGAGAGATAAATGCTGTGAAGATGATAAAGCAGGGTAATGAGGTAAAGAGCAGTGGGCAGGGGTGAGAGATGCAACTCCAGCTGGGTGACTGAGGAAAGTTCTAGCACAGGACAGGCCGGGGTACAATGGAGCCTGGAGGTGCAATTTAGGTGAAGACTTTAAGGTATAGCAAACAACTCAAAGGACAGGATCATGAGAGGGAATTAGTGGGCTCTGAGAATAGATGGACCTCTTTCTGGAAAAGTGGTCCTCATGGTCCTACTAGCAAAAGAATGTGCTTTGTGCCTTCTTCCTCCTCACTCTCAGCAGGACTTACTCAAGAGCAGAACCAACGTCCATGAGTTTCTGTTTGAAATACCTTGGTGAACACCAAATCACTTTGGCTCTCTGCTTCAACCTCTTGGCTCATTTTCGCTAGAAGATACATGCTTGAACATGTATTCAAGTTGCTCTTCTCTCCCCCAGGACTGAGAGAAAATACCAGGAAGGAAACCAATTCCGCCAGTCACGGAGTACTGAAGACACCCTGTCACTCCAAATAGAAAGACTCAACTCCAGAAAAGTGAGTCTGTCCACAGTTTCGAGTTTCAGTTCTGATATGTTGTTGCAACACTGACCAATTTCATACCCATGGGGAGTGAGTTGGCTTTAGTCAATATTTCTACTGTAAATCTAAGAATATCAGAATAAAAAAGGACAGAAAAAAGTGGGTTTAATGCAGCACAGAGAAAGTAAATAAAACTAGGGTGGCAGGGGCTTGGGCTTAAGTTCACAAAACCACTTGCTTACTCATGACCTTAAAGACAATCTGAAAGAAGAGGTGCTAAGCAGCTTGCCAGGGCAACACATCTTCCTGAACGGGGTTTCCATCTGAATGAGCTGGCAGAGGAGAAGCTCAAAGACCACCAGTGGTTCTCAGTCAGCCTCAACACAATTTCCACAAGGGAAGGGTGTGATGCTCTGAGTCTTAAACTTAGAACTAGCCTAACATCAGAACCTTTCATTCCTTTCTAACCTAAAGTCAAATTCCTTCCTCTTTCCACACAGACTTTCAAATGGTCATCTTTAGTGTGGTTACAAAATGGTTGTGCACAACTCGAGTCAATTTTGTAACTGGCCGTGTGGCTCTGTTGCATATCCCTGGATCTCCTTCAGCTCCATGGTGGCACACAGGACATGGGAAGTGGGAAAGATGTCACTGAAACCCTCTACCTCGGTTGTGCCCAGCCAACTCAGATCACCTCTTGATTACTGTTTGGAATTCTTTAGAGGTTAGGAGTGGAGTGGTGAAGAAAAACTTCATTCGTAATTAGAAGTGAGGCTTAATGTACAACCTCTGCTAGCAGAGCAGTACTAGCCTCAAATTTCTGTGGACTACATAATTCTTTAAAAATGGGGAATAGGCTTTGAGGGAGGAAGGGCGAAGGACTCAAATAGTTAAATAGGCTCTACTAAACAGGAGGAGTGGGGACAAAGAACTCCTGAGAAGCTAATGATACAGAATACACAACCTTCCCAGGTCAAAATCATATCTGTTTTCTGACCTCCTAGCTATGCAGGAAGATTCTACTAAATTACCTTCTCATTCATCATTGTGTGGTCAAATCCCTCTCAAGAACATAAACCAATCTTTATCCCCTTAGAAATGTTTTTATATAAATGTAATTAAGTCTGGAACCACAGATAGCATAATGGTTACATCACTGGGCTCCCACATAGTTGACTATTGTTCAAGTCCTGAACCTAATGGCTTAAAACTCACTCTGAGGGCATGTGTGTGTGCATGTCCAAAATCCCAAAAGGAGACTGGAGGAGAAGGGACTGTGGTATGGTCATCCTCCTGGGAGGTGGTTTCTCACTTTCTGTCTCTCTGTCTCAGTCTCTCTGGCAGGTGTACATTCCCTATAGCAACAATCTTTCATATATATATGTATAGATAGATAGATAGATAGATAGATAGATAGATAGATAGATAGGAGATATGCTGAATGTTGGGATAACTGCTAACACCTGAGAATCCATAATAAATGCTTTTTTTCCTAGTAAATATAAAGGAAAAGATTTGAATATAGGTGTTGAGACCATAAAAATTCTTTCAGGGTTTGAGCTAAGTATTTGTTACCAGCAGTACTATGTCTTTCTTACTGGTAGTATCATGTCTATGTCTGAATAATATTTTGATTGTTTGCATTTTGTACCACATCAATTTATTTAGTAAAACCTACATGTGTCATATCATTGATCAAACAAACAAACAAAAATACCCAACCTTCCTGAGCTTTAAATCAAATGAATGAGCACATGGCTAAGTAAAGTTGAGATGCTAGAAAATCTTCAAATAGCAGGTCAAGTGCATTTCTTTCAAAGCATTTGCTCTCAGAGTAGTTAGTGCCTTGTCTTCATGGCCTGGTTATATTCTCCCAGTAACTTACCTCCTCCCTGGCTGGCCCTGCCCAATATCCTTGGTCTTGCTTTCTCAGTCCTCCAAAGTTAACAGGCAGCCTATCTGTCTTCTTTGTCTTATATTTGTGTTGGCAAAAGTATTCATCATGCTAACTTCCTTCCCATTTTTCCGACTGTATTTTGAGTGACGGAAGTGAAGCCAAGTCAATGACACTAGATGTTTTTCTGTTGACTGTAGAGGATAACTATTTTCCCAAGGGAGTCATCAAATATAAATTTCCCAGGCTAAGATCGTAGGCCTGTCAAAACCGTTAGCCAGAGCATAATCATTTCTGACAGTGTGAGTAGATCTTTTATACAGTACACAGTCCTTAAGCCATTCTTAGACTGACTAAAGTGCCTACACTTGTAGAAGTTCATGAAAAATCAAGGTTTTCGTGGTCATTGATGACACTCCAAATAAAACCAAAGAGGAATGTCTTAAAAATTCAGCAGTACTTCCCATATGTAGGAAAGAGAATGTTCAAACATGAAGAAAAATGAAACAAGCCAATAAGTGAGATAGTAATCCATTGAGCTTGTGTTATAATAAAGTGGTTTAGAGCAGCAAATCTAAGATAATCTAGTCAGCATACAGCATAGTAAGAAAACAGATGTTGAATGAGTTTCACCCATTTATTAAAAGTATAGAAAATGGGAGTTAGTTTGAACACTTGCTAACTAAAAATCATATAGTGAAAGGGCTAGAAAAGACATTGGAGACATTTATCTAAGTCCCCCCTTTTTTATTGACAGGAAATTAATGGCCAGAAAGCTTGAATGACACTCAAGTAACACATAGACTTTGCAAAAGACTCTTAAATAAGAATGTGGTCCCAACTCCTTCCCAGGTTGCTTATTGAATACTTTCTGGATATTTGCTTGTTCTTTCCCACAATTATTTAGCATTGGTATATTAATTCCATGCCTAAGCTCTCCTTTGGCCCTCCTTCCCTAGGTCAGATAATCCCCCTCCCCCCAAAAAAAACCTGTAGACGTGTAATTCCACATGATTTTCTCTAAGACTGATTTTTATACACAAAGAGGGCATTTTGGTATTGAAGATATTCAAAAGAGAGAAGAATTAGGTCTGACTCACTTCCCATCTATGTTAAATAATCAATTACCATTCTAAATATAGCTTTCTAATTAGTATATTTTTCAGTGTGTTTGTTTATCTCTTTCATGAGTGAGAGGAAGAAAGAAAGAGAGAACCAGCACCCACAATAGGGTCTCAATGTTGTGATCCACTCCCAGCCTCAGCCAATGTGGGGATGCAGTACTTGGGGAAGTCTCAGGATGCAAACCAAGAACCTTATCATGTGGCTCAGACTTCCAGGAGTAGTGAATTTTGCTAATGTCCCACCATCCAGCCCCAATTTTTAAACTATTAATAGTATTATTATCCATATATACCTCAAAGAGTAGGAACAGGAGGTAAGTAATGACCAAAGTACAAGTTGTAATGCAGTAAGAATTGCCCAGAAAGTATATTTCACTCTGTATAACTTCGTAACGTACACAAATAAAATGGTATTCAAATATAAGCTGAAAGAAAAAAGAATTGCCCAGAAGTATATTTGCCACACTTTTTTTTTGGAAAGGTTTTCGCTATAGGGCGTGTGCACTTGCCAGATAGACAGAGAGAGACATATAGACAGAAAGCGAGAAATCACCCCCCAGGGGGGATGGTCACGCCACAATCCCTTCTCCTCTCTTCTCTTCTCGGGATCTTGGGCACGCATGCACATGCCCCCGGCGTGTGTTTTAAGCCACTGGGTCTGGGACGTGAACCGCGGTCGACTACGTGGGAGTCCAGCGACATAGCCATTACGCTAACTGCTGGTTCCTCCACACTATTTTTTTTATTTTATTTTTTTTTAGAGGTTTTTGCTATAGGGCATGTGTGCTCGCCAGACAGACAGAGACAGACAGATAGAAAGAAGGAAATCACCCCCCAGGGGGGATGGCCACGCCGCAATCCCTTCTCCTCCATTCTCCTCTCGGGATCTTGGGCACGCACGCACATGCGCCCGGCGTGAGTTTAAGCCACCGGGTCCGGGACTCGAACCGTGATCGACTATGTGGGAGTCCAGCGACATAGCCATTACGCTAACTGCTGGTTCCTCCACACTTTTTTAATAGTCACTCACTAACTCACATTTTCTTTCCATGCGGTTAATAAGCTGTGGCATTGGATTAATTTTTAAAAATGAAAACAATGTAAACATATAAAATTTTTCATAAATAATGTTCATAATAGATAATTCTTTTTTTTTTAATTTTCCAGAGGGTACATGTGCTAATGAGAGAGAGGGAGAGAGAGAGAGAGAGAGAGAAGTGAGAAAACACCCCTCATGGGGAATGGTTATGCCACAATCCCTTCTCTTCTATTTCTCCTCCTTTTGGAAATCTGGACTTGCATGCACACATGGCGTGTTTCTTAAGTTTCTAAGACTGGGACTCAAACCATGTGGTCAGCCATGTGGAATCCACCTCAGGTAACCATCAGGCCACAAGCTGGTCTGATCACTGATAATCCATAAATAACCAAAAAAAGATCTTAAGGTATTCTTCTAAAAATATTTGATCATAAATCTAACTTGAACTTTAAGTTGTGTCTTAAGAATTGTGCTCTGGTGTGTTCTAAATCCAGGTTTTTAAACACTTATTTATGTGTTTATTCACTACCATCTATTAGAGTGTCTAGTACTAACCACTTGCTCAGTATATATGTAGCGAATTTACTTAAATTTGAACTCAAAAGTCTTGATCAGTAACTAATTCATTGTAGGTCTCTGGGAACTGATCGCAGTCCTTTGGTCTTCAGTGATAGTGGTTAAAATGTGTAGAACTAAATTTTGTAAATATATTTGAAATTAATTGAATACTCATGAGCTTAGCTTTCAGTAAATAAATCACAAGCTCAAATTAATGATCTGTGTTTTCTTGTCCATTTTTTATGTCTTTAGAAAGATAAAATTTATATAACCCAAATTCACTTATTTAAAGTATACAACTCAATAGTTTTGAGTATATTCACAGAGTTGTGCAGTGATCACATAGTTTAGGTTTAAAATATTTTTTCACACCAATAAGAAATCCCATAGCCCTCACTGGTAATTATCCATTCCCCTGATCTGGTCCTAGGCCACCACTAATCTAAGTCTCTGTAGATTGCCTAGTATGTTGCATTGATTGATTTTCATATTTAATACAACATTGCATAATAATTCCCACTTTTGGGAACCAGCAGTTAGCGTAATGGCTATGTCGCTGGACTCCCACGTAGTCGACAGCGGTTTGCGTCCCGGACCCGGTGGCTTAAAACTCACGCCGGGCGCGTGTGCGTGCGTGCCCAGGATCCCGAGAGGAGAATGGAGGGATTGTGGTGTGACCAACCCTCCTGGGGGGTGATTTCTCGCTTTCTGTCTCTATGTCTCTCTCTGTCTGTCTGGCGAGCGCACACGCCCTATAGTGGAAATCTCTCCAAAATAAATAAATAATAAAAAAAAAAATCCCACTTTTAAAATGTTAGAGGGCCAATCCCATGGTCCAGAGGTTAAGGGAGCTGAATCCCACATGTCTGATCATGGTTTGAATTATGGCCCTGGCCTCTTGAAGAACACACTGGGTGCATGTGCATGCATGCTCCAAAACCTGACAAAATGAAGAAATGGAGGAGAAGGGATTGTGGCATGACCATGCCCTTTTGGGACTTTCCCATGCACATCTGACATCACAGAACATTACATCACTGTTGGCCCCAAAAACCCCTTTTTGATAACTGATATTAATAATTTAAATCTTCTTACTCTTGGTTTTTTTTTTTTTTTCATCGCAGCTAAAGGCCTCCATTTTATTAATGTTTTCAAAGAACCTACTATTGATTTTATTGCTTTTCTCTATTTTTCTGTTCTTGTGCTAGTTTTTACATTAATTTTTATCCTTTCTTTACTTCTGCTTGTTTTGCATTTAAGTTGCTCTCTTTCTATTTTGTTAAGATTTTTTCAAATTAGGTTATAGATTTGAGATCTTTCTTACATGTTTAAAATAAGCATTTAGTTACAAATTTCCTTCTGATTACTTCTTTAATTAAATCTTATAAGTTTTGGTATGCTATGTTTTCATTTTTTTTATTTTCTAATTTGTCCTGTTATTTTTTTCTTTGGTTTGT
Organism: Tupaia tana; assembly: GCA_026018925.1. Taxonomy (NCBI): domain Eukaryota; kingdom Metazoa; phylum Chordata; class Mammalia; order Scandentia; family Tupaiidae; genus Tupaia; species Tupaia tana. The sequence goes on along the minus strand of JAKSZU010000007.1, from coordinate 122,954,795 downwards.
CATTTATTCAGGAGATTCAAATTTTTTTTTTACATACTTGTGAGTTTTCCATTTTTGTTGTTGTTATTGATTTCTAATGTAATTTTTATTTTGACCTGAGAATATACTTCAGATGATTTTACCTATTAAATTTATTGAAGCTTGTTTTATGCTTTTAAACCTATAATAGAGTCCATACTATACAATGTTCTTGATGTATTGGAGAAAAGTGTGATTCTGCTATAATTGGGTAAGTAGATGTTTGTCAGATCTAGTTGTTTTATAGTCTCATTCAAGTTTTTACTTATTTTTTTGATCTTCTGCCTAGTTATTTTATTCATTATTTAATGTAGATTGTATACCCTTTGATAATCCATCTTTAAATTCACTGATTTTGTGGGCCTGAATTTACTATCGATTCTCTTCAGTGAATTTTCATCTCAATTATTATATTTTTAAACTCCAGAATTTCTGTTTTATTCTCAACTATAATTTCTATTTTTTCTCAGTTTGATGAAACATTGTTATCATTCCTTCCTTTAATTACTTAAAATTATTTTCTTTAGATTTTGAACATTTAAAATGACTACTTTAAAGTCCTTCTCTGTTTAGTTGGCCATCTGGGCCCCATTTAAGGAAATTCTAAAGGCCTGCTTTTTTTTTCCATGTCTATAAGTCACAACTTATTTCTTTCTACATCTTATAATTCTGGTTAAAAACTGGACACTATAGATAATATAATGTAGTAACTCTGGATACTGATTCTCCATCCCCCATTCCTAAGATATTGATCTTGTTTGCTTAGTTCTTTATTTGTTTAGTGACTTGGCTGAACAAACTCTTTGAAGTCTATTTCTTCCCACAGTGAGCAATCTCTAATATTCTTGCTTAGATATTTTTTTTTTAACCCTTGTTTTTTCTAATAGCGTGGCTACCTGCAGGTTGCCTGTAATTTAACATAAGCCATTTATTGGTTGAAGACGGTTTTTAAGCCTCTTGACCAGATAGATTTTTACTTTTTAGTATTGAATGTGTATATGGTAGGAGGGTAACGTCATAGAAGTTTACATTTTTGTTCTCAATTCAGCTACGGACTAGTAACTTGTAATTATCTTTTCCAATTGCTCCTGAAAGGACACAGCCTTGGGTATGTGTACAGTTTTCTAGAGTGCCAGAGATGTGTGTTATTTTATTTTTAAGCCTGTTTTCCTAGGAATTGAACATGAGTCAGAGTAACTTATTGTTCAGTCAGTACTTGGTCAGAAGGTGTATGTAAGTCCCCTTCGTACTGCTGAGGTTTCCACCCTTTGTCGATTGATCTACATGCAGCTCATGGTGATGTCTGCTCCATGTCCTGCTCTGATTGTCCCTGAGTGAGTGCACCTAGCACTTCTGAACGCTTTCTGAACCCCAGAGTTGAGTGTGACCCTAGGCAGGTTCTTCTTGACTGTATATTAATATTTCCATAGTTGTCTGTTAATCCGGTTGCTCTGTCATTTTGCTCATTGCTACTAGTAACATGGAGATACAATGTCTATTGAATTGTTTGTTCTCCACCAAGATCTCCATTGTTTCCCCAACTCTATCAATTAGGAAGCTTTTGGCTGCATGAACCCAGATTTATTCAGTCTTTCAATTCCACTATCCTCAGAGATTTTATTGTTGTCTTAGATTAACTCTTTCCAAGTCCAAGATAGTGACAATACCAGGCATTACATACAGGTTACAATATCCATGGGCTGGAAACAATGTCTTTTGATTTCTTTTTAAAAACAAAGTCTTGGGAACCAGCAGTTAGCGTAATGGCTATGTCGCTGGACTCCCACGTAGTTGACCGCGGTTTGCGTCCCGGACCCAGTGGCTTAAAATTCACGCCGGGTGCGTGTGCTTGCGTGCCCAAGATCCCGAGAGGAGAATGGAGGAGAAGGGATTGCGGTGTAACCATCCCCCCGGAGGGTGATTTCTCGCTTTCTGTCTCTATATCTCTGTCTGTCTGGCGAGCGCAGGCTCCCTGTAGCAAAAATCTCTCAAAAAAAAAAAAAAAAAAAAAAAAAAAAAAGTCTTAGAATAAAGTTCTCCACACTCTATTCCAAATAATGTCAGTCCCCTCATAGAGCTATAGTGTTCTTTGTCCTGATGGCCTATCTTTCCCCTAGGCAGAACATGGGCAGTGATGAGCCAGAGCTGGGGGTGTGCTCTCCTTCTCCCAGAGTGACATTTCTGCTCTACAAGTGGGCATAGACTCGCACTGGAGAGAGGTTGTAGCCCCTGGTTTTGTCAGCTTGCTGTTTCTAGTGTAGAATTTCTGTTGGTGTGAGCGCAGTGGACCTCCCCATATTTTTGGCCTTCTATGTCTGGAATATGTTGAATAGTTTCTTCCCTTTTGAGTGGGTGCTGTCTGGGGCAAGAGTGCCCTGTTCCTCTCAGACCTGCAGGCCTGTAAGGAGTTTCTGCAATATGGGGTGGGGTTTAAGAAGTACAAGTGGTCTGGGCTGATCTTGGTGGCCTGGTTGGTAGCAAACTAAACTGCTAGACTGGAAGTCAGCTGAAAATCGCAGATTCAGATTCCTAGTCAGCCTGAACACACAGCTAGTGCATGTGAGTATGCCCAGGATCCTGGGGAGCTGGGGTCTGGGGAAAGGAGATGGGAGTCCCAGTCTGATGCTTATCTTTATCTCTGTCTCTGCTTCTGTCTTTGTTTCTCTCTCTCCCTATCTCTCAAGCATGTGCTATCATGAATAAAATAATGAACTTAAAACAAAACAAACAAATAAAGTGCAGGCAATTTGCTCCTCCCAGGATGATGCCATAGTCCAGATTGGAAGCCTTGGGAAAAGGGAACTCATGCTCTGGCTTGCATTTTGCCAGGACAGAGCTTCTATTACAGAGCTGGGATTGGCCGGGCAGTGGGGGCAAGGGGGGAGGCAACCCCAGTCAATAAATTATCTTTTTATTCTAAAAGATAATTCTATTGTGGATGTACAGCAGTAGAGTGGAAATTGACTCAAATGATACAGATTCTTTCAGTTGTTATTAGCACAAAGGGGACTTACATATACCTTCTGACCAAATACTGACTGAACAATAAGTTCTTCGGACTCATATGTAATTCCTAAGAGAACAGGCTTAAAAATACAATCACACACATCCCTGGCGCTCTAGAAAACTGTGTACATACCCAAGGCTATGCCCTTTCAGGAATAATTGGAAAAGATAATTCCAAAAGATAATTCTATTGTGAGTGTACAGCAATTGGGTGGATATTGGCTCAAATGCTACAGATTCTTTCAGGTCTTACCAAGGTTGAGATTTTTTTTTTTTTTTTAATAAATGTTTCTCCATTTGTTGGATACCCTTAGGACAATTTCCAGAGATTTTAAATGGTGGCAGAGTTTTTGTTATTTTTTTAAATACTTTTTTCTAATTATTAATATATGCTTTTTGTTAGGGAGGAAGACTGCTCGTCTTTTCACTTCACCATTCTGGACATTTGTCCTTATTTTATTTTTTAATAAAATATATGTGCTTTTAGCTCTTTTGTTATTAATAATAATATTTATGGATAAGTCACTTCTGAGTGGCCATTTTGTTTACCTGTGCAGTTATCTGTATTATTTAGGAAAAGGGAAAAACTGATCAAAAGTATACTGACTTAAAGTGAGGAAGAAGCAACAAAGAAATGCTAAATTTCTTAGGACTCTGAATTTTTGTAAATTTAGACATTTGAATGAATGCTCTCCTTCGTGGTCCTTGACAAATCATCAATATTGGGTACCTCATTTAATCAAGTGGGGAATATAATTCTTAGCTGCTCAGAATATAATTATGAAGACAAGTGAATCAGGATATTAACACAGGTTTTTTTGACAGATGGTGAGGTCCAATTAGAGTGACTTGGGTTCCAAACATGGGTCTGTCACTGACCATGAATATTTCGTCAAATTACTTTTCCTTTCTAGGCTTCAGTTTTCTTATACGGAAATGAGAGTAATAACAGCTATCTCAATAAGTTATTGGTAGTAAATGAAATAAGCAATACAAGTGCCTAGGGCATTGCTTTCCACAAAATAAAGGCTAAAACTATTATTATGTTTCTGATTATTAACTATTATTAAAACTAATAAGAAATCATTTAGATAATGAATCATGCAAATGTCCCAACTCTATCAATTAGGGGGCTTTTGAGTGCATGTAACAGAAAAATCAGCTCAAAAGATTTTATATCAACAGTCCAAAGGTAAAGGAGTTATGCGGGGTTAAGTTAATGGCTCACAGATGTCATTGGGAGCCCAGATTTATTCAGTCTTTCGATTCCACTATCCTCAGAGATTTTCTTGTTGCCTTAGATTATTTTTAAGTCCAAGATAGCAGCTACAATATCAGGCATTACATATAGGTTACAATATTCATAGACTGAAAAGAATGTCTTTTTCATTTATTTATTTATTTATTTATTTATTTATTTAGAGAAGTTTTTGCTATAGGGCGCATGTGCTCGCCAGACAGACAGAGAGACAGACAGAAAGTGAGAAATCACTCCCAGGGGGGATGGCCACGCTACAATCCCTTCTCCTCCGTTCTCCTCTCGGGATCTTGGGCACACACACATATGCGCCCGGCATGAGTTTTAAGCCACTGGGTCAGAGACGTGAACCGCAGTCAACTACATGGGAGTCCAGCGACATAGCCATTTCACTAACTGCTGGTCCCTCTTTTTCATTTATTTTTAAGAACAAAGATGGCTCTCCCAAAAGTCCATAGGAGGGTTGCCCTGTGTTCTTGTAAACCACAATTGTGTCACATGCCCATTCTTTATCATTGTCATTGGGATTACCACTATTGGTTTAATGAGATTAATAAAGATTCACCCCTCTTCCTCAGAGTTGAAGAGAGGCTCAGTCTTCCCTAAAATAGATAATGTTCTAATACCTGAACATGACTGAGTTTCTATGGTCATAAAAGGGGAGAAGGGGTTTGGGTAAATAAGACACAGTATTTGCTACATTTGAGCTGGGATTAGAAGGCTCAGAGATATATAAGATGCTTTACACTCAACTAAATTATAGTTTATTAATTATATCATGATGCATAATATCCACTGAATTGACCTATAAATGTCTTAAAAGCCATGAGTTAAAAAGAAAGAGAGAGAGAAAGAGGGACATTAGCTAAACTTGTTGACTCTTGGCAAACTCATTTCATTCCCTTCATTCTGACCAAGACATTCTGTTTACCTAGCATTGCTAATCTAATCAATCAGACTGGCTAAAAACAATAAAGGGAAATTTGAAAACTATCCTCCAATGATGGGAACCAACACCCAGAAAAGTTGTTTATCTTACCTGTAAAGAAAATAATTCATGTTGATTTGCAGCATCAACGACTGATATTATAACTATTTTGAAGATGCACTCAGAGTTCTGTCTAATAGCTCTGACCTTCTAACTTTCCACCCACAGAGGAACACATTTTGTCAGATGGGCACCTGAAAGTTTCTCAGGAAAGAATAATGTATATTTAGTTCTGGTTTGAGTGAACACCTAAGAAAATCTAATCTTGACTAGAGTCGACAGTAAAATATACTACTGAAAATTTTTAATCTAAGGATTCTATCCTTGATACTTGGGCAGAGGGAGAGAAGTGCCAATGTCGATATTTATTAAGTATATAGTATGTATCCATATTTCCCCTGCTCAATGTTGAAGAAGGAGAATATGTATACATTCTTGATTTGATTAGCACATGCCATAGGCATGTTTTGAAAAACCATACTGCATAGCACAAAGATGCACATCAAATATTGGGTCATCAGAAAAGTCATGGCAAATTTCCCATGTTTTTCTATGCAATAATGCATCATGACTTTTCCAATGACCTATTATGTGTAAACCAGAAATCATAATACAAACAAACAAAAACCAAATATACAACCAAGCATCTAATATATGCTGTATGTTTTGGTAGGAAATGATGAACCCTACTAAAAGAAAAAACTCAAGGACCTTAATATAAACATATCATTGTAATACAAAAAAGAAAATGGAAAACAGTTACTGGTATAGGACTTACTGCGGTTTGAATACTGTTTTGTCATCTTTTGGAATTTGCTTCCCAGATGAATGGCAAATGCAAGGGTGAGACTCAGTCGGTAATGACTGGATCATGAATGCATTTTCCTGATAAATGAATTAATGCTGTCTCCTGCAAGACCAAGTGACTTCCAGCTCTCATGAGAAGGGGTTAATTCTTGTAAAAGCAGGTTGTTATAAAAAAGAAGATGTCTGCCCAAGTATTTCTCTCTTTTCACGGGCCTGCCATCCTCTGTTTCATTGGCCATGTTGTGGTGTAGACCAGCCTTTGGACTTCCCAGCCACAAGAACTGTGTCAAATAAGTCTCTATTTCTTTATATTGGGTTTTCAGAAAAGTCTTAACTTTTTTCTATGCAAAAATGCATCATGACAACAACCCAATAAAATCATCGAGTCTTAGGTATTTCTGTTAGCAACACAATGGACTAAGACAGACAAAAGCACAATGAAACAAACAAGTCATAAAACAAAGGGAAATAGTGATGGGTACACTCATAGACACACATTCATCAACTAGGTATTGAGTCCTTGTTACCTATGACAAACATACAAAGAAAAAGGGGACAAATTCCTACATTTAAAAGATGTACAAGGTGGTAGGAGAGGTAATATGCATATCAAAATACTATAAACCAAAAGAAAGAAAACTATTAACTTTTAATAACAATAGGAAACACATATATAGTGATTAATATGTACCAGGCATTGCTCTAAACATTTTACTAAACATTTAAACTTCCCCAAAAACAGGTAGTATTGTTATCTCCGTAGAGCAGAGGAGGAAACTGAAACACAGAAATAGCTTGCCCAAGGTTGCATAGCTAGAGAGTGTTAGAGTTGGGGTTCTAGCCCAGGCGATAGGCCTTCAGAGTCTATGCTGTATACAGTGCTACATACTTACGTGTAAGGTTAACTTCACAGGCTTTTTACAGGGCAGATCAAGATATAAAATTTGGCATTATAAATACTAGACTAGAAGATGCCTTAACTATCATGTAGTCTAGTCCCTTATTTTACTGACAAAGAAAATGAAATTATAAGAAGAAATGACTGAGGCATGACCCCAGAGGCGCTTTGGATGGGAGATCCAAGACAGAGACTCTGTTCTAACTCCCAGGCCCAGGGGTTTCCACTCAACCAGATTACAGAAGGAAGAGCATGACATCTAAGTGACGGTAAATGACTAGAGAATTTTGATCAGACCAGGAAGATCTGGATTTGAATCCAGGTTTGAGCACTGTAATCTCAGAAGTCTCATTATCAAGTCTACAGGGAAAATCCTGTAAAGCAAGCTGCTAGGCAGACCTTTTTCCCCAAGGCCGATACCTCTCTGGCTTTGTGATAGTTGACTGAGAGGAGGAAGCCACCAGTACTAACATGCGCTATGATTCTGGGAAGAAGGGTATTCCCAAAGCACAGAGACACCAGTAACTGTCATTTTCAGAATTACTGTGGTAGGGCTGGTAGTAAAGGCAGCCCAGATTGTTACCTGCTTATCTAGAGGGCAATGAGGTTTCTGGAACTATGGAGATAGGTCTGGGCTAGGAATGGGCTTTTCTTTGAGGCTTCTGCCATTTTAAGGCAAAATCCCAGAAGGGAGACAGCACACAAGACAGGGCAAAATAGTATCTTTAGCATATTCCCATTAAAATATCTTTTAAAAGTCTACAGAATAAGGACTATCAAACTGCCTGCCATTCAAAAGGACCTCCTCACATTCCAGGGAAACTGGAATCACTTGCATGTGTACGATTTCCAAAATAACTGATCTGGGAATAAAGACCTTGATACTATGATCGACTGGTAGATGGATGTCTCCACTCCATTATCTGGTGTCCTGTGCCTTTGGATGTCCCTGTTTCAGAGCCGCATATATAGTATTAGTATGTGATTAGTTGGTTGCTGAGCAGAACCTGGATATGGTCCACTGTCTGGTGAAAAGGCAAGCTCTTCAAGAGGGATTTGTGCAGAGAGTCCTATCAGGCCTGAATGAACAGTGTAAGGGGTGCCCCTTTTACATGATTGGCACAAACTATTTTGGTAACATAGGCTGTTGTTTACTGAAGGAGAGCAGCAAGGTAAGTCATAATAAAGTACTAACGAAAAATTACTGTCTACACAAGATGCAAAAGTAATTAAGGTGTGTCATAGACACTGTCTAAGCCATTTTATGCTGCTGTAACAGAACATCTGAGACTGGGTAATTTATAAAGAACAGAGATTAGTTTGGGAGTCCGGGAAGCCCAAGATTGAGGGGCTTATATCTTACAAGGACCTTCATGCTGTGTCATCCCGTGGATGAAGGTGGAAGAGCAAGAGAGCATGAAAGCAAGAGAGGAATGAATTCAGCTTTAGAAGAAATTCACTCTTGCCCTAACTAACCTGCTCTTGTGATAATGGTGTTAATCCATTCATGGGGGCAGAATTCTCATGACCTAATTATCTTTTAAAGTTCCACCTCTCAACACTCTTGCATTTGGGATTAGGTTTCCAATATGTTAGAAATGCATTTTTCAAATCATAACAAATACTGTCGAATAATGTGTATTCCAGATTCCTTTGGTAGAAACAGAAGTCCAAAGATACTAACCTTAAGAGAGAGACAGGGGGACCAGCAGGTGGCATGGTGGTTAAGGCGCTGGACACTCCCACATGGCTGACCATGGTTCAAGTCCTGGACCTGGTAGCTTGCTTTATCACTTTCCCTCTCTCTGTCTCTCTGTGTGTCTCTCTGGTCAAATTAAAATAAATGAATGAATAAATAAAATTAAATAATTTAAAAAAGAGAGACAGAATGGTAATGAGAGACCTGAAACATTCTTGTAGATCGCTATAATATTAATTCTCCAGGTTCAATGACACCAAAACTAGCAAAGGACACCCGATCAAATTCTTTGCAAATTCTGAGTCATAACAAACCTGTGACAAGTACTGTACATTTCATATTACTAAATTGGAGCCCACAGGTTAGAGCCCAGGATTCCTATGACTTGTTTTTGGTGAAAAGAACAGAGAATGTCCTTTTATCTATCAATGCTAACTGAAAAGGCAGTTGATTTTTTTTTTTTTTTTTTTTAGTAAGCAAAGGCAACAGGCTGAGCCATGTGTGTTTCCTGAAGGGTTACTTTGACATTTGAAAGTGAAACTCAGCATTAGAAGTCTAGATGTATCCAGTGAAAAACAATCTGTGAGCTGTGAAGTTTCATAGCAACATAGTTTTACACAATTGGGTGGGTCATTTCTTAATCTGATTTTCTTCTCCAGTAGTGCTAAGTTATGGATGAAATTGCTCTATTTGGTTGTTTTCTTTTTATGTTTTTTCTTTTGAGTGCTAATGAATTCCATAAAATAAAACTTTTGATAATAAAAATATAATTATCACAGCTAACTAAAACCAAACTTATCTACTTAAAATTTACAAAGGTAATGCGTGCTTGTATAATTCCAACAAATACAAGTGAATAAAGTATTATTTCTCTTGTTAACTCTCTCCCTGAAGTGAACATCACTGCCAATTTCTTGTGTATCTTTCCAAATATTTCTCTTTTTTAAAACAAATTTTTAAAGAATTATTTTATTGAACATTAATTAATTAATTAATTTTAATTTGATAAGAGAGGGACAGAATGAGAGAGGAAAAAAAGAGAGAAAGCAAGCCACCAAGTCCAGGACTCGAACTGCAGTCAACAGTGTGCGAGTCTAGCACCCTTAACCACCACACCACCTGCCAGACCCAAAATCTTTCTTTATTTTAAAAAATATATAGATTAATTTGTAAAATTGGCAAAACCCTGTTCCTATTTCTATAGGCACTCCTTGTTTCTCAGTGACTTTGCTGCTCTTCCCATTTAAAAGTGGAGTGAATTTCTCTACCCTTAAAGCTGGGCTTGGCAGCACTATATTCCTTTAGACAATTTGGACATGACAAAGGTGACACTGGGACAGCAACCATGATGAAACTTGCCCATGGGCCTTGGTCTAATACATAGTTGTAGATACAGTCCCTCTAAGTTATGAAACAAAAAGAGCACATGAACAAGGGATTTCTGAAGCTGTTGATTTAGAGGGATAGGCCTTTTAGCAAGCATTAAGGAATTTTAGGATTTATATGCAATAAAATTCTAACTGTGCATGTGTAAATGTATGTTTATTTTATTTTTTCTGTGACTTTTTTGCCATAGGGCATGGGCACTTACCAGAGAGAGAGTGAGACAAAAAGAGAAGAAAAGTGAGAAATTACCCACCTCCCAGGGGGATGGCCACACTGCAGTCCTTTCTCCCCCATTTTTCTCTTGGGATTTTGGGCATGCACGCACATGTGCCTAGTGTAATATTCAAGCTTTATAATCCAGGACTCAAAGCATGGTTGGCCATGTGGGAGTCTAGTGCCTTAACCGCCACACCAAATGCTGGTCCTTATATGCTTTCTGTGGACAAGCATTGTGACATGGACCATGTGAAGTGTCCTCTTTTCTTTAAAAGCTTTTGAATCTAGTTCTCACCTTTTTATATTCCACTTTTCATTCAGCCAGTGTTCTACTCACAAATCACCCAAATCCCCAGTGTTCCCATGTTTGCTTGTCTTCCTATCCTGTAGGGACCGTGTTGGAGATTGATATGATCAATTAGTCTACTCCAATAGGGCAGTAATGTATTCATTATTCTATCAATGGGAATATTTTCCATTTAAAATAAACTTGAATTGATAAAGGTATAATTTTAAGCCAGGAATAGCTGATTATTGGAAGTTTATACACAGCTTGTCCTACTTCAGTCAACCTGTTTCTAATACCTTCTGAAATAAAACACTCCAGTTCATTACCCCAGGATTAAATTGTATGTAATTGGAGACAGAAGCAGAAGTGATAGGGACCAGTAGTTAGTGTAATGGCTATGTCGCTGGACTCCCACATGGTCAACTGCGGTTCAAGTTCTGGACCCGGTGGCTTAAACTCATGCCAGGTGCGTGTGCATACGTGCCCAAGATCCTGAGAGGAGAATGGAGGAGAAGGGATTGCGGCGTGGCCATTTCCCCTGGGGGGTAATTTCTCGCTTTCTTTCTCTCTGTCTCTTTTAGTCTTTCTGGAGAGCACATGCGCCCTATAGCAAAAACCTCTCCAAATAAATAAATAAATAAATAAATAAATAAATAAAAATTAACAGAAGTGATAGAAGAAAAAAATTATAGTAATATTTTATAATTAGAATTAGGATATTAAGTGCTCATGTAATACTCATGTAATTAAAATAATTTTTTCATAACTGGCACAGGAAGGAAAAGCCAACATGAGTCAACTCAAATACTATATGCAAGTATTTCACTACACTGAATCATTAGAACTAAACAGATCATTTGCAAGATGCATGAAAAATTACAATGACATTAAACATTAGTAACAATATTCACAAGCCCATTACTTCATTGCGAACCATCATTAGCATAGCCAATATTATACATATTTAAATGTTTATGGACCAGTAATTTTATAACTGGATAATATAGATAGACCAACATGTAACTCCATACATGATAGAGATGTCGATAGAGTTACAGAGACATAGATAGAAACAGAGATATAATTTTGCTTTATAAGAAATACTAATCAGCCATAAAAAAAAACCAACAAAACCCTAGCTTTTGACAGGAAATGGATGAATATGGAAGATTTACTGCTGAGTGAAGCAAGCCAGGCTATGAAGGAGAGGCATTGTATGTCCCCACTTAATGTATACTGAGTGTCTGCACTCTATGACTGAAACTGATTGACCAAAGGATATAGAAACATAGTATATAGAGATGTAAATACCAGATATAGAGTGTGTGAAAGAGGAGGGTCTGAGGAAGGACATTTAGAAGAAAAATAGGGAGGCAAAGCATTAATGGGACAAAAAAATGTGGTATTATCTGTTGAAGATAATTTATAGTTTTATTAACTGTACTAGGGAGAAATGTTCACCTGTTGAAATATCCATTTTGTAAGCCAAATAATGTGATTGAATGTATAAGAGGAAATGAAATAAAAAAAGAAAAAGATATATATCAGTATATGAAACAAAAGGAAAGAATGAGAAGCTATACTAGAGTGAAAGAAAATAGACAATATAAGTAAATGCAAAAAAAATACTTTTATATAACTCAGTTTAGTTTAGAATTGTTTCCTGTATTTATTTATTTTCTTCCTGTTATACCTAGCTCACAGTTTTCTATAAACCCACTTTGTTGTCCTTGGTGAACTCAAAGTGTACAAGGGAAGATCATTTAGCACTCTGGCCTCTCAAGTTGTTGATCTCCTCTGCTCCGGTGACCTTTATCTATATTCCACTGAAGCCACATACACATTGGATCTTGACCTCAACTGTATGAAATCTCCCCTAAAATCTTGTATGCAAACACTGCTCTCAGATTACAGTCTCTGGTCCTCCAATTTTATCACTCAATTGTATTTACTGTACCGTATTCTCATATGTCATCAGGATTACCAGTGTCTTGATCTTTCCTGGTCCCCCAAAATTGATTCTCTTCTTGTCCTTCTTTTTTTTCTAGATAGTCTAAACTACATGGTTTATCACTTTTAGTATTCTCCTGCTATTTACTTAACACACTTGCCAGTTAACCTTCTGCTGTGACCAGATCAATGAGACTCAAACTAATTATACAATATGTTGTTTCAGTCCCAACTTTTTTCTTTATTCTTATGTTCATGCTGCAAACCACTAACTCATTGCCATAATTTTCTTTAAAAAGCCCTCTTTGTTGCTCAGTGGTCAAATATTTCATCAATTTTAGCTCCAATTTGTAATAGTGGCTATTTCAAAGTCTATATGTGCTCTCTCTTCAAACCTCTTTCTTGAAAATATTCTCCCACAATCTCAAAAAATTATCCTCTTTTACTTATATCTGGCAAAAAAAAATATGAGAAATATATAGGTAGGAACACCTCCTCTTCAAGAAAGCCCATCTGCAGTCTTACTTGCATGTGTACATATTTGTCTTCTTCCTTTGGATTTCAGTGAAAGACATGTTTTCCTGTGTTCTTTATCCTATTTTTTTTAAGAGAGATTTTTTGCTATAGGGTGCATGCACTCACCAGAGAGACAAAGAGACAGAAAGTGAGAAATCACCCCCGAGAGGAGACGGCTATCGTTTCTCTTCCATTCTCCTCTTGGAATTTTGGGCACGCATGCACATGTGTGCTGCCGGGTCCAGCACTCGAACCGCGGTCAGCTATATGGGGGTCCAGTGACATAACCATTGCACCATCTGCTGGTCCCTCTTTGTTCTGTTCTACTTATGCCTTTTCAGAGAACTTATGCCGTTAAACTTCCTTTTAACTGTCAACTTTTTCTTCTCTATATACTATTTTCTATTAGTATTCTTTTTCTTGGGTTAGTGTTTTTTGATAACATGGTTAATACATTTTCTTTACCTAACAGTTAAAAATGTATATGGAATTTATTTTTTCTATCTAGTGTGATATAGGGATAAACTTTCATATTTTCATAAATATTTTGTTCCTCCATTTATTGAAAAATTATTTTCCCCCATTTGTTATATATCAAATGTCTATATATGGATCTCTTAGCCTCATAATTCTTCACTATCTTGTTAGCTTTCTGATACCATCAAGATAATTTACTTTTGGGGGGTGGAAATTAGAGTTTAATTCTTTTGGTTATCAGTGTCCTAGGATTTATATGGCTCTTTTCAAATTGACAAATCTTTTTTTACATAAGTAATACTTTTTAAAAAAGAATTATTTAATTTTATTTATTTTTTATTTGACCAGAGACAGAGACAGAAAGAGAGAAAAACTGAAAGTGAGAAAGCAAGCTGCCAGGTCTAGGACTTGAACTGCACTTGACCGTGTGGGAATCCAGCACCCTTATCCACCATACCATCTGCCAGTCCCCAGATTTACAACTCTTTAAGATATAAGTCCCAGCCTCTGATGAAATTCCCAGTATTTTCTTTTATCTCCCTAAAAATAGCAAGCCAAATTATTCTAAAGTTGTGACTAATAAGCATAGTATCTGAAACCCTTGTGGGTCTATTTTTATATCTGTTGTTTCTGTTGGTTCTCGACTATGCTACCTGTCTCCCTGTGTATCTGATTAATTCCTATCTGTTAGATATTGTATTAAGGTGTGAGATAATTTCACCATTCTCCAGAGAGATTTGCTTTACTCAGGCCTCTGGAAAATTTCCAACCTGGCACCACTGAAATCTAGTTTCAGGTATTGATCTGATTTGAATCTGGGATGTACGAAGTTCTCTTAATACTTTGTCTTAACTTCTAGGGTACTCTTAGGACTACTCCACACCCACAAAAAGACTCTGAGAAAAATTAAATCATGATGTAGAAATCTCACACATCAGATAGATAGATAGAAGTATACCTATAGTCATATCCTGGGTCCTATGATAGTTCCTAAAGTACCTCCAAAGAATTCAACACTTCTAGGACATTTTTTTTTTTTTGGAGAGGTTTTTGCTATAGGGGGCATGCACTCGCCAGAAAGACAGAGAGAGACAGAGAGATAGAAAGCGAGAAATCACCCCACAGGGTAGATGGCCATGCCGCAATCCCTTCTCCTCCATTCTCCTCTTGGGATCTTGGGCACACACGCACACACACCTGGCCTGAGTTTAAGCCACTGGGTCCAGGACTCGAACCGCGGTCGACTACATGGGAGTCCAGCGACATAGCCATTACGCTAACTGCTGGTCCCTAGGACATCTTTTTTAAAATAAGGAATTTTAGAAATAAATTATAGATTAATTTTTAAAAGTTAGGCTGGGTCAAGAAAATGCCTAAACTGTGCATACAATCATCTTCTATTTCATTACTACATTTACATTTCTAGTCACAGGCTGCACCTTAAACATGAGCTTTTATAAATAAAAAGCCAAGTTAAAGAGAAAGAGAATGCAGTTCGCTCAATGTAGCAGTTAAATGACCCCAAAACTTCATGTTCTTTGGAGATGAAATGGGATATTTAAATTAATTTTATTACTCATAAAATACTTTTGGAGTATTTATAATGCTCTAGATTTTGAGGATGTAATTACAAAAAAAAGTGGGTTTTTTTTTTTTGTTTGTTTGTTTTTTTTAATCTCCTGGTCTTCTGCTTACATTATGTAAAATTGTAAAAGGCTATTTGTGCAATAATCTTTAATATTATATCTAGGCACCAAGTTTTTAGTAAGTGTAAATTTTATCTTTTCAATAACACCTACACTTAAAATTTCTATATTTTCCATTTTATATGGATTCTTTATTCTCCTCTTTTATCAGTGGTACCACTTCCTTTGAAATTCTCTCAAGTAGAAAAACCCATTTAACCATAGCCCCTTCTCTTGAGCCAGGAAGGTCAGGCCTGCATTCTTCTCCCACTCAAAAATTCTTCCTGAGTAGGCTCTTCACATACTGTATCCTAGGTCATGCCATCAACCTTCCAGTCTTTTCCCGTCAGTTCCATGCAGTTTCATACTATTGATAGATGAGATGTAAGTAATACACGATTATCAGCAATAGAAGGTTCCTTGTTTTCTCACCCTGTTATCATTTTCCCAAAGATTACTCTCTAAACTATGCAGAATCTAATAATTGGTTTATAATTGGTCATGAACATCTCATCCTATTTATTTATTTTTTGCTATGAGAAGCCGGTGCTCACCAGAGAGAGACAGAGAGAGGGAAACTGAGAAACCACTCCACAGGGGGTATGGCCATGCCACAGTCCCTTCTCCTCCACTCTCCTCTCAGGATTTTGGGCATGCATGCACATGGGCCTGACATGATTTTCAAGCTTCCAGGTCCTGACTTGAACCATGGTCGGCCATGTGGAAGTCCAGCGTCTTAACCATCATACCACCTACTGACTCCCCATCCTATTGTTTTTATGTTTATTTATTTTATACTTTCATGAGTGAGAGAAAGAGACAGAGAGACAGCACCCCCAACAGGTTCTTGATGCCACAGTCACCCCCTCCCACCCTGCACCCTTGCAGCCAACCCTGGATCATGGGTACCCATGTGACCAGCGTACTCAAAGAAGTCTCCAGATGTGAACCCAGAACCTTTCCATGTGCATCAGTCTTGCGGTTTTTACCTTTGCGCCACAGCCAGGCCCCTCTGTTCTATTCTTTATCCAAATGCCATATCTAATGCCTCAAAATTATTTTCTTTCTTCTAAAATTATGCCTTTACGCACTTCAGCAACATGCTTACATAGCTCTGTGTCTTGGACTCACTCAGCATCTGAAGAGTGTGACCTTTGACGTCTTCAACTCTGAAATTTCCCCTTTGACCACAGCACTTCATCCTTCTATGTTTCCATTTCTCTCACACTCACTAAACATAATTGTTGAGATCATTGTGAACTCTAACTCCTTTGATCTAATTTATTTTCCTGGGTTCCTTACTTCCCTCCCTTTCATTTATTTCCAAACACATTATCTCTACATCCCATAATTTCTCTCAGTTCATTACTATGACAAATTAAAGTGTCCAGTTTATGACTTAATATTCTGATTACTGTTTCTGTATTCTCTGATATCCTAGAGAAAAAGTACCTTAAGCTGTTGATTAATTTTATTACAAACGTACTAGCCCTTATCCCAATTAGCCACCCTCAGTCATTCCTTTAGTCTTGTCTGTTTCTATTCCCCACAGAGAAGACATTAAACCTTCTCTACTCAGCTTAACGGCTTAACGTTTATCAATTTCTATTTAATAGAAAAAAGGAACGCTAGCAAGTAAATATGCTCTCATGTTATAATTTCTGAGTTGCTGAGTTTATCTTTCTACCTGTTTTTGGTCCTGTGTCCTTCCGAATGTTCAGGGGTTTTGTTCTATTAATCAACTTCTTTCTCTTTCTCTGTTGTCTTTTTTTTTCTTTCTTTCCTTCTTTCTTTTATCTCTGCATGGGTTGCAGACACTCAGCTATCAACAGTTCATCATTTCTCCTTTCTTCAAAAACATGCACCATCCAACTTTATTCCTTCCCTTTACCACCAATTTATTTTCTTCCCTACCCTATTTATTGAAATAAAAAGATGTACTTCCTACAACTATTTCTTTGTTTGCTATATTATTACTCACTAAATTTTACTTCAGTCCTTTCTGTTTTGACCTTCTCAAAGGTCATTAGTGAAAAAAATCATATTTCTCAAATTTAATGCCTTTTTTGTCCTTATTCTTTGCACTTGGTTATGGTATTTAATGATACTGACCACTTCTTCTTTTTGGTCCTGTAGGGTTATAATATAGACAGCTAATGTCTTCTCTAAATTATCTGTTCAACAATTTTCAACTTAAAAAGATAGCCATTTTTGGATATTCCATAAACTACTAGCAGTATGTTGAGCTCAAAATCATGTCACTTAGTTTCTCTTCTACCAACATTAAATGTCATGATACTGCACTGACCTTACAGAAGCCTTGAAAATACTGTCCTTGTGGTAAACTTAAACATCTATTGTTTCATATCAGTTTCATAATGCATATTAGCTAGTTTTAAGATTCAGTGACTCACACCATTATCACTTTATATTTATTAATGACATCGTTAGTCACTGAGTCTTTGAATGTATAAATGGGACACAGAACAGCTGCGGAATTTTATTTTATTTTGTTTTATTTTTATTGTCAGAGGGTGTGGGTGCTCACCAGAGAGAGACAGACAGAAAGAGAGAGAGAGGGAGAAAGCACTCCCCAATAGGGTGTGGTCATGCTACAATCCTTTCTTTTCCATTTATCCATCCTGTTGGAATTCTGGGCACACGTGTGTGTTTTCCAAGCTTCTGGAGCTTGGACTTAAACCATGCTCGGCCATGGAGGATCTGGTTCCCTTAACCACTAAGCTATGGGGCAGTCCCACAGCTGTATAATTTTTATGAAATCAAGTGTGGTAATACCAGTATGTAGCACAAAGCTTTGACACAGTTTCACAGCTTATACAACTCTCCTAATTATTCAGCAGACTGAACCAGTGTTAATGCCAGGCCATTTTCTGACTTTTTGAGATGGATTTGTATTAAATAATAAAGAATTATGTTGTTGCATTTCATTACAAACAAGATGACAGTCACTTTTTAAAAATGACTAAAGTATGTAAGACAATTTCACATGATTCATTCTAGAAAAAAAAAAAATATATATATATATAAAGATACTGAGTTTTGAGAGTTAACACAAGTTCACTGGCTCAGAACTTAAGTGAAACCAACTCAGACTTGATGTTGGTTGATGCAGTATTTAGAGCAGAATTAAAACATAGTTTTGTAATATATAGTATGTTGTGCAAATATATGTAATACATATGTTTGTGATATATTTTAACTTGTAGAGGCAACTACCTTCCTACCCAACTTTGACTTGCGCTGGTACTAATAAGTAGTTTGAGCAAGAAAATATACAATGTCCAAAATATAAAGAGATTTTAGTTAAAAGTCTTAATTATCCACTAAAATAATTATATCAGCCCATAAAAACGTCACAAATTTTTTAAGTTGTTTTTTCCCTCAGGGAGAAGAAGAGAAGGGAGAGAGAGAGAGAGAAGCACCCACAACAGACTTTCCTCATGCCAGGTTGTACCCAAAGCCTCAGCCAGCCTGGATTCTTGGGCATGTACTTGCATACCTACCATGCAGAGAAGGCCCTGGCCTCCCAAAACCTTCCTATGCAGATTTATTTGTGTATTACCATTGAGCCTGGTCTGAAATCATTTTTTATAAATTTTGCCAGAGGGCATTTGTGCTTCCTGGAAAGCAACAGAGAGACAGAGAAAGCAATCCTACGGTCATGGTGCAATCCCATCTCCTCCATTTCTCATTCTTTTTGGGATTTTAGGCACTCATGCTCATGCACCCGACATGTTTTTCAAGCTGCCAGGTCTAGGACTTAACTGCAGAATTGACCATGGATCCACCCACCTTAACCACCAGGCCATCAGCTGGCCCAATTTGTTTGTTTGTTTGTTTTTGTTTCGTTTTTAAGTGAAAGAGAGAGGGGAAGGGAGAGAGAGAAAGAGCGATAGACAGACATACATGACAGAATCTCACCATGTCATGCTCCCCTGCCCCACCCTCCCAATTAGCTAAGATTACAGGCACACAGTAGTGAACCCAGCCTGATTTAGGTTGATCCGGGATCTCAGCATGGGCCTCTCATGGGCTCCAGCCTTGTCCAGCAATACCCTTCCACTTGTGACACCACAGCTGGGATAGTATTACGATTTTTCATTAACTGAAGATCTCATACATTCCTAAGATGAGACAGTTAAGGATAGGCCAAAATGTACAACTGTCTTATTAGTGCAGGCTGCATCTACTTGTGGCTATTGTTAGATGAACACATCATTTCCCTACTTGCAGTACTTTAAGTTCACTTTTGTGGTTTACATAAAAACCCTTGAGGATCATTATCTTCCTTCCCCAATCCTTTAAGTTTGAATACTTTAATCTCCAATTAGGGAAAATCTATTTATTGAAACTGAAATAGGGAGTAAGAAATCTAGTTACAACAAATAAGTCTTGTTTGAGAAAACTCTGGAGGGAAATTCATCATTCTTTTTTAGGCTAATCTAGTCATAATTCTTGTAACCTATGGGAATTCCTACTTGTGCTATAGAAGTTTTACCCAGCCCAAAAACGTATCTATATCCAAAGCGCATAGTCTGGATTTTCTTCTTAAATGTCAGTGTAATTTTAACCTTTCTAAATAAACCACTGGCTGTATATGTTTTGTGTTACCTTAAAGCAAGAACATTTACTCCTTTTTTTTTTTTGGGGGGGGGAGGTTTTCACTATAGGGCGCGTACGCTCGCCAGACAGACAGAGACAGACAGAGAGATAGAAAGCGAGAAATCACCCCCCAGGGGTGATGGCCACGCCACAATCCCTTCTCCTCCATTCTCCTCTCGGGACCTTGGGCACGCACGCACACGCGCCCGGCGTGAGTTTTAAGCCACCGGGTCCGGTACGTGAACCACAGTCGACTACGTGGGAGTCCAGCAACATAGCCATTATGCTAACTGCTGGTCCCAAGAACATTTACTCCTTTTCTTTCCAAAATGTTCAACAGTTGGCAAGTGAGAAGATGAAATGTCACTTGAACTTCCTGAACTGGAGTGGGCTTCTTATTTTCACATCCTCAATGAAAATGACATTCTTGTCTTGAGAGTTTCTGAGCTGAAAGGCCAGCCTAGGAATTCAGGGCAGCTATGAGACCACTTTTCTCAAGAAACCAGGAGGGTTGAATGTCTGCTCCCTTTCATGGAGACTAATTACACTAATTGTAAGAGGTCGCTGTACTTCTTGCCTCACCCCGTCCACCTCATGAGAAGCTTTTGGAGCTATCCTGTGACTTGACTGACCTCTGAGGAAAGCTGGTTCTGACTGCGTTTGACTGAGTCTTGAAAGAGAGAGTGGCTGAGAAAGTCACAGTAATTAGTGTGCATGTGCCTGGTTTCTAAGTAATGCAGAAATAGTTTTAGTTGAAATGAAATGATATTCACGGTTATTTTCTAAATGACTGAACTATGCCTACCTAGTGCCTGAATTACCTGAGACAGAAGATGAACTGTTTGTTTTTATGTGTTTTGGGAACGTTTTGAAACAAAGAATTTGGAATTGTTTTTTTTAAAAAAGAATTATTTTATTCAACTTTCTTTATTTTAATTTGACCAAAGAGGAACAGAGTGAGAGAGAAAGTGAGAAAGCAAGCCTCCAGATCTGGGACTCGAACTGCAGTCAGCCCTGTGGGAATCCAACGCCTTTAACCACCATGCCACCTGCCAGCCCAAGAATTCAGAATTTTTTTTTTTTTTGAGAGGTTTTTGCTATAGGGCGCATGCACTCGCCAGACAGACAGAGAGAGACAGAGAGACAGAAGGCAAAAAATCACCCACCAGGGGGGATGGCCACGCCGCAATCCCTTCTCCTCCATTCTCTCAGGATCTTGGGCACGCAGGCACACACACCCAGCGTGAGTTTAAGCCACTGGGTCCGGGACTCGAACCGCGGTCGACTACGTGGGAGTCCAGCGACATAGCCATTACGCTAACTGCTGGTCCCAAGAATTTGGAATTCTTAAGAGCACCAAAAATTAGTGCTTGGGAGTACTCATTTTCCTAATGATTTTAATCATGTTCCTGATGGTCGAAAGAAAGATTGGCCATCTTTCTTAAATTTGGCTTGAGGGCCTTGCATATGCTGTCCACTTGTTGAAGAATGCTGTCTTTCACCTCAATTGCCCAATTTGTTCTTCTGACACTTTAGATTCGATTTACACATTCCGTCCTCTGGATTGGAATTACCCATCAACCTAAGTATGGCTTCTTGGTACATGAGCTCTTAGACCTTTGCAAACATTATCAAGGCACTTACCACAAGTACTGCTTACCTATCTTACGTACATGTGATTAGTTTTTTAATGTGTCTCTTTCCCTGGGCTGTTGAGTTCTTTCCAATTTGCTAACTGCAAATAGTTCCACATTCCTAGCAGAGTACTTTATATACATAGGACATATTCGAAGCACATTTGTGATTAAAACAAAAGAACAAGTGTAGAAATAGGATACTTTCTCCCAGAAAAATGGCTTATCATTTCCCGATTGTAAATAATGAATGTCTAATGGATGATTTTCTCCAGAACTCTATATTTCAATTAGGACTAGTTCTAAATCCATGAGAACCACATTCCAAGTATTTCTGGTGACCCATTAACTTGCTGATGGATTCAGACTAGCTTATACACCATTTTATTCTCTTAAATTGCAGCACTGCTTTGCGAACCGTGTGCTGTCATTAACAGCCTTTTAAATGAAGGGTTTCGCACTATGGCTGTCTGCACTTGACTCTTCCATTGCTGGTGACTCTTACATCTATTCTAGTTAGAGGTACTCTGAGCTTGGAGTTCTTGTATCTCAGTAAGGGATGGGGAAAACAGGATAGCAAGAAGGGAAATCATGCAACGGTAAATTTCAGGCTAAGTCCCCTGGAGAGCTGCTTAAGTCTGCTCCCAAAGGAAACTGTGGGCCATGAGTTACATAAGGAGATGGGTTTTCACTCACTGATTAATAGTGGGCAGGGAGTGGGAGGTGGTGGGGAATAAATTTTCCAGCACTTCTTTGGCTTTCTACTTTTGCAGGAAAAATAACTCTAGGAGCCAGAGAAATATTTGAGGGGAGTCTCAGATACGAGTGTTAGAAGCAAACGTATACCAAAACTGGGAAGGATGAACAGACACATGAGAAGAGATTAGAGGGGTTCTGGGAAAAGTAATGTGTCTACACTGAAGCTCAACCAGAATTCCATCTCTATCAAGTTGAAGAGCCTTTTCTCTGCTCAAGGAGTATTCTATACCTTTTGGACTTATCACCTATTCATAAAAGACATGCAAATTCTACTTGTTCATCCCTAAACATTACCGATGCCAAAACTGCTCTACAAATGAGACTATCTAGCAAGTAATTACCAATAGTAAGAAATGTGGGGAAAATTAAAATGAGAAAAAATAATCCAGCATCAAAAACAATAAACTGAATGAAGTGGTCCAATTGTCGTTGCATCTCTTGCCTCCGCCCATCCACCTCATGAGATGCCTAAGAGCTATCAAGTGACTTGACTGGCCTCTGTGCTTACCTAGGTCTTAAAAGAGAGAGGGGAGCCGAGAAATTCACGATAATTAATAGGTATATGCCTGGCTAAATGTATGAGCCCATTCAAATATAATATTTAGCAAGGAGAAAAAAAAAGAGCACAATTATGGAATTTGACCAGCAGTGTAACAGTCCCAAAGCCCAGCAAGTAGAGACCTCAGGGGACTCTTGCAGGAAAATGTCATCTTGGGGTGCAAGTAGACTGAAGCATTCTAGAAGGTGACTAATTAGAAAAAGTGCTGGAAATAGGTGGGGCAGATGCAAACAAATCTAAAATTTTGGTATTTATCTTGGCTCAGGTATCTTAATTACCATTGAATAAAACTGTGTTTTATAACTCTATACCAATTAAGAAACATAAATTAAAGGTCAAACTGTAACATATATGTTAGTAGACACTGCTACTCAGCAGGCCGAGGCCACATTGCAGGCCCAGGTTCAATTTCTGGGACCACCCAAAGAAGCCAGATGTAATGATACATGCCTATAGTAGTTCCAGCTACTGGTGATGCTGAGGCAAGGAGGATCACACTAGGGAGTCTCTGTAAAAAAAAAAAAAAAAGAAAGAAAGAAAGAGAGAGAGAGAGAGAGACGGAGGGAGGGAGGGAGGGAAGGAGGGAGGAAGGGAGGGAGGAAGGAAGAAAGGAAGGAAGGAAGGAACAAAGAAAAAATATTCATAAACTAGAAGTAAAGGACATTCTTCAACTATGTAGAGGACTCAGTTTTCATGACATTTTTACAAGGGATTTTGGTGGGTAGGGTTTTGTATTTTTTATTATTTTAATTTATTTTATGCATTTAATCATTGTACATCACAACAGCTTGTAAAATGAATTACCCAACATGAATACACTTCACACTAGTCCAGTGGAAGATATCATACACATTATAAGGGATTATTTTTGATAAATGTCAAAACAGGACAGGGGGCATACAGATAGGCAGATAGTGATGAAGAGTGGCAAATTCAGCAATGAGTAAACTGTCGGAACACTCTGTGGATGGTATCTCTGTGTTCATGAACCAGACACCATGGCAATGGAAAATCACTCATACATAGTGGTACACTCTGATCCTCAAGGTTCTGATAGTCAAGCTAGCTCCTCCCAACTAGCTATCAGACCCAGTGAGATGTGTGAACACTGTGCCCATTAATTGTGCTAAGTCCCTTCTGCCCAAGCTCTGAAGTGACTGCTGCTCTCAGAATTCCACACCATAGGTGCCTACCAACAGCAAGAGTGAAGGCTGATTTTTGTCCTCCACTCTAAGATGGCTTAGTAACTGCTGGGGCCAAGGCTCATTGACTTGTTATCAGCATTCAGAAACTGTCATTTCCTTTCCTACCTGCAAGACCCAGTAATCACTGTTAATTCATTGCTTCATTTGTGTACTCACCACACATCCTGTTCTCAGATGTGGGGTCTGAAAGCTTGTTGAGAACCAGCCTCCAATTTTTCTCCCTTGATGCTCACTGTGGAAAAAGCCTGAAAGAAGTTGACCAAACTCTTTGATGGAAGGACAAAGAACTAGGTAAATTGCTTGCCTTTAATAAACCTTCACATTTTTGAACTGTACTTTCATCTTCAGAGGTAAAAATGCTCTCATGCAACTAGCGTAGTTTCTTATGTCATTGAAGTGTTTTTCTGTTTGCTGTAATCACTTTCCTTTAGGTACCTTGAAAAATGTCTGTTGTAGCTCAGCAGAGTTCCAGGATTTTTCTGTGTGGTTTCTGAACTGGCTTTCATCTGGTTGGAATTGATTGCTACAGGATTGGGGCTTTTAACTCAAATCTAGATTAAAAAACCTATTTATAGATAGAAAATGGTAGTGACCTCAGGCTACCAGGTAAGGGTGGGTAATGTGGAAAACAGGAGAAAGGATTGCTCCTTAGTTTACCACCTCTATTGGAATTGAATTCCATGGGTTTAATTACTAGCAGTGTCAAAAAACAGTTTTCACTGATAGCAATAATTCTTAAAGCCACAATTTAATGAGAATTAGCAACACTATTAATTCAAGCCAGGAGTGGATCCTCATAAAACTGTAATTTGTTTTGACTTGAGGTAGTAAGGTTAGAAGGGTAAGACTCGGGAGTCCAAACTTGATTATTTTGAAACAGAATAGGTCCAAATTGCACATATTCTAAGAAAATAGCAAATGGGAGGTAAAAGTGTGCATACACTCTCTGACCCTTTGGGACTAAAGGCAGTACCTAAGGGCAGAACCCTGATCCAGCAGTCTAGCAAGATACTCGATATGCAAATGAAATACCTCAGCTAGACATGCCAGAAATGCCCGATGGCTTCTGCCAAAACTTTCAACAGGTATCTCCCTTCTCAACCCCTCTTATCAATCTTAGTCCTTGCTTTACTAGTATACTTACAATGAAAAAGACTTTAAGAGCTCAGAGGGCAGAATAATTTCCCTACTCTTCATATTTTCCCTGGATCACTAAGCTCTCATTCAACACCAAAAGAAGGTTTATTCCAAAACCTGCCATAGTACAGGAAAGGCTCCAGGGGTATCTGGACAGGATGAGGCTATGGCTGTCCTCGGAAAATGCCTCCAAGAGGTATTATTCCATCCAGCACAGAAGGCTATAGGCAGCCAGGAGTGAGCTCTTCTGTTTCTCTTCCGGCTCTTTCATCAACACAAACATTGAGCTCTGCTTGCTGCCACTGAGAATGCTCACAAATAACAACTACTGCTATTCGTATTACTTCAGTGTGAAGTCTTACCATCTAGATCAAGGATCTCCAACACCCAGGCCACAGATAGTCTGTTAGGAATGAGGCTTCACAGCAGAAGGCGAGGAAGGGGTGAGCAAGTGAAGTTCATCTGTATTTATAGCTGCTCCCCATCACTCACATTACTGCCTGAGCTCTGTCTCCTGTCAGATCAGTGGCAACATTAAATTCTCATAGAAGCCCGAAATGGGACCATCTGTAATAGTCACAGGAAAACTAGCTCAAGGCTCCCACTGATTCTGCATTACAATGACTGGTGTAATTATTTCTTTACATATTACAATGTAATAATAGAAATGATAGTGCACAATAAATGTAATGCCCTTGAATTATCCCGAAACCATCTCTACCACTTCCTACCTGAGTCTGTAGTAAAATTGTCTTCCGTGAAACTGGTCCCTAGTGCCAGAAAGGTTGGGGACTGCTGGTCTAGCTAATGGGGACCACATGTTGTCAATTCATATCTAGGCATGTACCTCTTCTGTTGTGTCATGGTTAATTTGATCCAAAGATGGGGAGAGATGTAGAGAAGCAGGTATGGTTCTGGCCTCTCAGCTAAAGGAAAAGTGAACCACCCAACTGCTAATACTGTCTGTTTATTCCTGGGCCTGTCCTTTACTTCCCCTCATTCTTGCCCTCATATCTGATTATCATTTTATTCATCTGGCCACTATTAATGTTGGTTCTTCTTGCTTCTCTGACTGCCATTCTTACTCAATTTCTGTTACAAATTAGTCCAAATCCAAGTTTATACTCCCTCTTAGTTTATTATAGGGTTTTGTTTATTCATTTCTTTGTGTATTTTTGCTGAAAAATCTTAGTTTTTAAGGAAACCAAACTGTTTAGTCTTTTTTCTTTTTTTAGGTTTCTGAACTTTGGATTTTGTTTGAAGGGCCTACCCCTATGATACAGTTAACCTTTATTTTCCTCTGTGTTTGGAATTCATTTTGATATAAGCAGTAAGGTAGCAATCTAACTTTATTTGTTCTTTTTATTTTTCCAAATAGCTAGTGAATATTGCAACATCATTAATTGCATAATGCATCCTTTTCTACTGACTCAAATACCATCTTTACCTTTTGCTAATTTCCCATTCACATACATATACAAATATGTCCCTATATTTTCTATGCTATTCCATAGATTTTTCTCTATCAACACCAAATAATTTTTATTATTCTAACTTCATTTTTTATTCTAAATTCATTCTTTAATTCTTTGAACATATTTATTGATATACTTACTGTCTAAGTTGCATTCTTCTGTGGAATTCAATGACCATAATATATATATTCATCTTTCATTACTTTTGTCAAACAGAATTATTCTTGTCAATTACTTTTTGTTGTGTATTTTCATGTAAATTTTAGAATCAGCATATCATGTTAAAGAAGACTCCATATTCAGGTTTTTGTTTTGTTTTGTTCTCAGACAGATTTTTGCTGTAGGGTGCATGTGCTCTCCAGAGAGACAGAAAGTGAGAAATCACCTTCCAGGGGTGTTGGCCACACCACAATATCCTCTCTTCCATTCTCCTCCCGGGATCTTGGGCATGCATGCACACATGCTCGGTGTGAGTTTTATGCTGCTGGGTCTGGGACTCGAACTATGGTCAACTACTTGGAAGTCCAGTAACCATTACACCATCTGCTGGTCCCCCCATATTCATTTTTATATCTTAAGAAAAGAAGTAAAAATTTCACACAAGTAATATTTTGAAATATATTCATAAATAAAAATTAATATTCTATGGCTAGTCCAAGGCACCATTTCATTCAAATGTAATGTATAATATTATTAAATATGAAAGAACTAAAGCTGGTTTTACTAAATGTAAAGAAATTTAAGAATTGTGTGCTGTGATGTAGAGAGAAATGTGAACGAGTCTCATGTTCTTATTCTGACTGTTGAATGATTTGGCCATGTCACTTAACTCTCTGGGTCTTCATGTTTTCATATGCAATACAAATATTAGATAACCTTCAACTGCTTTCACAACTGCAGCATAAGTCTGATATTAAAAATCATATTCTTCCTTTTCTATTACAATAATGTCTAAGGTTAAATCATCAGAGATAAATTCAGTAAGTGGTTGCAAATAATTCTATTTTGGTTTTTCAAAAACAGAGTATGTGATGTTGGCCAGGAAGTCTATCTCCTCACCTTTTTTTTAACTTTATTAAAGCCCTTGTAGGAAAAGGAAAGTGTGGTGGAACAATAAAAGAGTAGGTTTAAATGAGGAAAAAAGACTATCAAGTGGCAATAAAATTAAAAATTGAAAGTTATAGTAAAAGATGTACCATTTTATATGGTTGCCAGTTTAAACTGTCCTATTAGACAAAATTCCACAGATCACGTGGCTTATATTTGATTCCCTTGCAAAACTGAGGAGACTTAAAAACATTCATAGAAAAATAGAATTAAAGTAAGAGTTTATTCTGGAGCAAAAAATTTTAAATACAGACATAATTTTTTTTTTTTTTTTGGAGAGTTTTTTGCTATAGGGCACGTGTGCTTGCCAAAAAGACAGAAAGAGACAGAGATACAGAAAGTGAGAAATCACCTCCCAGGGGGGATGGCCACACCGCAATCCCTTCTCCTCCATTCTCCTCTCGGGATCTTGGGCACGCATGCACACGCGCCTGGCATGAGTTTAAGCCACCAGGTCTGGGACTTGAATCGCGGTCGACTACATGGGAGTTCAGCAACATAGCCATTACGCTAACTGCTGGTCCCATAATTTTTTGATAATATGCATTTTTCATGAACTTTTTGAAGTTCCAATGTAAGACACAAAAGTTGAGCATAGGTGCTTCACATGTGTTTATACTCCTTGAACTCTGTTGAAAATAAACTTGCTTTTGAATTCTTATTGAATTAATGCAAAGACAGACTAGCTATGGACCATGGCATAATGGTTACATCACTGGACTCCCACATAGTTGACCGCAGTTCAAGTCCCAGACTTGGCAGCTTAAACTCATGCTGGGCACATGTGCATGTGTGCCCGAAATTCTGAGAGGAGAATGGAGAAGGGATTGCAGTCAGCCATCCCCCTTAGAGGGTGATTTCTCATGTTCTGTCTCTCTGTCTCTCTCTCCAGCAACACATGGACCCTATAGCAAAAATCTCTCAAAAATTATTTTTAAAAAATCTATACAACTGGCTCTGGCCTTGAACCAAGTCAATACAGATATCACTTATGAATAATAATCATCTTACATCCCAAAATTTAAAAATCTCTTACAATTTTACTGGTATGTAGAAGACAGTAACAGAGAGGATCTGTTCAGGCCATCATACAGTAAACTCAAATCTTCATCTCTATCCCTTAAAAAATTTTACTCTAATGAAGCGGAGAACAGTTTGGGTCCTAACTGGCCTCTACCCCTCAAAATTCTAATCCACAAGTACATTTATTGCCCTTTCCTAGTGAACCAACTCTATAGAGGAGAAACTTACCACTTCCTTGGAAAAGACTCTGAAGAGGAGCAGTTCCCACCATAATCCTAGCAAACAAAGGCTTGCATTGCTTTAAAGTATACTGCTACTGGGACCAGCAGCTGGCGTAATGGCTATGTCGCTGGACTCCCATGTAGTCGACAGTGGTTCGAGTCTTGGACCTGGTAGCTTAAACTCATGCTGGGTGCGTGTGCGTCCTTGCCCAAGATCCCAAGAGGAGAATAGAGGGGAAGGGATTGTGGTGTGGCTATCCCCTCTGGGGGGTGATTTCTCTCTTTCTGTCTCTCTGTCTCTCTCTGTCTTTCTGGTGAGCGAACGCACCTTATAGCAAAAATAAAATAAAATAAAATAAAATAAAATAATACTGTTACTATTGCAGCCACACTTCTCAGTACTTAGTGATGAGTCAGAGATGATTGTCAATATGTCACAAGAGAGTTATAAAAAAATCCTGTGTGCTATCAGAGGAAGGAGAAATTTCATTCAAATAAAAAGTTTTCAGAGTCTATGATTCCATGGGCTATTTGCATGAAATTACCCTGATCACATAAAAGCGTTGCGGGTGGCTCACCAAGGCAAAGATATAATTTTAGACTTCTACTTATTAAAATTTTTTTAACTCATTGAGAATCTCTTGCAAATCAATGCAACTTTTATGCAAATGATCATGATTGTCCTAACATTTATGCACAACCTATTTGGAAATTCCTAGTGAAGACCTCTGAATTCTAAATGGAAGATGTCATTTGTGAGACCATTTTAACCTTTGGGCACTTAATTATCTCATTTATTTTCCTATGAGCAATTCATAACTGTAGGTAAAAGAAGTTACAAGACAGCCAACTTGGATTTTTTTTGATCATGTCATATGCCAGTAGGAACAGGGAAAAAAAAAAAGAATACTTTTCTTCTAGCAATTTTTCAGATAAAGGTTTTCTACTACAGAGCATAAAGGATAACTAAGCTGGTTAAAAAAAGGGGGGGGGTTAGTGAGTAGCTGGGTTGGAGGGGATGAATTTATTTGGATAATTGAGCTCAGCTCTTACCTGTCTATATCTCTGGAGTTTAGTTTCTAAGGAATTAATCTTCTTAAACAATAGCTTGGCTTTCTTCCCCATAACATTAATTTTTTTTCTTTTTTTATAGAAAACGTTTTCCATTTAGTTATGATGGAGTTACCAGTCAAAGCAGTGGCCAAAAAATGGTTTATTATTATAAAAATAAATGGAGGCATTCAGAGATAGTGAAGAGCACTACTTAGTACAAACTTGGCTCTTTTCCTAGAGATTTCGTTTATTCCCCAAATGGGAAACCTCTATTTCTGTAGCTCCTTCAAGGAAGTGAGAATCAGAGTTTACTCTAAATATTACTGCTCTTACGTAGTTAGGTTTAAAATTAGAATCATCGGAATTGAAAGGACTTCCAAGGGTTTTTTTCCTTTTCTGTGTTTCGGACATTCTCTTTTCACAGCTGGCTCTTCCTAAGCCTTTCTTCAAGTGTATACTATTTGCCAAGACCCCAAGGAAAAGATACTAAATAATCTATTTCAGAAGCCAATATCGTTCAGGTCAGAAAACTGTTGCAGCCAACCAAGTACATTCAGTACAATAAATCATAAAATCTTACTGTAAGATGAAGCCTTCAAATGTTATCCAGACCAGTTATTCTCAACTAGAACTACTCTTTAGACTACTAAAATAATGTATTCCTAATACCAACTCTACATACATAGAAGAAAGGCTTTGTGGGGGGGAGGTCAAAGTAAGATAAAAATTTACTCATGGCTTAGAAAATAGACTTCTTTATACCAGTGGTTTACGTAAACCAGATTGAGTCCTGGTGCCTACACACCATGTTATGTGGGCAGTTTAATGGGTCCAGTTGTGCTAGTGCATGCTAAATACTGCTACTCAGCAGGCTGAAGCCAGGTGGGAGGCCCAGGTTTGATTTCCAGCCTACGCTAAAAAGGAAGGCATAGTGATACATGCCTATAATCCCTGGTCCTCAGGAGGCTGGGGCAGGAAAATAGGGGGTTCACAGCCAGTGTGTGCAACATAGTGAGACCTTGTCTGAAGACCCAGGTGTGGCAGCACATACTCATAGAACCAGCTACTTGAAAGGGTGAGATAGGAGAATCACACAACACAGTGAGAGTCTTTCCAAAAAAAAAAAGTCCAGATTGTTAAACACCTCCTCATCTCTGTCCTAATTTAGTAGGTCTGTATTGGTAATGTGGTTCCTTGATTTCAGAATCTGTCAAACCAAACTAATACCTCTATTCTGGCATGTCAATACGCTACTCTGGCCCATGTAAAAAGACTTCCTGCATGTCTGCACAGCCTCTGCTTATGAGGAAGGCAGGAGAGAGAGGGAAGAGATTTCTATTGTTAATGAAGCACTCTTTTTACAGCAACTCTAATTATGACAAAATTCTCCCAGGTACTAAATTGCAATCTACTCTTCCTTAATCTTATTCATTGGTTCTTTCCTACCTTTTAGAACAGACCATGAATATGTTAAGTCTCCAACACAGTGAATTCTCAAATGTTTGACTATTGGATCTTTTTCTTCTAAAAAACACAAAAACTGAAAAATGATTCTCTGATATTCTGGGAAAGGGTCCAGCAACACACAACCTGGACTTCTAAGCCCCACACATGGACAAACTTCCTCTCAAAGAAATATTTCATTTTTTATGAAATCATTCTTGCTCATGATGACACTGAAAATGTCTTACCTGCCCCACCCTTACTGTGTAATGATCTGCTGGGAGGTCTCAGATGGTGCATCCCTCTTCTTCTAGTCTGGGTAGTGTGCTACTTGCCACAGCTCTTACGTAAAATCAAGAGGAACTTCCTCTGAGACATTTTGTGCCTGTTGAGTTGCAAATTCAGTGTTGCCCCTGTTCAGCCACTATAAGAACACAGGGGAATGAAGGTGAAAAGATAAGGAGAAGGTGAGGAGCATCAGTTATAGCTCTAAAATCCAGAATTTGCTTTTCAATGCAATTGCTAACTTTGCAAAAATCTCATCTATTGTCAGCAGCTATTTTCAGGAGATTAGACATCACTGAATCAGGATGTTAAAAAAATAATTAAAAAAAAAAAGACTAGGGACCAGCAGTTGGCATAATGGCTATGTCACTGGACTTCCACATAGTTGACTGCAGTTCAAGTCCGGGACCCGGTGGCTTAAACTCATGCTGGGCGCATGTGTGTGTGTGCCCAAGATCCCGAGAGGAGAATGGAGGAGAAGGGATGGCAGCGTGGTCATCCCCCCCTTGGGGTTGATTTCTTGCTTTTTGTCTCTCTGTCTCTCTCTCTGTCTTTCTGGCAAGCACACGTGCCCTATAGCAAAAACCTCTAAAAAAAAGACTAATATCACAAGCATCTGGTTGACTGCTGTTTCCTTAAAGAAGTCATATTCTAGGTTCTACACTTCATTTAATAAGTTGCTGTTTCTGAGGCCAGCAGGTGTCATAGTGGTTAAGGCACTGGACTCCAACATGGTCAACCTGAGTTTGAGTACCAGACCTCGTGGCTGGAAAATCATGCCAGGTGTGTGTGTACATGTGCCCAAAATTCCAGGAGGAGAATAGAAGAGAAGAGAGTGTGGTGTGGCCATCCTACCCAGGAGGCAAGTGTAATTAACTAGTGGTAATTAATCGATCTCTCATTTTCCCTGTCAGTATCTCTGTCTCTCTCCAGTGAGCACATGCCTTTAAAAAATACTGTTTCTGAGAGCATCAAGAGCCTTGTTTTTCTGGGTTTTAGGATTTTTTTGTTTGTTTGTGTTTGTTTTTGTTTTTGTTTTTGTTTTTGGAAGGCCTTTAGAATCAGTTTATAAGGCAATGTTTATTATTATGTGATTTTATAACTTACACCCTGTTTTAGATTTAAAGAAACTCTTTCATATTACTTGGTACCTTTTCATCATTTTGGGTCCCAAATGGCTTTTAGTTACTTTCAATGATCACCTTCATAGTCCAAATACTTGCTACCTTGGTGGATATTCAAAATAATATTTTGCGAACTTCTACCAGCCTAAAAGGCCTCACTTACTCTTTCCCTGCTGGCTACTACCTGTTCTTGCCCAGCTCGCCCTGCACTCTGACCACAATGCCTTGGCAGGTAGCATTTGTTCTATTTAGAAACTTATCTCCATTCTCCTACTCACCTAAATTAACTAATATTTTCTTTTTTTAAGAATTATTTTATTTAACTTTATTTATTTTTATTTTATTTTTACCAGAGAGGGACAGAGAGAGAGAGAGATCCAAGACTTGAACTGTGGTTTGCCATGTAGGAGTCCAGCAGCCTTAACCACCATGCCACCTTCTGGCCCCAACTAATGTTTTCTTAAGTTTACATATTTATTTGTTTCACAAGAAAGATAGGTACTCCAAACAGGGTCTTAACTCCATGATCTACTCCCAGCATTGGCCAGCCCGGATCACTCTCCCAGCATGTGCAAGGGAACTCTGGGACACCAACCCAGGACCTTCCCAGTGGCTTTAGCATTGCAGAGCATTGTATTACTGCTTCACTATTGTGGCTGGCCTAACTTAACTAATCTTTTGGGTCCTGGCCTACACATCATTTTCAAAGAAAGAATTTTACCATGTGGGTTCAACTTTCATGGAATAAGTTTGTTTCCTGAGTATGTGTGCATGCACATGAAAATGAGAGAGAGCAAGACAAGAGAGATATGAGAATCCTCCATAGGCTCCAGTCACAAGACGATCCCTTTCCTCAAGACCTTCAGGCCATTGGATCTTGTTAACTCCTGCACACATGCCCAGTATGTTCAGAGTGACCACACCAGGGAATCACACTGTAGTCACCCTCTGGGATCCAGCTTCTCTTGAGAAGTATATTACTGCTGCTTCATGGAGCCAGCTCCATTGCTTACTATTTATTTCAGGTTATCTTCTGAAAACATTTATGTTACTATCTATTCCCTTATGTCACTAGCCTCACTGCTTTGAGTCTGAATGGGTGTTAGAGCTTCAAGAGGCTGCCAGCACCTGCAGAACCCACTAGGGCCTGGCTGGAGTTGCAAGTCCAGCAATGGTAGATTATTATCCAGAAACAAAAAACACATCCTCTTTTCCTACCAACATTCTTCCTTCTCTTTCCTGCTTCTCACATCTCAGTATAAATCCCACTTACTAAAAGATACCACCTTGACTCCTTCAATCTATCTTGTTATTCCATACTACCTGTGTTTATATGACAGCTACCGGGTAGCACCTGCTGGCTTATTATTACATTATTAAGTAGTTACTTGAGGATAGAAACTGTCTTGTTGAGCTGCGAACTTCAGCAGGAGTTGAAGGAACTTCTCAGTAAATTATTACTAAGAAAAGAATTAAATGGATGGATAGGTGGATGGATGGGTATAAACAGAAGCTTGCAGGATTCTATATGAACAGATATCTTGCTCCTTCACTTAATAGGTTCTTAGCTTTTCCTCAAAATTGCTCCCTTATGGCTCTCCACTTTTGTTCTGAAATGGTGGTAATTAAATGCTTTTTTAAAAATTAATACAATTTCCTCCAGGCTGGGAGACTCCCAGGAAATACTGGTGTAAAGTCCCCAAGCTGAGCTGGGAAACTGACCCCATTGATGCATTTAGTTTCTCACCCTTAAGACTGAAAGTTATTTTGTTTAGGTGGTAGGTAGGTTGGGAAATTTTTGAAGCATATCCAAACTTCATTCTTGGCATTTCTGGCCTTAAAGGAATGTTACAAAGACTCCAGGCTCTTGGGAAAATGAGTTTGCTGGAAGCAGCATCCCATTCCTGTGATGAGAACTTTGCATACCTTCCACACTTGAATTGCCTTCTTCTTTCTCCCAAACTGCATTAAAAAAAAAAAAAAAAATCCGGTATTTTCTCATTAGCAAGCTCTCTCTCCTCAGCTGTGCTCTCCCAGGGTGTCACATTTTTCTTTTATGAGTTCAACGTTTCTTTGATCATGTTATACCAGTGAGTCAGTGATCAGACACAGTCTAGGGGAAAGATGCAGAACTGGAGTTCAGCCTGTGTTCTAAGCACTTGAATTTACATTTTATGTAGTGACTAAATGTGCTTAGGGCACATTCCCACAGAAGAAACTTCTCAGTTGTATTCTGGGCAACTTCCTACCACCTCCACCCAAAAAAAAAAAAAATATGTGTGTGTATATACATATACATATACATATATATATATATATATATATATATATATGTATATATACACACACACACACACACACACATACACACATACACACACCGAAGCTTGGGCTTTCCCATTTACTCATACCTAGTATCATTCTTCCAAAGTGATAGCCACACAACATTTCCTCATTCCTAAGTGATGGTACACTGTTAATTACTGTTTAAAACTGATTGAAAAGAAAG
This sequence comes from Tupaia tana, assembly GCA_026018925.1. Lineage (NCBI taxonomy): Eukaryota > Metazoa > Chordata > Mammalia > Scandentia > Tupaiidae > Tupaia > Tupaia tana. Next base: position 122,919,445 of record JAKSZU010000007.1, on the reverse strand, counting down.
GTTACATGTATACAGGAAAATGACAAGTATATAGAAAGTATGATTATGTGATAATAAATAATTTGGGTGGCTTTGGGGCATCAGCCTCATAATTTCGATCAATCTTACTAGTCTCAGAAAATAACCAAACTTTAGCATTAACCTCCTGTTTTACCTCTTAGTTTCTCTTTTGGAGTTAAGAAATTTGGCAAAAGAAAGAGGAAGATGAAATATTATTAAGTACCCTGTTGTATGATCTTATTGCACCCTGTCCTTTGTCTTTATAGCAATAAGCACAATTGACTACTGTGTTTTTTGGTTTATACACTTTAAATACCTGTCTCCCACTAAATGTAAAGCCCATAAAGAGGCTGTGTTTGTGTACCCAAAATCTAGAACAAGGTCCTGTATATTGTAGGCTTACCATAAATAACTGATAAATTAATACATCCAATTATCAGTATCTATTTCATTGAAAGCAAGCCCAAGTTTCTTTTGAACACCTACAATTGTCCCATGCCCATTTGCAGGGAAGCCCACAGAAATCTGTGTGCTTTTGGGGAGCCATCCCTGGGCCCCAAGCTCATCCTCAGCACTGCTCTGACAGACTGCACAAGGAAGCAGTATAGGCAGAACTGAGCATCCATCTTCACCTCAGAGCCTTCAAGGCTCATTCCCATGTTATCTTTTCTCTCTTCTCACATTGTTCCATATATTTTCTACTTTGATTCCATATCCATTGCTTTCCAATTAGATACCCCAAACCCTTCCTCTGGTTTGTTTTTTCCTAGTCAAGCGTCAGTGAAACCTTCCATGTACACAAGCTCTGTCCCATAACTCTCCATATTCACTTCTCCTGAAATCCATGTCCCTTCACAGATACTACTTCTCCCACCACCCTTACAGGTGAAGGTGATTTCTTTTGTCATAACCCTGCTGTAGTTCTAGAGATCAAGCATGCATCTTTGATTCTCATTGCTTCTGACACAACTGTGCCTTCAAAAAATTATCTGGAAACATCTACCTTTAGATTCTTTTTAAATTTGTTTTTAAATTGACTGATAAAATTTTATGTATTACATTATAACATGATGCTTTGAAGCATAACTACATTGTAGAATACTATACTCACCACCCACATATCTCCTCAGCCCTAGGTCTCCTCTCTCTCTTTAAGAGTTTTAGCCTGGGGACCAGCAGTTAGCATAATGGCTATGTCGCTGGACTCCCACGTAGTCAACCGTGGTTTGAGTCCTGGACCCAGTGGCTTAAACTCACACCGGGCGCATGTGTGTGCGTGCCCAAGATCCCGAGAGGAGAATGGAGGAGAAGGGATTGCAGAGTGGCCATCCCCCCTGGGGGGTGATTTCTCGCTTTCTGTCTCTCTGGCAAGCGCACACGACCTATAGCAAAAACCTCTCTCTCAAAAAAAAAAAAAAAAAGAATTTTAGCCTGTAGCTCATCGTGTTTTTCTTCCCCCACTACTCTAATCAGAATTTGTGGGTTTTGGTTTTTGTTTAAGACAGCGTTTTGCTACATGGTGATCTTTCTGCCTCAGCCTCCCAACTGGGACTATATACTACTATGACTGGCTCATTTTTAAACAAGTTCTCATTATGTTGCCCAGGTCAACCTTGAACTGGCTATCTTCCTGACTCAGCCTCCCAAGTCACTGGGAATACAGGTGCAACAGTAGCAACTGGCCTTTAGGTCAGGCTAGGGATCAAGTCATGGCCTCCCAGGTGGTCCCAGCCTGCACAAGACAGCATCTTAGCATCACACACCACTACAACTAGGTGTCTTCTTAAAATTTTTGATGGCCCATATCCAAAGGAATAATCCATCCTGTTCTTGATCTTTCTATCTCTTGATCTCATTCACAATGCCCTTGGCCTTCACCCCACCTCCCTTCAGTCATCTGTTTTCACAGCTATACCCTAAACCAGATAACTTACAAGAATTGAACCTCCCTTGAAACTCTCAGATCACCACTTGTATGTTTCCAAGTAACCCTCCTCCATTCCCTGTGAAATCTTCTCCTATTCCCTCTTTTCATTGGCCATTGTCTCCTTCAGTCTCTCTTTCCTCCTTACCCAGTTTAGGTCATTGGTTCATCCTCATAATTACTCACTCAACTCCCTTACCTCTTCGCAAATTGAGTATATTCACGTGGTTAAATCTAATTGTTTACCCATTTTTCTTTGCATTGAAACAGCTAAATATTGCTAGAGGGATGCATATGAGGGGACTTATAGAGAAAATGGGGTCAGGATGGTTTAATCTGGCTCTCTCACTTCCTACCTTATGTTTGAAGGACACAAGATAAACAACTTGTGTTACTAGTTGTACTGTGCTTGTGCACCTATTATGCAATTATGACTTTGCTGTTTACACCACTGAATGTAACATGCATGTGCATGTGTGACACTTTGTGTTTGGCAATGAGACACTATTGTCAGCAGCCCCTTTAAGAGAAAGGGAGCACATGCCCAAAAGCTAGCTAGCCCTGCCTTAGTTCAGATAACTCAGCCCTGCTGGCTTTGGCTCCACTTGGCCTTGGTTCAGCTCAGCTCAGCTCTGTGCACTGTGGACTCCAAGAAGGAGGAAGTACTCCATGAGTGCTCTTCATGCATAGTATAAGCCCCAAGAGGAAGCAAGCACTTTATAAGTGCTTCTAGAGCTTTGTGAGCTCCCCCCTGAACTCAGCTGATAAACAATATGACATGAGTGCTTCGCATCTTTTTCCAACTCCCTGCATCTCTGTTTGACCCACCTTTCGGAGGAGGAAAGAATCTCACAAAACAGGACTTCAAAGAGTTTATGGAAATTAAAGTTAGAGTTAATTTTGGTGCCAAAAAAGCCCCCCTGGAAATCCATGCATAGTTTTTATCATAATATGCATTTCAACAAACTTTTTGAAGACCTCTCATACAACTAGGTAGACTGGTGCATTTGAACTTCATAAGCACCAACTTAAGTGATATTAAAACATTTAATTTAAGTTACTAATGTGTCTCTCTCCTATTTGCTGGGATTGATTCACACACATTTTTCTCTCTCTCAAGCCAACAAACCCACTCTCCCTTCTTCTCAGCTGACTCCTTCGCTTGCCATTTCATTGAGGAAAAACGAATAATCAGTAAAGAACTTCTTCATCCTTTTTCACAACACCTCCAACCTACCTACACCTATGCCCATAGGTTCTCCTTCCCTTCCTATTGAAATGTAGTAGAATAGAATATATTAGCATAGAATGTATTAGTATACAAATTAGGTGTAGTGGTAAGATAGACATGGAAGTGGTTTTCTCTACTTGGGGAACATAGGAAGGTACATAAAGAAGAGGGTGTTTGAATTTGGGGAAATGTAAGCAGTTCAAGGTGGCATATAAATATGAGGAAGGAGACAGACAAGAAAGAAACCAGGAAGAAATATGCTCTAGTCTTGGAGGATGCTTATGCTGAAGAATTCACTTTATTGTGCATGCAGTAAGAAGATTTTGAAGTTGTGTGAGAATTATGGTTTAGATTCTATATAGTTTATCAGGGAAGTTTAAGAAAAAATGGTGAAGTCTAAACTTTATTTATTTATTTTTTTTGAAGAGGTTTTTGCTATCGGACGCGTGTGCTCGCCAGAAAGACAGAGACAGACATGGCCACACCACAGTCCCTTCTCCTCCATTCTCCTCTTGGCATCTTGGGCACACACGCACACGTGCCCAGCGTGAGTTTAAGCCACTGGGTCCGAGACTTGAACCATGGTCGACTACATGGGAGTCCAGCGACATAGCCGTTACGCTAACTGCTGGTCCCGTGAAGTCCTAAACTTAAGCAGTGAGGTTTGGAGCGGATATGAGGATCTCTTTGAGTAGGCATTAAGGGGGATAAATCATTAAGGTTTAAATGACCAGTTGGGTGGAATAAGGTGACAGAGTCAAGGATGACTCATATGTCTCTAATTTTGCCAACAATACTAGATGAATGGGAGGAAGAAACAGTAAGAAAAGAATGAATAAATTCCAGTGAGAAGTGTTTTGACTATACCCTTTTGAGATTTACATTAGAGATTAATTTTTGCCTACAAAATATCCCTTCACTATAAATGAGACTGGTAATTGAGATGACCTAAGATTCATTATTATTACATGTTATGTTATTATAATTTTTCAAAACTATGCAAAACTACTTGTAGAATAAAAAAAAAGAATGCCTACAATACCCCAGCAATTAGTGAATATGTTCTGAAGAATATTTCCAGAGCTCACACCCACACAAATATGCTTTGAAAAAAATCATTCAAATTCTTTCCTACAAATGTTAGCCTAATACTATTAACTGTTTAACTTATTATTATACTCTGATAAAGAAATCTTAGCCAGGTTTATGCTAACATGGTTAAATGAGACATGCACAAAAGGGCCAGATATACCAATTAAACAGTCCTATTATTTCAGGATGATTTTTTTCTTGTGAGGAAAATCAGATCACCCAGATTTTACTTGTGTTTACCATGAGTATGGATTCAACTCATATATTGGCCTCATGGCTATTGATCTTGAATTTCATAAATTGAATCTGATAAACAAATGTATGTTATCTCATTATCCATTTATGTCAGAACGATTTATTAAGAAGGTAAAAGGTAACATATAAGTGATGAGCTTCCTATGAATTGGTTAGAGGCATGAATAAAAATGAGAAAATGAAGTAGTTATAAAGTACTTTGGGACTTATAATTGGTAAAACTAGGACAAAAATATTAATACTCGTGCTTACTATATTCCATGCAGTGTGAAACAGTGTGAATCTACCATCTCATTTGAGACTCTGAATGATCCTATGAGCAAAGCATTAAACACCAGCTTTGTACGTGAAAACCGTAAGGTAGGTAGGTTTAGTAGCTCATCCAAGGAGACAGAGCCAGTAAATGTTAGGACTGATATTTAACCAAAGAGTTGATGGAAACCCTGAGAGTTTAAGAGACATAGACTTGAACCCCAGATCTTTTGCAAAACTAGGGCTTTCTTCTGGATTTCCAGTGGTAAATTATACCTGAGGCTAATATTTGAGCAATGATGAAGTCAGGTTCCAGGTGGCACAGCAGAAGCAAAAGACAGAGAAGAAATCTGTCATTTGGCATGCTTTGAAAAGTGCACACACATAAAACTAATATTGTAGAGTTTCTTCTAGGCAATTTGGCAACTGCAAGTCCTGATAACTTGTGCCTATCGGTTATTGATATACAAAAAGATTGGATGCTTAAGTGCAGTGATCTCCAAACATTTTACTCACATAAAGCCTAAAATACTTCTATAAAATGACCTGAAACTATACTTCTCACATGTTTACGTTGCCAGATAAAATTTTTCATCGCAAGTTTAAATAGTTGGAAAATACATCATTTCTAGCATATTGTAGATACTAGTATTAATTAGACTGTTAAATGATTCTGTTAAACACCTTCAGTGGAATCTAAATATCATAGTGATTTAATACTGTCATACATATTAAAATAGATGATCATGGTGTTCTGTGATGCTTGGACATTTTCTGTTATTACTTCTTGGCAGCCACAAATCCTGATAACTCGTGCCTATTGGTTATTAATATACAAAATTAATATTTGAATTAATATTTGAATTAATACTCTCATTCCCACACAACTTGATCCTAATGTAGTCTATTTTAGCTGTAAAAGTCTTTCATTAATTACCCTATAATTTTTCTTTGTAGCAAAATATATGTATACAAATTGAAATTTCAATACTTTAAAATTTTCTCAGATTGTATTACCATGCAGTTTATAAGTACAAAGTGGACCACACATGAATATATATGTGAAATTTAATGCAATTGGATAAGACTTAATTTAAAAATATTAATAAGACTGTTTTTCTTTATTCTAATTATTTCAGGTACTAAATGAGATAAGGTCCAGAATCAATTGTATTCTTAGATTTAATTTATATATATATTCAAAATTTTTATTCTCATGATTAAATGTGACTCTCTGCCTGGTCCCTTCAGGAATTTCATGGGCAAAGCAGAGAACTTGTTCTTTGGTCAGTGATAAATGTGGAATATCCTATGTATCTATTAATAGATGTATATGAGAGAACTAGAGGGAGGCCCATGCGCCACTTCTCTTTCTGGGCACACTTCTATTGATTGCATCCTTGGTGAAAGAAGAGCACCTTGCTGAGGAAATGCAGAAGTAATCAGGGTTATAAATACCTTGGATTATAAACTGCCATAATCACAGAACATTCCAAACCAGGAATGTTCCAGCCTTAGTTTCACATTATTTTGCATGTGCTTTGCTGATGGCAATTTTTAAATAAGGCAAGAAATTAATTTATTAGATCATCTAATATTTTTGGATGAATATCAATAAACACGAACTGTAGTGCATGCCTGGAAGGTCAGAAAGTCAGTGCTTGTTAGAACAAGAGAAGAAGGGAATTCCCAAGGTCTTAGCAGAAAATATGTTTGGCTTATGTGGAACTACAATTCTGGGTTGCAGCATTATGTTTCATTGAATATTAAAGCCTGGATGTCATTTAGAGAGAAAGAAAGAAAAAATAAGCAGAATTATTAACACTGAAATCAGAGAAACTTGTGTTATCATCTGGGATTGTAACTGGAAAGAAACAAGAAGCTTGGGAAGCTGTTCGTGAGTTCCCTGATGTTTGTTCCTGGACACCTCTTTCTAAGAGCCAGAACCTTATAAGATGGTTTGTTGATAAAGAACCATCAAAGAAAGTCAGAGATCTAGAAAAAGGTTTAAACTTGAAAGTAAATTCTTTAAACCATCCAAAAAATACATTAAGAAGTAATTATTGCCTTCGCTACCTACTGAAAATATTAAAAACTTCAAAGTCCTAAAATGAATGATACGAACTCTCCCTTTCATTATACGCTCTCATGGATTATCTGGCAACAAAATCTTATCTTCTGAGTATGAATCAGCTATGATAAAGCTGCCAAAACACTAACTTGCTCTCGGCACAGTGCCAAAATAAAGAAAATGTTAGCTGTAGTGTGCCATAAGTAGTTGAGCTGTTTGTTTACTGTTGTATTTACCTGTAGAGTTGACATTTTAAGAGAGACACTGATAAATTGGAGTATGCGCAGAGGAAAGCAACGAGAAGAATCATGGATATAAGACATAAAATAAACAACTAAGGACAATGAGAAAGCTTGGCCTCAAAAGAGAAAAAAGAGGAAATGTTGTGATTCTATAATTGAAGGAATATCATGTGGGAAAAAAATAGCTTATTTTGTTATAAAGGGCAAATTGATGGCAGATGTTTCAGAGAGGTATATCTAATTATTAGAAAAAATTATCTAATAATTCATAATGTTCAAATGTGGAATGAGCTATCTGATGAAGATATAAGCTAGAAATGATCAAGAAAAAGCTCTTATGGATGTTACAGAGGTTGGGGTTTCCACTGGAGATGGAAGTTCAGGCTGGTGACTTACACAGTTCTTCTAACTTTCAAATTAAGGGATTATTAAACAACTTAACTCTGGTACAAGTTTTTTAAAATGAAAATAGCATTTGAAAATTTCCTTTGTTTTCTTCTTCCTTCCCTTTAAAGAAGCCATTTCATAAGCCAAGTAAATCTGTCTGCTTATTGAGTTAAATTTATATATTAGTTGAATATGACTGTGGTTTGCAAAATAGCTTTATATATATTTTTTTCTGAGAGAGAGATCTTTGCTATAGGATGTGTGCACTCACCAGAGAGACAAATAGAGTCAGAGAAACAGAAAGCAAGAAGTCACCCCCTGTGGAGATGGCCATGCTGCAATCCCTTTTCATTCATTTTCTCCTCAGGATTTTTGGGCACAAATGCACACAAGCCCAGCATAAGTTTTAAGCCACCATGTCTGGGACTGGAACTATGGTGGACGATGTGGAGTCCAGCAATGTAACCATTACACCATCTGATGGTCCCTGAGCTCCAATACTCTATAATGAAAATGTTTCTAGACTTTGTGCTTACTGTCCCCTAAGTAATTCAGATTTTGCAACATGATTATATAATGATTCAGATTTACCTTTCTAGAGTCTTATAATGATTGATTAATTTTTAAAAGAACTTTATATACAACTATTCTTCAATATGTTCATACTATATATCTATTCACTCACTTATTTATTCAGAAAATATATGTTTTCTTATTATATCTGAAAATATAGGAAAAGACAAGACAGAAAACATCCCTGTTTTCATAGAATTTAGTTTCTAAGTGGTAGACAGATTTTTTTATAGTATTTTAAGAAAACCAAGTAAAAAAGTAAATGAATAGATAGAAAGATAGTCATTTAACTAAAGAAAGGTGCTATATGAGAAGTCTTCAGTTTGTGAAAAATGCGTATTATGAAGAAATTATGCACAGACTTCAAAATATTTTTACACCAAAATAAATCCATATTTAAATTTCATTTTTCCATGAACTTTTTGAAGTCCCCCTATATAAAAGGCAGTGTGATAGTGACCATCTAGGGACTGGCTAATGTGGAGTAGAGTAGATCCTGTTGTCCCCTTAAGAATATAACTTTTGAATTGAGACATGAATGACCAAAAACTAATCAGGCATGATAAAATGAGGGAGAAGGCTTCCAGACAAAGAGTATCTTGATTGCAAAGGCACTGCAGTGAAGAGACTGACTTGCTGAGGAGCCAAAACCCTGGTGACCACAGCCTAGTGAATAGGAGAGTGGAAAATGGTGATTAAGGAGATAAGAATGTGTGGATGGGCCACATAATGAAGAATCTTATGGCTATAGAAATAAATTAGGATTTTAAAGTCATTGAAGATTTTTAGAGAAGGAAGTGATGGAAAGGAATTTCCTTTTTAGAAAGAATCATTTGGATTCTGTGTAATAAATAGATTAGAAGGAAGGAAGTGAAATCTAGAAGACTCACTGGATGCAGACAAAACAAAAATAAGAATAAATCGAAATACCCTAATGAATGCATTGGGCCAATTGTTAACAAGATCTACCAGAGTAGTGAAGTCATAGAACAAATAAATACATTTTGATGAATTAAAACATACAGTCAACTGATTTTTTACAAGGGGTACCAGTCAATCCAGTGGGAAAAGACAAACCTCTTCAACAAATGGTGCTGGAAAAACTAGATTTCCACCTGCAGAAAGATGAATCTGAACCCCTACCTCTTACCATTGACAAAAATCAACTCAAGATGGATCAAAGATCTAAACCTAGGACCTCAAACTATAAAACTGCTCCTGAAAAACACTGAGGGAACTCTGGGAGACATTGGGGTAGGCAAAGACTTCTCAAATAAGACCCCCAAAGCACAGTCAATAATCCCCAAAATAGACAAGTGGGATTACATCAGACTAAGAAGTTTCTGCCTGGTAAAAGACACAGTGATTAGTGTGAATAGACAGCCCTCAGAATGGGAAAATATTTTTGTAAACTATGCATCAGATAAGGGACTGATAACCAGAATACACAAAGAACTCAAGCAGCTGTTCTGAGAAAAGATGATCAACCCTATTAAAAGATGGGAGAATGAGTTGGAAAAAAAAAAAATACTCTCTGGGATCAGCAGTTAGTGTAATGACTATGTGGCCGGACTCCCATGTAGTTGACCGCGGTTTGAGTCCCGGACCCAATGGCTTAAAACTCATGCCAAGTGCTTGTGCGTGCATGCTCAAGATCCCGGGAGGCGAATGGAGGAGAAGGGATTGTGGCATGGCCATCCCCCCGGGGGGGGTGAGTTCTCGCTTTCTGTCTCTTTGTTTCTCTCTGTCTGTCTGGAGAGCGCATGCACCCTATAGCAAAAACCTCTAAAAAAAAAAAAAAAAACACTCTCTAAGGATGACATTCAAATAGCCAATAGCCAAAAGGCATATGAAAAAAAATGATCAACATCCCTCATTATAAGGGAAATGCAGGTCAAAACAACAATGAGATACCACCTAACCTCAGTCAGATGATTAACATTAAAAAAAAATCATAAGTGTTGACGGGGGGTGCAGTGAAAGGGGAACTGTTTTACACTGCTGGTGGGATGTAAATTGGTCCAGCCACTGCGGAGAACAATTTGGAGATTCCTCAAAAATCTACAAATAGAACTACCATATGATCCAGCAATCCCACTTTTTGGTATCTACCCAAAGGACAGAGGAATTCTTCATCAGAAAAGTGCTTGCACATCGATGTTTATTGTGGCACTATTCACAATTGCCAAGATATGGAACCAACCCAAATGCCCATGAACAGATGAATGGATTGAAAAATTGTGGCACATACACTCTATGGAATACTAATCTGGCTTTTGACAGAGAGTGGATGAATATGGAAGATTTACTGCTAAGTGAAGCAAGCCAGGCTATGAAGGAGAGTCATTGTATGTCCCCATTTAATATATACCGAGTGTCTACACTTTATGACTGAAACTGATTGACTAAATGATATAGAAACCCAGTAAATGGTTGTGAATATCACATATTGTGTGTGTGAAAGAGTAGAATCTGAGGGAGGACATTTAGAAGAAAAATAAAGAGGTTGGGACCAACAGTTAGTGTAATGGATATGTTGCTGGACTCCCATGTAGTCGACTGCAGTTCTAGTCCCAGACCCAGTGGCTTAAACTCATGCCGAGTGCATGTGCATGCGTGCCCAAGATCCTGAGAGGGGGATGGAGGAGAAGGGACTGTGGCATGGCCATCCCCCCTGGGGAGTGATTTCTTGCATTCTCTCTCTCTCTCTCTCTGTCTGTCTTTCTGGTGGGCACATGCACTCTATAGCAAATCTTCTCCAGAAAAAAAAAAAGAAGAAAAATAGAGAGGCAAAGCATTAATGGGACAAAGAAATGTGGTATTATCTGTTGAAGATAATTTTATAGTATTATCAACTGGACTATGGAGAAATGTACACATGTTGGAATATTCACTTTGTAAGCTAAATAACGGGACTGAATGTATAAAAGAACAAGAAATAAAAAATTTAAAAAATAAAAAATTCAGCCTATGACATGGTTGTTAAGGTGGCTACATTCCACTTACACCACTGTGCTTTTGAAGTCTCAGACCTGACGACTTGAAAGACATGTTGGGTACATGAGTATGTGTGCCAAAGACCCAAGAGGAGAGATGGAAGAGAAGGGATTGTGATGTGGTCATCTCCCCATGTATTTCTGTTTCCCTCTCTCTTTTTCTATTTATCTCTCTCCAGAGGGCACACACACACCCAGTAGCAAAAAATTAAAGGAAAAAAAAGTGTCTGGGACTGAACTAATGTTCTTGTTCCTCTGTTACATTTGCTCTTATTATTGATGCTCAGGTAATGAAATTACTAGCACTATGTACACATTCATAATTTGGAAGATCCAAGTGAGAGAATTGCTATCTGTGGGAGAAATAGCATATAAATGGGTCATGTGTATTCCCAACAGGTGCTGCTTAACTGAAAGAAAATCCAAGGACACAAAAGAGATAGGAGAGACTAATAGGAAACATAGTAAAAGGACCCTTAAAGGGTTGGAATCCCAGAAGCCCCCCACTGGTATGCCACCTGTGTCACTGCAGTTATTTAACTCACAGGTAGCTTCCATGCTCTGACCCAACATCATCTCCAGATCCTCTTCCCTCCTTCCAAAGGCTCTGGGCTGTCTGGTAGCTTTGAACTTCACAGCAGGAAAGATAAACGACTATCTCAGGAATACCCAAAGCAGGGGTTCTTGAGCTTTTGGAAGTATCAGAATCACCTGAAGGACTTGTTAAAACTCAGGTAGCCAGGGCCAGCCCTGAAGCATAGCAGTTAAGGGAGTCTCTTGCATCAGCCCACCCATGAGTGGCTCCCAGAAAATGGCTCTATAAAGTAAGATATTTCTAAATATTGGGGGGATTTATAGATCCTAAACAGTTATAATTTTTTAAAAGGCATCAATTACCTTTTGGTCCTAATGTAAATTTTTTTAAAGAAACAAAAACTTCAGTTGCATTCTGAGGCCTGGTTTTCAGATTGGTTCTTACCTTATTGGAATGGAGATAGCAGGCTTGGCCTATGCATTTGGTTTCTGTTTTCTCTGTGACATCATTTTTTCCACTAATTTGAAACATTACATTTTATTAACATCTCCTTTTCAGATCTCAGTCTGCCTAGGACATGGAATCTACAGCAAGAAAAGGAATTGAAAAGACTTGGCAACCCTCATGGGCTGAGGCTATGGGTAAGTGCTAGAAATATACTGGAGAACGAAGGGTGAGTCACAACCATGCTAAGACATGTTGACCAGATAACCATCAGCAGGATATCCTGTTTGCCTCTGAGGAAGACAGTTGAAAATTTTCTTTCCCTCTGATTTGGCCTACTTGAGTTGCAAATGAGGGCCAGCAGGTGGTGTAGTGGTTAAGGGACTGGACTCCTACATGGTTGACCATGATTCGAGTCCCAGACCCAGTTACTTGAGACTCATACCATTCATGTGTGCTTGTGCCCAAAATCCCAAGAGGAGAATGGAGGAGAAGGAATTACGGCATGGCCATACCCCCTGGAGAGTAATTTCTTGCTTTCTGTCTCTCTGGCGAGCACATGTGCCCTATAACACAGATCTCTCTTAAAAAACAAAAAGTTGCAAATGACTCTATTGATGATATGTCCTTTGACCTCTTGTCAGAAGTCTGTTCTCCCAAAAACAGAAGAAAGATGGTCAATTTGACACAAGAAGCATTCCCCTAAGTGGAGAGAATCGTCAGGCCTCCCATGGTGAGTTTTTGGAATGGGGAAGATTCTTTGTGTAGCTCCCCTGGTACCAAAGCATGTAGGAAGTCAGTTACCTGGGGAAAAGAAAGCATAGTTATAAAAGGGGGCAAAGTCAATGGCAAGTTGGAAGTCCAAGAAGGTCTAGGTTACTCTGTACCATAATCATATCAGTGGATGAAGAAACAAAGGACTAGATGCAGGGTTTTCAAATATGGGTGCCTCTCACATGAGTTGCCTCTCACATTTGTTACCAAGGCAAATTACTTGTTTGAATGCATAGTCTTAGAAACTGTATTTTTAAAGGATTTCTTCCTTCAGTGATTTCAATAGATTTTGAATTGATGACATTTGCCTTGGATGACATTTTCATCTGGCCTTAATCAAAATACATGTGTGTCTCTGGTCAACATATACATATTTATCATATGTATTGTTGTATCATAGAAAAGCTATATGACTTAGACTGCTCTAGATTTTCTTTCTTTTTTTTTTTTTGGAGAGGTTTTTGCTATAGGGCGTGTGCGTTCGCCAGACAGACAGAGAGAGACAGAGAGACAGAAAGTGAGAAATCACCCCCCGGGGGGATGGCCACACCGCAATCCCTTCTCCTCCATTCTCTTCTCGGGATCTTGGGCACACACGCACATGCGCCCAGCGTGAGTTTAAGCCACTGGGTCCAGGACTCGAACTGCGGTCGACTACATGGGAGTCCAGCGACATAGCCATTACGCTAACTGCTGGTCCCTAGATTTTTTTTTTAAAGAATTATTTTATTTAACTTTATTTATTTATTATTATTATCATTATTATTTTCCAGTTTGATCAGAGAGACACACACAGAGAGAGAGAGAGAGAGAGAGAGAGAGAGAGAGAGAGGAAGTGAGAAAGGAAGCCACCAGGTCCGAGACTTGAACAGTGGTCGGACATGTGGGAGTCCAGCGCCTTTAACCACCACGCCACTTGCCGGCCCCAGAGAGAGAGAGTGAGATGGACTCGATGCCGCAATCCTCCAGCCTCCATAGGTTTTTGCCATAGGGCGGGCACCACCATGCCCCCTGGTCCCTAGATTTTTAAAAATGAGATTCAAGGTGGAAAGAGACCAGCCTTGAAGTCTGGTAAACCTCTATCCAGACTCTAGCTTGCACACTCATTAAAGACCTTTGGGTTTAATTTCTTCATCTGGAGAATGCAAATCTTCATACCCACCCTGGATTATTTTTTCAAGGAATTCAAATGTTAATTGTATGTACAATACCTTTCACAGTGTAGGTGACCAATAAATATAAAATCTTCCCTAAGATGTTACAAATATAATATCATGTCATCTACAAATAGAGTTTTATTTCTTCCTTTCTTACATATATGGCTTTTATTTCTTTTTCTTGCCTAGTTCCCCTAGCTAGAACTTCCAGTACAACATTGAGTAGAGTTGGTAAGAACAGAAATCTTTGTCTTATTTCTGATCTTAAGAGAAATCTTTCAGTGTGATTGGCATCAGTTATTTTTTCCTATTCGTCTACTATTTCTTTTTTAATGTTAGAAAAAGTAACTGGTGAAAAAAAAGGAGTTGAATTGAATTAATTGAGTTAAGATTGCTATTTTATTGTTCATATCTTTTATATACCTGGTGAAATTTTTGTTTGGTTGGTTTATGTCTATTTGTTTTATAGGCTATTGATAAAAATACAAGGGTCTTCAAACAGTAAATGAAAAAACTATGCATGAACTTTCTGTACCAAAATAAACCCTTACTTTTAATTCCATTTTTCACAAATTTTTGACATTCCCTCTGTCAATCTTTCACAATTATATATTTGTACAGTTTTCATTTTAGTTCTATCAGTTTTTGCTCTGTGTGTGTGTGTGTGTGTGCATGTATATAGATGTGTGTGTGTGTGTAAAGATTTTTTTTTTTTTGTAGAGAGTGAATGCTGAGTACAGAGAGAGAGAAAGAGAGAGGGAAGGTAAGATATTACTCCCTCCAGGAGTGATGATCATGCTATAATCACTTCACCTCTATTCTCTCAGGATTTGGGTCATATACACACAAATACTAGTGTAATTTCCAAGCCACCAGGTTCAGAACTTGAACCACATTTGGCCACATGGGAGTTCAGCACCTTAACCACCATGCCACCTGCTACTCCATTGCTTTGAATATTTTAAAGCTCTTTAATTGAGTGCATTTATGTAGTTCGAAGCTATTTTATTAAGTGCTCAAAGTTTGTGTATTTTCTGTTGATAAACTTTCTAGTTCAGAAATCCTTCGTTCTTATTCTTTTTTTAAGTTTATTTTTATTTTCTGAGAGAGAGAGGTACACTCAGTCGGATCTCATCATTCCACAATCCTCCTACCTCAACCTTCCAGACAAGCGAGATCTTGAGTGCGCATGCCTGGTGCATTTCAGTTGATTCAGGATACCACGGTTAGCCATGTTACTTCTAGTGCTACAGTTCGGTATCCAACTACCTGTACCACTGTGGCTGGGCCCCATAGCCTTTGTTCTGTGTCTGATCTGCTGTTTAACCCACCCACTGACATCTTAATTTTAGATATTATAGATATCCGTTTCGTTTCCAAAGCTATTTTGTTCCTGCAACTTTTTAGAAAATGCATTGGAAGTTATTTTGAAGTCTACATCTGCTAACTCCAATATCTGGATCGTATCAAGGTCTGCTTCTATTATTGTGATTATGAATAATGCCTGTTTGTCTTTTCAAACTCTAGGGATTTTTCTTTTATGCTAGATAGTATCTGTAAGGAATCCTAAGAGTGTATTTCTCCAGAAATTACTCTTTTTTTTTGTTTCTGTCTTTCTGTGATTCTCAAGGGGCTAGACTTAGTGATTAATTAAACTGTGTTGATTCTGGGTTTCAGTTTTAGAAAACCAGTTTACCTCTGTTTCACTCTTGTTTTTAAAGCATATTCCTGCAAAATTTTCCTTGAGAGTTAAGAATGTCTCCATCTCCCAAACCTGCACGTCATCAAGAGATTAAAGTTTTCTATCTCATATTTTCAGTCTCCTATTGTAGCTTAAAAATCCAGGAACAAGATTTTTCCATTTATGTGAATCATATCTCCTGCCTCTTAGTGGGATTTGTTTTTTTTCTGCAGTAGATTTAACTTTGCCTTTTAAAAGTTTTAGGTCTAGGTCTCCAACTCTTGGTCAGCCACAGAATTCAGCAAAAACCCACAGTGCATTTAAAATCCTTTAAAGTTTGCGAATTCCCTTTTCCTATATTACCACAAATATACTTTCTGGTTTATTTTTACTAGAGTAGAGGATCCATGCCTAAGCCAAGTCTGATTCTCAAACCAATACCCAAAATCAGCAATTATCCTTTGGAGAAAAATAGCTGGCTAGCATTCTCTCTCCTAGGAAGAATTTTTCTCTATCTTTGGTATAGTAATAACTCTGTTCTTTTTGCTTCCATAGCTCTGTATACTTTTAAAATAATTTTTGTAATGTATTTAATTGTTTCTAATTGTTATACCTGGCATTTCTATTAGATCCTCCTCAGAAGTAGTTCTCAGTTCACTTTTTTTTAAAGAATTATTTTATTTAACTTTATGTATGTATGTATTTATTTATTTATTTTAAATTGACCAAAGAGGGACAGAGTGAGTGAGTGAGAGAGAGAGAGAGAGAGAGAGAGAGAAAGAAAGCAAGCCACCAGGTTCAGGACTTGAACCGTGGTGAGCCATGTGGGAGTCCAGCACCCTTAACCATGGCGGCACCCTCAGTTCACTTTTGAGGCTGTGGATGTGTAATGATTTATGGCCTAAGAGAATTTACTGTTTTTGTTTTTTTATTGTTTATTTGTTTTTTATTTATTTACTCCATGAATGAGAGGGACTGTGAGAGAGAGAGACAGAAAGAGAAATGCTATGCCTCTGACAGGTTCTGGATGCCTCCATCCATACCCAGCCTCAACACTTTGGGCACACACCTGCCTGCATACTTAGGTGTTCTCCAGACTTGAACTGACAACCTTCCCACGTAGGATTGCCTTGCAGAGCATTGCCTTTTACTGCTGCACTACCATCAGCTCCAAGTTTACTTTTTAAATATGAATATATTTAAGGTGTATGTCTTCACCTAGAGTTTTAAAATATGTGGCTTTTCTACATATATCTTTTTTTTTTTTTTTTTGAGAGGTTTTTGCTATAGGGCGCGTGCGCTCGCCAGACAGACAGAGAGCAACATAGAGACAGAAAGCGAGAAATCACCCCCCAGGGGGGATGGTCACGCCGCAATCCCTTCTCCTTCAGTCTCCTCTCGGGATCTTGGGCACGCACGCACACACACGCGCCCAGCGTGAGTTTTAAGCCACCGGGTCTGGGACGCAAACCGCGGTCGACTACGTGGGAGTCCAGCAACATAGCCATTACGCCAACTGCTGGTTCCCTACATTTATCTTTTTCAGTCAAGTCTTTTCTCTTACTGCTTTTTCCTGAGAGAAATAATGATGGACACTTTCTCTCCTCATTTGATGACATGCAATTTAATCATACTTTTTTTGTTGTTGTTCTTTGGATAATTAAATCCATATTCTTTTGGCTACCCAAAACTGATCTTTTTTTCATAAAAGGAATAAAAAAAAAGCTAGGAAAAAATATTTGAAAACAATCAAACTGGTCTCAAGCTTTAAATGCCATTGTCATCCAGAGATTAAGATTTCTTAAACCTTAGGTTTTATTTCATTATTTCCTCCATGAGGGAATTATAATTTAACATAAGCCTTGGATGGCATTTTTAATATGTGGATGCTACACAGTGAGCTAGTTACCAGTGAGTCCTTCCACTCATCTGGTCACCCTCAAAAATATTTTTAAATAGGATAAATTTAGGAAAACTCACAGAAGCAAATTTTCTAATATTTACTATTCTTCTTTTTTTTTTTAATTTGAGAATTGTCCCCATAATTCCCCTAATAATATCAAATGTATATGTATATGTATAACACACTTAATCAATGGAGTTCATTTATTAAATTATTTTCAAATTAATTCACTCATTTATTGATATATGCATGCATTAATTCCAGAAATATTTATTGAGTTCTGGACACAGAGCTACATACTTGTGATTCGAAATGAATAAAATTTATGGCATGCTTGTAAGGAGTTCGAAACTTGGCAATGAGAAATAGACACTGTAACATAATAAGAACTAAATATTTGTCTGCCCCTGGTTGCTGGCACAGAGCTCCTAAAACCTTGGAATTTCCTGAGAGGAGTGAGAGGAGCATCTTTGTTTTGGCTATCCATAATCAGCTCCCTTCAACCATCCCTACGTTTATGCTAATGTCTTGGAAGAAGTGAGCTGTTTGCTAGGTGAACCAAGCATGTGATTAGGGGGTTGATACTTCTAACCCCACCTTGACCCCACCTTCAAAGAGTGAAGAGGTTCTGGAGATTGTGTTCAGTCACCAGCAGTCAATGGTTTAGTTCATTATGCTTACATAATGAAACTTCTGTATAAACCCTGAACAATGAGGTTTGGAGAGCTTCCAGGTTGGTGAACACACTGAGGCACTGAAGGGCAGCATATCCAGAGAAGGCATGAAAGTTTTAGATACTCCTCTCCCATACATCTTTCCCTAGGTACATCTTCCATTTTCTTATCTTGAATTGTATCCTTTATAAACTAGTATAGTAAATACATGTTTTCCCAAGTTCTGTGAGCTGTCCTAGCAGATTAGTGAACATGAGGAGTGAGTCATGGGAACTCCCCTAGTTGTAGCTAATTGGTCAGAAGCATGGAGGCCTGGACTTGTGATTGATATTATGAAATGGAGGCCATCTTGTGGATTGAATTCTTAACCTGTAGGCTCTGTACTAACCCTGGATTATTAGCATTAGACCTGAATCGAATCATTGGACAACTAGAAGATGTACAGAGAGTTAAAGAATTAATAGTTGTTTATGTGCCTTCTTTTTCCTGCAATAGTTCTGTTTGGGTTTCACTTTTTTTCTGCCACTAGAGGGAATTGTTTTCTTCCTGTAAGCAGAGAAAAATCTTCCTAAAAAAATGTCTCTGCCTCCACCTTGCTAGAGCCTGTCTATTTCACCTGGACAGCATTCAGCATAAATCACATGTTTTACACTTCCTTTAGCAAAGCTCTAGAAAAACTTAAGCCCGATCTTAATGGCATATGAGATAATATTTTTTAAAAAAATCATGGCTCTGCTGTTGATGGTACTCATTATTTTCTCTCTTTACTTTTTAGAAACCAAATCCCATTAGACCTGTTCTTCCTATACTCCCAGACATACACATCAGAAGCTACAAGAATATATTTCTTCTTTGTGTGTTTTATTCTATTTTCAGAAAACAAGTCTACAACTCTGAGGAAAAGAATTGAAATGTTCTTTTATAGACATTCTCATCAAAAGTGAACAGATTTTAAAATACATGTAAAAATATGTTAAATTTTAAGAGTATGCTAGTCAGGATTCTCCAGAGAGACAACCAATAAAAAAGTATATGTGTGCGTGTGTGTCTGTGTGTGTACAGAGAGAGAGAGAGAGAGAGAGAGAGAGAGAGAGAGAGAGAGAGAAAAGATTTATAAAGAACTGGCTAATGCAATTATGGAGGTCAAAAAGTCCCAAGATTTGTAGGCAGCTAACTAGAGATGCAGGAGAGCCAATGTTTCAGTTTGAATTTTGAGTGTAAAGCCCAAAAAAGAGCAATGTCCCAGTTCAAAGCAGTTCAGAATAGAACCAAGAGGATTTGCCCTCTACTTGCTGAAGGATCATCCTTTTCTGTTCTATTTAGTCTTTCAATTATTTGGATAAAGTCCACCTATGTCAAAGAGTATAATCTCCCTTACTCAGTCTACCAATTAAAATGTTAATCTCATCCAAAAGCATCTTCACACACATACTCAGAATAATGTTTGATCAAATACCTTGTCTATATAGGGCAGCTTGTGATTCTATCAAGTCAACACATAGAATTAAATATCATAGAGAATTCCATTTCTTAAGAATTATGCTGTGCTCTTTCCTGGGCAACCACTGTGGGCCTAACTACATAGTCAGTTCACATCAGCAACAATGGCACATTGTCGAGTCATGGTGTTGCATCCCTGGATATGGAGCCCATCGATATGGAGGGCCAATGGACAGAGTTCAGACACAGCCCCACTCCCTGGTTTTCTTCTGAAGGCCTAAGTGATTCCACATTGCTACTAGACTTTTAAATTCCTGAACTATAAAATAGATGTGCATCTTTATTTTTCTACCATGCACAAAAAGGATCCCTACATTTAATAGATACTTAAACATTTATGAAATGATGTTTAAAATCTTTTAGAGGCTATTGGCATTAACTTTTGCTGATACGTAAGGTAGACAGTTGATCTAGAATCTCTGTGCTAGAGACAACTGAAAGATGATATGCTCACCCTCCAGATCAGTATGCCAAACTAGGTAAATGAGGATGAGGAAGTTGAGGGGTTAAAAGTAAAAACAAAACATTTTAAAACACTTTCAAGAACTATGAGGGAGATAAGCTTAGAGGAGTGTACCTAAGGGATCAGAGTAAATTTGCCTGAGGAGGTAGTATCAGAAATGAGTTTTGAACCTGTCAGTGGTCATGGAAGGAGGAAAGAGGCTTTAAAAACAGAAGAAACAGTATATACAAAGGCATGGAATTAATAAAACAATGAAAGATCAAGGAAATTCATATTGACTGGCACCTAGGACAAAGGATAAGAAGAAATGAGACATTAGGTGGAATTTACAGCCAAACTGGTTGAAGAGTAGGTTTGTACAAGCCAGAAGGGTGGCTTATAGTGTGAGAGTGATCAGTACCCACCAAAAATCAAACAAGGCAAGTGGGGAGCACATTTTGAGAAAGAAGCAAGAATAGGTGTGAGGAGGCCTCAGCCTCAAGCTCTGTGAGCACCTGTGAGTATCAGTGCCATCTCGCCACCCACGTCAAAGACTGGTGAAGATAGCACATCTGTCCTTTTCCTTACATCAGCAAGCATTTCCGGTTGCCAGGGCCAATCCCATAGCCCTGAGCACAGGTGTCATCAGTGATGCAACGACACTGCTTACACCCAGACTACCTGGGCTGGGCTCTCATGATGTCTTCATAACCTCAGTGAGCTGAGCATTGTTCATTGTAAGCAAGGAGGGAAAAAGAATCTTCAAGGGAACCAGCAGTTAGCGTAATGGCTATGTTGCTGGACTCCCACGTAGTCGACCACGGTTCGCGTCTTGGACCCGGTGGCTTACAACTCACGCCGGGTGTGTGTGCGTGTGTGCCCAAGATCCCGAGAGGAGAATGGAGGAGAAGGGATTGCGGTGTGACCATCCCCCCTGGGGGGTGATTTCTCGCTTTCTGTCTCTATGTCTCTCTCTGTCTGTCTGGCGAGCGCATGCGCCCTATAGCGAAAAACCTCTCAAAAAAAAAAAAAAGAATCTTCAAGCAGTTTTTCAGAATCTGGAGGTAGCAAGGAGATCATAGTAATGAACGTAAGCTTTTTTCTTTTTAAATTGATTTATGTATTTATTTCTCTCAGCATGAATACATTTTATATTGGTCCAGTCAGTTATTACCATATACGTTATCATTGACAGGTAACTTTCCATTTTTGTGTCCTTTAAATGTTTTGTTTCCCCCACCACTTCCCCCCACCACCCCACCTGCCACCCTCCACTCCCCCATTTCATGAGCATAAGCTTTAAGAGAGAAGCATTTTCTTTTAGCTGTATTTCTCAGCAAAGATCTCCATCCACTAGACTTACATGCTTGTAATATGTGATAAATAATTTGAATTAGTTGCTACTAAAAAACTGGAAAGTTCACATTAGTATCTCCATGTCTGGTTTATCTTAGAACTGCAAACTATCTGGCAATATTTGACTGTTCTGGTGTTTGAATTCATTACCTACCATGCTTCACATACTGCTCAGCTATAAAGCTTAGTGTTCTGGTAGTGGAAAGAGAGTATATTTGGAGTAAGAGTGGACTTAGTGCATTGGAGTAAGATTCATTTGAATGAGTGCTCTGAAAGAAATAAAAATGTGTATAAATAACAGAGTAAATCATAAGACCAAAATCCCAACCTTCCAGAGCTGCTCACTAGCCTCAAATGTCAATGAGATAACATTTCTACCTACCAAAGTCAACTTTCCAATAAATTCTTGCGTTAACTTGTTTTTTTTCTTTTTTGTAATATAAGCTTTGTTTAGGTTAACTTAAAGATTAAACAAAATATTCTGATTTTTAAAATCAGAGATGTTCACATAATTAATATTTCAGAAAATGTGTGCCTGAGACACCAAAATACAATTTATTTATTTATTTCTCTTTTTATATTTTTCATTGTGCATTCATTAACATATTTTGTGGCTATAGTTATTCCTAATCTTCTTGTCTTTTAACTTTTTAAAATTTTTATTTTATTATTATTATTATTTTATACATTTGATTGCTATACATCATTTGGCTTGCACAGAGAATTTACCCAACATGAAATACACCTCAGTCCAGTTGAGAATACTATACATGATATCATCAACATGTAATAAATGATTACTGTGTCCCACAAATGTCTTGCCTCTCTATTTTTCCCCCTAATTTCCTTCCCTATTATCTTTCCCTCTCCTGCCCTCCTTCCACATTGTCTCCAATGTCCATAACTATTTTCAATACTTTTATATTCTCTAATCTTTCAGTCTCTACCATAGAGTACAGATAGTCAGTATATATTAAGTGGAGACATATAATATCTTTCTTTCACAGCCTGACTTGCTTCACTCAGCAAGAAATCATCCATATTCAACCACTTTCTATCAAATGCAAGGATCTTGTTTTTTTATGGCTGAATGGTATTCCATAGAGTATATGTCCTACAGTCTTTCAATCCACTCATTTGATCATGGGCATTTGGGTTGGTTCCATGTCTTAACAATGGTGAATAATGCTGCAATAACACTGACGTGCAAGTGCTTTTCTGACCGAGCGTTCTCCTGTCCTTTGGGTATATACTCAGGAGTGGAATTGCTGGATCATGTGGTAGTTCTATTTGTAGGTCTTTGAGGAACCTCCATATTGTTTTCCACAGTGGCTAAAACAATTTACATTCCCACAAACAGTGTAGGACTGTTCTCCAGTTCCCCTTTCACCACAACCCCACCAACACTTACCATTTTTTCTATTTTTAATCTTTGCCATTCTGACAGGGGCTAGGCCAAAATACAATTTAAGATAGCAATAAGAATATGGGAATTGAGACCAGCAGGTGGCATGGAGATTAAGGCTGCTGGAACCCAAATGACTGACTCCACATTTCAAGTCTGGGACAAAAAGCTTGAAAATCACCGGTGCTCTTAGGAAGGAGTATAGAAATGCCTCATTTAATAACATACTCCTTTTTGAAAGTTGCCTTTTCTCTCTGCCCTTGAGTAGATCCAGTATTTGATGAAACTCATGAGAGTGGAACCTGTCTTGCCCATCCTCTTTTCTAGGATGCACTGTATACATGACTGTGACTTTCAAGGAAATTTGTTTGCCATTTGCTGATTTTTTTGGAAGTTAATTTCTAACTTCTTCCATTGATAAATGAAAAGTATTGCACCAAATGGATTGAGTTCCTAATTAAAAGACTTTTTTTTCCCTGTCAAATATGTGTGTGTGGATATGTGTGTATGCATAGCCAAAATCCTGAGATAAGGATGGAGAAGGGATTGCTGTGTGGTAACCCCTCTTGGGGGTGGAGGGAGGGGTGATTTCTCACTATTTCTCTCTCTTCCAAATGAGTACACAAGTCCTATAGCAAAAACCTAAAAAATAAAAAAAAGAAAGAAAAGAAAAGAAAGAAAGAAAAAAGGATGAAGAAAAAAAGAAGAAACAAGAAATACGATAATTATGTAGGATAAAAAGCTACAAAAGGCATAAACAATGCTTAATTTATGACTAAATCACCTGCTATTGTTAAAATCACCTGTATGTATTAAGAAATTTTCTAAATAAAAAATGTTTATAGATGACAGTTTTATAAAAACATTTTTTTTAGTTCAAGATCTTGTAAGAATATACCATAGATTGATGGTATATTAAAAACAGAAATTTGTAGGACCAGCAGGTTGTGTAGTGGTTAAGGCACTGAACTCCCATGTGGCCAACTGTGATTTGAGTGGGACTTGGTAACTTGAAACTTACACTGGGCTCATGTGTGTGTGTGCGTGTCCAAAATTTTGAGAGGAACATGGAAGAGAGGGATTGTGGCATGGCCATCCCCGCCTTGGGTGAGGGGTAATTTCTCCTTTTCTGTCTTTCTGTGTGTCTCTGTCTCTCCCATCGGCACATGCGCCCTATAGCAAAAGTCTCTCAAATAAATAAATAAAGTATAAAAACATAAATTTGTGTCTTATAGCTCTGAAGGTTAGAGGTCTGAGATCAGGGTGCCATCATGGTTGGGTTCTGGGGAAGGCCCTTGTAAACTGCTAACTTCTCCTGTGTCCTTTGTTTATGAATCATTGATATTATCATGAAAACTTCACCCTCATCACCTCATACAATCCTAATTACTTCAGAGGAGACACAAACATTTGAACCATAACAGTGTGTCATTTGGGTGCAGCAGAGATGATGTGTCCTGACCAGGAATGGTGGCTTTTTGTAAATAGAAATCTAACCAGATATAATGTTGCTCATCCTTTTGAAGACCTTGATGAGAACCTACAGGACAAGTTTTGTCATGTAAAATCATTTAGGGCATCTTCTACTGCAGCTGGTGGGAGCAGATTTAAATACTATTACCCTACTTTTATGGTGTTGATGAATAATTTACCATTACTAAATCGCATTTGAAAGAGACACAGAAGGCCCATCAGAGACACAATCTCAGTAAATTACTCTATAGTTTAAAAGTAGTCCTAAAAACTTAATTTATACTAATCAAAAATATTAAATGTGACTCAGCTGGGGTGGTGTGTGCTGCCAACATGCTGTGCTCTGTAGACCAGGACCCCATGGAAGGCCAGGTTTGATTTCTGGTCCAACTTAAAGGCAGGGTGTGGTGGCATTTCTTGTAATACCAGCTGGAACACTGAAGCAAAAGGATGGACATGGACACCTGGTGAGACCCTGTCTTAAAAAAGAAAAGTAAATAAATAAAATAAGTTTAGAAACTAATTGTGACTTCAAATGGTACTCTTTTGAGTATTGTTGAACCTTGGTGTTAACATTTCCCCTTACAATATTTTATTTCTTTAAAATAATACTTAGTGTACCTCAACAGAGAGTACATGGATACTATGATTCATGTGCTCCTAGCAGTCCATGCTGACCCTTGCAACACTCTCCCCTGTTGCAAAAGCTGCTTTGGTTTGTATGCCCCAAAATTCTTGTGTTGAGATATGGTTGTGGCAGAATTAAGAGGCTTATGAGTGAAAAGTTGGGGCCTTAGGAAAGAGATTAGAAGTAAGATCATTTGGTGGCTCCCCCATGATTGAGTCTTCATGGGTTTTTCACGGGTATTTTTTGTTGTTATTTTTGTTTGCTGTCTTTTTGTTTTGGGTTTTTTTTTGTTTTGTTTTGTTTTTGTTTGTTTGTTTTTTGTTTTTTAGGCTTTTGCCATTGAGCATATGTGCTCACCAGAGAGACACAGAGAGACAGAAAGAGAATTGACAAAAGGTAATGACACAGAGAGTGATGGACACAGCCATTGTGCCACCGTGATGTCATGATCTGGGATTCTGCAAGATCTCCACAGAAGTGGTCCCTGGACTTTGGACCTCCAGGTTGTGAGTTAAATAAACGTCTATTCTCTTAAATGACTTAGACTCAGGAATTTTCCACTATTATCAACAGAATAGACTAAAACAGAAGCAAA
Organism: Tupaia tana; assembly: GCA_026018925.1. Classification (NCBI taxonomy): domain Eukaryota; kingdom Metazoa; phylum Chordata; class Mammalia; order Scandentia; family Tupaiidae; genus Tupaia; species Tupaia tana. The sequence continues at coordinate 122,893,855 of JAKSZU010000007.1, read as the reverse complement.
ACACAAGTCTGTTTTCTTAATAAATTCCTAGAGATGACTTCATGTTCCTCTTCTTACTTTCTAGGAATTAGAAGAACAATTATATCACATGTTTGACTAATTGGTGAATAATCAACTATTCATTTGTTAGTCAGCTTTGACTGGCATGTTGAATGACAGTCTTCTAATTTAGTGAAATCATAAATATCTAAACCAAATATAATATTCATCATATTAACCACAAGGACTATAGAGACATAGATATTCCAATTATTAAAGGAATATCCTCAAAATGCCCTTCAGGACTTTATCCCCAAGGATGGATGTTGAAGTCATGGTGGCCTGGGTAACATGATTCAGAAGAAGATATTGTGGAATAGAAAAGTAACAGAATGGGACCAGCAGTTGGCATAATGGCTATGTTGCTGGACTTCCATGTAGTCAACTGTGGCTTGAGTCCCGGACCTAGTGGCTTAAACTCATGCTGGGTGTGTGTGCATGCCCAAAATCCCAAAAGGAGAGTGGAGGAGAAGGGATTGTGGCATGGCCATCCCCCCCTCTTGGGGGGGGGGGGAGTGATTTCTCGTTTTCTGTCTCTCTGTCTCTCTCTTTCTGGCGAGTGCACATGCACTATAGCAAAAACCTCTAAAAGAAAGAAAGAAAGAAAGAAAGAAAGAAAGAAAGAAAGAAAGAAAGAAAGAAAGAAAGAAAGAAAGAAAGAGGAAAAAGGAAAGTGACAGATAAATGCTGACCCCAAGGAGGAAAAATCTGAGAAAGTCTACAGTACTCTTGCTAAAGTCTACATTACTCTTCTAATCATAATTAGAACCATTTTGTTAAGAGAACCGAAGCTCCTCTTTATTGGTATTGAAACATTTGCTTTGGGAAAGTCCATCAGAGAAAAAGATCCATTTTCATGATTTGATGGATTAGATTTGATCAGCTATTAAGGATGGACTTTAATCCCTTCAGCTGCCAAATTATCATTAGATGTACTCCCCATTTTCCTCAAAGCTGTAGAGAATCTGCTTCATTTGTAGAGAAGAGTCTCAGAACTGAAGAGATCAAGGCTCTGAGGAACAAGACATGAGCTTGGGGGACAGGGAATTCAGCATGAACACACTCCTCATTTTGCACTTGTGTGCAGGCTTCCTCTGTAACCAGCTCATCCTTCAGTCCTAATCAGCTGAGCGTCAATCATTGATTCTTCCTTCCTGAGAGGAAGGCTTAGTTTCCAAGTGGGCCAGCCTTATGACTATTCCCAAGCCTTTTCTAAATGACCCACAGATGTCTCACTGTCTTTATAATGCTAGGGTAGGTCACGAAATAAGACAGAAAAGTAGGAGGAATGACTAAGAGAATTTCCTACATAGTTTCTCCTCCCACACCATCTCCAGTCTTCTCTATACGGCGTGAATTATTTCCACTGTTTTCCCCGAGGGAGTGGAAGAGGCTCTATCCACAGAGCTATTACTGAAAGGCATCCCTGCTTCCTTTCAGTGAAGGGAAATCATTAGGTTCACTCCAAGTTAAAGTATGTTCTCTATTCCCAGTGTTGGTTTTCTCACCAGCAGTTCCTCCTGCCTATTCCAATTCTCACTATCCCCCAAAGAACACTGTAAAGTTAACCTTTATTGAGCACTTTAACATGTGTTTTAATTCCTTGTATGTTCTCACAATAAACCTATGTTGTGGGTCTTATTATTATTTCTACTTTGGAGATGAAGAATAAAGTCTTAGAATTAAGCACAGTTCCAAAGTAAGAAGTATGTGTCAGGGTGAATATTTGAAGTGAATCTATTGGTCTAATTCCAAAATTTGCACTTGTAATTACTGTATTACACTTTCCAAAACTTGCACTTTAATTACTATATTATACTACTCTAACTACTCCATCTTAGGAAGCTTTACGTAGTCATTTTGAGAAGTGGGAATTACGAAAAGGAGAAACAGAAACCTCATAAGCACATAATTAGGCATACTCCTTTTAATATCATGTAGAGAACCTATAAGAAAAAAAGTTATTATCAGAAAGTTATGTTTTGGTAGGGAAAAGTGAATAAAAGAAATATGAATAAGATCAAGTTGGGAAGGAGCAATAAAGTGAAGGCCTTCCTCATTTTACCAGGATTCCTAAGAAACTTTTGTAAGTGTTGTTAGCATTACTTCCCGATAGTCTCAACAAAGTGTCACCACCTGTTTTGCAACAAACGGTTGTGATAACTGTCAGGATGGGGCTTTCAAGCTACCATTCCTGAGAATTCTTCCTAAGAAGAATTTTGCAAGGTCTTTGCTGACTCTGAGATTCATTTAATGATTTTCTGCCAAGGGATCCACAGTATAAGCACACAGATTATCGTCTATACATTGCAATAAGCAGACTAAGCACTCTTGGAGACAGGAGCAATCAGCTGAATGGAATCTGAGGTCCATTGTCTCAGAGCCTGGCCTTTCACAGAATGGCAAGGAACATTTCTTTTCCAAGAAAATACCCCTAAAAAATGCGTCTTTATAGAAAAAATACATTTGATTTATTCAATTAAAATATTTATATATGGGGGCCAGCAGGTGGTGTGGAGGTAAAAAGCACTGGATCCCACATAGCCAACCGCAGTTCAAGTCCTGGACCTGGTGGCTTGCTGGCTTGCTTTCTCACTTTCTCTCTCTCTCTCTGTCCCTCTCTGGCCAAATTTAAATAGAAAGACAAAGAAAGAAAAAGAGAGAGAGAGAAAATAATTCTTAAAAAAAATATTTATACATGAAGACAGGAAATCCAATTGTTCTCAATCAAGGTAAGTCCTATGGGCTTCCCTTCCTTCTTTGAGGTTAAGGATTTACAGCTTTCTGGTGCTCCTTTTACAGCAACAAACAATGAGTCAGGTTTCCCTTGCCAAGTCCCCAGAGAGTTTGTGAGTACCATCACAGTTAGCTGATGGCTTTTAGATGAGAGAAATTGGAAATTGTTGTGAAGAAAACAAATGGAATAGAATTTTACAGTTTCATTCCAGATATGTGAATCCAGATATTCCCTGGAATAGAGCCAGCAAGAACCTATTCCCTGGAATAAACCCAGCAAGGACCTATTCCAAGCATCTTCTAATATCAATCCCACTTGGAGAGACAGGAGCCATCTGAACTTGGAGTATATCATCCTTTAATTCTTAGACCTACTAACCAGTGAAAGCTAATAGGAGTGAATATAGTCTCTTGAAGGTAAACCCCTCTGAGCATTGATTTCACGCGAGGTATACACTTCATATTGTTAAGAGAATTGGGTTCTTAAAAGTGGTTTAATATGTTAAGCTTTATAGTAGGAATATTTTACCACAATAAAAACCTGAAAAAAAGTGATCCTTCTGGAATTGGAAAATAATTGGGAATATTCTTATTTTGTGGGAGAAGGGTTATTTGCCTAAGTTCCATAATGCTTGTTGCATTGATTCAGAAATCAGAAATACTCATTATTGGACAGGGCTTTGACTGGAATATCATATCTGAAGATTAATTAGAAAACTATGAAACTAAGGTGGCTGTCAATTAAGCTAACAGAAGTTCTTAGAAAGATGGCCTGGTACCATAAATAGTTCTTCCTGGCAGAGAGGATTAGAGAAGATATATGAAAGAATTTATAACATAAAATAACCTGGACTTTTCCAGCCCAGCATTGTAATCAGTAGAGATTACAAAAGAGCAACCACACAAGAGAATTATCTTGAGAAAATCTTTGAAGGAAGAAAAAGAGACAAATCTTTGCTAGCAGATGGTATATCATAGAATACACTTGGGCAGGGCTAAATTGAGAAGGTTTATGTGTGGCTAGTGTGCTGGGCATTTGCTTTTCAACAATTTGAGTAGTTGACATGTAAATATTTTCTCAAAAATATTTGAAACAATACTGTTTCTGTTGTTATAGAATCACAAACAAAAGTATACAAAATTATAAGAAATATTTTGAAATTTTGAAAGTTGTTTATTAACTTTCAAGAACTATGGAGTATGAGTCAAAATTTTTTGATATGTAAAGTAAATGTTTGTGGAAAAATGTAAAAATAAATTAAAAGAAAAAACTATCAAAAAAAAGTACACTTAAGAACATACTAGGGACCAGCAGTTAGCGTAATGGCTATGTCGCTGGACTCCCACGTAGTCGACCGCGGTTCGAGTCCCGGACCGGGTGGCTTAAACTCATGCTGGGCGCGTGTGCGTGCATGCCCAAGATCCCGAGAGGAGAATGGAGGAGAAGGGATTGCGGCGTGGCCAACCCCCCTGGGGGGTGATTTCTCGCTTTCTGTCTCTCTGTCTCTCTCTGTCTGTCTGGCGAGCGCACGCACCCTATAGCGAAAACCTCTCCAAAAAAAAAAAAAGAAAAAGAACAAACTAAAAAAAAAAAAGTGGTCAGATATGAAGGATCTATTGCTGAGTGAAATAAGCCAAGATATGAAAGAAAGATATTGTATGTATCCACTTAATATATACCGACTATCCACACTCTATGGTAGAGATCTAAATATTGGAGGACATAAAATCAGTGAAAATAGTTAATGAGGATAAGACAATGTGGAATGGGGTGGGAGAAGAGAAGAGTATAGAGAAAGATAGCTAGAGAACAAATAGAGAGGCATGACATTAATAGGACACAGATATGGTTTATTACCTGTTGATGATGATGTATAGTATTCTCAACTGGATTAGTCTGAGAAGTATTTTATGTTGGGTTTAGTCTTTTTTACAAGCAAAAAGAGAAATAGTGATTGTTTGGGAACCAGCAGTTGGCGTAATGGCTATGTCGCTGGGCTCCCACGTAGTCGACTGCGGTTCGCATCCCGGACCCAGTGGCTTAAAACTCATGCCGGGCGCATGTGCATGCGTGCTCAAGATCCTGAGAGGAGAATGGAGGAGAAGGGATTGTGGCGTGACCATCCCCCCTGGGGGATGATTTCTTGCTTTCTGTCTCTATGTCTGTCTCTGTCTGTCTGGCGAGTGCACGCGCCCTATAGCGAAAACCTCTCCAAAAAAAAAAAAAAAAAAGAGAAATAGTGATTGTTTAAAAAAGTAATTGGAATAATAATAATGATAATAATAATGATCGAGAAAAATAATGAAAAGCTATTGGATGATGAAATGGGGATTTTAAAGTCTCTGTATGGACTGATATGCATGGTATTCCTTCTGGAAAAAAATGCAATACAATGTAAAGTTATATGTAATTCAATGTAATATAAACAAGATTATGACGATAATAAATAAATAAATTTTTTAAAAGTTTATGGCAAAAATAACTAAATAAAATAAATTTTAAAAAAAGTAAGCCATGGATTCATTGAATCAATGGAACAGGGGAAATAGAATGCTTTAACAAAGTCCTTCATTTATTCTGATTGCTTAGACCATTTATGATTCCTAAGGCCCACTCTGTTGTAAGAGCTCAAAGAAGAGAGAAAGGAGAAAACTTAAATAACAGAAAAAGGGGATAAGCAGAAATTATAGTCTATAATGCTGTCAGTTTCATTTGAAAGCTACTGGTTGGACTTAGGCACCCAAAGAAAAGTCTTGCATTCCAGCTTTCCCTTTCCTACCTAATTCCTGGACCAAGTGGCATAAAAAAGACTGCTGGTTGCTGCCAATACTCAAAAAGCTTATGTGGGTATCTGTGGGAAGGGAGCCTGAAGGCAGAATTCCTCTCAGGCACACCTCTTCCTCTGCATGGGGATTGGTTACCTGTGGTACAACCTTTTATACCTCATTGAACAGAGACGTGCTAGTACATACAGGAAGCTCTCAGCACTCTGTCTTAGCATGCTTTATTTGTTGACTTTCCCTATCAGCTATCAGTGGATTTCAACTGTAGTTTCATTTGTAGCAAGTGGTAGTGATATAGTCTAGGATAGTTCAGAAGATGAGAGTTATTTCCAGAAGATGAGGACTACCCACTTCTGGCCAGTAGCAAACACACAGCCAGGAAATAGTTTATAAGGTACGTGGCTCTAAAGTAAGCAACTAGCTGACAAACTAACCCTTCACCTACCTAGCTAGATGATTAGTAAATAAACCACTTACAACAGCCAGTATGAGAGTTGTACATGGTAGCAATTCACAGCCATGTATTTCTTTTCCTGTTTTTTAACTCCAGAGCCACATACAAAATAGCCCCTAATTATCTCTTGTAGCCCTGTTTCCTCCTAGTCTCTAGACGGCGCCAGGCACATGTGTGCAGATATTCGTTTCTGCCTCTCAACTGTTTTAAAATGCCTTTTTTTCCTTCCAGCGTATTTCACAATCCTTGGATCTTTTTATGACTCAGCTTAATTCCTCCCTCATTCATGGTTTCATTTAGAGTAACTCTGATTTCTTTCATCTCACCCTCTTCTGAAGTGCACTTATGCCACATCCCATCACCTTAAAAATAGTCTCTCCCTGCTTCAGATTTGTAGTAATGGAGTAATGGTTGGCTAGTACTGGGATATTGAACAACTCACTAAAGATCTCTTAATTTTTTTTCTTTGTTTCTCTTCTTTATCACTCATTTCCTCTATTCTAGTCCTATACTATAGTAATCATGCTGTAAAAGTGAAATGGTCCTGTCATTCCTTATCTTAAAAAGCTTCCATTTCCTCCCTGATGCCTCTGGGATAGAATCCAAACACTTTCACCTTAGCAGTCAAGACTCTTCAAAATGTAATCCCAGGCTACCAGTCTCCCTCTGATAACTTTGTCCCTTATATTTTGCCCTTTGAAATGTCACTTTTTTCTCTGAAAATTATAGACCTTTTTACATGCCATTCCCTCTTCTTGTAATACTCTTTCTCCTCACCTTTATCTGTTCATCCTTTAAAACTCCAAGTCTTCCTTTCAATAATTCTACACCACTAGGCTCATACTTCTCTAGTAACACTTTGTTCATTTATCAGTCATTTATTGGGTTTCTGTTATGTTTCAAGGATCAATGCTACAAGCTGGAGACTTGAAGATGAAAAATCTCAAAGAATTTCAAGAACTCTCAGTCTAGTGGAAAATAATGACAAGGAGTGAATAATCGTAAGGCCATGAGACAAACATTGGATTCTGGGAAAAGTCATGACATATTTTTTTCTATGTTTTTCTATGCAAAAAATGCATCATGATACTTCTCACAACCCAGTACTAGGTTGTACATACATGCAGAGGGTTAGAAGAACATGGAGGAAAGCAGCAAGGCTATTTTTAATGTAAATGAGGAAATTAGGATAGTTTTCATGGATGAAATGATAATTATTAACATGCCGGTTTCCAGACTCAATTTTGAATTCATCAAATGCAAAAACTATATCTTAATCATTTTTGTGTCCCTTTTTATTTGCTGTGTATCTGGAACATGATTTTATTGAATGAATGACTGAAATAATTAATATGTGAATCAAGGAGGTTGAACTAAAGGGACTTCAAACTCTAAAGACCATAAAGTCATCTTTGTGGAAGATGACGATTTAAAAGGCGATGCTTTTAAATGTATGAGTTTAAAAATTAAAAATTAGTTCATGAATAATTAATATATTTTCTCTCCTATTTCAAAGCAGCCTGGAAAATAAGGGTAAGAGTTAAAAAAATTTTAAACTAGTTAATAAAAATAAGGAATGTATTTTCTCTACTATTCAAAGCAACCCAGAAAATAATACAGAATTGAAGAGCAGAAGATACCTGAGGAAAGGGGACGAGAGGACCTAAGAAGTGACTTGATAAAAAAGTAAAGAGAAAGACAGGGACGAAAAAGATGTCTTCTAGCAAAACTAACTAATTTCGTCTTCACACCTGTCAAGGAAACAGAGGATGACATGATACCTCAGGGTTATTGAGTCCTAACTTTCAGTTTACAGGAAACAGGTTTAGAGCAACAAGTCAAAATATTCCCACAAGAAACCACACAGATGAATCCAGAATATGGGACACTGTAAAGACAACTTAGCTTGTCCTATGTAAAAGTCAGTTGTCATAAAAATAAAATCAAACAAAACTGGTATAGAACTTTCCTAAATCAAAAGAAATTGAATTCTAGTCAAAATACATTTTAGAAACCAGTGGAGTATATTGATATTGATTAGAGAGGAAAAGATCGTAGGAAATAACTGCTAATGTTTTGGGTGTGCTTGTGCTATTCTGTTTATGTAGGAGAATTTTCTTATTGTTAGGAAATACCAATATAATTAGTTAGGATGAAGTGTCATGATAAATTTGTCTTCAAATGGGTTCAGAAGAGAGAGAGAAATAGATAACAGAGCAATTTTTTCCAAAATGTGATCAATTTTTATAACTAGAGTGTGTATCTAAAAGTATATACTGAACTAGTATTTTATCTTTTTGGTATATTTGAAAATTTTTTCATAACTAAAAGATAAGATTAAAAGAAAATAATGAAGGAAATTTGTTAATGCAAAAAAACAAAACAGCCAATGAACCTACATTCCCATATTCATCCATCAAGTTTTAGAGTACAGTAAAAGTTTAAATCTCTGGAAATCTATCTGGCACTAAGTAGAAATGGTAGTGTTGTAGTGAGGACTAAAATGAGCAAATCCTGCAGTCTCACAGATACAAACTGTGAGACCTACGTTACAGAAGATACACACATCTCCACTTCTGAGTTGTGGGAAAGGTAAATAGATTTTGTAGGCCAAGATTGCTTAAAAGGAACTTTCTGTGTATGTGCAGTTTTACACACACTGTCTGTTGAATATATATGTTATATAATATTTTCATTTAATTAAACTAGTTAATATAACTTTGCAGAAAAGTACCTCCCTTAAAATTCAAACATTCCTGGGCCAGCTAAGTGGTACAGTGATGTCACCCTGCTCAAGTGATGCTGGATGACTTGGAAGATTGTGGGTTTGGCTTCTCAGTTGACCTGTCTAGTCCAACACACACATGCCCATGATCCTTGCTGACTGAGAAGTCTGTAAATAATCACAGCAGGAGACCATGTTAAAGGTGCTTATCTCTCTCCTCCTTTCTCTCTCTCTCTCTCAAAGAAAGAAACCTTTTTTATTTCTTGTTCTTTTATACATTCAATCCCATTATTTAGCTTACAAAGTGAATATTCCAACATGTGTACATTTCCCCTAGTACAGTTGATAATACTATAAAATTATCTTACAACAGATAATACCACATTTCTTTGTCCTATTAATGCTTTGCCTATTTTTCTTCTGAATGTTCTTCCTCAGACTCTACTCTTTCATACACAGTATATCTGGTATTTACAACCATTTACTGTGTTTCTATATTCTTTAGTCAATCGGTTTCAGTTACAGAGTGCAGATACTCGGTATATATTAAGTGGGGACATACAATGACTCTCCTTCATAGCCTGGCTTGCTTCACTCAGCAGTAAATCTTTCATATTCATCCACTTTCTGTCAAAAGCCAGGGTCTTATTGCTTTTATGACTGAATAGTATTCCATAGAGTATATGTGCCACAGTTTTTCAATTCATTCATTTCTTCATGGGCATTTGGGTTGGTTCCATGTCTTAGCAATTGTGAATAATGCTGCAATAAACATCAATGTGCAAGCACTTTTTCGATTAAGAATTCTTCTGTCCTTTGGGTAGATACCAAGGAGTGGGATTGCTGGATCATATGGTAGTCCTATTTACAGACCTTTGAGGAATCTCCAAATTGTTCTTTGCAGTGGATGGACCAATTTACATTCCCACCAGCAGTGTAAGAGAGTTCCTCTTTCACCACACCCCTGCCAGCACTTACGATTTTTTTTTTTAATCTTAATCATTCTGACTGGGGTTAGGTGGTATCTAGTTGTTTTGATCTGCATTTCCCTTACAATGAGGAATGTTGAGCATTTTTTCATATGCCTTTTGGCTATTGAAATGTCATCCTTAGAGAGTGTTTTTTTTTTCAACGCATTCTCACATCTTTTAATAGGGCTGATCATCTTTTTTCAGGACGGCTGCTGGGTTGTTTGTGTATTCTGGTTATCAGTCCCTTATCTGACACAGAGTTTACAAAAATATTTTCTTATTCTGTGGGCTGTCGATTCACACTAATTACTGTGTCTTTTGCCATGTCAAAACTTCTTAGTCTGATGTAATCCCATTTGTCTATTTTGGGGATTATTGACTGTGCTTCAGGGGTCTTATTTGAGAAGTCTTTGCCTACCCCCAATGTCTCCCAGAGTTTCCCCAGTGTTTTCCAGGAGCAATTTTATAGTTTGAGATTTTAGGTTTAGATCTTTGATCCACCTTGAGTTGATTTTTGTCAATGGTGAGAGGTAGGGGTTCAGATTCATCGTACTGCAGGTGGTAATCCAGTTCTTCAAGCACCATTTGTTGAGGAGGTTTCTCTTTTCCCACTGGATTGACTGGTACCCCTTGTCAAAAATCAGTTGACTGTATGTTTGGGAATTTATTTCTGGGTACTCTATTTTGTTCCATTGGTCTACCTGTCTATTTCTGTGCCAGTACCATGCTGTTTTGATTACCACAGCTTTGTAGTGTATTTTTGGGTCAGGGAGTGAGATGCTGCCCACACCACTCTTCTTGTGCAGGATTGCTTTGGCAATACGGGGTCTCTTATGATTCCAGACAAATTTTTTGATTGTCTTTTCTATATCTGTGAAGAAGATGTCTGGTGAGACCAGCAGTTAGCATAATGGCTATGTCATTGGACTCCCATGTAGTCGACCACAGTTCGAGTCCCAGACCTGGTGGCTTAAACTCACACCAGGCATGTGTGCATGAGTGCCCAAGATCCCAAGAGGAAAATGGAGAAGAAGGGATTGTGGCATGGCCATCCCCCTGGGAGGTGATTTCTCACTTTTTGTCTCTCTTTCTCTCTCTGTTTTTCTGGCGAGCACACGTGCCCTATAGCAAAAACCTCTCCAAAAAAAAAAAAAAAATGTGTCTGGTACTTTGGGATTGAATTAAATATGTAGATTAATTTGGGTAGAATTGCCATTTTGATTATATTAATTCTTCCAATCCAGGAACATGGATGTCCTTCCACTATTTTGTGTCATTTTCAATTTATTTTTTTAGCTTCTCATAGTTTTCCTTGTGGAGGTCTTTAATTTCTTGGGTTAGATTTTTTCCTAAGTATCTTAAACTTTTTGTGGCTATGCTAAATGGAATAAGTATTTTCAGTTCTATCTCAGTCTGCCTGTTGTTCGCATATAGAACTGATATAGACTTCTGTATGTTGATTTTGTATCCTGCAACTTTACTGTATTCATGTATTACTTCCAGGATTTTTTTCATGGAAACCATTGGGTCTTCTATGTATACTATCATGTCATCTGCAAATACAGAGAGTTTCACTTCTTCTTTTCCTATTTGAATGCCTTTTTTGTCCCCTCTCTTTTCTGATTTCATTGGCAAGGACTTCCAGTACTATATTGAAAAGGAGTGGAGAAAGTGGGCATCCTTGTCTTGTATCCATTTTTAGTAGAAAAGCTTTCAGCTTTTCTCCATTGAGGATGATGTTCACTATGGGTTTTTCATAGATAGATTTTTTTGTGTTGAGAAATGACCCTTCTATGCCAATTTTGCTGAGAGTCTTGATCATGAAGGGGTATTGTATCTTATCAAATGCTTTTTCTGCATCAATTGATATGATCATATGGTTTTTATCTTTTTTCTTGTTAATATGGTGTACTATATTTATGGTTTTGCGTATGTTGAACTAACCTTGCATTCTTGGAATAAAGCCTACCTGATCATGATCTATAATCTTTTTTATAAGTTGTTGGATACAATTTGCTAGTATCTTGTTGAGAATCTTTGCGTCTATATTCATGAGAGATACTGGTCTATAGTTTTCCTTCCTTGTCCTGTCCTTATCTGTTTTAAGGGTAAGGGTGATAGAAGCTTCATAGAATGTATTAGAGAGAGATTCACCCTTTTGGATCTTTAGAAATAACTTGAGCAGAATAGGGGTTAACTCTTCGTTGAAATTTTTATAGAATTCAGAGATGAAGCCATCAGGGCCAGGGCTTTTCTTTGTTGGGAGATTATTTATTACTGATTCAATCTCCTGGCTTGTTATGGGCCTATTCAGACTTTCTATATTCTCTGGCTAAACCTTGGTAGATTATATGTGTCCAGGAATTTGACCATCTCATCCATTTTGTCTTGTTTCTTGGCATATAGTTGTTCATAGTATCCAATAATGATGCTATGTATTTCTACTACATCTGTTGTTATATTGCCTTCTTCATTGCAGATTTGATTCACCTGGTTCCTTTCTCTCTTCTTCTTAATAAGTCTCTCTAGTGGTGCATCGATTTTGTTTATCTTTTCAAGGAATCATCTTTTATTTTCATTTATTTTTTGTATAGTTCTTTTATTTTCTATTTCACTTATTTCTGTTAATATCTTTATTATTTCCTTTCTCCTAGAGTTTTCTGGGGTTTTTTTGCTGTTGCTTTTCCAGTTTTCTGAGGCACGATGTTAGGTGATCCATTTGCCTTCTTTCCGTCTTCCTCTGATGTGCGCTAATTGCTATGAACTTTCCTCTTATGACAGCTTTAGCAGTGTCCCAAAGATTATGGAAACTCATGTCCTCATTGTCATTGACTTCCATGAATCTTTTGACCTCAGACTTTATTTCTTCAGTAGTTGTGAAGTAATTCAAGAGTAGGTTATTTAATTTCCATGTATTTGAGTATTCTTGAGGATTTCTCTTTAAATTAAACTCAAGTTTAATTCCATCATGGTCAGAGAAGATGCTGGGTATAGTTTCTATGCCCTTGAATCTGTAGAGGCTTGCCTTGTGCCCTATCATGTGATAAAATCTTCAAAAAGCTTCCACGTGGGGGTGAGAAAAAAGTGTGTGTCATGGTTTTGGGATGGAAAGTTCTATAGATGTCTGTTAAGTCCATTTGGTTTATGGTATTAATTAGATCCTTTATCTCTTTAGCTATTTTTTTGCCTAGATAATCTGTCCAGAGGGGATAGCTGTGTGTTCATGTCTCCAACAATTAGTGTGTTGCAGTCTATCTCTCCTTTTAGATCTAACAGTCTTTCCTTCACGTATTTGGGTGCTCTTGTGTTAGGTGCATAGCTATTTATAAATGTTACATCTTCTTGATCGATTGACACTTTTACTACAATATAGTGCCCTTTTTTGTCTCTTCAGTCTTGGTTTTAAAGGCTATTTTTTCAGAAATTAGTATCACGACTCTAGCTCTTTTTGGGTTCTATTTGCATGGAAAGCCTTTTTCTAACTCTTCACTTTTAGTCTATGTATGTCTTTATCCGTGAGGTGGGTTTCCTGTAAGCAACAGAAAGAGGGTTTCTGGGTTATTTTATCCATTCAGCCAGTCCTTGTCTCTTGATTGAAGAATTTAATCCATTCACATTCAATGTTATTATCAATATTACCAGACTTGTCCCAACGTTTAAGTTGGCCATTGTCTTGGTTGTCTTTTATTCCTTTATTTCTGGCTGTTCATTCTTTAGTTTTCCTAGAACAGTACTCTCTTTAGGGTTTGTTGAAGAGTTGGTCTGGTGTTGGCAAATTCTTTCAGGTTTTGTTTGTCTGAGAAGATTTTAATCTTTTTTTTTCCCATATGAAGGATAATCTTACAGAATATAATAATCTTGGTTGAAATTGTTTCTCTCTTAATACTTTCAATACGTCTTCCCATTCTTTCCTTGCTTACATTGCTTCCATTGAGAGGTCCAGAGTTAGCCTGATGAGATGACCTTTGTAAGTCACTTGTCGTTTCTCTTTTGCCAGTTTTAGTATCTTATCTTTATCTGTGGTCTTTGCCAGTCTGGCAAAGATGTGCCTTGGGGAAGATCTTCTGGGGTTGATTCTATTTGGGATCCTTTGTATTTCTTGGGTCTGGATATTTGAGTGCCTCTCTAGACTTGGGAAATTTTCTGCCAGCATTTCATGGAATAGATTTTCCATGCCCTTATTGGTTTCTTCACTTTCTGGGATACCAGTTATTTGGATGTTTGGGCGTCTAATGGAATCCAGATTTCTCATATATTATCTTTGGGTTTTTTTGTTATTTTCTTTATCTTTTTGGTGTTTTTTTTTTTCCCTAGGTCAGAGGGTTTTTTAATTTATTTATTTTTTATTTTTTAATTTTATTTTCTTTTATACATTCACTCACAGTATTATTTGACTTACAAAATGGATATTTCAACAGGTGAACATTTCTCCCTGATCCAACTCATAGAATTTTGCCACCATGAATGTTCTAAATTTTTCCTCTGACATTTTAGTAACATCTGTTTTTTTCAAGAAATGGAGGGGAGTTATTGTGTTATTTTGATGGAGACATATTTCCTGCTTTATTCAGACCAGAGACTCTTCTTCTACTTCTAGCCATTGGGAGATGTATTCACTTTTGAATACCTTTTGGGAGAATGTTTCTTTGACTAGGAGCAAGTGTGTTTCCCCTTTGCTGTGGACTGGTGAGTGCCGAAGTCTCTCTTCTCTTGTTTTTAGCAATGTGGTCTCAAGAGGAGTATTCTATTCAGGTGTCGGAAGAATAGAATCTCCTTTTTTGCAGGTGGTTCAGTAAAAGGGAGGATCCCAGGCAGCCTTACAATACTAGGGTATTTCAAAACTGTGATTCTAGACCTGTCTATTCCCTCCAGGAGGGTGGAGGATGAGGAGGAGAGGGTAACATAAGAGGGAAGAATAGCGCACTGCACGCAATTTCGCCACAGGGCAGTAGATGGAACTGGGACGCTGCTGGCGAGCAAGTGGAGGACAGTCTGTGGGGCAAGGAGGGGTAGGAAATTAGCAAAAGAAAGAAGAGAAAAAAAAAAACTGCCTACCTTGCAAAAAGACTGGGCAATGGGATGGGAGAAGCTAGCTGGAGGTGAGTGGGGCTAGGGCCAGTGGTGGCCCTGCCTCACAGTCCCTTGCTGACCACAGGGCAGTAGATGGAACTGGTACGCTGCTAGCGAGCAAGTGGAGGCCCAGAAAGAAACTTCTACGAATTTTAGAAATTCCCAGAAGTCCTGAAAAATTAGGGAGGCAAGATATACCAGGCAGCAATATTCTCTAAAAACAATTACCTTGAAAAGTTACAGAAATATGTTCTAAATACTACTTAATCTATGTCCCCAGAACTTTAGAAAAAAGTTCTATACTTACTAACTGTACTAAAAGTTTAACTATACTTAATGAAAATTACTGGATCCTAAACTTTGTTTTCTGTATCCTTTAACTTTTGGTGAGGAGAAGGGGTCAGAAAGGCTGGATGTACATGTTAGCAAAGACCTTTATGATTCTCCAACCTAAGAGTGAGCAGTTGTGAATATTAATTTTTCATTGCTCCCTGATGGATAATAGAGTATGTTCAGCTCTGGAATGCACTTCCATTTGACCCTGGGACTGACTTTGCTGAAATGATTTTTGGGACCTCTACTCCAACAGAGGGCATCAGATACAGTGCTAAGAGGACACGTACTCAAGAACTGAGGCTTTTCAGGCCTGTCTGGTTTAGTCAATGCTTCATCAAGCTGGGGAATGTACACTCCATTTGGAAAGGATGAAGAGAATTGGAGGCTTATCTTATGCCAAACACGCCAAAAATATGCCTGCATTACAGTTCTGTCTTGAGAAAGTGGGAGATTGACACATCCCCTTGGAGCTGCAATGTTTGAAAAAATAAATTAATACCCACAAAAGCTAATCCGACACAAGAAGCTAATTCCTTCCTACTCAAGCTAATGTTTCTTCCATTTTGAATTTGCTATCAAGGACGAATGTTTGGAGTTCCAAATACATAAGCTTCCAGTGCACAGGGTTTTTTGTTGTTGTTGTTGTTTGTTTGTTTTGCCTCTTAAGGCTCCTTGGCCCAAAGTAACTACTTAACAAGTATGGTTGTTGTACATTTCAAATAACTCACATATCCTTGTTCCATAGAATAGGACACAGACGCATGGGGAAGATGTGGGCCCAACACCTTGATGCAAGTTATTTTGATGTTATTAGCTAGAGTTGCCCTTTATCTTTGACAGCCAGTTTCCTAATTTGACATTTAAGATATGCACAGAGTTCCAGGAATTACCATGGGAACCAGGGCAGAGAAAACAAAAAATCCTATTTTTCAAATAACTTTATTTGATTACACACTGGTTGAATAAAAACAATGACCACCATGGAGGTAACTCAGTTATACCACGATAAGAGAGACAATTCTGAACAACCATGATGAATGACAAAAGCCTTGTCCTCCAAAACAAAATGTCTGTCTCTTCCCCAAGCCTCTGCCAAATCCCAATACAACTTTTGAGCAACCGAGAGAGTTAGTCTTTACTCGTTTTTTATAGCTTCCTCTAATTCCCTTATTCTCCTTCCCTGCTTTCCAAAGAATAGATTGAGTCATCTTCTATTTTTGAAGTTAAATATTCTATTTTTAAATATTCTATGTTTTCTAAGATTCATACATATGTTCCTGTATCACTATTGCTTGTTTAATGTACCAATACTTTTATCTTGCCACTAAAAACAATACTATGTTTTATTTTGTTTTCAATTTCTTTTATACATTCAATCATGTATGTCGCTTAGCTTGTAAATGAATATTACAACATAAATACATTTCTCACCAATCCAGTTGGGACTACTACACACATTATCTTTAACAGATAATAATCTATTTCTTTGTCTCATAAATGTCTTATCTCTCTATTTTTCTCCTTAATGTCTTTCCTCAGACTCTCCTCCTCCTCCTACCTTCTTCCCACACTGTATCTGGTATCTATAACCACTTTCTATGTTTCTATATCCTCTAGTCATTCAGTTTTGGCCATAGAGTGTAGACAGTCGGTATGTATTAAGTGGAGACAAAGTATGCATCTCCTTCATAAAAACAATACTATGTTTTATCTTCATGGCCATGTATTTATGTTGTCTAAATTTTAATTTAATTAAATATTTCCTTTTTTGCTTTTCTTTGGTTCTAGATTTTTTTAAAAAGAGAACCATTTTTTTCTCATCACTTATAGAAGCTCTTGAATTTTTTTTAATTTAGAATTTTCTCCAAAAGTATATTCAATTTAGTATCTTTATGAGGCAAATCTGAGACTATGTGTACCTAAGAAAAAAAAATTTTAATGTGTATATGCTCACCAGAGAGATGGAAAGAAAAAGATGGAGAAAACACCTCCCAGTGGGGCATGATCACATCACAATCCCTTCTCCTCCATTTGTCTATCCTACTGGGGTTTCAAGCATGCACACTCATGTGCCTGACGTTTTTCAAGCCTCCAAGGCTGGGATTCAAACTGTGATCAGTCAAATGGAGCTGGTTCCCTTAA
Organism: Tupaia tana; assembly: GCA_026018925.1. NCBI lineage: Eukaryota > Metazoa > Chordata > Mammalia > Scandentia > Tupaiidae > Tupaia > Tupaia tana. Next base: position 122,876,598 of record JAKSZU010000007.1, on the reverse strand, counting down.
ACACTGGCTACAGGGCCAATCTGCCTAAAAATACCTTTTATTAAGCCTTCTTTTAAATGAAAATATAACTGAATGTAAAAATTTTAATCCAAATTTTTTCCCTCAATACTTTAAAAGTATAATCCCATTGTCCCTTTGTATTCACTATTGTTGTTAACAAGTCTGACCCCTCCCTTGAACTTAATGTTCTTCCTTTGGAGCATGATACATACAGAGACCCCTGGTCCCTCAACCAGTCTGGGCTGCAAGTACAACCATGTCATTAGCTACTTCACCAATATTTTTCTTTTACACAAATCCTTCCACATACTAGAAGTGCTTATTTTGACTTAGCTAAGTACTGTCTTGCACTCTTGGTATTGAAAGTATTAATTGTGAAAATAAGCTCAGATGAGAGAAATTGACGGACACAGCCTGATAAAATGATGCCAGAAAGGAGCAAGTGGTTCACGTTCAATGTACTATGGCAAAGTTAGTGTGTCCATGCTAATGGGGACAATCATAGCTAAGAAACACTGGACTTGTAGTTCAGGTTTCCCCCTCAGATCTTTGACTGGGCCAATATTCAGTGTATTCTGGATGGGGAAATTCATTTTGTATGCTGTAATGATATACAGTGAATGAATATAAAATTTTAAAAAGAAAAGAAAAAAAATAAAGACAAACTACACAACGACTTTTCAGAATGTCTTGTTTCCCTTTAAGTAAAACTATATGGACCTTAAACAAGGGAGTGTGGATGGCGTGATACAAGTCAATGACTACTGTCAACACCAAATATCAGGAAATCCTGTCAGTATGACCAAACTGCTATTTAGTCATCCGTATATTTATTCATTAAAAATTAGTCTTGTACCCTTACTACAAGTCAAGGCCTATGCTGACTACACACCAGAGATAGGAGAGGAGAATGCAAGATCAGACCTAGGAGGAGTGCTTCAAAGGAGAAAGAATTATGCTCTTCAACTATAAAAGAGAGGTATGACCTGGCTGAGGTAGGAGAAGGGGGTCAGGGAAGGCTACCTTATGGAAGGGATGACTGAACTGAGATTGAAAGGATGAACAGAAATTTAATATACAAAGATTAGGACAGTGTCTAGGAAGAGGGTAGGCATGTGAACAGAGATTGTGGCAGGAGAGACAGGTGGAAGCATGTGAGACAGAAAGCAATTCAGTGTGGCAAGAGCACAGAACTCACCAGGCAGCTTGTTATGACACAAACAAGCATAGTGAAATGAATCAGGGCCAGAGTGTGTACAGTCCTGAGTCATGCTGGAGATTTGGGTCTTGAGCCTGTGGGTGTGGGAAAACCTAGAGGATATTTAAGCCTGAGGGTAAAAGTGGTATGATGAGTGTTACTTGTGGAAAGGTTTCTTTTGGCTATAACATGGAGGATGTATTACTGTGGGAAAGGACCACCAGTGGCAGCCACTGAATAATATTCCCAGGACTAGGAACAAGTACTCGTGTTTGAGTGGAAGCAAAGCTTCCTAACATGTGCAGTCTAGCCTGTTTTGGAGTAGTACTGGCAGTCTGCCTACCTGTACCAAGACAAAGACAATTTCCTTTCCCTGTTTAATTTTATTTTTTAATTTGAAGCTCATAATAATGCTAACTTTTGAAACGAACTAGTCCATCTCATCTCATGTGAAGCTCTGAGAAGGCCTTTCTAAAATACGTTTGTGATTGATCACCCGAAAATTAATGGCATGGTTTCTAATGATTCCCCATTACGGTGTTTCTCAAACTTTAACCTGCATCAGAATTACCTGGAGGACTTGTTAAAACACAGACTTCTGGGCATCACTCCCAGAGTTTCTGATTCAGTACCTCCAGTGTAGGGCCCAAGAATTTGCCTGTTAACTAGTGATACTGATCATGCCTACCTAAGAACCATACCTTGAAAACCACTGCCCCTAATGCATTGATCCCTGAATCTGGCTCCCTATTAGAATCACCTGAGAGGCTTCAGCAACCCCATAGTAGTGAGCCTCCAAGCCAAGTAAATCAGAATATCCGAGGGATTCTAACATTTACATATTAGACTGAGAAACAACACTGAATTGGTATATTAGGCATTTAACATTAAACCTTAGGTTGTATTACTTCACATCTCCTTTCTTTTCATTTCCAGCTGCCTCATTAAAACCTAGTAATAAATAAAACTGGAGCCTTTCATAAATAATTTTGAAAAGCATACTGTTTACAAAAAAGATATTTGGGTTTACCTTTAAAAGCCCTACTGGCCAACATACACTCACTTCTCAGTCAACAAGTTTAATGAAAATTTACAATGTATGCTGCATGTGAGAATCATTTTGATTCTACATTTATCATTTTGTTTATATATTGTGGCACAGATTGGTGTTGAAATCCATGTAACCTAATTTTCTCCATTGTCCCCCATCTTCTAAAAAAGAATGACTGTGTTGTCCTATTCCCCAAAATATATCATCTTATAGTTGTTGTTTTTTTTTTTTTTTTAATTAAGTAATATTCATGTTCTAGGAGGTGAGCAATGCTGGCTTCGATGTTCTGAGTGCTGATGAAACCTCCATTGCATAACTTCCTACAGCACAGTTACAATCATTCCCTGCCCCCGCTTCTTCTTTGAAAAATAAATACCTGTTTCCGGCCATGCCGGCAGCTCCTACGGCACTTTCCACCCTGTTTGAATCTGTACCTGCTGCAGGAAAGAGAAGGCTTCCCTTCCTACGTGACTTTGGTGTACCCAAGGGAGAGGGCAGAAGGAAGATTCCCTCTGCCCAGCAACCTCCTTGCCCTAGCCATACTACTGTTGTTGTATCACGCTCTTGAGGATGGTGAAAAAGAAAGGCTCACATGGCTCAGGGTGTGTTCTCTGCAAAGGAAAGTGTAGCTCCAGAAGTTGGCTTGCTTTCAAGAGAGAGTTTGGTTCATGCTATGTCATCAGCTATTTCGAAGTTCACATAAAGGAAAAGGCTTCTCACTAGGACAAATTGAAAAGTGACCTCTGCACAAGTCCAGTGATTTAGTAGGGGTATGACATTACATGGAGCCATTCTTGTGTGTTATCTTTATGCCAGCTTGCCTAAAAAAGGTTTAAGTGGTGCTGCTAAAGCTTAAAAACTTTTTATATTTCTTTTATATGTTGGGAAACTCTTAAATTGGAATAACCTAGGATTGCATCAGTGCACCTCTTGCCTTCAACTGGAAACACTCTTTTCAACTTAGCGAGGGTGCCTCTTTTCCTAAACCATCAGGAAGAAGCTGGCTGTAAGACAACTGTCTTAAAGGTGTCATCTCTCAAATCCACCCTAAATCATGTTTGCTGTAATTTTTCTCTTGACTTCCATACCACTATCATTGAAAAAATCAATCAAAATAAATAATGTAGACATTTAGAAAAGTAATCAATGCCAAAAAAGCCACACGTCTCAACTCAATCCACAGGAAAACAACATACCTCACCAACTACTGCAGGAGGAGTTTGGAGGATGTTTTCTTGATCCACTAAGACTTGATGTGCTCAGAAGTTTATTTTAATGCTGGAAAAGAAGTAATATAGTGATACCTACTCTGTCTTAGTTCCCAGTTCTATTTCTAAAATCCTGTCTATAGATGTATTATTTATATACAATGAAGTGCAGGGATCTTAAGTGTGCAACATTTAAGAACTACTCTGATCAAAATTAGAACAAGACTAGTTCTCTCTCATGCCCCTTTCCAGTCACCTTCTCCAGAAAGGTAATATCTATTTTCTACTTTATCATCATAGATTAGTTTTACCTAGCTTATTAATAGAATCATACAGCATCTTTTGCATCTATATTTTTTTCATTCATTTTTTATTTCTGTGAGCTCCAGTGATGCGGTTAAGTATGTCAGTGGTTTATTCTTTTTCATTTTTATCTCATATTTTAGTGTATAAACATACCACAGTGTATTTGTTCTTTGACTATGGATGCATATTTGGATTGTTTCCAATTTTTGGCTATTGAAAATAAAGCTTTCTGAGCATTCTTTTTTATGCTTCAATTGCTATATATATATATATATATATATATATATATATATATATATATATACATATACATATATATATATTATTCTATACATTCAATCACTGTATATCATTTTAGCTTATAAGATAAATTTTCCTAGCATGAATACACTGCATATTAATCCAGTTAAAGATATTATCATAGGGACCAGCAGTTAGTGTAATGGCTATGTCGCTGGACTCCCACATAGTCGACTGCGGTTCGAATCCCGGACCGGTGGCTTAAACTCACACCGGGCGCATGTGCGTCCATGCCCAAGATCCCAAGAGGAGAATGGAGGAGAAGGGATTGTGGCGTGGCCACACCCCCAGGGGGTGATTTCTCGCTTTCTGTCTCTCTGTCTCTGTCTGTCTGGCGAGTGCATGCGCCCTATAGCAAAAACCTCTCCAAAAAAAAGAAAAAAAAAAGATATTATCATACATGTTATCATCAACAGATAATTTTCCATTTTTTTGTGTCCCTTAAATGTTTTTTTCTTTCTTTTTCATCTTGATTCCCTTCTTCTATGGACATTCTTATACATGTTTTTTCTGTACATAAGCACTCAGTTCTGTTGAGTACAAAGCTAACAGTGCAATTTTGGAGCCATAGGATCATTTTTAGCTTTAGATGTTACTGTCAGTTTTATTGTCAGTTTTCCAAAGCAGTTTTGTCCATTTACATGGCCTCCAACAATGTAGCTTTCCATTCTTTCCAACTCTTCATTTAATGATTCTGATCTTTAATCTAATCTAACCTAATGAGATATGCTGTTATCTCATTATGGTGTTAATTTGCATTTTCAACTAACAATGTTGAATGTTGAATGTTTCCACATGCTGCTGTTATTATTTGTTGAATAACTCCAATTAGGCTTTCATCTCCATCTCTCCAGTGAAACTGCTCATCAATTAACAAATGGTCTACCTGTTGGGAAATCAGTTCTTAGTCATCATCCTCTCAGGGTCCAAAACCACATCTCTTGTTTTCCTCTTATTTCACTATTCTTTTTAAAAAATTATTTATTAATTTTTTTATTATTATTCATATATTAAATCGCTATACATCATTTAGGTTGTGAAGAGACTTCACCCAGCATGATACACATCTCAGTCCAGCCCAGTTGAGATCACCATACACATCTTTGTGTAGGTAGCATTTCACTTCCTGACCCAAAAATATATTACAAAGCTAGTCATTCTTTCTCAATCATTTCTGCCAGTCCTTCCTAACTTCCCATCATTTTAATATACACATGCCCTATTCAACTTCATCCCTCCTTTCTGGTCCTAACTTCCTTCTCCCTTTTCCTTGCTTTATTTTTCCTTATATTAATTATGAACATTTATAGTAATACATAATTTGCCAATGTATTTGTTATCTTTCACTCCCTGCTATTATAAGGAGTTTAAATTCCATGAGGGCAAATATTTTCAGCTCTTATGTGCCTTGTTATACTCCCTATACCTAGCACAGTCTCCAGAAAATAGTAAGCACTCAATAAATATTTGATGAATAATTGAGTGATTAATTGAGTGAATGAGAAGATAGCAGAAAATGGTAAGAGCAATGGGAAGATACATTCTCCCCATAAATATTTAAGACACTTGTTGCCCTATTTGGACCTGGAAACTCTGTACTTTATATGACTTACACATCAAAATTCAAGTTCCAAAGACAAGTGCCTTTGAGTTCAGAAGTATAATAGAGATGAATGGAGAGGAATCAAATCCTGGAAAACATTTGGTTTTTTTTGCAGCAAGTATCAAGATTCCTCAAAGGAAATACCTGAAGTAGCTTAATAATCACTTTACACTGAAAGGTAAGCTGAGGAAAGGTGTGGTTGGGCAGCACATAAGTGACTTCACTTCATTCACTTCTATCAGAAGATTCCCAGAAACACAGGACTGCTGAACTATTGTGTCATCCTAAAAGTCATGACATTTTTCTATGCAAAAATGTATCACGACTTTTCAGACAACCCAACAGAAATAGGAGTATAGCCTAAACCCTAGCTTATTTAATAAAAGTAGTTAGTAACCTAAACAGAAATCTCTGGCCAAAGCAAACAATAGAACTGAAAATTAGTACAAGAAAAGGCCAAAGTCAACAAGTTTGGTAGAATCTACCAAAAACCAAAACCACAAAGCCCTTGCTCAGGACAGACCAAGGAAGTAGAGAATAGGTGAGTGATGCAAGCTCATGTCAGGTCAAGAGCAAGGTGGAGGACACACAAAATGTTTGGTAGCCTTCATTATTCACTTTGTGCTCTGATTTCTGGAAGGCAAGACCAGAGTCTGGAACTCCAAAGGGTATTTGCAATGTGAGGTGGTGTGTTGGCTGGATTCCACCCATGAAAGTAGATTTCTAAAATCTCACCAGAGACCTAAATCTGGAAGACTAAAATCATAATAGAGTGATGTGGAAGGCTTTGCTTTCCGAGCTGAAGACTATTACCAAAATAAGCTTTGTTTAGTACCAGGAACCAGAAGTTAGCGTAATGGCTATGTCGCTGGACTCCCACGTAGTCGACCGCTGTTCGCGTCCCAGACCCGGTGGCTTAAAACTCATGCCGGGCGCGTGTGCGTGCGTGCCCAAGATCCCGAGAGGAGAATGGAGGAGAAGGGATTGCGGCATGACCATCCCCTCTGGGGGGTGATTTCTCGCTTTCTGTCTCTATGTCTCTCTCTCTCTGTCTGGCGAGCGCACGCGCCCTATAGCGAAAACCTCTCCAAAAAAAAAAATAATAATAATAAGCTTTGTTTAGTACCAAGATTCGTGACCATTGGACACATTTTTCTAAGGTAATAAATTCTGGCTGCCTCAACCTTCTTCCTCTAAAAGTACAAAACGACATTTTTGCCAATAAACTAGTACACAGATGCTTCCATTCTTAGGTTACTGACTACAGTTTGCTTTGTATAATATACTAGTGGATTATAACTAATAGAAAAATGGAGGCTCTGACTTATCTGTCTCTAAATCTTCTTCTCACCCTCCTGCACTACCTCTGTCTGATCCAGTGCCTTGAACATGACAAGGACTTAGTACATTTTAAGGAATTAGATGGAATTTCCCTCAAATGTGTGAGAAATCATATCATCCTTAAGGCACACTGAAACTCTCCAACGATGTTATTTCTTCCTTGCCACTGCCAGCATAATTGAACCAAACTGGCTGGCCCACACTTCCCACCTGAGTCTTTTGTTGCCCTTAAAATATTTATTGCAATTTCTTAAAACCTTTGCATTCCACACAGGATTAATAAAAAATAAACAAACTTGGGTATATTGATAATTAGGCTTAGAAATATTTATATGTAAACATGGCAGAAGTATGTTCCAGGAGTAATCCTCTGCAATCATTAAAAATATCCTGGGACTGGCTCTGTAGTGTGGTGGTTGAGGCAGCAGGATCCTATATGGCCGGCCTCACAGTTTGAGTCCCAGTCTTGGCAGCTTGAGACACAGAGCAGGCACATGTGCATGTGAGCCCAAAATCTTGAAAAAAGGGAGAAATAGAGGATAAAGGATTGCAGCTTGACTATTCCGCGTGGAGGAACCTTTCTCCTCTCCCTCTCTCTGCCTCTCTGTCTCTAGTGAGCATACTTGTCCTCTGGCAATAAATAAATACATACATACATACATACATACATACGAAAGAGATAATAATAATATCATGAGGCTGCATTCTGATGTTCAGTAATCATTTACTACATCTGGTTCAAATTAGTCAGTTTCTTTCAGAACCATTAAGCTGCTATGCAATGGAGCTAAACTGAAATTCTCAGCTCCTAAGTTGGTTATTGGCTGTGAGTCAGCAGTCACTAGTTCATGGCCTGTTTGAGGAGAAAGCCCTGGAAAGAACCCTAGATTATCGTTTCACTGTTGCCTTTTCTGACATAATCATCAGCATATGTCTAGGGGCTGGTGTTGTCCATCAGAATATGGTCTCTTTTCTGTTTCTAATCTGTTTTCGTCCATGCAGATACGTTTCTTTTTAAAGTGCTTACACCTGTGGAAACCAGCAGGTGGCGTAATGGTTAAGGCACTGGATTCCCATGTGGTCGACTGCAGTTCAAGTCTTGGACCCAGTGGCTTGAAACTCACGCTAGACATGCATGTATGCATGCCCAAAATCCCAAAAGGAGAGTAGAGAAGGGATTGTGGCAAGGCCATCCCCCCAAAGGGTGATTTCTTCTTTCTGTCTGTCTGCCTCTGTCTCTCTAACAAATGCAGGCACCCTAGAGCAAAAAGCTCTCAAAAAAAAAAAAAAAAAAAAAAAAAAAAAAAAGTGCTTACACCTGTAGTTTATTAGAACTATTTGATAAGATGAGAAGAGAGAAGAAGCAGTCGGTAGAAAGAAAGCTTGGAGTATTAAGGAAACACCATGAGATCATGGAATCTCACCTTGGCAGAAAATGATTGAAGACACTGAGGAAACTTGATGTGGGGTAAGTTTGCTCTGCTTGGGAATTTTAATAACCAAGGTTTTCTCTCACATGGGTTTCTGGGGAATATTTTTCTATGATATAGACTAAACAATATCATCTTTGCAAACTTCCATGTGTCGCCAGTCTCTTTTCTGATCCACTTCTTTCTCTCTAGAGCACTCTTCCCTATTTATCAGTCCATCCTTTCCTCATTTGGCTCCATCTAGAATGCCAGCTCCTCACATGTGTATGCCTTCTTTAGTATACAATCCTTCTCCAAGTAGAACGCACACTCCCTGTCTTCTTTCTTTCTCCCATTATTATTTTTCCTTCCTGCTGTTTAGTATGTGGAATTATTTTATAATTCACTTGTTTAACACTGTTCTTGTCTGTATGATCCCACTAGAATATAAAGGGCTTTGCTAGTCTTGCTGACAGATTCAAAGACAGTGTTTGAAGAATGAATGGATCCTTGATGTATTCTGAATCAATGAAGGAAAGCCATAGTTGTTTGTCTGAACCATTCATTGTTTTATTAGATGGTGGGAATCAGTTGTGCCTTTTTTTTTTTTTTTCTCTCTGCTTCTAGCTCTCTTAAAATTGCCTCCTAATTTCTAACATTTCTGATATATTTTCATCGTTTCTTTGATTTGGACATATCATTTCATGTGACATTCAACAAATTCCAAAGGGGGAAATTTGTTAAGTGTTTGTGTGGGAAGTGTGTTTGTTTTTTCCTGTTCATAACATTTCCCAAAAGAAACGAATCCATCTGCTAGAATGTCTGCTCACTTATGTCAGAAGCAGCTGCTATTTTCTTATACAACTCACTGGAGAATAATTTATTTCTCCCCTCCAGAAATTTAAACTACTAAAAAAGTCATCCTCCTTTTCTTGGGTACCAAAAATGGAAAAACAGATACAATTTACATTCAATGTAATGTGATTACATTTTACTAGGAGTTTTCGAATCTCCAAATGAACATGTCCCAGGAACATACCATAGCACCTTGAGACTGTTCCTGGTGGACAATGAAATATTCCATGCATTTAGCTGTCTTGTAATGTTTAGTTTTCACAATGACCAACAAGAAACATGACTGTACTTGAACTCAACTAATTGATTTGCTTGGAAATTGTGCTATTTTTGTATATGTAGCAAATTTATTTTTTAATGTTATACTTGGTTTAATATTTTCGTTTTGTAACTGAGATTCTTTTACTAAGTTTCAAAAATATCAGTTATATTTAGATAATAATTCTTTCAGCCTGTTTGTATTCCTTCCTTTCTTCCATTTTGACTTTTGCTTAACACGTACTCTCAGTTAAGTGGCCAGAGTTTGAAGGAAATCTAGAGAAGGAGAATATGTAAGAGAATATATAAAATTCAGTCATGAACAGCACTATCCAACAAGGACGTTATATAATCCCATTCTATGCTCTGATTTAGTGGTGGAAATTTTTATCTCTTCCATGTCTCTCTCTATAGTATGTATTATAGTAGATAGTATATATATTGTTTTCATATAATATAGGAATTATACACATACTGATATATATTATATAACTACACTATGTTATATGATAATATAGTTTATATATTACATATTTATATATATTAAATCTGTTCAATAGATTTGTTCATAAATTTTTATTCCTGTTTCTTTCTTTTCCAAAACTCAACATAACTTCTTTAGCATTCATTCTTGTGACTTGAGGCTTGAGTCTGTCACTTTTTTTTTCTCTGTAGTCCTCTATTATGTGAATTCTCCTCCTCTTTCAATCTCTCTTTCCTCCAGGATTAGACACAGGTATTACCTCTAATTTTAATTATTTATTTATTTTTTGGGAGAGATTTTTACTATAGTGTGCATGTACTCACCAGATAGACAGAAAAGAAGAAATCACCTCCCAGGGGGTGATGGCCATGCTGCAATCCCTTCTCCTCCATTCTCCTCTCGGATTTTGGGCACACCCACCCACACACACACACATGAACCCAGAGTGAGTTTCAAGCCTCTGGGTCCAGAACACAAACTGTAGTCAACCATGTGAAAGTCCAGCACCTTAACCCCTACGCCACCTGCTGGCCCCACCTCTAATTTTCAATACCAAAAGCAACACTGTGATGAGCTCCCTTGAAAATATTCTCTTGTGGAATTATGTGAGAATGTCTTTAGGTCGGTTATCCAAAAGTATTAATACAATTGCTGAGTCATAAGGTGCAGGTGTATTTATGTGGGCTATAATATAATGCTAGATTGGTCTTGGTCTGCACCAGTCTCTACTCTTTCTTTTTTGTTTTTTGGAGAGGTTTTTGCTATAGGGCGCATCCGCTTGCCAGACAGAGAGAGACAGAGAGACAGAAAGTGAGAAATCACCCCCCAGGTGGGATGGCCACGCCACAATCCCTTCTCCTCCATTCTCCTCTTGGGATCTTGGGCACGCACACACACGCGCCCGGCGTGAGTTTAAGCTGCCAGGTCTGGGACTCGAACTGCAGTTGACTACGTGGGTGTCCAACGACATAGCCATTATGCTAACTGCTGGTCCCCCCCAGTTTCTACACTTTCTGAAAGATGTACCCATAATGGGGATCATCAATATTTGGCAAGTCCAGCTTTCATATTTTTTGCCAGTTTAGTGTACAGTAACATCTCACCATTGATTCATTCTCTGATTATTAATGAGTTTCAGTAGTTTTTCATATGCATATTAATCTTTTGGATTTCCCCTTCTGTAAATTACCCCTTTGATATCTTTATCCTATCTTTTGATTAGATATTCCACTCTTACTGTTAATTTGCAAGTGTTTCTTATATTAAATATTAGTCTCTTGGAGTTACAGATTTTTAGTAAAATTAATTTTAACTAATGGATATATGAAGAAATTGACTGAAAGAAGACAGAAGTTACAAGGCGAATGTATCTTGATTTTATTTCTTTGCTCCATTGTTTTCTTTTCCTTTTCTTTTTTTTTTTTCTTTTTTTTTTTTTTTTTTTTTGTAGAGGTTTTTGCTACAGGGCACGTGCGCTCGCCAGATAGACAGAGAGACAGAAAACGAGAAATCACCCCCCAGGAGGAATGGCCACGCTGCAATCCAATCCCTTCTCTTCCATTCTCCTCTCGGGATCTTGGGCACGCACGCACACACGCCCGGTGTAAGTTTAAGCCACCGGATCCGGGACTCGAACTGCGGTTGACTACGTGGGAGTCCAGCGACATAGCCATTACGCCAACTGCTGGTCCCTGCTCCATTGCTTTCTGTAGGCAAAACCAAAAACTGACTGGCTCAGATATATTTCAGCATGGCACTAACGTGGCCAAAAATCGAAACTTAAGACTCCTAAGAAGTTTTTTTCTCTATTTTCTGTTTCCTGTTCACTGATTGGTATATCAGACATTGTCATCATTAATGTTTGCTAAATTAGTGCATATATAATACAGATATTAATAACACCAAGAACTGTACAACATCATCTTGGCTCTGTCAAAGCTTCAAATTCTATAAGAAAGACTGAGGAATGGATAGGGCATTCTGCTCTCTACTTCCACAGATGCTGGAAGAATCTCAATGATAGTTAGAATTCCAATAGTTCCGAAGCTAAAACTCAACATCTAGATTCTAGTTACAAAAGATCATGGTAAGACGTATTAAATCACTGTACTCATTCCAATCTGCACCTTACACATGATGAACTGAAGTCAAATATTCTTTCCCCTGGTGTTTATGAATTGGGCCTGGCTCTTCCATGTGACAGTCTGAATGAGCATGGGTGCTGGTTGACAGTGATGTTGAGGGACATTTGGGAATGCCTAGGTTTAGTTTTAGGCTGCCATGGGACCTCCTGAAACTTTCTTGGCTTAAGTTTATCTCCCTACCCTTCCTTTCTGTACTCCTACCCTCTGGGTAATGTCATTTACACCACAGCAGAAGGTATGGAAGTGTAAAAGGGAGGGGCAAAGCTGAAGAGTTTCTTTAGGTCTTTGTCAGTCCTGCTGAGGCGTTAAATCCAAACTTGGTTTCTCAATCCCTAAAGGACCTGATTATGCCAGCCACCCACACTTGTCTCAAGTGCAGTCCTGCAGGTGGAATCTGGCATCATTCCTTGAAATGCCTCATGGTGTTTCCTGAGCATGAGAGATAAGGACTGGGGTAGAAGAGATCAGTTCTGCAGACAAGAGGGAGAAAAACATGCATTTTTAAAAATCTGCTGTTTAAATATTATGCTATAAAATGTCACAGTCCCTTGTTTCAATGAGATTTAATAGAGTGCATATAAAAGAACTTTGAAAATATTCAGCCTATTAATGAAAGATAAGGTAAATTTATTTATGCTGCTATAACAAAATATCAATGACTGGGCAGTTCATAGAGAATGGAAATTTCTTTCTTTTTTTTAATGACCAAAGTCTTTAATAAACATTTTTACATGTCATATATTTAATGGACAACAATTAAAAGATTATGTAAAGACTTCAGTCAATAAAATTTTATCTTTCAGATCCTATGCTTTTTCTTCAAGATCTATACATATTTCTTGTGATGCTCCCAAAAGTAGATCTTGAATTCAGTTTGACTTATCAGTAGATCTTCGAGGAGACCCTCTACAGGATACAGATGCAAATTCAGTAGCAGCTCCTCTTAGTTCTCCAGTTAAAACTTTTTTCCAACTCTTGCTGCATCTTGAACAAGTAGTACTCTATGCTGTTATTTGAAGGCCATGAGATTAAGGTAGGAATCACTGAGATTTCTCTTGGAATAAAATTTCTGTTGTGCACTAAACTATTAAAATTTCTAACACGAGGGACCAGCAGATGGCATAGTGGTTACGTTGCTGGTCTCCCACATAGTTGACTGCGGCTTGAGTCCTGGACCCAGTGGCTTAAATCTCACACCTGGTGTATGTGGGTACATCCCCAGAATCCCAAGAGAGGAGATGAGAAGGGTGTGGCTATTCTCCCCCAGGGGAGGAGACTGGTTTTGTAGTAGGACTCGCTTTTTGTCTCTCTGGTGAATTCATGCACTTTATAGCAAAAATCTTTCAAAAAAAAAAAAAAAAAATAGAAAGAAAAGAAAGAAAAATGTAGCAAACAAAAAAAGAAAAAGAAAAGATTTTCAACATGAGGAGACTCTAGGACTGGTCTTGTAGTAGGACTATTGAGTAAGGATCTATTCTGGTGCTTCTCCACAAAAAATGTTTTAGCATTGACTAGCTTTTAAATATCTTTGGAAACTAATTTCTCAATTTTCATATTCATTTAACTTCTTTCTTATCATTTCTAAGAGTTTTTTAAATCCAATTTTCATCATTTTTCTTTATTTCTTGATCTAAATTATACTCCAGAGATTGTTTTAACTCTTTTTTTTTTTTTATAATTTAAAAGGTATTTGCTATAGGGTGCATGCACTCGCCGGAAAGACAGAGAGAGACAGAGAGACCAAAAGTGAAAAATCACTTCCCAGGGAGGATGGCTTTGCTGAAATCCCTTCCTCTCCAGTCTCCTTTTGGAATCTTGGGCACGCACACACATGTGCCCGGTGTGAGTTTAAGCTACCAGGTCCAGGACTCGAACTGCAGTAGACTGTGTGGGAGTCCAGTAACGTAACCATTATGCTATCTGCTGGTCCCAAGTTGTAACTCTTTTTTAACTGTTCCTTTTCATCCTCAGATGTTTTCTTTTCTCCTCCTTCTGTTCCTCTAATCTCACTTCATTTCCAAATTAAGAACAGACATTTATTTCTTAAAGTTCAGGAGACTAGCGAGTCCAAGATTAAGGCTCTAGCACTGATGTCTCAAGAAGGTTGCCTTACGCTTCCAAGGTGGTACCTCATTGCAGCATACTCACATGGCAGAATGCAAAGGGCAGGAGAGCCTATGTGAAGCCTCTTTGGTAAAGGTTTTAATACCACTCACTATGGTGCTACCCTCATGACTTAATCATCTCCTTAAGGTCCCTCCTTTAATGCTATCACATTGGGATTAAGTTTCAACACATAAATGTTGACTGGGACATAAACATTCAATATATAGCAGTAAAGTTACTTTTCTTTTGTGTTCACTTTGTAAACCTCCTTTATTATTGATTCTAAATAGAAAAATTGTCTTTGCTTCACATCACAGGGGGGAAAACAAAAGAAAATCTAACAGTGGTAACATGTTGAGGGTAGAGTGTGTGATAATTTTCTCCTTGTTCCCTATTTTTCACTCCCACACTTATTCATCTACTTACTGAAGAAATACTTAGTGATCCTGATTCTGTGCAAAAACATTGGTATTTTGGAAAAATTGTAATATGTATCAGTTGAATCTGCTCTTTTATGATATTATTTTTGCTTTTCTTTTCCTATTGCCAATTCTCACAGACATTCCCACATAAAAGGTTAAGGAATATCAGAAACAGACTTGGAATTTGAACCCAGTCCCTCTCCTCTTTCTGGAAATTCCTACTGTTGCTAATTGTGATTTTAGATCATCAAAACTCTATCTCTTTTAAGAAGTGCATCCTCATTGACAAATTTGGCTACAGAAGTTTTTTTTCTTTTTTTTAATCTTGTTTTTCTTCTTTTGTTGCACTTCTTCTGTTTCTTTTTAAGTAAAACAGATTTGTATGTTGTCAGCCAAATTGTGGTAAATCCTCATATAAAGCAATCAGTCTATCCAATCCACAAAGTAAGAAAAATATAATAAATGTACTCATAGCCTTATTACTATATTTTAAAATTTAATTGCTGAAAATTAATATAAATCAAACATCTTAATAAAACAGTTAAAAATGGATATTTGCATTTACTTTATCATCATTCTATGGAGGTGTAACCACTCACTATTATTAATGACTCACTGGTATACATATTGTATTTAACACATCACAAAACACTTTTACACATATCTTACTTAAGAGTATTTCACAACCCTTTGTGGATGAAAGCAAAAGCAGGATTAATGCTCTACATTTTGTAGGAGATCGAATAGATACAGAGAGTTTAATGACTAAAGACCTAAGTTCGCACAAGTTTTATTTGGCAAATCCAAGTCTTCTTAGGCTACTAATGCATTTTCTAAGAACAACCTCCTTTAAGAGGAATTGTTTATATAAGACAAAACTAACCTTGCTTATGAATCACACAAAGCACAATTACATGTTGCAAACACAAGTAGTAGAATATTTTAACTACCATTTTCTCATCAATGGCCTTTAATTCTGACCAAACTGTACATTTACAAGTCAGAGAGATTGTTTAAATGATGATTTCTTTGATTCAGTCTAAGTTCACTCGGCCTGAGAATCAAGTTAGGGTTGATTGGTATGTGATGTGACATTCCACTTGGAGTTTGTATATGTGCAGATCATACAAGCCCAGAATATACTTAATGGCTAAGAGATATGTCTATGACAATATTTTTTAAAGTTTATTTATTTATTCCATAAAAGAGAAGGAGAGACAGGACCCCAAAAGGGTCTTTATTCTATGAGCACTCCCAGCTTCAGCCAGCCAGGGTCATGGGTACACAGTGCCTGGTATGTAGAGGGAGATTTTGGGTTGCAAACTCACAACCTTCTTATGTGGGTCCATCATCATGGAGTGATATATTACAGTTGTACCACCACAGCTACCTTATGACAATATTTTAAGCAAATTTTAAAAGACTCTGACACCAACCCAAATATATACAGTGAAGGAAAAAGGAAAAGAGAAAAGATTAAAAAAAAAAAAAAATAGAAGGGGGGTCAGCCGGCGGCATGGTGGTTAAGGTGCTGGACTCCCACATGGCTGACCACAGTACAAGTACCAGACTTGGCAGCTTGAAATTCACTGGACATGTGTTTGTGAGTCCCGAAATCCCAGGAGGAGAAGGGATTGCAACAAGGTCATTCCCCCTCGGAGGTGATTCCTCACTTCCCTCTCACTGTCTCTTTCTGTCTCTCTGGTAAGCACATGTGCCTTATGGAGAAGAAAAAAAAAAAAGAAAAAAGAAAAAAAAAAACCTTTATAAAACAAACAATAATAATTAAAAAAAAATAGAAGGGAAAAAGACAGAAGAAAAGGAAAAAAAATAAATGAACAAGTAGTCCTTACCACCAGAGTGCATTGTCATATGAAAAAAGCACTGAAACCAAGGCTTTCACAACAGCAGAAAACTCCCTACCATCCATAAATGTCACCACAGTAGAGAGAGCATGTGAAAGAAAAAGGTCCCTGACCATTCTATCATTTACTAACTGACTGCCGGTCAGCCATGAGACACAGCCTTATTAACTTCTGCTCTAGGCTAAGTACTGCACAAGGTCCCGTGGTTACAAAAGATTTAAATTTTATCTTCTAGAAACTCAGAGGCCTTGGGACCAGCAGATGGCATAATGGCTACATCGTTGGACTCACACGTAGTCGACCACAATTTGAGTCCCGGGCCCAGTGGCTTAAACTCATTCCAGGCACGTGTGCGTGTGTGCCCAAGGTCCTGAGAGGAGAATGGAGGAGAAGGGATTTTGGCATGGCCATACCCCCTGGGGGGGTGATTTCTCGCTTTCTGTCTCTCTGTCTCTCTCTGTCTTTCTGGTGAGCGTGCGTGCCCTATAGCAAAAACCTCAAAAAAAAAAAAAAAAAAAAAAAAAAGAAAAAGAAAAAAGAAAAGAAGAAGCAAAGAAAAAAAAAAAAAAGAAAAAAGAAAAGAAAAAGAAACTCAGAGACCCATCTTTATCTTTCACTTGTTTGAGCAGACTTTGCACCCTGAAGCCTATTTTTTTTTTCTTTTTTTACTTAACATGCTCTGTGACTTAGGCAAGACTTACCTACTCTGTGCCTCTGTTTATTTCTCTGTAGAATGGAGATAGTACTGCTGTCTATCTTATAGAGCTATTAGGAAGTGAAATAATATGTAGAGCACCAAGACCAGTATCTAGTACACACTAATCATTTATTTACTATAATTTTTATCATTATCTTTATCAATGTCATCAAAAATAAAACACTTTTTAATTGAAGTTCTTGATTAGGGTTTTATCTTGCCCCATTGAATGAGACTGCTTGCAGGTGTTACGATAGAAAACTCCACACCAAATCACAGATTCTTGAGAAATCAGCCATGTTCCGGTGAGTATCACTTTCAGAATCTCAACCTTTGTACTCCCTGTGGATACTCAGGAAATGAGAGAAGATTTATAGAATGTCCTCCTTCCTTTTGTTGGTTATGGTTTGATTCACTGTTAAGAGAAAAATGCTTCCCACATGATTACACCCTCAAATTTGATACATTTTCCAAGATAAACTACAGCATTAGCTCCTATCCTCCAGATGTAAGCTTCTACGTGGGTGGCTATTTCCATATTTTTTTATCCTTAAGACAAGATAGAATCATTATAAAAAATAGTACTGTGATGCACCAATAATGCTAAACTTCTCATTTTCTATCTCAGGAAGGTCCAGGGAATTCCACTAAGTTTAAGTGTTATAGTTTTTAAAGGATAAAAACCATACTCCATTATTTTGCAATGTTCATTAATACGTATGTGAGTGAAACACACTGACCTCATACTTTCATACAAAGCAATACAGATGAAAATTTAAAATGTAATGGGTCACCCAACGGATGAGCAGGGAGGTGCTACAGCATGTTTTCAATTACCAGTCTGTCTCTAAATGGGAACATTGACGATTATTCATATTCATCTATTTGTATCCCTGAGAATTTTTTTCCTTAGCAATCTCATTAAATGGAAACTTCAACAGAACACCTATCAGTAAATCGTAATATGTACTTATAGTTAGTAGGTGGCTCTTGGAGATTCCACCGCTCATACCCTCCCCTGGTTATCTTTGTATCTTTTCTCACTCCTGAGGCTCCTCCTTTCTAGTCATTCTGGTTGGCTTATGGTACAGACCACCACAGAGTCAATCACGCAAGCATTTATAGGGCCTAGTCATGGGCCCAGAACTATATACTTTTAATTGTGGATGTAAAAGAATTCTGTGACTTAGTCCATTTCTGTGCAGTTTCGGAATCGAAGTGAACATACCAAAAGCAGTTAGAAAACAATAAAATATCTAAACACTAATGTAAACCTCTAAGATGGGAGTCTTGAAATAAAAAAGTTCAAGGTGAACTTTACTTACACAATGGAGAGAACCTACTGTACAAGAAAGCAGCTGAGCCTTGGATTCACAGACTAGAAGAAGGGGGAAAAGGCCTCCCTAACAGTGGGAACTCAAAATACAAAGGGCGAAGTGTGCGGAGTGGGTGTGTGAAAATGGACAAGAAAGAGAGGATAGAGGTGAGACCCTACTACAAGAACAGAAGTTCCAGGAAATTAATTACTCTCCCTTGGATTCTAGTCATCACTGAGTGTTGGAGTCCGTGTATCTCGTGGATCTCCTTTGAAAGAGGCGACTATGAGTATTGCTCAAGGAGTTGCATGGAGCCAAAGGGGAACCAGATCAAGCTGGATGCTATGTTTTCCTTCTCATTGTTAGGGTCAGAGTGAAGACCTGGCACAGAAAGTCCTCCCTTTTCCCTTACTCTTTTCTCTCACTCCCACCCCACACCACCACCATCATTTCTCATCAAGAAGAGCTGTTCACACTAAAAAGGGTGTGGGAAGAACAAACATGTTGCTACTGCAAGCAAAGGCTTGGTTTCTCAAATATTCATGTGCATTAAGTGCGTGGTCTGTCACTCACCTCATGTCCCAGTGGGAAGCTGTTCTAGAAAAGCTTTCACCAATTGCTTTTCTGCTTCAATATAGTAAAACCAGCATTCGATCCCTTGGTCCATAGTTTTAGTTCTCTTTCAACACTTCCACAGTGAAATAGGCAAAGGAGAGAATTATCTTTCTCAATATTCCTTCTATTCACAAAACAAACGAGCAAAAGCCACAAACCAGGCCCTTTTCCTTTCAACTACTAAAATGTAGGTTCAAAGTCCTCACATGCTTGAGAGTCCAGGAACAATCAGAATAGGGCTTATATGTATATACATCTAGAAACATTGTCCTGAAATTCTTTTTAGGACAAGGTAGATTATGAGGGAGAGATGCAGGAAGGGAGAAAAGGAAACTTATTCATCCAATCCAGCACTATTAAACATTTAGTTTAAGGTAATGCTTCCTTTAAATTGAAAACAATTGACTGTTCCTATTAAATCATTAGGTCTTTTTCAATGTTGCAACTAGGTCTTACCGTCACAGAGAATAATTTTGCCAAAAAGGAGAGTGGAGGTTAAAAATACAGAGTTTAAGATTTTTCCTTAGGAAAGTAGATGATGGAAATGCCACATAGAGTGCAAGTTTCTATGTGTCTCAAGGAAGGGTTCAGGTTGGAGAAAGTGTGCTAAGGAGAGAGATTAAATTGTACAAAAGATGATTATCCAAAATTGTAAAATTGTACAAAAGTTCTTCATTCAAGCTATAGTTAAACAAGTTGAATAATATTGCCATATTCAAACCAGAGATGACTCCTTTTTTTTCTTCCCTAGAAAACCATTCTCTCTCTCAATACAGAATTCTGCAATCTTTTCAGGTTTCAGAAGTTATACATATCAAATGAAATCTCTTTTTTCTCTTCCCAAAAACTTTATGGAGAAGAGAAAGCAATGAGCTTTCTACAACCAGCTGGGGAACAAGAGAAGGAAAATAATAAGATGGTACAAGCCAGCACGTGGCATGGTGATTGAGGCGCTGGACTCCCACATGGCTTACCATGGTTCAAGTCCCAGACCGGGTGACTAGCTTTCTCAATTTCCTGCTCTCTCTGTCTCTCTCTGATGAGTGCATGTGCCCTATATAAATTTTAAGTAACGGTAGTAGTAATAATAATAAATAGAATTAAATAATTATTTTTTAAAAAGAATAAAACATTGTACAACATGCATCACCAAATAAGCTGTCAAAAAACTACATATTAAGAAGAATTTTCCAACATCCCTGAAAAGTAGCCCAAATAAAGTCAATAAGTTGATGGTCTTCTCTATAGAGAGGACTACCATGTAAGCATCGAGAAAATACCCCCAAGGTGCTTGCACAGTTTTCTCTGGCAGAAAGGGGCATAGTCCTGCTTTATTTTTCTTTGAAGCTTAATACTTTGTACAACAAATTTAGAAGCTAACTACAAATAATTTATCTTATCCAAACTTTTCCCAGTGTTTAAAAGGACACACCATCCAGGGACATTGTATTTGGGTTGACTGGGAATTGTGCCCAAAAAAGAGAGAGAAAGAGAGAGAGAGAGAGAGAGAGAGAGAGAGAGAAGAGGTGGAATGGCACAACCACAGTGGCAAAAGACATTTCCAAAACTAGAGACCACAACTGTCTGCTTTGGATTTTATATGGCAGTGGCTCATGTTTTTCTTTCTTTTTCTTTCCTTTCCTTTCTTTTCCTTTCCTTTCCTCTTTTCTTTTCTTTTCTTCTTTCTTTTATTTTCTTCTTTCTTTTCTTTTCTTTTCTTTTTTATTTTCTTTCTTCCTTCCTTCCTTTCTTTTTTTTCTTTTTTTTTTTTTTGAGAGAGATTTTTGCTATTTGGCACATGTGGTCACCAGAAAGAGAGAAAGACAGAGAGACTGAAAGTGAGACGTCATCCCCCAGGGAGGATGACCAGGCCACAATCCCACAATCCCTTCTCCACTATTCTTCACTCAGGACCTTGTGCACACATGCACACACATCCAGTGTGAGCACTGTGAGTGTTAAGCTGCTGGTCCAGGACTTGAACAACCATCAACTACATGGGAGTCTAGCAACGTAACCATTGTGCCATCTGCTGGTCCCAAGACTCATGTTTCTTAATATCCATGTTCCTCACCGCTCCAGCCCCACCATATACACACGCAATGTACTCATGCACTCTCATCTCTACTTCCTTCTTAGAATCTTCCCTAGCTACTCAACTCTTATTCACCTTCCATTTAGCAAACATCTATAGATGGAAATATCTGCTTTTGCATTTTATTATCAGAGTCCTGTAGTGTTTCACACAAGTATGTTCTGTCTCTTTAACCAAATTAACAAAACCCATCAGGATAAGAACTTGTACATATATAGTGCCTTACGTGAGCCTCTCACATGGTCTTTGTATTGTGCTGAGTTTGCCCTAAGCACTTAACAAAGTAATTATTGCTGGATTATTCTAGAAGAAGCCTCTCATCCTGCAATTCAGTTTAACATCCTTATCTTAAGTGAGTTCTTTTCTAATGTATTATCTTCTGGAATCCCTAACAGAAGTGACAATGTATTTTGCCATCCCTTTCCTAATGCAGCAAAGAAAAGAAGACAAAACAAATTATCCACCAAGGCAATTTCCCCAAGATTTTCATCTGGCTTTATTTTTCATCACTGGAATATAACTCCTGTGCTGTACAAAGACTATGTCACTGAGACTCAATGGGTAAAGAAATTATTCAAATAATTATAAGAGAAAAAATAGAAGCAGATGTTTTTCAAACTCTGTTGTTAATACCATAGGAGGAGGCCTTAGTGTCAACATCATGTGGGAATTTCATTGCCTGGTGATTAAAAACACTTTTCATCAATGACAAATTTCCAAAGGATATATTCACTTCTTTAATACCACTTCTATTACCACTTGCAAGCTACTTCAGATCAGTACCGATTTCTCATTATTTTTCTTTTTGTTACAAAGTCAGTTTTACTAGTAAAAAAATTATTAAAATGCATTTGAAAGTTTCCACAGATCTACTTTTTCTTTTTCTTTGTCAATAAACAAATATTTATTAACATTACAAAGAAGACAACTTTCTAGGTACTTAAGATGTGCTTTTTTTTTTTGGAGAGGTTTTTGCTATAGGGCGCGTGCACTCGCCAGAGAGACAGAGAGAGACAGAGAGATAGAAAGCGAGAAATCACCCCCCAGAGGGGATAACCACGCCGCAATCCCTTCTCCTCCATTCTCCTCTCGGGATCTTGGGCACGCATGCACACGTGCCCGGCGTGAGTTTAAGCCACGGGGTCTGGGACTTGAACCACGGTCGACTACATGGGAGTCCAGCGACATAGCCATTACACTAACTGCTGGTCCCTAGGTACTTAAGATGTGTTTTTAAGGACAGGGTCTCTATGACTCAACCACTTCTATTTGACATCAGAGAAATGTTCAAATTGTAGGTGTTCAATAGATTTTTTAATACTTATGATTTATTTGTGGTGATAACACTTAAAATGTTCTCTCAGCAATTTTCAAGTATATAGTAAGTAGTTCTTAACTGCAGTCATCATGTTATGCAATTGTATATCCTGAATATACTCCTCCTGGCTAAAATTTTGAATCTTTTGACTAACATCTTTCTCTTCTGCTTACTCCTAGTCCCTGGGATTCACCATTATACTCTCTATTAGAAATTCATCTTTTTTTTTTTTTTTTTTTTTTTTTTTTTTTTGAGAGAGAGATTTATGCTATAGGGCATGTGCGCTCGCCACAAAGACAGAGAAACAGAAAGCAAGAAATTATCCCCCAGGGGTGATGGCCATGCTGCAATCCCTTCTCCTCCATTCCCATCTTGGGATCTTGGGCATGCATGCACACGCACCTGGCGTGAGTTTAAGCCACTGGGTCTGGAACTCAAACCACGGTTGACTGCGTGGGAGTCCAGCGACATAGCCATTACGCTAACTGCTGATCCCGAAGTTTACCTATTTTAATTCCACATGTAGGTGAAATCATGCAGTTTTTGTCTTTCTGTGCCTATCTTATTTCACCTGACATAATGTCCTTTGTGTTCATTCATGCCGTCACAAATGACAGTATTCCTTCTTTTGTAAGGCTGAATAGTATACCACTGTGCATATATACAATATTTTCTTTATCCATTTATTCACTGGTGGACACTTAGATTGAGTCTATATGTTGGCTATTGTGAAATAAATAATGTGATAAACCTGAGAGTGCAGATATCTCTTCAAGATATTGATAACATTTCCTTTTAATATATATTCAGTAATGGAATTTCTGGATCATATTTTTAATTTTTTGAGGAACCTCCGTACTTTTTTCCACAATGACTGTTCTAATATACATTCCATAGGGCAAGCACCACCATGCCCGCTAATATACATTTCAAGCAACAGTGTTCTAAGGTTTCTTTTTCTCCACATCTTTGCCAGCACTTGCTATCTTTTATAATATTATCTTCTGATAATAGCCATACTAGTAAGTACAAAGTGATATCTCATTTTAGCTTTAATTCACATTTCCCTGATGATTAATGAAATAGAGCAATTTTCTATATGTCTGTTGTCCATTTGTATGTCTTCTTTTGAGAAATATCTACTTGAGGGTTTTTTGGCCCGTTTTTAAGTTGAGTTAATTGGTTTTTTTGTTTGTTTGTTTGTTTGTTTGTTTGTTTTTTTGCTATGGAGTTGAGTTCCTTATTCATTTTGGATATTAACCCTTTACAGATGTATGGTTTGCAAATATTTTATATCATTCCATATGTTCTCTTTGCTTTGTTTCTTTAGTTTCTTTTGCTGTGCTGAAATTTTTTAGTTTGATGTAATTCTATTTGCCTATTTTTGATTTTGTTTCATAGACAAAAGTTATTGCCCAGACAAATGTCATGAAATTTTTCTCCTATGTTTTCTTCTAGGAGTTTTATAGTTCCAGGTCATGTTAAGTCTTTAATCCATTTTGAGTTTGATGTATATAGTAAGATAAGGGTCTTATTTTATTCTTCCTCATGGCTATTTAGTTTTCTCAAGACCATTTATTAAAGAGACTGTCTTTTCCCCATTATTTATTCTTGGCATCTTTGTTGAAAATCAAATAATTATAAAAAGACAGATTTGTTTTTGGACTCTCTGTTGTTCTGTTATTCAGTGTGTCTGCTTTTATGCCAGTACCATGATGTTTCAATTACTGTAGCTTTGAAGTACAAATTGAAGTCAGATAATATGATGCCTCCAGCTTTGTTCTCTTTATTTAATATTGCTTCGGTTAGTCTAGGTCTTCTGTGTTCCCATATAAATTATAGGATTTTTAAATTTATGTAAATATTACTGGAATTTTGATAGAATTGTATGATATTTGTGGATCACTTGGATAGTATGGATATTCTAACAACATAAGTTCCTCCGATCCATGAACAAAAATATCTTTCCAGTTATTTGTGTCCTTTTCAATTTCCTTCATTAATGTCTTATAGTTTTCAGTACAAAGATCTTTTACCTTTTTGGTTAAGTTTACCCCTAAGATTTTATATTTTGCAGCTATTGTAAATGGGATTGTTTTCTTGATTTCTTTTCCAGATAGCTAGTTTTTAGTACAGAAATGTTGATTTTTGTATGTTGATCTCATATCTTGCTACTTTCCTGAAGTTAGTTATTAGTTCTAACAATTTTTGGTAGAGTCTTTAGAGTTTCTCTCTATATATAAGATCACGTTGTCTGCAAACAAGGACAATTTTAATTCTTTATGATTTGAATGTATTTTACTGATTAATTTGTTTAGTTGCTATAGCTAGGAATTCCAACATGGTGTTGAATAGAAATGGTGAAGGCGGGCAGCTTCTCACTGTTTTATAGGATACTAGCTGTGGTCTTGTCACATATGGCCATTATTATTTTTAGGTATATTTTTTTCTATACCTAATTTGTTGAAAATTTTAATCATGGAATTATGTTGAATTTTGTCAAATGCTTTTTCTACATAAATTGAAATGAGCATATGGTTTTGGTTCTTTATTATATGGCTTATCACATTTCTTGGCTTATCACATGTTGAGCCATCCCTATATCCCTGAAATAAATAAAGTTCACCTGAGTGTGGTGAGTGATCCTTTTAATATGACTTTCTGATATTTATTGAGAATTTTTGTGTCTAAGTACACTGGGGATATTGGTCTATAATTTGTTTTGTTTTTGTTTTCTTTTAGGGTGATTGCTTAGATTTGGTATCAAATTAATGCTGATCTCATAAAATTAGTTCTGAAGTATACTTTCTTCTTTAATTTTTTTTGTGACAGTTTGAGAAGCATCAGTATTATTTAAAGATTTGGTAAAATTTGTCAGTGAAACCATCAGGTCCTGACCCTTCCTTTAATGGGAATTTTTAATTAATGATTCAGTCTCCTTACTCATGATTGATCTGTTCAGATTTTTTATTTTTTCATAATTTATTGTTGACAGTTATATGTTTCTAGGTGTTCATTCATATCTTCTAGGTTATCTTATTTGTTAAAGGTGTATAATTGTTCTTAGTTTATTTTATTCCTTGTATCTCTATGGCATCAAATGTACTCTCTTTCCTTTCATGTTTTGTTTTATTTTATTTGTGTTTCCCTCTCTTTTTTAATCTAGCTAAAGGTCTGTCAATTTTGTTCATCTAAAATAAAATTAAATAAATAAAAAACATGGGCTGACCCTGTAGTCAAGTGTTTAAGGAACTGAATCCCACATAGCCACTATCTTAAACCTCAGCCCCAGTTGCTTGAAAAACACTGATCATGCATGTGTGTGTGCATGCCTCAAATTCCAACAAGATGGAGAAGGAAGTACAACATGGCCATGTCCATGGGGGTGGAAAGGGCTTTCTCCTTCTCTCTTTCTCTCTGTTTTTTTTGTCTCTCTCTATTGTGTGCACATTCCCTCTGGCAATTTAAAAAACAAAATGAAACAACTCTGAGTTTTGTTGATTTTTTATTGTTTTTCTAGTCTGTTTATTTACACTGTGATCTCTACTATTTCTTTCAACTAAATGTGAACTTAACTTAGTCCCCTTTTTCTACTTCCTTGAGGCATTATTGTATTATTTATTTGAGATATTTCTTCTTTTTTAATGTAACCATTTATTGTTCTATACTTTCCTCTTAGAACTGGTTTGCTACATTCCATAAATTTTGGTATGTTGTGTTTTAATTTTTGTTTCACAATTTTTTAAATTTCTTTTTCAATAGCTCTTGATCCATTGGTTGTTCAGATTGTTTAGCTTTTACATATTTGTGAATTTTCTGAAATTTCTGCTGTTACTGATTTTTAATTTTATACCATTGTGTTCAGAAGATATCTCTGCTGTAATTTCAATCTGTGTAAAGTGTTTAGCTTATTTAGTGACCTAACACATGATATATCCTGAAGAGTGCCCCATATGCACCTGAGAAGACTATCTTTTCCACTACTCTGGATGGAATGTTCTCTTCAAACTCACGGAATCCTTCTGTTTTATCAAGTCTGCTCTTGAAGCTCTCTATGAAATTTTTTATTTCAGTCTTTGTGTTCTTTAGATTCACAGGTTTTTTTTTTATTCTGTTTTATGGTTTCTATCTTCTTGGTTGAATTTCTTTTATGTATTATTTTCTGATTTTGTTTAGGTGTCTGTGTTCTATTGTATTGGCTGTGCTTCTTTAAAATGATTACTTTGATTCTTTGTAAGGCAGTTTGTAAATCTCCATGTCTTTAGGGCTGATAATGATGCTTTATTTTTTTTTCCTTGGGTAGTGTCTTTTTCTTAAATACTCATGATCTTTGTAGTCATGTATTTGTGTCTATACATTTGAATGAGTAGGCACTTATTCCAGTCTTGAAAGACTGACTTCAGCTTATCCGGAGTGGTCTATGGGTAAGCTTGCTTCTGGAGTCCTTAGCCAAGCTGGCCTAATGCCTCATTCAGCAGATGCCATTTTTTATTCTTTTACAATTTCTTCAGTTTCTACTAGAGATCAATTATGTAGCACTCAACCAACATTTGATTAAATGACATCTTCATTTGTAATTTTTATGTCAACCAATAGTATATCATCATAGCTGCTTCAGTCGAGACAGTAAATCTCCTCCCTCTAACATATTTTGTAAGAATTTCATTCCTAAATGAGGCTCACAGTGAGTATTCAAGACTTGGATAATCAGAATAATAGAATTTTTATAGCCTGATTTTGCTATTTATTTATTTAATATAATCCATTTATTATATATATAGTTATTTAATTAGTTTCTTTACAAGAATTTTAGAAAACCAACTTGTGAGGATGAGCTCCTTTTATAAAGGCAAACATGGATGGAAGGTAGCCCTAGAGCTGAGGAACAGCTTTGATTTTTGGTAAAATTTGCGAGTCCACAGCTTTCTGATAAACCTTGTAGTGCTCTGTAATCTCCCATTTCTCTTTCTTTGTGCCTAAGATCTCACCTTCCTAATGTCTGGGCTTCTGAAGCTTCTTTTCCTTGAAATAAGCATCAATGAGGTGTTTTGGAATTTTTACTTTGCTAATATTAACTTTTGTGGAGGTGGTAATGACAAACTTCTGGTGTGGTCTATGCAGTGGAACTTGATTGAAGACCAGAGATCTAAACACAAATAGCAAAGGAGTCACTGCTCAGTTGCTTCAGGAAAACCATTCTCTTAACTCTGGGGTGTCCAATGAGGATGATCAGAATGGTACTGGTAGTGATACTTGCTCACAGCTTTCTCACATGCTGACTTAAAGGTTTTTTGCCATGACTAAATAGCTTCCAAAACACAGCTTCAATAGGGTAATACCTAGGCATTTGGTGAAGGTTGACCACCCAAGTTCCACCATTCTCGTCACTAGCTATTTAGTGACTATTTCCTCTCCTACCTGGCCTTCCTGGAATACACAGCAGATCGACAGTATCTGCCAATTCTTCAGAGTAGGACCTGGTTTTAGCTGCAATGGGACTTCTCCTTCATGGGATTTTTAACCATAGAGTCACCCTTTTAAACCTTGCCACTGGCATCAGCCTTCTTGGCTTCAGGTTTCTTCTCCTTAGCATCAGGCTTCTCAGATTTTTCACTTTCCATCTTGTATAACAGGAAAGAGAATGAACTATTTATTCTTTATGTGATTTAGGCCTTTTACTCATATTCTCTGTATCTCCCTTTTCTTATTTGGCATAAATCTAGAGTGAGAACTAAATGAGTTATCCCACATGAAGTATTTCAAACAGTACTTGCTACACTAAATGTTCAGTTAGTTATGTTTACTATCTAGTTTCCGAGAGCATATCGGCCACTTAGACTTGTGAATATATTCACTCTCTGTTCTAAATACTGGGCCTCCACTTTGAAACTCTTATTCTAAAGAAAGTAAACATTGCTCACTCTTATATTGCTGTTTCTGCAAAGACAGTGACTATCCTTTTGTGCCATGAAGTTGGAGCAGGAAGAAGTGAATGTGGGCCAGGGTGGTCAATGCCTGAGTTCAAATGAACATTGCTGATCCAGGACACATTCCATGACTACAGAACACCAGCTTGCATTTATCTCCTCTTTTCTTGCTGCTTCCCTTTCAGTTACATATTAGTATAAGCTAAAATACTGTACAATAATGAAATTTCCAGAACTTTACCTAAATAATTTGTTTCTTTAATGTTATCTTATCAGACTAAAGTCTAGTACAAATAATTGGAATTAAATTATTTGGAATATGCTGTCATCAAGACTTGTGAAAACAGCTTAATGACTAACTTCTTACAGTCAGTATCAAGAAATTATCATCTTATTTCTCTTTTTAGTTCTGAGACTGTGCTGTTTATAATACTTTAGGCAAACTACTTCTTATTGAATTTGAATTTTCCCTAATATAAATACTGATTAATATTACTTATTTCTACTGTACCACCAGAAAATATCTAAAATCATCCTAGAAATTATCCCTCAAAACAATAAGTGGATGCAAAGAAATGAAAAACTGTTCCTAACTTGATAACTTCTTCAACCTGTCTTTCTGTTTCTTAAGAAGTCAGAAAACTTTCTGTCATCAAAAAGAAAATTAAAAAAGAGTATGATATTATATGAGGAAAGACATTGTTTAATATGGATTTACTTTCAAGATAGAATAACATTAGGTATAAATTAACCTTTTGTTAAAATTGTCTTGACACCTGAGTTAAAAATGACAAAAAGGAACATTTCAAATTGTCCTGAGAACTCTCATGAGGATATCAATGATTTTACAATCCCCTTTCAAGTCCTCTTAAATCTTTGTCAACCAGAATAACTCAAATTTTTTCCACCATGCAATGGTCTAAGAATTTTAATATGGATATTTCTGAAGGCATTCTTTACGACAAATAAGACGTAAGTCTTGCTAGTGAGGGAAAAATAGTAATAGCAAGTGACATTTTAGCATATCTCCTTATAATTTGTAAATAGGTCACTTAATATACATTATATTATTTAATCTTCACAACAGGACCATGACTTACTTTTTTTTTTTTTTTTTTTTTTGAGAGGTTTTCGCTATAGGGTGCGTGCACTCGCCAGACAGACAGAGAGAGACATAGAGACAGAAAGCGAGAAATCACCCCCCAGGGGGGATGGTCACGCCGCAATCCCCTCTCCTCCATTCTCCTCTCAGGATCTTGGGCACACACGCACACACGCACACACGCCCGGCGTGAGTTCCAAGCCACCGGGTCCGGGACGCAAACCACGGTCGACTACGTGGGAGTCCAGCAACATAGCCATTACGCTAACTGCTGGTTCCCACCATGACTTACTTTTAAGGGATGTAATTATCCAAATTTTGCACATGAGAGAAGAAAAAAAGAAAAGGAATTAGGGGCCAGCAGATGGTGTAGTGGTTACATGGCTGGACTCCCACATAGTTAACCACGGTTCAAATCCAGGACCTAGTGGCTTGAAACTCACACTGGGGCTTTCTAGGATCAGACCTAGTTGGTGGCAATATGGCTAAATGCACCAAGAAGCTTGGCATAGTCGGTAAGTACAGGACCCATTATGGTGCCTCCCTCTGGAAAACAGTGAAGAAAATTGAAATCAGTCAGCATGTCAAGTACGCTTGCTCCTTCTATGGCAAAACCAAGATGAAGATATGGATTGTGGGGATCTGGCACTGTGGTTCCTGCATAAAAATGGTAGCTGTTGGTGCCTGGACCTACACCACCACTTTGGCTGTCACAGTAATGTCTGCCATCAGAAGACTGAAGAAGTTGAGAGACCAGTAGAAGCTCCATAGACATTTGTCCAAGATGCTAGGAGAAGAATGGAAAAGAAGGAATTGTGGCATGGCCATCCCCCCTGGGAGAGGGTGATTTCTCACTTTCCCTCACTTTTCCCTCACTGTCTCTATTTCTCTCTCTGTCTCTCTCTCCTGCAAGCACACATGCATATGGCAAAAACCTTTAAAAAAGGAAAGGTATCAGTAGAGACAATAGAGAATAGATGGCCACCATTCACTTATCCATTTATTCAACAACCACTAGTAAATAATTACCTATGCCAAGTTCTGTAAAGATATAGCAATAAGCAAAATCTTTATAAAGCCTGCGGTTTAATAGAGATCACTGACAATGAAAGGAATTACAATAAAATAAGAAACATGTGATATTGATATCTGTAATTAAAGAGCATAGAGCCCAACTTTAACCTACTGTAAAAGCCCACCTTGAGGAACTTACATTTCAGTTGAGACAAGAAATGAGTAAAGGTTTAGCAGATGAAAAAGAAATGGGACAGGTACTTCTGGGAGAGAGAACCGTATGTCCCAAGGTCCACAGTCAAATGAGGATAAACAGCAATTACAAGAAACAAAAAAAATGGGGCATGAAGAGCATAAAGTGAAAGACAGAAAATGGTAAGAGATAAGGCTGTAGAGTTAGACAAAGGGCCAAATTCAAATATGATCTTCTAAGTTATTGTGAGTACTTAGAAATTTGTTTTAAAGATGATGGAAAGACAAAAGCAAAGGTGTCATATAAAACTAGGATAGTTAAAACAAAAAACTAGGATAGTAAAAGATTTTCAAAGTCAAGGAAAGGAAAGTTTCAGGAATATAGTCAAACACATTTATCCTACAAAGAAGTAAAAGAATAAGAGACTCAGGAATAGGCCACTTGAGATATGATGGTTTGATAACATGCTTGGTTTGATAGTAGAACTAGAACACAGTTTCTAGGGAGATGGACAGAAAAGGAAACAGAAGTAAAAGGTAATGTAGACTGTAGGTCAAAAAATCCGACTCACCTATTGCTGGAGTTGGTAGCAAGTTCAAAGAAAAATGTTTCAAGATAGAAAAAAATCTAACTATGTTTGAAGGCACAAAGAAAAGGGTAGATGTAAAGAGGAAAATTAAAGAGGATATGAAGCAACTGAAGATTAATTAAATGGAAAACATGGAAAAAGACAGAGCAAAATACTCAGGTAAGTAGGAAGGCTTAGGAAAAGATTCATGTGCATATCTTTAAAGCCCAAGTATCAAAGTCAGTACCACTCTGCGTCTCTTTTCTGGCTACATATCTGTAATAACACCCCCCAAAAACTTTTTTTTAAATCATTTAATCTGGCTCTAATGGGACATTTTTATATTAGAGCCATGATTAGACTTCTAATCACCAAGTTTGTCAAACAAAGGCCAATATCTAGAACTACAAATATTTTCATGACACATACCTTTATAAAGGAAAATAGGGAACCAGCAGTTAGCGTAATGGCTATGTCGCTGGACTCCCACGTAGTCGACCGCGGTTCGCATCCTGGACCTGGTGGCTTAAAACTCACGCCAGGTGCGTGTGTGTGCGTGCCCAAGATCCTGAGAAGAGAATGGAGGAGAAGGGATTGCGGCATGACCATCCCCCCTGGGGGGTGATTTCTCGCTTTCTGTCTCTCTGTCTCTCTCTCTGTCTGTCTGGCGCGCGCACACGCCCTATAGCGAAAACCTCTCCAAAAAAAAAGAAAAGAAAAAAGAAAAAGAAATCTAGGTAATGTAAAAATATATCAAATTTGTAATCTTGGTAATCTTTTTTTTTATTTTTTTATCTAGAAACGGGTTCTAAAATGTGATCTTATTTCCTTGCCACTGAGACTTTTTAATCAGACACTTCTATTATTTTATATTCAACATAAAGTTGGATTTTATAATCACAAAGTTGAAAATATGTTGAAACTTCCTAAATTTGATCACTAGTCCAGGAGGTGATATAGGGATGAAAGAATTGTTAAGTTACATATTCTTAGGATACGGAAAGACAACTTTTATGGTATAAATGTGCCTCCCAAATTCATGTGTTGGAAACTGAATCCCCTATGACAGTGTTAATAAGTAGGGCCTTTCAGAGTTTAGGTCATGAGGGCTCTGCCCTTATGAATGCGCCTACATAAATGGCTTGCAGAAATGTGTTTTCTCTTGCTTACCTTATTGCCTTCCACAATGGGAGGACACAGCAAGAAGATTCATACCAGATGCCAATCCCTTAATCTTGGACATACCAGACCCAGAACTGTGTGAAGTAAAGTTCTATTCCTCATAAATTTTGTAGACTGTGATATTTTTATAGCATAACAGATGACTGAACTAAGACAAAAATTGTGTCTGGGATGTTGCTATGACAAACACCTAAACATGTGGAAATGTCTTTGGAACTGAGTAATACGTAAGAGCTGGAGCAGTTTTGAAACAAATAATGAAAAAAATCTATATTGCCATGAATGGAGCAGTAAGGGTAATTCTGGTGAGAGCCTAAAAGAAGAAAAGTATAGAGAAAACCTGAATTTCTTAAGCGATCAAGAATGTTGGTAGAGATGTGAACAGTAAGGCTAGTGCTGATGAGGTCTTAGATGGAAATGAGCAATGTTTTATTGGAAACTGACAGAAAGGCCATCCTTATTATAAAGTGGCAAGGGAATTTGTTGAATTATGTCAATGTCTTAGGACTTTGTGGAGGGCAGAAGATATTGGATATTTGGCAGAAGAAAGCATCAAGCATTCAGGATGTTGTGTGGTTTCTCTTAACTGCTTAGCTAAAATGAAAGAAAAAAATAATTTAAAGACATAATTTATATTGACAAAGGAAGTAAAACACAAAGATGTGAAAAACTCTCAGCCTGGCCATGTAAAGAATAAAAAAAAAAATGGGAAGGAATAAGAGAAATGAAGCGAAGCAACAGTTTGATAAGAAGACTGGTATAGGTAGAAGGTGCTATTCATCAAGACAATTGGAGAATGACCCCACAGGCTTTTTAGAGATCGCTAAAGCTGCTCCTCCTATTACAGGCTCAGAGTGTGAAGTCTTTGAGGGCAGAATGGTTAAAAGGGAGGGAGTTGGGATGTTCAAGTCACCTCATGGATTACTTCCCCAGATCACTTTGGATCTCTGCTCCTGCATTCCAGCACAGTGCTTGCAGGCCACCCAGCTATGGTTCATGTGAGCTTAGGTACAGCTTGGATGATCCTCTGAGGATTATAAGCAGTGAGATTTGGTGACGTCCATGTAGTGCTATCTCTGCAGGCTCGTAGAGTGCAAGGACTCTGGAAGCATGGCTGTCTCCTTCTAGGTTTTAAAGGACGTGTCAGACAGCATTGTGGCCCAGGTAGACCTGCCACAGGGGTGGAGCTACTTGCAGAGAGCCCCAATTAGGGCAATGTTTAAGGGGGCCATGGGAGCAAGGCCATTCCTGAAATTCCAAAATTGTATAGCCAGCAACATGTAGCATCAGCCTTGAAAAGCCACAAATGGGCTATTTCAATGTGTAAGAGCTGAAGTGTGGTTTTAGCCCACCAAAGCTATGAAGGCAGGGATGCTTGAGGTTTGGAGGACCTAACCGCTGCTCCAGTGTGTCCTGAAAACAAAATACAGAATCAAAGAGTGTAGGGATAACCCAAACATACTGTGGGATTGATTGTAGACCACCCCAATAAAGAAAATGCCATAGTAAAACAAGTCAGAAAAGTTCTTTTTTTATTTCCCAGTGCATGTAAAAGTTATATTTACATTATACTGTAATCTATCAAGTATTAGCATTGTGTCTATAAGAGAAGTACAAACCTTAATTTAAAAATATTTCATTGCTAAAAAATCTTAACAATTATCTGAGCCCTCAGCAAGTCATAATCTTTTTCCTAATGGAAGATCTGGCCTCATTGTTGATGGCTACTGACTGATCCGGGTAGTAGTTTCTGAAAGTTTGGGAGGCTGTGGCAATTTCTTAATATAATATGACAATAAATTTTGCTGCATCAATTGATTCTCCTTTTTCCTGTAGCAAGCAGTGCTGATTGATAGCATTTGATCCACATCATAATGTCATTCAAAATTAGAGTCAAACTCTGTTGCTGCTTTATCAGCTAAGCTGGTCAAATTCTAAATCTTTTGTCATCTTTTAAACAATGTTCACAGCATCTTCACTAGAAATAGTTTCCATCTCAAGAAACCATTTTATTTTCTCACCCATTACAAACTAACTCCTTATCCATTAAAGTTGTATCACATGATTGCAGCAATTTAGAATAACATCTCTTACAGAGATGAAGGCTATAATACAAAAAATCAAAACTTCCCGTGAAAGTATTAAAAGCAGATTAGACTATGCAGAAGATCACATCTAAAATGTAGAAGACAAAACCTCTGACCTAGAAAAAAAAATCACCAAAAAGACAGAAAATAACCAAACAAAGAGAGAGAGAAAGAGAGAGAATAATACATAAGAAATACTAAATACCATTAAATGCTCAAACATCCAGATCATTGGTATCCCATGAGGTGAAGAAACTAATAAGGACATTGATCATTTATTCCATGAAATCCTGGAAGAAAACTTTCCAAACCTAGAGAAGCATTCAAATATCCAGACCCAAAAAATACAAAGGACCCCACCTAGAATCAACCCGAGAAGATCTTCTCCAAGGCACATCATAGCCAGATTGACCAAAATCATAGAGAAAGACAAGATATTAAAATTGGCCAAAGAAAAATGTCACTTACTTATGAAGGTTATCCCATCGGGACCTATCATCAGAAACAATGCAAGCAAGGAAAGAATGGTGAAATCTATTCAAAGTGTTAAATGAAAAAAAATTTCAATCAAGAATACTATACCCAGCAAGATTATCCTTCACATGGGAAGAAAAGATGTAAACATTCTCAGATAAACAAAACCTGAAAGAATTTACCAACACCAGTCCAGCTCTTCAAGAAGTTTTGAGGGGAGTGTTATACCAGGAAAACTAAAGACAGTCACACAGAAATAACAGAACAAAAAACAACTAAGAAAATAGCCAAGTTAATGGTAGAGACAAGTCTGGAAATACCAGGAATAATGTTGAATGTTAATGTCCAGGAATTAAATTGAAAGATCAAACCACAGTAATACTGCAAATTCAACAGAAGAGAGATTAATTACTTGAAATCGAACTGGTGAAATAGAATTTTATGACTTTTAACTAAAATGTAACTGATTTTCTTCTATGCTTTTTCTTCCAGATTTAAGGATTTTTGTTTTCTTTTGAGCTGTTGATAGGTTCAGCAATTTATTATTTTTTCTAACTGAAACAAACTTTTCTCCCTTCCTGACCTCCCTGGGATTGGAAAATATTTGTAAGCATTCTTATTTTGTGGCAGAATGGTTATTTGCATAAGTTCAATAATATCTGTTGCCTTGCATCATAAATTGAAAATACTAGTTATTGCCAGGGTTTTGACTGGAATGTAATATCTGAAGACATGACTAGAAAACTGAGGAACTAAGGTAGATCTCAAGAAAGCCAACAGAAGCTCTTGGAAAGATTGCCTGATACCATAAACAGTTCTGCCTGGTAGGTAAGTAAAGAATGTCACTTCCTAATGGGCCCAAAAAACTTTCAAGTACTTAAAAGCATAGTCAGAAGGTAAATTCCTGATTTGGCTTAGAAGCCTTGGGAGGCTTTTAAAAAAGTCTAATCTGAAGTTCCTTATAAAAGGTTCCAGCAAAGCCAACTAAATCAGTTAGTACTCTTACGGAGCTTTCTGCAAATAACAGACCAAATTGAGACTAAACTTTTTTGGGGGGATGGGGCAAGTAAATTAATTTATGCCTCTCTTTAGTAAAAAGGGAATGAAGAAAAATATGTTTCAGAAGAATATTACAGTGCACTTATTACTAGATTTTTAGCTTTGTCCATATCTGTTTTTTTGAGTTTTTAGTATCTAGTTTGAACAGAATTCTAACCTTTTTTTGGCTTTAAGTCTTAAGCAAATTTTCTTACCATTTTAAAATTTTGATTAATTAAAGCTAAAACTGCTTTTCTTGAAATTAAAAAAATACATAAAAGAGGCAAACAAAAAAATAAATAAATAAATATACTTAATGACTACAGTAAACTATATAGCCTCAGCTAGGTGCTACTTTTTAGTATGTTCATTCTACTCACTGGGTTTTATGCCTGAAGTCAGACATGTGTTCATACATATGTTTATATCAACTACACTTACTATCAAAAATATTCGGTTTAATTAAGATCTTTTGTGAATCAATAAAATGTGAAAAAAAAAAAAGGAAAGCAACTGTAGATACCAGAGACAGTGTGGGAGGAGGGTGGGAAATGGCAGAGGGTGCGAAAAATGGAATCAAGGGGAAAAGAAAAAGTAAAATACATAACAAACAATAGAACTACCATATGATCTAGCAATCCCACTCCTAGGTATCTACCCAAAGGACAGAAGAATACTTAATCAGAAAAGTGCTTGCACATCAATGTTTATTGTGGCACTATTCACAATTGCTAAGTCATAGAACCAACCCAAATGCCCACAAACAGATGAATGGATAGAAAAACTGTGGCACATATACTCTACGGAATACTATTCAACCACAAAAAAACAACAAAACCCTGGCTTTTGACAGAAAGTGGATGAATATGGAAGATTTACTGCTGAGTGAAGCAAGCCAGGCTATGAAGGAAAGGCATTGTATGTCCCCGCTTAATATATAACAAGTGCCCACACTCTATGACTGAAACTAATTCACTAAAGGATATAGGAACACAGTATATAGTTGTAAATACCAGATATAGTGTGTGTGAAAGAGGAAGGTCTGAGGAAGGACATTTAGAAGAAAAATAGGGAGGCAAAGCATTAATGGGACAAAGAAATGTGATATCTGTTGAAGGTATTTTATAGTTTATCAACTGGACAAGGGAGAAATATTGAGCTGTTGAAATATTCATTTTGTAAGTTAAATAATGTGATTGAATGTATTAAAGAAAATGAAATAAAACAATGAAAAAATACATAACAAACAAGAAATGGAAAATTATTTGTTAAAAATAACATGTATGGTAATATCTTTGATTGAGCCAATATACAGTATATTCTGGATGGGAAAGCTCATTTTTATGCTGTAATGATATACAGTGAATGAATGTAAAATAAACAAATTTAAAATAAAATTCAAAAGATAATATTAAAAGAAAGAGAGAGAGATGGAGGAATGACTTTTTGGAGCAGTCAGAAAACACATAACATTTATCAATTTAGTTCACCATTTTATGTGGGTGATTTGTGGTGTCCAGAACAATTAAAATAGTAACTCCAAATTACTGACTGGAGGGGACCAGCAGGTGGCATGGTAGTTAAGGCACTGGACACTCCCACAAGGTCAACCATGGTTCAAGTCCTGGACCTGGTGGCTTGCTTTCTCACTTTCTCTCTCTCTGTGTCTCTCTCTGGTCAAATTAATAATGAATAAATAAATATACTTAAATAAATCTTTAAAAAAATTACTGACTGGGGCTGGCAGGTTGCATTGAGGTTAAAGTGCTGGACTCCCACATGGCCAACTATGGTTCAAGTCCCAGATCTGGCGACTTGCCTTCTCACTTCCTCTCTGTCCCTTTTTGGCCAAACTAAAAAATAATAATAAATTAAATTAAATTAAATAATTATATTTTAAAGGATCACTGATTACAGATCACTGATTACAGTTATCATAGATAACTGATAAAATAATAATGAAAATTTTTTAAATAGTGCAGGAAATACCAAAATGTGACAGACCTGAAGTGAGAACATACTATTGAAAAAGTGGCACTGATAGACTTTTCCAATGCAGGATTGCCACAAACTTTCAATTTGTAAAACGGACAGTATCTGTGAAGCACAATAAAACGTGGTGTATCTGGTTGTTCCATTCCAGTGAAAAGGGGAAGTGTTCATATGCAATAAATGACTGTTGGAATGTCTTCAGAATTTTAAATTAGACAAGTCAGGCTTTTTTCTTTCATCATTGCAATAAACAAAATGGAAAGTTCTCAGGTCATCATCTTCCACTAAGGCATTAGCAATTTCCTATCAAAAAGTAGAGACCTCTCAAAGCATTGACAAGAAAAGTAAACCACTTAAATCTTTTTCCCCATACTACCAACTCAAAAAAAGAAGGAAAGAAAAATAAAAATGCTAGCAGTGGTACTTTTCATAGATCCTTCAAGAGCTTGAAGAGACTCTTTAAGATCTCAGCCCAAAGTATTTCAAGACCTCCTACATCTACAGGTGAGCTTATTCCAGTCACATGATAGAAAAGTGGAGGACAAACCTATGCCCTATACAGGCCATAGGCAAAGAATATTGGAAGGAAAACTGATCTATTTGTAGATGCTGCAGAGTTGGGAAGTAAAATGAATTCAAGAACACTCACTCAGTATAATAAATATCCTCAGATTATTCAAGCAGTAAGCCAAGATCAATGGGGTAAAATTTAGCTCGTATAAATTCCTGCATCTAGGATAAATTTCACAATGGCAATGAACAAAATAAAGATGACCTGAAAAAAATCTGAATGTTTAGTTCGCTACGCAGTTAAGATGAGTCAACATAGCTGCTAATATGATTTAATGCCACTCAGGCATACTGAAGGATAGTGTTTTCACTGAGGGAACAAATTATCTCCCCATAACCTTATAGGTCAGCCCTATTCTGAAGTGTTTTATTCCAGTTTGACTATAGTAACTGGACTGTGAGCAGGAACAAGGCAACCTGATCACACCTACAAGCCAATTTATAGTATGTAAGTCTTTGATACAGGCTCCAATATTGACTTTAATCCCCATAGCCATCCTCTGAGATAAATATTATTATATCCACTTATACAGATGGCAGGGCTTAAATTGAGAGGCATTAAGTGCCGTGACCTAGTGATATGGTCAATAACTAGCAGAGCCTAGTCATTACTTCCTAGACCTCCATTCTTTCATCTATACATATAACAAAGATATTGAGCCTGGGGAAAAAAGACTTAACAGTTCATGTTAACACTTTTCAAACATCATGAGGACAATTATTTGAAAAAGGAACTTAGTGGATAACTTAGTTCTAACTTAGTGGATAGATGTTACAAGAACTGGATATAAGCAAAGTTTGAATGACTGTATTAAAGACACTGAGACTGTAAGACAAATTCAGTATAACTAAGAGGTGGATATAGATTAACCTGTATTCTCTAATGATTTGGGATTTTTTGAAAAGCTTCAGAAGAAGAGTTCACACAAGTTTTTCCTTTACTTTCATTTTTTTCCCTAAAAACCTCTCTATTTTTATCATGAAAGCAGAAGTGGAAAAATGAGAGGGAGGATGTATTAAAAATGACTCTGGAAAAGGAACCACCAATAGTGCCATCTGTCCAACACTTCAGAATCACATCAGCAGAACCTTTTTATGGAACGTAACAATTATTCCCACTCCATGTGTATCTTCAGACAGGAAATAGAAAATAAATGGGAATGTGTTCTCAGCATTTTGATCTAGTGATGCTTTATCCTTCCACATTCTTAAAGCTCATTCTGGTTCTTCAAAATAACAGATAAAATACCAAGTCAGTGTTTGCTCTTTATACCTAATCCTTGTAACAGAGGAAGTCAAGAAAGAAACTGCACTGAACTAGCAACCAGAAACTTTGCTTCTAACTCCATTTCTGCTGGGTACTATTTGACTGGCCTTGGGTAAGTTTGTACTAAAGTTTATATTAGGCAATCTCACTCTTGAGGCCAATCTCCACCTGACATAGAATTTATGAGTACACACTGTGTAACTTTTGATTAAATGCATATGCGTTAGCCTCAGACAAACGTAGTTTAAGCAATTCCTTGCTACTTAGAAGATGTCTTATCCTGAGCACTTCACTAAATTGCTCTAACTTCAGCTTTTTCATGTGCATGAGATTATCATGTAAATCACCAATGAAGAGTCACTGGTCATAATCCCTATATTTTGGAGAAGGCAGGTTTTAAAAACTCAGATGAATTCAATGAGTACAACTGGAAAGAAGAAGAGAGAGTGAATCAAGAAGGAAGGTAAGTTATCAAAAAGAAATTCTTGACACTGATAAAAGCTTATCACCCAGAAATAGAAGTACAGAAGGGGATACAGAAGGATAAATGTGGCTATACAAATAGCTATTCCTGTAGCCTCAGACCTAAATGCATATAAATAAAAGAGGAGAGATGTAGCACATAACCAAGACAATTTTAAAACAGGAGCACAGGAGCCAGCAGGAGACATGGTGATTAAGATGCTGGACTCCCACATGATCAACCACTGTTCAAGTCCTGGACTCAGCAACTTGAAATACCATGCCAGGGACATGTGCGTGCATGCCCAGAATCTCAGGAAGAGAATGGAGGAGAAGGGATTGCGGCATGGCCATCCTCCCTGGGGGGGTGGGGGGGAGTGATTTCTCACTTTCCTTCTCACTATCTCTCTCACACCCTATGACAAAAACAAAAACAAACAACAACAAAAACCAGTAGCACAAATCTCTTAAACAGCCAAGAAAAGTTATAGCCCAGGGTGAACTAAAGTTTGCAGGAGGAAAAAAGTCTGAAGTAAATAAAAACACTGCTATTTGTGTTTTTGTTTTCTGGTTTTTTGTTTGTTTAAGGAAAAATAACAAGGAAAGAATAAAAGCCTAATTTGTGGTTCCTTGGAGATAACAAATAGTGTGGTATTAACTTTTATGACAGAGAATCCCGAGTTTCTCAGGACTCATCTGGCTTTCTGCCAATTCTGGTAATATATTGGGCATCTGCTATGTGTGAAGCACTGAATTATACCAAATTCTGAAACTGTAATGAGAAGATATCATCTTTCTGTTAAAAAGTTGATATTTCAGTAAAAAGATAAGCACACAGATAAACAAATGTAAAATGTATATTAAAATAACCACTGAAATAGAGGTGAGTTCAAAACTAGGAGAATGTAACTAAAAATATAGCCAGGAGTAGCCAGTGCTGTGGAGGTTAAGGCAGCTGAATCCTGCATGGCTGGATACGCGGTTCAAGCCCCAGACTCAGGACTTGAAAAACATGCCAGATGGGTGTATGTGAATGCCCAAAATACCAAGAAAAAAATGGAAGAAAAGGGACTGTAGTTTGGCCATCTCCCCTGTATGAGCAGTAAGACATGGTTATGAGGGGATGCTTTTTCACTTCGTTTCTCTGTCTTTCTCTCTCTCTCTCTCCCTGGTGAACACATGCATCCTATAGCAAAAAAAAAAAAAAAAAAAAAAAAAAAAAAATACACAAAGGAAGGAAGAAAAAAATATTCAAATATGCCTGGGAATCAAAAGGAGAAGTCACAAAAAGACTAGGATTTAGACAGACATCTGAGTCAATGAAATGCTATCCAAATTGGAAAGGGTAACTCAAATAAGAGATAAGAAAATACTGTAAAGGATTTCCTATAATTTTGGATGGATTTAGCTCTGTTCACTCTGGTGAATTCTTTCTCAGGTTACAAAATATTTACCAAGATTTCATAATGCCTGGAAATTTTTTGAAGACAGTAGAGAACTAGAGAAATTCCAAGACTAAAAATTGATAAATATTATTTCTGTTTTCATTAATGAATTCAGTGAAAGAAAATGTGGTTGGTTGAGAGAATGAGTCTGGTTTTAGACTGCTAGGAAACAATTCTAGCTATACTCTTATCTCTTTGTGTGACCTTAACCAAGTTATTGAACATCTCAGTTTTTCAGTTTCATCACAGATATTATGAGAGAATAATAAAATATATTTTTAAAAGTTATTGTGAAGATTACATAGAAAGTACTTAGAATAATTCCTGGCACATGGTAGCCTCTCAGAAAATATAAGCTGTTTCACAATTCTATAAACTACAGACTAAAATGATTGCCCCAGTCACACAAACAATTCCAAAATAGAATGTTTAAAAGATTCTTAACACAGAAAAGGAAGTGGTGATATTTTAGGACCAACCAGAGTGGGTTCATTAATAACAAGTCATTTCAGACCCCCACACATTTCCTGTTTTGGCACATGTGTTTTGCTAGCATTGAAAAGGATCTGGTAGACTTAACCCAAATGGATTTTAGCAAAATAAAATCGTCATCTTTTTAAAAGACAGAGAAATGTGTACATAGAAAGCTTTGATAACACATATAGATGAGGAACTATGCAGGACACTCAGGAAACAAAGTAAAAGCATGTACCTTTTCTCAAAGAGATTATAGAAGATTAGGAGAAACAGATGTGTCCATAAATATTTGGTATAATAACAAATTTATAGTCAGTACCATAGCAGTAAAGAGTCTTCAATTCTGTTTAAATGATTGTCAAAGGGCAAAAAGTACTTGGATGGGATAGTAGTAGAAGATATTCAAACTAATTTTGAAGACTCGTATCTTAATCTCATGAAACGATTTTGGAAAATACCTTCTTATGTTATTAAAACTGCCACAACTTCAAAATACCTGTTTTTCTTTTTTTAATAAAAATAATTCCAGCCATTTGTCACTAAAACAAAATGATCTGAAACATTGAAACTTTGGTTTAGTTACAACTAAGACCATTCTTTTTATTTATTTTTTTTGTTAGTTAATTCTTTTTTTCTATTTATTTATTTACATTTTTTTAATACATTCAATCGCGTTATTTAGCTTACAAAGTGAACATTTCAATATGTGAACATTTCTCCCTGGTCCAGTTGATCAAAATATAACAACACTACCTCCCCGTTCAGACAGTGCTCTGTCTCCGTATCCCTCCTAGTCACGTCTTACTGCTTAAGATCCTTATTTTCTTACTCTTGCTCTACTGACAGGGTTGCCTCGCTGCTTTGATTCTGCACGGAAAACCACTCATTACCTGGATTGTCTCCATAACCTCTGGGTGGTCTTGCTCACTTCCCCCATCCATCTGTCACCACACTACCAGTGTTACCTTCTCTGAAACAGATGAAATCAAGCCATAAACTTCTAACATAAAAAACGTCCCTACAAAGTAGAGCAGAGATTACTTGGGGTACTGCTTCAGCTCTTCAGGATCAGCCCTCCTATCGTCCAGGTCCATTCCCATGTTATGTCTTCGTATTACCTATCACCAGGCCATGGGCTACCTGCCCTCTGCCACACATCTGTGCTCTTGCTCACACTTCACCCTCTGCCTGGAGATCTACCTCCTCCTCTTTTATCACAC
Organism: Tupaia tana; assembly: GCA_026018925.1. Taxonomy (NCBI): domain Eukaryota; kingdom Metazoa; phylum Chordata; class Mammalia; order Scandentia; family Tupaiidae; genus Tupaia; species Tupaia tana. Next base: position 122,832,989 of record JAKSZU010000007.1, on the reverse strand, counting down.
AGAAATTTGAAAGCCACCTCCTTCTCCCATTTGGGTAGAATTTGTTATTCCTTGATTATAGTCCATTAGTTAACAGAGTACTTGCTTCTTCTTACATTATATTGTATGATGTAATAGGAAAAATAACTGGACTAGGATTTGGACATTCTAGATTGCAGCTCCCACATTATTCCTTAACTTCATCACACCTCAGTTACCCTATTGCAAAGAGAAATCTAAGGCTCATTATCCTTAATTATCTTGGGCTGGCCATGGAACACACTGGTTAAATGCTACACATTGGGAATCAGATCCCTTGGACTGACCATGGTTCGAATTCTGACCCCAGTGGGTTAAAAGAACATTCTAGGCATGTGTGTGTGTGTGTGTGTGTGTGTGTGCCTAATATCCTGATGGGATGAAGAAACTGAGGAAAAAGAATTGCAGCATGACCATGCCCCATTTGGGAGTGCTTTCTCTCTCATACACATTTATTTATTAAATAAATAAATATAATCTATAATACTGTGACTTGAATCACCCTCTTTGTCCTACTTCTTGAAGAAAACATGTCCTACCAATCTTTATATCCTCTTTAACCTCTTTAATGCCTACCTATGCTTTGTACCTAGAAAAATCTTGATAATATTATGGGGATAAAAATAATGAATGAATGAATGAGTACATCTTTATATAAAATAAATTTAAATAAGTCACCATTAATTTTGTAACTTAAATAAAATAAAACCTCTATCTAGCTGTTCCTTGAGGTAATCTAAGAAAATACAACTAGTAAAAACTAAACTTAGAAATTAAAGCTCTTCAAGATTCATCTTTTCAAGCATCAAGCAAATGTACAATATGCTAAGTATGAAGGAGCTAAATATGTACTTGGTTGCTAGAAGGACCTCATTGAAGCCAAAAGAAAAGTTTTAAAAGACAACATTTTTTTAAGATTAAACAAAAAAAAAAGTCTATCAAGCATAGCTACTGACAGGCTGAGAATAATATAAAAAAGAGTTGGCATCTATAGAGTACTTTCCATGTGCCAGAACTTGAGCTTACCTTTTCTATGTATTCTTTCACTTTACTGCTTAAACTATGTTCTGCAGTAGAAACAAATTACTCTCACTTTACAGATGAGAAAATCTACCGTCAAAGAAGGTACACAAATTGCTCAGACTCACACAAGCTATAAGAATCAAGATTTAAATCCAAGCTTATTTAAATCTAAACCCATTCTCTTAACCACAGCACTTAATCACCTCCCAGAAGTGGTACAATCTTGAAAATAACAGATTTATTTATTTTTTTTAATTTGCCAGGAAGTGCATGAGCTCATCAGAGAGAGACAGAGAGAAAGAGAGGGAGAAATCACCTTCATTGGGGCATAGTCACACCACAATTCCTTCTCCTTCATTTCTCCCACCTTTTTTGGCATACACACACACGTGCAAAGTGTGTTTTTCAAGCCATCCAGGTGCAGGATTCCAATCATGTGAACAACCTGATAGGATTAAACCATTTTAACTACCAGGACACGGGCTGATCTAACAGATGATTTTCAGTATCTTGGAAAGATCGTAAAGTATTGAAGATAATTGTTTTAGTGACACTATTTCATTGAAAGAAAAATAAACACATTCATGTAAACTAACTCAAGGGAGAAAGATGGCTTGTTAACCAGGTTTATGAGGCCTGGAACAGGATCTGAAATTCTGTCAGAAACTGAAGCAGCTTTGGGCATTGATTGTTTTAAACTTTGTCTTTCAAGAAAGCTACATGGTCCCTCACTATTTCTCTCTTGCTTTTTCACTCACATCAACTGTTTTCCCCATATATCAATAGCTCCATGGCATTCTTTAACTTTTTTTCCAGTGCTAATCAGATTCTAGATTGTGCTCTAGATCAAATCATAAGAAGGGAATTGGAATTGCCCAACTTTTTTATCACACAGGCCATAGACCATACTGTGTCTCTGGCACTCTGCTGGGAAGAGGGCTCCATGACCAAACCTTATTAAAATCTAATCTACTTGCCAGATAGGTGGCTTTTTTTCTCCCTAGGGCCAAGATTACCTGCTGTATACCCCTGCTCAGCTCTATTTTCTTAACAACCAAGTTTCTACAAATAGTACAACTTTTTGTCTCACCTCCCATTTATTCCTTTTTTTTTTTTTTTTTAGAGAGAGAGATTTTTGCTATAAGGTACATGCACTCGCCAGAGAGACAGAGACAGAAAGCAGGAAACTATGCCCCAGAGGGATGGCTATATTGTAGTCTGTTCTCCTCTCAGGATTTTTGGACACTTATGCACATGTGCATGAGTTTCAATCCTCCAGGTCCACGACTCAAACCATGGTCAACCATGTGGGAGTCCAGCAATGTAACCATTATGCCTTCTGCTGGTACCCCTATTTACTCTTCATTTGGCAATTATACTTCTCATTTGCTTTATTTATTTATTTTTTTTTTCAAGAGAATTAAATCGTTTATTGATTACACATGATAATGGAAGATACACAAGCTTCATTCCCACCTATTTTATCTGGTACCATTATTCAATTTAGATATATTGCATAGGATGTGCCAACAATCATTTTGTAATAACCAAATTGTGACTTTGCTTGGGTGAACCTCAGGCCACAATAACTGTCAGTTCAACTACACCAATGTTTCTGAAGACAGTTGTCTTCTCCACCCAAGCAGGTAATAATGATTATTTAATTTTGAAATGGAACCTGGCACCACCCTGAAGGGATTCTAACTTCACACTGTTGGGAAGTTTACCAAGATGGCTTCAGAGTAGACTAACTTTACACAGCACATTTAAAAAAAAGACACATTTATTCAGCGTCATGATCAGACTATTACATTTAGCAATCAACAGCATGGGTGCAAAAAAAAAATCTACATTAAAACCCTTTGTTGGAATGCTTTACACTTTCCACAGAACAGAAACTAAAATAACCTGTTATACAATTAGTCACAAATACAGTCCTCGTATTTTTTGCCCATACACATGAGTATTGTCTAAAACATGTCTTCTTTGTAGCAGCTAGGCCCTGCCACCACTGTGCTTGGCTGAGTTCACAAATCTGTTGTAACCTGTAGCTTCCCTGTCACTTCTCTGGCTCTCCTCTCCTGCTAAACTTTGTTTCCTGGCAGTTAATTAAAACCTTCTGCCACTGCCATAGCTACTGCTGCTGCTGGAACCGCCATAGCCACCTTGATTTCGTGGTTTGGCAAAGTATTGGCCTCCACCTCCATAAGGGCCAGAGCTTCTGTCTCCAAAGTTGCCACCCTTCATGGGCCCAAAATTTGAAGACTGATTGTTGTAATTGCCAAAATCATTGTAGCTTCCACCACCTCCAAAATTGCTACCATCATTACCAAATCCATTATAGCCATCCCCACTTCCACCGTATCCGCCACCACCACGGCTGCCACCAAAGCCACCACGTCCACTGAAGTTTCCTCCACGACCAAAGTTGTCATTACCACCAAAACCACCTCCTCGACCACCACCGAAGTTTCCAGAACCACTTCGACCTCTAGGGCTGGAGGAAGCACTAGCCATTTCTTGTTTGGACAGGGCTTTCCTTACTTCACAGTTGTGGCCATTCACAGTATGGTATTTCTGAATGACAATCTTATCCACAGAGTCATGATCATCAAAGGTCACAAAAGCAAAGCCCCTTTTCTTGCCACTGCCTCGGTCAGTCATGATTTCAATCACTTCGATTTTACCATACTGTTCAAAATAATCTCTTAGGTGATGTTCTTCAGTGTCTTCTTTAATGCCACCAACAAATATCTTTTTCACAGTTAAGTGGGCACCCGGTCTTTGAGAATCTTCTCTTGAGACAGCCCTCTTTGGTTCCACAACTCTTCCATCCACCTTGTGTGGCCTTGCATTCATGGCTGCATCTACCTCCTCCACAGTGGCATACGTGACAAACCCAAAGCCCCTGGAGCGCTTGGTGTTTGGATCTCGCATTACCACGCAGTCTGTGAGCGTTCCCCATTGCTCAAAATGGCTCCTCAGGCTCTCATCAGTTGTTTCAAAGCTCAACCCTCCGATAAAGAGTTTCCGCAGCTGTTCCGGCTCTTTGGGAGACTCGGACTTAGACATGACGGCAGTGAGAAGAGAGAGTTCAACGATGCTTCCCCGGCGGCGTCCACAGGCAGAAAAGGTATTTATTTATTTTTTAAGAGAGGTTTTTGCTATAGGGCACATGAGCTTGCTGGAGAGACAGAGAGAAACAGAGAGACAGAAAGAGAGAAATCACCCCCGAGAGGTGATGGGCATGCAACAATCTCTTCTCCTCCATTTCACTCTTGGGATTTTGGGCACGCGTACACATGCACCTGGCATGAGTTTTAAGCCACCAGGTCCAGGGCTTCAACCACGTTCAACTACATGGGATTCCAGCAACATAACCATTATGCCATCTGCTGATCCCCCCATTTGTTCCTTAATCTTTAAAATCTGGATTTTGACCCAATTATGCCTCTAAAAATGATCTTGATAATATTACCAACAATTATCTACAGCAAAATCCAGTTTTCTATATTCATAGGCTTTGACTTCATAGAGCCACTACCGTTGTTGGTAACTCCCTCGTTGTGTATTTCTCACTGCCTAATTCTTCAGACCTATGTTCTTCCCATTGGCCTCATTAGTCTCTGACTGCTCCTTTACAGAATCACATTTCTCAAGTGTTGGTACTCCCAGGCCTCAGTCAATTGCCCTCTTTTCACTCTATACCTTCTGTAAGGATTTTATCCATGTTAGTGACTTCACCCTAAAGACTGTTGACTTTCAAATATTTTTCCTGTCTCATGTAATTCTTCCTGAGTTCTGACTACACACTAGAAATGCCCACTTTGCTACTCTGCAAACACCTCAAACTCTACATTTGTAAAATTGAACGCATTATCTCATTTATGCCAAACTTTCTCCAATTCCTCCTTTCATATTTCTACCATGAAAACACCAACCTCCTCCTCAATATGTCTAAGAAAGTTCCTCCCTCTTTGTCCTTCACCTTTATTCAATCACTATTTTGGTTAAGAATCTGACTATAATGAACAGAAATCAACTGAAGCTAGCTGAGTGAGGCAAAAGTGAGAATTTGTTAAAAAGGTACAGTGATTCTCAAAGAATCCAAGAACAGAAATGTTGGATAAGCTGGGTCTTATGTGTCAGGAACAGCTCAATGAATTTTTTCCATGTTAGCTAGGGTTATCCAGAGAAACAGGCCTTTGGATGTATGTCACTAAATAACAGGGATATTTTCTGAGAAATGTGTTGTTAGGTGATTTAGTCATTGTGTAACTATCATATATTGTAATTACATAAGCCTAGATGGTAAAGCCTGTTACACATCTAAATCATGTGGCATAGTCTATTGCTCCTAGGCTACAAACTTGTACAGCTCACTGGACAATAACAGGGGTGGCTAATCACCTAACAGTTATCCTATCCACTTAATCATTAAAATTCTTCTCTCCAGAGGTCATCCTTTGATGAGCATTCACATGGGACACAAAAATCATGGTTTTGCCTATTCAGAGAGGTCTAGACACATCTCTCCCCCATTTCTTTGTCACCAATTTTCCAGTCATTGTTCTTACAAGTCCCTTAACAACCAGCCATACCATTAACTACAGTTCATGAATTGGTATATAATCTCACATCTAGGCATTTCCACACCCAAGCAGAATGACAACAGATATACTCTATGAATTTATGTCCATTACAAGGATTTCCCTTTAGTACTGTCTTTCAGGGATGTCCCAGAAAGACAGGACCAGCTCTGTGGTGCAGTGGTTTATCACTATTGACAGGGAGCTGGACTCCACCTGGCCAACCAGGGTTCAAGTCCCAGCCCTGATGGCCTACTCATCGGGCACACGTGTTTATACTTAGGATACTGATGGGATAGAGAATTGGAGGAAAAATTATCACAACACGAATAGGCCCTCTAGTCTGATTGGAATCTCTTCCTTTCTTTCTCTCTCATGCATGTGCACATGCCCTCTGCCATAATATAAATAAATAAATAAATAAATAAATAAGAAAGGGAGAAAGGGAAGGAATAAATGGACTGTAGTATTATTGCTGTCTTTTCTTGAGTGGTGGCTGCATATTATGTAGAACCAACTATAAACAAAGCCTGACTCTTCTCTTAGTCTGACAACTGAAACACCCTCACAGAAATAATGTTTTACCAGTTATCTAGGCATTCTTATTCTAGGCAAGTTGACCCACAAAATTATCATCACATCTTTCGTTTCTACTTCTCTCTGGATATCCCTTTCATTTTTTTTCTCTAAGCCAGATTGCCTTTCTCTGCTTCCTAGTCCATTTATAAGGAGAAGATGGGCTCTCCAGCATCTCCCAAATTTTTATCTCTCCCGTCAAGAGACATGCCAGGGCAGTTAATCCTGGATGATTTACTTCTGACTAAGAATTTACAAGATTTACAAGGTGAAGATGAGACTGCTGATTTAGATGTGGAAGTCTAATAAGGAATCCATTAGTAGCTTGGCAGAAACCTCAATAATATCTACTGTGATTATTAAATTCCAATGAGTGTATAAGTTTTTGGCAAACAATTTCCTATTCCTATCACCAGACCTATTGTCCTTCCTTGTTCAGGTTCTCCTTTCTCTTTTTCCTGGATCAATTTATTCTCATTAAAGTAATTATCATAGGTAATTTTTTGTTTGTTTATGCACTCTTTCTCTACTAATCTCTAAGATGCTTGAGAATAGGCATTGCATCTTCCCACTTTCAAAAAATTTTCCTCTAGTACCTAAAGTAAAACCTAGGACATAATTTGCACTGGGAAATGTTCCTTTTAATAACTAAAAGATGTATTTTGTATCTTAGGCCATTATTCATTTGGTTCCCCCACCTAATTCCTCAGGCTTAGATAACATACCTTCCAATAACCATCTGGTTATAATTTGGATTCTCATATAATGTAGTGATTCTTCAGGGAAAGAATGCACTGAGTAATACATTTCTGCCTTAGTTCATATATCACTCTCTTATGAATCTGGCTATACAATTCTTCAGAGATGTATAAGCTTGGAGAGTGTGTTAAAATACAGTTTCTGGTGGGCCAGCAGGTAACATGGTGGTTAAGGCACTGCATCCCACTAACATGGCTGACAGCATGGTTCAAGTCCCCAATCGCAGCTTGAAAACCACACCAGATACATGTACGTGCATGCCTAAGATCTTGAGAGAAGAATGAAGGACAAGAAATAGTGGAGTTGGTCATCCCCCTTGGGGTGATTTTTCACCTTCCCTCTCTGCCTCTTTTAAGTAAGCACACATGCCCTATGGTAAAAATCTTTAAATAAATTAATTAATTAAATTTTAAAAAGAAGAAGAAGAAAGAAAAGAAACAACAACAACAAAAAAAAAAAAAAAAAAAAAAAAAAAAACAAAAACCAACTTACCACCTAAGGCAACAACTTCCAACATTTCTGGTCAGAAAATACAGTTGGGAGGACCATTGGATGGCTATAATGATTATGTCACTGAACTCCCACAGTCAACCAGAGTTTGGTACCAGACCCAGTGGCTTAAAACTCACACTAGGCATATGTGTGTGCATGCCCAAAATCCCGAAAGGAGAATGGAGGAGAAGGGATTGCGGCATGGCCATCCTCCCTGAGGAATGATTTCTCACTTTCCGTCTCTCTCTCTCTATCTATCTCTCTGGCAACCACACACTCTCTATAGCAAAAAAGCTCTCTAAAAATTAAAAAGAAAAGAAAATACAGTTTAAAAATCTACACACACAGTTTATGTTTCTTAAAATGTTTATTTTGTTTATTTGAGTAATTAATGAAAAATTCAAGATTGTGGAGACTTTCAATGTCTTTGCAGATGGAAAAACTCAAAACCCACATCTTATTGAACTCTTGAGTGCCAAAATATGTGAGAAAATGGACCAGCAGATGGCATACTGATTACATTGCTGGACTCCCACATAGTTGACTGTGGTTTGAGTCCTGGACCCAACAACTTAAATACACACTGGGTGAGTGTGTATGCTCGCCCAAAATCCTGAGAGGAGAATGCAGGAGAAGGGACTGAAGTGTGGCCATCCCCCTTGAAGGGTGATCTCTCACTTTTTGTCTCTCTGGCAAACACATGCACCTATAGCAAAAATCTCTCTCTAGAAAAAAAGGAGAAGATTTTTCTGAAAGATCACGAGATCTCTCTGAGTGGCCATGAGATCTCTCTAATTGGCAATGAAATCTTTCTTATTGACTGCAAGATCGCTCAAATTAGCTATAAGAGTTCCATAAGATCTCTTGTGATCTCTCTGAATGGGCATGAAATTTTTCTGATTGACTACGAACTCTCTCAATTTGACTACAGGAGCTCTGTGACTGGTCATGAGATCGCTTGGATTGGCCATGAGATCTTTCTGATTATCCACAAGATTTTTCTGATGGACTACAAGGTCTCTCAAATTGGCTACGAGAGCTCTGTGATTGGTCATGAGATCTCTTGTATTGACCACAAGATTTCTCTGACTCATCATGAGATCTCTCCAGGTGCCCTCGAGACCTCTTTGCTTGACAATGAGATCTTTTGACTTTGCTTAGAGACCTCTCTAAATGGCGCCAATTTTCTTGTGATTGGCTCTGAGATCCTTTTGACTGGTTCTGAGATCCTTCTGATTTGCCTTGATTTCTTTCTGACTGATGATGGTTCATCTCTGGCCTCCATTGTTCTCTGCTTGAACCTTATAATTTCTATCACACTTAACCTGCTTAGGTAAATGATGACTGTTTAAAGAGCTTTGTCCAGATTTGAATCCAGAAGGTTCTTGGCATGTTTTCTTCATAATTTCTTTCCCTGGAGTTGTTTCTGAATCCTGAGTAACCTCTCTGCCAGTGATGCTTACAAGCATTTGATCTCTGTTTGGAAGCTGAGTTCTTTTTTCTGTGGTTCTCTCTCCCTTTCTTTCTTTCTCACTTTCTTCAGTTTTTACATTCTCTAACTTTTTAAGATTACAATGTTATCTAGAGATATGTCTATAAAGGCCAGTTTTCCCCCATTCTGAAGGTCCGTCAGCACCTTTCTAGAAAGTGATAGCTTCAATGGAGAGGACATCTCCTCAGTGCCAAACAGTGGTTCTTAAACCAAAATGTGAATAAAAATAACCTGTTTGTCAGAGCTTGTTAAGCATTTGATTCCTAGGCCTCAGTCTTAGAAATGTTTATTCTGCAGATTTTGAATGAAACCTAGGAATTACCATTTTTCCCCTACACATCCTGGGTGACTGATGCAGAATTCATGCACCTCATTTTGAAAAACTCTGTCATTGATCATGAAACAAATTTCTTTTCCTTAGGTCATTATACAGACAGTTGCTTCTTGGTATATCTGTCCAGTAAGTTTAAACCAAATAGAATTTTGTCCTATTTGAGGCAAATTAGCTTATTGGCCACTTTCCCTTAATTCAAGTGCATTTATTTATAAGCTTCTTAACATAAACGAAGTTAATATTAACAAAGTTTCTGAAAACAGGTTTTGATGAGAGAGGAGAGCACTTGAGAATAGTAGGTGAGGGACCAGCAGTTAGCATAATGGCTATGTCACTGGACTCCCATGTAGTCGACCGCAGTTCAAGTCCCGGATCCGGTGGTTTAGGCTCACGCCGGGTGTGTGTGTGTGTGTGCCCAAGATCCCAAGAGGAGAATGGAGGAGAAGGGATTGAGGAGTGGCCATCCCCCCGGGAGGTGATTTCTTGCTTTCTGTCTCTGTCTCTCTCTTTCTGGCGAGTGCACGCTCCTTACAGCAAAAACTTCTCAATAAATAAATAAATAAATAAATAAATAAATAAATAAATGCAATAGCTACAAAACAAATAAGATATCTAGGAATACATTTAACCAAAGATGTTTTATTATTTTTAATAATATTGTTAAGACTAAGTTTTCTGAACAGTGATTTTCTTCTCCCTCTGCCTTTCTATTTAGCTCTTATTTTATTGATCCTGTGATGATGGTTTAGGGTTTTTTGTGTTTCTCCCCCACAGCCCTTTTAGATGCAAAAGTAGATGTCAATATGGGACTATTCTTGGCTCACTTTTAACTCAGATATAAAATGACTGGTACCTGGATACTAAAGTAAGAATAAGATGATTCTTCCCCCTGAAATATGTAGACTCATAAAGGAAAGAAAGTAAGTCCAAGTTTTAGACATTTCAGCCAGACTGAGGATATAAAAACCGTGCTAGAGTGAGGAGAAGAAGAGATTGAGGACAATGCTTACAGAGAGTTGTGGAAAGGTTGTAAGTTCTTATTCACTCTCTTTGTAGGAGGTATGAGAGTATTGAACCTTTCTAGAACCTTGCCTATCAAGAAGACTTCCAAGAAACTCTACAAGAGCTGTGAAATTTATTTCCTGCCATGGAGAGATTCAAAACAAAACAAAACAAAACTGGTGCCTAACTCCCTTCTGTGAAAGCTCTAGATGACAATGAGCCCAATAAATTTATTGAGAAGAGAAAGGCTAACTGCTTGGTAATGGAACAAGAGAACCATTGGGATGGACCCACACTATCCTAGTTTGTAGAGGCAAAGCCTGTGTATGAGTTTCCTGAGGATAGATGTGGGATTCATGGGAGAGTTGTGAGCAGTGAAGTGACTCCCCCAGAGGCATATGTAAACCCTAGAGTAAACATGCATCCTTTTGGATCAAAGAGCGTGTACATGCCAGGACAGCATTTGTATTCTACTTAAGAGGATCCTCAAATCACAGACCTATCAATCAAACTTTTGTTTTCCCTTCTCTTTAATAGAAAACATGTGCCTCCCCATGAATGAAATTGCCTGACTGGGATAGAACACAAAGGCACAGATAGAATTCATCTAAGGAATTTGTCCCATCAAATGCACAAGATTATATCACTTTTCAATTGACTTCCATCTTCAGAAACAGAGACTTAATCCACATTAATATAACACACTCTTTGTTAGCTTTGATGGAGCAAAATGGAAGGCAAAAATCATTAGTGCAATTTGAGAAGAGTTGGTTTTGGCTTTGATAGTGGATGTGGGCAGAGCAGAATAGAGGAGGTGAGTGGAAGTCAGGAGAGGGACTATCTGACAAACTCAGCAGAAATGAGGACATCTGTGATCTAAAGCTGATTGAATCCATCTCTCACTTCTGCCTAAACCTGGCCACGCCATGTTCCATATGGGTGAGGATTTCTCTGATACACCTTCATGTTCTCTAGATCACTAATTCTAGTCTGATTGCCCACAGATAAATCAGGGGCAGTCCAGTTACCGACATAGGCTTTATTATACTTTTAATATGTAGACTTCTATGTGGAGAAACAAGAATACAGAGTATACATTGAAAACAAAGGACTGAAATTATAATATCAGGAAAATTCAAAGATCCTCTGCGGGTATCCACACTTTGCAGTTACAGAGCCTTCTGCTCACCCTGAGAAATCATAGCTACGCTGGGCTTTTGCTAGGGGTGTGATACTTTTACTCTTTCCCTTAGCCTTCTTTAATTATCTCAGGAATGAGGCAGGGGCAGAAAAGAGTCATTATGAAGTACAGTTTTACAAAGAGCAGTGTGCTGATAAACTAGTCGTTCAGAAAGAAGAGCCTCAATTTGTAGTGTTTGTCAATTGCCATGGTATAAATACTCCTACTATGTCCAATTTCAAAGATAGCTGTATTTAACAACTAGAGCACAATGTTCCTGAAAATGTAATGACCAGCCCTTACAAACTAGTGCTAGTCCATTCAAGAACACTATTGCTGGGACCAGCAGTTAGCGTAAAGGCTATATCGCTGGACTCCCACGTAGTCGACCGCAGTTCGCGTCCCAGACCCGGCAGCTTAAACTCACGCCAGGTTCATGTGTGTGCGTACCCAAGATCTGGAGAAGAATGGAGGAGAAGAGATTGAGGTGTGTCCATCGCCCCTGGGGGGTGATTTCTCACTTTCTGTCTCTCTGTCTCTGTCTTTCTGGCAAGCGCACACACCCTATAGCAAAAAAAAAAAAAAAAAAAAAACCTTTCCAAAATAAAAAAAGAACACTATTGCTATTGCTTATAACAAAAAATATCAGTACCACCACATTTATATAAATATATATAACACAACTTTAATTTCCTGAGAAGATATGCAAACACAATTATAACAAGTTACCACATCTTTGGCCTTACAATTGATCAGCAGATGACTTCAGGCTTAGCCTGCTTCCTAGCAATATATTTTGCACATAATACAAATATTTTTAAATTAGTTTATATGTGATGATATTAATAACATAATGTAGTTTTTCACAAATGCATACAAATATTTTAAATGGTTTAAAATGTACTATTACATAACTTTCAACAAGAATCTACAAGCAGCTAATTTAACAAAGTCCAAAACACTTGAACTGAGTGTTATTTGTTATTTTTAAAAGTTAGCACGTTTAGGTACCAGCAGATAGTGTAATGGTTACGTCAATGGACTCCTAGGTAGTTGATCATGGTTTGAGTCCTGGACCCAGCGGTTTAGACTTATGCCAGGTGTGTGTGCTCAAGATCCCAAGAGGATAATGGAGGAGAAGGAACTGTGGCATGGCCACACAGGTGGTGATTCTCACATTCTGTCTCTCTGTCACTCTCTGTCTTCCTGGCGAGCACACACACCCTATAGCAAAAATCTCTCTTAAAAAAAAAAAAAAAGAATTTAGCACATTTAACTATATGAGATCTTCAAAGTGAAGAAGGGGATGTGATTGAAGGAAGCCCTGAGCAGTGCCCTAGAGTTCCCTGCTCCAAATAGGGAACAGAAAAATTTACTGGGAAAGGAAAGATCTGGTATAGCTTATTATATCTACTTTGGACTACAAGAGAATAAACCCAAAAAACTGAATTTGCTACATTTTACAAACTTTCAACATGATGGTAGAAACAACAATTCTAAAGTCGAGACATGTGATACGCAGAAAGCCCACTGACTGTATTGCTCATTACTTCTATGAGTTGAGACAAATTATCTACGATCCATTTGTCCCTGTAGTCTCATTGTTAAAATATTGCCAAAAAATACCTACCCTATTATCATCATAGAGCTTTCACATAATATGTGAAAGCACTTTGAAAACTGTAGAAAATCAACTAAAAATATTAAATTATTGTATGATGTAATAGATTATTGGTAATACCAAGTTCTGGGGTTAAAAGTATTAATTACTAATGGTTACTCTTTTGTTACCATTGGTAATGTTTAGAAACACATGTAACTAAGTTCTCTTGAAGCCCTCGGTGAAGATTCAGAATGACCCCTCTGACCAATTGTTTGTTTTAATTGCTGGAGAGCATGTACATTCACTAGAGAGAAATAAAGATACTAAGAGAGAATGAGAGTGAGGGGAAAAAACCACAATGGGTACCACAATCTCTTCTCCTCCATTTCTACATCCTGTTGGGATTTGGAGACACACACACAAACATGTGCCTAGCATGTTTTTTAAACCACCGTGGTTGGATTCAAACCATGATAAGTATGTGTGATCCAGTTCTTTTAACCACTTTGCCACTGGCCTGCCTGACCAATTGGTTTTATAAAGCACCCTGCATCCTGAGTATGATGAAACCAAGGGAAATTCCCAAATAAAGTGCATTCCACTTCATGCCATCTTCACCTCTGTGCCAGTAGTTTTCAGTGTTCTCTACCCTCTGACATCACCACTTTTAAGGTTGAGTGTTGTCCTATTTGTGGCCAGTCTATTAATCAAACTACTTTTTATCAGAAGGATATCAAAAGATGTGAATATGAAATTAATGAAGTAAAGCAATCCAAGAATATGAGAACAAGGCTAAGCTATTGCCCTGGATCCTTTTCACAAATCAGGAAAATCTCCAATGGAAACAGGATGTCATTTTTCTATCTAAGGATCCAATTACTACACAATGATTCTTGGAAAGGCTTCTGTCTTCTGCCACCACATTCATTTTTTCATGGATTAGTGAAGTATCTTTGTAGATCCAACATCAAGGGTAAATCAAAGTCTTTTGACATTTCTTCTGAGTCTCTTTCTGATAAACATGAGATGAAAATTCACACACAGAGGAATTCTATTTGTGTTTACTTGGGTATCCAGACAAACTCCAAGTATTAAAAATCTGCTCCCTCCAACCCACCCACTCATATCTCTGGATGTGCTGAAGAGTGTGCGACCAAATCAAGACTCTAAGAAAGGAACTGGGGATTTGCCAATAAAATGATTCCCCAGTATGTATTATTTTTTAGAACCTGATGTTCCCAGTTGAATAACAATTCTATTATATCTCCAGCGAACAGTTCGTAAGTCCCACCTACATTTTGGATATTAGAGTTGTTTGTTAGAGTTTGTATGATGTCATTGTTTCTACGTAGCTGCACCTCAAAAGGAGCCAGTCCTTTATAGGTTACATTGGGAGCCACTTGGCCATAAATTAAATACAAGCCCTTCTGAAGTATCTTCAGCTTCCAGTCAGATGTCTCATTCACACAGGGAGGTTCAGGAGATACAATTTGCCATTTTGAGGGTAAAGGTCCTATAAGAAATTCACAAGAGAGAAAAAAATGGAAAGCAAAGTTATTTCATTATTTCATCCTCTTCCTGATTATAGTTCATTCTTTGTCACCCTATGTAGGTTTCTTTACCTGGTCTATAATAGTTCTTTCCAATGATTTTTTTTTTTTTTTTTGGAGAGATTTTCGCTACAGGGCATGTGCACTTGCCAGACAGACAGAGAGAGACATAGAGATAGAAAGCGAGAAATCACCCCCCAGGGGGGATGGTCACGCCGCAATCCCTTCTCGTCCATTCTCCTCTCAGGATCTTGGGCAAGGCACGCACACGCGCCCGGCATGAGTTTTAAGCCACCGGGTCCAGGACACGAACTGCAGTTGACTACGTGGGAGTCTAGTGATATAGCCATTACACTAACTGCTGGTTCCCTTTCCAATGATTTTAATATTTTAGTTTAATATTTAATATCTATCCGTCTATCTACTCCTTATTTCACAGGAGGTGCAAATTCTGAATGTATCTCTTGCTTAGAGAGCTCTGAGGAAATTGATTTGGAATAGATGAACCAAGTGGCTCTGTATTGCTTCTCAATTAATATTTGTGGAAAAGAAGGAAAGAAATAAAGAAGAAAGGAATCACATAAATACTCTCTGTGACAACCAAGGCTAGCAGTCCATGCCTTCCCCTGCCTTTCGATATAAACGCTATTGACTGTGTATCTCTTTATCACTGAGACATTCCCTAATCGATCTATATAAAATAGTGCTTTCTTGTGATTCTCTCCCTTTACTCTGCTTTGGTTTTCTTCACGGAAGCTGTTACCATCTGGCCTGTTATAATTAAAATTGTTCATTTGTTTATTGTCTATCTCTTAAATATAATATCTTCTAAGGCAAGTACTTCTCTATTTTGTTCATTGTTTATTTGCAGCACCTCAGTGTTCCTGGTACCTAGAATGTGTTAAATAAATATCTATTTTGTTTTTAAAGTTTATTTATATCCTCTGAGAGAGATTGGTAACCCCTGAAAGACTTCATGCCACAACCCATCCCCAATCTCAGCCAGCCCAGATTACGGATACACACACATATTGCGTGATTAGCAGTGTCCTGGGACACAAACCTAGGACATTTCTCATGTGGATTCAGTTGCCTTGTGGCTGTACCACTGCCTAGTCCTATGTTCAATATTTATGACTGATATGAGACTCAGGGTAGATTCTGAAGGGAAATATACAAGTGATCACCAGAGCAAGAGACAAAGTGCCCTTTATCTCCAGTGAGGTCCGAGCCTAGTAGATTTTCTTCCTCCTTAACACTGAACAATAGGCAAAATCACCAAAAGAAGGGCTATTCATCTGCCTATTTAATTCTATATAGGGGTCACTTAAAGACCACCTTAGCACCATTTGAAGTTCTCAAATTTTACCATATAAAGAGGAATTTCAAACATACCACAAGTTTCATTCCATTGACTGGAAAAACAAAAACAAAACACAAAGACAGAGACAAGTTACAAGAAACGTCCAGATGCTCACAAGCCAAGGAACCCAAGTGATTTAAGCTATGTAGGAACACAGGGGTTACAGGGTCGATTCTAGAAATATTCTGCTTTCAGCTGAAAAGGTGCATTCAGTTTGAAACCTAGAAACAATTAAAAATGTACTTATTTGAAGATTTGTATGTATTCTAAGAAATATTCTAAGACTCCAGATAACTAAACTTAAATGTGTCCTTTAAGCAAACATCAGGTGACTATAAGAGAAAGTGACTCAAAACATGAGAAGAGGAGAAATGAGAGGAAGTGGCCCTTCCCTCATTCTCAGTCTTCTTACTATACATTTTGAAACGATAACAGCACACTCCCTCGTACTCTACTGGACATTAAAAATATGTAAAACGTGAGGACTTTGAAGAAAAGTTGTAGATATCTGGAACTTGTGCCTATTTAAACAGAATGAAATAGGTTCCTGGATCTCAGATTTACAAGCCTATGAGAATGATATGCATTCCTACTGAGAGATACGACCTCAAATGAGAGCTTCATCAAGGCAGGGACTTGTCTGTCTAGTTTATCTTGGAAAGTCTCACCTCTTAGATAATTGCCCAGCACATGATAAGTAATTATAAAAAAAAAAAAAAATGCAGGGCTTCTTGAAAGTACTAGCACTTGCCTTCTTGCGTTGAAAGCTAAGAAAAGAAAAACGGAGGCATGCAAGATAGGGTACTTACCAAACTTAGCTACACAGGGTTCCTTAGCAACCTGTTGGAGGAAAAAAAAAGAGGAATTGGTCAGGATGACAACACTTACGCTACTGTCCTGGCTGATTCATTCAGAGTTTCAGAGTCTGGAAGCAAACTATCTTTCCACATTTAAAAAAAAAAAAAAAAAAATCCCTCCATCCACCATATCTCAGGAGCTTTACTTTATAAGCAACTGACTTCTTTTTTCCCTTTCCCTTTCCCTTTCCTTTTCCCTTTCCCTTTCTCTTTCGTTGCCTAGCTGTCCTTTGGGCCCTTTTAGGCAAAAGTTAAGGTCTCATTCCACCCACCTAACCTGTATTCACAGGACAACTATTTGATATTAGACCTTTCTTCTCTTAAACTATAAAAATTTTCAATAAACTATGGTCTCCACACCCTATTAACTACACAAGGCGATCCTTTGGCTTATGGGAAGAAAATTATAGAACTTCTATTTTTGTTATTTTTATTTAATACAATAAGAAGTTCTTATTGTATTACTTAAGCTTACTTAAGCTCTAGAAATATTTAGAGCTCATATTGATAAATCTGTCCTTATTTAATATTCAGACAATCATGGGTCATATATGGAGCTGAGGTACCCTAAAAAAAAAGAAAGTCCTAACAGTGTCAAGCAATGTCCTTGAGTAGATAAGAAGGGACAGAATAAAGGTCATGGATGACCTTGGGTAGATACAAGGACACTACCTGCAGTGACAAGAAGGAAACCCATGGCCACGAATGTGAATGAGTGGCAGGTAGGGCTTTGAAACTGCTTTCCTTACTGTTTCTATTTGCTCTTGAAACCCAGAGGCAAAGTAATCAGATGAGAGTTAGACTGGCAAACAGTTACTGGAGAGAAGCTGAAAGTGCCAAGTAGTTCATCAGAGAAGAGTGAAAGGACTGGAGAAATGTAGGTCATAGAGCAATGCTGAAGTCCCACTTGAAGTTAGCGGTCATGAATTTAAAGTTAAGACCTTTCAAAGGGTCTCACAGAGCAGTTGAAGTAAATCAGTATTGGAGATTTTCCATAGTTGAATTTTTCTCACTAGAAGATAACGAAGAGAGAGACAGGCAAGTGAATGGTTTATGCAAGAGAGGGGTGATAATTATGGACCTGAGAATTAAGGAAGGAAAGGCATGGATAGAATGAGTGACAATGCTACTTTAATTTAAAAATTAAACTTTGCATCATTGAATAATGAATTAAACAATGAGTGTCATGACATTAATAACATGCCAAGAAGCATTCTCCCATTTTGATCCATACTTGTTTGTGAGGTTAATTTTTCAGTTATGATAGCCAAAACCATGAATCTAAGTTAGCATATAACTTCAAATTATTGCATCAAAAAGAATTAAACTAAAATTAAGAATATAAAATAAATATATTTATCATTTAAATACATTTATCATTCTACTAAAACATTATCTCAGTTCTTTTAGTGATGTTTATATTATATATGAGCATAATATAGAAAATATAATATTTGTAAAGCAAAAAACTATGATAAACCTATTAGTTGGCTCATCTTTATAAATTTCTATTTTGTGTATCTTTTTGATGCACATATTTACTAGTACTTACATATAACACAATAATTAGCAGACATATGTTGGGGATTATGTTTTGTTAATGACAAAACAAAACAAAAACATTTTATTGATAGAGAGGTACAACTCACTGAAATGAAAGTCTAGAAGCCTCTGTTCTAGGGAATAAATCACCAGATTCTCTGCAATTGTTTTTTGCTCCTGTAATTATTTGACCCTCATTTTGGTGTTTCTTGGAAGAGATGTTGAAATTCAATTTAGTTCAACCCATGATGGGCATATGACAGGGTCTCCCTTAACCTCAATTTCCTCATCTGTAAAGTGGGGGAAGTTATAGCACCTAGTTCATTGAAGTTGCCATTGAGTTTAACTGAGGTCATTCTTGTAAAGGGCTTTGTCATGATAGCCTGTCTGGACCTGCTCAATAAATATTAGCTGTTTTGATAATGATGCTAATTATAATAAAGAACTAAACAAAAATTTAAGCACCTATATCTCCAACCCTATACTGGTACGGCAAGTGAGAGTGGCAAATATAAGTTATGGTTCTTGACTCTCAAGAAGTGTATCTTTTTAGAAAGACATGATTATAAACATGAAACAATTAGGTAACAATCTGAATGTAAACAAGTGCCAAAATACATGCCACAGATAATCTCTGCACGCGCTACTGTATCGTGTATAAAGAGTGTGCAGAGAAACTTACAGCCATAAACAGATTAGTTGCCAGAATCAGAAATTCATGATACTGTACAACTGTACTGCTTTAATGTCTACCTAGAGCTACCAAAACCACCACTTTGATGCTCTCTAATTATTGCCCAAGATTAAAATTTGTCCCTTCTCCTCCATTCTCCTCTCAGGATCTTGGGCACGAACGTACATGTGCCCGGCATGAGTTTAAGCCACCAGGTCCAGGACTCGAACCGCGCTGGACTACATGAGAGTCCAGCAACATAGCCATTACACTAACTGCTGGTCTCCCTGAACATTTGATTTCTTAGAGATGATTTCTGTGAGGTAATTTTCCTTGAGGGATTAACCAAACACCTTGAGCTCATATCCTATCCTTTCAGTTTAGTCTTCTGGAAGAAGGAGGAGGATCTTTCCAGGGAAATTTCTGTTAGCCTAAAATTAGGACCCAAACTACTCACCTACCACTTTTTAAATTGGTGTCTAGATAATCTGGAGGGTAGGACTTTGCATGTAAAAACTAGAGAAGAGACCAAAGTAGACTAGAACTCCGAAGTTCATGGGGTACTTGAGAAGGTGGAAGTGGTCACCTCATAATGACTCACCATTCACCAGCCACTCAGACCTCTTTCCCAAAGATGTTTGTTTGTGGCCATTAGAGAAAGGGAAGTGAAAAGGGTAATGTTTGACGTAATAGCACTGCATTATCAGCCAGCCCATTGACTTTTCCGATAAGAAATAATCATCCATGGGACCAGCAGTTAGCATAATGGCTATGTTGCTGAACTCCCATGTAGCCGACCGCAGTTCGAGTCCTGGACCCAGTGGCTTAAACTCACGCCAGACACATGTGCATGCATACCCAAGATCCCAAGAGGAGAATGGAGGAGAAGGGATTGTGGTGTGGCCATCCCCCTGGGGGTGATTTCTCACTTTCTGTCTCTCTGTCTCTCTCTGTCTTTCTGGCGAGTGCACGCACTCTATATCAAAAACCTCTCCAAAAAAGAAAGAAAGAAAGAAAGAAAGAAAGAAAGAAAGAAAGAAAGAAAGAAAGAAAGAAAGAACCAATCATCCTTTTAGCACAAAATTCTAAAATGTCTTATCATTCTCGAAATTTGGAACATGTTCTCAGCTATATCTAAAAGTAGAACCTTTCATTGAGAAGCTGCATATTCTCTAGAAGAGAGAATCCAAAATCAGAACTCAGACACTTGGGATTGATTAGTCAAGTGAAATCTGGCAAGAGGTATCCTGGTTGACTCTGGCATTGTTAGACTTCCTCTGTCCCTTGGTAAGAGTCAGTGTGCCTTTGATAAAAGTGTTTCCCTCCTCTTCTATGCATTCTTTTTCTACATGTTTATATACTGATATGTAACTGATGACACCAGTATTAATTGTTTTTTAGGATGTCTGGCTAATAAAATACAAGGTGGTTTTTAGAAGTTTAAAAAGCACTTCCAAATTTAAGTTATTGCTATGCTCACCCTTCCTCTTCTTCAGAAACACACAGAATTTCTGATATTTTCTTTCAGTTCAAAGTTCCAGAGGTTCGTGCTTCTTTATGCATTACTTAAGGGGACAGGGCTGTGATTAGAAGTTCTTCTGTTGCACATCTTTGTACATAGTATGTAACAGAAATTGCTCTGTTACACATTTTTGTATACAGCATGTAATACAAATTAATGGACTACTGTGTAAAAATTTGGTCAATGCTATACTTACCTTAACTAAATTAACATCTATAGCATACTGCTTCCATTTGTAGTTTTTTTCTCCATTTGCTTTCAAATATCTTAAGTGATTGAAACATATCTTTGAAATCTCTGGTCAGTCTACTTTAAAAAATGTTCCTGCAGTCAAATCCCAACCCTTGCTTAGGTGGGCACTTTATCTTCCTCAAGCCCAGAGTCTTGAAATATAACCATAATGGGCTATAATCCTGAATTACATAACATTTTTAATTTATATTTTATTTTATATATCTAAACATGATGTATATATTACATTTATATATGAATATATATTTAATTTTATTTATATATATATATATATATATATATATATATATATATATATACCCACACACACACACACACACACACACACAGAGAGCAAGAGAGAGAATCAGTGCTATGCAGTCAACAGTGAGAAAAAACTTTTGGTGAAGAACCTGGCCTATCTTCATTCCCAGTGTATATTCCCACTCCTCAGGCCCACAGTTAGACTGAAGCTCAATGGGAAATTCCTGCTAAACTCAGGGGCTTCCCAAATAGACATAAGCTTCCTCCTTGCTCCATGAAGCTTTCCCTTATTACACCAACCCAAATGCATTGCCCCCAGCTTTTGAGTCCCTAAAGCATTCACGTTCCATATGACTTTAGATATACTATTAACCAATATAAATATTTTGCTATTTTTTCTATTTTATAGCAAAAAGAAACATCATAAGGTGCAAATCCATTCCCTACTACTATATTTCAGATGAAGAAGCTGAGCACCAGAGAGATGAAATGACTTCCTTAAATACATACAACTGGGAGACCTAGAACCAGAATCCAAATCATGTTCCTCCCAGGTTGATGTCATTTCGTTCCTTAAGGATCTATCAACCATTTGTCAGTTACCTCAAATCTATTTTCCATTGCTTTTTTTTTTTTTTTGGTATCTTTTCTCTTAGTAAAACTATAACTTGCATGTTATTTCCTAAGGATAAGCACCATGTTTTACACCATATATAGCAAAGTTCTAAGGAGGAAAAAAAATAATCCACAGGCATCTGTCATTTGATTGATTTAATCAAGTGATGCTTTCCATCTAACTCAGTGCTGCAGCTAAAGTATAGCATTTTCTGTTGCCTTTCATCTCAAAATACTTAGGTAAGACTCACGTGCCATGTCATAACAAGAGTAGAATTGCATTTACATTATGTATACTCACATGACTCTTTCTTACAACCATCTCTATCAACACTGAGTGACAATGATAACAAGACTAACAAATGGATAAAGAATTATCATATTCCCCAACCTTAGGTACTGTTGCCTCCTTACCTTAAGTGGGAGAAAAGTAAAGATTAGTATATTGAAGGAGCCGAGGAATAGCAGTATAGCTCCCGTTGAGCAGAGCCACAGCTTCCAGAATGACCTCTGTGCTCCTTGAGAAGGCATGTTCTCCCTGTGGCTCAAACTCATTTTCTGAAGGAATGACAGCTACGGAAAGCATATATTCACAAGTGATGGGTGAATGAGGCAATGTCATGTCTTGTAGTATTATTATAACAAGCAGTGGGTGTGGTAGGTGGAGTTTTCCTTCTGACACAGTGTTGGAAAATGATACTCCTAAGCTAAGTGCTGACTCTCATGTGGCGCCAGGCCAAACATACCGAAAGGAACGGGAGGCTAAAAGCCAACACAAACACAGAGAATGAAGCAAACCAACACCAAGGAAGTTCAGAAGGGAAAAAAAAAAAATTCTTTCCTGAAGCAAGAGGAAGTATGTGACTACTGTGAGCCTTAGAGAAAGGGGGGGTGGGGGGGGAGAGGTATACCCATCTAAGAAAGCATTCCAAATTATTTTCAGAGCAGAAAATTTCTTTTTATAATAAGAAATAACGTTTGAGATTATTTTTCATTATAATACAGATACCATGTACATGTGAGGCAGGGCGTTAGAGAACTGGAGTCTAGTTTGCATGGTTTGAAAACATAGTTTCAATCAGGTCATCACATTGTATTCTTTATTTTTTTAATTATTTTATTTAACTTTATTTATTTTTATCTTAATTTGATCAGAGAAAAGGGAAATGAGAAAGGAAGCTGCCAAGTCTGGGATTTGAACCACAGTCCACCATGTGGGAGTCCTACGTCCTTAACCATCACACAACCTGCCAGCCCCTATATACTTTAAATATATACAATTTCTGCTTGTCAGTTATACCTCAACAAAGTTAGAAAAAGAAAATAAAATCTAGAGTCACAAAAAATGTTTCATCTATTTCTGGGATTTTAAAAAAAATGTCTTCATTCTGAGACAGTCCCTAGAAAATATCAAGGGTGCTACTACAATTTAATACAAAATTATAAATACAACAAGCTCAAAACTCTGAAAATTCAATGCTGGCATAAAATAGACATAAAGTTCGCATACAAAAGGGTATCTTTCTGCACCCTGCACCTTGAATCCAGCCTGCGCTTATATTCTTTTCCAAAAACCAGGTTTTCTTCTTCACACCAAAGATGCTGATTTAGTACAAAACGAAAAAAGTCCTTTATTCTCTGTGCCTCAGTCTCTGATAAAGTCTAATGTCTATATTTTTACAGAATGCCAGCATCTTATGCTAGAAAAAACATGGGCTTCTCAGTCAAGTAGTCCTGAAAGCAAAGCCTGGAACAGCCCTGCTCTTATCTATCTACTCTGTAATCTTACACATGTTACTTGACTGTGCCTCAGTTTCCTTAATTGCAAAATGGGAAAAAATTTATACTTCATAATGCTTTTGTAAGTATAAAACAAATGTGAAAAGTTCCACTCTTAAGAGAGATTCAGTAATATGTTCAGTAATCTCTTCTCTTTAGAGATGTGAAGATTCATCCAATAATGGAATCCTAGAAAAGAATGAGCATTCCTTATATTTCCCACAGGGTCTACTTCAACTGAAATGAATGTCAATAAAAGGAGGTAAAATAACAGCATTTTAGAGAAAAAAAAATTTTTAATCTAAGAAATTATCAAAGATCTTTAAAAGTAGCGCAAAAGAAAAAAAAAAAATCCAGAGATTTAACATCCTCACTGATGAAAGAGGAATCTAAAATAAAAGAGGTTGACTGTTGTCTGAAAGGACTAATGACTAGTCAGTGGTGGAGTTGGAAACCCAAACCCAGGGATACATCTTGGCTTAGTACTATAGTATTTGTAGCAATATTACTCACTTAGTGACCAAGATTTTAACTTGGTCCTGTTTCACCTTGATCAATAAACTATGTCTAAAGAGAACAGTTACACAAGAATTTTTCATTATAGCAAATGTCTTTGTGACTCTGTCCTAGATGCACTAACTCAGAAATGAAAAAGTTAAGAAGGAAGCCTTGAGTCTATAGCCCTTGCATTTATATCATGTCAGAAATTCATATACACAAGTACAGAATTTTTAATTGACCACTGAAAAGTTAGGCTAATTTCTTCTTGCTTTTCTGATCTGCTCTTTCTCTTGTTTCCTCTCCAAATTTTAGATGAAACTTTTCCTGCTTACTCACTTCAATAAACATTTATTCAGATGAGGAACAGTTCCAAGTAAGATCCAGTTCCTCCTACTGCCCTTAACCAAGTTTAGGCTCTGATATATCCTGATTATTTTAACTTTTTGCAAGTATCTTAAGAAAGATGATAAGCTTATTTCAAGAAGACTACATTCCAGGACCCCTTTTCATGAAACAAAGTTCAGAAATGAAGAAACTTTAAATTAGGACTGTGACCGTAGGAAAGACTTTTTGAAATTCTAGAGACATGAGTCACAGTTGGTACCTTTTAGGTATAAGCTGTCTGGATGGCAGGTGACATCTCAGGATCTTCCAAGAAGTACACAAGCATCAAAAACAAACTGTTGTATTTATGGTCTCTCATTGGCTCAAGTGCTCAAGGAAGAGATTTTTTTTTCAATTAAGTCCAGCTAGCCAGTCCATGCTGAACCTTATAATCTACCCCTATTGGGTTGGAAGTTGAAGTGGGTATTTTTTTTTTTTTTAAATTACAGTTGCCAAGGAGTTTCGCACTCAACTGAATTAAAACCTTACACATGAGGAGACAGAGGCCTGAATGAGTACTATATAAGACAGTGCCTCAGAAAACAGAACAGGCTAGATAAGCAGAAACAGTTGCAACAACAGGTTAGAATTGGATTATTTGAGAGGAGAAAGGATGATGTACTTTCTGGAGGGAGTGATAAAACTTGAGAAATAAATATTCACAGCTTTAAACATCTGCAATTGTTAGTAATTAAAATAAAAACTCAATAAAAACAATGACAAAACCCTCAATTTTTTAATGAGCCTAATAGTTTTTATTTAAGAGCTGCAGAATAGGACTATCATTAAAGGAAAAAAAAAACAGTAAAATAAAAACCTCTTTCTGTATTTTCTAGATTGAAAAAATAAAAGATTAAGCAATTTTAACTGCATCCATAGTTGCTTTGAATTTAGAATGTATTAGTTATATAACAACTTGGCTGTAGTTCAGTTATTAACTAAATTACACTAAAATGCATTAGGCACTTACTATGTGCCTTCTCTGTGCATAAATGATTTCACTTAAATATCAAGCAGACCTGTACTACTGTCTCCACCTACACAAATGATGAAACTCAGGAGGATGAATCATTTGCCCACAGAGATAGAACAGGGCTGAATCCCCACCCAATAGACTCCAAAACTCATGTTTTTTCACCTCTCTTTACTGAAACATATGTCATGTAGATTCTAGGAAGTAAACAGAGTGGAAATATTTTAAATTCTGTCAAAGAGTATTAGGCATACATCAGTTTTATTCAAAATTCTGTACTAATCCTCACCAAATTCCCCTTATACTACTATTTATCATGATTTCTATCATTATGATAGCCTATGATGTAGCATATTCAGTCAGAAATATCCTATATGTCAGAATTCAGTGTGGAAGAAGATACAACTGACTTTGCCTACTCTGAGTATCAGAATATTCACTGTCACAAGAAATAGCTCATTGGTCTTGAAGATACATGGATGGATAAGCATAGATAGATGATAGATTACAGATAGATTAGATAGATGGTAGATGATTGATAGGTAAATACATACACACACACATAGAACCAATACACTGAGATGATACATAAACAGGATTTTAAACTTTGAATCTTATGAAGTCAACAAGAGTATCTGTTATCTAAACTAATAAATATCTACTGTGTAACGAGAATTGTGCACAGCACATTATATATAAATAGATGTCTATATCTATATCTTTATTTTTATATATATATATATATATATATATATATATATACACACACATGCACAGATGTCCATATATACATACACACTAGATACACATGTATATATTGTATGTACAGTAAATCCTAACAGATATGTTGGGGATTCTCTCATAGGTCTCCAGATAATCTTCTATAAGAAGCTAGGTCAAATTCAAACCTTGTCTTTATTCCACAACCTTGTGTTCTACGTCCCTATATTGTCTTGCTTTGTCTTGTCTGGTTTCACAAGTCTTTATCTTGGAACTCTCACCGAATTCTTTATGGTTATCTATGTTTTCCTAGCTCAAGTACAATCTTTAAGTAAAATCTATTGGTCAATGTTCATGGATGCTGAGCTAGTTACCTGCCTTTTAGAATGGTTGTATAGTTTTGTACATTCCTATTTGTCTGGCCTGAGTCTTCTATGTCAGTGATGTGTTGTTTTGGGGTAGTTGTGAGAGTATGTTGCATGTAAGTGTGTCCTTTCTACACTAATCAACCTTGTGTCAGTATCCTGGCCATGGGAAAAGCATCTTAAACACCTTTGATGAGAAGTGTGACTTCCTTCTTGGATTCTGGACTGAAAATAGACTTTCCATGATGCAATATGGCATGACATTTCTTCTTTGGAAATATCAAACATCTCCCTAGAAACTATACTGAATGGACATTGTTGTTAAATTGTATCTTGCCCAATATCACATAGATTTCAAGAGAATTATGTATTTCATCTAGTTGAAATAAAAAGGTCTTAAGACTCCTGATATTAAATCCCTCCCAATCTCCTGGACTTCCTTGGGCAGCCCTGGAAGAGGGTATTTTCCAAATAATCTTCTACTGGTCTTCCCATTTGACAAGACCCTAAAATTTCTCTCACCAAATTAGTAAATACCAACTCCAGTCAGCACACTCACTTCTCCCAACATTCAACTATGACGTGTGTTCTTATAAAAATCTATGAGATATTTTCTTATCTGGCTGTCCATTTTTTTAAAATTTATTTTATATAGTCAATCACTATACATCATTTAGCTTGTGAAGTGAATTTACCCAACATGAATACACTTCACACCAGTCCAGTTGAGGATACTATACACATTACCATCAATAGATAATAATCCATTTCTGTGTCCCATAAATGTCTTGCTTCTCTATTTTTCTCCTCAATTTCTTTCCTCTCACTCTCCCCTTTCTCCCACCCTCTTCCCACACTGTCTCCATTTTCCATTCTTCTATATCCTCTATTTTTTCCGTTTGTTCCACAGAGTGCAGACAGTCAGTATATATTAAATAGAAACATACAATGTCTCTCTTTCATAACCTGGCTTGTTTCACTCAACAGTAAATCTTGTATATTTGCCCACTTTCTATCAAATGCCAAGATGTTGTTTTTTGTTGTGTTTTTTTTTTTTAATGGCTGAGTAGTATTCCATAGAGTATTTTTAGTACTGATCTTGCACCATTCAATTTAGACATTAGGGTTCATGACTAAATTTTCTGGTTTTGATGCCAGAAACTTAAATGAATAAAAAAAGATTTTGTCTTTTCTATACAAAATGACCCCTAAATACAACAGGAGGACATGTTATTCCTCTTGCTGATTTAGGACACATTATTAAGTGCTTCCTCTGTATCAAGCACGATGTTAGGAGCTTCAGTAATGATAGACAAGGGTCAGTCCTTGACTTCAAATTTGTTATTTTTTGTTGTTGTTTTGTTTTTTCTTTTTCATGCAACTAGAGAAAGAGAAAAATATGCAGAGAGAACTATAATAACAAGTGAGCACCAAATACTGATCTTGGTCAGTGGAAGGGGAAATTTTATAAATGAGGTAATATCTAGTCTGAGATACAAGTCTGAAGAGAAGTTAGCCAGACTAGGGGGGAAAAAAAGAAAAGAAAAAGGAAAACCTTATAAAATTCTATTCTCATGAGCCAATCAACTGCTATTTATGACCATGAACTTGCTGAGTGATATATAAATGTATACACACACACACACACACACATATATATATATTTATGTGTGTGTGTATATATATAATTTCATATACTCTCTCCCTCTCTCTCTCTACACACACACACACACACACACACACACACACACACATGGTCTCTGTGTTTGTGTTTTGTACCATAGTGTTTCATATATTTTATTTGGCGATGAATAAATGAAAATGAGTGAGATGAGATCCTTACTCTTAAGGAATTCATTGTCTGGTCATTGATGGTTGTTTTATATTACAGTCTTCCAAAGTTGCACCTAAAAGAAAAGCTTGCAATCATGAATCTTTGTCTGATGTTATGTAACTTCCTCAGAGTTAACCAGGTAATTCAATTCAGGTGAGAATTGTCCAAGCACTTAGAGTTGTTAAAGCCAACCTACTTATCCATCCAGTTGGATGACTGAGCCATGAATACAGCTGAATGTTCCTCAAGCAGCTGTGAGTTCAGTTGAGCATCACCAGGCCTGGGTGTTCCTCTATGAAGAGGAGATTTCAGGCTAGCATGCCAATGGAAAAAAACACTGAGTCACAGGCAACATTACAGAATGCTGCGTGGTGGAATGGTGCCAGCTGAAGGCAACAGGCACTTTCCATTTACTAAATAAAGAACAGACACCCATAGGAATTGCATATGAAAATGATGCCAAGATAAGGCCCAAATTATTTCAAGTCTTTCCTCACCCAACAGCCTAAGGGAAATTTCTTTGGCTGGAAGTAAAGCTACTTGCCCTCCCCACACGTACACAGCCTCCTATAGCTGGTTCATTCCTCGTCCCAGGAATCCCTAGGTCACGTGCCTCTCTAACTGCAACACCACTAGTGGTGATTTCAACTGTCTACAGTGAAAAAGAAAAAAAGGAAAGAAAGGAAGAAAGAAAGGAAGAAAGAAAGAAAGAAGAAAAGAAAGAAGAAAAAGAAAGAAAGAAAGAAAGAAAGAAAGAAAGAAAGAAAGAAAGAAAGAAGAGAAGAAAGAAAGAAAGAGAAAGAAAAAGAAAGGAAGAAAGAAAGGAAGAAAGAAAGAAAGAAAGAAAGAAAGAAAGAAAGAAAGAAAGAAGAAAGAAAGAAAGAAAGAAAAAGGGAGGAAGGAAGGGAAAGAAAGAAAGAAAGAAAGAAAAAGAAAAGGACAGGGTAACAAGAGGAAAACCAATATGAGTTAAAATCTTGTTCTCGTCTAGTCACCATGTTTAAAGTTGAAATAAGCTTTATTTTATTTAATCTTCACAACAACATTACAAAGACAGGCTTATTCATCACATTTTACAGATGAGAAAACTGAAGAGATGTTTACCAACTTACCTTACACAACTAGTAAAATCTGATTCCTCAGTTTAACTCCAAAACCTATCCTTTCCTTTGTGTCTTTATGCACAAATGAGTATCTGACCTCAGCTTTAATAGGGGAAGTATTTTTAAATGAGTAAAAGCAATACTAAGGATGTTCATGTGTCCTGCTTCTAGGAATATCACATCTACAGATGTACTTTTGAAGGAAAAGCTCTTAATAAATGTATCTTCTCAAATAAGAGTAAATTTTTGCTCTAGACTCAGTTTTACATTTTCCACTTTTTTCTCTTTAATCTTAGTTAATTTTTTTAGTATTAGAAAGTATGTACGCTGTCAAGAGAAAAAGAGAAAGCACCCGCCAATGGGGTGTGGTCATCCCATGATCTTTTCCCTCCTTCCTCTTTCCTATCATGATTTTGGTGTGTTTTTCAAGCCACCAGGGCTGAGACTTGAACTGCAATTGGCCATGTGGGATCAGTTTCCAGTACACAGAGTTACACAGCACTGTGAGGCCAGCCCTTCCTCTTTAATCTTAAAATCCCCAATTTTAAATAAGGATGAAGATACTAAATGCAGGGGCCAACAGGTGGTGTGGCAGTAGAGATACTGGACTCCCACATGGCCACCCACAATTTGAGTCTCAGATCTGGTGGCTTGCTCTCTCTCTCTCTCTCTCTCTCTCTCTCTCGTGAGCACATATGTCCCATAGCAAATTTTTAAAAAATAATAAATAAAATTTTTAAAAGATAGTAAATGTAGTAGAAATAGCAAAAGTATTTTCAGTCACAAAAATTTGCTCATGGTTCTCGGTTTTTCTTAGAAGAAAATTATGCCAATGAAGAAAAAGAAACCCTTTATATTCCAATACTGTTTATATAAAAGCCATTTATTTTAAATGTTATCCTTTGTATTAATTTAAGAACAAGAGTACTAACAGCAAAACGTATGGGCAAACAGTGAGTCGGAGGGAGTTTTAATTAAAAGAGAAACCTAGAGGCAAATAGAGTTGCGGGAACCAAATGGAAGCGTTAATTGTGGTAGTTTTATTATAGAAGAATATAGATGTTCCATAGGGCTCAAAGGGAAACAAGATAGGACAGTAACTGTGATAGGGATGACAGAAGTAGAATCACTTATAAATATCCTAAAAGCACACACTGGTGTGAAATTTTTTTGATAAGAACAATACCAACAACAGTCACAACAGCAACAACTCACATTCATTGAGCACCTACTCACAATTATACAATAATTGATCAGCCCAAATGAGGACTTGGCCATATGGACTTGAAGTCAGCCAAAGTGCAAGACCATTTTAGGTTCAAAGCAAGAACTATGTAAATTTAAGATCAGTTGTATATACCGTGAATGCATAAAGTATGTGGTTTGTCAATGAATGGAGTACCAAGAAGACTAAATGGCATACTTTTCTTAAATGAACGAAGAGAAGAAGAAATGGGAAGGCAGGAAAATGAACCCAATCACATTCATTTTTCCCTAAGATAGTCT
The DNA here is from genome assembly GCA_026018925.1 of Tupaia tana. Lineage (NCBI taxonomy): Eukaryota > Metazoa > Chordata > Mammalia > Scandentia > Tupaiidae > Tupaia > Tupaia tana. The sequence continues at coordinate 122,802,139 of JAKSZU010000007.1, read as the reverse complement.
TTTGGGGTAGGTAAACACCTGTTTGTTACACTCTTCATAACATGGCCTACATTCACGTTAAATTCACATCAGTCCTGCCTCACTCTGTGGAGATGAGAGGAAAGAGTAGGAACTGATAATAAACCATATCCTGTCTGACATATAGCAAGCAACTCCATAAGAAAGCTCATAGAGATGTTCTTAACACCTTCCCCTGCTGTCATGACTTCTCTCCCACTCTAGCCATTTTTCTTTTTTGTAAAAAGAATTATTAATTTAATTGTATTTATTATTATTTTCCAATTTGCTACAGGGCAATGTGTCTACCAGAGAGAAAGAGAGAGAGAGAAACGGAGAAAACAAGAGGCCAAGCCTGGGATTCAAACTGTGGTCAGCCATATGGAAGTCCAACACCTTAAACCACCATGCCACCTGCTGGCCTTTTAGCCATTTTTCTTAACCTTGCACTGTCATACTCTAAGATTCAGTCAGGTTCTATAGAAACTATCCCTTGACCTTTTAATCCTAGTTAACACCTCTTCCATGTCCTTCCAGATCCTATTATATTTATTCATATTATAGTACTTAGAAAACCACAACATAATCATCTACGTACTTAAATGCATTCTCTATCAGGGCATAAGCATCCAAAGGCAAGAATTTCTTTTTTTTTTTTTTTAATACTAAAACCTACCTAAGACCTGGCTCACAGATGATACCCAATAAACATGGAATAACTAGCTAACTGGATGCACAAGTGGATGGATAATATTACTAACATTAGATCATCACAGAGTAACAACTAGAAAAGACTAAGCTTTTAAGGCTTGATTTATAAATGCTATGTTTATTCCATTCTACCTCCACTAATCAGCTATGACCAGAGCCAGATCTTGAATTCTTTGCTTCCCATTGAACTTCATGATTGTTTAATCTCCTGAGCATCATACACTGGTAACAACATTTGCTATTGTACAGCTAAGGTCCAGTAGTTTTATGTCTGACTGTAATACTCCTCTATCTTCTGTGAGATTCTGACTGCTGAAGGTTACGGGGTAACACCAAGGGAAGGAAGCAAAGCAGTGTTTATGTTTGTCGTGTTGCTTAAATCCTGTAATATAAACAGCCTAATTTACATGGGTCATGTCCATACTAGAGGCTCAAGAGCACCCTGCCTATGGTTTGTAGGTACCAGAATCTTACACCCTGTAGGCACTGAGTGATTACTTGGTATACCTGTTTCCTGATATATATCAAACCATGTTGTAATGTAAACCCTGCCACAAAACCACATCCTTGTTAAAGAAGTAAATACAGTGAGTACATCCTTACCAAGGAGATGACATTTTCAGCCCTTCCAAAATGGATTAAACTGCTGGCATGCCTCACAAGCAACTCTTGAGTTTTTTGTTGTTTTATAATTGTAGTGTTGCTCACTTCTTCCTTTTACTTACCACAATGCATTGTCACCATCTCCATAATAGTATTTCTGTATCTGTATTAATGTGTAAATCTCCAACGGACTGTGATTGTATTGTATCTTTCTATACACAGTGTCAGACATAGTGTGGATGCCCAATAAACATGTATTAAAAAGTACACAAAAAAATGAAAAAAAATACAAAGTGAAGGAATGCATTAATCTTCTTTAAGTGAAAGATTACATATAATTTGAATTATAATTCCAAGTAGGAATGGATTTTCTCATCACCTTTAAAACATTCTGTATTTTATTCCTTTATGACTAATAGCATATACTGATGGGGTTCTGAGAAAAGTGCTTTTCTGGCTTTGGATTGAAACAAAATTAACTGATTCTTATGGTCAGACTCAAAATTTTGTCTTCCTGAGAACTCTTCTTGGCTTGCTTTTTTTTTTTTAATTCTGACTGATCAGAAGTGTGAAAATGAAATGTACACATATAAATTTAGAGGATAAATTTGAAATATGATACTATCAAAGGAATCATTTGTAATATTTCTAGGATGCAGGATGAGATGCAAAAGGAAGTTCAGAAAATAAAGGTAGTTAAATGGAATTCATATGAAGAATAGGGAACTCTTACCTTTTGATTTCTTAGCCACACTTAAAATAATAAGACTTGTCCTACATGAAATACTAAAGGACGTTCAAGTTTAAATGAATTTATTAAATAAAATTGAAAAAACAAAAGCATAAAAATTTTAAATTTGTGCTTATTGATACACACTATATAAAGATATCATTTTTACATCAATAACACAAAATGGGCAGGAGTAGATCTGTAACTAACTAGAGTTTTGTATGTAATTAAAATTGGGTTGTTATCAATTTACAATATATTGTTCTAACTTTAGGATGTTTTTATATAAGCCCCATGATAAAACAAACAAACAAACAAACAAAAAAGGAAACTCTAGGCTGTATACAAAAAGAATTGAGAAGGGAACCAAACTGTATCAAAATGTGCCCCCCAAAATTAAACTAAACACAAAAGAAGGCAGTAAGAGAGAGAATGAAGAACAGAAAACTATTTAACATACAGAAAACATAGTCAATAGTAAGTACTTCTCCATCAGTAATTACTTCAAATATAAGTGACCTAGGGGACCAGCAGTTAGCGTAATGGCTATGTCACTGGACTCCCACATAGTCGACCACGGTTCGAGTCCTGAACCCGGTGGTTTAAACTCACGCCAGGCGCGTGTGCATGCGTGCCCAAGATCCCGAGAGGAGAATGGAGGAGAAGGGATTGTGGCATGGCCATCCCCCCTGGGGGGTAATTTCTCGCTTTCTGTTTCTCTGTCTCTGTCTGTCTGGCGAGCACACGTGCCCTATAGCAAAAACCTCTCCAAAAATAAAAAGAAATTAAAAAAAAAAGAAAGAAAATGTAAGTGACCTAAATTCCCCAGTCAAAATACAATGGATAATATAATGAGATCCAACTATATGCTGCATACAACAGACTCAATTTAAATGTAAGGATACATATAGGTTAAAAGTAAAAGAATTGAGAGGCCATCAGGTGGTGCAGCGGATTCCCACATAGTCAACCACTGTTCGGGTTCTGGACCCAGTGTCTTGACACTCACATGGACGCATGTGTGTACGTGCCCCAAATCCCAATAGTATAATGGAGGAGAAGGGATTGCAGCATGACCATTCCTCCGAGAAGTGAGTTTTCACTTTTTGTTTGTCTCTTTCTGTCTTGCTTGTGAGCACACATGCCCAATAGCAAAAGTCTCTAAAAAAGAAAAAAAAAAAAAAAAAAAAAGAATTGAAAAATATATTCCATACAAATAGAAACTAAAATAGAGCAGAAGTGGCTATATTTATATCAGACAAAATAGACTTTAAGTTAAAAACTGTTCAAGAAACAAAGGAAGACATGAGACACTCATTCATAGCTTAACAACAGGAGTATTTTCTGAGAAATGCATTGTTAGGTGATTTTATTATTGTGCAAACATCATAGAAAGTACTTACGCAAACCTACATGGTATAGTCTACTAATTACCTATGCTATATGTTATAATCTGGACCATTATTGTATATGCAGTTCTTTGTTGACATAGGATAGTATACTAAAATAAGCGCAAATCCACCGAGAAGATATAACAATTATAAATATATACATGCCAAACATCTCAGAACTGCTAATACCTAAAGCAAACATTGGCAGAATTGAATAAAGAAACTGTTAGCTCAATAATAAGAGTAAAAGCTTTAATACCTTGCTTTTGATAATGGATAGAACCAGACAGAAGATCAGTATGTAAATAGAAGAGGCGAACAACATTATAGACAGACTGGACCTTACATATTTGCAAGACATTCGATTTAAAAATAACAGGATACATATTTTTTCCAAATGGACAAACATTCTCCAGGATAGATCATATGTTAGACCACAAAACAAGTCTTAATAAATTTTAAAGTTTAAGGACTAGCCAGTGGTGTGGTAGTTAAGGCAAATGTATCCTATGTCACCAACAGCACAGTTTGAAACCTAACCCAGCAGCCTGAGAAACACACCATGCTTGTGTGCATGCATGCCCAAAATCCCAAATGGAAGAGAAGGAATTGTAGAGTGACCATACTCCATGGAGAGGGCAAAGCAGGTGCTTTTTCACTTTCTTCTCTCTGTGTCTTTCTGGTGAGTGCATATGCCCTCTAGCAATTTCTTTTTTATGTTTGCAAAAATGAAAAATCAACAAATATGTGGGAATCACATAGAGTGATGATCAGACAGGCATAAACTGAGCATGGGTCAGACAAGAGCTACAAGGATGTCTGCCAACTTTCCCATATGAGGGATCCTAGGTTGCAGGTCAGAAAATCAGGCGTTAGGTCTTCCACCAGGTAAAAGAAGTCTCCTGTGAGAGGCACACTATAAACACCCATGTTCAGCTTTCCTTCATTTACTATAAAAGCATTGATACCACTAATCATACTGGTACTAGAATTCCAATTTAGCTGCAGGCTCTCAAAACACATCCATAACCTGATTACCTCCTAAAGGCCCACCTCTTGATTCTGTTGCACTGGAGATTACTTTTTTTTTTTTTTTTTGAGAGGTGTTTTTTGTTTTTGTTTTTTTGTTTGTTTGTTTGTTTGTTTTTTTGCTATAGGGTACGTGAGCTCACCAGAAAGAGAGAAACAGAGAGACAGAAAGTGAGAAATCACCCCCCAGGGGAGATGGCCATGCTGCAATCCCTTCTCCTCCATTCTCCTCTCAGGATCTTGGACACACACACGCACATAGCCTGAGTTTTAAGCCACAGTGCCTGGGATTTGAATCACAGTCGACTACATGGGAGTCCAGCGACATAGCCATTATGCTAACTGCTGGTTCCTGGAGATTACATTTTAACATGAATTTTGGAAGGGACACAAATATTCAAACCATAGCAGGTACAGAGTTTCAGTTTTGCAAGATGAAAAGAGTCCTGGAGATGACTGATGGTAGTGTTCACGCAATAATGTGAATATACTTAATAACACTGAGCTGAATGCTTAAAAATAATTATGATGGGGGACCAGCAGGTGGCGTAATGGCTATGTCACTGGACTCCCATGTAGTTGACCACGGTTCGAGTCTCAGACCCGGTGGTTTAAACTCAGGCCAGGCGCATATGCGTGCATGCCCAAGATCCCAAAAGGAGGTTGGAGGAGAAGGGATTGAGGCATGGCCACCTCCCCCCACACTGGGGAGTGATTTCTAGCTTTCTGTCTCTCTGTGTCTTTCTGGCAAGTGCACATGCCCTATAACAAAAACATCTCAAAAAATACTAATAATTAGGAAGGTAATTTTTATGTTGTATGTATTTTATCACAATTTTTTTTATTTAAAAAATTTAATGTGAGGACCAACATAATGGTTATGTCACTGGACTCCCACCTAGTTGACCACATTTTCAGTCCCAGACTCAGTGGCTTAAAACTCATGCTGGGCGGGACTAGCAGTTAGCATAATGACTATGTAGCTGGACTCCCACGTAGTTGACTGCGGTTCGAGTCCCGGACCTGGTGGCTTAAACTCACGCCGGGCGCGTGTGCTTGCGTGCCCAAGATCCCAGGAGGAGAATGGAGGAGAAGGGATTGTGGCGTGGCCATCCCCCCCCCCCGGGGGGTGATTTCTCACTTTCTATCTCTCTGTCTGTCTGGCGAGGGCACACGCCCTATAGCAAAAACCTCTCAAAAAAAAAAAAAAAAAAAAAAACCTCATGCTGGGCACATGTGCGTGCATGCACAAAATCCTGAGCGGAGAATGGAGAAGAGATTGCGGTGTGCCTACCCTTCCTGGAGGGTGATTTGTCTCTCCAGTGAGCACACGTGCCCTATAATAAAAATCTCTCTCTATAAAAAAGAACTTTTTAATTTAGTGTATCTGGATGATATCTCCCTTCCTGTGACTTCGACCTTTATTGTCCATTCTAGAATTTTTTACACCTCTTTTCTGACTTGTTGATCTATAATTCCAATCACACACTGAACTTCAACTTCTTTTTCTCAAAACTCCTCAAACTGAGTCTGTTCAAACTATATATTATTTTCTTCACAAACTTACTATTGTATTCCAGAACTTGGTTATTGGTTATCTTATCCATTCAGTTACCCAACTTCACACCTTGAAATCTACTTTAATTCCTCATTCTCCTTCAACCCTCAGATCCATCAGCTTCCAAATCTTATATATTCAACCAATGTTTCCTACCCTACCCTTTATTCCCAATCATATTGCTTTGGTTGAAGCCTTTGTTTTATCCTTCCTTTGTTTTATCCTTTGTTAATCCTTTGTTTTATCCTTACTTCAGCAGCCTTTTCATTGGTCCATTTATCACCGTTTTATCCTACTCCACCAGCAGCATATTTTTGAAAAGCTTATCATATCACTTTCTTCTTAACATCGGTTGGCAGAGCCAGCCCCATCACACAGTGATAAATCCCTGTGCAAATGGATCCAGATCAAACATGGCTAACCACAGTTCAAATCCTGACCCTGATCGCTTAAAAGCATGAGTGTGTGTGCATGTCCAAAATTCTGACAGGATGGAAAAATGAAGGAAAGAGTGTTGTGGCATGATCACATCCCTTTAAAGGGTGCTTTCTCTCTGTTTGTTCCCCTGACCCTCAGAAATACGCGTGCCCTCTGGCAATAATAAATAAAACATTTCTGTTGTATTCCCAGTGTGTAAAAGACTGAATCTGAGCTACCTACAGGCGATTTTTCTTAGCTAATTCATTTATTTCTTCCATGAGTGAGAAAGACACAAAGAGACAGAGACAACACTTCCAATAGAATTTTGATGCCATGATTCACCCCAGAATCAGTCATCCCTGGATCATAGGTACATGCATGCCTAGAATACTCAGGGAGGTTTCTAGATGCTATCCTAGAACCTTCTTCTCCTGTGGGTCAGCCTTATGGAGTGCTGCATTTCACCACTGAACCACTGTCCAGGCCCCAAATTGTTTTTATAACCTCCTTCCTGCCACTAGTCTACAGGTCTTCTCAGGCCTACAGCTCAGTGAGTATATTTCTGTTTCCTTCAAATGTTTTCCATACTGAGCCCTACAAGTTCTCCTCTCTGCATGGAAATCTCTACTCTGTCTAGGAAATATCAGTATCTCGTAAGCCCAGATAAAAGCTTTTTTCACCCTTGAAATTTTCCCTACAAACCATTGCCAGTCAGCCTTGATGTACAATGGTTTGTATGCATGTCCATCTCTCCACAACACAATTAGCATCTGGAAAGCAAGATTATGTGCCAAAGAGCTTTTATTCCCAGAGCTCACTATTGCATCTAACACACAATAGGTGCCTAGAAGGTCATAGTTCACTTACTGGAAGGGTAGGGAGAAGGAGAAAAGTACTTTGCAGAAATAAAGAGTGGTATCAAGCTATGACACATCATTGACTTTCTCAGAATTTGCAATGTATTTAACACCAGCAAAGCTTTCTTATCTATAAAATACAGACACTAAATGGTGACCTTCTGAAAGGAAGAAATTGGATTCTAGTTGTGCATGACCACCATTGCCTGGGATAATGTTCAAATCATAGTAGGCACTCAATAAGTTTGGAGGAAAGGACAAAGAGGAGTGGGAAGGAGTAAGAGAGGGAGGGAAGTCTTGTATTCAAGACTGAATTTCTTAGAATACCTTGGAATTGAATGGACTATATCCTTTTGAGACAAGACTTTGAGCTAATTCAATATTGTATTGGGTGGGTGGAGGGGTAGCAGGTGGTGTGGTGGTTAAGTTGCTGGACTCCCAAATGACCAACCACAGTTCAATCCTGGACCTGGCAGCTTGAAAATCATACTGGGCATGTGTGTCTGTGGGCCCAAAATCCCAGGAGACAGGGAGAAGAGATTGCGGCCTGGCCATCCCCTCTGGGGGGTGATTTCTCACTTTCTCACTGTCCCTGTCTCTGTCTGGCAAAAGCCCTATGACAAAAACCTTAAAAAATAATATTGTACTGGAGTCTTTTAAAAGTTCACAGAAAATGAGTATTGTGAAAAACCTATGCATGGATTTTCAAATTTTTTTTGCATCAAAATAAGCTCTTATTTTAATTTCATTTTTCCATGAGCTTACTGAAATCCCGTCATAGTACAGCTACCAGCTTCTGGAAAACCTAACCATCTACGCTTCATTTCCTCTTAAGGAAGGTATAGCTTATGACTGCCAAAGCCACAGATTTTCTAATTGGCTTTACGGGTTTGTCTATGATTAAAATAAGCTCAAATGGAAAAAAAAAAAAAAAAAAAAGAAGTTAAGATTAATTTCCAAGCACTCACAGCTTAAGCAGATAAATTTTACACCAATTAAAGGAAGTGAAAGCTTTTTCATTCCTGTTTTTAACTACAAGAAGTGTTTTTCCAAACTTAGTTTTCCTTTCTCTGAGTGGCTGATGGGATACCCAGTTTCCAGAACTGTGACCAGACTTGTTGAAGTAGACTGATTCAGAGTACTTCTCAGCCCAAGAGGAAACTGCTCTGAACCACAGAATCAGACGTGTGTGAATCTTCAGCACCAGATTCAGCTAATTCACACCCAGCCATTCTTTGCAATATACAACCCAAGCTATCTGTACCTTACCACACATGCACCAGAGCCCCATTTCCCATATTCACTAACAAAAACAAAAACAAAAACAAAAAAACTCTTTTAAGTGTTTATTTGCCTTATGGAATAAGAGATTTGCCAGGAAACCTCTGTACACAGTAGGTAATAAAACAGAAAGACAGGATAAGGGTAAAACATCTGGTGTTTGCCATATAAGCAGATGGCATGCTGAGAGATTAATTCTGCCATTTTATCTGTACAAAGGGCTCAGCTTCAGTTTCTAAAGTTTATTAGAGAGTGATTTATTTTTCTTCATAACAAAAAAAAACAACATCTGTGCTATCAGAATAGGTTAGACTTGCAATCTTTGAGAATGGAGAAAGAATGTGTGCTGACAACCAAAAAGCATTTATTGAGCACCAATTTCAAACTCAGCAGTGGCACAAGAAACTTAAAATCAAATTGGGGAAACAACTCACAGGAGCACTATTTTTCCCACTGTTCTCTGAACTTTGACACAGAGGATTGATGACTTTCTCCTTGTTTAAACACACTTAATTTGGTTAAGTCCTACTTCCCACCTTTACGTTTCATTCTCTTTAAATTTTATGGTGGGCTCCTCATTCCTTGTCCATTCCTAAAATGTTAGTGTTTGTGGACATTTGATCCATGGTTCTTTTCTTGTGTTCCCTCGCTAAGTAGGTAATGTTATCCACTCCATGGGCATCAAGTATAACCTATTTGATGACAAATCCCATCGCTACATCTCAGGACAGAAATTACTTGAACTCTAGATGCACATAGTTAACTTTCCATTGATCATCTCCATTTGGAAATCTATTATTTGACATGCTCCAGTTGAATTTATTATTTTCCCATTCAACTCATTCTTTCCTTTAGATTCTCTATCCTAGGGAAACCATCAGTGCACTCCCAGTAGACTCAGTAAGCCATTCTCTATGACTCTTTCTTCCTCACTCCCTTCCCCCTCTCCATTCAAATCCTGAGTAACTCTTGAATCCATACACCTTTCTTTGGTTCTACCATTGCCTAAATTGCTACAGCAGTAACCTCCACTCTTGATGTCTCAGTCATCCTCCATATATTGCAACCATAATGATCATTCTGAAAGAAAGACAGAAAGAGAGAGGGAGAGAGTTAAAAGAGAAGAGTGAAATATAAGGAAGAGGAGAGAGGAAAATAGGAAGGGAAGAGGAAACTACAAGTTCCTCTATAAGATGTTTTTTATGGATCTTCACTGCATTTATATAATTATTGATTTCTTAGTCTTGCTGACAAGACTGTTCACTTTTCCTCATCTATTGCTACTCTTCTTTTTCAGTCTTCAATCTCTGATAATGGAAAAAATATCTTTGGGTTTCTAAATGGACTTCAGATCAGGCTATTTGGCTTTGATAATTTATTTATTGTTTATTATAGATTTTTTTTGGCCATAGGGCACATATACTCACCAAAGAGAGAGAAAGGGAAAGTGATAAATCACCCCCCTCAGGGAGAGATGATTACATCACAATCTCTTCATCTCTTTTCTCCTCTCAGGATTTTGGGCACACATGCCCAGTGCATTTTTCAGGCACCAGGTCTGGAATTTGGACCATGAAATTGGCCATGTAGAATTTAGCACCTTCATCATGCCTCCTGCTGGCCCCTGGCTTGGAACACTTTTACTCCCTCCAATTCTCTTCACCTGGCTTACTGTTTCCATCTAGATTAGATGCCAGCCTATTTGCTCTTCTCATACTTTGTAATCCCTTCTAAGACAGCACAGAAAGAAATACCACCTATTTGGCATAATGCATAATACACGAGGTAGCTCTTTGTCAGAGAAAATGTTTTGGAATCTCTTGGCTGTGAAATACACTCTTTGCCTACTCATCTATCACCCCAAACTGTTAGGTATGTTTAGATAGAAAGACTTAACACCAAGAACCAAACTGTTCTTGATAAGAAACCCAATGGGAATTTAAGATTTAGAAATTTGCCTTTTTTTTTTTTTTTTTTTTTTTTTGGAGAGGTTTTTCGCTATAGGGCGCGTGCGCTCGCCAGACAGACAGAGAGAGACATAGAGACAGAAAGCGAGAAATCACCCCCCAGGGGGGATGGTCACGCCGCAATCCCTCCTCCTCCATTCTCCTCTCAGGATCTTGGGCACGCACGCACACGCGCCCGGCGTGAGTTGTAAGCCACCGGGTCCGAGACGCGAACCGCGGTCGACTACGTGGGAGTCCAGCGACATAGCCATTACGCTAACTGCTGGTTCCCGAAATTTGCCATTTTTAAAAATAGTTATTTGGAAAGAATAAGAAACTAGAGCATCTGGGGACAGGGATTTTTGAGATGATAATGAAAATTTTCAGTTAAGTTAATGCCTGAATTGAGCTGTTCTGCAGTCTCCTCCTCCCATTAATTCCCAAACTTTTTATAAAACTCTGCTGCAAATACGTTTTCTAAACAGTCTTGGAGGGAAGTGGTATGAAGGATATGGCAAGGTACAAAAGAAACAGTATTTTATCCCAACATTGATATGAACAAAGGAAGAAGACAGCCATGTCCACAGTTAGGTTTAGAGTACTTTGTTATAGTATTGAATGACCAAAAGACTATAGATTTGTCCACTTTACCCCCAAAAGACTTTAATCACGGAACATGTAGAAGAGTTCCCACCATTTCTGTGATGGAGATTGGAATAATCTACTCAATAATAAAGTAAAAGCTAATGGCAAAAGCCATTGAACTTGGAGCATTTGAATTACATTAGCTTTTATTACACATACTACCATCCTCTACTTATGAGCAAGTATAAGGAGTGATTAAGTTTGTGGGTATGTGGGTTCTAGAGTTACACTGCTGGTATTCCACCACTGGCTCTGCTACTTACTGCTTACCTGGCCCTGGGCAAGTTATTTCACTTCTATGTGCCTTAATTTTGTCATTATCTAAGCTAGAGATCAATTATAACTCTTCTCTCTCTCAGTTATTGTGAGGCCTGTAGCATACACCTCACACGCTTAAACAATGCCTGCAAGTACAAGATTGAAGTCTGACTACCATCATATCTTTACATTTTACACTTGGCACAGTGTTGGGCACATAGTAGATGCTCAAATATGGGATGAGTTCATTAATAAATGAATAAATTATACATCATTACTTCTGCCTAATATGTTCTCCCATCTCCTCTCCCCACTTAAGAAAATCCTTCCTCATCTTTCATTTTGTTTTAGGCTACAGCTGTATAACATTCTTGGCCCAGGAAAAGCCCTCTTTCTCTTTTTCCTGTCTCCATTCCCTGTTCCTTTCTCCTTTCTCCCTGCCAGGACTTACTGTAATAAATTGAATATATGTCTGTACGTGTTCGTCCAGACTGCCACATTTGTTATTCCATAGTTCAAAATTCTTCACGTATGTAGCAATTACACACCCAGGCTAATGGGCACTTTGCTGTTGATCTAGTCTTGCTTAAGAGTTCAGTCCTCAGAGCCGGCAGGTGGCGTGGTGGTTAAGGGTACTGGACTCCCACATGGCCAACCGTGGTTTGAGTCCTGGACCTGACAGCTTGCTTTCTCATTCCTCCCTTTTTCTCTCTCTCTCTCTCACTCACTCATTCTCACTCTGTCCCTATTTGGTCAAATTAAAAGAAATAAATAAAACATAAATAAAGTTCAATAAAATAATAATAAAATAATTCTTTAAAAAAAAAAAAGAGCTCATTAATCGGGGAACCAGTTGCACTGTGGAGCCCAGAATGTGCATTTCTGTATCATTACAACATCACTGAAATTTTATCCAACCTCAATCCTATACATTTTTTTTTAATTTACAATATATTGGAACACTATTCTCACTAGGATTAATTCTTTTTATCATTTGTTATTTAATTTCAGTCATCTATCAAAAAAGATGGACCTCCTCTTCAGCCCTAGTTGCATTCATTCTGCTTTTACAAAAACAAAAAGGCAGACATTGCAGAGCAGTTAGATCTTGAGATGGTTAATGTATACATATCAGAGTGAAAAAACACAGAGCACTGTGCTCACTCTGTGTTGAAAACAGAAATACATGACCACATCAGCAGGATCAAGAGTTCGACATGTTCCCCAAACATGTCTCACAATCTAACTGATATGATATCTCAACAGCTGCAAAAACTTCAGCAAATGCTTACTGCCTCTCTGGCACCCCCTTCTTCAATAAATGTATGAAAAATCAGCAAGTCTGAGCCACACTCCTCTGAGACTGCAAGCCTCTTGGCCTCCCCCTTAAATATCATTGTTTGTCTTGTGTATTTTATCTCACTTGTGTTTCTGTGGGTCCTCCATATTGGCAGATAAATTCAGAGATATATATCTCAATTTTATCTTCACATATTTGCATTATACATAAAAATAAATATACAGAAATAGAATATTGCTTTGGATAGCTATGTGTTTTAAATTATGCTACATAAGTCTCTGAATGAATTATTTTTTACCCCCAGGGAAAAGCACACAATACCTCCCAGGTAGACAAATTTGTATGATTATAACAGAATGTCAGACTTATGGGGCCTCAGGTGGCATTGTTATTAAGGACGCTAGACTCCCACATGGCTGACCATGTAGTTTGAGTCTCAGACCTGGCAGCTTGCTTCCTCACTTTCTCTCTCTCTCTCTCTCTCTCTCTCTCTCTCTCTCTCTCTCTCTCTCTCTCTCCGTCCCTCTCTGGTCAAATTAAATAAATAAAAATAAATAAAGTTAAATAAAATAATTCTTAAAAAAAAGAAAAGAAGAATGTCAAACTTATAAATATGAAAGCAAGAAGAGGTTTTCTGCAAAGATGTTCAGAGGACACAACAGATGTGACCACTGTCCTAGGCTGTGGGAGTATAAGGCATGGATACTTAACCAAGGAGCTAAAGCTTTAAAAGGTGTTTGGATTTATTTAGACATAAAATATTCAACTAGAAGTATTGAACATTGCTCTCAAGTTTTCTGATATTTAGCCCTTGAAAAGGAGAACTAAATAACATAAGGGGCATGAATTGCTGAGAAAATAAATGTCATGCTCTTAAGCATGACAGAGACCTGTACAAGTCTCAGATCGGTGCCTGACCAGACGTACTGTGGGTGGTGGGTACCAAGCAAAATAATAACTAAGAAAATAATAACTAATAATTATTATTGCCTAGAATTCTGTGTGCTCAAACTCTAGAATTACTTCAATTGCACAGAATCTACTTGGAATAGAGTCAACCCAGACAAACTGCTTTTTCATTTTCATACCCTCATGAGAATTTCAGGCCTCCATCTACTACTTTCATTTCTCAAGAAGAGTTCTACAAGTCTACAGGCCCATTCATTCCTGAAGTAAACCTTTGCTAACCACACTTACCTCTCTGGAACATTCATATCAGCTCATAAAAATGCTGCTGCGGTTGTTCCTTCATGGGTGGGCAACTATTCATTTACATTCCAAGAGTAATCCTCACACTACACACAGAGGAATTCAAGGCACTGTCCTGCCTGTTTCCTATGCTCTCTTCCTGACAGAATGAAAAACTTCCTGCCAAAACTTTTCATCCAAAATCAATGGTGAGGTTTCCAGCCAGTGGTAAAACTTCCCGTCAAGCAGATGGTGGCCAACTCTGAGCCCACGAGGCCAACCTGGAAGTCATAATGTCCAAGGTTAGATTATCATCACTTCTGAATTTGGCTCTATTAATTTTATTACCCCTTCTTTAGAGAATTACCAGCGACCACTTTGGGGTTCATAAGACACTACTTTTGGATTCATTACTCAGCATTTAATGACATAAACCAATTAGTGATAGCGTGGGGCTCTTGCCTTCTAGAAAAAAATAATAATAATAATTACCAACTCCCTAGAAATTTATTCTGGGGACTCCCAGACAACTGATGAAAGTTTAGTTATCAACCCAGAGAGTTTGTGTAGGTAGGTTCCATACATTGACGTTTCTTCTCCTCTCTCTCTTTCTCCCTGCTGGCCCAGGAGACCTGGTGAACATCTCATGACCATTCCCTTACCTCATGGAATTTGATCGTGAGCTGTTCCAGTGGTATGCACTCTTCTCCCACAGCAACATTCCAAAATCAGAGGCACTAAATTAATGTACAAGCTCTGATGATTCTGCAAATCAATAACCTGACCTTTCATTGTAGTCTCCAAACAATATGTATAGTAACCAGACTCCTGCCTTGGAGACAAAGAGTCTCTGTGATCTTAGAGGTGATGTTTATACTCTTTGATCTTAACATATGTAACCTGAGCCTGTGCTCTGTGACTGCACAGATTATTCTCTGCCTGGTCATCAGTGGAGCATCCTGTCCTGTTTATGTAAGTAAATAAACTTACATCTTCCTCTGCTGGACCTCCAAGTACATTCTTTGAGACCAGTAAACATTATGGGCAATTGTGTTCAGATTTGGGGCTCCCCCAGTTCAGTTTGTCAGTCAAGGGGATTTTTCTTTTTGTCCTATGCAATGTTGTTAGTTGATGATCCCAAAACCTGGGATCCAGAATTAAGTTATAAATCAAAGCAAACGGAGTTATGTCCTGACCTTGTGAAAATGGTTATTCCTCTATCCTGTGACCTTATGGTTGCTTTGTTATTGTCATCAATATCATTGAAACTATTTTTTCATGAATAGAAAGGAGGAGTCACCTGGCTATATAGGTGTGGCTTTATTTTTTCCAGTAACTAAGTCTTTGAGAGAAACATAAACTGACACAGAAACTAAAAAGGAATTTCAAGAATTATAAAGGAGTTTGTGGATATGAAAGTGAGTTTGTTAAAAGCTTGCTTACCTTGAGCTTCCTTAGTGCATCATTCTTCAGAATCTTGAGAGCCCTAAACTCAGACAAAAGAATTGTTATTACTTCACTTTAAGATTGCTATGTTCTCTGTGGAAACTTGGAGACCTCCTCCTTTTTCTCCATGGTGTTCCCATCGATTTTTTTCAGATCCAACTCATGTGCACAACCTGTGAAGCCTTTCCAAATCCTCCTAAAACTTCTGCTTTACCAAATGTTCACATAATTACCATGCCACATTCATGCTTAATCAAAATTGTTTATGTTTATATCTCTCTGATTAAATTGTACTTCTGAGGCAGACTCTGGCTAAGAAATAAGGTAGAATAGATAGCAGAAAGGGAGCCAGGATGAAAAACTGAGAGGAAAAAGAGGATGTGAAATCATTCAACCCACATTAACTTAATGGAAGTCACATTCTTCCCTGTTCTTTGTCCCTCTGTCCAAAACTAACATTGTAATCCTAACTCCCCCCCCCCCCATTAAAAAAAAGAAAAGTAAAGAAAAAGAAAATTGAAGTCAAAACACAACTTAGGACAACTAAACTTAGGACAACTCCTAAGTTTAGACTTTTCAATATCTGGGCTTAATGGAAACTGTAAACCAATAAGCTTGACCACATAGAAAATTGCTACCCAAAAAATAACCAAAGCCAAGAGGGCCACACTTAGGGGCAAAAAACAATCATATTCCATGCCTAAAGGATGTAAACAATGAACCACTACAGGTCACAATTTGGGACAAAGGGCACCCATACCATGAGCCTAAATGATTTAAGAATTCTTGGGACCGTTAACCTCTACCTCTTCATAAAATCCATATAAAAACCCATGTGAAGTAAGAGATAGAAACTCTAAGTATATAGTTAGGGAAAAGACCCCAAATAAATCACAAAGTGACTAAGGTTTAAGAGGGAGGCACGATAGCTTAGCTGCTTGCTCAGGAGAGGTGGCTTATATCTATCATTTAGTGACTGACCTAAGACAAAGACTTTTTTCCTGGTCCCACCATGTTCCAGAAAGCAAGTAATGGTCTTTTATGACCCAAAGCTTTTAGGCAAAAGAAGTCTCCTGACCTTCATACCCACTCCAAAATTAGGAAAAATGACTGGACCCCCATCACAGGAAAATCACATGTGTCACCTAGGAACAAGCACAGACATAGCTGCTCTGACCCAGATAAAAATCTCTCACCTCAGTTTCTCATCGGCAACCCACTCAGGACCCACTCTCTGCTTGAGAGTGCTGCTCTACTTTCTCTCTCTTAATAAACTCCACTTGGGGACCAGCAGAGAGCATAATGGTTATGTCATTGGACTCCTGTGAAGTTGACTGGATCAAGTCCCCAATACAGTGGCTTAAAACTCACATTGGGTGCATGTGTATGCATGCCCAAAATCCTGAGAGGAGAATGGAGGAGAAGGGATTGCAGTGTGGCCATCCCCTGAGGGGCTGATTTCCGTTTTCTGTCTCTCTGTTTCTGTCTCTCTGGCGAGTGCACACACCCTATAGCAAAAATCTCTCTTAAAAAAAATAACTAAAATTTAAAAAAATAAATAAAACTCTGTTTGTTTACCTATATCCACATCTCTAGTTTTCTGCAAGCTACAGACAGGAACCTAAGTTCCGCTGCAGGTGCCGGGCTTGATTACTTCTGCGCCCCCATGTTCCTGTGACACTTCCAGGAAAAAGCCCTGTCTTTTTTCCTTTTGAGAAATTCCTTTTTTCTGTTCCATGGAACATAATAAAAGTTTGATTTGTGGTACAAATGAATGAGTAATAATATTTTACTTAGATATAGTACTTTATAGTTTATTTACAATAATAACAAACATCTATATAATACTTTAAGAGTTTTCAGAGTATATTCGGATGCACAGTTTTATTTGGTTCTCAAAATCGTATAAGGCAAGACAGGTATTGTTAGTTCATCTGCTTCAGAAACCAAAATTCAGCTGAACAAGTTCTGAAAATTGATAGTGTTGATTGCCCGGGTTCACAATACCATGAATGCACTTTATGTTACTGAATCGTACACTTAAAAATTAGTAAGATGGTAAATTATACATATGTTTTACTACAATAAAGAAAAAAAAGAAGTCAAGGATAACTTAGTCTTTTCTTTAATAAATAGGATTTAGGGGACCAGCAGATGGTGTAGCAGTTATGTTGCTGGATTCCCATACGGCTGGACTGCAGTTCGGGTCCTGGACCTGGTGGCTTCAAAAATCACTCCAGGCCGGGACCAGCAGTTAGCGTAATGGCTATGTCGCTAGACTCCCACGTAGTCGACCGCAGTTCGAGTCCCGGACCCGGTGGCTTAGACTCACGCCGGGCACGTGTGCGTGCGTGCCCAAGATCCCAAGAGGAGAATGGAGGAGAAGAGATTGTGGCGTGGCCATCCCCTCTGGGGGGTGATTTCTCGCTTTCTGTCTCTCTGTCTCTCTCTGTCTGTCTGGCGAGCGCACGCGCCCTATAGTGAAAACCACTCCAAAAAAAAAAAAAATCACTCCAGGCCAGGGGACCAGCAGTTAGCGTAATGGCTATGTCGCTGGACTCCCATGTAGTCGACCGCGGTTCGCATCCCGGACCTGGTGGCTTAAACTCATGCCAGGGGCGTGTGCGTGCGTGCCCAAGATCCCCAGAGGGGAATGGAGGAGAAGGGATTGCAGCGTGGCCATCCCCCCTGGGGGGTGATTTCTCACTTTCTATCTCTCTGTCTCTCTCTGTCTGGCAAGTGCATGCGCCCTATAGAAAAAACCTCTCCAAAAAAAAAATCACTCCAGGCCACTTATGTGTGCATGCCCAAGATCCTGGGAGGAGAGTGGAGAAAAGGGGACTGGGGCATAGCCATTCCTCTCCCCTACCCTCTGGGAGAGTAATTTCTCACTTTCCCTTTCACTGTGTTTGTCTCTCTCTCTCTCTCTCTCTTGAGCAAGCACCCTTGCCTTAAGACAAAAACCTTTTCTAAAAAAATAGGATCTAATGGCCTGATTAAAAATAAGGACAAGAAAGAAAACACAAAAGAAAAGCAGTCCTGGAGATAAGAGGTTGAAACAAAAGAGGCTGTTGAAACAGTGAAAAGACTGCTTTTCAGTCCTTCCTTTCAGCAAGAAGTTCATCCAGTTAACTGGGAGGAAGAAATTGGTCTTTGTTAGGTAAAAGCTTGGGTAGAAAGAGGACTTTTATTTTCTTATGGGAAATTAATGGGAAAGTCATGATCTTTAATTTGCCTTTGAAGATAATTTACTTATTTTAAAATTTGCTCTGACCTTAATTTTATTCAGTACAACCCACTGTTGAGCCTAATTTCCCAACAGTCTAGCCACTTAAATTTACCTTTGAAGAAAGGATTTATAATTTCTTTGTAATTCCTTGGTACGGAAGAGGAATTTATAAATCCTTACGCCTAGATTTCTTAGATGGTATCTTAATTTAGTACACATGCTCCTACTCTTCTTAGTTCCCTAATTAATTACATTTGTCTTTTGAACACTAGGTCATAAATGCAAAGGTCTGGGGAAATATGTTAGGCTGGAGGCCTGGGCAGCTTGGATGTAGGAGTTGGACGCCATGCCACAGTTGGCTGATGCAATCTGGATCTAATCTGTCATCAGACCTATGCTGCACTCAGATCTAACGAGGATGTAGCACACAGCGTTCTACTCTGCACACATCACCAGACCCTACAGGGTATAGTAATCTGCTCTCCTCCTAAATTATTACCATACATAAACTGTTTCTACTTCTAAGACACTCCCCCTCCCTATACCCTTATAAAAATTGCTAAACCCCTCCCTAAGGCGTGACTTCTCTGGCCCTTTCTCTCTCTGTCAGACCAGCAAACCTTGCCCAGAAGCATTCCAAATAAAGGCTCTACATTTTTATTTTCTCGCATGGTTGACTCATTCTTTATATTTGGTGCTGAAATTCGGGAGGAGATTTCAGTCCCCGCAAGGGCCTCTCCTCCCCGAACCAGGAACCAAGCCGCCAACTGCCGACCAGCCACCTGCCCTGGCCTCTGAAGGTAAGTCTACCTGTCCATGGTTTCCAGGACTCAAACTTCTGGGTTCTCTGTCCAAAAATGCATCAAGGTCCCCTCCAACTCCTGGAGCTCAGGGGATTGTGAAGGCGTCCCAATCCCCTGCTGCCCATCCCCCATTCTGCTCCATGACTGCTAAAAGGAATTTGGGACACCTCTCCCTTTTCCGCTCACTTGAGTCCCAGACACAATGGGTAATACCAAGTCCACTATCGAGCCAAAGATGTCCCTGGGCTGTCTGCTCTATAACCTCACCAAATTAGGACTCTCTCAGAACTGTACCGCAAGTGGCTGATATTCTATTCCACTGTGGTCTGGCCACAATACACTTTGGACAATGGGTCCAACTGGCCTCCTAAGGGGACTTTTAATTACAATACCCTCACTGATGTGGATAACTATTGCTGAAGAGTAGGCAAATGGTCAAAGATTCCATAAGTCCAAGTCTTTTGGACCTGTGCTCCCAGTACTCCCTCTGCACCTCCTGCACTACCACCCAAGTCCTTCTCACAACTGGAACCCCGCAGTCTACAACCAAACCTCTTCTAGAGGCCAATCTCTCTCCTATAGACAAACCACCTGAAACTCTTACCTCCCCTCCTTCCAGGCATCCCCCCCACCAAAGTCCTCCACCACACCCCAGTCCCACTTTAGCGCCACCAGTCTCAACCCTCCCACCACTCCCCCACCTTCAGAGTCACAGCCTCCTCCTCCTCCATGTCCTTCGCTCTCATTCCCTCCTCACCCATCTCCAGTTGGTTCACATACCCACCACACTCTCACCTTTTTCCCACCCTTCCCACAGTTTTAACCTCCTTTGTCTTCTCTGGGAAGTGGCGGGAACAGAGCATATTGTCAGAGTCCATGTTCCCTTCTCTATCCGAGATCTATCTCAAATAGAAAAAAAACTCAGTTCTTTTTCTTCTAAGCCCATGGCTTTTATCAAAGAGTTCCGCTATCTTATTCAGGTTTATAATCTTACTTGGCATGACCTCTATGTAATCCTGTCCTCCACCCTTACTGTGGATGAGAGAGAGCGAGTCCAGACTGCAGCCCAAGAACATGCCAACCAAGCCCACCTGGTCGACCCAACTCTACCAGTCGGACAACCGGCTGTTCCTATTACCAACCCTCAATGAGGGTTGGTAATAAAAAAGTCTATCATTTAATGACTGACCTAAGACAAAGACTTTTTTCCTGGTCCCACCATGTTCCAGAAAGCAAGTAATGGTCTTTTATGACCCAAAGCTTTTAGACAAAAAAAAGTCTCCTGACCTTCATACCCACAAAAATACCCTTCAAACCCTCAATGAGGGTTGGTAATAAAAAACTCTGGCCCCAGAAAACTGAAACTACATAATCCATTACCTCCTGGCTAGAATGCAGGCTGTCTCTAAAAATTGTCAATTTTGACAAACTCTGGGAAATCACCCAGGGAACAAATAAAAACCTAGCTCTGTTCCTCAATCACCTTACAGAGGCCTTAACCCTTTATACACGATGAAATCGCACTTCACCGGTTGGGGCCACAGTTTTGGCGTCTCACTTTATTACCCGTCAGTGCCTGAAATCCATAAGAAACTTAAACAGGCAGAGGATGGCCCTCAGATCCCTGTCCGTGATCTGGTGAAAATGGCATTTAAAGTTTACAATGCCCAGAAGGAAGTGGCTGAGGCTAAATGCCAACCCTGCCTTCACCACAAAGTGGCACTCCAAACCCAGACCCTGGTAGCAGCCCTGAGGCCGGCGGCCCCACAGGGGCACAAGAATGGGGCTTCCTCATCTAAGTCCATCCCCCTGGACCATGCTTCAAGTGCGGGAACATGGGCCACTGGGCTTGACAGTGTCCTTGCCCCCAACTGCCCACCAAGCCATGCCCTAAGTGCAAACAGCCTGGTCATCGGGGAAGTGACTGCCCAATGGCTGACTCAACCCAGGTGCCTCCACACAACGGACAAGTTAGCCAGGTAGTCTCCTCTTTGGAGCTGTTGAGGCTAGCCACCTACTGAAGAGTCCCAAACTCAAAGATCCACATCATCCCTGCCAAACCCAGGATAATGCTACAGGTAGTGAATAAGTCCATCTTCTTTCTTGTGGACATGGGGACTACCTGCCCTCCCATTTGGGGCCACTTTTTCCTTCTCAGTCATGGGAATAAATGGCACACTCACCTGCCCACCTAGGACAGCCACCCTAGCCTGCCATGTAGATAAATGATCTTTCTCCCTCTCCTTCCTAGTCATGCCATCATGCCCAGTCCCCCTCCTGGGCAGAGACATCCTTCACCAATTGGGAACTACCCTCCAACTTCCGGCTGCAGCTCCTGCCACTCACTTTCTCCTCCCTCTCATCTGCTCATCCATTAATTCTGATCTCTCCAGCCCTCCCTCCTTTCCTCTTCTCCCTAAAAAAGTTCATCCTGTTGTCTGGGATACTTCTGAACCAGTTGTGGCCTCCCACAACACTCCAATTCTTAATCTCCTGAAGGACCCCACCAAACTTCCCTCCCGACGTCAATTCCCTAACTCTTTAAAACCAACGCACCCTAGACCTACTGACCACAGAAAAAGGGGGCAACTGTCTGTTCTTCAGGGAGGAATGCTGCTACTACGTCAATGAAACAGGGTTGGTTAAACAAAACATCAATATTCAGAGCCATCTAAGCAAAGAACTATGGCACCAGCAGCAACAGCCCACTTCTCTTTTCCCAAACTGGTGGCAATCTACCCTTATCATCTGAATTGCCCCTATTTTAGGACCATTAATTCTCATCTGCCTTCTCTTCATGCTTGCACCCTGTTTTCTCAGGTTCCTCTGAAGCCAAATACAAAAAGTTTCCCAGGTGGCTGTCAATCAAATTCTCCTCCATCCCTGCACACAAGTTTCCACCAAGCCCTTGGCCCCCGACTTCCCCTCTTCACTCCAGCTCAGCAGGAAGTAGTTAATGATTGAATGGCATCCTATAACACCAAAACAGTCGGGATGTTAGGCCGGAGGCCTGAGCAGCTTGGATGTAGGGGTTGGACGCCATGCCACAGTTGGCTGATGAAACCTGGATCTAGTCTATCATCAGACCTATGCTGCACTCGGATCTAACCTGGATGTAGTACACGGCGCTGTACTCTGCACGTGACACCAGATCCCATGTGACACAGTAGTCTGCTCTACCCTTAAACCATTACCATACATGGACTATTTCTACCTCTAAGACACTCCCCCTCCCTATACCCTTATAAAAATCACTAAATCCCTCCCTAAGGCTTTACTTCTCTGGCCCTTTCTCTCTCTCTCTGTCGGATCAACAAACCTTGCCTAGGAGTGTTCCCAGTAAAGGCTCTACATTTCTATTTTCTCACATGGTTGGCCCATTCCTTACAAAATGGGTCTCCGAAGAAATATTCACATATAGTTTGATTACTTATCTCTTGTGTTTTCTTTCCTGTCCTCAATTTTAATTAGGCCATCAAGTCCTACTCCTTCAAGATAAAAGACTTGATTCCTTTTGCCTTTTGATCAATACAACCACTAAAAATACAGTTTTGGGTCCTGCCACTGCTAAGATACTATGCTCTGCAGGCTGGGAACAGATGGGAGGTACAGCTTTGATTTCCTGTCCAAACTAAAGGCTTGGGGGCATGGGGGTGGCATAAGCCTGTAATGCCAGTGTCTGGGAGCCTGAGGCAGAAAGAGCAGAAGCTGCTGGTGGCCTGGGCAACATATTAAGATGTTATCTGAAAAAAGGAGCTGGGGGGGGGGGGGGCAACAGGTGGCAAGGTGATCAAGGTACTGGACTCCCACATGGCTGACCATAGTTTGAGCCCTGGACCTAGTGGCTTGCTTTCTTACTTTCTCTCTCTCTGCTCAAGTTAAAATAATAATAATAAACAAATTAATTAATTAATTAATTAAATAATTTTATAAAAGAGCTGGGTGTGGTGGTACATGCCTGTACATAGTCGCAGTTAGGAGGCTGAGGCAGGAGGATTGCAACATGGCAATAATTTATCTATTAAATAGGAATACAGTTTGTGTATGACTCAGGATGTTTGCATATGCTGCTTTTTCTCTTGACTGGTTTTTAACATTTTCATTAGAAGGTTGAAATGGATAAATGTAGATTATATTTCCAAAGTGTAGACCAAAGAATGGTAACAGATATATCTTGAAAAGGTCATTCTGGAGACTAGCAGGTGGCATGGTAGTTGTGAAGTTGGACTCCCACGTAGTCAACCATGGTTCAAGTCCTGGACCCAGTGGCTTAAAACTCACACTAGGCATGTGTGCATGTGTGCCCAAAATCCTAAGAGGATTTAGATTTAGATTTAGATTTAGATTTAGATTTAGATTTTAATAGGTTAACTTCCTGCTTCTCTGCCACCTCCATTTTAGAGCACGTTCGGAATCCCTTCCCTGTTCCTAACGTTCTGAGACCTCCCCTCCTCAATTCCCCCATAAAAGACCATGTCCAATCCCCAGTCAGGGCTGGAGGTTCAGAGTGTTAACTCCTCCATGACTGCCAGCATAATAAAGACTTCTCCTGTCTCTCCTGCGGGCCGGTTCCACTCCTCAGCATCTGTTTTTCTGCAACAGATACTCTTTTCTTTTCTTATTTTTTTTTTTTTGGAGAGGTTTTTGCTATAGGACGCGTGCGCTCGCCAGACAGACAGAGAGACAGAGAGATTGAAAGCGAGAAATGGCCATGCCGCAATCCCTTCTCCTCCGTTCTCTCGGGATCTTGGGCACGCACGCACATGCGCCCGGCGTGAGTTTTAAGCCACCGGGTCCGGGACGTGAACCGTGGTCGACTACATGGGAGTCCAGCAACATAGCCATTATGCTAACTGCTGGTCCCTGAACAGATGCTCTTTCAGTGCACCTATAACCAAGTCTGTGCCATTGTAACCTACCAGGGAAACTAAAAAGGGATGAACCCTAGTTTCCCCTTCCATGGAGGAAATAAATAAGAATTTCCCAAACTGAAAATAAGAGCTGAACCAAAAGTAAAGTGTCTTGGGTCAGCAGGTGGCATAGTAGTTAAGACACTGGACTCCTGGGACCAGCAGTTGGCACAATGGCAATATCTCTGGACTCCCATGTAGTCGACCGCAGTTCAAGTCCCGGACCTGGTGGCTTAAACTCACGCCAGGCGCGTAAGTATGCATGCCCAAGATCCCAAGAGAAGGGATTGTGGCATGGCCAGGGGGGATTTCTCACTTTCTCTCTCTGTCTTTCTGGCAAGCACATGCACCTATAGCAAAAACCTCTCCAAAGGAAAAAAAAAAAAAGACACTGGACTCCCACATGTTGACTGTGGTTCCAGTTGTGGACCTGTCGGCTTGAAACTCATGTCAGGCACATGTGTATGTGTGCCCAAAATCCCAAAAGGAGAAAGGATTGTGGCATGGCCACCTACTCTGGGGGTGGGGGAGAATGAATTCTCTCTTTCTGTCTCTCTCTGTCTCTCCAGTGAGTGCACATACCTAATAGCAAAAAATTCCAAAAAAGAAAAAAAAAAAGAAAAAGAAAAGTGTCTTTTCTAAAGGACTTGGAGTACAAGGTTCATTTACATTGTAATGGCTGAAAGTCAGGGGTAAAACTTCAGAATCTGGTTATGGTAATCAAGCATCATGGGCCATGAGTGAGGGCCATTAGATTTCTAAAATTTGCACTTAAAGGAAAGATAAGCTTTTCACTTCAATACTTAAGACATCTTTGCAGGATGGGAACTACTGACACTAACACAAGGACTCCAGGCTGAATGGTGCCAGAAACTTGATGAGTTCCCTTCCAGAATAGAAATTTGATTATCAAAGGCCTCACCAATCAAAAAGGCTCTTGAAAGGATCAGATGCCTCTTGAACCAAACATTAAACTGATTATGTGCTTGGGACCTACTACCCTTAATTATCCCCTTAAAAATGCATGCTGGGAATTCCTCAGGGAAATCAGTTTTTTCAGCATGAGCTTCCCACTCTCCTTGTGTTGTGCATTGCAAGAAAGCTGTGCTTTCCTTCATCATACCAAGTGCCTACAGTTGACTTGTAGTACTTGAAAAAGCAAACTTGATTTGAGTTTGGTAACACCACTTGCTACAAAGATAAGGCAGGAAGAAATTAGCAAATGCATGAGGGGGCTGGAGCATCTACCTATATGGCTAGATAGAAAAACCAGGGGCCAGTAGATGGCATAATGGTTGCGTTGCTGGACTTCCATGCAGTTGACTATAGTTCGAGTCTCAGACTCAGCAGCTTAAAACTCACACTGGGTGCATGTGCATGTGTGCATGCCCAAGACCCCAAGAGAAGAATGGAGGAGAAGAGATTGTGGCGTGGCCATTCCCCAGGGGGTGATTTCTCACCATCTGTCTCTCTGGCAAGCACATGTGCCCTATAATAAAAATCTCTCTAAAAGAAAAAAGAAAAAGAAAAACAGATCAGGGCATAAAATTCCCCACCCCAGAGAATGTAGGCAGGAGATTGCCAGTAGTAGGGTGTCTAACGAATTAAGTACCATTTGATATAGCCAATGAGATAAATCAGTGGGCCCAGCCTCATTTGATAGAGCCTATGACATGAGAACAATCAGTGGGACCAGCCAATGATCAATTAACCCAACCTAGATTTTAAAAAATTATAAATCTCACAGAATATAATGTCCAGGGCCTTTTGAGCCACTCTTTCTCCGTCCACTCAGGTCCCCTCCTACCTCTCAGGAGTGCACTTTCACTTTTACTTAATAAACTGCCTTTTTCTTTTGCTATTGGCGTGTTTCATTCAATTATTTGTTCAAAACTTCAAGCACCTAGGTATCAGCACAGAAGCCATCTTGCAATAAAGAGACAGTTAGTACCTGATGACTAGAGAAGGGAATTTGTTCAGTGAGGTCAACACCAGGGAGAAAGTAGACTGGAATTGTTAACAGTCTCTACAGTACTAGACAAGATAGAAAGCTTGACTGGGGAGAAACAATGGGCAATTATTCATAGTCATGGGACAAAATGATGAGAGGTGTCTTTGGCAAAATCACAAGGATCACCAGGAAATGTAATAGCATTGGGTGGCAATCACTGCTTGGGTTTGGTGGGCATTTCCCTTCTGGACAGGCAAAGCAGGGTAGAATGACCAGTTTTCTTCTCTGTAAGGGACTTAAAGATGTTAAAGTATATGGGCCTGAGCAAGCCCCTGTACTCCTGCTTTAGTTCCCATAAGCAAACCATAAGCTCTCATGGAAGTCTACTTCCTTAGTTGCTAAGTTACCAATCATAGCAGCTACACTTAGGCCAGTCACAGATAGCCCACCCTTTAAACTCTGTTAACACAGACCAATATCAAGTTGTAACCAATTCAGTTATTTCTCTACCTCATTCCCTCACTACTGCTTCTTTGTTTTTTGTTTTTGTTTTTTTTTTTTTTTGGTGGGGGGGTTGGTTTGTACTTCATTTTCCCTTTCTTGGCCATAAATGTCCCCACTGGAGCTATCCAGAGTCCCTTGGAAGCCATTCCAGGGTTTCCCAATTCAAATTGTTTTTGCTCAATTAATCTCTGCTAAATTAAATTGTCAGAAGTTTTTCTTTTAACAAAGAAGTGGTTAACAAAGTAACAGAGACAAATGGAGTCAGTCAAGACAACTCTTAGATCCTGGTTTAGAAGCAGTAAAGATCTAGGTATGGTTTGGCAACTTAAGCTAATAAAATCTTCTTCAGTATTTCATATGGGAAGGCATGTTATAGGTAGTCAGATAAGGAGGAAGTCCCAAGACACTAATGTAACGAGCATCTGACATATCATTTATGCTTGTCAGGGTTGCAGCCAGACTCCTAGCACCAATATAAAAAAGGTGATCTGACTTTTACTACCTAAACTGTCATTAGAGAACTTGGAGAATGTAACTTTTCCTCCTGCAGCAATGCATGCATACACAGGCACCCTCCTGACTACTTGTCTGATATTTAACCTTTCACTGAAGGCGCTTGATTAGTATGGACAAAATTGTCCCCTGTGTTCACACTTACACCTTTAAAGTCCACACTGGGCATTCAGACAACTTCCCCTAAGAAGCACTTGAATTCTGTTTACCGGGCAAGGAGTATACAAGTGCAACAAAAGCCCATGAAAACAAACAATAGAGCCAACTACAGTGACAGACCTCCACTCCTAAATATTCATGACAGGATTCCACAATAACAATAACACTTAATCACATCTCCAGTGCAATCACCACCTTGTAATCTGCCTGCTTGGATCCCTCCCAAGTATAATGATTAAAACCTTCTTCATACTTTTCTCATGACTGTGACCTGTCTTGGGACAGGTCTCTAATTGTAGCCATCTGGGCCCAAGAACCAAGCATCCTATCACAACATTCCCCAACTCCCCACCTGATAATGAGAGCTGGAGACATCTTTCCTTTCCCTGTCTCCATAGCCAAGCATCCATAAAGACTCAGCAAGATTATTTTTGTATTAACTTCCATTAGTTAAGCATTAGGTTCCATCTATAGTGAGGGTGATAAAAAGGCAGGTTCTGTAAGGTGAAAGATAAAAATTAAAGACTAATTTTCCTAAGGTTCAATCTGTTAAGATAGACGCTAAGACTAAGTATAATATCGTCTCTTTGATTCTTCTCTGGCTTGAGTACAACACTGAGAAGGCATTGAATGAGTATTTGTTGAGTGAATTAATCTTCCCAGAGGGTTTACAGCCTACATAAATTATAATTTCTAAGAACGAAATTTTGTGCATAGCTTTCTATACAGTTCTGACTGTTTTTCCCCTCCCAACATTTAGCAAAGCTGATGTTTCTTGACACACATTTAGAGATGTGCTATTGAAAGTGTCCTAAATCAATTAGTTGAACCTTTTTAAAATTCTTATAAAGTGATAGAGATTAACTTTTTAGAAGTGAAGGGCCATTAAATTTTGTCTTTCTGAGTAAATAAAATGACATGTGTAACAGTACTTAGCCTTGTGTCAGATATTACCCACAGTCTGTATGGTTTAGCATAATGGTTTAAAATTAGTGCTTAGAAATAGAGAGATTGTATAAACCTGTATTTTTAAATAAATGCTTACAAGGGAACTAATGATTTTCTAATCATACCCAAAGTACCTAGTTAGCAGAGCCATACTCTTTGAGATAGTGGGCAATGTTAGGGAAGCCTGAGAATTCATGCCTCCTTTCCTTCTCCTGTCATTTTGTTTGTTTGTTCATTTTGGGATTTTTATCGTAGTTATGGCTTGTTGGAAAGCATAATATGTGTGACAGTCATGCTCAAACACTTTGGTTTAAGTCAAGAGAGAAAATGGGTAGAAGTAGGCAAAAATTTAACAGTTCAAATAACCTTGAGCCCATCTAGAAAACTAAAAATGGGAAATATGTAATATATACTTCTGTAATAAGGTGACTTCCCTCTATTATAGGATCACCATTCAATTCATGTATTCAAAAAAACTGTTGTTGTTTTTAATAACTAAAAACTGGGTTTGAAGTATATTCACGTTCAACAAACTGATGAAACTACACATATTACCTTCCAAAATATGTACTCTATGTATGTGTATACCAAAGAGGTGTGTTTCTTGTAAGCAACAAAGGGTCCCTGCTTTTTTTTCAATCAACTGAGCCAATTTGTGCCTTTCAGATGGGGAATTTAATTTATTGACCTTCAATGTTATTATTAATATGTGTGGACTTATCCCTGTCATTTTGTTACTCTTTTTTTTTTTTCCTAATGTTTTCTGTTCTCTGATTCTATTTATCGCCTTTTAGTCTTCCTCTTATAGTATTCCCTTAAGTATTTCCTTCACCCAATTCACCTAAACTGGAAGAGCTAGTCCAGTTTGGGTGAATTCTTTCAGCTTTTGTTTATTTTGGAATGATTTTATTTCCCTTTTTCATGAAGGATACTCTTGCAGGGTATAGTACTCTTGGCTGAAAATTCTTTTCTTTCACAGTTTTAAATACGTCTTCTCATTCTTTCCTTGCCTGCATTGTTTCAGTGGAGTGGGCTGATGTTAGTACCATGGGGTAACCTTTGAAAGTAACTTCACATTTCTTTCTTGCCATTTTAGAATATTGCCTTTTTTTTTTTTTTTTTTTTTTTTTTACCAATTTGGCTATGATATGCCTTGGAAAAAAGTCTTTTTTTAAAGTCTACTTGGTGTCCTTTGTATTTCCTAGATTTAGATAAGCATATGCCTCTCTAAATTTGAAAAGTTTTCAGTTAATATATCATAAAAGATATTTTTCTATGCCTTTGCCTGTCTCTTCACCTTCTGAAATACCTAGTACGCAGATATTTGGTTGTTTAATGGTATTCAGGATTTCCCATATGTTGTCCTCATTTTTAATGGTTATTTTTCCATTCTTTTCAGTTACTTAGACAAAATTGAAGGTTTAGTCTTCAGGGTCAGCATTTCTTCTGAGAGATCTAATCTGCTGTTGATACCTTCAAGGGAGATTTCAATTTTATGTGTTCTATTCTTTATCTCCAGAGGTTATGTTTGGTTCCTTTTCAGGCTTTCTATCTCTTTACAGAGTGCTTCCTTCAAGTCAGGAAAGGATTTTCTCATCTCCTGGAGTTTATTGTCTGTTTTCTCTGGCATAACTGAGAGGCAAGAGAGTTTTTTTATGATGACTATTCTGAATTCTTTTTCTGACATTTCTGCAATCTCTTACATTTTAGGAGTTATTATGTGCCATTGTGGGGGAGGAATTTTCTATTTTTCTCTTATTTCTTGGAAATCTGCTTTGATTTTTTAGCTATCTAGTGATATAATCACTTCTTCCTACTTTCTTGGAGTAAGTTTCTGTAGTTGTGTGCTTGTGCACTTCCCTATAGTATGAGTTAGCTCTGTGCCAGTTTCCTTCCTCTACTGTAAGTAGAAGTGTAGAAGTCACAGTGGGAGTTTTGAGTTCAGATTTTCAGAGACGAGTTTCTCTCCTTTCACTGCTGGGAGGATTGCAGAGAGAGAATTCCTCCAAAACCTCACTGTCTTCAGATATTTGGTTTTGTATAACCAAACTTCTCTGCTCCCAATGTGGCTGGAGGTTGAACTTCTATCTCTGGACTGCAGGAACAAGGTGAAGGTCCTTGAAAGCCAGAGCAGCCCTTTCTCCCCTCTGCAGACTGGGCAGGGGTCTTTGATGATCAATTCAGGCCAGTGGTATTTGTCTCCCTGTTGCTCCTGGTTAGGTAAGGAGCAAGGTGGCATCAGCACAGGAAGGACAGCAGCTCCTACCTTCTTCCTGTCACTTTTTTATGGTACTCTATCTTTAACTTTATTGGCATATAATTTATATGTCATAAAATTCACTTATTTAAAGAATAAAGTTAATTTATTCGTAGAATTGTGCAGCTACCACCAAAATATCATTTTAGAACATTTGATCCTACCAAGCAGAAACTCCATACCTATCAGCAATTTCTCCCCCTCATCTCAGGCCATGGCAACTACTAATCTACCTTCTGTATTTATTGATTTTTCTATTTCATAAAAATGTAATCCTACAGTGGCCAGCAGTTGGTGTGGTTGTTAAGGCTCTGGACTCCCACATGGCTGATCACAAGTCCCAGACCCAGATGCTTAAAAATCATCCTGGACACCCCCAAATGAACCCCAAAACATACAGCAACTGATTTTTGACAAAGGCCACAAGACAATCCACTCGGGAAAAGAAAATCTCTTCAGCAAATGGTGCAGAGAGAACGGGATATCTACCTACAAAAAAAATGAAATTGGACCCTTAACTCTCACCACTAACAAAAATCAACTCAAAATGGAGTGAAGACCTAGACATAGAATTTTAAACTTAAAAATACTGGCAAAAAACACAGGAAAAACCTTGGAGACCTTGGAGTAGGCAAAGACTTCCTAAAGAAGACTCCCAAAGTACAGGCAATCGTTCCAAAAATAGACAAATGGGACTATATGAGGCTGAGGAGTTTCTACACAGCCAAAGAAACAATAATTAGAGTGAGAAGACAACCTTCAAGAGGAAAAATATATTTGAAAACTATACTTCAGAAAGGGACTGAATCATAATCTACGGGAAACTCAAGCATCTTAACCACAAAAAAATAATCCAATTGAAAGATGGGAAAATGAACTCTCTGAAGAAGACATATGAACAGCCAAAAAGCATATGAAAACATGCTTGACATCTCTTATCATAAGAGAAATGCACATTAAAACCACAATGAGATACCACTTAACCCCAGTCAGAATAGCTAAAGTTAAGAAAATAAATACTGATAAGTGCTGGAGAGACTGTGGTGAAAAGGAAACTCTCCTACACTGTTGGTGGGAATGCAAATTAGTACAACCACTGTGGAAAATGATATGGAGATTCCTCAGAAACCTACAAATAGAACTACCATACGACTCAGTAAATCCACTCTTAGGTATTTACCCAAAGGATAGAAAAACTCTCAGTCAGAAAAACACTTGTGCATCCACATTTACTGCTGCATTATTTACAATTGCTAGAACATGGAATCAACTCAAATGTCCAAAAATAGATGAGTGGATTGAAAAAGTATGGCATATGTACTCTATGGAATACTATTCAGTCATAAAAATATGAGACCCTGACATTTGATACAAAGTGGACAAATACAATGACTTAATTCTAAGCAAAGCAAGCCAGAATATGAAAGACAGACTTTTTATGTCCCCACTCAATATATACTGTGCTATAGAGCAGAAACTGAGAGTTTGGAACATATAGTAGTAGGGAGGGCAACTGTAGATACTAGAGATATTAAGGATAGGGATACTACCACAGGTGGATAATAGACAGAGGGATAGAGGGGAACAAGGGGAGAAAACAACACATTTAATTAACACAAAAATGAAAGTTATTTGCTGATGATAATGTATATGGTAATGTCTTTATCTTGACTGATATGTGCCACATTCATACTAGAAAAAGCAATTGTACATTGTAAAGCTATATAGTGATTAACTATACATTCAAAAAAAAAAAAAAAATCATGGTAGGAGTGTGTGTGTGCATGCCCAAAATTCCAAGAGGAGAATGGAGAAAAAGGGATTGCAGCACGGCTAACCCTCCGGGGCATGATTTCTCACTTTCGCTCTCTCTGTTTCCAGTGAGCATACATGCCCTGTGGTAAAAACCTAAAAAAAGAAAAAAAAAAAAAAAAAAAAGGAAAAGAAAAAGAAAAAAAAAAGAAATCATACATAGGATATGTGGTCTTTTGTCATTGGCTTCTTTCATGGCCACTTTATAACCTATTAATACTTCACATTTTCCTATTGCTAATAATACTACATTATATAAATATTCCACATTTGTTTTTATCTATTTATTAGTTGATGGATATTTGTGTTGTTTTCACTCTTTGACTAGAAAGAATAATGCTACAGTCCAGCAAGTGTTATAGATGTTATGCCACTAGATCTGACTGTGTGATTCAAGTTCTGAATTTAGCAGCTTGAAAAATCACACTGGGCACATATGCATGTGTGCCCAAAATCCTGAGAGGAGGCTGGAAGAGATGGGATAGTGGCATGGCCATCCCCTCTGGGGAGTGATTTCTCATTTTCCCTCTCTGTCACTATCTGTTTCTCTCTAGTGAACCTAGATGATCTATAGCAGAAACTAAAAAAAAAAAAAAAAAAAAAATTAACATTAAAATTAAAGAATAACGCTACTACTAACATTTCTGTACAAATTTTTGTATAGATATGTTTTTAATTATCTTAAGTGTTTACCTAAGAATAAAAATACTGGGTTATTTGGTAATTCTGTGATTAACAATGTGAAGAAATGTCATAATCTTTTTCATAGTAGTTGTACCACTTTGCATTTTCATCAGCAATATACAAGGTTTTCATTTCTCCACATCCTTGCCAATACTTGCTATTTTGTGTCTTTTTTATTTTAGCATCCTAGCAGATGTGAAATGATTGTGGTTTTGATTTATATTTTCCTTTTTTTTAAAGAATTTTTTTATTTCATTTTATTTATTTATTTTTAATTTGACCAGAGAGGGACAGAGTGAGAGTGAGAGAGAGTTACAGAGAGAGAGAGAGAGAGAGAGAGAGAGAGAGAAAGAAAGTAAGCTGCCAGGTCCAGGACTCAAACCGTGGTCAGTCATGTGGGAGTCCAGTGCCCTTAACCACCACACCGCCTGCTGGCCCCAATTTATATTTTTCTAATGACTAATGATGCTGAACATTTTCTCATGTGAATATTAGCTTTTTATATATTTTTATTGAATAAATATCTATTCAAATCCTTTGCCCATTTTAATTGTCTAATTTATCATTTTAGTATTGAGTTGTAAGTTTATATGTATATATGCATATATATATGTGTGTGTATATTCACAGTGTATATATATATATATATATATATATATATATATATACTGATACAATTTATTTATCAGACATATGATCAACAAATATTTTCTTCCAGTTAATAGGTTGTCTTTATTTTCTTGACAGTGCCCTTTGAAGTGTGAACATTTTTAATATTCATAAAATCCAATTTATTTTCTTTTCTCATTTGTCACTTGTGTTTTTGGTATCATGTCTAAGAAGCTGTTGCATAACCCAAGGTCACAAAACTTTACTCCTAAATTTTCTTCTAAGAGTTTTACAGCTTTAGTTCATACTTAGGTCTATGGTCTATTTGAGTTAATGTTTCATACAGTGTGAGTTATAGGTCCTAATTTATATTTTCCCATATTCCCACATTAATATTAAGTTGTCCAACCACCTTTTGTTGAAAAAACTATTTTTCCCATTGAATTACCTTAGCACCCATATTGAAAGCCAACTGACCATAAATAAAAGAGTTAATATCTCAACTTTTAAATTATATTCTATTCATCTGTATTTCATTGATCTATAGTCCATCAGTCTATATCCTTATGTTAAAACCATGCTCTCTTTTTTTTTTTTTGAGAGGTTTTTGCTATAGGGCGCGTGCGCTCGCCAGACAGACAGAGAGAGACAGAGAGACAGAAAGCGAGAAATCACCCCCCGGGGGGGATGGTCACGCCGCAATCCCTTCTCCTCCATTCTCCTCTCAGGATCTTGGGCACACACGCACATGCGCCCGGCGTGAGTTTTAAGCCACCGGGTCCGGAACATGAACCGCGGTCAACTACGTGGGAGTCCAGCGACATAGCCATTACGCTAACTGCTGGTTCCCAAAACCATGCTATCTTGATTACTATAACTATATCCTTATGTTAAAACCATGCTGTCTTAATTACTATAACTATATAGTAAGTTTCAAAGTAGAAAAATATGACTCATCCAACTTCATCTTATTTTTTGAAGATTGTTTTGGTTATTCTGTGTTCCTTACATAAAATTTTGAGGTCAGCTTGTCAACTTCAGCAAAAAAAAAGCTGGAATTTTGATAGGGGTTTTAATAAATTTTACGGTCATTATGAGGAGTATCAACATCATAACAATATTAACTCATTCCTTGCATAACTATACAATGTTACTCCATTTACATTTTTTAAATTTCTTTCAACAATATTTTGTACTCTTTATATATGTATTACATTTCCTTCGTTTAGTTTACTAATATGTGTTTTACCAATATGTGTTTTCTCAATTTCATTTTTATATTCTTAATTACTTATATAGAGAAATACAAATAGATTTTTATATATTAATCGTGTATGTTGTAATCTTGCTGGACTCATTCATAAGTTTTTTAATGTGTTCCTTAGTATTTTCTACTTCAAAATTATGTAATATTTGAATAGATATTAGATGATTTTGTAGTGCAACTTTTCTAATATGATTGCCTTTGATTATTTTCTTTCAGGAAGATAAACATGAAAAATACCCTGCAGGTCTGGAAAAGTGTCAGAGACCTGCTCCAGCCAGGGTGGGTTGAGGCTCGTACACAGGAAGGCTACACGGGCGAGCAGGAATCAGACTGGGACCCCGATGCCCTTCAGCATGTTCTCAGCTGACTACAGTCAGAGCAAGCTCAAGACTGCAGTCGGCCATATCCAAAGCCCATTTGGATTCTATTTCATCCAGTGATGTTGCAGATAGTATACTTAAATCTTTATTCTCTACTTTCACAACTTCCACTGATAATCTCCATACTTTAGCTTACTCTGTGGGGAGTCTTCTCTTATTAATTTTTATCATTCTTCTTTGCTTCCCAGTCCTCGCCAGATGCTTAAAGACTGCAATCATGTTAATAGCAGCAGAAATTCACGTCTACAAATTACAAAACAAAAAAGGGGGAGATGACAGGGCCATGCAGCCAACACAGGCTGAACATAAAGAGCTGTCTCTCATGTCTAAGCAAGGCTTGGGTGAGAAAAGCTGCAGGCAAGGAGCACAGTTGGGAGCTCAGACTTTCAAACTGTGTTTGCTGTATTTCTCTGCCATAGGCTTTACTGTCATTACAGTACCCCGGTACTCCGTAAGAGTAAAATAACACTCCCAGTCTTACTGTAACTTTTACAATAATCCTGAGGGAATGTGGACTCCTAAAGCAGCAGCGAGTGGGAATTGAGAATCACCCCACCTGCCTGGAAAATAACAAAGAATGCTGAAGCTCCTCTCAGAGCCACATGGACACAATAATCTTTAGGACAGTCATTAAGCTGCTCACAATACCACATTCCTCTCCCATGTAGACATTAGGCTCACCCTCTTAGCTGTAGATTACCCCAAAGACAATATAGATGTTCCACTTTAGGATATATTAACCATGTTTTTACTTGACTAAATAAGATTTCTAATTAGGCCTCCGGCCTGAGGCTAAAGTTATCAAGTGGGCCTGGGACTGAAGTTATCAAGCTTGCTGAAAACCCCCTCACCCAAAAGACTCTGCCCGGTAATCAAGATCTAAGAAGACAAATGGACTTTCTCGCCCAAAGGTACTGTGGCTGTTTATACCTGATCGAACAGAACAGACATCATGTTTTATGATTATGTTTTGAATATCCTATTTTTCGCCCTGAGGACTGTAACTGTTTATACCTGATCAAACAGAACAAACATCATGTTTTTGTCATTGTCATGTTTTGAACACCCTGTTTTTTACAGTAAAATCTTTTACTTCCCCCTTCACCCCTCCTGCTTCTGTAAAACATCCCTCAATAAATATGTATGTTTGATAGCCACTGACACTGCAGTCTTGAGCTTGTTCTGACTGTAGTCAGCTGCGAACATGCTGAAGCAAACATAGTCTGATTCCTGCTCGCCTGTGTCGCCTTCCTGTGTACGAGCCTCAACCCATCCCGGCTGGAGCAGGTCTCTGGCAGAAAAGGGCTTAGGCCGCTTGGACATGGAATTATTTGTACTAGGAAAGAGTAGGGGCCCAAGTGGAGGCCTCAGACTCTGGATAGCATACTACACAGCCTTCTATACTCCTGATTCCATGAGTATCTGCCTATTAATTATCTATCATCTATCCATTATTTGTCTATCTCTGTTTGGAAAAATTAAGTCTAAACAAGGTTTTCTGAGACTAGACTGTAATGCTACATTATATTCAATCTCTGAATGCAGCATATACTGACTCTGTCCTACAACTTTGAAAAAGCATTTATAGTAAATCAAATGAATTCACAAGGAACTTCTTTGAGCGACCTCTTTGAGACCTAAATAAGGGAATAGTGTATGATCCATTCATTTTTCTTCCTACTCTCAACATTTGCAAAGAATATCGTATTAGTTGGGATAGAATAGTGTATGCTTCAGTTACAAACAAAATTTCAATAATTTCATGTTAGAAAAACTTACAATGATCATTCATGCAAATGTCACTGCAGGTTAGTGAGATTACAAATTTCCCTGGGCAATTCATCAGCACCACTGTTCTCCATTCTGAAATTCAACCATCTAGATTGCTTCCTTTCTGCTCTGCCACCTCAGGAGGAAACCTCCCTGCTTTCTATGGCCAAGGAAAACAAGGAGAAAAAGTCACACACTGGCCATCAAATGCTATGGTCCAGAAGATGAGAACCTGTTGTTTCTGTAGCTGCTGAAGCAGAATACTACAAATTTGGTAGTTTAAAATAGCAGAAATTTATTCTCTCATAATTCTGGATCTTAGAAATCCAAAATCCAAAGAAAAGGTTTAGGATTCAGTGGAGCTGGGCTCACTCTGGAGGCTGTAGGAAACAATTTTTCATTGCCTTTTCCTAGTTTCTGGTGATTCTTGGCAATCCTGGACATTCCTTGGTTTGTGTGTATATCATTTCAATTTCAGTCTCCATCAGTACACAGTCATTTTCTCTTTGTCTCTGTGTATTCCTTTCTTTATTCTAAAGACACCAGTCATTCAACTTAAGGTTCACCTAAATTTTAAGACGTCATCATAATCAATTATATCTGCAAAGACTCTATTTCCAAATAATGTCACATTCTGAGGTTCCAAGAGAACATGAATTTTAGGGGAATAGTATTCAGTAGTATTCAATAGTAGTATTGAATACTATTAGTATTGAATAGTATTCAATACTAGTATTGAATACTACTATTCACTATTCAATACTATTGAATAGTATTCAATAGTATTCACTCACTACACACTCCCAAAAACCAGAGGTAGTCATACTACCTGCCTACTGCAAGAGACTGGGCAATACAGAGAAACACATGGAATAGTAGCTGTCATGTTTATGTCCCCTCAAAATTCATATGTCAAAGCCCTAACCTCCCCTGTAATGGTATTTGGGTATTAGGAGGTAAGGGTCCTTGGAAGAAAATTAGGCTTAGATGAGGCCATGAGAACAGACTTCATCATGGGATTACTGTCTTCTAAGATAAGGAAGAGAGAAAGTTACATGTGATTCGATGTAATATAAACAAGATTATGATAATAATAAATAAATTCTATATAAAAAAAGTGAAATTTATTCGGCCTTGGCTTAAAGGCTGAAAACTCAACTTTCAATTACCAAAAAAAAAAAAAAAAAGAAAGAATGAAAGAAAGAAAGAAAGAAAAGAAAAGAAAATGAAGAGAGAAATCTATCTCATTTATTTGCAGATGCAATAAAAACGCAAACCATCTTCAAGCCAGGAAGAGAGTCCTCACCAGGAACTGAATTGGCTGGCACCTTGATCTTGGGTTTCCCAGCCTCTAGGGTGTTTGAATTAAATGTTTACTGTTTAAGCCACTGCTACCTATGGTGTTTTGTTATAACAATCCAGCTGACTAAGAAAACGAGTGATAATATTTCTGCCACAGATACAGATTTCAATTTTCATCTAAGAAAATGAAAAAAAAAATCTTAATCTTCACCTCCTTTTTCTTATAGTGAAGAAATTCCATAGTATTCTATAATCTAAGAATTGGAAATAATTTTAGCGATTTCCTGAGCTCTGAAATGAGCATGAATTTTCTCATCATCCTTGGGTATGCAGCCTATGGATAAGTATCTTTTTATCAGGGAAGCCACTAAGCCCATTGCAGGCAATCATTCTGATTTTGACAGCCTCTAGAAAGTCTTCCTAATGGTGGGAACCAGCAGTTAGTGTAATGGCTATGTCGCTGGACTCCCATGTAGTTGACCACGGTTCGCGTCCCGGACCCAGTGGCTTAAAACTCACGCCGGGCGCATGTGCGTGTGTGCCCAAGATCCCGAGAGAGAATGGAGGAGAAGGGATTGCAGCGTGGCCATCGCCCCTGGGGGGTGATTTCTCGCTTTCTGTTTCTATGTCTCTCTCTGTCTGGCGAGCACACGCTCCCTATAGCGAAAATCTCTCCAAAAAAAAAAAAAAGAAAGTCTTCCTAATGGTAAATAAAACCATATTCCTGTGATTTCCTATCATTCTTCATTTTAGAGCCAGTTAAGTCCTTCTCTCTGCCACGTGTCATCCCTAATCATTTGGAGGAGGCCCTCATGACTTTCCTCAAAAGTTGTCTTTTCTAGATAATCATTTCTAGTTTCTCAACAATTTCTAGTATCTCTTGCAATTAATGTTATATCCCTTCACTATTTCAATCATCTAGTTGAACTTCATCTTGTACATATCCCTTCTAAAGTTTTCTCAGAAGTGAAAATAGAAACACACACAGAGTGTTTGGCTTCTTCTTTCATCAAGACATCATACCAAGCTCAAATGTTGTTAATGTGAATTCTTAGTTACAAATATAATCAAAATGTGCCCCTACTCAGCCACAATGTCACTATCCAATGAATCTGCTTTTGTTTTATTTTTATTTGATTTTGGTCCTACATCTATAAATTTTCATTTATCACTGCCACTCAACTTGTTCATAAACTTCTCATGTTTAGAGATCTGTTTAGATTCTGATTCTGTCCTCCAATGTACCCCAGAGATGTCCCAACTTTGAGTTAGGTTCAGATTTGATTTCTGTTTTATTCCTTGGTGTTTATAATTCTGTTGAAATTCTTGCTATTAATATTTTCAGAACTTGATTATTTTCTGGGCTACAAGCTTTTTCAAACTCTTAGTAAATTATACATGAAAGCATTTCCAAATAAATCATATGTGAAATGTGGACAGAAGTCTGACTACTTTTCCTATTTTTCCAAAATCTTTTCAAAAGGGACTGGGGAAGTCATGCCACAAACATTAACAGACCATTTATTTTCTATTAACAGAATTCTTCCTACCTCCTGTTCCTGGCATAGTATCTTAGATGCATATTTCAACCGATTACAGTATATTCTTTTGCTTATCTCTTCCCAAGACACAGAACTTCCCTTTTCCTTGAGATGTAGATTAAGCCTTTCTTTAACTAAGACACAGATCTTTAACTAAGATACAATCACCAACCTAAGAATTGTGGAACCCACCTATAACCTACAAGCGCCCCCCCCCCCCTATATGTCCCACCTTTTTGGGCCAGACCAATGGAAAATCTTTTCACTAAATGTTGTCTGTCAATCTCAAAAACAAATAAAAGGAACCCCTGTGTGTGATCACCCCGAGAAAAGGCATGTATGCCTCTTCTCCGGGCCCAGGTCACTCACAGTTGGCTTGGAAATAAACCGCATTAATTATTCACTATTAATTTTACAGTTGGTTATTTTTTCCGTTGACAGAAACCATAATATGTAAAACAGATAAAAAGGGAACCAAGATGGGTCTGGACTTAACCCGCTCAGTCTCTTCCTTTTGGGAACTACTCCTAATGTATATATTTGAAACACAGTTTTAAAATTACTGCTATTAAATTAAGTGTTCCACAGACTGATACGCTGAAGCATTTAGTGTAGAAACTAGATGCAGAGGCTCTGGAAGTGGTACTATGTAGTTTCCCCCCTGGCAGAAACAGTATGGTATAATGGTAAAGTGCAAGACTCTGGAACCAGATTACCTGGATATAAATCCTAGCTCTGCTCTTAGGAAATTGTGTGATCTTGTGTAAGCTACACAACTTCTCTGTACTCCAGTGTCCTATAAGAGATATAAGGAAGAAGAAATATATTTTTATCCCATCTTAGGTTCATATCTGAGGCCTCTATGGGAAAAAAAAAAAAAAAAAAAAAAAAAAAAAAAACAGATTAACAGGAGAAAAGCATACAAATTTATTTAAGTTTTATGTGACATGAGAGCCCTCAGGAATGAAGACCCAAAGAAACAGAGAAACTTGTATATTTTTATGCTAAATTTAATGAAGAAGATAGATGTAGAGAAGTATGGATATGATCTCACGGCAATAAAATAGGGCAAAGGGGGTATTTAGCAAGGCCTATTTGTTCAGATTCTACACTGTGTTTGTATGTCTTCAGAGATAATAGTCTTTTATCCTGGAAATACAGAAGACATCTCTGAAATGAAGATTTTATAACCTGCTTCAGGAGAGAAGGGCAAGGAGGGAAGAGAAGAGTGACTTTTCTGCTTCTTCCATTTTCTCAAATGCCAAGGTGCCACATTTGAGGATGTGTATTCTAAGTCCCATCAAAGGACAATAATAGCACCAACTAAGTGAAACTAACAATAACAATATCAACTTTTAGAGTTGTTATGAAACTTAAATGAGCAAATATGAAGGGACTTTTAAAAGTTTGCAGAAAATTAGAAATAAACTAAGAGTTTATTTTGTTGCCAAAAAATTTAGAAACCCATGCATAGTTTTTTCATGACATGCATTTTCCATGAACTTTATGAAGACCTCCTCATATGCCTTCATAATGACCTGGAAGGACAGGAACAAATTTAGAGAAAGTATGGCAAAAGCCTGCCTCTGCCCTCCTTTCCCACCCCTCCTATAACAGTTCTTGGTTCCTCGCTACACACTGAGGAACGTCACGTTCAGGTGTGTCCACACTCTAACCTGTACATCCAAGCTTTGCTCACAGGCTCCTCCTCACTTTAAGCCATCCCTGATGCCAACTACTGCCCTGTGGCCACTCTGAGGCCTAAGGATTCATACACC
This sequence comes from Tupaia tana, assembly GCA_026018925.1. Classification (NCBI taxonomy): domain Eukaryota; kingdom Metazoa; phylum Chordata; class Mammalia; order Scandentia; family Tupaiidae; genus Tupaia; species Tupaia tana. The sequence continues at coordinate 122,760,362 of JAKSZU010000007.1, read as the reverse complement.
ACAACTGTTGTCACCTTCTGCAGGACAAGCCCAGGGAAGAAGCCCAAGCAAGCCCTAGAAGCAAGTAAGTCTAGGAGACCAGAGGCTCCAACTAGGCAATGGCCATTTGACTCTGACGACCCCTCACTAGAGAAGGATACAGATGAAAAGAGGGGCATAAGGATGGCCAGATTGGTCCTGGGCTTATAGAGGGGCCACGTAATTGTCCCCAGGAACAACCTGCTTTTGGCAGACCTCATCAGACTTCTAGGCCAAATTTTGTACCCCAGAGAGGAGAAGCCAGTGAGATGTGGTAAGGGCCTCTATGACCCAGCCTTTATGGTCTTCTCACACACTGAAGACTTGCCTATGGAGACAGAGAACTGGGAGCTGAAAAGCCTGGCCAATGTGGTGCTAAGGCAACAGCTACTAGCCAGCCACTGGGGGCTGGGTCCTAGATATTTAAGCCTGGAGTTCTCAGAGGCTTTGTCCTCAGGCAGGAAGTTATGACTGTGGCATGTAATAATGAGTGCTGAAGATGAAATAAAATTTTCCCAATGGTCATTAATAAAAAATAAATTTTGACCAGCCATGCCAGTTTAAAGATTGAATTATCTTTCTATTTTCTCTATAGAGAGAATTATCAGTGTATTGCCGTAAGAGCTGATTAAAGAGTATACAGTCATAAATGTAGGAAAAATTATGGTACAGTAATGTAAGACAGACAGTGTTTCAATCTTATTTTTAAAAGATATTTAGGAATAAAAACAATAGAAACAAAATGCACACACTTGGTGCCCACCAGTTTCTGTACGATAATTGTTTTTGAGCATCTACTTTGTTCTAGATACTATTCTACTTGCCTTATATAGATGATGTCACGTAATCTTCTTTATCTCCATTTCAGAAATGTGGTATGGAGAGATTAATGAATGTTCTAGTAGGCACACAACTAGTACGGTTATAGGTAGACATTATGACCAAAGAATCACAATATGCCAACAAAGGGGACATCTGACACCTCAACCACTCTTACCAAGGATCACAGCTAGACCCCTCATCCCCGACACCAAGAGAAGAGAGGTTATGTACTTTTATTCTTTTCTCCTGCTGTCCTCCATATGCACACAGGAATTCACCAGGATGCTTGGTCAACATTCTATTTCCCATTCAGGTCAATGGACTGATATGGGCAGAATCATCCTTACGTGGATGCTCGAATTTTCAAAGTCACACCAGGCACACATAATTGGGCAATCAAATTCCCTTACCTGATGAAAAGTACACAAGCACAGGTAAAAGTCCACGAATTCAAACAAGGAAGCTGACTACAATGACAGATCTACCCTCCTAAATATTCATTGCACTATCCCAAAATGTAAGTAACACCTAATCCCATTTCACTGTGTAGTTGCTCTCCTCAGACAGCTGCACACTCACACGCCTTTCTGACATGAAATGTATTCTTCTGTTAAAATGTCTTCACGTGTTTTATTAAAAGTTCTCTTTTCCTACTTTACTTGTGTCTACAGCTTCATTCCGTGTCTTGGGGCAGCTCTCTAACCTTAGATATCTGGACTCAAAGAGCCGAGTATTTCACAGAACACAGCTCAGCTCCCCTGACTGATAATAGCACTTAGTGGAGTTAGGACTTGAAGCCAGCCATTTTGTTCTCAATGAACCCACACTCTTAACCACTAGGCCTCTTTATCTTTCTGTATCCTCACTAGACACAGAAAGAAAAAGTTGTGTCCTAGTCCCAGCTACTAGGCCTGTAACCTTGAACTTGTTGTAAAACAAGGACAATACCTCCTTCGTAGGACTGATGTGAGCACTAGAAGAAATAATCTAGGAAAAGTGCCTATCTTAATGACAGCACAATGCTAGTGCAGGGTAGGAAAGTGTGTGATACCTTCCTCCCTGCTGTTAGGGTGACACTCACACAGTAAAAGACATATTAATAAAAGAAAAGCATAAGTTTATGTAATGAAAGTGTTGTGTGACACGGGAAACTAGAAACAAAGATTCAAAGATACAGGAGAAACTATCTGTATGTTTAGGCTTGATGAAGAATGGACTGCTGTGCAGAAATGTGATTGCTCAGAAAAGTATGACCTAATGCTAGCAGACTTAGGAGGAAATCCAGCAAGGCCTGTCTGTTCAGATTCTTGGCCTCTCTGTGCAGCATTTGTGTGAGGCAGGCCCTTCTGGAACAAGGGTCTGATGACCTACTTTTGGACAAGGGTAGGTCAGAGAAGTTTTTTGTGTCAGCTTCTAGATGGAAAGGCAGGGGAAGATTAGAGTAATAATTCTCATTTTTATGACTGACTTTGGGGAGAGGGGTTCTTTTTTCTAAGAGCCACCCTAGAGAAGAGGAATTCTATTTTCTATGACTTACTTTGGGGGAAAATGAGGGAAATGAGGCAGGAGGGCTAGATTAAGTTCAGAGAGACTGAGGGCAGAAGTCTGACTGCTTTTTCCTATTTCTGAAATCTTTTCCAGAGCACCTGAAGGAAGTCACATAGTATAAACATTAACGGACCATTTCGACCCATTGATAACAGGACTCTTCCTACATCCTGTATCTTTGTGATGTATATTGAGCCTCCTTATCTCTGTTAAAGTGCACTCTTTTCTAATTTCAGCTACTTTTCTTTTCCAATCATCAACCCCAAATCTTTAAAACCCACCTGTCACCTCCAAGGGCCCTCCCCCTCCACGTCTACTCTTCACTAAATTCCAAACTTTGTCTCTCACTCTCAAAATCAAATGAAAGAAAACCTGTACCTGGTCGCCCTGAGAAAGGCATGTTTTGCCTCCTCTCTGGAACTAGGTCACATATAACATATTTCATATTTCACCTATAACATATTCATGTTTAGAAACAAGCCACATTAATTACTGTTTTTTTTCAGATTTGGTTATTTCTGTCGACAAGACCTTTGTTCTGAGACTGCTTCTGAGGCCTTCAAATGTCCTTTCATCCAAAGTACACACCATGATGAAACACCATACTTTGGGGTGCCACTTTCTAGCCCCAAAATTAGTTATTCAACACGCATAGTTTCCTACCTTTCCTCTTTCCTTCCTTCCTCCTTTCTTTGACAACTTGGCTAATTTTGTTATTTTCTTTGGCTACTTTGAACTTGCAACTCACAATAATAATATTGGTTTCTGTGGCATATTTACTAAGCAAACACTTCCTTCCACCTGTCTTAGATTCTCTATGTCTACTGTGGTCATAAGTGAAAAAGAAAAGCAGTTCAGAGTAGTCTGTGGAACGCAAGGTTGATTTGAATTGTAAAGGCTTGTAAGGCACTAGCCCAAGAGTTTGGTTATGTCCACAGCTATGTAAACAACCGATCTGTAAACAGTTACGATGTGAATCAAACTCTTTCTTCATTCCAATGTTCTCCAGTTCATAATGTAAAGAATAAGGTATGGCCAATGTTATTTTATTTCTGTTGTTTTTTGTTCATGATAGAGTGTTTGCATATGCACAAGAGAGACACATGAAGAGAAAGAGAAAAGTGTACTCCACAGGGTTTGGTAATATCACAATCCCTTTCCTCCAGTCCTTCAGCCTACCAACATCCACATTTGCATGTGCTAGACATGTTTCAGTTCAACCAGGCCAGGAATCTGAACTGTAGACAGCATGTGGCTTCCAGCTCCACAGTCTGGTGCTCTATGAACTATGTCACAGACACTGAGCCCAGTGTCATTTTTAAGAAATCAGTGTGAATTCTTCCCAAAAACTCCTAACTTCCCTTTTTCTCTTGATTATGAAATTAGCCTTCTCAGCAGCTATTGTTAGGCCAAGTTAGCTTAATCACCGCCATGTTAGGGAATGCTGGGCCGAGTTAGCTTAATTGCCACCCTGTTAAGTCTTCAAGGACGGAGCCCACTTTGTTAGGGCCTCAAGGACAGGAACCAGGAGTCTGGGAACTCTCAGATAAGTGGAAAACGGGAGGGCCCAGCACCTCCGAGGCAAGGTCATCCAAACCCCTAGCTGAGAGCCCTTATCTAGACCTGAACAGGCTGGACCCTCGCTTCTCATAACCCCCCTCCTTTGTGTGTGTTACATTCTAGGGAAAACATCCTGAACTATAAAAGATCCCTTTATCTTAGGCTTGGGGTCCTTGTGAAGGACCGCTGCGATGGGCAGAAACTTGGACCCCAGCTAGCTGGAAAAATAAAAGCCTCTTTTGCAGTTCCATTGTCATTGTCTTTTCTGCGTCTCCATCAGTTAGACCGATCTCTGGACCCTTACACTATCTTAAACAACTGAAATCTGTATCGCCTGGGCAAATTGTCCTAAGCCCTGGTTCAAATAAACCATTTCCATTTTACTCACAATGCTTCAGTCTTCTTTTTGGGTCAACACAAAGTTGCTCATTTTGGTCCTTTTGTTTTATTTTTGAGTTTTTTAGAGATTTTTTTTTGCTATAGGACACGTGCGCTCACCATAGAGACAGAGAGACAGAAAATGAGAAATCACGCCCTGGGGAGATGGCCACACCACAATCCCTTCTGCTTAGTTCTCTTCTCAGGATCTTGGGCACGCACGCACACTCACCCAGCATGAGTTTAAGCCGCCAAGTCCAGGACTGGAACCACTGTCAGCTACGTGGGAGTCCAGCGATGTAACCATTACACCATCTGCTGGTCCGGGCTCATTTTGTTCCTTTTATAAACCACCACGAATCTTTCCTTTCAGGAAAAGGGAAGGTGTAAGTTATACATTATGTCAATGAAGGTACAAGGTTCTGGAGGCAGCTGTAACTCCATCATCACTCCTGAAAGAGTTCTGGCAAAGCATGTGTCCTTTTTGCTACAGTCAGCCCTTCTATTTTGACACAACGGGACAGAGCAACCTCCTGAGGAAATCTGTTATTTGATTCCTGCCCAATGCCGCATAAGGGTTGACATGTGGTTAAGTCCTGCTGCCCCTTCTTTCTGTAACTACAAGTCTCCAGATTTTTTGGCTAGGTTAGAAATAAGCTGTGTGAAGTTGTTACCAAACTCAAATCAGGTTCGCTCGCCCAAGCATTATAAAACCAAGCCATAAGCACATAGTGTGATGAAGGAAAGTACAGCTTTATTGCAAAGCGCAAAGCAAGGAGAGCGGGCAGCTCATGCTGAAAAGACCCGGTCTCCCCGAGATGTTCCCCACATGCATTTTTAAGGGCAAAATTAGGGGTAGAGGTTCCAGGTGTGTGATTAATTCAGTGATTGGTTTAAGAGGGGGTGATCATCTCTTCCGCATTCTTGATTGGTGAGGCCTTAGATGATCAATGTTCTGTTCTGGGAGGGGGCGATCATCAGGTCTTTGGTGCATTTCAGCCTGGAGGTGATGTGGTCAATGATCATTGTCCTACAAAACATCTTAAGATATGTGTTGCACAAAACTTCTACATCTTAATTCCTACAGTTAAGAAACTGATTTATTTGACAAAGAGGAAAGTTATAAGCTTCTTTTTAGTACATTAAAGTGACAGGTAGTTTTTAGATAAACGTCATCTATTACTAGAAGAAGGCATGGTTTACTGTAAGCTAGGGTATACATTCAAGTAATTATCTCAGGGAGGGAGTGGGTGTAGTCAGGGTCAAGAGACTTGGATGTAACATCTACATTTAAATGGACCTTTCTTGTCAGTCAATCAGTTTTAGTTCTAATCAGTTTTCATTTTCAGAACTTACATTTTCTTCTAAAATGTAAGTTTTAGAGGGTCCTCCTTTTAGAGGGTCACAGCTCGGTTTCAAAGTAAAGATGTCCAAAGACACAGATTTGGAGGATTAACCTCCTTTCTTGGGGAGAGCAAGCTATTGTTTTCTCTGCTTGCCAAGAGCAAGACCCTTCCACAGAGAAAAGAACAAATCAACTCTGAAATAAGACAAGCAGAGTGAACAGGGAGCATGCATTTCACCCCTTGCAGCTGTGTCTCTATTCGTTGGGCTGATTCAAGAGAGCAAAAGTCTTGAGCTGCTTACTCCTCCCACTGGATACATGCCAGTTTTCCCTAACTGAAAGAAAATTCCCCCTGACTGTTCCACCCACCAGAGATTCCTCCAGAGCTGGCCCAAGTTATTTGCATCACAGCTGCCCCCTCCTGGCCCCAATTGCGTCACAAGGCGAGGAAGCCCTGGAGGAATCTGAGACAGTTTTTTTTTTTAATTATTTTAAAAGTGAAACCAACTATCTTCTTCCTTCACTTAGCACATTCCTGAGGAGCTGCAGCTACTTGCTGAGTTAGCCAAGCTAAGGAGGAAACCTTGGCTCAGAAGTGATAGAAAAGCTACTCCCAGGATTCAGAGAGCCCTGTTCACCCTCAAACCTTTGTTAACCTGCTTTTAGTTCCCCCAATGCCTAGTCCTGTAGATGTCCTATGAGGTCCCTGCTCCCTAGTACCTGAATACAGAGTACAACACTGCTTCCTACTTCTGAAGAGACTGAGGGACTTGAAGGGACTAGGCCCATGGTTAAATGCCCCAGTGACCCTGGTACCTGTGGACTTAGAACCCTACATGCTCTGACTGGGGAACATTGCCCAAGGCACCAAAAGACCAAATAATTCTGGCGCTTTAAACCGAGCATCTGTGACTCTGAGTCATGTTTAGAATTGTCAGACACACTCTCGGCCTCTCTCTCCACCTCTTCCTTTCCAGTAACTCAGAACAATATAAATAATATTGCTGCTCCTAGGTACCCAGGATCTCCACACCCTTGCTCCTTTCCCGGCCTCCCCCAAGTATCGTTCTTTAAGCAAATCCTGATTTCTTTCCTCCAATTGAAACTACAGCCCTGCCCTGCATCTGGGAGGGTAGGTCTTCTATTTTTCTCTGCAACATCCTTGTACTGATGTAGGATGTGTCTCCTGATCGAGAAGAATGAGGAGCATAGGGGATTTCCAGCACTGAAGACCCTCTGCCCAGGTCTAGCCAGGAGCTAGTTTAGAGCACCCTACTTATTCTTTCTGTCTCTTTCCATCTCTCTCTATTTTTAATTTTTCTTTTTTTAAACTTAGCTCTCTGCTGCTCTTTTGTCTTTCTCCTGGGCCCATAGGATAAACCAATCAGCAGCCATCTATGTTTGCGTTCGAGCAGGAACTTTTGTGTGACATGCTAGCGCACTGCGTGTTTTTTTAAATTTTTTAACAAAAAAAGTTTTTCTTCTTTTTTTCTTATTGTTTTTGTCTTGGTTTCCCTCTTCTTTTTTTAATTTCTATTCCTTTTCCTTTTCTTTTTACCTTTCTCATTTTTCTGCTCATCCTCCATGCACTGATTTTTCTAGACAGGTCTAGGTGCTCAGTAACCAAATATCTGAGTACTTTTAGGGTCAGATTAATCCTCAATTTTAATTGAATCAGTTGTACAAAGGGAGATAAATGATACTGTTCACAGATTGCAAGTCACTTCCTCCTGTATTCCTCTGAGTGTTGTTTTAAATCTAAAATATGGAAAAAAGCGTATAATTCATTGGGTGATCAAAAACCACCACAGGGATCAGCAGTTAGCGTAATGGCTATGTCGCTAGACTCCCACGCGTCGACTGTGGTTCGAGTCCCGGACCCAGTGGCTTAAAACTCATGCCAGGTGCGTGTGCGTGCGTGCCCAAGATCCCGAGAGGAGAACAGAGGAGAAGGGATTGTGGCATGGCCATCTCCCTTGGGGGTGATTTCCTGCTTTCTGTCTCTCTGTCTCTCTCTGTCTGTCTGGCAAGCGCACGCGCCCTATGGCAAAAACCTCTCCAAAAAAAGAAAAAAAAAAAAAAAAAAACCACCACAGAGGCACAATATGAGAAACCAATTGTTTTTTCACTTAACACTTTGAATATATTTTCCCACTCTTTCCTTTCTTGTATTGTTTCTGAGGAGAGGTCTGATGTCAGCCTTATGGGACATCCTTTGAAAGTAACTTGACTTTTCTCTCTTGCCAATTTTAGTGTTTGTCTCTGTCTCTGGTTTTGATCAATATGACTATAACATGCCTCAGGGAAGATCTTGGGTTGATTCTATGCAGGATCCTTTCTATTTCTTGGGTCTGGATACTTTATAGAATGTTCACTTTATTCACTGAGGTTTACACACAAAGTCAGACATGTGTTCATAATTATGTATGTCAGCTGTGCTTGCTATTGGAAGCATTGAAATTAAGATCTTTAGTGAATCAAGAAAATGTGAAAAAAAAGGCATGGAAAACAATTTTACATATCATAGACAGTGTGGGAGAAGAGGGGGAGGAGTTGGCATGGGGTGAAAGTGAAAGGTAGGGAATCAATGGGGGACAGAAGCAAAATATAAAAGAAATGAGAAATAGAAAATTATTTGTTGATGATATCATGTATGGAAATATCCTTGATTGAGCCAACATACAATGTATACAGGATGAAAAATCTCATTTTGTATACTATATTGCTATATTGATGTATACAGTGAATGGCTGTAAATGAATGAATTAATTTAAAAAATTATCTAAACATGAAAAAAAGAAGAAGAAGAATGGGAAGCATAGACAAAGGAGGGGATAATCCAGCAGAGTTAATAAAGAGAAAAACTCTGGGATGGGAGGGATCCCAAGAGGGCTGCCAGTGTGGGGCTTTCTTCAGGATCTTTTTTATCTACAGTCCAAGCAAGAGGTTGGCTCTCTCATAAGGAAGTGGACTTCAAAACATAGCTAAAATTGTCTATGTTGTTTGTTCCCTTTCTTAACTAATAACTGAGATCATCTATTTGTTAAAGTTTGCCATGGGGCTAACAGACCATAAAGATTGTCATTCTTTGTTCAGAATGTAATGATTACATGAAAACTGTTGACCTCAGCTCTAGTCATAATGTGTTTTTACATAGAAACGTATAGAAATACTTCATGACTTTTCTGATGACCCAATACATATATATATATGCGCATGCATGGAGATATATATATATATATATATATATATATATATATATATATATACATACACACACACAGAGAGAGAGTATGGTTTCAGCTTGCAATCATTTCTATGACTCCATGTTACCAAGCAAAGTGAGAATTGCTTGTATTGCTTTGCAAAATTACTAAGCTGACATCTAAAATTTTCATCATCAATTTAAATCATTGTAAAAGATATCATTTCCAGCATATTTCTCCTTGAAGTGGTAAAATATGTAAGTAAAGCCTTGACTGGTACCTAACTAAAGGCAGCTTTGCAAAAACCAGTATTTTAAACCACCCGTCCCAACCTCATCCACCCCACTCACCATTTTTGGAGTTCCTGCTTATGTAAAGAAGGAATTTTTTTTTTTTTTTTTTTTTTTTTTTTTTTTTTTTTGTAAAGTTGGCAAAGACAACCTGATATGTTCTTAGGCAGGGTTTTAGGGAAATTAAGGATCTGGAACTTGATAGTCAATAATCTTGGGGGCCAGCAGGTGGCGTGGTGGTTAAGGGTGCTGGACTCCCACATGGCTGACCGTGGTTCGAGTCCTGTACCAGGCGGTTTACTTTCTCTCTCTCTCACTCTGTCCCTCTCTGGTCAAATTAGAAATAAATGAATACATAAATAAAGTTTTTTTTTTTTAAAAAATAATAATCTTGGTAAAGGGTGCACCAGTTTGAAAATCCTGGCTATTAACATCCTATGACACAGATCCAGAGCCCCAGCTTCTCTCCTCTCCTTTAACCTCTTCTCTGTGACTTAGGTTTTACTAAACAAGTGGTATCTTTCTCAGCTGTTCCATGGATTGTGGCCTGGCCATTTCTCCCTCCTGTCGGGATTTTGAGCACTACACATACATGCCAGACATGAGCCCAGGACTCAAACTGTATGGTCAGTCATGAGGAATCCAGCCTCCTTAACCAGCACATCACAGGTTGGCCCTTATTGAAGGACTTTAAGGAAGGTAGTGACAGGTTTACAGGCTTTTTGGTTCTTCTTGCTGGCTTTGTATAGCCACTGCCTAAAGGTGATGAGAGTTGAGCCAGGTTCTTGTGAATGAACAGGAAGGAACCATTACAGGGCACACCTCACTGCATCTTTTCCCAAGCTGCTTCCCAGGTATTGACTTGCACTAACAATGAAAGGGAAATTTCTTAGGTGTAAGTTTCCACACCTGGACTTCAAACAGCACAAGCTTGCTCCATCCTGAAGCTGAAAAGGAATGTTTTACAGATAATCAATGTGTTCTAACTTAATTCCTTAGATTCTTTCTTGCATTCTAAACATTGCTAACCTGAATTTGCCTAAAGGGATGATAGCTAGTGATGGGAAAATACGTATTTACCAATTAGTGTTTTTTTCCATTGAGAGCTCCAAACATAATAAATTCAAAGCACCAGACATTTTTATAAAACTCAGGATCCTGTCTTGCTTGCTAAAAATAATTTTTTGGCCTCAAAAAAATTGTTTTTAATTCCTTTGAGTGCCAGATGAGTAAAGCAGAGAGCTGGATGTAAGTGAATATCTTCCAAGCTTCCTGCTCACATGCTATCCCAAGCAGACTAGACAGTAGTGCAGCTCTCTCTGGAGACCAGAAGCTTATTTCCTTACTTCTGTGTAATGTCTCATGCACATCTGTTAAGTAAAAAGAAAAAGTTAGTCAGGTCATCAATGTATCGCAATAAAACCGCCCTGAAACTGTAGACTCAACTCTTTCAGGACATTATTTCAGTCTCTTACATTCTCTGCAGACAGGCTTCCTCCTCCACTGCTAACTAGTTTTCTACATATTTGGGTAAATTACAGTCCCCAACAACTCTTGAGCTTAACTTCTTGCAATTTCTATCACCATAGGTAGACTGACAGATATCTTTCCCTCTCCACTTAAGGCACAAAAATCTCCTGGCAGAGAGTACACTGAGTCAGCATGGGAGACTCAGGCTATGACCAAAGACTTGGAACGATGCAATTTGTTTCAATATAGAATATGGAAGTAACCAGTGGTTAGGATTATAAGCAGTCTTACATAACTAATTTGGCTTCTGTTTTGAAGGCATCACCAAAGGATTTCTTTTCTTTATTTGCCAGAGGGCACACACATTCACCAGAGAAAGATGGGGTGATGGAAAGTGAGAAAGCACCCCCTATGGGGGACTCTCATGCCATAGTCCCTTTTCCTCCATTTCACCCTTCTGTTGAGATTTTGGGCGCTATACACACATGCCAGGCGTGAGTCAGGGACTTGAATTTGCATGGTCAGTCATGTAGCTCCAGTCTCCTTAACCACCACACCACAGACTGGCCCTTATTGAAGGAGTTTAAGGAAGGTAGTGACAGGTTTAGACATGTGTGGGAACTTCTACAGGAGTGTCCCTACTCCAGTGACCTCTATTGGAAACTATTTTGCACTTCTTTCCTAATTTGGTCTCTCAAAGAATGAAACAGTATGTTTGATACAGTCTAACTGCGGCAGATTAGTCTGCATGGTGCTTCCTTCTCTGACATAGTACTTGCTGTTTCTGATTAGTGGTTCATGCTTCGCAACACAGGGAAGAAGTTCCTGAATTGTCCATGTGGCTGATTGAGCCTTGCCACTGATAGGGAGGAAGCTGCTACACACAGACTTTCTTCTCCCCTGTCATTGAGGACTAACATTCTTTTATCTGGTTGCTACTTCCCTCCTTACTGAGCAATAAGCTTCAACATGCGTGATAGGTGAATTTGTCTAAGAAATATTCTGTTAACAGAAGACTGTCCAAAAGCATCCTTGCTGGACCTGTTAGTTACATGCCAACAAGTATGAAACCACGAAGCAGCCAGGTAAGCCCATGGTCCCTAAACTTCTAGCTTTTCTTTAGTAAACTCCCATTGCTGCAGGGGAAAAAGAACTAAATGTACAATGAGACTTATGACAGACTCTCCCTCAGGATCATTTTTATTACTTACATTACTCAGAAGAGTCCAGCTGAAAGATTGGAAAGAACCTAACATTTAGGGTAAATTGCATCCCCTCCTCCAAAAAAGGTTTCTTTTTAAACTGAGTTAATATAAAAAGAGTAATGATGCACCTTTAGAGTGGAATAAAAAGAATAAGAAGAAAATCAGAACTCAAAAAGGATAGGCAATATTCAAGGGCATAATGGCTAAACTTTTTCAGACCTGATAAGAGGCATCTGCTCAGTCTCAGATTTAAGAAGCCCCAAACAAGGAAAATAAATGAAAGCTTATCCCTAGTTACATTGAACTGATAATAGTTGTAAAGTATTTGGGTCTCTTTCCAAGCCCTTACTATTTTCCATTTTGTTCTAGTCTGTTCTTAATCTAGAATGATGCAGACACTTCCTGACTCTTTCTCAGCTCAGGTCCTAATGTGATGGTAGGATGGATCTATGCTCTGTGTCAGACTTTGGAGGCAGTGTAAGATTGTTGCAGAAAACCAGATGCTGAGGAATGGAAAGCAACCCTTGTATAGATTAGAAGAATCCTGGCAGGTACAGAGGAGTTAGTACGCTGAATCTCTGACCCTGACTGGGGGTTGAACACAGTCTTTTATGGGGGAATTGGGGAAGGGGAGGTCTCAGGATGCGGAATAGGCTCAGAACCTACCCTATGCAGTGTCAAAGGGAGGAGTCAAAGAAGCAGGAACTCTAATCTATTCAAAGTACTAATCTATTCAAGGTACAAATCTATTCAAGGTACTAATCTCTTCAAAGTTTCAGGCTATTCTGTGGCTCTGGGGAGAGATAGTAAGTTTGCCTGAGGGCAGAAATCTCAGGCAGCTATCAGCCCTGAGCTAATCATGAATTCAGGGTCCTTTCATATTAAGATGAGGCCATCTTCCTGCTGCAGTTTTAGCTGGCCAGTAAAATCCTAAGAGGTGAAAGTTTCAAGGTAACACATTCTGTGACCTACATAGCTGAACATGTGTTCTGACTGGGAGTGGCTGTGGATTAGAAATAAACATAAATAGAAGCACACAAAGACACACAAGTAAAGAAAAGCAGGGATCAGGTGGTTCAGACTCCTCTGATAGAGGCAGCCTTGGCCCCAAGCCATTCTCAGGTTTATTCTTTTAAAGGGCAAAAAAAGGGGGAAGGGAAAGCAGAATGCAAACTCAGTTGTTTTCAGATGTTAAACAGCTGACGATGTGAAAACCTCTAGTGCCATGTTGTCCTATGTGAGTTTTATCTCCTCGGGCCTTTTCTGATTAATAAATGGCTTCCTTTAATGATACTGCCTTGCAGTATTCAAAATACAGGCAGAATGCATATTTGTTAATGACTTTCCACTAGCCTTGCAGGGACAGCCCAGTGAACCATGTTTCTGCATGTGTTTAAAGGTCACCATTGAGCTGCTCAGGTCTGGCCATTCTCTACAAGCACAGATACCCAGATTTAATGATCTAGCACGTGCCAGGTACGAGTTTTGACATTTCCACTCAGCTTTCCACTGTTTCATCACCCACCTGTGGGACTTCCTGATTTCTAAACACTACTATGACAGTGAGCCCTGTGCCTAGTAGTGATGACAACCCCTAATACTCCTCCTGTGTTAAATCACACTCATAACCCCAAGGATGATAATGCAGGCCTCTCATGATCCAGGCCATCAAAGCTACCAGAGAAGAGTTGCAAAACATATGCAAAAAAAAAAAAAAAAAAAAAATCACTCCCAAAGACACTAGGTTTGCTCTGAGGGTGGCTTCTCACTCCTCTTTCTCTGTCTCAGGCATAGCTCCCTATTCTGGGCAACTGAATAACAAGGGTCCATGCTCAGCCTGAGTCCAGAAGCTCTGCAATGCTGAGTCCAGGATGAGGATACTTCTGCCACTGCACCCTCTGATGGGCTTCTGCTATCTTTGTTCAGGGAATTCTGTTAACAATCAGACTCTCTCTCTCTCTTTTTTTTTTTTTTTTTCTAATTTTTCTATTGGGCACATGTGCTCATCAGGAAGAAAGAGAGAGAAAGGGAAATAAGAAAGCACCCATACCAGAATCCCTTCTCCATTCTCTTCTGAGGATTTTGGACACACACACACACACACACACACACACACACACGCCCAGCATGTTTTATCAAGTCACCAGGTTTCGGACTTGAACTTCACAGTTGGCCATGTGGGATCCAGCCATGTTAGCCACTATGCCACCAGATGTCCCAGTCTCTTCTATGTTGCTTTTTCTCCTTTTCAATAGTTTTTCTTGATGAGATTCACAGAGTCTTGCAAATATAGCTCTTGAGTGTAATTCCACCTTAAAATTTTTTGGCCTAACAATTTACTTTTTTCAGTCTTGCTTTATTTCATTTTTGATAAAATCCTTAGATCTTTTAACAGATTATTTTGTTTTGTTTTTAGAGTTTTTTGCTTTAGGGCATGTGCATTCACTGGAGAGACAGAGAGAGAGAGATAAAGCGAGAAATCACCCCTCAGGAGGGGATGACCACATCACAATCCCTTCTCCTCCCATCTCCTCTCCAGATTTTGGGCATGCATGCACACATGCCAACATATGTTTAAGCCACTGTGTCCAGGACTCAAACCACGGTAGACTGTGTGGGAGTCCAGTGACATAACCATTACACCATCTGTTGGTCCCCCAACATTTTATTTTTTATGCCCTAAATAAGTTAAATGATCTATCTTCTCATTATTATATTTAACAGTAAAAGCCCTGAAGACTACAAAATAACTTCTGAGTATCTAGACATCACTCCAAAAGTTTTCTACAATATTAGTTCTAATTATTATTTTTTTCTCCAAAGTCTGTTACTAATTGGTTTATGTGTTACTTGGGTATTATATTAGAGAGTTTTAAAGATGATGCATTTTGGGGGCTGGCAGGTGGCAGAGTGGTCGAGGTGCTGAACTCCCACATGGTTGATACAATTTGAGTCCTGGACTTGGCAGCTTGCTCTCTCACTCTTCCTTTCTGTCTGCCTCTTTCTGGTCAAAATTGAAGAATAATGATAATAAATAAAATTAAAAATAAATCTTTTAAAAAATATTCATTTTGGTTTTGTTATTTTTTTAAATTCTTGCATCATAATAAGAAGACCAATAAAAAATTACTAAGAATGATTTCTTACTTTATTGCACTGTGACAAGGGACTATAACCTCAAGAATTTCTTCTGGTGTTAATTTATTCCGACTTTTTTGTATGCCTAATTTTCATGTTTGCTTTATAGCTTAAATAAAATGAATTATATGTTTATAGGATACACACCTCTACATACTGCTATAATTTTTACCTTTTTGAAGATACTGTATCGAGCGGCCACTGTCATTGGTCCTGACATGTTTCCCTACTATTTGATAGCAACCCTATGGGTCCTAATATACTTGATAGCAACTATCAACCAGATTTTAGAACCGAGGAAACTTCCAAATTGTTTTGTGTTTTATATGTTGTAGGCAAATTGTGATGTTTAAATCTGTCCTTTTTTTAAAATATTTGTCAACTTATTTTGATTTCTGATCATTTTTCTCTTACATATGTTATACATATGTTAATCTGTGCCTAAGAATTCCACATTTTTGTCTTCAGTGTTAATCATGCCTTTTATCAATATAAAATTGCTCTCTTTATCCTATTTGTTAAACTTTGTTTTAATAGTTTGACCCTGAAATGAGGACTCCAGGCAGAGGGGATAAAATGGAGAAGAGGGAATTTTCTATAGAACCCTCAGTATTTCATATAATTTATATGGAATAATTTATGTTAAGGTCTCTTGAGATGCTCTGGACTTGGGCCTCGTAGTTGTGAGCTTTATGAACTTTATTGTTGACTTATTAAGTAACGTTTAAAAACAATACTTCTGACCTCTACCTATCTTGTAGGCATATTGTATGGAGAAAATGAAACTAAAATGTGCCTTTGATTATTTTAAAGACGTATGTAAATTGAACACTGCATTACTTCTGCACAGGACTTTCCACTCTCCACACCTCTGACCTCTCTCTCCATATTCTTCAATGGTTCATAGTGAAGTGTAAGGGCTGGCTAGGGTTAATATAATTTTAAGTGTTCTCCTCAACCTCAAAGTCCTGAGACTGACCCAAGGAAAATAATTCTATCCATTAAAGAATTCCTAGTGCTTAGCTTTTGTTTACTTGAGAGATTTTTAAAGCAGATACTTTGTTAATAGACACTGATCATCTCAAACAACTTATACAGAAATGTGGAGCCAAAATATGTAGCTGTCTGAGCCCTGAACTTCGTGATGCCAATGAGTTGTATCCTCAAGATAAGATATCACAATCTAAAATCATTGTGCTGTAAATTGAAGAGAAACTCCCTCCTCAATGGGCCAAATTCCTAGCATAATCTTCCCTCTGTTTCAAAATCTCCCGTATTTTTCTGTCAGTCTCATATATTGAGACATTTTCCATTGAGTTAATGTGGCTACCTGTGTAGTCTTTGCAGATTCCAACTCTGACTGTCTGACATTTTCACATTTTCAGTTAGAAACCTTAAAGGTCAACCATGGCACCACCTTCACAAAACCTTCTCAAGGAGATCCAACTCACATTGACTTATTTTTCTAGTAGATGGAAGTTCATATCTGTACTCTTCATCTGCACTTGAAATATCTTCCATTGTATTATTATTTAGTTGTTATATTATTTATAAAGGCAGCTTGGTAAAAAAGAGAAGGGATTTTTTTCTCAGACATTACTATATAGACTTCTCAGTCCAGCAGGTGGTGTGGTGGTTAAGGTGCTGTATCCCACATGGTCGACTTCACAGTTCAAGTCCCAGATCCTTCAACTTAAAAACATGCCAGGTCCATGTATATGCCTGCCCAAAATCCCAAGAGGAGAATAGAGAAAAAGAGAATGTGGCATGATGTGGCAGGATGTGCCATGACCATTTCCCTGGTGATTTCTCACTTTCACTCTGTGTCTCTCTCTGTCTCACTTTGGCAATTGCACGCATCCTATGGCAAAAAAATTCACACACAGAAAACTAAATAAATAAAAATAAATAAACTGGGATCAGCAGATGGCGTTAAAAGCTACGACACTGGACTCCCACGTAGTCAACCACAGTTCGAGTCCCAGACCTGGTAGCTTAAACTCATACCAGGCATGTGTGCATGCATGCCCAAGATCCTGAGAGGAGAATGCAGGAGAAGGGATTGCAGTGTGGCCGTCCCCCGGGGGGGGGGGGGGGTGATTTCTTGCTTTCTGTCTCTCTGTCTCTCTCTGTCTTTCTGGCGAAGCACACGCACCCTGTAGCAAAAACCTCTAAAAAAGATTTTAATTAATTAATTAATATTATATATATATACACATATACATATATATATGTATATATGTATACTTCTTATAGTACATATATGATAAATACTCAACAAATGCATTGGGGTAACTGTCATATTTAGATGTTAGGAGACGACTGGATAGAAAGCTTCTGAAAAACAATCCAAAGTCTTGTAATCAGAATTTTGTCACTTTTTCAGTAAGCACCCACCTCTCCCCAGTGCTTTATCAGGAGCCTGCCCACAAAATACACCTGACTCAGTGCCTGATTTCCACCCCTGCATCTCAGTATCTCTGCCCACTGAACTGTCAATTGTAGAATTACTACTGGGTGCCAAGCTCTTTTTCACAATTCTCTAGAGAAGGATTCTGTAATACCAAGTGTGAGTAATGAAGACATTTCATACATAAGCAGGAAAGTGAAGCTTGTGACATAAGTTGTAGGTTGTTAGCTCTGGATGAGCCTCTGGGGTTTAGGTAAACCCTCACAAACACCTGGAACAAGATTACCATCAAATGGCCCTTCCTCTGAAAAACAGTCCCTTCTTCCGAATACAAGTTTCTTCTAACATAATGCTTCCTAGCCAGAGGGGACAGTTCTGTTTGTTGACTTTGGTGCCTCTTTCTCATGGAGTGGGATTTCCTTAAGTATTTGCTCATCTCTGTGTTAGGGAACCTGGCTTGGGGCTTGTCTATTCTCGTTTCCACACCTATGTCTGGTTATGAGAGAGGTGCAGGAATGTGATTGGACCTTAGCCTCACCTTTCTGCCTCCAGCACCCATGCACACTGCGCTGCTGCCCACTGCTTAGCACATCAGCCTAATTACTCCAACCACAGTGACGCCATTCATTACCTCGATGAAAGTTCCAGGGTCCCCTCCCACTCCCTGTATCTATGTTCCGTAGGCTTAGAGACTCCCCAACCACTGCTACCTCCACAGTTATTTCTTCCTACCTGTGATTTGTTTATAATTTTGGAGGATTGATTACTCTATAGTTTGGCTCTGCTATGTTGTTTATCATTCCAATATTTCTCAGAATTTTCTATCTACTGGTAATGATCTCAGTTCATCTGGCCACTATTTGTTTCAAATAAGTAGTCCTTTCATCCTGTTTCCATAACATTTTATAATTCATGAAACTCCTTTAATTATCTCATCTAATTATCACAACAACTTTGTCAAGAAATTTTGCAAATAAGGACAGAGCAATTCAGAGAATTGTCTTATACAAAATTACATAGCCATAAATGAAGGAGGTGTGATTTGTGCACTTTATACAAGTAAGTCATAGGATTCTCAGCTCTCCAGCAGAAGTCAAAAGCCCCTTCCATACTCCCTTTTCCCATCTCTATTCAATTAATCCCATGACTATGTTGATGGGAATTTCTAATTTTAAGTCCACCTTAATGGTTAGATTTTCATTGATTATTTTTTAGAGATTTTTGCTATAGGGCATATGCGCTCACCAGCAAGACACAGAGAGACAGAAGGCAAGAAATCACCCCACTCCCAGGGGTATGGCCACACCGCAATCCCTTCTTCTCCATTCTTCTCAGGATTTGGGATATGCATACACACATGCCCAGCATGAGATTTAAGCCTCCAGGTCCAGGACTCGAACCACAGCCAACTACGTGGTAGTCCAGCGATGTAATCATCATGCCATCTCCTGGTCCCAATTTTCATTAATTTTTAAATACTCTCAAAACTTTCATCTTTAACATTTTGTTATAAAGAGCTCCTTTTTTATATTTTTTTCAATTGCTAAAGGACATGTGTACTTGCCAGAGAGAGAGAGTAGTACTCCCCAGTGGGGCATGGTCACACAATCCCTTCCTTTCCATCTCACCCTCCTATGGGGATGTTGGACATACATATACACATGCCCATTGTGTTTTTCAAGCCACTAGAGTTGGGATTCAAATTGGAGTCAGCTCTAGGACTGACTTAACCACCAGGCCATGAGGCTGGCCCCAAAGAGCTCTCATTTACCTTACTAATTGCAATCCGTTTTAGCATCAATATGGAACACTGGGTTAATAAGACTTCCAAAGTTAAATCAGACATAACAGAAGACAATGACCAAATCAAATATTACACACAAGAAAGGGTGTAGTGACCACCTCTTAAATCTATTTTTTGGATAGCAAGTGGTATGGCCAACTCCACAGTTTGAGTCTGGGAGCTGGCAGCCTGAAACCAACCAGCCTGAAACACAGAAAGGAAAAGGGATGTGGCCATTGGGGGGTGGGGGGCTGATGATTTCTCACATCCCTTCTCTCTCTGTCTGGCAAACGCATGCACCCTGTAACAAAAAATCTAAAACAAACAAAAAGTCTATTCTTTCCCACTCATTCTGCCTTCATCTCCCCTCACTATCACCTCCTTCTTCTGCTGGCCAAGTTCTCATCAGTGGGTGTGGGACTCAGGTGCATTAGTTATTCCTGATTTTAAAAAGTAAAGCCTCCTTTTCAATGGCATTTCAAGGTTATCTACCTATTTATACCACAAAAATTTTTAGATTTGACTGACTTATCCAAATTTACTACAACTCTAAAAATAATCACAATTCATCATGAGCTTATTTGTATTTCAGTCTATTTTAACATTGACCAGGGAGACAGGAATAGACGACTATAGATTAAAAAAAAAACAAAACAAGAACAAAAACAAAAAGCTTTTCAATACGTGGAGGTCAAAGCAGCTGGATGATGCAGCCGTAAAGGCAGCTGGGTCCCACATGGCTGACTGTACAGTTTAAGTTCTGGACCCGGTAGCAAAGATCAAAAGATTAGGCTGGTGCATATATGTATATGCCCAAAATCCCCAGAGGAAAATGGAGAAGAGATTGTGGCATAGCCATCACCCCAGAGGATGATTTCTCCTTTTCTCTCTCCCTCTCTGTCTCTGTCTCTCTCTCTCTCCCTCTCTCTCTCTGGTGAGTGCATACATCCTATAGCAAAACTAACAACAACAAAACACTTTCAACTTTACAAAATGTTTATCTTCAGTAATTTTTAACCAAATGCACATAAAAGTTAATATGTAAGTCTCAGAAATGCAGCTTCTTGGGTCCTTAGTCTCAAAACTCATTTTCAGAATTTCAAAATTCTCTAAGAGTATTTTAAAAAGACAGTTGGGAAGCACTTCATTATTCAGCAACAGAACATAAAGTCAGCAAAATAATGTATTTTTCAAACTCTTGAAACTTATTTTATTCGGTTGGTCTTTGAGGGTGGGTATTTCATTCCTTGGCTAAACACAATAAATAATGGGAGATAGTTATGTAAGGTGATGGCTATGATAATTAGGTTGATTGTGGTAATCATTTGAATTACTTTTCACACACACTGGTGAATTTCTCTACTTTTTTCATTGTTGGAGATGAGTTTTTCTGTTCTCTTGAGGGGGAAGTATTTCCTGAATTTTGCATATTTCTTGAGACTGCTGCGAGTTTTAGTCATCTGGTTGTGATGGTATGCAGCCTAATAGTAGGAAGCAGTTATCAAAATGTCTCATACTTCACAGTGAAGTGATTAATAAACTGGCTGACACATGCCTTGGATACAAGGGGCTCTGAAAATATTCATGGGGTATGGGAAACATCCTGACTCTGGCTAGGTTATGTGATGCCTGTCTGATATAATGCTTATGACTTGCTCACTATCCTCTCTAAAGTAAACCTGACGGCCTTCACTGAAGTTTCAACAAGCCAGCACACCTGCCAGTAAGCAAGCTGGCTTAACACAGGATACATACCAGGGTCACACATGACAGCAACAAGACCCTGAAAATGTATACTCTGAAGGTGCTTATCTTTGACTGTGGGACTTTAACCACATTCCTACACACTTGAAAAAAATCTCACTATGATTTTTAAAACAAATAAAGACACTCAGCACCGCTGAGCAGCACACCTTGTCTATGTTCGCCTACATTTCTGTTTCTGTGCCTTTTCTTTTTCCACAACCTTTTGCTTTGCAGGACCAATCCCCAGGTGGGCGCCAACATCTGGTGATGTACTCACTTCTTGCTTCTTCTTTGGAGTACATTTCTGTAATTGTGTGTATCTGTGCTTCCCTTTGAATCTGACTTAGCTAAGTGACAGTTTCCCTCTTCTCCTCTGGCAGTATGATATTCATAGTGGGAGTTTTGGGTTCATATTAACAGAGAGAGTTTCCTTTTGCTGACGTGAGTGTTGAGGGGTACTCTTCCACAGCCTCACAGTGCTCAGATATTTGGATCCTATATAATTAGACCTGTCAGGTCACCATGTGGTAAGGGATTGACCTGGAAGGTGAGAACGTAAGGATGATATCCATAAGCACTGCTCCTCTCCTTTTTACACTATTGCTGCACAAATGGAGAGGTGGTCTCCAGGGATGAACAGGCCCTGACCCACACCCTAACTGGGCAGGGGCTTGAATGAAAGAACTGCTTTCTTCCTCCAAGTTTTATATATTTTCATGTTACTAATTAGCAGATTTTTTTTAGCATTCTCATAATGCATGTCTAATGATGAATTCTATATTTTGTGTATCTGGAAAAATGTATTTTATCAGTTCTAAAGGATAAATTTCTGGGTAAAGTATTCTGTTTTTAAAAAAATTCTCTTTATTTAATTTTATTTATTGTTATTACTACTATTATCATTATTATTATTTTTCATTTGACCAGATACAGAGAGAGAAAGAGAGGGAAGATGAGAAAGCAAGCCACCAGGTCTGGGACTCAAACCATGGTTGGTCACATGAGAATCCAGCCCCTCAACTACCACATCACCTGCCAGCCCCTAGTAAAGTATTCTTGACTGGATTTGTGCATATGTGTGTTTCATTTTGTTTTCTTTAAGAACTTTGAAAATATTGTACCATTCTTTCCTGAGCTGAAAAGTTTCTGTTGAAAAATATGCATATATCCTGGGACCAGCAGTTAGCGTAATGGCTATGTCGCTGGACTCACACGTAGTCTACTGCGATTCACGTCCCGCACCTGGTGGCTTAAAACTCACACCAGGCGTGTGTGCATGCGTCCCCAAGATCCCGAGAGGAGAATGGAGAAGAAGGGATTGTGGTGTGGCCATCTCCCCTGGGGGGTGATTTCTCACTTTCTGTCTCTCTGTCTCTCTCTGTCTGGTGAGCGCATGCGCTCTATAGCAAAAAAAAAAAAAAAAAAAAACCTAAAAAAATAAATATGCATATATCCTTATGGAGGTCATCTTGTATATGAAAAACCTCTGATCTTTTGTTTCTTTTAAGATTGTCTTTGTCTTTGATTTTTAACAGTCCGATTACATCATATGTTTAGGTAAAGTCCTCTTTGGGTCTCACCTGATTGTATGTCTTTGACCCTCATGTACCTGGATTCTCATATCTTTCTTCAGATGTAGAACGTTTTTAGCTGTTTTTTTGTTTGTTTGTTCTGTTTTGTTAAGGGGTGCATGTGCTCATGAGAGACAGAATGAGAGAGTCTTTGTCAGGCAACTTGTAGATCCTTATTTCTTTTATATTGATTACTGGAATATTACTGGGTGCCTTTGGTGCTGACATTTTTTCATTGTTTTTCATGTGTCTTGTTGCTTTACACTGATGACTGTGCATTTGATGGAACAGTCACCCCTTCCATACTTCACAGACTGATTGTGGTGAGAAAAGATCTTACAATTGGGTATAAAAATACTGGCTAAGGAGATATGTTGATTCTAGCTCTGGTAGGGGCACAGCAATATGCCCTGCAGCTTCATAGAATCTGTTACCTGAGGTTGGCATTGGCAAAGATCACAGAAGTACTCAGTGTGCAAGGCTGTGAGTTTCTACAGTGGTAACTAGGATTGCTGGGGTTGTCCTGATTTTGTTTTTGTTTTTGTTTTTGCTGCTTTTGTTTTCCCACTGGGGAAGTTATGAATGAGTGAATTACTCTTGGTATTGGTCTGGTGGTCTGATACATGGTGCCCATGGAGTGGTCATAGAGCCAGGGTCTGGAGCACAGTAACACATGGATAGACTGCAAGTCTGAGATCTAAGACAGCATTGTATCAGGCCTGTGGTGCAGGTGTCCCCAGTGCCATGTTGGCAATGATATATGATATGTGGACAGTCATGGAGTGCCCATGGAGCCTAGGTCTCATGTGAGGGCATGCAAAGGGTTATTACTATTCTGGAGACCAGGTTGCCTACATGACTGCTACAGAGGTAGCTCCAGCACCAGAGTGACCATGGAGCCAGGATCTGAAGCATGAGCTCATATGGAGTAAAGTAACTAGATTCTGGGTTTAGGCTAGCTCATGGAGTGGTTGCCCTGGTTGAGGTGCAGGTGTGCATGATGCAGACCTAGTGTCAGAATCTGGAGGCTCACACAGAGTTGAGTAAGGGAGAAAAGAGGTGCCTAAGTTTCAGGGCAGCACAGTGGTAGCTCCTTGCATGGGACATAGTATGGTCTCCTTCTCTGGTGTTCACAGTGGTGATGGCCATTGATTACCTTAGTTGTAAAAGCTAACAATGTCCTCTATAGAGCAGATGACTGAGGATCATAGTGGCAATTGCTATGTGGCTGATACTGATATCCCTCACACTTCTTTGTCATTCTTAGCCATCTCCAGACATTTCAGATTTGTTGATTTCCCAACAATCTTTTCTGCATGGTTATTCCCCAGTTTTTTTCTACATTGTGTTGCTGCAGGTCCTTCCATGTCTGTTTTTGTTTCTAGATTGCTGTCTCATCTCTTTGTTTCATTTTTACTCAATTTTATTTATAATTATTTTTTACATTTTCTATGGAGCACCTGCACTCACCAGAGAGAGACAGAGAGAGAGAGAGAGAAAGAAAGTGAGAAAGCAAGCTGCCAGATCTAGGGCTCAAACTGTAGTCAGCCATGTGTGAGTCCAGCACCTTAACCACCACAGCACCTGCTGACCCTGTCTTCTTGTTTGTTTGTTTGTTTTTAAGAGGTTTTTGCTACAGGGTGCATGTGCTCGCCAGAGAGACAGAGAGAGACAGAGAGACAGAAAGCGAGAAATCACCCCCCAGGGGGGATGGCCATGCCACAACCCCTTCTCCTTTTTTGTCCTCTCAGGATCTTGGGCATGCACGCGCACGCACCCAGCGTGAGTTTAAGCCACCGAGTCCAGGACTTGAACCATGGTCAACTACATAGGAGTTCAGCAACATAGCCATTATGCTAACTGCTGGTCCAGACCCTATCTTGTTTTTAATATGGGACTAAAAGGTGGTATTTCATTCTCTGTCATCTAACTGATGTCACTCTCATAAAAATTTCAGTAATAAAACAAATGGCTATAGGAATAGCCCTTTATACACATCATAAAGTCTGCACCATTTAGTAACAGTATAAATATACTATTTATCTCATTGATCTCTTTTGCAAATCTGTAACTTTCATCTGTCTACTTCTTCTTTTATTTTTAGAATTATTTTATTTAACTTCACTTCTTTTCTTTTCTTTCTTTTTTTTTTTTTAATTTGACCAGAGAGGAACAGAGATAGAGAGAGAGGTGAGAAAGCAAGTTGCCTGGTCCAGTACACCATGTGGGAGGGAGTCCAGTGCCCTTTACCACCACACCACCTGCCAGCCCCCATCTGTCTACTTCTTTTACAGTGTCTTCTTTGGCTTCTGTGAAGAATTACATAGCTGGGACTGTGGTTTCTGTAAGTAGTAACTAAAGATTATTAAACACCTTGAAAATGTCATGAACTGCAATCTGTTTGGTGTTTCATTTAATCCTCACAACAATTTTATAAGATTGATTTCAGTATTCCTATTTGTATGATGGCAGAGGAGAGAGGACAATAATTAGGAGACCTACAGTTGAATAATTGACCAAAGAATACAGCTGATAAATAGTGGTTAAGTTTCGACTTGAACACTAGCCTCTACTGATTGCAAATCTTGGGTGCTTTATATCAACCACATTATTTTGCAGCTTTTATACATTTCCCAGATCCTGCAGAACATACAGTGCAGTGTCAGGCACCTGTTAAAAGAAACTGAACAAATTCTTGTTCAAATAAATCATATGGAATCTTATATACCCACAAGTTTAATAAATCTCTAATATAAATCTATGTTCTTGAAGGACAACCAAAATATCCCTTCCCTAATTTCTTCCTTTCTCCACGCCTGTTTTCATTCTGCTTTTCTCTCACTGGTGTTCCCTCATTTCTTTCCTGATGCTCCTAAGACCCATCTCACCTCCACCCATCAAAAATGAAGCATTTATTAGGGACCAGCAGTTAGCGTGGACTCCCATGTAGTCCATCGCAGTCCGCATCCCGGACCTGGTGGCTTAAACTCACGCCGTGCACATGTGCGTGCATGCCCAAGATCCCAAGAGGAGAATGAAGGAGAAGGGATTGCAGCATGGCCATCCCCCCAGGGAGTGATTTCTTGCTTTCTGTCTCTCTGTCTTTCTCTGTCTGTTGAGTGCACGCTCCCTATAGCAAAAACCTCTCCAAAAATATTTTAAAATGAAGCATGTATTTAGGAATTAATAATATACCTCTTGCTGCCATTAAGCTACTTGTGAATTTCTGAGAAAAGTCTTTTGACCTCGAGCATGACTTACTGCAATTTGAGGGAGGTTCCTGTTTTGTTTAACTTTATGAGAAACATGATTAGCTCAGACCAGAACTTTTTATGGAATGTGAATCTAGATCCATCTGACTGCATGTCTAGACTTTGCTTGGAACATACTTTTTCCTTGGAGCTTCTTAGATGGCTCCCAGTCCTCTTTCAGAAAAATTTCTGTTGGATAGCACAATAGAATTTGTTAAATTATGTTTTTAATTGGCACTAAACTAACAAGGCAGTATTCCAAGCCAGCAAGAAGTCAGGCTGTTTTTGCTGGTCCAAGACCAGCTTGCTAAAGCTTCCTCTCTCAGATGTCTTCTGCTTGTAAGCACATAGCTAGAGCACAGACTCAGAATGAATGCTGCCGTTTCTTTATATCATATACAAGGTACCTCATTTTATGTACAAAGACACTGTGGGCAGGCAATTAGTAATGGCATAATTGCTTTTTTGTGCATATATAATAAGGGTTTATCGGGTTTGCCTGACGAACTATATCCATAAGAATTATTATTGGGGGAAAAAGTAAGAAAACCTGTAGGGAGCTATTTTTATACTACCAGTGTGGAAAAAATTATCATTAGGGTTAAGACCTGGACTTATAGAGAGCATATTTTACTATTTAATGAGGAGACATTATTAATGAGAATACTGTATCCTTCCAATGTTATACCACTTTGAGAAAGAAAAAATATGGACCCTATATGAGAATTTTATTAGCAATTTCTATGTTCTTAACAATGTTCTATCTCTGTATCTGCTAAGTTTATTCAAGGAAAATTACTTATTTATTCACAAAGAAATATTTATTTGCCAACTTATGTGCTTAGTACTGTGATAAGTAGAGAAATTCATTATCATGGTGCTAGAGAGAAAATTTCTATCAAATATCTATAATGAGAATTTGTAAAATAGTGTGTAATAAAATAATATATAATGTATACTAAATATGGTTATGGATACTAGGGACAAAGCAGAAAGAGAGTGGGAGAGGGGAAGAGTGTAGAAAAGGAAATTTGGGGGGAAAATAGAGAGGTAAAACATTTGTGGGACACAGATATGGTTTATTACCTGTTGATGATGACGTGTATAGTATTCTCAACTGGGCTAGACTGAGGTGTATATCATGCTGGGTAAAGTCTCTTTACAATCTAAAGGATGTATAGTGATTGAATGTATAAATAATAATAATAGTAGAAAAAATAATAATATATAATGTATAATGAAAATTTTAAGAAAATAGATTTCTTCTCCTTTCTTAAATTAAAGAAGAGGGGTTTTATTTGAACTAACCCTTGAATGATGATTACACATTTGCTTTATTCCATAATATATAAACCATAATTTCAAAATAGCAAAACTAATAAAGCTACAATTAAATACAATTAGTGGGTACCAGCGGATGGAGTAATGGTTATGTCTCTGGACTCCCATGTAATTGACCATGGTTTGAGTCTCGGACCCTGAAGCTTGAACTCACACCAGGCATGTGTGTGGGCATGCCCAAGATCTCAAGAGGAGAATAGAGAAGAGATTGTGGCATGGTCATGCTCCCTGGGGGGTGATTTCTCACTTTCTGTCTCTCTGTCTCTGTCTTTCCAACAAGAGCACATGCCCTATAGCAAAAATCTCTCTCTTGGGACCAGCAGTTAGTGTAATGGCTATGTCGCTGGATTCCCATGTAGTCGACCGTGGTTCGAGTCCCAGACCCAGTGACTTAAACTCACGCCGGGCGCGTGTGCGTGTGTGCCAAAGATCCCTAGAGGAGAATGGAGGAGAAGGGATTGCGGCGTGGCCATCCCCCATGGGGGGTGATTTCTCGCTTTCTATCTCTCTGTATCTCTCTGCCTGTCTGGCGAGCGTACGCGCCCTATAGCAAAAAAACCTCTCCAAAAAAAAAAAAAAAATCTCTCTCTTAAAAAAAAAATACAATTAGTAAGAACAGTTTAAAACATAGTTTTAATATAACTATGTATATTAAATGTAAATGTAACCACTTCCTTATGAGAAAGAGAGAGGCAGAGGCAGATGTAACTACAGAAAAGAAAAGACAATATAATGATTGAAACAAGGGGAGAAAAATGAAATGTGACAGACCTATTAACCAAGAGTGAGAACAGCCTCTAGAAGTTTGAAAAGGCAAGAAAATAGATTCTCCTGAGAACTGCCAGCAGGAACCAGACCTATCAACATCTTAATTTTAGCCCTGTAAGACTCATTTCAGACTTCTGACCTTCAGAACTATAAAAGAATAA
This sequence comes from Tupaia tana, assembly GCA_026018925.1. Classification (NCBI taxonomy): domain Eukaryota; kingdom Metazoa; phylum Chordata; class Mammalia; order Scandentia; family Tupaiidae; genus Tupaia; species Tupaia tana. The sequence continues at coordinate 122,732,351 of JAKSZU010000007.1, read as the reverse complement.
ATTTGTGTTGTTTTAAGTCACTTACTTTGTGGTAATTTGTTACAGTAAAAATAAGAAACTGTTAGTTTCAGAGTCTGATGATAATATTCTGGCCTAGATGCACACAGAGTTGTTGTTGTTTCTTTTTCTTTTTTAAGTTTAGTACTTTTGCAATAATATGTCTTAGTGTTCATCATTCAGGGTCAACATTCTCAGATAAGAACTATGCTTTTTTCAATCTGTAGTTTCAAATCTTTTTCATTTCAGAAAAGTTTTTAAATTATAATTTGTAGCATTTCTTATTTGCTAGATTCTTTTCCTTCTTCAAGGACTCCTTTATCTTAAATACTAAATCTTCTTTGACTGTTTTCAATGCTGTCATTTTCTCTGAAAACTGGAACCCACACAGACAAGCTGGAACCCATATCTGCTTCTGAACATTGCCAGCTTTGAGAACACTGGTGACTTGCAAAAGAAATTACATTCCTTTGCCAAAAAGCTACACACCTGCCTGGCTTATGACTCGGAGAAGTGAAGAAGGAAATCTGGAGGAGCTAGATGAGCAGTAGCCTCCAGCCTTTCCCCACCAGTATGATGATCCAGCAGAGCAACAACTATGGATGTAAGCTGACAATGCGTGGTGTACTCCAACCGGCCCCTTCATTTCTACCTTCTAAATTTCATGCAAATTTCTCCCTCTTATGATATAGGGAAGTTAATTTTATAAATTTTACTCCCAGCTTAGCTAAGAGTATATTTTCACTCACCGTATTTCACCCCCTGTCTACTTGGCATGCATATACATTCCTTCAATCATACTTAACTTCCAAATAAAGACAGTAGGAAAACGATGCAGTCACCTAAGGATATCTATGTCACTTATACAACCAAAAACACGTTAGCCCTCTCCCCCCAAATATGACACAATGGTCTCTTCCCCATCGTTCATTGATTTTCATTCCTCTTTCAACTGTCACATTGCTTCTTTGATATTTTATAAGTTAAAATATAAGAGATAAAGTCAACTATAATTTACACATGTTATATTCGGTGGTAGAGAAATGAGAAATGAAGGAAAACATTGATTAATGTATACATAAATATAGTCACATCAAAATAAGGAAGAAATACTAAAAATTATTATTCTTAATTTCCAAAATTGGTCACATAGTCATTGATGGTATTTTTTTCATAGATGGTATTTTTAACCTACTTTTTTCAATATCTATCCACCCCCACCTCATTGGCTTCTACCACCATTTCAGAGTTGCTTTCTTCCAATTTTTAGATCTCAGCTTACATGTTCTTTTTCCAAAAAGAACTTGTTTCTTCCCAAGTTAAAGTCAAGCACTCCATTATTTATTTTTTGATAGTGTTCTGTGTATCTTTCAAATTATGTTTTTGTTTATTGTTTATTATTCCCTCATGCCTCTCTAAACAATATTTTGTATAAAAGAATCCCTTTATCACCTGCATCTTCCAATCGCCAAGGGCTATTAGGTTTTCATTCCTGATATGTTTCAGATCCATTCCTTTTTTTCTGGTTAACACTCTGCCATCCTGGCTTCTAGCTTCTCCCCACACCAGTTCATATTGCATACTCAATATTTAGTGAGAATAATCTATTTACTATTTGTCTTTATATTTCTAGCCCCTAGCAGAGTAGGCACAGACTAACACACAGTAGGAATTCAGTAAGGATATATGAATGAATGATCATTAATTACATAAGGAATATATTAGGACATCAATTCCTCTGTTTCTGATCTCATTATCTTATGAATTCGATACCCTATTAATGAAAAATCATAAATTAGATTATTTTGGATTTTCAAATATCTGTTTTTTCAAAAAATATTATTTATTTGACCACTAATAAAAAGAGATTTAACTATAAATAGATGATAATTGTTTATATCTCATGTACAGAAAGTGTTTGTGGACTAGCAGGTGGTGTGGAGGTTAAGGTGATTGGATCCACCCGGCCAACTCTGAGGTTCGAGTTCAGGCCTGACGGCTTGAAGATCATGCTGGGCACATGTGGATGTATGTGCATGCCCAAAATCCCTAGAGGAGATAAAAGGAGAAGTGATTACAGCATGACTATCCCCCTGGGGTTGATTTCTCATTTTCTCTCTCTTTCTCTCTCTCTCTCTGTCTCTCTCTGGCAAGTGCGAAGCCCTATAACAAGCTTAAAAAAAAAAGAAAGAAAGAAAAGAAAAAAAGAACAAGAATAAAAAAAGTGTATTTGCATCAATGCTCAAAAATTTAAGATAGTATAAACACAAATAAGGGGATATAAATAGTATCAATAAAAAATAGAAAAGTAATTTGGTTTTATTAATGTTATTTATTGATGAGCTAGTATTTGGACATACATACATCTGTGTAACACATGTTTCTTAGGAGTAGGATGGGCAATAGATAGAACAGCAGCAAGTATAGAGGACTTGACAGTAAAAGGAGGTCAAGAATAGCAGGTAATTTTCACTTCCCTCCAGAAAATGAAATATCACCAAGTGCCTAAAATAGTGCCTGACAGAGAGTAGAAGTAGCACAAATTTACTACAACTGACTGTTGATTGATTTAAAATAGTGCATGACAGTTTCGTAAATTAAAAGTTCAAGTTGGGGGCCAGCCAATGGCCTGGCAGTTAAGGCAGCTGGCTCCCACATGACCAACCGTGCTATTCGAGTTCCAGATCCAGTGACTTGAAAACACATTAGGTACATATGCACATGTGTCCAAAATCCCAAAAGGAGATTGAAGGGAAAGGAATTGCTGTGCGGACATACCCCCTGGATTTCTCTCTCTTTCTCTCACTCTCTGCAGCAAGCATACATGCCCCATAGCAAACTTAAAAAACAAAAGTTAAAGTTGCCTTACAAAATGGCCATGTGGTGGGCAAGAAGGTAGCATGGTGGTTAAGGTGCTGGACTTGCACATGGCCAACCACAGTTCAAGTCCCAGACCTGGTGGCTTATTTTTTCACTCTCTCTCTCTCTCTCTCTCTCTCTATCTATCTATCTCTGGTGAGCATATGTGCCCTATAGCAAATTTTAAAAAATAATAATAAATACAATTTTTAAAAATCATAAAGATTTTTTGAAACAGTCGTTTTAGAACGTTACAGCTTGAAACTGATTATAAGGGGAAAACATAGATTGTCATATCCTTAACATACTAAGATGGTAAATATCCTTGTTAATAAATAGTTCACCCTAAATAAAAGCAAAATGCTAGACTAAAATGACCCTTAGAGATTACTTCCTGCTAATATTTCTATTATTTCAGGTCTCCTGTTGATTACTTTTTTAATCTTGTAGTTACTGTTTTTTTTCTTTTAACCTCAAACGTCAAAAACCAAAAGTCAAGACTGTGTAAATCAGGGGAAAAAAGAAAGGTCTTTTATATCCATCAAATGAAGAGATTATATATTAAAGCATTTTGAAAGAAAAGTGCAAAAAGCTTGTGCTTCAGCAACTAGCATCCCTCCATTCCCTTCCATAGACAGGCCACAGGGAAATGAACAATGTAGTCAATTCCATTAACCAAAACACTGATCAAGACCCATGTTTAACCATTCCCCATGGGACAAAGGCTTCAGATTTCTCTAGGACTGTGACAGAATGGTGAATACTCTGAGTGCTCAGCCTCCTGCTCCTAAGGCAATGTCTTGTCTGCTTCTGGACTGAATATTTGCCCCCCATGCCCTCAGTCAGAGCTGAAGGCCTTTTTTTATCCTATGCCCTCAATGTCAGAATGGACATCTGACCAGCTTTTTGGGGTGTGGAATTGGGAAGGCATAAAGTATTACTAGGCTTCATGCATTGCTCTTCTTGGTAACATTTACATTTTAACAACATCCTTCCATGGTTTGGACCCATGGAGAGACTGAGTGGCTATAACAGCGACCATGGCTAGTTACTAGAGATTCTATTGGGAAAGGTTCCAAGCTACCTACATACTCTGCAAGGGAGGCTACCATAGGAGGGACATTCCAAAGGGTAGCCAAAAATTAAGAACAAACTATATTTAAGTAATAAATAATATGTGTGTGGAATGTTTGAAATCCTCAGTAATTATTTTTGTGCTCATAACATACCATTTGATATTTTAAAATGCCTGAAAACCACTCAGGGTTTTATTAGACATTCACTCTGAGCTTAATAAGAAGCTCTGTGTATATCTTCTGCCAAAAGTATTAGTTGTAATCTTTCCAACATAATACACAGCCTTATTTTCTTTATTCATTTTATTCTTTTATAAAATTAATGTATTTTATCTTGTTCTAGTCAGACCAGAACTCACTTAAGCAAATAGGCCTAGTGGGAACTTACTGCAGTATTATAAAAGAGAGCTAATAAGGAAATCAATGAAGCCGTACTCTACCAGCTCATGGATGGGGACAGGATGGAGGAAAGTCAAGAGACATTGGAACTTCTGACTTCAGGAGTGACTACAATACCTTTAATATGCATTACAAACCATGGAGAGGGCTTGGGGGTAGTGGCGAAGGAGATAGGATGTTCTTTTGTAAACATGCTGTCAAGTGGTATTCATTACTTCCGTATGGAACTACCCCGAGGTGGAGTAGCAATGGTTAAGAGCCTGGTCTTTGGTATCAATGGGTCTTGAGTCTACCCTACCACTTAGTTGCTGCATGCTTTTAGGCAAGTTCACCTCTTAGAGTCTTACGTTCTCAGATGCAAAAAATAGGAATAATGATATCTACTTGAAAAAGTTGTTGGAAGGGTAGAATTAAATAATTCATATAAAATGGCTAATATGGTCTGAGGAAGGACATTTAGAAGAAAAATAATGAGGCAAAGCATTACTGGCACAAAGAAATGTGGTATTATCTGTTGAAGATATTTTGTAGTTTTATCAACTGTGCTAGGGAGAAATGTTCACCTGTTGAAATAGCCATCTTGTAAGCCAAATAATAATGTGATTGACTGTGTAAAAGAAAATAAAATTTTAAAAAAATTTTAAAAAATGGCTAATATTGGGGGCCAGCAGGGGGCATGGTGGTTAAGAATGCTGGACTCCCACATGGCCAACCACAGTTCAAGTCCCGAACCTGGCAGCTTGCTTTCTCACTTTCTTTCTTTCTCTCTCACTCTGTCCCTCCCTGGTCAAATTAAGTAAATAAATAAAGTTAAAATTTAAAAAAAAAAACTGGCTAACATGATATCTAGCATGTGGTGAGTATTCAATAAATGATATTTTATTGTGAATAGCACACCTTATTACAATAAGTGTGGTACTGATGTGGAAGACATATAGACTAGAAAATGGTTTTAGATATTGATGTATGAGCAGTGGTCAAAGGCATAATAATCGATGAGACTGGCAAGTGTATATTACCAAGATCTCAACCCAACTGCCACAGTTCAGGCAGCACAAGCATGGAACAACATTGAGTAAATGCATTTGCACATTGTGTGGAAGGTGGTAACTCTGGGGGAGTAGAGAATGCATTTCCCTAAAGAGGGAAGCTGCTAATCTGCTAATTTGCTTGTGACACCTGTTGTCATGTCAAAATTGGGCCCAGCATCACCAGATTGCCTGTTTTTGTTTTAAAAAATGAAACAAAAAAACCCAAAAATCAGAAATTGCCCAATGCTTAAATGTTGGCATATAAATTTAACTTAATAAATAAAACATATACATAGGGTTAGACTGTAGCTTTTAATAGCAGCCAACTGGTGGCATGGTGGTTAAGACAGCTGGATCCCACATGGCCAACTGTGAGGTTCAAGTCCCTGACTTGAAAAGCAGGCCAGGCACATGTGCATGCATGCCCAAAATCCTGAGAGAAGACTTGAGGAGAAGGGATGGCAGTATGATCAACCCTCCTAAGGTTGCTTTCTCACTTTCTCTCTCTCTCTTTCTCTTTCTTTGGCAAGCACATATAACTTACAGCAAAATTATTTTAAAAGAAAGAAAAAAGGTTGAGAGTAGATCCCTAAAGAATGCTGCCAATAAATGGGGTAGACAGCAGAACAGGAGGGGTGATGAGACTTTGATATATATATATATATATATATAGCAAAGCCAGACTTGGCCCACCCAACCATGCCTTGGACATAGATCTGATGGCTGAGATTGGAGGTAGGTAAGAAACCAGTTCTTTCTGTCCTTCTCTCAACGGAGAATTAGCTAATCAGAACCTAGAAAAGAAGATATGGCTAAATAAAAATCTCTAACACTCTTAATAGTAGTGAATTCTGAGATCTTTTATTTGTTTCCATGTAAATATCAATATTATTATTAGCTACATTATTATCAATATTAATACTCTAAGAGCAAAAAAAAAAAAAAAAAAAACACTAAATACAAAATTATGGCTTAAAATAGGAGATCTTGGGGCCAGCAGGTGGTGGGGTGGTTGAAGGCACTAGATACCCACATGGCTAATGGTAGTTCAAGTCCCGGACCTGGTGGCTTGCTTTCTTGCTTTCCTTTGCTCTCTCTCTGTCTCTCTCAAAATAAAAAATAATAATAACAAATAGAATTAAATAAATAAATAATTCTTTTAAAAAAATAGAGAATGTTCCCAGTGTACTGAAGAACAGATTATGATTTCCATCACAATTGGAATCCCTTAAGCATTCTTTAAATAGAACATCATTGGGTAACATTTGGTAACTACCCTTAATGGAATCACTGAGACATCTGAAGGAAACCGTTAGCTTGTCCAGAAAAAGAAATTCCATATAGTAAAAAGGAAGGTTACACCTTTTGAGTCATAGCAACTAGTACACAGGCATTTCAATATATGCATTCACATCTAGCACTTTGAACATAGAGTCCAAACTGATAGACATTCAACATTCTTCCCACTGAGCAAGAGAGGAAATCAGGATTCAGAAATGGAAAATTAGGCCAGCCAGTGGTGTGGTTAAGACAAATGGATCCCACATGGCTGACAGTGAAGATTAAGTCCTGGACCCGGCAGCTTGAAAAATACATGGGGCATGTATGTGTGCCCAAAATCCCAAAAAAGAAAAGATGGAGGAGAAGGGATTGTGGCATGACTATTGCCCACTGAGGAGTGGTCTCTCACTTTCCCTTTCTTTTTCTCTCTTCAGGAGATCACATGCACATGTGGTCATTTTTTAAGAAGAAAGAAAAAGTTATTTGCCCAAGGTCTCCCGGCTAATAAGTGACAAATTTAGAAAATTGATCTCCCAACTTCTCACTCAATTCTCTTGCCACAAAACACTACCTTATAGAGACTTAATTATCCCATTGAAGGACATGAGTTAATGGAACTGAGACACAGAACACATATTTTGTGGGTGGAAGGAGGGGAACGGGGCTGCTACATGGCAGACATATATCCATCTCTTTGTGGCTGAAAGAGACCAGCCTGGGAAGAGTAGGCCAGGTGTCCCCATGGGAAATGAGTACCTGTGAGGAGGGACCATGACACCAAAGACAAACAACCTACAGAGCAATTATGCTGCAGCCCAGCATGTACACTGTACATTCATGAGAAACACTGACAGAAATTCCAAACTTAACAAAGTAGGCATACATTTTAAAAATATTACCTATAGTCATAAACATTTACTTTTTAGATATCACTTATTAAGTAACTTCAACTTCACAGAACATAGTCAATAATAAAAAGAGAAGTAAACTGTGTACACATGTCAATCTCCTGAGCAGTCATGACAAATAGCACAGAATATCTTGCTCAGAATAAAAATAATTCATGTAAAACACTTAGCCCAGTGTCTGGTCCTTCATAAATGTTTAACTGTGACTATGATAATGTGAGTGCCTTGACAGCCACTCAGTGTCTTAAATTTTATCTTATGCACAATTTCTTTTATTTAGCATGTTTATTTAGCTTCTTTTTTTTTTTTTTTTTTTTTTTTGGAGAGGTTTTTGCTGTAGGGCACATGCACTCACCAGAAAGACAGAGAGAGACAGAGAGATAGAAAGCGAGAAATCACCCCCCAGGGGTGATGGCCATGCCACAATTCCTTCTCCTCCATTCTCCTCTCAGGATCTTGGGCACGCACGCACACGCGCCCGGCATGAGTTTAAGCCACCAGGTCCAGGACTCAAACCGCGGTCGACTACGTGGGAGTCCAGCGACATAGCCATTATGCTAACTGCTGGTCCCTATTTAGCTTCTTTCCATAACATATGTTGAAGTAGAAAGGTGGAAATACATTTGGACATAGACACAGAAGAGGAAATAGGAAAATATCAAACAGGAAAAAACATCCAAGTGTAACTGAGACCATTTAGTGTAGGGGCTTACAGCAGCTGTCCATATTTCTGGAGATGCTAGAGATAATCATTGCATTGCAACACAGTACAATTCTGTGATGACTCAAAATCATCCAGAAAGATACCCCGATGTGTTGTGTTCTCTATTGAAAATATCAGGGAAAAGTCAGCCAGTGCCATGGTGGTTAAGGCAGTTATATCCCACATGGCTGACTGCACAGTTCAAGTCCCAGATCTGCTGGCTTGAAAAATGCACTGCCTGTGGGGACATGTGCACCCAAAGTCCTGAAAGGAGAAATGGAGGAGAAGGTATTTTGGTGTGACCATACTCCATGGGGGAGGGAGTGTATTCTCACTTTCTCTCTTTCTCTCTCTCTCTCTTTCTCCTCTCTCCATCAAGTGCACACACACTCTAGCAATTTCTTCAATGGCAAGAAAACACTTGCTAAAATTTGTACATTATTAAAAGTATTAAATTTTGTAGGGCTGGCCCCCATAGCCTAAAGGAGATTAATGGAGGTTAAAGGAGCTGGATCCCACATGGTCAACTATGGTTGAAATCCCAGCCCTAGCCTCTTGGAAATCACATCAGGAATGTGTGTTTGCATGCCCCAAATTCCAAAGGGATAGAAAAATAGAGGAGAAGGGATTGTAGAGTGACCATATCCCACTGGAGAGATGTTTTCTGCCTCTTCCTGTCTGTCTCTCTCTGGTGAGTGCATGTGCTCTCTGGCAATCAAAAGAAAGGAGGGAAGGGGGATTTTTAATGTGTGAAAGTTTTAGCACAGAGAACATACAAATCATCTGGAAATGTGACATAAAAAGTACCAAATTTATTCAAAATGCTATAAGCATGATACATTTATTATATCAAATTAAAAGGGGACATTTGAACTAAGCACAAGTATATCCTACTCCCTTGAAGTCTTAGTATTAGCTGATTATTTGTTCTTACAGTTTCAAATATCAATTTGAGATCATATGTGATATCATGCTACTGGGAGACAAAGATGATTATTTTTGACAAGGTGCAATAATTTCTTAGTGCCCTTTAACATAGAATTGCATTTCATGATAGAACTACTTCATTTTTGGAAACCAGCAGCCTGGTTGGTATATGTGTACGAGACATGTGCCAAGTGTGTATCTCAGCATAGGCAGGAGGGTAACTGTTGCTTGGCCTATCTTTGCCAAAGAATGTGTTTTCCTTCCCAGACTCTTAAAAATCTTATTGATTTTATTTTAATCCTAAAACCCAGTTTACTACTATCCTATGTGATAAATATAACCTTCCCAATAAATTAGCTCAGTCTCCCTATATAAAAAAAATCTCTGTCTTAAATCACTGATTAGATTTTTCATAGCCTCACACCCCCAGAATGGGTCTTTGAAGGGAAGTTTCTATGAAATATGGCTGGGGACTAGGAAAGCAAAGTGGTTTAAAAAAAAAAAAAAAAAAAGAAATGAAGGAAGGAAGGGAGGAAGAAGATAAAGCAGGAGGAAGAAAATGGAAGAAAGAAGAAAGAATGAGAAAGAAAAAAGGGGAAAGAAAGAGCAGAATACACAGTATTTCTTAGTCATCTTTTGATTTTCACAGGTAGGTTTTCATTTTGAATTCCTGTCAGAGAGAGGTATTTAGGCAATAGACCAATAGCAGCCAATTTAACCTTGAAGAGGCTGCTTTGGCTGGTGGTTGGCCCACACCATGTTCAGCTGATTCTCAGCCCCACTCCTTGCTGCTCTTCATTCTGACAATGCCACACATTTCCAGATAATGGCAATCAAGTGCCTTTTTCAGTGACATAAGTTTATTATGACTATTGCCCAACCAACAGGAACATTGTGTCTTGAAGAAACGGCCGCTGTGTGTTCATTTTCCACATGAGGCCAAGTGGGCCTGAGGCAATTGTAGGGGATAAAGGTGAGGTGATTTCTAACATATAAGGATAAATAACGTTCGTTTGTATGTAAAATAAGTTTTAAATATCCCTGAGTGTGAGGGCAGGATCTACTTCTGGTCACATCTCATGTGCCATCCCAGATTGATGTCCTGTCCATCCTAGCTTGAAGCTCCATGCTGGTAACTGGTTTCAGGAGCTGCCATCAGATCTTCATGGGACACAGAATTCATCATGACTTTGATGGATGAGAATCAATTCTCCACCATTCACCCTGAGGTCTTCGCAGGAGATACCATGAGTGGTCACATTCAAGTAGACTTTGTCTTTGAAACCCAGATGGGCCACCAGGATGGAGTTGACAGAAGTGACATTCTTTAAGGAGAGGAGGGGCTCACCATCTTTCCGGTGGTTCAGGCTGATGTTGAGTTTCTCCGAGAAGTAGCCTTTCAGGGAGATGAGGTAAAACCCATCACACTTGACAATAATTGAGTTGTTTTGCACCTTCATGGTTTGATTCTTTTTTTGGGATGTAAGAATGAAACCTTCCCCCTTCTCACACCCTAAGGAGGGTAAAGCAAGAAAAAAAAAATCAGTGATTTTTAGGCATAGCATCAGGCAACAAACTTCCGATATGCCTAGAATCAGATGAAGAGGGGGTGACTGGAAAGATTTTGAAGAGTGAAAGTGAGCAAGCACTGTGCTTCCCCCTGTGGGTAGGAATCTGTTTTACCTATGGGACAGAAGCGCAAAGCTAATACTTTGTGGTCAAAAGTGTCTCAGATAGAGCTAGGTCCCGGAGCTGAGGAATTGTAACTGTCACAACAGACCTGTGGCAGGAAAGGTAGCTTCCAACTTTCCTTGATTTTTCAGAACCAGGAGGGATTCTGAAACTTTGGTGCTTCGTTTCTTGCTCAGTGGAAAAACTGCAGCAAAAGGTGCCCCTTGCTCTGGTCCTGCACACTACCCCCATTTTGAAGTTTGACTGAAAGTAATTGCTTTTAACTGTTTATGAACCTCTCTCCACCTGACCACAAAAATGCAAATTTGCCACATGCCCCTGGGTATTGGACTTACCAACAGTGTTTACTATCTACCTTCACAGGCAGTTGGGTAAACTTAATAAAGATCTAAGCACAGAAATGTTTGCGTGTTCTCGGTGGGTTTAATAAGAGGTAGGTGGGAGAGCTCAAGGATACAGACTTGCTCCTCCTAGAAGGTACCTTGGGAAGACCCACGGCCTCAGGAGAAAGAAAAGAAAGAGTAGGAGAAGGCAGAATGATAGTATTGGTAGCTTTTTTTTTGGAGAGGGTGTTTTTTGTTTGTTTGTTTTTGATTTTTTTTTTTTTTTTGCTATAGGGCGCGTGTGCTCTCCAGACAGACAGAGAGAGACAGAGAGATAGAAAGCAAGAAATCACCCCCCAGGGGGGTTGGCCACACCGCAATCCCTTCTCCTCCATTCTCCTCTCGGGATCTTGGGCACGCACGCACACACGCCTGGTGTGAGTTTAAGCCTCCGGGTCCGGGACTCAAACCGTGGTCGACTACGTGGGAGTCCAGCAACATAGCCATTACGCTAACTGCTGGTCCCATTTTTTTGAAGAGGTTTTTGCTATAGGGCACATGCACTCGCCAGATAGACAGAGACAGACAGACAGACAGAAAGTGAGAAATCACCCCCCCAGGGGGGATGGCCACGCCGCAATCCTTTCTCATCCATTCTCCTCTCGGGATCTTGGGCATGCACACACACGCGCCCGGCGTGAGTTTTAAGCCACCGGGTCCAGGACGCGAACCACGGTCGACTACATGGGAGTCCAGCGACACAGCCATTACGCTAACAGCTTGTCCCTAGTATTGGTAGCTTTTTAGGACCATTCCAAGTGCAAGCCAAAAAGCCTAAATTTATTTTATTTCCATATCAGTTTAATATCCATCTAGAGCGTCTAACAAATCACATCTTGGATACCCTATTTTACCCATGTATCTTGATGACAGGAAATAGTAGGTTTTCATTCCTGGCCACAGTTCAGTACTTTTTACTTTGTTCCAGAGCAAGGAAGCATACTTGGAATTGTAAATGAGGACCAATTTTTAAATTTTTATTTATCATTATTATTATTTTCTAATTGGCTACAGGACACATATGCTTATCAGAGGGAGACACAGAGAGAGAAAGCAAGCCAACAGGTCTGGGACTCGAATCATGGTCAGCCATGTGGCAGTCCAGTGCCCTAACTACTACACCACCTGCTGACCCCTGAGCACTAATTATTGAGGACAAGAGGTATGAACTTCCCTTTAAGCTCAGGAGAATTTAATATCAAATGAATATTCATGAAGTAACCACTGAGGATTGTCCTAGTATTCATCATGAACTCAAAGAATGCTCTCTCATGACAAAGTGTCACGTTTTCTTCATATCCAAGACCACTCCCAGCTTTCATTAAAGTGTACTCTTGGGACCAGTCAGTGGTGTAATGGTTAAAGCAACTGGATCTCACATGACCAACTATGTGGGTAGAGTTCCAGACCCAGCAACTTGAAAAACACAGGGGAGCATGTGTGTGTGTGTGTGTGTGTGTGTGTGTGTGCCCAAAATCCCAAAAGGAGAATGGAGAAAAGATTGTGGCATGGCCAGCCCCACTGGGGGCTGGTTTCTTTCTCTTTCTCTCTCTCTCTCTCTTCTCTCTCTAACAAGCTCATGGGCCCTATAACAAAAAAAAAAAAAAAAAAAAGAAAGAAAGAAAAAAGAAAAAAAAAAGAAAAAGACCGTATATCCAGAATATAATTAGCAGGATATAATGTGACTTACAAAGAGTAAAGCCTTATTTTTTTTCCACTGAAAAGTGAGAATAATTCCTACCCAGAGTTCCTGGATGGTTAAGTGAGACACATAAAGTAATTAGTACCAAGATAAGCACATATTTGGTAACTAATTACTCTGCTTTTCCTCTTTGTAACTATCTTTGTCCCTTATGAAAATAATGTGCAGGTTCTAGCCATTCTGGATTTAATGCAGAGACTCTGTGTCCTAAAGGAAATTAAAAATATGAAGAGAAGATCATTTTAAAAACATGGATCAATTAAACTTTTGACAATACTTACTGGTATATTCTACTTTGATACTTTGAACTGGAGGATACTTAAGCGGTACCTGAGGGAGGAAAAAAAGATATATGTTTAGGGGGAAAAAGTGAACAGATGGAATTGGCCCATTATCTAATGGGGCAGAAATACAATAGCCAGTCAAGAGAAAGATTTGATCAAAGCTTGGCTTTTCTATGAAGATTTGACCCATACATTCTACCTTCCTTTGCTTTGACACCTCTTACAATAAGTTAAGAATATGCTGCTTTTTCATACAAGCCTCTGAAATCTGTCCAAATTTCTGCTGAACTCTTCTTTGCCCCCCTGAGCCCTAATTTCCTGTTTTCAATAATAGGATACTTCAAAGTCATCTTGTTAAGGAGCCCATTCAGTCATAGAGATCCCATCATAGATCAATCCATCATGATCAGAGACTTCCCAAATGCTCTGGGAATAGGTTCTGTAAACTTCTTGCATGCTCGTTCTCTTGATGCAACACAGGAGTAAAAGCATCCTATTTTCAGAGAGCACAGGCAATAAAACTGTTGAATCCTTCAGAGTAATATTTTGGAGAGTTCAGTACTTTTAAGAGATCTTCTTCCAGAGTACTGCCTTAAGCACAAAGAACACTAAGTCAACACCACAAACAGTACACAGAGGGGAAGGAGCCAAAGATGCCCATTTCTACTCATATCAGCAACATTCTCCACGTGCACAGGACATTGAAGTAATATTGCTTTTTTATAATATTGAATCTTTCTCTTTAATTTAACAACTTGAAAAACCTAACTGAACTAAGTTAGTAGTCCACAACAAGAAAAGACTTTAAACAGTGAAGAAAAGGTTGGTGGAGGGCCAGCAGATGGCATGGAGGTTAAGGCAGCTGGATCCCACATACATGAGATCGTGGTTCAAATACTGGTCATAGTGGCTTGAAAACATGTTGGGTGCACGTACATACATGAATGCCCCAAATCCCAAGAGAGGAGAATGGAGGAATGGGATTGCAGGGAAGCCATGCCCCTTGGTGGTGATTTCTCACTTTTTCTCTCTCTCTGTCTCTGTCTCCAGTGAGAGCACATACCCTATAGCTAAAAAAATAAAAAAAAAGAAAGAAAGAAAGAAAGAAAGAAAGAAAGAAAGAAAGAAAGAAAGAAAGAAAAAGAAGGCTGTTAGATAAAATGCCTATAGTAATTTCGCAGTTAAAAGAAGAAAGAAGTTCAATATGGAGAAACTTCAAGATCTATTCAGTGAAAAAAAACAAAGGGCAGAATCATACATGAAGTATGTTGCTATTGGTTTTAAAAATTACTACTTTATTAGTATTAAATGTATCTGAAAGAACACACAAGAAAGTTGGTTGCAAATGTTGCATCTGGAAAAAGGAATTGGAAGCTTGAGGTCAGGAGCTGGGGAAACCCTCACTTTTCACGGCCTGCTTTTATTTTTTGTACTGTCTGTTCTTATTACATAGTAAAAATAAGAAGGGAAAAAAAAAAAAAGGTTCTTGTGTCTGCCAAAAGCAACAGTTCTTTCCACAAGTTTATTTTTGGAACGATGTCCTGATCAAAGGTGTGGGGAGGGTTTTGTTTTTGCACCCTGAGTAGTGGAATCCCAGCTTCCCACTCTCCTGGCACGTTAACGGACTCTGTTAAGCAGATTCCACTGGGGCTGCCCACAAAGGCAAGGAATCTCCTACATCCTTTGTAAGCATGATCGCAACCCCTTTGAAGCTGAAATCAACAGGCAGTGTAGGAAGAAAGAAGAACACTTCTGATCCCTGCTGGGCCTCAGGAGCATTAATACGTCAATGTCCTGTGCACATGGAGAATGCTGTTGATATGGGTAGAAATGGGAGTCTTTAGCTCCTTCCCCTCTGTGTACTGTTTGTGGTGTTGACTTAGTGTTCTTTGTGCTTAAAGCAGTACTCTGGAAGAAGACCTCTTAAAATGCTTATGATCTTCCACCACAATGCCCTGGATAAATAAATACCCTACTACTGACTGGGCCACTTGGTGCCAGTGAGAGTTGCTACCTGTTAGAGTCAGAAACCACCTCCAGATAGCACCAATGGCGCAGAGCTCAGCATGCAGCCACCCGGGGCCTCATGCTAGGCATCAGGTACCATGCCATCTCGGGCACATTTCAGAATCAAGTTTCTCACCTTTAAAAATCATCTCAAGACCTCAGGGATCCCTTTCAGTGCTTACTTTCCATTATTTAGATTTCAACATTGCAATTTTTAAGTCAATAAAAGATTAAAAAAATATATTCATCTCCACATTTAAACTCCCTCATCTCAGAGCCCTTGTGATTTGATTATTTTGATTGACTTCATGAAAATCTCTAAAAGGCTTCTTCAAAGTAAACGAATTTTGCAACTTTTTTAAGAGCCCTCATGAAGTAGGTGGTAGAGACCAAGCAGATATACTCTAGGACCAAGATACTAAGAAGTGGCAAGGAAAGTATGACTTCATCCCCAACTGATTCTGGTGTTCCAGTAGAACAACTTGCTCCAGAACAAGCTACTGGGATTCTAGACTTAGGTATCCTGATCTTCCAAAGGTCACCTAAGGATAGAAATATGCATAATCTTGGGGGCTTTCAGGTGGCATGATAGTTAAGGCACTGGACTCCCACATGGCTGACCATGGTTTGGGTCCCAGACCTGGTGGCTTGCTGTCTCACCTTCCCTCTCTCTCTGTCTCTGATCAAATTAAATCATCATTATCATCATCATAAAAAATAATTATTTTTAAAAATGAGATATGCATAATCACAGAAGTCTCTGACAAGTATCAATGATGTCAGGTTAATATAATGTAAAATATAAAAAAAAAAAAGTCCTTCTTCTTACTCCCTGCCTTTCCACCATTTTCCAACCTCCACACCTGATAACCTCACACTGGCCAGAGACACCCTTCAGTGCCCAAGTCAAGCCCCTCCATGGCCTGGGTCTAACCTCCTTGTCAAGCTTTATTGCCATGTATATCCTTCTGCGTCTCATGATCTAGCCAACTATTTGCTCTAATCTTCTTTCCCTTGGAGGGAGAGCCTAGTGAAACAAAACCAAGAGCATAGGCATTGAGACAAGAGTCAGTTCAAACTGTGATGTCTCTAATTTTGTGCGTTTAGAATAGTTAATTACCATTTTTTGGTGTTAGTTGTCATACATGTAAAAATACAGCATAAAATTATTATTGGACTGATCCAGGAGATGACATGAAGTTTAATTGAGTAACATAAAGCACCAATAATTTGCTTGGCACATAGTGTTTGAAAGATGCTTGCTTCCTTCATTCTACCAAGACTGTCCCTCCTCCGTCTGAAAATTTTATCATTTTCAAGGCCTAAATCAAGTCCCTGATTTTTGGTTTCTGTGTTCCCATAGCAAATATTTAAAATCACTCTATTCCCACAGCTGTTATAGTGGATTTGTTGATAATTTGCCAAAACATGAAAGCAACAAAATATCCTCCAGCAAGTGAATAGACAAATAAAGCATGGTGCCTTCAGACAGTGGAACATTATTCCACACTAAAAAGAAATGAGATATCAAGCTGTAAAAAAAAATTTTTTTGAGAGGTTTTCGCAATAGGGCGCATGCACTCGCCAGACAGACAGAGAGAGAGACAGAGAGACAGAAAGTGAGAAATCACCCCCCAGGGGGGATGGTCATGCCGCAATCCCTTCTCCTTCATTCTCCTCTCGGGATCTTGGGCACGCACGCACACGCACCCAGCGTGAGTTTTTTATTTTTTATTTTATTTTTTATTTTTTATTTTTTTTGGAGAGTTTTTTTTTTTTTTTCGCTATAGGGCACGTGCGCTCGCCAGACAGAGAGAGAGAGACAGACAGACAGAAAGCGAGAAATCACCCCCCAGGGGGGATGGCCACGCTGCAATCCCTTCTCCTCCACTCTCCTCTCGGGATCTTGGGCACGCATGTACACGCGCCCGGCATGAGTTTTAAGCCACCGGGTCCGGGACGCGAACCACAGTCGACTACGTGGGAGTCCAGCGACATAGCCATTATGCTAACTGCTGGTTCCCAAGCTGTAAAAAATTATGGAGGTCTGGGGCCAACAGGTAGCATGGTGATTAAGGCACTGGATTCCCACATGGCTAACCACGGCTCAAGTCCTGGACCTGAAGGCTTTTTTTCTCACTTTCCTGCTGTCTGTCTGTCTGTCTGTCTCTCTCTCTCTGTCTCTCTCTGTCTCTATATAGAGTGCACATCCCTATAGTAAATTAATAATAGTAATTTTAGGGACCAGCAGTTGGCGTAATGGCTATGTCACTGGACTCCCACGTAGTCAACCGCAGTTCACATCCCGGACCCGGTGGCTTAAACTCATGCCAGGCACGTGTGCATGCGTGCCCAAGATCCTGAGAGGAGAATGGAGGAGAAGGGATTGTGGCGTGGCCATCACCCCTGGGGTGGGTGATTTCTCACTTTCTGTCTATCTCTCTCTGTCTTTCTAGTGAGCGCACACGCCCTATAGCAAAAATCTCTCAAATAATAATAATAATAGTTTTAAATTATATTGATAATTCTTTTAAAAAATACATGGAGGAATCTTTAATGAGTATTATTATCTGAAAGAAGCCAATCTGAAAAGGCTACATATTGGTGATTCTAATTATATGACGTTTAGAAAAAGAAAAACTAGGGAGGCAAAAAAATCAGTGATTACCAGGAGCCGAGGATGAGAAGGATGAATAAGAGGAGCATAGGGGACTTTCAGGGCAGTGAAACTACTCTGTATGATGCTATAATGGTGGATGTGAGTCATTATATGTTCATCAAAAACCATAGAATGTACAACCACAGAGTGGACTTTAATGTAAAAAATAAATTAGTAAATAAATCACTCTATTAACTTAAAACACCACCAATGGATATAAGTCTTATCCCTCCTACTTAGACAGCTTAGCTCTGTGACCTTGGGAAAATCATGTTTACCTTACTGATGTTGTTTCTTCATTTGTGAAATAATGATCAGTGCCTGGCATAGAGCACAAAAGAGAAGATCCATGTCATGTTTATGTATTGTTCTACTTAATACTGCATATGTTTTATATATGGCAACAGAATGAAGGACTGAGTTTTAAAAAAAACTACTACTAAAATCATCATATCAACCCACTGACTCTCTGCAACCCAAAGAAATGGTAGAAGGAGCTGGGCCTCACGGGAGAGGTTGTCAGCAAACAACCAGAGATACTGGCGCAGCCATAGTGGCACAGCAGTAAGCCAATGCTCTGTGCAGCTAGATCGAGGTCATATGAAAGACCGGTTTCCAGGTTAACTTACACGTGCCAGGTTATAAGTGCATGATACTGACTGGCTGAAAAGAGCGGGAGGTGGTAGGGAATCCCTGCCATCCTGTTGAGTGTTCCTGTCTATCTCTCCTCTCACTCATGAAGAAAAGAAAGAAACTTAAAAAGAAAGATAAAGAGAGAGAGAGAGCTACTCATTTTACCCACATACATAATGTTTTATATGTCAAGAAAAGCAAAATCCCCCAATTTCTCCAGATACTAAAAGAAAACAAAAAATGTCAAAGGACCAGGAGGGCTTTCATGCAAGCCCAGCCTATGAAACGAAGCTTGTTTAATCTGTAAAATTGAAGAGCCCATACCATGTGCATAGGTGAATACGACCTTCTGTAAGTGTCTATTCATTGGCGAAGAAAAGCCCTGAAGTTTGTCTCAGAAGTATGAAAGAAAAGAAAATAAGTCATCTTCTAAGTGAACATTATGTTTTGCAGACCAAGAAATTAAAGCCCACAAAATTGAAGATATTTGACTCAGGCCCTCCAATTCCAGTATAATTTTCATTATACCACACAAGCAAATTTTTTCTCCTCATGCAAATCCAAAGTGAAGGGAAACTGCTATAAACACTGCACTATTCCATTCCTTGTATCCACTTCTGCCTTAACCCTAGAAAAGAGTAGTTGCCACACAGCAGATTTGCCCTGATCTCATACTGAGAATGCAGAGATTTCAGCCTTCCCTCTTAGGCTTCAGGACTGCTATAAGTGAACAAAAGCCAACCAACCAAACCAAACAAAACAGGAATAAGCAAGTACCCATTTAGAAAATATAAGCTATTTGAGCAACTGACTAAATAATGCACACGTGTCACATCTAGGGATAGTTGATGATGTAACAGGAAGGTCTGTCACTCAATGGATCCAAAACTCGAATGTGCATTAGAAGCAACTGGGAAATTTGTAAAGCAACAACAAAAGAGGCCAACTTATTCATGAACACTGTGATTCAAAAAGGTCTGGAGAGACTCAGAAATCTGCATTTTACAAGTTTTAAGTCCCAGGATTTGAAAATCACTGCACTAAACTGTGAACTTCTCAAGGTCTACAGTCAAAGAATATACCTTTGACCATGCTCTGTGCAAAAGGCATGCCTGTCCCAAAGCTATTAGGTTGTTGGGAAAGTCCTGACATATTTTTCTATGTTTTCTATGCAAAAATGTCTCATGACTTTCCTGACAACCTAATAGCACTCAAGACATGTGTGCTCTACTGTAAGTATTATCTAGAGATTAAAAGAATAATATGACTCTCATAATACTTGTTAGTTTTACTAGAAACAGTATGTGTGGCAAAAATGAATAATACCCATTAAGTACGAAGTGAAGAAATGAACTCTGCATTCATTGTGGGGCCTTGCTGTTCCTCACTCAACACCAGACCGCAACACCCTGAATACACTAGGCATGATTCTGGAGTGGCTGAAGCCTGGAAGTGAGTTGTGGTATCAGGACCCTGTTGGGGGTGTTCTCGCTCTCTCACTCATGAAATAAATAAATAAACTATTTCTAAAAGTCTATGAGTACTATGTTATTGTTAAAGCCTCATTAATCTTGCTATCTACATTTATGTAAGTAGATTTAAATCAGTTTTTTAAGAATCTTTAATCCTTCTGTAACAGGTATATATCCTTCCTCTTAATTTTTCTTTAAAAGCAACTGACATCAGAAAATAAAACAAATTTTAAAAACAGCCAACATTGAGACTAGTAGATGGCATAATGGTTATGTTGCTGGACTCCCACGTGGTTGGGTCAAGTCTCAGATCTGGCAGTTTAAACTCATGCCGGGCATGTGTGCGTGTGTGCCCAAGATCCTGAGAAGAGAATGGAGGAAAAGGGATTGAGGTGTGGCCATCCCCCCAGAGGGCAATTTATTACTTTCTGTCTCTCTGTTTTTCCAGCAAACACACATGCCCTATAGCAAAAATCTCTTTTTTTTAAAAAATCAAAACAAAAACAAAAAATGGCCAACATTATTTTTAATTTGGCATATGTGCTTGCTGAAGACAGAAAGGAGGAAAAGTGATAAAGCACCCCCTGGGGGTGATGGTCTCACCACAATCCCTTCTCCTCCATTCTGTTCTCAGAATTTGGGGCACAAGTCCTGTGATCTACTTGGAAAGTCATAGAAATAACCTTTCAAGAACTAACCTTCCGGCATGAGTTTAAACTGCCAGATCTTGGTTTTGACTGGATATTCACATAAAGAGATGAATGATAGAGCTAACCCTTATCTGTAAGTTTTGAATTTGTATTGTTTCATCCCATATATAAAACCATTTTTTTCCTACAAATAGTCATTTGTTTTTTGTTTTTGTTTTGTTTTTACGTTGGGGAATTGTAAAGGAAAGCAGAATACTTTATCATGATTTTGTTTTGATGACTTTAGGACAAATTTTAAAAAGTCCTAAAAATTTTTTAAAAAAAGAAAAGAAAAGAATTTTGGGCACACACACAGCACGTTTCTCAAGCCATTGCATCCAGGATTCGAACTGTGTCTTCGGCCATGTGAGATCCAGCCACCTCAACCACTATACCATCGGCTGGCCCCCAGTCAGCATTCTTAAAGCTCAGCGTCATGGAGTCATTGCCAAGTGTAATGGAAAGAGACAGGAGTAGCTTAGATCCAGTCTTCATTTTTAACCCTTTCCTTTCTGAGCAAACCTAGTGAAGTCTGTATTCATCAAATGTCCTCAGTTTACAAATTGCACACAAATAGCTTCTCTATCTTACCCAGTGTCATAATGAGAAAGTGAGGACAAATAGGGAAAAGTTCTGCAGAAAAATAAGAGACTCTTATCACCAGTAGTACCTTGAATGATACCACTCAACCTCCCTGCTATGCCTGCCTATCTCCAACAAAGAGCTCTGACTTCCCAATCTGTATTGTACCATAGTTAGGGCCAGATTAACACCTTTAGAAGCCTTGCAAACTAATTACATTAAGCACCAAATACACAAGTAATTCAAAATTATTCCAGGGTGGGGCTTTTTTTTTTAAGTTTATTTATTTCTTTCCTGACCCAGAGGGAAGGGAGGAGAGACCAACAAGGTCTCGCCCTGTTGTAATGTCCATCCCCACAAGCCTTCAGTCAGCCAGGATCACAGGCACACCCACTGTGTTCATGTTAATCCAGGATTCAAACTCCAGGCCTTCCCATATGTATCACCCAGTGGTACCCAACTACCTGCACCACCGTGGCTGGGCCCAAGATGGATTTTTAATCCTAAAATTTACAGTAGGAAAATCAAGTTTATGAAGCTAATATTAAACTTTAACCATGACATGCTTTCTGAGATTTGAGTTATGGGTGTTTGTGTGTGTGTGTGTGTGTGTGTGTGTGTGTCCATGCATGTACAGGTGTTTGCCTGTGCTACAAAATAAACATTTTAGTGGTAGGATGCTATGGAAGCATACGCATCAATAACAATAACAATAATCTTAGCATTTACAAAATTCTCTAAAACATTTAATCCACAACAATCAAATTCCAACTTTTGGAAATGATTAAGCAGATGTTTAGGGAATTTTAGGAAATTTGTCCGGTGTCTCTAGCTAAAGCCTGTACTGAACCAGAGTTTCCTGGTTCCTGATCCAGTGCAGTCTTTCTCATACCTCAATGATTTTTCCCAAAAGTTGAGATTGTTTTGTATTTTTGAATAAGGAAGGGTTGGGTTTTTATATATCCATTTGAAGAGATGTGGCTATAAACATGTCAGTAATGACACACAAATTATATAAGGCATAGGCTCTTTTTTTTTTGAGAGGTTTTTGTTATAGGGCTTGTGCACTTGCCAGACAGACAGAGACAGAGAGACAGAAAGCGAGAAATCACCCCCCAAGGGGGATGGCCACACCGCAACCCCTTCTCCTCCATTCTCCTCTGGGGATATTGGGCATGCACGCACATACGCCTGGCATGAGTTTAAGCCACCGGGTCTGGGACTCAAACCGCGGTCAGCTACATGGGAGTTCAGCGACATAGCCATTTTGCTAACTGCTGGTCCCAAGGCATAGGTTCTTGAAGAACTGGGTTTCAACTCTACCATGCATTCCATCTGTGACTGTGAAGAAATAATTTTTTCTACTTCGTAACTCAGTTGTTCTGTTTTTCACATGTCAAATGGTAATAACAACTCTGTACATGGCTTGTTTAACCCAAATGACTCCAAAAGATTAACATTCATGGGGAAGCTATAAGTTTTCTGAGAATAAAGGGCACAAAAGTAATGGGTGGTAAAAAGCAGAATTGGACAGCAGAGTGGGACCCCTTAGGGAAGGTTGGTCTAGTCAGCACTTGGAAGCAGGGACAGAGGTCAAAGAAGAGGGAAAGTATATCTCTACCTCTATAGCAAGAGCTTTCCTGCTTGCTTCCCAATCCTCCCGTGTGTGTGTGTGTGTGTGTGTGTGTGTGTGTGTGTGTGTGTGTGTTCTCTTGTGTGTGTATGTATGTATATGTAGGATATTTTCCAGCATGATCCCCATCCACCCCCAAATTATTCTGTCCTATTTTGAGTGCTTCGGTCAAAACACATACCTAAATTTTTCACTTAGAAAATATCACCACTGTGTAAATAGTGAACAATATGAGCCTCCCCCTCTTCCAAGATTGTTCATCCTTTTATAGGTGGATGAGCAGTTGATTTCCTGAGAGAAGTTCTAATCTTAACTCTTCAGGGAAGAGGGTTGGGGCTTTCTTTAATGACAAAGTGATCTGGATCCCTTGTGGTCAACTATATGTTTGGAGTATGGACCAGTGGCTGGAAAAACACTCCAGACACGTGTGTGCACCCAAAAATCCTAAGAGGAGAATGGAGAAGGGGTTGCAGTGAGACCATCTCCCTGAGGGGTGCTTTCTCTCTGTCTTACCACTCCCTCCCCTCCACCCCCTACCCCCTACCCCCCCCCCCCCCCGCACACACACACAAACACAGATGAACACCATGCCCTATAGCAAAATTTTTTAAAAAGACCAAAAAGGAGCCAGGTGGTGGCACAGCAGTGATGTAACTGGGCCCACATGGAAAGGTCTTGAATTCATGTTCCTAAGACTTCCTGAACACTCTGGGGAAGGTGCTACAGATATGTGCCTGTGTACCAGACAGACTGAGAACAGGGCCGGGTAGCAGTGTGGAGATCCTGTCGGGGTCTCTTGCCCTCTCTCACCCCTTCCTTCTCTCCTTCTCTCTGTTTCTCGTTCTATCTCTGAGGAAATAAATAAAAATGCTACTAAAACACACACACACACACACACACACACACACACACACAGAAGAATGTTTAGTTTTACTGTGGTGCCCCCTAGTGTTGGATAAAATAAGACTTACTTTCTATATTTGCTCATATCTAGACCACAGAAGATAAGTAAAGCAAACATTTCGTACATTTTTCCTGCATTTTCTTTAGCATGAAATGCAATTAAGTGTGTTCTCCTTGCACAATTCAGAAGATCCTTTGTGACTGACCCCTACCTAGATTTCCACCTTCATCCTCTACCACTCTTTCCCCTAAGAACTCTCAACTTCAGTCATTCTGAAAAACTTGCTCTTAGTGCTTAGAAAGCCTTCTGTCCCCTACCCATTTACCCCATCCCTCTAGTCAATTAAAGAAGTTCCACTCTTTCCACCATCAGCTGAAGCATTACCTCTTCCCCCAGGTTTTTGGTATTTTGTTTTGTTTTGTTTTGCTATGCTCCAGAAGACATAGGCATTCCCTCCTCCCTTCTCTCATTTTCTCATTGGCTCTTCAGCATGTTTCTACAAGTTTATCCCCAGTGGCCCCCACTGGGCAACTTGACTGTGAGTTCAAAGAGTTTAAAATCTTCCCCAGTGCTTGTTTGTTTCTCTGATGCCTCAGATACTACCTGGCAAGTAAACACTCAAAGGCGTGAATTAGAAAAAGGATGCTTTGGTGGATAAGAAGAACACTAATTTAGCAATTAAGAGTTTTTTGGTTAATTACTAATTAGGTAGTCACTAGAAACCCTCTCTGGGTTTCTGTTTTCTTATCTAGAAACAAACTATGACTAATTCCTACTCAAAACTCCAATAACTCCATACATTTTCATAACTATCTCCTTAAAGAGACTCCAAATAATTTTATAAAAAGCTTACTCAATTGTATTAGAAAGTATTTTATTTGTATGTGTACCATAAACAAAGGAATTTCTAAAAAAAAAATGTGTTAAATCACATGGAGACATTTAAACTGCACTTATCTGAGACAAGATTTTTTTCAGGCGAACTCTTCTTTCTGTTCCTAAATGATACGAAGAAAAGTCCGCTTCATAGCCTGAAACTTCATCAAGAAACTGAGTTCTAATTCTGGCTGTCACTTTCTAAGTACCTCCACTTCTGTTTTTCCCAGCAAGAAAAAACAATGATAAGAATGTAAACCTTTAATGGTGGGATTTGCTGAAGAATTTAATTTTCACTAAAAACCTCACACCTATAAAGGGCTACAATCTTAGAAGAATCAGGCTTCAAAGGCCCTGGGATAGAGGAATAATAATTTACAAAAGCTTCTTACTATATGGGCCAGATTCTTTCTGCCATTGTTCCTCACTTGAAGTTCCAGGTCAGACTGGAGGCCTTAGACTTTAGCTAGTAACCCCAATACAACATCCAAACAGTGCATATTGGATTTGGTGGCAGAAGCACTCAAGTTTCTGTTTCATTTTTGTTTTTCATTTTTTGCTGTAGGACATTTGAGCTCCCCAGGAGCAGAGAGAAAAGGAGAGAAGGAAAGTGAAAAATCACCTCCTAATGGAGATAGCCACACTGCAATCCCTTCTCCTCCAGTTTCCTCTAAGGATTTTGAACATGAATGCACACATGCCCAGCATGATTTTCAAACTGCAGATCTGGGACCCAAACTGTGCAGTTGGCCATGTGGGATTCAGCTGCCTTAACCACCAC
Organism: Tupaia tana; assembly: GCA_026018925.1. Lineage (NCBI taxonomy): Eukaryota > Metazoa > Chordata > Mammalia > Scandentia > Tupaiidae > Tupaia > Tupaia tana. The sequence goes on along the minus strand of JAKSZU010000007.1, from coordinate 122,706,873 downwards.
ACCACCTGACTGGCCCTTAAAAGCACTCAATTATGTAGCTTGTGTCCTATATATTCTTCCAGGGCATTTACTTCTTTCCCCTTACTAAACAAGGTATTTTGCTAATCCAGAATAGTTTATTTAGACATACACAGAGTATATTATTCAAATACAGAAAACTAAATATAAAGTATATGTATATGCAAATTAGATTTTCCCTAGTCCTAGGGACCAGGGAATTTGTAGGCTTACCCAATCCTCACATTCATTCTATGAATATATAGACTACAAACCCATGGAATATTGATCTGGAAGAGAGCGTACAGCCATCCAATCCACCTGGGGCGGGGGCAGGGGTAGCAGGCAGGGAATCAAATCCCAAAGAGGAAAGTGAATCATACGAGGTATGAGTAAGCTATATCTATTTTCTGGTATCTCAAAAACAAAACTTCTGGGGACCAGCCGTTAGCGTAATGGCTATGTCGCTGGACTCCCATGTAGTCAACCGCAGTTCGAGGCCGGACCCAGTGGCTTAAGCTCACGCCAGTTGCGTGTGCGTGCATGCCCAAGATCCCGAGAGGAGAATGGAGGAGAACGGACTGTGGCGTGGCCATCCCCTCTGAGGGATAATTTCTCACTTTCTATCTTTCTGTCTCTCTCTGTCTTCCTGGTGAGCGCGGGCGCCCTGTAACAAAAACCTCTCCAAAAAAAAAAAAAAAAAAAACTTCTGCTTTCCATTTGTGCGAATAAAAACTTAACCCAGTGGTGAAAAACCAAAAGTTACTAAAGTAAACTTGATTTAAAGGGAAGGTTGACAGCCAAGTGGAGTTTAATAACCCTATCTGTATTTACAGAGCAATCCACGTAAGCAATTCCTTTATAAAGCTAAAAAGTTAAATCTAAGGAACATGGAAAAAGACATGATTATTTTTCAAATACCTTTATCCAACAACAGAAGAAACTCAATTTAACTGGGTTAATAATGAGTATCTCAGTTCTATTGCACCTCTGACATACATCATTGTAATATTATTTCTCATAAAAGTATAGGTTTGTTTCTTATCACCACTGCCACTACCTACCCTAACCTCCCCATCAAAACCCCAAACTTTGCTGTATATGAGTTTTAAAACGCTAGCAGCTACTCTACAAACTTATCTCTCGGTCTCTCTTTTTCTGTCTCTGCCTTTCTCATTTTCTCTCTGTCTCTTACACACACACACACACACACACACACACACATACACACACATGCATGCTGCCACCAACACCATTTGATCAGATTCAAGGAAAAGCATACCTAGTTCATCTCTGCGCTATCCTTCCTGTAATCAACTATGTGAGATTAAATATAAGAGCGCACAGTGTTGCCCCAGAATAAATTACGTTAACTTAAAATAGGCTAGCAAGAAAGAAGACAAGCACTTAAAGTAAATTTCAAGCAAGGAATTTCAAATATCCAAGCAAAAAGAACATCCCTGTATTCAGAGTACATGGGAGCATGTTCTTCAAGTAAATAGCTCAAACATACCTGCTATGTCCTTTCTTCCATTCTGCGCCACAACTACAGAAATCTAATTCTCCCCTAGAAAACAGTTCTGAAACCACCTCTCAGCTTTCCTTCCCAGCTCTGCCACAGAGGTGCTGGGGCTTGCCAGAAAAGACCTTTCTTCTTCACAAGTGCCCTGGAATATTGACAGTCCAGCGTAGCCCCAGCTACCAGCCAGGTTTACATCTGCGTTTCACCTTTTTTCTGTCTCCTGATCAGAGCCTTCATGCAATTGGTTAGCCGTGATGGAGACATGTATACTGTCCTTTTATCGTCCCACAGAATAAGGAAATATGTAACACTGTGGTTATTTGAAGAAAAAAAAAAAAAAAAAAAAAAGAACACTCTTGGGGCTCCCAGATCTGGCAAATACACTCTGCCGTGCTATTTTGGGTTCCTGTCTGTTTTCTTCTCGGAAGAGCCTCATTCCGGTCTGTGTTTTGGGCATCCTGCCATGGACACATTACTCTGCCCCCACACCTTCTCTTCAGTCGCCTACTTTAATTTCACCCAAAGGCTTCAGTACAGGGAAATAAATGCTTGGTGCCGTGAGGAGAGGACGGGTGTGTTTTGTGCTGACTGGTCTGCAGACCTGAGCATGACACTAGCTATGCTTCTGGAATCTGGGTACGCAAGAACTCTGGGGTACAGCGATCACAACCACACTCACTTCCACCAGCGGTCATGCACCAAAACCCCCTACTTCCTGTTGGTAGAGACAAGCCCAGGCATCTGCTGGAGTCCCATCTTATCCTGGTTTAATGTGAGGTGGCCAGTCTCTGACATCACCTTCAGAAATAAAAATTCCTGTTCTCTGACCTTTACTGGGGGAGACTTTTCTAACCCAAATGACCAGCTAAGAAACAAGAGTAATCATACTTGCCCGACAAAGAAACACAGGAGACTATAGATATATTTTCAGTGTCTATTTCCTGCAGTGAAGAATATCCTTAAAGACCTACTGATGTTTGTATGTCTGAATGAGTTAGTTAACTACATATATATATATATGTATATATGAAGGGGAAATAGGGGACAAGATTAAAAAGAAGGAAAAAATGGAAAAAATAGCTTTATTAAATGGGAAAAATTGTGTAGAAGATTATCTACACATGATATATGTTGAATAAAGTAGGAAAAAGACAAAGTGATGTGATTGGGAGAGATAGACCATGAGAAACATTATCTAATTAAATCATTGTAGTAAATGTGTAGAAATAATGGCACACACACGTGCACATACTCACGTGCACATACTCTTAAGCTGCAAGGAGATTGATTTAAAAGAACTTAATTTTGGTACCCTCAGCACTCTTTAAAAAGCAAATCTTCTGAGTGTCTACTGAGTTTGTAAATATGATAGGAAAGTGGAATTGGTTTCTTATTTCCATTCTATATTGATTTCCCGATTGGACATATTCAGTAGACCCATTATGTCAATGACTCAGAGTTTCATGCAGGAATACCAGGATTGCAAAGAAAAAGAAAGAAAATCTCTTAGCAGTGTCCATGCCTGACCACCACTCTGTCCTACCACTGTCACTGTTAAAAAGAAGGAAGGAAGGAGAGACAGAAGAATGTTTGACCACACTTAACAATTGCTGTGGAGGGAAAAAAAATCAACGCTTTCTGCATCCTATTATGTACCAGTGACGGTTTGCAGCTGTCGCAGCCACAGTCCGTATGAGCTGGAGGAGAAAAAGCACACTAAGATGCATCTTACCTGAAGAGCATGGATGTGCAGGCAGACGTAGACGAGGCACAGGACCAGCCCTAGTCCCTGGACCACGGACACCACCAGCAATAGCTTGGTCCTCCCGAATCTTGGCCTTGGTGCCCTTCCCAAATTCTCATCCAGGGGTTGGACCCCTTCCATCTTCACAATCTGGATGCGGGGAAGACAAAGATATGGCAAAAGGGAATCTTGGGGAAGACTCACGTCTTCCCCCACAAAGGAGGAGATGAAGACAACAAAACCTATAAACCAGAAAATAGACAAAGGTCTCCAGGACAAGAGATAAAAGGCGATTGAAAGAGCAGAGCGGACTCTCTCAGTTTTAACGCTGCAGCATTTGCAGGCAGGCGGGGGAACTTCTTTGTGACTAATCTGAATTTCCCCTTTACTTTCTTTCTTTTTTTTTTCCTCTGGGCTAACAGGGAGTTGTTTTTGTGGCATTCCAGTTCTGATTTGAGTGACTGTGAAGTGACAGTCATAAACGTGTGCTATTTTCTTAACTTCTCATTGCACCAGTAACCAAATTGTGGGTCACTTGATAAAGATAAAAATCATCATTTGTTGAGGTAGTAGGGTTCACATATTCCTTCCTCAAGGTATCTTAAACTATAGAAAAGATTCAAGGAAAATGTGGACCTGAGATTCTCAACTGCACTTTTACTTTGTAACTAAGCATTAAGCCCATTTTACAGATTGAGAAATCAAATACACATAGATAATTCTTGAATGAAAATGCAAAAGAAGAAAATAGGATGGTGGGTCATGTAGAAATAGAGTGACATCATTTAATTACAGTTCATTATATTGAAAGTATTCATTAGAACCAGCATATGGTGTAATGGTTATTTTGTTGGACTCTCATGTAGTTGACTGTAGTTCGAGTCCCAGATCCAGTGGCTTAAACTCATGCTGGGTGCATGTGCATGTATGCCCAAGACCCCAAGAGGAGAATGAAGGAGAAGGTATTATGGCCTGACCATCCCCCTTGGGGGGTGATTTCTCGATTTCTCTCTCTTTGTCTCTCTCTGTCTCTCCGGTGAGTGTACACACCCTGTAGCAAAAATTTCTCTAAAAAAAAAAAAAAAAAAGGATTTTTTGAGCATCTACTATGTATCAGACACTACAGTAGGTGATCTTGGACTCTTTTTCACATTTAACATTCTGAGGGTTGTATAATAATTTTCTGCATACCAGAAAAGAATCAGAAAAGTATCCTGGCTTTTCTCCTTCTCTCCATTTTACATTCTCCCCATACATAATTTTTGCAAGAATGAACAAACGAATAGATTCAAGTAAGCCTAGATAGTTCCTCCTTTCTTTGAAGCATGTCTGGAATCCGAACTTAGACAGTACTTAACTTACTACAGAAATAAACAACATACTAAAATAAAATATCAAATTATTTGTAATGTCACGTTCAAATCAGCGAAGATGTACTAAGTATATAGTATGAGCCCAGTTCTGAACTAGATAGCATATGGGTGCTAGGGGGTGAGGGGAGGAGCTACAAGACAGATTTCTGTATAGGCAAGTAAGTTTCTGTAAGCTTCCCAGGAGGCACTTGACAGATATTTCAAGAAAGAAGTGTGGCAATAAAATGTAGTTCAACTCAGTACAAGGCAATAAAAAAGGAGGGATATCAGCAATATCAGATTTACATGCATCTTCATTTCACAGAAAATGGATATGAAGCATATTCAAATGAGAAATGGTTTGTGGGAAATGGAAGATACACTTTTCTTTTTTTCTTTTTTTGGAGAGGTTTTTGCTATAGGGCGCGTGCGCTCACCAGACAGAGAGAGACATAGAGACAAAAAGCGAGAAATCACCCCCCAGGGGGGATGGCCACACCACAATCCCTTCTCCTCCATTCTCCTCTTGGGATCTTGGGCATGCATGCACACGCTCCCGGCGTGAGTTTTAAGCCACCGGGTCCGGGATACGAACCGCGGTCGACTACGTGGGAGTCCAGCGACATAGCCATTACACTAACTGCTGGGTCCCGAAGATACACTTTTAAAGTTTATTTCCTTTTAGGAGAGAGAGAGACAGAGAAAGAGAGAAAGGAAAAAGAAAGATACCCCCAACAGGGTCTTCATATGCGACCCACTCTCCCCCTGCCTCAGCCAGCCCAGATCACCGGCATGTGTGAGCCCAGCGTATACAGAGAGACCTCGAGTCTCAACCTGAATTCTTCCCATGTGGGTCCAGGATCACAGAGCCTAGCATTAACACTGTCCCACCGCTGCCAGCCCTAATTTATTATTTCATTAATTATAAATTAAATATATGAATCAATACTTTCAATGCAATAATTATGCCTTGCAGTTAGAGAATATATTGGATTTGAGAAGGTCAGGTTTGGGGGCCAGCGGGTGGTGTGGAGATTAAGGCACTGGAGCCCATATGACTGGCTGCACTGTTTGAATACTGGACCCAGCAGCTAGGAAATCACGCTCAGTGTATGTGTGTGCGTGCCCAAAATCCCGAGAGGAGACTGGAGGAGAAGGAGTTGTGACATGGCCATCCCCGCCCCCAGGGAGGGTGATTTCTCACTTTCTCTCTGTGTCTCGGGCCCGCTGACATGTCCTACAGCAAAAACTGAAAAGAACCAAAAAAAAAGTTCAAGTTGTATACTAAAGACAAGGCACTTAGTACATAGTTTATGCCAAAACTTAGAAATTGAGTTCAAACAAAAATGATCTGTAATAGTTATTCCCATGAGCAAAATATGTGTAACATATAGGGTGTGGAGAGGAAAAAAAAAAGAAAGAAAGAAAAATTAGTGTGTAAAGGCCAATTCTTGGGTAACAGTTCATAGTCATATATAAACATTTTTAAATGTCTTAAATACTATTGGAAATTAGAGACAAGACAAAACAGAAATAAAGTTATTCATGCTAAAAAATTATTTTAAAATATTTTTAAAGGACTGTCAGAAGGATGAGAAAGTCACTCCAACTGAGTGCAATGGGAATGCAGGGTGGGATCAGGATGCCCACAGGAAAAAATTTCCAGGATGTTCTGTGCCAGCCAAGGGGTTCCCAGCTCTGCATATAGCTCTCCCAAGCCTTCATCCCAGGCCAGGAAGTTTCCTCCTATAGGAGAGAGCACATTTAACCTCCTGTACAAGGGTGGTCTGCTTCTTCAGCCCTACACAAGGGCTCCTTTTTGGTCCTCTTTTTTTTTTTTTAAACCATTCCAAAGGCAAAAATTGCAGGTTTTATTGACTGAGAAAATAAAGGGGAACAATGGTGGTATAGGTTTCAATTCCAGCTAACAGAATAGTGGCCAACAGGAAAATAATAAACTCAATAAGTATTCTGGACATGTTCAATTATAATATTCAGGTAGTGAGTTTTATTGGAAATGTGGCTCTAGAGCTGATAGAAGTTACATTTAGGAGTCATCCACAAACTGGCTTGGGAGGGCAAGACAATGGTGCCATTGTTGAGACAGCTGGATCCCGCATGGCCAACTGTGTGGTTCATGTCCCTGACTAGCAGTTTGGGCACATGTCTGAGCATGCCAAAATCCATGGCCACACCCTCTAGAGGTGCATTCTCATTTTCTCTCTCTCTCTCTCTGTCTCTGGCAAGCACACATGCCCCATACCAAATTAAAAAAAAAAAAAAAAAAAAAAAAAAAAGCTTGTGGAACAAATTAAAGAATATCTTGAGAAGTACATAGACAATAATTTTAAGGGGGCTGAGGAGAAGAACCAATATGCAGAAGATAATTGTAAAGAAAAATGCCCTCCTGCCTTCATGAGTACACATGCCCTCTGACAAATTAGAAGAAAAATAAAAGATGTGGAATAGTGTTAAGGGATTTTGTTGTCTGAAATGGTAAGATTGGTCCTGGGAGGTGGTGTGGTGGTTAGGGGCACCGGATTCCCACATGGCTGACTACGGTTTGAGTCCCAGACACCTGGCAGCTTGCGCTCTCTCTCTCTCTCTCTCTCTCTCTCTCTCTCTCTGTCTCAGTCTGTCCCTCTCTGGTCAAATTAAAATAAATAAATAAACAAACAAACAAAGTTAAATAAAAAAATAATTCTTTTTAAAAAGTATAAGATTACATCTGTGGGAACCAGCAGTTAGAGTAATGGCTATGTCGCTAGACTCCCACGTAGTCAACCGCGGTTCAAGACCCGGACCTGGTGGCTTAATCTCACGCCGGGCACGTGTGCGTGCGTGCCCAAGATCCCAAGAGGAGAACGGAGAAGGGACTGCAGTGTGGCCATCCCCCCTGGGGGGTGATTTCTCGCTTTCTGTCTCTCTCTCTCTCTCTGTCTGTCTGTCTGGCGAGCACACGCACCCTATAGCAAAAACCTCTCCAAAAAAAAAAAAAGATTACATGTGTGTACAGTCAGATAACATATTTAAATCCTTTTGTCTCTATCTTACCCTTTTTGGCTGAATTTAGCCAAAGTTTCCTTTTCTAATTCATAAATCCTGAGAGGGATTCTAATTCACACAAAGACAGCCTAAGCTAGGGCCACCCTTGGGTTTGCAACAATTTAAGTGAGAAATAATAATGCCCTAAACTAAAGCAGAGAAGTCTTTTTTTTTTTTTTAAAGGAGAAGATAGTATCTCTTCACTCATCAAACACTGTGAGGCATAATTTGTGCCAACCTCTGATCACACACAGAGAGTCCTGTCTAAGCTCTGCTGTGGGACAAGTGATAGAGAAATGTGGGAGGTGGTAGAAACTAATGCACTTTCAAATGACAAAAGCCTGTTTTGCCTCTGCCTTATCAAATCAAGTTTGATTCTAATGTCACTTTCCTTGTTAGTGTGTATGCCACTCCAGAATTGGCTTTGATGCGTCCTTGCCTCCTGTCAACCTCTATAGGGCTAACCTTGTGATGCAGCTCATGCTTTTCCTCTCTTTGCCTTTCTTACTGCTTCTAATCCAAGTCCTGAGTACTCCTTACTTGAGCTCATGAATTAAACTTCCAACTGTTCTCCCCCACTTCCATTCTCCCTGATTTCCAATCCATTCTGCTTTGGTGAGCTTGTTAAACTCAGTGGAATGAGTTTATTCCCTCCTATTCAAGGGGTTCCATCATATAGGGGGCAAAGTCGAAATCGTTTAGCTTGACATTTAAGTCACTTCAGGGTGGAGTGGAGGTTTCTTCTCCAAACTTACCTCCATTTCTTGATTATTTCTTTTTTGGAGAGGCTTTTGCTATAGGGTGCATGCACTTGCTAGAAAGACAGAGAGAGACAGAGAGATAAGAAGTGAGAAATCACTCCCCAGGGGGGATGGCCACGCCGCAATCCCTTCTCCTCCATTCTCCTCTCAGGACCTTGGGCACGCACGCCCGGCGTGAGTTTAAGCCACCGGGTCCGGGACTCTGATCGCGGTCAACTACGTGGGAGTTCAGCAACATAGCCATTACGCTAACTGCTGGTCCCCATTTCCTGATTATTTCTAATAAGGGCTTTGACTCAAATATCTGTACCCACCAGCTCTAAACATCGAAATCCTACATTTTACACACTTCTCCATGAAGGGTTGCTTTGTGAGGAATTGAGATTGCAGTGTTCCAGAAGAATCCAGACAAAAGCCTTGAAGTCATACAGTTCAGGGAATTCTAGCATGGAGTAGAGGTTAAGAGAATCAGTGGTTCCTAAAGTTGATCAGAATCACAAGGAGAGCTTTTTTAAAAGATGAGTTTCTAATTCCTTCACTCTATAAACTCTGATTGGGTAGGTTCAGAGTGGGCCTACATGAAGCTGTGTTTATAAAAGATTCATCACAGCCTGACTTGTGAAACGACCATTCCCTAAATAACCACTTTAGATCTCTTTCACCATTACATTTCTTTTTTTCTTTTCTTTTCTTTTTTTTTTTTTTTTTTTTTGAGAGGTTTTTGCTATAGGGTGTGTGCATTCACCAGAAAGACAGAGAGAGACAGAGAGATAGAAAGCGAGAAATCACTCCCTCCTAGGGAGGATGGCCATGACACAATCCCTTCTCCTCTGTTCTCCTCTAGGAATCTTGGGCATGCATGCACACATGCCTGGCGTAAGTTGGAGGTCTTGCTTAAGATGTCTTTGCCTACCCTAATGTCTCCCAGAGTTTCCCCAGTGTTTCCCATCAGTAGTTTTATAATTTGTGGTCTTAGGTTTAGATCTTTGATCCACTTTGAGTTGATTTTTGTTAATGGTGACAGATAGGGGTTCAGATTCATCTTTCTGCAGGGGGATACCAGTTTTTCCAGCACCATTTGCTAAAGAGGTTTTCCTTTTCACTGGATTGACTGGTACCCTTTGTCAAAGATCAGTTGGCTATGTGATTTGGGGTTTATTTCTGTGGTCTACTCTGTTCTATTGGTCCTCGTGTCTGTTTTTGTGCCAATACCATGCTGTTTTGATTATCACAGCTTTGTAATATATTTTGGGGTCAGGAAGTGAGATATCACCCACTCCACTCTTCTTGTGCAGGATGGCTTTGGCAATACAGAGTCTTTTATGATTCCAGACAAATTCTGTGGTTGTCTTTTCTAGATCTGTGAAGAATGTCTCTTGTAATTTTATAGGGATTGAATTAGATATGTAGATTATTTTGGGTAGGATTGCCATTTTGATTATATTAATTCTGCAATCCAGGAACATGGCATGTCCTTCCACTCTTTTTGTGTCCATTTCAATTTCCTTTTTAAGGTTTTCATAGTTTTCCTTATAGAGGTCTTTGACTTCCTTGGCTAGTTTTATTCCTAGGTATCTTACGCTTCTTATGGCTACTGTGAATGGGATTACTTTCTTCAGTTCTGTCTCTGTCTGCTTGTTGTTTGAATATAGAAATTCTATAGCCTTTTGTAAGTTAATTTTGTACCCTGCCACTTTACTGTATGCATTCATTACTTTGAGAAGATTTTTGGGGATACTATTGGATCTTCTTTGTATACAATCATGTCAACTGCAAACAGAGATAATTTCAGCTCTTCTTTTGCTATTGGAATGCCTTTTATTTCCTTCTCTTGACTGAACACATTGGCTAGAACTTACAGTACAATATTGAATAGGAGTGGAGAAAGTGGGCAACCTTGTCTTGTGCAAGTTTTTAGTGGAAAAGCTTTCAGCTTTTCCCCCATTCAGTATAATATTAGCTACAGATTTTTCATAGATGGCTTTTATTATGCTGAGAAATGATCCTCCTATGCCAATTTGACTGAGAGTCTTAATCATTAAAAAAAATGCTGTATTTTGTCAAATGTTTTTCCAAATCAATTGAAATGATCATATGGTTTTTATCTTTCTTTCTGTTAATATGGTGTATTACATTTACGGTTTTGCATATATTGAACCACCCTTGTATCCCTGGAATAAAGCCTATCTGGTCGTGATGAATAATGTTTTTTATATGCTACTGAATACAAGTAGTGAGAATTTTGTTGAGAATTTTTGCATCTATATTCATCAGGGATATAGGTCTGCAGTTCTCCTTTTTTTTTGTTATATCCTTATCCATTTTGGGAATGAAGGTAATGGAGGCTTCATAGAATGAATTTGGAAGGGTTCCTTCCTTTGGGATCTCTAGAAACAGTGTGAGTAGAATGGGGTTACCTCTTCTTTAAAAATTGTGTAAAATTCAGTAGTGAAGCCATCAAAACCTGGACTTTTCTTTTTTGGAGGTTATTTATTGCTGATTCAATCTCATTGCTTTTTATGGGTGAGTCTATTCAGGCTTTCTATGTCCCCCTGAGTCAATCTTGGTAGATAATATGTGTCGAGGAATTTGTCCATCTCATTCAGGTTTTCTTCTTTGTTAGCACATAGTCATTCATAGTATCCTCTAATGATGTTTTGTATTTCTATTATGTCTGTTGTAATACTGCCTGATTCATTGTAAATTTGATGTATCTGGTCCTTTCTTCTTTTTAATTAGTCTAGCTAATGGTATGTCAATAGTGTTTACCTTTTCAAGAACCAGCTTTTTATTTATTTATTTATTATTTATTTTCTGTATAGTTCACTTTTTTCTATTTCATTTATTTCTGCTCAAATCTTTATTATTTCTTTTCTCCTGGGATTTTTTTATTTTTCTATTGTTTTGCCAATTCCCTGAGGCATGATTTTAGGTTGTCTTTTTGCCACTTTTCCATCTTTTTCTTGTGCACACTAATTGCTATAAACTTCTCTCTTATGACTGCTTTTGCAGTGTCCCATAAATTATAGAAACTTGTGTACTCATTATTTGTTTCCATGAATCTTTTTATTTCAGTCTTCTTCTCTTCAGTAGTCATGAAGTCATTCAGAAGTAGGTTATTTAGTTTCTATGTATTTGTGTATTTCTGAGGGTTTTTCCTGAAATTAATACCAAGTTTAATTCCATCATGGTTGGAGAAGATGTTGGATATAGTTTCTATGCCTTTGAATCTGTAAATGCTGGTTTTGTGCTCTATCATGTGGTCAATCTTTGAGAAAGTACCATGCATGGCAGAGAAAAATGTATATTTTGTGATTTTTGGTGGAAAGTTCTATAGATGTCTATCAAGTCCATCTGACTTATGGTATCATTAAGGTCCACAATCTCTTTGCTTATTTTTTGTCTCATTGACCTGTTTAAAAGAGATAATGGAGTATTGAGATCTCCAACAATTATTGTGTTACAATCTATCTCTCTTTTTAGATCTAGCAGTCTTTCCTTTACATATTTGGGTACTCCTGAGTTGGGTGCATAGATATTTGTAAGCATTATATCTTCTTGGTGAATTAGCCTTTTGCTACTATATAATGCCTTTTTTTTTTTTTTTTTTTTTGTCTCTTCTTAAGGTTCTTGTCTTAAAGCCTATTTTGTCCAAAATCAGTATAGCAACTCCCGTTCTTTTTTGGTTTCCATTTGCATGAAATACCTTTTCCCAGCCCTTCATTTTTAATCTATGTATGTCTTTATCCATGAGATGGGTTTCTTGTAGGCAGCACAGAAAGGGTTTCTGATTTTTAATCCATTGAGCCAGTCTGTGTCTCTTGATCAGAGAATTTGATCCATTAATAGTCAGTGTTATTATTGATATTTCCGGACTTGTCCCTACCATTAAGTTTGCCATATACTTGGTTGTTTTATATTCTTATTGCTGTCTGTCTCTCTTTAGTTTTCTTGGTATAGCACTCCTTTCAGAATTTCTTAAAGAGCTGGTCTGGAGTTGGTAAAGTCTTTCAGGTTTTGTTTATAGGTTTTGTTTATCTGAGAACATTCTTTTTTTTTTTCCCCACATAAGGGATAATCTTGCCAGGTATAGTATTCTTAGTTGAGATAGTTTTTCATTTATCACTTTGAATATATTTCCCCATTCTTTCCTTGCTTGCATTGTATCCTATGAGAGGTCAGGTGTTAGCCTGATGGAATAGCCTTTGTAAGTGATTTGACATTTCTCTCTTGCCAATCTTAGTATCTTGTCTTTGTCTGTGGTTTTGGCCAATCTAGCTATGATGTGCTATGGAGATGATCTTGGATTGGTTCTGTTTGGGGATCTTTGTATTTCTTGGGTCTGGATGTTTGAGTGCCTCTTTAGACTTGGAATGTTTTCTTCCAGAGTTTCATGAAATAGATTATCAATTTCCTTATTAGTTTCTTACCTTCTGGGATACCAATTATTCAGATGCTTGGGTGTTTCATTGTATCTAGTATTCCTCATATATTATCCTCCATTTTTTTAGCTGTTTTCTCATTATTTTTGATAATATTTTCAAGGTCAGAGGTTTTGTCTTTTACTCCAAATATTCGCTTTTCTGCATGGTCTAATCTGCTTTTAATACTTTTGAGAGAGGTTTTGATTTCTTGTATTATAGACTTCATATCTAACAGTTTCATTTGATTCTTTTTTATGATGTCTAATTCTTTTTTCTTATTGCGGAAGAACTTCCTCATCTCTTGGAGCTCAGCATCTCTTTTCTCTTGCATCTCATAGAGTTTTATTACCATAAATATTCTAAATTATTTTTCTGACATTTCTGTAATATTCTCTAAATTTTCTCTACTTGGAGATGAGTTACAATATTCCCTTGCTGGAGATGTGTTACTTGATTCTCTCATCCTTGCAGCTCTTCTCCAATTTTTAGTCATTTAGTAATGTATTCACTTTTGGCTAATTTGTTGGACAAAGATTCTGTGACTGTGAGCTCCTGTATTTCCCTTACCATGAAACAGTTTGTTGCTATTTTCTCCCTTTTACTGTGCCTTCCGGTGTGGGACTCACAGAAGTTTTACAATCAGATTTATGAAGGAGAATTTCACTCCTTTTGCAACAACTACAGTGAGATGCAAAGAATTTTCTAAAACTAACAACGTCCAGATGTTTAACTATGTTGCACTTAGTCTTCTCTAGGCAGTGGGTAAGGGCTGTGCAGTAAAATAGGAAAGTAAGATAAAAGAAAAAGAAAGTAGGGAATAGAAATAGGAAGAAAAGGCAAGGAAAAAAGAAGGAAAGACTAGAACAAAAAGAGGATATGAAAACAGAAATCACATAGTAGCTAATGAAATTGGATTGAAAATAGAAAACCGTGTGGCTTGCAAGCGTGCAGCACAAAAGACCAACACCATCAGAGGTGGAGAAGCCTGGACACTTTCTGTCCTGACTAGCACTAGGGTCTGGGAGGGGAGAACCCGGGGGGTGGGGGTTGGGGGGCTTCACAGCCACGAAGCTGAACTCAGAGGGTCACACAGTCAGAGGTAGAGGTGCCTGGATGCTTTCTCTGATTTCTCACTTTCTATCTCTCTGTCTCTGTCTCTCCAGTGAAAGCATGTGCTCTATAGCAAAAGTCTCTCTCAAAAAAAAAAAAGAATCCTATGACAGCTCTGTGTTAGGTGCTATCATGTAGAATTTAAGTAGGACAAAATAAGTTACAGAAAGGCAACTTGGCCAAGGTCTCCCAGATAATGAGTTGCTAAACTGGACTCAAATAATTCTGCCTGTCTTAAAAGCTCACACTTATTCTAAAACAATAACTGTATAAGATTCATCAGCCATGGCCTATCCCAGAAAAGCAAGTTTATAATCTAATTGAGTGGGGGGAGGTAGAGAGAATAAAGAGAAAAAAAAAGATTTGACAAATTAAATTGAATTTGCTTGCAGTAGATTTAAAAGCATCTTTTTTTTCTTTTCTTTCTTTTCTTTATTTTTTATTTTTATTTTTTGGAGAGGTTTTTTGCTATAGGGTGTATGTGCTCGCCAGAAAGACAGAGAAAGACAGAGAGACAGAAAGCAAGAAATCACCCCCGAGGGGGTATGGCCACACAGCAATCCCTTCTCTTCCATTCTTCTCTTAGGATCTTGGGCACGCACGCACACATGCCCGGCGTGAGTTTAAACCACCGGGTCCGGGACTTGAACCGTGGTCAACTACATGGGAGCCCAGCAACACAGCCATTATGCCAACTGCTGGTCCCAAAAAGCATGCTATTTTTAAGACCAGAAAAGAATGAGAGTCCTGGTCTGCTATCATGGAATAGTACTGGCAGGGTGCTCCATGATGCTGAAGCTTTATGGAAAGGTCCTGGCTTCGAGTCCCAAAGTCTACTCGTAAATGCCACATGTGTGCATGCACATCCGTGATCCTGGCTAGCTGAGGCTAGGAGTAGATCACAGCATGAGGATGCTACTGGGTGTGTCTTTCTCTTTCTCTCCCTCTCTTATTCTCTCTTATTTCCCTCTCTCTCAGAATAAATAAGTAAATAAACTTAACAGAAAAAAAAAGGATGAGAGTATAATTAATACTGAGAATAGCACCATTAAATATAGAAGTCTCCTGGCAACTAGACTTTGATCTTAGATGTCAAAGATTAGCAAACCTGAAATATGTACTTTTCATTGAAACCGGATGCACACTATTATTTCACATGCAAATATGAACTTATGTAATGATATTCCGTTTGGGTTTCAGACTCATTAGTCTCTCATTTGTCAACCCCTTTTCTTCTAGTAATGATTTTCTCTTTCATTCTTCATGTTGCTCAGTACTTCTTTTTTATGTTGAATTGCCACTGACAGTTATTTTAAAACATGATGATAGATTTTAAAACTTAGTGGCATAAACCAGCAAAAGAAATTTTTATCTGCATGAAATATGCCTGTGAAGTACCATACCATTATAAAAAGCAAATATTTAGAAAGACTTTTGGCACTGAAAAAAATGTAAATTAAAATTGTGTATTTAAAATATATATACAAGCCAACCTGTGGCCTAGTGATTAAGGGACCCTGATCCCACATGGCCTACCACAGTTCAAATCCCACCCTTGGTGGCTTGAAAAAACATGCTGGGGGACCAGCAGTTAGCATAATGTCTACGTTGCTGGACTCCCATGTAGTAGACCGCAGTTCGAGTCCCAGACCCGGTGGCTTAAACTCACGTCGGGCCCGTGCGCATGCGTGCCCAAGATCCCCAGAGGAGAATGGAGGAGAAGGGATTGCGGTGTAGCCATCCCCCCTGGGGGGTGATTTCTCAATTTCTGTCTCTCTGTCTTTCTGGCGAGCGCATGCGCCCTATAGCAAAAACCTCTCAAAAAAAAAGAAAAAAAATTATTAGCTATATAGTACTTCCTGGTCCACTGCCTAAAATCACATGTAAATTATTAAGATCTGTAATTTAAATAAATTCCATGAGATTAACCTAGGTCAAATTACCTGCGACAATCTATTTAATTAACAATGCTATACACCTAAATTTAAAAGTGCTATAAAAGGCCGTAAACCCAATATTAAACATGGAGTCATAGAGAACCTGGATGGCTACGTGATTCTTCCTGGATCCTCCTTACAGCTATTATTATTAGGTTTACATACTTGATTAATGTGAAGTTTAAATATTTCTACTGTTGGGCTTTAAATTGTATGAAAATGAAAAATATTGGGTTAGCTTTATTACTAAGATGTTCTGTTCTACACTGGGAAAATTTGTTAAACTGTTTTTGTTTATAAACCACATATACATAAGCTTCTAATATATAGTAAAAGTTAAGTTTGCCAAGAGTTAAAAATTTCTGGTAGGTATGTAGTCTTATGTATAAAGTTACAAGTGTTTGGCCTTTCTAGAGGTGTCAAATTCCCCAGACCAAAAGAAAAAAAAAGAAAAGAAAGGGAGAGAAAGGTTTTAACACTTCTTTAAAATTAATGAAGCCTCAGGTCATTGTAAAAATAACAAACAAAATATGTTTTTTAAAAATAATAGTTTCTATCTAATTTATCAGAAATAACAATTATTTTCCAAAGACAATTTACCAAAAAAAAAAAAAAAAAAAAAAAAGTTAGAAAAAACTTATAGATGTATTTCTGGTTAAAAAAAAAAATTAGGTATAAAACAATTTTGCATGGTGGGGACCAGCAGTTGGTGTAATGGCTATGTCGCTGAACTCCCATGTAGTGGGCCGCAATTTGAATCCTGGACCTGGTGGCTTAAACTCACGCCAGGCACCTGTGCATGTGTGCCCAAGATCCCGAGAGGAGAATAGAGGAGAAGGGATTGTGGCGAGGCCATCTCCCCAGTGGGTGATTTCTCGCTTTCTGTCTCTCTGTCTCTCTTGCTTTGCCACTTGTTATGATATTCCTTGGGAATTGCTGTGTCAATAATCTTACGTTTATATTCCTACTAGTCTGCAGAATCACCTAACAAAAATTCCATGCAACAGCTATCCAGCTCCACAGACTCAAATTAGAAAAGGGGAGAAATGTAGGGAGAGACCAGATCTAAGCAACACAACAGTGACCTTTAAACACAAGTGGAAACACGGTCCTTGTGCTGAGGCCACATGGCTAGCAAAAGCTTTAACAAGGGTAAGATTCTGCTTTTATTGTGTCAACACTGCAGGGCAGTGTTGGTTAAAGGAAACTGTTAGCCAGAGAATGCCCAGAATAGGATGATAAGAAATAGCTTGTATAAAACCACAAGATGCCAGAGGGTTCATCTCCATATAATAACATCAGAAAACAATTGGCTTTGCATTCTGCCTCTGCCCTCCTGTTTTTTCCCTATAAAAGAATAAACCTGGGAACACT
Source organism: Tupaia tana (assembly GCA_026018925.1). NCBI lineage: Eukaryota > Metazoa > Chordata > Mammalia > Scandentia > Tupaiidae > Tupaia > Tupaia tana. The sequence continues at coordinate 122,689,607 of JAKSZU010000007.1, read as the reverse complement.
CAGCACTTCAGCTTCGTCCATCAGAGGTTCTTGGACCATCTGGTCCCCACTTTTCTCTACTCATGTGTCTTTGTTTCTTTTTAATCTATCACCGCTCCCACTCAAGCACATGTTCAGCCATGCAGGTCATGGCACTTAAGCAGCTTGCAGGTATGACAACCCCAGAAAATATACCTTCCCAAAAAGTTTCTGAACAAACACAATCCAAACACAAGTCAACCTTGAGAAACAACTTCCCAAGATGGTAGCTGGTCACCAACCCTTTGCTCCTTTTAACTTCTTGTTTCTTCTCTCTTCAGGACATTAGGTGTACCTTTTTCCTGGGCTTGTCCTGATCCTACACCTTAATACCTAATAAGGGGATAATTAAACTTAGGTGATATCTAGGAAGATTGTACACCCCATAGTACTCAGTCAATGAGGAACTGGAAGAGGGACTTGCACACTAGGAAATAAATTGCTGTAACCAATTTTATGTGCCTGCCCATAGGATACCTGATCTTGCAAGACCGCCATTAAAATCTTGCTTCACCATACCTCATGTCTCCATGTCCATTCTTAGGCATTGGATGGGTGAGCACATTTCTCACAGAATGGGGGCTCATCTGGGATCTCTGTGACTGTAGGGCTGGGACCTTGGTAGACAAGGAGATATATCCCACCCAATTTTGGGTGGTCTGTTCTGTTTGGGTGCTCTAGCTTTTTGTGGGACTGCAGATAGACCTGAGACTGTTATTCTGAGGATGGCAGAAGTGAGGTTGGGGAAGGAAGGCAAGCATCATGCAATCAGGCAACCTTGTGCACGAGCCAAGGTAGGAAATCAGACTATAATACTGCCTTGGTGGTTGGGCATTTTCAGAGGTCAAATGTGTATGCTGAGACGTATCCTATATACAAAGCGACTAGATAGTAGTTCCATTCTTCCGTGAGGGAAGCAGCCAGAGGCAGACAAATCATGTCCTGACCCGTGCAAGAAATCTCCAGTATGGGGGATTGAGTACATGAGGGAGACACATGAGGGAGACTCAGACACTGATACGGATCCTATTTGCTAACTGCTTGCAGAGTTTCTATCCAACTTTATAAACTGCCTGTGGGGAAATGTTACAGGCTACATTGCAACTGTTTTGCAGCTGTTTTGCAACTCTTCCAATCTGCATAATCCATAATAACCATAATCCAATCTCCATAACCCAGACTATATAACCCCTGTGACTTCTGTACCTGGGCCCAGACATGAGAGGACGAGCTCTGCTGGGACCACCAGCATTATAAACCTGAGTTCTCCTGCTCTCTGAGTGGTGCTTGGTTTCTCAGTGGTCTGTTTTCTACAGCAATTTGGTTCCCTGACTGGGAAACCAACCTCACTGGCCCCTTGAGCCACCATTCAGCAGGAGGATCCTGCAGGAATGAAGGGGCCCCAGATTCAAATGAGGTGGTCCCACCCAGACTTTTCTTGGGTCCTCCTTCTTCAGGGGCCCTGATGCCCTATAGGAAACTGAACCCTACTGAACTCAATAGAAAGATGGGCCAACTCACAGGCTGAAAGCATCTAGTCAACTCATGGCCAAAACCTCCAGATAAGGTAAAGTCCTGGGACTCAGGAACCCAGTCAAGCCTACCCAGGGCCCTAATCACCTCCCATGGTTTCTCATCGGAACCACCAGTTCTGGGTTCCAGTGGTTGTGTAGTCCCCCTGCCAGGGGGCCACCAGCTCTGGACACTGTGGTCTCCCTGCTAGTGGGGGGTGGAGGCTGCCAGCTGGGGACTCTCACAAAGGAGGAGGATACTGTGTGATAAATTCTGGAGTGACTCTGAATGTACGTGAGTGTGACCCTGTGTCCCCTAGCTCTCAACTGATTTGTTTCTGTCCCAGTCTGTGGGCTCAAGGCTTGTCCCTTCTGTCTCAGGAAAGGAATTGACTCCAATTAGATTCCATCTTGTTCTGGTTATGAAAACTTCAAGAAGGAGTTCTCTGGAGAATATGGTAAGTAAAGGTTTCTGACAATCTGATCATTCACTCACATTGGTTTTCTGACTGACAATCTAATTATTTAACTGGATGAAATTTCAATTGTCTCTGGAGAAACTCACTTTCCAAACTACTAATGTTGCAAAAAATCAGACACTGAGGAATGGAAAGCAACACTTGGAGAGATTCGAAGAACTGTTTATTATGCTGGTGGGAACAGAGGAGTTAACATTCTGAATCTCCGGACCCGACTCGGGGTTGGACATGGTCTTTTATGGGGGAATTGGGGAAGGGGAAGTTTCAGGATGGAGGATGGCTTCAGAGCCAGCCCTATGCAGCATCAAAGGGAGCAGAGAAGCAGGAGGTCTAATCTATTCAAAGCACTAATCTACTCAAGGTACTAATCTATTCAAGGTTTCAAGTTATTCTGTAGCTCTGGGGAGGGGCAGTAAGTTTGCCTCAGAGGGCAGAAATTTTAGGCAGCTATCATCCCTGAGTTACTCATGAATTCAGAGTCCTTCCATATCACTAAACCAAACCAAAGGCAAGAAAGCATTTGACAGACTTTGCATGCTAGGTAGCCTATACCAAAATTGTCAAATTGTCAAAATTAGTCTTTTAGATTTTATAGGAATGAAAGATATTGGGTTGGTCTCTGCATTAGGAAATATGTTAAACATATTTGTGTTTATACATGTTCATAAGCTACTGATGTGTATGTACTAAAGTTAGGGTTGCTAGAAATAGAAAATTCTGATAAATATATGTAATTCTATTACTAAGCTTAATTAGTCCCCCCCTCCCCCCAGATATCAGATTCCTCAGGGTAAGGGAGAAAAGATAAGCATGGGTAGTTGGTAAAAACTTCTTTGCAAAGACACTCCCATTAGAAAGGGTCTCAGGAAAATCCCATTACAAACCACCTACCCTCCAGGCAAATGTGCTCCAGTTTCTCCATGCTCATGCTTGCCCTAGGCCTGTTCAAGTAGAATGGAAAGCCAGGACCCAGCTGCCAGACCTTTGGCTAAGATTTACTCCAACAAAAGCTTATGAAAAGTTACTTGTTAATAATGACTTAACCTCCTGAGTAAGAATACAGGCTTAGAATCATTCTTAACCTACTACTATTTGTTTATTTATTTTTAAGTTTTTTAATAGGGTGTTTATGTTCATTAGAGAGAGACAGACAGAGGGCAGAAGATGACAAAGAACCACACCCCTGATTGTCATTGACCTGAAACCTGGTGTCACCCCAGTGAGGCAGAGGAAATACTCGGCACTACGAGGTGCACGACTGGGTATCCAAGGACATATTGAATGCCTCAGAGAAGTTTGAATTCTGGTGGAACGTTTCTCCCTTGAACACTCCACTACTGCTAGGAAGCCGGGAGGAGATTACGGGCCAGTGCAAGATCTCCACACTGCAAATGCCACTGTAACCCTCCACTCTGTATTGTCAAACCTCTACATGCTCCTGAGCTTCTGCCACCTCAAGCCAGTTAGTTATGCCTTCTTCTGTCTCTGGCTGGCTTCCAAGAAGCCCTTGTTTTCCTTCAAATGGGAAGAAAGTTCTTCATGCCGTTGTGACTCTGATGAACAGTAGGAGCTATAGGTTGTTGATGGGGACAAGAATGGCTCAGTACCAGGGGTTACTATGTGTGAACGTACATGTACAGCTAGAGATAGTGTTCACACTAAACCTAGCCACCCTCTTGCCCAATGAGCCTGGATCACCCCATCACAACTGCAAAGAGGTCATCATTGAGGTCTATTCGAGTAGATTAGACCTGTCAGACAAGCCCTTCCTGGACTGGATTTGACACTTTTCACAGATGGCAGCAGTTATATACAGGATGGACAATGGAGAACCAGGTTTGCGGTGACCACAGAGGCTGGTCAGTTCAGTGGAATAAACTGTGGGCACTCATCCAGGCTCTAAAATACGCCACCGATCTAAATATGCCTTTAAATAAAGAAGAAATCTTCCAGTTGCTATGCAAGCAACTAGAGTCCTATTGCCAGAGCTCCTCCACACCAAAGAAAAAAGTCAATGGGCAATGGGAAAAAAGGAGAAATAAAGATTAGAGAGGGTTGGTGGCAGCTACCAAATGGGCAGCTATTCATCCCAGGTATTCTAGCTCATAAGCTGGTGCTTCAGTACCATGAATTGACACATTGGGGACTGTTTTCTGCAACCCCATGCAACTATGTCAGTAGCAAATGTGAAACTGTTAAGGGATGGGAAAGTGTCGAGCTGCATTGTGAAGTCCTTGGTTCTTTGGGTCCAGATCACTAAAATTAGAGATCTGTCCCTAGGCGCAAAATGAAACTGCAGCCAAGAATGAAGTAGGTAGAAAAGAAGATTTAATAGGAAAGAAAGGAAAGGAAAGAAAGGAAGTACACCCAAGAGGCTGTTGGGCAGGCAGATTGCCAGGTGGCAACCATGCTTGGTACTAGGTAACCATTATTTTTACTACTAGAGGTCATGAATATTCATTAGTGGGAGGCCCTTACGCTGCCTATGTCCTTCCTTTGAATTTGAATCCACACGTTCTTTCCTGCACCTGCGCACCTTCCTCACAGGTAAAGAATGAGGAACTTACCACTCCCTGGGTGATGAATAATCACTCTATGTCTTCAGCAAGAATCTTATTATTTCAGTTTAACCAGAATCTCTCATAGTCCTAATGTTTCTTTAGTCATTTTCCAACACACTGCTCCTCAGCTGTGAATTTCCACTGCCCATGCTGTATTTGAAGTCAAGCCCAACTTTCTCTTCCCCCTGAAACTCCCATTTCTGTGGACCATAAGCTCAGGATGATGGTCTAAAATAAAGCTTTTCTCACCCCACTTAAAAAAAAAAAAAAAAAAAGAATGAGGAACTTGATCACCTAATTGTGCACGCCCAGTCGCCCAGTGTGAGCCAGGCTGCCCCAATGAGACTGCCCAATTAGTCCATCGCCCTAATGGAAATTAGGGCGTTGACCAAAAGGCTTGCTTAGGTCTTTGTGATAAAAGAAACATCTACGAATCATCTTGTGTACTTCCCTCAGGCCCCAAGGAAGGAAGATGGCAAATTGCCTTGCCCTCCTAGCGCCTGGAGCTAGATGAGCCTTTCACTTTTCTGTTAGGGCTGCCCGCTCATGACTAACTGCCTACCACAAAACCTGCACAAGGCACAATGCCCATCGGAAGGTGAACCAGTCCCCTGGAATACAGACTATAGGAACCTCCCCTTATGAGTGAATTTTACTAAGGTCAAGCCACATCGAGGCTACCGATATCTGTTACCGGCTTCACCCCATGAATCTATCACGCTAGAGTCAAGAGGATTGCCTCTATGGGCCCATGCAAAGGCCCTCCAGATGACGCTTTGGAAGCCTGAGGAATCTACAGCCCTGTTCTAGTCACTCTGGAGGATGACTAGTCAATGCAAGGTGGAAGCCTGAGGAATCTATGGCCCTGCTTCAGTCACTCGGAGTCTGATCAATTTATGCATGGCAGAAAAATCAAGGATGCGTCTGAGACAATACATGAACTATTCTGAACCTTCTCAGATAAATTGTAACGATCCCTTCTGTAAGACTTGGCTGCTACCCCTCAGCTGATTGGAAATACTATGATGCCCTATGGAAAACTAAGGGCATCAAAGAGAGGAATATGGATTCTATTTGCTAACTGCTTGCAAACAGGAGGTGTTTTATTCCATCTTTGTAAATTGCCTGCATGGAAATGTTATAAACTAGAGTGTAACTGTTTTGCAGCTGTATAGCAACTCTCCCAGTCTGCAACATCCATGACCCAGACTATATAACCCCTGTAACTTCCGCACACCAGCTCTGCTGGGACCTCCAGTGTTATAAACCCAAGATCTCCTACTCTCTGGTGCTGGGTTTCTCTGTGGCCTGTTTTCTGCCAACAACAGGGATCACTGACCAAAAGTGAAAATGGAAAGCAGGAATTATAGGCCTAGGGAAAAGAAGGGAGGAAATGAGATCCCTGCCAACATCCCCCCTTGAGGGGGAATGTTAAAATAGAAAAGTAAGTCCTGAACGAAGAGTAATTAGAAACAGAAAGTGATTAAATATTGTTGACCTATCTAGCCTTTGTCCTCCATGTTGATGATAAATCCTCATGCTCCCAGGAAGAAAAAGATTATGCTCCATGCTGGTTACCAGGAGCAACTCCTATGTTTTCTCTTAATACCAATGTGGGGGGGAAAAAAAGAGAAAGAATCCTAGGACCCTCTATCCTGCCTTCCTCCTCCTTATGTCCTGCAGAATGGGAGACAGAAGGCAGGCTGAATGTTGCCTCAGCCTAAGGAAGGAATTGGAACAATCTAAGAAAGGCCTTGAAAATTTCCCCCTCCCTTCAGGGGCTCCTAAGGAAACCTCCAAAATTATTTTCCTTAGGGAAGTAACACTGGGCCAAGAAGAGATTGAATTTATGAATGCCCCCTCCCCATGAGTATCAAAGAAATTTTAAGAAAGAAATAAAATCATTATTAGAAGATCCCCTTGGTCAACCAATTCTTAGGGCCCAGCTATTACACTTGGGTCAAGATGATGTCTATAATGAATAGCCTCTTTACAGGAGAAGAAAGAGGAATGATTAGGAGAGAGACTATGTCCCTCTGGGAGAGACAATACCCTCTGGGACAGGGGGTCGTACCTATGGAACAAAAATTCCCAAATTTGGATCCTCAATGGGATAATAATGATCCCAGAGAGATAGAGAGAGTTCAAATACCTCAGAGAGTTAATAATTAAAGGAATTAAGAAATAAAACCTGAGGTCACAGATTTCTAAGGCCTTTGAGATTCAACAAGAAAATGAAGAAACTCCCTCTGCTTTTTTGCAGAGACTCAGAGACCAAACAAGAAAATACTCCAGGTTATACTTGAAGATCCTATCGTACAGGGTCTCTTAAATGTTAATTTTGTAACTAAAAGCTGGCCTGATGTTACTAAGAAGTTACAGAAATTATTGGGTAGTTGGGAAAATCATGACACATCTGCATAAAAAGAAATGTCATGATTTTCCTGAAGACCTATGTTAAATTAAACTCTTTTGGCCTAAAATGCTGTACTCCCACACGTGGATTCCTATGTTTAAGCCAAAATCGTACATGTTAGGCTGTTTTCCTGAGCTGGTTCCTGGGTGACAGCTAATCACAGAAACCAGGCTTCAGTCGATTACAGGCATCCTGTCTTTTGAACTGTGTGAATGCAGACAAATTTCATAATGTAACCAATCCAAATTGTTTCCCTACCTCACTCCTTCACTTTCATTTCTGTACGTCACATTCCCATTTCTGTACACATCATTTTCCTTTTCTGAACTTAAATACTGTGTGACCATGAGGCTACCTGGAGTTGTTCAGAACTCCAGTGACAACTGCCCGATTTAAATTGTGTTCAGATTTGCTCAATTGGGAACCAGCAGTTAGCGTAATGGCTATGTCGCTGGACTCCCACATAGTCGACCGCGGTTCGCGTCTCGGACCCGGTGGCTTACAACTCACGCCAGGCGCGTGTGCGTGCGTGCCCAAGATCCCGAGAGGAGAATGGAGGAGAAGGGATTGCGGTGTGACCATCCCCCCTGGGGGGTGATTTCTCGCTTTCTGTCTCTATGTCTCTCTCTGTCTGTCTGGCGACCGCACGCGCCCTATAGCGAAAAACCTCTCAAAAAAAAAAAAAAAAAAAAAAGATTTGCTCAATTAAAACTCTATTAGTTGACTGGTTTCTTTTTCTTTTAACACCTAATAGATGGTTGGAATGAAAAAAAAAAAAAACAATTGAATAACAACTCAGGGAAAACCAAAAGGTATTTGTGAGGACAGAGGAGAGAAGCAGAAACAAAAAGCAAAGATCATGATACCCACAGATATCCTCACTGAGGACAAAAGAAACCTAGATTCAAGTCAAGGGATCAAAAGGGCCATAGAGAAAAATCCCAGGCTAGTAATGTGTACTATAAATGTGGAAAATCTGGTCATTTTAAAAGAGATTGCCCAATGGAAGAAAGAAGAAAAATGATCACCCTCATGGCTTTGACAAGTATTGGGCGGGGGGTTCCCTCTGGCAAGGTCCCACCAGAAACCCTTGATAAACTTAAGGGTGGGCCCTAAAAAGGAAGTGATAATATTTCTAATTGACATAGGAGCAGCTCACTCCCCTAATTTTTCAGCCTCAGGGCACAAAATTATCCCAAGAAAAATTGTTAGTATCAGGAGTTAAAGGGGAAGGATTTTAAGTTCTCATCCTTTTTTTAAGAATTATTTTATATCACTTTATTTATTTATTTTAATTTTTGACCAGAGAGGGGCAGAGAAAGAGAGAGAGGGAAAGTGAGAAAGCAAGATGCCAGGTCTGGAACTTGAACCACAGTCAGCTATGTGGGAGTCCAGCGCCCTTAATCACCATGCTACCCACCAGTCCCTCAAGTTCTCATTTTTAACACTATGAAGATTAAATCCCAGGGCCAGAGAGTATGGTGGTTAAGGCACTGGAATCCTACACTGTGGTTTGAGTCCTGGACCTGACAGCTTCCTCTCTCTCTCTCTCTCTCTCTCTCTCTCTCTCTCTCTCTCTCTCTCTCTCGTGCCTGTCCTATAGCAAAGGAAAAAAAGTAATGAAAACTAAATTAAATTAAAAATTAAATCTGAATCAAAAACTGGAGGGGTCATTTTTATATGTACCTGAGGCAGGAATTAATCTCCTAGGACAGGACTTAATCACAAAACTCGGTCTAGTACTGAGGATAAAGGAGGGACAACTTAAAGTAGTAATGGCCCTCTGAACAAAGAAAGGAGAGAAAAATTGACCTTCTCATATAGCCCAAAGAGGGTAGCAGAGAGACTAAAAACAACTCCAATAGATATAAAGTTAAAGCAACCAGGTGAGATAACCTGTAAAAGACAGAATCCCATTCCCATCAAGGACAAGAAGGGCCTCCAGCCAGTAATCGAGGGCCTCATTAGGGACGGCTTGCTGGAACCTTGTATGTCACCACACAAAACCCCCATCTTCCCAATTAGGACGTTAGATGGGTCTTACAGGTTAGTGCAAGACTTGCAGATTATCAATCAAATTGTCCAAGCCTGGCATCCTGTGGTCCCTAATCCTTACAACCTTCTCAGTAACATTCCTTATGAACAAAAATGGTTTAGTGTGGTAGACTCAAAGGATGCATTCTGGACATGCTCCCTAGATCCTGAGAGTAGAGACCGCTTTGCCTTTGAATGGGAAAATCTCACAAAAGGGAGATAAATTGTGAGAGAAGCAGTGACTATATTACAGAAGGGACATCACTGAAGTCCATAAGCTATGTGTGAGGCACTATTGCAAACCTATGGATACAAAAGAATCGACATCATTGCTAAGCAAATCTGTAAAAGCTGTGTAACTTGCCAAGAAAATTAAAAATAAAAAAAAAAGGTGATTCAAAAACCAATACCAGGAGGGACACTCCCAGGGTTAAGACCATTCCAGGGTATCCAAGTGAACTTCACAGAAATGCCTAAAATGGGAAAAGCTGAAATACTTGCTAGTAATAGTAGACCATCTCACTGAGTGGGTAGAAGCCTTTCAGCTCACAGTGGCTTCAGTGAGCTCTGCTATCAAGGTAGTTTTAGAACACATTGTACCCAGATTTGGTTGAGTGGAAAATGTAGACTCTGATAATGGGAGTCATTTTACCTTTCAGGTGCTACAGGGAATAATGAGAAATGTACAGATTCAATGGAATTTTCATACTCCTTGGCCCCTTCTTTCATTGGGAAAAGTAGACCAAAATAAAGCAAACACTTAATTTTTAAAAACATGACTAAACAGATGTTAGAAACCAAATTACCCTAGACAAAATGTCTCCCAATTGCATTTAGAGTTAGAACAGCCCCTTGGGAAAATATGGGCCTATCTCTTTATGAGTTACTGTATGGGCTTACATACTTAGGTAGAACTACAAACCTCCCCATCATGGAAACAAAAGATCAATTTTGTAGAAACTATATACTGGCCATATCATCTATTTTGTCTTCACTCAGGTTAACAGGGCTTCTTGCTCAGAGCTTACCTCTTGAATTTGCTATCATTTCCTTCCCAGTACCCTGGTGCTAATCAAGACCAGGAAGGAGGACAAACTTTGGCAGAGTTGGGAAGATCCCTACCAGGTGCTCCTCACTACTGATACTACTGTACAAACTGTAAAAATGGTGGACTTACTATACCAGGGTCAAGAGACTAGTGACCTCACAAACAAAAAATGAAGAGCAGTGGAAAGTGTGAAGTCCCCAGAAGAATTTATAAGAGTAACTTTTAGGAAAGTCCCATAGGAAACATGGGCTGGGTCCAAATTTGGACTCTAACATGGATGGTTATAAAAGGAACAAGAGGTAGCCAAGGATCCTACCAAGGGACACTCGGAGAGCCTTTCCAATTGATGATAAATATAACAAAAACCTCAACACTCTAAACCATCCAATTTGGTGCGTGTCAGGTCCTCTCCTGTGGTAATTTGGAGAATTAGAGGAACTGTCACAGGCAGATAAATACTTCTGTCCAAAACAAGATGATGGTTACAGAGAGGCCAGTCCCTGCCCCAACTGGGATGCTGTATGGTGGACCAACTAATGGAAGAGATGGACAGTAAACATGGGATGGGTCACCCCAAAGTGGGGGCTCATAAAAGGTAAAATACATTTATCTAAGGGTACCCCACCAGATGCCTTCAAAACCCAAAATGTAACCCCATTAATGACCCAATCACTCTAGATCAGGAACCTAGGGTGGCACCTCAAGTATATGGGCTGTGAGCAGCTATTACAGCAAGAGATCCTATGGGGTAATTTGTTCTCAGACTAATTAAAAATGAAACCATAAGTACTTCCAAGCCACTTCAGATTCCTAAGAATAATACAACCTCTCCAGAATGACCCTAGGAGGGTGACTAACTAGAGTAAAAGATCTGAGACAGGCTCTAGAGTTTCAGACAGGATATAGGGATGTTGATGCCTGGGTAGTATGGGTTAAAATATCTGTGCACACATTGAATAAGAGTGATTGATACCTATGGCCAGGATGGCCACAGACAGGCTGTATCATTTCCTCTCAGTTGGGATACAGACCCAACAGGAATGCACTGTATTATGGACGCATGGGGAAATGAAACTTTCAGAAATCGGTCATTGTTTTTCCCTGCATTGTGTAGGTCAGATTCAAGGGTTATCCCTTCCTTCTCCATAGGGGCAATAAATCACTCCTCTTGCCTCTCCAAGCATGGGGAAGAATTCAGTAAACTCCTAGGAGATCTATTGACTTTTTCTGCACCCTGAATGTCTCTAGTGAGCCAGGTTACAACTATTCTAACCTGCACATACCCTGGGGGAAGTTTGATGGTATTGTGGGAACAGGAACCTGACTAATCTGTTGCCGTCAAACTGGACTGTAACTTTTGCATTAGTCCAACTGGCAATTCCATTCACCTTGGCATTTCATCCCTCAATTAAAAATAATAGTGTCCACCATCAAAAGTGAAGGGCCCTAAAAGGGTCATTTGACTCTTATACATAAATTCAACAGGAGTCCTGAGGGGAGTGAATTCAAGGCCAGAAATAAAATAGCCGTAGGATTTGAGTCAGCATTCTTTTGGTGGTTTACTACTAACAACAATATAGACCACATTAGTTATATTTATTACAATCAGCAGAGGTTCATTAACTATACTAGGGATGCCCTCCAGTGGGTGGCTAGTCAGTTGGATGCCACTAGCCAAATGGCCTGGAAAAACCAAACCACATTGGACATGATTCTGACAGAGAAAGGGGGAGTTTGTGTCATATTAGGAGGGAAATGTACCTTTATTCCAAATCATAGTGCCCCAGATGAAACCATTGCTAAAGCATTGTAAGGGATTACAACACTGGTAAATGAATTGGCTGAAAATGGAGGCTTTAATGATCCATTTGCTGATTGGCTAGAAGGATGTTTTGGAAAATGGAAAGGGGTGGTAGCCTCAGTTCTAACTTCCCTTTTAATTGTAGCTGAAGTTTTAACAGCAGTCGGGTGCTGCATTATTTCTTGTCTCAGAGGCCTGACACAGAAGCTCATTAAAGTCACAATTAATAAACAAACACCCATGACCTATGCCCAAAATAACCTTATGTTTATAGAAGTTAACTCAGAGTATGATGAGGAAAGTTAATAAATACACAATTTGAAAAGAACCAAAAATACCAAAACATCAATAAAAATAAAATGAAACTGGTAACAAAAAAAATAAAATAAAAAGAGGAGAGAATTTGTTTAAAAACATCATAATAATAAACTTGTGATTCATTTTTAAGAATACCTTACTGACGGGAACCAGCAGTTAGCATAATGGCTATGTCGCTGGACTCCCACGTAGTCGACCGCGGTTCACGTCCCAGACCCGGTGGCTTAAAACTCACGCCGGGCGCGTGTGCGTGCGTGCCCAAGATCCCAAGAGGAGAATGGAGGAGAAGGGATTGCGGCATGACCATCCCCCCTGGGGGGGGGTGATTTCTCGCTTTCTGTCTCTATGTCTCTCTCTGTCTGGCGAGCGCACGTGCCCTATAGCGAAAACCTCTCCAAAAAAAAAAAAAAAAAAGAATACCTTACTGAAAGTTGCTTAACCAGATTGCAGATGTGACAACCCCAGAAAATACACATTTCCAAAACATTTCTGAACAAACAAACCAAAAAACAAGTTGCCCTTTGGAAATGATTTCTCAAGATGGTGGCTGTTCACCAGCCCTTTCCTCCTTTTAACTTCCCAGTTCTTCTCCCTTCTTAGGATATTTGGCTGGCCCTTTTCACCAGGCTTGTTCTGAGCTAGTGCCTGCATACCTAATAAGTGACTGGTAAAACTTAGGCAACATCTGGGAAAATTGTACACCCCATAGTACCAGCCAATGAGGAACTGGGGGCGGGACTAGGGGAGGGACTTGTGCACTAGGGAATAAATTGCTTGTTGTAACCGATGTAGGCATGCCTGAACTTGCAAGACCGCCATTAAAGTCTTGCTTCCCTATACCTTGTGTCTCCATGTCCATTCTTTGGCATTGCATGGGTAAGTATGTTTCCCACAAAATCAAGATACAGAAACATTCTTATTTTCTTAACTTTATGTGTTATTTCTCCTGTGAGAGAGAAAGAGGATCAGAGAAAGGGGCAGAAAGAGAAACACAGAGACAAAGAGATAGACACCCCAAACAGGGTCTTGAAACAATACACCCACAGCCTCAGCCAGCCCCGGGTGAGTGTTCTGTACCCAGTGTACTCAGTAGTCATGGATGTGGAAAGTGCCCACGTAAGTTAGCTTCACAGAGCATTGCATTTTCCTTCCATGCCACCATCAAGCCCCCTATTCATCTTTAAAAAATAATTTTCCTTACGCGGTAATCATTCAAAAACAAATCTACACTGAATACATAGAAAATACTAATCCAATCGTCTTCTTTCCAAAAGGCACTTAATTGGGTATAAATTGGAATTAGTGTGAACAAGGGATTCCTAACCAGGTCACTTTGGTAGTAACTAGAGACATTTTAGGTTGTCTGGGTGCTGCTAGTATCTAAGTTGAAAGAGGCTGGAGAGGCTACTAAGTATCCCATACAGAATATTCCCTGGTCCCCACAACAAAGGATTATCAGCCTGAAATATGAACAGTGCTGTGGTTGAGTAGCCCTGCTGTAGATGTATCCATCTGCACAGCTGACCGGGAAGGAGACAAGACAATACAGACTTTCTGAGCCTTTGTCTATGCCTATCAGCCTGTCTGAAATCTCTCTCTACTGCCCAACACCCATCCTAGGAAGAGTACTGTTTTTCTCTCCATTCTACCACTGAGAAAAACAGAAGCTTGGAGAGACGAAGTAACCTGGCTGAAGTCACATAACTAGCACATGGCAGAGCTGGGATTGGAATTCAGGTCCATTTGCAAAGGAATTTTGTTCTTAAACTACACATGATATTACTGATCTTTTTAAATAAAAAAGATAAGCCCTGCATCTGGCCTGGGCATCCTGCAAACAGTCAATATATCTAAGCAAATATTAACATGACAAATACATATTGCCATTAATCCAATGGGAGAAAATACCTTTTCCTATCAATTAGATCTTATTATTTTCTGAATTATTGATAAATAGATATACATCTTACATTTATTATATGCCTTTTTGTGTACCAGAAAAAAAAGCTTTCCTTCATTCAGTCCTCCCAGGAACATTGTCCATAATTATTACTGATAACAGCTTTAACATAAAGAACCAGAATCTCAGAGTAACTTAACAACAAAGTCATTGGGATTGTTTTTGTTGTTTTGTTTGTTTTTTGTTTGTTTTTGCTTTTTTTTTTTTTTTTTTTTTTGGAGAGGTTTTCGCTATAGGGCGCGTGCGCTCGCCAGACAGACAGAGAGAGAGAGACAGAAAGCGAGAAATCACCCCCCAGGGGGGATGGCCACGACGCAATCCCTTCTCCTCCATTCTCCTCTCAGGATTTTGGGCACGCACACACACGCGCCCGGCGTGAGTTTTAAGCCACCGGGTCCGGGACGCGAACCGCGGTCGACTACGTGGGAGTCCAGCGACATAGCCATTACGCTAACTGCTGGTCCCTGTTTTTGCTTTTTGCTGTAGGGCATGTGCGCTGTTCAGGAAAAAAGAGACAGAGAAGAAAAGTGACAAATCACCCCCCAGTCACCTCCATTCCCCTCCATTGCCCTCTTAGAATTTTAGACAGCACACACATGCAGCCAGAATACTTTCCAAGTCACCGGGTTTGAGACTCAAACCATGAAGTCAGCCATGTGGATTCTAGCTGCCTTAACCACCACATCTGTCTGGCCCCACTGTTGGGATTTAAACCAAGATTATCTGGGTTTGCCTGTTTAACAGTATCAAAACAATAACTGGTGTCATAGACTGAATGACAAATTTTGAAGCTATAGTCTTTGGGAAATAATTAGATTACGGGGACAGGACCCTGGCCTGATGATACCTAATGCCTTTATGAGAAGGGACACCAGAGAGCTTACACTGTCTCTTTTTCTGCTAAGTGAGAACACAACTAGAAGCTGGCCATCTGCAAGCCAGGAAGAAAGTCCTCACCAGAGCTCAACTCTACTAGAACTCTAACCATGGAGCTTCAGCCCCCAGAGCTGTGGAAAAAATCAATTCCTATTGTTTAAGTCACCCAGTTCATTATATTGTGTGGGAAATTATTAAAATTGTACCAATCAAGCAAGAGAGACAGGACATTAGGGCCTTTAGCTAGGAAACAACAGTTTAACTGTGCTGTCTCTGGCTCAGTGGATTCACATCTGAAGACTGAGTCTGGAATATCTTGGGGCCATTCCTTTTACTTATTTCAGTCTCTTTGTCTCCCTTATCATGTCTCCCTTAAGTGGTTACATGACTGGGTAGTTTATGTGATAAGGATACTACAGAATTATGCAAGCATGCATTGGGCTACTAGGTTGTTAGATACACAGGCATACATGAAGTTACAGAGTTGCTACACAGACAGGATTACAAGGTTACTACAAGTTACACATGTATACTTAAATTTTAAGCATGCCATGTTATTTTTCTTTGTTCTGGAAGGTCCCGCTACATAGTCCTTCCTTTGATGCTCAGACCTCATCAGGGTCAAAGAGCATCATCCTGGTTTAGGGGTTTATATATTTCTAACGTTGCTACATGGGCAGCCATCTTCCTGTCAACTGTGGCCTTAATGAGGCTAGAAACAGATCTTATAACTAGGGGAGCCAGGCATGGTTAAGATCAGGCAAACTCCTTTTGCTAAGCTTTTATTCAACCAGAGAAGTCTCTGCCAATCCTACAACAAGGGTTAGGGCAAGAATCACAATACTAGATAGGGACATGGGATGACGGTGCATCACAGTAAGAGAACCGATACTGAAAATGAGAAAAGTTTATATATTTTGTCGGGTGGTTGATTCTTCAAGTTTCTGCTGTGCATAGATTAGTCAGCTTCCGGAGTGACTATAACACGCCTATAGTCATTTTGGGTCTCTGGGGTCTTGGTTTGTTTCCTCCAGATGGTCGGTTTACAAGGTGTTGATGGATCAGAAGTATATTCCCAGGCTCAAGAAGTCAGCTTCATTCTGCTGTGGGGAATCCAGGGAGCCATTTTGGTTACCTTAAATGCAGAGAGGGTGATAAAAATGACAGTAAATGAAGCCTCAAAGGGCCTCCGGGATTGGGCATTTTATTGATTTTTTTTTTTTTTTATCTCTACAGGATCTCCTGGTTGGAAGGGATGGGCATCATGGTTAAGCTCACAGGTAATTGCTCTCTAACCCAATGATGGAGCGTTCATAGGGTTGAGCCAAGAGCCTACAGGTTACCTGTCTCAAGGTAATATTGCCCAATTCTTGTAAATCCCCCATATGTTCCTGATAATGGGGGAAGGCTGGCCATAAAGGATTTCATAAGGGGAAAACCCTGTCTGTTTAGTAGGGCTTGATCCAATTTTTAACAAAACAATTGGTAGCAATTGATTCCAGTGTATATAGTTTCTTTTTTTTTTTTTTTTTATAATTATTTTATTTAACTTTATTTATTTTAATTTGACCAGACAGGGACAGAGTGAGAGAGAGAGAGAGAGAGAAAGAGAGAGAAGTAAAGTGAGAAAGAAGCTTCCAGGTCCAGGACTCAAACCGCAGTCGGCCATGTGGGAGTCCAGCACCCCCTTATCCACCGTACCACTTGCTAGCCCTAGTGGGTTTCTTGACTTAGCTTGTTCAGCTGTAAGAGAGAGAGAGATTTTTGTTATGGAGTGCGTGTGCTTGTCAGAAAGACAGAGAGAGACAGACAGAAAGTGAGAAATCACCCCCTAGTGGGGATGGCCACACTGCACTTCCTTCTCCTTCATTCTCCTCTCGGGGTTTTGGGCATACATGTACATATGCCCAGCATGAGTTTCAGGCCCCCGGGTCTGGGATTCAAACCATGGTCAACTATGTGGGAGTCCAGTGATGTAACCATTATGCCATCTGCTGGTCCTCAGCTGTACTTTCAGAGTCTGATTCATCCATCATCTGGAGCTCTGGGGACTATAGGCTGTGAGAATCCAGATGATCCTCAGCCCTTTTGCCACCAACTACATTACCTAAGTCACGAATGTTGGTCCATTATCAGATGACCGTATGGTGACAGGGATCCCAAACCAGGAAATAATTTCCTTTAAGAGAAGACAGGCCACTTTTTGTGCTTTTGTGTGTGTGTCCATAAAAAATGCTTCCACCCACCCAGAGAAAGTACATACCCAGACTAATAGATATTCATAGCCCTGAACTTGAGGGAGTTCAGTGAAATCTATTATTTTCAAATGGTGCCCCCTCAACAATCTATGCATTTAAACAAAATATGCTTAAAAAAATAATCCTTGGGCTATGGTGCTCTGTTCCCACCCCATACCCAGACTAATAGGTATTCATAGCCCTGAACTTGAGAGGGTTCAGTGAAATCTGTAACTATATTTTCAAATGGGGCCCCCTCAACAATCTATATTCCAAGGGAGACCCTGGGGCCTTACTGTGGGTTATTCCGGGCACAAGCTTCACATTGTTCGCATTGTTCACATATCTGAGCTATGCAAGAGAGTCAAGGGATGTAGAACTCAACTCAACGTGGTCTTGGGGTCCTCCAGCAGAGATGGGTTTCCTGGTGGAACTGTCCAACAAAGGCTGAGGTCAGGGCCTCAGGAATTGCTATTTTGCCATTGGTGAGCTTCCACGATCCACCTGGGAGGTAACTTCCTCTCAGTTTTGAACCAAGAGCTCTCATGTAGTGAGTAATGAGGGTCCTGTTCTGCTAATGGTGATGGGAACAGAGCTGCTGTTAGTGCCATTTGTCCTGATGTTCCTCTGGAAGCTGTGGGCCTTGCCTCCCAGTCTCCTCCGCAATCTCCTATGGTGTGACACCTTTGATGACCCCTGCAATGCATGACACCCATTCTGTGGGCCCACATAGCATCATAGCCCAAGGATTATTTTTTTTAACCATATTTTATGTCTTTTCATCCTGAGTAGATTAGGCCCTTTTCCTAATATAAACTCCATGTGCCCAGAGGGTAGTAAAGGCCTATTTTGAGTCTGTGTATATATTGACAAGTATTCCTACCATGAGTTGAAGGACTAAGGTCATTGCAATGAGTTCTGCTTTTGTTCCAATGTACCTTTGGCAGAGGTTTTGCCTCAATGGTAGAATCCAGTGTTACCACAGAGTACCCTACCAGACACTTCCCATCCTTTACAAAACTGTTCCCATCTGTGAAGTACTCAGCATCTGGGTCTGGGAGGGGCTAAGCTGTCAAATCCAGTCTGCTGGAGAATTCTTTGTCCATGATTTCAATGAAGTCATGGTTCAGCTGACCTGGTCCAATAAGCAGCAGAGTTGCAGAGTTCAAAGTTCTCACTACTTCTAGGTGGATAAGAGGGTTTTCATATAGCTTCCCCTGATATTCCACCATTTTAGCATTAGTCGGCCAATATTGTTCCTTATATTCCAGTAAAGTTAGTACCAAGTGTGGCACTCGGTATTGTGCCACACATATCCGTTCCTGTCCCAAGGTCAATTTGTCAGCTTCTGATACCAGGAGGGTCATGGCTGTAAGTACCCACAGACAGGGTGGCCAGTCTTGTGCCACAGAGTCAAGTTGCTTGGAAAGATATGCCACTGGACAATGCCATGACTCCCATATCTGGGTCAGGGCCCATACCACCATGCCAGTGTGTTCATGTACATATAGAAAGAAAGGCTTGGGTAGGTCTGAGAGCCTTAGGCCAGGGGCATTGATGAGGACTTGCTTAATTTCCTCAAAGGCCTTCTGTTGCATCACCCCATAGGAGAGGCTCCTGTTCTCCCCTTTCTGGCTTTATAAAGAGATTTTGCCATGAGGGAGATGTCGGGTATCCAGATCCTATAAAAATTTGTAGTCATGAGAAACTCTCAAATATGGTGCCTAGTAGATAGAACTGGAACTGTGCCAATAGCCCATTTTCTTTTTTTTAAATTAATTAATTTATTTACATTCACTCACATCTTTTCAGTGTACATTTCTTTTTCCAGCACAAATACTATGCATGGCAGACAAGCCAAAGTTACTCTATAACTTATCAGCAAGTAACTTCATACTCTTTTTGTCAATTAAGCATACTTTTACTTGTTTTTTCCTTCCCCTTTCCCTTCTCTCCCTTCTATCCTAAACTTTTCCCCACATTTTATTGGTTCACAAAATATCTTGAACTAAAAATATGGACAAAGCTAGACCCTAGTGCACAAGTGCACTGTAATTTTCTTCTGAAACTTTTTAAAATTAATTAATTAATTAATTTACATTCAGTCCCTGAGCATCATCACAGCACACAAAATGTGATTTCCCATCCAGAATACACTGCATAGTGGCTTAATCATGCATTTTCCATTGCTGGTTTCATGTATTTATATATATATGTATATAATAGATATATAGATACACACACATATATACATATGTGTATGTATCTATATCTATATCTATATCTATCTATATATATATATATTTTTTTTTACTCTATTTCTCACCCTCTGCCATTTCCCATCCTCCTCTCACACTATTTCAGGTGTTTACACTTGTTTTCCATTCCTTTCCCCCTCCACATTTTATTGATCCACAAAATATCTTAATCTAACTACTTTCAATAGCAAGTTCAGCTGGTATATACATATCTGTGAATACATGTCTGACTTTAGGCATGAAACTCTGAGTAGAATGAATATACCATAAAGTAGCACCTAGCTGATGTTTTAAAATTTACTATGGTCATTAAATATGTATTCTTAAATATATTTTTTAATTTCAAGAAAAGTAATTTTAGCTTTAATAAATCAAAGAAATGCTAAGGAAATTTGCTTAAAACTTAAAGCCAGGAGGGACCAGCAGTTGGTGTAATGTCTATGTCACTGGACTCCCATGTAGTCAACCATTGTCCAGGACCCGATGGCTTAAACTCACACTGGGCATGTGTGCTTGCGTGCCCAAGATCCTGAGAGGAGAATGGAGGAGAAGGGATTGCGATGTGGCCATCCTCCCTGAGGGGTGATTTCTTGCTTTCTGTCTCTCTTTCTGTCACTCTGTGTTTTTCTGGCGAGCGCACGCACCCTATAGCAAAAACCTCTCCAAAAAAGAAAAACAAAACAAAACAAACAAAAAAAAAAAAAAAATTAAAGCCAGGAAACAGGTTAGGATTCTGTTTAAATAGTAGGTACATGAACCTATGGCAGCTTGAGATAGGGCAAAAGTCCTTAAAACCAGAAAACAAAGCCTAGAAGAAAATCAGCAATGTTTTGATCAAAAGTCATAAAATTCTTTTTTTTTTAATAATATATTAAATTTCAGTTTAATGTAACACATAGCAACATGTAACTATACAGCAAATTACTGCATTTTGACCATTCTAACAGCTGATTTTATAAACGCAGTTTGTTCAATAGTCCTTAGGGAACTACTAAGTCTAGAAAAAGTCATAAAATTCTATTTCACCAGTTCAGTCTCATGTACTTAATTTATCTTCTGTTGTGGTTTGATCTTCCCAATTAAATTCTGAGATATAATATCCAACTCCAGACTTGTCCCTATGATTAAGTTGGCCATTTTCTTAGTTTTTTGAACTTTCATTTCTGTGTGTCTGCATTTCTTTTTCCTAGTATAGCACTCTCTTGAGAACTTCTTGCAGATCTGGTCTGGTTTTGGTAAATTCTTTCAGGTTTTGTTTATCTGAGAATGTTCTTGTCTTTTCTTCCCATATGAAGCATAATCTTTCTGCATGTAGTATTCTTGGTTGAAATTGCTTTTACCTTAACATTTTGAATATATTTTCCCATTCTTTCCTCGATTGTAATGTTTCCAATGAGAGGTTCGCTGTTAGCCTGATGGAATATCCTTTGTAGGTAACTTGACATTTCTCACTTGCCAATCTTAGTATCTTCTCTTTGTCTGTGGTTTTCTTCAGTCTGGTTATAATGTGTCTTGGAAAAGATCTTCTTAGGTTGATTCTATTTGGGATCCTTTGCATTTCTCGAAACTGGATCTTTCAATGCCTCTCTAGGTTTGAAAAGTCTTCTTGTGGGATTTCATAGAATAGATTATCAATGCCCTTGTGAGTCTCTGTGCCTTCTGGGATACCAATTATCTGGATTTTTGGATGTTTGATGATATCTAGTATTTCTCATATATTATTTTCATTTTTGGGGGGCAATTTTCTCAGTCTTTGTTGTGGAATTTTCTAGGCCAGTGATTCTATCTTCTATGTCTGAGACTTGATTTTCTGTATGATCTATTCTGCTTTTAGTACTTTCAAGGGAGGTTTTGACTTCCTGTATAATAGCCTTCATCTCTAACAGGTCCATTTGATTCTTTTTTGTAGTGCATATTTCCTCTTTTAGATCGTGCAAGAATTTCCTCACCTCCTGGAACTCATCAGCTCCTTTCTCCTGCCTCATCTGCAGTTCATTGTCCCTCTTCTCTTCCATCTCTGTTAGCTTTGTCACTATGAATATTGTAAATTCTTTATCAGACATTTCCATGAGTTTCTTTGTACTGTCCAAGGATGAAGAGGAGTTATTCTTTTCCCTTGGAGGAGAGGAATTTTCTTGCTTTCCCCTATTTCTTGTGACCCTGTGGTGATTTCTAGTCATCAGATGGATGGTGCATGTCTTCCTAATTCTTATAGTTTAATCTGAGCTTTCAGATGCATGCAGAAGGAGATGATCTGCAATCTCTCTTCTGTTCCGTTTTTACTCTTTGTGCATCAGATTCAGTTGGACTAAAGGAATATTCTGATCCTAATCATATTCAGATGTTTGGAAGCTGTTCACTTGGACCTGGCTAGACAGTACGTAGAGGCTGAGCAGCCAATGAATAAAGCTAAAGAAAAAGAATTAGAGAAGAGAAAAGAAGAAGAAAAAATAAAATAAAAAAGGAGAAAAAATTAAATAGATAATTTAAAAATTAGATTTTAATTTTAAAAAGCAAAAAATGAATACCGTGCCACACGAAATTAACATTTCGCAGCTGAAGTTCAGAATCCATCTCAGGATGAGCCTGGCCTGGGTTTGTGCCTTTCCTAAATGGAATGTGGAAAGGCACCAATTAACACAATAAAGGATGAGCTTGAGAGCCCAGAAAATACTTTACCTTAAAAAAAATTTTTTTAAATCAAAAGTCACAGTGAGACAGAGAGAAATAGAGAGGAGACAGTGGTAGCCCTACCCAATAGAAAAGAATCTGGAGGAAGAAGTCTCAGCAGAAAAATCTTCATTTTTGGTCAAGGAAATCAATATTTCACAGCTGAAGTTCAATATCCATCTCAGGATGAGCATGGCCTGGGTTTGTCACAACCCCTTTTTTCTCTGGGCTGAGGTGGCACTTTCCTTGGGACAAGTGAAATCTAAGATATTTAATGGTAGGTTTTTTTTTTTTTTTTTTTTTTGGAGAGGTTTTTGTTATAGGGCATGTGCGCTCACCAGAAAGCAGAGAGAGACAGAGAGACAGAAAGTGAGAAATCATCCCCCACATGAGATGGCCACGCTGCAATCCCTTCTCCTCCGTTCTCTTCTCGGGATCTTGGGCACACATGCACACGCGCCTAGTGTGAGTTTAAGCCACTGGGTCCAGGACTCAAACCGTGGTCGACTACATGGGAGTCCAGCAACATAGCCATTACACCAACTGCTGGTCCCAATGGCAGATTTCTTTTTTTGGCAGATTTGGGCCTTTTTTGTTGATACCTTGTAGCCAACTTCCTACAAAGAGGGAGAGGAGTCACGGCGCTTCCTGTGTTTCTTCCGTGCAATTATCTTGTGTCTTCTCAGCCAGCAGTAGGTCATCCACATACAGGACAAGTACACAGTCATGTTTGCCTGCCTGGAAGGCTTTTAAATCAGGAGCTAATGTAGTGTGAAGATGGTCAGAGAATTCATGATCCCCTGTGGGAGTCAAGCCTGGGTTAGTTGACCTCTGTCCCAGTTTTCAGGGTTCTCCTATTGAAAGGCAAAGAAGGGCCAGGCAAATGCAAATGAAGGTGTCCTTAAATTCCAGATGAGTAAAGAAGGCAGACTCTGTGGGAATAAGACCCAGGAGAGTGTAGAGATTTGGGACCATCAGGTACAAGGTAACAGTGTCCTGGTTTACTACCTGCAAGTCCTGAACTGTCAGATAGTCTTTGATCCTCATTTTTGGACTGGTAAAAGAGGTGTATTCCAAGGGGACTGACAAGGCCAGAAAAATCTTACACTTTAGGAGCCTTTCCAAGTGCTTTAGGATTCCCACCTGTGCCTTGCGAGGGATGACATGTTGTTTCTGACAGATAGATTCAGACACAGACTTTAGCTCCACTACGACTGAGTGTAACGTTTAAAGCTAGTTCAGGAGGATTATTTTCAGCCCATACCCTAGGCACCTTAAAAGGGAGTTTAGGTTCTGGTTGTGGCATTTCCATGAGGCTGTAAAGGCATCATTCCTCCTCTCTAGAAACTGGGAGAGTAAAGATTTATATTTTAAGTTTTCCATAGTCAGGGCCACGTGGCCATGGGAATTGAAAGTTATTTGAGTCTCCAGCTTTCCCAGTAAGTCTCAACACATCAATACTACAGGACAGTTGGGGAGATATTAAAAACTCATGGATTAGGACCAGCAGATGGCGTAATGGCTATGTCATTGGATTCCCATGTAGTCAACCACAGTTCGAGTCCTGGGCCCGGTGGCTTAAACTCACACCGGGTGCATGTGCGTGCATGCCCAAGATCCCAAGAAGAGAATGGAGGAGAAGGGATTGCAGCATGGCCATCCTCCCTGGAGGGTGATTTCTCACTTTCTGTCTCTCTTTCTCTCTCTGTCTTTTTGACAAGTGCACATACTCTATTGCAAAAAACCCTCATAAAAAAAAAAAAAAAAAAAGAAAGAAAGAAAGAAAGAAAGAAAGAAAGAAAGAAAGAAAGAAAGAAAGAAAGAAAGAAAAACAAAACTCATTGATAATCTCATGGCCACTAAGATTTTATCATGGAGGCAGTAGGAAGAGACAACATGCTTAGCTACCAGTGGCCCCCACTATTGTGACCCCCACAATAGTTACTTGACAATTTACATTTAGACAGTGGGCCAGAAACACACATAGCTTAACAATTTTGGTATTTGCTTAACAATTTACATTTAGACAGTGGGTCAGAAACTGACACATAGCTTAACAATTTGGGTATTTACTTAACAAATTACATTTAGACAGTGGGTCAGAAACTGACACATAGCTTAACAATTTGGGTATTTGCTTACTTAGGATGTAATTCTGTCAAATGCATTCTTGCTTTTGGTTACTTCTGGTTCTCCTTAAGGTTGGTTTAACAGGTTAGGAAACTGATCGGTTTTTCCATAGAAACTAGGAAGTTGTTTTAAACCAGTTTAATGATTGAATTATGAGATACTTGTACTTATAAGAGTACATTCTCTTTCTATCCTCTTTATGAATTTCTCTAAAGATACAACATTTTAGGATTATAGTCATTTGCAAAAAACTTTAAAAAAGGCATCAAACAAAACAATTAACCATGGACAACAAGACTTGAATTAAGCAGAGTTTAAGATCTAACAAAAATTTACAACTGACAAAGAAATTTGACCATATTTGTGACATATACCAGTTGAACATAATAATGTACACATGACCAATAAATACCACATTATAGATTCCTGAGAACCTCAAATCATTTCAGCACACAACACACAAATAAATACAGGATATATGCATACACACAAATATTCACATAACATCTTTATACATAAAACGCAAATGTAATATAAAGAAAATTAAAAGTGATCAGTTTGACAATGTCCCCCAAGTACTTTAGTGATGAAAAAGGATCTGTCGGCACCAAAACTAAAGACAGAATACATGGCAGATTACAGAAGCCAGATATGACTTCTAAAGTTACAAGATTTATTTTTCATAGCTTTCAGTCCCCAGTCTTGTAACTGAGCCATAAAAGAACCAAAAATAAAACTTAAGGAAAATCAGTCTTGTCCAATAGCACTTAAAACTTTTCTTTAGCCACTATGTCCTGATTATCTGTGAGAAACAAGGTATTAAAGAAGATTCATCATTAATCTATTTTCTTATTGTTCAGATATCCACCATGTAATTTATATAAATACCACTTGCTTTATTAAGCCAACCAGATTTAAGACAGACATGATATTGCCTGACCAATGACCCCTGGATAAACTGTATGTTAGAATCTATGAAGATCCTCACTTATTAACCTTGTTCTTCTACCATATTTAAAGCTGGCTTATTTACTTAAATTGAGTGAACTTGAAAAACATTTAAATTAATTTGTATGAGCACTTTTTAAATAAATCAAATCGAAAGGAATTACTTAAGACCTTTTGTTGTGTTCTTCTCCATAACAGAGTTTCCTGTATCCCTCCCCTTTGAATCTAACCATCTTGACAGACAGTGGAACTCGAGTTTCCCTTGGGGACATCTGTAAGGCAACTTGGTGCCTAAGGGGTAGATCATCAGCAGAGCTCTACTGGTGCTTCCCTGGCTGGAGCATAACAGGTTAATGTGGTTACAAATCAGGAGCCTCTCAGATGATGGAGGGGGAGGGATAACCTCAGGGGTGTGGGCAGTCTCCCACTAGGCTCCAGCTGTTGTGAGTGTGGGAAGTGCAGGCAGCAGTGACTCAGTGGAGGAGTGATCTGGGCCCCCTTGATGACTTTAAACACTCTGATAACTCCTTCTTTGTCTAAAGACCCCTCAGAGGGTCAGCCCACCCCAAATAAACTCTTGAACAACCCTTCTTGAAAGTTTTTCACCCACACTCTAAGGGAGTAAGCTTAGTCTGTGCACCACCCATTTCCTCTCTCTAAATGACACATGCAAGAAGGAAAAAGAGAAGAGATGAACAATCGCTTCATTCATCTCCAGCTGCTCCACATGTGGAGATATTTCAGACGCCTCTTAATACTGTTTGGACAGTATACGTCAGGATCCCTCCAGAGAGGACCACCATAGGCCCTGTAAAGATCGCCATGGAACCATGGATCAGGACTCCGCATTCATCAGTCACATTCATCCACAGTCACATAATATCTCCAACCTGTCGCTGGTGCCTAAGAGTTTTGTGGTTTCAGCTCGTCACCACTACAAGATACCTGGCAAGCTCTGAAGAGATGATCAGGCTCTGGCTTCCACCCTCCGGGGTGAGGGGTCAGGTCCAGTACCTAGTATTTCATGAACCAGGGTTCTTTATATTTTGGTTTTTTTTTTTAGAGGTTTTTGCCTTAGGGTGTGTGTGTTTACCGGAGAAAGAGAGAGACAGAGTCAGTGAGAGGGAAAGTGAGAAATCACCCCCAGAGGGATGGCCACACCACAATCCTTCCTCTTCCATTCTCTTCCCTGGAACTTGGTCACACACACACATGTGCTCTGTGCTCTGCATGAATTTGAAGATACTAGGTCCGGGACTCAAATCACAGTCGGCCCTGTGACATTCCAGTGATGTAACCTTACTCTACCTGCTGACTCTGAACCCAGGGTCTTATTAATCCTGTGGATGGTGCTCCTTGAGCTGTTTCCTGTGCCTCAATGGTTTTGTGTGTGTGTGTGTGTGTGTGTGTGTGTGTGTGTGTGCTCCTGGGATTCACACCACTGTATTCAGAACCACTGAATGTAGTTTGTTACTTATATTTCCCTTCCTAAACTGTACTTAGGTATCTTTAGGGTATGCCCTGTCCAAAAATTACATACACACATGCAAAACAAACATGGTAGAACAATCTCATAGCATCCCTTGTGTGGTCCCCAGGTGTTTGGAAGCATCCCAGGGAGGGCTCACATGCTCCACACATCACTACAGGCCAATGCTTGCTGCCTCTGTCAGCATGGCTCTCTCTAACCATCATTCTTCATGAAGAACATGGTCTTATTTGACCTCAACGCATAGTCTATTTGTCATGAAATTTTAGACTGACCTCTATTTCCTTGTTCCTTTGGGTTGTGCATTAGGTCTCCTCCACAACTACTAGAAATAACTATACTCATCACTCAATAGACACGGATCCCCTTTTGAGAGACATTGTCCACTTTCTTATAATTTCCAGGTGACAGAGGAAGAATCAACTCACTGTCCATCAATTTCAAAATTTCCAAGACTCCTTATACTCGGAAGACACTTCTTTTATACTCTTTCTACTAAGACCCAATATTCTACCCCTAACCTAGGCTTGAGAGACAAAATTCTCCCCCCCAAAACACTACTTTTTGTGTTTCCTAGCAGCCACCCACCTCTATCTCTTACTTGATATTATATTGTGCATAAAATGTGCGATTTGCTTATTGTAAGGTTAACCACAAAAAATGTTTTATCATTAGTTTGCTTACAAAAAAAAGTTCTAAAGTTTATGTTTTCTTTCATTATTTACGTAGAATATTGATTAATACTAAAACTTATATAAGCAGTAAGAAACATATGACACACATATTAAACCATATACTGAACTATGACAGTCCCAAATAATTGCAGAGCACTTTCTTATCTTTTTTTTTTCTTTTATGTTTTGCCACATGGCACCTGCAGTCACTGGAGAGAGACAGAGAGAGAGAGAGATAAACTGAGAAATCACTTCCCAGGGGGGATGGCCATGCCTCAATCCCTTATCCTTCACTGTCCTCTCAAGATTTGGGGCATGCACCCATATGTATGTGCTGTGATTTTCAAGCCACCAGGTCCAGGACTTGAACTGCAGATGGCTATGTTGGGGTCTAATGCCTTAACCACTATGCAACCTGCTTGCTCCTCTTGTTTTTCCTTTTAACTTCCAGAGGGTGTATGCACTCATCAGACAGAAAGATAGTAGTTCCCAATGGTCATAGTCATGCCCAAATCCTTCTCCTCCATTTCTCTATCCTATCAGAATTTGGGACATGTATGCACACTTACCCAGTGTGTTTTTCAAGCCACCAGGGCCAGGATACAAATTGTGGTCAGCCATGTGGGATCTGATTCTCTTAACCACTAGGCTATGAGGCTGGTCCCAGAGGAGTCACTTTCTAACCTCCATCTCTCTACTCTCATCAAAAGATACAAATCTTAGCTGCACTCTCTTGGGGAAAAAAAAAAAATTGAACAAAGAATGAGAGTCACTTGACAAATCCTCTGTCACCTAGTAAAGGTAGTTACTACAGGGGTTTTACTTACTTAAATAGAATCCTCAAGAGTCTAGTGATAAATACTTGCTTTTAGAGCATTTCACAACACCTACTTCTCTCCAAGGAAATGAGTAACTATTTTAAAAACTCTTTAAAGAAATTGTAGTCACCTTCCCAAAACCGAGTGGGTTGGTTCCAAGTGACTCTTCTTTGCAGTAGAAGCTGCCAAAAACTTATACCTCCCATGGAGTTGGATGGTAGCACAGGAACAAAATGATCAGGGCTGACTGAGGCTGAGTGGATTGTGGCACCCTGTCAGGGATGCTGTATTTCTGTCACTGCTTTTCTCTCCCTGTCTCTCTCCCTCATTAAATATTAAATTAATATAAATGAACATTAAAATTTAAAAAATAATAAAACTCATGCATTTTGTTCTCTTGGGGATTTTTTTTTTTATATAATAAATGGGGCCAGTTAGGTGGCACGTTGGTTGAGATGACTGGATCCCACATGGCTGAGTAAGTCTTTAAGTTCTAGACCCAGCAACTTGAAAACCACACTAGGCACATATGCATGAGGGCCCAAAATCTCGAGGGAGAATGAAAGAGAAGGGATTGTGGCAAGGCCATCCTTCCAAGGGCATACTTTCTCATTTTCCTTCTGTCCCTTTCGGTCTCTCTCCAGCAAGTGTACATGCCCTACAGCAAATAAAAAAAAATTTTTTTTAAAGGAAATTCCTTCTGCTTTATGAGATACCCAAATAATACTCCCTTATCTGGATTAGCTTTCAGGATTCAGAATATACCTCTTAGCAAAACTTGGGGAGCAAGGAAAAGAGTGAATTAACCTGTCTGAAACATAAGGTTGGTGCTACATATAAGTTTTGAATTTTGCTTACTTTCTTAATTTATTCATTCTTTTTTTTTTTTTTTTTTTTTTTTTTTTGGAGAGGTTTTTGCTATAGGGCACATGCATACTCACCCGAAAGACAGAGAAAGACAGAGAGAGACAGAAAGTGAGAAATCACTCCCCAGGGGTATGGCCACACCACGATCCCTTCTCCTCCATTTTCCCCTCGGGGTCTTGGGCACGTGTGCACACACACCCGATGTTAAGCTGCTGGGTCTGGGACTTGAACTGCAGTTGACTACATGGGAGTCCAGCGACATAGCCATTACACCAACTGCTGGTCCCTAATTTATTCATTCTTAAAAACTATTTAGTTCCTACTAAAGAGCACCTATAGTCCCTGCCCTCTCAAAGTTTATATTCCTTATGGAAAAAAATAGACAATAAGTGTGCATACAGATTAAATAATTTTAGTCCTATGGACTAAATATGTGTGTTCCCTGTGTTAAAGCTCTAGTCTCCAATGTGATGGTATTTGGAGATAGAATCTTTGGTAGGTCATGAGGGTAGAGTCCCCATCATGGGATAGGTGCCTTCTTAAGAAGAGATACAAGAAAGATGATTTTACCACCATATGTGGTTACAGCAGAAATGCAGCCTTCTGTAAATGAAGACAAAGACCCTCCCCAAACAAACAAAAAAAAACCTCTGCTGGCATCTTGATCTTAGACTTCCCAGTCCAACAAATATACGTTTGTTATTTAAGCTACCTATTCTATAGTATTCTATTATAGCAGCCTAAAGTGACTAAGACATTTAGGTAGTGACTAAATGTTGTCACACACATACATAAACCAAAGCCTACAGGGTAATGATATAGACAGGCATGAGAAGGGGTACCACTTTGATGATTATGTCATCAGAGGCCTCAATGAAGAGGTAATAGGTGAACAAAGACTTTCCATGGGTCTGCCAGGAAAGAGCAGGGGGAAGCACACTGTAGACAGTATTACCAGTAAGTTTAAGAGCACTGCTATGAAAACAAGTTTGGCAGGCTTGAAAAAAGGAAAATGACTACAACGGAGTAAGACCAGGAAGAAAAGCAAGTGAATGACAAGTCGTGGCATTAACAGGTAGTCAAGGGCTAGACCAAGTAGATCATGCATTTTATGGAAAGCCATTGGAAGGCTTCAAATAGGAGAGTGATTTCAAATAGTGAAGTGCTATTGAACTTGCCAATTGAAAAGCTAGCTGACTCTGGCTCATGTACCGTAAATAGACCACAGGAGGACAGCAGTGATAGCAGGGAGATGAGTTAGGAGCCAGTGGTAATAGCTCAGGCAAGATGCAAAGTGCCTTGACTTCTAGGGAGCAATAATAGAGCTGGTGACAAAGTATTGGTCTTGGGATATACTTTGGATTACTGGCTTAGAAATGGTAAATTAAGAAAAGCAATGAATCAGAGCTAACTTCTAAGTCATGCGCTGTGTAACTGAGCAGTGGTTCCCTCAACTGAGATTAAGAGGGGAAAAGGGAGAAGACAAAGGAGGCAGTTTGCAATTTTCCAAGAGCTCTATTTCACACAGCTCCTCCTTTAAGGAGCACAGTCATTCTCCAAGTCATTTTCTTTTCCCGGTTTTACAGATGAAGAAGCTAAAGCACAGAAAGATGATATCACTTAGCCAAGGTCACTTACGCTAACTCATTCCACATGGTATTTTCCTTTAGACAGTGGCATAGAAGTTAAGATTGTTGATTTCCAATCCCAGGATCACTATTCACTGATCATTTGACCCTTTGGCAAAGCACTTAATTTAACTAATCCTTGATTTTTGTCTTCTTGAAATGGAAAATTTTCTTGTTCAGGGTTTATGTATGGGTTGAGTGAAAAAGAAAGGCAATCTGCATAACATGGCATATAATAGTCAATAAATTCTCATTACATGTTAGCTATTACTGTAGTCAGTCAACTCCAAATCTAAAAACACAGTGGCATTATGATCTTAGGTTTACTCCAGTTAAAAGAACCCATCTTAAAAAATCAATTTTCTCCCTCCAAGTCACCTTCAGCCTCTAGTCCTAGTTTTATTTCTGACTGTTAAGACTGCAGCCCAGAATGAGTTCTGATTATCTACAATGGGTGCTCTCCCATGAGTGGGTGGGTAGAGAGTACTAAGTGAACCTGAAATAAAGCCTGACTAAGTAAAGGAAATATCAAAGGCAAAAGACAAGTATGAAAACTCTACCAGACGGGTCTGAAATGACCAAAGAGAAAAAGTCCCTACCTTAATCAGGGAAAGTTAGTTGTATCAATGATTAAAAAAAAAAAAAAAAAAAAAAAAAAAAAAAAAAAAAAAAAAACCTCTTGATACTGGGAAACCAAAGATGAGGAGTGCTCAAAAGCACTTCTCCCAGATTGATCTCAGAGGAAGAACTGGCCTAAAATGAGCAACTTGGGAGATTTTAGCTTAAATGCCTGAAAAATTCCTTCCCTGAGCTCACAAAGGTGCCCCAACCTCCTCCCTCATGTCAAGTACATGCTGACATAAGAATACTTTTGGTAATATCATTCCTTCTGTGTTATGGTATATCCTTTGGCAACAATAAACAACAGTGAAAAATCAGTGCTAACTGAGGACACAGGAAGGGTGATCCTTATGAACAATCCCCCAAAAGAAACCTTTTCAATAATTTTTAAAGGTAAATGGGAATACAGTCATTAAAAGCTAACAGAGAGGGGCCAACATGCATCAGGTGGTTAAGGTACTGGACTTCTACGCATGTATGTACATGCCAAAAATCCCAGGAGGAGACTGGAGGAGAAAAGATTATGGCCTGGCCATTCCCCCAAAGGTGGTGTGTGTGTGGGGGGGGTGATTTCTCACTTTCCCTCTCACTGCTCTCTGTCTGTCTCTCTGGTAAGTGCATGTGCCCTATGACAAAAAAATAACCAAAAAAAAGAGCTATCGGAGAAAACAAGGCAAAGCAAGACTATGGTGAGACAGGTAGAAAAGGCTAACCAAAATTGGTGCCTCCTTTAGAAATACAGGGTCCCAGGGACCAGCAGGCAATATTGTGGTGTAAGGCTTTGGA
The DNA here is from genome assembly GCA_026018925.1 of Tupaia tana. Lineage (NCBI taxonomy): Eukaryota > Metazoa > Chordata > Mammalia > Scandentia > Tupaiidae > Tupaia > Tupaia tana. Next base: position 122,657,459 of record JAKSZU010000007.1, on the reverse strand, counting down.
CTCCCACATGGCTGACCACAGTTCAAGTCCCTGACCCAGTGATTTGACAATCACACCAGGCATGTGTGCAAGCATGCCCAAAATCCCAAGAGAAGAATGGAAGAGAAGGAACTGAGGTGTGGCCATCCTTCTCAAAGGGTGATTTCTCACTTTCCCTTTTCTGTCTCTCTCTCTCTAGTGAGTGCACACGCCCTATGGCAAAGAACCTAAAAAGAAAAGAAAAAGTGGGACCAGCAGTTAATGTAATGGCTATGTCGCTGGACTCCCACGTAGTCGACCGCGGTTCGAGTCCCGGACCTGGTGACTTAAACTCACACTGGGTGCATGTGCGTGTGTGCCCAAGATCCTGAGAGGAGAATGGAGGAGAAGGGATTGTGGCATGGCCATCCGCCCTGGGGGGTGATTTCTCGCTTTCTGTCTCTCTGTCTTTCTCTGTCTGTCTGGCGAGCGCATGCGCCCTATAGCAAAAAACCTCTCCAAAAAAAACGAAAAAGAAAAGAAAAAGAAATGCAGGACCCCACTCCAAATTCAGCCCCATCCCCAGCCAGTATTCTCCAGGTTTAGCCTGTCTACACCTCTGGGTGACATCTTTGGTTCCTGCAGTCTGAAGGGACAGTGTCATGTGATGATTAAGAGCAAGAGCTCTAGAGATGAACTACCCAAAACTAGCTTGCCTCGAGCTTTTCAAATATAATGAAAGAATTACTGGAGTAATTAGGCTAATTCTCTAATGTCTTTAAGCCTTGGCTTCCTCATTAATAAATTTAGAAAAGAGTATAATGCCTATATCTAACACCTAACTTCGCAGGATCTCTGTGAGATAACAGAGAGAGGAGGCACGTAAAGTACCTGGCGCACAGCATTTAGTAAGCATTTACACTTGTCATATTATTATCTGAAGTTTCATTCTGGCTGGACCAGGGTTTCTTTCTTGGTGGAAATCAAGAAACTATTTTTTTTTTAATTCTCAGTCAGAAATTTGCTTCATTTTCTTCCATTTCTGCTGTATATCACCAGTCTAAAAAAGAATATTGAGCACACAAGGACCAAAAGAAAATAGTGAAGGAGACCATTGCACGTTGTCCCAAGAATTAAAGAAAGGACAGTAAAGGAAATTAGGCAAAGGTAGAATTCAGAAGTTCACTATAAGAAATGTACCAGTAAAGAAGACTAAGACCAACCTAGTTCTATTAAAATATGAAAGTTAATTCTTGATATAAGAGTTGTGACTTCCTTTCATCAATCATATTGTTCACCTTTCTTCCTTCCCTAGACATATCCTAGAAACCTAAACTACCAGTAAATAATGTATTGTCTGGAAACAAATAGGAAAGGGAAGGGAGAAATTGTCTTATGTCTCTATCTTACTTCAACAAGAACTCGGAAGAGGAAAGAAACCCCAGGGGAAAGACTAGGTGGTGGCCAAAAGCAGAGAACAGGTCAGTTGATCCAGGGACCCCCCCCAGACAATGAAGACTTGACTGAGGGGGTTGCCTGGGGGGATGCCTGTCAACTCAGCTGGCTCTATAAGGATATGCCCCAGCCCAAAGCCCCCAGGTGGTTTCCTTCAAAGGAAAGGCAACCTGTGATCACATCAGACCACTGGACTAGAGAGCAGATAGCCCGGGCAGTACTAGGGTGATTTATTATCCAAACCTGAGACATCTTAAGAGTTCAAGGGAAAACTATTCATAATAATGCTGGGCCATCTAGTACAATCCAGAACTGTCCAGACACTAATTTGTGTCTGTTGCTTACTCCATGTACAAAGGTAAAAGTAGGAGAAGAGGCCGATGCAGGAAACAAAGAGAGAAACAAAGCAAACAGAAGCTAACACCTTTTTTTGAAGCACTACTGGTTTTGCAGGCCTGTGTGGAGCATTTTATTATTTTGAGCTCACTTACTCCCTGCAGAGCAGGAATTAGACAGGAAATGTTCTTAAAGGTGAACTCAGGCCTGTCTGAAGCTAAAACACTTCACCATTTTTAGCCCCATGCTACCACCTGATCCCAGCTCTTACTCCCTCATTGGAAGGCCATAATGATGGTAGCTGCTCTTACTACAGACCTGAAATTTTCTGCTGAATACTTTACACATTCTCATTAATTATATAATCAAAACTGTCACGGTGCTAAGAAAACTGAAGTTCAGAGAGGTTAAGTAACTTCCATAGGTTACACACTTCTAAAAAGTAGGGCCAAAATTCAAACTCAGATCTGTCTAGCTGCAAAGCCGGGAACTCACTTACTAGTAAAGAGTAATGTGATTAAGCTGAGTACATGGGATGGGCTTGTAATGCTGGGAAGCACAGAGGGGTAGAGAAAACATGGCCACAGAAACAAGCTTTCCCACCCAAACCTTGGCTCCAGGCCACCTAGATCCCCCATCCACCATGTTCCTTGGCATGCTTTTGCAATTCATTGACTATACTGGTCTCCCATAATGCAATCATCTACCCTTCTCTGCTATTCATAGACTAGACTTCTTGATGGTTTGGCTTTATTTCTGCCGCAGTGTTCTATTTCCTGCCTGTCTTGGCTATAATTTCTCTTAGTATGGAGACTCTAAGCAACTGTCAGAACTGTGGCTTTGTTGTACACAACAATGAGGAACTGAAGGTCAAGTGGTAAGAAGTTGGTTACATACTACTGGATTAAATTAGAGGTTCTCCACTTCTCACCCTAACGTCGAAAGAGGAATTCCCCAGGAGAAACAGAAGTCATTCTTTCCCACACATGTACATCTTTTTCTCTGAGTCTTTTCTGACTTCTAAATATCACCAGCTCTCAATTTTCACAGGTTATTATGGAATACAAAATTGATTGAAAATGGAAAATGAAAAATAATCTCCAAATTCCCATTTGGTCATTAACTTTCTTCCTCCTCACTTTGGGCCAAACTTTTAAAACCACTTATCTCTCTTAACATAAATGCATGCTTATTCTTAGGCCAGGATTTTTTGCCATGCCACAAAATTCACCAGACACTACGTTCCATAAGAGAAGGGACTAAAGTATTTCTCTTGGTCAAGACTGTTCTTGGCTAATGCCATGTGTAGATATTTTAAATATTCTCTGAATGAATGAGGCCCAGATGGATAATGGCTGTCAGTAAATTCCAAGTTAGACAGGTAATACTGAGGACTAGCTCTACCACTGCCCTCCCCTTCCGCCCATCAATTTCTGGTGTGAATGGAAGCTCCAGAACTTAGGTGCAACATGAGTAAAAAGAGAAATCATGAATTGAAATTAAACTGCTACCACTCAGGCCAAAATACATAAAAATTAACATTAGAAATAGAAAGGAATTAGGGACCAGCAGTTGGCGTAAAGGCTCTGTCACTGGACTCCCATGTAGTTGACCGTGGTTCAAGTCCTGAACCTAGTGGCTTAAACTCACGCCGGGTGCATGTGTGTGCCCAAGATCCCAAGAGGAGAATGGAGGAAAAGGGATTGCAGTGTGGCCATCCTCCCTTGGGGGGTGATTTCTTGCATTCTGTCTCTCTGTCTCTCTCTGTCTTTCTGGCAAATGCATGCACCTATAGCAAAAACCTCTCAAAAAAAAAAAAAAAAAAGAAAGAAATTGAAAGGAATTAGGTATGTTTCAATCTCAAACACAGAGAATGTGGAAGGAGAAGCATACCAACTAAAGATGTGGCAGAGATATAAGAATTTTTCTAGTCAACTAGAAAATAAAAGAATAAACACTGTTAAGCACCTAGTAGACTAGTAGATCCTCATTGTGTTTTATTTATTTTTTAAACATAGCTCATTTTATCTGAATTTATAAAACACAATTAAAATGGTATGTATGATCTCTTATGTTAAAGAGTGAGTTAGGTATTGATTCGGGTAGACATCAATTTATCAGACCTAATTATATGTACCTCATGCTTCAGTGGATGATCACACAATAAATTTTGCATAAATATTTGTGGAGCATATTAGTTGTCCCCCAAAATCAATTCTTCCGTTATTCTTAGGCCCTTTGTCATCCAGCTTAGAGACTACATTTCCCAGGTTTACTTGGTCATGAGACTCATATCTCACCAATAGAACATGAGGAGGAGTGATAAATAGACCTTCTGTCTCACTTGCTTAACATAAAATTGCTTGGGACCAGCAATTGGCATGATGGCTGTGTCTCTAGACTCCCACGTAGTCGACTGCGGTTCAAGTCCCGGACCCAATGGCTTCAACTCACACCGGGCGCATGTGCGTGCATGCCCAAGATCCCGAGAGGAGAATGGAGGAAAAGGGATTGCAGCATGGCCATCCCTCCTGGGGGGTGATTTCTTGCTTTCTATTTCTCTATCTCTCTCTGTCTTTCTGGGGAGTGCATGAGCCCTATAGCAAAAACCTCTCCAAAAACTTAATTAATTAATTAATTAATTAAAAAATGTAATTGCTTGCCATACACTTCTTATTTCCTCTTCCTTTGAATTGAAATGTGGTATACCACACTGGCTATTCAGATGAGCATTGCTCCCTAGGAGAAGGTGGAACAACATGCAAAGAACCCAGACCTGTGATTGACCTCAGGGAGGTGAATGGTGACATAAGAGAGACAAAAACTTCTACCTGCTTTAAATCAATATATTTTGGGGTTTCTTTTTCAGTACCTTAGCCTTTTTCTATAATTAATGCATTTATAGAGAGAATTAAATATTCATCAGTTTTCTCAAGGCCTCTCTTAACCTTTGTGTATCAAAACTGTTCTCCTTTGAATCATCTGATCATGTTATCATCTTTGTTGATTCTTTTTCAGTTTTTAAGAGATCTGAATCTTACAGAGCCTTCTTTTCCAAAAGCTTTAACTGCAATTCAAATTTTTCTCCAATTGTACTTTTATTGACTTCTGGATATCTGGACTTTCTTGTAAGATTTGTAGTTTTACTTATTACTCAGTTTTCTTTACATCCAAATGTTTACAACCATGGACTTACACAAGATAAAGAAGGATGTTTAAGTGAGGACTAATTTTATTATTAGCCAATCCATTAGTGAATATTTTGGATTATAAAACTTTTACTTCCTTTCATGACCAACTCTGGAGATTTGCATAATGCAACTTAAGTCCAAGTTCTTATAACTAAGAACAATTTCAAAAAGTTTTCAGGAAAGGGAGAGTTTGTTATATCTATTTCTTCAGTAGTTAATGTATGTTTTTTAAAAATATGCATACTTTAGCTCTAATTTTCATAAATATTTTTATCCATCTCTCAAACTCTATAAGGATCTAGAACATTTCACTTGAGCTAGTATCACTCCTTGAATTTAAATGGTATACCTGTTCAGTATTTTGGGTCTATCTTGTTTTTATCTGGCCTCAAAACCAGGCATAACTACTGTTATTTTATGTAATAATTTTTAAATTTAATCATAGATATGCTCACCATTTCTTCCTGCATCTCAGGCTCTCTATTCATGCCCAAATGCTTGGGGAAACTGGCTTGTAGTTATAAATTCTTACGGGAGATTTTTTTTTCCCCACTTCCATTCAACAGTAACATCAAGCCAGACAAGCAATGTCCTTGTCCCATTCTATAGGGAAGATTTGTTTTGAGTTTAGCCTTAATCTGAGAACAGAGTTATTTGGCACCCCAGTTCCATGTATGGTGCTTTTATTAGATCCTCATCTTAAATTACCCTTTGGTTTTGTCCCTTGTTTTTTTAAATCCTGTATATCCATCAGAATAAAATTTTAAGGTCACCAATGTTTTTAGATGCTCTCTCCTCTGAAATCTTCTCTGATTACAGGTGCACATCTAACTCCAGAGCCTTTTTTTTTCATACATCAAATTGCTATACATCATTTAGATTGTGAAAAGATTACTCCAGGGCCTTTGTTAAAACTACTACACAGAACATGTCTACAGGAGCCTGAACAACAAAGAGGACTAAATTCCGTAAGTATACAAGGAAAATTGTGCAACAGTGAATACTCCGCAGACATTCCAGGATGTTCTAGTACTGGGAATGAGTCATACATAGCTTCACGGGAAGCTCCTTGTTTAGCAGAATCTCAAACCAGCTGCATACGTGGGACTGCAGGTTCGAACTAATGCCAGGATGGAGATCAGATTTCATCATAAATGCCACATCCTTTACATGGAGTGACTGTATAGAACCTAGATTTAAGAGGGAGACAAAGGCTGCCTCTGAGCCCAATGAGAGGGAAAATTTTGGCCAATTCTCAGTACCCATAATGGACCAGGTTGCAAAGTGCTATCTGTTGGGTGTTTCTGATAGAAGGACATGGAACAGGGAAAACCAGGGTCTTGAGTCAGCTCTTCTTGCATATACCCTGGACAACTGAGCCAACCTTCCCCAGACCTCTGAGGTCTTCTCTTCCTACTTAGTATAAGAGAGGAGCCTTACCTAAGCAAGTCTGAACTCTTGTCACAGCTCCTGTCTCTAAACTGTAACCCACTCCCTCTTGACCTTTAATAAGGGACCTAATCCTATCTGGGAAGGCTCTGTCCTAATGATTTAGTTACCTGCTAAAGGCCCCACTTCTTAATACTATTGCATTGATGATTAAATCTGAAATGATGAATGTGGGACTGAGGGAGCACATTCAGACTAGAGCAGCCTCTTAGGTCCCCAGGCTTAGAACTGGAATACTATCATCTCAGCCTCATTCTATTGGCCAAAGCAAAGTCAAAGAATGAGAAATTATATGTCAATACTTTCTGGGAGTAGAATTTCACAATCACATGGCAAAAAATACAGTTTCAGGGGGACCAGCAGTTGGCATAATGGATATGTCACTGGACTCTCATGTGATCGACCGTGGTTCGAGTCCCAGACCTGGTGGCTTAAACGCACACTGAGTGTGTGTGCATGCATGCCGAAGATCCTGAGAGGAGAATGGAGGAGAAGGGATTGCGGCATGGCCATCCACCATGGGGGATGATTTCTAGCTTTCTGTCTCTCTGTTTCTCTCTGTCTTTCTGGCAGGTACATGCGCCCTATAACAAAAACCTCTCCCCCCCAAAAAAAAGAATACAGTTGCAGGAAAGAGCTAGTGTCATTAATACAGCAGACAATAAAGTCTATCTAAGATCACTTACACCTTTAATAAAAAATTACAGTATACTTTAAATTAAAAGGATTGCCTATGTGGTTTTCCATGACATTAAGATCTTTATTTATATGAGATTTTCAGTTGGGCCAATAAAAGAAAGGGGATAGAGGCCAACAATGAGAAAATTATGGGAAGGAGAGGGAAGAGTGACATGAGGTGGGGGTGAGGAATGTGGAAAAAGAGCTAAAAGAAGGAGTAAAAGAGGGAGGGAGAAAATGAAGAGGGAGAAGTGAGAGAGAAGGTAAGAGTAAAGAGATGGAAAGGGGATATTAGAGTAAAAAGGGGAAGAAATTCACTAATTTGACTATGCTTGAAGAACTCTATCAAAATGTAACCTGAAACGGCCATCACTAACTAAGATCACCTTGAAATGCAACAAAACATCAGAGCTCATCCCTCCTATCTAACTCTAACTTTCTACCCATTGATTGACTTCTCTTTCCCCTTCCCTTATCTGCCCTCCAGCCTCTGGTAACCACCTCTGCGCTCTACTTCCATGAGCTTGACTTTTTAGATTCTACATGTAAGTGCGATCATACAATATTTATCTCTCTGTGCCTGGCTTATTCATGTAACATGATGTGGCCATTAAAAAATAATAAATATTGAGGTGATATATATGGTAATTATCATTTTCGATCATTCCACAGTGTACACATGTATCTAATGTATACATGGTACCCCACAAATAAAACACAAGTACTATTTGTCAATATAAAAAGTAAAATTTTCAAAAACTTAAATTTAAAAAGTTTTTCTAATAACAAAAATGAACCAGCAAAGTTATTAGAAGCCCATTAGACAAAAATTTAGTTTATTCTTAGGAACTACGTTTTAAAAAGATATCTATTATGATTCCACCCATAATAAGCTGGATTGTTACTGCAGTTTAACATTTTATTTTTTTTATCTTTTTTATCATTTTGTCTTTTTATAAAATATATATAATTGGGAACCAGCAGTTAGCATAATGGCTATGTCGCTGGACTCCCACGTAGTTGACCGTGGTTCGCGTCCCGGACCCGGTGGCTTAAAACTCACGCCGGGCGCGTGTGCATGCATGCCCAAGATCCTGAGAGGAGAATGGAGGAGAAGGGATTGCGGCGTGACCATCCCCTCTGGGGGGTGATTTCTCACTTTCTGTCTCTATGTCTCTCTCTGTCTGTCTGGCAAACGCACGCACCCTATAACAAAAATCTCTCCAAAAAAAAAAAAATATATATATATATATATAATTATTTTAAATCTTGTAAAAGTTTTCTTATAGAATAAATCAAATTTCTTAGAAGACTACTCATGATTAAAATTTGAAAGTGAGATTTTAAATCACGCTTTTTCTTATTATTAAATGTATTTTCTACCAGAGTTTCAGGGCATAGTCATATCTTGGCCTCACCTTTTCACAACATTTACTGAGTGATGTTAGCATCTTCAGACTATTAGTCTCTGCTGAGATAGTAAGTTTGACGAGGCTTTTTAAGTGTTTCCAACATTACATTATGTTATTTTCAACATGCATTATTATATTTGCCTTATTTTTATAGGTCTTCTTCATTCATTAGTTTCTACAATACTATTTTTAGGCCCAGAAATGAAAAAAAAAAATATATATATATATACACATATAAATATATATATATATATATATATATATATATATATATATATATATATATTTTGAAGGAGTTATCTAATGTAGCAAGAAAAATGTCTTTATTTTACTAAAGTGCTCTTATGAGAAAATGTAAAAGATGTTTATAACTAAAGCATTATAAAGCTTCTGAATCTCCAGATAAGAGCCAAAAATATGAAACCAGAATGATTAATAGTTTCCATCTGTTGAGCCTCTAAACTCTGAAACTGGTGTGAACCAACCCGTGTTTAGAGGCGAGTGAGTGTAGGAGGACAGATCACAAACTAAGATTCCAGTGCGGTTGCAGCCAAAGCTCTGCTACTGAGAACCTGGACAAGTGACCTAGCTTCCTATTCTTCTCAGGCCTTATCCATGACAAGAAGTCAGAAAACCAGACCTCTGAGACATCCATGCTTTCTCCCAGCAACCAAGTTTTACAAAATATTCTTCATCCATTTTCTTTGAATTCTTTTCTTCCTGTTGCCACATAACACATTAAAAGTATTGAGATTTTTATTCATCCTTTATTTTCATGAGATATCAACTAAATTATCTCTCAGTGGTACATATCACAAAGCATGTATTAGATGAACATTTCCTCTCCAGGAAAAAAAAAAAAAAAGCCAGAGTTTCCAAATACATTGGAAGTCACTGTACCAGCATATTATAGATAGTATGTTATTTGACCTTTACTGAGACCCTTTGAGAAAAATTTAATTACTTTTTTTTTTTTTTTTTTTTTTTTTTTTTTGCTGGAAAACACCTGTGCTCACCAGCGACAGGGAGAGCACCCTGCAATAGTGCATGGTCACACCACAATCCCCATTCTTCCATTTCTCTTTCCCATCAGGATTTTGGGCACACACACACACATACACATCTAGCATTTGAGGGTTTTTTTGTGTGTGTGTGTGTGTGTGTGTGTGTGTGTGTGTGTTTTTCCATAGGGAGTGTGCACTCCCTGGAGAGAGACAGAGAGAGAGAAAGTGAGAAATCCCCCTCTGAGGAAGGATGGCCATACCATAATCCCTTCTCCTCCATTCTCCTCCTGGGATTTTGGGCATACATGCACATCCACCTGGTGTGATTTTTAAGCCACTGGGTCCAATACTCAAATCATGGTCAACCATGTAGAAATCTAGCTCCTTAGCCACCATGCCACCTGCTAGCCCTGTCTAACATTTTTCGAACTGCCAGGGCCAGGATTTGAACCTGGTCAGTCATGTGGGATCAGGCTTCCAAAGCACACTATTAACCACTGTGCTACAGGGTCAGCCCTAATTACCTTTTTTAAGACAAAAAGAAAAGAAAAAAACTCAGAGAAATTTACTAAGCTGGCTAAAGTCATTCATTCACTCATTCATTTAATAAATATTTCTTAAGGGCCTACATGATGCCAGATATTACTCTAGTGGAGATACAGACAATAAAAGACTCAACTGAAAAAACAACCAAATAATTCAACAGGAAATTGTAAGAACTATGAAGAAAACTAAGAAGTATATGGAGCTAGGGAGTAAACAGAGACCTGCAGGACAGGAAGGAGAGATTCAAACAAAGTCTTGAAAAGAAGCATAACAACAGAAATACAGCCAGAAGTTGTAGAACTAGAGTTTTAAACCAAATGTATTAAATGCACGTTCATGTCTTTCTATCATGCTGGAAAAAAACAAAAGTATTTAATTTATTTCTGTGGAACAGGCTGTGAGAGGAAAAAATCTCAAAATATCTTCAGGAAAAAGCAAATTTGTACTCAATCATTACTGAAGACAATGGTCTAGAAAAGACTTCCAGGACTTCTAATTAAAAGCAAAGAAAAGTTTTACAGAATGGCCTATAGAAAAATCTTGTAGAAGCACCTTCTCTCTCTCTCTCTTTTTTTTTTTTTTTTTTTTTTTTTTTTTTTTTGAGAGGTTTTTGCTATAGGGCACGTGCGCTCACCAGACAGATAGAGACAGAGAGACAGAAAGCGAGAAATCACCCCCAGGGGGGGATGGTCACGCCGCAATCCCTTCTCCTCCGTTCTCCTCTCGGGATCTTGGGCATGCACGCACACGCGCCCGGCATGAGTTTTAAGCCACCGGGTCTGGGACGCCCACAGGATGTTTTGTTTTTGATTTTTAAGTAATTATTTATTTTATTTATTATTATTGTTATTTTTCAGTTTGCTATAGGGCATGTGCACTCATGAGAGAGAAAAAATGAGAAAGCAAGCCACCAGGTCTGGGACTCAAACCACAGTTGGCCATGTGAGAGTCCAGCACCTTAACCACTATGCCATCTGCTGGTCCCTCCAGCATGCTTTTCAAGTTGCAGGGTCCAGGACTCCAACTAAGCAGTCATTCAAGTGGGACCCAGCTGCCCTAACCACCATGTCACTGGCTGGCCCACTCTTTTTTTTTTTTGGAGAGGTTTTTCTTTTTGCTATAGGGCGCGTGTGCTCGCCAGACAGACAGAGACAGACAGAGAGACAGAAAGCGAGAAATCAACCCCAGGGAGGATGGCCACGGCACAATCCCTTCTCCTCCATTCTCCTCTCAGGATCTTGGGCATGCACACACACACGCCCGGCATGAGTTTTAAGCCACCGGGTCCGGGACACGAACCACGGTTGACTACGTGGGAGTCCAGCGACATAGCCATTATGCTAACTGCTGGTCCCAGCCCACTCTGACTTGGTTTTTAACTTCTACTTTTTTTGTTGTTGTTTTTGTTTGTTTGTTTTGGGAGACGTTTTTCTATAGAGCGTGTGCGCTCACCAGAAAGACAGAGAGAGACAGAGACAGAAAGCGAGAAATCACCCCCTATGGGAATGGCCATGCCACAATCCCTTCTCCTCCATTTTCCTCTCAGGATCTTGGGCACACAGGCACATGCAGCTGGCATGAGTTTAAGCCACTGGGTCCAGGACTTGAACCCCAGTCGACTACATGGTACTCCAGTGACATAGCCATTATGACAATTGCTGGTCCCTAACTTCTACTTTCAGAATCAGAGAATTACGTTATTGCAGATTGAGAAAGGATTTTTCCCCTATGACACATCCTGTTGAAATCCATCTAACACCCATCAGTCCTTAGACCACCTCTCCACAAAGATCTGCCCAGACAATATTATTTAATGATTTAAAAATCAATCTACTAAGAACTAGTGCATTTATTGCGTATTTACCTGCAGCAAGTCTGCAAACTTGCTAGTCAGGTCCCAAATAAAGGGTAAACACTGGTCACCTCCCTTCCTATAAGTCAAGCTCTCTACATGTTCACAGGTATTCCCATCCCATGTCCATCCTCCCCTGGACTCAGCCATCAAACTTTCTTTGTTGATCCTTTTGTAACCCTTCATCTAGCTTATCTTGTTCCATGTGTATTTTGTCCTTTCTAAGAATGAGTGATTCTCTTTCTCAGGCCTACTCAATGCTCAAGAACAATTTCCTTGCTTCAGAAATTTTTATTTCATCTATTTTCCCAGATGAGGGTGGCTAGGAGATTTTTAAACAGTAACTAAGATGCCATATGATCCAGAAAGAAAACCCTGTATTAGGGGAAACAGAAAATATGAGATAGACAACTTGAAATCTCTTTTTTTTCTTTTCTTCTCTGTCCCCCACCACTTTGACTTTTGCCATAGAGATTATATGCTCAGCAGAAACAGGCAGAAAGAGGGAAAAATAAGAAATCAGCCCCTAGGGGGGTGGCCATGCTGCAATACCATCTCCATTCTCTTCAGATTTGGGGTATATACGCACATGCACTGGCAATGATTTTCAAGCCATCAGGCCTGGGACTCAAACACTTGTGGGAATTCAGTACCTTAAGCACCACGCCACCTGCTGGCCCCTCAAATCTCTTCTAAGGCACAGAGCCACAGAGCAGTCCCCCATTGCCTGGTAGCACCTTCAGGCCCCTTTAAAGGAAACAAGAAAGGCTTGTTGAGACTTGTAGATGCCGTTGATACCTTTATTTTTCTGCTACAGAGCCACTTCTTCTCTGTGTAATTTAAGCTCAGAATAGAAGCTACTATATATAAACCATTAGAATGGAAACTCTGACCAGCCATCCATCCCGGCCCTACTTATATTTCAGTCACTTTTTAGTGTTTTTACCACACAGTCTCCCCAGTCTCAGTTTCAATGAGCTCAGCAGTCTAGGTTCATCACCTTCTTAGAGAATGTGTTCCATCTAGGGATTACTCTCCTTATACTGCCTTCAAATCCAGCTTCTGTTTCTTGGTTCCTTTATATTTGTTGGCTGAGTGCCTAGAAATTCCCAGCCACAGTGCTTTCTAGGCTCTGTATATGCAGTAATAGAGATTTCCAAAAATAGAGGATAGTACAGGTTGTGGTGGTGAAACAGGGGTTTGAAAAACCAGAAAGAGGGCTGGCCCTGTAATTCAGTAGTTAAGCCATGTGCATAGGGAGCCAGATCCCATGTGACCAATTGTAGTTCTAATCTCAGCCCCAGCAGCTTTAAAAAACATGCTAGAGGGACCAGCAGTTAGCGTAATGGCTATGTCGCTGGACTCCCACGTAGTCGACCGCAGTTCGAGTCCCGGACCCGGCGGCTTAAACTCACACCGGGCGCGTGTGCGTGCGTGCCCAAGATCCCGAGAGGAGAATGGAGGAGAAGGGATTGCGGCGTGGCCATCCCCCCTGGGGGGTGATTTCTCGCTTTCTATCTCTCTGTCTCTCTCTGTCTGTCTGGCGAGCGCACGCGCCCTATAGCAAAAACCTCTCCAAAAAAAAAAAAAAAAAAAAAAACATGCTAGAAATGTGGGCATGCCTCCCCAAAATTCTGACAGGATGAAAAAAATAAGTATGGTATCACCACAGCCAATATGGGTGCTTTCTCTCTCTCTCTCTCTCTCTCTCTCTCACTCTCACTCTCTCTGTTGAACACACCCACCCTCTAGCAATTAAAGAGAGAGAGCACTAGAAATAAAAACTTTAAGAACTATTTGAAACATCACTTGATTTTTATGGCCATAAATACAATATATATGATCTCATTTTGCAAACAGAGAAGTATAATACAATGGCAGATAATAGGGTTCAGTGCATCTAGGTCCCAACCCCAGTTTTACTGTTAACCATGTATATGACATAGGACAAGCAGATAATTTATGAGGACTTTCATTTTCTTACCTGAAAATGCAGAGAGAACTGTTGCAGGAGAAGGATAGTAGATGATCTCTAAGAACCCAAGGGGATATGGGACAAAATAACTTGGATTCAAATTCTATTCCACTTTGCTCCCGGAACAGCTCTTCTTCAAGAGACAGTCTGCTCCATGGCTCCTGTGATCTAGCCATTTTGGGAGAAAGGAAGATGTCCCACTGCTAACTGGGCCTCCAGCATACAAAACCCTCATGAACAGCTCTTCTTCAAGAGACAAGTCTGCTCCATGACTCCTGCGATCTAGCCATTTTGGGAGAAAGGAAGATGTCCCACTGCTAACTGGGCCTCCAGCATACAAAACCCGCGTGAACAGTTCTTCTTCAAGAGACAAGTCTGCTCCATGGCTCCTGCGATCTAGCCACTTTGGGAGAAAGGAAGATGTCCCACTGCTAACTGGGCCTCCAGCATACAAACCCTGCGTGGTAGGAAGACCCCCTTCAAGTCTCCTGTCTCTGTATCAGTCTTTGTCTCTCTCTACCTCTGTCTCTGTCCTCTCTCTCTCTGTCTTTGTTTTAATTTTTGCTTTCTAGAATTTTTTAAGGTGAGGCGTTTTACAGGGCCCTTTGGCCCTTCCTAGGCCTTTATCTTGTTAATAATCCCCTCTCCTCCTCCCAGATCAGCTCTTCTTCAAGAGACAGACAGCTCCATGGCTCCTGCGATCTAACCACTTCGCTCGGTGTGCAAGCGTGCCACGCGGTTCTCTAATTTTTGAGTTTTATTGAAATTTTTTGAATATTAATTTTTCTTTTTTAGATTTATTTAAAAGTTTTTCTCTTCTTTTTCTCGGATTCTTGTCTGGTTTTTTTTTTTTTTTTTTGCTGTTGTTGGTATTGTTTCCCTCTCTCTGCTTCCTTTTCTGCACACTCCTTGACCATCAGATTGAACTTCCAAGTTTGGGAAGAACCCGACCATCCACCAGATGACTAGAAATCGCTGCAGGACCACAAGAAATATGGGGAAGCAGGAAAATACCTCTCCCACAAGGGAAACGGATAGCTCCTCTTCATCCACACACAGTTCAATGGAAATCATGGAAATGTCTGATAAAGAATTCAGAACATTCATAATGGCAAAGCTAACAGAGATGGAAGAGAAGAGAGACAAGGAAATGCTGAAGAGGAAGGAGAAAGGAGTCGAAGAGTTCCAGGAGGTGAGGAAATTCGTGCAAGATCTAAAAGAGGAATTTCATACTTTACAAAAGAATCAGATGGAACTGTTAGAGATGAAGGCTATAATACAAGAAGTCAAAATCTCCCTTGAAAGTATTAAAAGCAGACTTGATCATACAGAAAATAGAATCTCTAATGTAGAAGAGAAAATGGCTGGCCTAGAAAAATCCACCATGAAGACTGAGAAAATGGCCCCAAAATTTGAGAATAATATGCAAGAAGTACTAGATACAATTAAACGTCCAAACATCTGGATAATAGGCATCCCAGAGGTTGAAGAGACTCATAAGGGCATTGATAATCTATTCCATGAAATCCTGCAAGAAAACTTTCCAAACCTGGAGAGGCACTCAAAGATCCAGTCCCAAGAAATACAGAAGATCCCAAATAGAATCAACCCAAGAAGATCTTCTCCAAGACACATTATAGCCAGATTGACCAAAACCACAGACAAAGACAAGATACTAAGACTGGTAAGAGAAAAAAGGCAAGTTGCCTACAAAGGGTATCCCATCAGACTAACGGCACACCTCTCATCGGAAACAATGCGAGCGAGGAGAGAATGAGAAAATATATTCAAAATATTAAGGAAAAAGCAATTTCAACCGAGAATTCTGTACCCAGCAAGGTTATCGTTCATTTGGGAAGAAAAGACACAAACTTTCCCAGATAAACAAAACCTGAAAGAATTTACCAGCACCAGACCAGATGTCCCAGAAGTTCTTAAGGGAGTGCTATGTCAGTAAAATTAAATGCAGACACACAGAAATAAGAGTTCAAAAACTAAGAAAATGGGTAACTTAATTGTAGGGACAGTGTTTGGAGATGAATATTATATCCCAGAATTCAATCTGGAAGATCGAACCTTAACAGAAGAAAGATTAAGTACATGAGACTGAACCGATGAATCAACATTCTGTGACTTGACTGAATTATTGCTGCTTTTCTCCTAAGCTTTGTTTTCCGGTTTTAAAGGATTTTTGTCCTGTCTTGAGCTGTTGATAGGTGCATGTACCTACTATTTGAACAGAATAGTAACCTGTTTCTAGGCTTTAAGTTTCAAGGAAATATCATTACCAGTTCAAAACTACTCTTCTTGAAATTACAGCTGAAAGTAGTTAGATTACTTATGATATTGTGTGGTCAACAAAATGTTGGGGAAAAAGGAATTGAAGCCAACTGTATATAGCAGAGATAGTGTAATAAGAGAGTGGGAAATGGCAGAGGGTCAAACATGGGGTAAAAAACATATATATACGTATACATATGTATGAAAGTAGAAATGGAATATTATTGATGATAACATGCTTGATTAAGCCACTATGCAGTTTATTCTAGATGGGAAACCACATTTAGTACGTTGTGATGATGCTCAGGGAATGAATGTTAAGTAATTAAAAAAAAAAAAAAGTTGCAGGAGAAAAAAAAAAAACGGTAAAACTGTTCCTGTCAATTTTTTAAAAACTGCATATTTGATGACTGCAGTAAGCTATATAGCCCCAGCTGGGTACTACTTTATAATATGTTCATTCTACTCACTGGGGTTTATGCCTAAAGTCAGACTTGGGTTCATGTATAGGTATATATCAGCTGAGCTAGCTATTGGATATATTTAGACTAATTAAGTTCATTAGCAAATCAATTAAATGGGGGGGAGGCATAGAAAGCAACCATGGATACCAGAGACAATGTGGGAGGAGGGTGGGACATGGCAGAGGGTGAGGGATAAGGAATCAAGGATACCAGAACAAAAAACAAAGTATACAAGACACAAGAATTGGAAAATTATTTGCTGAAAACATGTATGTTGATGTGCTTGATTGAGCCAATATACAGTGTATTTTGGATGGAAAATTCATTTGTATGCTGTAATGATATATAGTGAATTAATGTAAAAAATAAATAAATTTAAAGAGGAAAAAAAATTCTATTCCACTTTGTGTGTGTGATGCTGCCTCTCACCAAGAGCATGTTAAGTCTCTGAGCCTGCTACCTCATTCAAGATGGGAATGATGAGCACTGCCTAGTTGACCTACTGTATATCATGTGATAAGTCAAATATCAATTCTTGGTATTCAAGAAATTCAACTTTCCCTTTCTTCCTTTATTCTGTGATCTACTTCTGGTATCTAATATGCCCAATTTGCCTGAGAGTCATGCCTGCCTCATCATCCCAGAACAGAAACCTGCTGACCCACAGATCTGTTGACACCCAACATTTAAAACATTCATTGAACTTTCCAAAGGAGGCAAATAAGCCACAGATAAAAGTGAGTTAATAGACATTTCCTATAGATTTGGTTTCATCTTCTCATTCTCTTGGGAGAAAGAAAGGCCCTGATCGTGTCAGGGCACATAAACTTGGTTCTACCCTTCTTCTCTGAACCAGAATCATCTATCCATCCTCAGAGTCATAAAAGATAAGTCATTTCATATTCATGAAAAACTTTCAGCATTTTCTGTCACTTTTTTTTTTCCCAATGTCATCCTCACAAAAACCCTTCAGAATAGACAGAGCAGATGCTGTTATCCCCATCTTACCTAGGGGGTGTCTGTGATCTACCAAAGATCATTCAACCAGTTTGTGATAGAGCTGGAAAAAAAAAGTGCCAATTACTTGCCCAGCCCAAGTTACTGCTCAGCTAAATCAAGATAACTTCCTGTCTATCTGCCCTCACTAGCAATCCGAAGTGCCTAATTGCTTCAGTGGTCAAAATCCATTCTCTAAAAAGCAGTTTCCCATAATCTGGTCCCCAACTTCTACTTTTTTAGAATGTATGACATGTTTCATGTTTGGGTTTAAATGTAAAAAACAGGAATTGTTTGTGTCATCATAATTTTTAAGACATTTTTAATATTATGTTTTTGAAATCTATCCATGTTACTAAGTGTAAATCTAAGCTGTTAACTTTAACTGATACTGAAGATCCAAGCATCTCATCACATTTTATTCTCCATGGTCAATGACCATTGACTTTATTTCTAATTCTTTCCTACTACAAATACCATTGGGCTGGAAACACCCCCTAGAGGACATCTTTGAGATTGATTTTTAAGAAAAAAGATACCGACACTCCCATCTTTCGACCCCTGGGCCAGGAACTTCGAGGGAGGACTGCACCCCGTAGCTTCAGCCCCGGGACCCCCAAGCCAGACACCCCTCTTTCAGCCAGGTACACTTTTTTTCCCCTTTCTTTTCTGTCCCCTTACCCACGTCTTTCATTTGTAAATTTCTCTCTTCTGATTAACACATAGGAACGCCCTCAATTCTACCACACCACACTCCCATCTTTCAACCCCTGGTGAAACAGACAGGTGGACCAATGGAACAGAATAGAGTCCCCAGAAATGAATGCTCAAACTTACAGCCAACTGCTTTTTGACAAGGGGTATCAGTCAATCCAGTGGGAAAAAGAAAACCTCTTCAGCAAATGGTGCTGGCAAAACTGGATCTCCACTTGCAGCAAGATGAATCTGAACCCCTACCTTTTACCTCTGACAAAAATAAAGTCAAGGTGGATCAAAGATCTAAATCTAAGACCTCAAACTATAAAACTGCTCCTGGAAAACACCGGATAAACTCTGGGAGACATTGGGGTAGGGAAAGACTTCTTAAATAAGACTCCCAAAGCACAGTCAATAATCCCCAAAATAGACAAGTGGGATTACATCAGACTAAGAAGTTTCTGCATGGCAAAAGACACAGTGATTAGCGTGAACAGACAGCCCTCAGAATGAGAAAATATTTTTGTAAACTATGCATCAGACAAGGGACTGATAACCAGAATTCACAAGGAACTCAAGCAGCTGTTCTGGAAAAAGACAATCAATCCTATAAAAGATGGGAGAATGAGTTGAAAAAACCACCCTCTAAAGATGACATACGAATAGCTAAAAGGCATATGAAAAAATGCTCAACATCCCTCATTGTAAGAGAAATGCAGATCAAAACAACAATGAGATATCACCTAACCCCAGTCAGAATGGCTAAGATTAAAAAAAAAAAAAAAAAAAAAAAAGATAAGTGCTGGAGTGGGTGTGGTGAAAAGGGATCTCTCTTACACTGCTGGTGGGATTGTAAATTGGTCCAATCATTGTGGAGAACAATTTGGAGATTCCTCCAAAATCTACAAATAGAACTACCATATGATCCAGCAATCCCACTCCTTGGTATCTACCTGAAGGACAGAAGAATACTTAATCGAAAAAGTGCTTGCACATCGATGTTTATTGCAGCACTTTTCACGATTGCTAAGTCATGGAAACAACCTAAATGCCCACAAACTGATGAATGGTTAGAAAAACTGTGGCACATATACTCAATGGAATACTATTCATCCATAAAAAACAACAAATCCCTGGCTTTTGAAAGGAAGTGGATGAATATGGAAGACTTACTGCTGAGTGAAGCAAGCCATGCTATGAAGGAGAGGCATTGTATGTCCCCATTTAATATATACCGAGTGTCTGCACTCAAAAAAAAAAAAATATATATATATACATATATATATGTATATATATATTTGAAACCATACTGCTTCTGTTGTTATAGAGTTATAAAATTATACAAAATTATAAGACATATTTTGAACATTACCTTTAAAATTCAGTATTTTGAAATTTTGAAAGTTGTCTGTAAAACTGTCAAGAATTATGGAGTATGAGCTAAAATTTTTTGCTATGTAAAGTAAATGTTTGTGGAAAAATGTAAAAATAAATAAATGAAAGAAAAAGAAAAAGAAGAACAAAGATACCGGTCACAGAGTACGGGAGTGCTTAACTTCACCAATTACATCAGCTTGCACTCCATAGTAGCTGTACATTTTAAAGCAAAAAGAGGAGTTGTACGTGCTGAAAAGTTGTTCTAGATATCAAAAGGTCATCATTAGTTTCTCAGGACATTCTTCACATCATCAAAATGGAAGGTCAAGGGAAGTAATCAAAGATAACATTTTCCATTCAATTTCTCCAAAATATCTAAAACTGGGGGTGTATGGTGTTGTTAGATGGATTGCAGGTCCTGTTCCTGGTGATGTTGCTCTTATAGCAATGCAACATTCACTAAACCACAGGATGGGAGGACACAAGAAAAACAGGCAAAGACCAGCTGGACTTTAAAGTCAGTGGAGCACTTTGGCAGAATCTTTTTTTCTTTTTTTTTTTTTACAAAGAACAAACTGTAAAAATATTTAATAAGTGGTAATTCATCAAAATTAAAACATTTTACTATTTTTCCATTAAGAAAATAAAAAGGCAAGCCACAGACTGGGAGAAACAATTCATAACACATATATCAGACAGAGCATTATATCCAGAATATTTAAAGTGCTCTTACAACTCAGTGATAAGCCAAACAACCCAATAAAAACAGCAGAAGATTTGGACACTCACAAAAAAGATATACAAATAAGCCAAAAGCCTCAACATCCTTCAACATTAAGAACATGCAATTTTTTTGGTTTGTTTTTATTTCAATTATTACATTTAGTCATTGCATCTCTTCACCGTGTACAACATGGTTTTTACCAGCATGAACACAGTGCACATTAGTCAAGACAATGATATTACCATGTACATTATCATCAACAGACAACTTTTCATTTTTGTGTCTATTAAGTGTGTTGTTTGTTCCATGAGTCCCTCCCTTCCACCCTCAATTACTCATTCCTATTACCTCTCCCATACTGTCTCTAGCATCCACAGTTGCCTTCCCTGCTATTATACCCTCCAGTTCTTTCAGTTTTTTTTTTTCTTTCCAATTATCAGCTCATAAAGTTTTTAATAATAGGGAGCATAGATTCTATTAAGGGTTGAATTAAGGGTGGGTCTCGTGCAGTTCCGCAATTGTAGGTGAATCTCCATGTAAGACAGTTTTAGGAAAGCAGTTCTTGAAGGCAGAGATGATTATCAGTTGATGCGGCACAGCATCCATCTTGTGGTTACCGGGAATGGTGTTGTGGGGATCTGCAGCATGAGTCATCCTCGGGTATGTGGCTTCCTTAAGAATGGTAGAGTAGTTCTTGTTTTTCCCTGAGGAAATGCAGGGCTGGTGACCATCATCTTCTCACTGTCCATAGGCGGAGACACTCCTCCTATACAATATATTTCTCAATTTGTTTAAGACAGCTGAAGTTTCTTTCTGTTGTTTGTAGTTGCAAGTTCTTAGTCCTAGTTTTCGGCCTCAGTTTGTCGCCTGAGGCCGGCGGCCACGCACAGGTGCAGGCCCGGCGGCCACGCACAGGCCTGGCGGTCACGCGCAGGCGCAGGCCCGGGGGCCACGCGCAGGCCCGGCGGCCACGCGCAGGCGCAGGCCCGGCAGCCACACTCAGGCCCGGCGGCCACACGCGGGCCCGAGGGCCACGCGCAGGCCCGGCAGCCACACTCAGGCCTGGCGGCCACGTGCAGGCACAGACCCGACGGCCACACGCAGGCCCGGCGACCATGTGCAGGCCCGGCGGCCACGTTCCGGCCCGGAGGCCACGCGCAGACCCGGGGACCAGGCTCAGGCCCGGCGGCCACGGGCAGGCCTGGGGGCCACGCACAGGCCCGGTGGTCGCGCGCTAGGCCAGTGACCACGCGCAGGCCCGGCGGCCACGCGCAGGAACAGGTCCGGCGGCCACACTCAGGCCCGGCGGCCACGCGCTGGTCCGGCAACCACGTGCAGGCCCGGTGGCAGGCCCTGGCCCGGCAGCCACTCGCTGGCCCGGCGTCCACTCACAGGCCCGGCGGTCACGCGCTGCCCGGGGGCCACGCGCTGGCCCTGAGGCCACGCTCAGGCCCAGCAGCCACGCGCAGGCCCAGCGGCCCCACACTGGCCCAGCGACCACGCTCAGGCCCAGCGGCCACACACAGGCCCGGCAGCCACACGCCAGCCCCAAGCGCACGAATGTGCGCAGGATCCAGCGCCACCCCCCGCTCGCCCGCCCGCCCTGAGAAAGGAAGGTCGGCGAGCTCGGCCAGTCCGCGCTGCCGGTCCGCATCGGCGCCAAGCGCGGGACATACCCAATGCCGGAGATGCAGCGCCGCGGCATACAGGCCGGGCGGGTCGCCGCGCAGGCCCGGCGAGGCGGGACCTGCCGCCGCCGCGCGCGCTGCCACTTTGGCAGAATCTTGTGACTGCTAGGAGATAACTTGAGTCTGCCCACCCATTCCATATACAACTGTAGCCTTCCCCATCACCACTTATTATTTTAAATATACTAGGTTATCTGAAAAGTCATGACATATTTTTCTATGCAAAAATACTTCACAATACACTCCCGCCTTCCTTCTTGTGCACCTGGACATCAAATCTTTCTGCCTTTAGCAACAACACCAACATTTAGAATTAAATCTTTCTAAAGCCTTAATAAAATAAAATGGAAAATAAAATGGAGATATAATAGTACCCATCTCAGATTTTGTGAGGACTAAGAAATAATGCATGATTCACTTAAACATAGTAACAATAAATACTGGGCAATGATGACAGCTGGCAAAGGGTTCTCATCGAATATGAGTATTCAAAAAATTAAACCTGGGGGTTGGAGAAGGGAAATAATGAGAAAGACATAGGGTTTGAAATTTAGCCTTATCAGCACAAATTTAGACAAAGATATCAGGACCTTGCAATGTATTGTTGTCTGAATCTTTTTTTTTTAAGAATTATTTATTTATTTAATTCCATTTATTATTTTTTTTTTAAATTTGATCAGACAGAGAGAGAAAAGGAAAAAGCAAGAATGCAAGCTGCCACATCTGGGATTCAAACCATAGTCAGCCATATGGGAATATAGCACCTTTAACCACCATGCCACCTGCTGGCCTCTGCTGTCTGATTCTTAACAGGTTAAAAAGAGAGAACTGAGCTATAGGTAAGAGGAATGAGTCTATGATACACAAGCTTCTAGTTTCTGTCCTACTCTGGTGTGGAGAACTTGAAGTCAGATAATTCTATATAGTCCTCCCTCATTATCTAGACAGAATTGGTTCCAAGACCCCAGTGGATATCAAAATTCATAGATATTTAAGTCCTTTACATAAAATGTCATAGTATTTGCATATAACTTATGCACATTCCTCACATATACTTTAAATCATCTCTAGATTATTTGTAACATATCTAGTACAATATAAATGTTCTTATAAATAATTCCTATACTGTATTGTTTAGGGAATAATGACAAGAAAAAAGTCATACATATTCAGTACAGACTTAATCAGTTTTTCCAGATACTTTCATAGATTAAATCTGCAGATAAAGAACCTGCATATACGGAGAACCAACTGTAAAACGCAGGGAAGAAAGCTGAACAAGCTCCTCTGACATTGTAAAGTTTTCCTGCTAAAACTAAAATAAGTATATAAACTAAAATAAGTTGACTTTTCCCTATCCAAAGCTTCAGATTTACTCTCTGTCTCCTTAATCATAACTAAACATCATTTTGGTTTGATTTGGTCTATTAGAGACTTACTGTAGGAGTTCAGTCCAAAATAATGGCATACCACAATTTTTAAATTTTCATTATTATTTTTTAATTTATCTTTTTTATGCTGCAGGGTATATGCACACATGAGACAGAGGGACAAAGAGAAAGGAGAGAAACAAACTATACCCTACTGGGGCCAAGTCATACCACAACCCTTTTACCTCCAATTTGCCACCCCATCAGGGTCTTGGACATGCACTGTAGAGTCTGAAGTAAAGCCCACAAGGACAGGACTTGAACCCTAGTTGGCCATGTGGAATACAGCTCCCTCTGCATAGCCTGCAACCACTGTACTATGGGTCAGCCCAAATTTTTGTCTTTTATTTTCTTTACATTCAGTCACTGTATATCTTTACAATATACAAAATAAAATTTCCCTGCATGAATATATGGTATACTAGTCCAGTCAAAGGTATTACTGTACACATTATCATATTATAAAATTATCGATGGATAACTTTCCATTTTTGTGTCTGTTAAGTGTTTTGCTTCTTTTTCTTCCTTTGATTCCCTCCCTCCCAAACCTCCCCCCATTTTCCACACTTTCTCTAGTATCCACAGTTGTTCTCCATGCTCTCATACTGTCCAATCTTTCAGTTTCTGCCTTAGAGTCCAGACATTTAATAAATATTAAGTAAGAACATACAATGTCTCTCTTTCATAGTCTGGCTTGCTTTGCTTAGTAGTCCATGCTCATCCACTTTCTATCAAATTTCAGGATCTCATTGTTTTCTTATGGCTGAGTAGTGTATATATGCCACACTTTTTCAATCCATTCATCTGTTCTTGGACATTTGGGCTGATTCCATGTCTTAGCAATTGTGAATAATGCTGTAATAAATATGGATGTGCAAGTGTTTTTCCAACTGAGTGTATCCTTTGGGTAGATACTCAGAAGTGGAATTGCTGGATCATATGGCAGTTCTAGTTGTAGGTCTTTTATTTATTTTTTCTATTTGTAGGTCTTTGAGGAACCGCCATATTGTTCTCCATACTGGCTATACAAATTTACATTCCCACCAACAGTGTAGGAGAAACACCCATCTCACTGCAGTCTTGTCAGTACTTATCATTCTTTACTATTTTAATCTTAGCCATCCTGGCTGGGGTTAGGTGGTATGTCATTATGGGTTTGATTCACATCTCCTTTATGAGAAGGGATGTTGAAGATTTTTTCATGTACTTTTAGCCATCTTCCTTGAAGAGTTGTCTGTTCAGTTCATTTTCTTATCTTTTAATTGGACTGAATAATTTTTTATGGGTAAGCTGCTTGAGTTCCCTGTATATTTTGGTTATGAGGCCCTTATCTGAGGTATAGTTTGCAAATACAATGTATTTTCCCATTCCAAAGAGTGTCTCCTCACTCTAATTATTGTTTCGTTTGCTGTGTAATCTGATGCGATCTCACTTGTCTATTTTGGGGATTGTTGCCTGTGCTTTGAGGGTCTAATTTAAGAAGTCTTTGCCTACTCCAATGTCTCTGTTTTTCCTGTGTTTTTCACCAGCAGTTTTATAGTTTGAGGTTTTATATTTAGCTCTTTGATTCATGTTGAGTTGATTTTTGTTAATGGTGAGAGAAAAAGGTCCAGTTTCATTCTTCTGCAGATGAATAACTAGTTTTCCCAGCACCATTTGCTAAAGAAATTTTCTTTTTCTCTTGAACTCTTTGTCAAAAATCAGTTAGGTGTATGTTTGGGGATTTATTTCTGGGTTCTCTATTCTATTCAATTGGTCTACATGCCTGTTTTTGTGCCAGTACCATGCTGTTTTGATTATCACAACTTCATAATATATTTTGGGGTTAGCAGCCCCCATTTTTTGTTTAGTATCTTATTTCTCAGAAACAAGGTCCAGGCTCCTGGATGAGTACGAATTACCAGATCAAAGATGACAGACAAACCTAAAGTAGCTTAGGTTTATTAAATGTACTTTAAAGAATCTTTTGAACAGAGGTTTAAAAAAAGTGGTGAAGAAGAAAATAAAATGGACAAAAGTAAGATATAAAGGAAATTAAAAAGGGAACTTCCTGCAAAAGAATGGAACCATAGAAAAAGGAGTCATAAAATATAAAAGAAGAAAACAACACAGAGCTCAGAAGGAAGAAACTCATTTTGAAGAGCACATCTTTACCCCTAGTTTACTTGTTCTCAGGACTGGCAGCACATTAAAGTCACCAGAGAAGTTTTTTTAAAAAATACACAAATCCAGTTCCTATCCCCCAGAGACTATGATTATAATTGATCTGAAGAGTGGCTCAGGAAAGTGGGTAAGACTAGTCTCTCTCTCTTTTTTTTTTTTTTTTTGGAGAGGTTTTTGCTATAGGGCGCGTGCGCTCGCCAGACAGACAGAGAGAGACAGAGAGACAGAAAGCGAGAAATCACCCCCCAGGGGGGATGGTCACGCCGCAATCCCTTTTCCTCCATTCTCCTCTCGGGATCTTGGGCACGCATGCACATGCGCCCGGCGTGAGTTTTAAGCCACTGGGTCCGGGACGCAAACCGCGGTCGACTACGTGGGACTCCAGGGACATAGCCACGACACTAACTGCTGGTTCCCAGTCTCTCTCTTTTTTAAGAAATCAGTATTGTCATGTCTAATGAAGTTGCCAGATAAGATTGCAAGAATTCAGGCCAGTTGGTAGTGTGATGGTTAAGGTGGCTGGATCCCATATGGCCAGCAGTGTGATTCAAGTCCTGGACTCAGCAGCCTGAAAAACACACAGAGCATATGTGCATGCATGCCCCAAATCCAGAGAGAATTGAGAAGGGATTGCAGCATGACCACCCTTCCTGGGGAGTGCCTTCTCACTTTCTCTCTCTCTCTCTCTCTCTCTCTCTCTCTCTCTCTCTCTCTCTTCTTAGAGACATATGCACCCTATAGAAAACTAAAAAAAAAAAAAAAAAAAAGAAAGAGAGAGAGAGAGATTTCAGTATTTTAACACTCATGTTCATCTAGGTTATCTGTAACAAAGGTTGAAAAGCACAGGTGTACAACTCAGTGTGTCTTTTTGTGTCATTTTCAAGCTGTATGTTTTATTTATACTTCCTTTTTTATTTAACTCCCCAAAATTGTAAATAGACTTTGACAGGACGATTGTGCAGGAAAATTTACTTGTATAAGAAAGCAAAAGTCATCTGATAATAATTTATGGGAATGTTATTGCTGACCTCTAGGGGGAGCTCAAGGCTCCTTCTCTCTACCTCCTTTCCATTCCTCATGGAGAATCATTGTTTAAGTTTAGGATTTTATTAGCTATTACATATTAGATGGTATCAATGATTGCCAAGTTAACAATCATTTTAATGAAAGTGTGGCCTCTTTTGGACTCCCTTCTTAGGAAACAAGGTGAAAAAGAGGTAAGATCTCTATATGGGTTTTGATTTGAAAGACAGAGATAGTTTCTACTGTTGGCTATTTAGGCACATCTTAGCATGGCAAAAAAAGACTGCTTTACAAGGTCCTCAGAGAACTTCTTAGAGTTTAGCTTAGGAGCTAACCTTATTACTAAAGAACAATTTTTTTGTTTGTTCTTGCTTAATATTCATTTGTTAATTTTTATTCCCTATTCTCAACCCCACCCCTACTATACACCCACTTCCAAGCCTCCAAAGAACCTTACAAGGAGGGGGAGGGTTGGTATAGATCAAGATTCAGGTAATGTCCTTATAAAATGCCATTTCTTTAACATGACCATTTTTCTTGAATATTATTAAAAGAAAGAGAAAGGTGGGAGTAGGAACAAGACGATAGATTTTGTTCAGCCTTAAAAAGGTAAAGAAAGCCAGGTCAGCTGGTGGCATGGTGGTTAAGGTGACTGGATACACATGTCTCACTGTATTGTTTGTGTCCCAGACCCAGCGGCTTGGAAAACATGCTGGGCACATACGCATGCATGCCCCCAAAATCCTGAGAGGAGAATGGAGGAGAAGGGATTGCAGCATGGCCATTCCCCCTAGGAGGTACTTTCTCTCTCTCTTATTCTCTCTCTCTCCCTACCTCTCTCCTTCTCCAGTGAGCACATGTGCCCTATAGTAAATTTTAAAATAAATAAATAAAAAGTAAAGGAAGTTAAGCCAAAAAGTAAGGCTGGGCTTCTTAATTTGAATAGCAGAAAGATAAAAGTTCATGATTTTGTCTCAGCTGTCTATAAGCATATCTATGAAGATTGAAAGAAGTGTACAAACATGGACCAGCAGATGGCATACTGGTTATATTGCTGGACTCCCACATAGTTGACCATGGTTAGAGTCCTGGACTTGGTGGCTTAAAACTCATGCTGGGCACGTGTGAGTGTGTGTCTAAGATCCCAAGAGGAGAAGAGATTGTGGCATGGTCATCTCACCTGGGGGGGTGATTTCTATCTTTCTGTCTCTCTGACAAGCACACATGCCCTATAACAAAAATCTCTCTTAAAAAAAAAAAAGTACAACATAAGATGTTAACAACAGATTTACCAGATTCTGAGCAAAATGACCATTAACTATTACCTTAGTCTGTTTGGGATGCTACAACAAAAATATCAAGGACTAGGTGGTTTAAACAACAGAAATGTGTTCTCATAGTTTTAGAGGCTGAGAAGTCCAAGATCAAAGCAGCAGCTGATTCAGTTCTAGGGTTCTCCCAAGCTTGTAGATAACCACTTTCTCTCTATGTCCTCATATGGTGGAGAGAGACTTAGAAGTGCACTAAACTCTTCGTGAGGCTTATCCTCTGGTCTTTATCTAAATGTAATTATCTCCTAAAAGACCCATCATATTGAGGGTTAGGGCTTTGACACATGAGCTTGAGGAATGGGACACAATTTAGTCCACACCAACCAAAGAAGAGATTCATACTGGGAAACTTCCATAGCTGCTCTAAATTCTAACCTTTGAAACAAGAGTAAACTTCAATAGAATGAAGATAGAATCAAGCTACCATTACTCTTACTGGCATTATCCTATCAACTTTACCTTAGAAGCATGACTTACAACAACCAAGAAACAGATACTTCTTGTTCACTGGGAAAGATAGTTTGAGGTGGCCAGGCCACAGCCCCTGCTCAATCTTTAGCCCCACACTTAACTCTAAAGAATACTCAAATATTTGAACCCATTTCCTACTGTGTGTGTGTGTGTGTGTGTTCTCTTTATTTATTTACATTCACTGTACATCAGTACAGTATACAAAATGAGATTTTCTGTACAGTATACATTGTGTATTGGCTAAATCAAGGATATAACCCTACATGTTATCATTAACAAATACTTTTCTATTTCTTGTTTCTTATATATTTTGCTCCCCCCCTTGATTTCCTACCTCTTACCTTCTGCCAATTCCCCCCCTTCTCCCACACTGTCTCTAGTATGTACAGCTGTTTTCCATGCCTTTTTCTTCACATTTTATTGATTCAATAAAGACCTTAATTATTTTAAAGACTTTCAATAGTTATAACAGCTGATATATACATATATATGAATGCATGTCTGACTTTAGACATAAACCTCAGTGAGTAAAGTGAACATACTATAAAGCAACACCTTGTTGGGGCTATATAGCTCACTGCAGTAATTATTAGGTATTAATAAGTATATTCAATGCAGTTTTTAATTTCAAAAAAAAGTTTTCTTTTTAATAGATCAAAATAAAAAAAATGTTAAGAGAAATTTGCTTAAAACAAAGTCAAGAAAAAGGTTAGGATTCAGTTCAAATAGTAGGTAGATGAACCTATCAAGTTTAAGAGAAGACAAAAATCATATCAAAAGATTATATCAAAGAAAATCAGTAATATTTTAGTTCAAAGTAAAAAAATTCTATTTCACTAGCTCAGACTCACGTAATTAATCTCTCTTCTATTGAATTTACAGTGTTACTCTGGTCTGATCTTTCCTTTTAAACTCTGGAAGTTAACATTCAATGCTCCCTACCATTAGGCTGGTCATTCTCTTTGTTATTTCTTGTACTCTTATTTCTGTGTGTCCTACTTTAGTTTTCCTGGTATAGCACTCCCTTCAGCACTTCTTGGAGAGCTGGTTTGGTGTTGGTAAATTCTTTCAGGTTCTGTTTATGTGGGAATGTTTTTGTCTCTTTTTCCCATATGAAAGATTTACTTAACACTTTGAATATATTTTCCCATTCTTTCCTTGCTTGCATTGTTTCCGACAAAAGGTCTGATATTAGCCTGATGGGATATTCTTTAAAAGTACCTTGATGTTTCTCTCTTGCCAATTTTAGTATCTTGACTGTCTGTGGCTTTGGTCAATCTGGCTATGATGTGCCTGGAGAAGGTCTTCTTGGACTGATTCTATGTGGGGTCCTTTTTCTTTCTTGGGTCTGGATATATGAGTGCCAATCTAGGTTTGGAAAATTTTCTTCCAGGATTTCATGAAATAGATTATCAATGTCCTTATTAGTTTCTTCACCTTCTGGGATAACAGTGATCCAGATATTTGGGCGTTTAATGGTATTTGGTATTACTAGTATGTTATTCTCATGGGGGGGTATTTTCTCAGTCTTTTTGGTGAAATTTTCTAGGTCAGAGGCTTTATCTTGTACATTTGATATTCAATATTCTGCATGATCTAATCTGCTTTTAATATTTTCAAGGGAAGTTTTGATTTCCTGTATTACAACCTTCATCTCTAACAGTTTCATTTGATTCTTTTTTATGATGTGTATCTCCTCTTTCAGATCATGTGAGAACTTCCTTACCTCCTGGAATTCGCCTCTTTTCTCCTTCATATTCTAGAGTTTGTTGTCTCTATTCTCTTGTATCTTTGTTAGCTTTGTCACTATGACTATTTTAAATTTATCTCGTATTTCCATGAGTTCCCTTGTGAAAAAATGAAAACTGCATGGACTGCTCAGAACTCAAATATAGATGGCTGCTGATTGGTTTATCCTATGGGAGTAGGGGGAAAGGTAAGACTTAGAAAGACAAAAGAGCAGCAGAGAGCTAAGTTTAAAAAAAAATTTAAGTAAAAAATATATAGAGAGAGAAGGAAAGAGACAGAGAGAATAAGTAGAGTGCTCTAACCTGGCTCCTGACTAAACCTGGGGAGCAGGAGGATGAAGTCTGGACAGACGGTCTTCGGTGGTCGAAATCCCTAAATGGGACTGCTCAGAACTCAAATATAGATTGGCTTATCTTGGCTTTTGGCTAGAACTGGGGAGCAGGAGGGTGAAGTCTGAGCAGAAGGTCTTCAGTGATCAAAATCCCTGAATGGGACTGCTCAGAACTCCAACACGTTCCCTACTCTTGAGTTCAGAGCCTTTTAAAGAGTTCCAGTGTGGCCTAAATATAAATGGATTCCAAAAATAAAATTGAGTCACATTATAGTTTTTGTTGGATGAACAAAAAAATTAAATCATTTTCTTGGATGCCTGTTCCTGTTTAGATCACTTTTCTACTGTTGAACTCATAGTTCATGAAGTTCATGGGACTAGATGAGTCCAGATCATCCTCTCACCACACAGAAGGCATCATCTACTGCTTCTACTTTAGAACCCAAGAAAGGACTCTTCTTTTTTTTTTTTTTTTTTTTTTTTTTGGGAGAGGTTTTTCGCTATAGGGCGCGTGCGCTTGCCAGACAGACAGAGAGAGACATAGAGACAGAAAGCGAGAAATCACCCCCCAGGGGGGATGGTCACGCCGCAATCCCTTCTCCTCCATTCTCCTCTCGGGATCATGGGCACGCACACACACGCGTCCGGCGTGAGTTGTAAGCCACCGGGTCCGAGACGCGAACCACGGTCGACTACGTGGGAGTCCAGCGACATAGCCATTACGCTAACTGCTGGTTCCCAAGAAAGGACTCTTCTTTGTCTCTCTAGGGTTCATTCAGTCTAAATGCCCTAAATAGCATCCATGCACTGATGATGCCACTTTACTTTTATCTAGTATAAATAATTTAGCATAAATGATTTCACAAAATTCTAAATAATCTATGGTAGAGATTCACACTTCTAACTAATTGTACGATTTTGGGGTTCCTGCTACCTCTTCAAGTTTGATAATTTACTAGAACTCGTAAAAGTGCTTTATTTATTATTACAATTTTATCATAGCAAATGTCTATAAAACAAAATAAGCCAAAGGAAAGATGCATACAATGAAGTTGTTGAGGTGCTGAACTCCCCCATAACTGACTGCAGTTCGAGTTCTAGACTGACCTAATGGTGTGCTTTGTCATTTTCCCTTTCTCTTTCTCTGTCTCTCTTTGGTCAAATTAATAACAACTAAAAAATAGATAAATAATTCTTTTAAAATTAAAAAAAAAGAATGACCAATTAAAGAAGCTCACCCAGCATGTCAAAGTGCCATGCTTTGTGAATTCAAAGCTTTATTGGAATTTCATTACTTTAAACATCATTGATGAAATCTACCCACATAGTTGAATTCAATTTCTAGCACTACCCTACAGAGGTCAGGCTGATAGCACAGCAGCTCAAAATTCTAATTCTCTGATCACAGGGTCTATCTTTCTGACAGGGCGGATTTCCCACCCTGAGTCATATCTTTACTTAAGCTGTTAATTGGCTTACTATGAGTAAGTCTGTTAAACTATCATGGTCCATATGAATAACACAGCTATTTTCCTATCACTCATAAAATACCAGGAGTTTAGAGGCTATTTCCCAGGAACCAGGAACAAAGGCACTTCATTACACAGTATACTCCCTGGTCTTCAGCCACAGTTCTTTACTTTACTTCTGAAACTTGCCAATCTCCTTTAGTTGGAAGTAGTCAGCATGTCAAAGTGCCATGCTTTGGGATATCATGTTCCGAGCCCCAACACAGATTTGCAGGATTTTGTTTGATCTTGTCACATTCAAAAAAAAAAACTTGCCTCAAAAATATATGGTGTCAGGGGACCAGTGGTTAGTGTAATGGCTATGTCGCTGGACTCCCACGTAGTCGACCATGGTTCGCATCCCGAATCCGGTGGCTTAAAACTCACACCGGGCACGTGTGTGTACGTGCCCAAGATCCCGAGAGGAGAATGGAGGAGAAGGGATTGTGGCGTGGCCATCCCCCTTGGGGGGTAGTTTCTCGCTTTCTGTCTCTCTGTCTCTGTCTGTCTGGCAAGCGCACGCGCCCTATAGCAAAAACCTCTTAAAAAAAAAAAAGAAGAAGAAAAAATATATATGGTGTCACACTTTCGGGCATCTGATATGATTGAGTTTAAAAGGACTGTCTTTTTGTTCTTATAACCCATTAATGTAATATTGGATTTTCCTCATTAAGTAACTCATTTGTTTATTTCTTTACCCTCAGCAACTATTCCTCCTTCTATCCTTTTATACACCAAATTTTCTATCTTCGAAAGGAATGTTAGGTTCAGTTATTATGCTAATGTAAAGTGCAGGCAATCCCTCTCAGTCTACTGCCATTAGTATAGTATAGAGTTACCTATGTAAACAATTAGTGAGCCATCCTACCTATAGAAATACAAGTACATTAACTGTCAATCCCAATTTTTTCAGGTAAAATGAAAGTACAAATCACCAGGTCCTTAAAACTTCTTATATAAAGATTTCATAGTATTATTGTTTCTTGCTTAAGAATATCTTTTTTTGGAGAGAGATTTTTGCTATAGGGCACATGCACTCACTAGAGAGACAGAGAGACAGAAAGCAAGAAATCACCCCCCAGGGAGGATGGCCGTGCCACAATCCCTTCTCCTCCATTCTCCTCTTGGGATTTTGGGCACACATGCACATGTGCCCAGCATAAGTTTTAAGCCGCCAGGTCTAGGATTCGAACTGCAGTTGATTACATGGGAGTCCAGTAACATAACCATTATGCTATTTGCTGGTCCCAGGCTTAAGACTTTTCTTTGCAGTTAGCTCTTGCAGCTCTAGTCTTAATCTGAGGACCAGCAGGATAAAGAACAATTCAGGTGTTACAGAGATAAAAGAAAAAAAAAGAAAGTCATTGTCATAACAGCAACTTTCCTCCATAAGAAAACTTGCAAAGTTATACCAGTATCCACCCCCAACTCCTTCCTCAAATGCAACAGAGAAACCCACTGGTGGGAGCCTTCCATTGACACTTCTCATATTAAGTGTGAGCGCACATTCATAAAGATATGAAAGCCAGTCCTTTGTGCCTATGTCACCTCCCATTGTAGGTAACCAGTGTTGTAACTGACCATTTCAGTTCTCTTCTAAGCTATTACTATGGGTCCACCAGTGGCCTGGTGGTTACTACACCTGAATTCCACATGACTGACTGCGCAGTTTGAGTCCGGGACTCAGCAGCTTGAAAAGTACTCTAGGCACATGTGCAGTTGTGCCCAAAATCCCAAAAGAAGAAAATGAAGAAGGGATAGTGGCATGATCATTCCTCATGTGGAGGAGGCTGCTTTCTTGCTTTCCCTCTCTGTCTCTCTCCAATAAAGACACACGCCCTCTGGCAAATTTGGGGAAAAAATATATATGTCACTTTGAGGAAGATAATTCTCTGCCTATTGTTGGACATTATGAGTTGTACAGTGTGTTCCTTGATCTGAAGAAATGTGACTCACTGGTCCACATTGGTATAGTATCTTCTATTCTGGTGCTTTTAGCTTAGTTTTAGCATTTGCATCTACCACCAGCTATACAAAGCCCAGTGTAGGGTCAATTTCTAGTCCTTAAAGGTGTTTTTGTAGCCTCCAAAGGCTAATGGCATCAGTCCAACTAGCCAGCTATGTGTGGATCCTTTCCCACGTGGAATCTGCCCCATAACCATCTGCAGTATCTGTCTCTCCTTGGGCAAGTAGAACAGTTCTTATTGGTATTTTCTGCCTCATAAAAGATGCAGCAAGAGTATGTCAATCGTCAGCCCATCTCTATATTGATGCAGCAGTCCCCCAAAGTCCACCCATTTCATATATCTGGATAACTACCCCTACTGAGCATACTAAGAAATTTACTCAGTTCCATTCCTTTTCCAGTCCTGGAAAGTGTCTGCCTTATGGTTGTTGACATATCCTACTTTAATGTACCCCTCTCCTGAATTACCAGGTATTTCCTAATGATTATTAGTTGCAATTGTTACTTGAAGAATAAATTCCTTCAGTTTGAGACATAGAACTTAGCCTTTCAGAAATGTTCTGAATGGAGGTAAGGGGTGAGGCCTTGCTACTTCTGCCTGGGACTAGTCACTGGGTAGAGACCAACACCAGGGAGAGCTATAACCTTGGGAAGAGTGGCCTCCTTTGGCAAAAGGGCAATTTCCAGATAGAACAGAAATATGAGCAATCTCCATTCCAGGCAGCTGAAAGGAGGATCTAGGTGTCACAAACAACCACCACAACATCCTAACTTCCTTTTGAGTTATCATATTTAAATGTAAACCTTTAATCTTACATAATATTCTACTTAATCTTACATTTAAATATATTTTCTTCCAAATATTTTTCTTTTCTTTTAAATTTTATTTATCATAATCTTTTTATATTACATTGAATTACATACATCTTTACAATGTCTTACATTTCTTTTTCCAGCACAGTTACCATGCATATCAGTCAAGACAAAGACATTACTATCCACATCATCATCAAATAGCTTTTCATCATTTTTCCAGATTATTATTATTATTTATTCTCATTATTTTTTAAAGAATTCAATCATTATATATCATTTGACTTGTATAAAGAATTTACCCAACATGACATACTTCTCAGACCAGTCCAGTTGTGAATATTATACATGCTATCAACAGGTAATAAACTATTTCTGTGTCCCACTAATATCATGCCAATTTGTTCTCTTGTTAGCCTTCTCTATACTCTTCCTGTTCCAAACTGTCTTCAGCCTCCATAATTATTTTCATGACTTTTATGCCCTCCAGTATTTCAATATCTACCATAAAGTATGAATAGTCAGTATATATTAAATAGATACATATATCTTTCTTTCATAACCTGACTTGCTTCACTCAGCAATAGATCCTCCATATTTGACCACTTTTTATCAAATATCAGAGTCTTGATTTTTATGGCTGAGTAGTATTCCATAGAGTATATGTGCCACACCTTTTCCATCCATTCATCTGTTTGTGGACATTTGAGCTGGTTCCAAGTCTTAGTAATCGTGAATAATGCTGTAATGATGTGCAAGCACTTTTCTGACTGAGAATTCTCCTGTTCTTTGGATAGATACCCAGAAGTGCGATTGTTGGATCAAATGGTGGTTCTATTTGTAGATCTTTGAGGAACCTCCATATTGTTTCCCACAGTGGCTGAACCAGTTTACATTCCCACCAACAGTGTAGGAGAGTTCTCCTTTCACCACATTCCTACCAACACTTAGCACTTTTTGTACTTTTAGTCTTCGCTATTCTGACAGGGGTTAGGTGGTATCTCATTGTGGTTTTTATCTGCATCTCCATTATGATGAGGGATGTTGAGCACTTCCCCATATGCTTTTTAGCTGTTCGTGTGTCTTCCTTAGAGAGATTTTTGTTCAGCTCATTTTTCCATCTTTTAATTGGGTTATTAATTTCTTTTTTTTCGAATAAGCTGCTTGAATTCCCTGTGTCTTCTGGTCCTTTGTCTGAGGCATATTTTACAAAAATATTCTCCCATTCTGGGAACCAGCAGTTAGCATAATGGCTATGTCGCTGGACTCCCACGTAGTCGACCGCGGTTCGCGTCCCGGACCCAGTGGCTTAAAACTCACACCGGGCGCGTGTGCGTGCGTGCCCAAGATCCTGAGAGGAGAATAGAGGAGAAGGGATTGCTGTATGACCATCCCCCCCCGGGGGGTGATTTCTCGCTTTCTGTCTCTCTGTCTCTCTCTGTCTGTCTGGCAAGCGCACGCGTCCTATAGCGAAAAACCTCTCCAAAAAAAAAAAAAAAAAAATCTCCCATTCTGAGGGTTGTTGATTCACACTTGTTGCTATGTCCTTGCTGTGCAGAAACTTCTTAATCTGATACAGTCCCACTTGTCTCTTTTAGGGATTATGGCCCGTGCTTTGGGAGTCTTATTTAAGAAGTCTTTGCCTCGAGACCAGAAGCTGTCGTAATGGCTATGTCACTGGACTCCCATGTAGTCGACCGCGGTTCGAGTCCTGGACCCAGTGGCTTAAACTCATGCTGGGTGCGTGTGCGTGCGTGCCCAAGATCCCAAGAGGAGAATGGAGGAGAAAGGATTGCAGCGTGACCATCGCCCCAGAGGGTGATTTCTCGCTTCCTGTCTCTCTCTTTCTTTCTGGCAAGTGCACATGCCCTATAGCAAAAATCTCTCCAAAATAAAAAAAAATTTTAAAAAGAAGTCTTTGCCTACCCCAATGTCTCCCAGAGTTTCCCCAGTATTTTCCACCAGTAGTTTTATAGTTTGAGGTCTTAGGTTCAGATCTTTGATTCATTTTGAGTTGAATTTTGTTAATGATGAAAGATGGGGATTCAGTTTCATCTTTCTGCAGGTGGATACCCAGTTTTTCCAGCACCATTTACTAAAAAGGTTTTCCTTTTCCCAAAGGATTGACTGGTATCCTTTGTCAAAAATCAGTTGGCTGTAAGCTTTGGGGTTTATTTCCGGGGTCTCTATTCTATTCCATTGGTCCACCTGTCTGTTTTTGTGCCAATACCATGCTGTTTTGATTATCATAGCTTTATACTATATCTTGGGGTCAGGAAGTGATATGCCACTCCACTCTTCTTGTACAGAATTACTTTGGCAATATAAGGTCTTTTTATGATTCCTGACAAATTCTATGATTGTCTTTTCTAGATCTGTGAAGAATGTCTCTGGTATTTTGATTGGAATTGCATTAAATATGTAGATTGATTTGGGTAGAATTGCCATTTTAATTATGTTAATTCTTCAAATCCAGGAATATGGGATGTCCTTCCACTTTTTTATGTCCTTTTCAATATCTTTTTTAAGATTTTTATAGTTTTTTTTTTGTAAACGGTTTTGACTTCATTAGTTAGGTTTATCTCTAGGTATCTTATACATTTTGTGGCTGTGGTAAAAGGAATTCTTTTCTTCAGCTTCACTTTGTTCAACTTGTTCGTATATAGAAATGCTATAGATTTTTGGATATTGATTTTGTATCCTTCCACTTTACTGTATTCATTTATTACTTCAAGAAGTTTTTTCATGGAAACATTTGCGTCTTCTAAGTATACCATCATGACATCTGAAAATAAAGATATTTTTTTACTCTTTTTTGCCTATTTGAATGGCTTTTATATTGTTCTCTTTTCTGATTGCATTGGCTAAGACTTCCAGCACTATATTAAAAAGTAGTGGAGAAAGTGGGCAGCCTTGTCTAGTACCAGTTTTTAGTGGAAAAGCTTTTAGCTTTTCCCCTTTCAGTATAATGTTAGCTATAGGTCTCTCATATATGACTTTTATTGTATTGAGAAATGACCCTTCTATGCCAATCTTACTGAAAGTCTAAACCATGAAAGGATGTCGTATTTTGTCAAATGCTTTCTCTGCATCAATTGAAATGATCATATGGTTTTTATCTTTCTTTCTGTTAACATGGTGTATTATATTTATGGTCTTGCATATGTTGAACCACCCTTGCTTGCATTCCTGGGATAAAGCCTACCTGGTCATGATGAATAATGTTTTTTATATGTTGTTGGATACTATTTGCAAGTATATTGTTGAGAATATTTGCATCTATATTCATCAGAGATATTGGTCTGTAGTTTTCCTTTTTTGTCATGTCCTTGGATCTGTCTTGGGAATGAGGATGGTGGAGGCTTCATTAAATGAACTTGGAAGATTTCCTTTCTTTTGGATCTTTACAAATAATTTGGGTAGGATAGTGGTTAACCCTTCCTTAAAAGTTTTGTAGAGTTCAGAAGTGAAGCCATCTGGACCTGGGCTTTTCTTTGCAGGGAGTTATTTATTATTGATTCAATCTCATGGTTTGTTATGGGTCTATTCAGGTTTTATATGTCCTCCTGATTCAATATTGGTAGATTATATGCATCCAGGAATTTGTCCTTCTCCTCCATGTTCCCTTGTTTGTTGGCATATAGTTGCTCATAGTAACCTCTAATGATGTTTTGTATTTCTATTGTGTCTGTTGTAATGTTGCCTGTTTCATCACATATTTGATTTATCTGGTTTCTTTCTTTCTTCTTCTTTATCAGTCTAGCTAATGATGTGTCAATCTTGTTAATCTTCAAAGAACTAGCTTTTGCTTTCATTTATTTTCTGTATAGTTTGTTTATTTTTTTATTTTATTTATTTCTGCTCGAATCTTTATGATTTCTTTTTGTCTGCCATTTTTTTGTGTGTTTTTCCAATTCCCTGAGGCATGATGTAAGGTTGTATGTTTGCCACCTTTCCACTTTTTTTCTTATGCACACTAATTGCTATGAATTTCCCTCTTATGACTACTTTTGCTATGTCCCATAGATTATGAAAACTCATGTACTCTGTTTCCATAATTTTTTTATTTCAGACTTAATTTCTTCAGTAGTTTAAAACTCATTCAGAAGCAGTTTGTTTAGTTTCCATATTTTTGTGTATTTTCAGGGGTATTTCTTGAAATTAATATTGAGTTTAATTCCATCATAGTTAGAGAAGATGCTGGATATATCTTCTATGACTTTGAATCTATAAAGGCTTGATTTGTTTCGTATTATATGATCAATCTTTGAAAAAGTTCCATGCCAGGGTGAGAAAAATGTATATTTTATGGTCTTAGGGTGAAAAGTTCTATAGATGTCTGTCAAGCCCATTTGATTTACAGTATCATTTAGGTCCTATATCTCTCTATTTATTTTTTTGTCTAGAAGATCTGTCTAAAGGAGATAATGGGTCTTGAGACCCCCAACAATTGTAGTGTTGCACCCTATCTCTCCTCTTAGCTCCAGCAGTCTTTTCTTCACATATTTAAGTGCTCCTGAGTTGCGTGCATAGATATGTATAAGCATTATGTCTTCTTGCTGAATTAGCCCATTTACTATTACATAATACCCTTTGTCTCTTCTTACAGTCTTTGTCTTGAAGCTTATTTTGTCTGAAACCAGTATCGCAATTCTAGCCTTTTTTTGATTTCCATTTGTGTGTAGTATCTTTTTCCAGCCCTTCTCTTTTAGTCTACATATGTCTTTATCCATAAGGTGTGTTTCTTGTAGGCAACAGTTAGAAGATTTCTGTTTCTTTATCCACTCAGCCAGTCTGTGTCTCTTAATTGGATTATTTAAGCCATTAACATTCAATGTTATTATTGATATTTCTGGAACTGTTCCTATCATTAAGTGAACCATTTTCTTGATTTTTTTTTGAGAAGTTTTTGCTATAGGGTGTGTGTGCTCACCAGAAAGAGAGAAACAGAGAGACAGAAAGTGAGAAATCATCCCCTGGGGGTGGGGGGAGATGGACACGCTGCAATCCCTTCTCCTCCATTTCCTCTTGGGATCTTGGGCACGCATGCACACATGCCCAGTGTGAATTTAAGCCACCGGATCTGGGACTCGAACCATGGTTGACTACATAGGAGTCCAGAGACATAGCCATTGCACCAACTGCTGGTCCCATTGATTGTTTTTCGTTCTCTTGTAATTGTCCATCTGATTTTTTAGTTTTCCTGGTATAGCACTCCCTTCAGAACCTCTTGAAGAGCTGGTCTGCAGTTGGTAAATTCTTTCAGGTTTTTGTTTATCTGATAATGTCTTTATCTTTTTTTCCCATATGAAGGATAATCTTGCCAGGTATAGTATTCTTGGTTGAAATTGTTTTCCAGTTAACACTTAGACTATATTTCCCCATTCTTTCCTGCCCTGTGTTGTTTCCAACGAAAAGTTCGATGTTAGCCTGATGGGATGACCTTTGTAAGTAACTTGATGTTTACCTCTTACCAATTTTAGTATCTTGTCTTTGTCTGTGGTTTTGGCCAATCTTGCCACGATGTGCTTTGGAGAGGATCTTCTTGGGTTGATTCTGTTTGGGGTCCTACATATTTTTTTGATCTGGATCTTTGAATGCCTCTCTGGTTTGGAAAGTTTTCTTTCAGGATTTCATGAAATAAATTACCAATGCCTTTATTATTTTCTTCTTCTTCTGGGATACGAATTATCCAGATGTTGGGGCACTTGATGGTATATAGTATTTCTTGGATATTAATCTCATTTTTCTTGGTTGTTCTCTCAGTCT
Organism: Tupaia tana; assembly: GCA_026018925.1. Lineage (NCBI taxonomy): Eukaryota > Metazoa > Chordata > Mammalia > Scandentia > Tupaiidae > Tupaia > Tupaia tana. The sequence goes on along the minus strand of JAKSZU010000007.1, from coordinate 122,616,824 downwards.
TTTTGATATTTTTTTCTAGGTCAGATGTTTTGTCTTCTCCATTTGAGATTTGATCTTCTGCATGATCTAATCTACTTTAATACTTTCAAGGACGGTTTTAATTTCTTGTATCATATTCTTCATCCCTAACAATTTTGTTTGATTGTTTTTTTATGGTGTCTATTTATTCTTTCAAATCATGAAAGAACTTCCTCATCTCCTGAAGCTTGTTGTCTCTTTTCTCTTTCATCTCAACTAGTTGGATCACCACAAATATTCTGAATTCCTTGTCCATCATTTCCACGACTTCCATTGTGTTGTTTGTGGGTGATACAGAATTGATGTTTTCCCTTGGAGGAAAGACATTTTGTTAATTGTTCATATTCCTTGGGCCTCTGTGATTGTTTATAGTCATCTGGTGATCTATATGTTCCTTCCTAAATTATCCAAGGTATCTCTGAGTGTTCTAAGGTGTGCAGGAGTAGGCAATTGGTGATCTCTCTTCTGCTCTGCTTCCTTTTGCTCACCAGCACACTGCACTGTCATCACTGATCTAGGGTGACCCGAAGTCTTCCCTGTTTCTAAAGAACAAGCGTGATTCAAACTAAGCTGCTGAGCTTGGCGTCCCGGCCATTAGGACTTGCAGCCACAGACAGCCTGGTGTCCAGCAAGGTCATGCACTTGAACCACTATCTAGATGGGGTGAGGAGGGGGCTCAAGTTCATCTGAAGTCCCAAGACACAAACCTGAAGCCCAAAGGCAATTGGGAGAGGGAATGAGCCACGGGTCCCAGTAATTAGGTCCTGCAGCCACAGGCAGCCTGGCGTCCGGCAAGGCTAAGCACTTGAACTGGTCTTCCTCCAAATATCGAAACTATAGATTTAGCAGAGGCTACTTATGCAAAATGTCTGCCATTGTAAACTAATGAATAAAGCATTCTCATTGCTAAACCAATCAGTCAAATCAGACATACTTTCTGATTTTAAAAAGCATGTTAATACTCATCTCTGTAACAACCAGCTCACTTCTGAATTATAATTCTGGGAAAGAGAAAGAGAGAAAGAAGGGGTATGAAACTTGCTATAAGTTCATGGTCGAATACATAAAGTGGACCTCTCTTCCTGATTCTTTCTAAAATTCTGTTCTTTCTCAATTCTCCATCAGGGTTTCTATAGTCAGTGACATTGACTGTGGAGGAAAGAGGGACAAGGTTTCCAAGTGAAACTCATCATTATTCCACTGCCCACTCCATAATTACTTTGAATTTATTAAGTTGTTGGAAAAGTCATGACACATTTTTGCATAGAAAAAAATAGCAACACAAGGCAAAATACTGTATTTTTATAACATACTTTGCTTTTAATGGTATATGTATAAAGAAAAAAAAGTGCTTAAAAAGCTCTTATGATACTTGAACCAGAGTAGACTTTTCAGATACCAGTATTTCAAATGGTCCTTTCATTTAGAGCCCCCAGAAGTTTTTATTACCCAGGGCAATGTAGCATAATAAGATTCAGTACTGGTAAAAAGCATAACTTCATTTTGCAGAAGAGGAAGAGGAACAGGGCAGTCCCATAACTTAATGGTTTAGGGAGTAGGTCTCACATGGCCCACCATGGTTCAAATACTGACTCCAGTGTCTTGGAAAACACTTTAGGCATGTGTGTGTATGTGTATGTGTATGTGTGTGTGTGTGTGCCCCAAACCCCTACAGAATGGAGAAATGGAAGAGAAAAAATTGCAGTGTGATAACACCCTGTTGAAGGAAGGATACTTTCTCCTTCTGTCTCTCTGTCTCTCTCTGGCTAGTGCGCACACCCACCCTCTGGCAGTTAAAAAAAAAAAAAAACATAAAGATTAAGAAAGGAGGGATGGCTAAGGAACAGGCTTATTATGGAAGAGGCTGAAAAGAATCCAGACTATTCCTATCTCCAGGTGGTGGAATGTCATGTGTTAATTTTAAGAATATATTTGGAACTTGAAGGACTGAAAATAGTTTACTTAAAACTATCTGTGACTGGGGGCTGGCAGGTGGCATGGTGGTTAGGGTGCTGGACTTCCATGTGGCTGACCATAGTTTGAGTCCCAGGCCTGGCGGCTTGCTTTCCCACTTTCTCTATCTCTCTCTCTCTTGCTCTCACTCTCTCTCTTGTTCTGTCCCTGTCTGGTCAAATTAAAATAAATAAAATTGAATGAAATAATTAGAAAAAAATCTATGACTACTGGGGCCAACAGGTGGCATAGTGGTTAAGGGGTGGATACCCACATGGCCGACTGTGTTTTGAGTCCCAGACCCGGTGGCTTAAAACACTGGGTATGTGTACCCAAAATCTCTAGAGGAGAATGTATAACGGATTGTGTCATGACACAATTTCTCGCTTTCTGTCTCTGTTTCTTTGGAAAGCACACACACCCGATAGCAAAAATCTCTCTCCAGAAAAAAATAAAATAAAATAAAATAAAATAAAATAAAATAAAAAGAAGAAGAAGAAGAAAGAAAGAAAGAAATAAACTACTTGTGACTTCCCCCTAGGACAGGCATTATTTATTCTCTGGGGTATACAGACCTCATTTATAGACTGTTGGTTTGGCAGGAAAGGAAATTAGCTGAGATCTATAGAAGAAATAGGAATTATCCAGATCAAGTGACTCAGGGGAAGTCCTGAAAGGCCACTTTTATTATCATATCTGATACAGCAGATGGGGTGCCTATGTGAATCATACTGTATTAATGGCTATATAAGAGGGTAAGAACTTTTGGACAAATGTCACTTTGTCAATCCTTTCAGCAATTATTTCCACACAGAAGCATGGGTCTGTATTTTCTTCTTCCTACCTGAATGACTTTCCCCATTCATTCTATCTATACAGATATTTTCACTCTCCAAAGAACATCTGAAATCCAACTACATGACTTCCTTCTTTTTTTCTTTTTTGGAGAGGGTTTTGCTATAGGGCACGTGCACCAGACAGACAGAGAGAGACAGAGAGACAGAAAACGAGAAATCACCCCCCAGGGGGGATGGCCATGCCACAATCCCTTCTCCTTCATTCTCTTCTCGGGATCTTGGGCACGCATGCACACGCGCCCGGCATGAGTTTTAAGCCACGGGGTCCGGGACGCGAACCGTGGTCAACTACATGGGAGTCCAGCAACATAGCCATTATGCTAACTGCTGGTCCCCATGACTTCCTTCTGTAAACTATCTTTTCATTTCAGATCATTTGGGAATGAGATTCTTTTCTACTAGTTCTTCTTGCTGGTTTTGTTGATTCCCATTATTTTATTTGTCTTTGTGTTAATAGCCTCTGAACTGACCTTTCCATCTCTAATACCTCCTCCTCTACTCTATCTTTTCTATTGCAAAAGTCATTTTTCTAGATGACAAATATACACAAAACTACCCTCCTCTGAGCTTTAACTTCTCAATGTCTATGGGATAACATAAGCTACTTAATCTAGTACACAAGGTTCTCCCCTACTAACCACTCTAGCTTTATCTCTTATGTTTTTTCCTCTCCTTTCCCAATCCCCCTTGATGTACTGAACTAATTTCCCCAAATGTCCTAATGCGTATTTGTATCCTCATGTCTTTTTTGCATATGTTTGCTTCAACTGAACTGTCCTTGCCAGTTTTGCTCCTCCAACAAACTTTTCATTATTCTTCAGGAAATGAGTCAAGTGTTATTTCCTACTTGAAGCCTTCTATGAATCCCACAATGTTGGTTAGGTAATTCCTTGCATTACAGAAAAACTTTGCCTTAATTCTTTTATTTCCTACAAAAATATATTACATATTTATTTTGCCTGCTAAACTGTGAGCCTGTTGAAGGCAGTGATCTTACTTCATCATTTTTGTATTTTTAGTGCCTAGCTCATAGTAAGTAAAAGTAATTGTTGAATTAATATAGTAAAACTATCCTAATGAGCATAAGCCCTACCTTCCAAAAGCTAAAACTATATCAGAGAACACATACCCAAAAAAATCATTAAAAAATATAAAAAGCATGCAAGAGTGAAAGAAGCATGGAAAGATAATATTTCATTTAATCTAAGGTAGTGGAAAAATACTCCTAAAAAAGTGCTAGGATGAGTATTTAAAAGATGAATGTGGGGGCCAGCAGGTGGGTGGCATGGTGGTTAAGGGCACTGGACTCCCACATGGCTGACTACAGTTCAAGTCCTGGACCTGGTGGCTTTCTTTCTCTCTCTCTCTCCTCTCTTTCTGTCCCTCCTTGGTCATAAAGCTAAAGTAAATAAATAAAGTTAAATAAAATAATTATTAAAAAAAGAAAATTTGAATTAGTTCACGGGATGATGAGTAAAAGATGTTAAAGAGAATAGGAGCAGCTTCTGCAAAAATACGTCTTGAGAAAATAAGACAAATTATTGAAGGAAGGGTACATATATTTCAGCAGCCCAACTTTTTAGAGAAATGGGATAGCCACCCATCAAGCAAGAGCCGGGTTGAGCACATCAAGGTAGAATGAACATCTGATTGTCTGGTTTCTAAAATACAAGGAGTACATGAATAGGCCTTCAACAAATTACAAATTCTATTATCATTCTTCTTTTTAAAATTTTTTATTTATTCTTTTTTTTTTTGATTTGCTATAGGGCATGTGCATTCACCAGAGACTGGGGGTTGCAGAGGAGATATGAGAAAGCAAGCTGGTGGTCTAGGACTTGAACCACAGTTGGCCACGAGGGAGTCCAGTGCCTTAACCATCATTTTACTTGTTGGTCCCAATCACGTTTCTTTTAAGATTTTGCTCAAGTGTCTTTTCTACAGAAGGCCTTCCTAGCTACCCACCTAAATTGAACTAGATGCCTTTCTTTGTGTTTTCTGTGAATTCCTCCAGCATAGTAATGTTAACATCACATTTGTATGAGTTTAAGTGCCTTTCTCCCTTTTCTAGATTTCAGTCTCCTTGAATAGCACACATGTTTTTATATTCTAACATCTGTCACATTTTCAAACATTTGAAGAGCTTTCGAAAAGTAATTTATATTTTTTACAAAATTATATCAGTGTAGGGACCAGCAGTTAGCGTAATGGCTATGTCGCTGGACTCCCATGTAGTCAACCACAGTTCAAGTCCCAAACCAGTGGCTTAAATTCGCCGGGCGTGTGTGCATGCATGCCTAAGATCCCAAGAGGAGAATGAAAAAGAAGGGATTGTGACATGGCCATCTCCCCTGGGAAGTGATTTCTCACTTTCTGTCTCTCTGTCTCTGTCTGGCAAGAGCACGTGCCCTATAGCAAAAACCTCTGAAAAAAAATGATATCAATGTAATGCTAACTGCTATTTATTGTGTTCCATAGGTATAGGTAAATATTTACTACAATTTGGGAGGATTAAGGAACTTTTAGTGGGAGTTTAAAGTATAAGAATTCAAAGGAATGGTCATTATTGTCATTCTCAGTACCACAATGTCGTTAAGAGATGGTCTTAATTTACCTGTTATTTTAAAAACTTACTCAAGCACCTTTTCACCTGGAGAGCTAGTGTTCCAATGTGGAAAAGGACAATCTTATATTCCTATACTACCTATGTCTGTTACCTGATTATATCCAGGATTTTCATTTTTTTCTTTAACAAAAATTAAGATCAAGAGGCATATTATTGGTTGGCTATTCTTTGTGAAAAAAGTAAGGTGTGGAATAGAAATTGGAGCACAATCTCCTTTATTAGCAGGGTCACATGCATTGTTGCTGCAAACATTGTGGGTATCCTGGAATTATGTAATCCACCATACCTTTGTCAGGCTACAGTAAGGTTTATGAGATATTCAGTAACTAAATAAAACATATCTTTTCCTAAAACATGAGATATCAGGGATGAACAGAAAAAAAAAGCCATATGTTCTTTTCCCTCAAATATATATGACTTATACAACTATGGTAATACTGATTCCTACTGTACATACCAGTTATAAAAACAAAATATATGCTATATTGTGCATGCAACACTAATGAGTCACCTCCATTTTGGGACATTGATCTGATTAATGGGATTTTGGATTAGTTTTTAATCACTGCATAACAAATTACTACAAAGCTTAGTGGCTCAGAACAACAAGAATTTAATAATTCATGGTTTCTGTGGGTCAGGAATTACCTAGGTGTTTCTGGCTCAGGGTTTCTCAGGAAGTTTCAGTCGAGATATCACCCTGGGCTGCAGTCATCTGTAGGCTTGACAGAGGCTCAGGATTATTTCTGAGATCACTCATCATTCAGTTCTCTACCAGACTGCCAGTACAACAGAATCTAACTCTCAGAGAGAAGGCAGAGGTCAACAAGTAAGAAAAGGGAGGAGGAGGAGGAGGAGGAAGCAGGAAAAGGAGAAGAATTATTTCTATAAGGGTATACCAATTCAAGTGGCAGCAGATTTTTTTCTAGGAATAATTTTATTTATTTATTTATTTTAATTTGACCAGATAGGGAAAGAGCAAGAGAGAGGAAGAGGGAAAGTGAGAAAGCAAGCTACAAAGTCTGGGACTCAAACCACAGTCAGCCTTGTGGGAATCCAGCATCCTTAACCACAACACCACCTGCTGGCTCCAAGCAGTTGATTTTTCATATAAAACATGGAAGCCAGAAAGAGTTGCAAAATATTTTGTACGTACTTAAAAAAACTGTTAGGTAGCATTGAATCTTGTATATCATGAAATTACTCTTCAAGAATGAAGGGAAAACTAAGACATCCTCTAATTAAGAAAAACTAAAAGAATGGTTCCATCAAACCTACCCTTAAAGAATGGCTTAAAAACTCTCCAGACAAGGGGCCAGCAGGTGGCATGGTGGTTAAGACGTTGTATTCCCACATGGCCAACCACAGTTGAAGTCCTAGACCCTGAGGTTTGAAAATCACTCTAGGCATGTGCACATGTATGCTCAAAATCCCAAGAGTTGAATAAAATAAAAGTAATTGTGGTGTGGGTATCTGGAGAGTGATTTCTCACCTTCCCTCTTTCTGTCTATCTCCAACATTCACACGTGCCCCATGGCAAAAACATGGGGAGAAAACTCTCAAGACAGAAAGAAATATCATAGTAGAAGGCTGGGTCCTTCTGACAGGAAACAACTGAATAAAAAGACAGCAAACATTGAGAGACCATTTTTCACTCCATGAGGTTCTTTAATCAAAAGCTTTAATACCATACATGTAGAGGAAATATTTAAGGCAATTTTATTTAGAATATAAAGAGGCTAAAGAAAACTAATATGGAATTTGAGTTTCTACACTTTGGTTACCGCTGAAAATAGTACATATATTTTCTGTCAACATTAGTAGAGAGAAATAAATCACAAATATATACAGAAATAACTGGACCAACCACTAAAAAAAGTATAAAGGTGATATAATTGTTTAATGTTATGAATAAATCAAAATGAACTTTAAAAATGTGTAGGAAACCCACAGGAGGGACAGCAGGTGGCGTGGTAGTTAAGGTGCTAGACTCTGACATGGCTGACCTCAGTTTGAGCCCCAGACCCAGTGGCTTGAAACTCATGCCAGGTGCACATGCATGAGTACTCAAAATCCCAGGAGGAGAATGAAGAAGGGGTTGCAATGTGGCCATCCCCTCTAGGGGATAATTTCTTGCTCTCCCTCTCATTCCTTCTATCTGTCTCTCTCCTCTCCAGTGAGAGCACAAACCCTATGGCAAAAATATTTTTAAAAAACTTTAAAAAAAGAAAAAGAAAGAAAGAAACCCACAGGAAGGCAAGAAATGAAGAGGAACAAGAAAGAGAGAGAATGAACAGAAAAATGGTAGATTTGCACAAACTAAGAGATTGGGAAAGTAGATTTTTAAAGCACAACACAGATTAGTATGATGGGTTTTCATAAAGTTCATGGAAATGTGTATTGTGAAAAACCTATGCATAGGGGCCAACAGGTGGCATGGTGGTTAAGGACACTGGACTCTCACATGGCCGACCATGGTCCGAGTCCTGGACCTGGCGGCTTGCTTTCTTACTTTCCCTCCTTGCTCTCACTCTTGCTCTGTCCCTCTCTGGTCAAATTAAAATAAATAAATAAAGTTAAAATAAAATAATTCTTTTAAAAAAAAAAACCTATGCATGGACTTCTATTTTTTTTACACCATTATAAACTCATACTTCAATTTTATTTTTCCATGAGTTTTTTGAAATCTCTTTATGCTGTCTACTAGCAACTCACTTCAAACATAATGACACAGACTGGTTTAATGTAAAAAGATAGAAAAACATATGTCATATAAATAAAGAAAACAGAAATGGCTTTATTAGTATTAGCTAATGTAGACTCAAAGCAAAGAAGGACAACATAATGATACTATGCAGCTACTATTTGGGTGGTTGTTTTTGCATAGAAAAATACATCATGACTTTCTAGACAACCTAATATATTTAAAAGCATAAATGATGATGATAAAGGCTACAGTTGTAAATATATCTCAAAAAATATGATAAGTAAAGGACCAGCAGTTAGCGTAATGGCTATGTCGCTGGACTCCCATGTAGTCGACCGCGGTTCACTCCCAGACCCAGTGGCTTAAAACACGCCAGGCGCGTGTGCGTACATGCCCAAGATCCCGAGAGGAGAATGGAGGAAAAGAGATTGCGGCGTGGCCATCCCCCCGGGGAGTGATTTCTCACTTTCTGTCTCTTTGTCTCTCTCTGTCTGTCTGGCAAGCACACGTGTCCTATAGCAAAAACCTCTCAAAACAAAACAAAACACTTTATTAAAAAAAAATGTGATAAGTCACTTTTTACGCCATCATTGAGATAGTCAAAATACATTTACTCTTCTGATTATTAAAATCCCTTTTTGTTTTATCAAAAGACATTAAGTACATAACAGCTTACTAAAGTGAAATAAATTATATATACATGTTTTTATCATTTCTAGTCTAAAAACTAAATTTCCAAAAGCACTATCGAAAATAAAAATAACCGAGGGGGCCTAAGGAGTAGATCGAGAGGTAGATGAAACAAAAATGACAACATATTAGGGTTTGAATAAAGGGATAACATGATCATATTTATGCATTAACATGATCGCAATGGTTACTGAGGACCTAGTGAAGGATTTGTCAAGGGAAGATGCTGGGAAACTCCCAGGCAGCTATTGCAGTCATCCAGTCAAGAATAATGATGCCTCAAACCTGAATTGCAGCAGGAGAGCTAAGAAATAGGCTGTGAATATCCTTTAAAAAGTAAGTGTGACAGGATTTACTGAAGAGAAGATATGTGGTGCTCAAGAAAGGAAGAAGTCAAAAACATTTCCAATGTCGCTTTGACTGGAGCCACCAGAAAAACAGAGTTGCCCTATACTAAGATGGGGAAGAATATGAGAGGAGCAGGTCTGGGGGTAAATATTAAGGAATTCAGTTTGGGGTTTTTAGGTTTTAGATGCCCATTTTACTTCAAAATAAAAGAAAGCAACAGATGGAGTCTGCAATTCTGGGATGAGGTCAAGGCTAGAGCTGTAAGTTTGAGAATTATTAGTATATGGATGTCATTTGAAGTTTTCAACATAGAAAGGCTGAGGCAAAGCAAATGAAGTGAAAGAGTTTATTGGACCAGGGTTAGGATGATCACCCAGGCAACACAAAACTTGTTACCTGAATAATGTGTGCCCAGGTCTCACAGATTTTAATGGCAGAAATCATAAATAGGAAGGAGGGGGGGTTACATAATTAACTGTCAAAGCTTTACATTGGTCAACACTACAGCAAGAAGTGCTGTGGAGCTGTGATTGGCTAACTTCTGTGATAGGGGAGCAGAAGTAGCCCATAGTCATCTGAGGTCAGCATGGGAATGTGAGTTTGGCACATTGTTGTAACTATTGATCAAAAGTAAAAGAGATGAGCTAGACAGGGTCATGGTGATAATTCAACTGTACTCCCATGGTAAGGTCCTGGGTTTGCAACACAGGTCCTCCCTGACCACAACAGGCACATGCTCATGCCTAGCTGGCTAAATCTAGGATGGATCAAGGTGTGGAGATCCTATTGGGGGTATTGTCCCTCTCTCTCTCTCTCCTTCTCAGAAAAATAAACTTTTTTTGATGGCCACGTCATTATTCCTTCTCCTCTATTCTTTTCCCAGGATCTTGGGTATGCATACACATGGGCCTGGTGTGAGTTTCAAGCCACTGGGTCTGGGACTCAAACTACAGTTGGTCATGTGCGAGTACAGTAACATAACCACTATGCCATCTGCTGGACCCTCACTGTGGTTTAGTTTTGCATTTCCCTTATGATAAGAGATGTTGAGCATTTCAGGTAACCCTGGTATTATTGTTGTTAAGATAGCTGGATCCTGCACGGCTGCATGATTTAAGTCCCAGACCTGGTAGCTTGAGAAACACACTAGATGCATGTGCATATGTGCCCAAAATCCTAAGAGGAGAATAGAGAAAAAAGAGACTGTGGTGTAACCATTTCCCCAGGGGGTGAGTTCTCACTTTCCCTCTCTGCCACTCTCCAGCAAGCATACACTCCCTATAGCAAAAGAGAGAGAGAGAGAGAGATGTTGAACATTTTTCTTTACATTTCTTATCTTTTTCTTTTTAAAAATTTATTAACATTGAATCACATGTCTTTACAGTATACATTTTTTTCTAACACAAATACCATGCATATCAGTTAAGACAAAGATATTACTGTATACATTATCATCAGCAAATAGCCTCTCTTTTTTTTGTCAATTAAATATTTTTTACCAGGGACCAGCAGTTAGCATAATGGCTATGTCGCTGGACTCCCATGTAGTCAACTGCGGTTCAAGTCCCGGACCCAGTGGCTTAAAAAACTCACGCTGGGCGCATGTGCGTGCATGCCCAAGATCCCCAGAGGAGAAGGGATTGCGGCATGGCCATCCCCCCTGGGGGGTGATTTCTCTCTTTCTGTCTCTCTGTCTCTCTCTGTCCGGCAAGCGCACATGCCCTATAGCAAAAACCTCTCAAAAAAAAAATTTTTTTAACCAGTATTTCCTTCCTCTTTCCCCTCCCTCCCTTCCATACTAACTTTTTTCCCCCACATTTTATTGATTCACAAAAAATCTTAAACTAAAAGTATGAACAAAGCTAGAATCTAATGATAAATGCACTGTAATTTTCTTCTGAAACATTTTTTTTTCTCTCTCCATTCCCCTTTAGTAAAGAGATACGAACTAACTTATTTGCAAAAAAAAAAAAAAAAAAAAAAAAAGGTAATCTCAATTTGGTCTGTTATTTGCACAAAGCCCCAGAAGAATTCAATTTTTGATGCAAGGCAACAGACACAATTGTATTATTGAACTTAGGCAAATTACCATTCAGCCACAAAATAAGGATGCTCATAAATTTTTTCCGATTGCAAAGGGGTCAAGAAGGAAAGTTTATGTTTCAAATTAAAAAAAAAAATTTTTTAATAAATTGTGGAGCCTATCAACAACTCAAAAGAAAACAAAAATCCTTAAATCTGGGAGACGTAGAAGAAAATCAGTAATGTTTTAGAAAAAAGTCATAGAATTTTGAGGCACAAACCCAGAGATAGCTTCTGAACTTGAGCTGTGAAATATTGCTTTCAGTGACTAAAAATGAAGATCTGCTGAGACGTCTCCCACCAGATTCATTTCTAGTGGATAGGGCTACCTTTGTATCCTTCTCTCCATCTTTCTCTCTCTCTCTCTCTTTTTCTCTGTGTCTCCCTGTGTCTTTCAATTTTTTTAATTTTTTTTTAATGTAAAGTATTCCCTGGGCTCTCAAGCCTCTCTGTTATCATGCTAATTTGTGGCTTTCCCCCTCCTATTTAGGAAAAGCACAAACCTAGGCCCACCCTGAGATGGCTACTAAACTTGAGCTGTGAAATAATGCTTTTGCGCGGCATGCATGTGGCCCATGATATTTTCATTTTTTGCTTTTGAAAATTAAAATATAAATTTTTTCTGTCATTTTCTTCTTCCTTTGTCTTTTTTTTCTTCTTCTTTTCTCTTCTCTATTTCTTTTTCTTTTTCCATTAACTTCATTCCTTGACTGCAAAGCCTCCACATGCTGAATGTCTAGACAGATGAAAGTGAACAGTATCCAAACATCTGAATATAACTAGGGTCATAATATTTCTCAATTCCCACTGAATTTGATGCACAGAGTGAAAAATGGAACAGAAGAGAGATTGCAGATCACCTCTTCCTGCACACATATAAACGCTCAGAATGAACTTCAAGATTAGGAAGAAACGCACCATCCATCAGATGACCAGAAATCACCACAGGGTCACAAGAAATATGGGAAAGCAAGAAAATAATTCTCCTGTAAGGGAAAAGAATAACTTCTCTTCATCCTCAGACAGTACAATGAAACTCACAGAAATGTCAAATAAAGAATTTAGAATATTCATAGTGACAAAGCTAACAGAGATAGAAGAGAAGAGAGACAATGAATTGTAGAAGAGGCAGGAGAAAGGAACCAATGAGTTCCAGGAGGTGAGGAAGTTCTTGCAAGATCTGAAAGAGGAAATATACACCATACAGAAAATCAGACAAAACTGTTAGAGATGAAGTCTATAATACAGGAAGTCAAAATCTCCCTTGAAAGTATTAGAAGCAGACTAGATTATACAGAAAATCAAATCTCAGATGTAGAAGATAGAATTGCTGACCTAGAAAAATCCACCACAAAGACTGAGAAGATTGCTCAAGAAAATTAGAATAATATATGAGAAATACTAGATATCATCAAATGTCCAAACATCCAGATAATTGGTATCCCAAAAGGTGAAGAGACTAATAAGGGCACTGATAATCTATTTCATGAAATCCCGGAAGAAAACTTTCTAAACCTAGAAGGTATTCAAAGATCCAGTCCCAAGAAATACAAAGGACCACAAATAGAATCAAGCCAAGAAAATCTTCTCCAAGACGCATTATAGCCAAATTGGCCAAAAACCACAGACAAAGACAAGATACTAAGATTGGCAAGAGAGAAACATCAAGTTATCTACAAAGGATATCCCATCAGACTCATAGCAGACCCCTCATTAGAAATAATGTAAGGAAAAAAATGGTAAAATATATTCAAGGTGTTAAGGTAAAAGCAATTTCAACCAAGAATACTGTATGCAGCAAGATTATCCTTCATATGGGAAGAGAAGACAAGGACATTCTCAGATAAACAAAACCTGAAAGAATTAACCAACACAGGACCAGCTCTCCAAGATACGTATATATCAGCTGACCTGCTATTGAAAGTAGTTAGATTAATTAAGATATTTTGTGAATCAATAAAATGTGTTGGGGGGGGGGAATAATGGAAAGAAACTGTAGACACCAGAGATAGTGTGGGAGGAGGGTGAGAAATGGCAGAGGGTGAGAAATAGGGGGAAAATATATATACATATAACTATATACTATAAAAAATACATATATATATGACTAGAAATGGAAAATTATCGACCATGACATGTATGATTAAGCCACTACGCAGTATATTCTGGATGGGAAATCACATTTTGTATGCTGTGACGATGATCATTGAATGAACATAAAATTAATTAATTATTAAAAAGAAAAAGAAAGTCTTGGAATTCTATTTCACCAGTTTAATCTCATTTGTAATCTCTCTTTTGTTAAATTTGCAGTGATACTGTGGTCTGAACTTTCTGTTAACAGTCAACATTATTATTGATATTTCAGAAATTGTCCCTACCATTAAGTTGGCCTTTGTCTTGGTCATTTTTTGTTCTCTTATTTATCTGTCTGTCTTTAGTTTTTCTGGTATAGTACTCCCTTCAGAACTCCTCAAAGAGCTGGTCTAGTGTTGGTAAATTCTTTCAGTTTTGTGTATCTGAGAATTTTTTTATCTTTTCTTCCCATATGAAAGATAATCTTGGGACCAGCAGTTAGGGTAATGGCTATGTCCCTGGACTCCCACATAGTCGACCACGGTTCGAGTCCCGGACCCAGTGGCTTAAACTCACGCCAGGCACGTGTGCGTGCATGCGCAAGATCCCGAGAGGAGAATGGAGGAGAAGGGATTGCGGCGTAGCCATCCTCCCTGGGGGGTGATTTCTCGCTTTCTGTCTCTCTTTCTCTCTCTGTCTGTCTGGCGAGCGCACGCGCCCTATAGCAAAAACTTCCCCAAAAAAAAAAAAAAGAAAGATAATCTTGCTGGATATAGTATTTTGGGTTGAAATTGTTTTTCACTTAACACTTTGAATGTATTTTCCCATTCTTTCCTTGCTTGTAATGTTTCCAATAAGAGGTCTGATGTTAGCCTGATGAGGTATCCTTTGAAAGGAGCTTGATGTTTTTCCCTTTCCAATTTTAGTACCTTGTCTCTGTCTGTGGTTTTGGTCAATCTAGCTATTATGTGCCTTGGAGATCTTCTTGGGTTAATTCTATGTGAGGTCCTTTGTATTTCTTGGGTCTAGATATTTGAATGTCTCTCTAGGTTTGGAAAGTTTTCTTCCAGGATTTCATGAAATAGAGTTTCAATGCCCCAATTAGTTTCCTTACCATCTGGGACACTGATTATCCAGAAGTTTGGGCATCTAATGATATCTAATATTACTTGCATGTTATTCTCATTTTGTGAGGTTATATTCTCAGTCCTTTTGGTAAATATTTCTTAGTCAGAGATTCCTTCTTCTACATCTGAGATTCGGTCTTCTGCATGATCTAATCTGATTTTAACACTTTCAAGGGAGGGTTTGATTTCCTGTATTACAGTCTTCATCTCTAACAATTCCATTTGATTTTTTTTATAATTTGTATTTCTTCTTTCAGATCATGGAAGAATTTCCTCACCTCCTGGAACTCATTGTCTCTTTTCTCCTGCATTTTCTGGAGTTCATTGTCTCTCTTCTCTTGCTTCTCTGTTAGCTTCATCACTGTGAATATCCTAAATTCTTTATCTGACATTTCTACGAGTTCCACTGTACTATCTGTGGGTGATGAAGGACTGTTCTTTCCCCTTGGGGGAGAGATATTTTCTTGATTTCCCATATTTCTTGTGCCTTTGCAGTGGTTTCTGGTCATCTGATGGATTATGCATTACTTCCTACCTTCTTGAAGTTAATTCTGAGTGTTAGAGGTGTGCAGAAGGAGATGACCTGCAATATTTCTGTAGTTCCATTTCCCTGATCCTCACCAAGCAACCTGCACTTTCATCAATGGAAGTAGATATTACAAAGGCATCACGGTTTCAAGGTAATAGGTGCATCTTGACTGGGCTGCAGGGTTTTAACTAAGAATTCAGAGGTGTGTGGGAGGAAATGAGCCTCACTCACTGCAGCTCCATATATCTCCCAGCTGCTCACTTTGCAGACTCTTTTCTTTGATTTTTAGACATTTGGTGGTATATTCATATTTGCTAATTTGTTAGAGATTTTGGCTACTGTAAGCTCATACGCTTCACTTTACTGTGAGGTACTTCTATGCCTATTTCTCTTCTACTCCTGTGTTTTGCAATGTGGTATCAACAGAAAGGAATTTCAATTTAGATTTATAAAGATGAGTTTCTCCCTTTTGGTACCAGTTCAGTGGGGGTGAAGTTTACTATGACCTAAAAGTATTCAGATATTTTGCTACTGTACACCTAGACTTGCCCAGACACTCAGTGTGAGAAAGGTGAGAAGCAGGGTGAGAAAGTTAGGTAAAAGAAAGGGACCAGCAGTTAGCGCAATGGCTATGTCGCTGGACTCCCATGTAGTCGACCGTGGTTTGAGTCCTGGACCTGGTGGCTTAAACTCACACCAGGCACGTGTGTGTGCATGCCCAAGATCCCGAGAGGAGAATGGAGGAGAAGGGATTGCGGCATGGCCATCCCCCCTGGGAGGTGATTTCTCGCTTTCTGTCTCTCTGTCTCTGGCTTTCTGGTGAGCGTACATGCCCTATAGCAAAAACCTCTCCAAAAAAAAAGAAGAAGAAAAAGAAAGGAAACAAAGCGAAAAAGACAAAAAAAAAAAAAAAAAAAAAAAAAGAAGAGAGAAAAGAATTTTTTAAGAACAAGCCAAAAAAAAAATAAAGAGAGAACTTTGAGGTGCATGAAAGGGGCAGAGGTTTTCCAGTTAAAGGGCAGAACTAGGGTCACCTCAGATGCACATGAAATCTGGCTTTTCTCTCAGTGTTGAGCCCAGACATTTTTTCATGTGCTTTTTGACCATTTATATGTCCTTCTTAGAGAGCTGTCTGTTTAAATGTTTAAATCATTTGCCCATTTTTTAATTGGACTGTTCTTTTTTATTTTTTTCTTTTTGCAAGTGAGCTGTTCCAGTTTCCAGTTCCCTATTGCAAATGTTTTCTCCCATTCTCTGGATTGTCTTTTTACTCTATGGTTTCCTGCTTGGCAATCCTTTGGTAGCTTTAGAATGGAAGTTGTTGGGTTTTTTGTTTTTGTTTTTTTTTTCCTCTCTCACTTACCCTCTCACTGTCTCCCTCCACTCCTCCACCATGATCAACATGCCCTAAGGCAAAAACCTCTACAAAAAAAATGAGATGTCACTTAATGCTAGTCAGAATTGCAGTGACCAAAGAAACAGGAAAAGTGCAGGAAAGGCTATGGTGAAAAGGAAGCCCTCCTCCTAAGCTGTTGTTGGAAATGTAAATTAGCACAGCCACTGTGGAAATCAATATGGAGGCTCTTTGAAAATCTATGGGTAGAACTACCATATGACCCAGTTTTCCCACTCCTTGAAATTTACCCAAAGGACAGGAAAACACTCAGCCAGAAAGACACTTGCACATCCATTTTTATTACAGCATTATTCATGATTGCTAAAACATGGAATCAACCTACGTGTCCAACAACTGATATCTAGATTGAAAAAATGTGGCACATATACACTGTGGAATACTACTCAGCCATAGAGAATTATGAGAGTGTCATTTTATTCAAAGTGGATGAGTATAGAAAATTTAATGCTAAGTGAAATAAGCCAGACTATGAAAGACAAACATTGTATAACCCTGCCCAGTATTTACCAAATGTCTGCACTCTATGGCAGAAATTGAAAGATTTGAAGATACAATAGTAGATAATAGATATTGTATCAGAAGGGGCTCAGGAAAAAAGCATTTAACAGACAAAAGAATGTAAGATTGTTTGTTGAAAATTATATGTATAGTGTGTGTGTGTGTATGTATATATATATATATATACACACATACACACACATACACATGTGTGTATATATATACACACATGTATATATAATTTGATATATACACGTGTGTGTGTATATATATATACACACATATTATATTATAATTTGATTTGATTGTCACGCACCACAAACATGCTTTGAAAAACCATAATGTATGCAATAAAGACACACAGCAATTAAATGTAAACAAGAAATTATAAAATAAAAGAAATTCTATTATAAAAAGAGTATTTGTTAAATCTATGCCAAAGAGAGAAAAACAGACCAGTGACATTGTTTTATGAGACATTTCTCAATAAAGATTTATGGAAAGATTCCAAACGTACCTTATTTCTATAATTTCACTGACATCAGTTCTAGGCTATGGGTTGGGTTTTCTCTTAACTCCCCTATTTCTCCTCCATTCAACATGTCTACCATTAACATTCTCAAAGTGTATACAGTTGCTCCAAAGATCCCATGATTAGGAAAGACTATCACAAGTCCTATGGTGGCAAATCAACTACCTGTAATCTTGCTCAAAGGAAAAACACATTATGCTAGAAGTGAGTGACCTAAGAAGCATCAAAGAATATGAATAGAGAAAGAAGAGGAGTCACTGAGTCAGAGTCCTCCAAGCTACCGGAAGAAGCCGATGTCTATCTAGCCCAGCAGCATTTCTGGTTAGCAACTGCAATCATCATTAACTTAGAGGTTCAACTTATCAGAGGTTTCCTATTTTGCATTTCAAACTTGCAAGAAATTTGACTAAAAATTATTGATCGGAAAATGACCATGTGCCAGCATTAGAGAAAGGATGCTTAAAAGACTATTGAATAAATAAAAAATATAATTTTGGGGAGAATTTGCAGGTCTCTGACCCCTTTAACTGGAGCATAGGGCCCTTTTTCTGTCATAAGAAACTCAGCACAATACCTATTTTCTGCAGGTGGATGTTAAGTTTCTTCTTTTTCTTGGAGAGGTTTTTGCTATAGGGCACGTGCGCTCACCAGAAAGACAGAGAGAGACAGAAAGCAAGAAATCACCCACTGGGGGGATGGCCACACCGCAGTCCCTTCTCCTCCATTCTCCTCTCAGGATCTTGGGCATGCACACACACACTCCCAGAGTGAGTTTAAGCCACCAGATCCGGGACTTGAACCGCGGTCGACTACATGGGAGTCCAGCAACATAGCCATTACACTAACTGCTGGTCCCTAGTTTGATGTCTAACGGTGATGCTGTGCTGAAACTTTCATTTCTGAGGACAGCATTTCTCTCTTTCATACAAGGACATACAATTATTATTCCTACAAAATAAGAAGAGCCTTAGTTCTACAGAGCAAGTCGGTAATAATTATAATACTTCAAATCCTCCAGGTGTATGTAAGGTCATCACAATGAAACTTTCTCTTAAAACTTTTTCAATTATCGTGAAACTCTGCCTGTGGTCAAAAAGAAAGCAGCACACAGTTTCACGTTGTGAACCCTACCACCTTCCACAGTGAGGAAACAGAAACCTGTCTGGGGCACAGAACTTGGGGGGAAATGGCAGTGTTTGTTATCTGTCATGTATGTAACCACTCAGGATCTCTGCTATTTAACAAGCTTTCTAAGTCTTGGGCATGACAACAACCAGAATGAGCCTAAATATATAGTGAAAGGAAAGTGAAGTCTCAAACCTGCCATGACCTGGGTAATCTTTCTAACCAACTGACTTCAATTTGGGGCACGTCCTATTAATAGGGTCTCAGTCAGAACAAACACTGAGGGGAGAAATATAATAAGAAGATACTCTCTACTCACAAATAAGCTACAAAGTATAAACTGGAACAAAATACTTACTAAATTATAGTTATTATTGTCGATTGTGACCCTCATGGCGATCAGTATAAAGTTAGATTTGTCCTTCATTGCTATCAGTTTTGCATCAGCCCTGTCTCTGGGTGAGATAGTATAACTACAATCTTAGAGCAACTATAATCAACAATGGACGCTTACTATGTATCAGACACAATGCTGAAAGCTTTACTGTTCATTTGTCTTAGTCTTTACAAGAATCTTATGAAGTATTTGTTGTTATTTCCCCATTTAACAGAAAATTGAAATTCGGTGTCATTAGTGCCCCAGCTAATAATACACGACTCTTCAATGGCAAGACTAAGACCAGAGCCCCCATCAGTCTAATTCTAAAATTCATGTTCTTGACCATTGTGTTGTATGGCGAAGCTCTAAGGAAAGGTTCCTGATGGAAGTAGCACAGTGAGTACACGGAGGATTACACTGGGGGAAGAATGATACCACCAAGAATCCTAGGCTGCAGGTATATGTTAGCATAGGTCTGAATCCTTCTTGTTTCTGGCCTACATTCAGAAACCAATGAGATTCACCTTTCTGAGTGGTTTTGAGTGCTCATGAAGAGGAAATAGGAGACTTGCACAGTTCAGGAAATATCCTATATCTTGATCTAGGCAGTAGTTACTTGTGTGTGTGTGTGTGTGTGTGTGTGTGTGTGTGTGTGTGTATAAAAATTCTTTGAACTATCTAGTTAAGGTTTGGGTACTTTACTGTGTATAATTTATACCTCAATATTTTTAAGGTGCTCAAATATATAAAGCAAAATTGATAGAACTATAAAGAGAAATGAACAATTCCATTTTCCCAGTATTAAACATCCATCTCATTAGTAAATAGCCAAGCAGACAAAAATTTAATAAAGATAAAGAGGATTTGAACACAAGTAACCAAATTGATTTAATGAACATGTGTAAAAACAGTTCCCAACAATTATAACATATCTTTTTATATCTCATGTACCTGAAGGGTTTATAAGATAAAAAGCCATAAATTAAATTCAACAAATTTCAGATATTTGTTGTTATATAGAACACATTCAAAAGGTGCAATGCAATTAAGCTTAAAAATCAATACAAAAACATTTAAGGTTGCATATATTTTGATAATTTTGAAAAAAAACACAACATGGACTAATTTATGCGTTAAATAAATCATAACAAATTTTTAAATGTTTAAAATTCAATAATTATAAAAATACTACAAATCAGAACTTCTACTTATGCCATGATGCCATATTTTAATCATGGTAGCATTTAAATAGATGTATACATTCTCTAAAACTCAATTAACTGTATTTTTAAAAAGGATGCACTTTAATTTATATAAGTAAAGTTGGTTAAAAATACTGTAGGTTAAAATTTGTGGAATGTAAGAAAGCAACATTCTCAGAAAATTCTATAGTTTTGAATGTTTACATGAAGAAGAAGAAATTTTGAAAACATATGAAGTAAACTTTTAAGTTATCTCTTATATCCTCAAAAATGCCTCTTATTAAATACCTGAATGCTTACACCACATAGAGACCTCATTTTGGAAACCCTCCATAGCACCTCAGAACTAAGGGACTGATATGGAACAATACGTATTTAGAATTTGTTCCTTTTCTCATGTGTATTTCCCTCTTCCTGTGTGAACCTCTTATCTAAAAATTTCTTTGCATAGGTAACCACTTTGATATTTAAAACTTTCTGAAATAAAAGTTTCAAAGGAAAGAATGGAAACTCGAAACACCCCACCATAAAATATACTTCTTTAGCATGTTTTTAAAGTATATTATTCTTATTTATCTCATGGGCGAGAGAGAGTACACCTGATAAAATCTTGATGCCATGATCCCCTCCCAGCCAACCTGGATCATGGTTAAGCACATGCCCAGTGTACTCAGGCATGTCTCTGGACATGAACTGGCAACCTTCTTATGTGGGTCTGCCTCCTGCAGTGTTTTATTCTACCCTTGTGTCACTATCTGGCCCCTTTGGCGTACTTTGAGATGACTATTCAGAGTTAGCTGCAGATACTGAATTAGCTGTTTAAAACGCTAACCTTTTGTTAAAGAAACCTGCATCCATTTATATTGGTAAAGTAAGCAATGGATGAATCTGCTTTTCTCCGATGCTCCCCTTACCTGCCTAGGCACTGGAAAAAGAGAATCAGAGGTGTGACACCTGGCCCAGAAAAACAGGATAATCTTTGCTTTTCTCCCCTCGCCCATTCATAGCTTCACCCTTTAACATCTATTCTTTTTCTATATGGTATAAAACCTTCAGTCACTTAGCCCTATTTATTTATTTATTTATTTATTTATTTATTTATTTGTTGAGAGGTTTTTGTCACAGGGCGCGTGTGCTCACCAGAAAGCCAGAGAGAGACAGAAAGAGAGAAATCACCCCCCAGGGGGATGGCCACGCCACAATCCCTTCTCCTCCATTCCCCTCTCAGGATCTTGGGCACGCACGCACACGCGCCCAGCGTGAGTTTTAAGCCACCAAGTCTGGGACGCGAACCGTGGTTGACTACATGGGAGTCCAGCGACATAGTCATTACGCTAACTGCCGGTCCCTAGCCCTCTTTATTTTTTAATTTAATTTTATTAAATTCCAATTTACAGAGCATGCGAGAAGGTATGCAAGAGACAGACAGGCACCCTCCGCAGTGTCTTGTCACACTGCAATTCCTTCCCTCCATGTCAGGATCTTGGGCAGGCTCACCGGGAGTGTATCAGACCAACTGTGGGTCCAGACCTTGGTCAACATGGGGCTTTCAGCCCTGTAGATCAGTAGACTACCACCTGTGCCACTGCAGCAGACTAACCGACCTCTCTTCGAACCTCATGTTTGATTTATCTCCCATGCATAATAAATTATTGTAAGATTTTTCATTTTTTTAAAAATGTATTCATTTTACATTGAAATGTTGTAAATCTCAATAGCACACAATATATTTTAAAAAAACATTCATTATGTTACCATCAAATCAAGGGTATTACGATATATATATCTTTTTTTTTTTGGAGAGGTTTTTCACTATAGAGCGCATGCTCTCACCAGACAGACAGATAGAGACATAGAGACAGAAAGCGAGAAATCACCCCCCAGGAGGGATGGTCACTCCGCAATCCCTTCTCCTCCATTCTCCTCTCGGGATCTTGGGCACGCACGCACACGCGCCTGGCATGAGTTTTAAGCCACCGGGTCCGGGACGCGAACCGCGGTCGACTACATGGGAGTCCAGCGACATAGCCATTACGCTAACTGCTGGTTCCCATGATATATATCTTTTCCATTAGAGAACTTTACATTCTTATGTCTGTCATGTGCTACCACCTTCACTACCCATCCCCTTCCCCTACAGTGTCTGGTATCCACATTTGTCTTCCCTACCATTATATCTTCAGACCTATTGATTTCATAGAATGCAGATATTCAATATATACTGAGTAGGAATATACAGTGTTTGTCTTTCACAGTCTGGCTTACTTTGCTTAGCATTAAATCTTCTATATTCATCCACTTCGTATCAAATAACAGGGTCTCATTGTTTCTTATGGTAGAGTAATATTCCATAGTGTACCTGTGCCACATGTTTTCAATCCAGTCATCAATTTTTGGGCACCTGTTTGATTCCATGTCTTAGCAATTGTGAATAATGCTGCAATGAACATGGGTGTGCAAGTATCTTTCAAAGACGTTAAAGAAAAAAAAATGAGGGGACAAAGAAAGTAGAAGAAAGTGGTAATGATAAGAGAAAATATGAATAAAATAGAAAAGAAAGAAAGAAAATGTAGAATCAAAACAACTTAATGTTTATCCTTTGGAAAAAATACAGAAATAGACAAACTCCTGTAACAGTGATGTGTCAAGCACATCTCCCCACAGCAACCTGCATGTCTAACCATCTGAATTTCAATTTTACTCAATAAGTATTTATTCAAGTCTTGCTATGTAGAAGCCATTCCATTCTCATATATAAGAGTCAAAGAGAAAGAAAGTGTGAGATAAGCCATGTCTTCAAGGGGTTCAAAGTATGTTAGAGGGAGAGAGTTTATACTCAAATCATTATATAGATGTTTCATAATAATCTAAATCTTTTTTGAAAAATGGGATAGGTAGTAGAGAGTGGGTGAAAGGTACTCAAGAAAAAACATTTAACAAACACAAGAATGTAAGGTCCTTTGTTGAAAATTATTTATATGGTAATGGGGCCGGCAGGTGGCATGGTAGTTAAAGGGTCTGGACTCCCTCCCACATGGCTGACCATGGTTCGAGTCCCAGACCTGGTGGCTTGTTTTCTCATTTTCCCTCTCTCTCTCTCTCTATGCCTCTCTCTGAACAAACTGGAAAATAATAATAATAATAATAAATTAAATTAAATAACTATTTTAAAAAATAAAATGGTTTATGTGGTAATATCCTTGATTTGATTATCATAAACCACACACATGACTTAACAACTAGATTGTACATCATAAAGATGCACAAAAATTAAATGTAAACAAGAAATTAAAATAAAAGTGGAGAGAGAAAAAAAAAAAAAAAAAAAAAAAAAAAAAAAAACACCTGAGCCACATAGGAGTGATTATTTACTCTAAGTCATGTAAGGTGTTGTGACTTTTATAATTGGCAGGAGAGAAGGCTGGAAAGGTATTTAGCATGAGGTAAGAAGAATGAAAGCTTGGAAGATTTATAGACACTCTCTATGCATACAATTCTCACTGTGTTAGAGGACATGGGCAGGCAGAAAGAAGAGGGGTGCTTCTTCTGGCAACTTCCTCCTGATCACCGTTAGCTATTACCAACTATGCTTCTAGCATGGGAGAAGACTGGGTCTGACGTGTTCTAGGAATAGCAAAGATGATAGTATGATGGACAGATGAAATGGAGAAGTAAAATTATAGGTAAGAGCCTAACACCCAACTTATCCTCAGCACTGCTGCTCAGTGGACCATGGAGCCGTAGGAAAATGGGCTTCATAAAAGTGTATGGTACTACTTCTTCCTTCTTGGAAAACTAGAAGTAAGTTTGTATTTTCCGAGGTTTGGTTTATGAACAAATATACACTGACATTTTTGTGATTCTGGATCTGGAGATAAAACTATAAATAAGAGTTCTTGTCCTCATTCTATTAGGAAAACAAAATACAGAAAATACAGGGAAGGGTACATAGTACCATCGGAGTGCATAGGAAGGGCACTTAGCCTACACTTAGGTGTAGTGTAGGGGGTGGACAGGGCAGGTTTCCATGAGAAAAATGCTTCCTTTGTATTCTTACATAGACTAATGATAAATTACAGCTTGTTTTATTTAAGAAACTCGGGGTGGGGGATGATAACAAGGAGAGGAGAGTTCCTTAACTACATAGAAAAGAGATCTTTGATGTGAAGGCCAGATCTGCCACAGTCCAAGTAAGGTCAGATTTCCCAGGCGTTACTATATGCAATATAGATAAAACGAATATGCTGTTGGCAAGGTCAGGATTGGATGCCAGACTCATACAACCCATGCATTTCAGAATAGAAGCCAGAATATGGTGTAGCGGTTACCTCATTGGACTCCCATATGGCCCATCACGGTGCCTTGAAACTCACACCAGGTGCATGTTCATGTGTACCCAAGATCCCAGGAGGAAAATGGAGAAGGGACTGGGGTATGGCCATCCCCTCTGGGAGGTGATTTCTCATTTTTTCTCATGCTGTCTTCTCTCTCTCTCTCTCTCTCTCTCTCACGCACTAAGGCAAAATATCTTTAAAAAAAATTTTCAAAATGACAGGAATCACAAACCAGTCCTGCCCTGCATCTTCCCTGCTGCTTTGGTGAAATTATTCTGCAAAGTCAGAAGCTCCCAGAGATGAAGGCCAAATGAGAAAAGCAGTGGACCCCAGGAAGAAGGCTTTGAAGTTGTAAGCAGACTTCATTCACACCTGGCCCAAATGAGGCCACAAGGGAGCATATAAAATATGCAGTATAGGAGTTAAACTGATGGGTGCATGGTGGAAACCAGGGCTGTGGGATTAGGAGGAAAGATAATCCTGACCCTGATAATGGATTTAACTACAAAAAGATGATGGTTAGAGATCTGCAGAGGTTTAAAATGGCAGAAAAGGATGGACACCTCCTTGCCATGAAGGAGAATTCATGGTATTCCTGCATGCTGGGGAGTACAACCATGTGAAATATAGGGACCAGCAGGTGGCATAGTGGTTAAGGCTCTGGACTCCCACCTGGCCAATCGACTGCCATTCGAATTCCAGACCCAGTAACTTGAAACTCACACCAGCCATGTGTGCACACATGCCCCAAATCCCTGACGTCAATAACTGCTCAAGAGAGAGAAATGCAAGTGTGTGTGTGTGTGTGTGTGTGTGTGTGTGTGTGTATCTCAAACAGTTTTATATTTAGACAGGTAACACTTAATCTTGCCTAGCAAAAAAGTCCAGCATTTCACTAGTTGGGGCCACATATTCCATTCAGGTGCCACAGCTCCAGGCACTTGTCCTGCCATTCTTTGGGCAAGGACAGATCTCTATGCTGTAAGAAAGCTTGGGTCAACTTGATACTATTCTTTTTCCCCTATATGACTAGCTGTTCACTAATTTCATCAAGTACACCTCTGATAGAAAGAATTAGGACCAAGGCCTTGAAAATCAATCAAGAGCTGGGCCACCCATGGCATGGTGATTAAGGAGGCTAAATCTCACATGGCTCACTACTTTCAGAAGGAAGAGAAGAAGGAAGACTCATGCTATAACTATTTGCTTATTTGAAATCACTATAAATGCCCCATCCAGCTCCTCTTCTTTAGAGGTGCCAAGGAATTAATATCTTGGTTTCACTGCTATTAAAATTCACTCCTTTAGAGACAGCTCCATGGCTCCTGTGATCTAGCCATTTTGGGAGAAAGGAAGATGTCCCACTGATCACTGGGCCTCCAGCATACAAAACCTGCATGAACAGCTCTTCTTCAAGAGACAGACAGCTCCATGGCTCCGGCGATCTAGCCATTTTGGGAGAAAGGAAGATGTTCCACTGATCACTGTACCTCCAGCATACAATACCCACATGGTAGGAAGACCCCCTTCAAGTCTCCTGCTTCTGTATCAGTCTTTGTCTCTCTCTACCTCTGTCTCTGTCCTCTCTCTCTCTCTCTGTCTTTGTTTTAATTTTTGCTTTTTAGAATTTTTTAAGGTGAGGCGTTTTACAGGGCCCTTTGGCCCTTCCTAGGCCTTTATCTTGTTAATAATCCCCTCTCCTCCTCCCAGAACAGTTCTTCTTCAAGAGACAGACAGTTCCATGGCTCCTGCAATCTAGCCATTTCACTCAGCGCGCTGCGCGGTTTTCTAATTTTTGAGTCTTATTGAAATTTTTTAAATATTAATATTTCTTTTTTAGATTTATTTAAAAGTTTTTCTCTTCTATTTCTCTGTTTCTTGTCTTTTTTTTTTTTTTTTTCTGTTGTTGGTATTGTTCCCTCTCTCTGCTTCCTTTTCTGCACACTCCTCGACCCTCAGATTGAACTTCCAAGTTTGGGAAGAACCCGACCATCCACCAGATGACTAGAAATCGCTGCAGGACCACAAGAAATATGGGGAAGCAGGAAAATACCTCTCCCACAAGGGAAACGGATAGCTCCTCTTCATCCACACACAGTTCAATGGAAATCATGGAAATGTCTGATAAAGAATTCAGAACATTCATAATGGCAAAGCTAGCAGAGATGGAAGAGAAGAGAGACAAGGAAATGCTGAAGAGGAAGGAGAAAGGAGTCGAAGAGTTCCAGGAGGTGAGGAAATTCATGCAAGATCTAAAAGAGAAATTTCACACTTTACAAAAGAATCAGATGGAACTGGTAGAGATGAAGGCTATAATACAAGAAGTCAAAATCTCCCTTGAAAGTATTAAAAGCAGACTAGATCATACAGAAAATAGAATCTCTAATGTAGAAGAGAAAATGGCTGGCCTAGAAAAATCCACCATGAAGACTGAGAAAATAGCCCCAAAATTTGAGAATAATATGCAAGAAGTACTAGATACAATTAAACGTCCAAACATCCGGATAATAGGCATCCCAGAGGGTGAAGAGACTCATAAGGGCATTGATAATCTATTCCATGAAATCCTGCAAGAAAACTTTCCAAACCTGGAGAGGCACTCAAAGATTCAGTCCCAAGAAATACAGAGGACCCCAAATAGAATCAACCCAAGAAGATCTTCTCCAAGACACATTATAGCCAGCCAGATTGACCAAAACCACAGACAAAGACAAGATACTAAGAATAGCAAGAGAAAAAAGGCAAGTTACCTACAAAGGGTATCCCATCAGACTAATGGCAGACCTCTCATCAGAAACAATGCGAGCGAGGAGAGCATGGGAAAATATATTCAAAGTAGTAAGGGAAAAGCAATTTCAACCAAGAATTCTGTACCCAGCAAGGTTATCGTTCCTTTGGGAAGAAAAGACACGAACTTGCCCAGATAAACAAAACCTGAGAGAATTTACCAGCACCAGACCAGATCGCCAAGAAGTTCTTAAGGGAGTGCTATGTCAGTAAAATTAAATGCAGACACACAGAAATAAGAGTTCAAAAACTATGAAAATGGGCAACTTAATTGTAGGGACAATGTTTGGAGATGAATATTATATCCCAGAATTCAATCTGGAAGATCGAACCTTAACAGAAGAAAGATTAAGTACATGAGACTGAACCGATGAAACAACATTCTGTGACTTGACTGAATTATTGCTGCTTTTCTCCTAAGCTTTGTTTTCTGGTATTAAAGGATTTTTTCCTGTCTTGAGCTGTTGATAGGTGCGTGTACCTACTATTTGAACAGAATACTAACCTGTTTCTAGGCTTTAAGTTTCAAGGAAATATCATTACCAGTTCAAAACTACTCTTCTTGAAATTACCTGCTGAAAGTAGTTAGATTACTTATGATATTGTGTGATCAACAAAATGTTGGGGGAAAAAGGAATGGAAGACAACTGTATATAGCAGAGATAGTGTAATAAGAGAGTGGGAAAGGGCAGAGGGTCAAACACGGGGTAAAAAACATATATATATACGTATACCTATGTATGAAAGTAGAAATGGAATATTATTGATGATAACATGCATGATTAAGCCACTATGCAGTTTATTCTAGATGGGAAACCACTTTTAGTACGTTGTGATGATGCTCAGGGAATGAATGTTAAGTAATTAAAAAAAAAGTTGCAGGAGGAAAAAAAAAAACGGTAAAACTGTTCATATCGAAATTTTTTAAAAAATGCATATTTGATGACTGCAGTAAGCTATATAGCCCCAGCTGGGTACTACTTTATAATATGTTCATTCTACTCACTGGGGTTTATGCCTAAAGTCAGACTTGGGTTCATGTATAGGTATGTATCAGCTGTGCTAGCTATTGGACATATTTAGACTAATTAAGTTCATTAGCAAATCAATTAAATGGTGGGGTAGGCATAGAAAGCAACCATGGATACCAGAGACAATGTGGGAGGAGGGTGGGACATGGCAGAGGGTGAAGGATAAGGAATCAAGGATGGCAAAACAAAAAACAAAGTATACAAGACAAAAGAATTGGAAAATTATTTGCTGAAAACATGTATGTTGATGTGCCAATACACAGTGTATTTTGGATGGAAAATTCATTTGTATGCTGTAATGATGTATAGTGAATTAATGTAAAAAATAAATAAATTTAAAGAGAAAAAACAATTCACTCCTTTCCTAATTGTATTGTTGAAAGTGCTGTCAATGAGAAAAATTATCACTGAATAAGGATTCTTTTAAGAAACCCAAAGATAGGGACCGGCAAATGGCTTAGTGGTTATGTCACTGGACTCCCACATGGCTAACTGTGATTTGAGTCTCAGACCCGGCAGATTGAAATTCTTGCTGGCACGTGTGGATGTGTGCCCAAAATCCTGGGAGGAGAATGGAGGAGAGATGATTGTGATGTGGCCATCCCCCCAAAGGGTGATTTCTTTCTTTCTATCTCTGTCTCTCTGGTGAGCATGTGCACCCTATAGCAAAAATATCTCTATTTAAAAAAAGAACAAAGGAAAGAAAGAAAGAAAGAAAGAAAGAAAGAAAGAAAGAAAGAAAGAAAGAAAGAAAGAAAGAAAGAAAGAAACTCAAAGATAAAAGAGATTGTTTGGCACACTTTATATGAAAGCTTCAAAATTCCCAATATGTGAGGATTTTTCCCCCTTTCTTTATTGAACATTAGCTAAATATCAGTGTTATTAATAGTTACAAGCTTGGTTGCAGTGGTCTTACGGGCTGGTTTCCAAAAACCACCTGCTGCTGAATTTACCAGGGATCCTCAGCATACAAATCACTCACCACTGGACTTCTTTCTGTGTCTCCTGGGGAACTTGAGCTCAGACTCATTTATGAGAGACCTACAGAGAGGAGTCTTTGGTTTGAGGACCACTGCTCACTTTTCCTGCCTTTTAACCTTCACACCTCATTCCTTCATCTCCCCGTCTCTCTCTAAAAAACATTAAAAAATTTTAAAAAGTCTATCATGGGTCAAAAGGCTGCCATTTTTTACCAAAGAGAGAAATGTAGAAAGAACTGAAGAAATTATCCTCTATTCCTAACTCCACTTTACCCATTTTTTTAAAAAGGGATTTTTGCTATAGGGCACATGTGCTCACCAGAGAGACAGAAAGCAAGAAATCAACCCCTGAGGGTATGGCCCTGCCGCAATCCCTTCTTCTCCATTCTCCTCTCAGGATCTTGAGCACACACATACACACACACACACACACACACACACACACACACACCCGGCATGAGGTTTTTGTTTTGTTTTGTTTTTTTGAGAGGTTTTTGTTATAGGGTGCATGTGCTCACCAAACAGAGAGAGACAGAAAGCAAGAAATCACCCCCAGGGGATGGCCACACCGCAATCCCTTCTCCTCCATTCTCCTCTTGGGATCTTGAGCACGCATGCACATGCACCTAGCGTGAGTTTAAGCCACTGGGTCCGGGACTCAAACCGTGGTCGGCTACATGGGAGTTCAGTGACATAGTCATTACGCTAACTGCTGGTACCCCATGCCCAGCATGAGTTTTAAGCTGCCAAGTCTAAGACTTGAAACGCAGTGGACTATGTGGGAGTCCAGTGATGTCACCATTACACCATCTGCTAGTCCCTGCTTTACCCATATTTTATGTAACATCAAGTGTTGTTCTTTCTGTCCCTTTCTTACAGATAGGCTTTATTTTTTTTTTTGAGAGGTTTTTTTCACTATAGGGCGCGTACGCTCGCCAGACAGACAGAGAGAGACATAGAGACAGAAAGCGAGAAATCACCCCCTAGAGGGGATGGCCACGCCGCAATCCCTTCTCCTCCATTCTCCTCTCGGGATCTTGGGCACGTACGCACATGCACCCGGCGTGAGTTTTAAGCCACCGGGTCTGCAACGCGAACCGCGGTCGACTATGTGGGAGTCCAGCGACATAGCCATTACGCTAACTGCTGGTCCCCAGATAGGCTTTTTTGAGAATTATTGTACTCTAAGATTTTAGCAGTCATGTTACCAAGATAAAGAAATGCGTATAACCTATATTACTTTCTATAGCTTTCTGGATAATACTTTCAGGTGGTGCTGGCCAATTATTTTCTATATCTTTTGGTTTTTCACAATTATTGAGGTGGGCTACCTGGTATGATAAAAAGCCAAGTATTAGATAACTTTACCCTAGCTTTTCAATTGAGCTTTTGGTAGTGGGTAGATACAATCTCTAAGGTTTATTCCTAGTATAGGGTAGTGAAAGTTCTCTGCCCTCCAGGTTCCCCATTTTTATTGTTAAAACCAGAGAGAAGGAGACCAGCAGGTGGAATAGTGGTTAAGGCCCTCGACTCCTACATGGCCAACTGCAATTCAGATCCTGGACCTGGCAGCTTGAAAATCACACTGAACCCATGTGTGTGAGTGCCCAAAATCTGAGGAGGAGAGAGGATTGTGGCATGGCCATCCCCCCAAAGGGTGATTTCTCTCTTTCCTTCTCTTTCTCTTTCCTGTGAGCACATATGCCCTATGGCAAAAACCTTAAAAAAGAGAGAAATAATTGATCATGCTGCCAACTCTGGGTTGAAGAGGGAACATTATGAACTGGGTGGTAAGAGAGCCTCCGGCTCACTAAGGGCAGGAATCCAGCCTTTATGGTCACATCACATGCCTAGAAAGTAAACCTTAATTCACTAGAATGGCAGCGACTGGATACTGGGGACTCAGCAGTGAGCTTTGCCCTCTAATCCCTGATGATCCTCTTGGATTATGTTTTTGGTTTAGATAAAGCCTGAAGCTGATGAACAATAATTAAACACCTACATCGTGTGCACTTAGCTAACACTGTGAATGTTAGCACTCTTGAATTTGAGTATGTGTTATTTTTGTACAGAGTATAAACCAATTTTATGTTCCATAATGCAAACAGGTTCCTGTTTCTTCTTTTTTTTTTTTTCCCTTTTCAACGATTTAATAAAACTCATACACAGGTCAAAAAACTTCATTATCAAACCAGAGTATCTGATTCACCAAGCTTTCAGGTTATTTAAAAAGAATGTTTAGATGGAAACTGCCACAAATAGGACTTTTTATTTGTCACTATTAAAAGTCTGAATTTTAAACAGATTCTTGGACTGGTGGTTCATATCCATCAGCTCGTTCAACTTTGGAGCCCATCTCATCCCCAGTAGCTTTTCCAGAGCTACTACCTTCACCATGAAGCTCCATGAGTTTTCCCAATTCACACTTGGGCTTCTTCAGCATTTTTACTTTTATGACGAAGTCATCATGGAGAGAAGAGATGGATTGACAAGCCTTTTCTATGTCTTTTCCAGTGCTGTCTGGAATCAGTTTATTGACCACTTCTTTCAAGTCATTTTTCTGCACCTCGCAGGTCATGATTTCCATCATCTTCTTCCGGATTTGGTGGACTTGCTGATGCTGGGCAGAAGAGGTCTTCTGTATCTGATTCTTGTGTTTTTTAGTAAACCCAACACAGAAGAAACAAAGCAAATAACCATAGGTAGTCTTGACATCAACATGAGCTTCAATCATGATCTGCCATTTTTTGACCATAGAACACATTTTGTCATGGGTGAGATCCATGCCATGGAAGTTAGTCAGGCAGTTTTTGCCCTGAACATCCTCAGTAATTAGCTTGAATTTCCTAGATGCGACTTCATCATTCTGCAGATCTGCAAGGCTCACTTCAAATGCACAGCCCTTAAGACCGTCAGATGCAATTTTTGGTTCCTTGAGTCCTGGTAACTAGTGTCTTCCCAATATTTCTTATGTTGAACATAGCAGGTGCTTTCACGTCATACCAATCTTTTTTATAAAATGGATCAACCACTTTCTTCTTGGCTCCCTTCTTGCCACCTTTCATAAGGCGCTTATTCTTGCCAACTGCCATGGTGCTGCTCAGAGAGCCAAAAGGCCTTATCTGTTTCTAAATAAAACATATCCATAAAAAAATACAATGTAGCTCAAGTTGACTTCTTAGCCAGGAGAGATAAATAGCTGGATGAGTGGATGAATAGACGGACAGCACAATGGGTAGCTTGGTTGTCAGAGGAAGAAGAGCAGAGCATGCAACAGAAAACTTCTAGAGTAGAAGGGAAAACAATTCAATGTAGCCAACCAGCTGGGAAATATCTCTGGTGAGAAATCACCCAACTACACCCTTCTCTGGAGTTGACCACACAACCTTTTTCTCCAGTTTTCAAACTAAAACCAAGGCTGTGCTGTCAGGGCTGAAAAAGCTAAGAATTCAAAGGAAGCATTTCCAGTGCTGTGGACAAGGCCTGGGGAAGTCCATGCTAACCTACCCTGACCTGAAGAATTATCACTTACTTTCAGAACAGGGACTAATCACGGGGAAAGATTAAAAATGAGACTGTAGCAACCACGACCACAACAAAAAGAGAGAGAGCGATAAAGAGAGACTTAGAAATGAACACCCACTTACTTTCGGATGAAAAGGTTGAGTCAAAGTGGTGTTAAGGAGCTGGTAAATAATGTAGCCAAGAACCCCCAGAACCAAACGAATACAGTGGGTGGTTTTCTTTTCCTCCCAATAATTGATCTTTACATGGAGGGCTGAGGAGCATGTTTTAAGATGCATAACAATTTTCTTGATGTATTTAATTCAACTGACCTGTCTCTTGTGTTTGGTTCTGTTTTTGTTTGTAATTCGCTTCCACCAGGTTGCGTGGGTGAAGTAGGAAAAGATGGTCTTCAGCATGTCAGGAGCAATCCCCCTTTCTTCCTTATCCCTTCCCATTGCAATCTCCTGCTCGCTTCCTCCCTGGGCCATCTATGCTTCACTCTGTGCTCCCTTCAGATTCCAGGGGCTATTCAGTTTGAGACTTTTTAGTCAACCGAGAATTCGCACAAATATAGCTTCTCCAGGCTCTTCTTCATCCACGGTTTACAAAGGATTTTTTCAAACATCCTGTTTGCTACTGTGCACAACAATCCTGTGAGTGTCAGCTGAAACATCATCACTGCCCATTGACAGAGAAAGAATTCAAAGACAAAGAAGTAAAATGACTTGTCCTATAGCTAGTGCCACAGTTCTGACAAGGTCTTTTAACTCAAGTCTCAGAGTATCTTCAAGCAGATCACACTGGATAAATGAAAGGAAATATGCAGAATACAATTCCTACAAAAACCTAGTAACTGTATAACAGCTAGATCTAAAAATGAAGCTTCTGAACTAATGATTCATCCTCCATTTGTCACTTGGGGAAATGGCTGGAATAAGATGTCAACTATTCATAATATTTTTGAGTACTGTAGTAGATGATATAGTATGCCACCCAGGCTTCTGCATTCAGGATTGAAACACCCTAAGTCCCCATGCCACCCCACCTCCGTGCTACCCCCACTCCCAGATTTTGGAAGTCTGAGCTGACTGCTCTGAGCTAAGGCATTCTCTGGGAACTGCTCTCTGCCTATGAAAGCTGTCTTGCCCAAGGTCAAGACTTACTCCAGGGCCAACCTACATCAATGACTACAGGAGAGGAACAAAGGCTCAATTCACTTGTCATAACATGGGAGGATTCTGAAGGGTCTACCTGGAGTTGCCCAGGGCATCTTCAGGATCTTATGAGGCCTTTGTTGTGACTGCTCTGCATTTTCATCTCTTCCCTCTGCCTACTGGTACTTCCTGCTCCCACAGGTGATGTTTCTTTTTTTTTTCTTTTTTTATATCACTCTATATTTTAAATTTTTCTACAATGAACATACATTACTTTTATAATCAGAAAAGGAAAAGCAATACTTTAATTAATGCTGAAAATGTGTTAATATGTTCACATTTTCTAAAACATCTTTTCGTGACATTCTACAAATGACACCATCAAGTAATGTCCCAATCCTTTCCTCTTGTGAAGATAGTTTGTATCTCTTTTTGACTTCTGTAATATTTGTTATTTCAGGACAATCATTCAGAGAAACCTGAGGGCCATCCACTTGAGATATTAGGTATTCTGGATTTATTTGTTTATCTCCCTCTTCAATATAAACAATTAGAACTGAAGTGTCATTTGCTGAGATACCAATTTTTTTCAAAGCCTCTGAGATATTGTTATTTGGGAGAAAGGTTGAAAATAATTTCTGTAGACAGAGTTCTTATCTTCGTTTTTCCTAGTTCGTACAGGTGAACTGCTTTGTTTGCTGCCACAAGTATCTGAAATGGATCGACAATCATTGTAGGATTTATCAATGAGCCATTAATGGTGTCTTCCATAGCCTTTTCCCTCCAGACTCCAGCATTTTTAACATCTTTAAATAACAGAAGGGTCACTGTGCACTCCGGAAATATGCCCAGCTGATGTGTTAACTGCATTTTATAGATAAGCAGGATTCTAAAACTGCTTCTTGGTGTGTCTCCGAAGATCTCCCCCTCCGAAACAGAGCCCCCAACTTCCAGCCCCACAGGTGATGTTTCTGAGAACACTTCTGTACATAAATCTGTTTCACGTTGATATTCTGGGGGAATTTTATCTAAGATAAACACAAACAGTGAAACAGGCCCTATGAGCTGTCATTTTTTTCTCTTTAAAATTTTATTTATTTAGTTAGTTAGTTAGTTTGCTATAGGCCATATGTGCTCACCAGAGAGAGACATACAGAGAGAGAAAGTGGGAAAACAAGCCACCAGGTCCAGGATGTGAATCACAGTCATGTGGGAGTCCTTGGCCTTAACCACCGTGCCACCAGCTGGCCCCATGTGAGTTGTCTTTAAAGAACTTGCTCCAGCGAGAGCTGCAGAGAAGCAAAGGGGTAATTACAGTGCAGGATGGTGAGTCTATGGGGCAAGAGTACAGCCTGGGAAAGAGCTGGGATAGGGTATAAAGTTAAGTCCCAGAATTGCATATGCCGGATATTCTTTAGTTATAAAACGTAGATGTCATCATTCTTTTTTCATTACATTGGTTCCTTAAAGTTTTCATTTATTAATTCCTTCCATGAGCAAGAGAGGCAAAGAGAGAGAAAGAGAGAGAGAGAGAACCCCCAGCAGGGTTTTGACACCATGATCCACCCCCAGCCTTCAGCCAGCACGGGATCATAGGCACACCCATGCCCAGCATAATCATAGCGATCTCTGGGACTTGAACTGGGAACCTTCTTACATGTGATTGCCACACAGAGCATCATGTTTTACTGGTGTGCCCATCTGGCCCCTTATTACACAGATTTTGATGGTCAGAAAGGTTATTAGAGTAATCTATTTAGGAAAGAAATGTCATACAGGTGTGAGGAGAAAATACCCCAGGGCTAGCCAGCTCCAGGACATCGAGGCTTGACATTCACATAATTTCAGGGAACTGAGAATGTTTTCTTCTTTTTTCCTTGAAATATTTTTCTACTGGTTTTGGATAGCTAATTTCTAACTCCTATGTAGCAGGTATCAAAAACTCCATAGCAGAAAACTCATAAGTCCTTTTTCTATTCTCTGTTTGATTTGTAAGGGTGAAAGTATATATTTTTTTTCCTGTGATGATGTATAACAGTGATGTTTCAGAAATAATCTAAATTTGTAATCATGAATGCAGAATGTCAGTGTGATCTATTTTTCATACTCTAGTGACTAGACAGATTGGAATTCTAGTTTACTCCAAAGTATGAAGTCAATGCGGGGTAGGACGGGTGGGTCATAGAAGAAATGAGACCTTCATTAACTGTAAGCAGTTTCCTGGCAGTGTTGGGAGAGGCTGAGGAGAGCCTCAACTAAAAGGATTAAATAGTGTTTAAACCCATTCTCCAAGAAACATAATATTTTTTGGATGGTTTATGCCAATCCTTAGAAGGCATGTTTTACTGGTTTGTTATTTTTTGTTTTCTTGGTTTTTTTTTTTTTCTACAAGCTTAAAAAGAACATAAATCCCTAAACTGGGACCAGCAGTTAGCGTAATGGCTATGTCGCTGGACCCCCTCGTAGTTGACCGCGGTTCGCGTCCCGTACCTGGTGGCTTAAAACTCACGCCGGGCGCGTGTGCGTGCGTGCCCAAGATCCCGAGAGGAGAATGGAGGAGAAGGGATTGTGGCGTGGCCATCCCCCCGGGGGGTGATTTCTCACTTTCTGTCTCTCTGTCCCTCTCTGTCTGTCTGGCAAGCGCACGCGCCCTATAGCAAAAAGCTCTAAAAAAAAAAGAACATAAATCCCTAAACTCTATTGGATTAACTGATGATGTCCATCATAATTCCTCATCTCCTCCAAATGGGAAGGATGGATAGATAAATGAGAAGATAGATGACCAATCGATCAATAGATGATAAATTTTAAAAAAGCTGATCTTTAAACCCCCTGGGGAAGACCAAGTGGCCCCACATTCTTTATCTGTAGTACACTCATATTGGGGGTTTCTCCAGCTAGGAACTTCCTATGAGGAAGAGGGGAGAAGAATATCAGAGGCAGAAATCCTCAGTCATTCGGAGAAGACACGAACGATAGTATCTGCCACTAGTGTTGAGACTGCACTTTATCAGTCCTTAGTAGAATCTCAAAGGTCCCTGGGGCACTTTGTTGTCACAGAGGGAGTTTCTTAGGTTAGGGATTTCCCCAACAGTCTCTGTTAAGTTTCCCTTTCTGTAGCTGTCGGGAGCCAACTGTCTGTCTCACTGTTCAAATGGAACTGGATTTTGCAGATCATTAAATGATGCTGTAAATGTTAATAGAAGCACAAGTAACTAATTTTTTTCTACCCCTCACTCTGGAGTGGGGTGCTCTTCCCCCAACCAAATAAACAAAATCAACATAATTCCCAGTATTCTAGAATGAGTAAACACTCAGTCCAAATTGCTATAATTCCTGTGATCAGTCGCTAAAATATTTTTACTATGAATTGATCATATTTGGAGGATAGGAGCATAGTCTTTGAGGAGCACATCTGAATTGGAATCCCAGGTCTATCTTTTTTTTTTTTTTTTTTTAAGATTTTTGCCATAGGGCTTGTGTACTCACCTGGAGAGGACAGAGACAGAGAAAGTGAGAAATCAGTTCCCAGGGGGATAAGCCACGCTGCAATCTCTTCTCCTCCATTCTCCTCGTGGGATTTTAGGCACACACGTACACATGCCCGGTGTGATTTTCAAGCCTCCAGGTTCAGGACTCAAGCTATGGTAGGCCATGTGGGAGTCCAACACCTTAACCATTATGCCACCTGCTGGCCCCAGGTGTGCCGTTTACTGTTGATGAAATTTTGAGCAGGTTACTTGGGCGAGCTTCAGGTGCTTTATTAATAAAGTCATGATTACAATGTCTGTGTCAGTGTTGTTCCTATGGGAAACTAATACACTGCTTGATAAACGTAATTTGTGTGCTTAACAAATGATAGCCATCTGACTATAGTTTTACTCACTCTAAATGCTCACCACAAAATTCCACAGTCATTGGAACCAGCAGTTAGTGTAATGGCTATGTCGCTGAACTCCCATGTGGTCGATCGCAGTTCAAGTCCCGGACCCGGTGGCTTAACCTCATGCCGGGCGCGTGTGCGTGCGTGCTCAATATCCTGAGAGGAGAATGGAGGAGAAGGGATTGCAGCGTGACCATCCCCCCTGGGGTTGATTTCTCACTTTCTGTGTATCTCTGTCTCTCTGGCGAGCACACACGCCCTGTAGCAAAAAAGAAACCTCTCCAAAAAAAAAAAAAAAAAAAAAAAAATTCCAGAGTCATTAAAAAATAAAATTCATTTAATTTCTAGATGTCTAAGTCTTTAGAAAACAGTGTTGTTAGACTAGTCGAAGTTCAAGCTTGCTTCTCACCAAGACTTTCTATGATACAATTTTAACAGCTGAGCTGAGCAGAGAAAGAAACTATTATTTTTATATAGAACTTTAACAAATAAATTTTGATAGAAAACAACAGGAGTGTAACAGAGTAGCTGTTAATATTAACTATAATAGCAAAAGCATTTTCAGTTTCAAACACTCTCTCTACCACCACTCCTGGTCTTTGCATGAACGGCTCATTCATTCATTCATTCACTCATTCATTCAATAGATGTCTATTGAGCACTTGATGTGTACTGGACACTGGTCTAATCTCTGAGAATGAGAACACACTGTTGAAGACAAAAGCAGTAACCAGATTTTCTCATTTACCATTGTTTTCTGAACAGTGCCCAACTCATGGTCTCAATGTTCACATGATTCAATCCAACGTTAATAGCAAAATTTCAAGTAAGAAAATAATCTGAATAATTCACTCGCTTTTCATGGTCGCTTTCCATGTTGATATGTGGAATTTCTTAAGAAAAAAAAAATATTTGGAATATTTAATTTTCAGAAGAGGAATAGCCTATAAAAATGACCTTTAGTAATACAGAACCCTGAGTCTTAGTGCTCTGAGACCATGTGTCAATCACAGCTTCCCGAACCATGTCCCTCTCTATAAAATGGGAAGGATAATGTGCATTCTGACAGATGAATCCCAGGGCCACCATATGCAAAACACAAAGGTAGGTAGCCTTACTATAGGACCCTTTAAAACATGCCTTAATATGCATTTCTCACCTGAGTCTGACAAAGTGACCCTCTAAAGTGCAGAAGGGTCAGAATGATTTTCATTTTTTGTTTTACAGAACAAGATACTGAGAATAGACAGTATAGAGAAAGAGGAACAGGAGAAAGACAAGGGTAAACCAGCAAATTTTCAAGATGCTGTCATTTATCGAACTTTCACTTTATCTCCTATGATCCTCTCAGTTACTCTCATTCCCACTTTATAGGCGAGGAAACTTAAGCTCAGAGGGTTGAAGGTAATGACTCACCCTCAGGCGGACCACTAGGAAGTTGAAGACGGCAGGGTGGGGGCTCAGTACCTCTGACTTCCAACTCCATGCGCTTCATCTTACATGTGACTTCTAAGAAAAGATCAAGAGCGAGACATGTGAGAAAAAATAAGCATGCTATGAAGAGAAAAAAAATATTTTAACTTTGTTTCGCTATAAGATACATGTACTCACCAGAGAAAGTTAGAGAGACACACAGAGAGAGGGAAAGTGAGAAGTCACCCCTACCCTAGAATGGTTGGCCACAATCCCTTCTCCTCATTTCTCCTCTCAGGATTTTGGCCACACATGCACACAAGCCCAGCATATTTTTCCAACTGCCAGGCCCAGACTTGAACCACAAAGTCAGCCATGTGAGATCCAGTACCTTAGCCACCACATCATCTGCTGACCCCAATTTTTTTTTTTTTTTTTTTTTTAGAAAGAAACTTTTTCTATAGGGCATGTGTGCTCACCAGAGAGACAGACAGAAAGTGAGAAATCATGCCCCAGGGGGGATGGCCACGCCACAATCCCTTCTTCTCCATTCTCCTCTTGAGATTTCGAGCATGCACGCACATGCACCCAGAGTGAGTTTAAGCCACCAGGTACTGGTAAAAAGAATATCACAAATTCCTTTCATAAGCCCCTTCCCCAGAGACCATCATTATTAGAATATGATATAGAGCTTTGTTTACAGTATTTGTTTATGCAAACTTCTTCTCAAGTGTGGTCATTCTCTGCATACTGTTCTCTAACCACTTTTTCCACTCCATTTGATAGACAGTGTTCCAGGTCAATAATATAAATCAATCTTTTCTTTTTCAATAGTGAATATAATTATTCTTTTTCTGTGTTTAAAAATTTAATGCAGTAGTATTTTCAGAAGAAAGAATATTACCCCCACCAGTTCTCTTTCAGTCTCTTGCCCAGAGTCAACTACTCATAAAGTTTTCTCCGTTTCTACGAGGCAGGTGTGAAAACAGTTATTTCTTTGTTTCCCAGAAGCATCGGTCACTTGGTCCACTAATTCTGTGCATGTAAGGAATTTTGGTATGAAATAAATATTCATTTCTAGAACAACAAAAAAAATCTCCAGGTAAAGTCTATGGTAGCTTCTGCTTCTATGGAACTTGTGAAAAGTAGTATTTATTACATGAGATTCAAAATAATATCCTATGGCCAGAGAAATTACCATAGTTTTGCATCATGACAGTGCTATGAGTTTTTAAAAGTCAGGCAAAAGAACTTGGATTTTCTTCTGAAGGCAATAGATCAGTTGGACACAATAAGATACAAGCGGGAAGGAATTTTACCTTTTATCACCACTGTTCCCTTTTAAAACTTTTATATTGGGGCCAGTAGGTGGTTTAGTGGTTAAGGCGCTAGACTCCCACATGGCCAACCATGGTTTGAGTCCCAGACCGGGCAACTTGAAAATCACATCAGGCACATATGTGTGTGTGCCCAACATCCCAAGAGAAGATTGGAGGAGAAGAGATTGCAGTATGGCTATCCCCCTTGGGGATGATTTCTCACTTTCCCTCTCTTTGTCTCTCTCTGACTCTCTCCAGCAAGTAAACACACTCTATAGCAAAAAAAAAAAAAAAAAAAAAAAAAAAAAAAAACCACAAAACTTAAAAGCAAACAAACAAACAAACAAAACTTCCATATCAATTCTCTTAGCTTCCTCTGGATGAAATCTCAGGTAGATCCCATGGCTTTTGCAATCACTCTCAGATAACAGAATTTGTTCACCAACTCTAAAATAAACATATTTTTCCATTTTAGCAACACATTTCTAAAATCTAAATCTCCATGGTATCTTATAATCATAATTGAAAGGGGATTTGTTTTCCTCTCATAACGATATATAAAAGTAATGGAAGATCTGGGACCAGTAGATGGTGTAATGGCTATGTCACTGGACTCCCATGTAGTCAACCACAGTTTGAGTCCTGGACCCGGTGGCTTAAATTTATGCTGGGTGCATGTGCATGCATGCCTAAGATCCTGAGAGGAGAATGGAGAAGGAATTGGGGCGTGGCCATCCCCTGG
The DNA here is from genome assembly GCA_026018925.1 of Tupaia tana. Classification (NCBI taxonomy): domain Eukaryota; kingdom Metazoa; phylum Chordata; class Mammalia; order Scandentia; family Tupaiidae; genus Tupaia; species Tupaia tana. Next base: position 122,575,508 of record JAKSZU010000007.1, on the reverse strand, counting down.
GGGGTGATTTCTTGCTTTCTGTCTCTCTGTTTCTCTCTGTCTTTCTGGCATGCGCATGAGCCCAATAGCAAAAATGTCTCCAAAAAAAAAAGTAATGGAAGATCTGGGGCCTGATGGTAGTGAAGCAGTACAATGCAGCACTTGGCAAAGCAGACCCACATGGGAAGGTTGCCAGTTTGCAAGGAGACTTCCATGCTTACACTGGGTACAGGTATGCCCATGATTCAGATTGTCTTCACTTGGGGATGGATTATGGCATCAGAATCCTGTCAGGGTCCCTGTGTCTCTCTCTCCCTCTTTCTCATTCATGGACTAGATAAATAAGCTCTTTTTTAAAAGACTTCAAACAGGGACTAACAGGTGGCATAATAGTTATGTCACTGAACTCCTATGTAGTTGACCACAGTTTGAGCCCCAGACTGGGCAGCTTAAAATCACACCAGGTGCATGTGTGTGCAAGCCCTAAATTTTGACAGGCAAATGAAGGAGAAGGGATTATGGCATGGCCATCCCCCCTTGGGGAGGGTGATTTCTTGCTTTCTGTCTCTCTCCCTCTGTCTCTTTGGCAAGCACATGTGCCCTATAGCAAAAATCTCTCTCAAAAAAAAAAAAAAAAAAAGGCTTTAAACAAAATAATGGAGCATCTCATAATTAACTAGCATCTAAGACTCAGTGAAACCTAATGATCTCTTCTTCCAGATATTGAAAAATCCAGAATAGTAAAGTAAATAAAATTATTTTCATCAAGTTTAAGTTCTTCCTTATTGAACTCTGGCCTACTTCAGGCTTAGAAGCCTGTAATGATAGGTGAATCTCTCTGTAATGAGAGATGTCTCTCTAGCTCTTGTTCCTCTGAGTTACTTCTTACCTGAAGCTTTGGGACATTTCAGGGATTGAAGTGAGGTGAGTGAAAAGAGGTTATAGTAAATTAAGGTATTATTTCATAGTACAGTCACCATCTGGTGTAGGTGTCCTCTCTGTGAGGTTTGTTCTAAAGGTCAATTCTTTCTTTTCTGAAGTGGTTTTGTGGCTTTTTCAGAGATGACCTCCATCTTGCCTATAGTTTCTTTGACATGCAATATGCCTCCTCCAGATAGTCTCTTACAACTTCCCTTTAAGCCCTGGTTTCTTGTGGCCCACTCTACTGGGCTGGGTCTTCTTGTGTAGAGTCCCATTCAAAATAACCCAATAATGATTCCCTCCTGTGGGGCCCCACAGGCTCATTGGAAATTCAAGAATCCTTTGTCACGCTAAGCACAGAAGTTATGATGGATTCCAAACGAGCCCCCTCCCTCACTCTGCCACAAGCCAACAGAGAGCAGGCTATGGCCTTTCATCTTTGACTTTGTAACCATGTGTCAGGTAACAGTCTCTACAGCCCTTCTCCTCCAGGAGACACGTGAAGAACTAAGAGGTTCACTTGAAGCATCCTCACTGAGTCTGAGAACACTGCTTATGAATTGCTTCTTAGAATGGTCAGTTGTAGGGTTCAGCAGTTAGCATAATGGCTTTGTTGCTGGACTCCCACGTAGCCGACCGTGGTTCGCATCCTGGACCCGGTAGCTTAAAACTCACGCTGGGCGCGTGTGCGTGCGTGCCCAAGATCCGGAGAGCAGAATGGAGGAGAAGGGATTGTGGCATGGCCAACCCTCCTGGAGTGTGATTTCTCGCTTTCTGTCTCTCTGTCTCTCTCTGTCTGTCTGGTGAGCGCACACACCCTATAGCAAAAACCTCTACAAAAAAAAAAGAATGGTCAGTTGTAGGCAACTTCTGTTTCAGATTTATCGTCAACTTTATGATAAACACACCCACACATTAAATGTTTGTTTTATATTGTAATTTATTAAATTAATTCATTCCCTACATTTTCTCAGAAATGAGAATTGCTCACCCTAAAAGATAAAACAATAAGATGAGACATTTTAGCTATCTACTTTATACCAGGTTTTATCAAGTTATATACAGTTGATATATTGAGAAGAGCAAAATGGAATTAAGGTAATAGGCCTGCTAAGAATGTATAACCTAAGTCTAATCATGAGGAAATAGCTGCCAAACCCATATTCAGGGACAGTGTACAAAACAACTGGCTTCTAGTCTTCAAGTAGGACGATGGCATGAGTGACAAAGAAAGGCTGAAGAACTGTTACAAATTTAAGGGAATGACAGAAATTGAACGGCTCAATGCAATGCATGAACCTGGGTTCAATACTGGATCAGGGGGAAGTTTTCTACTATAGACAATTAGAAAAATCAGAATATTGGGATCAGCAGATGGCATAATGCTTACATCCCTGAACTCTCAAACAGTCGACCACGATTTGACACCTGGACCCGGCAGCTTAAACTCACGCTGGATACATGTGTGTGCATGCCCAGGAACCTGAGAGGAGAATGGAGGAGAAGAGATTGCAGCGTGGCCATCTCTAGGGGGTGGTTTCTCACTTTATATCTCTCTGTCTTTTCGGTGAGTGAATGTACCTTATAACAAAAATTTCTATTAAAAAAAAAGGAAAAGAAAAATTGGAATATTAACTCTATGTGAGACAATAGTGGTGAATCTAATTTTTCTGAATTTGATAGTCATATTATAGTCACATAAAATAAGAACTTTGGTTCTCAGGAAATATTAAAATATTTAAAGTATTTAGACATGAGACATTATTTTAAAGCTTACTTTGAAGTGGTTTGGGAGAAAAATTATATATATATACATACACACACACACATACATACACACACACACACACATATACATATATGTGGGTCTAGGTCTGGACGGAGAAAGAGGAAGAATGAGAAAATGGTAGTACTTGATTAATCTGAGCAAAGTATATATGGGAGTTTTTATAACTCTTCTGTAAGGTTGAAGTTATTTCTTTTTTTTTTTTTTTTTTTTTTTTTTTTTTTTTTTTTTTTTGGAGAGGTTTTTTCGCTATAGGGCGCGTGCGCTCGCCAGACAGACAGAGAAAGACATAGAGACAGAAAGCGAGAAATCACCCCCCAGGGGGGATGGTCACGCCGCAATCCCTTCTCCTCCATTCTCCTCTCGGGATCTTGGGCACGCACGCACACGCGCCCGGCGTGAGTTGTAAGCCACCGGGTCCGAGACGCGAACCGCGGTCGACTACGTGGGAGTCCAGCGACATAGCCATTACGCTAACTGCTGGGTCCCGAAGGTTGAAGTTATTTCAAAATTAAAGTTCAAAAATTATCTCCTGTGTTCTTTTTTTTTTTTTTTAAAGAGGTTTTTGCTATAGGGCGCGTGCGCTTGCCAGCCAGACAGAGAGAGAGACAGAGAGACAGAAAGCGAGAAATCACCCCCCAGGGGGGATGGCCATGCCGCAATCCCTTCTCCTCCATTCTCCTTTCGGGATCTTGGGCATGCACGCACACGCGCCCGGCGTGAGTTTAAGCCACCGGGTCCGGGGCGCGAACCGCGGTCAACTACGTGGGAGTCCAGCGACATAGCCATTACGCTAACTGCTGTTCCCTCCTGTGTTCTTTACAGCCCTTAAAAGTGTACATGATTGTGCTCATTTTACAAAAAAAATGAAACTAAGGGTGCCAGGAGGGGTGCAATGATAACACATGACCACATGGGAAAAGTCCTCTGCTGGAGTCTCGAGACTTGTCTGGGTACTTGGGGTGCATGCACCTGCTCGTGATCTGAGCTGGCTGGGACTGGGCTGGTGTAAGTGTCACAGCAGAAAGACCCTGATGGGGTGCCCGTCTCTCTTATCTCTCTCTCTTTCTCAAAAATAAATACTTGGGGACCAGCAGGTGGCGTGGTGTTTAAGGCGCTGGACACTCCCACATGGCTGACCAGGGTTCAAGTCCTGAATCTGGTGGCTTGCTTTCTCACTTCCTCTCTCTGTCACTCTCACCCTCTATCTCTCTCTGGTCAAATTAAAAAATAAATGAATGAATAAATAAAATAATAAAATAAATAATTATTAAATAAATAAATAAATACTTTTAAAAAATAAAAGGTAAATAACACTAAGGCTTAGAGATAACTACCCGAAGACTACTCCCTTAGTGCCTTTAGCCCCCAACTACCTAGCGGCAAAGCCCATACTCTTTCCATTAAACTATATTGTCTTTTAATAGAAAACAAGAAAAAGAAAAAGCAGATAGAGGAACCATTTGGGTGAACAAAATTGCAGTGAATCATCTTGAAATGTGATCCTTGACCACTAGACCAAAAATTAAATGTGAGCAGATTACTAATCTGTCACTAAGCTCAATATCAGAAGAGCACACACAGAACACTTCTCTGAAATGACTTATTTTGTTACTAAATTCTAGAGTAAATTGCTTAAGTGACATTTTATGTAGGCGGCTCTAAATAAGACAACAGCAAAATCCATAGACTTCGAGATTCAGTTGAGGAGATTGTCTATGCATAGACCCAGAAGTTGGAAACCACAGTTTACCTGTTTTTTTGTTTTGTTTTTGTTTTTTCTTTTTTAGAAATAGTCTCCTCTGTTGCCCAGTCCAGCCTCAAACTTGCAGTCCCCCTGCCTCGGCCTACCAAGGAGCTGTGAAAATAGGCACATATCGCCGTGTCAGAATCAACTGACTTGTTATTAAATGGGATTTTCAGTACATAGCCTTTTGCCATGCTTTCACTAAGATATGATTGTTCCTAGTCTTCAAGTTACTAAATTCTTAAGCTCCTTTCTTTATTTTATCGCCTTTTCTCAGCCTTCCTTCCTCACTTCTTCTGACTAATATTATATTTATTAAATTCATCCATGTTGCTACTCAGAGCAGTCATTCGTTCATTTTCATTGTTGTTTAGTGTGCAATTGTGTGGATATACCAAAGTTTACTTATCCACTCAACTATTGATAAACATTCAGTTGTTTCTAGTTTGAACTATTAAAAATGATGCTATTATGAGCATTCTTAGACAGCCTTTTGGTACACATGAACTCATTCCAGAACTGCTGGACAAAATATATTCAATTTTAGAAGATCGGAACTTACTACTTTCTAACATAGTTGTTCACTCTGATTAGCAGTGTATTATAGTCCTCATTGCACCTCAATTTTTTTTTTAGAGAGAGAGATTTTTGCTATAGGGCACGTGCATTCACCGGAGAGACAGAGAGACAGAAAAAGAGAACTCAGTGCTCCCAGGGAAGATAGCCATGGTGCAATCCCTTCTCCTCCATTCTTCTCTTGGGATCTTGGGCACACACGCACATGCACCGGGCGTGAGTTTTAAGCCCCTGGGTCCAGGGCTCAAACTGCAGTTCACTACATGGGAGTCCAATGATGTAACCATTACACTGTCTACTGGCCCCTGTACCTCATTCTTTACCAAAGATTGCAGTTGTTTATATTTCTAATTTCAGCCATTCCTGTGAGTATATAGTAGGGTTTTTTAAATTATTGTTATGATTTAATCTGAGTACTCTGCTGAATAATAAAGTTGAGCACCTCAATGTTATTAGACTTTGGATATCCTCTTTTGTTAAGTGCCTTGTTCAAGTCTATTGTGAGTTTTATTGATTATGTGAGTTATTTATTCTGAATACAACTATTTGTCAGTTATATGTGTTGTAAACAGAAATTCTACATTTAAATGTTAAGTTGATCAACCATTTCTTTCTTCTCTACTTTTCCCCTTTCTCTTTCTCCTCTCCCCGTGTGTACATGTGCATGTCTCTTGAGAACTTTTTCCCTACATCAAGCTCTTGAAGATACTGTTCTATTTTATCATCTAGAACCTTCATTGTTTTTCTTTTCACACTTGGATCTATTGTGTATCTGGCACTGCTCTACATATAGTGAGGGACAGCAGTCGATCTGTTTTTTTTCCATATGGATATATAGCATTTCTTTTAAAAATACACTTTCCTCTATTTTCCTGCAGTGCTTTTTTGTGTGTGTTTTTAAATCTATTGTATGTAGAAGTATGAGTCTGCTTCCACATTTTCTGTCTTGATCTGTTTGTCCATTCTTACATCAGCATCACACATTCTTCCCCTTTAAAATAATCACTGATTTCTCACAGGGAAAATTCTTCTTGTCCTTCATAAGTTTATTTTTTCTTTCTCAATCTTAATAAATTACTACTGACTTACTTTACTGACCTGTATTATGTATCTATTGATGCTTTAACAAACTACTCTAAAACTTACTGACTTAAAACAACTTTTTTTTTTTAATCTCAAGGTTTCTGTAGGTTAGCAATTCAGACAGAATATGGTAAGAATAATTCACCCATGCTCCATGATGTCTGGGGCCTCAGCTGGAAGGATTAAAGGCTGAGTAAGAACTACCTTAAAGCCACTCCATTGGCATGTCTAGTCATTCATGCTGGCTGTCAGCTTTGAACCCAGCTGGCGCCATGGGCTGAAACACGTATGTATAGCCTCTCCATGTAACCTGGGTTCCAAAATCAAGCATCCTGAGAGAGAGCTTGGAAGAAGTTGTATTAAGGTTCATAACCTAGGAGGAGACTTCAGAGAAATCACACAGCATTACTGTACTGCATTCTGGTGGTTGAAGGAATTACCAAGGTCCCCTTCTGTTCAAGAAGACAGACCATAGACTCTACCACTCAATGGAGAAGTATCATTGCCACAATGTAAAAAACTGTATTAGGTGGGATATATATTTGTAAGACTATCTTTGAAAAACTACAAGCTAACATAGACCTTCATCCAGCAACCTTACTAAACTCACTTATTTATTTTAATCATTTATCTATGGATTCTTTTAGATTTTTTTGTTTCTACAATCACAGTGTTTGTGAAGAATGATCATTTCATTTCCTCTTTTTAATCTTCATTTACATTTTTTGTCTCATTATACTGTCTAGGACCTCCTATAAAATGTTTAATAGAAATTATGATGGGAGTATCCTTATATTAATCTTGGTCTCAAAGAGAAACTGTGTAAAATTTTACAAAAGTGATCACTGCTTTAATTTTTTTTAGTATACTCTTTATCAGATAAAGGAAAATCCTCTCCTATTCATAGTTCACTGAGAGTTTTTTAAATATAAATGTATATTGAATTTTATCAAACATTTTTCTAGATCTATTGAGACAGTTGAATAACTTTTTCTTATTTAATTGGTTTTCAAATTAATCATCTTGCATTTCTAAATGAATGTAACTTGGTGGTGATATAATGTCCTTTTTATATAGTGCAGATTTATTTTTTGCTTTTTTTAGGACTTATTGCACATATAGGAAATTTGCTTGTTTTTTTTTTTTTTTTTTCCTTTCTCATAATGTCTTTAGTAGATATTTCTAGCAAGGTTATGCTAGCCTCATCCAATGAGTTGAGACTATTTCCCTTTTCTTATTCTCTCAATTTGTGTAAACCTGAAATTATTTGTTGTTTAAACATTCTAAGATTTGCCAGTGAACCCCTTTGGACCTAAAATTTTCTTAATGGAAAGATTTTTAATGATAAAGTCAGTGTTTTAGTGGCGACAGAATTATTCAGATTTTTCATTTCTTTTAGTATAAGATTTTATATTTGTATTTTGCTAATAATTTATCCTTTCCACATACATTTTAATCTTTTGGTAAAAAAAAATGATTACTATATGCTAATAAGCTTTTAGGTTTTGAACTGAAGTCCCTTTTTCTTTCTTAGCATTGCTAATTTGTGTTATCTTTTTGTCCTTATCAGACTCACCAAAATTTATTAATTATATTGATTTTTTCCATCAAAATGTCTTTGGACTTTGTTAATTTTCCCTATTGTTTGTTTCCTATTTCATTAGCTTATCTTTTATTTCCTTCATTTTACTTTCTTTAGTTTTAATGTGCTGATTTTGAAGTTTTTGAGATAGATGCTATTTATTTTGAGACTTTCTTCTTTACTAGTGCATGCATTTAGGGCCAAAAAATTAGCCTAAATCTGGCCTTAACAGCATCCTGCATGTTTAGATATATAGTATTTTTCTCTTTCACTTCAAAATATTTGTTCAATTCTATTGTAATAATTTTTAAATTTTACACAGAAGTATTCAGAAGAGCATTTTTTAATTTACAAACATGGGAACTTTTCTGGTTAACATTTTGTAATTGATTTCTGACTTTAATTGCACTGTGATTATAGAACATCTTATTATTTTTGATTCTTGAGTTATGCATGATGGACCAGAATAGAGTCAATTCTTTTTTTTTTTTTTTTTTTTTTTTTTTTGAGAGATTTTTGCTATAGGGCACGTGCGCTCACCAGACAGACAGAGAGACAGAAAGCGAGAAATCACCTCCCAGGGGGATGGTCACGCCGCAATCCCTTCTCCTCCATTCTCCTCTTGGGATCTTGGGCACGCATGCACACGCGCCCGGCGTGAGTTTTAAGCCACCGGGTCCAGGATGCGAACCGCGGTCGACTACGTGGGAGTCCAGCGACATAGCCATTACGCTAACTGCTGGTTCCCAATAGAGTCAATTCTTAAAAATGTCTTATGCATGCATATAGACTGTATAGTGCTATATAACTTTCCTTTAGTTCAGTTTGCTTAATTATGTTTTTCCAATTTTCTGTAAATTACTTTTCTTTTTTTATCTGTTTATAATAGTTGCCAAGCAATGTACGTGAAAAGTCTCCAGTGAAGACAGATTTATGAAAAGGAGGGAAAAATAGAGGAGAAGGCATTGCAGTGCCTTCTCCACAGAGGGTTCTCACTCCCCCCCCGCCTTTGGTGAGTACACATGCCCTCTGGCAATTTAACAACAAAAAAAGAAACAATGGATTTGTCTATTTCTCCTTGCAGTTTTGATATTGTTTTATATTTTAATACTTATATTACTAGGTGTATACAAACTTTAAATTACAGTAAATTAGAACTTCACCTTTGAGCATGTCTCTTTTTATCACTATTATGTCCTTTAATTTAAAGTCAACTTCTTTTAATCAACTTACATCAGGTTTTTTGGGGTTGTTCACCTGGTAGGTCTTTTTCTATAATTTTACTTCCAACTTTTCTGTATCCCTATTGCTTATATTTTATCCTTGTATTTGATAATCTTATATAAGCATCATATATTTTAATTTTTAATACAATCTAATAGTCTCTGTCTTACAGATCAATTTGAGTTTTAACTCTATACTCTTATGTTTGTTATCTAATTATCATGTCTTTTCTATGTTCTTTTCTTTATTTTTTTTTTCTTTTTCATTTCTGTTTCTCCACCCCCATCCTTTGAATTGGCAGTTTTTCATTACTTGTTTGTTTGTTTGTTTGTTTGTTTTCCTATGTATCCATCAAAGCCCAATCAGAAAACAGAAATCATACAGTAATTTGAACAGGCAAAGTTTGATATAAAGAACCGAATGTAGGATTGAAGTATTGTGAGACTAACTAATATGGAGTTAAGAGAACTCTGAAAGAATACAGAAATCGCAGATTAAAGGGAGCAACCACTACCCTTAGGGCAGTCAGAGCAACCAATAAATAAATCAATCTGAAGAACCTTTTTCCCACACCATATTGTGATCCAAATCTCAATGGAGAGGGCGTGACCAGGGTCCACTGAATGCTATAGACTTTCACTGAGGTACAGGGCAAAGGTGGTGTGGTGGTTATGGGTGTTGAACTCCCACATGGCCAACTGTGGTTTGAGTCCCAGGCCTGATGACTTGCTTTTTCTCTTTCCCTCTCTCTCTGTCTCTTTCTGGTCAAATTTTAAAATAGTAATAATTATAATTTAAAACGTTAATATAATTTTTTTTTAAATCCTAAGAATCTCTCTCCCACACAGTATTGAGATCCAAATCTCAATGGAGAGGGCTTGACCAAAGTCTGCTAAATGCTGGAGAATTCCACTTAGGTGTGGGGTGGAACTGAAAAGCTGGGGTGCAGATGAAGTAATCCAAGGAGAGGCTCACAACCCAGGAACTCACTGAAAAGCCAGAGTGGGGCTGGTACATTGTAAAAGCACACTCTGGAGTGGCAGACAAGGTCTGCGAATAAGAGCAGGAGGAAGAGCTGTTTAGTACAGGAGGCTAAAAAGCACACAAAAATCAGAGCCTCTTCCTCCTCCTGTATCCCTCCAGCGCCCTCTACAGATGAAGTTTAGTGTCATGCTAAATGGCAAGGAAGAGATCACTGTACCTCAAGCAAAGAGGCAAAATGTAGATTTGGACAACAAATTAGTAATGGACAAATCTTTTTTTTTTTTTTTTGAGAGGTTTTTGCTATAGGGCACGTGCACTCACCAGACAGACAGAGACAGACAGAGAGACAGAAAGTGAGAAACCACCCCCCAGGGGGTATGACCACGCCGCAATCCCTTCTCCTCCATACTCCTCTGGGGATCTTGGGCATGCACACACACGCACCCGGCATGAATTTTAAGCCACCGGGTCCGGGACGCAAACCACGGTCAACTATGTGGGAGTCCAGCGACATAGCCATTACGCTAACTGCTGGTCCCAGTAATGGACAAATCTTCTAATCCTTTCTTACTGATAAACTTCTGATGGTTACTCTAGAAATTATAACAAGCATCCTTGAATTATCAAAGTCTAATATGACATTACTTTACCCTCTTGCAAGCACAGGGCAGGAATCTAAGAACAATTTATTTCCATTTACCCTGTTCTGACTTACATACAATTTTGTCATATATTTTAATTCTCTTGTAAATATATATTTGTGCATATCCATTATTATTTTGTTAGGATAAAGTCTTAGGAGTGAAATCAATGTGTTGAAATATAGTTTTTAGGGACCAGCAGTTAGCGTAATTGCTATGTCGCTGAACTCCCATGTAGCCAACCGCGGTGCGAGTCCCAAACCTGGTGGTTTAAACTCATGCCTGGTGCGTGTGCGTGCATGTCCAAGATCCTCAGAGGAGAATGGAGGAGAAGGGATTGCGGCATGGCCATCCACCCTGGGGGGTGATTTCTCTCTGTCTCTCTCTGTCTGTCTGGCGAGCGCACATGCCCTATAGCACAAACCTCTCAAAAAAAAAAAAAAAAAAAGGACAATAGGCAATTTGTATGATTAAAATTTTATGATGTCTCAAACAATGGGTGAAACAAAAATTAAAATACTGACTGATCATTTTTACTAATCCAATGAGAAATTTAAAAATATTATGAGTAATGGAAAGGTCATAAATAGAGGCTCTTACAGTCACCAATGGGTTTGTCAAGTTGTATATTTCTGGAGACAGGTATGGTACTATATGCTACTGAAAACCTTAGGATTTTAAAAATTATATTTCTTTTTTTTTTTTTTTTTTTTTGGAGAGGTTTTTGCTATAGGGTTCATGCACTCGCCAGAAAGACAGAGAGAAACAGAGAGATAGAAAGTGAGAGATTGGAGGAGAAGGGATTGTGGCGTGGCCACCCCCCCTGGGGGTGATTTCTTGCTTTCTGTCTCTGTTTTTTTCTGTCTTTCTGGCAAGTGCATGTGCCCTATAGCAAAAATCCTCTCCAAAAAAAAAAAAGATTATCAAGACCAGCATATGGTCTAATGGTTATGTCGCTAGACTCCCATATAGTCGACTGTGGTTCGAATCTTAGACTCGGTGGCTTAAAACTCACACCAGGCACATGTGTGTGCATTTTCCAAGATCCCAAGAGGAGAATGGAAGAAAAAGGATTACAGTGTGGTCATCCCCTCAGGGGGTGATTTCTCACTTTCTGTCTGTCTCTCCAGTGAGTACACACACACTACAGGAAAAAAAAGAAAAAAAAAAAAAAAAAAAAAAAAAACCTCTCTAAAAAAATATTAACAGCTTTCTTACTGATAGAATTTGGGAGATGCAAGGGCAAAATGGGTTTCCTAATACTTTGTTCTTGAATTAATCAGTCTGAGCACCATCTCCTGTCTCCAGTCACAGGCATAAACCACAGGCCTCTTAATTCAGAAGACAGTGTCCCCCATTCCGCTTGTCATATGGTAAAAGGAGATCAGAATATCCCAGCTGTGGGGTAGGCAGATCTATAAAGTAAAAGGAACCCAGAGGAAGCAAAAACACAGGTTCACAGGGCCCCCATCTAACCCAAATGGCAACTTTGTAGAATGAAGCGCCTTCTCCTCAGGCTTGGAGGCTTCAACACATCTTCGTTGGAATTAGCCCGTTCCTCCAGGTAGCCCTACCCCATTCCTCTTCCAGGGCACAAGGCCTGCACATTCAACTGGGTTCCAGACCCTACTCATCACATAGGTGGACGGCCCTGGGCCGGGCACAGCCCCGCATCTCAATTTTCCTCTCAATATTTCTAATGGTTTGGATAAGACAGGATGAAAGAAAGAGGTTCCCGTCCTTTTTCCACCAGTTAAAGACTCTGTTTTGGTGGCTAATGCAAGGGATGCTAGGAGGAAAAATTGTCTCCCCTATATAAGATATCTTAATACATTGCCTGCTATTTTTGTATTTATTATAGTTCTTTTCTTCAGATTTATCATTTTTATGTATATATATTTTAGGTACTTATCATTTTAATAGAAAATTCAAAGACAATAAAGAATTTGGGCTGGTCTGTGGCACAGTGGTAATGCATTGCTCAAGAGAAGCCAGATACCATGTGACCACTGTGGTTCAAATCCCTGGCTGTCAACCTAAAACACACTGGGCATGCACATGAATGCCCAAGAGCCAATGAGGACTTTGGAAGAGGGCTCAAGTATGTTCAGTCCTTGTACGGGGTGCTCATTTCCCTTTGTGTCTCTCTCGCTTTCTTTTATATGTTTACTCTGTCATGAGTAAAGAATAAAAAAAGATTTCATTAGAAATATAAAATAAAACATTGGCATTTTTATTTAATAAGGCAATTTAATAGTTTCATTTTAAACTGCATGCATATGGTGCCCGTTATGCTTCAGAATTATTTTGGAATGAGGATTTACATTTAAACAGATACCTCTAATTTTGTCATATCCTAAGCAGCAGCATGTATAATTATGGCAGTACTTTCTTATCTCTCAAATAGTAGTAGTTCTCATGTATTAGTAGCTCTACATAGCAGTTAATGTTTTCTAAGGGTGTGTAAGACTCACTCTATAGGGACCAGCTGATGGTGTAATGGTTACAGGGCTGGACTCCCACGTAGTTGACCACAGTTTGAGTCTCAAACCCAGCGGCTTAAAACTCATGCCGGGTATGTGTATGTGTGTGCCCAAAATCCCAAGAGAAGAATGAAGGAGAACGGATTTAGGCATGGCCATCCCCCCAGGGGGTGATTTCTTGCTTTCTTCTCTCTGTCTGTCTGACAAGTGCATGCGCCCTATAGCAAAAAATCTCAAAAAAAATTTTTTTTAATTTGATTATATTTATTTATTATTATTACTTTTTAACTAGCTATAAGGCACATGCACTGACCAGAGAGAGAGACAGAGTTAAGTGAGAAAGCAAGCCACCAGGTCTAGGACTTGAACCATGGTCAGCTGTATGGGAGTCTAGCGCCTTAATCACCACACTATCTGCTGGCCCCAATGATATCACTTTATTACATGTAATTTAAAATTATATAATTATATAAAATATACACATAATTAAGTATAATTAAAATGTAATATTTAAAAGAAATAAACTAGACTGGGAAAAAAGATCCTATTCATAATAGCAACAAAATATAAGAAGCACCTAAAAAACTCAAACATGAAATTCATATAGAAAAACTTAGAAACTATTCCAACAAAAATGACAACAAAACTACAACAAATGGGATGAAATATTTTATTTGGGGATAGGAAAACCAAATCCTACATACAGTTCAATTATGATACTAATTATAGATTTTGACAAAATGCCAGTTAAATGATCCATAAGATTTTTGGGTCACCAAGGGCAATAGAAAATAATTATTCTAATGTTCATCCAGAAGAACAGTGTTTGAAAAGTTATCTTTGAAACTAAGAAATATAAAAGGAAACTAACCTTACCGTAAGTACAAATTATAAATATCATAGCAATTAAGAATATTTTTAACCACCATTAGAATAAAATAAATGGCTAAAAAATGCATAAACTTTATAAAAGAAGTTTATAAAGGAAGGATGACAAATCACTGGGAAAGAAAAAGATTACTTCAATACGTGATATCTAGACATACCATGTTAGTTGAATATTGGAAAATATGTAAATGTTCAGTCTCCATATCAGGCAAGTAAAAAATGGTACTAATTTTTTTTAGAGATTAGAGATTTATTTATTTATTTTGGAGAGATTTTTGCTATAAGGCACGTGTGCTCACCAGAAAGACAAAGAGAGACTGAATGACAGAAAATGAGAAATCACCCTCACCCACGGGGATGGCCACATCACAATCCCTTCTCCATTCTCTCTCACATCTTGGGCACACACGCACATGCGCCTGGCGTGAGTTTTTAAGCTTTTAAGTTTTAAGTCCAGGACTCAAATCTTGGTCAACTACATGGGAGTCCAATGACGTAACCATTATGCCATCTGCTGGTTCCAATAGTACCATGTTTTTTTAAAGGAGAGATTTTTGCTATAGGGCTCATGCACTTTCCAGAGAGACAGAAAGAGAAATTACACCTGGGGGGGCTGGCCATGTTGCAATTCCTTTTCCATTCTCCTCCCAGAATTCTAGGCTCACATACATATGCACCTGGCATGAGTCTTAAGCCACCAGGTCTAGGACTCAAACTGTGATCAATTACATGGGCAGCCAGTGACATAATGCCATATTAGATAGAACTACATTGTTAGCTTAGCATAAGTAAAACCGTTTTGTAACACACCACCATTTTGTGACTTATGACATGTAACAGCATCACCCTACCTAATCACGAGCTGGGCAAGCAGCACACCACAGCTGCAAAACCACGATAAGGAAAGTAGACAAGTCTGGATGGCCTATAAAACAGGGCCTCCATAGTAACTACTCGAAACTGGCACTCGGTCGTTCTGAGCGGTCAGAACGGACTTTTCCTCCGAGAATGGAGCTGAGTCCTCCCTCAGTCTCGGATTTCAAACTGTGAGACGGAGCTGAGTCCTCCCCTAGTCTCAGATGCACCATCACTGGCTCCTTGGAACATCATGGCCACACGGCTAGCTGCCGGTACCAACGTTCGCTAGTTCCAGCCTGTCTCCTCTGACCGATCGCCTACCTGCTTCTCTAAGATAGAACCTAGAGTCCGCTTCAGCTTAGACTCGGTGCTCGAGTGCAGGAACCCATGCCGCAATTTCCTGCCGCCAGCTTATCTCGTTGCGACACATAACCATTATGCTATCCGCTGGTCCCAATTTTTGCTATAGGTCATGTGCACCCACCAGTGAGGCAGAAAGTGAGAAATTACACCCAGTGGAGATGGCCATGTTAATATCCCTTCTCCTTCATTCTCCTCTTGGGATCTTGGGCATGTACGCACACACCCCTGGCATGAGGTTTAAGCCACTGAGTTCAGGGCTTGAACTGCAATCAACTTCATGGGAATCCAGCAACGTATCCATTACACCACCTGCTGGTTAGTCTCAATTTTTTAAAGAATTATTACAGGGCTAGTTTCATGGCCTGTTGGTTAAAAGAGTTCTATCTGGGGCCAGCAAGTAGTGTAGTGTTTAAGGTACTGGACTCCGTGTCTGGCCATGGTTTGAGTCCTAGACCCAGTGACTTGAAACTCACGCCAGGCACAAGTGCATGTATGCCCAAAATCCCAAGAAGAGAATGGAGGAGAAGGGATTGCAGTGCGGCCATCTTTTTTAGTGGGTGATTTCTCACTTTCTATCTCTCTGTTTCTGTCTCTCTGGCAAGCACACATGCCCTGTAGCAAAAAAAAAAAAAAAAAAAAACTCTCAAAAACAAAAAACAGCCAGATCCCACAAGGCCAAACATGAAATTCAAGTCCCAGACCCAGTGAATTGGGAAAACACTTGTGAGCATGCATGACCAAAATCTCAAAAGGAGGGAGAGATGGAGGGGAAGAGATTGTGGCATGACCATTCCCTGTGTGTGTGTGTGTGGGTGGAGCGCTTTATTCACTCCCTCTCTCTTTCTCTCTCCCTCTTGTGAATGCATGTACCTTCTAGAAAAAAGAGTCATTATAAAATTATAACCATTGGGCCAGTCCTGTAGTCTAGTGGTTAAAGGAGTCAGATTCTACATGGCTGGCTACAGTTTAAATCCTGGCCTAGTAGCTTGAAAAACATTCTGGGAGCAATGTGTGCAGGCCCAAAATCCCAGCAGGATGGAGAAATGGAGGTGAAGAGATTTCAGTGTAACCAAGCTCCACTAGGGAGTGCTTTCTCTCTCTCTCTCATAAGTACACACACACCTTGGTAATTAAAAAAAAAAAAAGTAATAACCACTAATATTAAAGATATAAATATAAAATCTCTAGATAGATTGATTTATAATTTTTAAATCAATGAAAAGCTCATTGTCTTATTCCTTCTTTTCCTTCTTCCCTGAATAATTCAATCCTAAATCCATCTGGTCACTAATGGAGCAGAGGAAGTTAGACATTCTCAAGGTCAAGGGAGTGGGGGAAGGAAATTAAATTGGCTAACAAAGTATACTTTTCAAATTTCAGCCTCATCAATATCTAATAAAGTATATATAAAAATATTGAGATAAATTTTAAATACAAAGAAAAGAAAAAAATTTAATGGAAATACCCAATCCTAGCAAGAGTAAGGAAGCAAGAATCCATATACACAGCTGTTAAAAACTTTCAGAAAGAAAACTTTCTATCAAAAACTTTAAAATGTTTTGTGCCTTAAAAATGTTCAACTCAAAACTGACCTCTCCTTTAAGATGGGATTACGTTATTATTTCTTTTAACTTACCACTGGAAGTCATAAGAGAAAGAGTATAAGCTTGCAGTCAGAAATGCGAGTTGTATAAAACAGAAGAAAATCAGTTCCCTTCGGATATACAGACTCTAAGACATAACATAGGTGAAACTGCTTTGCAAAGGACAAAGCCAAAATCAGTGGTTCTCAAATGCTTTTGCTTCCCCAGGGATATTGGCCACTATCTAAAGACATCTTGGGTTGTCACAACTTGGGGTGTAGGTGCTATGGCATCTAGCAGGATGCTACTAAATACTCTACAATGTACAGGACAGTCCCTGACTACAAAAAATTGCCAGGTCAGGGAACCAGCAGTTAGCGTAATGGCTATGTCGCTGGACTCCCACGTAGTCAACCGCGGTTCACGTCCCGGACCCGGTGGCTTAAAACTCACACCGGGTGCGTGTGCGTGCGTGCCCAAGATCCCAAGAGGAGAATGGAGGAGAAGGGATTGCGGCGTGACCATCCCCCCTGGGGGGTGATTTCTGGCTTTCTGTCTCTATGTCTCTCTCTCTCTGGCTGGCAAGCGCACACGCTCTATAGCGAAAAAAACTCTCAAAAAAAAAAATTTCCAGGTCAGATGCCAGTAGTTACAAAGATGAGAAATCCTGACATAAACAAATATAAGCTTATTCCCAGATTCGCAACTAATTATCTTGAACCCAGGGAAATTAGAATGACTGTAAGCCTGAAATGGTGGTTCTCTATCCTTATATCTTGCTCTCCTCCCTCAGAAAGAGTGAGAAAACAGAATAGTTATTCCTTTTCTGCCCCAGTCACAACTCTTCCCCAGGTAAGCTCATTAGCCCCTCACCAATGATGGAGAGCACAAAGGAATTCACAGAAATGTAAGAAAAAGAATTGCAAAAAATCAATGACAAACCTTAATGAGATACAAGAGGAAACAATCAATCAATCCCAGGAAATGAGAAAATCATTCTAGGACATGGAAGAGGAATTCCATAAAGAGATAGACACTCTAAAAAAGAATCAAACAGACCTTCTTGCAATGAAAAATATAATACAAGAAATTAAAGTCTCCCTAGAAAACTAACAGCAGGTTAGACCATGCAGATGAAAGAATTCTTGATCTTGAAGATAAAGTTTCCAACATAGACCAAATCACCAAAAAGAATGAAAAAAATAACTCCCCCAAAATTGAGGATAACATACAGGAAATGTTGGACAGCATGAAATGCCCAAATATCTGTAAAATGGGTATTCCAGAAGGTGAAGAAGCTGCTAAAGGCATGGAAAATTTCATTCATAAAATATTCTCTGAAAACTTTTCAAGCCTAGCGAAACATGGAGAAATCTGGGCCCAAGAAATCCAGGACCAAGAAATAAAGAGAACTCTAAATAGAATTAACCTAAAAAGATACTCCTCCTCCTGCCCAGTACATCATAGCCAGACTGGTAAAAGTCAAAGACAAAGACAATATTTTTAAAATAGCAAGCAAGAAACATAAAGTTACTTATAAAGATTATCTCACTAGGCAAACATCAGACTTCTCAACTGAAACTATGCAGGCAGGTAAAGAATGGGAAGACATACTTAAAACATTAAAAGGAAAACAACTTCAACCAAGAATACTACATCCATCAAGATTATCTCTCAAATGAGAAGAACAAATAAAAATATTCTAAGAGTAACAAAAACTGAAAGAATTCACCAATACTAGACCCACTCTATAAGAAGTACTGATATTGTATCAAGAAAACTAAAGAGAGACAAACAGAAGAGAGAAAAAAAAAAAAAAAAAACAAGAAAATGGCTAACAAAATGAGAGATAAGTCCACAAATATCAATAATAACATTAAATGTTAATGGAATAAATTCTCCTATTAGCTGAATGGATTAAAAAAACACCAGAAACCATCTATTTGCTGCTAATAGAAACATACTTTGCTGATAAAGATATACAGAGACTAAAAGTAAAAGGCTGGAAAAAGATAGTCCATGCAAATAAAAACCAAAAAAAGCTGGAATTGCAATACTGATATCAAACAAAATAGACTTTAAGACAAAAGATATAAGAAGAGACAAAGAAGGACATTATATAGTACTAAAAGAACTTGTTCACCAAGAAGATATAACACTTTTAAATATCTTTGCACCCAATACTGGAGCACCCAAATGTGTGAAAGAGAGACTATTAAATCTTAAGGGAGAGAGAGATTGCAGCACAATTGTTGGGGATCTCAACACCCTGCTGTCTCCTCTGGACAGATCATCTAGACAAAAAATAAACAAAGAGATACAAGATCTAAATAACACCATAAATGAAATGGCCTTGACAGACATCTATAGGATATTCCACTCAACAACCTCAAAATACACATTTTTATCACACACCCATGAAACATTTTTGAAGATCGACCACATGGAAGGATACAAAACAAACCTTTACTGATTCAAATGTATAGAAACTATATCCACCATCTTTTCTGACCACGATGGTCAAACTTAAAGTCAACTACAGAAAGAGTCCTCAAAAATACACAAACATGTGAAAACTAAACAACCTACTCCTGAATGACTTTACAACTACTGAAGAAATTAAGTCTGAAATTGAAAGGTTCACAGAGGTTCCAGCAGATGGCATAATGGTTACATCTCTGGACTCCTATGTAGTCGACCATGGTTTGAGACTCAGACACATCTGCTTAAAACTCACACTGGACACATGTGCATGTGTTCCCAAAATCCCAAGAGGAGAATGGGGGAGAAGAGACTGTGGCATAGCCATCCTTCCAGGGGGTGATTTCTCATTTTCTGTCTCTCTGGCAAATACATGTACACTATAGCAAAAACCTCTCTTTAAAAAAAAGGGTTCATGGGAACCAATAATAATGAACAAACTAGTGCTTATAATCTATGGGACACAGCAAAAGCAATCATAAGTGGAAAGTTCATAGCAATTAGTGCTCACAAGGAAAAAAAAAATGTGACAAATAAACAACCTAATGACCAACAAAGGGAAATAGGGGGAGGGGGAATACGAGGAGAAAAGAAATAATAAGGATTAGAGAAAACATAAATGAAATAAAGAATTAAAAAAACTATACAGAAAATAAATAAAACCAAAAGCTGGTTCTTTGAGAAAATAAACAAAATTGACACACCATTAACTAGATTAATCAAGAAGAACAGGGAACCAGCAGTTAGCATAATGGCTATGTTGCTGGACTCCCACGTAGTCGACCTGCAGTTCACATCCCGGACCCAGTGGCTTAAAACTCACGCTGGGCGCGTGTGCGTGCGTGCCCAAGATCCCGAGAAGAGAATGGAGGAGAAGGGATTGTGGTGTGACCATCCCCCCTGCGGGGTGATTTCTGGCTTTCTGTCTCTATGTCTCGCTCTGTCTGTCTGATGAGCGCACGAGCCCTATAGCGAAAAAATCTCTCCAAAAAAAAAAAAAAGAACAGAGAAAGGAACTAGATTAATCAAATCATTAAGATTTTACAATGTGATATTACAACAGACATAACAGGAATACAAAGCATCATCAAAGAATACTATGAATGATTATACACAACAAACAAGAAAACCTAGAGGAGATGGACAAATTGCTGGACACATAACTTACCAAGATTGAGCCAGGAAGAAATTGAAAACCTGAATAGATCCATAACAAGCAATCAGACTGAATCAATAATAAATAATCTCCCAATAAAGAGAAGTTCAGGTCCTGGTGGCTTTACTTCTAAATTTTACAAAACCTTTAAAGAAGAGCTAACCTCAAACTCCCCAAACTATTTTAAAGATCCAAAAGAAAGGAACCTTCCTAAATTCATTTGATGAAACCTCCATCACCCTAATTCTGAAAACAGATAAGGAAAAAGAAAACTTCAGACCAATAACCCTGATGAATACAGATGCAAAAATTGTCAACAAGATACATACAAATTATATCCAACAACACATTAAAAACATATATACAATGACCAAATAGGCTTTATTCCAGGGATGCAGGGTAGTTTAACATACACAAAACAAAATATGTAATACATCACGTTAACAGAAGGAAAGATAAAAAACATATGATCATATCAATCAACACAGAAAAAAGCATTTGATTAAATACAACATCCCTTTATGATTAAGACTCTCAGCAAAATTGGCATGAAAACAGCATGGTGCTGGCACAAAAACAGACATGTGGACCAATAGAACAGAATACAGACCCAGAAAAAAACTCAAAACATACAGCAAACTGATTTTTGACAAAGGGTACCAGTCAATCCATTGAGAAAAGGGAAATCTCCTTAGCAAATGGTATTGTTAAAACTGGCCAATTTTTTTTATTTCAATTTCTTTTATACATTCAACCATGGGACCAGCAGTTGGCATAGTGGCTATGTCGCTGGACTCCCATGTAATCAACCGTGGTTCGAGTCCCAGACCCAGTGTCTTAAACTCAAACCGGGCACTTGTGTGTGCATGCCCAAGATCCTGAGAGGAGAATGGAGGAGAAGGGATTACAGTGTGGCCATTCTCCCTGAGTGGGTGATTTCTCTCTGTCTCTCTCTGTTTTTCTGGTGTGTGCATGTGTCCTATAGCAAAAATCTCTCCTCAAATTTTTTTAAATAAATAAAATCACACGTTACTTAGCTTGCAAAGTGACTATTCCAACATGTGTACATTTCTCACCAGTCCAGTTAATGATACTATAAAGTTATCTTCAATAGATAATAACCCATTTCTTTTTCCTGTAAATGACTTGCCTCCCAATGGAACATTTCTCAACATAATAAAAGCCATCTATGACAAACCCATAGCTAACATCATACTTTCAGTTTTTCCCCAATAAAAACTGCAACAAGCCAAGGCTACCCACTTTCTCTACTCCTCTTAAACATAGTACTGGAAGTTCTAGCCAGTGCAATCAGACAAGAGAGTCCCAAAAATGGCATTCGAATAGAAAAAGAAGTGAAATTATCTCTATTTGCAGATGATATGATTCTATACATAGAAAATCCAAAAGAATCCACAAAAATCCCCTGGAAGTGATAAACAAATACAGTAAAGTGGCAGGATACAAAATCAACATACAAAAATCTATAGCATTTGTATGGACCAACAATGAACAAACTGAGATAGCATTGTAGAAAGCAATCACATTTACAATAGCCACAAAAAGACAATAAGAAATCTAGAAATAAACCTAACCAAAGAAGTCAAAGACTTCTACAAGGAAAACTGAAACACTTGAAAAAGAAATTCAAGAGGATACAAAAAAAGTGGAAAAACATCTCATCTTCCTGGATTAGAAGAATTAGTATAATCAAGATGTCAATCCTACCCAAATTAATCTACACATTCAATACAATTGTGTCTGTTGTTAAAATTAGGGCAATGACCACTTTCTCCACTTCTTTTCAATATAGTACTGGAGGTCCTCACCAATGTAATCAGAAAAGAGAACAAGATAAAAGGCTTTCAAATAGGAAAAGAGGCAAAATTATCTCTATTTGCAGATGATGTGATTGTATACATAGACAACCCAATGGTATCTATGAAAAAGTTCCTAGAAGTAATAAATGAATACAGTAAAGTTTCAGGATACAAAATCAACACACAAAAATTTATAGCATTTCTATATAAAAACAGCAAGCAGACTGAGATAGAACTGAAGAAAGTAATTCCATTTGCCATAGCTGCGAAAAGTGGCTAGGCATAACATACCTAGGAATAAATCTAACCAAAGAAGTCAAAGACCTCTACAAGAAAAACTATGAGAAGCTAAAAAAGAAGGAAGGAAGGAAGGAAGGAAGGAAGGAAGGAAGGAAGGAAGGAAGGAAGGAAGGAAGGAAGAGAAAGAAAGAGAGAAAGAGAAAGAGAAAGGAAGGGAGGGAGGGAGGAAGGAAGGAAGGAAAGAAGGGAGGGAGGGAGGGAGGGAGGAAGGAAGGAAGGAAAGAAGGGAGGGAGGGAGGGAGGGAGGGAAAATGACAGCAAAAAGTGGAAAGACGTCCATGTTCCTGGATCAGAAAAATATGTATAATCAAAATGGCAATTCTACCCAAATTAATCTACATACTGAGTGCAATCCCAATCAAAGTATCAGAGACATTTTTCACAGATCTAGAGAAGACAATCATAGAATTTGTCTGGAATAATAAGAGACCCTGTATTGCCAAAGCAATCCTGCACAAGAAGAGTGGAATAGGAGGCATCTCACTCTCTGACCCCAAAATATGTTACAGAGCTGTGATGATGAAAACAGCATGGTGCTGGCACAAAAACAGACATGTGGACCAATAGAACAGAATACAGACCCAGAAAAAAACTCAAAACATACAGCAAACTGATTTTTAACAAAGGGTACCAGTCAATCCATTGAGAAAAGGGAAATCTCCTTAGCAAAAGGTATTGTTAAAACTGGCAGAAAGATGAATCTGAACCTCTACCCCTCTCACCATTAACAAAAATCAGCTAAAAATGGATCAAAGACCTAAACCAAAGACTTCAAACTATAAAACTACTGGTGGAAAACAGTGGGGAAACTCTGGGACACATTGGAGTAGGCAGACTTCTTAAATAAGACCCACAAAGCACACGCAATAATCCCAGAAATAGACAAGTGGGATTATATCAGATTAAGAAGCTTCTGTAAGCAAAAGACTTGGTAATTAGTGAAAGTCAACTACCCTTGGAATAGGAGAATATTTTTGTAAACTATCCTTCAGATAACGGACTAATAACCAGGATACACAGGGAACTCAAGTGGCTTATCCTAAAAAAAAATTATCAACCTAATTAAAGATGGGGAAATGAGATGAAAAAACAATTCTCTAAGGAAGACATACAAACAGCCAAAAGACATATGAAAAAATGCTCAACATCCCTCATCATAATGGAGATGCAGATGAAAACCACAGTCAGATACACTTAATCCCAGTCAGAATGGTGAAGATTAAAAAACAAAAGTGATAAGTGCTGGTGGGGATGTGATGATAGGGGAACTCTCCTACAAAGCTGGTGGGAACGTAAATTGGCTCAGCCACTGTGGAGAACAATATGGAGAGTCCTTAAAGATCTACAAATACAACTACCTTATGATCCAGCAATTCCACTCCTGGGTATCTACCCAAAGGACAAGTACTTGCACATATACGTGTATTTTGGCATAATTCACAATTGCTAATACACGGAACCAGCCCAAATATCCATGAACAGAAGAATGGACTGAAAAAGTGTGGCACATATACTCTATGGAATACTACTCAGCCATTTAAAAAAAAAAAAAAAAAAAAAAAAAAACCAAGATCCTGGCTTTTGATAGAAAGTGGGTGAATATGGAAGATTTACTGCTTAGCGAAGCAAGCCCAGCTATGAAGGAGAGACATAGTGTGTCTTCACTTAATATATACTGACTGTCTACTCTATGACTGAAATTGAAAGATTAGAGGATATAGAAACATGGAAAATGGTTATAGATACCAGATACAGTGTGGGAAGAGGATGGGAGAAGGAGGAGAATGTGAGGAAAGACATTAAGGAGGAAAATAGAGAGGCAAGACACCTATGGGACACAAAATTTATTATTATCTGTTGATGATAACATGTATAGTACGCCCAACTGGACTGGTGTGAAATGTACTCATGTTGGAAAATTCACTCTTAGGTATTTCTGTTTGCAATACAGTAATGGCCTAAACAATGGATATTTGAGATAGAAAAGTTTGCCCCTCAAAAAATGTTAAACAATTTAATGGGGGAGGAAACTTGTTTTTAGAAGCCTATTGACCTCAGCAGGTCCTCAGAGCAAGGAGAAATAACTTTGCAAGGAGAAAACGAAGAGAGATTGGGGCAGACCTCAAAAAATCTATATTCCTCAAGTACAAAGGAGGAAGCAGACACAAGAGAAAGTTCTGATTTCTCTGGAGGTCTCCCTCCCCAGTCACAGCCTCAGAGTGTCAAAGGTTTTTGAAGGTCGATGGGGGACAAGTTAAAATAAGTAGATAAACTTTCCTTCTTCTCCCTCTCCTTTTATTCTCCAGCTTTGCCAGCATGTCTGTTAGCACTGCACAGCCTTGACAAACAGAAAAAGACTCATCTTTCTTAGCTGCATGAGACAAACAGAACCCACAGTTGTGGTGGATATCAACTATGGGACAATGAGCTATAAATAGAAGTTAGAAGGAGACTCAGAGCAATAAGTAGAATCCAAACATTTTAGAAGCATAAGCCTATCTTTCTACTCATTATCAGCACATATTTAGCCAAGTGTGTATAGCACAGGCCTCTCCCACAATATGACTAAAGTCTGGCCACCTAGCAGCTCAATGCTGCAATGCCCTACCCAAGTGGAATGAGCTAGTAAGAGCTCTGAATGTTAAGTCAACAGACTGAGGATTAAATCTCAGCCTCTTACTTGCTTGTATCATGAGCAAGCTAATTAGCTTCTCTAGGGTTTACTTCGGTCACTTGAAGACTGGAGACATTATAATACTTTCATAGGACTGCTAGGAGATATGAATAATATGGGTCAGTATCATGCAATAAACATTAGACAAATACCAGATGAACAGTAAGTATTTTAGGTGTTATTTTCCTTCCTTTCTTGAAGGAAAGTAAGTGTGGGCTCCAGTTTTCTCTCCTGACATAAATAACTCTATGCTCCATTGTAGAAGTTCCCTTACCACTCCCAATCCCAAAATATTTCTCTCAGACTCCAAGCTCTAGGTCCTAAAGATGTCTCTTCAACCCTCCTGGAGGTCTCAATGGCTAAAGGCTCACCCCTAGAGTTCCCTGTTGCTCCCCAAACCTGATTACACCTATTCTGTTCTGCTTGTCTAGAGCATGATAACAGAACATTTTTGAACATTCTTCGAAGTCGAGGTTTTTAATCTGAAAAATAAGTCTCAACATCGAACTTTGGGGTGATCTGGTGAAAATAAGTACTTCCTACCTCTCAGCAGATAATTTGCCTCCTATACACTGAAGAAGCAGAAACTTTTAACCAAAAAAGTCCAACTTATCTCTCTTCTACCTCCTAATGTTATAACATGGCAATTAAGAGAAACCAGGAAATCCATAGCTCTGCAGAAGAACTTCATGTCTTTGTAAAAGGGAAAAACCCTTCTGAGAAATCTGGAAGTGACCCTTTGGTGATGGTGAAGGCTCAGAACAAAATTCTCTCGGAGGAAGAGAGAAAGTTAGTTACTACCACCAACCAAAAAAAAAAAAAGATTCCTTCCCCTTAGCAAAGTCAATATTCAGCAATAGTCTAAGGATGAAGCGTCACAATGTTACGTCCACAACTCTGTAGTGATCCAGTAAGGAATTTCAGAGGAAAATAGGCCATTAGCATTTTGGCATTTCCTTAAAATTTCTCTCATCCTTGCCTTTGCATTTTCTATTTCCCAGTCTTTCATTTATTCACTTATCTAACATGTATGGAGATTTTCTATGTGTTAGTTGACATCTAGGTAATAAAGATAGCAGTTATTGGTCAAAAACTAGTCATTAACCCCTGTTTTCCTGGAGCTTGCCTTTTTTAGGGGAGTAAAAGAAATAATTAAATATGTAGTATGTTATAAGGTAATCTTTTCTATGCAAAAAGGTGGTTGGGGAGTTCTGGCAGGGAGGGAAGTCCTTGCAACTACATGCAGGGAATCCCTTTCTGATAAGGTGACATGCCTAAGTCTTAAAATGAGAAAGTTAGCCATGCCAACTTATATGAGAAGACAATTAAAAGCAGATAGGGGGACCAGCAGTTGACATAATGGCTATGTTGTTGGACTCCCATGTAGTCGACCATGGTTCGAGTCCCGGACCCGGTGGTTTAAACTCACACCAGGCACGTGTGTGTGCGTGCCCAAGATCCTGAGAGGAGAATGGAGGAGAAAGGATTATGGCATGGCCATCTCCCCTGGGGGGTGATTTCTCGCTTTCTGCCTCTCTATCTCTCTCTGTCTTTCTGGCAAGTGCGCATGCCCTATAGCAAAAACCTCTAAAAAAATAATAAAAACCAGAAGGGAATACAAATGTAAAGGCCCTGAGGCCAGAGAGAGCTTGATGCATTTACAAAACATGGAAAGAAATATAAATAGGAAAGGAAATGGTGATGCAACAGGGAAGGGTCACCATGGTGTTAGTTTTCCCTTCTCCATCCTCTTTGCCTTTGTAACTCAATTAGTTCTTCAAGACTTGGCCCAGATAATACTTCCTCCAAGATATCTTTTTAAATATTCCTCCCTAAATTGGGAGAGACGGATCCTTTTCTGTGTTCTTGGGGAAAATGTTTTCCTGTGCTCTTACAGCATTCTGCATATTTTCTTACAGTACTTACCACACTGTATCATGATAAACTGTTTATCAGATCTTTAGTAAGTGCTCACAAAATGTTTGCTGAAGAAATGAAAGAATTGATGGATCAGTGGATGATGGAAGGAAAAATCAACCAATTAGGAGCAGATGACAGATAAATGGATAGATGGGTGGGTGGATGGGATGCAATGAAATGAAAGTAGTGAAGAGTAAATGAAAGTGGTGAAGGCTGTCCCTGAGGCTAACTACAAATAGGGTGGTGATAATGAAAATAAAAAGTAACAGGTAGGTGTTAGAAATATTACAGAAGTTGGGACCGGCAGGTGGTTAAGGGCACTAAACTCCCACATGGCTGACCGTGGTTCGAGTACTAGACCTGGCAGCTTGCTTTCTCTCTCTCTCTCTCTCTGTCTCTCTCTCTCTGTCTCTATCTCTCTCTCTCTCTCTGTTCCTCTCTGGTCAAATTAAAATAAATATATGAGTAAATAAACATATAAAGTTAAATAAAATAATTCTTTAAAAAAATAGTACAGAAGTAAAATGAAAATACCTGGATACTTTATGAATGCTAAACTGGTCAAGGAGAAAAAGGACTTCAAATTATTCCATGGGTTGGGATCAGCAGTTAGCGTAATGGCTATGTCGCTGGACTCCCACTAGTCGACCGTGGTTCGCGTCCTGGACCCGGTGGCTTAAAACTCACGCCGGGTGCCTGTGCGTGCGTGCCCAAGATCCCGAGAGGAGAATGGAGGAGAAGGGATTGCGGCGTGGCCATCCCCCCGGGGGGTTATTTCTCGCTTTCTGTCTCTCTGTCTCTCTCTGTATGTCTGGCAAGCGCATGCGCCCTATAGCAAAAACCTCTAAAAAAAAAAGGTATTCCATGGGTTCTAGTAACTAGAAGGTGTAAAATCTTAAAAAGAAGCTTTTGGAACTTTTTTTTTAGGATAGCTATGTGTTTTCATCCATTTTTCTATCACTATTAACAAAACACCACAGACTGATTAATTTATAAAGAAAAAAGATTTGAGACCAGCAGATGGTATAATGATTAAGTCATTGGACTCCTATGTAGTCAACCATGGTTTGAGTCCCGGACCCTGCAATTTAAAACTCATGCTGGGCATGTGTGCATGCATGCCCAAGATCCAGAGAGGAAAATAGAGAAGGGATTATGACATGGCCATCCCCCACCTGGGGGGGTGTGATTCCTCGCTTTCTGTTTCTCTGCCTCTCTGGTGAGGGCACACACCCTATGGCAAAAATCTTTCTTAAAAAGAAAGAAAGAGGATTTATTCAATACAATTTTTGAGATCCACAGTCTAAGAGCTGTATCTGGTGAGAATCTTCTCGATGAGGACTTTCTGCAGAGTCCTGAGATGGTGCAGGAGTAAAGAGCATCTGTCTTTCTGTGTCAACTCTGGTCTCTCTTCCTCTTCTTATAAAGCCACTAGAATTCGGGACCAACAGATGGCATAATGGTTACATCACAGGACTCCCACATAGTTAACCATCGTTTAAGTCCTGGACCTGGCATCCAGGAGTGTATGCATGCATGCCCAGAATTCTGAGAGGTGAATGGAGGAGAAGGGATTGTGGCGTGGCCATCACCCCTGGGTGGTGATTTCTTGCTTTCTGTCTCTCTTTGATGAGCACACATCCCCTGTAGCAAAAATCAAAAACAAAACAAAACCACTAAAATTCAATCATGGGAACCTCACTCTATTGATCTTATGTAATCCTAATCATTCCCAAAAGCTCCGCCTCTTAATACCAAAGTCGAATTAAGTTTCTGCCCTTTTACTACCATTACAATGGTAGTTAAATTTCCAGCACATAAAATTCTAGGTGCACATTAAAATCATAGCACCATGTCTAATTCATTCATGCGTTTTAACACCCCTTGAGTGAACTTTTTCTAAAGTTTATTCCCTGTGCTAAGTACTGGAAAGGCAGAGCTAGGTATATTAAAATTTTCTTATATCCTTAAAGGACTATAAGACACAATATAGGCACAAGATTGCACAAGGTTAAGCCATGGTACCATTGTACTGAAGTAACACTGTGGGACACTGTTGTACAGCTGAACCTGCAAGACTTTCAACTACTAAAGGTGGCAATATGACATACGGAAAAGTGCAAGAGAAACAGCAAATAGTTCTGGATTCTAGCTCTGCATTTGAATATCCAAGACCCTGAGAAAAAAGCTATAAACTCCCTAAGCTTGACTCTTCTCATTTGAAAAAAAATAAAAATAAAAAAAAAAATAAAAACTAAGAAGAGACAATAAATTGTACTTTGTAAGGTTGTTAAGAAATAAAAGAGGGTATTGAATGGAGAAATACCTAGAACATTGCTTTGAATGCATTTAGCAACACCATTTGGCCTCCTTCTCTCTTCAAATCCTGCAAGTGATAGTGTTGAATCATGAGTCCCAAGAGTTTAAAATTTATATCATCTTCACTTTCCAACATCCATTCAGTATTATTCAAAGTACTGCATTAATACTTTATATTCCAAGAAAAACATCTCAATTTCAACATCTGGAGACCAATAAAAGTATGGGGAGGGAAAGACAGCAGATAAAAATTATTTTAAATATGCAGCCTACTTAGAAAAACAAAAATAATTTTTTGAGAGGTTTTTGTTATAGGGCGTGTGTGCTCACCAGAAAGACAGAGAGATAGAAAGTGAGAAATTACCCCCCCAGGGGAGATGGCCATGCCACAATCCCTTCTCCTCCATTCTCCTCTTGGGATCTTGGGCACGCACGCACACGCACCTGGCGTGATTTTAAGCCACCGGGTCCGGGACTCAAACCATGGTCAACTACGTGGGAGTCCAGCTACATAGCCATTATGCCAACTGCTGGTCCCAAAAAACAAAATAATTTTGAAAGTTTTGTATAAACTTTTAAGGTTCACTTAGATAGGACTCATCACAATAACTGAAGTGAAGTGGTTCCACTGAATCATTGGCAAAGCCATATATGGAAATAAAGATATCTCTTTCAAGAGTTTGTGCAATCTCTCTCACCACATTAGTTATAGCCTTTATATCTGCAAATCTATTTTTAATACTGAATATTTACATGGTGACATTATTGAAATTTCAGCCACATCTGTGCAAGAGAAATTTTAAGATCAGAAGGAGAAATTAATTGAATGTGGAGTCATTTGATCTAAAAGCTAGACAGAAGCAGTCTCAGTTAGTGCAGGAATATTTTGTGATGAAAGTATAAAGGAAAATGGGCCTATTCTATAATAAAACCATGGGGTTTGTTTTTTTTGGTGCTTCAAAAGAAATACAGCCAAAGAAAAAGAGGAATACATATGCCTCACACAGAAGAGACCAATCCTATTCTATTAAGTAAAAAATAATTATTCCAGTGGAAAAATGTGTTTGCCATCTAATGTTATAGGAGAAAAACACACAAAAAAAATTATTATACATATTATATATGAGGGACAGAATGTCCAAATCAACAATTTCTAAGCTC
Organism: Tupaia tana; assembly: GCA_026018925.1. Classification (NCBI taxonomy): domain Eukaryota; kingdom Metazoa; phylum Chordata; class Mammalia; order Scandentia; family Tupaiidae; genus Tupaia; species Tupaia tana. The sequence continues at coordinate 122,544,979 of JAKSZU010000007.1, read as the reverse complement.
TTGATATTGACCAGAAACAGATTATATGTATATGTGTGTGTGTGTGTGTGTGTGTGTGTGTATAATACATTTATTCTTAAGAGATTTTGTTTATTATTGTTAGAACTACATGTAAGAAAGAACATCAGAAGTCTTCAAGCCTTCTTACTGCTGTGCTTCCTTCCATCCTCCTCCTCTTCACCCTTTACTAGCTAAGTGAGGGAGAAAAAAAGAAACACTATAGTTTAACCATTGTAGAGGTGCTTGGGAAAACCAGAAGCTTTGCTGCAAGATTGTGGGGAGGCCAATTCCAATTGGCTGGAGATAGGTGGAGGGAAAGAGCCATAGTTTTATTAATAACAAACTCAGTGGGAAATTAATGAGGAAAATCTAAAGCTTTGCTAGCCTGAGATTGAGGTCCTAGTTATAGTAAGTGGTAGACAAGCCAGAATTTTAATAGGAAGTTCCTTTAAATGACAGTCCATAGAAGATCTGAGACAAATTCACCAGTGAATCCAGCTGACTGATAAATTATATAAATGTGTAAAAAAAAAAAAAAAAAAAAAAAAAAAACCACTTTTATTTTTTTACAAAAAAAAAGTCCATAGAAAGTAAAATCCAAGAAAGACTTGGATGCATTTACAATGGCTACAGCATCGAACATACTGTCTATACCACAGACAGACCCATTGGCAAGAGGATAGAAGATTTATGAGCATGAGGTGACTGGGTGTAATCTCCATCCGTATCACTGACTAACCACTAAGATACAGACAGCAGAGACAACTCTTAGAATATCACAAAAATAGTAAACAAAAATCAGTGACTGCACACAACAAAAGAGTCATATTGTAAAATGAAGTTCAGAGTTCCTACAATATAGTATGAAAAAGTCTAATTTTTCAGCCAAACATTGCAAGAAGGTATTCGAAGAAACAGAAAAATGTGGGTCATTGCCATAACATAGTAATTAAGCCCTGTGTATAGGAAGCCAGATCGCACATGGCTGACTGCTGTTTGAATCTAGACCCCAGTGACTTGAAAACACTGGGTGAGTATTAGTGAGTGTCCAAAATACTGACAGGATGGGGAAATGGAGAAAAACATATTGCAGTATAACCATGCCGCATTAGGGAGTCTCTCTCTCTTGCTCGCTCACTTGTACTCTCTCTCTCTCTCTGGAAATGGAAAGAAGAGAAGGGAAGGCAAAGAAAGGAAAGAGAAAAGAAAAGAAGAAAAGAAAAGGAAAGAAAAGAAAAGATGTGACTGACAATCAACAAATAAATAGTGCAGTTCATAGAAAATTGACTCTGAGTGGGCACAGATGTTGCATTTATCAAATATATAGGTCAAAGCAACTATAATAAATGTGTTCAAAGCATTAAAGAAAACTACATTCAAAGAATTGAAGAAATGTAATTACATCAATTAACAAATAAGTAATCTCAACAGAGAAAATAAAACTTCAAAAGAAACACATGACAATTCTAAATATGAAAAGAATGACAGCTAAAATAAAATATTTATTGATAAATTCATCACCATATTTGAAATGCCAAAAGAAGAATCAATGAACTTGAATATAGATCTAAAGAAATTTTAAGTAATCCAAAAATGAGAGAAAAAATAATAAATTTTTAATGGAGACCTTTAAGACATCAGCAAACATACTAAAATACACATAATAAATACCCCAGAAGGAGTAGAGAAAGACAAATGTGAAGAAAAAATATTTGAAGAACTAATAGATAAAACTTTCTAATATTTAATGAAAACTGGTTCTACAGAACCAAAAAGGTCAAAAAACCACACACATACACTAAACAAACAAACATATTAATTAATTAATTAAAAACACAGAGATCCACACCTCAACGTATCACAGTCAATCTTCTAAAAGACAAAGAAAAAGAGAAAATATTTTTCTTAAAAGAATTATTTATTTAATTTTATTTATTCATTCATTTACTTCAATTTTACCAGAGAGAGATGCAGGGAGGGGGAGTGATAAAGCAAGCTACCAGGTCCAGGACTCCAACCATGGTGGGCCATGTGGAGTATCCAGCACCTTAACCATATGCCACCTGCTGGTCCCCGAAAAAGAGAAAGTCTTTAAAATACCAACAGGAAAAAAAAAAAAACTCAAAAACAAATATCATTAATGGTTTACATCTCAAAAATTATAGAAGCCAGCTGTGAAATGAAATAATTAGAGGGCTTTGGGAGTAAACTGCCATAAAAAAATATGTAGCAAACTACCTCTAAAAAATAACTACAAAATAAAGATATTTACAAATAAAGGAAACAGAGAGACTATATTATCAGTAGATATAACCTAAAATAAATTGTATAAATCCTTCAATATGCAAGAAAATGACACTGGATAGCAACACAAATGAAGGAAACAATAAAAAACACCAGATATTACAAATATGTAGGTAAAACCAAGTACTACATCTATTCCTTTTTTCTTTCTTTGTTCTTCTCTCTCTCTTAAAATTTTTTAATGCCTTGGATTATTTTTAAAAATAATTAAAAATATATGTTGCAGGATTGGTAATACATATGGATAAAATATATTTGGCAATAATAACACAACAGAGGGGAAATAACGTGGAGCAATACCAAAGCAAAGTTGCTATATTTCACCAGAATAAAATCAGTATTAACCTGAAGTAGGTTGAGATAATTTAAATATGTATATTATAATTACTAAAACAACTGGTTGGAAAATAACTCAAAAATGACTTTAAGAAACCAACAAAGGGGGACCAGCAGATGGTGTGATTCATCACTAGACTTCCACATAGTGGACCACAGTTCAAGTCCCAGACCCAGTGACTTAAAACTCATGCCAGAAGCATGTGCATGAGTGCTCAAGATCCTGAGAGGAGAATGGAGGAGAAGGGATTGCAACATGGCCATACCCCCTTGGGGGTGATTCCTCACTTTCTGTTTCTCTGCCTCTCTGGCAAGTGCACAAATCCTATAGCAAGAATCACTAAAAAAAAAAAAAAAAAAAAAAAAAAAGGGAACCAGCAGTTAGCGTAATGGCTATGTTGCTGGACTCCCATGTAATCGACCACGGTTCACGTCCCGGACCCGGTGGCTTAAAACTCACGCCGGGCACGTGTGCATGCGTGCCCAAGATCCCGAGAGGAGAATGGAGGAGAAGGGATTGTGGCGTGACCATCCCCCCTGGGGGGTGATTTCTCGCTTTCTACCTTTCTGTCTCTCTCTGTCTGGTTGGCGAGCGCACGCGCCCTATAGCAAAAACCTCAAAAAAAAAAAAAAAAAAGAAAAGAAAAGAAAGAATTAAACATAGAAAGCAAAATACAGACCATATCAATAATTAAATTAAATGTGAACTGACTCAGTATTTCAATCAAAAGGTATAGATTGTAAAAGCAATTTTTAAAAAATTTAAAATATCCAACTATAAGCCATGTACAAGAATCACACTTTAAATACAAATACACAAATAGATTTAAAGTAAGCTGATGGAAAAAGCTATACTGTGCAAGTAGTAAGCAAGAGAGCTGGAGTGGCTATATAAATATACAAAATGGACTTTATGCATGAGATACTATTTGAAAAAGAACACTTCATAATGATAAAATATCAATGCAGCAAGGATATAAAACTGTTAAGAGAAAATTTTTAGACAAATGTAATTTAACAGAGTTTAATTGAACAAAGAATGATACAGAAATAGGACAGCCTCCAGAACAACCTCCAAGGACTTCTGAGATGCCACGTGGTCAAATAACTTTTATAGACAGGGAAAGAAAAGTGATGTACAGAAAATGGAAGTGGGTGAAATGAAGTAGAGAAGTGGCTGGATTGTTACAACTTGGTGTTTGTATGAACACAGTGTAAAGAGGGCCCTCTGTGATTGACTGAAGCATAGCTGTTGTAATTGGCTATAACTCACCAATCTGTTAAAGAAGCAAATTCCCAAGTGAGGTTATGGTTTGTTTATAATAAGTCAAGTATCTAAATATGGAAGCCTTCTCAGACCAATGTGGTTTCATTTAACTTAACAAAAATATTTATATATTTAACAACAGAACCCAAATATATAACAAAAAGTTAAAAGAATGTAAAGGGGAAATAGACTAGTCATCAGTTATAATTAGCAATTTTAATACTTTCAGTAATTGATAGAATGACTAGACAGAAAAGTCAAGTAAGCATAAAAAGTATTTAAACACTATCACCTAACTTAATCAAACTGACCTTTGTAGAACATCTCACCCAACAACAATAAAATATACATTCTTGGGACCAGCAGATGGTGTCATGGTTACATCACTGGACTCCCACATGACCAACTGTGGTTTGAGTCCTAGACCCAGCAGTTTGAAACTCATGCTGGGTGCATGCCTGAAATCTGGAGAGGAAAATGGAAGAGAAGGGATTGTAATGTGGCCATTCCCCCTGAGGGTGATTTCTCACTTTCTGCCTTGCAGTCTCTCTCTGTTTCTCCAGCAAGCACACGCATGCTATAGCAAAAATCTCTCATTAAAAAAAAGTATGTATTTATACACATATATATATACATATATATGTGTGTGTGTATACATATATATACACGCATGTGTATATATATGTGTATATATATGTATATATATATGTGTATATATATATACATATATATACACATATACACACACACACACACACACACACACACACACACATTCTTTTCGAGTGTACATGGAAAATTCTCCAGGATGAACCATATTCTAGGTCATAAAATAAGTCTTGATGAACAGATGAACATAAAGGATTGAAATTATACCACATTTATTCTTTGGCAACAGTGAAATTAAATTAGAAATCAACGATAGAGGGACCAGCAGTTGGCATAATGGCTATGTCGTTGGACTCCCATGTAGTCAACGGCAGTTCAAGTCCTGGACCTGGTGGCTTAAATTCACACTGGGCACGTGTGCATGTGTGCCTAAGATCTCAAGAGGAGAATGGAGGAGAAAGGATTGCAGCGTGGCCATCCTCCCTGAGGGGTGATTTCTTGCTTTTTGTCTCTCTGTCTCTCTGTCTTTCTGGCATGCACATGTGCCCAATAGCAAAAACCTCTCCAAAAAAAAAAAAAAGAAAAAGAAGTCAACAATAGAGAGAACCTTCCCAAAACACTTGAAAAGCAAACAGTGCATTTATAATGAATCCATGGGTCAAAGAATATACTGAGCTGAATGAAAATAAAAACATGGTATATTAAAATTTACAGGATGCACCTAAAGCAGCATTTAGGGGAAAATCTATATCTTTAAATGCTTATATAAGAAAAAAAAGGAGCAAGTTAATCTAAAGTAAGTACAAGAAAAATACAAGAGGTCTTCAAAAAGTTTGTAGAAAATACATATTAGTATATTAAAACTACACATAGATTTCAAAAAATTTCTTCACCAAAAAACTTGTACTTTAATTCTTTTTTTCCATGGATATTTTTAAGTATCCTCACATAATAAAGATCAGGGTAAAAAGCAATAAAACAAAGCAGAAAAATAATAGAGAATATCAGTAACAGGTTTTTTTTTTTTTTTTTTTTGAAAAATCAACAACCCCTAAATAGATTAAAAAGGAAAAGAATGGGTAAGATACAAATTACCACTATTAAGACTGGAAGAGGAGACATCACTACAGACCCTATGAAACATTTATGAATAAATGAATGACCATAGTAGCATATAGGTGTTCCATTAAAGAAACCCTCAGGAGAATCATAATGTATAGCATACACAGACAATATACCCCTAAATGAACAGATGTCAACCAATAATAGGCAGTACACAAAACTGGAATATTAACATTTGTTTTACACTTACACTCAGAGATCTCCCAGTAAGATTAAATTACAGTCACCTACAGTGATAACTGGTTTTATAATGCACCCTTTATGAGATGCCTCCACTTCCTTGTTTCACATCCCCCTTTACATTGTTGCCTTTCACTTTCCTTTCCCAAAGTAAACTACTTAACACTTCAATTCTCACAGGATTTTCTTCTGATAGAATCCAAACCAAGAATAATTCTTTTATGTGGCTTACTAAGAAAGGAAAAAAAGGAAAAAAGGAAAGAGAGAATCTATAAATTACTTTCATGTGATTGTCTTTTTAGTTATTATTTTATGAGCCTCATTCATAAAGTCATTTAGTGATTTAATTTTTTACCACCTACCTATGCAGATCTCTTAACATTAATCTCTTCTTTTCTTTAGAAAACTTACTAAAATTTATAATAGCATTTTATGTTCTTATTTGTATCTTTCTCTCAAGACTCCAAGCTTCATGAAGACAAGATAATATCTGTTTTATTCAGCCATATATGTACTTGGTGTAAAGCACATCTTTGTTGAATAAATTAATGAATTTACAAATAACCTGCTTAAGTCTCAAAATGAGAAGTATTTGTTATGGAGATTTCTAGTGTTCACTTATATTCAGTTTTCTTCTTTTTAGAATCCAGAACAATAATACCTCCCCATCCCCTTGCTATTAGGGCCATATATCTAGTTTGTGAGTGGGAGTGCATAAACCGTTTTTAGGCTAGAGTATTTAATTGCCTGTGTAAGACTCTCAAGTCTCTTTTCTTTTTTTTCTTTAAATTTATTTATTTACATTAATTCACTATACATCATTACAGCATACAAAATGAATTTTCCATCCAGAATACACTGTATATTGGCTCAATCAAGCACATCAACATACGTGTTATCAACAAATAATTTTCCATTTCTGGGAACCAGCAGTTAGCGTAATGGCTATGTCGCTGGACTCCCACGTAGTCGACCGCGGTTCGCGTCTCGGACCCGGTGGCTTACAACTCACGCCGGGTGCGTGTGCGTACGTGCCCAAGATCCCGAGAGGAGAATGGAGGAGAAGGGATTGCGGCGTGACCATCCCCCCTGGGGGGTGATTTCTCGCTTTCTGTCTCTATGTCTCTCTCTGTCTGTCTGGCGAGCGCACGCGCCCTATAGCGAGAAAAACCTCTCCAAAAAAAAAAAAAAAAAAAAATTTTCCATTTCTTATGTCCTATATTTTGCTTTTTTTTTTCTTTTGCCATCCTTGATTCCCTATCCCTCACCCTCTGCAGTGTCCCACCCTCCCCCCACATTGTCTCTGGTATCCATGGCTGCTTTCTATGCCTTCCCCCCCCATTTAATTGATTTGCTAATGAACTTAATTAGTCTAAATATTTGCAATAGCAAGCACAGCTGATATATACATACACATGAACTCAAGTCTGACTTTAGGCATAAACCTCAGTGAGCAGAATGAACATACTATAAAGTAGTACCTAGCTGGGCCTATATAGCTTACTTATTAATTTACATTCATTCCCTGAGCATCGTCACAACATACTAAATGTGGTTTCTCATCTAGAATAAACTGCATAGTGACTTAATCATGCATGTTATCATCAATAATATTACATTTCTAGTTTCATATGTGTATATATATATATATATACACATATATATATTTTTTTACCCCATGTCTGACCCTCTGCCCTTTCCCACCCTCTTATTACACCATCTCTGCTGTCTACAGTTGTGTTCAATTCCTTTTCCCCCAACATTTTGTTGATCACACAATATCATAAGTAATCTAACTACTTTCAATAGCAAGTTCAGCTGGTAATTTCAAGAAAAGCAGTTTTGAACTGGTAAGGATATTTCCTTGAAACTTAAAGCATAGAAACAGGTTAGTATTCTGTTCAAATAATAGGTACATGAACCTATTGACAGCTCAAGACAGGACAAAAATCCTTAAAACCAGACAACAAAGCTTAGAAGAAAAGCAGCGATATTTTAGTCAAGTCACAGAATGCTGTTTCATCAGCTCAGTCTCATGTACTTAATCTTTCTTCTGTGGTGGTTCGATCTTCCAGATTGAATTCTGGTATATAATATTCATACCCCAGACTTGTCCCTACAATTAAGTTGCCCATTTTCTTAGTTTTTCAACTCTTATTTCTGTGTGTCTCCATTTAATTTTACTGACATAGTACTCCCTTAACTTCTTGGAGATCTGGTCTGGTGCTGGTAAATTCTTTCAGGTTTTGTTTATCAGAGAATGTTCTTGTCTTTTCTTCCCAAATTAACTGTAATTTTGCTGGGTACAGTATTCTCAGTTGAAATTGCCTTTCCCTTAACACTTTGAATATATTTTCCCATTCTTTCCTCGCTCACATTGTTTCCAATGAGAGGTCTGTGGTTAGTCTGGTGGGATACCTTTTGTAGGTAACTTGCTGTTTTTCTCTTGCCAATCTTAGTATCTTGTCTTTGTCTGTGGTTTTGGTCAATCTGGCTTTTTAAAACAAGCATTTTTTTTTCCTTTTTGGGTTGTTTTTGTCTTTTTTTCTTTCTCCCTTTGTTTTATTTTGTTTTCCTTTCTTTTTTTTTTTTTTTTTTTTTTTTTTTTTTTTTTTTTTTTTTGAGAGGTTTTCGCTATAGGGCGCGTGCGCTCGCCAGACAGACAGAAAGAGACATAGAGACAGAAAGCGAGAAATCACCCCCCAGGGGGGATGGTCACGCCGCAATCCCTTCTCCTCCATTCTCCTCTCGGGATCTTGGGCACGCACGCACACGCGCCCGGCGTGAGTTTTAAGCCACCGGGTCCAGGACGTGAACCACGGTCGACTACGTGGGAGTCCGGCGACATAGCCATTACGCTAACTGCTGGTTCCCTGTTTTCCTTTCTTTTAACCTTACTTTCTTACTCTGCTACTCAGTCTCCACACACTGAGTGTCTAGACAGGTCTAGGTGCACAGTAGACACACACCTGAATATTTTTAGCATTATAGAAATCCTCAACCCTTACTGAACCTGCTGCCCAAAGGGAGGACCTCCTTTTTATAAATTTGAACTCAAAATCTCTTTCTGTGGATACCACATTGCAAAACACAATAAAGGAGAGAAATTGTCACAGAAATACCTTATAGTAAAGGGAAGCACATAATCTTACAATTGCAGAAAACTTCTCTAACCAATTAACTAAAAGTGAATACAACACTAAAATAAAACCTCCCACTTTATATATCAGTGACACATATTTGCTGAAAGCCTGCCATTTATCCATTGGGGTACACATGTGGTGGCCTCTCATGAAGTTATGTTCCAATGCAAGAGACCTGCTACAAGGAAGCCACAGTCCCCACACTCAAATGCCTTACTGGGCAGGTGGGGAACTCAGATATGTAAAGAAGTCAAGCATGTATTATAGGGAGCAGTGATTTTGTTAAGCTGGAGAGTTTCTGCTTGTCTACAGACATTCCAACTCAAAATTTATATATGTCACTCTACTGGCCAAAAAAAAAAAAAAAGTGTGTAGCTTAGGTCAGCACCCTCCATTCATCACCCATAGGGTTGCCATCCTCAAGGTGAACAAGTAGATAAAATAATTTCAGATATCAATATGTTTTATAAGGAAAACAAAATAGACTTTGGTGACAGCAAACATTTATTTTAGGGGGAGAGATGCTTAAGCTTTTCAAGGAAGGCAGCACATACCAAAGCTCTTGTCTCAGAGCCTCAGTCAAGAATTCACAGTAGGAACTCAAATCTCAAAAGAGGCATTTTCTCTGGCCTGTGGTTATGAAGTGAAGAACCCAAAGTTCCACTTTGATAGGAAGAGCTGTTAGAATAAGAAGAAAGATTCTCTCTTCTTTGGAAAATCTTACAACCCAAAAATAGAGCTGAGACATTCAGGTTTCTACAAATCTTAGCAGATGCTGGTAAGGTATAATTATATGAACAGAAAATTGTCCTTTCATCTTTCATACTGCATTTCAAAAACTACATATCATGGACAGTGGGCTCATTTGACTATTTTGAGATTTTGTTTTTTGTGTTTTTTTTTTCATTTTGTTTTGTCTAATGCCTGACTTTGCACCCTGTGAGCAACTTACATCCTGCTGTTTATTTTTACATTACACTCATTCATGTACAAGTGAGTTCATGTCCTGTCTCTCAGCTTTTTCTATGGTACTAGATGTTTGTCTTTAATATTTTGCAGCTGCCCTCAGTGAGATGTTTCATATGTCTGGTCACATCTGGTGCCAACTCCTTTTCAAAGAGTTCTTTCCAGCTTAGGGATTTGGCAATACACAATATCATTTGTTGCTCTGCTCTCTGTACATTAAGAAGAGGCAAGCTCCGTCTGGAAATCCATCTGTGGGGATGCAAAGGACTTGAGTTGTTTTGTTTTGTTTAGTCTCTTTTAGAGAGAGATTTTTGCTATAGGGTGCATGCACTTGCCAGAGAGACAGAGAGAGAGAAAGCAAGAAATTACCCTCTGGGGGGTTGGTCATACTGCAACCGCTTTTCCCCCATTCTCCTCCTAGGATTATGGGCATGCACACACTTGCACCCAGCATGCCTTTCAAACTTCTAGGTCTGGGACTCAAACGGCAGTTGACCAAGTAGGAGTCCAGCGCCTTAATTACTGCACCACCCATTGGCCCCAGGACATGAACCTTTGAGTGTAACAATAACTGACTTTGGACTTACGCCCTCTGGAACCATAAGATAATTAGTTTGTGTTGTTTTAAGCAACTAAATCCATGGATTTTGAAGAACTATTAGGCAGTTCTGGTACTTAAAAGTTCATGTATACTTGCTAGGTTCCAGGCAGTTTGCTCTTCCTAATATACAGTTAATAGTTAATGTTAGATTGGACTACATATAGTAAAAAGGAAAAGAAAGAGCAAAATAATCCTCTACTAAACAAGAGAGAGTTGATTTCACTCTCAGAGAAAAAGAAGTCCAGAGGTGGTCAGTCCACAGCCATATAGTAGCTCCTTAAAGTCAAGCATTCACATTTTTTGTACTATCCTCAGTGTGTGATTTCTGCCTGATGCTCCAAGAGAGATGCTCAGGGCCAGTTGTCATGGGAGAGTGTGCATGATCTCAGAAGAATCAGGTCCTTAGTAGCACAGACAAAAAAATTGAATGCAGCACCCAGGTAGAGTGAAAGAGCAGGCAGACTTATTCAGACTTATTCAGCAACAGTACACCAGAGTGTTGTGAACAACTCAAAGCCACACAGCTCAAGAGCCCCTTCATCTAGGGTCAGGCTACTTTTATAGGGCATATCAGGATAGAACCAGGTGCTCATCACATGTCCAGTTGTTTAACCGTACATGCCTGCAGCTTCACATACATATTGCTGGGCTCTATGGTCAGAACAAGGTCAGTCTGCCTTGCTACCATTTATTTCTTTCTCCAGTCTCTTTCTGTTCCATGAAGAGCTAGAATATTGTAAAACTGGATTTCTGTTTTTGTGGCCTGTTTGCCCTTTGCCTTTACCTTCTCCCTTTTTGCATTCCTCTTCTCTCCATCATGAGCCCTCTATCCTAATTTTTCTGCCTCCCAATGTTCACATTGGAGGACCTACATTTTTTCTTTTTCTTGGCAAAGACATCTTATAGGTGAGTCCCTACTGGAATATTACTATTTTTCATCATCGTTATCAATATTTTTCACCTGTACTTACATAAATGCTACTAATACCAAAGGCTTTCCCATTTGGATTGCCACGTGTTTAATGATTGTTTTCAAGGATATAAGCCTGCAGCTATGCTTGACTAGGTAACTGATGGCAAATGACTCCGTATAAAGCCCATTTCTACTATAAACTCTACTATAAAGTTCTACTACAAGCAATAGTTTGGAGACACATTATTTGTGTGTTTGACTCACCTGAGGCTCACCAGGCTTGCAAAGCTTCAAATCTGATGACTTCTACTGGGCCCCCTTTCTTGAACACCCTTTCTGATCCTACCCAAGATGCCCTCCTCCATCCCATTTACCTGATAAGACACAACAAATCTTTCTAAAGTCACCTCAATTACAATGTGATGCCACAAGAATTGCTAAAGTTAAATGACAAAAGAATTAAGTAATGAATATTGCAGAGAGATATTTCTGTCTCTCTGTGTCTGTCTGACAAGCACACACACCCTACAGCAAAAATATCTCAATGAAAAAAATTTAAAAAGAAAAGAAAAAAGAAGAAATAAATGAACTTAAAGAAGAGATTTATTAGGTATCAGCAGGTGGCAAAGTGGTTAAAAATGTCAGATTCCTACATGGCCAATCATGATTCGGACCTGGTGGCTTACTTTCTAACTTTCCCCCTCTTTCTCTCTCTGTCTCTCTCTGGTCAAATTAATAATAATAATAATAACAATAATTAAAAATTAATTAAAAGAGAGAGAGAGATTTATGAGAGTTCACCCCCCTGGCCCCAAAATCTAGTCAGGACAGGCCAATCGAAAGCTCTGAGTGGCCCCTTTCACGGACTAGGACAACTGAAGATTTTCTGCCCAGACTTCAACCTCCTGACCCAAAGATCTAGCCAGGGACAGAGTAAACCTCAATTCCCATGGAATCTGCTGCACAAAGGGAGAAGAACAGAACCACAGAGAGATTATAGATCACCTCTCCTGCATGCTTCTGAATGCTCAGCTTTAACTCCAAAAATTAGGAAAAAATGTATAATCCATCAGATGACCAGAAACCACTACAGAGGCACAAGAAATATGAGAAGCCAAGAAAATATCTGTTCCCCAAAGGAAAAGAGTAACTCCTCACCCTCCACAGATAATACAATGGAACTCGTGGAAATAGTGACAAAGCTAACAGAGATGAAAGAGAAGAGAGACCACAAACTCCAGAAGATGCAGGAGAAAAGAGGCAATGAATTCCAGGAGGTGAAGAAGTTCTTGCACAATCTGAAAGAGAAAATACACACCAAAAGAGAATCAAATGGAATTGTTAGAGATGAAGGATATAATACAGGAAATCAAAACCTCCCTTAGAAGTATTAAAAGCAGATTAGATCAAGCAGAAGATTGAATCTCAGATGTAAAAGACGGAATCTCTGACCCAGAAAAAAATCACCAAAAAGACTGAACAAATAATCCCCCAAAACTGATAATAATATACAAGTAATACTAGATACCATTAAACACTTAAACATCTGGATAATTGGTATCCTAGAAGATGAAGAAACTAAGGGCATTGATAATCTATTCCATGATATTTTGGAAAAAACTTTCCAAACCTAAAGTGGCATTCAAATATCTAGACCCAAGAAATACAAAGGACCTCACATAGAATCAACCCAAGATCTTCTCCAAGGCACATCAAAGCCAGATTGAACAAAACCACAGGCAAAATACTAAACTTGGCAAAAGAGAAACATCAAATTACTTTCAAAGGATGTCTCATCAGGCTAACATCGGGCCTCTCATCAAAAACAATGCAAGAAAGGAAAGAATGGAAAAATATATTCAAAGTGTTAAATGAAAAACAATTTCAACCAAGAATACTACACCCAGCAAGACTATCCACCATAGGGGAAGAACAGACAAAAAACATTCTCAGATAAACAAAACCTGGAAGAATTTACCAACACCAGATCAGCTCACCAAGAAGTTCTGAAGGGAGTGTTATACTAGGAAAACTAAAGTTAGATACACAGAAATAAAAGTACAAAAAACAACCAAAAGAATGGTCAACTTAATCTAGAAAGATCAATAATGTTGAATGTTAATTTCCAGAATTTAAACGGAAAGATCAGACCACCATAGCACTGCAAAATCAATAGAAGAGAGATTAATTACATGAGACTGAACTGGGGAAATAGAACTTCATGATTTTTGACTAAAACTACTGATTTTCTTCCATGCTTTGTTTTCCAGATTTAAGGATTTGTGTCTTCTCTTGAACTGTTGATAGGTTCATCTACCTACTGTTAGAACTGAATCCTAACCTTTTTTTGGCTTTAAGTCTTAAGCAAATTTCACTTAACATTTTTTTATTTTGATCTGTTAAAACTAAAGTCGTTGTTCTTGAAATTAAAAAATGCATAAAAAATTCCTATTTAATGACTGCAGTAAGCTATATAGCCCCAGCTGGGTATTACTTTAGAGTATGTTCATTCTACTCACTGAGGTTTATGCCTAAAATCAGACATGTCTTCATAGATATGTATATATCAGCTGCACTTGCAATCGAAAGTATTTAGGTTAATCAAGACCTTTTGTGAGTCAATAAAATGTGGGGGGAAAAATAGTCATGGAAAACAACTGTAGGTACCAGAAACAGTGTGGGAGGAGGGTGGGAAATGGCAGAGGCTGAGAGGTAGGGAATCAAGGAGGGGGGGAGGGAGAAGAAAAATATATAAGAAACAAGAAATGGAAAATTATCTGTTGACAATAACATGTATGGTAATATCCTTGATTGAGTCAAGATACAGTGTATTCTAGATGGACAATCTCATTTTGTATACCGTAATGATGTACAGTGAATAAATATAAATGAATAAATTTTAAAAAAGAAAAAAAGATTTATAAGTTACAGTCCCTGTTCTCAAGAAGTTCATAGTCTAGTAGAAAAGACAAGCATAAACAAACGTCATCAGAGTCTTACCTACCAAAAAATGAAAAATCTATATCTGCTGTCTTCCTTGGCCATCCAATGGCATTCTCCTTTCTCCTTTTATCACATTAGAGAATTCCATTATAGTGTTCTAGGTTCATTTTCCTTTATGTTTCCTTCTTATGCTGTGCATTCCATCCATCCCAAGCCCTTTTCTTTCTTGCCCTATACCACTGGCCCTTAAGGATAGGTCTGCCAACAGAGTGTTTCCAATCTTTCCACTTCAGGACACATTTGTACCACACATTGGGGTAACTGAGAGGGGTTGCTTGAGGCTAGAGGTAAGCAGCCCATTTGCTCCCTGGTGCTCTAGGTCCTGCCTGAACTCAGATGACTGATTAAGGTGTCAACATCTCAGCATCTTTATAGTTCATTGTCTGCACACTATTCCACACAACACTGTTGATCTAAGGACATGGGTAAGACCATTTGACCACAGCATCCATAATATCTTTGTCATATTGTCCACCCATGAAATGGACATCTTTTCTCTTCTGTATCCCAGATCCCATGTCAAAACCTGCATGAGGGTTGTCAGGATTGGCATTGTACTTCAGAAGTTGTTTGCCTGGTAAGCCCTGAGACTTTAGCAAAAAAGTCTCTCAAATGCTTGAAACTCAAATAGTAATTCCCTGTGGGATCCAATAGCTAAGCAAGTTAATAAAATACAATAATTTTGAAGATCAAAGGTTGTCTTCAAAAAGTATATGGTTAATTCTACTTTCCATGCTTGATCTATATTTATCAGAGAGAGTTACAAATCCTGAGACTGACTGTGAAGATCCAACCAGCTTGGTCTTCTTATAACCTTGGTTTTCACTGTTGAGTTACAAAACATGGATAGCTAGAGCCAGCAGATCTAGCCATGGAAGTGCAAGTGACAGAAACAAGAAGTCTAGACCAATAGAAAAGAATTTAAGCAAGAAGCTAGATTCAGGCCCCTTGTGGAAAAGAAACTTCTGTGCAGGACTCACTGGGTGGGCAAGTAACTCAGCTGTGAGAAATTCGTGGGTGGAAGGGAAGTAATAACCCACATAAGTTATTAAAGTCATCACGTGAGCAAGAACAAGTCTGTGAAGCTGCCGAGAATGCTATACATAGCCGGCAGGCAAAGGGGACTCTTCACACATGAAGCACCATAACAGCCCACCAAGGCAAGTGGGCAGAAATGATAGAGGATAGCAGTCCTGGAAAATCCAGCAGTCCTGGAGAAAATTATGTGTATTAATTCAACCTGAGGAAAGCTTACTAAATGTGATTACAAGGGATAGTTTGATAGCTTCCTGCAAAAGAGGAAATGAGAGGTGAAATCCCCTTAACAGCATGCTTGAGTAACACCAGATGCTTGCTAAACTGCCTTTTATAATTGGTGGGACCAGTTAACTGCAGGGTTTGGTTTTGTTTTGTTTTAAGAGAGATTTTTGCTATAGGATGCATGCGCTTTCCAGAGAGACAGAAACAGAAAACGAGAAATCACCCCTTTACCTCCCCATAACCACCTCCTCCACTCCCCACCTCCTCTACCCCCCGGGAGATGGCTACACCGCAAGCCTTTCTTCTCCATTCTCCTCTCAGGCTTTTGGGAATGCGTGCTTAAAACACTGCACCCAACACGAGTTTTAAGCCAGTAGGTCCAGACTTGAACTGCAGTTGACTTTATAGGAGTCCTATGACGTAACCCCTAGGCCAGCTGCTGGTCCTGCTGCAGGGTTTTTGATCTGCTGAGTGGGTCCACAAAGGTGAATTGGAGCAGAATTGCTCAGAATCAAGAAGCAGCAGGTATCTGCTGCAGGGACCCTGCCTCTCTGCTGGTCCCCACACATTCCTGAGCCTTCCTCTGCATGAATGAGGCCAACGCTTAAATCCTAGCTTGTTGGGACAGTCACATGTCTCCATCTGACCTCATTCATAATAAGAGTTTGTTAACCATGTGGAAGCCAAACATTTTTTTTTATAAAGACAAGACTTTTTCTTTTTTTATTTATTCACTCATTTATTTTATTTTGACCAGAGAGAAAGACACACACACAGAGAGAGAGAGACAGAGAGAGAGAGAGTGGGAAAATGTGAAAGTAAGCCACCAGGTCCAGGACTCAAACCGTGATTGGCCATGTGAGAGTGTCCAGCGCCTTAACTACCACGCCAACTGCTGGTCCTGCCAATCATTTTTTGAAGGGTAATTTGGTAATAAGTAACAGAAATGTTTAAGCCCAAGGACTTTTTACTATTATTGAAACCGTGAAATCGTACAGATTTATAGGGTATAGTGTGATTTTTCAGTACAAGGATACAACACGTAATGAGTAAATCAGAATGATTAACCCATCACCTCAAATATTTGTTGTTTCTTTGTGGTTGGAACATTCCAAGTCCTCTCTTAGCTAGTCTGAGTTATGGAATAAATTACTGTTAACTATCTTTACCTTCCTATGAAATATCACACTAGAAATTCTTCCTATTACCTATCTGAAATTTGATATCCATTAGTTTATAGCCTTTGATCTAAAATTTTGATATCTAGGAATCTGACCTCCAGAAACACTCATAATGTCTACAAAGATATTGGTTTGGATATTAGTGTATCATTATTTATAACAAGAGAGAATTAAAATATCCTAAATTTTCATCTTTAGGGGATTAATCTTATTATAATAGATCTATAGTTTGCATTTCTTAAGAAGAATAAGGGAACTCTCAGATGTGTGAACTGGGATCTGGAGGGTCGCACTCTTCCCCACCCCCACACCTTTGGAGTCTCCATGTTTCAGCAACTGTGCAGGGTGAGCCAAAGTGAGACTAAACTGCAGAGAAACTGTGGCTCAGCCCCTACCAGTAACTTTTGGAATACTTGATGTCCTTTGAGATTGCATATTTTACTAGCCCACATAATGCACACAGAATATCATGCAAATTGTACTTCTTCTTTTAGTTATATCCTCCAGCTTAGGCCCAGGTACACGTGGTTCTGAGACTCTGAGAAGGGACTAAGCACTTCAAGCTGGCTATATACACCATTCTCTGATCAGAAGATGAGGCCCTTTCTGAGGAATACACTAGGGAAGTAGAGAGCATCTTTCCCCCTGACATTACAGAATTAACTCCAAGAAATTAGGAAGAAATGTATAATCCATCAGATGACTAGAAACAAGCACAGATGCGCAATAAATATGAAAAACCAAGAACATATCTCCCCCTCAAGGGAAAAGAACAACTCCTTATCATTCACAGACAGTATGATAGAACTCATGTAAATGTCAGATTAATAATTCAAAATACTCATAGTGATAAAACTAAAGGAGATGCAAGAGAGAAAGAGACAATGGGCTCCAGGAGATGAGGAAGTCCTTCCATGATTTGAGAAAAGAAATAGAAACTGTAAAAAAAAAAAGAGAGAGAGAGAAAATAAAACAGAACTGTTAGAGAGGAAGACGTAATACAGGAAATCAAAACCTCCCTTGAAAGTATTAATAGCAGATTAGATCATGCAGAAAATCAAAGACAAAATCTCTGGCCTAGAAAAAAACCACCAAAAAGAATTTTTAAAAATAGGACAATATACAGGAAATACTATATACCATTAAATGCCCAACCATCTGAATAATTGGTATCCCAGAAGGTAAAGATTCTAAAAAGATTCTTACAATCTATTCCATGAAATACTTGAAGAAGACTTTCTAAACCTAAGAAAATATTTAAACACCTAGACCCAAGAAATACAAAGGACTCCACATAGAATCAACCCAAGAAGATCTCCATGGCACATCACAGTCAGATTGGCCAAAATCACAGATAAAGAAAAGATTCTAGGGACCAGCAGTTAGCATAATGGCTATGTTGCTGGACTCCCATGTAGTCGACCGCGGTTTGAGTCCCAGACCCAGTGGCTTAAACTCACGCCGGCTGCATGTGCATATGTGCCCAAGATCTCAAGAGGAGAATGGAGAAGGGATTGCAGCGTGGCCATCCCCCCGGGAGGTGATTTCTCGCTTTCTGTCTCTCTGTCTCTCTCTGTCTTTCTGGTGAGTGCATGCGCCCTATAACAAAAACCTCTCCAAAAAAAGAAATGGCAAGAGAGAAACATCAAGTTATTTACAAAGATTATCCCATTAGGCTAACATCAGACCTCTCAACAGAAACAATGACAGTAAGGAAAGAATAGAAAGATATATTCAAAGTGTTAAAAGAAAAACAATTTCAACCAAGAATACTATACCCGGCAAGATTAACCTTCAAATGGAAAGAACAGACAAAAACACTCTCAGATAAACAAACCCTGAAAGAATTTATCAACACTAGATCAGCTCTTCAAGAAATACTGAAAGGAGTGTTATACCAGGAAAGCTAAAGAGAAACAGACAGAAAAGAGAGAACAAGAGACAACCAAAAGCGACTGGCAAGTGGTGTGGTGGTTGGGGCACAGGACTCCCAAATCACCAACCACAGTTTGAGTCCCAGACCTGGTGGCTTGCTTTCTCTCTCTCTCTATCTCTCTCTCACTATCTCTCTCTCTCTGTCTCTTTCAGGTCAAATTAAGAAATAATAATAATAAATAAAATTAAATAATTCTTTAAAAATAGCAGGGACAAGTCTGGAAATATCCATAATAATGTTGAATCTTAATTAATTAAATTCTCCAATCAAGAGACACAGACTGGCTGAATAGATGAAGAAACAGAAAACCCTCTGTCTGCTGCCTGCCAGAAACACACCTCATGGATAAAGACATACATAGACTAGAAGTGAAGGGTTGGAAAAAGGTATTCCATGCAAACAGAAATCAAAAAAGGGCTGTAGTCACAAAACTGATTTCAGACAAAATAGGCTTTAAGACAAAAACTATAAGAGACCAATAGGGGCATTATATAGCACTTAAAGGGCAAATTCACTAAGAAGATAAAATGCTTATAAATATCTATTCACCTCTCTTTTCCAGCTAGAACCATGGAGGGCAACAAAGAGAAGAAAAAGAAGATTCCTGCTGTGGCAGAAACCAAGTAAAAGGTTCCTGCTGCAGTGGAAGCCACCAAGGAAAAGGTTCCTACCTGCTAGAAACCCTTAAGAAAAAGTGAAGGAATTTTGTGGAGCTGAAGATGAAGCACCTGAGAAAGAAGTTTTCTCAAAAGATGCTTCAAAGGCAAGGAGGAAGCTTATCTTTTAAAAAGCTAAGCACTATCATAAGGAATACAGGCAGATGTACAGAACTGAGATTCACATGGCCAGGATGGCAAGAAAAGCTGGGAATTTCTATGTACCTGCAGAACCCAAATTGGTGTTTGTCATCAGGATCGGAGGTGTCAAAGGAGTGAGCCCAAAGGTTTGAAAGATGTTGCAGCTTCTTCATCTTTGCCAGATCTCCAGTGGCACCTTTGTTAAGCTCAATAAGGCCTCAATTAACATGCTGAGAATTGTGCAACCATATATTTCTTGGGGGGTACGTGAACCTGAAGTCAGTAAATGAACTAATCTACAAGTGTGGTTACAGCAAAATCAGTAAGAAGTGAATTGCTTTGACAGATAACTCTGACTGCTTGATCTCTTGGTAAATTTGGCATTATCTGTGTGGAGGATCTGATTCATAAAATCTGTACTGTTGGACAATGCTTCAAAGAAGCAAATAACTTCCTGTGGCCCTTAAAATTATTTTCTCCACAAGGTGGAATGAAGGAAAAAGCCACCCATTTTGTAGAAGGTGGAGATGCTAGCAACAGGGAAGACCAGATCAACAAGCTTATTGAAGAAAAGAGTGGAGTGGGCGGCATCTCACTCCCTGACCCAAAAATATACTACAAAGCTATGGTAATCAAAACAGCATGGTACTGGCACAGAAACAGACAGGTGGGGAGCCAGCAGTTAGCGTAATGGCTATGTTGCTGGACTCCCACATAGTCGACCGTGGTTCGCGTTCCAGACCCGGTGGCTTAAAACTCACGCCGGGCGCGTGTGCATATGTGCCCAAGATCCTGAGAGGAGAATGTAGGAGAAGGGATTGCAGCGTGACCATCCCCCCTGGGGGGTGATTTCTCGCTTTCTGTCTCTACGTCTCTCTCTGTCTGTCTGGCGAGCGCACGCACCCTATAGAGAAAAACCTCTCAAAAAAAAAACAAGAAACAGACAAGTGGACAAATGGAACAGAATAGAGTCCCCAGAAATAAATGCACAAACATACAGCCAACTAATTTTTGACAAGGGGTACTAGTCAATCCAGTGGGAAAAGAAAAACCTCTTCAGCAAATGGTGCTGGCAAAACTAGATCTCCACTTGCAGAAAGATGAATCTGAACCCCTACCTCTCACCTCTGACAAAAATAAAGTTAAGGTGGATCAAAGATCTAAATCTAAGACCTCAAACTATAAAACTGCTCCTGGAAAACACCAGGGAAACTCTGGGAGACACTGGGGTAGGGAAAGCCTTCTTAAATAAGACTCCCAATGCACAGTCAATAATCCCCAAAATAGACAAGTGGGATTACATCATACTAAGAAGTTTCTGCATAGCAAAAGACACAGTGATTACTGTGAATAGACAGCCTTCAGAGTGGGAAAATTTTTTTGTAAACTATGAGTCAGATAAGGGACTGATAACAAGAATTCACAAGGAACTTAAAGCAGCTGTTCCGGAAAAAGACAATCAATCCTATTAAAAGATGGGAGAATGAGTTGAAAAAACCACTCTCTAAAGATGACATATGAATAGCTAAAAGGCATATGAAAAAATGCTCAACATCCCTCATTGTAAGAGAAATGTAGATTAAAACAACAATGAGATATCACCTAACCCCAGTCAGAATGTCTAAGATTAAAAAAAAAAAAAAAAAAAAAAACAATAAGTGCTGGCAGGGGTGTGGTGAAAAGGGAACTCTCTTACACTGCTGGTGGGAATGTAAATCGGTCCAACCACTGTGGAGAACAACTTGGAGATTCCTCAAAAATCTACAAATAGAACTACCATATGATCCAGCAATCCCACTCCTTGGTATCTACCCAAAGGACAGAAGAATACTTAATTGGAAAAGTGCTTGCACATCGATGTTTATTGTGGCACTATTCACAATTGCTAAGTCATGGAAACAACCCAAATGCCCACGAACTGATGAATGGTTAGAAATACTGTGGCATAGGGAACCAGCAGTTAGTGTAATGGCTATGTCGCTGGACTCCCACATAGTCGACCGCGGTTCACGTCCCGGACCCAGTGGCTTAAAACTCACGCCGGGCGCGTGTGCGTGAGTGCCCAAGATCCCAAGAGGAGAATGGAGGAGAAGGGATTGTGGCGTGACCATCCCCCCTGGGGGATGATTTCTCGCTTTCTGTCTATATGTCTCTCTCTCTCTCTGTCTGGCGAGCGCACGCTCCCTATAGCGAAAACCTCTCCAAAAAACAAAAAACAAAAAAAGAAATACTGTGGCACATATATTCAATGGAATACTATTCATCCATAAAAAACAACAAAACCCTGGCTTTTAACAGGAAGTGGATGAATATGGAAAACTTACTGCTGAGTGAAGCAAGCCATGCTATGAAGGAAAGGCATTGTATGTCCCCACTTAATATATACCGAGTGTCTGCACTCTGTGACTGAAACTAATTGTCTAAAGGATATAGAAACACAGTATATAGATGTAAATACCAGATATAGTGGATGTGAAAGAGGAGGGTCTGAGGAAGGACATTTGGGGGAGGGACAGGGAGGCAACTCATTAATGGCACAAAGAGGTGTGGTATTATCTGTTGAAGATATTTCGTAGTTTTATCAACAGTACTAGGGAGAAATGTTCACCTGTTGAAATATCCATTTTGTAAGATAAATAATAATGTGATTGAATGTATGGAAGAAAATGAAATGAAAAAATAAATAAAGAAAAAAAAAGCTTATTGAAGGATGAACTAAGGTATCCACCATGATTAGTTTTGTAATCTGGTCTGTATATAAACAGTGACTGTTTTCAGACTGAAAAAAAAAATCTATGCACCCAACTCAGGAGCACCCACCCAAATATGTGAAGGAAAGACTGCTAGATCTAAAAGGAGAGTTAGATTGGAATACACTAATTGTTGGGGATCTCAATACCCCACTATCTCCTTTGGACAGATCATCTAGACAAAAAATAAGCAAAAAGATACAGGATCTAAATGATACCATAAATCAAATGAAATTGACAGACAGATGTCTTCACCCAAAACCCACAAAATAAACAATTTTCCCACACCTGCATGGAACCTTTTTGAAGACTGACCACATGATAGGACACAAAACAAGCATTTACAGATTCAAAGGCATAAAAACTATATCCAGCATCTTCTCTGACCATGATGGTATTGATATTCATTTCAGAAAAGACCTTCAAAAATATATAAACATATGGAAACTAAACAACCTACTCCTGAAAGACTTCACAACACTGAAGAAATTAAGACTCAAATAAAAAGATTAATTGAAACTGAAGATAATGAACACACAAGCTTCCATAATTTATGGGTCACAGCAAAAGCAGTCATAAAAGGGAAGTTCATTGTAAATAGTGTGCATTAAAAAAAGATGGAAAGGTGGCAAGTAGACAACCTAACAAAACACCTCAGGGAATTGGAAAAATGGCAACAAAACAAAAACAAAACTAAAACTAAAAATGCCAGGAGAAAAGAAATTATAAAGATCTGAACAGAAATAAGTGAAATGGAGAATAAACAAACTATACAGAAAATAAATGACACCAAAAGCTGGTTCTTTTAGAAGATAAACAAAATTGACACACCATTAGCTAGACTAATTAAGGAGATCAGAGAAAGAAACCAGTTAAATCAGATTCACAATGAAACAGGAAATATTACAAGAGATATAAAAGAAATACAAAACATCATTAGAGAATACTATGACCTACTAGATGCCAACAAACAAGAAAACCTAGATGAATAGACAAATTCTTAGACACATATGATCTACCAAGATTGAATAAGAAAAACACAGAAAGCCTGAACAGACCCATAACAAGCAATGAGATTGTATCAGTAATAAATAACTTCCCAACAAAGAAAAGCCCAAGTCCTAATGACTTCACTTCCGAATTTTACAAAACTTTCAAAGAAGAGCTAACTCCATTCTACTCAAACCATTTCTAAAGATCCAAAAGGAACAACCCTCCCAAATTCATTTTATGAAGATGCCATCACCTTCATCCCCAAAACAGATAAGGACAAAACAAAAAAGGAAAATTACAGACCAATATCTCTGATAAATATAGATGCAAAAATCCTCAACAAGATACTAGCAAATTATATTCAACCACATATAAAAAAGATTATATACCATGACCAGGTTGGCTTTATTCCAGGTATGCAAGGGTGGTTCAACATATGCAAAACCATAAAAGTAATACCCCATATTAACAGAAAGAAAGATAAAAACCATATGATCATATCAATCAATGCAGAAAAACCACTTGATGAAATACAACATCCCTAATGTTTAAGACTCTCAGCAAAATCAGCACAGAAGGGACATTTCTCAACACAATGAAAGCCATATATGAAAAACCCATAGCTAATATCATATTGAATGGGGAAAAATTGAAGGCATTTCCACTAAAAACTGGAACAAGATAAGGCTGCCCACTTTTTCCACTGCTTTTCAGTATAGTACTGGAAGTCCTAGCCAATGCAATCAGACAAGAGATAAAAGACACTCAAACAGGGAACGAAAGAG
This sequence comes from Tupaia tana, assembly GCA_026018925.1. NCBI lineage: Eukaryota > Metazoa > Chordata > Mammalia > Scandentia > Tupaiidae > Tupaia > Tupaia tana. Next base: position 122,520,833 of record JAKSZU010000007.1, on the reverse strand, counting down.
CAAAAATATCTCTATCTGCAGATGACAATTACATACATAGAAAATCCAAAAGAATCCATGAAAAAACTTCTGGAAGTGATAAATAAATAAAGTAAAGTGGCAGGATACAAAAATCAACATGCAAAAATCTATGGCAGGGGTTGGCAGATAGCATGGTGGTTAAGGTGCTGAATTCCCATATGGTCGACCATGATCCAAGTCCTGAACCTGACAGCTTTCTCTCTCTTTTTTTCTCTTTCTCTCTTCCCCTCTCTTCCTCTCTCTCTCTCTCTCTCTCTCTCTCTCTCTCTCATCAAATTGAATAATAACAATAATAATAATAATAAATTAAATCAATAATCCTAAAAAATTTTTATAGCATATCTATACACCAACAATGAGCAGACTGAAGTAGAACTGAAAAAAGCAATCCCATTTACAATAACCAGAAAAAGCATAAGATAGCTAGGAATAAACCTACCAAAGAAGTCAAAGACCTCTACAAGGAAAACTACGAAAAATCTAAAAAGAGAAATTGGATTCTCTGAGAAGATTCCTCATGGAAACTGGGAACTAGATATTTCAGGGCACAGGAGAAATGAAGATTTTCTACTCATAATTCAGCCTCCAGCAAGCAAAGCTAGTGTGGTAGGGAGCCCCTCTGGCCTTCTATCTCTGTCTCTGTGTCTCTGAGGTCTCTGTCTCTCTCTGCTCCTGTCTCCTCATTTTTTTTTTTTTTTGGTAATTTTTCCTTTTTACGATTTTTTTAAAGGTAGAGTTTCTCTCTGGCTCTCAGCTCCATCTTTTGTTTTGTTAATAATCCCTTCTGCTCCTTTCTCCCAGGCAGGAGAGTTGAGCCATTCTCTGAGAAGATTCCTCGTGTGGTTTTCTATTTTGTGATTTTTTTCTTTAAAAAAAAAAAAAAGAAAAGCAATTATAATTTTTTATTTTTTATTTTTTGTCTTTTTCTCTCTTTTTGTTGTTGTTTCTCTCTTTTTCATTTTCCTTTTTCTTATCTCTCCATCCAATATCTACTGAATCTGCTGCACCAGCGATCACAACAGAACGGCAATCAGATTCTAGAACACCTCTGTCTGCTTGCTCCTGAACATTGAGGCTTAACTTCAAGAATTTGAAAGAAACACGCCATTCATCAGATGACAAGAAATCACCGTCGGATCACGAGAAATATGGGAAAACGAGAAAATACCTCTCCTCCAATGGAAAAGAGTAACTCTCCTTCATCCACAAGCAGTTCGGTGAAAGTCATGGAAATGTCTGATAAGGAATTTAGAACATTCGTAATGTCGAAGCTAACAGAGATGGAAGAAAAGAGAGATAATGAACTGCTAAAGAGAAAGGAGAAAGAAGTTGCCGAGTTCCAGGAGATGAGGAAATTCTTGCAAGACCTAAAAGAGGAATTGCACACTTTACAAAAGACTCAAACGGAACTGCTAGAGATGAAGTCTATAATACAAGAAGTCAAAATCTCCCTTGAAAGTATTAAAAGCAGACTAGATCATTCAGAAAATAGAATCTCAGAGGTAGAAGAGAAAATGGCTGGCTTAGAAAAGTCCACCACGAAGACTGAGAAAATGGCTCAAAAATTTGAGAATGATATGCGAGAAGTACTGGATACTATCAAACGTCCAAATATCCGGATAATTGGCATTCCAGAAGGTGAAGAGACCCATAAGGGCATTGATAATCTATTCCATGAAATCCTGCAAGAAAACTTTCCAAACCTAGAGAGGCATTCGAAGATCCAGTCCCAGGAAATACAAAGGACCCCAAATAGAATCAACCCAAGAAGATCTTCTCCAAGACACATTATAGCCAGGTTGACCAAAACCGCAGACAAAGACAAGATACTAAGATTGGCAAGAGAGAAACGTCAAGTTACCTACAAAGGACATCCCATCAGGCTAACAGCAGATCTCTCATCAGAAACAACGTGAGCGAGGAGAGAATGGGAAAATATATTCAAAGTGTTACGAGAGAAGCAATTTCAGCCAAGAATACTGTACCCGGCAAGATTATCTTTCAGGTGGGAAGAAAAGACAAGAACATTCTCAGATAAACAAAACCTGAAAGAATTTACCAGCACCAGACCAGATCTCCAAGAAGTTCTCAAGGTTGTGCTGTATCAAGAAAATTAAACACAGACACACGGAAATAAGAGTCAAGAAACTATGAAAGTGGCCAACTTAATCAGAGGGACAAGTCTGGAGTTGAATACTATATCCCAGAATTTAATCAGGAAAATTGAACCAGAACAGAAGATAAAAGTACATGAGACTGATAGGTTCATGCACCTTCCATTTGAACAGAATCCTAACTTGTTTCCTGGCTTTAAGCAAAGTTCCTTGGCATTTCTTTGAGTTAAGTTAAAACTGGTTTTCTTAGTAGTAATGAGTGAACTCACCATTGAAAGTAGTTAGATTATGTAGGAAATTGTGTGATCAATGCAACGTGGGTGGGAAGGGAATGAAGGACAATTGTAGACACCGGAGGTGGTGTGAGAGGAGGGTGGGAAGGGACAGAGGGTCAGAAAGAGGGGTGGAAGTAATTCTAGGAACTAGTAATGGAAAATTTTTTGTAATGTGCATGATTGTATCACTATGCAGTGTGTACTGGATGGGAGATTGCATTTTGTATGCTGTGATGAAGCTTAGGGAAGGAATGTAAATTGAGTTACCAAAAAAAAAAAAGTTTCAGGAAAAAAAAATATATATCTATTCAATGACTGCAGTAGGATATGTAGCCACAGCTAGGTACTACTTTATAGGATGCGTAAAGTAAGACTTGTGTTCATGGAAATGTGGGTATCACCTGTGTTTGCTATGAGGGTATTTGGATTGATTAGGGTCTTTGGCGTTACAATAAAATGTGAGGAGAAAACAGTATAGAAAGCAAACATAGTTACCAGAGACTGTGGGAGGAGAGTGGGAGATGGCAGAGGGTAAGAGATAGAGAATCTAGGATGGGGGAAAAAAGCAAAACATACAGAAGACAAGAAATGGAAGATCATTTGCTGACAACATGTTTGTTGATGTGCTTGATTGAGACAATATATAGTGTAATTTGGATGGAAAATTTCATTTTGTATGCTGTAATGATGTTCAGAGAATGAATGCAAATAAATAAATTGAAAAATAAATAAATAAATAAATAAATAAATAAATAATTTAAAAAAAAAAGAGAAATTGAAAATGACACAAAAAAGTGAAAGGAATACTTACCTGGCCCGGGAGATACTATGATCACGAAGGTGGTTTCCCCAGGGCAAGGCTTATCCATTGCACTCCGAATGTGCTAAGCACTGTGATTTCCCCAAATGTGGAAAATTCAACTGCATAATTTGTAGTAGTGGGGGACTGTGTTTGCACTCTCCCCTGTTAATTAATTAATTAATTAAAGAAAGGACACTCTATGTTCCTGAATTGGAAGAATTAATATAATCAAAACATCAATTCTACCCAAATTAATCTACATATATAATGAAATCCCAATCAAGTTACCAGAGACATTCATCACAGATTTAGAAAAAGTAGGGACCAGCAGATGGCAAAATGATTACATTGGTGAACTCCCACATATTTGACTGCAGTTCAAATCTCAGACCCAGTGACTTAAAACATGCTGGGTGGTATGCATGCGTGCATGCTCAAAATCCCGAAAGAAAAATTGACAAGAAGGGATTGTGGTATGGTCATCCCCTAGGGGATGATTTCTTGCTTTCATTCTCTCTTTCTGTGTCTCTCCAGTAAGTATATGTGCCCTGTAGCAAAAATCTCTCTCTCAAAAAAAAATAGATAGATAGATAGATAGATAGATAGATTAGAAAGATGATAGATAGATAGATAGAAAAAGAAAGAAGAAAAAGCAATTATATAATTTGTCTGAAATCATAAAAGATCCCATATAACCAAAGCAATTCTGCACAAGAAGAGTGGATTAGGAGGCATCTCACTCCTTGACCCCAAAATATATTACAAAGTTGTGATAATCAAAACAGCATGGCACTGACAGAAAAACAGGCATGTAGACCAATGGAAAAGAATAGAGAACACAGGGGGACCAGCAGTTAGTGTAATGACTATGTCGCTGGATTCCCACATAGTCGACCGCGGTTCGCGTCCGGGACCTGGTGGCTTAAAACTCACACCGGGCACGTGTGCGTGCATGCCCAAGATCCCGAGAGGAGAATGGAGGAGAAGGGATTGTGGCATGGCCATCCCCCCTGGGGGATGATTTCTCGCTTTCTGTCTCTCTGTCTGTCTGGCGAGCGCGCACGCCCTATAGCGAAAAACCTCTCAAAAAAAAAAAAAAAAAAAAAAAGAGAGAGAGAACACAGAAATAAACCCCAGAATGTAAAGTCAGCTGATTTTTGACACAGGACACCAGTTGATCCCATGGGGAAAAAAAACCTCTTCAGCAAATGGTGCTGGAAAAACTAGTTATACACCTGTACAAAGATAAAACTGTACTCCTCTCTCTCACCATTAACAAAAATCAACTAAAAATTGATCAAAGATCTATACCTAAGACCTCAAACTACAAAACATGTAGAAAACACAGAGAAAACTCTTAGAGACATAGGGATAGACAAAGACTTCTTGAACAAAACCCCCAAAGCACAGACAATAATCTCAAAAATAAACAAGTGGGATTATATCATATTAAAAATGTTCTGCGCAGCAAAAGAAACAATAGAGTGAATTGATGACCCTCCAGAATGAGAGAATATATTCGCAAACTATTCTTCAGATAAGGAACTGATAACGAGGATATACAGGGAACTCGAACAGCTTACTCAAAAGAAAAAAAAAAAAACAATTAAAAGATGGGCAAATGAACTGAACAGACAACTAAGGAAGGCATATAAATGGCTAAAAAGCACATGAAAAAAAATTTGCAACATCTCTTAACCATAAGGGAGATGCAAATCAAACTACAATGAGATACTACCTAACCCCAGTCAGAATGGCTAAGATTAAAAAAATAAAGAATAAGTGCTGATAAGGCTGTGATGAAAAGGGAACTCTCCTACATTGTTAGTAGGAATGTAAATTAGTACAGGCACTATGGAGAACAATAAGGAGATTCGTCAAAGGCCTACAAATATAACTACTGTATGATCTAGCAATTCCACTGCTATGTACCTACCCAAAGGACAGGAAAACCTCAGTTGGAAAAACACTTGCATATCCATTTTTATTGCAGCATTATGCACAATTGCTAATACATGGAATCAACCCAAATGTCCAATAACAGATCGGTGGAATAGAAAGGTATGATACATATACACTACAGAATACTACTCAGCCATAAAAAAATAAATAAATAAATAAAAAACAATACCTGGCATTTGATGGAAAGTGGATGCATAAATAAGATTTATTGCTACGTGAAGCAAGCCAGATGATGAAAAAAAGGCATTATATGTCTGCACTGAATATATACCAAAGTCTGCACTCTATGGCAGGAATTGAATGATTGGAAGGTATAAAAGCATGGAGAGCAACGATAATACTGGAGACAGTGTGGGAGGAGGATGGGAAATGGGGGAGGGTGAGAAGGAGGAAATCAAGAGGAATAAGAATGAAGGAAAACATTCAAAGGAACCAAAATGAAATCTGTTGATTATAATGTGTATGGTAATGTCTTTTCTAGACTGATATGCAGTGTATTCATGATGGGAAAACTCATTTGATATGTTGCAATGATACACAGTGATTAAATGTAAAAAATAAAATAAAGTTAAAAAGAAAAAAAGAAGAAGGGCCAGCAGGTGACATGATGGTTAGGGCTCTGGATCCCACATGGCCAACATTGCATTCAAATCCCAGACCTAGCAGCTTGAAAAACATGCCAGATACATGTGTGCACATGCCCAAAATCCTGATAGGAGAATAAAAGAGAAGGGACTGTGGCATGGCCACCCCCTCTGGGGGTGATTTCTCACTTTCCCTCTCTCTTTATCTCTCTGTCTCTCCTGATAAGCAAAGGACCCTACTGAACAATCTAATTTAAAAAAAGAAGGTAGACAGATAGGTAACTATATGGAATATGGTTCATAATATCATTCAAAAAAAGAAAAAGAAAAAGAAAAAAAACATGTATTTTCTCATCTTACTCTTTTATAAATTTAATTTTTAATTTTTTTTGAGAAGGATTTTTGCCATAGGACACGTACTCCATTCTCCTCTTAGGATTTTGGACATACACACAAGCGTGCTCAGAGTGAATTTTAAGCCACCAGGTCTGGGACTTGAACCACAGGCTCTACATGAGACTCCAGCAATGTAACCATTATTCCATTGGCTGGTCCCTTAATTTTTATTTATTTATTTTAATTCACATTTTATCACATGTCTTTAAAGTATACATTTTTTTCCCTACACAAAAACCATGCATGTCTATCAAGACAAGGATATTACTATATATTATCATCAGCAAATAGCTTCTCATTTTTCATCAACTATGCATACTTTTACTGGTTTTTTTCCTTCCCTTTTCCCCTCCCTCCCTTCCATACTCAACTTTTTTTTTTCACATTTTACTGATTCACAAAAGATCTTAAAGTATGGACAAAGCTAGAATCTAGTGACAAGTGTACTGTAATTTTCTTCTGAAACATTTTTTTCCCCTCTCTCTCCATTCCTTTACTAAAGAGAGGTATAAACTAACTTATTTGAAAAAAAAAATTAGGTCAATCTCAACTATGTCTGTTAGTTGCACAAAGCCCAGTAAAAATTCAATTTTTGATGCAAGGCACCAGGTACTATTGTTATTATTGAACTTATGCAAATAACCATTCTGTCACAAAATAAGAATGCTCACAAATATTTTCCAAGTGCATAGGGGTCAGGAAGAGAGAAAAGTTTATGTTTCAATTTAAAAAAAATAATTTTTCTTAACAAATTGCTGAACTCAACAATTCAAAATAAAACAAAAACCCTTAAATCTGAAAGACAAAGCATAGAAGAAAATCAGTACTGTTTTAGAAAAAAAAGTCATAGAATTATATTTCACCAGTTCAGTCTCACATAATCTCTCTTTTGTTGAATTTGCAGTGTTACTGTGGTCTGATATTTCTATAAACACTCAACATTATTATTGATATTTCAGAACTTGTCCCAACCACGAAGTTTGCCTTTTTCTTGGTCATTTTTTGTTCTCTTGTCTGTGTGTCTTTTTGTTGTTGTTGTTTTAATTTTATTTATTATAATCTTGTTTATATTACATTGAATCATATATATCTTTACAGTGTATTACATTTCTTTTTTCCAGCACAATTACCATGCATATCAGTCAAGACAAAGACATTACTATCCACATCATCATCATCAAATAGCTTTTCATCCTTTTTTTTTTCCAGGTTGTTATTATTATTCTCATTTTTTTAACATTCAATCACTATATATCATTTTACTTGCAAAAAGAATTTACCCAACATGAAATACTTCTCAAACCAGTCCAGTTGAGAATACTATACGCATTATCATCAACAGGTTCTTACTTGTCTGTCTTAGTTTTCCTTGTATAGTACTCGCTTCAGAACTTCTCAAAGAGCTGGCCTGGTGTTGGTAAATTCTTTCAGGTTTTGTTTATCTGAGAACATTTTTATCTTTTCTTCCGACGTGAAGGATAATCTTGCCAGGTATAGTATTCTTGGCTGAAATTGTTTTTCACTTAACACTTTGAATGTATTTTCCCATTCTTTCCTTGCTTGCGTTGTTTCTGACAAGATGTCCAATGATAGCCCGATGGGATTTCCTTTGAAAGTTGCTTGACGTTTTTCTCTTGCCAATTTTAGTATCTTATCTCTGTCTGTGTTTTTGGTCAATCTGGCTATGATGTGCCTTGGAGAAGATCTTCTTGGGTTGATTTTACATGGGGTCCTTTGTATTTCTTGGGTCTGGATATTTGAATGCCTCTCTAAGTTTGGAAAGTTTTCTTCCAGAGTTTCATGGGATAGAGTATCAATGCCCTGATTAGTTTCTTCACCTTCTGGGATACCGATTATCCTGGTGTCTGGGCGTCTAATAGTATCTAGTATTACTCATATATTATTCTCATTTTGGGAGGTTATTTTCTCAGTCTTTTTAGTGAATTTTTCTAGGTCAGAGGTTTTATCTTCTACATCTGAGATTCAGTCTTCTGCATGATCTAATCTTCTTTTAATACTTTCAAGGGAGATTTTGATTTCCTGTATTACAGCCTTTATCTCTAACAGTTCTGTTTGATTGTTTTTATGGTGTATATTTCATCTTTCAAATCATGGAAGAACTTCCTCACCTCCTGGAACTCGTCTCATTTCTTCTGCATCTTCTGGAGTTCGTTGTCTCTCTTTTCTTGCATCTCTGTTAGCTTCATCACTGTGAATATCTTAAAATCTTTTTCTGGCATTTCCAGGAATTCCATTGTATTGTCTGTGGGAGATGAAGGGCTGTTCTTTCCCTTTGGGGAGAGATAGTTTCTTGATTTTCCATATTTTTTGTGCCTTTGAGGTGGTAATTTCTGGTCATATGATGGATTATACGTTACTCCCTACCTTCCTGAAGTTAATTCTGAGTGTTAGAGGCATGTGGAAGAAGATGGCCTGCAATATTTCTGCAGCTCCATTTCCCTGATCCTTACCAAGCAACCTGCACTTTTGCCAATGGAACTGGATATTACAAAGGCCTGATAGTTTCAAGGCAATAGGGGCACATGGACTGAGCTGCAGGGTTTAACGTATTCAGATGTTTTGCTACTGTGCACCTAGACTTGCCTAGACACTCAATGTGTGGAAGCCAAGAAGCAAGATGACAAAGTCAGTTAAAAGAAGGGAAACAAAGGGGAAAAGACAAAAAAAATTAAAAGAGGAAAAATTATTTTAAAAAAGGCAAAAAAATCAGAATCATGTGGTGCACTAGCACACCACTGAAAGGGGCAGGGAAAGCTCACCTCAGATGCACATGGATTCTGAAATTAGCAAGAAAAAGGAGAGGTCAGAGGCAAGAGACAGTGCCTGTATGTATATGTATATGTATATGTATATGTATATGTATGTGTGTGTGTATATACATATATCTATACATACACATACACACATATATACATATATATACACATATATATACATATATACATATATATATACATATATATATACACATATATACATATATATATATACACACATATATACATATATATGTGTGTGTGTGTGTGTGTATGTGTGTATGTAAGAGAGAAAATTTTTGAGAAAAAGGAAGAGGAAGAAGGAGAGATAGAGATAGAAAGAAGACAGAGACCACCCTACCTGGCTTTTTTCTGGGTGTTGGATCAGAAAGAGGGCTTTGGGACAGAGGCTTTTTCCAGTTAAAGGGGCAGGAAAAGCCCACCTCAGATGCACATGGACTCTGGCTTTTTGCTGAGTATTGGGCCTGAAGGAGGGGTTTGGGGCCGAGCTTAGTTTTTGAATTTTGTGAAGATTTATATGGGTTCCTGCATCAGGAGGAGCCACACTGCCACTGTCAGTCAGCCTGCACCTGATTCTTCAGTGCCCAGTTCTCTCCATCCCATCACCACTGTACACCCTGCCATGGGCTCGGATCTTGCTGGGAAAAGTCTGATGAGTTTCTGTGGGCACATTCACTACCTAAATACTCTCTTGCCAAAACCTCTGCTGTGAGCAATACAACACCTGGCCAACCTTCTCAGTGCTGTCCTGGTTCCAAACCTTGGAATAACCCAAATGTTCCACCTTCTGTGCTGTCTGGACTTCCACCACTATGCCTTTTGGACCAGCACAACAGGAATGTATCCCTCTATGCATCCCACCAGACCACCTTCAGAACCCCCAGTCCCCTTTCCTCCTTCTGGACCATTGTGTCCCCCACCTGGTGATCCTTATTCATTCCCTGGCCCCACAGGGCCATATCCTACACCAAATATTCCCTTTCCAGAGCTACTGAGATGGTATGGTGCACCCACAGATCCAGAAGCAGCTGATTCTTTATGTCTACGGACCTCGGACCTTCTGGACCTTGGGCACCAGAAATAGGGGGACAGTATCGTACACCTAATACGCCATATCCCTCTCCAAGGCCGTCCCCTGCCTCCTCCTCCCCAAGCGTCAGGGGCAGCACCATCTGTTCCATCTGGGTCACTGTCCCACCAGAAACATAAGGACTACCAGCACCGTATCCTGCCCATGCAGGATCATATCCCACACCAGGATTCTATACTGCTCCCAATAATCCTTTTATGGTGCCTTCAGGACCTTCTGGTGCTCCCCAATGCCTGGTGGCTCCCATTCTTACCATTAAGTTAACAATGGACAAAGAAATGATGTTCTGCTTTTTGAAGTACATATGTATGCATGTGAATGCATATAAAAATGTTGATTTCACTACTCTTAGCGGGCCTTCATGAAAGAACAACTCTTGCACCTCTCAGAAGAAAGCTGCCTCTTGTATTTGGATGAGTAATACATCATATGGGTACAATCAGATAAAAATGTAGAAGTAAATAATTCAGATGTGATTTTTATTTGGTTTTCATGTGAAGTTCAAGTAGTTAAGTGTATTGAGTAATTCTTTGATACAATTTGTTTAAATTATGAAACTACACGCTTACACATCCAAAGTGATGTGGATTATCGTGAGAATCTGCAACTTCATTGGCAAATTACTTCAAGTATTTTTTTAAATAATTTTCCCCTAAAATAAGTAAACTTTAAATACAATCACATTATAATCTAAACAAATGACGCCTCTTCACATTCTGAGCTGCTTTATCTGTAGAATAAATAAATCTGGTCCTCTCAAAGTCATGTTTTGAATATACTTTTGAAAGCTGTCAGTTATTATTATTATATGCAGAGTTCATGAGCCAGCCTGTGTTCATTTTTATCCTTGAGCTTTTAGCAAAATCTTTTCCAGATTTGTTTTGTTTTTAGCCATATGAGTCATACAGTACTAAAAGCTGCCATTTATGGGAAAACCATTTTTTACTCCAAGCCAAAAATGTTTATAAATTATATCCTTAGCAAATTGGTTTTGCTTTAGAATGGATTATTCGCTGTGCATATTGCTTTGGGAAGCACTCAAGGAAGGAAATATTTCTCTGCTTTGTTGTGAACCTCAAACTATTAATAGATAAACCCTAGGAATTGCTTCCAGTAATTTTTGTTCCCACAAAACCTGAGACAGCTCTTCTGCCTAGGGCATTTCCTGTAGGTACCTTCTCTCTCAGTCCTTTAGAAAAGCATATCCTTTGATTCCTCCCTGATAAGGAAAAACTGGCACACTTTAGGGTTCTACTTTAAAAAAACCTACAGCAGTTGTGTTTAGAGAAGCTTAAGTCAAGTCATCCAGACATGACTGTTCTTTGGACTCGTGTGAGTCGATGTGCTTATCTTTCAGAATCTGGCTAAACTATGTCATTGTCTCCTGCATAGTTTTCAGGATCTGTTCGTAAACTGCTTATGGCTAACAGTTCAGTTCTGTATTTGTGGACAGGAATTAAGTTCCATCTCTGGAAAAAATCATTCTCTAGCTCTAACAGTGAAAATAATAATAAATGATAGATCTCTGCAATTGAGTTTAAAGCAGTACAACTGTGTTGCTTCAATATTAAGCATTGTTTATAACCATCAAAAGAGTCCTAGTATTTTTCTGGGACCTCACCTTTAAGTCATATTCTTAGATTTGAGAAAGATCTGAAATAAAATTTATCAAATAACATTTTGGAATTTTAATTGTATCCATTGGATTTCTAAAATATATTGTGAATTTCTCAGGCCAGTACTCAGAAGACTTATGCTAGAACCATGTTTTTGTTTTAAAATAAAATATTTACTAGCTTATTTCTACTGTGATATAAATGCCAAGAATGTCAAATGCTGCCAGTTTAATAGGTTAATGGCCACTTCTTAAAAATGCAAGATGACCACCTTTGAGAGGGACATGTTTAAACCTCCATTATTTTAAGTAAATGATAGAGTTGCACTTTCGATTTGACAAAGATCAAAATGAATTTGTTTAGATATTTTCATACTGAGGTGTGTTGTTAGCTCTTACATCGTGGCAAATGTGGTCCTTTTTTGTTGTTGTTCACTTCAGCAGATGACAATGGTTATGTCGCTGGACTCCCATGTATTCAACTGCGGTTCAAGTCCCACACTCAGCAGCTTAAACACACTCTAGGCACATGTGTGTGCATGCTCAAAATCCCAAAAGGAGCATGGAGAAGGGACTGTGCTGTGATCATGCCCCCGGGGGAATGATTTCTTGCTTTCTGTCTCTCTGTCTCTTTCTGTCTCTCTGGCAAGCACACATGTCCTATAGTAAAAATCTCTCTTAAAAAAAAAAGAAAAAAGACAAAGAAAATGTTAGGGCAGGGAAGAGAAAGGGTGAATTTTTTCACTTCAGTCATACCACTACAATAAAATATTGGAATGCTTTCTAGAAGCCAGTTGGTCCATGATCTATTACCTCACAAATAATTAGTCCTGCCTATTCTAAATGTACAGCTCTTGAAACTTTGCACACATGAAAATAGCGCTCCTCAACATTTCTGTTAAAAGACTGCATACTTTGCATCAATTTCCTACAATTATAAACAGTGCCAATGCCTTCCTAATCCTGACTAATGTAGGCAGAGCTAATGTTACCAGCAGTCTGCGTTCTAAACCCTGGACGTTCAACATAACCACAGATCTTCACGTGTTAACGTTTTGGAAAAACCTAAGCCTAAATGTAGATGAATCACACTGATACACTGTACTATGCAGACAAAGTGGTGGGTGACTTTCAGTGAAGACTAATTTAATCTTAATGTAATATTTAGTATTGAAGACAGGCACTTGTTTTTATTTTCAGAATTCTGCAAAGTAAAAAAAAATGCCAATAAAATAATCGGTATTAAATGTTATGTAAGCTTCTAGCTATAGAAAATATCTGAAGACTGCATTTATTCAAAAGACACTTAAATGCCTGTGATCCTGGTGTTTTGCCAGATGCCGGGTATACAGAGATGAAAGAATCCTTGTCCTTGACAGACTCCAAGTCCAAGAGTAACATTACAGACCTCATTAGCATGCCTATATTAGGTTACCCAGATAAACTTGTTTTAGGATTGCTGCTGGTGGAAATTACAGACCAGCCTTTGGGCATGTTTAAAGAGCCAAGTGTGATGAAGCTTTTTTTCACTAAGAATTTAATGTTTGTCAAGATTGTAGGGCTGGGACCAGCAGTTACCGTAATGGCTATGTCGCTGGACTCCCACATAGTCGACCGCGGTTCGTGTCCCGGACCCGGTGGCTTAAAACTCACGCCGGGCGCGTCTGCGTGCGTGCCCAGGATCACGAGAGGAGAACGGAGGAGAAGGGATTGCGGCGTGGCCATCTCCCCTGGGGGGGTGATTTCTCGCTTTCTATCTCTCTGTCTCTCTCTGTCTGTCTGGCGAGCGCATGAGCCCTATAGCAAACACCTCTCCAAAAAAAGAAAAAAAACGATTGTAGGGCTGATCCGCGCAACAATCCAAGTGTGCAACATAAGAGGATATTTTTCCGCTTCACTTTCCCCAGGATGAAGGTGCTTTGACTGCCTGTCACTGTTTAGCAGATACTGATTTGTTGCCATTCAGTGAACTTGACGTTTTATGTGTGCTCTATAAAGGTTATTTTGTTATTTTTCTTGAAATTGGGACTTTTTTACATTGACTTAATAATGGCAAATTTAGTGTATGTAATTGTCTATGCATTTTAAGTTAAACTGCCTAAACTGTGATTCAAGACATATACATGTGTATTTTAGCTGTAAGCAATCTGTTTAAAATGTTATGTTTTATCACGTGCTGCTGTATTTGTAAATAAAGACAAATGGTGCTTTTAAAAAGTAATTATAGAGACCAGCAGTTAGCATAATGGTTATGTCACTGGACTCCCATGTAGTTGACTGCAGTTCGAGTCCTGGACCTAGTAGCTTAAAACTCACGCCCGGCACGTGTGCGTGCATGCCCAAGATCCCGAGAGGAGAATGGAGGAGAAGGAATTGCGGCATGGCCATTCCCCTGTGGGGCGTGATTTCTCACTTTCTGTCTCTCTGTCTCTCTCTGTCTTTCTGGCGAGCACACACGCCCTATAGCAAAACAAACAAACAAACAAATAAAAACCTCTCTCCAAAAAAAGAACAAAAAAAAGCAATTATAAATAGAAATAGACTATGGATGTGTGATACTTAATATATTTTTTATTTATTTATTTATTTATTTTATTTTTATTTTAAGTTTCTTTTAGGGCATATACATTCACCAGAAAGAGACAGAGAGAGAGAGAGAGTGAGAAAACATGACACCAGGTTTAGGATTTGACCACAGTTGGCCATGTGCAAGTCTGGTGCCTTAACAATACTTAATATTTTTTTTGAAGAGGTTTTTTTGTTTTGTTTTGTTTTGTTTTTGATATAGGGCACGTGTGCTCACCAGAAAGACAGAGAGAGACAGAGAGACAAAAAGTGAGAAATCACCCTCCAGAGGGGATGGCCACACCGCAATCCCTTCTCCTCCATTCTCCTCTCATGATCTTGGACACGCATGTGCAAGCACCTGGCGAGTTTAAGTCACTGGGTCCGGGACTCAAACCACGGTCGACTACATGGGAGTCCAGCGACACAGCCATTACACCAACTGCTGGTCCCAATACTTGATATTTTTTAAGATTAACTTGTTTGCTTTGTGTATTATACCTGGAAAAAAGATTTATATGTGTACATATGTATATGCACACAAATGTATATATTTGTATATGTATAGGAAAGTGTAAAATAAAAACACACCAAACAATAAACTGATTACCTCTCGGGATTTAAGTAGGGAGAAGATTACTTACTTTTATTTATTTATCCATGTATTTTTGCTATTATCTCTGTATTATTTGAATTTTAAAAATAGTTTAAGTTACTTTTGAAATTTTTTTAAGAGAGATTTTTGCTATAGGGTGCATGCACTCCCCGGAGAAACAGAGAAAGCAAGAAATCACCCCCCTGAGGGGATGTCCACACCACAATCCCTTCTCCTCCATTCTCCTCTTGGGATCTTGGGCACGCACACATATGCACCTGGTATGAGTTTTAAACCACCAGGTCCAGGACCATTAAACTGCAGACGACTACATAACAGTCCAGTGTGTAACCATTGCACCATCTGCTGGTCCCTACTTTTGTAATTTTTAAAAAACCAATAAAGATATTTCTTAAAGAAGTTAAAACTGGGGCCAGCAGGTGGTTTGGTGGTTACATGTTGGACTCCCACATGGCTGACCGTGATTTGAGTGCTGGACCTAAAGGCTTACTTTCTCATTTCCCTTTCTCTCTGTGTGTGTCTCTCTCTGGAATTAAAAAATAATAATAACAAATGGAATTAAATAAACAAACAATTCTTTTAAAAACTGATTAAAGTGAACATTACCACTAATAAACTGAAATTGTGAACCACTTATAGAATGTGATGAGAAGACCGTCAAATCACTTTCATGATATTCCTGCCAAAAATTTAAAAAGGAAGGGACCAGCAGATGGCATAATGGTTACATCACTTGATTCCCATGTAGTCAACCACAGTTCAAATCCCAGACCCAGTGGCTTAAAACTCATACTGGTTGCATGTGCATGCATGCCCAAAGTCCCAAGAGGAGAATGAACGAGAAGGGATTGCGGTGTGGCCATCCCCTCCGGGGGGGGTGATTTCTCACTTTCTGTCTCTCAGTCTCTCTGGTGAGTGTACATGAGTTATAGCAAAAATCTCTCTTAAAAAAATAAAAAGATGGGAACCAGCAGTTAGCATAATGGCTATGTCGCTGGATTCCCACGTAGTCGACCGCGGTTCGCATCCTGGACCCGGTGGCTTAAAACTCACGCCGGGCGCATGTGCGTGCGTGCCCAAGATCCCGAGAGGAGAATGGAGGAGAAGGGATTGCAGCGTGGCCATCGCCCCTGGGGGGTGATTTCTCGCTTTCTGTCTCTATGTCTCTTTCTGTCTGTCTGGCGAGCGCACGTGCCCTATATCAAAAACCTCTCAAAAAATAAAAAATAAATTAAAAACAAAGATTAATGTGCTTAATTTAAAAATCTTCCTATAGCCACACTGAGAAATAACACAGAGGAGTAGTTCATTCATGAGTATAGACTCAGGAGTCGGAGAGACCAGGTTTTGAGCCATGAGCCAACTATGCAGCTTCAGCAAGAAAACCTTAGTGTTCTCATCTGTGAAATGGGAATACAAAACACCTACTTCATAAGATTGTTGTGAGGACTGACGGATGAGGTGACAAAGTAAAGCTTTTAGCACACACCTGGCATAAAACAAGCCCCCAGTAAATGTGAGCTTTAGTGGAATTTAGTGGGTTAAATATTGTTAACATCTGGGGCTGGTAGGTGGCATGGTGGTTAAGGGTGCTGGACTCCCACATGGCCGACCTCAGTTCGAGTCCTAGACCTGGTGGCTTGCTTTCTCACTTTCTCTTTTTCTCAATCTCCCTCTGTCTCTCTTATCAAATTTTTTAATTAAATAAAATAATTCTTTTTAAAATTTTTTTTAAAATATTTTAACATCTTAAAGCAAGACCTAGAATTCTTTTTACAGAGAGATGAATTTTGTTTACAAGATCACCTTGATGAACTACTTGGAGGAATGGGTGGAGAGGATACTCCCCAGTTACAAGCCATCAATAACCAAAGCCAGAGTCCCACAGAGGACAGGGGCCCACTAACTGGCTGATTCCTGTCCTAGGTGTTATCACAGAGAAGTTCTGGTCACAGAGACAGGTCTTCTTTGCACCTCCTTCTTTCCAGCCTACTCAACCTCCTTCCACACACACTCGTACACTCATGCACACGTGCACATACACACAACTCCCTTTTCAAGGAGAAAGCTGCAAAAGTTCCAACTGATTGAGATCCTACTAACCAAGCTTTCCTGTTTATTCTTTACTTCCTGAACTCTAAAAGAACATATTTCTGTAAAACTTAATTAAATGATGAGATGTATTACCTTTTTAACTGAGGGGGAGGGTAAGATTTTTTTTTGTTTCTTTGTTACTTTAACAAATGATGAATGCTTGTTCAGTTGTTCCGAGCTCTGGGAAGCCTTCCTGGTCCCCCTAAGTTAAGGGATCCTCCTCTGCATTCCCCAAACACCCCATTCACACCCACGCTGCAGAACACACCATGGCAAATGGAAATTATCCCCGGGTCTGTGTCCATGGCCTGACTGGGATGCAGAGTGTGAGGCGTGGGTGCAGTTCCCCGTCTTCCTCCTGTAGGCGTTTCCAGACCTCCCTGAGCTAGCAGAGGAGGGCTAAGCTGCCTGGACACACACCTGAGTCGTCCAAGAAGAGTTCTTGCTTGGCGAGGGAGCATCAGGGTCCAAAACACTACCCCTGCCGAATGGCAGCAACAGAGCCCTGCATGGAAGTCCCACTGCAGCAGAGGGCTCCTGCAGTCATCATTTAGAAGCACACAGGGGTAAGGAATCTGGCAGAGTTCAATTTGGCTACAGGAATGCATCTTCCACTCATGGGGGCTTGAAAACTTTCACATGAAAAGAAAAAAGTCAAGAGAACTGTCATAGTCCACAAGAAGAAGACAGCAATTGAAGCTAGAGAGCTAGGGTAGCAAATGCCATAGAGGGAGTCCTGGGCTTGAAGCAGAAGCCCCAGGCTCCCTGAGCTCACCTCTTACAGGCATGTGGTGCCCTGGGTGGGTGAGTCAGCTGCTCTCAGACCCTCAGGGCAGAGAGACCCTTGTACCTCCCTGAGGGAGCCGTGTGTGTGCCTGGGAAGACTACCGGGCAGTCCTCGCAGGGTAGGCATGAGTTGGGGGGCACACAAGGGAACTGAGAGGTGATGGAAGAGAGAGGAGAGTGGGGAAGAAGTGCTGATGGAACCAGCTTCCATACCTTCCTGTTGGGCTCACAATGACCCATGGGAACAGAAGAGAGCAAAAGGAAGCAACCCTATTGGTGGTGGCTGGGACGAGTCAGGCCAGGATTAGACTCCACTTGTGTCCCTGCTATGAAGGATTTAGGAGGTTTTTAAAGAGTTTCACCACGGCCCAGCTGGGCGGCACATACTGTTAGGACACGTGGAGGCCCGGTTAGATTTCCCACCTAACTTAAGGGCCAGTGGGTAAGTGCATACCTGAAATCCCTGTTGGGAGGCTGAGGCAAGAGGATTCTGACATAGTTAAGACTCTGTCTTTAAAAAACAAAAAGCATCCTGTGCATCCTGGGGCTGACTCTACTGACACCTAGACCCTGGACCCACCCCTCTGTCTGTGTGTGAGATGAGAGGCCGGCATCCCGGTGCACGTCAGCATGTGTGCTCCACTCAGTGCAATAAATCACCCCCAAGGGGATGCCCAAGTCACAATCCCATCTCCTCCATTCTCCTCTCAGGATTTGGGCACTCACACACACGCACCCAGCATGAGTTTTAAGCCACTGGGTCCAGGACTCAAACCACGGTCCTGTACATGGGAGTCCAGTGATGTAACCATTACACCATCTGCTGGTCCCTTCCACCTGCTTTTCACGTGAAGACATATTGTGCATCTAAAAACAAAATTACTGGATGCAGTGCATGCAACCGGGTGCAAATAAAAAGCCCAATTTTTGTTTTGTCTTTGTCCCTTCAAGGCCACATTCTGGATTTGCCCCTTTCCCTACCTTCTGGGTGAAAGCTGAGCACTACCAGGGATTTTCTGGTCATTCCTAGCCATCAAACAAAGAGACCCTTTGTCACAGCCTTTGGAAGATCAGTGCAGCATATAACAGTAATCAGGACTCTGCTCAACCCACAGCTTCCCACTCCCTGGGCGGTTCACTTCAGACTCAGAAACCTACAGTACCAAGGGGGAGGTCACGGGTTTTCCACTTTCCCTGCTCCACCTCCCCTAGCCAGCTCTTAATTCTCAAGCTTCAGTCCTTCAGAAAAGAGGATTGGGAGAAAGGATGCAGCTGTCTGTGGCTCTCACTGTCCTGACACAGCCAGCCTGCCCCCTGCATTTGGTAGAGTTCAGTGCAGGCTTTCCTCTCAGGCTGCTCTGGAGTTTACTACAGATACAGTTTATGACCACCAGGTGGCGGTAAAGGTCTTTTCCTTGCCAAAAGACCCTTCTTTCCATCAGATTTGACGTGGACGCATCAATTAAAATAAAGATTAATAAGCTTTTCCTCCATTTTAAAACAAAGCAAAGAAAATAAACATCTACAACCATAAAACAGGTCAACTTAAATAGCACAAGGTAAAATTTAAAGACAACACCCTAGGGAACAAATTTTTAAAGAAAACCTTCCAACTAGTTACATAATTGTATCATTAGTTTGCTGGTTCTCTCCCTTCCCCAAGATTATCATGGTGTGATTCTAAATCTTATTCCCAAACGGTAGTCATAATTCACCTTCTCATAGTTTATTGTCAGAAACTTTTCCCCAGGTCTCCATGTATGGCAAATTACCATTTAAAAAACTTTACCAGTGTATCATAATACTATACATATTATAACATACATTTGTTTTTTACTATATACTATATAAATCTTACTGTGGAAAAATTTAAATATGTATTATTTTATCTTCCCAACACCCCCCACAAGATAATTATCCATATAATCCTCCCATTTAGTTGCTTACCAGATAAAATACAGGATACACAGTTAAATTTGAATTTCAGATAGATATTATTTTAATATACACCCCTGAAACATTAAGAACATGTTTATTGCATGGGATATAAATATTTCATGGGGCTTATTTACACTAGAAGTTTCATTCATTCAAAATTCAAATTTAACTAACCATTCTATCTTTTATTTGCTGTATTTGGCAACCTGACCCCCATTTTATGGATAAGGAAACTGAGCCTCCAGAAGGGTGAGTAACTTGATGAGAGCTAACAGCTGGGAGGCAGCACTGCCAAGCTCTGAACCCAGATCCCCTGGCCCTTATTCTCTACACACCATGTTGTTTCTGCTTCTTAGCAAGGGAGTCCTCCCCATCTTCCAGCTGCTCTATCCTCATTGAAATGACCCTTGTCACTATTCCCAGTGTAGAGGCTGAGAGGTGTGATACCTTCCTCCTCAACGTAAAGTCATGGCCAACTCTCCTATAACAAAGACATGTTAACAAGAGAAAAGTGTAACGACTTTACTTAATCAGAGTTTTACATGACACAGGAGACCTCAGCCATCATGATCAAAGACACAGGGAAAACTATTCATTTTTATGCTTAGGTTAGGTGAGGAATGGACAGCTGCATAGAAATAAGACAGGACACAAGAATAGGCTCTAATGATAAAAGCCCGAGTCCAATTAGCATCCCAGATTACTGGTCGACCTTGTCCCACTAGAGTGCTGGTCAACCTGACTATAGATTACTGAATGAAGAAACCCAGCAAGGCCTGTCTGGATTCTTCCTGTCCTCCTCCTGAGTGTGGGCAGGACTTCTCTGGAATGAGGGTCTTACGCTCTTCTTTTAGACAAAGTCAGTCAAAAAATTGTTTTATGGGAACCAGCAGTTATCGTAATGGCTATGTCGCTGGACTCCCACGTAGTCGACCACGGTTCGCGTCCCGGACCCGGTGACTTAAAACTCACGCCGGGCGCGTGTGCGTGCGTGCCCAAGATCCCGACAGGAGAATGGAGGAGAAGGGATTTCGGCATGACCATACCCTCTGGGGGGTGATTTCTCGCTTTCTGTCTCTCTGTCTCTCTCTGTCTGTCTGGCGAGCGCACGCACGCGCCCTATAGCAAAAACCTCTCCAAAAAAAAAAAATTGTTTTATGGCCAGTTCCTACTGAAAAGTGAAGGAAGGCTAGGGTAATTTTTTAGGCCTTATGGCTTACTTGGGGAGAAAGAGGTTCTAGTTTCCCTAACACACCTTATGGGAGAGGAGTTCTGGTGTCTGTGACTCACTTCAAGGGAGAAGGAGGAGCAAGAGGCAGGAGGGCAGGAGAAAGTGAGAGGGACCTCAGTTCTGAGACTGCTTCTGAGGCCTCAAGAGCCCTTTCACACTGAGTATCCCGTGTGCTAAAATGTCATACTTTGTCTGTTTTCTGAACCCCAACACCAACTAGAAGAAAAGCTTTTCTTCCCAGCCAACAAGAATTTACTGAAAGGTGAATTCCCCCATAACTAATTTTCCCAAATTTATCTTTCTAGTGTACTTCTTTTGAAAACCTCTCTCTTTTTTTTTTTTTTTTTTTTTTTTTTTTTGGAGAGGTTTTTTGCTATAGGGTGTGTGTGCTTGTCAGACAGACAGAGACAGAGAGACAGAAAGTGAGAAATCACCCCCCAGGAGGGATGGCCACACCGCAATTCCTTCTCCTCCATTCTCCTCTTGGGATCTTGGGCACGCACGCACACGCGTCTGGCATGAGTTTAAGCCACTGGGTCCGGGACTCGAACTGTGGTCGACAACATGGGAGTCCAGCGACATAGCCATTGCCCCTCTCTCTTTTTTTTAATATAGATATTCATGTTTCTATAGCTCTTTCAAATCTGTCTTTAGAAAACTGAAAATTAAATATGACAGTCCATCTCAAGTTTTTCTTCTGACTAGAATGACCTGAGACATGATAGACTAATTTAAACCCAACGTAAAGAAAACACAAAACTCCAGTGTCATTTCACTGTATGAATATAAATATTTAGTACTTCTTTCTGTTATTTTCTAGTCATATCTTTCAATATTCAAATACTAATATGTCCAATTAACTTGTATTTCACTGCAGTACTTATTTTCCTTTGATGGGACTGTGACAGTGTGGTACTCACCCACAAGGTCAAAATTAATCCCTAGCCAAAAAAAAAAAAAAAGGCAACAAAGGGATATTTAAATGAATTTACGCGGATAAAGTGCTTAGAAGAGCACCAGGCAAATAGAAAACACTCGGTAAACAAGAGCTGGTGTTATCATTAATGTAATACCTAGGGACTCTACTGACTTTCACCAGGAAGCCATCAACAATGCAGAACAGGAAAGAAGGAATAGTGATATTCAAAGAAAAAATATAGAACTGCGAGAGAAACCGTTCAATAACCACATAATGAATGAGTGTCGTGTAACAGTCTTGAAGGACATGGGACCCTGGTGAGAGAGGAAGGTGTTTGTAGTACAGGGTGATCATTGTGCAATGAAAGAGCGATGCCTGGGAACACAGAAAGAAACAAAGCTGTTTTGGAGGCCAAAGAGAAGTCAGGGAAACTACCTAAAGTGACACCTAATCCAACTCTTACTGGGCCAGTAATTGTTGACCAGGCTGAGGCTGGGAGGATGACGCATTCCAGGCCTGCCAAGGTGCAGGCCTAAAACAACAACGTGTGTACAGAAAAGGAGGAAGCAATTCAGCTGCCCTATCCCTTGGGAAACCAGCCAATTACTGAGCAAAGTTGAATTACAGAACCCCCTCCTGTGATCCCCTGCAGAAGGAGACTATACTTCTCCCATCTTTAGCCAATATGAACAAGATAGCAACTACCACAAGATGAGAGAGTATTGACATGCAGAAAGCATGCTTGTCAACTTCATATACTAACCACTGAATGTTGTTCTGTGTTGTATTTTAATTAAATTTTTGAGAGTTTTTTTGCTGTAGGCACATGCATTCATGAGAGATAGAGAGACAGACAGAAACCAAGAAATAATTCTCCTCCCCACCTAACAGGAATGGCCACAGCACAATCCCTTGTCCTCCATTCTCCTCTTGGGATTTTGGACATGTACACACATGTGCCTGGCATGAGTTTTAACTGCTGGGTCTGGGAATCGAACCACTGTCGGCCACATGGGAATCCAGTGCCCTAACCCCTACACCACCTGCTGACCCCTTAACTAAATTTTTCAAAGTTTATTATTTTCTTCATGAGAGAGAGAACATGCAGGCATACACAAGAGGGAGTGGGGGAGAAATAGAGATTCACATGTTTCATCATGCCATGATCCTTCCCTCCAGTCAAATCCCGGGCATGCACACCTGGCATGTTCGCAAGCTGACTGGAGGAAAACAAGTATGCCTACCTTTCATGTCTCCAGCTTTGATATTACATTTTGGTAAATCCTGTGTCATTAGAGAGAGTCTGTCTGTGCTACTATAACAGAATACCTCATACTAGGTAATTAGTAAACAATAGAAATTTATTTCTCACAGTCCTGGAGGCTAGAAAGTTTAAGATTAAGGAACGGGCAGATTCAGTGGTTGGTGAGGGCCTGGTCTTTGTTTCCAAGGAAATTTGAATTCTATGTTCTCATATGGTGGTAGAGACAGAGGCAAAAAGAAGACAAATGTTGTCCTTACATTGCAAAAGAGCAAATGAGAATGTACCCACTCCTTTAAGTTCTTTTATGAGAATGCTAATTCCATTCATGCCTCCTAAAAGCCAAACATGTTGGCAGTTACGTTTTAATATATGAACTTTGGGAAACACATTTAGACCATAGCAATGCCAATCAAAACATATCTTTTCTGTACTTGCTTCTTTTTTTTCACTTTTTTTATTTTAATTTTTTATATACATTCAATCATATTATTTAGCTTACAAAGTGAACATTTCAATATGTGAACATTGAGCATTGACAGGATGGGAAGGTGTGGTGCTATTGGTGGAAGATAGTCTGATCAACTGGATTGGGGAGAAATGTACTTGCTTCTTTATACTATACCCATTTTTTTGAGTGCTCTTTATGGGCAAGGTTTCTTGAAAGGCACAAAGATAAGACACAGACCATCCCTCACAGGACACGTTCACTAGGAGAGGAAGACCTGCATATAAGTATCTACTGTGAAAGTTACAAAGAGGAAACAGCCAGGAACAAGGTATGAGCTGCTACCAGTGTTCCTCAGAAGAACCCATTGTACTGTGATGGTTTCCCAGATGCAGCAATGTTGCTTCTAGGCTTTCCAAGATAAGATTTTGAAGGATTAAGATGAGCTCCAGGCAGAGGGAAATACATATGAAAAGAAATGAAGGTAGGAAAGTTCAAGGTCTAGCAAAGATAAATGAGAAGTTTGGGTTTACTTGAACATTGAAATATCTTTTTAAAAGAATTTTTAAAAGAGAAATTAAGTTGCAAACATGGATAAAACCAGATCGTATAGTGAAAAGAGTATGGAACATTAGATTCCTAGAACAGAATTCAAATTCTGCCATTTACTGCCTTTGTGGCATTGGGCAAAATACTCAAACCTCGTGAGCCTGTAGTTACCATAACCTGTAGTTAATCTGAGCCTTCTCTTCTCTTTGAATTGTATACAAAATCCTTCAACAGGAGTACCTGGT
Organism: Tupaia tana; assembly: GCA_026018925.1. Lineage (NCBI taxonomy): Eukaryota > Metazoa > Chordata > Mammalia > Scandentia > Tupaiidae > Tupaia > Tupaia tana. Next base: position 122,496,524 of record JAKSZU010000007.1, on the reverse strand, counting down.
GAATTTTATTTTGAATGATGTTTTGGTATCTGCTATAGTTTAAATGTCCACACCAAAACTCACACTGAAACTTGGCTACTATTTTAACAATATAAAGTGGTGGAGCCAAGTAAGATATGATTGGGTCATGAGGACTCTGCCACCATAAATGCACTTACCCATTCACGGATTCATGAGTTATTACAGAGTATATCTTTATAAAAGTAGCTCTCTCTCTCTCTCTGCCAAGCCATGCGATGTGTGCCCTGCCATGTCATGACAAACCCTCCCAAGTACCAAAACCTTGATATTAGGCTTTCTAGCCTTCAGAATCATGAGCCAAATAAACCTTTATTCTTCATAAATTCCCTCTCTGTGCTATTCAATTACAACAGAAAACAAACTAAGATGGTATCCATTCAAGGTTATGACTTCAAACTTCTGCCCCTCTGGCCTGCCACTTGGTTCAACTCACCTCACAGAGGGGTTCTGAAGATTAATGGGATGGTACATGTGGAGTGCTCCATAAGAATAGCTATTATGGGAGACACCTACTGAACTGGAGCTGTGAAAAATTGCTTTCGGGGACTAAAATTGAAGATTTTCTGCTGAGAGTTCAGCCTCCAGACCCCATTCTTGAGTGGTAGGGTAGCCTCTATATTTTTCTCTCTGTCTGTCTCTGCCTTTAAAATTTTTTTTAAGGTAATGTATTTTCTTGGCAATCAGACCCTCCTTTATTTTTCTAATTCTTGCCATTCTCTCCTCCCATTTAGGAGAAGCAAACTCACAGGCCCCTGAGATGCCTACTGAACTTGAGCTGTGAAAAATCGCTGTGTGGTTTTCATGTTTTGCTTTTTTTAAGGAAAAAAAATTGTTTTATTTTCCTGTCTTCCTCTGTATTCTTTTCCTTTTTCTTTTACCTTCATCATTTTGCTGCTCAGCCTCCACACACTGAGTATCTAGACAGATCTAAGTGAACCATAGCCAAACATCTGAATACTATTAGGGTCAGAATATTCCTCAATTCCTACTGAATCTGATGAAGATGGTGAGAAAAATGGAACAGCAGAGAGACTGCAGAGCACCTCCTCCTTCACACCTCTGAACACACAAATTGAACATCAAGAAATTGGGACCAGCAGATGGCATAATGGTAATGTCACTAAACTCCCACATAGTTGACTGCAGTTTGGTCCTGGCCCCAGTGGCTGAAAACTCACACCTGGCGTGTGTTCATGCTTGCCCAAAATTCTGAGAGAATGGAGGAGACGAGATTACAGTGTAGCCATCCCCAATGGGAGGGGAGTTCTCGCTTTCAGTCTGTCTGCTGAGCACACGCTCCCTACAGCAAAAATCTCTCTAAAAGAAGAAGAAGAAGAAGAAGACGAAGACGAAGAAGAAGAAGAAGAAACAGCAGCAGCAGCAGGAAAAAAAAGAAATTAGGAAGAAACTTGTAACCCACCAGATGTCCAAAAATCACCACAGGGGCACAAGAAATATGAGAAACCAATAAAATATCTCTCCTCAAAGGAAAATAATAACTCATCTTCATCCATAGACAGTACAATGGAATTCACAGAAATTTCTGATAAAGAATTTAAAATATTCATAGTGACAAAGCTAACAGAGATATGAGAGAAGAGAGACAATGAACTCCAAAAGATGCAGGAGAGTCAATGAGTTCCAGGAGGTGAGAAAGTTCTTACATGACCTGAAAGAGGAAATACACACCATAAAAAGAATCAAATGGAACTGTTAGAGATGAAGGTAGTACAAGTAATCAAAACATCCCTTGAAAGTCTTACAAGCAGACTAAATCATACAGAAGATTGAATCTCAGTTGTAGAAGACAGAATCACTGGCCTAGAAAAATCCACCATGAAGACTGATAAAATAGGCCAAAAAAGTAAGAATAATATACAAGAAATACTAAATACCATTAATGTCCAAACATCCAGATAATTGGTATCCCAGAAGGCCAAAATACTAATAAGGGCATTGATAATCTATTCCATGAAATCCTGGAAGAAAATTTTCCAAACCTAAAGAGGTATTCAAAGATCCAGACCCAAGAAATGCAAAAGATCCCAAATAGAATCAACCCAAGAAGATCTCCAAGACACATCATAGCCAGATTGACCAAAACCACAGGCAGAGACAAGATACTAAAACTGTCAAGAGAGAACTGTCAAGTTACCTACAAAGGATATCCCATCAGGCTCACAGCGGACCTCTCGTCAGAAACAATGCAAGCAAGGAAAGAATGGGAAGATACATTCAAAGTGTTAAGGGAAAAACAATTTCAACCAAGAATACTATACCCAGCATGATTATCTTTCATATGGGAGGAAAAGATGAGAACTTTCTCAGATAAGCAAAACCTTAAAGAATTTACCAACACCAGACCAGCTCTCCAAGAAGTTCTAAAGGGAGTGCTATATCAGGAAAACTAAATACAGACACACAGAAGAAGAGTTCCAATACAACTAAGAAATGGCCAACTTAATGGTAGGGACAAGTCTGGGGTTAAATGTTGTCTTCCAGAATTTAAACAGAAAGATCGGACCACAACAGAAGATAAAGTACATGAGACTGAACTGGAGAAATAGAATCTTATGACTTTTGACTAAAACATTACTGATTTTCTTCTATGCTTTGTTTTCCAGATGTAAGAATTTTTGTCTTCTCTTGAGCTGTCAATATGTTTATGTACCTACTACTTGAACAAAATCCTAAATTGTTTCCTGGTTTTAAGCCTTAAGCAAAATTCTTTTGACATTTTTTATTTTGATTTATTAAAACTAAAACTGCTTTTCTTGAAATTAAAAAATATATTTAAAAATACCTATTTAATGACGATAGTAAGCTACATAGCCTCAGCTAGGTGCTACTTTATATTATACTCATTCTGCACAGTTTCATGCCTAAAGTCAAACATGTGTTCACAGATATGTATGTATCATCTGAACTTGCTATTGAAAGTAGTTAGAGTAATTAAGATATTTTGTGAATCAAGAAAATGTATCTGGGAGAAAGAAAAGAAAAGCATCTGTAGATGGTGTGGGAGGAGGGTAGGAAATGACAGGGTGAGAAATAGGGGAAAACACACACACACACATACATACACACACACACACATATATATGTTTTCTCATATATATATATATATATATATATATATATATATATGTTTTCTCATATATGTATATATGAAACAAGAAATGGAAAATTATTTGTTGACAATAAAACATATGATTAAGCCACTACTCAGTGTATTCTGGATGGGAAATCACATTTTGTATGCTGTGATGATGTTCCATGAATAGATGTAAAATAAATAATTTTTTTTAATAAATAAATAATTTTTTTAAAGAATAGCTATTTATTTTTAGAGGTTTTCGCTATAGGGTGCGTGCACTCGCCAGACAGACAGAGAGAAACATAGAGACAGAAAGCCAGAAATCACCCCCCAGGGGGGATGGTCACGCCGCAATCCCTTCTCCTCCATTCTCCTCTCGGGATCTTGGGCATGCACGCACATGTGCCCGGCGTGAGTTTTAAGCCACCGAGTCCGGGACGTGAACCATGGTCGACTACATGGGAGTCCAGCGACATAGCCATTACGCTAACTGCTGGTTCCCAAGAATAGCTATTATTACTATTAATAAGGAAAAGAAATTAGAGTCGCAGAGACTAGTTAGGAGGTCATTTAGGAAGATTATTTCATAATCTACCCCTCTCACAATAAGAAAGAATCTGAAGTCCTGAAATACGAGAATAATACTGGGAATAAGGAAGAAAGAATAGATTTTAAAGTTCTCATGGAAATAAAATCCCTACAGTTTAGCAAATAATTGATACGTGAGATGAGATAAAGGATGAGGCTGAAAGCTGGCTCTAAGAGGATGATAAAGCCACTAACACGACTAGACAACTAGTGAAGATAGACAAGGAGCAGGTTTGGGAAGAAGATGAGAGTCAATAATCCAGACGGGACTATTAGACCTCAGAAAAGAAATACTCCAATGACTGGCACTCTGATATACTGAGAGACCCTAGAAGCTGCCTCAGAATCAAGGTCCCTATAACCTTGTCTTGTCCCCTTATGCCTTGCACAGGCAGGGTCTCTCACTGGTCCTTACTTGTCTGACTGAGAAAATTTCTTTCCAGTAGAAATGCAGTTATTGAGCCTGCAGGTGGTATGGAGGGTAAGGAGGCAGGATCCCACATTGCCAACTCCACAGTTAGAGTCCTGGATCCTGTGGCTTGCAAATCATGCTGGGCATGTGTGTGTACATGCCCAGAATCTCAGGAGGAGAATGGAGGAGAAGGGATTATAGTGTGGCCATTCACCCTGGGGGGGTGGGGGAGGTGATATCTCACTTTCCCTCTCCGCCCCCCCCTCTCTCTCTGTCTGTCTCTATCTCTGTCTTTGGCAAATGCATGAGTCCTATAGCAAAAACTGAAAGAAAAAAAAAAGAAAGAAAGAAAGAAGAAAAAGAACTGCAATTAATTGTCTTAAACCCCTTTCCTAAGAGTCTCATCAAGCAACCAGAAACAAAGGAGACTAAAGGTTTTCTTACCTAGCCTGGATATCCATTCTTCTGAAGGCAGCTCTGAGAGAGTATCTAAGAAACTTTACCGACATAATAAGAAAACCTGTTTCTATGCAATTCCACCCCTCCCCTTCCTGTAATTTGTTGGTCCCATCCAGATCTCAAAGAGGATCATCCTTAACTATTGTCTGAGTGTTGGACCCATTCATTACCCCCATTTTCCTCTCCTCTTTGAAGAGAGCATTAAAGCCTCAACCATCTGGTCCTTTTTGACTTCATATTTTATATCACTCCTATGCACATATACATATATACATTAAATAAATTTACACATCTTTTTCTCTTATTAATCTGCATATCATTTATTTTCAGCCAACCTTCAAAGAAGGGAAAATTCTTTTGCCTTACCAGGACATACCCAGGACAATAATAGAAAGGGCACTAAATGGTTAGAAATTCAGTCTTGTTCATGAGATAAATGGGAGAAAGGAAATGATCCATGTATACACAGCCTTTGTGTGTCCCAGGTAGTCCCATGAATGGCAGCAAGGAGACCAAGCCTGGAGTCTGTGACCTAATCATGGACAGTTCCCATATTCTATATGCCTTTGTTCTCTTCTCTGCTAAAATCACTCTCCATAAATCTCTTGATGGATTTTTTTATCCTTTCTTACTCCCAGTCATATGGGTATGGTAGGCAGAATAATAAATGTTCATGTCCTAGTCCCCAACCTGTGACTATGTTGCTCTATACAACAAAAGAGACTTTGTAACTGTTAGTAAATCAAGAACTTTTAAACAGAGATCACTCTGGATTATTCCAATGGGCCCAATGTAATTTCATGTAGTCTTATAAAGCAGATGCAAGAGAGTCAAGAGAGTGAGCCTAGCAGATGCTATGCTGCTGGCTTTGAAGATGGAGATGGGCCATGAGCCAAGGAATGCCAGCAATTTCTAGAAGCTGCATAAGACAGGGAAACAGATTACCCTTAAAGCCTACAGAACTAACACAGCCCTACCTATACTTCGATTTTAGCCCAGTGAGACACAATTTGGACTTCTGGGCAAATTTGATAATAAATGTAAATTGTTTTAAGTCACTACATGTGTGGTCATCTGTTATAGCAGCAATAGGAAATTGATGCAACAAGTGTTGCATTCATGGAATAGTCTAGGTTCCATGATCACTTAGTATCTGAAAAACTGAAACTTGTGAACAGATAAATTATTTTGCTGCTGTTGTTTTTTATATTTTTTACCTTCAGATTAATTTCACATTTTACAGAAAGTCCCCACCATGATGTATACAATTTTTTTCAACAGAGAACTTTACATTTTTTGTCTGTTAAATGTTTCTTCCCTTTGCACTCCATATACAGCCTCTACCACACACTCTCTACCATTCACTCCCCTCCCTTTTAGTCTCTGGCAGCCACATTTATCCTCTCTACTATCATATCTTCACGTCTTTCTATTTCTAGAAAGAGTGCAGATACTCGGTAACACTGAGTGCAGATGTACAATGGGTACCTTTCAAAGTCAGGCACACTTTGCTCAACATTAAGTCTTCTATATTCATACACTTTGAATAAAATGATAGGGTCTCATTGTTTCTTATAGCTCAGTAATATTTCATAGTATATATTTGCCACAGTTTTTCAACTTAGTCATCAGTTTGGGGACACTTAGGTTAGTTCCATATCAGGTAAATTTTTTAATTGCCAGAGGTGTGTTTACTGCCAGGTAGAGGAAAAAAAAGAAAGCACCCCCTCAAGGGGAACATGGTCAGATCCCAACCCTTTTACTTTTATCTTTCTTTTTTGTAGGTTTTGCCATAGGCCACATGCACTCCACTTCCTGGAGAGAGAAATGAGAAATTATCCTCCAGGGGAGATGGATACCTTCCAAGCCCTTCTCTATTCTCCTCTTGGGATTTTGGGCACACATGCACATGTGCCCAGCATGATTTTCAAACCACTGGGTCCAGGACTCAAACCATAGTGGCCCATGTGGGAGTCCAGAATCTTAACCACCATGCCACCTACTGACCCCACAACTCTTTTTCTTCTATTTCTCCATCTCATCAGGATTTGGGACATGCACACACACATGTACACCATGTATTTCAAGTCACCAAGGCCAGGATTCAAACCACGTCAGTCATGTATGATCTGGCTCCCTCAACCACTAGACTATGGGGCTGGCCTAGACAGATAGCATTTTAAAAGAAATAATTGATCGATGTGGTGACGCGACACTCTCCCGGGCCGGGCCTAAGCCGCGCCAGACGAGGGACGGACATTCATGGACCAGCAGGTGGCGTGGTGGTTAAGGCGCTGGACACTCCCACATGGCTGACCAGGGTTCAAATCCTGAATCTGGTGGCTTGCTTTCTCGCTTTCTCTCTCTCTCATTCTCAACGTCTGTCTCTCTCTGGTCAAATTTTAAAAATGAATGAATGAATAAATAAAATAAAATAATTATTAAAAAGAAAAAAAGAAATAATTGTTGGTCTGGACCAGCAGTTGGTGTAATGGCTATGTTGCTGGACTCCCATGTAGTTGACTGTGGTTCAAGTCCAGGACCCGGTGGCTTAAACTCATGCTGGGTGCGTGCACGTGCATGCCCAAGATCCTGAGAGGAGAATGGAGGATAAGGGATTGTGGCATGGCCATCCCCCTTGGGGGGTGAATTCTCGCTTTCCTTCCGTCTCTCTGTCTCTCTGTCTTTCTGATGGACCCACATGCCCCATAACAAAAACCTCTCCAAAAAAAAAGGAAAGAAAAATGGACCAGCAGTTAGCGTAATGGCTATGTTGCTGGACTTCCATGTAGTCAACCGCGGTTCAAATCCCGGACCTGGTGGCTTAAACTCACGCCGGGCACATGTGCGTGTGTGCGTGCCCAAGATCCAGAGAGAAGAATGGAAGAGAAGGGATTGCAGTGTGGCCATCCCCTCTGGGGGGTGATTTCTCACTTCTGTCTCTCTGTCTCTCTCTGTCTTTCTGGCGAGCGCACCTGCCCTGTGGCAAAAATCCTCTCCAAAAAAAAGAAAAAGAAAAAAAGAAAGAAAGAATTGTTGGTCTTAGCTATGATTTTCAACAAAGGGTGAATTTGTCTTATCCTGCCCTGGGAGATAGCAATGTCTAGAGATATTTTTGTTACGACTAGGGTGTGGGTGCTAACTGATATCTAATGGGTAGAGGCCAAGATGCCACTAACTATCCTCCAATGCATGAGAGAGGACTCCCCTCCCTAAATTATCTAATCTGAAATTTCAACAGTATTAAAGCTTATAGCCTGTTTTACCAGTTCTGAAATCGCAATGACATCATAAAGAATGTCATGAAAGAAGAGAGGGAGGCAGAAGATTATTCACCATTGATTAAGTAGTTTTGACAGAAAAACAGAACCTAAATCTGATTAAGCCTCTAGATCAAATAATTTACAGGAAATAATGAATGTTAAATCCTTTTAAATAGCATCAAAGAGATCCAATTATAAAGCACTATAGAACAAAGTACTCAGTTTTCAACAATTTTAAGGGAAAAAAAAAATTTTAAGGGATAACAAAAAGAGACATGGAGGAGGAAATCTATGGAGTGAAAGAGACTTGGAACCAGCAGTTGGCGTAATGGCTATGTCGCTGGACTCCCATGTAGTCGACTGCAGTTCACGTCCTGGACCCAGTGGCTTAAACTCACGCCAGGCGCAAGTACGTGTGTGCCCAAGATCCTTAGAGGAGAATGGAGGAGAAGGAATTGCAGCGTGGCCATCCCCTCTAGGGGGTGATTTCTCGCTTTCTGTCTCTCTTTCTCTCTCTGTCTTTCTGGCAAGCGCATGTGCCCTATAGCAAAAACCTCGCAGAAAAAAAAAAGAGAGACTTAAAAGACAAAGTAACCAATTACATTATGTCTTAGAACATTATCACATTGCTAACAGAAACACCTGGGCCTGTGTCTGCATGATTCTATAAAGAAGAAGAAGAAGGGGATTTTTGTTTGTTTTTTTAATAATCTCACAGTTCTGGTGACTGTGACGTTCAAAGGTCTAGGCCTACACCATGGCCGACAGAAGCACAGAGGATGGCAGACACATACAGAGAGAGAGCCAGCAGCTTGTTCTCTCTCTCTCTCTCTTTCTCTCTCATAGTTCTCACAAGAACCAACCTCTTGGGAACCAGCAGTTAGCGTAATGGCTATGTCGCTGGACTCCCACGTAGTCGACCGCGGTTCGCGTCTCGGACCCGGTGGCTTACAACTCACGCCGGGCGCGTGTGCGTGCATGCCCAAGATCCCGAGAGGAGAATGGAGGAGAAGGGATTGCGGCGTGACCATCCCCCCGGGGGGTGATTTCTCGCTTTCTGTCTCTATGTCGCTCTCTGTCTGGCGAGCGCACGCGCCCTATAGTGAAAAAACCTCTCAAAAAAAAAAAAAAAAAAAAAAAAAAAAGAACCAACCTCTACTCAGGAGATCTAAAACTCACTCAGTCACGGAGACACCATAAATCTATTCATGACCATGTTGCCTCCATGGTGCAATCAGTAGGAATCAGTCACTGTCCACTAGACCTCATCACCTCCCAAAATCGAATTCCAAAACCTGATATTTTGGGAGACAAATGATTAAGCCATAACATAATATGTAATTTTGATTTGAATCTCAATTCAAATAAACAAGTTATAAAAAATGCACATGTGCATTTATGAAACAATTGAGAATGTAAATACTAAATGGTTTATGATATTGAAGAATTATATCTATACAACGTTAGATAAATTCATTGTCTTGTTGTTATCTTTTTTTAAAATTAGTCCTTGTCTATTAGAACTACATATTGGGACCAGCAGATGGCATAGTGGTTTTGTCGCTGTACTCTCACCTGGTCGACTATGGTTCAAGTCCCAGACCCAGTGGCTTAAAAATCATGCCAGGCATGTGTGCATGAGTGCCCAAGAACCCAGAGGAAGAATGCAGAAGAAAGGATTGAAAAATGTTTCTTTCCTTGGGACGAGCAGTTAGTGTAATGGCTATATCGCTGAACTCTCATATAGTCAACCATGGTTCGAGTCCCGGACCCAGTGGTTTAAACTCATGCTGGGCACATGTGCGTGAATGCCCAAGATCCTGAGAGGAGAATGGAGGAGAAGGGATTGCGGCATGACCATCCCCCCTGGGGGGGGGGGGGGATTTCTCGCTTTCTATCTCTCTGTCTTTGTCTTTCTGGCGAGCACACGCACCCTAGAGCAAAAACCTCTCCAAAAAAAAAAGTTTCTTTCCTTTAATGCAATAAATCTGTTAAAGGCAATAACCAATTAACATTTTTAATTAAAGAAAAATGTTTACAGAGAAGATCCTCCCCAATTAGCATGCCTAACAAAATAAAACAGGACACATCACTTCCTAGGAACATGCCACAAAGAGGTGAAAAAGGGTGAGGGGTTATTCCCCAGAAAAGAATCTCAGACAGACTTCCAGGGAGTCCAGCTCAATCTTACATCTAGCTGAGCCTGAGGCAGCTGGACATTTGTTAGAAAGTTGCATTTAGAACAAGAGTATTCTAACTGAATTTGCTCCCACTCACCACCACCACCAAATGTGTAAGGTAAAGACCTAATCGTCATCGTGTCTGTATCTGGGATGGGTACGTTTAGACGGTCATGAAGGATATGTGAGGTCATAAGGATGGGGCCCTAATCTATAGAACTGGTGGCCTTATAGGAAGGGAAAGAGATGCCAGAGATCTCTCTTAACACAACATACAGAGAAAATTTCATGTCGACGCAAGCACACAGTGAGAAAGTGATCGTCTGCAAACCAGGAAGAGAGGTCACCAGAGACTAATCCTGCTGCCACCTTGAAATTGGACGTGCAGCCTCTGAACTGTGAGAAAATACTGTGTGTTGTTTAAGCCACCCAGTTTAGGGTATACTGTTATGGCAGCCCAAGCTGACTAATATTCTGAGATGGTGGCAACATTAACAATGTTATTTTTGAGAGGACTTTGAGGAATACAAAACTCTTTGGAAAAAAAAACTGAAAGATCATTAAAAATCAGTTTTAGCTGAGGCTGGCAGGTGGTGTGGTGGTTGAGGTACTGGACTTCTAGATGGCTGATCACAGTTCAAGTCCCAGACTGGATGACTTGCCTCTCACTTCCTCTCTCTTTCTGTTTCTCTCTGGTGAGCGCACATGCCCTGCAGCAAATTTAAAGAAAATTATGATGGTGATAAATAAAATTAAATTAATAATCCTTTTTTTAAAAATTCAGTTTTAGCTGCTTTACCTAGTTTCTACTCTGTTCATATTGAAAGTACAAAGATTTACAAAAATTTCTTAGGTCAATTTTATACAATTTTATCAAATCTAATGAGTCGTTCATTGTATAACACACCACTATTATATTTGCTATTAAGAAAACAGTGACAAATGATACACACCATGTATGATGAGACACATTTTTATTTCAGAGATGTTAAAATATAAAAATGTAGGGACCAGCAGTTAGCGAGCGTAATGGCTATGTCGCTGGACTCCCACGTAGTCGACTGCGGTTCAAGTCCCGTTTCCGGTGGCTTAAAACTCACGCCAGGTGCATGTGTGCGCGCGCATGCCCAAGATCCCAAGAGGAGAACAGAGGAGAAGGGATTGCAGTGTGTCCATCCCCCATGGGGGGTGATTTCTCGCTTTCTGTCTCTCTGTCTCTCTCTGTCTGTCTGGCAAGCACACGCGCCCTATAGCAAAAACCTCTCAAAAAAATATATATATATATATGTGTGTGTGTGTGTGTGTGTGTGTGTGTGTGTGGCCCGTTATGTTGGCCCAGCAATAACTCAACACTCCATGTTGCTGAAGCCACAAGGAAGGGTGCTGGTTCACATCCCAAGGTCTCCTTGTGCTAGAAAGGTGTGCACACACCCACAGTCCCGGCTGGCTGAAGCTGGGAGTGTATCACAACATGAAGACCTTGTTGGGGGTGTCAGTCTCTCTCTGTGTGTCTCTATCTCTCACAGAAGAAACAGGTAAATAAACGTTTTTAAAAGATGAAAATGTATATGTATATACACTAAAGATATCTATATAATATATAGATAGATATCTGTATATCTATATATCTATCATGCCACCAGATGGCATGATGGTTGTGTTGCTGGACTCCCACATGGTATATATATATATAGATAGATAGATATATACTCCCACATGTATATATAGAGAGATAGATATCTATATACCATATAGATATCTTTAGTGTATATATAGATATCTATCTATATATATAAACACATATATAAGATATATACACATATACATATGTATTAGGCCATCAGGAAAGTCATGACATGTTTTTCTATGTAAAAATGGAGCATGACTGTCCTAAAGACCCAATGTAAGATATATACACATATATAAGATACACACACATTTAGGGTCATGAAATGGGTGTGGCTATAAAAACATGGATAGTCCCTATAGGGGATCAAATGCCAGCAACGATAATCCACCTTCTGCAAAGGCTGCACCCAAAATGCCACCTTGATAACTGATATGAAGCACTTAACGGGAATGGTGAATATAAGTGTGGATTACACAGGTTTTTAGTTCGGGAAATCTAATCTAGAAGACAGGAGAAGGAAATCCAGGTAAATTCTCAATGCCAGATGACAGGTGTGCTCTTGGCTGGGAGAGCAACCCACTGCTCTGTGGGAGAAAATGGTGAAATGCCAAGTAAAGAAACAAGACCCTTGCCAAATGGCCTACGATTCACTTCATGTGAAGAACTGGAGTTCTGAGCAGGAATACTGAGGCTAGTTCCACCTACGCGCTGTATCGCCTGCTCAGGACAGGACGTGGACAGCAAGTGGAAGGCTATGAGGGCTGCAGAGACCCTCGAGATCACATCATGCTGGAAGGCAGTGAGGTCAACTGTTCTGGGTGATGACATCACATGCTGCTATTTGGATGGACCCAGTGGAGACAGAGTGTACTTACTAGAAAGACTAATCAACACATACAACCAGGGATCTGGAAAAGGACAAAAGAAGAAAAAGAAAGTGCTGAAAGGTACTGAATAACTGAGCTATGATTTAGTGGATGCTGTGGACTGAACTGTGTTCTCCCAAATTCATGTGTTGAAATTCCAATCCCACAGTGTGGCTATATTTCGAATAAAAGAGAAAGTACTGTTAAATTAGGTCATACAGTGGCCACCAGATGGCATGGTGGTTGTGTCGCTGGACTACCACATGGTCAACTGTAGTTCAAGTCCTGGATCTGGAAGCTTAAAACTCATGCTGTTCGCATGTGTTGTGTGTGGGTGCCCAAAATCTTAAGAGGAGAATGGAGGAGAAGAGACTACGGTGTGGCCATTCCCCCGTGGGGTGATGTCTCGCTTTCTGTCTCTTTGTCTTTCTCTGTCTCTCTGGCAAGCACACACGCCCTATAGCAAAAAATCTCTCTAACAACAACAACAACAAAATTAGACATACAGCTTGAGTCCAGGTCCAATAGGATTAATGTCCTTAGAAGGGAAGACATCAGAGTTCGCTCTCTCTCCCTGCCATGTGAACACAGAGAGAAGACAGCTGTCTGCAAGTTAGGAAAAGAGCCCTCACCAAGAACTGAAGTGGTCAATACCTTGATCTTGGACTTTCTAGTCTCCAGAACTATGAGAAAATAAATTTCTATTGTTTAAAAAACCATCTAGTTACCATGTTTTGTTATGACAGCTTGAACAGACTAATACAGCACACGATACATTTACATCTTTTTTCTTAGCAGTTATATTCAAAGAAGTTAACCTACCTTTGAGGAAAGTTTTTTTTTTTTTTTTTTTTTTTGAGAGGTTTTTGCTACAGGTCGCCTGCACTCGCCAGGCAGACAGAGAGAGACAGAGAAAGAGAAAGCGAGAAATCAGCCCCCAGGAGGGATGGCCACGCCGCAATCCCTTCTCCTCCATTCTCCTCTCAGGATCTTGGGCACATGCGCACAAGCGCCCGGTGTGAGTATAAGCCACCGGATCTGGGACTCGAACCGCAGTTGACTACATGGGAGTCCAGCAACATAGCCATTATGCCAACTGCTGGTCCCTAAGGAAAGTTTTTTAAAGGTTGGTAGTGGCTGGTGAAAGAAAAATTTCAATCAATTATTTGCTGCATTCTACATTAAATACAGGAGACAAATAAGTTTTTGTTTGTGAAGGATGTTTTTTATTATTCTCTACCTTGTGCTGATTTTTTTTTTTTTTTGAGAGGTTTTCGCTAGAGGGCACGTGCGCTCACCAGACAGACAGACAGAGACAGAGAGACAAAAAGCGAGAAATCACCCCCCAGGGGGGATGGCCATGCCGCAATCCCTTCTCCTCCATTCTCCTCTCAGGATCTTGGGCATGCACGCACACTTGCCCGGGGTGAGTTTAAGCCGCCGGGTCCAGGACTCGAACCGCGGTCGACTACATGGGAATCCAGCGACATAGCCATTACGCTAACTGCTGGTCCCTTCCTTGTGCTGATTTTTGAAGAGCAGTTTTATTAAAACTTTTAGTTTTCTTTTAAAAAGAAAGAAAGAAAAAACTTTGCACATATCCCTAGCTATTTCTTAGGAAAGAATCTGACAGTCCAGCAATGTGATTAATGATGGGAGCCTAGGCCCTATGCTTGCCAAAGGCTCAGGTGAGCATCCCTGGTTGGCAATACTTAGTGTATACTCTCACATCCTGGCCAAGAGGTACCGCAGGCCATGACTCTATGGGAAAGGAAGACTGGAAACTCCTGGCTAGGACCCCTCCCAGACTCTGCCCTGTATGCCTCTTTCTTCTGCTGATTTTTTTTTAAGCTTATTTTTATTTATTTCTTAAAAGAGAGAAGCATCCTCAACAGAGTCTTATACCACAATCCTTCCCTACAATTTTCCAACCAGCAAGGATCATGGGCACATGTAGGCATTTGGCATGTACAAATTGATCCATGAACCAAATCTCAGTCTTTCATATGGCACTAGTATCATGGAGCAGCACACGACCACAATGTCACCATGTCTGGGCACCCTCTGCTCATTTTAACATGTTTCCTTTTACTATAATAAAATAGCAACCATAAATATTGTGCTTTCCTGCATTCTGTAAGTTATTCCAGCGAACAATCTAAACTGGGGGTAGTCACAAACAAGCTTGCTAGATTTTTTCCTTTTTTAAGGATTTTGACTTTTTTTTTTAATTGTTCTTGTTGGAAATCATTTTTAAGAGATTTATTTTTTTTTCTGTAGGGTGTGTTTGCTCACCAAAGAGAAAGACAGAAAGCGAGAAAACAACCCCCCAGGGGGATATGGCCACTCTGCAATCCCTTTTCCTCTCTCTATTCTCCTCTTGGGATCTTGGACATGCACGCACATGTGCCCGGTGTGAGTTTTAAACCACTAGATCCAGGACTCAAATTGTGGTCGACCAGTTAAGAGTCCAGTAACATGGGACCAGCAGTTGGCATAATGGCTATGTTGCTGGACTCCCATGTAGTCAACCGCGGTTCCAGTCCCGGACCCAGTGGCTTAAACTCACGTCGGGCGCGTGTGCATGCATGCGTGCTCAAGATCCTGAGAGGAGAATGGAGGAGAAGGGATTGCGGTGTGGCCATCCCCTCTGGGAGGTGATTTCTCACTTTCTATCTCTGTCTCTGTCTGTCTTTCTGGCTAGCGCACGTGCCCAATAAGAAAAAATGAAAAAAAAAAAAACCTCTCCAAAAAGAGTCCAGTAACATAACCATTACATCATCTGCTGGTCCCAGGAAATTGTTTATTATTAACTACATGCCTATTAATTTAGTTTTGTTGTAGCTTTAAGGTTTTGTATAATCAGTTCTATAAAGCTTTTTCTTTTTTGCTTTTGTTTACTTTAAAAAGGGCCTTCTGTACTTCTATGGTGCAACTGGCAGTATGCTGAACTACAGAACTGGAAGCCATAACCTGACCACAGTTTGAATTCCTGACCCAATCAGCCTTAAAACATGCTGAGCATGTACGTGCATGCCCAGGTTTCTGGAGGCTGGAGGACTGGAGATGGGAGATTGCACTTTATCAAGCCCTCTGGAAGGTGCTTCCTTCTCTCTCCTGGGGAGAAAAAAAGGAAGAGGAAGGGGACTCTCTCACTACAAAATCTAACAGGCATCATCTTTATTTTCTAGTGTTTTATAGTATCATCATCCCCCCTTAAATAAGTCCAGGTGGAATTTTTTCTATTGTATACTAGTAGGTAAAAGTCCATTGTTACTTTTTCCCACACAGCACTTCAACTGACTTGATACTATCTTTTTTTTTTTAAGAGAGGTTTTTACTACATGGCCCGGGCACTGATCAGAGAGGCAGAGAGAAAAAGAGACAGAAAGCATGAAATCACCCCCCAAGGGTGATGGCCATGCCACAATCCCTTCTCCTCCATCCCTTCTAAGGGTCTTGGGCACTCAGGCACATGCAAGCAGTGTGAGTTTTAAGCTGCCAAGTCCAGGACTTGAACCACTGTTGACTATGTGGGAATCCAGTGACATAACCATTACACCATCTGCTGGTCACAGACTTGATGTTATCTTTTAAATCAGTGTATTTTTCTTCATTTTTTCCATGTGCTAAATTCCCATATATACATTACTAAAGTTTAGTGTGGCCATTCTATTCTGTTCCATCTTGCACCACCCTTGTCTCTAGCTTTTGTCACTTTATAATACACATTAATATCTCATTATATGCATCTTCTTATTTATTATTCCTATTTTTTTTTGGAGAGGTTTTCGCTATAGGGCGCGTGCACTCGCCAGACAGAGAGAGAGATAGAGACAGAAAGCGAGAAATCATCCCCCAGGGGGGATGGTCACGCCGCAATCCCTTCTCCTCCATTCTCCTCTCGGGATCTTGGGCACGCACGCACACGCGCCCGGCGTGAGTTTTAAGCCACTGGGTCCGGGATGCGAACCGTGGTCGACTACGTGGGAATCCAGTGACATAGCCATTACGCTAACTGCTGGTTCCCTTGGCTTTTTTTTTCTATTTACCCTTCTATCAAAACATTTCCTGTAACCCAAGAAAGTGTTTTACTCAGAACACAAAAGAAAAATTAAAATCACTTAGGCAATTCCTATCAGCCCTCCCCAACATAAAATTCAAATAGAGTTTTTAATTGGAATTGCATTAAATTTAAAAATTAATTTTGGAAACTATTGTATATTTACGAAACTAAATCTTTCCATGAAGTTACATGCTTGTTAAAAATATATACTTAAAAATTAAATACTTAAAAATTAAAAATATATTAAAGATTAAAAATACTTCAGGATTAAAAATAAATACTTAAAAAATTTTTAAGTTGACGTTCTTCATCTAGGTTCAGGAAGTTTCTTGTTAATCTTAAGGAAATAAGCATTTTAAGGTCTCTTAATTCATAATACTATACTATTTCCAGAAAATTTTCACTTCCTCTCGTATCATATAAGATCAAATATGTCCCCATACCAATTTGAACAGGTGAGGAAGTATTTCACTATGGATTTAATGTATACTTCTTTTACTTTTTCTGAGGTTGAATACTTCCACACATATGTATTTATGGGGTTAGCTGAATTTACTTCCTTATAAACTGTATCTTTTGCCTATTTTCTTTCTTTCATTTTGGTGAATGGGGTTTTTTTTGTTTTTTGGTTTTTTTTAATTTGCTACAGGTATGTGCACTCACTAGAGAGATACAGAAAAAAAGAGAAAGAAAAAGATAAAACAAGACTTCAGGTCTGGGACTTAAACCATGGTAGTCCGTGTGGGAGTCTAGCACCCTAACTACCATGCAATCTGCTGGCCTCTCATTCTTTTCTTTCAATTGCCAGAAGATGTGTGCAGACAGAAAAGAGAAAGAAACAAAATCCCCTTATGGGACATGGTCATCCACAATCCTTTTTTCCTCCATTTCTCCATCCTGTCAGGATTTGCAGGCATGCATAC
The DNA here is from genome assembly GCA_026018925.1 of Tupaia tana. Taxonomy (NCBI): domain Eukaryota; kingdom Metazoa; phylum Chordata; class Mammalia; order Scandentia; family Tupaiidae; genus Tupaia; species Tupaia tana. The sequence goes on along the minus strand of JAKSZU010000007.1, from coordinate 122,479,019 downwards.
ACATGTACCTGACATGTTTTACAAACTGCAGTCGATGTTTAAGTTGACATTCTTCATCTAGGTTCAGGAGGTTTCTTGTTAATCTTAAGGAAATAAGCATTTTAAGGTCTCTTAATTCATAATACTATTCTATTTCCAACTCACAACACATAGAGCTTTACCACTGAGCTACAAGCTTGCCTGATTGCCTCTTTTATTTTCTTTTTATTTTTTCGAAGTTTTTTTTTTCTTGCTATAGGGTGCATGCACGCGCCAGAAAGACAAGAGAGACAGAGACAGAAAGCGAGAAATCACCCCCCAGGGGGGGATGGCCATGCTGCAAACCCTTCTCCTCCATTCTCCTCTCAGGATCTTGGGCACACATGCACACATGCCCAGTTTTAGTCACCGGGTCTGGGACTCGAACCACGGTCGACTACATGGAAGTCCAGAGACATAGCCATTATGCTAACTGCTGGTCCCACCTGATTGCCTCTTTTCTTTTTTTTTTTCTTTCTTTTTTTTTTTTTTTTTTTTTTTTTTTTTTTTTTTTTTTTGAGAGGTTTTCGCTATAGGGCGCGTGCACTCGCCAGACAGACAGAGACAGAGAGACAGAAAGCAAGAAATCACCCCCCAGGGGGGCAGTCACGCCGCAATCCTTTCTCTTCCATTCTCCTCTCAGGATCTTGGGCACGCACGCACACGCGCCCAGCATGAGTTTTAAGTCTCCAGGTCTGGGACGTGAACCGCGGTCGACTACATGGGAGTCCAGCGACATAGCCATTACACTAACTGCTGGTCCCCAGATTGCCTCTTTTCTATATTAAGAATTGAAACACATTAATTTATCAAGTAGAAGCATTTTTCCCCCATACTTCATTTGCCTCTTCATTTCGTATATTACATTTTCTGATATACAAAATTTGATATTTTTCCATCCTTACAAATCTATTTCTTGTGGTTTCATTATTGACATTTATATTTATTAAGTCACCTAATTTGAAGATCATATAATATTTATATACATTTTCCTTTACTCATTTAAAGTTTATTTTTATTGTTGCTAACATTTGCTACAGGGTGCATGTACTCACTAGAGAGAGAAAACAGAGAAAGAAGAAAAGTGAGAGATCACCCCCCAGGTGTCCTTCTATTTGTTTTATGTCTTATATGCTTTTTTTATTTTATTTTAAATTTATTTATCTACATTCATTCACTGTACATCATTACAGTATACGAAATAAGATTTTCCATCTAGGAGACACAGTACATTGGCTCATATTTAAATTTTAATTCCCTAGTCTAATTGGGATTTATGTCAGTGTATGCTGTGAAGTAAAGATTGGGTTTTGTTTTGTATTTTAAGGGTTGGTTAATTTGCCTGTCAATTGAACCATGGCCAGTTTCTTTGCGGATTTTATTCTATGCTAAAACCAGTTTGTTTACTTAATAATTTTATTTTAATTTGCCAAAAGGCATGTGTGCTTGTCAGAGAGAGAGAAAAAAACTGAAAGGGAAAGTGGGAAAACATACCCTATGGGGTATGGCCATGCTACAATTCCGTCTCCTCCTCCTTTTCTCACTCCTTTTGGGATTTAGGGAATGCATGCATATGCACCTGGTGTGTTTTACAAACTGCCAGATCCAGGATTCAAACTCCACAGTGGACCTGGTGGGATCCAGCTGTCTTAACCACCATATCATCAGCTAGCTCACTTACTCATTTTTAAGGACAGAATTTCTTGGCACACACTCTCTAGTGGAGTAGTAAAATATTCTTATTATGAAAGGAATTTAAACAGTTGCAGCTGTAAACCCTCTTACTAGTGTATCCAATAAGGTACATTTTAAAGAATGATGAATACTTTAGCTAGCTAATCTCTTTTGTGCGTCCTCAGAAAGGTTTTAAAGAGTAAGGTAATTTTACCCAGCATCATGGATAAATACGGGTTGTTACAGTTCATTTGGAAGGATCAATCCCTCAGGGGTACATGGAATTAATTTGCAGTCACAAGTTTGGCTTTCTTACAAGAAAGCTGCTCGACCCACAGAAATAAGACCCTCTGAGAATTTCAATGTGTTTAGCAGACCCTCTCCAAGATTCCCAGCAACATACTGTCTACATGGCAAAGCTAAAAAGCAGGAATAATGTCTCCCAGAATCAGACATGGTAGGGTATAAAGAACATCCAATTTGATGTCTGTAAACCTGGACTGGAGTCCTTGCACCATCACCAGAAGTTTGACCTTGAGTAAATCATTTAATGAGTTTTGGTTTCTTCTCTTGTAAAATGGTTGACTTCATAGGATTATTGCAAGAACAAAATGAGAAAATCTGTATGACTGCTCTGTGTAAACTATAAAACGATGTTCAAATATTGGTATTTCGTTATTAGCCTATGATTTAACTTTAAATAGTCTGCTTCTCTTGTTGAGGAGGAGAAGGTGGCACCTGCTGTCTTGAGTTCATCATGAACCAACAGACAACAACAGGCCAGGAGGGAGTGCACAAGTATTAGCTGTGCTTGGGCAGCGTGAGGAACAGCAGAGGAGAGAGTGTTACGTGCAAACTGGGTGGAGTCGATGGAACACTTGTTGAATGATGGAGAGGTTTAGCTGGCTCAAAGACTGGCTTGCGCAGTCTTTAAGACATCAACACTCTCTTTATGTGAAACAAGTTTTCCATCTCTTTCTGTTCTTCCTTGGGTGTCTGCTTTCATCCTTTTCCCTTCTCTTGCATCATTTAGCGTTTAAATCCAAATTTTCCACAGGCCATTTTTAAAGTGATTTTTGCTTCTCATTGAAAAAGTAATCAGACATATGATTTTAAGAATCTAGATGATCCATAAAGATTATACAACAAAACAAAACTCTTCCTTCCCTGCATGTAGAGGGGCAACACTTGAATTTTTAGTGTCAGAAGTTCTTGTACTCTTATACATGAGAGAGAGAAGCTCTTGTACATTCCTGTCTTTCGAGAGAGATTTAATTAATTAAAGTTGTACATTTAAAGACCTAGTTTTCATAAAGCCTTTAAGTTTGGGGCAGGTGGTACCACAGTAGAACCGCAACTGGACCCCATGAGAAAGGTCTTAGGTTTGTGTCCCAGGACCTCCCTGAGCAAGGGGGGCAGCTGAGACTGAATCAATAGTTGTGTAAAGACACTGGTGAAGGTGTGTATCTCTCCTTCCATCTCTTATGAAAGAAAGAAATAAGTTCTTTTTAAAATTTTCTTAGAGATTTTTGCATGTTTGTGTGCATGCCCAAAATCCTGTGAGGAGAATGGGAGAAGGGATTGCGATGTGGCCATTCTCCCAGGCTGTGATTTCTTGCTGTCTCTGTCTCTCTGGAGAGTACACACATGCAATAGTAGGAATCTCTCTTTTAAAAAAAAAAGGGAGAAAAAATTGGTGGGAAGGCATTGAAGAGGGCAGGGGCATGGTCAGAATTGTGCTTTTTAAAAATTACTCTGGGAGTGCCACAAGAAGGACCAGAACACTTAAGCAGGCTGTGCCATTGTCTTCCAGATACCACACTTAAGGGCATCACGTTGTTAGGTTCAGATAGGCCATGGTGTGAGTGTTGCCACCAAGGACACTTGCCAATACTTCAAGACAGTTCTTCCCCACACCTCCCCACATGTGTTAGTTCACCAGCACATTACAGCCTCCAAGGCTTCTACAGGAAACCAGAGAAGAGGGACAATGGGTTGATCAAGGGAGGTGGTGGTGGAGAGGAAGGGATGGGAATGGATTTGGAAAGCTATCTGAAGGTGAAATTAGTAGGATTTGCTAATAGATTCAACATGAGGTGGGTAGTTAGGAAGAAGAGAGAGATGAAGATAGATCTCATGTTTTGATGGGTATGACAATATTTTTACTTTTTGACTTTGAGACAGAGAATGTCCTCATCAGATGATGTGGTGATTTTGAAACTACACACTCCACAGTTTTCAGTCACACATGACCTAGCCCCAGTACACCGCTCTTGACTCATCTGGGTTAATTTTTTCTCTCTGTCCCAGACTCCAGTACCCATCGGCCACCTTTCAGTTCTTCACTAGACTCCTTTGGCCTCAGGGCCTTCCTACATCCTGCTTTCTCTGCCCAGAATGTTCCTATCATAGTTCCACGCATGGCTGGCTTTTCTCCCTCAGGTCCTGGCTATGAGGACTCTAACTGCTCAGAGTATGTCTCTCTCTGACCTTCTCTACCATTGCAACACCTGATTTATTTTTTTCCTAGCACTTATCAAATTTACAATCACATTATCTTCCATCTACTTGTTTGTGTTCTGTCTCCCTCACTAGACTGTATTAATATTTTTCCTTTTTTTAGCTAATCTTTGATTCTCAGCATTGAACAAAATTTACTAAAAATAAATAAATAAACAAATAAGCAAAAGACATAGCCTGCCCTAAGTCTATAGACAGCAGAGATCAATACTGTACCACCTCTGCACTCTAAATCTCTAAATGGAGGAGTCTGACCCAGCAAGGCCCCAGGATCTGTCTGAGCCCCCCCCCACCTTTGAGCTCCGCTTCCGGTCAGATCAATATGCTGGCAAGGCCACTGTTGTGCACCCCACTGACCTTGGAACAAAGCTTGGGTCAATTAGCATGTCAGCAACTGCTTGCTATTTGCTCCAGAAAACTGGTAGCCTTGCTGGGAAGCGACCCCCCCTCTGACTCCCCAATTTACTACTATAAAAGAATTGCATAGCTCTCTTATACATCCTAAGTATATGATAAAATTTTCCAGGAACTCCCCCAACCACTCTCCTTTGCTATTATCACCTACTATTAATTACAATGCTTTATCTCTATGGTCACAGTAGAGGGTGGGCTGAAGTTCTATCTAGGCAGAAATGGTCTTTGGAAGGCCCTTCAAAATACATTTAAGGTAAACTTAATCCTTTCTTTATGTAAAATAGTATTAGGCCAAAACTGGCCCAGGACCACCCCCTGCCCTCACCAAGCGAAATTGATAAATATTTTAGGACTCCTCAAATCAAGTTTTAGATCCCTATAAAACTATGTAAGTATCATTCTTTATTAAGATCCATAGGAACTAATATCTATTCTTGAGATTTTCTTTTCTCAGAGCCATTCCTAGTAATCACAAGATGGCTGCTGTGCTGCTGCTTACCGGAACCACCTTCCTGAAACTGCATTCTATGGAGACCCACCTACAATTGCGGAAATGCCCGACACCCACCCTTAATCCAACCCTGAATAGAATCTATGTTCCCTTTTGTTAAAACCTTTATGAGCTGATAATTGAAAGCACACAGCCCCTCTCCCATTTACTTGCATGTAACACATTTTCAATAAAAAGGCACGATGATTCCTAGCAGTTGTCACTCTTCAGAGAGCGATCTTTGAGGAGTGTCCAGCATAGGACGTGCGTGAAAAGGCATCGAGGCCTGTGTCTTCTGTTCACCTGCGCCGCCTCCGGCGAGATAACCCACCCCCGCCAAGGCTGGTCCCTGGCATCTAAACACCTGTAATAAAAATCTGTATTTAAGGAAATAGTCAAGGCTTTGCAAGTAGCTCCTCTATGGTACAATGTGATGACAGGCAGGGAGAAGTCTGCACTTGGAGCCAGTCACAATGCCTGGCTCCTTCTTTCCCAAGTTGAGGCCCAGGTAAAGAACTGGGAAATTCTCACTGAGCAGATGACAATGAACAAAGATATAAAGGACGTGCATGTCACATATTTTTAGTAGTTACTACTCACCAAAGAAGTCACATTTTTAGGAGTTCTTATATTAGGCCAGTAGAGTATGCAGAGCAGAGATCCCCATTCTTTGTGTATAGAGAGCTGAACGGTCAAAGTCTTGCCCAAGCTCGCGTGGATAACAAATATCAAACCAAAGTCCAGGTCATCTTCCACCAAGTTCATAGCTCCTGGCACTATTTCCACTTAGCATGTATTTTCATGCACCTAGGTATGTGACCAAAAAAAAGGGGAGGAGTTCCAGAGAAACATAAAAATCAGTCCCTTACCTAATCAATTAAAGAAACGTACCTATAAGATGATCTGAGGCCGGCCCACACCATCCACACAAGCTGAGTTGCCAGACTATTGGTAGAGAACAAATCTGTGTGAGCCGAGGTCAGGAGAAGCTGTTACAGGAAGGTAAGTTCAAGATTTGCAGATCCAATCCCGAGCCTTCGTCAGTGTGGAGGAGTAGCTGAGTTCAACGTGTTCCAGCTGAGCTCATCTAGAACTTTCACTAATGGAGACATTTCAAGACAAAGAGCCTCTTTTCTAGCCAACAAACTGACATCCAGAAGAAAAAGACGTGACATACAGCCAGAAGAATTCTTTTGAAGGGCCCAGATATTCCACTGATCAGTCTAGCATCCCCTTGTTTTGTTTTCTTTTTGGTTCTGCCATTTTCTACCTACAGTATTCAATTCCTAATGATTTAGCAACACAGAACACATTTCTTCCCCAGGATCTCCTAACATCCCCAAGTTACCACAGCTGCCTTCTCTTTGATCTCACATGAGTATCCAGCCTCAAATGTCTGCAGCAGGTGCTGAGAGCACCTGGCAGCCTCCTCTTAACTCTTTTATCCTCAGACATCACTGCTGAATGCCCTGAGTGGCAGCCTGTGGCTGGAATCCCTCCATAATGCACAGACTTCAGGAGGGAAAAAAACTACTGAAAGAAAGAGAGTAAACTTGTATGTGGTGAGAAGGTAAAGACCAACAAGTGCTACTGTAGGTCTAGTTAGTGACACTGGAGACACAGTCTAAGTCAACCAGAAAAGCTGCTAAATGGTTCTACAGGTTTGCTTGTGATCCTGCTCCATCACCACCACCAAACACGTAGCTTGTAAGCAGTTACTCAAACCCATCTTCCTTCTGGTTCATGAGAAGTCCAGTTCTGCCCATTCTTAACCCCACCTTTCTGAAGCTGCTGCTGTTCTCCCATACTGTAGGAGACAGTCTTACCTGGCAGCAAAAGCTTTAAATAGGGATCAAATTCTCATCCTGGTAGGTGACTGGGCTTCATTCCCTTTCTTATTCAAGCAGGAACCAAACATTTTGTTCAAAGCAGTTAAATAAGCAATAAACCAGTGACGCCTCCTGTCCAAGTGTCTTTTCTCATTTTATTTGTTTGCATTGTGTGTTCCTCATGCCAAGTTCCAGGTAGATCAAAAACAGATTTATTTTGAAATAAACATTGTCTTCAGAAGCAATCTATACATGTTGTGAAGTGGAGCATTCTAAACCTCTCTGTAAAATAACTAATGCTATCAGTCAGGTCCAAAATCCATCAAAGTGAAATATAGGCTATATAACCCAATATTAACTACTGACTTACTAACCTAATATAAATACTAAGTCATTAATTCTGAATAATGTCATTACAAGGTGAAGATATTCCAAATCCCATGAGAAAATACCCTGATTGTCAGAAATACACACTAAAGAAAAAGAAAAAGAAAAGCTGTTTCCAGAATACGATTGTTGCTAAGTCCCTAGAGCACTGATCAGAGCAGAGGTGACCCACTCTTGGGCCCTTTGCTCAAGTGAAACTAGAGCAGATTAACCCAGCCACTATACTCACCCCTGAGCCCAATGGGCTCATCTTTCACCTTCTCCTGACTTTTTCTCCCTACTGTACCTTTCCTTTACTTCTCACCCTTTTCTTCCTTTTACTCTCCTCCCTCTTCTCTTTGCATTCTCCACCTCAGTCTCATTTCCTCCACTCCCTTATACCTCCTTTCTTTTGTCGTTAAAAGGCTACAAAATTGGGACCAACAGTTAGCGTAATGGCTATGTCGCTGGACTCCCACGTAGTCAACCGCGGTTCGTGTCCCGGACCCAGTGGCTTAAAACTCACACCGGGCACATGTGCATGCATGCCCAAGATCCCGAGAGGAGAATGGAGGAGAAGGGATGGCGGCGTGACCATCCCCCCTAGGGGGTGATTTCTGGCTTTCTGTCTCTATGTCTCTCTCTGTCTGTCTGGCGAGCGCACGCGCCCTATAGCGAAAACCTCTCCAAAAAAAAAAAAAAAAAAAAAGCTACAAAATTAAGTCCAGGGCCAGCCCCATAAGTGCAGAGGTTAAGAGTTTTGCATTAGGAGCCAGATCCCACATGGTCAACCATGGTTTGAATCCTTCCCAGGCGGCTTGAAAAACATGCTGAGCACATGTAGTACATGTCCCAGATCCTGAAGGGATGGAGAAATGGAGGAAAAAGGATTGGACCATGACCATGTCCCATGGGGAGAGCACTTTCTCTTTCCCTCTCTCTTTCTTCCTCTCTCTCTCTCTTACAGATATGCACATGCCCACTTGCCATTTATTTACTTATTTAGTAAAAGGAAAAGGCAATTTATTAAGTAAAAGTAAAAGGACACTCTCAAGAGGTGGACCCAAGCACAAGAGAGAAAGACTGGCTAGCGTTCTCTTTAGCCACTATTACATTCTGTGAGGTTTATAAATTTTTTTTTAATCTAGGCTGAGTCAGCTGATCATTGACTAGGCCCACTGATTGTTTTCATCTCGTTGGCTCTATCAAATGTGACTGGACCCGCTGATCCATCTCATTGACTATGTCAAATGTGGCTTAATCAGCTAGACATCCCTCACTGGAAATCTCCTGCCTACATTACCTTGGGCAGGGAATTTTCTGCCCTGATTGGTTTTTCTATCTAGGCACACAGACAGACACTCCAGCCCCCTTTCTCACATTCATTTTTTGTTTTTCTTCCTGCTTCTTTTCCCCCAAAAGGCATAATCCCCATAAATCTTTTTGGGGAGTTGAAGGTGGATGCTTTGTCTTCTGTAACTGCTTCATGCTGGATCCCACTTGCAATTAAAAAAAAAAATTAAGTCCACAGATACATCATTACTTGTATTGAAAACTCTTAGTTTTAAAAGTGAATGCTTTGCATTTTTAAAAATTTTTTTACTTTAAAGTAAATTTTTTAAAATAATTATCAATATTAGTTTTCATTTGTTTGTTTGTGATTTTTGTTTTTTGGTTTTGGGTTTTGTTGTTGTTGTTACAGAGCACATGCACTCACCAGAGGGAGAGACTGGGGTTAGAGAAAGTGAGAAAGCTAGCTGCCAGGTCCAGAACTCGAACTGTAGTCAGTCATGTTGGAGTGCAGCACCTCAACCACCATTCCACTGGTTGGTCCCTAAGATTTATTTATTATTATTATTTTTGCCATAGGGCACATGCGCTCACTGGAGAGACAGAAAGCAAGAAATCATCCCCCCTCAAGGGAGATGGTCACACCACAACCCCTTCTCTTCCATTCTCCTCTTGGGATTATGGGCACACATGCAAATGTTTCCTGTGTTTAAGTCACTGGGTCCACAACTTGAATCATGGTCCACTACGTGGGAGTTCCGCAACATAATCATTACACCATCTGCTGGTCCAAAATTTATTTTTTATATGTGACATATAGAAGTGTGTGTTTGTGCCTCTGTGTATTCATAACATTCTCCCAAATTATTAGTGGAACTTGGAAAGAAAGGAAAAGGAACTTGATTTAGGACTGTATTACTTTAGACGAGCCTTCTCAAATCTATTTGAACTGAATTATCTAGACTAGACACACAGATAGTTTAAATAAAACAGGTATTTTTTACCCTTACCTGTAGAATGCAGGCTTAATTCTCTAGGGTAAAGGCAAAGGAAAAACTAAAATCTCATCCTTGGAATGGGCCCAGTGAGTTCTTATCCAGTTTGCTGAAGTGAGTCTTGTTCTTCTTCCACATGAAACAACCTTTCAACCCCTAAAAGGGGTCAAAATGCTGACATCAGCCCAATCACTGTGGCACAGTGCTAACAGCAGTGCCCTGCAAGGCTGGAAGCCACATGGGCTTGGATCTTCATCCAGCCATGAGTTTGGATCCTCAGGTTGGCTTGAAAGCATGTTGGGTTCCAGGATTCTGAGGAGCCAGAGGGCTGGGGAAAGCGGATCATAGTGTAACAAGATCCTATTAAGGGCACTTCTCTGTTAGATAGTATTTCCACCACACAGATCTGATGGATGAAAATGATCTCGAGAAACATATAATAGTAAAATGTAGTAAAATAATTAGAAAATTATGGGTTTTGAGTATGTTTAATCTTTGTTTATAATAATAACTTACTTAAGTATAAATACATGTAATACAATTTTTAATAATGACTGTGTTTAACAACCAGCTGGTAAATTTTCTGAAACTTTAATATTCTGCTCTCACAAGCTGATACAAGCCAGCTCCCACTGACCCTGAGAGTAAAGTCATTGCTTCTCATTCCAGTTCCATGGAAAGGGCTGGCTGCCCAGATCAAGCAGGATTTTAATAGCTGTAGTAATAACAGAACATGAAAAGGGAAACCTATTTTACAAATAGGAAGGAAAAACAGCACAGAAGTCAATTCTCATTGGCATTGGCATCTGTGTTTAAAGGTTACCCTTGTTAAACCAGAAAAAAAAAAAAAAAAAAAAAAAAAAAAAAAAAAAAAAAAAAAATCTCTTCTCAGCGCTTGTAATGAACCAGATACTACATTTACCACCAGCTCGGTCTTCCTCAACCATCACTCTCACCAAAGCCCTCAATACCTTGCTTCTCGACCTCATCTCCAGTATCCTCTACTTTGCCTGAGGTTATTTGAGCATGTTCCTTTGCCTGGGTCCTCTTTCTTCCGCATGTCTTACCCTGCTGAGAGGCCCTTTTTCCTTCCTTTCTTTCTAAAAACTGCCCACATTTTAGAAACTAGCACAGACAGAAGACCTCTTCCTTGAGGTCTTCTACCTCTGCAGCCTCAGGATCAGCCTCCTTTGGCTCAGATTAATGTCACGTCTCTTAATCAGCATTCTGTGTGTGCCAACCCAGTATGTATTTTCTTTCCAACCAAGTTTTTAGTTCCTGAAGAACTAAAAGCTGGGGGTAGATTGCAGCACAAAGACCCTACTGGGGGTATCTATCTCTCTAAGGAAATAAACTTTAAAATGTATAAAAATAGGTAAATAATGCCTAACCTGACTACAATGTTGAATTTATTACTAGCTCAGGGTGGTTTAAAAAATTCAAGAATTGTTATTCATACATAATATGAAAGTGAGCTATAGCTTTTTTATTTCTTTTGTTATAGGGCAAGTGCACTCACAGAGAGAGAGACAGAGAGAGAGACAGAAAGAGGGAAAGTGAGAAATCGTATCTCCCCACAGGGAGGATGGTCATGTTGAAATCCTTTTCCTTCATTCTCCTCTTGGGATTTTGGGCATGCACCCAGCATATTTTCCAAGCTGAGACTTGAACCACACAGCTACGTGGGATCCAGCTGCTTTAACCACGAAGCCACCTGGCTGGCCCAGGAGCTATAGCGTATGGTTGAGGTCCACTACCTGAAAAGGACCCTTGCCCAGGCTATTGCTGCAGCTAAAGAAAACACTGATGCAATTCTGGAAGGATTAAAACATCTATGACTGCATCAATAAGTTGCTTCAGCTTGGGATGCTTCACCAAACATCATGACGAAGACATCTACACAAACACTCAAGAGGTTCATCCGTGACCTCAAAGGATTTGCTAAGGATGAGGAGGTTGTAAAAATCCTCAAGGCTGTGGTGGAAATGGCAAACAACTTTGACCTGGGTGGGGATGATGATGACACTGAATAGCTTCTATATGTGGTTCCTGAGGAACTGACTAATAATGAGGCACTGGAAGTGGAACAGGAACTTGTAGCTGAGGAAGAGGCAAGTGAAAAATAAACTGCAGGAGAAGAAAAAGAACTCACAAGGAAATTCACAGTGAAGGATTTAGCATAAGCTTTTGAAGAACTCAGCATGCTCTTAAAAGGTCTGAAGGCCAGGTCCATAGCTGGACCCCACATGGAAAGGGTTCTAGATTTGTCTCCCCAGGCCTCCCTGTGATCCAGGCTAGCTGAGACCAGAGTGGACTGCAGTGTGGGGATGCTGTTGGGAATACCAGTCTTTCTCTCTCTTTCTCTGTCTCTCTCTGAGGAAATAAATGGGCTTTTTATAAAGTCTGAAAACATGCACCACGGAATTGAAAAGTGTTCCTTAATAGAGAGGAATCTCCATACTGTATTATCTGCTTACAAATAAATCTATGATGAGAAACAAGAAACAAACAAGAAACAAACCAAGCAAACCACCATGGACATAATTCTGAAAAGAGTGAAACCTCCTTAAGAAGAACCTCAGGCTGGTCCTCCAAGAGGTATTCCAGAAGGATGCATTATTATCATTGGAGATGACATCTCGATGATTGTTATTTCCCCCGAAGAACTACCAGGAGGACTAGATGTGGAAGTGGGAGATAGTGATATTGATGTTTTACATCTGTGTAGGCCTAGGGTAATATAAGTACTGGTTTCTTAGATTTTAATGAAAATTTTATTTTTAATTTTTGTAATTCTTAAAAAATTTACTAGAGGGTTCATCTACAGTAGGGTATAGGAGTGTTCTAGGCCTTCACATCCACTCACTGACCCATCAAAAGCAGAGAGAGAGAGAGAAAGCAAACACACCCCCCCGGAGGGGGGATGATCATAGTACAAGCTTTTCTCCATTTCTCCCTCTTGATGGGGTATTAGGCATGTATGTGAACCCAGAGTGTTTTTCAAGCCACCAAGTATGGGATTCAAACCACTCAGTCAGCCATGTGGAATCCAGCTACCTTAATCTCCACATGACCAGCTGTCCTCAGAAAATTTAAAAATAGAACATCTAAGTTTATAAAATAAGGATGTAAAGAAAGAAAGTATTTTTGTTCAGCTGTACAATGTGTTCATGTTTTAAGCTAATTGTTATTACTAAAGACTTTAAAAGTTTTAAAAGCAACTTAAAAGCTTGTAAAGTAAAAATGTTGCAGTAAGTTACAAATAATTTATGATTTGAAAAAGAAAAAGTATAAATTTAGTGTAGCCTAAGTGTCGTAAAATCTATAGTAGTGTACAGTAATGTCCTAGGCCTTCATATTCACTCACTGACTCACCTAAAGGCACTTCTAAGCCTGTAAGCTCCTTCATGGTCAATGCCCTAAACAGGTATACAATTTTTTATCTTTTTTGTTGTATTTTTACTGTATCTTATCTACGTCTAGATATATTTCAAAACAGAAATATCACTGTTTTACCATTACTTACAGTATTCAGAAAAGTAACAGGTTTGTAACCTAGAAGCAATAAGCTATAGCCTAGATGTGCTATGGGTTTGCGTAAGTGTTCTCTGTGATGTTCGCAGGGTGACAAAATCGCCTAACAATGCGTTTCTCAGAACATGTCCCCACTATTAAGTATTGCCCAACTGTAGACACATACACACACACACACACACACACACACACACACATATTAATCTGTAGGCCTCAGATCCTCTAGTAAAACTACATCCAGTTCTTTTTGGAGTTGCTATGGGTTACTTCTAAAAATTTGCTCTTTATTTATACTTTACCTAACTCCAAGATTTATAGTAGTCAAGACAGTGTGGTATTGAAAAACAAAAACAGAGATTAATGAAAGAGAAGTGAGAGTCTAGAAATAAGCACTTGTATTTATTATTTATGATCAATTGCTTTTTTTCTTTTTTTCTTTTTTTTTTTTAGGTTTTTGCCATAAGGTGCATTATGCTTGCCAGAAAGAGACAGAGAGAAGGAAATTGAGAAATCACTCCCCCTGAGGGAGAATGGCCACACTGCAATTCCCTTGGGATTTGGGGCACATGTGTGCATGATTTTCAAGCTGCTGGATCTGGGACTCAAACCACAGTTGGCCATATGCAAGTCCAGCACCTTAACCATCACATCACCTGCTGGCCCTGTAATCTACCGATTTTTGACAAAGGTGGCAAATGGGATTCAACTGAAAAATTATATTTTTAAAATGATTACTTATTTAATTTTATCATTATTATTTTTTTATTTTGCTACAGAGCACATGTGCACATCAGAGAGAGACAGAGAGAGAGAGAAAGAAAGTGAGAAAGCAAACCTCCAGGTCCAGGCCTCAAACCACAGTTTTCCATGTGAGTAAATCTGTCATGCTTATTTAATATGTACTTTTCCAAGTCCAATATCTTAACCACCACCTGTTGGCCCAAAATTATGATATTTTTAACAAATGTTGCTGGAACACTTGGGCATTTAGATGCAAATAAATGCATGCAGACAAATGCAGATAGATCCATGTACACCCACACATACATACATACAAAAGATAAGCCTGATCTATAATTGACCGTGTACAAAATTAGCTCAGAATGGAACATAGACCTAAATATAAAAATCTAATGCTAGTAACCTTCTAAGAGGAAAAAGTAGCTTGCCCTTCTTTATCTGAGAGCCTTTTTCCCCCCTCAAAAATCCTGTAACTATCTTGACTGGAGCAGATGCATCACAAAAGAGAGGATACTTACTCACTCAAAACCTACCAGACACCCCTTCTTGCCACTAGACCCATAACCCGGGTCAAATTTCAATGTGTTCCCAGTGCCCTACATTGGTAGCAGGTCTCTGAATATAACTCTGGGCTGAGCCCAGGCTCCCAGGTTTGTCTATTCTCCCAGGAGTCACTAATCGCTCTGTAGAGAATGGGCCAGGACAACTTAAAAGTGACGCACTCACTAAGCACCTGTTATGAAATAGCCCAAGGTCTGCACATGCTCCACCTCTGGTCTTGTTCCCAGTGGTTGATCCAAAGTCTCTGACTCCAACTCAGGGCTCAAGGCTGAAACATAAAAACAAATCCCAGCTTGGAAGAAAGGTTTAAAAGTCAGTTTTATTTGTTCATCTTCTCAGAGTTTGTTCATCTGACCACTGAAATACCAAGCCTAGCTTATTGATTTTTATTCATTGCTATCACTAAGTACATATTAAATAAGCATGACAGATTTACTAGGCAATTAAGACATATCACGTGCTGGGTAGCCATGGGGGGGTGGGGGGGGGGGGACAGGGTACCCAGCCCTCAAAAGTCCATTATGGATTAGTAATGGACACATGTCTTTATATGTCACTGATTATACTTACTGGAGCAATTCCAAACTCTTTTCTTTTGGCTAACATACGTCTGTATAACTAAATTTTCCAGATTCTATATGAATAAAGTAGCTGAGCAGAGACAATCCCCTAAAACTTAACTGTTCCAGAGGAAACAAGGGGTTGTAGACTTTGAAAGAACAGATGGTTAGAGTCCAACACTATGGGACTGACCTCAGTAGGGCACCTGGCATTGCTTGTACTAACCCCATGCCTTCAATTGTTCCATAAACTGGTATTGCTAAGGCAAGAGTGTAGCCCACCACTCCTTGTAAGAACCACTCAATACCTACATCTTTCTGAATTGAGTTAGTTGAATCTTAGTAGATAGCTATCTTTTTTTTTTCTCTTATATTATTCAAATATATATTATATTATATATTATATATATTTGAATAATGTAAGAGAAAAAAAGGATAGGAAAGAAAAAACTGTTTGGAGAGATGGGAATAACAGAAGATGAGAAAATAGAAAAGAGGTAAGGGGAGAAAAAAATCACACCATAAGCTCACAGAGACCTTACACCAGCACCTTGCTCACAGAGAGGCAAAATGCCTGTTTCATAAATGAATGAATGAGTGAGTGAAAGATAAAGTATATAAATAATTTAACTTTCTATTTTAAATAATAAATAAGTAAAATACAACACCAATGACATTCCTTCTCAGCTCCTCCAAACAGAAGCATGGATTTCCAATTGTTTATTCTCTAGTAGAGATGCTTCTCTGCAAATGAGCCATATATCCTACCTACTCCCTTTCATGATTGGGATGTTGATCCCAGAGATGAGACCATGGAACTGAAGCAAAATTAACAGGGGACTCCTAGGCCTGACTCCATGATTCAGTTTCAGTGAACATGTGTTCTCAACCGCCATGAGATGGAAATGAAGGTTGAATGCTTATTGGCAAAAACTGACTACCTAACTACAAGGATACATTATAAAAAGAAAAAAAAAAACCCAGAGGTGTACGATTAACTCTGAGCTTCTAATCCACCAATCAAAATTTCACAAAGGGTTTTGATTGCTAATTGTAAAATAAACCTATCTGCACAGGGGACCCAGGATAGAGTAAATATTCTGTTTACATAGTCTTAATTGTCCGGCTCCCTGTAAAATGAAAGAATTTAGTTTAGAAACACTTGAGCTCAGTATCTAAGGACTAGGACAAGCCCACATTCCTTCTCCTAGGATCATGCAGATCCTCTCTTTGAAAGGCTAAATCCCAGCCACTTGTTTAAGATGACTGCTCAGAAAGTTTAGAACCTATCTTAGAGAGAAAGAGATTGCCTTTGCCAGATGCCCATTCCTCCCACCAAAGATTTCTGTCACCTAAGTATCATCCACCCGGTCAGAAAGCTAGAAGTATGTTTATCTTGCAACTGACAAAGCAAGGAGACAATGCCAGCAAATACAGAATTGAGCAATAGTCACCATAGATACATTTTTTTAGGGACAATTATTCTACTCAGAAGTCTTAAAATTACCTCTCAAATTTAGTTTTTGAAACCATGGTGTTGATAGAGACAACTTGAGAATCTGGAGCCTGGCATTGGAGGCTGTCTTGGCCAATATTCCGCAGAACAGGTAGCCAATCCCTGCAAGAAAGGCAAATCTGGAAACCCGGATGCAGCGCCAGAGTTACACTGAGAGACCTGCGCTACTTCCAGGCCATGTGAACATGCTGAAAGTTTACTTCGGTTACAGGTCTAGTGGCAATAAGAGGGTAGGTTTTGGGGAGCATGGACACCCTCTCTATCGTGAAGCAGATGCTTCAGGTGAGGTAGTTACAGGGCTTTGGAGGGGGAAAAAAGGCTTCTCAGAAACAGACGGGTAAGCTATTTCCACTGGCAAGGGACACTCGAAGTCACTCAGGGGCTCAGGATTCTCAGTTTTACCTGAGTCCAACCAGAGGTCTCCATCACGGTCTGGAGTAAGACTCAGGAGATTTACTCATCATCTCAAGAAAAATGGAAAGTTTACTGAAAGAAAGAGCACCTAGGGGTCTGAAGCTGGAGGTGCCTCAGCCTGCCAGCCAGGAAGGAGGGGGTTTCTTTTATAGGATGATAGAAGACTGTATGTAGAGGAGTTTTTGTGTTTGTTTGTTTGTTTTTTGGTTTTTCTTTTGTTTTGTCTTTTATTTGTTTGTTTGTTTATCTATTTCAGGGGAGTCAGACCCCTCAGTCCTGGCTTTGTGTCATTGTCTGCTATTCCCTGGGCTATGTGACTTTGCAGTGGCCGCACGGGGGTGGAGGATCCTGCCAAGACCAATTCTGCAGAGGTCTGGCCTTGGTTTCTTGTCAGGCCTGGAGTGATACCAGGTGGTACTCAGAAGAGCTTTACTGAATGGGACCTTACAGTCTCTGTTTCTCATATCAGCATCTCCCTCCTTTCCGATCAATGACCTTGATCAGTGACCTGTCACATGGCAAACTTGGCAAGGCTGTGAATTCAACGGATGCTGTGATTCTGCAAACTGTACAATTAAATTTTGTGTTTGATTTTTTTAACAGTATAAACTTTATGGCTACAAGGTGGAGTGAAAATTTTTCAGGCCTCCCCTGGAAGCTCTCTGGTTATCAGATGGAAAAATTAAACCAAGAGATTAAGGAGTTGAGCTTTTCATTTTATGCTTTTTCTGTCTGTAAACATTCCACTGGACACAGAAATATCAACCCTACACCGTGGTGCCTTCCACTAGTCATTGCTGCCAAAAGAGACAAAGGCAGCAGCCACCCGGGCCCCCAACTCATGCTGCAGTGGCATTTTAGCACAATCAATCGCATGTGATCATTTGTGATTCCACTGAATGTCATGGATTACTAGCATTGCATTTCCCATTGGCAGGGAGTTCTAACCGAATCAACCCCCAAAACCAATCTTTTAGAATATTTCTCCTAGGACTATTCTTACTACTAATTTCTAGAGATTTTTGCCATAGTGCACATGCTTTGGCCAGAGAGACAGAAAGCCAGAAATCACCCCCCGGGGAGGGATGACCACACCTCAATCCTTCCTCCTCCATTCTTCTCTCAGGATTTTGGGCATGCATGCATACTTGCCCCACGTGTTTCAAGCAGCAGGGTCCGGGACTCAAACCACAGTCAACTACATGAGAGTCCAGTAACATAACTGCTATGCCATCTGGTGGTCCCCTTATTACTAATTTCCCTAGTTGTTCTATTATTTATTTATTTATTTTAGAGAGAGAGTTTTTTCCTATAGGGCACATGCACTTGCCAGAGAAACAGAAAGCAAGAAATCACCCCTGGGGCGGGGGTGGGTGGCCACGCCACAGTCCCGTCTCTTCCATTCTCATCTCGGGACTTTGGGCACGCACACACACACACCTGGCGTGAATTTTAAGTCCCTAGGTCTGGTACTCGAACCTCAGTCCACTACATAGGAGTCCAGTGACATAACCATCATGCCATCTGCTGGTTCCCCCTTACTACTAATTTCAATCAAGTCCAGGGGCTTAAGCTGAAGGGAAACTAAGGTCCCATCTTATGGTGATTTGACTTATAATTTTTGACTTTATCTTACTACAAAAGCAATATTCATTCCTTAGAACCCGAACTTTGAATATCTATAATACAATCACCCTATTTTTCACTTTCAGTATTCAATGAACATAGGGTAGTCAATATTTTATTATTAAAAACGGTTTTGTGTTCAATGATTTTGTTCAACTCTAAGCTAACA
This sequence comes from Tupaia tana, assembly GCA_026018925.1. Lineage (NCBI taxonomy): Eukaryota > Metazoa > Chordata > Mammalia > Scandentia > Tupaiidae > Tupaia > Tupaia tana. The sequence goes on along the minus strand of JAKSZU010000007.1, from coordinate 122,460,302 downwards.
TAAGTGTTTTTAGCCCATTTAAAGGCTGAGAACATGTTTTGGACTTAAAACATGTTTTGTAATTTAAGTGTATTAAATATATTCTCAAATTATGTTATTTTCAACTTCTGGTATGCATATTCAGATGTAACCGCATCATAATTCAAAAAGCATCTATATTCCTACTTCCTGGCAAAGGACTATCAACCATTCAATAAATCTCAACACAAGATGCACCTAAGCAAAAGCTTTATTTTAAAAAAAGCCAAGATCTTGGGACCAGCAGTTGGCATAATGGCTATGTCACTGGACTCCCATGTAGTCGACCGCGGTTCTAGTGTCAGACCCTGTGGCTTAAACTCATGCTGGGTGCTTGTGTATGCGTGCCCAAGATCTCGAGAGAAGATGGAGAAGGGATTGTGGCGTAGCCATCCTCCCTGGGGGTGATTTCTCACTTTCTGTCTGTCTGTCTCTCTCTTTCTGGTGCACATAGGCACCCTAGAGCAAAAAAAAAAAAAAAAAAAAAAAAAAAAAGCCAAGCTCTCAAGGATGTTTTCCATTGTGGGCAGAGCCTTCCTGATAGTTACAAGATGGATTCTAACAATTTAGCAACGTTAACTGATGCACATGAGTGAACCTTCCTGGAGATTGTTTCCTAATACTTGGAGTGAGCTCTTTTGAACTGTTCAGGTAAATAATAGTTCATATAAAGCTATTCTAATCTACATACAATGGCTATTTCTATTTTATTTCTTTCATTCTTATTTTTAACCTCTTACTGAGGTATAATATCCATATTTTTTTTAAAAAGGCAGTTATCCTAGGCATACGGCCTGACGAGTTTTCACAAACTAAACACGTTAACAGCACCCAGATAAGAAAAGGACTGCTTCCAGATTTCAGAACATTCCCCCTCACATGTCCCCTTACCATTCTTTCCAGCCTACCCTGTGCCACCTCCACCTGCCCCGCAACTGATTTTTCCCCCTTTTGGCAGAGAGTATATGAGCTTGTAGAAGAGAGAGAGAATGAGAAAGCATTCCTCATGGGGGATGGCTAAACTACAATTCTTTACCCTCTGCTTTTCCCTCCTTTTGCGATTTTGGGTGCACACACACATGCACACACATGCTGGGTGCATGTCCGTGCATGCCCAAGATCCCGAGAGGAGAATGGAGGGGAAGGGATTGCGGCGTGGCCATCCCCATAAGGGGTGATTTCTCACTTTTTGTCTCTGTTTCTCTCTCTCTTTCTGGCGAGTGCACTATAGCAAAAACCCCTCAAAAACAAAAACAAAAACTAAAACAAAAGACATGCTATAACACTTGAGTAACTAAAGACCAAAAGCCAAGTTGGAATTGGCTTGAAATGGTGAGTTAAGTTAGCCAATTCTCTCATCTGCTCTTAAGAGCAGCATAAAAGGCCCATGCTATAAAGGAGTTTATTATTTTTAGAGTTGAATATAAATTTCTGAAGCTTCATATCTGTATATCTACTAAGACTCATAAAGAAAGGGAAAGAGAAAGAGAAAAGAAAGAAAGAAGATAGCAAGTAACAAGAAGTTGGAAAGGGAAAAACAGAGAAAGACGGTGGGAGAAAAGAAAGCATTTTGGAGAGGAGCCCATTTAAATACCTGTCTCACTCAGGTTCCCTCTTAAGAGTAGGGCCGGGACCAGCAGTTAGCGTAATGGCTATGTCGCTGGACTCCCACATAGTTGACCGCGGTTCATGTCCTGGACCCAGTGGCTTAAAACTCACGCTGGGTGCGTGTGCGTGCGTGCTCAAGATCCTGAGAGGATAAGGAGGAGAAGGGATTGCGGCATGGCCATCCCCCCAGAAGTGATTTCTCGCTTTCTATCTCTCTCTCTGTCTGGCGAGCACACGCGCCCTATAGCAAAAACCTCTTAAAAAAAAAAAAAAAAAAAAAAGAGTAGGGTCATGTAATTCTGCCACCTTAGTCATCAGCAACTGCATAGAACTGGGTGTCCCACCCAATGGCAATCACCTACATACCCCTCTGTGTTTCTAGTCCTGGACCCAGCAGCTTGAAAATCACACTGGGGCATATGAATATGTAGCCAAAATCCTGAGAGGAGAATGGGGAAGAAAGGTTTGTGGCATGGCCATCCTCATAGGGGATGATTTCTCACTTTCCTTCTCTCTGTCTTTCTCTGGCTAGGTCATATGCCCTAGGGCAAAAAAGAAAAAAAAAAAAAAAAAAGGAAAAGAAACCTGTTATCTTTCATTTCATTTTGACTTCCACATTTCCTACTTTGATTTCTCTCCAGAGAAAAAGAAGAGTGACTACACTAAGCAAAAGAAAGAAATAGTGAGATTATCAGCCTCACTCATACACCTTAATAACTATGTACAGTTTCCTGTACCCTAGCCTTCCTCTTTTTTTTCTGAAAAGACAATCAAATCTAACAAGAAACTTGGTGAGATTTTTAAAAAGCCATGATCCTACCATACTAATATTAATTTTGAGTTGTGTCTCCTCCCACATATATAAGATTTTTTTTTTTTTTTATTTGGAGAGGTTTTTGCTATAGGGCGTGTGCACTCACCAGAAAGACAGAGGGAGACAGAGAGACAAAAAGCGAGATATAACACCGCAATCCCTTCTCCTCCATTCTCCTCTCGGGATCTTGGGCATGCACGCACACGCGCCTGGTGTGAGTTCAAGTCACCGGGTCCAGGACTCGAACCATGGTCAACTACATGGGAGTCCAGCAACATAGCCATTACACCAACTGCTGGTCCCCATATATAAGAATTTTTACTTGTTACAATACCTAGGTACATTTTGCTCTTTTACTCTCAACTATGGGCTAGCAAGAAACTTTGCAATTATAGCTTCAGGAAAGTAGCCAAATTCTTTCCTAAAAATCTTATGCAAGCGAGTCCTCAAGCCCACTCACTATGTCTAACAGGTCCCAAATACTTATTAATAAAATACGGTCAAACGTTTAGGAGTACACAGTCTACTGGGGGAGACAGATATAATGCACTGCTGTGCTTCCAGATGGCCCTTGTGAATCCCTTCACTATTTCCTTCAATCTGATCAAAGCAGGAAGGACAAAAGAGGCTATCTAAATCAGCCAAGAGTCCTAGCACTCTGAAAAACCCCCATAATCCCTTCTTTTTAGCCCCTAGATAACTTTAAGGACTTCAAGGTTCTCACCAATTCTTATAGCTGCCCGAAACCAGTTTTTCTGATAATCACAGCTCCCACTCTCACTTTTCAGTAAATCTTTCCTAAGCCTACCTCTGTCTTTCCACATTTGGGTCTCTCCCTGAAAAACCTCCCCCATGCCTCCTTTTTTCCTCCTTTGCTATTGTACTTCTTGCTAGTCATTGAGAAAATACATTTATATTTTTTCATCTGAAAAAGAGTTCAATCCACAGAAAACCTACCTTGGTTATAGATCAGAGTTAAACTCAATTGCCTGCAAGGGTCAGGCAGAACAGTGGTCTTTCCACTTTGTTTGCATATTATGTACTCGGGAATTCTTTAGTTTTACAAAGAAATAGGACCAGCCTGTAGTGTAGTGAATAAGTCAGCTGTATCTCACATGATTCAAGTCTTGGACCTGGCAACCTGAAAAACACATCGGGGGGCTGGCAGGTGGCATGGTTGATGGGGCGCTGGACTCCCTCATGGTCAACCGCAGTTCAAGTCCCAGACCTAGTGGCTTGCTTTTTCACTTTCTCTCACTCTCTCGCTCTCTCTCATTTTGTTCCTCTCTGGTCAAATTAAAATAAATAAAGTTAAATAAAATAATTCTTTTTTTTTTTTTTTTTTGGAGAGATTTTTGCTATAGGGCGCATGCGCTTGCCAGAAAGACAGAGAGAGAAAGAGACAGAAAGCAAGAAATCACCCCCCCCAGGGGGGATGGCCACCAACAATCCCTTCTCCTCCATTCTCCTCTTGGGATCTGGGGCACACACGTACACGCACCCAGTGTGAGTTTTAAGCCACAGGGTCCGGGACTCCAACTGCAGTCAACTACATGGGAATCCAGCAACACAACCACTACACCAATTTCTGGTCCCTAAAATAATTCTTAAAGATAAAAGAAAAACACATTGAGTCATATGCTTGCGTTCCCCAAATCCCAATATGATGGAGAAATGAAGAAAAGGGATTGCAGTGTGACAACATCCCATTGGGGGGTGCTTTCTCCACATGACTCTGCCTATCTCTCTGTGAGTGCATAAATATACCAGAGTGACAGAGGACCTTCTGAATGACAGGGGGCATCCACACTCTCAGGAGGCTACTCTCCAGCCACTATTTGCCAAGTGCCAAGATCTTCAGGCTTTTTAGGAGTCAGAAATGTAGACATTTTGGTGACAAATGTTTTTGAATGTTGACAAATAGTCAAAAGAATTTAAAATGCTGTAAAGGCTAAAGCAAAAAAATCTTCAGAGTGCAGGAGTATTGCCAGTGTGCAACTTCCAACACTGTAAATTCTAACAGTATTTTATCTTATTTTATTTGCTTAATTTATAATAGTTATGTAATTATGCCTTTGATAGAGATCAATCATCTGTTTCTGTATTGATTCTCCATATTTACGATGCATGGTGTTTTCTGGCCTATCTCCACAGCACACTGTTAATCCTGCCTTAAGATCAAACTACCCCTCTTCCCCAGTTCTTCTCCTTCTTCTCTACAAAAGGAGTTAAGACAATGCTTTTTTTTTTTTTGCTATAGGGCGCGTGTGCTCACCAGAAAGACAGAGAGAGACAGAGAGATAGAAAATGAGAAATCACCCCCTGGGGGGATGACCACGCCACAATCCCTTCTCCTCCATTCTCCTCTCAGGATCTTGGGCACATACGCACACGCGCCCGGTGTGAGTTTAAGCCACTGGGTCCAGGACTCAAACCTTGTTCAACTACATGGGAGTTCAGCGACATAGCCATTACGCTAACTGATGGTCCCAAGACACAGTACTTTTAAAACCAAAGTTTGAAATGAAATTAGAGATTAAATTGTATTAGCTTTAAAGAATTTTTTTAGAGTAGCTAGAAATTTCACCAGTCACTATACTGCAAGCTCTTGTTCACTGAGAACTAAGTAGAAATGGTTAGCATGTGTGTGTGCACTCACACATACACACAGTACAACATAGTGATGAAGACTCAAATCACAGTATGTGAGTCACTATCCTCTACATCACTCATAAATCTGCCCAGCCCTACCCAGGGGATTGTTTCCCCACCTCTGAACTCCAATCTTCTGCATCTTCCCCCTTCAGCATTTGCTGTAGATTTTATGATACTTTGCATGCTAGCCACTTTCTGGGCTAGCCAGTGGCGTGACAGTTAAGGTGGAAGGATCCCATATAGCCAACTTCCTGGTTCAAATCCTGAACCCCCAAAACACCCAAGAGCATGTGGCTGGGTGTCCAATATCCCAAAAGAAGGGACTGTGGCATGGCCATTCCGAGGGGTGCTTTCTCACTTTCCCTCTCTTTCTCCGACTCTGGCAAGTGCACACTCCCTCTAACAAAAACAATTTTTTAAGTATCATTTTATCATGCTTTAATGTAAACCTCTCTGCCTCTCTACATCAAGTGCACATGCACTATAGCAATTTTTAAAGTGTAATTTTATCATACTTGAATGTAAATCTGCTTTCCTGTGTGAGCAGGGACTGCATCTGGCCACTGAATCACCAGATCTGGCAGAGTGTCTAGCACATAGCAGACAAAGCAAGAGGTACTGCTTGAACCACTACCACCGCCCAAATAATAGCTGCCATTTCCAGAGCACACTCCCATGTGCTAAGGCGGTTTACCTAATTACCCTGGAGGCTTTCCCAGGCCAGACCACAGTCCCTCTCTAGCACAAAACCTTATTTTATTTCTCTGAAAAAGAACTGTTGCTCTTTAATATATTCTTGTTTAACAGTGTGCTTATTATCTGTCATCTGTCACTCTCCAATAGAATGAAAATTCCAAGAGGAAAGGCATCCTCATGAGGAAAGAAATACATGAATCTAAACCTCTCAGCTCCCTAGGGAACCAGCAGTTAGCGTAATGGCTATGTCGCTGGACTCTCACGTAGTCGACCACGGTTCCCGGTGGCTTAAAACTCACACTGGGCGCGTGTGCGTGCGTGGCCAAGATCCCGAGAGGAGAATGGAGAAGAAGGGATTGCGGCATGACCATCCCCCCTGGGGGGGGTGATTTCTCGCTTTCTGTCTCTATGTCTCTCTCTGTCTGTCTGGCGAGCGCAGGTGCCCTATAGCAAAAACCTCTCCAAAAAAATAAATAAATAAATAATAAATAAAATAAAATAAAAAAATAAACTTCTCAGCTCCCTGAGTGACAGAGTGGAACTGCGCACAGTAGGTTTCGATAAGTATTTAAAATTTATATTCAGATTTCAGAATACCTGTGTTGACTCTTTTGTGGTTCATAATACACTGGAGTGCAGTGGGGGAACTGATTAAAAATAAGTCTGGTTAAATTACCCCGGCACTGACATTGGTACGGGAATTTTTGCTGCAATAAGAAAGCCACTTCCTCTGACATAAGGTCCCTCACGTCTGCGTCTTGCCACATCCTCTGATAGGTCGTCATGGCAAGGCTGGCTGAGGCAGTCAGGACTTCAGGCATTCACACTAAAGAAAGGGTGGGAGGCGAGGGGTTGGCCGCGAGTGGGCGTGCAGGAGGGACTGTGCGCAACAGTGCAGCTCCCCAGGCGGCTGCGCTAGGCTGCCCGAGCCTGCCGACCCTAAGATTCTCCACCTTGGGGCTCTCCTTGCTACAGCGTTCCGCTTCCTTTCACCCCCAAAGCGCGTACGCTCTGCCGGTCAACCTTGCGCACCCTGAGTCTCAGGGGCCGACCTTTCTGAGCCTCGCGGTGCTGGGGGGCAGAACAGCACTAGTGCTCCCAGAGCCCATAGGTCAGAGGCCTGGCGGTGCCCAGGGCTTTCCGTGGTCTTGCTGGAGTCACGCTCTCTGCCCCTCGCCCCCTCCCGCCGCTGCAGGCCACCTCCCCGCCTTCAGGGCCACGCCCTGGACACGCCCGCCAGCCCCAGGCCCCGCCCCAAGTGGCCCCCCCGGCCACCGGCTCCGCCCACTCGCCCGGGGCTGTCCTCGCCCCGCCCCAAGCCTCAGGCTCCGCCCCAAGCCCCTCTCTCCAGCGCGCTTGCCCCAGTAATTCTGTCGCCAGAGCCAGCCGGCTGGAGCTGCTGCAGCTGCGCCTCCGCATCCTCGCGCGTCACCGCTGCCGCCATGCCCGGAGGACTCCTTCTCGGGGACGAGGCCCCCAACTTCGAGGCCAATACCACCGTTGGCCGCATCCGTTTCCACGACTTTCTGGGAGACTCGTAAGTAGCCCCCCCGTAGTACTGACCTGGCCGAGAGTCCGCCGGACCCCGAGCTGCCCTCCCTGTCCTTCCTCCCTGCGTCCCCCACCGGTTCCCGCACGTGCCTCCCTCGGTTTGGCCTCTGGCCAAGGCCTGCCTGTGCCGGCCTCTTCCCTTCTCGGCCCCTGGCCCCGGTGTGTTTGGGCTGGCGTCGCGGGCGGGTTGGGGGAACAAAAGTGGGTCCCGCAGGTCCTGAGGCCGGTGAGGCGGAGGATTATTCCGTGTTGAACTCTGTGAACTGTGCGAATAGCGTGATCAGGCCGAGGCCGGTGGGGGCAGGGGCGGGCAGCACTGGCGGTCACTCCCCGGGACTCGTGCCCGGGTCGCACCGCCCTCGTTCGGTTCTGGAATTTGCTCCCTGTAGAAGATAGGTGTCTAAGGCCAAAGTCGGAGGACGCAGCTGCTGGCTGCAGGTTAGGGGAGGGTTCTGCTGGCTGCAGTGGCGGGTGCAGGCGTCTGAACACAGAACGTGCAAATTGAAAACCACCAGCTGCCAAGTGGACGAAATACTTTACGTCCAGAGCCTGCTCCAGTGGCCAAGATACGATGAGATAATAAATTCTGGAGAAACCAAGAATGCTCTGTGGAACTGTGTCCTTTTATTCCAGAACTTGCAACATTTGGAGGGAAGGGCTTTCCGAGCTTGCTGGGTTGCGGTGACCTATTCTCGCCAGCGCAAATGGCCGGAGGATCCAGACACATGCCTCCTCATTCTGCCATCCTTTTGTTTCCCTGCCCTTCCCTCCTCTGCCTGGCTTCCAGCATGATGGCCAAACTGGTGACCCATAACTGGCCTGGCAGTTATAACATTATGACTAGGAGTAAAGTGGTGTCACCCTGGTCGTACAGATTAGTTTTAATCAGTTTTCCAGACATATTAGTGTCCTGGAACTCAGTGGCCCCACTATACTGTGGTGCTTCAAGACTTGACAATTCCTCCTAGTTTTGTGGGGTTTTTATATATCCCAGGGAGAGAGATTGAAATTATGAAATTAATCAGTCTTTGGACAGGACTAGGTAGAGAACCTGGGAGAGATTCTGATATATCAGTTCTACCCAAATCCTTACAATATCCCTTAAGGGGATTTACTAGACACTAATTAGGTAAAAATTAGGGTTTGTGAAAGAACTAGTCTAGGAAAAGGAGAAATGGAACATTCAGTACTAGAAGGTAGTAAAGATTGCAAAAACAGGTTATAGCCAGTCTCATATTCAGAATCTAGGTAGCGTTTCTCCGAAATTTCTTTGGATTTTCAGAGTGCATTCCTTCCCTTTTCTACCTACAGCCCTCACTCCATGAACATAAAATCTTACGGGAACTCTTAGCTTGTATGGATTAAAGATAAATATTAACATAAAGCATATTTACTGTAGCAACAATAAATAATGTCACTATTTAAGCTAACCATACTTTTTAGTATTTTGTTATTATTTATTGGCCTCTGGATCAATATAGGTTTGATTAAAAGTGGTATCTTCTTGGGGAGCCACCAATAGGAAGATAGAAAAAAATCTGCATCTATCAGATCGTTGGAAAAGTCATGATCTATTTTTCTTTAGGTTTTTTCTATGCAAAAATGCATCATGACCTTTCCAATAACCCAACATAAGCAAATAATATATAGATCTGCCTGAAGTTAGGCATAGTATTCCCCATTCTTCCTAGAAAACAACAAAACAAAATTTGAGCCCTTTATATTATTATAATCCAGGATTTCTGCCTTATTTTTCCAACTCCATTCTGTATGTGATCTCAGATCAGATTGTTAATTTTTTTTAGTTTTTTTTTTTTTTTTTCCTATAGGGCATGTGTGTTCTCTGGAGAGAGAGTAACAGAGAGACAGAAAAAGAGAAATCACCCCCAGGGGGATGGCCACGCCTCAATCCTTTCTCGTCCATTCTCTCTCAGGGATTTTGGTCATTCACGAACATGCACTCTGCACCCCAGGGTGAGTTTTAAGCAGCGGCCGGGTCAGGACTAGAACAGCAGTAGACTATGTGGGAGTCCAGCGATATAACCACTACACCAACCACTGGTCCCCAGTTTGTTCATTTTTGATAGACATTATTTTTCGGAGAAAAAAATAAGTTCACACATTACGGGTATGGACCCTACCCTTGATGATTAGAAAAACTACAGGGGTTTGGATGCTAACATTTGGTGAGTTTTTGAGCCTCATCACTATTTCTGTGTGTGTGAGAGAAGCAGCTTCTTCATACTATATCTTCTCTAAACAAACCCTGTGTTCCTGTGTTTTTGGGGCTTAGTAAATGGGGACTGTTCTTTTAAAGTAAGAAACCATTGTCTTTTGAAAATGAGGAAGGAAGGAAATGGGATAATGTAATTGAATTACCCTTAAGAGCAGCAGTAGGGAAACTTAAGAGAGGAAGGCAAGCCAGCATAAGCCTTTTCTAGCCATGTGGTAAACTGAAGTGTAGCTTCTAAGGGAGGGGAGGATGTGAAATGGCTTAAAACCAGTTTCTTAGCATGATTCAGCAAAACAGTCTCTATTGACTTGAAATGGGAAAAGAACTAACTTGTCTCATTCATCACCCCTTTAACAATACAGGAAGAAATGTCCTTTCCATTTCTTCAACTTTTGAAGATTTTCTCCTTAATCTTTTCTAACCTTGTATAAGTCCTTGTCCAAGGAACCTAAGGCCTAGGTTTTACTCATAGCTGTATTTAATCCAGAAGATACCTACTTCTTGTTGTCCTTTGTAAAAAAAAAAGAAAAAGAAAAAGAAAACTTACCACACTCCTCCAAAGTCTTAAAAACACGTTTCTTCCCAGTCCTGACATCAGCCTTCCATCCTTTGGTAAGAATGTCTTTTCCTTTCCTGAGCTTTGGGCAGTGAATGTCAGATGCAGGTGAGAAGAAGGTGCCTTGTCTTATTTGTTCTTTGTGCTTAGGGAAACTTGGCAAAACATTAGAGTAGCTTAACAGGTAGGCCAGATATACAAATCCACTTCTTTAGGATCCTGCCTTAACCATTTAAGTTGATGAGAGCATGAAGAACTGAGTGTAAACGTTCCATTTTCAGTTTAGAGCAATGTCTGTCGCCAAAGAGAAGGAAATGGTACTTCAAAGATTCTTGGTGGGACCAGCAGTTAACGTAATGGCTATGTCGCTGGACTCCCATGTAGTCAACCGCGGTTTGCGTCCCGGACCCGGTGGCTTGAAACTCATGCCAGGTGCGTGTGCGTTCGTGCCCAGGATCCCAAGAGGAGAATGGAGGAGAAGGGATTGCAGTGTGGCCATCTACCCTGGGGGGTGATTTCTCGCTTTCTGTCTCTCTGTCTCTGTCTGGCAAGCATGTTTAACCTTACACAATGATACTCTGGATATTCATACTTACCTAAGAATCTGTAGCTATAGAAATCTACATTGTAGTCTGTCAGTTTTTTACCTGCTTTATCTGAAGCAAGAAGAAAAAGAAAGGCAAGTGAGGACATATGTGAAACTGCTGAAGTGCTATTGTTCTGCCAGGGTACAAATGTGGGTGTCCTGTTTGGCAGGTTAGATCTGGAAAATAGTTTTACAAAAGAGTTTGTATCCACTCCTTCAAAGAAGCCAAGTGTCAGCTTTAATTTTACATATCAATAGAGGAAAGGAGCCATTTATTTCTTATTACATAATCTGCTTATTATTACGGTCAGGCATTTGTGTGGATTCAGGGCATATTGGGGCATCCATTATTGAAACTGAATGTCAGGGTTTTGTGCTAGAAAAGAACATAGAAAAGGTTAAGAAGAAACAAAAAGCTACTTCAATAAGCCATTTGGCTTGAGTCGCACCAAATTTATTAGCTAAAATTTATTATCAGGGTGGATCCATAATTATTAAAGAAGACAGCACCCTAAATGAGTCTTAAGACTTAAAAATATTTATGATTTTGAATTTCATATCTGTTGAGGTAGGCTTGGGAACATAGGCTTTTCTGGAGATAAAAAGGTTGAAAAAGTATCCCTCAACAAAAAAGTTTTAAATTTAAATGTCTTCATAACCATTGTTTTAAAAAGGAAAGCTCATCTTGATCCAGAAATCATGGCTTTTCATTCTGCATGATGTTGGTGATTCTTTTCTTTTCTTTTTTCTTTTCACTATAGAGTATGTTCAGTCACAGAAAGTGAGAAATCACCACCATCACCCCACCCCCCAGAGAGGGTGGTCATATTGCAATTCTTCTTCATTTTTCTCTTGGGATTTGGGGCACCTGACTTGTTTTTTGAACTGCAGGCCTAGAACTTGAACTCTGAAGCCAGCCATGTGGGATCCAGCTGCCTTAACTTCCACACCATTTGTTAACCCTTGGTAATTCCTCTTCATTCAGAGTGACTTTCTCCTTCCTCTCAGATGGGGCATTCTCTTCTCCCACCCCCGAGACTTTACCCCTGTGTGCACCACGGAACTTGGCAGAGCGGCAAAGCTGGCACCAGAATTTGCCAAGAGGAATGTTAAGTTGATTGCACTTTCAATAGACAGTGTTGAAGACCATCTCGCCTGGAGCAAGGTATAGTACCAACTGAGAAGTTCTTAGAGCCCTAGTTTAAGGATGTCAACCTATAAAGAAGGCTGAGGTGGGAACAGCAGATGATGTAATGATTAGATCGCTGGACTCCCATATAGTTGACCGCAGTTCAGTCCCAGATCTAGTGGCTTAAAATTCACACCAGGTGCATGTGCATGCATGCCCAAAATCCCGAGAGAAGAATGGAGGAGAAGGGATTGCAGCATGACCATCCCCCGTGGGGAGTGATCTCTCACTTTCTGTCTCTGTCTCTGGTGAGCACAAGCACCCTATCACAAAAATCTCTAGAGAAAAGAAAAGAAGGCTGAGGCATAATGAGTGAAATAAAAGTGATTTGTTTGAGCTAGAGTTATGGATGAATCTGGATAACATAGACTCCTGGTTGCCCAGAAATGCACTCACTGAAATGTAGCTGAGAAGACTGGTTTATATAACAGTGAAAGGCAAGAAGAAGGGAGATTACAAATTGTGAGAAGAAACATTGAACAGATACAAGAGTGTAAAGTTCTCTATTGAAAATGATGCATATGGTAATATCTTTGATTTGATTGTCATGTCCTGTGTGTATACTTTGAAAGACCATGTTGTGTGCTATAGAAATGTACAATGATTGAATGTAAATGAATCAACATAAATTTTTTTTTAATGATCAGGAAAAAAAGAGTTTATATTGGTCCATTTAAAATAATGTAGACAACTGATTACTATACCTTTTTTTTACTTTATGAACTAGAGAACACTGGTTGAAGAAAGGGCAGGAGTAACACTGTAAATCTATAATCCTTTGCAGCATTACAGTTTGTTCACTGTAAACTAAAACCTACCTTTTGGCCAGTAACCATGATGGGTGTTGGGCATAACCAACCTCTCAGCCTCATGTTTTACTGAGGCCTTTAAAATTTGAATAGACCAGGACCAGCAGTTGGAGTAATGGCTACGTCACTGGACTCCCATGTAGTTGACCACAGTTCAAGTCCTGGACCCAGTGTCTTAAACTCACACTGGGCGCGTGTGCGTGCGTGCCCAAGATCCTAAGAGGAGAATGGAGGAGAAGGGATTGCAGCGTGGCCATCCCTCATGGGGGATGGCTTTCTGTCTCTCTCTGTTTTTCTGGCAAGCACACATGCCCTATAGCAAAAACCTCTCAAAAAAAAAATTTTTTTTTGAATAGACCTTGCATTCCATAGACTACTATAACTGCTTTTATTTCTCATTGATCAGGTTATAAGTTACAGAGTAGATTGGGGTTTTTTTTGTTTTTGGGGGAAGAGGTTTTCGCTATAGGGCGCGTGAGTTCGCCAGACAGACAGAGAGACATAGAGACAGAAAGCGAGAAATCACCCCCCAGGGGGGATGGTCACGCCGCAATCCCTTCTTCTCCATTCTCCTCTCGGGACCTTGGCCACGCACGCACACGCGCCTGGCGTGAGTTTTAAGCCACCGGGTCCGGGACACGAACCATGGTCGACTACGTGGGAGTCCAGCGACATAGCCATTATGCTAACTGCTGGTTCCCAGAGTACATTGTTTTTTGAAGTAAGGGTACAAATAAACATCGGGTTCAGAGTTCGCTGATCATTTGAAAATCTGCCTTGGACTGTACTGTAGCCTCCACGTTGTATAGCCAGTGGTCGATTCCCAGCCCTCATCCTTCTTGGCCTACACAGTAGCATTCAACTTGGCTGACTGCTCAGTGTCCTGAACTCGGCTTCTGGGATACCACATCCTAACTGTTTTTACTTAGGCTTAGACTGATTGACCATTTCTTCAGCTCTTAATTTATGCTGAAGTTTCCCTGAGCTTATTTTTTCAATTTCTCTTTTCTATTACTATTTCCCTTGGTGAAACTCACATCTTTAAATACCATCTGTTCAACTGTGGTTCTCAAATTTCCACCTAGGGGGCCAGAGGAGATGTAGTGTTTAAAGTGCTGAACTCCCATATGGCCAGCCATCATTCAAGTTCTAGACCTTTCAGCTTGAAACTCAAATTGGACACATATACATGTGTGCCCAAAACACCTGGAGGAGAAGGGATTGTAGTGTGGGGTTGATTTCTGACTTTTGCTCTCTCTCTCTCTCTCTGTCTCTCCAATGAGCACATGTACCCTATAGCAAAAAAAAAAAAAAAAAAAAAAAAAAAAAAAAAAAAAATCCATCTCTAAACCAGACTGCCCTGGAAGCCAGGGGAGGTATAGAATTTACCTGATATAACTGCTGTCTGTAGTCATTTTCAAACCTGTCATACCTAAAACGACCCCATCCTTAATCCAAGGGTTTTATTCATGTCAGCTAACAGCAACCACATTATTGTCATTGCTCAGGCCAAAAATCCAGGAGCTGTTCTTAACTCCTTTTGCCTTTTCCTATTACATGTCTAATTTATCCACAGACTTGAAGATAAACTTGAGGGCTCTGCTTTCAAATTATATCCAGATTCACATTTGGTAGACTTATTCCCCAGGAACTTCTGCAGCTTGTCCTCACCTCTTTTTCAGGTTTCAACTCCCATAGCACCCCTTTAAAGCCCTTCTGGTCCTCCTATTCTAAAATTATAACCCCTCTTTCACATTCCCTGTCCCCTTCTCCTGAGCAGTTGTTATATCTAAAATACTCTGCACTTTGCTTACTTAGTTTGTTTCTCTCAACTAGAGTGTAAGTTCAGTAGAGGTAAATTTTGTGCACAATTTAGGTACTCAGTACATCTTCGGCAGTCAGTCAGTATTTGTTGGATGAACGAATTGGAATTGCCTATTTTCAGCAAAAGGGTTCACTTGGATAATAAACTCAAGTGGTTTAAACTTAAAAACATTTTAAGCACATTACTACAATGTGCTACTAAATAATAATGGTAACTGCCATTCAAGGAATGCTTACTGAGTACTAGACTCTATGTCAGGCATATATAACTGAATAAAAGATAGTGCTGACTTGTGAGTTGATGAGCTGGGGCTGAATCCCATGGCCATTTATATCAATTAATCTGAGTGTCTGAGATTGGAAGAATCATGTCTAAGAGAATAAGGAGGGTCAGCAGTTATCTTCCTTGAGTTAGATTTTTTTTTTCCATTTTTTAACAGTGAGTAGTAACTGGCATTTTTACAGCATTCTTGGGCAGTTTCTCATTAGATTCTAGCTGATGCCTTTAAGGTAATGAATGATTTCTACTCTCATTTTTATAGACGAGAATACTTTTCACTCAGTTTGAGTAACTTGTTAAAGATTGTCTGTATAGAAAATAACTGCAGGACCAGCAGGTGGCATAATGGTTACATCGCTGAACTCCCACATAGTCCACTGCACTTCAAGTCCTGGACCCGGTGGCTTAAAACTCACACTGGGTGCATGTGTGTGCGTGCCCAAAATCCTGAGAGAATGGAGGAGAAGGGATTGCAGTGTGGCCATCTCCCCATCTTCCCTCCTGCGAGCACATGAGCCCTATAGCAAAGATCTCTCAAAAAAAAAAAAAAAAAAGGTGTGATTTGAACCTCAAACTGATGGGTTTTTTTGTTTTGTTTTGTTTTTTTAAAGAAGTTTTTGCTGTAGGGCCCATGCGCTCGCCAGAAAGATAAAGAGATAGAAAGCGAGAAATCACTCCCCAGGGGAGATGGCCATGCCACAATCCCTTCTCCTCCTTCTCCTCTCAGGATCTTGAGCACACACGCACACGCACCCAGCATGAGTTTAAGCCACTGGGTCCGGGACTCAAACTGCGTTTGGCTACGTGGGAGTTCAGCAACAGCCATTATGCTAACTGCTGGTCCCGAACTGATGTTCCTTTTTTATACTAAATGAAAGAGAGTAGGAATTCACCTGATATAGTATAAAATGATGCCAAAGCATGTGATTCTTTGGTGTTCATTGTTGTAATATAATGCCTATCACACAAGTGGAAGAATGGAGAATTAGTGAATAGCAGTAACTAAAAACACAGATAACTGAAGGAAAAGGCTATAGCCCATTATATAATATAACCTCTCTTTTGTTTTTTACTTTTTAGATTTGTTTGTTTGTTTGTTTTTTGAGAGGTTTTTGCTCCTCCATTCTCCTTTTGGGATCTTGGGCACGCACGCACTTGCACCCGGCGTGAGTTTAAGCCACTGGGTCCTGGACTCGATCTGCGGTTGACTACATGGGAGTCCAGCAACATAGCCATTACACTAACTGCTGGTCCCACCTCTCTTTTTATTAAATAATATCTTTTAAAATTTAAAAGTATGCCAGCTTCATTTTATCTGGTGAGCTTCTGCCTTGAAAGTTTTCAAAATCTCATTGCATTGAATAGGAAACAAGTCCCAACTATCAGAAACAATACCTAACTTTGACACACAACTGGCTACATAGGCAACCTCACAATGCCTCTACCATGAAACCGTACTGATTATTATTTAGTTATAATGACTTGGAAGTAGCCAAGGACAGCATAAGGAAAGTTAATAAAATCAAGGAACATGCTAAAACTTGTTATCCATTTCGAAGTTCACTGATGCCAATTTTATCTTTTGCATCTCTGCTAAAAAATGAACAAAGGTTTTGCATCTACTATGTCATCTATTCCATTTTAAAGACTCCACATATTAAAAAGTAGACCTTACAATAACTTTATGTCCTCTTTTCTATTACTTCCTACAACTACCTGGCTAAGTTCCTCACTGTCTCACCAGTAGTTTATGCACCGATTTGCCTACATGTTCTATGACTGTTATTCCTCCCTAGAATGCCTTTTCCCAGTGAAAAATTACTCTATCTTTCAAGAACCCAGGTAGAAGTTCTCCCTCCTCCTTAAAGCCTTTCTTCACTCAGCGGTCCTATAAATAGGGATGACAGTATATGTCAGCATTAGTAATCTGCCACATAAGCAGTATAGTCTTGCATTTTCTGCTTCTTTGTATGGAAATCAGCTAACCTAATTAGAAGTCATAAAGCCAGATAATGACACAGTTGTGAAACAGAACACTCTACAAGAAGTCCCACATTGGAAGGTTCTTGGTTCAAGTCCAGAGAACTGCCTGAGTATGCTGGGCACACACTTGCCTGTAATCCAGGACTAGCTGAAGGCTAGAGGGTATCATGGCATCTAGACTCTATTGGGGGTTCTCGCTCTCTCTCTCTCACTCATGGAAGAAATAAACACTTAAAGAAATAAAACGTTTCTTTAAGGGTAGAAGCCATGTCTTACCCATCTGAATTCCACATGTACTTAAAATACTTAGCCCACCTTAAGTGCTGTATCAATGCTTGATCAAATAATGAAACTAGACTCTTTATTTTCTCAAAAAAAAAAACTTTCAGAGATAGGAAAAGTAGAAATAAGCAAATAAATAAAAATTTTACTAGGAGAAAAGAGAAATATTGGGTTGTTGGAAAAGCCGTGACACATTTTTGCATAGAAAAACACAAATAATGTCATGGCTTTTTCAACAACCAAATACATTGTTTTCCTTTAGTTCAGATTAAAATGTTTTGTTTTCTATTTGGATTTCATGTTAGTATAAGTTTGCATGTCTTGTCACCTATTTACCATTGAGAAGGAAAGTGAGAAAGCAAGCTGCCAGGTCCCGGACTCAAATTGCAGTCAGCCACATAGGAGTCAAGCCCCTTAACCACTACACCACCTGCTTGCAGTATAAATTTAGTTCTCCATCGTTGTGTTTGCTTTAAGTTTCATAATTTTTTTCCTTAATTTTTCATTATCCATCTTATAGGTTAATGCCTGAGTCAAGGCACTTTGAAGGCAGGGAACAGATCTATAGAGTTTTCTTTACACATAAAATTATTTCCAGATGTCATGTACTTAACATACCCATTATTTCTGATCATTTTTACAGTGTTGGGGTAACCAGGGATACCTTGTATTGTGATCTGTTACCTAAGTACTGTACCCTACTGTTGTTTCTGCAGTGAATAAGTGGGATGAAGAGTGTTCATTCATTCATTGTATTATTAAAATTGTTTGGGGGATCAGCAGGTGGCATAGTGGTTAATGTGCTGGATTCCCACAGTAGTCTGAGTCCCAGACCTGGCGGCTTTCTTCCTCACTTTCTTTCTTGTGCTCTCTCTCTGTTTTTCTGGCCAGACTAAAAATAATAATAATGGGTTGTGGGAGACCAGCAGTTAGCGTAATGGCTGTGTCGCTGGATTCCCACGTAGTCAACCGCGGTTCGTGTCCTGGACCCGGTGGCTTAAAACTCACGCCGGGCATGTGTGCGTGTGTGCCCAAGATCCTGAGAGGAGAATAGAGGAGAAGGGATTGTGGCGTGACCATCCCCCCTGGGGGGTGATTTCTTGCTTTCTGTCTCTCTATCTCTGTCTGTCTGGTGAGCGCACATGCCCTATAGTGAAAACCTCTCCAAAAAATAAATAAATAAATAATAATAATAATAATAATAATAATAATGGTTGTCAGAAAAGTCATGACACATTTCTGCATAGAAAAAATATGCCATGGCTTTTCTGACAACCCAATATTAAATAAAATAATTCCTTTTTTTTTTTTTTTTTTTGAGATTTTTGCTATAGGGCACATGTGCTCTCCAGAGAGACAGACAGGGGGGCATAGCCACGTTGCAATCTCTTCTCCAGTTTTTTTATCAGGATTTTGGGCATGCACCTACACATGCCCAGCGTGAGTTTCAAGCTGCCGGGTCTGGCACTCAAACAGCAGTCAGCCATGTGAGAGTCCAGGGACATAACCCTTATGCCATCTGCCGGTCCCAAATAATTCTTTTAAAAAGTTTCTTAAAGGGACCAGCAGTTAGCGTAATGGCTATGTCGCTGGACTCCCATGTAGTCGACCGCGGTTCGCATCCCAGATCTGGTGACTTAAAACTCAGGCCGGGCATGTGTGCGTGCGTGCCCAAGATCCCGAGAGGAGAAGGGTTTGTGGCGTGGCCATCTGCCCTGGGGGGTGATTTCTCGCTTTCTGTCTCTCTGTCTGTCTCTGTCTGGTGAGTACATGCACCCTATAGCAAAAACCTCTTTAAAAAAAAAAAAAGTTTCTTACAGAGGGGCCCGGTGGTAGCACAGTGGTAACTGGATCTACATGGGAAACATCCTGGGTTCACATTTTGGGACCTCCCTGAGCACACTGGGTGGGCTCATGTGCCGATGATCTGAGCCAGCTGAGACTAAGAGTGGTTTGAGTTATGAAGACCTTGTTTGGGCTGCCACCGTGTGTGTGTGTGTGTGTGTGTGTGTGTGTGTCTGTCTTTCTCTCTCTTTCTCATGCTCTTTCTCTGAAGAAATAGATAAGCCTTTTTTATTAATTGCCTACAGAATATTGTTATGATTATGATCCTGTTCCTTATCTTACAAGGCGATGGCTGTTAACTGGTGAAATTCATATACTGTGTTGGGTTTAGATTTCTTTTTCCCTTTTCACCTGTATTTCAGGATATCAATGCTTATAATTGTGAAGAACCCACAGAAAAGTTACCTTTTCCTATCATCGATGACAAGAATCGGGACCTGGCCATCCTGTTGGGCATGCTGGACCCAGCAGAGAAGGACGAAAAAGGCATGCCTGTGACAGCTCGAGTGGTGAGTCACAGAAATCCACTCTGTAGTCAGGCACATATAAATGCTGCACCAGCCAGAAGAAATAGGGGAACATCTACAATTGTAAAATAACTGGATTAGTGACATTATAACTCATTATCTGTAATGCTGATGCAAAGCAACTAAAATTTTCAGCTACATTTTTAAACTGTTTAAATTTATAGCTCTTAGAAATCTGAAGAATAAGCAGTTTATTCTAAACTGTCATCTAGACTCAAGAAACCTTTTCTACAGCTCTCCAGACAGCTGTCTTTAAAGTGATGGGCCATCTCCTTCTTCAGAATTCTTGAATACCTATCTGCCTGTCCTCTACACTGAGAACAAACCTAGTCCCTCATCTGCACGAATGTACAGCTTTTTGAGAACTGACATCAGCTCCTCTTAGTATTATTTTTGTGCTGTCTTTTGTTCACATAGTGCCTTCCTGGGGCCTTTTCTATATTAAATCTGCATATCAGTTTTTTTTATAGGGACAGCCAGGACCAAATAGCATTCCCTCCCGAATTTATAAAAATAGCATAGAGAGAGGGCCGGCAGGTGGTGCAGTGGTTAAGGTGCTGGACTCCCACACGACTGACCATGGTTCAAGTCCCCGACCTGGCAGCTTGCTTTCTCACTTTCCCTGATCAAATTAACAATAATAATAATAATAATAATAATAATAAAATAATTTTTTAAAAAAGCATGGAGAGGGGGACCAGCAATTAGCGTAATGGCTATGTCGCTGAACTCCTATGTAGTCGACCACGGTTCGTGTCCCGGACCCGGTGGCTTAAAACTCACACTGGGCGCGTGTACGTGCATGCCCAAGATCCCAAGAGGAGAATGGAGGAGAAGGGATTGCAGCGTGGCCATCCCCCCTGGGGGGTGATTTCTCGCTTTCTGTCTCTATGTCTCTCTCTGTCTGTCTGGTGAGCGCATGCGCCCTATAGCAAAAACCTCTCCCAAAAAAAAAAAAAAAAAGCATGGAGAGGAAAATTGCCTATATTCCAGTCTCCCAGATTAGTGCCTCCTTCTGGTTGCTTTGCTTTTTTTGTTTTCATACCTTTGACCATTTGAAATGAGTGCTGAGCTTTCTAAATGCCTTAAGTATCAAAAGCCCTGAAAGAACTCTTCCTGGTTCTGCCTTTGTGTACTTTGCAGGTGTTCATTTTTGGCCCTGATAAGAAATTGAAGCTGTCTATTCTCTACCCAGCCACCACCGGCAGGAATTTTGATGAGATTCTCAGAGTAGTCATCTCTCTGCAACTGACAGCAGAAAAGAGGGTGGCCACCCCAGTCGACTGGAAGGTAAAGATGTTAAAAGAGCAGATATTCAACTTGCCCAGTGGGCTGAAGGGCCAGTCTCTAAACTACTACCTTCAGAGTCTGTGTCCTGACGTGGTGTGTTTCTGGCATCAAAGGATAAGGAGGAGATTTTTTTTTCTCCCAGCCAAGTTCAAGATTTGTTAAGAGGTCATTTTGAAGGTCTTGGACACATTTTTCTAAAACACAAGCCCTACTACTGCTTTCTGTTAGATAATTTGGACAAATTAATTGGTCAGAATGATTCCTTTTACTAATGTAAAGTTTTTAAGAAGAAAGAAAGAAAAATAAAACTTTTAGCAAATCTTTCCCCAATGCCAAAATATTTCAACTTTGCCATTTTTCTGGAGTCCCAGCTATAAAACTATTGATTTATTAATGTAGCAAAGTACTTTATTTCTTTTAAACTTCAGTCGTGAAGTTTATTAATTTCATTAATACATTTTTACTCTAGGATTTCTGCAAATATATAGGACATGGGTAATATCACATGAGCCAGCCCACATGCATCTCTTAATGTTGCTACATTTTTTAAATATGCTAACCTGTATAACAGGATTCATTGGTTTTGTTTTTCTTTTTGTTTTTGTTTTGGGTGGGGGAGGCATTTTCTTTTTCTTCTTCTTCTTTTTTTTTTTTTTCCCCCTAACGGGGAAATTATTTAAATTCTGTGACCAAGCTTGGGAGAGTTGGCCTTATCTTTGGTTGCCTAGGAAAGTCTTTCTCTTAAGTGACCTTTGGGATGAAAATGATGAAAGCATGTGATCATGTCATGTATGTTTTGAGGGAAGTTCGCCGAAGGTAGAAAGAACAGTTAGTACAGGATCTTCATCTAAAAGTGACCTTGGCATGTTGGAGGGATAGAGGGAAAGCCAGAGTGCCTGGAAAAGCAGCAGCAGAAGAGGGGTTGAGAGAGGAGGCAGGATTCAGTCATACGGAGCCAGGAAGCATGGTATAAACTTAGAACTAAAATCCAAAGTGTAGTGGCTGCCATTACAACACTTGCCTTATTTAGATGGGGAAGCACTTCACATAAGTGTCAAAAATCAACTTATGTAAACAAAATTCCTCAGGCCCAGCCACTGTGGCATACACTGCTATATTGCTGTGCTCCACAGGTTGGAACCACGTAGAAGTCTTGGGTTCAATTCTTGGTCCAACCTAAAAGCCAGGCACGGTGACATGTACCTGTAATCCCAGTAACTCCAGAGGCTGAGGCAGAAGGATTGCAAGCTCGAGGATGGCTTGAACACAGCGAGACTCTATCTAAAAGAACCAGATGCAGTGGCACACACCTGTAGTCCCTGGTGGTAAGCTGAGGCAGGATTGCCACATGGTGAGATCCTGTCTTAAAGGGAAAAAAAATTCTCTCAGAAGGGAGAGAGTAAAGAATATTTAATTATTCTCATTAGCACCTATAGCTACTTTTCTAAAATTCATTCTTAAAAAACTTAAAGCTTTACTATGAGACTGAATTTTCCCATTCTCAACATCTTTCAATAGGATGGTGACAGTGTGATGGTTCTTCCAACCATCCCTGAAGAGGAAGCCAAACAACTTTTCCCTAAAGGAGTCTTCACCAAAGAGCTCCCATCTGGCAAGAAATACCTCCGCTATACTCCCCAGCCATAAGGCTCAGTGAGGAGCTGGTGCTGGAGCAGCTCGCTCAGCACAGTGAGCTAGGGGACATCTGCCACCAGTCATGTCTTCCTGCAGCAGTTGCATAAAAACATCTGGAGTGATCACAGCTACTGTCCTTAGGTCCTGTGCTACCAACTTATTAAATGAAAATGGCACCAAAAGATTCTTGGGATTCTTGACTCTGTGCCTTCACCAGCATTCTGCTCTGTTGATATCTCTCAGTAATCTGCTGGCTCTTTCTGAAATACATTTTATATTTGAGACTGCTGTCTTATTAGATCAGGATTGTGACCAATGAGGTAGTCTCTGTTGATAGTCAAAAAAGCTTCAGTCCTTCCTAGAATGACTATCAATTTTTTTTAACTAACCTAACAAATCCCCACTTTGTCACCCATTTTGGAGAGCCACAGAACTTGAGGTTCATATTCTTCCATAAATAGCTAACAATATCACCCAGAATAACCCAGGTGTTCTTTAGTATTCAGTGTTTTGATCACAGCTGGAAGAAAAAACTTTTTAATTCTGTACTTTTCTAGATATCTAAAGTGGGAAGAGCAGCGGGCGGATATTTAAGTATTTTGCTATAAAGAATTTACAGAAAATTTCTATCAAAAGGGGGAGGCTGCAGAAAAGGCTTCCCTTGCCATAACAGACGATATGAGTGGTGCAAGTGCCATGTGCTTTCACACAGAGCACTTCCACATGTCATTCTGTTCTCTTTGTATACATGAAAGGGTATCATGCCTTGTGAAGACAGGAGAGGATGCTCAAAAATATTTTATTATACATCTGTTCTGCAGTAGTTTGCTATTTTCTGAATTTTGCTTTTTGGGGATCTGTGAATAAAATCCTTTGTTAAAACTGGATCAGAGAATTCTTTTGTCACATTTTGAAGTACTATTTTAGACATATGTCCTAAAGGGCAGTGGCTGCTTCTTGATAGGATTGGCATGAGTGCTTTTCTCCAAAAACAGAGATTTGACTCTTCATATGAGACCAGAGAGGCAACTGAAGATCCTGTGAGTCACCATGCATCTTGCCTACCTTGCTCCTTTGTGATACTCACCTGGTCCCTGGAGTTCTTTGATACTGTGACCCCAGATATAGAGCCATCTCCTGACCTAATACCTTAGTGGGATTGCTAGGTTTAAGAATATGAATCTTGGCTGGGCCTGCGCGCACGACGGCGGCCCCCACCTCGCTGGGCCTGCACACAGTGCTGCATCTCCAGCACTGGGTATGTCTCACGCTCAGCGCTGACGCGGACCAGCGGCACGGACCGGCCGAGCTCGCCGACCTTCCTTTCTCCAGGCGGGCAGCCGAGCAGGGGGTAGTGGCTGGATCCCGCACACATTCATGCGCTCGGGGCTGGCGTGTGGCCCCTGGGCCTGCATGTGGCCGCCGGGCCTGTGCGTGGCCGCCGGGCCTGTGTGTGGCTGCCGGACCAGCGCGTGGTTGCCGGACCAGCGCGTGGCCGCCAGGCCTGAGCGTGGCTGCCGGGCCTGAGTGTGGCCACCAGGCCTGCGCGTGGTTGATGGCCTAGCACGTGACCACCGGGCCTGTGTGTGGCCCCAAGGCCTGAGCCTGGCCGCCAGGTCTGCGCGTGGCCTCCGGGCCGGAACGTGGCCGCTGGGCCTGAGCATGGCCGCCGGACCTGCGCCTGTGCGTGGCAGCTGGGTCTGCACGTGGCCGCCGGACCTGCACCTGCGCATGGCCATCGGGCCTGCGCCTGTACGTGGCTGCCGGGCCTGCGCCAGCGCGTGGCCGCCGGGCCTGCGCGTGGTTGCCAGCCCAGCGCATGACCACCAGGCCTGCGCGTGGCCCCCGGACCTGGGCGTGGCCGCCGGGCCTGCGCCTGAGCGTGGCTGCCGGTCCTGCGCGTGACCACCGGGCCTGCGCGTGGCCCCCAGGCCTGCCCGTGGCTGCCGGACCTGCGCCTGCGCGTGGCAGCCGGGCCTGTGCGTGGCCGTTGGGCCTGCGCCTGCACGTGGCCACCGGGCCTGCTCCTGCACGTGGCCGCCGGGCCTGTGCGTGGCCCCCGGGCCTGCGCGTGGCTGCCGGCCTCAGGCGACAAACTGAGGCCAAAAACTAGAACTAAGAACTTGCAACTACAAAGAACAGAAAGAAACTTTAGCTGTCTTAAACCAATTGAGAAATATATAGGAGAATTGTCTCCACCTATGGACAGTGAGAAGATGATGGTCACCAGCCAGCCCTGTATTACCTCAGGGAAAAACAAGAACTACTCTACCATTCTTAAGGAAGCCAGATACCCGAGGATGACTCACGCTGCAGATCCCCACAACACCATTTCCGGTAACGACAAGATGGATGCTGTGCCGCATCAACTGATAATCATCTCTGCCTTCAAGAACCGCTTTCCTGAAACTGTCTTACATGGAGATTCACCTACAATTGCTGAACTGCATGAGACCCACCCTTAATCCAACCCTGAATAGAAGCTATGCTCCTTATTGTTAAAAACTTTATGAGCTGATAATTGGAAAGAAAAAAAAAACTGAAAGAACTGGAGGGTATAATAGCAGGGAAGGCAACTGTGGATCCTAGAGACAGTATGGGAGAGGTAGCTGAACTTGTAACTAGTGAATTCTTTGAACAAGGAGATCGGGAGAGATCGGAACTCAAACTCACTCCTTCTGCTATTTTTGATTGGAACCAGAAACATGAACTGCCTCGGTTGCAACTGGAGTGGATTGACAGCATCTGCATGCCTTTGTATCAGGTAAAGCTTAGGAGGATGAAGACATGCATTTGTGAGGCTGATTAATTTTGGATATTAGTTTGCGAAACTACTTTGGAGTGAACCCAAAGTCTACACACTCTTCCTATGTGATCAGTTACTATAAATCCTGAAAAGAAAAAAAAAAAACAAAAAAACAAAAAAAAGAATATGAATCTTAAGGATAAAAATACATCTCTGCTTTTTGCAACTCAGAACTCATGGATTCCTTGATTTTTTTATACCTTGCTAATAAGTCCCAGATTTAGAAAGTTTTCCATTCATGGTATCTTCATCTGCTTAACAAAAATGTTACAGACTGGAAGACTTAAACACCAAAAATTTATTTCTCACAGTTCTGGAGTCTAGAAGTCCAAAATTAAGGTGCTAAGGTGCTGGTGGATCCTACATCTGACAAGGGCTCTCTTCCTGGCTTGTAGACAGCTGTCTTCTTGCTGTACCCCTTACATTTTTGGTTTCTTGTTGGTGTTTTTATTTTTTGCCATAAGTTGGGTATGCTTCCCCGAGAGAGACAAAGGGAAAGTGACAAAGCATCCCCCAGACCCAGAGGCTTAAAATTCATACTGGTTGCATGTGCATGTGTGCCCAAAATCCCAAAAAGAGAATGGAGGAGAAGGGATTGCGACATGGCCATCCCCTCTGGGGGTGATTTCTCGCTTCCCCTCTCTCTTTCTCTGTGTCTCTGACAAGAGCATACATTCTATAGCAAAAATAAATTTTAAAAAGAAAAAAAAGAATACTCAGATGGTATAAAGGGTGACCAGGTGAAGAACCAGTCCAACTCAGCATGAATTTTGAGGTAGTTGTGGCCACATGACAGTTCTGACCTGGGACGGAGTCAATGACTGCAAAGAAAAAGCTCTTTGCCATGCTCCTGAACAGCAAATGGGATGTCTGTGTTACAACAAATGTGTTACAGGCATCACTTTGAAACCATAAAGATAAAAATCACAGGTCAAGGACAAAGGACAAAAGACTACAAGAAGTTGGGGCCATACAACATCCTCAAGAAGCTACAGCAGGCCTGTTTTCCAACTTTCAGACTTCTGGACATATTGGAAAACAAGCCCTATGTGGTTTTGCTGCTATGATGAGGGTCCTGCATGTTCAGCCATGTTTGCTGACACATGAGTGCAACTACTCTGAGAATTTCCACCCCATGATGCTAAGTATACAGAAGGCTCTTATCTAATAGTTTAAGCTTGACTTTTTGTCTTGTATTTATATTTGTCTATTCTTGCCTCTGTTATGGTTGCCCTAATGCAGCATATAATTTTTTCAAAGTCTTGAGAAATTAAAAGAAATTATGGATTATAAATAATAAATGGTCAGCCATAATGTTCAACTTTATCTAACTTTTAAAGATAAAATGAAAAGTGTTATCAAACAGTACTATACATACTAAGGATTTCTCCTAAACTAAGATTATAGAACAAAGTCCCATTCTTCAACATGAGGGAGGAAAGAATAGGTATACTCAGGAAAATATTAGAGAGGTACAAGTTATAACAATTTCATAAATAAAAATTACAGGGCCTATGCTTTTGACAGTAACATAGTAATTGATAATGTACTATATTATAACTTGCTCTTAGCTCAAAACAGGATTTCATTTTGCAGACCACAAGTCAGAGTATCTTAGATTTCTGAAGAATTTGAACATCTGAAGTACAATGCAACTACTTAAAATTAAGAGTTTTGGGGCCAGCAAGTGGCATGGTAGTTAAGGCATTGACTCCCACATGGGCAACTGTGACTTGAGAGCTGATGGAATGAAAATCACACCGGTGCATGTGTGTGCATGCCCAAAATCCTTAGAGAATGGTGGAGAAGGGATTGCAATGTAGCCACCCCTCTTACAGGGGAGAGCAGGTGATTTGTCACTTTCCCTTTCTCTGTCTCTCTCTGAAAGCACATACCTCATGGCAAAAACCTAAATAATTTTTTTAAATAAAATTAGAATTTTTATAGCAGGGGACCAGCAGTTGGCATAATGGCTATGTCACTGGAATCCCATGTAGTCGACTATGATTCGAGTCCCAGACCCGGTGGCTTAAACTCGTGCCCAGGATCCAGAGAGGAGAATGGAGGAGAAGGGATTGCGGCGTGGTCATCCCCACTGCGGGGTGATTTCTCACTTTCTGTCTCTTGTCTTTCTCTGTCTTTCTGGCAAGTGCATGTGCCCTATAGCAAAAACTTCTCAAAAAATATTTTTTTTAATAGCCGTCCACAGTTGCTTATAAAATAAATGCAGCAGTAAATGGTTTCTGCAACTTCTAAGTAAACTCCTTGCAGATCCATGGGCATTTGAGCTAGAATATTAGCTTATTCTTTACCTGATTCCACACATCTTAACATCAGTAAGAACCTTATCTAGAATGGTACCGAGTTTCCAGCTATAAAAGAAAGTCAAAAGTAAAATATTAGACTATGAACCTATCAGGAAAAAAACTTGGCTGTTAAACGAAACCATACAACATCCTCAAGAAGCCATAAAATGTACTGAAAAGTTTTTATTTTATTATCTGGAACATTCTCACAGAAATATCTTACATATTAAGGGCTTTGAGTTTTCATTAAAATTAATTGCATGTGTGTCTCTATCATCTTGTAAAAAGATACTACATTCATTCAATTAGTCTATTAAAGGTGTACTTAAGGAAAAGAGACAAGTTATAAAAGTTGAATTTCAACTAACTTTATGAGCGATTGCAGAGTAACTGGAAGTTTCTCTCATAAATTGAAATGAGATCCAGCCCTATAACATATGGCTAAATGCTGTGGAGAAGCCAGATCCCACATGGCCACCCCTGGTTTTTATCCACCCTGGTGGCAACATGCCAGGCATGCATGTTCGTGGCCAGTATCCTGATGGGATGGAGAATGGAAGAAAAAGAACTGCAGAGTGGCCAAACCCCACTGGGGAGGTGCTTTCTCTCTTTTCTTTCTCTTTCTCTGTCTCTCCATGTCTCTCTCTTTCTCTCATGCACATGCACACATTCCCAGGCATAATTTTTTTTAAATGAATATAAAATGAATTGCGATTAGAATTTTTTTCATAATGGGGCTTGGAAGATAACAAACGAGGAACTCAGACTTTTGACTCTCAATTAGATTTACCACTTATAAAGTCCTTTTTAAAAAGAGGAGAGGATGACCCAGGAGAGTTGCCTAAAATGTTTAAAGTGGGGTGTGCTATGGGTTAAATTGGGGTGTGCTGTGGTTCCCAGTGATGTCTGGGTCTTTGTGGGGTGTCCTGTGGGTCGAAGATTTGTGCTTTGGGTCTCAGTGGTGTGTGTGGTGGTCTCAATGAGGTATCCTGTGGGTTGCAGTGGAGTGTGCTGTGGGTTAAAGTGGGATGTGCGGTGGACCTCAATGAAAAGTTCTGTGGGTCCCAGTGAGTTTTGGGTATGTGTGGGATGTGTTGTGTGTCCCAGATTTGTGCTTTGTGTCTCAGTGATGTGTGCAGTGGTCTCAATGAGGTGTCCTGTTTGTCGCAGTGGGATGGTTTTAGTGGGGTGCACTGTTGGTTAAAGTGGGGTGTGCTGTGGATCTCGAATTGTGCCGTGGTTCCCAGAGAGGTTTGTGTCTTTGTGGGGTGTGCTGTGGTTTGCAGATTTGTGGTTTGGGTCTCAGTGATGTGTGTGGTGGTCTCAGTGAGGTGTTCTGTGGGTTGCAGTGGGGTGTGCTGTTGTTTAAGTTGGGGTGTGCTATGAGTTAAAGTGGGATGTACTGTGGATCTCAATGAATTGTACTGTGGGTCCCACTGAGGTTTGGGTCTGAGTGGGTTGTGCTGTGGGTTGCAGATTTGTGCTTTGGGTCTCAGTGATGTGTGTAGTGGTCTTTATGATGTGGTCTGTGGGTCACAGAGGGGTGTGCAGTTGGTTAAAATGGGGTGTGCTGTTGGTTAAATAGGGTTTGCTGTGGATCTCAATGAATAGTGCTGTGGGACCAAGTGATGTCTGGGTTTGTGTAGAGTGTGCTGTGGGTTTCTGAATTTTTCCTTGGGTCTCAGTTATGTGTGCAGTGGTTCTAATGTGGTGTCCTCTGGGTCCCAGTGGGGTGTGCTGTTGTTTAAAGAGGGGTGTGCCGTGAGTTAAAGTGGGGTGTGCTGTGGATCTCAATGAATCTTTCATTGTGTCCAACTGAGGTTTGGGTCTGTGTGGTGTGTGGTGTGGGTTGTAGATTTGTACTGTGTCTCAGTGATGTGTGTGGTGTTCTCAATGACGTGTCCTGTGGGTCGCAGTGGTCTGTGCTGTTGGTTAAATTAGGGAGTGCTGTTGGTTAAATGGGGTGTGCTGTGGATCTCAATGAATTGTGCTGTGGGTCCCAGTGAGGTGTGTGTCTGAGTGGGGTGTGCTGTGGGTCACAGATTTGTGCCTAGGGTTTTACTGATGTGTGTGGTGGTCTTAATGAGGCATCCTGTGGGTCAAAGTGGGGTGTGCTGTTGTATAATGTGGGATGTGCTATGAGTGAAAGTGGGGAGGGCTGTGGATCTCAATTAATTGTTCTGTGGTTCCCAGTGATGTTTGGGTCTTTATGGGGTGTGCTGTCGGTTGCAGATTTGTGCTTTGGGTCTCAGTGATGTTTGCAGTCATCTCAATGAGGTGTCCTGTGTGTCGCAGGGGTGTGTGCTGTTGGTTAAAGTGGGATGGGCTGTTGGTCAAAGTGGTGTATGCTGTGGATCTCAATGAATTGTTCTGTGGTTCCCAGTGATGTTTGGGTCTGTGTGGTTTGTGCTGTGGGTTCCAGATTTGTGCATTGAGTCTCAGTGTTGTGTGCGCTGGTCTCAGTGAGGTGTCCTGTTGGTCATAGTGTGGTGTGCTATTGTTTGAAGTCTCTTATGAGTTAAAGTGGGGTGTGCTGTGGATCCCTGAATTTTTCATTGTGTCCAAGTGAGGTTTGGGTCTGTGTGGGGTGTGGTCTGGGTCACAGATTTGTGCTTTGGGTCTCAGTGATGAGTGTGGTGGTCTCAATGAAGTGTCCTGTAGATCTCAGTGTGCTGTCCTGTTGGTAAAAGTGGGATGTGCTCTTGGTTAAATGGGGTGTGCTGTAGATCTCAATAATTTGTGCTGTGGGTCCCACTGAGGTTTGTGTTTGTGTGGAGTGTTCTGTCAGTCGCTGATTTGTGCTTTGGGTCTCAGTGATGTGTGTGGTAGACTCAATGAGCTGTCCTGTGGGTCAGAGTGGGGTGTGCTTTTGGTTAAAGTGGAGTGTGCTATGAGTTAAAGTGGGGGGTGCTTTGGATCTCAATGAATTGTGGTGTGTTTCTCAGCCAGGTTTTGGTCTTTGTGGGTTGTGCTGTGGGAGAAGATTTGTGCTTTGGGTCTGAGTGATGTGTGTGGTGGTCTCAATGATGTGTACA
Organism: Tupaia tana; assembly: GCA_026018925.1. Classification (NCBI taxonomy): domain Eukaryota; kingdom Metazoa; phylum Chordata; class Mammalia; order Scandentia; family Tupaiidae; genus Tupaia; species Tupaia tana. Next base: position 122,429,774 of record JAKSZU010000007.1, on the reverse strand, counting down.
GTGGGTTGCAGTTGGGTGTGCTGTGGGTTAAAGTGGGGTGTGCTGCGAACCTCAATGAATTGTGTTATGATTCCCAGTGAGGTTTGGGTCTGAGTGGGGTCTGCTGTGGGTCACAAATTTGTGCTTTGGATCACAGTGATGTGTGCAGTGGTCTCAATGAGGTGTCCTGTGGGTCACCGTGGGTGTGCTGTTGGTTAAAGTGGGGGTGTGCTGCAGATCTCAATGAATTTTTTATTGTGTCCAAGTGAGTTTTGGATCTGTGTTGGGTGTGGTCTGGGTCACAAATTTATGCTTTCGGTCTCAGTGATGAGTGCAGTGAGCTCAATGAGGTGTCCTGTAGGTTGCATTGGACTGTGCTGTTAGTTAAAATGGGGTTGCTGTTGGTTAAATGGGGTGTGCTGTGGATCTCAATGAATTGTGCTGTGTGTCCCAGTGAGGATTGGATCTGAGTGGGGTGTGCTGTGGGTCACGGATTTGTGCTTTGGTTCTCAGTGATGAGTGTGGTGGTCTCAATGAGGTGTCCTATGGGTCGCAGTGGGGTGTGCAGTTGTTTAGAGTGGGCTGTGCTATGAATTCAAGTGGGGTGTGCTGTGGATCTCAAGGAATTGTGCTGTGGTTACCAGTGATGTTTGGGTCTTTGTCGGGTGTGCTGTGGGTCACAGATTTTTGTATTGGTTCTCAGTGATGTGTGCGGTGGTCACAATGAGGAGTCCGGTGGGTCGCAGTGGGGTGTGCTGTGGTTTAAAGTGGGGTGTGCTGTGGATGTCAATAAATAGTTCTGTTGGTCCCAGTGAGTTATGGGTATGTGTGGGGTGTTCTGTGGTTCTCAGATTTGTGCTTTGCATCTCAGTGATGTATGCAGTGGTCTCAATGAGTTGTCCTGTTGATTGCAGTAGGGTGTGCTTTTTGTTAAAATCGGGTGTGCTGTTGATTAAATGGGGTGTGTGGTAGATCTCAATGAATTGTGCTGTGGGTACTAGTGAGGTTTGTGTCTGTGTGAGGTGTGCTGTGGAATGCAGATTTGTGCTTTGGGTCTCCATGTTGTGTTCAGTGATCTCAATGAGGTGTCCTGTGGGTCACAGTGGGATGTGCTGTTGGTTAAAGTGGGGTGTGATGTGGGTTAAAATGGGGTGTGCTGTGGATCTGAATGAATTGTTCTATTTTTCCCTGTAAGGCTTGAGTCTGAGTGGGTTGTGCTGTGGGTCACAGATTTGTGCTTCATGTCTCAGTGATGTGTGCAGTGGTCTCAATGAGGTGTCCTGTGGGTCACAGTGGAGTGTGCTGTTGTTTAAAGTGGGGTGTGCTGTGAGTTAAAGTGTGGTGTGCTGTGGATCTCAATGAATTGTGCAAGTACTTTAAGGGGGAAAGGTAAATAAATAAATAAAATACTGGTACTAGAAAGAGGAATGGTAATGTCAGTCCGATAGTGACTTTCTTTAAAATCTCTATAGATTGCTGCTCATGGTTTAATTTCTCATCTTTGACACAATTTGATTTAAAGAATTCATTTATTATATCAGTTTCAGTAGACAGTTTACATCACTAGACTCTCACATGACCAACTGTAGTTTGAGTCCTGACCTGGAGGCTTGAAACTCGCACTGAGCATGCATGCATGTGTGCCCAAGATCCCAGGAGGGAAATGTAGGAGAAGGGATTGCAGTGTGGCCATTCCCCCTGAAGGTGATTTTTCACTTTCTCTCTCTGTCTCTCTTTTTCTCTCTCTCTGGCGAGTACTCGCACCCTAATTCAAAAACTTCTAAAAATAAAAATAAGTAAAAGTAAAAAGATCAAGTTTATATTGAAGATCTGCACTCACTATGCAGTCAGTTTTACCTAATGCCAATAGACTAACCATGGTATCTATAATTTGTCATGAGAGGTACTAACGACGTTAGCATTATAAAAAATGATGATAGAGGTATGTTAAGCAATTTACTCCCATAGAGAAGATAATGAAAATGAAAAAAAAAAGAGTAGGATACCGAAGGATGTTAGCTGAGAATAGTTTGGGTTTTCTTTTCCATTAGACTTAACATTTGGGAGGGCAGTGGGGAAGGAGGCAGGGAAAGGAGACAGGAAGAGGGACTATGATGGATTAGCATTGGAATAGTGGGGAGAATAGGAAGGTTGAAGTTAGAAGACAGTACACTTCCTTTCTGGGCACAGAAGTATTTGTGAAGGATGTTCACTCTGTATATCCATTTTCTTAGCTATAATATGTAAAACAACATGAGACACTTTGAGCAAAGCTTTTTAAAACTGTCACTACTATTCAAATGTGAGTTATTATTATTTACACTCCCAGAGAAAACAGGGTGAAACACCTTTGCCTTAAGGGCAGTGGAATAAAACCTGTGCTACATCACTAAACCACATCACTCAGTCACAGATGAATAAACAAACCACTTTGTGGGTAAAGCCCCACTGAAGCTTCTAAAATAAAGACATGTCACAACAAATGGCCTGGGGACTGCAAGCCATGTCTTTTCACAAAGCTTTCATAGATGCTGATCAAGTGAATATTGATGGCATGCCTTCTTGTGCTGATCAAATTGAGAAAAAGAAAATTTTACAAGAGGGATTTGAACAATATGATTTGAAGACAGGGATATTAAGAGTACAAGTGCTTTTCCTTGTGTGTAGAGCCCTCCAAAAGAATGCCTTAGGTAAATATTTGAGAAATGTTTCAAAATACCCATATGGTACAAGGAATGTTCTCTTCTCATGTCCCCTCTGAGTCACGATGCCCACCCTAGTCCTGTGTACTGATTTGAAATAAGGTGTGGCAATGTGTCATTCTGTTAGGTGTGCATTTGTCCTGGTTTTGTCCACTTTATTCATCAAAATATTTATTTCAAATGTCATCTGTCCTCCTAGTCCAAATACTCATCTATAATTATACTTAGAGGAGTTCTTTAATTTTCACAACTGAAATGATCTTTTTTCTAAATTAATTGTTTATCTCTCCTTCCCACTAGAATAGAAGCTATAAATCTTACCTATCTTGACTACTATATCTCCATTGCCTAGAACATTAACATATTGCAGGCATTAAAAAAAATAAGTGTTGGTGAGTAAATAAATGAATAAGATGACAAAAGGTTTATGTATTATGCAGCAACAGATGATTCCCAAACAAGAAATGATATGATCTTTTAATTTCTAACATACATAGATTTAAATAATATGCCATATTTGTTTTCACAAAAAGTCCATAGTAACACTTTGGTGGACAGTTAGACCATTTTCTCTTTAGTATTTTACTTGCTTCACCATTTCTCTGTCTCACCACCTATTCTAGTCTCAACTTTGTCCTGGAGAGGAACTCCAAGAAGGATAATGGTAAGTTCTTACTGTCCAACCGAGAGTAGCCCCAAGATATTCTGTCTTAAGGAAGGAGCATCTACAAGAAAAGAAACATTTCTCTTGCTATTGATATACTGATTGCATTTCTCTAGCTTAGTTTCTATAGGATTTTATACAGACTAAATCCCCATTGTTTGTTTGTTCATTTGTTTTCTATCATGGAAGAGAAGACAAAGGAAGAAAAGACAGGGCTGGCAACTGGAAAGATGCAGAAAACTCCGATGCAATATGATTGTATTTCATGGGGATGGCAAGTCAAGAACTCTATGGAGTTCGCAAAAGTAATTCTCAACTTTTAATGTGGACAGTGATGACCCAAGATCATGTTAGCAGATTTTGATTCAGCAGTTCAGTTTTAGGATGATGCTCAAAACTCTACATTTCTTTCTTTTTTTTTTTTTTTAACTCTACATTTCTAATAAGTAACCAAGTCATCCATATGTCCACACTTGGAATAATCAATCTCTTAAGAAAAATATTTTCATTTTGTAGCTCTGCCTTCCAGCTTACTAAAAACAGCTTTGTGTAACAGAAAGAGTAATATGATTTGAGTAGTCCAAATTTAAATCTGACTATTCTTTCTTTTTTTTTTTTTAGAATTTTTCTCTGTTGCCATCCTCCTGCCTCAGCCTCCTAAGTAGCTGGGACTATAAGTGTACATCACCACACCTAGCTGCTATCCATGAAGAGACACTGAGTGGGCCAGTAGGAGATGGATTGTGGCATGACCATTCCCCCCTAGGCACTGATCTCTTACTTTCCCTTTCTCTTTCTCTCTCGTTTCTGGTGAGCACGTGTGTCCTATAACAAAACCTAAAAAAAAAGAGAGAGAGAGAGAGAGAGAGAGAAGGGTTATATTAAAAATATAACCTCTCTAAGCCTCATGGGTATAGAATATCTGTTTTACAGGATTGCTACAAAAATTAAATGAATTTCTTTCTTCGCAAAGCCTTTTAGCATGGGACTGAACATGATCCCTTCCCCTTTCTTTTTCCATTTCATATTCTTTAAAAGGGCATATGAAGGCTGTAATGGTTCGGCCTCAAATTCTATTGCAAACTTCATCTGTTTCTACTTTTTTTTTTTTTACTTTATTAAAATACTGAGTTTATTTCACGTGTATATTTTTGTCTCCCCACCATTTCCATGTCTGACCACCACTACTACTGTGTCCTATCATAACATTCCATACATACTTAAAACCAAGCAAAGGGTGGAGTTCCATCTTTAAAAACTAAACAGGCATTTTGGACAACACATTCTTGGCAATAGAACCTGGACAACACTTATCAAACACGGTAGGGAAAGTTCTCACTCTGCATTATAAAAAGAACAGCCAGATATCAACTGTTACAGAAATGAAATAAGACGGAAAATTTTAACAAACTGTTTAAACTATTTTCTTAAAGAGACTTCCTCCACTGCCAGAGATCTTGAATAGCCTCCTGATCAGTCATCCGGAAGCAATTCTTGACATAATTGATAAACTTGGCTTCCACTTTGGGAAGAGAACCACCTTTTTCTATACTTGCTTGCATTTTTGCTTTAATGTCTTCTACAGAACTAGGTCCTTTTGGTGTTTTAGGTGTTTTTTCCTGTTTTTTGAATGATTCTTGACCTTTTGACCTTGGTGTTGATGGTTTTGAGTCTTTTCCGTTCTGGTTTGATTCTTGAGCATTTTTGCCAGGAGTATCTCATATAGATTTCTTCACTGGAGCTTTTTCTTCTGTTTTCTCATCTTCAAAATCATCATCATCATCATCATCTTCATCATCATCATCATCCTCATCATCATCATCTTCATCAGCAGCAAGTTTTACTTTTTTCTGTGGAACCTTGCTTCCACCTCCAGGGGCAGATCGCTTTCCAGATATACTTAAGAGTTTCACATCCTCTTCCTCTTCTTCTTCTGACTCTGCATCTTCCTCCACAGCTACTAAGTGCTGTCCACTAATATGCACAGGCCCTGAACCACACTTCAACCTTAAGACCACAGGTGGTGTTATTTCAAAGCCCCCAAGGGAAACCGTTGGCTGTACAGACATTTTCAGTGTTGCCAGTGTTACTTTAATTGGACTGCCTTCATAATTCATTGCCTCTGCTTCAACAATGTGCAATTCATCCTTTGCACCAGCCCCTAAACTAACCGTTCTTAAAGATAACTGGTGTTCATTTTCATCATTATCCACTTTAAAGTGATAATCTTTGTCGGCCTTTAGTTCACAATCGAAAAGATAGTTCTGGGGCCTCAGGGGGCTCATATCCATGTCCATCGAATCTTCCATGGGGTGGTGGCACGCACTTGGGTGGGCGAGAAGGCGGACGGAGGTAAACGACTACGGCTACCGATAACAGCCGCGCAGGACGGAATCACTCCAGGCATCTGTTTCTACTTTTTGAAAACTAAAATCATCTACACTCATGTAATATGCTGTCTACATTATTTTTTTTTAACTTTTCAAGCTCTGTATTAAACTGACTTTATTATTCCAAGAAATCCTTAAGCAGGAAGATGATGTTGCAAATAACTATTGTTTATTTCAGAACGTTTTGTATTTACTTAACTGAAAAATCAATTTGTCACCACTGCCCCTACTGCCTCACTTCCAGGCCCCCAGCCCAAGACCCACCCAGACCCATAGACTGTCCCTTTTGCTGCAGCAGTTGACAGGTCCATCTGCAGGCCCCTGGGCAGTAAGGGACACTGAGGCAAGGGTACCACTGTTCCCAACACCTCACTTCCAGGCCACTCAGCCCAAGGCCCACCCAGACCCATAGACTGTCCCTTTTGCTGCAGCAGCCAACACATCCATCAGCAAGCCCATGGGTAGTAAGGGACACTGAGGCAGGGGCATCACTGCCCCACTGCTCACTTCCAGGCCCCCCAGCCCAAGACCCACCAAGACCCTTAGGCAAATAGTCAGTTTTTCTCTTTTTTTTTTTTCTTTACTCTCCATTCTTTTGTTAATTACCTCCTCTTCCTTTCCCCACAGACTGTCCCTTTTGCTGCAGCAGCTGACAGGTACATCTGCAGGCCCCTTGGCAGTAAGGAACACTGAGGCAGGGGCACTACTGCCCCCACTGCTTCACTTCCAGGCCCCCCCAGCCCAAGACCCACCCAGGCCCATAGCTGTGAAAAAGCAGATACTGCTCTTCAGACATCTGAATAGAGTATTTTTCTTGAAACCACAGTACGAAAAACAACAGAGCAGAGACTTTGGCACACGTCAATTCACAGCAAAAGGGAAACACACTCCTAGTCAGTGAAACATTCTCCTAAGAGGTATTTAAAAGTGTGTACATCTTCCAATGGCTAGAAGTAGAAGAAGAGCCTTAGGTCTGAATAAACAAGGAAATATGTCTCCATCAAAGGAACAGAATAACTCCCCTCTATCTTTCATGAAAATAGAGGATGTTACTAAAATATCAGAGAAAGAATTTTGAACATTCAGGGTGAACAAATTCTATGAATTGGAACAGAAAAGAGACAATGAACTACAAAAGATTAGGAAGTATTTCCATGATATGAAAGAAGAAATGGATACACTAAGAAAGAACCAGATGGAACTATTAGAGATGACATCTGTAATAGAGGAAATCAAAAACTCTCTTGAAAGTATTACAAGTCAATTAGACCATGCTGAAGATCGAATCTCTGATGTAGAAGACGAAACCTCTGACCTAGGGAAAAAAAAAAAACACTAAAAAGAGAGAAAATACCTAAAAAAAAAAAAAAAAAACCATGAGGATAATATACAAGAAATACTAGACTCCATAAGACGCCCAAACATCAAAATAATAGGCATCCCAGAAGGTGAAGAAACTAATAACGGCATGGAAAATCTATTCCATGAAATCCTGGAAGAAAAATTCCCAAGTCTAGAGAGGCACTAAAGCATCCAAAGCCAAGAAATACAAAGGACCCCAAATAGAATCAACCCCAGAAGATCTTCCAACAAGGCACATCTTAGCCAGACTGTCCAAGACGACAGATAAAGACATGATACTAAAACTGGCAAGAGAGAACCAAGAAGTGACTTACAAAGACCATCCCATCAGGCTAACACCGGACCTCTCAATGGAAACAATGCAAGCAAGGAAAGAATGGGAAGATGTATTAAGAAAGAAACTGTTTCAACCAATATTATTCTATCCTGCAAGATTATCCTTCATATGGGAAAAAATATTAAAATCTCCTCAGACAAACAAAACCTGAAGGAATTTGCCAGCACCAGATCAGCTCTTCAAGAAACCCTGAAGAAAGTACTGTTTCAGGAAAACTAAAGAATTAACAGAAAGAAACAAAGGAATAAAAGGCAACTAAGACAATGGTCAACTTAAAGGTTGGGACAGATCTGGTAACATCGATAATAACAATGAATGTGAATGGATTAAATTCTCCAATCAAGGGACAAAGACTGGCTGAATGGATTAAAAAAAAAAAAAAAAAAGAAAAAAAAAACAGAAACCCCTCTATCTGTTGCCTACAGAAAACCCACCTTATGGATAAAGACATACATAGACTAAAAGTGAAGGGTTGGAAGAAGGTTTTCCATGCAAATGGGAACAAAAAAGAGCTGAAGTTACAATACTAATTTCTGACAAAATAGGTTTTAAAACAAAAACTGTTCAAAGAGACAAAGAGGAGCACTATATTTAGTAAAGGGATCAATAGATCAAGAAGATATAATGCTTATAAATATCTATGCGCCTAATACCGGAGCACCAAATATGTGAAGGAAAGACTGTTAGATCTAAAAGGGGAGATAGACTGCAATACATTAATTGTTGGAGACCTCAACACTGCACTATCCCTTCTGACAGATCATCTAGACAAAAAATAGATAAAGAGATAAAGGATCTAAATGATACCATCAATCAAATGGACTTAACAGATATCTACAGAGCTTTCCACTCAAAAACCACAAGATACACTTTTTTCTCACCTCCACATAAAACTGTCTCAAAGATCAACCACATCAAAGGGCACAAAGCAAGCCTCTACAGATTCAAAGGCATAGAAACTATACCCAGCTTCTTCTCTGACCATGGCAGTATTAAACTTGAGTATAATTTCAAGAGAAATCCTCAAAAATACTCAAATACATGGAAACTAAATCACCTACTCCTGAATGACTCCACAACTACTGATGAAATAAAGACTGAAATAAAAAGATTCATGAAAACCAATGACAATGAGGACACAAGTTTCCATAATCTTTGAGACGCTGCTAAAGCAGTCATAAGAGGGAAGTTCATAGCAATTAGTGAACATAAGAGGAAGACGGAAAGAAGGCAAATGGATCACCTAATATCATGCCTAAAAATACAAAAAAAAAAAAAAAAAAAAAAAAAAAACAGGAGAAAGGAAATAATAAAGATACAAGCTGAAATAAATGAAATAGAAAATAAGTGAACTATACAAAAAATAAATGAAAGTAAAAGCTGGTTCTTTGAAAAGATAAACAAAATCGATACACCACTAATGAGGCTTACTAAGAAGAAAAGAGAAAGGAACTAAGTGAATCAAATCTGCAATGAAGCAGGCAATATAACAACAGACAAAGTAAAAATACAAAACATCATTAAAGGATACTATGAACAACTATATGCCAAGAAACAAGACAATCTGGATGAGATGGACAATTTCCTGGACACATATAATCTACCAAGATTGAGCCAGGAGGATATAGAAAGTCTGAATAGGCCCATAACAAGCCAGGAGATTGAATCAGTAATAAATAACCTTCCAACAAAGAAAAGCCCTGGCCCTGATGGCTTCACCTATGAATTCTATAAAACTTTCAAAGAAGAGTTAACCCCAATTCTGCTCAAACTATTTCTAAAGATCCAAAAGGTTGAATCTCTCCCTATTCATTCTATAAAGCCTCTATCACCCTTATCCTTAAAACAGATTAGGACAGGACAAGGAAGGAAAACTATAGACCAATATCTCTGATGAATGTAGATGCAAAGATTCTCAATAAGATACTAGCAACTCGAATCCAACAACTTATTAGAAAGATTGTACATCATGATCAGGTAGGCTTTATTCCAGGAATGCAAGGTTGGTTCAACATACACAAAACCGTAAATGTGATACACCATATTAACAGGAAGAAAGATAAAAACCATATTGTCATATTGATTGATGCAGAAAAAGCATTTGATAAGATATAACGTCCTTCATGATCAAGACTCTCAGCAAAATCAGCATAGAAGGGTCATTTCTCAACACAATAAAAGCTATCTATGAAAACCCATAGTGAACACCATCCTCAATGGAGAAAAGTTGAAAGCTTTTCCACTAAAAACGGGTACAAGACAAGGATGTCCACCTTCTCCACTCCTCTTCAATATAGTACTGGAAGTCCTGGCCATTGCAATCAGAAAAGAGGAAAAAATAAAAGGCATTCAAATATGAAAAGAAGAAGTGAAACTCTCTCTATTTGCAGATGACATGATTATATACATAGAAGACCCAATGGTTTCCATAAAAAAATTTCTGGAAGTAATACATGAATAAAGTAACATTGCAGGATACAAAATTAATATCCAGAAATCTATAGCATTCCTATATACGAACAACAGGCAGACTGAGATAGAACTGAAAATAGTTGTTCCATTTACCATAGCCACAAAAAGCATAAGATACTTAGGTATAAATCTAACCAAAGAAGTTAAAGATCTCCACAAGGAAAACTATGAGAGATAAAAAAAAGAAATTGAAAATTACACAAAAAAGTGGAAGGATATCCCATGTTCTTGGATTGGACGAATTAATATAATCAAAATGGCAATTCTACCCAAATTAATATACCTATTTAATGCAATGCTAATCAAAATACCAGACACATTCTTCACAGATCTAGGAAAGACAATCATAAAGTTTATCTGGAATCATAAGAGACCCCGTATTGCCTAAGAAGTTCTGCACAAGAAGAGTGAAGTGGGCAGCATCTCACTCCCTGACCCAAAAATATACTACAAAGCTGTAGTAATCAAAATAGCATCTTACTGGCACAGAAACAGACAGGTGGACCAATGGAACAGAATAGAGTCCCCAAAAATAAATGTACAAACATACAGCCAACTGATTTTTGACAAGGGGTACCAGTCAATCCAGTGGGAAAAGGAAAACCTCTTCAGCAAATGGTGCTGGCAAAACTGGATCTCCTCTTGCAGAAAGATGAATCTGAACCCCTACCTCTCACCTCTGACAAAAATAAAGTCAAGGTGGATCAAAGATCTAAATCTAAGACCTCAAACTATAAAACTGGTCCTGGAAAACACCAGGGAAACTCTGGGAGACACTGGGGTAGGGAAAGACTTCTTAAATAAGACTCCCAATGCACAGTCAATAATACCCAAAATAGACAAGTGGGATTACATCAGACTAAGAAGTTTCTGCATGGCAAAAGACACAGTGATTAGTATGAATAGACAGCCCTCAGAATGGGGAAATATTTTTGTAAACTATGCATCAGATAAGGGACTGATAACCAGAATTCACAAGGAACTCAAGCAGCTGTTCCGGAAAAAGACAATCAATCCTATTAAAAGATGGGAGAATGGGGGCCAGCAGTTAACGTAATGGCTATGTCGCTGGACTCCCATGTAGTCAACTGCGGTTCACATTCCAGACCTGGTGGCTTGAGACTCACGCCAGGCGCGTGTGCGGGCGTGCCCAAGATCCCGAGAGGAGAATGGAGGAGAAGGGATTGAGACGTGGCCATCCCCCCTGGGGGGTGATTTCTCACTTTCTGTCTCTCTGTCTCTCTCTGTCTGTCTGGCGAGCGCATGCGCCCTATAGCAAAAACCTCTCCAAAAAAAAAAAAGAAAAGATGGGAGAATGAGTTGAAAAAAAAATACTCTCTAAAGATGACAAACGAATAGCTAAAAGGCATATGAAAAAATGCTCAACATCCCTCATTGTAAGAGAATTGCAGTTCAAAACAACAATGAGATATCACCTAACCCCAATCAGAATGTCTAACATTGAAAAAAAAAAAAACAATAAGTGCTGGCGGGTGTGTGGTGAAAGGGAACTCTCTTACACTGCTGGTGGGAATGTAAATCGGTCCAACCACTGTGGAGAACAATTTGGAGATTCCTCAAAAATCTACAAATAGAACTACCATATGATCCAGCAATCCCACTCCTTGGTATCTACCCGAAGGACAGAAGAATACTTAATTGGAAAAGTGCTTGCACATTAATGTTTATTGTGGCACTATTCACAATTGCTAAGTCATGGAAACAACCCAAATGCCCACGAACTGATGAATGGATAGAAAAACTGTGGCACATATACTCAATGGAATACTATTCAGCCATTAAAAAAAAAAAACCCTGGCTTTTGACAGGAAGTGGATGAATATGGAAGACTTACTGCTGAGTGAAGCAAGCCATGCTATGAAGGAGAGGCATCGTATGTCTCCACTTAATATATACTGAATGTCTGCACTCTAGGACTGAAACTAATTGACTAAAGGATATAGAAACACAATATATAGATGTAAATACTAGATATAGTGTGTGTGAAAGAGGAGGATATGAGGAAGGACATTTGGAGGAAGGACAGGGAGGCAAAGCATTAATGGCACAAAGAGGTGTGGTGTTGTCCGTTGAAGATACTTCGTAGTTTTATCAATGGTACTGGGGAGAGATGTTCGCCTGTTGAAGTGTCCATTTTGTAAGACAAATAATAATGTGATTGAATATATGGAAGAAAATGAAATGAAAAAAAATTTTAAATAAAAGGAAAAAACAAAAAAAGATAAAATAAAACCTTTATTACATTTAAAAAAATAAAGAAATACTTAAAGGAATCAATTCCTAAATCTGCAATGTTTATATATAATGTTCCTCCCTAAAACTGGTCTGCCTGAGAGTCTGTCTTTGTCCCAAGTTTCTCTTTTTAGCTCCTCTTTTCCAGTGGTCCTTCTCTTATTTTATGAAAAAGAGCATATTCTTTTTACTCATCTTAAAATAATTGGAAAAAGACCCTGCAGATCTCATCTAGAGATTTATTTTGCTTTATGTTTAGGAATTATTCATCAAAATTTGAACCCAATATGTATAGTTTTTATCTATTTTCTGTTAGTAAATATTATAAAATTAAATTTGGAAGAAATTTTTAAATATTTAAAACCTTCTGGTCAAGAGAATTTTTAAAATAAATCATTTATATATATGTTTTTGTTGCAGAGAAAGATGTTTAGGTGATAATTAGAAAATGTTACGGTAAATTTGCTTCAATATTAAATTCTGTGGAAGTAGTAAAATAGAATTAAAACTTCAACGATAAAAATAAACAATGTAAAATATATATCAAAAGGAACCTATATTGCTTGTATATTTGGGTAATGATGTCTGTCTTAATCTTGTGCTGGATAATGTGATGATTAATTTTATGTCAACATGACTGAGCAATGAGATGTCCACATATATGGTAAAACATTTTTTCCTGGATATGCTTGTTCGGGTGTTTCCAGAAAATTAGTATCTGAATTAGTAAAATTATTAAAAATTAAAAAAACACACAATGTACCCCACTGCAACCCAAAGCAAACCTCAGTGAGACAATCACACAGGTCACAAAGATCCAGGGTACATAACTGAGAACAACACCACACCCCACTCAAACATAAACCCCACTGAGAACCAAAAGAAATCTTACTTAAACCTCTAGCACAACCCACATTAAAACACAGCACAACTCACTTTAGATCACAATATACTACACTGCTACAAACAGATTCCCTCAGTGAGACCGCTGCACACATCACAGAAACCTAGAGTACATAAATATGATCAACAGCTCACACAACTAAAACAAAAACTCCACTGAGAACCACAGCAAACCTCATTAAGACCAAAAGCACAACCCAATTTAAGACACCACAAACTCAATTTAAACCACTATATACCCCCACTGCTACCCACAGCACACATCAGTGAGACAACTGCACACATCAGAGACCCAGAGTATATAACTGAGACCAACACCACACCCCACTCAATCACAAACCCCATGGAGAAACACAGCAAACCTCATTAAGACCCAAAGCACAACCCACTTTAAGAAAGAGCAAATTCACTTTAAACAACAATATACCCCATTGTGACCCACAGCACACCTCCATGAGACCACTACACACATCAGAGACACAGGGTATATAACTGAGACCCAGAGCACACCACACTCAAACACAAACCCCACTGAGAACCACAGCAAACCTCATTAGGACACAGAGCACAACCCACTGTAAGACACAGCAAACCCACTTAAAACCACTATATACCCGACTGCTGCCCACAGCAGACCTCAGTGAGACCACCACACAAATCACAGAGACCCAGAGTACATAACTGAGAACAACATCATGCCCCACTCAAACACAAATCCCACTGAGAACCACAGCAAACTTTACTGGAACCTATAGCACAACCCACTTTAAGACACAGCACAACCCAAAATAAACCATGATATTCTGCAGAGTGACACACTGACCCCCTCAGCGAGACAATTGCACACATCCCTGAGGCTCAGAGTGCATTAAAGAGACTAACAGCACACCCCTCTCAAACACAAGCCCCACTGAAGAACCACGGCAAACCTTATTAAGACTGACAGCACAACCCACTTTAAGACACAGCAAGCCCACGTTAAACCACAATATACCCCACTGCAACCCACAATACACCTCAGTGAGACCAGTGCACACATCACAGAGACCCAGAGTACATAACTGAGACCAACACCACACCCCACTCAAACACAAACTCCACTGAGAACCACAGCAAACCTCATTAAGACCCACATCACAACCCACTTTAAGAAACGACACAAACCATGTTAAACCATAATATTCTGCAGTGCGACACACAGACCCCCTCAGTGAGAACACTGCACACATCCCAGAGACCCAGAGTACATTAATGGGACCAACAGAACACCCCTTTGAAACACAAACCCCACTGGGAACCACAGCAAACCTTATTAAGACCCAGAGCACAACCCAATTTAAGACACAGCAAAACCAATTTAAACCACAATATACTCCACTGCGACCCACAGCACACCTCAGTGAGACCACCGCACACATCACAGAGACCCAGAATAAATAACTGAGACCAACACCACACCCCACTAAAACACAAACCCACTAAGAACCACAGCAATCCTCATGAAAACCCACAGCACAATGCACTTTAAGACACAGCAAACCCACTGTAAACCACAATATACAATACTGCAATCCACAGCACACCTCAGTGATATCACCGCACATATAATTGAAACCCAGAGTACATAAATGAGACCAACAGCACACCCAACTCAAACAAACCTCACTGAGAATCACAGCACACCTCATTGAGACCCACAGCACAACCCACTTTAAGACACAGCAAATATACCCCACTGCAACCCACAGCACACTGTAGTGAGACCACCACACATCACAGAGACACAAAATACATAAGTGAGACCAACAGCACACCCTACTCAAACACAAAACCCACTGAGAACCACAGCAAACCTCATCAAGTCCCATAGCACAACCCACTTTAAGACACAGAAAACCCACTTTAAACCACAATATACCCCACTGCAACCCACAACACATCTCAGTATGACCTCCACACATCACAGAGGCCCAGAGTACATAACAGAGACCAACAGCACCCCTCACTCAAACACAAATCCAACCAAAAACCACAGCACATCTCATTAAGACCCACAGCACAACCCACTTTAAGACACAGCAAGCCCACTTTAAACCACAATATATCCCACTGTGACAGACAGCACACCTCAGTTCGACCATTGCACACATCACTGAGACCTAACCGTGACAATGAGCGTACCCCACTGAGAAACACACCTCAAAAAGATCCTGAAAAATGTTCATTGAGACCCACAATTAGATGGACGGATACCCAAAGCACACCCCACTATAAGCCAGAAAACAGCCTCTATAAACCACAGCACAACTCATTGTGACCACTGCACAGAACACTGTAACTAACCCACAGCACAAAACTGCAAACTTCAGAATAACCCACTGAGACCCAAACTTCACTGAGACTGAGAGAAAATGACATTGAGACACACAATTGGATTTACTGATACCCAGAGCACACCCAACTTCAAGCCAGAAAACAGCCTCTACAACCCACAGTACCCGTAATTGTGACCATGGCATACAACCCACAGCACACGTAATTGTGACCACTGCACACAACACTGTAACCCACAGCACAAAATTGTGACCCTCAGCATAACCCACTGAAATACAAACCTCAAAGAGACCCTGAGAAAAATTTATTTAGACCCACAATTGAAAGTACTGATACCCAGAGCACACCCCACTTTAGGCCAGATAAAAGCCTCTAGGACCCACAGCACACCTCATTGAGACCACAGCACAAAACACTGTAACCCACAGCACAAAACTGTGAACCTTATCATACCCCACTGATACCTAAACCTCACTAAGACAGAGAGAGACAGTCATTGAGATCCACAATTGGATTACTGATAACCAGAGCACATCCCACTTTAAGCCAGAAAACCGCATCTATGAGCCATAGCAGAGCTCATTGTGACCACTGCACACAACACTATAACCCACTGCACAAAATTGCGATCATCAGCATACCCCACTGACACCCAAACCTCAAAGAGACCCTGAGAGAAATTCATTGAGACTCTCAATTGGATGTACTGATACCGAGAGTACACACCACTTTATCCCAGAAAAAGCCACTAGGACCCACAGCACACCTCAGTGAGACCACAGCACAAAACTGAGACCCTCAGCATACTTCACTCAGACCCAAACGTCAAAGACACTCTGAGAAACATTCATTGAGACCCAAAACTGGATGTACTGGTACCTAGAGCACACCCCACTTTAAGCCAGAAAAAAGCCACATGGACCCACAGCATACCACATTGTGATCACCACACACAACAGTGAAAACCACAGCAAAAAACTGCTACACTCAGCATACCGCACTGAATTCCTAATCTCAAAGAGACCCTGAGAAAAATTATTTGAGACCGACAATCGGATGTACTGATACCCAGAACACACCCCACTCTAAGCCAGAAAAAAGTCTCTGGGACCCACAGCACACCTCATTGTGACCACTGCAAACAACACTGTAACCCACAGCACAAAACTGCAATCCTCATCATATCAAAGTGAGAGCCAAATCTCAAAGATACCCTGAGAAATATTAATTGAGACCCACAATTGGATGTACTGACAACCAGAGCACACCCTATTTTAAGCCAGAAAAAAAAAAGCCGCTAGGACAAACAGCACACCTCATTGAGACCAGAGCACACAACACTGAAACCCACTGCACAAAATTGCGACCCTCAGCACACCCCAATGAAACCCAAACCTCAAAGAGATCCTGAGAAATATTCATTGAGACCTACAATTGTACTTTACCCAGAGCAAACCCCACTTTAAGCCAGAAAAAAGCCTATAGGACACACGGCGCACCTCATTGTGACCACTGCACACAACACTGTTACCCACAGCACAAAACTTGGAGCCTCAGCATACCGCACTGAGACCCAAATCTCAAACAGATCCTGAGAAAAATTCATTGAGAGTTCCTGACACCAGGCAGCCTGAGGCTGCAGGCCCGACCACCCCTGACCTTTGTGCATCCCCACCCCTACTCTTCTTTGGACCCCAGGTAGGTTGTGTGGGACTTTAAGATGAACTTGCACCCCACCCACCCCACCCGCAATCTGGATTGAGCCAGCCAGCAGTTCCAGACACCAGGCAGCCTGAGGCTGCAGGCCAGTCTGCCCAGAACATGTCACTCATCCTCTGGCCCTTCCTCACTTGCCTTTGGGCTCTGGGAATTTTAGTGACTTGAATAGTGTGCAGCGTGCTTTGCGCACCACATGATTTCTTTTTTTGTTGTTTTTCTTTGCTCTTGAGGTGTTGCTTATTAGGTCAGTTGGAGGCTCACCCCTCCTTAGAAACAGGGAGGACTTTGGGCCATCCAGGACTAGTGGCAACAGTTAATGGTAATGGTGAGCAACAGGTAGGCCAACCATAAGAGAAATCATCAATTTTCTAATCCTGTACAACTTTTAACACTCAGAGATACCTTAAATAAGTTAGGAAGCAACATATAGATTACCTGATGACTACAAACAATCGCAGAGGCTCAAGAAGTATGAGCAACCAACAAAAGGCCTCTCCCTCAAGGGAAATCATCAAGCCTACATCACCCACAGTCAAAACAATGGATGTCATGGACATGTCTGATAAGGAATTCAGAATATTTGTACTGACCGAACTAATTGAGGTGGAAGAGAAAAAAGACAAGGAGCTCCAGGAGATGAGGAAGTCCTTTCATGACTTGAAAGAAGAAATGGATACCTTAATCAAGAACCAGATGGAACTTCTAGGGTTGAAGAGTGTGATACAGGAAATCAAAACCTCCCTTGAAAGTATTAAAAGTAGGTTAGATCAGGCAGAAGATCGAATATCTAACGTAGAAGACAAAACATCTGACCTAGAAAAAAGTATCAAGAAGATTGAGAAAACAACCATGAAAAATGAAGATAATGTACCAGGAATACTGGATACCATCAAGCGCCCCAACATCCGAATAATTGGTATCCCAGAAGAGGAAGAAAATAATAAGGACCTAGATAATTTATTCCATGAAATCCTGGAAGAAAACTTTCCAAACCTAGAAAGGCAGTCAAATATCCAGACCCAAGAAATACATAGGACCCTGAGTAGAATCAACCCAAGAAGATCCTCTCCAAGGCACATCATAGCCAGACTGGCAAAAACAACAGACAAAGACAAGATACTAAAGTTGGCAAGAGGGAAACATCAAGTTACTTACAAAGGTCACCCCATCAGGCTAACATCGAATCTCTCAGCGGAAACAATGCAGGCAAGGAAAGAATGTGGAAACATAGTCAAAGTGTTGAGTGAAAAACAATTTCAACCAAAAATACTATACCCAACAAGATTATCTTTCATATGGGAAAAAAAAAAGATAAAAACATTCTCCTATAAACAAAATTTGAAGGAATTTACAAACTCCAGACCAGTTCTTCAAGAGGTTTTGAAGGGAGTACTATACCAGAAAAACTAAAAAGTCAGACAGACAGTTATATGAGAACAAAAAGCAACCAAGAAAACGGCTCACTTAACGATAGGATCAGGTACGGAAATATTGATAATTATATTGAATGTCAATGGATTAAATTCTCCAATGAAGAGACATAAACTGGCCGAATGGATAAAAAAACAGAAACCCTCTATCTGTTGCCTACAAGAAACTCAACTTATGGATAAAGACATAGATAGACTAAAAGTAAAGGGCTGGAAAAAGATATTCCATGCAAATGGAAATCAAAAAAAAAGGCTGGAGTAGCAATATTGATCTCAGACAAAATAGATTTCAAGACAAAGACTGTAAGAAGAGACCAAAAAAAGGGCATTATATAATAGTAAATGGGGTAATCCAGCAAGAAGACATAACCCTATAAATATCTATGCACCCAACTCAGGTGCACCTAAATATGTGAAGGAAAGTCTGCTGGAGCTAAAAGGAGAGATAGGAAGAAATACTATAATTGTTGGAGATTCCAACACCCCATTATCTACTTTAGACAGATCTTCCAAACAGAAAATAAATAGAGAGATACAGGGCTTAAATGATACTATAAATCAAATGGGCTTGACAGATATCTATAGAACTTTGCACCCTACGTCCACAACATATACATTTTTCTCACCTCGGCATGGAACCTTTTCAAAGATTGATGATATGTTAGGATACAACTCAAGCCTTTACAGATTCAAAGGCATAGAAACTGTATCCAGTATCTTCTCTGACCATGATGGAATTAAACTCAAGATTAATTTCAAAAAACAAGCCCAAAAATACACAAATACATGGAAACTGAACAACCTACTTCTGAATGACTTTTTCACTACTGAAGAAATTAAGGCTGAAGAAATTAAGGCTGAAATCAAAAAATTTATGGAAACAAATGGTAATGAGTACACAAGTGTCCATAATCTATGGGACACAACAAAAGCAGTCATAAGAGGGAAATTCATAGCAATTAGTGCGCAAAACAAAAGGATGAAAAGATGGCAAATAGATAACCTATCATCATGCCTCAGGGAACCGGAAAAACAACAACAAACAAACCCCAAAAATGCCAGGCAAAAAGGAATAATAAAGGTTTGAGCAGAAATAAATGAAATAGAAAATAAACAAATCATACAGAATATAAATGAAATCAAAAGCTGGTTCTTTGAAAAGATTAACAAGATCGACATACCATTGGTTAGACTGATCAAGAAGAAGAAAGAAAGAAGAAGAAAGAAACCAGATTAATTAAATATGTGATAAAACAGGCAATATTACAACAGACATAGTAGAAATACAAAATATCATTAGAGGATACTATGAGCGACTACATGCCAACAACCAAGATAACTTGGAGGAGATGGACAAATTCCTGGATGCATATAATCTACCAAGATTGAATCAGAAGGACATAGAGAACCTGAATAGACCCATAACAAGCCAAAGGTCTCCATGAAAAAACTTCTTGAAGTAATAAGTGAATACAGTAAAGTGGCAAGATACAAAATCAATATCCAAAAATCTATAGCATTTCTATATATGAGCAATGAGTTGAATGAAGTAGAGCTAAAGAAAGGAATCTCTTTCACCATAGCCACAAGATGTATAAGATACCTAGGGATAAACCTAACTAAGAAAGTCAAAGACCTTTATAAAGAAAACTATGAAAATCTTAAAAAAGATATTGAAAGTGACATAAAAAAGTGGAAAGACATCCCATGTTCCTGGATTGGAAGAATTAACATAATCAAAATGGCAATTCTACCCAAATTAATCTACATGTTTAATGCTATTCCAATCAAAATACCAGAAATATTCTTCACAGATCTAGAAAAGACAATCATAGAATTTGTCTGAAATCATAAAAGACCTCTTATTGAAAAAGCAACCCTGAGCAAGAAGAATGGAGTAGGAGGCATATCACTCCCTGACCCCAAGATATACTATAAAGCTGTGATCACCAAAATAGCATGGTATTGGCATAAAAACAGACACATGAACCAGTGGAATAGAATAGAGACCCCAGAAATAACCCCCAAAGCTTAGAGCCAACTGATTTTTGACAAAGGATATCAGTCAATCCATTGGGAAAAGGAAAACCTCTTTAGTAAAGGGTGCTGGAAAAAACGGTATCCACCTGCAGGGAGATGAAACTGAACCCCCATCTTTTACCATTAACAAAAATCAACTCAAATTGGATCAAAGATCTGAACCTAAGACCTCAAAAAATAAAACTACTGGTGGAAAATGCTGAGGAAACTCTTGGAGACATTGGAGTAGGCAAAGACTTCTTAAATAAGACTCCCAAAGCACAGGCAATAATCCCTAAAATAGACAAGTGGGACTATATCAGACTAAGAAGTTTCTGCACAGCAAAGGACACAGTAACAAGTGTGAACCGACAACCCTCAGAATGGGAAAATATTTTTGTTAAATATGCCTCAGACAAGGAACTGATAACCAGAATACACAGGGAACTCAAGTGCCTTATGTGAAAAAAAGTGATTAACCTAATTAAAAGATGGGAAAATGAGCTGAATAAAAATCTCTCCAAGGAAGACATACGAGCAGCCAAAAATCATATGAGGAAATGCTCCACATCCCTCATCATAAAGGAGATGCAGATAAAAACCACAATGAGATACCACCTAACCCCTGTCAGAATGGCAAAGATTAAGAATATCAAAATTGATAAGTGTTGGTGGGGATGTGGTGAAAAGGGAACCCTCCCTACACTGTTGGTGGGAATGTAAACTGGTTCAACTACTGTGGAGAATAATATGGAGGCTCCTCAATGATCTACAAATAGAACTACCATTTGATCCAGCAATCCCACTTCTGGGTATCTACCCAAAGGACAGGAGAATGCTCAGTCAGAAAAGTGCTTGCACATCAATGTTTATTGCAGCATTATTCACAATTGCCAAGACATGGAACCAACCTAAATGTCCACAAACTGATTAATGGATTGGAAAAATGTGGCATATATACTCTATGGAATACTACTTAGCCATAAAAAATAACAAGACTCTGGCATTTGATAGAAAGAGGTCAGATATGGAGGATCTATTGCTGAGTGAAGTAAGCCAGGCTATGAAAGAAAGATACTGTATGTATCCACTTAATATATACCAACTATCCACACTTTATGGTAGAGAGCAAAATATTGGAGGACATAAAAGCAGTGAAAGTACTTAAAGAGAATAAGACAGTGTGGAATGGGGGGGGTGAAGAGAAGAGGATAGAGAAAGATAGCAAGAGAACAAATAGAGAGGCAGAATGTTAGTGGGAAACAGATATGGCTTATTACCTGTTGATGATGATATATATAATATACTCAACTGGATTGGTCTGAGAAGTATTTCATGATGGGTAAAGTCTTTTTACAAGCAAAATGAGAAATAGTGATTGTTTTAAAAAATAATTGGAATAATAATGATGATGATTGGGAAAAACAATGAAAAGATATTGAGTGATGAAGTGGGGAGATTAATGCCTCTGTATTGACTGACATGCATGGCATTCCCTTTTGAAAAAGCAACGTAATACACTATAAAGTTATATGCAATCCAATGTAATACAAGCAAGATTACGATGATAATAAAAATTTTTTTAAAAAAATCATGATTTCAGATAGAAATTCTGAAGTTATAAACATGTCTTTTGAGGTTATTATGAATCTGTAGTTTGGACTCTAAGAACTTGGTTTTCATTCATAAGTTTAACTCACTTTCAACCCTTAAATCAAACATAGGGACCTGATGCAATGACCACATGTTCATCATTAACACCTTTCTTTTTTTTTTAAGGGAGATTTTTGCTATAGTGTACATGTACTTGCCAGAGAGACAGAAAGCAAGAAATCACCCCCATCCCGGAGCAATGGCCACGCTGCAATCTCTTCTCCATTCTCCTCTCAGGATCTTGGGCACGCACGTACATGCGCCTGGCATGAGTTTCAAGCCACCGGGTTCAGGACTCAAACCACACTCAACTACATGGGAGTCCAGAGACATAACCATTACACCACCTGCTGGTCCCAACATTTAACTCTCCAGCTGCAGAAATGCAAAATCTACACAAGCGTGCTGCTGTGACCTGCGAATGTTCACTGCGAGAAGTTAAACTTATCAGCCTTTGAGCAGGGGTTAATCAACAATCTATTTCCAATAGCTTGTTGACAAAGGCAACCCTATTCTATATCTTTTTCTAGACCACAATTATTATTGTAATTTTATAGTGGTGAAGTGAAGAGATATGGCTTGCCTCTGAGTCCTATGAGGACATTGAGTCCTTAAAAACAAAAGTAAATTTTAGTAGAAGAAAAATAATTTTTAAAAAAATTACCAGAGGGCCTGTGGACTCACTGAAGAGAGACAGAGACAGAAGGAAAGTGAGAAAGCACCCACCATGGGGAACGGCCACGCTGCCATTCTTTCTCTTCCGTGTCTCCTTCTTTTGGAGATTTCAGGCACACACATGTACCTAGGGTGATTTTCAAATTGCAGGGTCTGGAACTGCCGAGTTGGCCATGTGGGATCAGCTCATGTAACTACCAGTTCATGGGCTGGAAAAGTTGAGAAAAACAACTTTTAAACTTGATCTTTCTTCAAAATGTCAAACAGAAATGTTACCAATCAGGAAACCCATTCTTGGAGGCCACTGCTGCCTAATGTGTGATATATTAGAAACAGCACTCCTCATGAGAGAATGAGGCTGTTCCTTTACCAGTGCTGGAAGCCAGTGTGGTTCAACAGATTTCATGCCCAGCAGACAAGCTGAAGACCAACCGAGGAGTCCATGGGAGTTCAGTTTAAGTAAACTGAGGGTCTTCCCTCACACATCCTTGTAAATTGGAACGTTGCATTTTTTTTTTTTTTGAGAGGTTTTTGCTATAGGGCGCATGCGCTTGCCAGACAGACAGAGACAGACAGAAAGCGAGAATCACCCCCCGGGGGAATGGCCACGTCACAATCCCTTCTCCTTCATTCTCCTCTCGGGATCTTGGGCACGCACACACACGCACCCAGCATGAGTTTAAGTCACCGGGTCCGGGTCTCAAACTGCAATCGACTTCGTGGGAGTCCAGCAACATAGCCATTATGCTAACTGCTGGTCCTGGAACGTTGCATATTCACCATGAGCTGGTAATGAACCATGCTGAGTTTAAGCCTCATCTGAGAAATACCACAACCATTCCCGACTACTAGATCATTTGTACTGTCTGGCTAGAAAGAACTTCCAAAGTATTCTTTCTGTCTTTCTTAGACCCTGGACCCGTGTTCATCGTGGTGCTTCTGTGGATGGCAGTTCTTAGGTTACATGCCAAAATGCTAAAAAGGGATAATTAGATCTACTAAAATACGCCCTTGGAAAACACTACTCCTTTCTCACCATGTCTTATATTCATCCCAGTCCATTTTGGGGCAAGATTTCTAGATAAACTAATACAATGTTTAACACCTCCTACAACCTCAGATTAAAACCAAAAAACAAAGCTCTTTCCTTTTGCCTCGTTGCCCCATGGAAAGCAAGGTGAGTCACCAGCAGCTCTATTGCAGGCACGCACCCACATTCGGCCAGGGTTCTCGCTCTTGCCACGTGTGCTCAAACCAGCCCAATCTGATCTGGAAATACAGCCTCAATTTGTGCCATCAGTGTTTCCATCAGTATGTGAAGGACATAGGCTTCATCAGGTTGGACTAAGAGATCTTCTTGAATAGATTGTCCAAGACATCCACCCAGTGAAAGAAATCATGCTGGATATTTGTATAGAAATATTTTTTTAAAACTCTTCAATTTATAAGTATTTTAATGTGACTGGATGAATTGGTTACATAACGTTCCTCTTAAAACTTACTATTATTTTTTAAAAGAATTATTTATTTATTTAATTCAATTTTGTCTTTTTTTTTTTCTTTTGACCCAAGAGAGACAGAGAGAGAGAGAGAGTGAGAAAGGGAAAGTGAGAAAGCAAGCTACCAAGTCTGGGACTCAAACCACAGACAGCCATGTGGGAGTCCAGTGCCTTAACCACTGTGCCACCTGCTGGCTTCTCAATGGATTTGCCATTAAATATGTGGTTTATTTTTCCTTATAAAGCCATACAAAAAAAAAAAAAGAACAAAAACCCCAGCAACTCCTCATTTCTGATTTAACCTTGCTCTTGTTTAGATGTCAAGACTATTTTTTTTTTAATCAGACAGGGCTCATTATTCCTTTGCTGTATCTGTACGTTTCCATCAAAGCTCTGAACTACCATGGGCTCCTCAGTTGGTTTTCAGCTTGTCTGCTGGGGATGAAATCTGTTGGACCTTCTGGCTTCCAATGCTGGCAAAGGAACAGCCTTATTCTCTCGTGAGGAATGCTGTTTCTAATTTCGTATCACACATTAGGCAGGAGTGACCTCCAAGAATAGGCTTCCTGATTTGTAACATTTCTGCTTGACATTTCTATTTGCAGTTACCCAATTAGCTCATTTAATTTTTAAAATTACATCACCGGTAAAATATGACTGAAAAGAAAAGAGTGTTTCTGTGAAAACTAAGTTGAGGACCTGATAATACATCAATTCACTTAACTTGTTTAGTTATCAGATGAGACGTGGTTAAACAACAATAAATATGACTGGCATAAAAAGGTCTGAGAAAAAACAAACACCTTAAGCATAATGGAGTAGCCACCTGGCCACAAGAGTTAGTACTATGGGTATCACATAGGTCAAGGTCCTTAAAAGAAGATATCCTTTAATCTTGACTTAAACCATTTTTAGGATATTCCTTATTTTTAAGATATATAATGAGTGTGTAAAGTGTGCCAAAGAAATACAATTAAACAAAGTAAGAGAGACGGGTAAATAGCTTAAGAACTTAAGATCAACCATAATATAAGTAGCAAGAACATATTCCCAAGAAAATGCCCTATCACTTTATAAACAACTCAAGGTTTTTAGTCAGAAGCAACAGAAGTTAACTATTTTTTCAGTTTCTTAAGAGATGTTTATCTAAAGAAGAATATTAAGGAGAAGTAGACAGTGTTGTAGCAGTAATGCAACTGGATCCACACAGGAAGACCCCTGGTTAGGCCCCGGGGTTTCCTGTATATGCCACGCCCACATGCCTGTGATACAGTCTGACTGGAACTGGGGGTGGATCATTGCACCCTGCTGAGGATGCCTCTTTCTGTCTCTGTCTCTCATGGAAGAAATTAATAAATTATATATATATATAGTTAAAGCAGTTGAACTTTATGGTATGTAAACTGTATCTTGATAAAACTATAAAAGAATAAAGGATACCAGGTAGCTCACAGAACCTGTGGGCAAACTGGCGAGAGGCTGCACTTCCAGGACCAGCACGGAAAACCAGGTGTAGAACGGGCCTGAGGAGGCTCTCCTGCAGCTGGCTACACTCCCACCATGGAGGGCACAACGTTGGTCATGCAGCTGGGGCTGAGCTTGTTGGCCCTGGCTGTCTGCCTTCACCAAATCCCAGTTTTGCTACTGACTAGCTGTGAGACCCTAGATAAATCCCATCACTCCCAGTTCAGAGTCTGACCTTATGACAGTTGTCCTCTCTGTTTCCCCCCTTGCCTGTAAAATGCATGCCCTCCTCAGAGTCTATTTCCTCTCGTAACTTCTGAAATAGTGTCTCACATGCCTATGCCCTGGCTGCAAAGGACCCTAGGGAACAATTTCCTGGCTTTTATCTCAGAAAAGCAAAACTCCCAAGACTAGAGATTTCCTAAAATTAGTAAGAGTGATCAAAACTTCTGGGCAGCTTGAAAGGGTGAGAAATGTCTGTACCCACCAGTTTCCAATGCTCCATCAAACTCTTGAAATCCAATATGAATATTATCAGACCTCTAAAATGCCACATCTATTGTGTGACTTCTCCAAAAGAACACAATAGTTAAGATCAATACTGATGGCATATTCGTCTGCTAATAGGCAAGAGCGTGAGCTCTGGAAGCAGAATTTCTGGAGCTGAATTGTTTTGCTACTGATAAGCTGTGTGACCTTAGGCAATTCACATAACCTCTCAGTTTCTTGACTGTAAACCAGAGATACAATTAGCCTACTTTATAGTAGTGTTGTGTGTGTTTAAATGATAAGTGGAAAACTCTTAAAACGATGCTTGAATGAACACTCCAGGTGTGTGCAATTGTGTGCCCCAAATGCTGACAGGATGGGGAAATGAAGAAGGGTTACAGTGTGACCATGCCAAACTGAGGGGGGTTCCCCCCCCTCTCTCTCTCTGGAGAACCACACACATCCTCTAGCAAATCTAAATATATATATATATATATATATATATATATATAAAAAAATTTTTTTTTTTTTTTTGGAGAGGATTTGCTATAGGGCGCATGCACTCACCAGAAAGGCAGAGAGAGACAGAGAGATAGAAAGCAAGAAATCACCTCCCAGGGGGATGGCTATGCCATAAACCCTTCTCCATTCTCCTCTTGGGATCTTGGACAAGCTCACACATGCGCCCAGTCTGAGTTTAAGCCACCGGGTCCAGGACTCGAACCACGGTCAGCTGCATGGGAGTTCAGCGACATAGCCATTACACTAACTGCTGGTCCCAGGAGTACATATCTGATGGGCAGGTACTAGGGTGAGGGGAAGGAAGAGGACATTCCAAGCAGGAATGAAACAGTCTGAACAAAAGCTCAGAGTTCCCAAATGTTATGAAAGGAGTCACAGGTGTTTATATGAGAAGAAAACAGTTTAGCAGAAAAGGATGCTAGAGAAGGAAGCAGGGACCAAATTACAGAGAGCTTTAAAATGCCAGTCTGAGGACATGCACCTGGTTATATATGCAATAAAATTCTCAGTTGTTTTGTACTAAGGGAGTCCCAACCCATTCCACTCACTCTATCCCCAAGTCATTCCATTTTTTTCTAGTCTTTTAGTTATCTTCTCATTCTAAGCTCTTTAGAGAAATAATTACTTTTCTCTTCTTTTTTCTTTAAGACATTTTTGCTATAGGGCATGTGCACTCACCAGAGAGACAGAAAGTGAGAAATCACCCCCCAGGGAGATGGCCATGCTGCAATCTCTTCTCCTCCATTCTCCTCTTGGGATTTTGGAGCACACATACACATGCACCTGACATGAGTTTTAAGTCATCAGGCCCGGGACTCAAACCACAGTCAATTACATGAGAGTCCAATGACATAACCATTACACCATCTGCTGATCCTGAGAGATACTACTTTTCAAGCTGTAAGAGGAAACGCATTACATTTATAAGACAAACTGGAACCTGCTAATTTTTTAAAGAAGTATTTTATTTAACTTTATTTATTTATTTTATTTTAAAAATTTGACTAGAGAGGGACACAGAGAGAGAGAGACAGAGAAAGTGAAAAAGCAAACTGTCAGGTCAGGACTTGAACCATGGTTGGCTATGTGGGAGTCCAGCGCCCTTAACCACCACACCACCTGCCGGCCCCCAGAAACCTACTTATTTTTAACATTTTATTTTTCTTTATTCACAATAGAGCACCTGCATATGCTAATGAGAGTGAGACCAAGATAGAGACACAGAGAGAGAGAAATGAGCACCCTACATAGGGTCTGGTCATGCCACAGTTCCCTTTCTCAGCCTGTCAGATCCTGGGCACTCACGTGCATGCCGGTGTGTTTCAGGCTGACCAGCTGTGGATTCAAACCTCAGACGCCATGTGGGATCAGACTTCTCTTGAGCAGCCAACCACATCATCGAGCTGGCCCTCGAATCTGCTTTAAACTGGCTTTCACTGGAGTGGTCTGATTTTCCATATTATATTCGGCCCTGAGCAGCCTGCAGGTGGTTTTTGTTATCAAAACTGGCAACAGCCAGTTAAAACTACGCAGTGAGTCAAGTTTTCAGTTTGTGTGAGGCAAAGGACAGGACTGCTCTTCTTCTCAATCCCCTCTCCGCTATCAATAGTCTGCTTCCTCTTACTCACTCTCCTCTCCAAGACCACAGAAAATGGTATGGCGAGATTATGTGCAAGCCCCCCTCCCCCCCCCAAGGTCCTTATCTAAAAGGCAGCTCATTTCCCTTCCCTGGTGTTAGGTATGTTCCCTCCAGCCACAAATCCACAGATAAAAGATGCCAGAGCAACTTGTGTGAATAGCCCTTCCATGCCCTTGGGCCCCAAGTCCCTGGGCCAGCTCTGATCTGGCAGGAGTCCCAGTCAGACTGTGGTCCCAGCACGTCTCACCCAGCAGTCACTGGTGAGCCTACCAAACCTGCAGCCAATGAACTTGACTTCTGAAATGTATTACCTGGTGAAACATACTTAGGGCTTAAACTTTCAAAACAGATGAAATGAATTTGAGTTAAAGAGTGTTCTGGGATCCAGCAGATGGTATGGTGGTTGAGGCATTGGGCTCCCACATGGGCAACTGCGATTTGAATCCTGGACCTGGTGGTTTGCTTTCTCACTTTCCTTTTCTCCTTTTCTCTCTGGCTAAATTAAAATATTAATAATAAATAAATAGGGACCAGCAGTTAGCGTAATGGCTATGTCGCTGCACTCCCACGTAGTCGACCGTGGTTCGCGTCCCGGACCCGGTGGCTTAAAACTCATGCCGGGTGCGTGTGCGTGTGTGCCCAAGATCCCAAGAGGAGAATGGAGGAGAAGAGACTGCGGCGTGACCATCCCCCCTGGGGGGTCATTTCTCGCTTTCTGTCTCTTTTTCTCTGTCTGGTGAGCGCACACGCCCTAGAGCAAAAATCTCTCCAAAAGAAAGAAAGAAAGAGAGAGAGAGAAAGAAAGAGAGAAAGAACGAAAGGAAATACTTTTTTTTTTAAAGAGTATACTGAAAGAAATAGGGCTTGGAATTCCTGGTGATAAGGAACAAACACACTACTTTTAAAATCTCAGTGTGGGGCCAGAAGGTGACATGGTGGTCAGAGGCACTGGATTCTCATGTGACCAAACACGGTTTAAGTCCCGAACCTGGCAACTTGCTTTCTCACTTTCCCTTTCTGGTCATATTTAAATGAATAAATAAATAAAATAAGGCTAAATAAAATAATTCTAAAAAAAAAAAAAAACACCTTAGTGTGACTGCATAAGGGTTAAGATTCCATAAATCCAGTTCACCAAGCGGTCTTCAAAAGTTTATGAAAAAAACATGTTATGAAAAAACTATGCATGAATTTAAAAATATTTTTTCACCAAAATAAAGTTGTACTTTAATTCCATTTTCCCATGAACTTTTTAAGGTCTCCTTCCTCCGATTCAAAATAGGAGAAAGACCCACGGTGGTATCCTATTATTCGATATCTATATACTTTTCCAATCGCAGCCTAATTAGCCGTTACCAATTGGCAGTGTCCTTTACTGTCAAAACTGAAATGGGGGAACCAGCAGTTGGCGTAATGGCTATGTCGCTGGACTCCCACGTAGTCGACCACGGTTCGCGTCTCGGACCCGGTGGCTTACAACTCACGCCGGGCGCGTGTGCGTGCGTGCCCAAGATCCCGAGAGGAGAATGGAGGAGAAGGGATTGCGGCGTGGCCATCCCCCCTGGGGGGTGATTTCTCGCTTTCTGTCTCTATGTCTCTCTCTGTCTGTCTGGCGAGCGCATGCGCCCTATAGCGAAAAACCTCTCAAAAAAAAAAAAAAAAAAAAAAAAACTGAAATGGAAGCCATCTGATCCTCACTAAGTTATGTTTAGGCCCTTAACTTTTTACCAGGGTAGCTTCAACCAAAGGTTTCTGGTGGCGCCTGTCCACATCCTCAAACGCCGCTTTGGCAGAGGTCATGTGCTCTTAATCATGTGCCTTCCCTTTTGGTGGCTTATGTAAAATGAAATTCACATCCCGTATTTACCCCCCAAAGAGCTACAAAACCAAAGCAAGACGTAAAACAAGTATCAGGGGTTAGGACACACTGTCAAAGGTCGAAGACTTCGCAGAACACCGCGTCTGGGGTTAAAGAAGTGGCAGACATTAGAGAACAGTGTCCGAGCTTGTCCTACTGCACCGCCGAGCACAGCTTCTGAGTCAGTGCTCCGGCTGCGCCCGCCGAAAGGAATGGTTCAGGCTTCATCCAGCCCTTCGGGACTGGGCCCCTGGACTGCCCGAAAGCTCTCCGCTGCCCTCCTCTGGCCAAAACAAGGAATTACGTGCTTCAAAGGGTGTGCCGGTTTCTTACCACTATTAGGTGTTCGCAAATTAACGTCAGAGTTTAGGAGGAAAAAATTGGAGCTCTAGGAGAGAACTATTATTTAAGAATAAATTGCTTGCTGGTGTGTCTACTAATATTTGCTTGTGGGACCAGCAGATGGCGTATTGGTTATGTTACTGGACTCCCACATAGTCGACTGTATTCAAATCCCAGACCTGGTGGCTTCAAACTCATGCCAGAACCATGTGCGTGGGTGCCCAAAATCCTTCTAGGAGAATGGAGGGGAAGGGATTATGGAGTGGCCATCCCCCCCAGGGAGTGAGTTCTCGCTTTCTGTCTCTCTGGCGAGCACATATGCCCTATAGCAAAAATCTCTAAAAAAAAAATTGGGGGTACACATGTGTGTGTGCACCCAACCTAGAGGAGAAGGGATCCAGACGTGGACATCCCGCCTGGGGGTTGATTTCTTGCGTTCTCTGTCTGCTTCCTTTCTGGTGAGCACACGTGTCCTATGGCAAAAACCTGCCAAAAGTTTTTCTTTTTGCTTCTTCAATTGAGAAAATCAATTAAATTAAAGGATAAATAAATATAATTCCATTTCATAGCATCCTCATGTGTACCCCGAAATTTATGAAAACCAAATCATCACACAAAGCTTCCCAGATCCCTAAATCACCACCTGTACTTGTTCCGTGTGTGACCGATGCAAGTCCTGCTGAAATCTTCATCATGTAGGGAAATAGGAAAATAATATGTTCACAGTGTTGTGGACTTTTTTTTCCCCAGAGGTTTTGGCCTTAGGGCACGTGCACTTGCTAGAGAGAGAGAGAGAGAGAGAGAGAGAGAGAGAGAGAGAGAGACAAAGACAAGAGCAGAACTGAGACATCACCCCCAGGGGGGATGGCCACACCACAATCCCTTCTCCTCCATTCTCCCCCGGGATCTTGGGCACACACGCACGCACGCACTCAGTGAGATTTTGAAGCCACCTGGTCTCAGTATTACAGACTTAAAAAACTGGAGTTCCTTCCTGTTCACATCTGTTCCTCTTTTTTATGGCTGACTGTGTGCTGTACATGCAAGAGAGAGAGCAGGAGGGGGGAGCTCCCAACCTACCTGGTCTCTCCATCATCATTTTTCTCCCCACTCTTCATCCTGTCATGATCCTGGGCATCCACACACAGGACCAGAGTGTTTTTCAAGCCTCGGGGTGGGGACTTGAACCCTGGTCTGGTTAGCTCTGCATAGCAGAGTGCCTTCCTACTGTGCTAAAATGCCAGCCCAGCCTTTGTCTGAACCACCCTCTGGAAGTGACCTGGCGATGGGAAAAACTCTCCTTCCCTTGCAGCTATAAAAGGCCAATATTTTGCTTTCAATGTCCTTCAGGTCTTTACTAAATGTCACCCATATGGGGCTGGCCATGGCCTAGTGGTTCTGGAAGCCAGATCCCACATGGCTAACTGCAGGTCAAATTCCAGCCCCAGCAGCTTCAGAAACATGCCAGTCTCATGTGGGTATGTGCCCGACATCCCAATAAGTTGGAGAAATGGAGAAGGGATGGTGGCTTGACCGCACCCCATTGGGAGGTGCTTCCTCTCTCTCTCTGCCTTTCTCTGCTGAGCATGTGCACCCACTAGATATTAAAAAAAAAAAAAAAAAAAAAAAAAAAAAAAAGTCATCTTTATGGGTGAGACCTGTATAAAAATTGTATCTCTAGTCCCACTCTTCAAACTCCCTTATCTCTGTTCTACACCATATAAATATATATGGAGAGTTTTTTTTGCTATAGGGCGCATGCGCTCACTAGTGAAAGAGAGACAAAAAGGGAGAAATCACCCCACCACCACCACCAGGGGGATGGCCACGGCGCAATCCCTTCTCCTCCATTCTCCTCTCGGGATCTTGGGCACACATGCACACGCACCCGGCATGAGTTTTAAGCCATCGGGTCCTGGATTCAATCCGTGGTCAACTACCTGGGAGTCCAGTAACGTAGCCATTACGCCATCTGCTGGTCCCACTCCATATTTTTTCAAAGAATTGTTTTATTTCATTTTATTTATGTATTATTATTATTCAATTTGACCAGAGAGTGAGAGAGGGACAGTGAGAAGGCAAGCCATTAGGTCCAGGACTCGAACCACTGTGGGCCACATGGGAGTCCAGTACCTTAACCACTATGCCACCTGCCAGTCACCCACCATTTTTTTATCTTTTTCCGTAACATATCCCACCATTTTAGTTACTATACATTTTACTTTAAAAATTGAGCTATAATGCACATGCACCTGATTCGTCCATTTAGAGTATACAAGGAAATGGTGTTGGGTTTTCTGAGTTGCACAACCATCATCACAGACAATTATAGTGCATTCTCATCGCCCCAGAAAGAACCCTAGACCCCCTCAGCAGCCAGCTCCCACTTTCTCTCAAACTCTGCCCCTCCTCCCCGCCTTATGCCAGGCAAGGGCAACCCCCAATCTACTGGCTGCCTCCAGACTTGCCCGCTGGACATCACGTAGAAGTAGAATGACATGTTACGGGCTTCAGTGACCACCTTCTTCCCCTTAGCATGTGTTCAGGTTCGTCCATGCTGTCGCAGGTATCAGTGTTCAGTCCTCATTGTGGCCAGGTAATAGTCCCTTGTATGGGTACGGCACTGGATTCATGTGTTGTTCAGTTGATGGACATTTAGGTTCTTTCCACTTTTTTTATTTTGATAAATAATGTGGCTGCTATAAATAATTCTGCTATAAATACTTGTGTAAAACTTTTCTTTTTTTTTTTAATTCAAAGTTTTTGCCACAGGGCTTGTGTGCTCGCCAGAGACAGACAGACAGACACAGAGAGAGGGAAAGAGAAATCACCCCACACACACACGGAGGGGATGGCCATGCCGCAATCCTTTCTCATCCACTCTTCTCTTGGGATTTTGGGCACACATGCACACACACACGCACCCAGCATGAGTTTCAAGCCACTGGTTCCAGGACTTGAACTGTGATTGGCCATGTGAGATTCCAGCACCTTAACCACCACACCACCTGTTGTCCCCTCATGTAGAAGGTTTTTGGGTGGATATATCTTTTCATTTTCTTAACGATTTTACTTTTTTTAAAAATCAGGTTTAGGGGCCAGCAGGTAGTGTGGTGGTTAAGGTGCAGGACTCCCATATGGCTGATCATAGTTCAAGACCTGGACCTGGCAGCTTGCTTTCTCATTTTCCTTCTCTCTCTTTCTCTCTCTCTCTCTCTCTCTCTCTCTCTCTCTCTCTCTCTCTCTGTGTGTGTGTGTGTATGTCTGGTGAGCACACATGCCCTATAGCAAATTGAAATAATAATAATTTTTAAATAAAATTAATTCTTAAAAATCATGTTTATTGTCTGTCTTCCCCACAAGAATGCAAGCTCAGAGTTCTACATGTCCTCCTGTGTCACCAGCACTAAAGACCAAAACAGTGCCGATCAGTACTCAGTACATGTCTGTGAAATAAATGAGCCGTTCTCCACTCTCCTCGGGGAAAAATGCAGGCTATTGTGATGGGGTCCTTCAGTCCCTCTTCATGCTAGTTCTGACCTTCCACCTAAAGCAGCGTTGTCGTCGTCACTAGGATACAAGGAGAGCAGATCTGGTAGGTTATTGACGTCTCTCCAGGACATCCCCCAAGACCAGGGCCGTAATATCACCCCAGCCCTGGTGATATCGCTGTGCTTCTATCAGGTGGCTTTGTCTTGCTCCCAACCTCAAGTCCCTACTCTAGATGGTCTGGGCTGGGCCCCATAGTCTAATGGTTAAAGGAGCCAGATCTTACACAGCTGACTGCAGTACGAATCCTGACCACCTTTGTGTGCATCCCAAAAATCCGGACACAGTGGAGATACAGAGGAGAAGGAATTTCAGTGTGGCCACACCCATTTGGGGGTGTATTTTCTCTCTCCCTCCCCCATCTCTCTGGTGAGTGCACATACCCTTCCACAGTATTTTAAAAGTGAGAAAGTTTGGGGGAACCAGCAGTTGACGTAATGGCTATGTCACTGGACTCCCACGTAGTCGACCACGGTTCGCGTCCTGGACCCGGTGGCTTACAACTCACGTCAGGCGCATGTGCGTGCGTGCCCAAGATCCCAAGAGGAGAATGGAGGAGAAGGGATTGCGGCGTGACCATCCCCTCTGGGGGGTGATTTCTCGCTTTCTGTCTCTATGTCTCTCTCTGTCTGTCTGGCAAGCGCACGCGCCCTATAGCGAAAAAAACCTCTCCAAAAAAAAAAAAGTGAGAAAGTTTGTAGTTATAACTACCAATATTATTCCGTTTTTGGGCCAGTCAGTGGTGTGGTGGTTAAGGAGGCTGGATCCCACATGGCCTACTGTGCAGTTTGAGTCTCAGACCCAGCAGTTTGAAAAACATGCTGGGCACCTGTGTGTGCATGTCCAAAATCCTAAAGGGAGGAAGATATGGAGGAGAAAGGATTGTGGCATAGCCATGCCCCATGGGGGTTGCATTCTCATTTTCTCTCTCTCTCTCTCTCTCTCTCTCTCTCTCTGTCTCTTTCTGGTGAGTGCATACACTCTAACTCTGACAAACTAAAAAAGAGAAAAAATGGAGTTGTGAGAAAGTAAGTGCAATAAGGAAAGAAAAATAATAAATACAAAAAATTTTAAAATAGAAAGAAACTAGTTCTTATTTACTTATTTATTTTTAGGTTTTTGCCATAGGTTGCATGCACTTGCCAGAGAGAGACAGAGAGAGGTAAAGTAATCACCCTCCTCCCCAGAGGGGATGGCCACACTACAATCCCTTCTACTCTAGTCTCCTCTTGGGATTTTGGGCATGCATGCACACGTGCCTGGTGTGATTTTCAAGCTAGCAAGTTTGAGTCTTGAACTGTGGTCAGCCATGTGCTAGTCCAGCACCTTAACTGCTATGCCACCCACTGGCCTTATAAATTTCTATTTTTATAAATCTTTCACAGATATTTCTGTTAGCAGCACAATGGTGGACTAAGACACCTATAAAGGAATAAATGAAGCAGGAATGGCAAAGAGTTATTAAACTGTATTACACCTGCATTTTACCTGCCGACCCTGAGTCCTTTTTTTTAGAATTATTTTATTTAACTTTATTTATTTATTTATTTATTCATTCATTTAAATTTGTCCAGAGAGGGACAAAGAGAAAGAAAAGGAAAGAGAAAGCAAGCCGCCAGGTCCAGGACTTGAACCATGGTTGGCCACCATGCCATCTACTGACCCCTCTAATTGAGTCTTTTTAAAAATAACTTTCATGCGGGAACCAGCAGTTAGCGTAATGGCTATGTCGCTGGACTCCCACGTAGTCGACCGCGGTTCGCGTCTCGGACCCGGTGGCTTACAACTCACGCCGGGCGCGTGTGCGTGCGTGCCCAGGATCCCGAGAGGAGAATGGAGAAGGGATTGCGGCGTGACCATCCCCCCGGGGGGTGATTTCTCGCTTTCTGTCTCTATGTCTCTCTCTGTCTGTCTGGCGAGCACACGCGCCCTATAGCAAAAAACCTCTCCAAAAAATAAATAAATAAATAAATAAATAATAACTTTCATGGGACCAGCAGTTAGCATAATGGCTATGTCGCTGGACTCCCATGTAGTCGACTGTGGTTCGAGTCCCGGACCCAGTGGCTTAAAACTCACGCTGAGTACGTGTGCGTGCATGCCCAGGATCCCGAGAGGAGAATGGAGGAGAAGGGATTGCAGCGTGGCCATTCCCCCTGGTGGGTGATTTCTCACTTTCTGTTTCTGTCTGTCTGGCGAGCGCATGCACCCTATAGCAAAAACCTCCCCCCCCCCAAAAAAAAAGATAGCGTTTATTGCTTTTTATTATAGTGCTCGGCAATATCTACAGTTAAGAGTTGGGTATATATTTCAAAGAATTTGTTTCGTATCACATTATTACAAAGTTTAGATCATATTGGGACCAGCAAATGGTGTAACAGTTACATCACTAGACTCCCACATAGTCGACCACAGTTCAAGTTCCAAACCTGGTGGCTTAAAACTCACCCCAGGTGACTTAAAACTCATGCTGGCTTGGGACCAGCAGTTAGTGTAATGGCAATGTCGCTGGACTCCCACGTAGTCGACCACGGTTTGAGTCCCAGACCCGGTTGCTTAAACTCACGCCGGGCACGTGTACGTGCATGCCCAAGATCCCAAGAGGAGAAGGGATTGCGGCGTGGCCATCCCCCTTGGGGGGTGATTTCTCGCTTTCTATCTCTCTGTCTCTGTCTGTCTGGTGAGCGCACGTGCCCTATAACAAAAACCTCTCAAAAAAAAAAAAAGAAAAAGTTATAAAAAAACCTCACGCTGGCCTTGGAGAATGGAGGAGAAGGGATTGCAGCATACCCATCCCCCCTAGGGGGTGATTTCTTGCTTTCTGTCTGTGTGTCTCTCTCTGTCTGTCCAATAAGCGCACATGCTCTATAACAAAAATTTCTCAAAAAAAGTTTAGATCATATTAAATTTTATATTTTGATTTAGTACATCATCAACAGTTTCATATTATTATAAATTACTTAAACCTAGCTTTTTAAAGAGAGATTTTTGCTACAGGGTGTGTGCACTCGCTGGAGAGAAAGAGAGACAGAAATCAAGAACTCATCCTCGGCAGGGGGGAGTTGGCCACATAATGGTCCCTTCTTCCCCCTTCTCCTCTAGGGATTTTGGACACGCATGCACATGAACCCAGTGTGAGTTTGAAGCTGCTGGATCTGGGACTCGAACTGCAGCCGACTCTGGGGGAGTCCAGTGTTGTAACAATTATACTATCTGCTGGTCCCCTAAACATAATTTCTTTTTTTTTTTTTTTTTTTTTTTTTTTTCTTTTTTTGGAGAGGTTTTTGTTATAGGGCGCGTGCGCTCGCCAGACAGACAGAGAGAGACAGAGAGATAGAAAGCAGGAAATCACCCCCCAGGGGGGATGGCCACGCCGCAATCCCTTCTCCTCCATTCTCCTCTCGGGATCTTGGGCACGCACGCACACGCGCCCGGCGTGAGTTTAAGCCGCCGGGTCCGGGACTCGAACCGCGGTCGACTACATGGGAGTCCAGCGACATAGCCATTACGCTAACTGCTGGTCCCAACATAATTTCTTTTTTTAAAGAGTTATTTTTTTTATTTAATTTTATTCATTGTCATTATTTTATTTTTTAATTTCTTTTTTTGAAATTGACAGAGAAACAGAGAGAAGGAAAATGAGAAAGCAAGCTGCCAGGTCCAGGACTTGAACTGCAGTCAGCCATGTGGGAGTCCAACCACTTTAACCACCATGCCACCTGCCAGGCCCCCCAAACATAATTTTTAATAGCTGTATACAATTTCTTTGTATAAAATGTCACTTGTATGACCCTATATATATTTTTTTTGAGAGGTTTTTGCTATAGGGCACATGCGCTCGCCAGACAGACAGAAACAGACAGAGAGACAGAAAGCAAGAAAAAACCCTCCGGGGGGATGGCCATACCACAATCCCTTCTCCTCCGTTCTCCTCTTGGGATCTTGGGCACGCACGCATACGCGCCTGGCGTGAGTTTTAAGCCACCAGTTCTGGGACTTGAACCGCGGTCGACTATGTGGGAGTCCAGCAACATAGCCATTACGCTAACTGCTGATCCCTGACCCTATATTTTGAAGTGTTTCAGTTACATTAATTTTTATATTAAATATGCCATTTTGGATATCTTTTATACATAGGTTTTTGCTGATATTTCAAAATCTTCTCTCAAAGGAAAGTGGCATTGTTGAGTCAAGATGTATAAACATGTTAAGGCTCTCAATATTACCAAGGTGTTTCCCAAAAAGGATATATTAATTTCTATTTTTGCTAGCAAGTAGAATTCCCAGGCAGGCTGAGTTTTGAAACAGAGGTAGTCTGTAGGCATGTAAGGCAGCTGCAGATTGGGGTGTGGTAGGGTAAACATTCCAGCAGAGAGTAGTTAATGGTTTTACATCGGGACAAAAAAAAAAAAAAAAAAAAAAAAAAAACCTTGGCATAGGTACTTTAGTCTGAAATAGGACAAATTTGGACAAAAACTCAGGTTGGAAAGATGTGTGAAAATCCCACAGGCTCATGTACAAAAGAAGTTGAATTTTAGACATACTGTTACACTCTCCGTTACCCAAATGTATGTCCATTCCTTGTTCAGGCACCCTCAGCACCCTTCCCATGCAAACTTCCCCAGCTCCTGCCAAGACCTGTGACTAGCTCCTTTGGTGAGTGCACAGACCTTTTTCTTGCTCAGAAAATCTAGAGGTTTCCTGGGTGACTTACGTTGTGTCTTAACCTTGTTTATTGGACTGGTGCCCAGGGCTGGCCCTCAGGAGCAGTGCATGTAAGTCTTCAGGAGCAGAGACCTACACAGCATCTTGAAGCATGAGGGACTTTAGTCTCTTATCGGAAGAGGTGAGTTCAGAGGTTCACAGGAATCTGGGGATTCAATATTCAATCAACCAAGATGCTCTATCCCGTCTCAGAATTCCCCTCCTTCCCAACGAGAACTGAGCTTTGGTGTAGCAGTCCTGCTCCGATTAAGAATTCCACTTTCTCTTAAACTCATTTATACTTATAAATACCTGGAACTCAAGTTATTTGTTGTTGTTTTTTTGTTTTGTTCTGTTTTGTTTTCCTGCTCTCCAGCAAGAGGTGAGACTTTTTTATGTGCTGCAATGGAAACCTTCTGGCTTTCACACTTCACCTTAAATGCGTAGTTAATCACCTTGGCCTTTCTTTGTCTTTTGCCAATGAATTAATAAGAATGGAGGAGGAGGGACTGCAGTGTGGCCATCTCCCCTGAGGAGTGATTTTTCACTTTCCCTCTGTTTCTCTCTCCAGTGAGTGCATGTGCCCTATGGCAAAAACCTAAAAAAGAAAGAAAGGGGAAAAAACGAACAGAAGGAATGATGTGAACACAACAGAAGGACATGAGGGCCAAATAAAAGG
Source organism: Tupaia tana (assembly GCA_026018925.1). Taxonomy (NCBI): domain Eukaryota; kingdom Metazoa; phylum Chordata; class Mammalia; order Scandentia; family Tupaiidae; genus Tupaia; species Tupaia tana. The sequence goes on along the minus strand of JAKSZU010000007.1, from coordinate 122,390,137 downwards.
GACCCCCATTGGCCAAATTTGGGACCATTTGAGCAAGAAAATAATCAGCACTATTCATTGATTATACCGTGTAGAATAAGCATAGAATCCATGGATCTATATTGATACAAATAATTCACCTAATAAACAAATTAATAATTTAAAGTGGGGGGGGGGGGGGATTAGTCTGGGTACCCAGTATGTGAGTTCTAGTGGGTTTATAAGGAAAGAGAAGACCCTGAAATGGAATACAGACCATGCTCTCCTGCTCTCTGCTTCTTGTGATGCTACCAGAAGACCCCCATCAGAGCTGGCACCTGGACTTTGAACCTCCAAAACTTGAGCTTAACAAATCTCTATTTTTTTTCAGGTTTTTGTCATAGGGTGCATGTGCTTGCCAAAGAGACAAAGAGAGCACAGAGAGAAAGTGAGAAATGAGCCCCAGGGGAATGGCCATGCCATAATCCCTTCTGCATCCTCCTCTTGGGTCTTGGGCACGCACACACACATGCCCAGAGTGATTTTTCAAGCCGCTGGGTCCAAGACTTAAACTGTGGTCAGCCATGTGGGAATCTAGTGTCTTAACCACCACATCATCTGCTGGCCCCTCACAAGGTGGATTTTTTAAAAATGTGTAAATGCACTGTTGGTGGGAATATATATTAGTACAATTATAGAAAAAGATAAGGAGATTCTTCTAAAAACTAAAAACTACCATCTAATCTAGCAATCTCACTACTAGCACATATCCAAAAGAAAGGTATGAAATCAACCTAACTGTCCATCAACAGATAAATGGATAAAGGAAATGTCACACACACACACACACACACACACACACACGTGCGCCAATGGAATACTATACAGCCATTAAAAAGAATGAACTCCTGTCATCTGAGTGTAAATGGATGAGCCTGGAAGACATTATATCAAGTGAAATAAGCCAGACACAGAAAGAGAAATATCACATGTTCTCACTTACATGTGAAAATAGGGGAAAAAAATAACCTCGTCAATGTAAAGAGATGAAGAATGACTTCTGGACATTGGGAAGGATGAAGGAGGGATAGAAGAGTGTTGATCAACAGAAACAAAATTGTAGATAGATGGAAAGAACACTGACTACTGTCATAAAACATGGTGGAGAGACTGTGCTTAACACAACTTACTGAATATGTTTCAAATGGTTGAGGATGGGTACAACAGTCATCCCGATTTAACCATTACACATTGTGTTTAAGTGTGGAAAAATCACATTGTAACCATCATGCCAATAAAAATTTAATTTAAAAAAAGTGATTCCATATATATGCATGTGTGTGCGTGAAATCATATTTCTTTTTTTTTTCTTTTTTTTTCTTTTTTTTTCTTTTTTTGGAGAGGTTTTCACTATAGGGCGCGTGCGCTCGCCAGAAAGACAGAGAGAGACAGAGAGATAGAAAGCGAGAAATCACCCCCCAGGGGGGGATGGCCACGCCGCAATCCCTTCTCCTCTGTTCTCCTCTCAGGATCTTGGGCACGCACAAGGTGGAGTTTAAACACGCGTCCAGCGTGAGTTTAAATCACCAGGTCCGGGACTCGAATCGCAGTTGACTACATGGGAGTCCAGCGACATAGCCATTATGCCAACTGCTGGTCCCAAAATCATATTTCTTACCAATGCAATCATCCATTGTCCCACCACGGGGAGTATAAGAGCAGGAATTTTGTCTTTTCATCTCTGTAACTTTGGTACCTATTCATTGCTGGGGGCACATCACAGGTTCCAAACAAATTTTATTTTGTTTTGCTTTTTAAAAAAATTCTTTTTAGGTTTTTGCCATTGGACACATGTGCTCTCTGAAGAGAGATACAGACAGTGACAGAAAGAAAAAATGAGAAATCATTCCACAAGGGGTATGGCCACACCACAATCCCTTCTCCTCCATTCTCCCCCTAGTACTTTGGGCATGCATGCATATATGCCCAGCATGATTTTCAAGCCGTTGGGTCTGGAACTCGAACCACGTGGGAGTCCATCACCTTAACCTCTACACCACCTGCTGGCTCCTCCAAACAAATCTTGTGTGGGGAGGATATGCTGTTGGTTCTGAACTTTGGAGGTGGAGTGATGGTCTTCATTATTTTGAATGTAAGAATAAAAAAAACGATCACTGGGCCAGGTGTAGTGGCTGAGGCGCTGGACTCCCATGTCGCTGACCATGGTTTGAGTACCATACCCAGCAGTTTGAAGCTTATGCCAGGCACATGTGCATGTAGGCCCCAAATCCCAAGAGGATAATGGAGAAAAGGGGTCGTGGAAAGCCATCCTCCTGTGCGGACTGACTTCTCACTTTCTTCCTGTCTCTGTCTGTCTCTCCAGCAAGTGCACATGCCCTCTAGCAGGAATTTATCTCAAAAAAAAAAAAAAAAAAACTAAACAACCTACATAATTTTCTAAAAACAAGCTTTTTGAAGAAAAGATAGAGTAATAGATTTTTTTTTTTTTTGAGAGGTTTTTGCTATAGGGTGCGTGCGCTAGCCAGACAGAGAGAGACAGAGAGATAGAAAGTGAGAAATCACCCCCCTGGGGGGATGGCCACGCCGCAATCCCTTCTCCTCCATTCTCCTCTAGGGATCTTGGGCACGCACGCACACACGCCCGGTGTGAGTTTAAGCCACTGGGTCCGGGACTTGAACTGCAGTCGATTACATGGGAGTCCAGCGACATAGCCATTACACTAACTGTTGGCCCCTAGATTTTATTTTTGATGAGGGAAACTCGTTTACACCAAGGTATCATTTTAAACAAAGTCCAGAACTCCTGACAAAAGGAATAAACAAAGAATAGAGTCAAAACATGACGTGTGTTGTAATCCTCTCTAAGGTGAAGTAACCTCCTATGAAGACTAATTGTTCCTCAAAATAAACTCAGACTTTAACATGGTGTCCTTCCAGATCAGTGTGAAGGAAGGCAGGTGTTTCTCCAATGATTTCCTCCTAGCTGTCAGGCCAGCATGGTTTTTCACAGCTGGACTGTAACTGCTCTTCCAATTGGCTCAGCAGTGAAACCCCAGAGATCAGTAGTGCTTGTTCTTCAAAATGCATTATCTTGAGCAGATACTTATTGTGAAAATGTTCCTGATTTGCACCCATTCCTGTCAGCTGGAAATGTGCAGGTTTGAGGGTTGCATAACATGATCTTTTACCTGGGAATGTTGAGACAGCACAACAGAGCCAACAAACTGACTACCTACCTGTCCTTTGTAGTACATCTTGGCCAAAGTGAGCGTTCCGATTAAAACAGAAAGGAAGTATTTGGGGAACCCTTTGAATAGGCAGGGAAAATCTAGGTCGTCGGATTTGTCCCTAGGCTTTCCTTTAATATTAGTAATAATCAGAGGGTGCCAGTTACCACGGTCTTTGGTATGAAAATATAAGTTCCTTCAGGTCGCGTTTGCACAGACACAGGGGTGCTGGGTGGTAGGTCCTGAACACCTGAAGGAGCACTCACAATCACCCTGAATTGTGGGAGGACCCCGGGTGATACCCTCCTGGGAAGGAATTCAGCCGCTAGATGGGTCTAAAGACAAAGTAGTGGGTTAACCAGGCAGCCCTGGGATTTCTCTGGCAAGGCACTGAGTGCACCCTACATTCCACCCTGCCCCCCAACACCTGCCTGGCGCTGGTGGCTCAGCTTGTCCCTCCCAGCTCTGAACTGCACCCCAAGCCCTCCCCTCTACCCCACCCCGCGCATTCGCGCTCAACACCCACTGCACCCCAACATCACGCCAGGCGGGGCGAGCCCAGTGCTCGTGGCAGCCCCGAGGACGCGGTGTGCCCATTGGCCAGCGCGGCTCAGGGTGGAAAACGCGGCCAACGGCCGCCGCTGCCCTCGGGAGCCGAGCGATGGCGACGGGGGCCTGGGCTGCGCCGCCCGAGGGCTCAGCCCGAGCGGGCAGCCCCAGCGGCCCAGGAGAGAAGGCGGACTCCGCGTCCCCGGCGAGCGCCGCGTTACCGGCGCGCTCGGTGGTGGCCTCCGCTCGCCCGGTGAAGGGCAAGGCCGGCCGGGAGGCGGCCCGGCGACGGCTGCAGCTCCTGCCCGGGCCGAGGGCCGAGCGCCCCGGAGACTCGGCCGAGGAGGAGGAGGAGGAGGAGGAGGAGGAGGAGCAGGAGCAGGAGCAGGAGCCCGATCTCTCTGGGTCTGGAGAGGAAGAGGCGCAGCCCCTGCCCCCAGTCTGCGGATCCCCCATCAAGGGCATGTGGCGGGACGAGAAGGTGACGTTGTACTGCGACCAGGTGCTGCAGGGCTGCAAGGTGAGGGGGAGAGAGGAAGAGTCCAGGAGAGCACCCCGACCGCGTTAACGGGGGACAGGGATCAGGTGGAGTGGGTACCCAGGCCCAGAGAAAGCTGTGCTTCTAAAAAGCTGGGTAGTTGAGGTGCTGGACTCCCACATGGTCAATGTGGGTTTGAGTCCTGGACCTGGTGTCTTGCCTTCTCACTTCCCCTCTCTCTGGTGAACACACGTGCTCTCTAGCAAATATAATAATAATAATAATGATAATAGTAATAGTAATCAATAAAATAAATATATATCTTTAAAAATAGCACATTGACCCAACATGAGTGAAGCTTCCACCAATGAAAGGTATGCAGGCCTGTCCCAGGGGAGTTGAGGAGACAGCCCCCATACAGTGTTTTCTGGTTTTGCTCAAAGCTCCTGAAACATGAAGATCATATATTTATAATTTTCTAAATAAAAATATTAGTAACTTGGGGCCAGCAGGTGGCATGATGGTTAAGGGCTCTGGACTTCCACATTGACCATGGTTCAAGTCCTGGACCTGGTGGTTTGCTTTCTCAGTTTCCCTCTCTCTCTCACTCTCCCTCTCTGGTCAAATCAAAATAAATAAATAAATAAAGTTACAGAAAATAATTCTTAAGAAAAATATTAGGGACCACCAGATGCCATAATGGTTAACTGGACTTCCACATAGTCGACTGCAGTTGGAATCCCTGTCAGTGACTTGAAACTCACGCCAAGCATGTGTGTGCCCGCTGTCCCAAAATCCTGTGAGAATGGAGGAGGAGGGAGTGCAGAGTGGCCATGCCCCCTGGGGGGTAATTTCTTGCTTTCTGTCTCTCTGTGTCTGTGGGCAAGTATACACACCCTACAGCCAAAAAAAAAAAAAAAAAAAAAAAAAAAAAAACTCTAAAAAATAAATACATGCTGAAAAAAGAAATACTGTACACTGTAAAGATATATGTGATTAAATGTAAATAAAAATATATCAAATAAATTAATTAAAATAAAAATAAAAATATTAAATAGATAAAGCTATATAGGCCTTATCATTAGTGAGGCAAACATCTTAGTATTTTTATGTAACAATTTGTGCCCAAGATAGGACAAGATTACTTAGCCTTGACTTTTACACTTGAATACCTTTTTTTTTTTGAGAGGTTTTCGCTATAGGGCGCGTGCACTCACCAGACAGACAGAGATAGACAGAGAGACAGAAGGCAAGAAATCACCCCCCAGAGGGGATGGCCACGCTGCAATTCCTTCTCCTCCATTCTCCTCTCGGGATCTTGGGCACGCACGCACACGCGCCCAGCGTGAGTTTTAAGCCACTGGGTCCGGGACACGAACCTTGGTCGACTACGTGGGAGTCCAGCGACATAGCCATTACGCTAACTGCTGGGTCCCTTGAATACCATTTTTTGAGAAAGATTTTCACTATAGGGCACATCTGCTCTCTGGAGAGACAGACAGAAATCACCCCCAATGGGGATGGCCCTACTGCAATCTCTTCTCTATTCTCCTCTCAGAATTTTGGTCATGCATGCATACACACCTGGGGTGAATTTAAAGCCACTAGGTTCAGAACTTGAACTGCAGTCAATTATGTGGGAGTCCAGCACCTTAACCACTATGTCACCTGCTGGCCCCCACTTGAATACTATTTTTTTCCTAAATTTTAAGAATTATTTTATTATTTAACTTTATTTATCCATTTATTCATTTTAATTTGACCAGAGAGTGAAAGTGAGAGAGAGAGCGTGGGAAAACAAGCCACCACGTCTGGGACTCGAACCATGGTTGGCCATGTGGGAGTCCAGCACCCTTAACCACCATGCCACCTGCTGGTCCCCACACTTGAATACTATTAATAAAAATATTTATCTGTTAAGAATGGCTCTGAGGGGCCATTGGTACTACTGATGGTAGTACAGTGGCAATGCAAGCTCTGGGAGGTTGAGCACATGAGTTGGCATCCCAAGGCTTCCCTAAACACGCCAGGCTGTGAGCACCCAGAATCCAGGGCTGCCTGAAGCTAGGGGTGGAGAGAGGGATGCACCCCTAAAATAAGACCCTGCTGGGAATTTATTTTCTCTGAGAGAGAGAGAGAGAGAGACAGAAAGAGAGAGGGAGGGAGAGGGAGAGAGAGAGAGAGAAAGAAACTTTAAAAATAGTTCTTAGCAGTCTAGGTTGTGGCATGATGTTTTGTGTAGAAAATGTATCTGTTAACACAGATCAGCAAATATTACATTTCTAACCTATTTCCTTTTTAAGTAGAAGAATTTGTGCACAAGGATGTTTATTGGAGTGATATTTATACAAAATTAAAAATTAGAAACTACATTTACAACAACAGGGGCAGTATAGTGGCTCATATAATATTTAGTCTTCAGAAAAGTCATGATGTATTTTTCTATGCATCATGACTTTTCTGATGACCCAAAAGAAAACCATGCAGATGTAAAAGTCATATTTTCAAGAACTATAAATTTGCCTCTATATATTGAAGTAAAAAAAAAAATCAGAAGGCAAAACATGATCCGTACGTATACATGAATATGTGTATGGAAAAAATACTAGAAGGAAACACATCGAAATATCAACTATGGTTATCTTTGACTGCTAAGATTAGAGGTGATTGTTGTTTCCTTATATGTTCTGTATTTTTTCAGAAGGTTTACCATATTTTATGATCAGAAGAGAATTTTATTTTTAAAAACACAATTACTGGGGCTAACAGATGGCGTAGCAGTTACGTTGCTGGACTTCCACATGGCAGGCCATGGTTCAAGTCCTGGACCTGGTGGCTTGAAACTCACACCATGTGCATGTGCATGCATGCCCAAGATTCTGGGAGAAGAATGAAGGAGAAGGAATTGTGGTGTGACCATCACCCCCAGGTGTGTGTGTGTGTGTGTGTGTGTGTGTGTGTGTGTGATTTCTCACTTTCCCTCTTACTGTCTCTGTCTCTCTCTCTGGCAAGTGCACATGCCCTAAGGCAAAACCTCTAAACACACACACACACACACACACACACACACACACTTACTAAAAAACTAGCATAGCATTAATTACCAATGTATTCTGATTTTGAGAGTTGGAGAAGGCCAGATCTGTTAAAGGCCACAAAAAAAAAATTATGTAAATTATTGTGCCATCAGACAGGGTTTGATAGACATTAGTTTCATTATATCATCCCTGAAGTAGTTAAATTTAAATTAAGTCAAATGGACAAATATTTATTGAAAGCTTATTATGCTCCTTTGTTGTATAGAATGGAGTGCTATTTTACATTTTTATATACCAAGTATTTTTTTATGTTTATGTATTTCTTCTATGTTAGAAAGAGACGAGAGAGAGTCAGGCACCCCCAACAAGTTCTCCCCACAGCAATCCACCCAGTCCCAGCCTGCTAGACCATGGGTATACAAGCACATGTCTGGCATCCTCAAGGAGGCCCAGGACCTGAACCCAGGACTTCTTCCATGGGGCCCAGTGTGTTACCACTATGAGTGAGTACCTGGCACCCAAGTATATTTTATTATTTTTTTAGAGAATTATTTTATTTTATTCATTTTTTATTAATTTGCTACAGGACACATGTGCTCAACAGAGAGAGAGAGAGAGAGAGAGAGAGAGAGAGAGACAAAGAGAGAGAGAGAGAGAAAGTGAGAGGGGCCGGCAAGTGGCATGGTGGTTAAGATGCTGAACTCCCACATGGCCAGCCATGGTTTGAGTCTCGGACCTGGTGGCTTGCTCTCTCACTTTCTCTCTCTCTCTCTCCTTCTCTTGTCAAATTAAAGAATAATAATAACAAATAAAATATTTAGAAAAAGAAAGGGAGAAAAAAGAAAGGAAGAAGGAAAGCAAGCAAGCAAGCAGCCAGGTCCAAGACTTCAACTGTGGTCGGCCATGTGGGAGTCCAGCACCTTAACCACCATACCATCTGCTGCCTCCTGCAAGTATGTTTTAAATAGTTAGGTCATTACATCTTTAAAGTTTAGAAAAAATAATTAGTATTTTTTAGTATGATAATTACTATATTTTAAATATGTATAATTATTTTCCTTCTGCTCAATAGATTAGTAAATTACTCAAAGACATAGATAAGATGTCTCATCTAGATTACTCTACTGAGTAATTTTTTTAAATTATATTTATTTATTTATTTTAAAGTTTTCTATAGGGCATATGCACTCACCAGAAAATGAGAGACAGAGAGAAACAGAAGAAAAATGAGAAAGCAAGCCACCAGGTCCAGAACTTGAACTGTAGTCAGCCATGTGGAAGTCCAGTGCCTCAACCACCATGCCACCCATTGGCCCCAAGTAAATTATTTATTAAAAAAATTTGGGGGACCAGTAGGTGGCATGGTAGTTAGGGTGCTGGACTCCCATATGGTCCACCATGGTTCGAGTCCTGGACCTGGTGGCTTAAAACTCACTCAGGGTACATGTATGTGTGTGCCCAAAATCCCAAGAGGAGAATAGAGAAGAAGGAATTGCAGTATGGTCAACTCCCTCAGGGGTAGATTTTCGCTATCTGTCTCTCTGTCTCTTCAGTGTGCACACATGCCCTAATAGCAAAAATCTCTCTTAAAAAAATTTTTTTTGACAGAGAATGCATGTGCTTACTGAAGACTACGAGAAAGAGAGAGAGAGAGAGAGAAAGCAAGAAAGCACCCTCATGGGGAATGGTCATACCACAATCCCTTTTCCTTCACTTCTCCTAACTTTTGGAATTTTTGGCGTGCACACTCATGTGCCCAGAATGTTTTTCAATTTGTTGGGTCTAAGATTCAAACCACAAAGTTGGTCACGTCAGATCCAGCCGTCCCCAACTGCCATACTATGTGGTGGCCTGATAAAGTGCCTATAAACCTTTAATTTTTTTTAATTGCCAGAAGGTGCAGGTGCCAGAGACAGAGAGAGAGAGAGAGAGAGAGAGAAAACCCCCACAAGTGGGGTGTGATCTTTCTGCAAACCCTTCTCCATTTCTCCACCTGTCAGGGATTTGTTTATGCCCACATGTGCCTGGCATGTTTTTCAACTGGAGCCAGGATTTCAAACCATGGTCAGCATGTGGGATCCAATCCCTTAACCACTGCACTATGGGGACAACCCCCAAACTTATTTTTTTTTTTTCTGGAGATTTTTTAAAGAGAATTATTTATTTAATTTTATTTATTATCATTATTATTATTAATTTGCTATAGGGCCTGCACACTCACCAGAGAGAGAGGAAGAGAAAGCAAGAAATCAAGCTGCCAGGTCCCAGATTTAAACCAAAGTCAGCCACGTGAAAGTCCAGTGCCTTAACCAACATGCCACCTGCTGGCCTTGAGATTTTGGCTATAGGGCGTGTGAGCTCACTGGAGAGACAAAGACAAAAAACAAGATATCATACCCCTGGTGGGGGGGATGGCCACATTGCAGTCCCTTCTTTTCCATTCTCCTTGAGATTTTTGGGCACACACACACGTGCCCAGTGTGAATTTCAAGACGCCAGGTTCAGGACTCAAACTGCAATTGACCATGTGGCCATCCAGCACCTTAACCACTACACTACCTGCTGGTCCCTCTTTATTTTTAGTTTTGCTGAAGGGCACATGTGTTCAGCAGAGAGAGGCAAGAGCAGGAAGGGGAAAGGGAAAGTGAAAAATCACTGCTCGGAGGGATGGCCACACCACAACGCCTTCTCCACTCTCCTCTGGGGATATTGGAATACATGTACACACACCCAGCATGTTTCTCAAGCCACCAGGTCTGAGACTTGAACTACACAATCAGCCATGTGGGACTCAGCCGCCTTAATTTCTCTACCATCCGCTGGACCCAAATTTAGTTTTTCAGTGTTTATATTTCTCACTAAATGTAGTTTTAGTTCAAATACATAATTTTCTTTTTTTTTTTTAAATCATACAAAGGGTATAAAGAATCTGTGTTTCTCTACAATAACAAAAACCAAAGGCGCACAGGGGCCCTGCTGATCTTCTCTGTATCATTCCACTTTTAGTGTATGTGCGGCTGAAGTGAGCACCAAATCTATAATTTTCTAGGTTTGTCATTACTTAAGACTGTATTGGTTGGGGAACAGCAGGTGGCATGGTGGTTAAGGCGCTGGACACTCCCACATGGCTGACCACGGTTCAAGTCCCAGACCTGGTGGCTTGCTTTCTCATTTTATCTCTCTCTCTGTTTCTCTGGTCAAATTAAAACAAATGAATGAATAAATACAATTATAAATAAATAATTTTAAAAAAAGACTGTATTGTTTCTTTTTATTTTGGAGAGGTTTTTATTGCTATAGGGCAGAAAGACAGAGAGAGAGAGAGAGAAAGCTAGAAATCACCCCCCAGTGGGGATGGCCACGCTGCAATCCCTTCTCCATTCTCCCCTTGGGACCTTAGGCACGCACTCACACATGCCTTGCATGTGTTTAAGCCACCAAGACCGGAACTCGAACCGCAGTTGACTACATGGGAATCCAGCGACATAGCCATTACACTAACTGCTGGTCCCAGACTGTATTGGTTCCTTTTCAAAATAGAAATAATTAATATATTTAGTTAGAAACCTGTAATCATATATAAGAATATAATATTTATACATTTGTATTCTTCTCTTTTTAGGCAGAAGATGCTGATGAAGCTATGAGTAAATACCTATCAGAAAAATTAAAGTTGAAAGACAAGTGGCTTGGAGTCTGGAAGACTAATCCTGACTTATTTTTTATGAAATACGAAGAAGCTTCTATTCCTTTTGTTGGTATACTGGTTGAGGTAGATAAATTTCACTCGCCCTTTGTTATTTTTCTAATATTTTTTAAATTACTTAATTTTAAAATTTATTATTATTTTAAAAGAATTATTTATTTTATTTGTTATTGTTATTATTATTATTATTCTTTAATTTGATCAGAGAGAGAGAGGGAAAGTGAGAAAGCAAGCTGCCAGATCCGGGACTCAAACCATGGTCAGCCATGTGGGAGTCTAACACCCTAACCACTGTGCTACCTGCTGGCCCCATATTATTATTTTTTAAATTTTGCTATAGGACACATGTACCTACCAGAAAGAGACAGAGAGAGAGAGTGAGAAAGTAAGTCACGGGAACAGCAGTTGGCATAATGGCTATGTCGCTGAACTCCCATGTAGTCGACCACAGTTCAAGTCCCGCCCCTGGTGGCTTAAACTCATGCCGGGGGCATGTGCGTGTGTGCCCAAGATCCCAAGAGGAGAATGGAGGAGAAGGGATTGTGGCGTGACCATCCCCCCAGGGGACTTTCTATCTCTCTGTCTCTCTGGCGAGCACACGCGCCCTATAGCAAAAATAAATAAATAAATAAATAAGAAAGCAAGTCACCAGGTCTGGGACTCAAAATGTGGGAGGACAGTGCCTTAACCACCATGCCATCTGTTGGCTCTGGCCTTTGTGATTTTAAATGAAATTATCAGTTCCTTTTTTTTTTTAGAGGTTTTTGCCTTAGGGTTAGTGTGCATGCATATGGATGGATGTGTGTGTGTGTGTGTGTGTGTGTGTGTGTGTGTCGGGGGGTGGGAGTGGACAGAGATGGTGAGAGGGAAGGTGAGAAATCACCCTCCAGGAGGAATGGCCACACCTCAATCCCTTCTCCTCCATTCTCCTCCCAGGATTTTAGGCACGCATGCACATGTGCTCAGCGTGATTTTCAAGCCACCGGGTCCAGGACTCGAACTGCAGTTGGCCATGTGAGAGTCCAAGAACATAACCACTACACCATCTGCTGGCCCCTGGCAGTTCTTTTAAACCAGATATGACCTTATTAATTTGGAGATTTGACACTTGTACAAGGGTTAACCAAAGTTTACTTCTATTTCAAGTTTCTAAGCCAATTGAGAGGGAAAGTCAGCATCTATTTACTGGTAAACGGTTCTTTTTTTGGGGGGGGGGTCATTTGGTGGGTTTTTTTTGTTTTCTGTTTTTTGTTTTTTGTTTTTAAATTTTTATCTTTTATTTTTCTTTCTCAGATCAATTAAATTCACATTTTACATAAAGTCCCCATTATGATGTATACAATATACATATATATATATATATATATAGTTTTCAACAGAGAACTCTACATTTTTTTGGTGTTAAATGTTTCTTCCCTTTGCCCCCACGCCCACTCTCCACCACCCACTTCCCTCCCCTGCAGTCTCTGGCATCCACATTCATCCTTTCCACTATCATATCTTCAGATCTTTCTCCCTTTGCCAGAGTGCTGACTTTTTTTTTTTTTATCATTGCACATCTTTACAGTGTACAACATGGTTTTTCCCAGCATGAGTACAGTGCACATCAGTCAAGACAATATTACCATATACATTATCAACAGACAGCTATTCATTTTTGTGTCTATTAAGTGTGTTGTTTGCTCCCTGAATCCCTCCCCTCCGCCCTCCATCACTCACCCCCATCACCTCTCCCACACTGTCTCCAGCATCTTTAAGTGAAATCTAGTAGTATCAGATAATATTAGCCTAGTTTCAATTGCTCAGAGAATGTAAAAAATCACAAAAGTAATTTTAAGTTTTGCGTATAGGCTCCCACTGAGGGAAACTGGGATTTAACCCTTTTACCTATATCATCACTACCTCCATTCCATCATCTACCTCATACCCATATTTTCCACATGCTCCCATCCTCCCAAAATACTTCTACAGGAACTTCTATTTGATTAGATATTCCGTTTACCTTGCTATGAATATGTAAACACTCCATAGACAGATACACTATGTAGTTTATTATGGTTAATTTTATTTCCTGGACATATAAAAAAAAGTTTCATAGAGTTATTAACAACCTTTTTTTCCCATTGTGTTTAGTTTTCTATGTGTTTCTCACTTAGTTTATACCAAAACTCTTCCAATGACGCAAATCTTCTCAGGATATTCAAACATACCAGTTTTGTCTTTCTTCTTGAAGTTGTATCTCTTGCATCCTTCAGATCGACAATCAGAATTGGTGACCTCTGGGACCAGCAGTTAACATAATGGCTATGTCGCTGAACTCCCATGTAGCCGACCGCAGTTCAAGTCCCGGACCCGGTGGCTTAAACTCACGCCGGGCGCGTGTGAGTGCGTGCCCAAGATCCTGAGAGGAGAATGGAGGAGAAGGGATTGCAGCATGGCCATCCCCCCAGGGGATGATTTCTGGCTTTCTGTCTCTCTGTCTCTCTCTTTCTGGCGAGCTTACACACCCTATAGCAAAAACCTCTCCAAAAAACAGAATTGTTGACCTCTGACCTGCTGGATAGCTGTCCACCTGGGTCTTCTCCCTTCGTCACCATCCTAGGAATTCCTTTCATAATTCTCTTGTGCAAATAACCTAATTCCCACATATTTTGTCTTTCTTTTTTCTTGGCTTATTCTCTCATCTTGGCCAGGGACCTTATTCTAATAGTTTCATGAGTAAAGGTACAAAGCAGATAAAAGTGCTGGGATCCTGTATACCTGAAAACATCTTTACCAGAGCTTCATATTTACTTGGTAGAGTGGGTATATGAATTCTAGGTTCAATTTTATGTTCAAAATTTGGAAAGTACTGTTCCATTGTCTTCAAACTTCCAGTGTTGTTGATTGAGAAGTCAGTATCATTGACCTTTTGATGATATCTATATTTTTCCCTCCGAAAATTTGTATTATCTTCTCCTTTTTCAAAGCCTTCTATTGGACCAGCAGCTGGCATAATGGCTATGTCTCTGGACTCCCATGTAGTCGATGACGGTGTGAGTCTCGGACTTATGCCAGGCGCGTGTGCATGCGTGCCCAAGATCCCGTCAGTAGAATGGAGAAGGGATTGCAGTGTGGCCATCCTCCCAGGGGGTGATTTCTCGCTTTCTGTCTCTCTGTCTCTATGCTACAGTGTAGCAGTTATGTCACTGGGCTCCCACATGGCCAACCAGGGTACGAGTCCTGGACTCAGTGGCTTGAAACTCATGCTGGACATGTGTGCGTGCCCAAAATCCTGAGAAGGGAATGGAGGAGAAGGGATGGTGGCATGGCCATTCCCCCCTGGGGGGGTTATTTCTCCCTTTCTGTCACTCTGTCTCTCTCTGTGCCTCCAGTGAGTTCACATGCCCTATTGCAAAAATCTCTCCAAAATAAATAAATAAATAATAATTTTAGAAACTTTATAATTAGGCCATACATGGGAAAGAAATTCTTGTGATTTACCAACATTTGTGTTCACATATTTTATATTTATCTTAGGTAACTTGTAAACCACACCAAAATTCATCCTCTTGTTTCAAAGTTACTGTTCGTGTTGTTGAGCCATTTTCTTCAAACATTGCGAATATTCCAAGGGATTTGGTTGGTGAGATTTTGGAGGAGCTGGAGCACAGTGTCCCTCTCCTGGAAGTGTACCCCGTTGAAGGACAAGATACTGATGTGTGTGATATTGCTCGGGCCTTGGAAGTTGTAAGGTATTATGGCCTTTTATTCTGAAAGTTAACATGATCATATTCAAAAGTTAATGTGACAGTTGTGCTCATCTAAGGACCTTATAAATATTTGTGATTTTAATTTTTACTGCTGGATTAAATGTGTCCATTTTAGTTAACATACTGCATTTGTAAATTTTTAAGTAAATTTCATGGCAGAAGGATTATATATGGATAGTGAAAGCTGGCCATTTTACGATCTTGCATTTTACAAAAATTGAATTATAAAAAACTCTATACATTAACTCCCTTTCATTTTTAAGCATATTAAATACATTACATTTCATTTTTCACATTGCAGAACATTGAGAATACTGGATTTCACCATCCACATTATGATATGATTGCTTCGTAGAAGTTGGTAGCTTTTGAAGGAAGCTGTCTACATATAAAATATAGATTTTTTTGAATGTGTTTATTTATTTAATGCTTCCCCTATACAAATTTGGTTATATGTTACAGACTATTTCTTTTTTTAAAGAATTATTTAATTTTATTTGTTATTATTATTAAATTTTTCTGTAGAGAATGTGCACTCACCAGAGAAAGACACAGAGAGAGAGAAAGAGGGAAAGTGAGAAAGCAAACCTCCAGGTCCAGGACTTGAACAGTGGCTCAGTCATCTGAGAGTTCAATACCTTAACCCCCATGCCACTTGCTGGCACCCATATTATTTCTTTTTTTGATAATTATTTTATTTAATTTTATTAAATAATTTTATTAGTATTATTTAATTTGCTATAGGGCACATGCACTCACCAGAGAGAGAGAGAGAGAGAGGAAGCAAACCACCAGGTCTGGGACTTGAACCATGGTCAGCCATGTGGGAGTCCAGCACCTCAACCACCATGCCACCTGCTGCTCCCCCCCCATATTATTTCTTTATTGAACAAAATCATAATCAAAATCTATGAAATTTAGAACTAGAATTTTATAATCACTGTTCTAGAAATATTATCTTCTTATTTGGAGTAAACTAAAATAGAACTATATCATTTAAAATGTTTTATCTTTTACTGTTAGTTTACTGAAAGATTACTTTAAAAATATTTGTCTTAAGAATTATGATTCAAGTGCTTGCACATCAATGTTTATTGTGGCACTATTCACGGTTGCTAAGACATGGAACCAATCCTAATGCCCCAATACGGATGAATGGATTGAAAAACTGTGGCACATATACTCTATGGAATACTATCCAGCCATAAAAACCTGGCTTTTGACAGAAAGTGGAAGAATATGGAAGATTTACTGCTGAGTGAGGCAAGCCAGGATATGGAGAGACATTGTATGTCCCCACTTAACATATACCGAATGTCTGCACTCTGTGACTAATACTGATTGACTAAAGGTTGTACAAACACAAGAGATGGGTGTTAATGTCATATGAGGTGTGTGTGGAGGAGTGGGGCCTAAGGAAGGACATTTGGAGAAGGGATATGGAGGTAGAGCATTGACGGGATGGGGAGGTGTGGTGTTATCGGTTGAAGATATTTTGATCAATGGGACTGGGGAGAAATGTTCACATATTGAAATGCTCACATTGTAAGCTAAACAATGTGATGAATGTATATAAAAAATTAATTAATTTTAAAAAAGAATTACAATTCATGGGACCAGCAGATAACGTAATGGACTCCCATGTAGTCAATCACAGTTCGAGTCCCAGATCTGGTGGCTTGAACTCATGTCAGGCTTATGTGCATGCATTCCTAAGATCCCAAGAGAAGGGACTACAACATGGCCATTTCCCCTGTGGGGGATGATTTCTTGCTTCCTGTCTCTCTATCTCTCTCTGTCTCTCTGGCAAGCTCACACACCCTATAGCAAAAATCCCTCCCTTAAAAAAAAAAAGAATTACGATTCATATAGAGGTTTCTGACATCAGAATATCTTTTTAGTTTTAAGCACAGTAATGGCAGTTTTTGATTACTGTCATCTTAATTTGGTTTATTGTAGGTTTTTTTATGACTTTCTTTGGAGAGACTGGGATGAGGAAGAAAGTTGTGAGAATTATACTGCTCTGATTGAAGAAAGAATTAATTTGTAAGTATCATTTAGAAAATCATCCAGCGCATTACAAAAGATTAACGTTGTAACTATATTGATGCTTTTCAGGTGGTGTGATATACAGGATGGAACAATACCTGGTCCTGTTGCACACCGTTTTAAAAAAACTTTGGAGAAATATAAAAACAAGCGCATGGAGCTCATCGAGTATCAGAGCAATATTAAAGAAGATCCATCTGCAGCAGAGGCTGTCGAATGCTGGAAGAAGTACTACGAGATAGTAATGCTCTGCGGATTATTGAAAATGTGGGAAGATTTACGCCTTCGGTAATATTTTTCTGTATTTTAAGTAGAAACAAAAGATTACATGGCCATTCTTTTACCATAGCACTTAACTGGTCACATATGTTGCCCAGATTAAAATAGAGTCGAAAATTAGATATCTAATGTATGAGGTAACACCAGATACAACTCTCAGTATTGGAAAATTATTTTTGTGTTAGCAAAATTCACTGAAATCATTGTTTATTTGGGCATGTGTGCTTGCCAGAGACAGAAAGGCAGAGGGAAAGTGAGAAAGCACCCTGGACATGGCATGATCACATCGCAATCTATTCTCTTCCATTTCTCCCACCTTTCAGATCTGGGGGCATGCACACACACTACACCTGGTGTATTTTTTACACCGCCAGGTCTGGGACTCAAACTGCATAGTCGGCCATGCGGGATCCAGCTGCCTTAACCACCATGCCACAGGTTGACCCTGTTTATTTGTTTTTAAACAAAAAATAGACCTTTCCTTGTCTTTCATCTTTACCTTTTCAATTTTGTCCAAAGCATAAGAAAAAAAAAAAGGTGGACATCTTTTACATATAATACAAGAAATAAATAAGAGAAGGTTGACTAGATTGACTACTTCTTGATTTCAGCTTTTTTAACCAACGTAAGTTGATGAAATTGCTTTCAATGATAAATAGAACAATGTACAGTAGATTCACCCCATATCATTGTCCAGAATACTTAAAAATGTATTAAAAAATTTTTACATTACTGTGCAATGAGGAAGTATATATTTATGTCTTCGTAGTATGTATGGGGAAAGAGGAATTCTTCCTCATGGTCCCAAAACTGACAGAAAATCTTGAGGGGAGGCAAAGGACGTCTGACTGTTTCATACTAAACTCCTTCTCTGATGCCTCACCTTTACTTATTCTCTACCCTTAGGACAAGTCACTTTTCACTTTTCTAAAAATTAAATATTGCCCTAAATTTCTCCTTTTTGTATTTTCCTCTAAATTTGAGGATTTCTTTGATCATTGAGAATCCCATTCTAGTGATTATTTTTGATATTTCATTGTTAATGAGATTCCTGTGGTAAACCTCAGAATTACTTTGAGAAACTATGGTAGATGAGGTATTTTTAAATCTACATATCTAGAAATCTATAGCGTCAACACAGGTGAATTTGAATACAAGTTATCATCACTAGACTTTAGACTTCAATGGCACAGAGCAGCATAGAGTTCTCTTACCTTAAAAGTTATCATCAAAGGGGCCTTTGGAGCCATGCTTTTTCTATCCCCTCGGGTCCGTTCCCAAAAAGTACACTCTCCAGAGCGTACTTTCACTTCTACTAAATTATCTTTTCCCTTTCACAAAAAAAAAAAAAAAAAAGAAAAAAAAAAAAGAAAAGAAAAAAGAAAAGAAAGAAAGAAAAAAAGAAAAAGTTATCATCAGAGGGCCAGCCCATGTCCGGGTGGTTAAAGCAACATTGCCAACTATAGTCCCAGACCTGGCAGCTTGAGAAACACACTGGACGCATGTGCTTACGTGGCCAAAAATCTTCAAAGGAGGTTGGAAATGGAAAAGAGGAGATTGTGGCATACCATGCTGTATGGCAGGGTGCTTTCTCACTTTCTCTTTCTTTCTCTCTCCAGTAAGTGCTCATGCCTATTGGAATGAGTTGATTGGTCAGAATCCTTCTACCAGATAATAATGACAAAATCTGGAAAAAAATATACTAAATGTATAAACTCTTTGGAAGCACTATAAAGTGATAGAAAGCAGACAGCAACCAGAAAAAGTATATCTTTGAAATTGATTTACCCTTGGAATGGATTAAAAAAAATACTTGTAGGGCCAACCAGGTGCCATGGTGTTTAAGGTGGCTGGATCCCACATGGCCAACTGTGTGGGTCAAGACCCAGACCCTGTGGTTTGAAAACATGCTGGATACATGTGTGTGCATTCATTGGGTGATTATAGCATATAGGTTAGTGGGGAAAATGACAGTACTGTCATAAAGGATGGGAAGATAGATACTACATGTGATATTAGCCAAAAGGCCACAAAGAAATGGGAGGATAGAATCAGGACTTTTTTTTTTGAGAGAGAGATATTTTTTGCTATAGGGCATATGTGCTTGCCAGAGAAAGAGACAGAATCATCCGCCAAAGGGATGGCCATGCCATAGTCCCTTCTCCTCCATTCTCCCCTTGGGATTTTGGGCACCCACGCACACGCACCCGGCATGAGTTTTAAGCAACCAGGTCCAGGACTTGAACTGCAGTTGACTATGTGGGAGTCCAACAATGTAACCATTACACCATCTGCTGGTCCCATAGAATTGGGAATTCTGTTATAAGATTATCTACACTACATATGAAGTACAATAGTGTTATTTATTTTACTTATTACTTTTAAAGTTTATCTTATTGATGAGAAAAAGCACCATATGTACGTACATGCATGCGAGACAGACACCTCTGACAGGGTCTCATCACACAGCTATTCCCTTCCCACAGCCCTTGAGCTCATCAGGATCCTGGGGCAGATGCATCCAATGTATTTACAGGTTAACTAAACATCTGAACCCGCAGTCACACATGTGGCTTCCAGCACTGAGTCAGTATACAGTGCCTGCACTACTAAAGCTGACATAGAATAGAGTTATTTGAAAGTGGACTTAAATTGGGGGAAAGGTACATTGCAATCTCCAGGGAAAACGCTAGAAATCCCCCCCCCCTTTTTTTTTTGGAGAAGTTTTTGCTATAGGACACGTGCGCTGACCAGAAAGACAGAGAAAGAAAGCGAGAAGTCACTCCCCCAAGGGGGGTATGGTCACTCCACAATCCCTTCTCCTCCATTCTCCTCTCGGGGTCTTGAGCACGCAAGCACACGCACCTGGCGTGAGTTTAAGCCACTGGGTCCAGGACTCAAACTGCGGTCGACTGCATGGGAGTCCAGCGACATAGCCATTATGCCAACTGCTGGTCCCCAGAAACTCCTTTTTAAAAAGTGTAATTGAGGGGCCATCAGATGCTGTAGCTTTTTCGTTGCTGGACTTCCACATGAACGACCATGGTTTGAGTCCTGGACCCAGTGGCTTGAAACTTACACTGGGTGCACATGTGTGTGTGCCCAAGATCCTGGGAGGAGAATGGAGGAGAAGGGATTACAGTGTGGTCACTTCCCCTGGAGGGGTGTGATTTCTCACTTTCTCTCTTACTGTCTCTGTCTCTCTCTCTCTTTCTGGCAAGTGCATGTGCCCTAAGGCAAAAACCTCTATTAAAAAAATAATTAAATAAAAACTGTAATTGACCTATTAAGAAAGTAGATAAAATATGAGTCAAGCAAATGGTGTAGTGGTTAAGGTGCTGGACTCCCACATGTCCAATTGCCTTTCAAGTTCCAGACCTGGCGACTTGAAACTCATGCTAGGCGCCAGGGCATGAGTGCCCAAAATCCCAAGAATTGAGAAGGGATTGTGGCATGGCCACGCCTCCTGGGGGATGATTTCTCACTTTCTCTCTCTCCATCTCTTGGACGAGCACAAACTCCATAGCAAAAACAAAAAGTATATAAGGGACCAGCAGATGGTGTAATGGTTACATTGCTGGACTTTCACGTAGTCAACCATGGTTTGAGTTCCAGACCCAGCAGCTTAAAACTGACACTGGCACCTGTGCGTGCTTGCCCAAGATCCTGAGAGGAGAGTGGAGAAGGCCATGGCCATTCCTCCCTGGGGGGTGATGTCTCACTTTTCCTCTGTCTCTCTCTGGCTAGCACATGCATCCTATGGCAAAAACAAAACAAAGCAAAACAAAACAAAATAGTCTATTTTTTAAAATTCCAGAAAGAGAAATTTGTAGTTACAGAAAACAGATCAGTGTTCACCTGGGAGATGGTGTGAAAGACGGATTGCAAAGATGCATGAGGGAACTTAACCTGATGGAAATGTTCTATGTCTTGATTACCAGGATTGAGATAAATTGGTGTATACATTTGTGAGGCCTTATGGAATAGTTCACATAAAATGAGTGTCTTTTATGTAAGTTATATCTTAATAAATTTGATCTGATAAACACTTATATATACAATTTTTTCTAAAACAAGAATAGCATGATAAACTGTATTTTCCTGAATGTTTAGGAAGCTTTACTCTTAGAATGGCTTGTAATATGGTATATAGTGAAAAGGTGTTTGAGTGGTTCTCCATTTCTCAAGATTAAAACCACGGGGACCAGCAGTTGGCATAATGGCTATGTCACTGGACTCCCATGTAGTCGACCATGGTTCGAGTCCCAGACCTGGTGGCTTAAACTCACGCTGGGCGTGTGTGCATGCATGCCCAAGATCCCAAGAGGAGAATGGAGGAGAAGGGATTGCAGCCTGGCCATCCCCCCGGGGGGTGATTTCTCACTTTCTGTCTCTCTGTCTCTGTCTTTCTGGTGAGCACACACGCCCTATAGCAAAAACCTCTCAAAAAAAAAAATAATAATTAAAACCATGTAGAGCCAACTCAATAACAACTTAGTGATAAAAGGAGCCAGATTCTACATGGCTAACTATGGTTCAAATAATGGCCTGGCTGCTTTAAAAATACACCATGTACATGTATGCGTGTGCCCAAAATCTCAACAGGATGTAGAAATGGAGGAGAAAGGATTGTGGTGTGACCACATCCCATTGGGGAGTGCTTTCTCTTTTTCTCTCTGGTGAGTCAATGTATCTTCTGGCAATTAAAAACCACCACCACCAACAACAACAAAGCAAAAAACAAAAAAAACACTTGCTTAAATAAGTATAAAATTGCTGGGTAGATTTAATTTTAAAATGTTTAATGAAACTTTTTTTTTAGAGAGAGTTTTTTTTAAGAGAGATTTTGCTATAGTTTTGTGCACTTGCCAAAGACAGAGAGAAACAGAAAGCAAGAAATCACTTCCCCAGGGGGGGATGGCCATGCTGCAATCCCTTCTCCTCCCAGTATTTTGGGCACACACGTACATGTGCCCGGCATGAGTTTTAAGCTGCTGAGTTCGGGACTCAAACTGTGGTCTACTACATAGGAGTCCAGTGACATAACCATTATACCATCTGCTGGTCCCTAGAAAGAGATTTTTGCTATAGGGCATGTGCACATGTTAAAGAGACAGAGAGAGACAAAGTGAGAAGTCACCCCTTAGAGAGAATGGCCACATTGCAATCCCTTCTCTACTCCTTTCAGGATTTTGGGCATGCATGCATACATGTCCAGCATGAGTTTCAAGCCACCGGGTCTGGGACTTGAACCTCGGTTGGCCCTGTGGGAGTCCAGTGTCTTAACCACTATGCTACCTGATGGCCCCATGTTTAACAAATCTTTTGCTTTGGAAGACACTGCTAATATGTTCAAGTTCAAATTGTAATAACTTGCATGGAAAATTTTAGAAAAGTTTCCTGTAATCTTAAACTTCACAAAAATATCTAGTAATTGAAGTATAAACTCAGAAACATTGGTAGTAAAACTGTGTCCCTTTAGCATCAAGCAACCATTGAAGTGCTGCAAAAAAAAGCCCCAAAAGATACCTAAGGAGACTGCTGAGAAATCTACATCTGCTAGAGAAGGGTTGCCCATTTTGACTCATAGTACTATTAAAAGTCATTGGCTACCCTGAAAGTTTTTCTCTTTGTCTTGGAGCCACTTAAATGATTGAGAGATAGAAAATAGGAAATGTAAAGAAAAGCAGAAAGAAGAGAAAGAGTGAAATTCATTAGAAATGCTGAACGGTAAATATAAAAAAATAGGCGAGCAGCTTAGAAGTCTTGTGCTGAGAGTCCAGTGATCAGTGATGCAATGGAGAGCACATTTTATGATTAAAAAAAAAGACCTTATTTATTTTTACATTTTTTCTATAGGACACCTGTGCTCACCAGAGAGGGACAAAGAGAAAGGGAAAGTGAGAAATCACTGACTGGCTCCTGATTTTGTTTTCTGTTTCTTTTTTTTTCTTTTTATTTTTTAGAGAGGTTTTTCTTATTGAGCGTATGTGCTAGCCAGAAAGACAGAAAGAGACAGAGAGATAGAAAGCGAGAAATCACCCCCCAGAGGGGATGGCCACGCTGCAATCCCTTCTCCTCCATTCTCCTCTCGGGATCATGGGCACGCACGCACATGCGCCCGGCGTGAGTTTTAAGCCACGGAGTCCAGGACTTGAACCATGGTCGACTACGTGGGAGTCCAGCGACATAGCCATTACGCTAACTGCTGGTCCCGCCCCTGATTTTGTTTTTAACTCGCCAGAGGGCATGTGTGCTCACCAGAGGGAGACAGAGGGAGAAAACACCACCTAGTAGAGCATGAACATGCCTCACTCCCTTGTCCTCCATTTCTCTATCCTGTTGGGATCTTGGGCATGCATATATGTATGCCTGGTGTGTTTTCCAAGCCTCTGGGTCCAGGACTGGAACCATGTGATAGTCGTGTGGGACCCAGCTCCCTTAACACCTAGGCTCCAAAAGAATTATTTGAACATAGTATCTACAATTAGTCAGGTACCAAAATATTCGTATGCCTCAGTATCACAACATACCTCATTTTTTGCTCTGTATGAGTCCACAGCTCAGTAGGTTATGAAAGTATTATCAGGAAATTTTATTTCTTTTTATTTTTTTAAAGAATTATTTATTTATTTTATTTTATTTGTTATTATTTTTTAAATTTGACCAGAGAGAGAGAGAAAGAAGGGCAAATGAGAAAGCAAGCCACCAAGTCCAGGACTTGAACTGTAGTAGGCCATGTGGTAGTCCAGGATCTCAATCAACATGCCACCTGCCGGCCCCAACAAGGAAATCTTCTACTGTCTGGGAAGGTTGAGGTACCTGGGGCTATGGCTACAATGGGCTGCATGCTTATTTCTAGGTACAACCCATTAAAATGAAAAAATTTTAGAGTTCTAGGGCTTAAACATAGTTACTTCTTTTTTTTTTTTTTTTTTTTTTTTTTTTTTTTGCTATAGGGCACGTGTGCTCACCAGAAAGACTGAGAGAGACAGAAAGTGAGAAATCACCCCCCCGAGGGGGGATAGCCATACTGCAATCCCTTCTCCTCCATTCTCCTCTCGGGATACGTGCCCAGCATGAGTTTAAGCCACCAGGTCCAGGACTCGAACTGCGGTCAACTACATCGGAGTCCAGCGACATAGCCATTATGCTAACGGCTGGTCCCTACTTTAAAAACCTTAATCATTACATTGCTTGAGACCAGCAGATGGTATAACATTAGCATTGCTGTAGGTGATCGCAATTCAAGTTCTGGATCCAGCACCTTAAAACTCATGCCGGCTGCCTGCGTGTGCATGCCCAAAATCCTAAGAGGAGAATGGAGGAGACGGGATTGCAGTGTGGCCATCTCTCCTCAGGAGAGTGATTTCTCACTTTCTATCTGTCTCTCCAGCGAGCACATGTGCCCTATTGCAAAAATCTCTCTCTTAAAAAAATAAAAAAATTACGTTGCTCTCAAGGAGTTTGTGATTAATAAAACCTATTTCTCAAAGATACTGAATACAGAGATTTTATACACTAAATAAAGCTAGGTTGAGTCTTTTTTTATGTTAATTTAATCACAAAAATGTTTTTAACTGTAGAGTGCATGGACCTTTCTTTCCAAGAATTCTGAGGCGTAGGAAAGGAAAAAGAGACTTTGGAAAGACTATAACACATATTGTAGCGAAAGTGATGACTACTGAAATGGTAAGAAATACACTTTTATTTTTATTTGTTCATTTCTATTTTAGCTGCATATAATCAGAAGAAGTTCCCTGGAGGTAGAGTTCTTGCCCACCTTATTTTTCCCATCACATCCAGTGTGGTGACTGGCATTTAGTAGGCACTGAATAAGTGAATGTTAACGGCTCTTTACTGCGTACTAACCTCGCTGCCCGGTCCTATGCTAGTAGCTATAGTGAAGACGAGACACAGATGTGAGAAAGACTGCATTCAGAGGAGGAATGATGAACAGCGATGAATCAGACCCACGTTTTGCTTTTTCTTACATTCAACACTCAACAAATCCCAAGCATGGTAGAGATGTGCACAAGGAAACAGGCGATTACAATCACAACACAGGACGATACGTGCTGTGGAGGGGTCCTTACGGGCTGCACATAAGACAGAATTAGGGATTCTGGCGATGCTGGCTGGAAGATAGCTGGAACCTGGAGAAGGAGTATCAATTTAGTCAGCCCAACATGCAGAGCCCACAGTAGGCATTTGCATCTCACTGGATCTCTCAGTAATATTTCAAAGCTCTCCGTGAAATACTCTTTTCTCATTTTATGGTATAGTTTCTCTGTTGTTGCTTTTTCCCCTTATATCCTCTGCACGCTTGGCACTTGTCCCTTTTATGCACTGCACTATCATCCCTAAGTTATTTATCTAATCTCTCATAATTCCATTTATATCTATGTACTTATGATCCAAAACGGGTACTTCTGTTCTAAGCCTGAAACCTCTATGTCCAGCTGCTTATTGTTCATCACCATTGCTTGGTGCTCACAAGTACTTAAGCTTGGGTGTCCACATCTAAATTCAGTGACTTGATGCATTGACTTGATTATATTCTAGACTTCTCTATTTTGGTAGGTGTCACCACCAGATACAGGTTACTTGTGACAATTTCTTAGGTCTTTTCTCTGTCATGGTCTTCAGCACCTTCATACACTTTTTCCTCCCCTGCTGACCCCACATCCTGGAGGAAGTGTGTGGCTTCCTCAGCCTGTCAAGCCAGCTCATCTTCCAAGTCTCAGTTTAAGTATCATTTAAATAGAAAAGGCCTTCTCAGCCTTTAGAATGCATTATACAGCTGACTAGAGCACCGTGCACCTTTCCTTAGTAATGCTTCCTGTGTTGTGGGCCTAACTAATACTCTTTGTGACTATCTATTGAATGTCCATTTCTTTCACTAGAATACGAGCTTATTGAGAACAAGGAGTATGTGCTTACCATGAATCATCCAATCACCTAACATGGCACAGCTTTTGTTGAATCAATAAGTCAGTGTATGGATCAGCACTGGCATGGAGGTTAAGGTAGCTGGCTCCCAGATGGCTGACAGTGTGGTTCTAGCCCCAGATATGGTGGCTTGAAAAATCATGCTAGGTGAGGGGGCCAGCAGGTGGCATGGCTGACCATGGTTCACATCCCAGACCTGGTGGCTTACTTTCTCACTTTCCTTTTCTCTCTCTCTCTGGTCAAGTTTTAAAATAATAATAATAATAATAAATAAAATATTTTTTTTAATTTTAAATGGGACCAGCAGTTGACATAATGGGGTTTGAGTCACGGACCCAGTGGCTTAAACTCACGCTGGGTATGTGTGCATGTATGCCCAAGATCCCGAGAGGAGAATAGAGGAGAAGGGATTGCGGCGTGGCCTTCCCCCTGGGGGGTGATTTTTTGCTTTCTGTCTCTCTGTCTCTTTCTTTCTGGTGAGCGCACGCGCCCTAGAGCAAAAACCTCTCCAAAAAGAAAAAAAAATAATCATGCTAGGTGCATATGCATGCATGCCGAAACCCCATCCCCGCTGGGGAGTTGATTTCTCATTTTTCTTTTCTCTCTCTTTCTCTGGTGAGCACACACACCCTATAGCAAAGTAATAAAACACAACAAAAATAAATAAATAAATAAATAAATAAATAAATAAATAAATAAATAAATCAGTCAGTGTAGGCCTGACAAGAGAGGATGTTGTTTATGAGGAACTGAAAGGAGCCCACTAAGGCTGGTGTTCAGCACCTGAGAGGAGAGGAGTGAAAGATACAGCTGGCTTATAGCCTGGTTTTGTCTGCTACCCTGCCCATTTTCATTATTTTCAACAAATTTAACCTTTGTAATTGCTTATTGAATAAGATTATTCAATAATGGTAATTTTCCTAACCAGCATCTTTTTTTTAAGAGAGAGATTTCTGCTATAAGGCACATGCACCCGCCAGAGAGACAGAGACAGAAAGCGAGAAATCAATCTTTTTCCCTCTCTCTTGCTCTCACTCTGTCCCTCTCTGGCCAAGTTAAAATAACTAAATAAATAAAGTTGAATAAAATAATTCTTTTATAGAAAAACACATTTTTTGTAGAAAGTAAGGTATAAATTTTGCTTTTATCCATAGCTTTATTTTATCATTTTCCTTTGTACTTCCCTTTTTTTTTTTTTCTTTTAAATCTGTTCTGGCTTTATTTTCGTCACCTAACTCTATGATAGCGGAAAATTTCCTTTTATTTCAGCCAGTGCTTTGCAACCCTCTCTTCATTTGTGTAATTGTCTCTAAACTTTAGGAACAGGATAATGAGAGGGAGACTGAGTATCCCTCATCCAAAATGCTTGAGAGCAGAAATGGTTTGGATTTCAGACTTGGGATCTTTTCTGATTTTGGAATATTTCATTATACATAATAAGGTATCCTGAGGATGAGACCCAAATCTGAATATGATTTATGCTTCGAATGCACCTTATCAACATAGCCCGTAGCTACCTTTTACTTCTATTTCTAGATTTCTGAGTGGGTTTAGCATGAAAAAGTGTTAGATTTTGTGAAACGAGTTTTTCTGCATTAAGTGATCAAGTGGTTTTCTTAACATGAAAAAATATTAGATTTTGTGAAATGGTTTCTCTGCATTAAGTGATCAAGTGGTTTTCTTCCTTTTTCTTTTTTTTTTTTTAAGAGAGAGAGATTTTTGTTATAGAGCACATGTGCTCGCTGGAGAGACAGAGAGACAGAAAGCAAGAAATCACCTCCAGCGGGGATGGCCACATCACAATCGCTTCTCCTCCATTCTCCTCTCAGGATCTTGGGCATGCGTCCACACACACCCAGCATGAGTTTTAAGCTGCTGGGTCTGGGACTTAAACCATGGTCAACTACGTGGGAGTCTAGCAACATAACCGCAATGCCATCTGCTGGTCCCATCCTTCTTCATTCTATTAATGTGCGGTATTACATTGATTGATTTTGTGTGTGTTAAATCACCCTTGCATTCCTGGGACAAATCTCACTTCACCATGGTGTGTGACCCTTTTACTATGCTGTTGGGTCCCGCTTGCTAAAATGTATTGAGGATTTGGGGCCAGCAGGTGGTGTGGTGGTTAAGGCGCTGGAATTCCCACATGGGCTACCATGGTTCGAGCCCTGGACCTGGTGACTTGCTTTCTAACTCTCCCCCTCTTTCTCTTGTAAAATTCATGTGAAATAAATAAATAAAATAATTCTTTAAAAAAATGTATTGAGTATTTTTGCATGCTCTCCATAAGGAATATTGGCCTGTAGTTTTCTCCTATTCTCTTTGTTTAGTTTTGTTATCAAAGAATTCTGGCCTCTCAGAATGAGTTAGGAAGTCACTTCACATATCTTTTTAAAGTTTATTTCTTCCATGAGTGAGGGAGATAGAAAGGGAGAGAGAGACAGAGAAAAGGACAACACCCCCATTAGGGTCTAGAGGCCACCATCTGATCCCAGTCTTCAGCCAGCCCTAGACCATGGGCAAGTGTGTGCTTGGCATACTCAGGAAATTGTCCAGACCTGAACTTGGAATATTCCATGTGGGATTGCCTCACAGAGCATTTCATTTATTATTCACAAATGCATGCCTCTCCTGTCATATTTTTGGGAAGAATTTAAGAAGAACTGGTATTAATTCTTGCTTAAAATGTTCGGTAGAGTTTACTAATGAAGCTATCTGATCTTGGGCTTTTCCTTGTTGAGAGGTTTTCAATGATTTATTTCATCTCTTTACTTGTTAAAAGTCTGTTTGGACTTTCTCTTTCTTCCTGATTTAGCTTTGTAATTTGTGTGTATCTAGAAAATTGTACATTTAATCTTTTTTTTTAAGAGGTTTTGGCCTTAGGTTGTGTACCCTCGCCAGGGGAGAGAAACAGACAGTGAGAGAGAAAGTGAGAAATCACCCCACAGAGGAAATGGCCACATCATAATCCCTTCTCCTCCATTCTCCTTCCTGGATCTTAGACATGCAGGCACACACACCCAACGTGTTTCAAGCCACTGGGTTCAGGACTCAAACCATGGTCAGTCATGTGGGAGTCCAGCTATGTAAACACTACGCCATCTGCTGGTCCCAGAAATTGTACATTTAATCTTTATTGATGTCAGGACCAGCAGATGGCGTAATGGCCATGCCACTGGACTCCCATGTAGTTGACCACAGTCCGAGTCCCAGACCTGGTGGCTTAAACTCACACCAGGCGCATGTGCGTGCGTACCCGAGATCCTGAGAGGAGAATGGAGGAAAAGGGATTGTGATGTGGCCATCCCCCTTGGGGGTTGATTTCTCGCATTCTGTCTCTCTGTCTCTGTCTTTCTGGTGAGTGGACACACCAGCAAGAAAAAAACCTCTCCAAAAAAAAATCTTTATTGGTATGGGGGCTGGCAAGTGGTGTGGTGGTTAAGGATGCTGGACTCCCACATGGTTGACCGCAGTTGAAGTCTTGGACCTGGTAGCTTGCTTTCTCACTTTCCCCCTCTCTCTCTTTCTCACTCTGTCCCTCTCTGATCAAATTAAAATAATTAAGTGAAATAAAAATAATTCTAAAAAAATCTTTATTGGTGTGAAATCAGTACATTTGTTAGTGTACAATTGTTCATAGCACACTCTTTAAGTCATTTTTACTTATTTAAGGTCAGTAGTAATGTCACTACTATCTGATTTTTTTATTTGTACCTTCCTTTTTCCCTTAGTAATTCTAGTTAAAGATTTGTCAATTTTGTTGATCTTTTCAAAGAACCTGCTTTTTTATTTTTCCATGATAGAGCATCTGCACTACATGTAAGAGTGAGAGAGAGAGAAGAGCACTCTCCATAGGGTCTGGTCACGCTGTGAGCTCCTTTCTCCAGTCCCCTAGTCCATGAGGTCCCGGGCACTTGGATGGATACTGGGCACATTTCAGGCTGATCAGTCTGGGGATTTGCATGTGTCACTTTGTGCCATCTGGCTTCTCTTGAACAGCGCCATTTCCACTGTGCCACGAATCTGGCCCCAATTTGATTGTGTTGATTCTATTGTTATTGTATTCTCTATTTCAATCGTCTCTTCTCCAATACTTATTATTTCCTTTCCTCTGCTAGCCGTGCATTCTGCTCTTCTTTTTCTGTTTTTTTTTTTTAAGATGTACAGTCAGATTGCTGATTTGAGATCTTTCTTATTTTAAGTTTATTTATTTATTGAGCGAAGGAGAGAAAAACAGGTACCCACGACAGTGTCTTTATGTCTCTAAATGCTTTCATAAGATGTTGCCTATAAAGATTGCAGAGACTAAGAGGATCAAAGGTCAGTTTCTTTGCCAGTCCTTCAGGGAACTGCCAGACAAGTCAGAATGCACAACCGCGATACCTGAGAGCAAGGCTTGTCTTATACCCCACCCCACGTGCCTGCCGGCATAAGCAAGCGACATCAAGAATATAGGCTGTCATTCCCACTGCCTCTGCCATGCAGTGGAGTGGGGTTTGGTGGCCAGGCAAACAAAAGCACCACAGTGCTTTTTTTAAAAATTATTTGTTTATTTAATTCCATTTGTTATTATTATTACTTCATTTGACCAGACAGAGACAGAGAGAGAGAGAAAGGGAAAGCAAGAGAGCAAGCCTCCAGGTCCGGGACTTGAACACGGTCAGTCATGTGGGAATCCAGTGCCTTTAACTACCACGCCACCTGCTGGCCCCCACAACGCTTTTTTTTTAATTTTTTTTTTTTTTATTTATTTATTTGAGAGGCTTTTGCTATAGGGTGTGTGCACTCACCAGAAAGAAAGAGAGAAACAGAGAGACAGAAAGTGAGAAATAACCCCCAGGGGGATGGCCACGCTGCAATCTCTTCTCCTCCATTCTCCTCTCGGGATCTTGGGCATGCACACACATGTGCCTGGCATGAGTTTTAAGCCACCAGGTCCGGGGCTCGAACCGCAGTCGACTACATGGGAGTCCAGAGACATAGACATTATGTCATCTGGTGGTCCCCCCACAATGCTTCTTAGTGAATTTTAGCAGCCTCTTCCTTAAGCACTCCTTTTGCTGCTGTGTCTGATTCAATCTGAGCCCCAGGAGGTCGATTCAGTCAGTTTTTGCCAACTCAATGTCAGCTTCAGTCAAAGGACCAATTCTTGGAGCTCTCTACTCCACCATTTCTGTGATGTCGCCTGTCTTGCTTCTTTAACCTCTACTTTTCCCTTCTGGAATACATTGAATAATGTTCAATTCTGTTCCGTCTGCATTTATGTCTGCTTTCACACTAGTGCCTCTTCTGTAATCCAGCTTCTGCCTCCAGAATATCACTGAGGTCAGTGGAAGGAACCTCCCTGTGGCCAAATGCAGTAGGCATAAAACTCTCAGGGATTACCATGTTGTTTAATCTTTGAGCAACAGTTGACACCACAGGCGACTTCCTCCTCCCATGATGGCTTCGTCTCCTGCTTTTCCTTACCACCTCTTTGGCTACTCCTTGGTTTTCTTTGTGTGAGCTTATTTTCTGCCTGTCTATCAAATGTTACTTCTCAGTGTTCTGTTCTAGGGTGCTACCTTTCCCTCAACACACATTCTTATAGCTAATCTATAAATTGTAGCTAATCTATAAAACAGCTAATCAGCCATTCCTGTGTTTAGATTATCATGTAAGAGAAAAACCCTAGGATCTCAGGGCAAGCAGGTGCCATAGTAGTTAAGGCAGCTGGACTCCCACATGGCTAACTGCAATTCAAGTCCTGGACCTGGCAGCTTGCTTTCTCACTTTCCTTCTCTCTCTCTCTCTCTCTCTCTCTCTCTCTCTCTCTCTCTCTCTCTGGTCAACTTCAAATAAATTTTTAAAAATGACAATGAATAAAATTAAGTAAAATAATTCTTTAAAAAAAGTCCAGGATCTCTGTGTCTAGTCAAGGCTCAATCCTATTTACATCCATACTCACTGGATCCCTCTGCTTAGTGTCTCCCCAACACCTCAAATTAACTGGCACCAAAATCAAACTCGTTATCTTCCCAATCACACCTTTACCCCCCTCCTGTGTTCCCGGTATCAGTGAATAAGAAAAATATAGATGAGAAGGGTTTCCGAGTACCTCCAAATTATTTATTACAGAGACAGTCCTACTATCTGCCTCCAAAGTATGTAATAAGTATTATCAGCACAAATTAATTTATAGGTTTGCTGATTTACCAAATATTATAAGAGTTTCATATATATTTAGAAAATGTTTCACTTTTGCTTACCAAAATAATGAAAATTAAAATGATGTAGAGTAAGGATTTTTCTATTTTTTTTTTTTTTTTTTTTTTTAGTTTTTTGTCATAAGGTACTTGCGCTTGCCAGAGTGAGACAGAGAAAGACAGTGAGAGGGGATGGAGGATGGCAATGCCACAATCCCTTCTCCTCCATTCTCCTCTGGGATTTTGGGCATGAATGGACACATGCCCGGCACGGTTTTCAAGACACCAGGTCTGGACCTCAACCTGCGGTTGACCATGTGGGAGTCCAGTGCCTTAACCACTATGCCACCTGCTTACTCTATGGATTTTTGCCTATTAAAGTGACAAATACATTTTTAAAAATTTTATAAATACACAGGTTAAAGCTTTGGAACAAAGTGAGCATTCTCAAACCAAGTTTTAATTGGTTAAACTTTTCTGAAGAGGGACCAGCAGGTGGCATGGTGGTTAAAGTGCTAGACTCCCACATGGCCAACTGTGGTTTGAGTCCCAGACCTGGTGCCTTGAAAATCATACTGGGTACATGTGCATGCCCAAAATCCTGAGAGGAGAATGGGGGAGAAGGGATTGCAGTGTGGCCACCCCCTCAGGAGATGATTTCTCACTTTCCCTCTCTCTATCTCTGTCTGTTTCTCTCTGGTGAGCATGCGCCCTATAGCAAAAACCTAAATAAATAAATAAATAAATAAATAAATAAATAAATAAATAAAACCTTTTCTTAAGAGTTATTTGGCAATGTATATCCAAGAGGCTTAAACTACTTATATCTTATGCCTCAGTAATTTCCTGTTGAATAATTTATTCTAAAGAAATAACCAGATGTACATAAGGATTTATTTATTTTCATAATACTGAAAAAAATCACAAACCATCTAAAAAGGGGTAAGAAAACCGTAATATGAATTATGTTACAACTATATCATGTATTATTATGTAATCATTAGAAATTAGGCTTTGAAACAGTTAATATTTGCTTTTTTGTTATGATTTATTTCCTATTTTTTTAGAGGTTTTGCCATAGAGCTTGTGCGCTCATCAGAGGGAAACAGACAGAGGCTGTGAGAGAGAAAGTGAGAAACCACCCTCCCAGAAGGGATGGCCACGCTTTAATCCCTTCTCCTGGGATCTTGGGCACACCCGCACATGCACCTGGTATGACTTTCAAGCCACGAGGTCTGGGACTCAAACCATGGTTGGCCATGTGGGGAGTCCAGTGACATAACCACTGTGCCCTCTATTGCCCATATTTCTTTTTTTCTTTTTTTTTTTTTGGAGAGGTTTTTGCTATAGGGCTCGTGCGCTCGCCAGAAAGACAGAGAGACAGAAAGCGAGAAATCACCCCCCGGGGGTATGGCCACGCCGCCATCCTTTCTCCTCCATTCTCTTCTCGGGATCTTGGGCACACACACACACGTGCCCGGCGTGAGTTTAAGCCACTGGGTCCGGGACTCAAACCGCGGTCGACTACGTGGGAGTCCAGCAACATAGCCATTATGCTAACTGCTGGTCCCTCCTTTGTTTCAAAAAATAAGTTCTACTTTTATAAGAAAAAAAGATATATAAGTGTATGCCATTTTCATTGAACTAAAATAAGCACTTCTTTCAGAATGTATTTTTAGTTTCCAAATTTTATATTTAGTCCTTTACTCTTAATGACATAATTATGAGGTTCTTTCCTTTTTTTTCCCTACTTCCAATGCAAATTCTTGGTACTTTTTCATTTTAGCTACAGAATTTTTAATATATAAAATTTTGCTGATTGATGAAAACTGAAGGGTGGGTGTGAGTTAAGATGAACAAAGTAGTAATACAGAGAAAAGCATGAGGTCTCATGTCATTCAGATCATGATCTAGAGCCTGGCTTCACTGCTCCTAACTCTGTGTCCTTGGGCAATTCATATAACATCACTTTCCTTGGCCTTACAGCAGGTATGATACTGTGTTTATTTTATTTTTTAGAGAGATTTTTGTGATAGAGCATGTGTGCTTACCAGAGAGACAGAGACAGAGAGATAGAAAGTGAGAAACCACGCCCCCTGGGGAGATGACCACTCTGTAATCCCTCCAGTCTCCTCTTGGGATTTGTGGACATGCATGCACACATGCCTGGCATGAGTTTTAATTCACCAAGTCCAGGGCTCAAACTGCAGTCGACTATGTGGGAGTCCAGCAACATAACCATTAGGCCAAATTGCTGGTCCCAATACCGTGTTTATTTTAAAGAATTATAATGAGGCTTAGGAGGTAATATGTGAACTTCAAAATATAACTTCTGGCAGGCACATAGCTCATACCTAATATTTAACAGCTACAAAACTACTGTGATTGTAAAGAAAAGTTCATTCTATCCTCTCAGTTGATGGACTGATACTTTGAGCAGTTCATAAATAATTCTGTATAGGTAAGTTGTTTGGAAAAAATACACATCTAATAAACAATCGATTAAAA
The DNA here is from genome assembly GCA_026018925.1 of Tupaia tana. Classification (NCBI taxonomy): domain Eukaryota; kingdom Metazoa; phylum Chordata; class Mammalia; order Scandentia; family Tupaiidae; genus Tupaia; species Tupaia tana. The sequence continues at coordinate 122,355,432 of JAKSZU010000007.1, read as the reverse complement.
TGTCATGTTTCAGGGCTGGCAGGTGGCATGGTGGATGAAGGTGCTGGATTCCCACATGGTCGACCACAGTTCAAGTCCTGGACCTGGCGGCTTGCTTTCTCGCTTTCCCTATCTCTCTCTCTCTCTGTCTCTGTCTGGTCAGAGACAGAGACAGACAGGAAATGAGAAAGCATCCCATGGGGGAATGCCTACATCACAGTCCCTTCTCCATTCTCCTTGGAATTTGGAAATTGGAAAATAATAATAACAAATGGAATTAAATAAATAAATAATTCTTAAAAAAAAAAAAGTCATGTTTCGGTTTAACCTGTTGTTGAAGGCGTATTTTTTCATTTCTTCCTTTCAGGTAAAGGACTTATCTTCTGACACACTTCTCCAACAGCACGATGATTTAGACTCAGCGCTGGATGGTTGTTACAGTGGAGATACAGTAGTTATATTTCCAGGAGAATATCAAGCTGCAAATCTTGCTTTATTGACGGATGACATCGTTATAAAGGGTCAGCAAGGCATCCTTTGCAGTTTTGTACAGCAATGTATGCTGGACACATTGAGTATTACAAATATGCTTGATGGAATTACTAGCAAGTAGAGCGGAGTCTATGTCTCACAAAAGTCCCTTTGCAATTAAGACCTCTTCTTCATATTGTCTATTATTCCCATCTATATTTTTACCAAAACTACTTTTTTCTCATTTATCGCTAAATGTAAAACCTACATTTAAGGCTATATTAAAATATACTCAGCATTTTCTGAAAAGGGCTAGTTCACTTGATAACTTACCAAGACAAATAGAAAAGCAAAGTGTAATGCATTTTTTAGGTTGTGAACATATTTAGTACCATTATCCCTGCCCTTTTCCTTTGAAGTAAGGATATTTCTATTTGTCAAAAGATAAGAACTTATCAATTAAAAAATCAAGCAAATTCACTATTTTGATAACTATAATCAGAAATATTTTGCTGAACTGTATGGATAAGGATCATAAATGTAACTTTAAAAATTTTTTTTTTGAGAGAGGTTTTTCGCTATAGGGCGTGTGCGCTCACCAGACAGACAGAGAGAGACATAGAGACAGAAAGCGAGAAATCACCCCCCAGGGGGGATGGTCACGCCTCAATCCCTTCTCCTCCATTCTCCTCTAGTGATCTTGGGCACGCACGCACACGCGCCCGGCCTGAGTTTTAAGCCACCGGGTCCGGGACGCAAACCGCGGTCGACTCTGTGGGAGTCAAGTGACATAGCCATTACGCTAACTGCTGGTTCCCAAAATTTTGTTGTCTTCCTGAAAATACAGCATATTATTTCTGGGTTCATGTCAAATTTCAATAACTGCTTTGACTGCTTACTCTAGGACAAAATTATGAACCTGATTATATTAATCTAAATTAATTCAAGAGTCTCTGTAGCCTTTTTAAAAATTTGTCAGATGGCATGTGCAATCACCAGAGACAGACAGGAAATGAGAAGGCATCCATGAGGGATGACCACACCACAGTTACTTCTCCATTCTCCTTTTGGAATTTTGGGCACACACATACATGCGCCTGGTGTGTTTTTCAAGCCGCAAGGTTCGGAATTCAAATTATACAGTCAGCCATGTGAGATCCATCAACTTTAACCACCATACTACTAGCTTGGGAGTCTTTTATTTTCTTTCTTTTTTTTTTAGAGATTTTTGCTATAGGGCGCTTGCATTTGCCAGAAAGACAGAGAAACAGAAAGCGAGAAATCACCCCCCAGGGGGGATGGTCATGCTGCAATCCCTTCTCCTCCATTCTCCTCTCAGGATCTTGGGCACGCACGCACATACGCCCAGTGTGAGTTTAAGCCACTGGATCCAGGACTCAAACCGCAGTCGACTACATGGGAGTCCAGCAACATAGCCATTAGGCCAACTGCTGGTCCTGGGCATCTTTTATTTTCTTAAAGAATTGTTTATTAACTGTATATTTTTATTATTATTTTATTAATTTGTTTTTAATTTTGCATAGTCCACCTGTGTTCACCAGAGACAGATAGAGAGGAAGGGAAAGTGAGAAAGCAATCCACCAGGCCCAGGATTTGAACTGTGGTCAGCCATGTGGGAATGCTAATACCTTAACTACCACAATACCTGATGGCTCCTTGTCAGTCTTTTATTGTTGTTGTTAAGAATTATTTGTTTAATTTAATTAACATTATTATTATTATTATTTTAAATTTGACCAGAGAGAGAGAGAAAGTGAGAAAGCAAGCTGCCACGGTCTGGAATTTTTTTTTTTTTGAGAGGTTTTTGTTATAGGGCACGTACGCTCGCCAGACAGACAGAGACAGACAGAGAGATAGAAAGCGAGAAACCACCCCCCAGAGGGGATGGCCACGCCGCAATCCCTTCTCCACCATTCTCCTCTTGGGATCTTGGTCACGCACGCACACGTGCCCGGCGTGAGTTTTAAGCCACCGGGTCCGGGACTCGAACCGCGGTCAACTACGTGGGAGTCCAGCGACATAGCCATTACGCTAACTGCTGGTCCCAAGGTCTAGAATTTGAACCACAGTCAGCCATGTGGGAGTCCAGTACCTTAACCACCATGCCACCCACTGGCCCCCGCTTGCCAGTCTTTTTAAGTTATGTATTTTTGAATATTGTACATGTTTGCTGATTTTCAGATACAGGAAAACATAATGGAATGAGTATGTTCAATGAACATCATAGATACATTTAAATTTATTGTAAACCCAGGTTTTTCCATCATGGCATCAAAAAAAAGTACAGATTGGAGCTGGTAGGGACTTGGAGGTGGATGGCAGTGGAAGGACCCTGTTAAGAGTGCTGCCTTGGGACCAGCAGTTGGCGTAATGGCTGTGTGGCTGGACTCTCATGTAGTCGACCGCTGTTCGAATCCTAGACCCGTGACTTAAACTTATGCCGGGCACATGTGTGTGTGTGTGTGTGTGTGTGTGTGTGCCCAAGATCCCAAGAGGAGAATGGAGGAGAAGGGATTGAGGTGTGGCCATCCCCCCTGGGGGTGATTTCTCGCTTTCTGTCTCTCTGTCTTTCTGGTGAGCGCACGAACCCTATAACAAAAACCTCTCCAAAAAAAAAGTGAGAGCACTCATGAAAGAAATAGACAAACTCTCAAAAAGGAAAGAAAAAGAGGACAAAAGATTGTCGTAAATATTTATTTAAATAAAATTACATACATATTGGGTTGTCTGAAAAGTCATGGCATATTTTTTGCACAGAAGAACAAAAGAAAATATGTTATGCCTATTTTGATGATGCAATTTGTTACAAAAACGTGAAAGGAAAAATTTAGAAATAGTATTATTGGGGCCAGCAGGTGGTGTGGTGGTTAAGGGCACTGGACTCCCGCATGGCCGACCATGTTTCAAGTTCCGGACCCAACAGCTTACTTTCTCACTGCACCCCCCCCAACTCTGTCTCTCTCTGGTAAGATAAATAAATAAAGTTAAATAAAATAATCATTTTTAAAAATAGTATTATTGAATGACTGAAGGGTTTTAAAGTGTGAGATTACTTATTTAATTATGTTTTTTTGTCCCCATGAATTAGGAGTTGGAAAGAGAGAGGAAATTATGATCATTTCTGAACCTTCCCATGACAGTTTCGTGGTGTCCAAAGCTGACAATGTGAAACTAATGCATCTATCTTTGATACAACAAGGGACGGTCGATGGTATCGTGGTGGTGGAATCTGGTCACACGACTCTAGAAAACTGTATATTAAAATGTGAAGGAACAGGAGTGTGTGTTCTTACAGGGGCTGCTTTGACAATTACAGACAGTGAAATAACTGGTGCCCAGGTATCTTATCCTATAGAAGTACAACTTTATATGATTACAAATAACAACTCTGAGTGATCTTTCTGTGCAAAGAGTAGCAATTTCTTCATCTTTGAATGGAATTATAATTAAATGTAGAAACTGGTAGAAATCAACAACAGGTATTAGAGTGTCACTTATGAAAAGTGAACTGCCTAAGATCAAAGTAAAAAATTATCAGCTAAGTGTTTTGTTTTTTTTTAAAGAATTACTTTAGGGGCTGGCAGATGGCATGGTGGTTAAGGCGCTGGACACTCTCACATGGCTGATTATGGTTCGAGTCCCAGACTTGGTGGTTTGCTTTCTCACTTTCCTTCTCTCTGCGTGTGTGTTCGGGGGGGGAGGGGGGCGGGGGGGGGGGGGGGGGGGGGCGGGGAGTGGATGTCTTTGGTCAAATTAAAATAAATGAATGAAAAAATAAAATTAAATAAATAATTATTGGGGCTGGCCAGTGGTGTGCTGGTTAAAGGCGCTGGACTCCCACATGGACAACCGTGGTTTGAGTCCCAGACCTGGTGGCTTTCTCTCTCTCTCTCTCTCTCTCTCTCTCTCTCTCTCTCACTATGTCCCTCTCTGGTCAAATGAAAATAAATAAATAAATAAATAAAGTTAAATAAAATAATTCTTAAAAGAAAAAAGAATTACTTTATTCAACTTTATTTACTTATTTATTTATTTTCATTCGACCAGAGAGGGACATAGTGGTGTAATGGCCACGGTGCCGTATGCCCACATGGCTGATTGCAGTTCGAGTCCTTGAACCCAACAGCTTGAAACTCAAGCTGAGTGTTGTGCATGTGTGCCCAAGGTCCTGAGAGGAGAATGTAGGAGAGGGGATAGTGGTATGGCCACACCTCCCAGAGGGTGGTTTCTTACTTTCTCTGTCTTATTCTTTCTCTGGTGAGCACCCACACCCTATGGCAAAAAAATATCTCTTAAAAAAAAACTTGGGGCTGGCAGGTGGAGTGGCGGTTAAGGGCGCTGGCCCATTAAGTGTGATGTTTTTTAATTTTTTTTTTTTGAGAGGTTTTTGCTATAGGGCGCATGTGCTTGCCAGAAAGACAGAGAGAGACAGAGAGATAGAAAGTGAGAAATCACTCCCCCAGGGGTATGGCCACGCTGCAATCCCTTCTCCTCCATTCTCTTCAGGGTTCTTGTACATGCACATGTGCCAGGTGTGAGTTTAAGCCATTCGAACTGCAGTCGACTAAATGGGATCCCAGCGACATAGTACACCAACTGCTGGTCCCAGATTTAGTGTATTTTTTTCTTTTCTTTCTTTTCTTTTCTTTTTTGCTACAGGACATGTGTGCTTTCTGGAGAGAGACAGAGAGTGTGAGAGGGAAAGTGAGAAATTAGCCCCGGGGGCTGGCCACACTGCAATCCCTTGTCCTCCATTTTCCTCTAGGGATTTTGGGCATGCATGCACATGTGCACGGCATGATTTTCAAGCTGCCAGGTCTGGGACATGAATCATGGTCACCCATGTAGGAGTCTAGCACCTAACTACTATAACTACTCTGCCCCCTGCTGGCCTCTGTAGTAGGTATTTCATATAAAGGTTAATATAATTTTAAAAACAATTGCTTAAAGAGGTTTTAGACTCCATTCTAGAGAATTCAGTTAGGTGGGAGAGTAAGGTAATGAAACTTGTGAACTTGATTGTCCTTTAGGCCTAATAATTCTTTAACATAGTATTTACTTTTCAACATTTTAATACATTATCTTTTAATACAAAATAAATTGTTACATGCATTGCATTATTTTGTATTTTCATGTAGCTGAAGATTTTGGTTGCTAATATAGAATTACAATTTTCTAGACTAAATGCAATTTTGGAGAGAAGTTTCTGTATGTATTTTGTAGATTTTTTCATTTGCTTTTAATTTACAGGGTGCTGGTGTTGAACTGTATCCAGGGAGCATAGCCATTTTGGAAAGGAATGAAATCCATCACTGTAATAACCTCAGAACTAGCAACTGTTCAAAAAGCACCTTAGGTGGAGTAAATATGAAGGTATTGTCTTATTTCTTAATATAGAATTGTTACAAGAATTGCAAATAAGTAGTAGACAAAATGTTTGTGACAATTTGAAAAAAATACAAGTAATAATTAAAATATGATTAAATGATAGCAGATTGAAAACAAGTTTAGCCTTGTAATTTAACAATTTCAGCTTAAACTCTTAGCATATAACTTTGGATATGAAAAGGAGGATAGGTTTTGCTTTTAAGTGGATTTTTCACTAATCAGATCTGTAATACGTTTGGAAATAAAACAAATTAAGAGAATAATAATGTTGTAAGGAATACTTTAAGCCAGGTATGGTGAGTATATGCTCTCTATGGCAAAAAAATCTTAAAAAAAAGAATTACAGGTAATACTGAATGATCACATGACTAGATGGACTATTAACTCTTTTAAAGTTACCACTTAACTAGAGTGCTCTTTACAATAAAGACTTCTTTTTTTTTTTTTTTTTTTTTTTTTTGAGAGGTTTTCACTATAGGGCACATGCGCTCGCCAGACAGAAAGCGAAAAATCACCCCCCAGGGGGGATGGCCACACCGCAATCCCTTCTCCTCCATTCTCCTCTTGGGATCTTGAGCACGCAGGCACATGTGCCCAGCGTGAGTTTAAACCGCCGGGTCCAAGACTTGAACTGCGGTCGATTACATGGGAGTCCAGCAATAGCCATTACGCTAACTGCTGGTCCCTAGTTTTGATATTTTTCACTAGAATTCTACGCTTTGTTTTCTGATTGTAAAATCTCAAATAGATTACAAACTACCGAAAGGTAAGAACTGTATTATATACCAGCAGTACTACCACTCCTCTCACAGAATGATATAGGATGCTAAATGAGATAATTGGTCGAAAATAAGGTACATAGCTGGCCTCACAGCCTAGGGGTTAAAAGAGCTGGATCCCAAGTGGCTGGCCATAGTTTGAATCCTGCCCCTAGTGGCTTGAAATACACACCAGGGGCATGCTCTTGCGTGCTCCAAATCCTAACCGAATGGAAAAATGGAGGGAAGGGATTGTTGTGCCATGACCACACCCAATTGGAGGATGCATTCTGCCTTTCTCTGGTGAATGTACATGCCCTTTCTCAACTAGGGGAAGAAAAGACACAAATGGTAAATCGGAGCACCATGAGGACAATTCTGAAATCTTTGGTTTATCATAAAACTTTTTTTTTCTGTTAAGTATTTTTCTATTTTTCAGTAATTCTCAAATGTTACATTGCCCCAGAATCACCCCCTGCAGAGTCCCCATCCCAATTTCTGACTCAGTAGATCTGGGATAAAGCCAGAGATTTTGTTCTATTAAGTTCCCAAGGGATGCCGACACTGTTGGTTGGACTCAAGCTCTAAGAAACATCTCCCTGTTCCTCAAAGTGTGAGTCGGAGAGCAGCAGCATTGGCTTCTAACCTGGCAGCCTGCTCAAAATGCACGCTCTTCAGCCTCACCTCTGATGACTGAGTCAGAATCTGATATTTAACGAGATCACCAGAAATGTGTAAGTATGGTTTACAAAATGACAGGATCTGGCCCCTGTCTTCTCCAACCTCGTCTGCTTCCATTCTTCCTCTTAGGCATTTCCATTCAAGTCACACTGGCTTGTATTCCCAGAATTATATTATTTTTCAAATTTACCAGAGAGTATGTGTGCTTGCCAGAGACAGCAAGTGAGAAAGCATCCACATGGGGGATGGGCACGCAAAAATCCCTTCGAGATCGCCTCCCTCCTTTCAGGATTTTGGGCACACATGCATGTGCACATGCACCCTGTGTGGTTTCTAAGTCATCAGATCTATGACTCAAATCACACAATCAGCCATGTGGGATCCAGCCACCTTAACCACCAGGCTATGGGCTGGCCCCCCCAGAAAATACTAACCTTGTTCTGGCTGTTACCTTTAGCTAATAGACTCCTTCTGCATATCTCTAGTGGTTGCCTCATTAGTTATATCCGAACCTAACTGTTCCTCTTCAAAAAAGCCTTTACTGGGAACCAGCAGTTAGCATAACGGCTATGTCGCTGGACTCCCACATAGTCGACCACGGTTCGCGTCCCGGACCCGGTGGCTTAAAACTCACGCCAGGCGCGTGAGTGTGCATGCCCAAGATCCCAAGAGGAGAATGGAGGAGAAGGGATTGCGGCGGGACCATCCCCCCGGGGGGTGATTTCTCGATTTCTGTCTCTATGTCTCTGTCTGTCTGGCGAGCGCACGTGCCCTATAGTGAAAACCTCTCAAAAAAAAAAAAAAAAAAAAAGTCTTTACTGTAAAGAGCACTCTAGTTAAGTGGTAACTTTAAAAGAGTTAATAGTCCATCTAGTCGTGTGACCATTCAGTATAACCTGTAATTCTTTTTTTTAAGATTTTTTTTTGCCATAGAGAGCATACACTCACCAGAAAAACAGACACAGACAGAGAGAGAAAGAGTGAGAAGTCACTCCCCAGGAGGGATGGCTATGCCACAGTCCCTTTTCCTCCATTTTTCTCCTGGGATTTTTGGCAGGCCTGCACATGTACCCAGTGGGATTTTCTTTTCTTTCTTATTTTTTTTTTGAGAGATTTTTGTATGGGGAGCGTGTGCTCGCCAAAAATAGAGAGAGACATAGAGACAGAAAGCGAGAAATCATCCCCCAGGGGGATGGCCACACCACAATCCCTTCTCCTCCATTCTCCTCTCGGGATCTTGGGCACGCACACACACTCGCCTGGCATGAGTTTAAGACACTGGGTCCGGGACTCAAACCGCGGACTACATGGGAGTCCAGCGACATAGCCATTATGCCAACTGCTGGTCCCCCCAGTGATTTTCAAACCACTGGAACCGGGACTCAAACCTCATTTTGCCTTGTGGGAATCCAGCGCCTTAACAACTATGTCCCCTGCTATTTCAATATCAGTAATTCTTTTTTTTTAATTATTTTATTTATCCATTTACTTATTTTTATTTGACCATAGAAGGATAGAGTGAGAGAGAGAGTGAGAAAGCAAGTTGCCAGGTCTGGGACTCGAACCAAGGTCAGCCATGTGGGAGTCCAGCATCTTTAACTACCATGCCACCTGCCGGCCCCATCAGTAATTCTTTATCTTCATGTCTATCATGTTTATTAAAGGTCAACATCATGAGCTATTGGTGAATCTCCATCTAGAATGCTATTTTTATTAACTGATAAAAATAAACTGAAAACTTCATGAATAGTTTTCTCATTAAACATTTGTAATTGAGGGACCAGCAGATGGCGTAATGGCTCCATTGCTGGACTCCCATGTAGTTGACTACAGTTAAGAGTCCTGAACCCAGCCTTTAACCCAGGCTTAAAACTCATCCTGTGTGCGTGTGTGCACAAGATCCTGAGAGGAGAATGGAGAATGGGTTGCAGAATAGCCATCTCCCCTGGGGGTGATTTCTCGCTTTCTGTCTCTTTCTCTGTCTCTGGTGAGCAATATGTCCTATAGCAAAAATCTCTCTCTTAAAAAAAAAAAAATTATAGGGACCAGCAGTTAGCGTAATGACTATGTCGCAGGACTCCCATGTAGTCAACCGCGGTTCACGTCTCAGACCCGGTGGCTTAAAACTCACGCTGGGCACGTGTGCGTGTGTGCCCAAGATCCTGAGAGGAGAATGGAGGAGAAAGAATTGCGGCGTGGCCATGCCCCCTCGGGGGGGTGATTTCTTGCTTTCTATCTCTCTGTCTCTGTCTGCCTGGCAAGCGCACGCACCCTATAGCAAAAACCTCTCAAAAAAAAAAAAAAAAATTGGGAACCAGCAGTTAGTGTAATGGCTATGTCGCTGGACTCCCACATAGTCGACCGCAGTTCGCGTCCCGGACCCGGTGGCTTAAAACTCACACCGGGTACATGTGCGTGTGTGCCCAAGATCCTGAGAGGAGAATGGAGGAGAAAGGATTGCGGCGTGACCATCCCCCCTGGGGGGGTGATTTCTCGTTTTCTGTCTCTATGTCTCTCTCTGTCTGTCTGGCGAGCGCACACACCCTATAGCGAAAACCTCTCAAAAAAAAAACAAATTATAGTTGATATGACATCAATCTGTATGAGGAAAATAACACTTGGTCAAAACTGAGTTTCAGTTGTCTAAAGACACTTATTAATCCAAGAATAATTTCTAGGACAATTTTTGTAGATTCATTAGTTCATTTTTTTAATAAAAACTATTGAAAAGCTAATTTCCTAAAACAATTTTAACAGGTCCTTCCAGCACCAAAATTGAAGATGACTAATAATCATATTTACAACAACAATGGCTATGGAGTAAGCATTCTTCAACCAACTGAACAGTTTTTTATTGTAGAAGAAGCTCTCAACAAAGGAGCTGCTTCAGGAGACAAAAATGATGATAAAATGCTCTCCAAAGTAATGCAAAACTTGAATCTGGAAATGAATAATAATAAGATAGAAGCAAACCTAAAAGGGGATATCAGAATAGTCACAAGTTAAAGACAGAAATATGTCTACTATTTCAGAAATGTATTTAATAATCCTCATATCCCACAGAAATGGTAGTCTTAATTAAATTCAAAGCTTATTTAATTAAAAATACTTAAACATTAATGATCTCACTGAATGATTCATTTTAACGTATTTTTACTAATAGCTTTACTAAGGAATAGCTCACATAACATATTCATCCTTCAGAAAGTGGGTATTTCAGGCTGGACAGTGGTGCAGCAGTAAAACACCACATTCTGCGAGGCCCAACCCTATGGGAAAAGTTCTGGGTATGTGTTTGGAGACCTCCCTGAGTATGCCAGGGGTGCGTGTGCCTGCCCATGATCTGGGGCTGGCTGATGCTTGGGGGTGGATTGTGGCATTAAGACCCTTCACTTGTGGAAGAAATAAACTTAATAAAAAGTGTACATCTGGGGGGCGGTGGGACAGGTTGCATGATGGTTAGTTAAGGGTGTTGGACTCCCACATGGCCAACTGTGGTTTGAGTCCTTAACCTGGCGGCTTGCTTTCTCACTTTTTCTCTCTGTCCCTTTCTGTTCAAATTAAAAAATAATAGTAAAGCTGGGACCAGCAGTTAGCATAATGGCTATGTCGCTGGACTCCCACGTAGTCGACCACGGTTTGAGTCCCGGACCCGGTGGCTTAAAAATTCACGCTGGGCGCGTGTGCGTGCGTGCCCAAGATCCCGAGAGGAAAGTGGAGAAGGGATTGCGGCATGGCCATCCCCTCTGGGGGGTGACTTCTCGCTTTCTGTCTCTCTGTCTCTGTCTGTCTGGCGAGCGCACGCGCCCTATAGCAAAAACCTCTCCAAAAACATGATAATAATAAAGTTAAATAAAATTATTCTAAAAAATAATGTGTACAATTGTGGCTGGCTGGTGGCTTGGTGGTTAAGGATGCTGGACTCCCACACGGCCAACAGCATGGTTCGAGTCCCAGACCTGGTGACTTGCTTTCTCTCTCTCTATTCCTCTCTGGTCAAATTAAATCAATAAATCAATAAAGTTAAATAGAATAACTTTTAAAGTGTACAATTAAGTGATATTTAGTATTAGAACATGGTGCATTCATTACTATGTAATTCCAGAAACAAATGTCTTTATACATTGTTTTTAATACTCGGATAAATAGCATTAGGTATTCTGTACAAGAAGTAAGTAAATTAAGCCAATTTGTAGCCAGTTCCCAGTAATCAGAATATGGTCATTCAAGACTTCAAAAGCTCATGAAATATAGAATTAAGAAATATAAACTTTATTTCTCAATATAAGTTCCATCAAGGCCAAGACACTCTTAAGTGATGAGACCAGCTATTAAGTCAATCTCTAACAAACTGAAGGTCCTGGGAGCTTAATCATGTCAATGCAGTCTCTTTTACATTAACTGAAGAAAATTGAGTACCCTTTAAAGATAGTTTAAAATGAGGAAACAAAGAGAGTCAGGAGGGGTCAAATCAGGACTTGATGCCCAATGATTTCCCTCGAAAACTTTTGCAAAATTAACCTTGTTTGTTGAGAGGAAAGAACAGAAGCAATGTGATGGAGGACTCTGGCAAAGTCTTCCAAGGCATTTTTCTGCTAAGCCTTGGCTTTCTCAAAACACTCTTAAAAGTGATAGGTTTTGTTCTTTGGCCTTCCAGAAATTAAACACGCAAAATGCCTTGAGCATCTCAAAACCCTTGCTCTCACCTGTCTGCTTTTGTTTTGACTGGGCAACTTCCACCTCTTAGTAGCCATGGCTTTGTGCTTTGTCTTCACAGATGTAATCATCCCCTATTAAATTCTTCTAAGAAATGCTTCAGGATGTTGATCTCTCTTGGGAGCTCTGCTCCTGTCTACAGCTGATCTGGGTGCAACAGCATTGGTACCCATCCAGCAAAACGTTTGCTCAGCTTAAATTTTTGTCAGAACTGTGTAAGCTTAACTGTGTCTATGGTGTTGGCTATTGTTTCTGTTGTTAATCATCAGTCATATCCCTTCATTTAAAAAAAAAAAAAATTTTGCCCAAACCCATGTGTGCTCACTTGAGAGTGAGCGAGCGAGCAGCTCCTATGGGTAATGGTCAGGTCACAATCCCTTCTCCTTTGAGAAAGGATATCTTTGGTGGCTACCACATTATTTATATCTGAACTTAACTGCAAGACATCCTTTGGGATTTGGGACATGCATGCCTATGTGTGTTTCTGAAGCTGCTAGGTCTGGGACTCAAACCAAGAAGTTGGCCATGTGGGATCCAGCCATCTTAACCACCATGCCACAAAATGACTGACACATCCTTTTTTCTTTCCTTTTTTTTTTTTTTTTTTTTTTTTTTTGGAGAGGTTTTTGCTATAGAGCGTGTGTGCTCACCAGAGACAGAAAGTGAGAAATCACCCCCCGGGGGGAATGGCCACACCACAATCCCTTCTCCTCTATTCTCCTGTCAGGATCTTGGACATGCATGCAGGCACGCCCGGCTTGAGTTTAAGCCACTGGGTCCAGGACTCGAACCGCGGTCGATTACATGGAAGTCCAGCGACATAGCCATTATGCTGTTGGTCCCCGACACATCCTTTCTAAAAACAAGTGATCCATTTGTGAATTGCTGATTTATTTGGGGCAGTATCTCCGTAAGCTTTCCATAGGAATGAATTTTACTGTTCTTCCACCCAAGCTCCATAAATCTGATGTGTATTTAGTTTCAATTTTAGCAGAATTCATGTTCTGATAGTTCCTTTCAAACCTATGTCTCAGTACCTCAAATTAGATCTTGTTTAGACATGTTCAAACAAGTTGGTATGAGTTTTAGTGCAAAGAGGTTTTCAAAATCCACGTATAGTTTTACCATAATATCCATTTTCCATGTGCTTTTTGAAGATTCCATCTGACACTAGGTTAAAATAGGCTTGGATTCACCCACAAGAAACAAGGAAATCAAGAGAAAAATATATAAAAATGGGGGCTGGTGGGTGGTGTGCTGGTTAAGGGCACTGGACTCTTGCATGGCCAACCACGGTTTGGGTCCCAGACCTGGTGGCTTTGCTTGTTTTCTCTCACTTGCTCTGTCTCTCTCTGGTCAAATTAAAATAAAGTTAAATAATTCTTTAAAATAATAAAATTCTATCATCTATAGATAGGGGGACAGAGAGAAAGACAAAATGAGAAAGCAAGCCACCAAATCCAGGACTATAATTGTGGTCCACCATGTGGGAGTTCAGCGACCTTAACCACCATGCCACCACCTGCCGGCACCATGATTCAATATTGGTTTCACACAAATTTACCATAATCCCTTAAGTCAGAAGTCTAACATGGGCTTCACTGGGCTAAAATCAAGGTGTCAATAGGTCTGCATTTCTTTTGAGGCCCGTTTCCTTGTTCATTTGGCATGTTAGCGTTTGATTTATAGTATTAAAAAATAACCCAGAATGTTTATACTTTTACAAGTTAACATTTAAAATATTTTACGAGTGAACCACTTGAGAAATACTAAACACTGAGCTATGTAGCCAATTCCTTAGTTACCTTTATTTACAGGTTTGAAAGAAATATGGAATTTCAAGGTTTAAAAAAATTTTTTTTGGAAAGGTTTTTGATATAGGGCATGTGCGTTTGCCAGAAAGAGACAGAGATTCAGGAAGTGAGAAATCACCCCCCAGGCAGGATGGCAATGCTGCAATCCCTCCTCCTCCATTCTCCTCTCAGGATCTTCAGCACATATGTACACATGTCCTGAGTGAGTTTAAGCCACCACATCTGGGACTCAAACCACAGTAGACTACATGGGAGTCAAGCAACAGTTTCAGCACTATTGCTGTGCCACAATTTGATCTGTTTTTATAGCTTCCCCTAAAACTAAACTATCACTGAAGAGTCTGATAAATTCAAGTGACCTCAGATAATTTTGCAAGATTTTTGATAAATTTTTCAACAAGGTCTAGAAATCTTTAGTCTTATGTGTACTACAATAGTCAACAAACATCAAAGTTAGACAAGTACAACCTTTTTTTTTTGAGAGGTTTTTGCTATAGAGTGTGCGCGCTCAGGACAGAGGCAGAAAGTGAGAAATTATTCCCTGGGGGGATGGCCATGCCCCAATCCCTTCTCCTCCAAGGATCTTGGACATGCACGCATATGGGCCCAGCATGAGTTTAAGCCACCAGATCTGGGACTTGAACTGTGGTCGACTACGTGGGAGTCCAGCAACATAGCCATTGCGCCAACTGCTGGTCCCAGCAAGTACAACTTTTAAACACTTATCTTCTAGACAGTAATTTAGAAAGTATGTTGGAATTCACAAACTTTTCCTAGTTAAAACCAAATTCAAATCATTTCAGACAAAGAGAGAAATGAAGATTTTCTGATAATTCAACCTTCAGCCCCCAGTCTTGAGTGGCGAGGCAAGGGACAGGCCTTCAGAAGACTCTTACATTGCTGCGGAGAACTAGTCATTTCAGGGAAACTGGGTCTAAGTACTTTCTGACCACAGCAGAAGGATTTTTTTTTTTTTTTGAGGTTTTTGCTATAGGGCACGTGCGTTCGCCAGACACAGACAGAAAGCGAGAAATCACCCCCCCCCGGGGGGGGGGGGGGTATGGCCACACCACAATCCCTTCTCCTCCATTCTCTTCTAGGGATCTTGGGTGGGCACGCACGCACACACACCAGGCGTGAGTTTAAGCCACTGGGTCCGGGACGCGAACTGCGGTCGACGACATAGCCATTACTGTAACTGCTGGTCCCCACCACAGCAGAGAGATAAAGAACTAAGTAGAGGGGCCAGTAGATGGCATAATGGTTAAAAGCGAGAGACTCCCACATGGCCAACCATGGTTCAAGTCCAGGACCTGGTGGATTCCCTTCTCAAACTCCCCCAATCTCCCATCTGTCTCTGGTCAAATTGGAAAATACTAAAATTAAAATAATTCTTTAAAAATTTAAAAAAAAAAAAAAAGAATCAAGCAGAACACTGCAGTCTCACTGAGCCAGACTGAGACTAGAGTTTGTGGGGCAGCTCTGAAGGGAGCTGGATAAACTGGAATAGGGATCTCTTCAGATTTATTTGAAGATTACAAAACTATGGCAGTTCCTCTAAGCTTCAGAGACTTTGACATCCCCTGACCATCCTTCAATTTCTTTTTAAAAAAATTTAATTGGCTATATATAGGGCACATAGGAACTTAGCCTCTACCCAGTACCCAGTCAGTCAGAAGAGGTGGTGGGGCTATTAGACTTGTATGGAAACATTTACTCTTGGGGCTGACAGGTAGTATGGTGGGTAAGGGTGCTAGACTTCCACATGGCCGATCAAGTCCTGGACCTGGCAGCTTGCCTTCTCACTCACTCTGGCTCTTTCTCTGGTCAAATGAAATTAATTAATAAAGTTAAATAAGTCTTTATTTTAAAAAAAGGAAATGTTTACTCTTGACTGAAGTGTGGCCAATGGTTGAGACAGGACTGTAAGGATCGCTGTACTATATGTTGAAGCTAATTAGATTGAATAGAAGCAGTTGGTTTATCAAAGCACAAAATGAATCAAAGATAATTCTAATGGATTAGAACTTTTTAAAGACAATGCAGCAGCTAAAATTCTCATCACTAAAAAGAGTTGAACAGGGAACAGAGCAAGTGGGGTGGACTGGATGGAGGTGGTTTTTCATTTTAGAAGTACCAGGGATTTTCCCTGTGAGGTATCTTAACAGAGATCCTATGTTCAGGAAGCCAACTGTCTAACTCTGATGCTCAGGAAGGAAAATTCAGTTGAAAACACTGGCATGGGAATCTGCAGACAGGAGTCATTTGCTAATTACAGGTTTAAGTGCTAAAGGTGATCTAAAGTTCTTATGTAGAATTGAGACAAAGACGCTAAGCCACCCTGCCCAAGATCACCCATTTGGCAAACAGAATTAAGATACCCACATCTAATACAAAGCCTTGCTCTGTCTACCATGTTATTTTCTCTCAAATGGGAATCTGAGGAAACTAATTTGCATTTGTATGTAGAAACACCTCTATTATGGGGCCAAAGTAGTAGTGATTACATCACTGGACTCATGGCCGAACTCACTCGGTGGCTTAAAACTCACACTGGGTGCATGTGCATGCCCCAAATCCCAGAACAGAGAGAAGGGATTGTGGTGTGGCCAAGCCCTCCCCCAACTCCATGGGGTGATTTGTCACTTTTTGTCTCTGCCTGTGCCCTATGGCAAAAATCTTTCCCTGGCCACTCCCTCCCCCAAAAGAGAAGAAAAACATCACCACTAAAACAAATTAATGTCCTTTGTTTGAAAGAAGAAACATTAATGTGTATCCCCATCACTTTGGTCCTAAATTCTAAACTTTATGTATATATTACCTTTCAGTTTTACATTGGAAATTAGCTTTAAAACAATGTTGACCAGGGCCAGCAGGTGGTGGTGTGGTGGTTAAAAGTGCTGGATTCCCACATGGTCAACTGGGTTAGAATCTCAGACCCTGCGGCTTGCTTTCTCACTCTCTCTCTCTGGTCAAATTTAAGTAAACAAATGTATATATATAGTTAAATGAAAACTTAAAAAAAAAAATGTTGACCTCAGTTCTTTAGATTTATCAAAGACAAAGTTTGGGAAGAAGTCAAAAAGGTTGGCCCTAGATCCTGTTTAATCTCAGTTACAGAGTTCATGTGACTTGTTCACTGGCTAGTACTTACTTTAAGAGTAGAAACTCGATTCCAAGGCTATTCTAACTTACAAACTGTAACATCACTTGGTATACTTTTTAAACAGTAATCTAATGTGTGAGATTGACATCAACTACGTAGCCAGTAGTCAGTTAACATTTTATTTTCTATTGTATTAAACAAAAGCCGAGAAAATATCAAGTTAATTTTAAAGGCTAATCTTTACTCCTTAAACAAAAAATACAAACTGTGGTACTTTTATAATAGATCATTTTTTACATAAAATAAACAAAATCACTAATGCATCTATATGCTTGTTTGCTTAAACTACAATGAACCACAGAATGGGCGGAAAAATTGGTTTACTTCTTGGTGGCAAATAAACATTTTGGGAAACACGTAGCATGCTTTTTTTTTAAACTGTCTATACCCGAACACTGAAAACAACCAAGCTTTAATAGCCGCCACCCCCTCTTCCTTGTCCGAAGTAGCCACCACCATAGCCACCTCCTCGCTGGAATCCCCCTCGCTGGAAGCCCCCTCCACCAGACCCTCTGAAGTCTCCTCCAGAACCACCTCTAAAGCCACCTCTGGGACCTCCTCTAAAGCCTCCACCACCACCACCTCCTCCCCAATTGGGGCCACCTCCAAAGCCTCCGCTGCCTCCGAAGCCTCCACTGCCTCCGCCACCTCCAAAGCCTCCACCCCCTCCAAAACCTCCAAAGCCTCCACCCCCTCCAAAGTTTCCGCCGCCTCCGAAGTCTCGGCCTCCTCCGAAATCTCGGCCTCCTCCGAAGTCTCGGCCTCCTCCGAAGTCTCGGCCTCCTCCGAAATCTCGGTTTCCTCCGAAGTCTCGGTTTCCTCCGAAGTCTTGGCCTCCTCCAAAGTCTCGGCCTCCTCCGAAGTCTCGGCCTCCTCCGAAGTCTCGATTTCCTCCGAAGTCTCGGCCTCCTCCAAAGTCTCGGCCTCCTCCAAAGTCTCGGTTTCCTCCAAAGTCTCGACCTCCTCTAAAGCCTCCACCTCCTCCAAAGCCTCCACCGCTTCCATAGCCTCCACTGTTATAGCTACTGCCATAACCTCCACCACCATAACCTCCCCTTCTATAGCCACCTCCATTGTCATATCGGGCCATCTTGGGAGGACGTGGACCATCTCCATACCTAGGAAAGGCACAAAACCAACACTTGAGCACACTAAATGTACACATTTAGTGACATCTGAAAATATGCCAACAGGGTCCTGCCACTGCAATCCACTCACCAGCCGCAGTCAAGCCCAGATCATTGGCATAAATGTCCCCAGTATACTCAGACAGGTCATCAGACAAACATGGAACTTTCCCATGTGGTCAGTCGTAGAGACACAAACCTTAAACTCCCCATATAGTCAGACTCAGTGTCATGTTTTACAGTTTTACCACTGTCTGGTCCCCTGCTCTGCCATTTATCTATCACCGATTCTCACTGAATTCACTACAAACCTGTCTAAAACAGTTACTGCCCCACATTTCATCTTTTCTTATTGTAATTTGGGTTATTGTCATGTTCATACATCCTAAAAGTGTTAGATGTGTCCCTAGAACCCTAGGGATTATAAAGGGGATGACTCAGTATCTCCATGATGTAGGGTTGATTCAATGCATCTCACCAGTACCTTAGATATTTTAATTGGAAAGGCACGTTTAAAACTCCCAAATTCTTTAGACGTTGTTTCTCCTCCTTTTTCTTAACTTAGTTGGTCCTTTGACTTGATGACAGATGGCGGACTATATTTTTACTGCCTACAAAGTTCTTGCCTTCAGACAGACCATAACACCTCTCCACAGTTGGCACCAAAAACTAAGTACAGAATACATGGCAGACTACAGCAGCCACATGAGAAAATGAAACAACCCAAGGACCAACAGATGTTCTATCCCCAAATCCTCTAATTACCCAACTATAACCTCTCCTTTCTTTAAGTCAGGATAAAAACTTGGCAGCCACCCTAAAGGGCCAATACAACACTCTGTACCCAGCCTCTTTGCTATCTTAGAAAGCTATTAAATTTTTATCTATCTGCATTCTCTGAGACTGTAAATTCTTCCACAGACTGCGACAAAGACTACCCTAACAAAACTTGAAACTCTTTATGTTTACTGCATACTTTCTAGTTCCTGGAAATTCTTCCTTTATAGAAGCAGATTTGTGAAGCCACCCTACCAAAAATAACCTCTCTTCTGCTAAATAACCAAGAATACTTCATTAATATTTACCCATGACATTTCGTAGTTTTGTTTTCAAAGGCTGCTATAGTCAGGAATTCTTCTATACATCTGAACAACTGAGAAGACCGCAGTATAGCATTACAACATGGTTTCAGGAGTCATGTTGCCAGGGTTTGAATACTACTCTACTTATTACTACTGTAAGAATTGGGGCTTGCCTGTGTCTACTTATTTGTATTACAGGAGTTAATTACCATACCTTCCAGGAAGATAAAATAATAAAATTAATTACTATTAAGAAATCACTAGACACAGAGACTGGCACATATTAAGCGCTGAGTCTTTGTTAGCTTAAAAATTAAATCAGTTTTAAATAAAAAAGAAAACAATCCCACAATGTACGTAACAATTCTGCCATATTAGCATTCTTAAAGTTTATAGTGAAATGCACTGGGACCAGCAGTTGGCGAAATGGCTATGTCTACAGACTCCCACGTAGTCGGACCATGGTTTGAGTCTCAGACCTGGTGGCTTAAACTCAGTTGGGCACATGTGCGTGCATGCCCAAGATCCCAAGAGAAGGGATTGCAGTGTGGCCAGCGCCATGGGAGGTGATTTCTCGCTTTCTGTCTCTGTCTGTCTCTTTCTGACGATCACACGCACCCTACAGCAAATATCTCTCCCAAATTAAAAAAAAAAAAGTTTACAATGAAATGTAGTATGCGATCCTTGGGTAAGGAGATTAAAGGACCATTTTGGATAAGGAGGGGAAAAAAAAGTAGATATATTTTAAGTATTAATAACAGTACTACTGTATTTTCTAATTTGGGGAGAGGATCTAATATTGTAACTATGTGCTTTAAAGGTATCTTAAGTATGTATATTCATGTAAAATTTTAAAATGTCTGGCAAGCGTCCTATAGCAAAAACCTCTAACACTCCCACATGGCCGACCATGGTTCAAGTCTCAACCTGGTGGCTTGCTTTCTCTCTCGCTGTTCAAATTTTTAAAAATGAATGAATAAATACAATTAATAATTATTTTAAGTTAATTTAAAAATTATATTTAAATTAATTTTTAAAATTGAATGAATAAATACAATGAATAATTATTTTTAAATTAATTAATTAAATGTATTTATTCATTCATTTATTTTAAGTTGACCAGAGAAAGAGATACAGAAAGAGAAGGAAAGTGAGAAAGCAAGCCACCAGGTCCAGGACTCGAATTGTGGACGGCCATGTGGGGCCTTAACCACATCACCTGCTGGCCCCAATAAATAATAACTTTTTAAAAAAATATTGTAAAAAAAAAAAAAAAAAAAAAAAAAAAAAACCTCTCTCAAAAAAGATATCTAAACTTCTACTTCACTAAGATAAACTCTTAAATACTTTTCATTTGAGTAAGAGGCAATTTAAGCTCTCAATACTGTTTTCTTTAGACTGTATAAAGACCAACGAGTCTGTTATGTGGCCCACTGGACAGCAGATGTACTTTTGAAATCCCTTTCTAGGGGCCAGCAGGTGGCGTGGTGGTCAGGGTGCTAGATTCTCACATGGCCAACTTAGGTTCAAGTCCTGGACCTGGCAGCAAGCTTTCTCACTTTCCCTTTCTCTATCTGGTCAACTTAATAATAATTATAACAAATGGAATTAAATTAAATTTTTATTAAATAAATTATTAAATAATTTTTTAAAAATAACAAAATCCCTTTATCTCTCTAACATTCACTGGGTGTAGAGGGCAGATTACAAATTACAAATAGAGAAACAAAAGTATGAATAATATTCCTGACTGTTGGCTATCGTTTGCTTGGGTCAAAGACGTTCACAAGGTACTCACCGACCACTGCTAGTCATAAGGTTGATTCCAGCAGCTGAGGGCCTAGAGATCTGACGGATCATGTTCAACATACGTTCATTTGCTGGGTCCAACTGACTTATGATACCAGGTTGTTTGGTTACTTCAACGACCAGAGCCTCCATGGAAGCCCGGAGAGCAGTAATGCATGCAGCAGCTTCATGAGATATTTGCAGTCTGATCCTAAAAAAAGGTTACGCACTCTCAATATCACACAGGACAATCCATGGAATATATGTTAACTTCTCAATAAGTACAAATACTCTGCATTACTGTATCACTGTAGTTTCAGGCAAACACAGGTATGAAGAGTACAATCTGCAATAACTTCACAGTTGTTAGTAGGGATTTTAAATGATCAATCTATCAAGCCAAATACTGCTAATATATATAGCTCAGCTCCAAAAGAGTAATGAAACAAGAGTCCAATGTTGAAGTTTAAAATAACATGGCTGAGCCCATTCGTGGTCCATTAAGCTCTATTGTGTTTATACCCAGTGTTTTTTACTAGTCCCTGATCAAGGTATTGAGTTGTCAGAAAAATCGTGACACATTTCTGCATAGAGAAAACCTTCTATCATTGCTTTTCTAATAATTGAATATACAGAGTATATCAAGGAAGTACCAAGCTCTCATTATATTTTAAATCCAGTGACAATGTTTATAGTGGTAGATGAGGCTCACATGATCAATGCATTTGGTTTTACTGGTATAGTTAATTTAAGAGCCTAAGTTATAACAAACCATATTACCGTGATTTACTACTACCCAATGAAGGATTATAAAGCACCTTAGTAGAGCCATCAAACTTAACCATATTTGTTTAACAGATTAAGTTAGACTAGCAGATGAATTCCACAACTCAATTCTAAGACATTAGTTAGGAGTTGACATCTGAAAATTCATACCAGTCATCTACAAGCACAAGCTGTCCATCAGACTGGACTTTCTTGGAGGCAAAGAGAAGCAACTGTAGAGGAGTGACTAAGGTCATGCCTTTAGCAGAGATGGCTCGGGTTCGAATCTGTGGATGGAGAATAAAGGAAATGACATACATTTAAAATATCAAATACTGTCATGTAATGTCAATAAACTATAGTCTGGAAATTAAAACTCATGTTTCCAGTGACAAATGAAAACAATTTGGATTTTCATGCCAAATTTAAAAACTCTCTTCTTACCTTTTCACCAAATACAAAGAAGGGAGATGGATATTTCATGTCCTGGCTACTAAAAGGACAATTAATAGATGATTTGTGGATAAGTGCATTACGCCCTTCAGTAGTAAGAATCTTTCTCTTTTCCTTATGGTAGCACACGTTGGGGTAAACACCAAAGGCCAGAAGAGAGATAACAACATCCAAGTTATTGTCTGGTCCAGTATTAGTAAACACTTGTGTCAATAGACAATCTGTTAAAAGGAATGGGGTTTAAACAAAAAAAGGAGAAAAAGAATCAAACACCAGCTAACACTATCACATGCAAACTAAAACAGTAAGAAAGTAAGAAGCACTGACTCCTTCCCTATCCCCCTTTTCTAATAACCTACTGTATAGTACTTCCTTCTCAGAAGCCTAGTACCCAATTAAGTTCAAGGAGAAATGTTGCCGAGTCTCCACCACAATAAGTTAAAATGTTTGTAGTTGCAGGGGACCAGCAGTTGGTGTAATGGCTGTCGCTGGACTCCCATGTAGTTGACCGTGGTTCGAGTCCCAAACCCGGTGGCTTAAACTCACACTGGGTGCGTGCATGTACATGCCTATCAAAAATCCCAAGAGAAAGATGGATTGTGGCGTGGCCACCGCCCAGGAGGATGATTTCTCACTTTCTGTTTCTCTGTCTCTCTGTAAAGCGCACAAGCCCTATAGCAAAAACCTCTGGGAAAAAAAAGTTTGCAGTCTCTTATCATATTTAATTTTAACATTATCTTGAGTTGGTTACTTAAAAGGGTATAATCTTAGTCATCTATTGCCAGAGTAAGAGCTAGACTAATCAGATCACAAATATTTAAATAGCTACTACTTATATTAATAGAAAAGATATAATGAAATCTAAGAGACCCACTGGAACAAAGGCTGATGCTTTCACCCAAAGTATACTTAATCAGACTGGAAAGCCTAACAACAATTTACAAAGGGAAGGGACAACTATTTATTTTGATAATAATTTTCTGAATTTACTACCTGGCTCAACTAGCTTCTGTATCTTAGCAAAACAGGTCCCCTTTCTCATTTCACATTACAATTCTCAAAAATTTTAGGAAATAATCCTCTCTTAACTTGATCAATAAAAACAAAAACCGTATTGGCATCAATAGTAACTAGAATTCAAACTTCTTGTCAAGAAACAAAGTGGGATTATTATTTTTGTTTCATAGAGCATAAAGGTATTATAATCACCTATAAAGCCAAAGTCTGAATTAAAGCTACTGAGGGGCCAGGTGGTGGCAGCAATAGTAATGCCAACTGGACCCACATGGTAAAAGAAGATTCACACCCAAGATCTCTCAGAGCACAGAGGAGCTGAGGCTGGCAGTAGACTGTGGTGTGAGGACCCTGTTAGTGGTGGTCCCTTCTGTACCAACCTCCCACCACCTATCTCATTTTCTAATGGGAAAAAAAAATAGGTAAGCTTAAAAAATAAGTTAAACCAATTAAAAATACACATTTACAGTATATACTTCAAGTTTTAACATTAATCATCTGCATATTACATTGCAATTATTCTTATTATCACTCAATATAAACTTTTGCCTTTTTAAAAGGACTGCATTAACATGAAAAACTGTTATAACCACATCTAAAAAATTAAATAGCGGAGAGCAGCAGGTGACATGGTGATTAAGGTGCTGGACACTCCCACATGGCTGACCATGGTTCAAATCCTGGACCTGGTGGCTTGCTTTCTCACTTTCTCTCTCGCTCTCTCTGTATCCTTCTGGTCAAATTAAAAAATAAATCATTAAAATAATTCTGAAAAAAAAATTAAATAGCTGGTACCATAGAAAAAAGCTATGGTCTAATAGTTTGAAGCTGAAATATACTATGATGTTAATGTACATGTACTACACAAATAGCACAGCAAATATATCTTAAGAAGTGGGAAATGTTACCTTCTGGAAATCCAGAATTAATCAGTATCTCTTTGAGCTGAACTTTGGCTTCCCAAGTCATTCGTAGAGTGGCCATATTGAGTCTTTTGTGTTCACAGAAACGAATTTCTGCCTCTTCTCCGCCCATTCTAAAATAAATTGGTATGATCATTCTCACAGGTCAGAGAACTAGAAACAGATTAGACATCAGGGGCAGTTCACCCAAATCTTAAAAGTAATTCTCTTTTAAACTCATACCTAGCATCATCCCAGGCTTGGAATACTGATAAAAGGGCAACATGATCAGAAAATCTGGTTCCAGCAAAATTACGATGAACATAGCCCAACCGTTTTCCTTCACTGATGAAAGGCTCTGGAAAGCAGGTAGCAGCAGAGATGGTACAGACGGCATCTCCCACACTGAAATATACATAAAAAGTTAGTTTCAGATTACAATACAAGGCTGTTGCCAATAATTTGAGCAGTACTACAAATGTGGTTCAGAGTCTGCAGCTTTTAATGATACTGTTTTTATTAATGCTAAAACTGCTATAACTGAGAACTTCACAGCTCTTTTTTCCAGATGCAGAATGGGGAAAAGAAAAAAAAAAAGAGTGCTAATATTAACAGTATCATTGGCTACACATTTACCATGAATTATTACCAGATTATATTTTTACATTCCTCTTTGTCCAATCTTAGCAAATCGATCAATCTCCAAAATTTTCAGGTAATCTTCCTAATGACACTCTTTTTCAAGGCATGACTAAATAAAGCTAAGTGGAACTGCCCTTCTCTTTTGAGAAATCAGGGCCCTGCTCTTTTACCCCTAGGTACCCTTGTACCAAAACTGTTCATTTTTCTAATTTCATACTTCTCTCGGTATCCAGACATGCCACTTCCCCTTATTAAGAACATATAATTTTTAACATTTAGTTTTTTTCCTTCTACTTCAGCTCACTGTCATGGGCAGATGAGATTCTAAACTGTTCCATCACTAAACTATTAGCAATGAAACATAGCACTTACTAGAAAATACATCCCATTATCATCATTTTGCCAAGACGGGGCTCAATGGGGAGTTTCGCCAGGATTCGTCCCAGAGGAGTCAATTCATCATTGGCATCTAATGCATCAAGCTCTGTGGGAAAATATGTCTTTGTGAGGATAAATATTAACAAGCACCCCTATAGCCTTATTAAAATGAAACATTTCTTTGTAGATATAGGTTAGAGTACTGAAGATTTCATCATTATTAAGTCAACTGCATAAACCATGTACACACCAATTCTCTTCTCTCATAAACAGAGTAAAACCGGGACCAGAAGCTGGCATAATGGCTATGTTGCTGGACTCCCGTGTAGTTTGAGGTCAGTACCCGAATGCTTAAACTCACACTGAGCGAGTGTGCATGAGTGCCTAAGATCAGAGAATGGAGCAGAAGGGATTGTGGTGTGGCCATAAACCCTGGAGGGAGGGGAGTGATTTCTCACTTTCTGTCTCTTTCTGGCGAGTGCATGAGCACCACACACATACACAAAAAAAGGGCATTTAAATACCTACACATAATAAGTCTGACATCCATCTGTTGATTTTAAGAAAATGAAATCAAAGGAAAAGTCTTAAGCTCAAAGAAGGGATTACTAGTTTCAAAATCAAATTCAGGTTAATCTGCCTCCAAAGCTCTTACCTTTTTCTAATTATACTACACTGCTTTTATAAGAAAACAAACATTCTAGGAAACGCACATAAATTAGATACCACCAATAATTCATACTTTGATTCTGAATGTGCTGATTAAAAGGTGACATTCTGCCTTTTCCTTGGCACTTCCCCTATTCCTAAGTAAGGATACCCGCCAGGACAAGAAAAATAGCATTAACAAATATCTGTCATAAGTAGGCATTTTTATGTACCTCGAAGAGTGTGCTCTGCTTCAATCACAGCATCCAAAGGAGGAGGTTCAATTGCCTTAGCCAGAAACTGGCCAATTCCTCCCAGACGGAGAAGTTTTATGCTCAAAGCAATTTCGTGCAATGGTGTTCGGAACATCTCTGGTGTCATATGAGTTTCAAGTCTAAGAGAAAAACAGTCATAAAGTAACCACCCTTACTGTGTATGTAAAAATTAATACAATCTTTACATAAGAATAATCAGGAAGACAAAGCTATCACAATTGCCACAGAAATTTCTATCATGCACTACAAACATAATCTTTAGTTAAGATTGAAGCTAGTTGGGTATTAATTTCTGACATTATCTTTCTGACTCCATGGCACTTTCTCAGCTAGGGAGTACAAGGCCATGAGAACAATCACCCTAATCCTAATTTGCCTTTGCTATTATTAAACCCCACCTATGTTTTCCAGACTTGCCTTATAAACATGCAATAAAAATGAAGACTTCTTGTGGGAGAATAGTGGTGGGTGATATTAACATTTATCCACAATCCCATTCCCAACACTGCTCCTACACATACTCTTAGTGCCACTAAGATCTTGTGGATAATCACTTAACATTCTAACAAGATTTACCAATGAAACCATTCACTGAGGGGACCAGCATTTCAAGTGGTAGTGCTGGACTCCCACACACCAGAGTTTGAGTCTTGGACCTGGTAGCATGAAAAAATGATGATGGGTATGTGTGTGCATGTCCAAAATGAGGAGAGAATAGAAAAGGGACTGTGGTGTAGAGTCAGCCATCCCCCCTCCAGGGTGGATGATTTTTCACTTTACCTCCCTGAAACAAAAAAACTAAAAATTCACTAAGAACTTAGTATGTGCCAACCACTGTTTTTTTAATTTTGTTTTTGGGTTTTTTTTTTTTTTTTGGTATGTCACAGTAATTAATTTTATTCTCACACCAATCCTATGGGTTATTACTAGCTTCCTTGGGAAACTGAGGAAATAAAAGCTTCAAATGTAAATGTTTAAGATTATAAATGTATCAGAACAAATTTTTAATTCAGATGGTCATAATCCCTACAAGCCATTTATGATAAAGATTCATGGTAACCATTTAAGGGTGATTCCCATACTGTCAAGTTTACAAAAATGCAGTGGGTATATCTGTACCCTAGAAAAGATTTTTTTTTAATTCCCATGCTAAATACCAAATCATGCCATTATTAATCAGTAGGTATCTATACTCTAAGATGTTAAAGAGTAGGTACTTATTCTTCAGTTCAAAGGACAATTTAATGTTCAAACAGTAGTGTCTTCCAAATGTTGCAGCCAATCTCTCAAGTTAACTTCTATGCTCAAGTAAACCTATACTTACAATTAACAAGAAATGTTACTACTATAAAAACAAGTCAAAGTATGATTTTCTTCAACATATCACGTATCTGTTGTGAACAAAACAAAATCAGTCTGTTCCACAGTATTTTGTAATATATACACACACAAAACACCATACTCTATATAATCAATTAGTTAAATCTAATATGTACTATAGGGATCTTTGGAACGACTACCTACATATCTTAAGTTTATAATTTAGAGAGATAGGGACACTTCTACCAATAGATCCCATGTGCAAATTCCCGAAAAGGGCGTGTAGTAGATATGGAAATGGAAGAAGACTAAGAGACAAAGATTTCAGTCTCAGGGCTGATACATTCTTAGCAAAATTCCTCAAAGCTATAGTCTCCTTGGGGACAGCAAATGGCGTGATAGTTAAGGTACTAAATTCTCACATGGCCCATCATCATTGGAGCTCAACCTGGTGGTCTGCTTTCTCACTTTGTTTCTCTGTGTCTCTCAAGTCAAATGAAAAAAAAAAAAAAATAGTAATTAATTTGGGGGGAGGAGCTACAGTCTTCCTATCCTAATGTTCTCTATTTCTCAGGCACAAGATGAGGATTATGAGAGACAACTAGTACAATTATAATGAAAAAAAAAAAAAACACACACCTATAAAATAAAAAGGTATTATAATTTTTAACTTATATTTTTTAAAACGTTTACCCCTCCACAAACACCAGGAATCTCAAAGTAATAAAACTAAGTGGAGCCAAAACAATATTCACATACTTCTCTCTAATAAGATAATAGATTATCAGATAAACCCTATCCAACTTGCCAACACCAGCAATTTTTTTGGCTTCTCTTTTTTTTACCAACATCATAATCCAAGATAAGCTTTATCCAATATAATCGATTGAAAACATTTATGTGCTAAATTCATTAAGTTCATTGCAAGGCTGGAATAGGTGACAATAAGTAACCCCATATTAAAAGAAATGTATAAAGGGCCTTTAAAAAATAAAAAAAACACATCATGAACTGTCCCATGGCCTAATAGTTAAGTTATCTGGATCCAACATGGTCAACCACTTGTTTCCAGTTACAGCTCGGGGAGTATAGAAAAAATAGGAAAGAACTTGACTATGCCCCCTGAGGGAGAAGAGTATTTTCTCCTTTTCTTTCTTGCCAGTGCACATGTCCTCTAGCAATTAAAAAATCCTTCAAGGCCAGGAGGTACTGAGGTAATTAAGGCACTGGATCCCACATAGCCAACTTCATGGTTAGTCCCAGACCCAGTAAGCAGCTTAAAACACACTGGACCTTTGTGAATACATGTCCAAAATCCTAACAAGAGACTGGGTAGAAGAGATTGTGGCACAGCCATCTTTCCTGGGGGTGACCACTTACTTTCTGTCATTCT
This sequence comes from Tupaia tana, assembly GCA_026018925.1. Classification (NCBI taxonomy): domain Eukaryota; kingdom Metazoa; phylum Chordata; class Mammalia; order Scandentia; family Tupaiidae; genus Tupaia; species Tupaia tana. Next base: position 122,326,651 of record JAKSZU010000007.1, on the reverse strand, counting down.
CCAATGAACATAAATGCCAAAAACAAAAGAAAGAAAAGAAAACCATCTTCAATATTCATTCAAGAATTAGTTTTGGACTGGTCCTATACTGTGCAATGTGCACCAGGAGCCATATCCTGCATGGTCAACTGTGGTTTATATCTCAGTCACTGATGCTTAAAAAACATGACATCGCACATTCCTGCTTGTTCCAAATCCTGATGTGATTTTAAGAAAAGAACCAATGCATGCCTATGCCCCACTGAGTAAAAGCTCTCATTCTCAAGTGCATGTGCCTGCTGGCAACAAAACCAAAAAAATTTCAAAATTAAAATAAGAAGCCAGCAGGTGGCGCAGTGGTGGGGCATAGGATTCCCACATGGCTGAATGTGTTTCAGTGCTGAACCTCACTCTCGCTAGAATAGTAATTTCTTTAAACATGAAAAAAATTAAAAGTGTTCTCAACACACACACACACACACAGAAAGTAACACAAAAAATTATTGCTCTTACCTTTCAAAACGAGCTCGGCTACAGAGGTGAAAACAGAATCCTGGCCGCACACGGCCAGCTCGCCCTTTCCGCTGCTCAAGGTTAGTTTTAGATGCCCACACTGTAGCATAGTTGGTCATATTATTGTGCGCAGTAAACAGTTTCACTTTCTGCCTAAATAGAAAAAGTGGTTAAATGTAAGACTCATACGTACTATCAACAACTATTATATAACTAAAGGGTCGCTAATGTTCTAAGATTCTTCAAAAGTTTCATGAAAATGTATAATGAAAAATTAACCTAGATTTTAAAAAAAATTAATTCAACTTTCACAAACTTTCTGAAGTCTCTTCACATTTGTTAATAGCAAACATAAGTAGAAATTGACTCAGCAGTAAACCTACTACAAGGTAATGTAACATACTTGTGTCACTGGCTTGACTGCCTTGGCAAGGGGTGCATAACCTTTCTGTGACTACTAATATACCGCGACTACCTACCTTATAGGATATTTATGTAAAGACTAAAGCAATAAATGTAAAGGATTTAAACAGAATTTGCCATATGCCAACAAGTGCTAATTATTGAAGCACTCTCTATTCCAACATTTCGCATTAACTATCAGGGTATCTATGATCAAAGTTACACATTTTATCAAGTGGTACCCACTGCAATTCGTTTCTTTGGATTCTTAAAAAGTTACACAAAGGCACCTGCTACTAAAAGACTAGGATCAGCACAGAATGCTATTCACCAATCTCTAAAATGGGAATTCACAAATTATTTCTAATTGCTAGTATAGACTGAGGAATCATATGTAGAAAACAGGCCACAAGTCAGCCATATATAGCCAAGTTTTAAATTTATTGTCCTCTGAATATCAATTAATATTTAATTACTTTATCAACACACAGAATTCTCAAGGCTCATCTCATACCAAGTGAAATTATTTAATTCTTAAAGGAATATCTTTCAGGTAACATCTTTCAGGTCCTGAGTACAGGTCTTTATACACTAAATAGCAACTTACTGTGTGAGAATGGTCAACAGAAACATCCATTCAGAAATGACCTAATTAATTAGCAAGCTGTACGAAGAGTGAAAATCAGGAAATAACAGCAAAGCTTTCACATTTTCTACCATAACTGACTTCTGATGAACTACATTGAGAATAACTCTAAGGGCCAGCAGATGGAGTAGCAGTTTTATCGCTGGATACCCACATGGCCGACAGAGTTTCAAGTTCCAGACCCAGTGACTTCAAAATCATGCTGGGTACATGAATGCCCCCAAAACCCAAGAGAATGGAGAACAGATTGTAGTATGGCCATCCCCCTGGAGGATGAGGTTGATTTCTAACTTTCCCTCTCACTGTGTTTCTATTATTTCTATTATTTTGAATGTATACCAACACAGTAATGTGGGGCCAGTAGGTGTTGTGGTAGTTAACGTGGTAGATTATCCCATGGTCTACCATGGTCATTGAATCCTGCACCTGGTGGCTTGAAAATCACACTGGCCTCATTAGTGAGTGGCCAGAATCCCAAGAGGAAAATGAAGAAGTGACTATGGTATGGCTATCACCCTTGGTAAGTGACTTCTCCCTTTCCTTAATCTCTCCAGAAAGCACAAGTGTCCTATAGCAAAACAAGAACTTTAAAAAAAAAAAAAAAAAAAACTACAGGAGTTTAAAACCAGGGAGGTTTTGATCCTACTAACTGATAAGCTTCTGGCTGGTATTTCCAGAATAGGCAAAAAGTTTCCTTGAGAACTTACTTGCACGAATCAATGACATAAACGACATCATTTATGGTAATGCTTGTTTCAGCAATGTTTGTGGACAAAATGACCTGCAAAAAAAAAAGAAAAGATACAAGGAAATTTTCACTTCAGGAAATAATTGTATCATATACTTGAACAGAATGGTTTACCTGTATAACAAATGACCAAAAAAATTACAGAAACCTGAATTTAAAAAGACCATTCACCTATCAAATAATGAAAAACCTACCAAGCTCAAGAAAAGAAGACTTTTACATTTCTCTTCAACTTAGATGAGTTACTGTTTTTTAGGGGGACATGTCTTTCAAGGCTACAACACTTGTTTAGCATCTGTATTACCACCAACCCCAACACTAAAATGTTTAGCATTTACCTTGGTTACCCCGACTGGTACGGGATCAAAAACTTTGCGTTGTTCCTCTCGAGGAATTTGAGAATGCAGAGGTAGAATCTGGTACCTATGGCTTCCTATAATACAGAAAGTTCATGGACTAAAATTAGGAGTTGTTTTAAAACAATGTATATTTCTGCCAAAGCAGAGATACCACTAAATTTTCTATTTTCACACATGGGACAGGGCATGGGCAAAACACGAATATTTACTCTCAAATACGTAAGAATTAACAGATGCGTACCAAAGTGTGGATTCATTTCCAAATGCTTCTGCATAGTATAAATCAAATTCCAGCCGGGCAAAAACACCAACACAGCTCCAGGAACATTAAGAGTTTCAATGTACTTAAGCAGAGCTTCAATAAGTTCAAAAGGAGTTTCCTTTTCATTTAATTGAGCCATGCTTATCCTTGTTTCTGGACCATATTCGTCACCACAAATCAGGTTGCAATTTGTCTGCAAAAAGTAGGATATTTTGGAGTGTCTTAATTAGTATAGCTCAGAGAACTTATGCCAAATTCTCTGTATTTCTCATAGAATATGACTAATATTCAAGGACAAGCCCCTGTCCCAATACTTTATTTCTTGCTTGAGGGAGACAGAGACAGGTAGCCTCAACAACGCCTTCACACCATGATGAGCTCTCTTGGCTGACCTGAACCATTTGTGCTAGGCAGACCCTCAGGAGTGCGTGGAACATAAACCCAGGACCTTTCCATTTCCTGTGCTGTTTCAGTTACAACTGCACCACCATGATATTTGGTTCTAAAACCTTTAATGGCTCCATTCCCCAAAATGACTGTATTTTTCTAAAAGATTTCCCTTATAAATTAATAAACAACTCTTGTGACCTAATAATCTTTGAGTACTATCTATTTTTGAAATGTTATGCTATCTTCAAAAAATTTTAGAATAAGAATTTTCAGAATGAGGAATAATGTTTTTGTTATTCTGCTACACTTTCTAATCCGCTCTCCATTTATATAATCAAATTTTTCAGATTAAAAATATCCCATTTATCAGGACCAACAGTTAGCGTAATGGCTATGTTGCTGAACTCCCATGTAGTAGACGACGGTTCAAGTCCTGGACCCTGTGGACTGAACTCACACCGGGCGCGTGTGTGCGCGCGTGTCTAAGATCTGAGAGGAGAACAGAAAAGGGATTGCCACGTGGACATCCCACTGAGGGGTGATTTCTAGCTTTCTGTCTGTCTCTTTCCTGCGAGCGCACACGCCCTATAACAAAAACCTCTCAAAAAAAAATTATTTCACTTAAATTTGTTAGTTTGTTTACTTAGATTGAGTCCCGGACCTGGCAGCTTTCTATCTCTCCCTCTCATTCTGCCCCTCTGTGGTCAAATTAAAATAAATAAAGTTAAATGATTCATAAACAAAAAGGGGGAAAAACCTACTCTGCCTCTTCTTAAAATTATCTTCTATACAGCAACATAATGAAAATCCTTTATCAAATCCACTTACATCATCATCTTCACCACCGTCATCATCCTTATCCTTCTTCTTCTTGTCCTTTGGTGGAGGAATAAAGTGGGTCATCTGAATACAGTCTTCCAGAAAATATTCTGCCAAGAACAATCTAGTCAGTTAAGTACTATCAATTTTCAGTATGAGTCTTAAAGTCATTTGTTAATTCATAGTTTAAAATTAAGTTAAAACCCTTTAATCTGATTCTTCATAAATACCTAGAAGTTATAGGCTGTGCCCGTGACTCTTAATATTATTTCCTACATTTGCTGAGCATGACTATTGGAATTTCATTATGTTTATTTCAAGTTTCTGGGTCCAGTAAGTTTCCAGGTCTTTACTGATAGGCAACATCAAGTAGTGATGGAAACTTACTCTTACTTAGACAGTACTCAACTACTAATTAACGAACCCACAGGCAAAAAACACCCAAACTGTTGGAATGCATTTGATACTTATTTAGCTGAATTTAAAATATCCGTTAAAAATTACTTGAATCTCTATGATTAAGAAATTGCAAACATTATTGTAAAAAAGATGTTTATTTTCCTCTATCACCCCTACAACATTTACCTTGAACTGGGTAAGTCCTCCCATAAACTTCAATGATGGGACAGTTGAAGAAATATTCACAGAACATGGTGGTATCAATAGTAGCAGACATAAGAACAATGCGAACTTCTGGATAAGCCTGAACCACATCACGGAGTACTACCAAAAGGAAGTCCGTCTATTAAAATGCAAACATAAAAATATATAGAGTTAAGAAATTTGTGCAATGAGATATACTTTTAAAATTTCCTGTTATATGACCAGTCATCAATGAAATTAATTTTCTTAGGTGCTTTGCACAAGTGAAACAAACAGGATTATAATAGGATACAGTAACAACAGTATGACCATTCCCCTCAGCCTTGCCTGAGATTTTTAGAGTGTGAAATCTTCCCTCAAGGGGGGGATGGCGACACAATGCTCTCTGTTTCAGTCATTCCTTGGGATTTTGGGCATGCATGCACCCAAACCTGCTGCAGGGTCCAGGAATGGAGCTGCAATCAGGGCAATGTAACCATTACTCTATCTACTGGTCCACGAAACAACAGGAGTTTTTAAAGCAGTATTAGAAAACAGCTGAGAGACTGAATGCAAGCTGGATAGGGAAAAGGAAGGAAAAAGATTAACAGCATAGAATCAACTCAAAATTTTTTAACGGAATTCAAATTTGTAGGTGCACAACGTGAGGAAAAAAGTGTCCAGCAGGTGTTTATGGCAGCTGGAAAATGGGGGTCAGCAGATGGCCTAGCAGTTATCTCACTGGACTCCAAATGGTCAGTCAATCCAACCCTGGTGGCTTCTAACTCACAGCTGGGCATGTGTATGTAAGTGCCCAAGATCCTGGGAGAAGAATGGGAGAGAGGAGATTATGGCACTGCCAACCTCACCAGGGGTGGAGATAATTTCTCACTTTCCTACTGACTGTCTCTGTCTATCAAATGAGTGCACAGGGTCTTAAAGTAAAAACCTTTTTAGAAAAGAAAATCACAAGACTGGCAGCATGGTGATTAAAGGAACTGCACTCCCATATAGCTGAAGCGGTTTAAATCCTAAACCTGGTGGAATGCTTTTCTCTTTCCTTCTCTATCAGAGGAAGGGTGGAATGGAGGGAGGAAGAAAGGGAATTAAAAAAAAATTTTTTTTAAAAAGAGAATGAAACAGAGAGAGAAGGGACTGTTATGTGGCCTAACCACCATGGGGAAGGTGGTATGTTTCTTCATTTTAGCCTGTTCTCTCGTGTGAGAGTGCATGCACCCCTTTAGCAAAAATACATACATACATACATATATAGTAATAAAAGCTGACTAAAATCACTTATTTAAGGAGAAAAAGATATTCAATCAATGCTCAGTAAACAGATTTTGTGGAAATTAAGGGTGTTTAATACCACATGGCCAACTACATAGTTTGAGTCCTAAGACTGTTGGCCTAAAACTCACTACGGGCGCACATGAGCGTGCACGTCTAGAAACCTGAGGGAAAAAAATGGATGAAGACAACCTAAGTGTTGCTACTGATTTCTCACTTTCCTTCTCTCTTCAGCAACTGCCTAAGGCCTATAGCATGCTAAGAAGAAAAAAAAAGACACTCAATGCTTCATCTTAGAAGATTCTGATCATCTGTAGCCTAATTTTAAGCATTCTGTACAAGTTTTAAGGTGGGCTAGACAAAGCTACAGTGTTCAGTATGTTAAGCATATTAAATGCATTTTTTTTTTTGGAGAAGTTTTTGCTATAGGGTGCGTGCGCTCGCCAGACAGAGAGAAACATAGAAACAGAAAGCGAGAAATCACCCCCCAGGGGGGATGGTCACGCCGCAATCCCTTCTCCTCCATTCTCCTCTTGGGATCTTGGGCACGCACGCGCACACGCGCCCGGCGTGAGTTTTAAGCCACCGGGTCCGGGACGCGAACCGAGGTCGACTACGTGGGAGTCCAGCGACATAGCCATTACGCTAACTGCTGGTTCCCTTAAATGCATTTTTGACTAGTGGTTTTTTAAATTTATTGCAGCACATGTGACCTTGACAGAGAGAGAAATGGAGAAAGTACCCCCCATGGGGATGCCACACCTCAATTCTTTAAGTCTCTTCTCAGAATTTTTGGCATGCACACCTCCTCAGCATGCTTTACAAGCCCTGAGATCTGTAACTCAAACCACATAGCGAGCCATGTAGAAGATAGAGGAGCCTTAACCACTGAATAACTAACAGGATGGCCAAATCTATGGTATTCTCATAATTTCTGGTATCTGATTAAGATGCTGGACTCCCACATGGCTGACCCTGGTTCAAGTCCTGGACTTGGCGGCTTGCGTACTCATGTTCCCTCTCTCTCTCTTTGGTCAAGTTCAATACTACTAATAAATAAATAAAATAATTTAAAAAATTTTTTTTCACTTAGGGCTTTTGTGCTTGACAAAGCATGGAAGAAGTGATAGTGAGAAATTACCCTCCCAGGGAGGTGGCCATGACATTATTCCTTCTTCTCTTGGGATTTCGGGTACCCACGTGTGTGCAGCCTGATTTTCAAGTCAAATGATCTGGGACTTGAACTGTAGAGTTGGTCATATGGGATTCCATACACCTTAACGTCCATGCCACTTGCTGGGTCCCATCAAAACTATTTGTAATAGATTCAGTTCAGGGACCAGCAGTTGGTATAATGGCTATGTCACTGGACTCCCATGCAGGTGTGCCCAGTTTTTGTGTCCTGGACACGGTGCCTTAAACTCACGCCAGGATGTGTGTGTCATGCCCAAGATCACAAGGAGAATGGACAAGAAGGGATTGCAGCATAGCCATCGCACCGAGGAATGATTTCTCGCTTTCATTATGTTTCTCTCTGTCTTTCTGGTGAACACATGCTCCTTACAGCAAAAATCTCTCCAAAAATAAAAACAAGTCACCACTTTAAAGTATCAACCTTTAATTCAGAGTTATACAATTAAAAGTGAAAGGAGTTGGATACTAGTTTCTAATTCCAGAATGATAAACTTTAAAAAGATCAAAGCTATGAACATATAAAATTTCATCATTAAAAAATTATGAATTAGTTCAACTGTTTCATTACACTTGCTCTTACTGGCAACTGCATTTATACTTACTTATTGATAAAAGGTCTAGATTTTTAGAATGCTTTGAAAGAATTTAGCAAACAAGCAAAAAAGAAGGTTAAAAGGTCTTGCTAAGGAAAGATGTTCTGGAACCAGCGGAACGAGTTTAAAACTCATGCTAGTTGTGTGTCCGCGAGTGCCAAGATCTCACAAGAAGGGACTGCAGTGTGCCCTCCTCCACATGTAGGGCCATTTTTCAGTGTTGAGCATGCATGTTCTATAGCGCAAATGAAACAACAACAACAAAACTCTTGGGGGGAAAAAAGGTGTTCATTATCTTGTAGTGACTAAAATTTGGTTTTCACAAAAGTTAAATTACATCAGCAGTCTAAAAAGAGAAAATAAAGATATTCTACTCTGATCTTGATTTAAAAGTACTACTATGGGTCCAGCAGGTGGCGTGGTGATTAAAGGCCCTGGATTCCCACATTGCTGACCTCGGTTTGAATCCTGGACCTGCTGGCTTGTTTTCTCCCTTTTTCTCTCTCTCTGTCTCTCTCTGCTTAAATTAAAAAGCAGTTAACAGGGACCAGCAGTTAGCATAATGGCTATGTTGCTGGACTCCCATGTAGCTGACTGCGGTTCGTGTCCCGGACCCGGTGGCTTAAAACTGACGGCAGGCGCAGGTAGGTGCTTGCCCCAGGAACCGGAGGGAATGGAGGAGAGGGGATTGGGGCGTGGCCATCCCCCCTGGGGGGGGGGGGGATTTCCTGCTTTCTATCTCATTGTCTCTCTCTGTCTGGCCAGTGCACGCACCCTGTAGCTAAAACCTCTCCAAAAAAAAAAAAGTAGTTAACACAAATGGAATTAAATAATTAATTATTTAAAAGGGTTACTATTATCTTTTAAGGTACTTACATTAATGTCCCTTTCATGTATTTCATCTACAATTACATGACTGATTCCTCGAATGCCTGCTTCCAATTTTCTGAGGAGCACACCTTCAAAAAAAATATCAACAATCGGAGATGTATTTCTACGCTAATTAATGTAAAAACCACCGAAGGTAAAGAAAACTTCAAAGCAGCTCATTTCTAGACAATCACATTCCAAATGAAATAATCTCATTTCACTGAAGAAAATAATTATTCATACATACATACACACATACTCAAGCATATGTACTAGATATACATATATTTTAAGGTTACTTATTTCTTTCACTGGGAGGAGGCAGAAAATACCAGGAGGGCTTCCACAGAGAAACCTTAAGTCACAAGTAACAATATACCTACCTAGTGTGCACAGGAGACCTTGACACAAACCCAAGTCTATCCCACATCCCCTCAATGTTTAGTACTTTACTTCTGTGCCACCATGCTGGCAATTTACAAATTTAAATTATTAAAAAGGTGTATCCTGGGTCAGCAGGTAGTGTGGTGGTTAAGGGCACTGGACTCCTACATCGCCTACATCGCTGACCATGGTTCCAGACCTGGCAGCTTGTTTTCTTACTCTCTCTCTCTGCTCTAATTAAAATAAAGTTAAATAAAGTAATTCTTTTAAAAAAATTTTAAACACAGTATATTCTGAATACATGTTTTTTACTTCATTTTTTTAAACTACAACATCAGCAGGGACACAACTCTCCGTGAAGACAAATAACTCTCAAATGTATTCCAAATAAAAATGATTAATATTGCTTAGAAAAATTAAAGATAACCTAAATAAATGAAGGAATATACCATGAAAAAAAATAATAACTCTCAAATGTTCTACTTAAACAAGAATTCTCAGCCTGGCTCATTATTTCCAGTCATTCTGTTTTGTTACAAAGTTTCTTCACAAACATCCAAATTTGAACCATGAATTAAAGACCAAAACACATTACTTACCTACAGTACAAAACATTATGCTGGCATGAGGGCGGGGAAGTATAGACTCAAATCTAACACTATAGCCACAGCTTTTTCCAGGCTCTTCTCCTCTCTCATATGCTACTCGTTCGGCCACAGCAACTGCACTGATTCTCCTGGGCTATGAGGAAAAAAGTGTTAAAAATTACACTCATTATACCAATTGGGGCTGGGTTTCAAAAGCGTTACAGTAAATGTCCTATTGTTAACTCAGTAATTACAGAATCAATAGCAATAACTTCCAAATTTTATTGGGGGGAAAAAGGATAAAAAATATTCTCACGTACCTCTATGGCAGACACTTAAAAATGCATTTTTTGATTTCTATAAAGGTCTTTGTTCCTCTAATGTGAAAACTTAAATACTCGAGTAATTTTTTTAAAATTACTTTACTGGGAACCAGCAGTTAGTGTAATGGCTATGTCGCTGGACTCCCACGTAGTCGACCGCGGGTCATGTCCCAGACACGGTGGCTTAAAACTCACGTCGGGCATGTGTGCGTGCGTGCCCAAGACCCAAGAGGAGAATGGAGGAGAAGGGATTGCGGCGTGACCATCCCCCCTAGGGGATGATTTCTCGCTTTCTGTCTCTATGTCTCTGTCTGGCGAGCACATGCGCCCTATTAACGAAAACCTATCCAAAAAAATAAAAAGATAAAAAAATTACTTTATTTACTTAAATTTGACCAAAGAGGGAGATAATAAGCAAGATTTTTCCAATGAATATATCAGAAGATAAAGTAGAGAACTATAAATGTGGTTGTTTCCACAGGACTTCAGTAACATTTTCTTTTGTCTGACATTATAAAAATAGTCTGTAATACATATACTATACAGAACATGTTTTAATCTACTATTTATGTCCTCAGTAATACTTCTGCTAAACAACAGGCTCCTAGTATTTAATATTTATGTGGGGCTGGCAGGTTGCATGGTGGTTAAGGTGCTGCACTCCCACATGGTCATCAGCAGTTAAAGTCCTGGACCTGGCAGCTTGCTTTCTGCTTACTTTCCCTTTGTTTCCCTCTGGTCAAAATGAAAGTAAAGAATTCTTTTTAAAAAAAAAAAAAAAAAAAAAAACTGTAAGTAGGACCATCAGATGGCCTAATGGTTATGTTCTTGCAATCCCACAAACTTTTGAGCTTAAAATTCACACTGAGCAGGGACCAGCAGTTAGCGTAATGGCTATGTCGCTGGACTCCCACGTAGTCGACTACGGTTCGCGTCTAGGACCCGGTGGCTTGCAACTCACGCCGGGCACGTGTGCGTGCGTGCCCAAGATCCCGAGAGGAGAATGGATTGCGGCATGACCATCCCCCCTGTGGGGTGATTTCTCGCTTTCTGTCTCTATGTCTCTGTCTGGCGAGCGCACACGCCCTATAGCGAAAAACCTCTACCAAAAAAAAAAAAAAAAAAAAAACAACTATATTCTTAAATGATGTAGCATGGAGTACGTATAGAATGGATAAAATGTTCACAGAAAGTATTAATACGCGTGATTTAAATCCTTAATTTTAGTGTTCACTTCTCTCATAGCTCTCAAAGGTAGAAAACAATTTCCTAATTTTCTGCATGCAGGCCAGTTCATTGATTTTATCTGTAATAGAATATGCCTACAAATGAAGGGTGAAGAGAATATACTTAATGGGAAAGAATGTAAGGGAAAGAGAAGCACCGTTGGCACGCTGTCACCTTGCTGTGATCCCCTATTCCTAAGCCCTTCAACCTGTTATGATCTTGGGAAGACATGAAGACACCTAGTATGTTTTAAGACTGACCCAGGATCCAAACCCACAGTTGACCCCATATCTTCCAGTACTGCAGTTCAATTTACAACTATGCCGCAGCGCTTACTACTCCCAGCACGGGCACAGAAGTATTTAGTATGGCTTAAAGGCACAAACGAGATAATTTAGTTGAAAATTTACACTAAAACTGCTGATAAAGATGAGGGTTATGATCTGATACATTCATGTTTCATTCTAACCCATAACACTAAACTTTTGTTCAGTGCCTTGGGAGAATACACTTAAACCAAGAACAAAAAACTCCTCCTGGGACCAGCAGTTAGCGTAATGGCTATGTCGCTGGACTCCCACGTAGTCTACCGTGGTTCGCGTCCCGGATCGGGTGGCTTAAACTCACGCCGGGCGCGTGTGCGTGCGTGCCCAAGATCCCGGGAGGAGAACGGAGGAGAGGGGATTGCGTCGTGGCCATCCCCCCTGGGTGGTGAATTCTCCGCTTTCTGTCTGTCTCTCTCTCTCTGTCTGGCTAGCGCACGCGACCTATAGCAAAAACCTCTCCAAAAAAAAGAAGAAAAAAAAAAAAAAAAACTCCTCCTAAGAGACTATGACTTCATGTGGTTTCTTGTATGTATGTGAGTGAAATAAAAGAATATCTAGCAGTAATATTACTCTTCAACTTAGTAATGCTCTTTCAGACTGCATTAACAGAAGTACATCTTTTTTTTTATTATTATTGCTATAGGGCACGTGCGCTCCCCAGAGAGACAGAGATAGAAAGCAAGAAAACACCCCCCGGGGGGATGGCCACGCAACAATCCCTTCTCCATTCTCCTCTCGGGATCTTGGGCACGCACACACACGCGTCTGGTGTGAGTTTAAGCCACCGGGTCCGGGACAAGAACCGTGGTCGACCACATGGGAGTCCAGCGACATAGCCATTACGCCAACTGCTGGTCCCAACAGAAGTACATCTTAAAAAATACATTAAAAACTGGAACCAGTGATGGTTATGTCACTGAACTCCCACATAGTTGACTGTGGTTTGAGTCCCAGACTCAGCAGCTTAAAACTCATGTTGCATGCTGTTTGTCCAAAACCCTGAGAGGAGTATAGAGAAGAGACTGCAGTGTGGCCATCACTACTGGGGGCTGATTTCTCACTTTTCCTCTCCGTCTCTCCAATGAAACCACAAGCCCTATAAAAAACAAATCTAACTAGAAAAATAGTAAAAAGGGCCAGCAGGTAGCATGGTGGTTAAGGGGGCTAGACTCCCACGTGGCCAATCTTGGATTGAGTCCTTGACCTCTCTGCCTTTCTTTCTCTCATTCTTTCGGTCTCTGGTCAAATGCAAAAGAACAAATAAATTTAAATAAAATAATTCCTTCAAAAAAAAAGTTTATCTTACAATAAACTGCATACTCAGAACTTCTGTATTTCATGTAGGACGGTGATTATAGTAAAGTGCGAGTAACAGTCTTAGAGTCTACTTTCATGTCTAACTATGGATGTTTGCCATTCGAAGTTCATAATGGGAAACTACACAGGTTTTTAACATGTTGAAGATTTACTATAGATTAATAGTTATCAGACTAATTGGGAACAAGTACTAGGAACAATGAAAAAGGAAACCATAGGGGATAATGGACTTGAGTCCTAGACTTGGTGGCCTTAAAAACCATGCTGGGCTGCATTCCCTGAAAATCATGCTGTGTGTGTGCACATGTGCCCCAAATCCCAGGAGAATAAAGTAGGAACTGCAGCATGGCCATCACCCCTGGGGTATGATCTGATTTTCTTTCCTCCCTTTCTCTCTGTCTGGCTAGTACAGACACCATTTAAGAAAAATAATAATAATGTGGAAAGTGGGAAAGGCAGAGCAGAGACTTATGTTTTCTCTTTTAGATCTCTTCAAGATCCCACGAGGAAAAAAGTAGAAGAGATTGTGGTGTGGCTATCCTCTCCTGGGAAGTGGCGGCGTGGGTAATTTCTTGCTTTCAGTCTCTTTGGCAAGCACACAGGCCATATAGAAAAAAATGTTTCTTTTAAAAATAATTACTTAACTTTATTTATTCATTTGTTTATTTCAATTTGATGAGAGGGGGACACATGGGGAAAGAAATAAAGTGTCCAGGACTGGGACTTGAATCATGTGGGAATCCAGTGCCTTTAACCAATAGGTCACCTGCTGGAACCCAAAAAGTCATCCTTTAAATAATAAAAAATAAAAACGCTTGTGAAATATTTCCTGGCTTTGGTAAAGGAAATTATGAGAACAGAAGAAAGCTAAGGATTGGGCCAGTGGGTGGAGTGGTGGTTGAGGCACTGATCTTCCACATGGCTGACTCAGCACATCTAGTCCTGGATCCAACAGCTTCAGGATAATGCTAGGCACTTTTGCATGTATCAAGAATCCCCATGAAAGCCTTTGTCTGGAGCCGCCATCTTCCAGTAATTAATCAAAATGACGATCATAAAAGGAAAGAGGAGAGGCACTCGATATATGTTCTCTAGGCCTTTTAGAAAACATGCAGTGGTTCCTTTGGCAATATATATGCAAATCTACAAGAAAGGTGATATTGTAGACATCAAGGGAATGGGCTCTGTTCAAAAAAGAATGTCCCACAAATGTTACCATGGCAAAACTGGAAGAGTCTACAATACTGTTGGCACTGCTGCGAAAAAAAAGTGCAAGATTCTTGCCAACAGAATTGATGTGCATATTGAGCATATTAAGCATTCTGAGAGCAGACATAGGTTCAAAAACGTGTTTAAAAAAACGACCAGAAAAAGAAGCCAAAGAAAAAGGTGCCTGGGTTCAACTGAAGCGTCAGCCTGCACAACCCAGAGAAGCACACTTTGTGAAAACCAATGGAAAGGAAGCCTAACCTACTAGAACCTATTCCCTATGAACTAGTGGCATGACGGGTGTTAAAAATAATTTGTGGTCTGTGAAAATGTTTTCCTTAAGTGGGTAGAATTATGTTACCTCCCCAAAGCTCATTTTCATTGGGCTCTAATTCATTTTGTATTATCTTTATTCAAATTCAGTATTTTTTCACCTGAAAGATATTAGGTGGTTTATACAACAAAACATTCAAGTTGGTTAGAAAAAAGTGCCCAGAAAGAGTGAAGGAGTGGACATTATGGCATGGCTACCCTCCTCCACAGGAAGGTCTGTGGTGAGTTTTATCACTTCCTTCCTGTTCTACTGAGTGTCTGCACCCAACCTTTGGCTTAAACAAAAAGGAATGCAATGGATCCTTTCCCAGAAAATGCATTAGGAAATCAGAAAATTCATTACGTGTTTCCTTATGTAAACAACTTAAAAGATGATCATTTTTAGCATAAGACATCAATCCCAACATGAAACATCCATTCATTTTTCCAAGTCAAACCAAACTCTTGTATTTACACCAATTATAAAACATTGTCAGTTTCAGAAGTATTTTTTTAGAGGTTTTTGCTATAGAGCACATGCGCTCACCAGACAGAGACATAGAGACAGAAAGCGAGAAATCACCCCACAGGGGGGTGGTCTCGCCGCAATCCCTTCCCCTCCATTCTCTTCTCAGGATCTTGGGCAAGCATGCACACGCGCCCGGGCGTGAGTTTTAAGCCACCGGGTCCGGGACGTGAACCGCGGTGGACTACGTGGGAGTCCAGCAACATCGCCATTACGCTAACTGCTGCTGGTTCCTCAGAAGTATGTTTTTATATGCATAAATAAATGCACATTTTAGTTTGTTATTTCAAAGGTCACCAATTACATTCCCCAGGTTAAGTATTCTTAATCCAAGGTTGGAATCTGCCTGAGAAATAGCATCTTGTTAGAAATATTGGGTTATAACCAACATTGTATTGAAAGTTATAAGGTAAGCAATCTGAGGGGAGATGGGTTAATACTGGTTGATCTGAGTTTATATTAAACTTGGCCAATTTTTCTCAGTCTATCAAGACAAATACTAGATACAATACTGCTAACAACTCCATGTAATTCTGAACCTCAAATGAATTATTAAAAAAATCAACCAGTTAGAATACAACAAACATTCAATAAAAGCAAACTACTACCTGTTTTGCCTCTGCTTGCTCAGACTACTTTTGATGCATTAAAATGCTAAGATACAGGACCAGTGTTATATGACTGCCGGTGGACGCCCATGTGGTCAACTGGGTTTGAGTCCCGGGTTCATGACAGATACGTATGCGTGCATGCCCGGGATCCCAAGAGAAGAATGGAGAAGGGATTGAGGCATGGCCTTACCCCCAAGGGGGTGGTGGTCATTTCTCATTTTCTGTCTTTCTGGAGAACGCACGCGCCCTATAGCAAAAACCTCCCAATAAAAATAAATGAAAAAGCTAAGATACAGTACCAAGATTTGGATTTAAAATAAAGAACGCTTTCTTGACTTATTGCTAGGCCCAGAAAAAAATCCCCTACGTAAAAAAGATTTTAGATATTTTTCCTTTTTGACCTTAATTGACCTAATACTTAAACAGTTTTAAGAATATTACATTGGGACCAGCAGGTGACTTGCTTTCCCAGTCTCTCTGGTCAAATTAAACTGTATCAATAAGTAAAATTAAATAAATGAAATTAATTCTTAAAAAAAAAAGGAACATTACATGACTACAAAAGGAAGATGATCCAAAAATAGAATCAGTAATAGTTGGAGTCTGACATCAGGGATTTCTAATTCAATCTATCCACACACCAGCATCACAGCTGTTTTGCAACTTACCTGAGTTACAACAATATTACACTCCGCTGCTCGGTCATTCTGGATAAAATCATCTAGAATGAACTGGGGAACTTGTGTGGTTTTACCACATCCAGTAGCCCCTCGGATGATGACAACTGAATTTTCACTAATTGCTTCCAGGATTTCACTTTCAAACTTCTTCACAGGTAGTAATTCTCTCTCTTGTAAGATCTATATTAGAAAAATCGTTCTTCAGTCAAATTACTATCAATATATACATTAAAAATTATCTTAATCCTTAAACTGTCATCTTTATAAAAACTTACTCCTTTTGCACTGAATATGTAAAACATTTTTTTCCATAAAAAATGCTTGTATCTTTAACAGAACTGCCTTTCTTCACTGAAATCTAACTTTTAGTCTCATCTACACCCTTATTTTTGTTGTTTTTTCCCCCTGAAGATTCCAAATGCCTTCCCTTTTATTTTAAACTGGGGTTTTATTTCTAAAGTACAAAAAAGCAAACAAAAAAATCACAAAACTCTCCCTTCATATTCTTAAATTTGATAAGGAAGTGACCTTGAACCCTCAAATTCCAGCATTACCCTTAGAAGTAAGTAGGGTTGGCAGTTTAGAAGATATCTTTCTTTAATTTACTCTTCTTAAAGGGCAAGATATATTATTCACTGTCCTGTGCCCATTCTTAGTAGGTCCTTGAAGCACTGAGCATCTACCACATACATTATCTGTCTAAAGATTAAAACTTTAGACTTACAGCTTGCAAATCATGATCTTGTTCCAGCTGGTACATTAATTCATTCTTGAGATCTGTGCTTATTTGTTCCGGAGTAGCCTATTAGAGTAAAGGCAATAGACAGATCACATATCTCAGCTTTATACCGAATCCTTATTTTTATCTAAACATACTAATATAACATATTCGAGGGTAAAATAGAAGATTCACTGATCTCAGAATCAATGTTGTACTCACATAAGCCAGGGGTCCCTCATCAATGTTGCTGCTAGTCCAAGGATTCCAATTGGACTGTGGAGGTGACCAAGGAACCACGCCAACTTGGTTTTGTCGCTGGGATGGTTCAAAGTGAGCCAATTTACCAATATTGAGAATAACTGGCACAGAAGGATCTTCAGGCTATTAAAAAAGATGATGATCAAATTCTGAGTTGCATCCCTGATTTAAGGAAGTTCTATGTAAACATGACGAAATAGCTGTTTGCTTACCGGAGGCACGATCTCAAGATTTAGCTCCTGAATGGTATTTTGCAACTGAAGCTCTAAATCTTGAGAGATGTTAACTTTGTATGGTTCCACCTACCAAAAAAGAACAATCATTATGTAACATATATATGAGCCCTACCCCAATCTGTTGTACTACAGTAAGGACCAAGAGTATATAGATAACAGTAAGTCTACAATAATCTTACACTAAATCAGTTCCTTTTAGAGAAATAATTACTTCAATAATTACTCTTTCCACTATAAACATAACATCACATCAAAAACATTAATTAGTATGGCCACTTTCAATTCTTAAAGAGCATGGCGAAGGCTTATGGCATATGCATGGGGGGGGGGGTAATTTCTAGCTTTCTAGTGTGCGTGGGTGCTCTATGAACATAAAGCTCTTTTAAAAAGTCAAAGTACTAGGGGACCAGCAGTTAGTGTAATGGCTATGTCGCTGGTCTCCCATGTAGTCGACTGAGGTTCACGTACTGGACCTGGTGGCTTAAATTCACACCTTGCGCATGTGCACGTGTGTCCAACATCCTGAGAGGAGAATGGAGAATGGATTGCGGCATGGCCATTCCCCCCCCCCCGGGGTGATTTCTCTTTCTGTCTCTGTCTGTATAGAGAGCACACGTGCCCTATAGCAAAAACGTCTCCAAAAAAAAAAAGTACTATTAATTTAGCCAAATATTAAACAATATTCAACTTTCTGTAAAATTTAAAAAAGACTTTATGTATTACTGTTTCTAAATTTGTTTTAAATTTTCTGCAGAGTGAGAAGGAATGCGCAGGTGGTCACACAAATATCAACAAATGAGCCGCCAGGTTTGGGACTCAAACTGCAGTAGGAGTCTAGCGCCTTAACCACCAAACTAACTGCTGACTCCTGACTTCAAGCTTAAATCTCTCACTGGACTACTAAAGACTAACCGTTTCTCCTTCTTTCTTCTTCGTAAGTCCAGAGTAAGGTTCAACCACTCCAAGATGGTACAGTTGTCTGACAAGTGACAGGGCACAGGACTGTGCTGCTAATTTCTTATTTGATCCATGTTCACGTGCAAAAATCCCTGTGAAGAAAGGATTACCAAATACAGAAAGATAAATTGCTGAGTAAGTGAACTAATAACAAACAACTAGTGGCTTAGATTCAGCCAAAAACCCTCCTGTTTTCCTATGTTAAATAAATGTGAGACAGAAAATTAACTGTTTTATCTTATACAGTTAATTTTCTCAGACCAGCTTCACAGTTCTTTACAAATAGTCTCCACTCAAGCCTTTTTATGTGATGAATGTGTTCAAGCAATGACAAATAGGTTATATTCTTCATATCCTTTTGAAAACAACAGAAGCTGAAAAAAGGTATCTTCACTGTCTCTGTATATTAAATTAATAGAATGAAAAAAATATTTTGAGACTATCAACTTTTCATTGTTCCCCTCTGGCTGCCCAATAACTTATTTTTAGAGAACAATCGACTGCTTAATACAGGAAGAAATCTGTTCAAAAATGTTACATATTATACACAGAAATATATATATAATATATATATATATATATGTAAAATAAAAATAGTTGTTTAACCCTGATGATCACATTAGAGGGATAATGGAGTTAAGACAATCTTGATCCTCTATCTCTTTATACCCACCAAACTGAAGTTAAGGATAAGAAACCCAAAATCATCTCCCAATCACTCATTCAAAGGTTTGATTCTATCACATAAGTCATATGCTAAATTTAAATCCATAGTGCACGGTGAAAAATCCTCAATTGATAGCATCTTTGGCCTTTTCAATATGCAAGTTAAGTAAACCGAGTCCCAATGAAGCATCTGATTCATTAAAAGGTACAAAACCTTTAACAACACCAGGTAAACTGGACAACTTCCCTATCTTTCAAGCAAATGCAATGCCTGCCTGAAATGTACTGCCTAATAGTACAAAATATAGGCATAATTTCTTAGCTGCTTAAAGGCTTTTGCACTAAGGTAGGTGGTGACTGACAGAGAGGGAAACTGGGAAATCACCACCACCCAGGGCCATGGCCATGCAATCTCTTTTCTTCCATTCTCCTCTTGGGATTTTGGGCATGCACACACATGTATCCCATGTGAGCTTCAATCTACCAGGTCTCGAACTCAAAATTCAGTCAGCCTTGTGAGAGTCCACACCACCTGTGGGCCATTTATCTTAAATTTTTTTTAACATCACTAATAATCCTTCAATCTATTACTTAAGAGTTTCCTCAATCTTCTGTGAGATACATATTTGGTTTGCATTCTTAAAATTTCTGGAATTTTAAAATAATATATTTTCATATGCTAGTGATCCGTTATCAGTGTGTAGGTAGCTTTAGGATGGGCACTGGTTCATGGATAGATTAAGGCAGAATTATACTGGGAAGGTTCAGACTTTCAAACTCTAGCACTCACCAACCTCCAAGAGAGGAAGAAAAATGAAAGGTTAAACTTATTACCAGGGGTCTGTAATTTACTGTATCAAGCCTACATAATGAAACGTCTATAAAAAAAAAAAAAAAAAAAAAAAAAAAAAACAACAACAACAACAAAAAAAAAAACCATTAAAACGGACCAGCATTTAGTGTAATGGCTATGCCGCTGGACTCCCACGTAGTCGACGGCAGTTCGAGTACTGGACCCGGCAGTTTAAACTCACGCTGGGGGCATGTGCTTGTGACCAAGATCCCAAGAGGAGAACGAAGGAAAAGAAATTGCGGAGTGGTCATTCCCCCCGGGGGGTGATTTCTCTCTTTCTGTGTTTTTGGCAAGCGCACCCGCCCTATCACAAAAACCTCTCCGAAAAAATATGGAAAGACCAAGTCATCAAGTAGAACAGTGGTTAAGGCAGAAGGATCCCACACAATAGTGTAAGAGTTTGAGTCCTGAACCAGGTAGCTTAAAAAACCCAATGGGCATATGTGTGAGCATTCCCATAATCACAAAAGGAGAAATGGAGAAAGGACTGCAGCAGGATCATCTGATCTGATCATTTGAAATCATCTGACTTCAATCCTCTCTAAACCTTGAGTTTAACCCATACAGGCTGAAACACTTTTATTTTTTTTTTTTTTAAAAAAAAAAAAGGAAATATTTTTAAGTTCTTTGACACTGGCCAACTCCTAATCATCCTACCACCTTACCTTCAAAATGTTACATTAGCACGGTTATTTTTAATGAGCAAACGGTTAGAGTGGGCCTCTAAATTCACACACCTCCCAACATTCTAAAATATCCTAACTACTATCTTATGCATTGTACTCATTTGATAATACACCTAAATATATATAGCTCAGGACTATATATGGTAAAACAAAAATTCTACCTCTATCAAGACTCAAAGAATGTTAGGCAAGGATTAATACTTACTTCTGCCCATATGCTTGATATAAATGGTCATTTCTGCAATGAAGCTCCTGTAAACAACACATACAAACAAGATTAGATATTTTACTGTTAGAATTGACTAACTCCGTTAGAATTGACTAAATCCAGGTCTCCCACATGAGGCAGGCTTTCCAACTGCTTAGGCAAATCACAGCCAAGAAATCACTGAAACACTTACTTTTCTCCAATCCTAGAATAAAGTATGTAAACTTCAAATATCCAACATGGCACCAAATAACTATAATCAAAGTTGATGAGCCAATTGTTCATGAAAAAAAAAAGTTAGTGTTTTAGATTCTATATTTACTTACTCTTATTCCAAACGTAGGATTCTGAATAGCTAGAATACATTAAAAAGAAATTTTCCACTTAGCTTAGAGCCAATGGCCCCAAACTCTCCAAATTGATTAGAATTATTTTTAGGTTAGGCCATCAGCCACCATTAATGACTGTAATCTGTTAAAATAAGGTAATATATGCAAACCCGCACATGCACATACAAACACTTGGTGCATATCAGTGGCTCCTCAGGGTTCTGACATCTGCCTGCAGTTGGAAGAAGCCCTTGGTAACAAAAAACTTAGCCTTTATTTACCACATTTATCTATATCGGGTCCTGGAGAACAAAATGTATTTTTTAAACATTACAGCTAACACTGCTAGCCAATTCTAGGGAATGAATTTAGGTTTTAGCAAGGGGAAAACTGTGCTTTGAAAACTATACATTCTGGTCCTTCCACTGCTCTGGTACATTCTAATCTTGTCTATGCGCTGTAAATAAAAAGTTACGGGAGGCTTAAAAAAAAATATGTTAGACTCCTTCCTATACCTCTTGTGAACTGACCTTCATGCACAGCGGCTTCAGGGGTCAAAGGCCACTGGCTTTCAGGGAAACAACATCCACCCTTTCATTAATGACACCGATGCCAGTATGTTTCTCAGCCAGGCTTAAAGTCAGCACTCAATCTCATTCTCCTCCACCTAGGGGGAACAGCGACACCAGAAATCAGTTTACAATAGTTTCCCATGTGATTGCTTAGTTCAGCCTAAGCAGCAGCACATGTGTGTATGAACACAGACCTCTGGTGTTGCTGTCCATTATGCCTTTAAATAAAGGACATACAAAGAGCAATGTAGTCCTAGCTCCCCAAACTGTTTTTGCCTAGTCATGTCCTGAATTCTTAACTTTTTTGCATCAGAAATCATTTAGATTCTGATATCAAAAATGTTTGGAACAATAAGGTTGAGGCACTTAGGTATCTTATAGTTTTTAAAGTCACCAAGTGCTACTAAGCCCAATTAGTTCAGAAAGATGAAATAGTAAGAACAAAAAATAAAACCAAATCAGAAAAAAAATACTTTCCTTTAGGACAGGAAGGTTTTTAAAAACACCAAAAATAAAATTTCTGAGAATTCAGGACTGAACAGTGGGGAAGCAGAGGAACCATGCTCCAAATATAATTTGGTAAGTGTTCAAGTTTTTTTTTTTTTTTTTTAGTAATGATTATTTTAGTTCTTGAATGTATCCAAATATGGAAGTCTTTTGATTTTTAATAAATTTATTTTGAATTTATTTTATATAATTAACAGCGAATTGAGTTATTCAGAAGGTTTCCATTACAACCTCCCCTTGCTTTCAATAAAGAGAGTGCCCCAATGAGTCTAATCCATATGAGCCTTCTTGGGAGTAATAATTACTACACCCTGGAATGCTCTCAGGAAGAACAGCAAGCAGGCTGAGAAACATACTGTCACTGTGAAAACAATCTACCTTTATATTTAATTTTATAAATTCAACAGGAAAAAGAAAGCACTAGTTTAAATCACATACAAAGACTGAGGTCGCCCTTCTTCAACCTTGTAATAAACCCTTAAATTTCAACAGGACTCATAAGAATTAACATTATGCAAAGGTTAAGTAAAATCTGAATTTAGATGCGAGACAATCTCCCTTTGACAAGGAGGCTTAAGTGTTGAAAGGTACCCATTAAAATACACCAGAACTTAGAAGTACCTCTAATACACCTCTACAGTGAACAAAACCACCTCTAGCTGGCTTCTGACTCAATTAATGACAAACTGTCAGTTGTGGCTATACATTATGCCTCTCAGATCAAATAAAGTCTAGAATCACCAACGGCGGATTTTTATAAAAACTTCTTACACAGTTCAAATCCACGTTAAAAACCATGGTTTTAAGGAAAACCATGGCTTTGCACGTTAAAACTAAATGATTACTCTTACACAAATCGATATACTTTTCAAGATTGACTGGTAACCCACATAATGAGCCAGAACTTTCAAAAAATAGAACACATTCAACATCCCAAACGATCTCAACTTACTACGTAAGAAAAAGAGTGAAACAAGCAAACCTGTTGTGATCAGGACCCACTTGGGTGTACTTATATTCTCCCTGGATCTTCTCCTTTTGGAAATACTGGTTCAGACGAGCCTTAGCATTTTCCAGGGTCCAATTTCCATGAAGCCCAGCATTTAAATCCACTTCTTCTGACTCTAAAGTCTGTGGAATCAATGATAACTAAATCTAGCTGCCATAATTTTGGTTTCATTATGCATACTCAAGGTAGAGAAATCTATAATACTATCTTTGTACTGTTTGTTTTTAACAATGTGAAACTGTTTTAAATAGTTTCCAGTCCTCATCAAAACTAAACCATCCAAAGGCCCTATAATGAGAATGACATTGAGTAGCTGACATTAAGCCTGCTCAGTATATTGTATTAAAATTGTTCCTCAGAAATTCTTAAAAACTTGACTGTGCTTGTTCTAACACTTTAAATATATTTTTTAAAAAAGAACTATTATGACATTTTTAATGTATTCACTAATATCCTGAGAAAATTATAATATCTAAAGCAGATAAAGACATATTTCACTATCACTATAAAAAAATACTGTTTTTCCAAAGGCAATTTGAAGGCAATCCAGATTTAATAGATAGTTCAAGTTTATGTGCACTTGTGTGAACAAGCAGTCTCAAACCCTTAAAATAGCCACCCAATCTTAATTTAAAATATCCTAATCCTTCCTGTGATTTAAGTTCCAAAATACATTCCCAAAGCTATCAATATAAGATGTAGCCTTACCGCTTGTACTTCTTGTTCCTCCTTTTCTGAGTAGTAATCCTTCATGTTGGCTCCCCTGTCCCAGGGAGGCCCAGGAACACCATAGCCAGAGGCCCCAACTCCAGAATTATTTTCTATTTAACAAAAAAAAAGAAAAAAAAGATTATTCTCTTGATCAATCAAACTCTAGAAAAACTCCATACATTTTTAAGGCAATTTTTAATTTTATTTATAATCATTATTTTTAACTTGAACAAAGACAGAGAAAGTGAGAAAGCAATCCGCCGGATCCTGAACTTGATCTGTACTCAGCCACGTAAGTATAGCTCCACCGTGCCGCCTTCCAGTCCCCAAATTCTGAATCTGTTAGTTTTCCTGATTTACATATTGGTATTCCATGTTTTGAAATTCAAGGTTTCATTTATTTACGAAGGGACTGAATTGTCTACGACCTTTTTGAAAAGTGTACCATCACTGTAGCATAGGCCTAAATTTAAATTCCAAGGCTGATATGCCAAGCAGAAGTCACTTTGCTAGTGAATGGCAGTTCAGTGACTTAAGATTCAGCACACATTATAAATGTAGCTTTGTTCTAAACTTTAAACATGTGATGACAGGCTAAATAATTTAACTGCTTAAGAAATACAACCCTCAGTAAAAAAAACTGCTGGAAATGGTGATGGATATAAGGAGAAGCTGAAGAGGTTTACAAAATAATATATCTTGATGAGAAAACAGTAACTAAAAACTTTAAATAGTATGGACTGAACTCTAACTTTATTACATGCATTTTTTCACTTAGGCCTCAAAATAATCATTTGAGCTAGACAACATATAATTACTAGATGCGAAAATGGGAATTTCAGCAGAATCCCACTTAATCTACCCTACAGCAGACATCCCAGTGAAAGTTTTGGCCATTATAGAATTTAACAATGAATTGGACTCCTAGAGAAAAAAGAAGTCTACAATATATTTAAGAATAAATTAGAAACAAGACATTGCACTTAAAGAAGTGTTCTGTGTTGGCAAGTGGCGTAGTGGTTAAGGGAACTGGACCCCCACGTGGCTAATCACGATTCAAGTCCTTAACCTGGGAATCCCCCAGCACCACCCATCCCTGTAAAAACACAATTAACAAGATAAAGTTAAATAACCCTATTTAAAAGTAAATAAAGGGGCCAGAAGATGGCCTGGTGGTTCTCGGTAATGGACTTCCACATGGCAGACTGTGGTCTGAGTCCCCAACCTGGTGGCTTGCTTTCTCACATTACCTCTCCCTGCCTCTCTCTGATTAAACTGAAAAATAGTAAAATTAAAATAATTCTTATAATAAACAAGTGTTCTAACCTGTGCAAAAATCACTTAAAAAAATAAATATTCAGTAAACGTAGCTATAGCAAAGAATTACGTTGTGCTATACTTCCTAAGAAAAATTAGTACTAAAGATGAAATAACCTGGCCATATCTGAAAATGTATTAAGGCCTGGACTGGATTGCCCCCATTCCTCTAGAAGTCTCAATTTTACTTTTCCTTAAATTACTTTAATTGGAAGGGCCAGCAGGTGGCATGGTGGTTAACAGCGCTGGATTCCCACATGGCAAACTCTGGTTCAATTCCTGGACCTGGCAGTTTGCTTTCTCTTTTCACTTTCTATCTCTGTCTCTTTCTGGTAAAATTAAAAATAACAACAACCTGAATTAAATAAATAATTATTTTAAAAAATTATTCTATTGGGGACCAGGAGTTGGCAAAATGGCTGTCACTGGGCTCTCATGTAGTCGACTGCAGCCGGAGTCCGAACCTGGTGGCTTAAACTCACACCAGGGGTGTGTGCCCAAGATCCCAAGAGAATGGAGAAGGGATTGCTGTGTGGCCATCCCAATTGGAGGGTGATTTCTCGCTGTCTCTGTCTTTCCGGCGAGTGCACGTGCCATATAGCAAACTACCCCCACCAAAAAAATAAAAACAAAACAAAAAAAAAAAAACCATAAATGTATGGGCCAGCAAAGGGTGTGGTGAGTAGTAGGGGCTGGATCCCAGATAGCCCAATACACAGCTTAAGTCCTGGACTCGGTGCCTTGAAAACACAATAGGCACTGTTCATGTATGTGTACCCGGAATCCCAAGAGAATGGAGAATTAATTGTTGTATAGCCTTCCACCAATTTCTCATTATTCCTCTCTCCCTCTCTCTCTCTGGCAAGCACATCTGCCAAAAATTTAAAGAGGGGAAAGGGTCAGAGTTGGTGTGGTGGTTAAAACACTGGACTCCCTCATAGCAGACCACAGTTTGAGTCTCTTAATAAAGAATTTATATAGGGCACAGCAGGTTTAGTAGTGCTTAAGATAATGGATGCTTCCACATGGTAGACCATCGTTTGAGTCCTGGACTTGGTGACCTGCTTTTTCATCTTCCCTCTCTCTTTCTCTTGCTGGTCAAATTACAATAAATTAATCAAGGCCAGGTGATATAGTGGTTAAAGTGCTGAACTCTCACATAGCCAAACAGAGTTCAAGTCCTGGACCTGGGAGCTCACTCTCTCTCTGGTCAAATTCAAACTGAATAATCACAGCAAATAAATAAAATTAAGTAATTCTTAAAAAGTTATGTACGGGACCAGCAGTTAGCATAATGGCTATGTCGCTGTACTCCCACATAGTCGACCGTGGTTCGAGTCCCGGACCCGGCGGCTTAAACTCACACCGGGCGCGTGTGCGTGCGTGCCCAAGATCCTGAGAGGAGAATGGAGGAAAAGGGATTGCGGCGTGGCCATCCCCCCTGGGGGGTGATTTCCTGCTTTCTATCTCTCTGTCTGTCTCTGTCTGTCTGGCGAGCGCACGCGCCCTATAGCAAAAAACCTCTCCAAAAAAAAAAAAAAGTTATGTACGTAAATGTGTATGTGTGCATATGTATGTACGTGAATTTATACATATATGTAGAGGGAGAGACAGACACACACACAGAGATCCTCTAAGTGAAGTCCTACTGTCTTTCATGAAGTAATAGAACTCTCTTTTCAAACCAAATGAGAAAGTGATGTTAACCAGGGAAGACTGTATGTATCTTATTCTCAGTCATGTGCATACACTAAAGTTACTTACCTGCCTTGAGAGCCAAATGTGGAGGAAGAGGTCCTCCCATGACTGACGGTGTATTTCCTCCAGAATTTGCTGTGGAGTCAGGCAAATCAGTGAGTGTAAGTGGAGGAGGTGCTACCTGCAAAAGAAGGTAAAAGCACTTTGTGTCAGGGTTTCTTTCTTCATAAGGACTGGTAAATTCTTTTAATACTTAAAGGAAGCCTGTTTGTCATCCCTCTTCCAATATCATCATCTCCATTTTCAGTGATTATAAAATTATTCAGGTCTAATTTTAGGAAGAAAAGGGGCAGTAAAAATTATCCATAATCAGGGCCTTCAAGTGGTGAATCAGTTAAGGGCGCTGGACTCCCACATGACTGACGAAGTTTTGAGTTCCTGACCTAGTGACTGGCTTTCTCTCTCACATGCACTCTGTCCCTCTCTAGTTGAATTACTATAATTTTTTTAATTACCCATAATCCTCTACCTGGAACATTATATACATAAGACAAACTTTTTTCCATTAAAATATAAATCATTTGATTATTTCTCTACTTAATATTCATGAGTGCATTTAAACATTTAACAAGTTATCTTTTAGGGGTTTCCACATGCTAATACTCTTGGAGCTTGGGACAAAACGAATTAAGGCTGATGTTCTG
This sequence comes from Tupaia tana, assembly GCA_026018925.1. Taxonomy (NCBI): domain Eukaryota; kingdom Metazoa; phylum Chordata; class Mammalia; order Scandentia; family Tupaiidae; genus Tupaia; species Tupaia tana. The sequence goes on along the minus strand of JAKSZU010000007.1, from coordinate 122,299,070 downwards.
TCCCCACAGAGTTAACATTATAATGGAAAAAGTAGTACAACAAAGAAAAGCACATAACTAAAGTGCTAATTAATAATACAGAGAAAAAATTAAGTAGGAAAGAAAAATAGGGACTGTGACAGAACTCTTTTGGGAGGAATTGTCACAGGGTACAAGTGCTAGCTGGAAAGAGAAAGGGAATGTGAGAAATCAGCTACAAGGCAGAATGGCCAAACCGCAATCCCTTCATTATCCTTTCGGGATTTTGACATGTTCCCAACCTGATTTTCTAGCCAGCAGATTCTGGATTTGAACTGCAGTCAACCATGTGGTGAGTCTAGTGCCTTAGCCACCATACCACCTGCTGACCTCTGAGATAATGATTTTAAGTCAACAGGAAGGTCACATCAGTAAGGTGACATTTGACAAATAATATGAAGGAGACAAGGAGCCAACTTAACTCCTGAATCAACTGATGTGACAAACTTCACAGTTGTCTTATCTTAGAGAATTGCCACTGTCATTCCAACTTTCAGCAATCACCACCCTAACCAGTCAGCAGCGATCAAGGCAAGATAGATTCTCCACTCGACCTTTAAGGCTTAGGTGATTACCAGCAATTTTTTTTTTTGGAAGAGGTTTTCACTATAGGGCGCGTGCGCTCGCCAGACAGACAGAAAGAGAGAGAGAAAGAGAGACAGAAAGCGAGAAATCACCCCCCAGGGGGGGATGGTCACGCTGCAATCCCTTCTCCTCCATTCTCCTCTCGGGATCTTGGGCACGCACGCACACACCCGGCGTGAGTTTTAAGCCACTGGGTCCGGGCCACGAACCACGGTCAACTACGTGAGAGTCCAGCGACATAGCCATTACACTAACTGCTGGTTCCCATTGCCAGCAATTTTTAGCGATGAAAGTTTTTTTTTAATTTAGGATATGTATGTTGGTTCTATACACATAATATAGTGCACAATTAATACACAATAAAGTATAATGTAACTTCCCCTTCTTTTTAAGTCACCAGACGGTACATGTACTTGCTAGAGAGAGGAGAGGACAGAGCGAAAGCAGCCTCCAGAGTAAGGTGCAGTTTTGACACTCTTTTTCTCCAATTCTCCATCCTGTTTGGATTTTGGAGATGCAAACACATGTCCCTGGCATGAATTCTTGAAAAACATGAAATAATTATTTCCCAAACAATGCAAACACTATCAGCTTTAAGAGCAGAGTACTGTTCTGAAAAAACAACTGCTACCTTATATACTTAGAGCAGGACTACATGAGAACCTATTTCACCAGGTCTTTTCTAATTCTGCACAATTTATTATCTATCATCTTTAGTGACATTAGTCCTGGGTTTTTCTTAAAGCAAACTATTATTTTGGGGGACTAGCAGATGGTATAATAGTTATGCTGCTGGACTCCCACGTGGGTGACCACAGTCGTTTGTGGTTAACCAGTCTGGGGACTTGTACATGTGTGCCTGAAATCAAGAAGGGTGGAGAAGGGATTGTGGTCTGGCCATACCCCTTGGGGGGAGTTGTGATTTCCCACTTTTTGCCTTTCCCTCCCTCTCCATCCCTCCCACCCTTTCTGGTGAACACGTGCACCTATTGCCAAAATCTCTCTTTAAAAAAAAAAAAAACCCAGCAGGTGGTGTGGTGGTTGAGGCGCTAGAATCCCATGTGACCAACCATGGTTTGAGCTCCAGACCTAGCAGCTTGCTTTCTTGCTTTCTCACTTTCTTTCTCTCTCTCTCTCTCTCTCTGGTCAAATTTAAATAAATAAAGTTAAAATAATAAAAATGATAATTTAAAAAAATTTGAAATCAATAAAGGGTCAGTAGGTGGCATGGTGGTTAAGGGCGCTCGCTGTAATCCCACATGGCCGAATAAGGTTTCAGTCCCAGGGACCAGCAGTTAGCGTAATGGCTATGTCGCTGGACTCCCACATAGTCGACCGCGGTTCAAGTCCTGGACCCAGTGGCTTAAAACTCACACCGGGTGCATGTGCGTGCGTGCCCAAGATCCCGAGAGGAGAATGGAGGAGAAGGGATTGCGGCGTGGCCATCCCCCCTGGGGGGTGATTTCCTGCTTTCTATCTCTCTGTCTCTCTCTGTCTGGCGAGCGTATGCGCCCTATAGCAAAAACCTCTCCAAAAAAAGAAAAAAGAAAAAAAAAAAAGGTTTCAGTCCCAGGCCTGGCGGCTTGCTTTCGTGCCTCTCTGGTCAAATTAAAATAAAGTTAAAATAAAACAATTATTAAAAAATAAACAAACAAGTAAATAAATAAATGTATTGGGACAGCAGATAATGTGTAAGGTGGTTGGATCCTACTTGCCAGCTTTGTGGTTCAAGCCCTGGACCCAACTGCTTGAAAATCATGCCAGGAATGTGTGAGTGCACGCCCAAATTCTGGAGGAGACTGCATAAGGGACTGCAACATGGCCATGACCCCTGGGAATTTCTCACTCCCATCTCTCTCTAGTGAGAGCATGTGCCCTAAAGAAAGAAAAAATGTAATCTCCAGAGCAGAAGGGAGGAAGAAAAATGAGAACCGAGGGAACAGAGGATAATTATCTAAAGGCATAGGAGTCCAAAAGGAGGGGACCTGTAGGATAATATCTAAAGGTATAGGAGTCCCAGAAGAGGGGGAGAGAAACAATGTTTAAAAAAAAAAAAAATCTGGACACCAGCAGGTGGCATGGTTGTTGAGGCGCTGGACTTCCACATGGTTGACCACAGCTCAAGTCCTGGACCTAGAGGCTTACTTTCTCACTCTCCCTGTTTTTCTTTCTTTCTCTGGCAAAACTCATGTAAAAAAATAATAAACTTACGAATGAGGATAATAAACCTTAAAAAAAATTCTTTAAGAAAACCAAAAGTAATTTAGATTTTGAAAACAGCATGAGAAAACACATATTACATAGGAGGTAAATTGACTCAACTATAGTTGATTTCTCCTAATAAACAATGTAAATAGACAATACCACATTAAAAATACTTGAGAATGGTCCAGCAAGTGGTCTGGTAGTAAAGGGCACTGTGGCGGGACCAGCAGTTAGCGTAATGGCTATGTCGCTAGACTCCCACGTAGTCGACCCCGGTTCGCATCCTGGACCCGGTGGTTTAAACTCACGCCGGGCATGTGTTTGTGTGTACCCAAGATACCGAGAGAATGGAGAAGGGATTGTGGCATGGCCATCCCCTCTGGGAGGTGATTTCTCGCTTTCTATCTTTCTGTCTCTGGGGAGCGCACGCGCCCTATAGCAAAAACCTCTCAAAAAAAAAAAAAAAAAGAAAAAAAAAGGGGGACACTGGACTCTTACATTGCTGACGGCAGCTGGAGTCCCTGACAGCTTGCTTTCTCATTCTCTCTGTCCCTCTCTGGCCAAATTTAAATAACTTAAATAAAAAAACAATTACTAAAAAAAATGCTTGGGAAACCAGCAGGTGGCGTGGTGGTTAAGGATGCTGAACTCCAACATGGCCAACAGCTGTTTAAGTCCAGGACCTGGTAGATCGCTTTCTCTCTCTCCTCTCTATCTCTCCCCTCTTCTGGCCAAATATCTTATTTATTCATAAATAAAGGAACAGTAAATAAAATTAAATTTAAAAAAAGTGCTTGAGAAAGCAAACCAACAAAGTGCTTGGAGAAATAAATCAGAAAATCAGAAACCCAAAACCCCAGAATCCTGTATCTAGTGAAATTATTCATCAAGAAAAACAAAATAAAAACATACCAACGGCCAGTTAACCCTGATCCTACCTGACCAACTAGGGTGGCCCCCAATCCTAGACCCTTAGGCTCCATGCACACAGGATCCTGACAATAAAAGAGCACTGGGGAAACAAGCATTATATTGTGACCAGGCTGTCTTTGGCATGCACATGTGCTCTCTACCATGAGCTTGAAATTTTTCCAGAAAGAAAAGTAAAGGGAACTTATCACCAGCAGTTCTAAAGCTAAGATAATAGAGAGAGGCTAAAGATATAGAATAGGTCCTATAAGATTTGAAGATTACTTGCAAAATTGTCTTCATATCCAGAAACAATCAAGGTCACTTTTTCGAATGCCTTTTTACTGATGGGAAAACCTATGAAACTGAAGACTAGCCTGGTGCCCTGTTATTTAAGGAAGCCAGATTCCACTACACATGGGTGACTATGTAGTCCAAAAGCTCTAACTCGAGGATTGAAAACCACACCAGTTATGTGTGTACATGCCCAAAATCCAAATAGAGAAATGGAGAAGGGATTATGGCATGATAATTTCCGTAAGGGTTGTTTATTCTCCCTTTTTTCTCCCTTGTTGGAAAACACAAGTGTCTGCTGATGAAACTTACCCAAAGCTTTCAGTTTAAGTTACCTAATTTATAACAACATGAATCTTTTTTTTTTTTTTAAAGTTTTTGCCATAGGACACATGTGCTCACCAGACAGATAAAATGAAAAATTATCCCCTGGAGGGGGGATGACCACCCCACAATCTTTTCTTCCCAGTATTTTGGGTGCACACGCTGGCTTAATTTTCAAGCCACCAGGTCCAGGACTCGAACTGTCATCAGCCATAACCTTAACCTCTATGCAATGTGCTGACCCCAACATGATTCTTTTTATAACATCAACTCTACTTTGGTCAAAATTCAAATTTTTCATTTTGTCATTAAATAAGTAAACTTGCTCCTTGAAAACAGTAAAGGGCTATCATGATATACTTAAGAAATCATGGTATCAAAAACAGTAATTATACTCCACAGTGGCCCAATGGTTAAGGGAGAGGGATGTCACATGATCACTGTGATCAGAATCCCCACTGCAGCCATTTGAAAAATACAACAGGCACATGTGCATTCATGCCCAAAATTCCGATCAAATGGAGAAATGGAGGAGTAGATTGCAGCATCACTATGTCTCATTAGTGTGTACTTTCTTCCTCACTCTCTGAAAAAGGTACGGGCCCTATGGCCAAAAAAAAAAGTGTCAATGAGAGCAAACCTGTCTAAAATTACACTGATTTTTATATAGTATTTAAACTGTTATCTTTGAAAAGGCACAAAAAAATAAAACTCTGCTGTGTGGACGGTATGAATTACATAAAACCTTAAGACATAGTTTTTTTTTTTAGAGGTTTTCGCTATAGGGCAGGTGCGCTCGCCAGACAGAGAGAGACATAGAGACAGAAAGTGAGAAATCACCCACCTAGGGGGGATGGTCACGCTGCAATCTCTTCTCCATTCTCCTCTTGGGATCTTGGGCACGCACACACATGCGCCCGGCGCTAGTTTTAAGCCACCGGGTCCGGGACGTGAACCGCGGTCAACTACATGGGAGTCCAGCGACATAGCCATTACGCTAACTGCTGGTTCCCAAGACATAGTTTTTAAAAAATCTCTCAAACTCATTAAGACAGGTACATAATGAAAATGAGATCTAAATCTTCAGAAACTTACTCCAGTGCTCAGAGAATACAAGATGGCAAGAATCATTAAGAAATCCAATATATCTGAAAACAGTGAAATGTTTTCATTCTTGAGCCTCCATACATGCCAAGTTTACAGTTACAACACACACACACACACACACACACACACACACCTCAAGTGCTTGACCACAAGTACTTACTGCAACAGCTGGAACTTCTTCGCTCTTTATTTCATTTATTCGAACAAGATAGTTAACGAAGTCTCTGGCAGCATTGCTCTGTGCATCTTTTTTATTGTTGGAATTGCCCATGCCAGTGTAATTAAACCCTTCCACTCGAACCTTTAACAACCAAAAAAAAGGGAAAAAAGTATTAAGAGAATGAAACAAATATTTTTGAGATTTAAAAAACTCAAAATAGTCCAGTAACAGTTAACTAACAGGTAGGTAACTTTTGGAGATATGATCCATAAGTATAGTTAATAACACACCTAAACAAATTCATGGGCTACATTATTAAAAAGCTTGAATTGGGAACCAGCAGTTAGCGTAATGGCTATGTCGCTGGACTCCCACGTAGTCGACCGCGGTTCGTGTCTCGGACCCGGTGGCTTACAACTCACGCCGGGCGCGTGTGCGTGCGTGCCCAAGATCCCGAGAGGAGAATGGAGGAGAAGGGATTGCGGCGTGACCATCCCCCCTGGGGGGTGATTTCTCGCTTTCTGTCTCTATGTCTCTCTCTCTCTGTCTGGCGAGCGCACGCGCCCTATAGCGAAAAACCTCTCCAAAAAAAAAAAAAAAAAAAAAAAAAAAAAAAAAAGCTTGAATTGTGCTATCTAGTAATAAGCTAATCCAAAAGTAAGGCTATTGACCAGGCCACTAGGTGGCGTGTCTAAAGCACTGGATCCCACATGACCAACTCCTAGTGGCTTGAAAATATGCCTGTATGCCCAAAATCCTGAGAATGGAGAAGGGACTGTGGTGGCCACTCCCTGGGGAGGAGAGGGACTTCTCACTTTGCCTCTTTGTCTCTATTCTCTATGGCAATAACCTTAAAAATGTATTAACTTAAGTCCAGATTTTCTCATGTAACAGTATTACAGATTAAAGATCAATTGTACTATATTCAAGGACAAGCTATCTTTATTTGCTTTGGTAGGGTCAGAGACACAGAAGGAGAGGACGGTGGTAAAAAAGCATTCCCAGTGAGAAATGGTCACACCACAAGCCCGTCTCCACTTCTTCCTCCTTTTGGCATTTTGGGCATGGAAGCACACATGCCCCAGGTGTTTCTCAAGCCACTGGGTCCAGGATCCAAACGACGCCGTCAGCCATGTAAGAGACTGAGCCACCGTAATCAAGATGCCATTGGCTGGCCCATCTATTTTTATTTTAAGCATTCTAATTTGAAGCACTCAATAACTAATCTTTTTCTGAAGGAGTTAATATAATGGCAAACACCTGAACCCACCTTCCCACTTCTTAGTGTTTTTGCCACAGGGAGAGTGAGCTTTCCAGAGACAGAGAAGCCATATGAGAAATCACCCCAATATGGGGGATGGCTACGCAACAATACATTCTCCTTTTCCTCTTGGAATCGTGGGCACCAATGCATATGCACCTAGTGATTTTCAAGATGCTGGATCCAGGACTTGAACCATGGTCAACAATGTGGGAATTCAATGACTTATCTACCCTACCACGTTCTAGCCCTGCCAATCCTCTTTTGATAACTGAGAAAACTGAGGAAAACAGATTCTTATTAGAATAGTTTACCCATCAATTTGTTTTAAAACTAGCATTAACATGAAAATGATTTACAATAGTAGAAGTCAAGGCACCATAAAGAACTACCCTTTCCCTATATGCAACATAGTAACATTTCCATTCAGAAAACATTCTTTTACCTCCCCACCCCTGCAAGCTTCATAAATCACATTAAATATGAACTGTATTCTTCAGTACCTCACACATGAATTTCTGCCTGTTTTTGTTCCCCACTGCTCTAATTTCATAGGCTGGAGTCATCTTCCTTTTGCCACACCAGGCATACAGAAAATTTTTAATGTCACCCATGATTCAGGTGTCTTCTTCAGACCTAAGAAAACAAGTTAAAAATGTTATTGTTTACAGTAGCAAAAGTACAATATCTGAGTATTATTAAAATCAAGGTTCGGTACAGGTTCTTTCTTTAATCACTTATTTTATTATTATTTTAAATTTGACCAGAGACAGACAGAAAGGGAAAGTGATAAAGCAAGCTGCCAGGTGTGAACTACAATCAGTCATGTGGGAGTACAGAGCCTTAACTACCACGCCACCTGCAGGCCCCTTGGTACAGGTTTTTCTTTTTTTGAAAGTTTTCTGCTATAGGCTGCGTGCACTCGCCAGAAAGATAGAGACAGAAAGCAAGAAATCACCGCCCCAGGGGGGATGGCCACATTACAATCCCTTGCCCTCCATTCTCCTCTTGGGACCTTGGGCAGGCATGCACGCACACGTGCTCAGTGTTAATTTAAGTCACCAGGTATGGAACGCGGTTGACTACATGGGAGTCCAGCGACATAGTCATTACGCTAATTGCGGGTCCCGGTACAGGTCTCATCTTTGAGGAAATCTGAATGGCATAACTGAGAAATCTGATACAAGAAAAAACAAGTAAAGAGGCCCAACAGCAGTGGCACACTGCTCTCCAAAACTGGAGCCACATTTAAAGTAAGAATGGGGCTGGGGAACCAGCAGTTAGCATAATGGCTATGTCGCTGGACTCCCACGTAGTCGACCGCGGTTCATGTCCCGGACCCGGTGGCTTAATGGAGGAGAAGGGATTGCAGTGTGACCATTCCCCCCTGGGGGGTGATTTCTCACTTTCTATCTCTAAGTCTCTGTCTGTCTGGCGAGCGCACATGCCCTATAGCGAAAACCTCTCCAAAAAAAAAAAAAAGAATGGGGCTTGGATCCTCAGTCAACCTAAAATATGAGGTGCACGTGTGCTCGCCTACCATTGTGAAAAGATGCGAAACTTGCTACACAGGGACAGGAGAGGATCATGGGTATGAGGACACTGTGTTGATGGTGTCTGACTCTCAGAAAAAATCATTAAAAAAATATTATACAAAACAGTATGATTTGAACTACATGAAAATATTTATATACATGAGGCCAGCAGGTGGCGTGGTAGCTAAGGGCACTGGACTCCCACATGGCCAACCATGGTTGAGTATTGGACTTGCACGTGCACTCTCCCAATCCCCTTGCTCTGTCCCTCTCTGGTCATGTTAAAATAAATAAAATGATTCTTTTAAAAAAATATTTATTTAAGTCAAGACTAGAAAGCTATTCCCCCCCCCAATGGCTATTTTCCTAAAAGAATTATTAATTCCATTTTATTTATTCATTAATTCATTTATTTTAATTTGACCAGAGAGAGAACAAGAGAAAGTGAGAAAGCAAGTCACCAGGTCCGGGACTCAAACCTTGGTTGGCCACGTTGTCCAGCACCTTAACCACCATGCCACCTGATGTTCCCCCAAAAATGGCTATTATAGGCTACTGTGATTAATTTTTCCTTAAAAATGTTATGTTCGGGACCAGCAACTGGCGTAATGGCTATGTCGCTGAACTCCCACGTAATTGGACCATGGCTTGAGCCCCAGTGTGTGCCTAAAATCCCAAAAGGAGAAAGAAGGGATTGTGGCTTGGCATGGCCATCCATCCCTCCCCCTCCCTCCCTCCGTCGTGCATGCTCCCTATACCAAAAACCTTTAAAAAAAAAAAAAAGATCCCTGTCCTGTGTTCTACAATGAGGACCTTCTGTGTTTTCAAAAAAGTTTTAACTACTAAGAGGATATGCACTGTCAGAGGCAAGGAGAGAAGGAATCCCCAAAGGGACCTAGCGATAACTCAATCCCTTCTCCATCCTGTCAGGGTTTTGAGCACAGTAGCACATGCATCTGGTGTGCTTTTCAAGCTGCCCAGGGCCAGGACTGGAACTGTGATCAGTCAAGGAGGTTTCTACTCCCTTAACGAGGCAATTGGACTAGCCTTATTATTGTCTTTTTACAGAAGAAACTGAAGCTTAAAAAGTTTAAATCACCTTTTTTTTTGGGAGAGGTTTTCACTATAGGGCGAATGCGCTCGCCAGACAGAGACAGAGAGACAGAAAGCGAGAAATCACCCCCCAGGTGGGATGGTCACGCCGTAATCGCTTCTCCTCCATTCTCCTCTAGGGATCTTGGGCACGCACGCACACGCGCCCCTCGTGAGATTTAAGCCACCGGGTCCGGGACGTGAACCTCGGTCTACTACGTGGGAGTCCAGCGAATAGCCATTAAGCTAACTGCTGGTTCCCTAAATCACCTAAGACACCCCTGCTGCTGGCCTAAATTCAAATCAAAACTAGCACAGAAAGGACACCCCGGCCAGCAGATGGCGAAGCGGTTACATTGCTGGCCTCCCACATGCACTACAGAGAATGGAGAAAGTATTGTGGCATGGTGGGTCTTCCTTGGGAGTTAATTTCTCACTTTCTCTGTCTTGCTCTTTGATGAGAGCATGTGCCTTAAGATAAAAATCTCTTTGGGACCAGCAGTTAGCGTAATGGCTATGTCGCTGGACTCCCACGTAGTCAACCGCGGTTCGAGTCCCGGACCCGGTGGCTTAAAACTCATGCCGGGCGCGTGTGCGTGCATGCCCAAGATCCCGAGAGGAGAAGGGATTGCGGCGTGGCCAACCCCCCTGGGGGGTGATTTCGCGCTTTCTGTATCTATGTCTCTCTCTCTGTCTGGCGAGCGCACGCGCCCTATAGCGAAAACCTCTCAAAAAAAAAAAAAAAAAAAAGATAAAAATCTCTTTTAAAAAGGAAAAAAAGGGGACCACCAGTTAGCGTAATGGCTTTGTCGCTGGACTCCCACATGGTCGACCGCGGTTCTAATCCCGGACCCAGTGGCTTAAACTCACGCTGGGCGCGTGTGCGTGCGTGCCCATCCCCCCTGGGGGGTGATTTTTCGAAAGCTTTCTGTCTCTCTCTGTCTGGTGAGCGCACGCGCCCTATAGCAAAAACCTCTCCGGGGGGAAAAAAAAAAGACAGACACCAAACCAGTCTTGCCACCTAGTGGTTAAGGGAGTCAGATCTTCCACCAAACCAACTGGAGTTCAGATCCTCCCAAGGCTTAAAAAAAAAACAGGGGGCCCCAAGCCCTCACAGAATTTAGAAAGGGGAGAATGGGTAGTAGCATGCATCTCCCTTTTACTCCCTTTTTTGTTTCTCTGGTGAGCGCTGGTGCTCTCTGGCAATTGAGAAAAGAAATGGCTATCAATCATTTTGTGTATAGACCAGTGGTTTACTTTCATTCTCATTATGACCGTTAGGCAACTCCTCAAAGTTATATGCTATATAATACATTTATAGAAGCCGGGTGGTGGCTTGGTGGTTAAGGACCTTTTAATCTCACATGACCAACTACACTTCCAGGCGGCTGGCTTGCTTTCTCACTTTCTCTTGCTGTCCTTCTCTGGCCATATTAAAATAAAGGTAAACATTTTTTAAAACATTAATATATTAGTAGGCCAAATACGTAAGCAGTCCATACTTGATAACTGGACCTTATCATTTACGTGTCTGTACCAAATCTCTCCTTTAGGCCTTATTATGTATTAAAATTTGAGAATATTGTTTCCTTAAAGCACAATATATCACACTCCAGACCTAATACTCTCCACCACTCCCATCTTCTAGCTTTCCTTCATCTCTCTCGCTACCACTACTGCACACGTGCGGTACTGCAACAGTGACCTAAATGTTTCCACTCCTGCCACTCTAAAAATCCATTCTTGTCTTACATCCTCCTCATCACACTTCAGTCACATGGTCTTCTTTCAACTCCTATGCAGTGGCTGGCTTTAAACGATTAACTAATCCTTTCAGCCTGAGCAGTTTCGCTTTTCCTCATCTTCGCGGCTGTTGCATTTTAGGCCTAAGGCCGATATACATCGGCTCCATTATCTACCTCCTCCAATAGCCCTTCCCTTCACGTGGCGCGCTCTCTTCCTCCCTCCCCACTCTTAATTCCTCAAATCTCTTTGAGAAAAACAAAGCCTGCCAACATTTATTTCCCTACCCCTTCACCCCGACCTCGCCGCAACCTCCGAGGGACGTGCAAAGCCCCGCCTGCCTCGTGTACTGCTCCCCCCACTGGATCTCCCGCTAAGCGCCTCGAAGGCGCATAAATCAATAAGGAATGAAAGGCCCGAGGCGCGTGCGGCGTCCTCACGACAGCCACAATGGCGACTCATCTACGCCCGCCTTCCTCAGCCGCGTCAGCGCACCAGCGGGCGTAGGCCCGAGGCGGGAGCGGGCTCCAAAGGCTCTGCAGACAGAGTGGGAGAGGGCGGGTGGCGGGCGGGAGCCCACAAGCGGCCGGCCAGCGTTAGCTCACCGCCGCCATTTGCGCGCGCGACTGCATCCGGGCACCATGCGGGGCTCGCCCCTTCCCCCACCCGCCACGGCCGTCTGAGCCTCGCCACAAAGAGAGATGCAGAGCCAGCGCCCACCCCGCCGGCCCGCACGGTAGCCACAACGTCTCCCCCTTACCGGCTTCCGCCTCCGGGTGCCCGAAAACAACGGCCCTAGAACCGTCCGTGACTCTGGCCTTCCACAGAGAGAAGAGAGAGAAACGCACCACCACTCGCTCGAAGGCGACGCGAAATGGCTCCGACTGCCGCGCGAGGAGGCGGGGTCTGAGGATCTACGCATGCGCAGAAGGCGAGCGCGGGTGCGCTGGCGCCCCAGGGAGGGGGCGGAGCCACGGCCCCCCTCGCTGGGCCAAGTTCCCGGATGCCCGGGAGATCCGCTACGCCTAGCGGCAACGCCCAGCCCCACAGCTGCATGAAATGGCTGCCGCCTTTTGTGCCTCTTGGGCCTAGGAGGCTTGTAGCTTTTTGATGTTCCTGAGGACAGAAGTCCTATTTTTTAAAATTCTTTCGAGAGGGCCTAGAGAAAGTCACTCCAGCAAACGTTAACAGACGACTTTGACCCAACTGCACTAAATTTCCAAATTCTCTCTTGCTCAAAATCAGAAACCCCTGTACCTGATCACCCCTAGAAAGGCATGTTTTGCCTCCTCTCTGGGTTTAAGTCATTCAAATTCAAAATTATTATTATTCACATTATTATTTTTGCAGAGTTGGCTATTTCCGTCGACACCCCCAAATCTTTCTAGCAGCTTCCATCAGGGACTCCTGGTGAGAAAAGGTGCTTTGAAGACAGAACTGGAAATCATTGGGTAGTCGGGAAGATTCGATGAGATGGAATATGAAGAGTACTTGGCACATTACACTACCTGGTGGTGCTGTAGTGATCCAGGTACTATGAACCTCTAACTCTTGAAAGATACAAGCTCAGTTAGCCAGCTGGTCAGGTGGCTAAAGGCAGCTGGATCCCACCTGGCGAGCCGCGCAGTTCAAGTCCAGACCAGTGCCTTGAAAAACTTGCTGGCATGTGCATGCCTGCTCAAAATCCTGAGAATGGAGAAGAGATTCCAGAGTGGGGGGTGACTCCTGGGGGGTGATTTCTCATTTCTCTCTTTCTCTTGCTGTTTGTCTCTGTCTCTCCAGCAAGGACACACACCCTATAACAAAATTTAAAAGAAAACAAAAAAAAGACACTTCAGTGTAGGCAGGGACAATATATTTGGCTAGCCCAGCTCACTCATTGGAGTATCTGGAACACTGTTAAATCCTCAGTAAAAACTAGTTTTGAGACCAGGGGATGGCGTAATGGCTATATGATTGGACTCCCATGTAGTTAACCATGGTTTGAATCCTGGACCCTGTGGCTTAAACTCACCCTGGATCCCCAAGGGAGAATGGAGGAGATGGGATTAAGGCATGGCCATTCCCCCAGTGGGTGATTTCTCACATTCTGTCTGTCTTTCTGGTGACCGCATGTGCCCTATAGCAAAAACCTCTCCAAAAAAACTAGTTTTAATATGTGAGTGAAACCTGTGACCATGCTTTTTACTTAAATTGAGTATCTTTGTCTTTCAAATCTTTGGAATAATTTGTATCCTAACTATTACAGTAGTCCCCATTCAATTTTGAAATCTAGTACTTCCTATGAAGGCAACAATACAAAATATTTCAAGTTACAATTGTTTAGCGAATCTAAACTAATCAGTTATCTGGGTCCATTAGTCCTATCCATCCTTTACTTTTCACCTTTTTCATTACATTTTTCTTAATCCTTCTAGTTTGCAGTGGTTAATCCCTTTAAAATGCCTTTGCTCTTAAAATCAGAACACAAGTTAGCTTGTAGTCATTCTCTTATTTTCATGTGTTTATTTTCCTTAATTAAGAGGAAAATAGGGGCTGGCAGGTGGTGTGGTGGATAAGGGCGCTGGATTCCCACATGGCCAACCGTGGTTTGAATCCTGGACCCGGTGGCTTGCGTTCTTGCTTTCCCTTTCTCTCTCTGGTCAAATTAAAAAATAACAATAACAAATGGAATTAAATAAATAAATAATTCTTAAAAATTAAAAAAGAAAAAGAGGAAAATAAAGAAGAGTAGCAGGTGGCTTAGTGGCTAAGAAGTTGAACTCCTACATGATCGACAACAGTTTGAGTCCCAGACCTGACAGCTTGAAAATCTCGCTGGGAGCTTGTGCCTGCATGCCCAAAATTCTGAGAGAATAGAGGAGAAGGGATTGCAGCGTGGCCTTCTCTGGGGGTGGGGGTAGGGCACTTATCTCTTTCTGTCTCTTTGTTTCTCTGTCTCTCCAGCAGTGCACATGCCCTATAGAAAAACATCTCTTTAAAATAAAAGAATAAAATAAAGATCGTAATCTTGGGAACCAGCAGTTTGCGTAATGGCTATGTCGCTGGACTCCCACGTAGTCGACCACGGTTCGCGTCTCGGACCCGGTTGCTTACAACTCACGCCGGGCGCGTGTGGGTGCGTGCCCAGGATCCCGAGAGGAGAATGGAGGAGAAGGGATTGCGGCGTGACCATCCCCCCTGGGGGGTGATTTCTCGCTTTCTGTCTCTATGTCTCCCTCTGTCTGTCTGGCGAGCGCACACGCCCTATAGCGAAAAAACCTCTCCCCCCCCCAAAAAAAAAAAAGATCGTAATCTTTTACTTCTTTTGTACTCTTCAGGTGCTGAAGTAGCAGATACATAATAGATGTTAATAAGGGAAATGTGGCTAGCATAAATGGATTGTAAATTATTCTTATTTTTGTAGAATTGTTTTATTTAAATTTATTTATTTTAATATAACCAGAGAGGGACAGAGTGAAAGAGAAAGAGTGAGAGAGAGAGGGAAAGTGAGAAAGCAAGTTGCCAGGTCCAGGACTCGAACCGTGGTCAGCCATGTGGGAGTCAGGCAGGCACCCTTAACCACCACACCACTTACACCTGCAAATGGTTCTTTTGTTTTGTTTTTGTCAGAGGATGTGTGCACTTGCCAGAGACAGAGAGAGAGGTGAAAAATAAGAAAGAATCCCGTCTACTTTCACCCTCCCCCACCAGGGAGATAGTCACACTGCAATCCCTTCTCCTCTATTTCTTATTTTGGAATTTGGGGCACACATGCCCACATGCCCAATGTGTTTTTCAAGCACCAGGTCCAGGACTCAACCCACACAGTTGGCCTTGTGATATCTAACTGCCCTAACCACCATGTAACCAGCTGGCCTGTGTTTTATCCATTGCAAACATGATAGAAGTGTCAACATATCAGGACTGGCATGTGGCATGGTGGTTAAGGGCACTGGATTCCCACATGGCCAGCTGTGGTTCTAGTCCTGGACCTGGTGGCTTGCTTTCTCACTTTCTCACTTTTTTTTTCTCTTTCTTACTCTGTCCTTCTCTGGTCAAATTAAAAAATAAATAAGTCAAGTTAAATTTAAAAATTAAAAAAAAAAGAAATGTCAATATATTAAGCCTAAGTGAAATTTTCAAAGGCGAATCTCTAGCTTCCAAAAATTAAGGATGGTTTTGTTATTGAGTTTGTTCTTAATTTAGGCTTTGCACCTGAGAGCTAGAATTCCCAGTGGACTGGGGCCCATAGCTGGAATTAGGTTGCCCCTAACAACTAGCACCTTCAAAGAGCATCCTTGGGGCCGGCGGGTGGCATGGTGGTTAAGGGCGCTGGACTTCCACATAGTCGACCATAGTTCAAGTCCTGGACCTGGTAGCTTGCTTTCTCACTTTCCGTCTCTTTTGCTCTCTCTCACTCTGTCCCTTTCTGGTCAAATTAAAATAAATAAAATTAAATAATTGTAAAAAAGAAAAAAAAAAGATTAAAAAAAAAAAAGCTTCCTTAACACCTGGAGAGAAAACCTTAAAACATCCTCCAGGATTACAGAATGTGGACAGATTTCAATACAACTGTTACATGTTCCCAGGAAACGACTATCTAGGAGGCTAGAAAGGTTAGCAAAGCAGAATGCAGGCATCCAGGAACCTGAAGAGCTGAAGGACCAATGAAGGGGGCATCATGGTGTGAGGATACCCTGTCGAGAGTCTCTCTCATTCCCCCCACCCTACCATATGCACACACACTATTATTAAAAAAAATTTTTTTGAAGACTGCTGGTCACTTGTAATGATTAATAATGGAAGGGTTTCATCTAAATGACTTAACATGTCACATTTACTCTCTTTGACTAACAATAACTTATGAAAGAGTTGACTTCTTTGCTGAGTTTGTAATAGCCATTACAAATAAAAGATGTACAGATAGCTCTTGCGTTCAGTATGGGGATTACATGGGGAGAGAAGACTAACAGAGTTTTTCATATCATCTGTTACTTCGGTCAATCCTGAGGCAAAGTTTCTGGCAAAGAGGGTAGGATGGTTATAACCAACATCTATTGTTGAAGTGGATGGTAAGAAATGGAGCAGGATGTTTTTGGTTCATCATTCTTTTTCTTGTCCAACTAAGCAAAGGGCGGGGAATGGTATAAGACTGCCTAATGCCAGAACTTGGGTTTAAGTGGATTGCGATTATCTTGAGAAGGTCAGTGTTGGTAAAGTTTGAGTCCACTCAGAAGCTTTTAAACCCCACTTTGAAGAGTAAAACCATGTAGTTGTACTGTTTTGTGTCTGGCCATTTTAACCAACGCACTTTTTAAAAATTGTTCATTTATTGTTATTATTATTATTATTATTATTATTTTAATTCACCAAAGAGAGAGAGAAGGAAAGTCAGACAGAAGCCTCTGAGTCCAGGACTTGAACCACGGTCAGCCATGTGGGAGTCCAGCACCTTAACCACCATACTACCTGCTAGCTCCCTCAATGTACTATTTTTTTTTAACTTTATTTTTTTAATTTATTTATTTACTGAGAGGTTTTTGCTATAGGGCGGGTGCACTCGCCAGAAAGACAGAGAGAGACAGAAAGACAGAAAGCGAGAAATCACCACCCAGGGGGGATGGCCACACCGCAATCCAGTCTCCTCCATTCTCCTCTTGGGATCCTGGGCATGCACGCACATGTGCCCGGCATGAGTTTAAGCCACCAGGTCTGGGACTTGAACTGCGGTCGACTACATGGGAGTCCAGTGACATAGCCATTACATTAACTGCTGGTCCCAACTTTATTTATTTATTTATTTTAATTTGACCAGAGAGGAACAGAGACAGAGAGAGAGAGAAAGCTGCCACGTCCAGGACTTGAACCATAGTCAGCCATGTGAGAATCCAATGCTCTTAACCACCATACCACCTGCTGGCCCATCAACATACTATTTTTAAGATTCATCCCTGTTAGATGTAGCAATACTTTTTATTACTGTATAGTACTCCGTCTTATGAATATTCCACAATTTGTATGTCCATGTTTCTGTTTGATAGACACTGGTCATTTCTTGTTTTGCTTCATAGGAATAGAGCTGCTATGAACATTCTGGCCAATTATTTGGTCCCTCTGGGAATTTTTTGTTTTTTGCTTTTCTTTTATTTTTTTTCTTCTTCCTTCCATACCTCCTTGCCTCTTTCCTCTACTCTCCTTCCTTCCTTCCTTCTTCTCTTCTCTTTCTCTTTCTTCCCACTCTTTCCCTTGCTTTCTTCCTTTACAACATGGAAAGCCACAGCCCTTGAACTGCTTCCAGTATTGGGATTCTAGCAAGCAATAATCCATAACTATATAAAAATGTGGCACCATTCCTGCAGTCATTAATTCTAGATATCACCTATAAGAAGGACTAGAGGTCCAGCTCCTTAGTGCAGTGGCGGTGCACTGCTCAAGAGATGCTGGCTCCCACATGGCAACCACAGATTGAACCCCTGACCCCGTCAGCCTGAAACTTGCTGGGCACTTGTGCAAACACCCAGGATCTGACGAACTGGAAGAGAGGGATTGTCGTGTGACTAGACCTTATGAAGGGTATTCAACTCTCCTCTCACTCTCACATGTGTGTACACATGTTTTATCATGAATAAAATTAAAAGATTTAAGTTAATAGTAAGGGCTAGTGACAGTTGAGTAATCTGATCTGGATTTGAATAAACTTAAGAGATCTTGAAATGAACCAAAGGGACCTACAAGCCTAAAAGAAAAGAAAATGTAAATCGAATGTACTATTTCCACAGAGCAGTTTCAAAGTGGCTATATTGATTTTCTATTGCTACTTAGCATATTACTACAAATTTAGTGGCATAACACAATATCCATTTATTTTGTCTTTTTTTAAAGAAGTATTTTATTTATTTATTTATTTTAATTTGACCAGAGAGGGACAGAGTGAGTGAGAGAGAGAAAGAGAAGGAAAGTGAGAAAGCAAGTCACTAGGTCTGGGACTCGAACCATGGTCAACCATGTGGGAGTCCAACGCCCTTAATCACCATGTCACCTGCCAGCCCCCATATCCATTTATCTCACAGTTTTAAAGGTCACATCCTTGGGAAATGGTAAAACATTAAAAAGATTCTTTGCTCCTGGGAAGAATAAACAAGTATCTGATACTGAAGTACCTGAAGTGTCTGGTTAATGATCCATTAACCAGGGAGCGAGTGACGGTTTTTCTGTTTGAAGGCTAAAAAGGGTGTGGGCAAGTGTGATTGGAAGAAATAGAGGAAGGGACTGAGAGAAGGAGCGTAGGCTAATTCCTAAGCGTGGTCTCTCAGCGGGCCTAGCGCCTGGGATGTGGAAAGCGCAGCTGTTTAATAGGAACTGGACTTCACCAGGGATCCGACCCTAGACCACAAGTGCAGGACTGTGGACGGCTATTATTAATTAAACAGTATTGTCAACTCCTATTGGTCTACATGAGTCAGATGTCATCTAGGCAGGGGCAGCTTGAATCTGAACATGTGATAGGTTGATTAATAAACTTTTTAATCTTAAAACTTATTTAATTTTATGGGCCAGCAGGTGGAATGGTGGTTAAGGGTGCTGGACTTCCAAGTGGCCAACTACGGTTCTGTGGTAGGCAGTTAGTTATGAGCGGGCGGCCCTAAGAGAAAAGCGAAAGGATCAAAAAGACCCAAGCAAGCATTTTGGTCAACACCCTAATCCCCAAGTAAGCATTTTTGGTCAATGCCCTAATTCCCACTAGGTCAACGCCCTAATTCTCACTAGGGCAATAAACTAATCAGGCAGTCTAATTAAACAACCTGGTTCACACTGGGCATGCGCAATTAGGTAATCCTAGTTCTTTACCTGTGAGAAAAGTGCGCAAGCAGGAGAAAACGCACATATTCAAACTGAAATGAAGGACATAGGTAGTATGACAGACCTCCCAGCAATACATATTCATGACCTCTAGTAATAAAAGTAACGAGTAACCAGTACCAAATGCCGTTGCCACCTGGCAATCTGCTCGCCCAAGAGCCTTTTGGGTGTACTTTCCTTTCTTTCCTAGTAAATCTTCTTTTCTACCTACTTCATTCGTAGTTGTGGTTTCATTTTTCACCTAGGGACAGATCTCTAATTTTAGTGATCGGGACCCGAAGAACCAAGGACTTCACAAGGCAGCTGGACACTTTCCCATCCGTTAACAGTTCAAGTCCAGGACCTGGAGGCTTGCTTTCTCACTTTCCCTCTCTCTCTCTCTCTCTGTCCCTCTCTGATCTAATTTAAATAAATAAATAACGCTAAATAAAATAATAATTTTAAAAATTTACTTAAGTTTAAAGTTAATAAGTATTGTTGTAAGCATTAAAATTTTTTTTTTTGGAGAGGTTTTTGCTATAGGGCGCGTGCGCTCGCCAGACAGGCAGAGAGAGACAGAGAGATCCCCAGATGGCCACACCGCAATCCCTTCTCTTCCATTCTCCTCTCAGGATCTTGGGCACTCACGCACATGCACCCGGCGTGAGTTTAAGCCACCGGGCCCGGGACTCAAACTGCGGTCGACTACGTGGGAGTCCAGAGACATAGCCATTATGCTAATTGCTGGTCCCAAAATTTTTAATTTATTTTTATTTTAACTTTATTTATATATTTATATATTTATTTATTTAAATTTGACCAGAAAGGGGCAGAGTGAGAGAGAGAGAGAGAGAGAGAGAGAGAAAGCAAGCTGCCAGGTCTGGGACTCGAACCGTGGTTAGCCACGTGGGAGTCCAGCGCCCTTAACCACCAAGACATATGTCGGCCCCAACATTAAAATTAAAAAAAAAAAAAATTGCCACAGGGGTGCATGGGCTCACTGGAGAAAGAAAAAGAAAAAGTAAGAAAGGACCCGCCCTTCCGCCCTAGGAGTGGTTATGGTCACACCATAGTATCTTTCCATCTCTCCTTTCTTTGGGATTTGGGCATTCATGCACCTGCACCCAGGATGCTCCCCGAGCCCCCAGGCCCAGAACTTGAACCATGCAGCAGGCCATATGAGTCCTGCTACCTCGGCCACCATGATCTGGCCCTTTAAAAACTGCACCACCCGCTGCTCTGAAAAGCCATCTTTGCATTGTTCTCGGGCAGCTCCGGCAGCAGCAGCCCGCCTCCGCCTCCGCCTCCGCCGCCGCGGCCCACTCCAGGCTCAATCACCAGATCCCCGAACTCTCGCTTTCTTTTTATCCTTTGCATCGGGTCCGACGGGGCCGACGCTGCCAGGCCCCATCGGGTGGGGTGCGACCGTGCACACCACCAAGGACTCAAGGGAGAAGGGAGCGTGGAGGAGGCGGAGACGGAAGCGCTGCCCCGCTAACGGGAACGCCAATGAGGAAAACGGGGAGCAGGAGGCTGAGAACCAGGAAGACGAAGAGGAAGAGGCGGGAGGAGGGAGAGAACCGAGATGAGCACCAGGAGGCCGAGGCAGCCACTGGCAAAAGGGCAGCTGAGGACGAGGACGACAATGTCAACGCCAGGAAGAGAGGACCGATGGGAATGATTAGACAGCCTGAAACGAAAAAGTTAAACATTAAAAAAATAGGGCCGCCATGCCCTATTCGTCCTCCACTTCCTGTCTCAGAATCTAAACGTGGTCACACTCCAGCGTGCCACCCGCAGATGACTCGTGCGCTCCCCAACCCAACCAAACCCACAACGCGAATTTGCAACAGGGGAGGAAAAAAGAACCGAAACTTCCAGGGCCCTGCTTTTTTTTTTTTTCTTAAAAGTACTTTAAAAAGGAAAATTTGTTAGTATTTTAAATTTTCATTTTGTATTTTTGTACATATGGTTAGGGGTCAGCCATTTGGAAAAAAAAAATTATTACTTTTATTATTTTGAAAAATTTAACCAGAGAGAGACAGAGTAAGCAAGCTGCCAGGTCCAGGACTTGAACCACAGCCAAGTGGGAGTCCAGCACCTTAACCACCACACCATTTCGTGCACCCTCACCCGGGCATCAGCCATTTTTAATCATCTCGGATGACCAAGTCAGCCTTCAGAGCGTCCTCTGTCCTTTTTTCAGCTTTACTTGTGGTATGACCATATTGTTAGGTTTGATTTGGGAACCCCGTGGAGTCAGAGGCAGCAAAGACGAAAATACCAGAGTCAGGCCTTGGGGTTGAATAAAACCAGCAAAATGTATTCTGCGAAAAAGCTCTCAGGTGAGGTCTCTCCATCTGCTCAAAGGCAGAGGGACTCATGCCCAGGGTGGGTGCTGCTCATTCTTAAAGGGCCATTGTCCAATAGGTGGTGGCCATGGGTCCTTGTCTGGCCAATGAAGGTCGCTGTTTCTGTTCAACTTTGGCGGCGCCCAAATGCTGAAGGGCGGGGAAAGTCTGTTGATGATGGCGGGCCAGATAACAAAAATAGAAAAATTCTGCTGTAGGGAAAGTTTCTGCCATGTTTCTTTTCCCTTCCCCCGACCTTAAACGTATCACTGTAATCTCAAAGGAGGAAAAAACCTTGAACCATGCCACCTGCCAGTCCCAATTACTATTATTAACTAATTATTTTATTTAATTTTATTTATTATTGTTATTTGTTTTAATATGACCAGAGAAAGAGAAAGTGAGAACCCAAGCTGCCAGGTCCAAGACTTGAACAGCTTTCTACCATGTGGGAGTCCAGTGTCTTTAACCACCATGCCACCTGCCGGCCCACTATTATTACTATTATTTTTTAAGAGAGATTTTTGCTATAGGGCCCGTGTGCTCCCTGGAGAGATAAGGAGACATAGAAGGCGAGAAATCACCCCCCAGGGGGATTGCCATGCTGCAATCCCTTCTCCATTCTCCTCTCAGGAATTTGGGCATGCATGCACACATACTTGGTGTGAGGTTTTTGTTGTTGTTTTGTTTGTTTGTTTGTTGAGAGGTTTTTGCTATAGGCATGTGTGCTCCTCAGAAAGACTGAGAGAGATAAAGAGACAGAAAGTGGAGAATTCACCTCCCAGGGGGATGGCCACACCACAATCCCTCTCCTTCATTCTTCTCTCGGGATTTTGGGCACGTGTGCACATGCACTCAGTGTGAGTTTTTTGTTTGTTTGTTTGTTTGTTTTTTGGAGAGGTTTTTGCTATAGGGCACATGCGCTCACCAGACAGACAGAGAGAGACAGAGAGATAGAAAGCGAGAAATCACCCCCTGGGGGGATGGCCATGCCGCAATCCCTTCTCCTTCATTCTCCTCTTGGGATCTTGGGCACGCACGCACATGCGCCCAGCGTGAGTTTAAGCCACCGGGTCCAGGATGCGAACCGCGGTGGACTATGTGGGAATCCAGTGACATAGCCATTACGCTAACTGCTGGACCCTCAGTGTGAGTTTTAAGCCTCCGGGTCTGGGAGTCAAACTGCAGTTGACTACGAGGGAGTCTGGTGATGTAAACATTATGCCATCTTCTGGTCCCAATGCACAATATTATTATTATTATTTCTATTATTATTTTAGTTTTGCCGTAGGTACATGTGCTTGCCAGAGACAGAAACAGAAAGAGAGAAAGTGAGAAAGCACCCTCTGAGGGGATGGCCTGGCTGCAATCCCTGCTCCATTCTCCTCTCTTGAGAAATAAATACACGCACCAGCTGTGTTTCTGAAGCTGCTGAGTCTGGGACCTGGAACTGTGCAGCTGGCTATGTGGGATCCAGTCACACTAACCACAATACCACTGGCTGGTCTTTAATATTTGTAAACAATAATATATAAATAGAAAAAATAGTCACGCTTCTGAGTCCAATTGTTTAATATTCAGGAAGTTGAGTCACTCGATGTCTTGTTGGTAGTTTGGAGTCACCATGGTGGGAGTATGTAAACCATGGAAACTGGCAAATGCTGCAAACTTGAGCCTTCTCCCATCTTTTGTAGGAGTCAGTCATTCCATCTATCGGCCTGCCGCTGCCTTGTTTAGGGCATGGCATCTCTGTCCCACTCCGTGTGAGGCGATGTGCTGTGTGATGCTGGGCAGGTTCTTCATCTCTTCTGGGTTGATCTTTCCCTTCATTTGAGTCAGGGTTGGGGTGAGTTGTGCTGCTTCTCAAATGCCTTGGATTCTGCCTCCTGAGATCATGGTAGGGGTTGGGGGGTCATCTTTTATGGTACCCAACTACTAATCTTCCAGGGCATACTATACTTCAAAGAGACCTTCAGTGGTGGTTGGGAGGCCCTAGTCCTGCCAGCCCATGACCCCTGCCTTTATGATCTGGATAATCGTATGTTCCCCTGAAGCTTCGTGTTTTGGAATTTGGTATTGAAAGGTGGTTGAGCCTAGTCTGCAGTGATTGAATCATGGTGATTGCATCATGGAGATGACACTCTCATGAAGTGATTAATGATATCTCTTTAGACCCAGTGAGTTCTAGGTCTCCTGAGAAGGGGTTAGTTCTTGCAAGAGCTGTTGTTATTAAAGAGAGTCGTGGGCCAACAGGTGGTAGGGTGATTAGGACACTAGACCCCACAAGGCAACTACAATGTGAGTCCTGGATCTGGTGGCTTGCTTTCTCACTCCCTCCTACTATGACTATTACAAGTTAAATAATAATAATAATAACAATTCTAAAAAGAAAAAAATGAGTCACTCATCGTGTGTTCTCTCTCTGTACATTTCTGCCATCCTCTGTGCTTTTGTCGGCCATATTATAGGCTGGCCTGATGCTAGGTTTCTACCTTCAGACTTCTCTGCCATCAGAATTGTAAGTCAATAAGCTGCTATTGCTTTTTTTTTTTTTTTTTTAATTATTTATTTACTTTTATCA
This sequence comes from Tupaia tana, assembly GCA_026018925.1. Taxonomy (NCBI): domain Eukaryota; kingdom Metazoa; phylum Chordata; class Mammalia; order Scandentia; family Tupaiidae; genus Tupaia; species Tupaia tana. The sequence goes on along the minus strand of JAKSZU010000007.1, from coordinate 122,275,084 downwards.
TTCATTCATTTTATTTTAATTTGACTAGAGAGATACACAGAGAGAGAGACAAAGAGGGAAAGTGAGAAAGCAAGCCACCAGGTCCAGGACTCGAACCATGGTCAGCCATGTGGGAGTGTCCAGCGCCTTAACCACCACGCCACCCGCTGGTCCCAAGCTGCTATTGCTTTATAAGTAACCTAGTGTCAGGTATTTCTTTTTTTCTTTTGTTTTCTTTGGAGAGGTTTTTTGCTATAGGGCATGTGCGCTCACCAGAAAGACTAAAAGAGACAGAGAGACAGAAAGCGAGAAATTACCCCCCAGGAGGGATGGCCACACCACAATCCCTTCTCCTCCTTTCTCCTCTCAGGATCTTGGGCACGCACGCACACACACCCAGCGTGAATTTAAGCCACCAGGTCCGGGACTCCAACTGTGGTCAACAACGTGGGAGTCCAGCAACATAGCCATTATGCTAACTGCTGGTCCCAGTCTCAGGTATTTCTGTTAGCAATGCAAAACAGACTAATTCACCCACCAACTTAATGTATTTTCAGGCATCGATGTTCTAACTCCTGAGGCAAATGATCTCTGAGCACACCACTCCTCAAATATGAGGCCTCTGGAATTCCTTGATCATAACTCTGCTTCAGTATTTCTTTTTTTTTTTTTTTTTTGGAGAGGTTTTTCGCTATAGGGCTCGTGCGCTCGCCAGACAGACAGAGAGAGACATAGAGACAGAAAGCGAGAAATCACCCCCCAGGGAGGATGGTCACGCCGCAATCCCTTCTCCTCCATTCTCCTCTCGGGATCCTGGGCACGCACGCACACGCGCCCGGCGTGAGTTGTAAGCCACCGGGTCCGAGACGCGAACCGCGGTCGACTATGTGGGAGTCCAGCGACATAGCCATTACGCTAACTGCTGGTTCCCTGCTTCAGTATTTCTGATCACTCAATCTCAGACTCTCTCTCAACTTCTCTTCCTTCACATGTACGCCCAATGCTGGTCATACTCAGGTTCTGTTCCTAGCACTCTGCACATATTCAACCTGGACCATCTTATTCTTCCCGGGCTTCCAACTACCATCTTGATGTTGCTATCTTCTGCTACAGATTGAGTGTTGTTTGCCCTCCCACAATTCACATGTTGAAGTCCCAGTCTCCAATGTGATTGTATTTGGAGGTGGGGTTTCTGGAATGTAAATAGGTTTAAATGAAGTCATGAGAGCAGAGCCCCCGTGATAAGATTAAGGCCATTTTTTCAAAAAAGAAATCTTGGGAACCAGCAGGTGGCGTGGTGGTTAAAATGCTGGATACTCCCACATGGCTGACAACAGTTTGAGTTCTGGACCTGGTGGCTGGCTTTCTCACTTTCCCTCTCTTTCTCTCTCACTCTGTCCCTCTCTGGTCAAATAAATAAAGTTAATAAAAAATAATACTTATTGGGACCAGCAGTTAGCATAATGGCTATGTCGCTGAACTCCCAGTAGTCGACAGCGGTTCGAGTCCCAGACCCGGTGGCTTAAAAACTCACACCAGGCGCGTGTGTGTGAATGCCCAAGATCCCAAGAAGAGAATGGAGAAGAGATTGCGGCATGGCCATCCCCCCGGGGGGGTGATTTCTCGCTATCTGTCTCTCTGTCTTTCTGGTGAACACACACGCCCTGCAACAAAATCCTCTCAAAAAAAAAAAATTATTTAAAAAGATTTTCTTTTAGAATTATTTAATTTTAATTTATTATTATTATTATGTAATTTGCTACAGGGCATGTGTGTTCACTAGAGAGAGACACACACACAGAGAGAGAGATAGGGAAAGTGAGAAAGCAAGCCGCCAGGTCCAGGACTCAAACCGCAGTTGGCCCTTTGGGAGTCCAGCACCTTTACCACCATTCAACCTGCTGGCCCCGAATTAAGGCCCATGTAAGAAGAGGATGAGAACAGAATCTTTTCTCCATCATTCAGGTCTTAAGAATAGATCATTTTGTTACATCCTAGTTGAAGGAATCCCAAGACTGTAGGCCTACCTGAGGCAGGAAGATTTGAATGGGGCAAGTCAGACTGGAACTAGAGACCATCCCGAGATGCTGACACACTTGGGAATTCACTTGTAGAACTTCAAAGGTGACCTTGTTTTCTGTACTTGCGGATGGGTGAAGAGGATTGTCCCTCACACAAAGGTTGGCATTTGTAAAAAGTCTGAGCTTCCAGAGTCTAACCCAGCATCTAGCTAAAATGTGGCACTCGGACATTTATGAAATACATTCTAGCAGCTGTAAAAAATATAGTGGAGGTGGACACTCCGTAGGTAGTCTGTCTGGCATAGAACCTGAATACTTGGTGTGATTGGTGCACAGATACAGGAACAAGTCCTGCTGGATATAGGTTCAGTATGTATCTTGGGGAACCCATTCCATTATGTTTACTAATTGTGTAATGAAGATTAGGAATATTGGGTCAACTCTGTGACACAGTGGTAATGTGCTGCTCACAAGAAGCTAGGTCCCACGTAGTGACAGCATTTTGAATCCCTGGTCCAGTGTGCCAGAAATATGCTGGGCACATGTGGGAGTGCCCAAGATCCCACCAGCTGGATGACAGGATTGTGGCATGAGCAGACTCTGGAGGGTGCTTTTCTCTCTCTTACATACATGTGTGTGTGCATAGTTTATCATGAATAGAGGGAAAAGAACTCATAAAAAATAGATTTAAGAAAATTCTTCGGGACCAGCAGTTAGCGTAATAGCTGTTGCTAGACTCCCATGCAGTCGACCTTGGTTCGAGTTCTGGACCTGGTGGCTTAAACTCATGCTGGGCATGTGTATGTGCATGCCCAAGATCCTGAGAGGAAGAGAGGAGAAGGGATTGCAGCGTGGCCATCCCCTCTGGGGGGTGATTTCTCACTTTCTGTCTCACTGTCTCTCTCTTTCTGGCGAGCGCACGCACCCTATAGCAAAAACCTCTCCAAAAAAAAGAAAGAAAATTCTTCAAGGTTTTCCTTTCAGTTGCCTAACTTAAAATGCTAAGATGTCTATGTATCAGATGATTTCCTAAGAGTCATCAAAGGGGTTGATAGAGAAACCATGATTGGGGTCTACCTGTGTAGCCATTTCTCAGTCCAACACTGGCAATGAGAGGTCATGGTCCACCACTGCTTGGTGCTGAGCTCTGCCGTTTGCATTTTGTTTCCTTCTAGGTTTCACTGAGGGTACCTGGAGGCTGAGTAAACATGTGAGAAGGAAAAGGTGAGATGGGTTAGAGGAGTTGTTTATCCTTGATTTGATGGGCTTAATGGTGCTACTCCACTTCCCGTGTATGAAAGGCCTAGGTGATTCCGATGGGTACCTGGGCTTCAGTTGTAGTCACTCTAGAAAGTACCTCAGCCCAGACTTAGAGTTCTTATCTTCCTGCCAGTGGGGCTTTTCTATGCCCACTGGGTGATTGCAAAGAGGAAATTTCTCTGAAGTTGTGGGAAACAATCTTTTGGGGAAAGTATATGCATTAATTCCACCTCACCCCACTTCCATGGCATTTTCCATCTTTGAATAAGATGAAGAAAGATTCTAAGACATACCAATCCCTGAAATTACATCGTCCCTCCAAGCATCTCCAATGGACTGACCTCAGAGTTCTATATTGAAACCCAGAGGTTAAAAAGCAGCTTTCAGTATTGTGTTAAAATACTTCACATCACTATTTTACACATTAAAAGCAATTAATAGATAGTTGTTTTGTTTTGTTTTTTTTAAAGATTTTTGGGGACCAGCAGTTAGCGTAATGGCTATGTCGCTGGACTCCCACGTGGTTGACCGTGGCTCGCGTCCCGGACCCGGTGGCTTAGAACTCATGCCGGGCGCGTGTGCGTGCCCAAGATCCCGAGAGGAGAACAGAGGAGAAGGGAATGCGGCGTGACCATCCCCCCTGGGAGGGTGATTTCTTGCTTTCTGTCTCTCTCTGTCTCTCTCTGTCTGTCTGGCGAGCGCATGCGCCCTATAGCAAAAGCCTCTCAAAAAAAAAAAAAAAAAAAAAAGATTTTTGCTATAGGGCACATGCCAGAGAGACAGAGAAACAGAAAGCAAGAAATCATCCCCTAGGGGGTGGCCATGTGGCAATCCCTTCTCCTCCATTCCCCTCTGGGGATTTTTGGCACACATGCACACACCCTCTGGGGATTTTTGGCACACATGCACACACCCTCTGGGGATTTTTGGCACACATGCACACATGCCCAGTGTGAGTGAGTCTTGCCACCAGGCTGGACTTGAACCTTGGTCTACTAAGTGGGAGTCCGGTGATATAACCATTACGCCATCTGCAGTTCCTGATAGATACATTAAAAAAAAAGGTTTTTCCCTAGTGTGCTTGTGCTCAGCAGAAACAAGAGAGAAACAGAGAGAGAGAATGTGAGAAATCACCCCCCAGAGGGGAGGGCCACTATGCAGTCCCTTCTTCATTCTCCTCTTAGGATTTTGTGCGTGCGCACACACACACACGCATCTGGTGTGTTTTTTAAGCCACAAGGTCTGAGACTCGAACTGTGAAGTCAGCCATATGGGATCCAGAACCTAACCACCACTCCACCTACTGGCCCCTAAAGATAGATCTTTTTTTTTTTTTTTTAAGATTCTCCAGTAAATTTATTTTCAAACATTTTTGTGTATTTGTCTTAATATTGCATTTTTTAAAAGAAGAAAAAGTTCATATAAATGGAATTTTAAATACTGATTTATCATTTTAACATAAATTCAGATAAATTTTATGCTTACTTCTGTTTTTTGAAATCCATTAATTTTATTTTAATTTGACCAGAGAGAGAGAAAGTGAGAAAGTAAGCTATCAGGTCCATGACTTGAACCGTAGTCAACCATGTAGGAATGTCCAGTGCCTTAACCACCATGCTACCTGCTGGTCCCCATTTTATGCTTACTTCTGATAGTCAAACTGCAGAAGCCCACGAGTTTAGCTCTAAGTGTTCTTGTCATCCTGCTCCAACTGAATCAAATAGCTCAAGACACACACACAGACAGACACAAACAGATCTTTCGTAAAGTAAACAAATATTTTATGGTATAGATAATTGTTTCTCTTTGGAACATTTTTTTTTTTCCAGAGAGGTATTTGCTATAGGGCATGTGCCCTCGCCAGAGAGACAGAGAGAGACAGAGAGACAGAAAGTGAGAAATCACCCCCACAATCCCTTCTCCTCCATTTTCTTCTCAGGATCCTGGACACGCACACACATGTGCCTGGCGTGAGTTTAAGCCACCGGGTCCGGGACTCGAACCACAGTCAACTACATGGGAGTTCAGCGACATAGCCAGTACGCTTACTGCTGGTCTCTCTCTTTGGAACTTTTTATATGCAATTTATTTCTCTTTTGAAATTGGGATGTTCATAGTCATTATGCAACAATCTCTGTAAGGCAAAGAGCTCATCTCTTTGAAAACTCAAGTGATTTTTCATGGATTTTTTTTTTTAGAAGTTTTTGCCATAGGGCGCATGTGCTCGCCAGAAAGACAGAGAGAGACAGAGACAGAAAGCGAGAAATCACCTCCCACCGGAATGGCCACACCACAATCCCTTCTCCTCCATTCTCCTCTTGGGATCTTGGGCACGCACGCACATGCGCCCCACGTGAGTTTAAGCCACCGGGTCCGGGACTCGAACTGCGATAGACTACATGTGAGTCCAGCAACATAGCCATTACGCCAACTGCTGGCCCCATAGAAATTTTTTTTTAATCTAAAAAGAATGGAGTATGGAAGGCTAAAAGAGGGGGAACCACTTCAGATGATCTAAACAAAATAGATATGAAAAGTAATATATTTAACAGTGTAGGGGAGAAATCTTAAGTGTAGATGTTGTTGAAATACTAAAGAAAACAGCATTTGACCCATTGCCGAAATTTAGATTTTCTTAATTTATTACAATCAGAAGTGTTGATTTTATATTAATTCTTTGAAGCCAGCATGAGAGGCTTGACAATTTAATTTTTATATACATGGCTGTTTGAATAGAAAATATCAAATATAAACAGTGATACAGCAAGAAATTAAATTGGCAGAAATAAGTATTCAACCAGTAATAATAATTAAGATCACCAATTCAAAGATCTTTTATACACAAAAACTGAGACAATATTGTTATAAGAGTTTACAGCACACAAGTGAATTTAATCCTACTTCATTACTATTATACTTTTTTTTTTTTTTTTTTTTTTTGCTATAGGGCACATGCGCTCGCCAGAAAGACAGAGAGAGACAGAGAGACAGAAAGCAAGAAATCACCCCCCGGGGGGGATGGCCATGCCGCAATCCCTTCTCTTCCATTCTCTTCTCAGGATCCTGGGCACGCATGCACATGCGCCTGGTGTGAGTCTAAGCCACCGGGTCCGGGACTTAAACCGCAGTCGACTACATGGGAGTTCAGCGACATAGCCATTACGCTAACTGCTGGTCCCACTATTATACTTCTTTCTTCTTCAGAATTAGTGGACCCACATTATCTCCTGTCAGTTTATTGTGCTTATTATGTGAACCATGACAGGCAGTAAACATCTTAGAACGCCAACGCCTACAGTAAGCTGCTTTAGTGAGACACACATCTTCAATGTTTACAAGTAGTGCCAGTACACCCAGGAAAGGCAATAACCGAAGCCATTCTGAAACTGTGAGCCTGCGAACTCGGTAATGCTCTCGGGTACCGGGAGCCGCTTCAGGTGGGCAGGGAGCTGCACCTTCACGATGCAGGCCATGCTCTCCAGCACCATCCTGGCCGCAGTGTCTGCTTGCCTCCTGATTCCACCGCGCTTGGGGCCCCTAGAGATAGATTTTAAAGTTAGCAGTAAATTCATAATATTCTTTTTTTTTAAAAAAGAATTATTTTATTTAACTTTATTTATTTATTTACTTTAATTGACCAGAGAGGGATAGAGAGAGAGAGAAAGAGAAAGTGAGAAAGCAAGCTGCCAGGTCCAGGACTCGAACCACGGTCAGCCATGTGGGAGTCCAACACCCTTAACCACTGCACCACCTGCCGGCCCCAAATTCATAATATTCTAAAATGTTACATGTTAAAGGCAGCCTACCAATATATAGTATTCATTTCTAAGTAGTTGTATGTTAAAATATATAGAGCCAAACTCAGCCTTAGTCATCTTTTTCCTGTAATTATCTTTATTCATGATAGAGCATGTGTGTGCACATGAGAGAAAAGCACCGTTTATAAGGTCTGATTATGCTGGGTCCCCTTCCAGCCTGCTGAATCGTTGGCACTGGTATATTTCAGACTGACTTGACTGGGATCAAACCAGTCAGCATGTGAGATCCTCTCTCTCTCTCTCTCTTTTTTTTTTAAATTATTTAATTTTATTTGCTATTATTATTAATTTGATCAGAGAAAAGAAGGGAAAGTGAGAAAGCAAGCCACCAGGTCTGTGACTTGAGCCACGTGGGAGTCTAGCACCCCAACCACCCTGCCACCTGCTGGCCCCCCTTTCTCTTTATTTCATTTTATTATTTATTTATTTATTTAGGAGGTTTTGCTATAAGGAGCCTGCAGTCACCAGAAAAACAGAGAAACAGAAAGTGAGAAATCACCCTCCAGGGAGGGTGGCCACACCGCAGTCCCTTCTCCTTCATTCTCCTCTCAGGATCTTCGGCATGCACGCACACGCACCCAGCGAGAGTTTAAGCCATCGGGTCTGGAACTCGAACCGTGGTCGACTACATGGGAATTCAGTGACATAGCCATTACACCATCTGCTGGCCCCAGAAATGAAAGTTTCAATGAAACAAAATATAAGGCACATAAACCATGTGGTTCAGTTTCTAATTCAGATACCTTACTCTCGAAAAGAAACAGAAGAAAGCAATGCATGCCTTTCCTAGACAAAAAGAGGGGTGAGTAATAAAAATATAACTTTTTTTTCTTGTCATAGGGCACATGCATGAGAGAAAGAGAGAGAGAGAGAGAGAGTGAGAAATAATCCCCCCAGGGGGATGGCCATGCCACAATCACTTCTTGTCCTGCAATTTTGGTGCACACGCCTGGCATGCTTTTCAAGTCACTGGGTCTAAGACTTGATTGCAAAGTCAGCCATGGTGGATCCAGCTGCCTAACCACCACGCCACCTACTGATCTAATATAACAACATTTTAACTAGTGGAAAAAAAGAGTCAAGATAATTAAAATCTGCTAATAATTATAAATTTGTATTTTGAAGAACCAGCAGACAGCGTAATGGTTATGTGGCTGGACTCTCATGTAGTCAACCATAGTTTGAGTCCCAGATCTGGTGGTTTAACATTCACCCTGGGTGTATGTATGTGCATGCCTGCCATCCCCCCCTGGGGGGGGGGATTTCTTGCTTTCTGTCTCTCCAGTGAGCACATGCGCTGTATAGCAAAATTCTCTCTCTCAAAAAAAAAAAAATTGTATTTTGGGGCCAGCAGGTGGCATGGTGGATAAGGGCGCTGTATTCCCACATGGCCAACCACAGTCTGAGTCTCGGACATGGTGGCTTGCTTTTTCACTTTCTCTCTCTCTCTCTCTCTCTCTCTGTCTGTCTTTCTGTTCAAATTAAAAAATAAAATGAATGAATAAGTAAAAATTAAAAAAAAAGAGGGCCAGCAGGTGCTGTGGTGGTTAAGGATGCTGGACTCCCACGTGGCAGAGCATGCATGGTTCAAGTCCTGGACCTGGCAGCTTGCTTTCACACTCTCCTTCTCTCTCTCTCACTCTGTCCCTCTCTGGTCAAATTTAAATAAATAAATAAATAAATAAAGTTAAATTAAACAATTTTTAAAAATTAAAAAAAATAATTAAAAAATACCATTACCTCTAATAAAGTGAAACCAGATTTTTAAAAAAATGTATTTTGAGAAAGTTGTATTTGAAAATACAAAAAGTAAAAAAGCAAAACTGATGTGGATTTAGAACATTTTTCCTCTGCCAAGAAGCAGAATAATTAGAGACAAACTGAAAATAAAACCTTAGGCAATTATTGGACTGGATAGTCAGATTTAAATTCACTACAAGTTGGGACCAACAGTTGGCATAATGGCTACATCACTGGACTCCCATGTAATCAACTGCGGTTCGAGTCCTGGACCTGGTGGCTTAAATTCATGCCAGGCGTGTGTGTGTGCATGCCCAAGATCCTAAGAAGAGAATGAAGGAGAGGGGATTGAGTTGTGGCTATCCCCTCTGGGGGTGATTTCTAGCTTTCTGTCTCTCTCTTTCTGGCGAGCACATGTGCCTATAGCAAAAACCTCTCCAAAAATAAATAAATAAATTCACTACAAGTTGACTGTCAATTCACTTTCTTTTTTTTTTTTTTTTTGGAGAGGTTTTTGCTATAGGGCGCGTGCGCTCGCCAGCCAGCCAGAGACAGAGAGACAGAAAGCAGGAAATCACCCCCCAGGGGGGATGGCCACGCCGCAATCCCTTCTCCTCCTGGGATCTTGGGCACGCACGCACACGCACCCGGCGTGAGTTTAAGCCACCAGGTCCGGGACACAAACTGCAGTCGACTACATGGGAGTCCAGCGACATAGCCATTACGTTAACTGCTGGTCCCTCAATTCACTTTCTTATTAGAAGGGAGATTAAATATCTTAATCCTATTTTTTTCTTTATTTCATTTTTTTTTACTTATTCATTCATTTATTTTAATTTGACCAGAGAGAGACACACACAGAGATAGGGAAAGTGAGAAAGCAATCCACCAGGTCCGGGACTTGAACCATGGTCGGCCATGTGGGAGTGTCCAGCACCTTAACCACCACACCACCTGCTGGTTTCCCCAATACTATGTTAATGCAATAGTGTGAATGACTCCCAAAAGTTCATGTGTTGAGATTTGGTTTCAGAAGTAGTAAAAGGAGGGCTGGCAGATGGTGTGGTGGTTAAAGGCATTGGATTTCCACATGGCCGACTATGGTTTGAGTCCTGAACCTGGTGGCTTGCTTTCTCACTTTCTCTCTCTTTCTCCCTCTCTGGTCAAATTGAAATTAAAAAATGTATAAATAAATAAAGTTAAATAAAATAATTCTAAAAAAAAGAAGTATTAAGAAGAAATTTTGTAACTTCACAGTGTTGAAAGGTAGAACATTTGGGAGTCACTGACTAGGGTGGCCTCTAGGAGTGAGTTCTGTTGGGTTGATAAGGACAGGGAATAAGATCAGAAGACATATGAATGAGCACAGAAATATACGCTCCTGTTCTTTCACAATGGGATGTCTTGCATAGCTTTGGGACCCTATTTATAGGAAAACCCTCACCAGATGTTGACCCCTGGACCTTGGAACCTCCAAACTAAGCTGAATAAACCTCTTTTTTAAAAAAAGTTGTCGTTTGGGGCTTGCAGGTGGCATGTGGTTAAGGTGCTGGACTCCCACATGGGCAAAAAAAGTTGTCGGAGGGTGCTTTCACCAGAGACCAAGAGAAGCACTCCCTTGATAATGTGTGGGTACACCACAATCCCTTCTCCTCTGCTTCTCCATCTTGCCAAGATTTGGGGCATGCAGGCACAGAGCCTGACATGTATTTCAAGTTGTTAGGGCCAGAATTGAATAGATGGTTGGCCATGTGGGGTCTGGTTTCCATAACCACTAGGCTATGGGGCCAGCCTTAAACCTCTATTTTATGTCACCCAGCTTTTGATATTTTCTGTTATTAGCAATGGAATGGATTATAACAGTTACAGAGAAAAAAAAGAACGAAAGCAGGAGTATCGACAAAGCTGTGAGATCTTTGGATCCTCCCCAAAACATCTATCACTACAGAACAGTAACTGCCTGAAAGTTTGACAGCGACGTAACAGTGACCACAGGGTTCACCTAGAAGGGAAGCTGGCTTTAATTACAATTCAGGATGCTGTGGGGAGACACCCCTCTCATTTGGGTGGGGAAGTTTGTGGTGCCCAGGAAAGAGACCTTTGGTTCTCTGAAACTCTGAGAGGTTCTCCTTTCAAGAAGGGGATGTGTAAATTCACCTTTGCTTGGACACCCAATTTCTCTTCACGAAAAAATTAATTTGGCCTTCCTTTGTTATGTGAAAACCACCCTCAAGGGTCCTTTAGTTGTAGGAACTGAAGCGAGTCCTCACTTGACTTGATGTTTTCGGGGAAAACTGTGACATTGCAATTATTCTGAAATTACCTGTTCTATAATTAGACTGAGCAACGAAATAAACTGGTGTAGTATGAATACTTGTGCATCGTTGAGTCAAGTTGTAATTTGGTATTGAAGTGCCTGACTAAATGCAGTAAGTAGCTGAGGGTTTTCCTAGATCCCGAATACTTATTAAAATGAAAGTACATTATGGTAGTTTAAAATTAGAAAACTTTATAATAGGATTAAGAGCCAGAAATCAAGATAATGGCAGCTCCCAAGCACAGATGGAAAAAATCAGTTACAATTTTCTTGATTCCATTTCATCCATATAAACAGAAAAGGCTCTTCAAGCATTTTGTGAATCAAATCCTTAGGGCTCATGACTCCTAGAGTTTTTGCCCCCTCACAAAATAAAACTTGTTTAGCCTCAGAGTAGATACTTAAATACTTCTTGATTGATGTGAGATTTCATTTGCTAGAAGAGTTTAGTTCAAGTTCACCTAAAAATCCCTGAGAAAAGAATGTACTATTAACGGAGGTTCTCTGTCTCAGAGTACACATTCTGATTTGATAGAGAGGCACTAGCTACAGGCTTCCATGTTTCTATCCTTTAAGCTGGTGATGGAGAGGAAATCCAGGCTCTTCAGTTTAGCTTCAGCACTATCGGTAAACTCCTTGGAGGCTTTCTGCAGTGGAAGACGCGGTGGTCCCATTGGAATCCCAGACACCAGAGTCATGATGGCTTTGGTCTGTGATACTCCAAAACCTAGATAAGCAAAAGAAATGAGGAAACGTGACTGGTACTGTTTACTTCCCCACAAACATCTCAAAGAAGAGATCATGTAGTAACAGTGGCTAATGCAATAGGATAAGGCAAAAATAAAAGATTACACATTTTCTGGGGCCAGTTAGTGATGTGGTGGTTAAGGTGGTTGGATTCCACATGGCTGATTTCATGATTCGAGTCCTGGACCAACAGCTTGAAAATCAAGACAGGCTTGTGTGTATGCATACCCAAAATCCAGAGAGGAAAATGGAGGAGAAGGAACTGCAGCATGGCCAACACCCCTGGAGGGAGATTTTTCACTTTCTCTCTCTTTGTCTCTCTTTGATGAGCACATGAGCTCTATGGTGAAAACCTGAAGGAATACAAAAAAGAGAAAAGCCATAAAGAAATATGGGAAGTGAAAAATATATGTTCAGGGAAATGAAACAATAGAAAATATAGCCAAAGAAATAATTAGTGATTTTGAAGGTAGAGCTTAGGAAATAATCCACAATGCTATACAGAAGGATATGTTAAATATAAAAACATTAAGATTCAGATTTGGCTGGGCACGTGTGCATGCATGCCCAAAATCCTGAGAGGAAAATAGAAGAGAAGGGATTGTGGCATGGCTGTTCTCCCTGGGGAGTGATTTCTCACGTTCCCTCTCATTGTCTTTCTCTCTTTCTGGCAAAAGCATGCACTCCATGGCAAAAACCTTAAAAAAAAAATACAGATTTGGGGCCAGCAGATGGCATAATAGTTATGTTGCTGGACTCCCATGTAGTTGACTGTGGTTCAAGTTTCGGATCCAGTGGCTTGAAACTCATGCTGGGCACATGTGCATGTATGCTCAAAATTCTGAGGGAGAATGGACGAGAAGGGATTGTGGCATGGCCATCCCCTTTGGTGGGTGATATCTTGCTTTCTGTTTCTCTCTCTCTCTTTCCTGGGTGAGCACATGTGCCTTCTGGCAAAAATCTCTTTCTAAAAAGAAAAAAGGTTGCCTATCTTTCAAAGACTAACAGATCATAATTTCTGGGATGATCTCTCCCAACTGTAGACCCTCTCTGCACCACAGGCCAAACTTTCAAGGATTTAGCATTTGCTTGTCTTGTAGAAAAAAAAAATACAGATTTGAGAATATTTAAAATATACCTAGTAGGCTTTAAAAATGAGACTTGAGTGAATGCAGGCAAGACAATATTCACTATAAAGACTTTTTCAGAACTGAAGAAAGACAAAGACTTCTGATTGAAGAAGCAACTGAAAAAGCAGGTATATTGTTAATATACAAAAAACATAACTAGTAATTATCTATTATGATCCCTAGCATCTAATCCCTGAAATATTTGTGATTTGTTTTCTTAGCTAGCTATTACTTTTGGATTCAAAATATAAGGAACTTGTTTTTGTTATATTTACTTAGTAATGTAACAACTGAGCATAAGGAAGAAAAATAATAGCATGATTAAATATATGAGAATAAAGTTTAATGAATACAAAATGACCCTTCCAGGCTTGTTATGAATAGGTGCAAGAGGGAGCTGCCCTCCTAATAAAACTACTAGTTTATTTAAATAAATTTTCTCTTGACTAAACCATGAAAATCCTAATGTCCAATGAAGCCTGCAATAGGTTTATTTATTTAGTTAAGAATTATATTATTTATTATTATTATTACTATTATTTTCAACCTGCCATAGGGCACATGCACTCACGAGAGAGAGGGAGAGAGAGAGAAAGCTGCCAGGTCTAGGAATCAAACTGCAGTTAGCTATGTAGGGTTCCAGTACTTTTAACTACCAGGCCCCCTACAAGGAGTTTTTAAGGACATGTTCTTTATTTTTTTGAGAGTTTTTTGCTATAGGGCATGTGTGCTTGCCAGAAAGACAAAGAGAGAAAGAGATAGAAAGCAAGAAATAACCTCCCAGGGGGGATGGCCAGGCCGCAATCCCTTCTCCTCCATTCTCCTCTTGGAATCTTGGGCACGCATACACATGTGCCTGGCGTAAGTTCAAACCACCGGGTCCGGGACTTGAACTGCAGTTGACTACATGGGAGTCCAGTGACATAGCCATTATGCCAACTGCTGGTCCCTGGATATATTCTTTTAAATCATAACAAAACTATCTTCAAGAGTCCCCTTTTGAAATGCAAATATTGGGAACCAGCAGTTAGCGTAATGGCCATGTCGCTGGACTCCCACATTGTCGACCGTGGTTCGTGTCCTGGACCCGGTGGCTTAAAACTCATGCCGGGCGCGTGTGCGTGCATGCCCAAGATCCAGAGAGGAGAATGGAGGAGAAGGGACTGCGGCGTGGCCATCCCCCACGGGGGTGATTTCTCGCTTTCTGTCTCTATGTCTCTGTCTGTCTGGCGAGCGCATGTGCCCTATAGCGAAAACCTCTCTAATTTTAAAAAGGAAAAAAAAAAAAAGAAATGCAAATATTGACCAAGCTTAGTAGCATGGAGTTAAGCCCTGTGCATAGGGAGCCAGATACCACATGGCAAAACCTGGTTTGAATGCTGGCCCCAGAGGTTTGAAAAACATGCTGGGCACGTGTGTGTGTGTGTGCAGGACCCAGATAACATGAAGAAAGAGAAAAAAAGGGATTGCTGCGTGACTGGTGACTATGCCCCGTTAGGGGTGCTTTCTCTTATCTCTTTCTTTCCCTAGGGAGAGCATGTGCCCTCTCATAAACAAATTTAAAATATTCAGGCAAAAGAATAAATCCTTTCAGCCAATATCTTTTTCTTTTGGAGAGATTTTTGCTATAGGGTGCGTGCGCTCACCAGATAGACAGAGAGAGACATTAGAGACAGAAAGCGAGAAATCACCCCCCAGGGGGCATGGTCACGCCACAATCCCTTCTTCTCCATTCTCCTCTCGGGATCTTGGGCATGCACGCATACGCGCCCGGTGTGAGTTTTAAGCCACCGGGTCCGGGACGCGAACCGTGGTCGATTTCGTGGGAGTCCAGCGACATAGCCATTATGCTAACTGCTGGTTCCCTTTTCAGTTAATATCTTAGGGTGATGTTTTATAAAGCTGTTGCAGTATCTCTCCTGGTAAGCAAGATGATCTTATGTGATACACAGGTAAACTTTTAGTTTTCTAAAATTTTAATAGTTCAATATCTATTTAAAAATACTTTAGGGACATATAACAAATACCACACCACGTATACAATGTTTTTTGAAAGAATTATTTAAGTTTATTTTATTTTAAAAAAGAATTATTTATTTAATTCCATTTGTTATCATTATTATTATTATTTTTTAAATATACCCTCTGCATTTATTGATTTGACTGGTTTCTTTTATAAAAAATTATTTATTTAACTTTATTTATTCATTCATTCTTTTTTTTTTTTTTTTAAATTTGACCAGAGAGACACACACAGACAGAGAGAGAGGTGAGAAAGCAAGCCACCAGGTCCAGGATTTGAACCGTGGTCAGCCATGTGGGAGCATCCAGCACCTTAACTACCATGCCACCCGCTGGTCCCTGTTATTACTATCTTTTCATTTGACCAGAGAGAGACAGAGAGAGAGAAAGGGAAAGTGAGAAAGCAAGCCGCCAGGTCTGGACTCGAACCATGGTCAGCCATGTGGGAATCAAGTGCCTTTAATCACCATGTCACCTGCCAGCTCCTTACGTTTGTTTATTTATTTATTTAAATTTGAAGAGAGGGACAAAGAGAGAGTGCGAGTGAGAAAGTGAGAAAGCAAGCCACCAAGTCCAGGACTTGAACCACAGTTGGCCATGTGGAAGTCCAGCGCCCTTAACCACCATGCCACCCGCCGGCCCCTCATACAATTTTGTGAAAAGAACAAGGACATACTAGTAAGTAAATAATAGCATCAGTGACATAAAATACTACATAAATCACAAGGGTGGAAAAGCAAATGGAAGTGTTGTCTTTGAAGGATTAAGAGTGCTGGTTGAGGGACCAGCAGATAGTGTAATGGTTATGTCACTGGACTCCCACATAGTTGATCGCGGTTTCAAGTCCCAAACACAGTGACTTAAAAAACTCATGCCGGGTACATGTGTGTGCGTGCCCAAGATCCTGAGAAAAGAATGGAGGAGAAGGGATTGTGGATGGTCATCCCCCCCTGGAGAGTGATTTCTCACTTTCTCTCTCTCTGTCTCTCTGGTGAGTGCATGTACCCTATAGCAAAAATCTCTCTTAAAAAAAAAAGTAAGTTGAGAGAGATCAGCACATGGTGTAATGGTTATGTCGCTGGACTCCCATGTAGTCAACTGTAGTTTGAGTCCTGGACCCGGCAGCTTAAAACACACAGGTTGCATGTGCATGCATGCTCAAAATTCCAAGAGGAGAATAGAGTAGAAGGGATTGTGGTAAGACCATCCCCCCATGGGGTGATTTCTCGCTTCCTGTCTGTTTCTCTGTTGCTCTATAGCAAAAAAAAAAAATTCTCTCTTAATAAAAAAATAGAAGTGTTGGTTGAGAGCCCTGCGGGAGTGAGTGGCATCAGATATAATTGGTGCTTGAGGAGAGGCAGGAGTTGCCAGGATGCAGAGAGGCTCTGAAAGAGGTGGGAAGGTTGCCAAGAAGAAACTTAAAACTCTTCTGGACTTGACCCAGGTTCACTTGCCCAAGGGCCAATCACTTGAAGAAGTGGAGTGAATGGTGGTATTTGTCATGTGTCAGGGAATAAGATTTAAGAGACCCTGAAAAGTTTCTCTGCTCAAATTCTCTGTATTTCTTCTAAATTTTAATTCATCATATTATCCAAAGCTCCATTCACTTAAGCTTACTTATGTTAAAAAAAATTCTTTTTAAATGGCAAATACTCATAGGAGAGCTGTCAGTCATTTATAATTTACTAAGACTTGTATTCAGACTGCCTTTCTCCAAGCACTTAGACTGAAATCAGCCACAGTGCAGTAGCAGAATATTAATGAGCAGAGGCAACCAAAGGGGGGGGAGTGCTGTTGGTGTAGGCGAGAAGGAATAGGAGATGGAGCATGTGTGTGTGTGTGTGTGTGTGCACACGCATGTGATGCACGCACAGGTGTGTACATGAACAGAAATTATGATCTGTTAGTCTTTGAAAGATAGGCAACCTTTTTTCTTTATGGAAAGAGATTTTTGCCATAAGGCACATGTGCTCACCCGGGAAAGAGAGAGATTTGTAGAAGGCTGCCCAAGACCTTGCAAACAGGTTTACTTCACTATTTTATATGGTTGGCCTTGAAGTTTAACAGTGACAATAGAACTCTGCTTGCAAGAAAGCATGAACATGTGCTCTTGTTTAACCCTCAGAGACAGCAATGGTATCCTACTTCCTTTACCTGCTCAAGCAGCAAAGTAGGAACAGATGTGCAACTTACCTAGTTTGACCACAAAGTTGATGAATCTCTGGATACAAAACTAGAAAGGAACAAACAAATCTAGAGTCAGAGTTACAAAATTGAAAATAATACAAAGGGGTTTCAAAAAGCTTGTGAAAAATGGAATTAAAGAACAAGCTAGTGAGACCAGCAGTTGGTGTAATGGCTATGTCGCTGGACTCCCATGTAGTCATCCATGGTTCCAGTCCTGGACCCAGAGGCTTCAACTCACGCTGGGCGCATGTGCGTGCATGCCCAAGATCCCGAGAGGAGAATGGAGGAGAAGGAATTGCGGCATGGCCATCCCCCCTGGGGGGGGGTGATTTTTTGCTTTCTTTCTCTGTCTTTCTGGTGAGTGCATGTGCCCTACAGCAAAAACCTCTCCAAAAGAAAAAAAAAAAAAAGAATAAGCTAGTTTTGGTGTTCCCCCACCAAAAAAATAGAAACCCTTGCATAGTTTTTCCATAATATGTATTTACTGTAAACTTTCTAGAGACCTCTTGAATAAAGAATTTAGAGATCAAACGACAAAAAATCCCTACAGGTCTGCACAGCTTGGTTTTCTGATGGTTTGTCAGAGTGGAGAAAAATAGCCATGGATAATGGTCACGATCCACGTGGGATAAGGACAGGTCCTTCCAGACACACAGGCCTGGGCTCTTTATCCATGAAAGTGAAGATGGAGAACGCACTCCCTATCCTTTCAGCTTATGTAAACTTATCAACTGGAGCAGTGGCTTTCAAATCGTGTGGTACATGTACCTCTAGGGTACCAAAATATTCTCAGGGATACTTGGCCAAGGATAAAGTTTGTAAGAATCAATTTCTAGATCCTCAATTTCCATAAATGCAATTTAAAAAAACTGATCAGTTGGGCCTGGCAGGTAGCATGGTGGTTAAGCAACTGGACTCGCACATGGCCAACAGTGCTTTGAGTCCTGGACCTGGCAGCTTGCTTTCTCACCTTCTTTCTCTCTCTGTCTCCCTCTGGTCAAATTAAAATAATAATAATAATAACAATAATAACAAACCAACAAATAAATAATTCTTAAAAAAAAAAAAAACTGGTCAGCATTAGGCTGGCCCTGTGGCCTGGTGGTTAAGGGAGCTGGATCCCACATGGTGGGTTCAAATCCCATCTGGTTCAAATCACGGCCCTGGTAGCTTGAAAAACATACCAGAAATGTATATGTGCATGCTCAAAATACCTTGATGGAATATAAAAAGGGAGGCAAATGAATTACTGCATGACCATGTCCCACTGGAGTGGGGGGTGCTTTTTCCCTCTCTCTCTCTCTTTTGTTTTTTGAGATCTTTTGCTATAGGGTGCATATGCTTGCCAGAGAGACAGAGAGAGAGCAAGAGAGGAACCACCCTCCTGGGAGAATGGCCATGCCACAGTCCCTTCTCCTCCATTCTTCTCTCAGAGTTTTGGGCATATATACACATGTGTCTGGCCTGAGGTTTAAGCTGCTGGGTCCAGGACTTGAACCATGCTTGACTACGTGGGAGTCCAGCGACGTAACCATTATACCAACTGCTAGCCCCTCTCTTTCTATCTCTATCTCTTTCTAGCAAGCAAATATATCCTTTGGTAAATTAGAAAAAAAAAATAAATTGTCAGGATATGAATTTGCATGCAAGGTGGCATAGGTTGTCCTTTTTATATTTCCCCTTTCACAGTCCTTTTCCCTCTTCTGAAAAAAATAAAGATTTTTTACATTCTTATAAGTTTGGGACTCTGGGGTACCAACTGAAGGAACAAATCAAAATGTTAGTATTGGTATTGATGGAGAGAGTGACAGAGTGATTTCTTAATGGATAAGAAAGGTAAAAAAAGAGGTAGTTAGGCAATTTTTATGAGGGCAAGCATAGAATATTGATAAGAAGGACAGAGAATCCTTAAGTGGGGAAGGAAAAAGGCTGTGATTTATGTGGAAAGAAGAAACTTACCTGGTAGTTCAGGGCTGAAGAGAAGTCCTTTTGTTCAAAAGCCTCCAACATCTGGTTTGTCTTTTTTCCCAGGTAGTTGTAGGTACTGGCAAGACAACAGCAAGTACTGAAAGTTCAACAATTCAATGGCAACGTCCGAATCTTCAACCCCATCAGGTGTTTCTGAGGGAAATATTATGCCCAGACCTCTTAGAAGTCTGTTTCTAGGTCTGAATCTAATAGGGCACTAAGTCTGTCTTCAGTTCTGAGTTTTCCAGAAATACTATAGTGCCACGGAGAAACAGAAAACACAAAATGGGATAAAGAAAAGAAAGTAAAACAGAAAAAGAATACAATTAGGGAAAAGTCCCCAAAAACCATATATGATGGAGGTGTTATTTGGTAGGAAAAGATAGAGGCCAATGTCTGTCCTAGAATGTGTGCACAGAGAAAAAGGCATAAAGCTAGGTAAGAAATGTACACAGGCTGGCCCTACTGTGCAGTGGTCAAGTGCTGCACAGAGGAAGCTGGATCCCATAGGGCTGGCCAGGGTTCAAATCATGACCCTACTGGCTTGAAAAACATGCTGGGTGCACACTTACACCCAGAATCTTGCTTGGATGGAGAATTGGATGGAAAAGGACTGTGTGCATGCCAGGCATGTATATGTGCATGCTCAAAATTCTGACAGGATGGAGAAATGTAAGGAAAAGGACTGCAGCATGAATATACCCCACTGGGGGTGCTTTTTCTCTCCTCCTTCTCTCTCTTTTTCTCTAGTGTATCTTCACTGGAAATTAAGAAGAAAAAAAATAAGAGGAGGTTAGGACACACAGGGACACCAGGGATGCAGGTGAGCCACCTGGCAGCATAGATGCTCCACTGGGCTCTTGCTCCATGAACGTGAAGATGGAGAATGCGCTCCTTACCCATCCAGTTTATGTAGGTAAACTTATCAACTAGAGCAGTGGTTTTAAGACTGGGATACACGTACCTCTGGGGTACCAAAATACTCTCAGGGACACTTGGCCAAGGCTAAAATGTCTTTTTTCAAAAAAAAGAGATTTATTTAATTTTCATTTATTCATTCATTTAATTTGATGAGAGAGAGAGAGAGAGAGAGAGAGAGAGAGAGAGAGAGAGAGAGAGAGAAATCAAGCCACCAGGTCCAGGACTCAAACTGTGGTCAGCCATGTGGGAGTGTCCAGCACCTTAACCACCATGCCACCTGCTGGCCCCCCTTTCTCTTTATTTCATTTTTTTATTATTATTTTTTTGGAGGCGTTTTTGCTATAGGGTGTGTGCGTTTGCCAGAAAGACAGAGAGAGACAGAAAGCAAGAAATCACCCCCCAGGGGGGATGGCCACACTGCAATCCCTTCTCCTTCATTCTCCTCTTGGGATCTTAGGCACGCACACACACGTGCCCGGCTTGAGTTTAAGTCACCAGGTCCGGGACTTGAGCCGCCGTTGACTACATGGGAGTCCAACAATACAGCCATTATGCCAACTCCTGGTCCCCCCGAGGCTAAAATTTCTAAGAATCAATTTCTACACCCTCAAGTTCCATAAATGCTATTTAAAAAAATTGATCAACATTAGGCTGGCTCCATGGAAAGACCATATGAGAGCACTGAGAAGGTAGCTATCTACAAGCCAGAGAGTGAGGCCTCAGAAGAAACCAATCCTGCTGACACCCTAATGTTGGACTTCCAGCATCCAGAACTATGAGAAAATAAGTTTTGTTATTTAAACCAAAAAAAAAAAAAAAAAAAAAAAAAGCCCCAAACAAAACCAAAAAGCAAAAAAAAAAGAAAAAGATTTGCAGCATGACCAGGCCCTTCTCATCTCTCATTTTGTTTGTGTGTGTGTGTGTGTGTGTGTGTGTGTGTATGGTTTCTCTCTTGTGCACATACACTTGTCCAATGGCATGAAAAACAAGCAAACAAAAAACTGTGGATAGGGACCAGGTAGTGTGCAGTAGTAACACACCTGGGCCCACATGGGAAAAATCCTGGGTTCATATTCTGGGGCCTTTCTGAGCATGTTAGGCTGGCTGAGATTGGGGGTGGATCGTGGCATGAAGATCCTATTGGAGGTCTCTCTCCCTGTCTCATAGAAGAAATAAATAAATAAATTTTTAATGAAAGAAAAAGGGGGCCAGCAGGTGGTGTGGTGGTTAAAGGAACTGGATTCCCACAGGACCAACCATGGTTTGAGTCCCGGACTTGAAATCACGCTGGGTGCATGTGTGCATGCCCAAAACCCCAAGAGGAGAATGGAGGAGAAGGGATTACAGTGTGCTATTCCCCCTGAGGGTGATTTCTCACTTTCTCTCTCTTTGTCTCTAGGGAGCCCACATACCCTATGACAAAAGACTTAAAGAAAGAAAAAAAGACTCATCCCTAATCATAAGGGAGATGCAAATCAAAACCACAATGAGATACCACCTAAACCCAGTAAGAATGGTTAAGATTAAAAAAAACAAAACATGATAAGAGCTGGTGAGGCTGTGGTGAAAGGGGAACATAAAATCCAAGAGGAGGAAGTGCAACCAGGCCTCAGAGTACAGCAACCAGAGAGTGCAAAACTCTCAACAGCCAATGGCGGTTCATCCTCCATCTGTGGTCTTCAGGAGACTCCCACCTCTACCTCTCTGAACATTTCTCTCTCCTTCTGTCTCTCCAAATGGGCTTTCTCTCCTTCAGCATGCACACAGCCAATTATGGCTGCCCTAATGTGGCATCTCAGGATATCATTAGCTGGCACTGCCCAGTCAAGTATCCACCCAATCAGCTATAGCTAGGAAACCAGAATCCTGTGGCCCAGTGCCTACTCAGCAGAAGGCAGGCAATTCGATTAGCTTGTCCAATCTATGTGTTTACCAAATTCATTAGAATAGGCCTGCAAAAACAGATTGGTAGAAATATTTGCTGAAGGTGCATCTCCTCACTGTGAGAAAAGTACCAGGGAAGCAAGTAACATTCATGACATGGCTTGGTGTGCTTGGCTCTGATGAAGAGTATTGGGTAATCTTATGGCCTATTCAGCAAACCAGGATGGCCTGTGACATCTGCCATAACTACAGGGGTGTTTCTACCAAGGCAACCTGAATGCAGGATTTGCTGACCATGGAACCTGTTCTTTCATGGAAATTCTTACTTTTTTGACTCCTGTTTTTTGACCTCCAATCCCAAAGTTTATTTATAGACTTCATTTTTTATTATCATCACCTTCCTATCTGTCCAACTGAGAATATCCCTAAAACTTCTGGAATTAAGTATTCTAGAAGTCTTCAGACATTATTCTTCCTTACTTTATTGCCAGAAGATAACATAAACTTCATGTTCTTAAAATCCTTGCCATTGACCCGAAGTCTGTAAGTACAAGGACCAACATTTATTTTCTTGTACATCAAGAAAAATGCATTTTCAGATACTGACTTAGTATCTTAAAAGCCATCCGTTTCTTCTTTTTAAAAATTGGAGGAGGCCAGCAGGTGGCATAGTCCTTGAGGGCGCATTAAATAAAATAATTATTATTTTTTTCCTTTGGAGAGGTTTTTGCTATAGGGCGCGTGTGTACGCTCACCAGACAGAGAGAGACAGAGAGACAGAAAGCGAGAAATCACCCCCCGGGGGGATGGCCATGCCACAATCCCTTCTCCTCCATTCTCCTCTCGGGATCTTCGGCACACACGCACATGTGCCCAGTGTGAGTTTAAGCCTCCGGGTCTGGGACTCAAACCACGGTCGACTACATGGGAGTCCAGTAACATAGCCATTACACTAATTGCTTGTCCTTAAAATAATTCTTAAAAAAAAAAAAAAAAAAAAAGAAAAAGAAAAAGAAAAATTGGAGAGGGACCAGAAGATGGCATAATGTGGTCACTTGGCTAGACTCCCACACAGTCAACCACAGTTTCAGTCCCAGACCTGGTGGCTTAAAACTCAAGCCAGGCGTGTGTGTGTGTGCACGCTCAAAATCATTTTTTTTTTTTGAAGAGGTTTTTGCTATAGGGCGCTTGCACTTGCCAGACAGACAGAGAGAGGCAGAGAGACAGAAAGTGAGAAATCACCCCCCAGTGGGGGTGGCCACACTGCAATCCCTTCTCCTCCATTCTCCTCTCAGGATCTTGGGCATGCATGCACATGCGGCCAGCGTGAGTTTTAAGCCACCGGGTCTGGGACGTGAACCACGGTCAACTACATGGGAGTCCAGTGACACAGCCCATTATGCTAACTGCTGGTCCCGCATGCTCAAAATCTTGAGAGGAGAACGGAGAAGGGATTGTAGCATGGCCATCCCCCTTTGGGGGTAATTTCTCATTTTCTGTCTCTGTCTCTCTGGTGAGTGCATGTGCTCTATAGCAAAAATCTCTCTTAAACAAACAAACAAAAAAAAAAAAAAAAAAAAAAAAAAAAAGAAGGGACCAGCAGTTAGCTTAATGGCTATGTTGCTGGACTCCATGTAGTCAACTGCGGTTCGCGTCCCGGACCCGGCAGCTGAACCTCACGCCGGGTACGTGTGAGTGCGTGCCCAAGATCCCGAGAGCAGAATGGAGGAGAAGAGATTGCATTGTGGCCATCCCCCCTGGGGGGTGATTTCTCACTTTCTGTCTCTTTGTCTCTCTCTGTCTTTCTGGCAAGCGCACACGCACTATAGCAAAAACCTCTCCAAAAATAAACAAACAAACAAATCACACTGGTTGTACTTCCTCCTCTTGGATTTTATGTAATTTCCGAGTATTTTATAATAACTTTTTTTTCCTTTAATTGCTAAGGGGCAATTGCCAGAGAGAGACAGAGGGACAAAGACAGAGAGTGAGATGGAGAAGGCACCACCCAATGAGGTGTGATCATACCACGATCCCTTCTCCCCTATTTCTCTACCCCATCAGGATTTTAGGCAGCAAATGCATGTACCCAGGGTTTTTCAAGCTACTGGGGAGATGGAGGAGGGCTAGAATTTGAACCATGATTGCCCATGTGGTATCTGGCTACCATAACCACTATGCTATGGAGCTAGCCTATAACTTAACTTTCATTTACGTAAGTTATTAATAGTTTGAATGGGTTTCTGTTATTTGTGATCAGTTTTCTGACAAAAACCGCAGGAGTTCATCCATGAGACAATGATCACCAGGGTCTGTAGAGCCAAGGGCCAGATCCTGCTAAATTATAGCTCCTGTGTTTTCACTCGACTGACGTGTCTCACCTCTAACTGCAATAGGTGCTTCTAAATAACAATGACTGAGAGGCCCAGCAGGTGGCACGGTGGTTAATGGTGCTGGATTCCCACATGGCCGACCACAGTTCGAGTCCTGGACCTGGTGGCTTGCTCTCTCACTCTCCCCTTGACTCCATCCCCCTCTGGTCAAATGAAAATAAATAGATATGGGACCAGCAGTTAGCGTAATGGCTATGTCGCTGGACTCCCACGTAGTCGACCGCGGTTCGAGTCTCGGACCCGGTGGCTTAAACTCACGCCGGGCGCGTGTGCGTGCGTGCCCAAGATCCCGAGAGGAGAATGGAGGAGAAGGGATTGCGGCGTGGCCATCCCCCCTGGGGGGTGATTTCTCGCTTTCTATCTCTCTGTCTCTCTCTGTCTGTCTGGCGAGCGCACGCGCCCTATAGCAAAAACCTCTCAAAAAAAAAAAAAAAAGATAAATCAATAAAGTTAAATAAAAAAAAAACAATGACTGAATTTCTAACAAATTGCTAAGCCCTCTTTAATAAATTCCCTTTTACTGAAAGAATGTGGGGGAAGAAAGGCAACTTCTATTAGAAAGGAGGAACATGGCCAGGCAGTTGGCATAACAATAACACAACTGGACCCATGTTGGAAGGGTCCTGGGTCTGTTTCCTGGGACCTCCCTGAGCACACATAGCACATACGTATGTGTCTGTGATTTGGACCAGCTGAGACTAGGGGTAAATTACAGTGTCATGACCCTGTTGGGGTGGCCTTTCTCTCTCTCTCTCATGGAAGAAATGAGGAAATAAACTTAAAAAGAAAAGAAAAGGTGGCCAGCAGGTGGCATGGTGGTTGGGGGTGCTGACTCCCACATGACCGACCATGGTTTGAGTCCCTGAACTGGCGGTTTGCTTTCTCACTGCCCCCACTCCCTGTTCTCACTCTCTTACTCTGTCCCTCTCTGGTCAAATTAAACTAGATAAATAAATAAAGTTAAATAAAGTAATTCTTTAAAAGAAAAGAATGGATATACATGTAAGAAGTGTAACTATTCCAGTGATGAATGCCTTTATGGGGGACTTTAAATTTATAATCATTGGGAGAAGTGAGTCAAGCTTACCTGCCCACTGCTCCCGTTGCTCCCATCACTAGAGCACTCAACAGTTGCTAATTGGAAATAAACAAAGAATATTTTTATGAAAATGAGAAAATAAAAAAGAGATGCTATTATATAAACAGCACATAATGTAGTATGCCGGGGGTGACTTACCTCATCCACTCCAAAAAGGAAAGCAAACTGTTGTTGGCGATTCTGATCGATACATTGTCCGAAGTCTAAGAGATCTTGGTCACTGAATTTCAGCCCTCGGAAGGTGGGGATCTTATCCTGAATCCCATCCAACAACTCCT
Source organism: Tupaia tana (assembly GCA_026018925.1). Taxonomy (NCBI): domain Eukaryota; kingdom Metazoa; phylum Chordata; class Mammalia; order Scandentia; family Tupaiidae; genus Tupaia; species Tupaia tana. The sequence goes on along the minus strand of JAKSZU010000007.1, from coordinate 122,249,320 downwards.
CAGCACGAACTGCCCAAAACAGTAAATGCCTTATTAATCGGCATACCTCTCGGAAATAGGAACAATGTCTCACAGGGCCCCAAACATCTGTATTGAGCAGCTGCAGGCTATTCTGAGCTGGAACTAACTGCCGACTGGGCAATCACTTATCCCTGCCTCCCAGCTCCCATGTGCTTATCAAAGTATCATCTTAAACTTTCTATTCCTTCAAGATAGTAGGTGGTATTTGTGATATTGTGAATATATATTTGGTCTCTGGCTTCAGTTTCAGAGCCAGAGCTCTTAAAACACTTATATTTCATTCTAATACTTGGTCTCGACCCTAGTTTCTGACACAGAGCTCTTAAGACCTCTGTAACTTCCTGAGAGCATCTGACACAGAGCTCCTGAGTCCCTTGAAATTTCCTTCTAATGAGGTGACACTTGGAGAGCTCCTGGACAGCCTCAGGATGGGGGTCGGTTACCAAGGGAACCAAGCACGAGATTAGAGGGTTGGGACTTTCAGCTCCACCCCATGACTTGTGGGAGAGGGGAGGGCTGAAGGTTGAATTGATTACCGATAGTCAATGATATAACCAATCAGCCCACATAGTGATGCCTCCATGAAAACCCAAGAGAACGGGTTTGGAGAGCTTCTGGGCTGTTGAACACAGGAGTTGCCTGGAGAGCAGTGTACTGAGAGGGCATAGAAGCTCCATGTACCTTCTCCCAGATACTGCCCTTTTCATCTCATCACTGGGCTGTTCATCTATATTCTTTGTAATATCCGTTCTAAAAAACAGACAATAGTAAGTAAAGTGTTTCCCCTGAGTTGTGTGAACCATTCTAGTACATTAATTGTACTTGAGGAGGGGGTTGTGGAAACCCCAATTTATAGCCAGTTGTCAGAAGCACAGGTCACTGGCATCTGAAGTGGGTGCATTCTTGTGGGACACATTCTTGTGGGACTGAGCCTCAACCTGTGAGATCTGATGCTATCTCCAGGTAGACAATGTCAGAATTGAATTGTAAATCCCCATACACATTTTGGTGGTCAATCATGAAGACTTTTGTGTTGAGTAGTGACAGTGAGAATAGAAAGTAGGAAAAACATTGTTCTTCCTGGGAATATTTAAAAACAGTCTTCACTTTCTTTTTTAATAGAATTTAGGAAAGAATGAGATTTAAAATATAATCTCCTAAGAAATTTCATCTAATTGTAAAAATCTCACTGGAGAAATAGAATAATAGTAAAAGAAAAGCTAGAAGAAAACAGAAGAGATCAAAGTACTTTGGGCATATAGGCACTGAGGATACAGGAGCTGCAAGGTAAATATAGTCCCATCCTGGAAGGCTGACAGTCTGTGTCTTAAGTAAGTAGGGATAATGTGACAGAGACACTGGTGTCTACTGCAAGTGTCTTGGGTCAACTCTTTTTTTTTTTTTTAAGAATTATTTTTATTTAACTTTATTTATTATTATTATCATTATTACTTTCCAGTTTGATTTGAGAGGGACAGAGAGAGAGAGAGGAATGAGCAAGCAAGCCACCAGGTCCCACACTTGAACCATGGTCTGCCATGTGGGAGTCCAGCGCCTTTAACCACCATGCCACTTGCCGGCCCCAGGTCAACTCTTATTTTATGTTTCAGAACTTTAATTATGGGGTGTTGCGAATAACTGGTAAGGGTTGGAGTATGAGAGTGACGTATTTCAGAGTAATTGGAACTGCCTAGTTAATGATATTGTGTTTCTATGGTGTTCTGTGAGGTAGGATGGTTTGTTTGTTTGTTTGTTTTTCCAGCAAACAAGGGTAAGATGTGAGCTGGGAGGAAAAAAATCTCACAAGAACGAATACTTACTCTTTACCCCTGTCAAGGCTGGAATATGATAGTAATAAAATGGCAATGCAGGGGCAGCAGCAGCTACCTCCTTCAGGAAATTAATCAGGACATCTGAAAGAACAGCAGGAAAATAATGGTGTGAACAAGGGCAAAGCAGTGACTATCCTTGGTAGAAAATGAATCACCTGATGAAATGCAATCATCCTTAGAAGCCAAAATTTTTGCCATTCTTACCATCCCTGATATTGCTAATAAAATGTCTTACAACTCATTCCATTCATTTTCCTTTCTGTACAAAGGCCAAAAGATGATTATTTCCCTACCATACTAAACTACTATTAAAAAATTTATGCTTGGGGCTGGCAGGTGGTGTGGTGGTTAAGGAAGCTGGACTCCCACGTAGGCGACAATGGTTCGAGTCCCGAACCTGGTGGTGTGCTTTCTCACTTTCTCCCTCTCTCTCTTTTTCACTCTGCCCCTCTCTAGTCAAATTTAAAGGAAAAAAAAAATAAAGTTAAATAAAAAAAAATTCTTTAAAAAATTGATGCTAGGGACCAGCAGTTAGCGTAATGGCTATGTCACTGGACTCCCATGTAGTCGACTGTGGTTCGAGTCCCGGACCCGGTGGCTTAAAACTCACGCTGGTCGTGTGTGTGTGCGTGCCTAAGATCCCGAGAGGAGAATGGAGGAGAAGGGATTGCGGCATGGCCATCCCCCCTGGAGGGTGATTTCTCGCTTTCTGTCTCTCTGTCTCTCTCTGTCTGTCTGGCGAGCGCACGCGCCCTGTGGCAAAAACCTCTCAAAAAAAAAAAAATCGATGCTAAACTTCCTACATATTGAGTCAACCATGAAACACTCTCATCAAAACAAGAAGCTGTCAAGTAGAGCTTTTGTCCTCTTACCTCAGAAAAGCTAAGTATGGGCAGTGATCAATAGAGTCTTTATGTTAGGATCAGAGTAACAAGGTTGTACTTGAGAAGATTCTAATATATAATGACAAGATAAACATCTGCTCCAATGGAGAAACTATAAGAGTAGTGGTGGGGTCAGCAGGTGGCAGATTAAGGCACTGGATCCCACATGGCCTACAGCACAGTTTGAGTCCCGGATCCGGGCAGCTTGAAAATCATGCTAGATACATGTGCATGTGTGCCCAAAACCCCAAAAGGAGAATGGAGGAGAAGGTACTGAAGCATGGCCACCACCCTTGGAGGTGTTTTCTCACTTTCCCTCTCTCTCTGGCGAGCACATATGCCCTATAGCAAATATATTAAAAAAAAAGTAGTGATACATTTCACAAAATCCAACCAGAGTTTGGTCCTTTTCCCTTCAAGAGAAACCCAGAGGTATCAGAAGTGCGTACACTCTGCAAGTGGGATCTCCTACATCGTCCTATGTGAGCTTCACCTGCATCACTGCAGAGGACAAATAAATCGGGCACAATCGCTTACACTTTGGATGCCACTGAAGAGTGTAAACACTTGTTTGTATTTCACCAGATAAGAGGGATGATGTGTTTGGTCTATGATGACTATTCTCTTGTTTTTTTTTTTTTGTTTTTTTTTTTTTTTTGGAGAGGTTTTTCGCTATAGGGCGCGTGCGCTCGCCAGACAGACAGAGAGAGACATAGAGACAGAAAGCGAGAAATCACCCCCCAGGGGGGATGGTCACGCCGCAATCCCTTCTCCTCCATTCTCCTCTCGGGATCTTGGGCACGCACGCACACGCGCCCGGCGTGAGTTGTAAGCCACCGGGTCCGAGACGCGAACCGCGGTCGACTACGTGGGAGTCCAGCGACATAGCCATTACGCTAACTGCTGGTTCCCTATTCTCTTGTTGTTTTAAAGTTTTTATTAACAGGGACCAGGAGTTGGCTCAATGGCTATGTCGCTGGGCTCCCATGTAGTCAGTCGCTGTTCAAATCCTGAACCCGGTGGCTTAAACTCATGCCGGGCACGTGTGCATACATACTCAAGATCCCGAGAGGAGAATGGAGGAGAAGGGATTGCGGCGTGGCTATCCCCCTGGTGGGTGATTTCTCGCATTCTGTCTCTCTCTGTCTTTCTGGCGAGCGCACACACCCTATAGCAAAAATCTCTCCCCCACCCAAACAGTTTTTATTAACATATAATAATTGTACGTGATTGTGAAGATACAGTGTGATTTTTTTCCAAGAATTATTTTATTTAACTTTATTGATTTATTTGATGTATTTTAATTTGGACAGAGAGAAAGACAGAGAGAGGGAAGGTGAGAAAGCGAACCGCCAGGTCTGAGACTCGAACTGCAGTCTGTCACCTGGGAGTCCAGCACCTTTAACTACCATGCCACCTGCTGGCCCCACAATGTGATTTTTCAGGACACAAACACAATGTGATTAAATCAGGATGATCAGTATGCCCACCATCTCAACTATTTGTTATTACTTTGTGCTGGGAACATCAAAATCCTCTTTTTTAGCTACTCTGAGACATATGGTCAGTTGCTACCATATTCTCTATTTTTTAACGCTAGACATTTTCCCTCCTATCTACCTGTAATTTTGTTCTGTTAATCAATGCCCTTTGTTCCATCCTCCTTCCTCCCCATTCTCTAGAAATCATTCTTTTTTTTTTTTTTTTTTTTTTTTTTTTGAGAGGTTTTTGCTATAGGGCATGTACGCCTGTCAGAAAGACAGAGAGAGACAGAGAGACAGAAAGCGAGAAATCACCCCCCCAGGGGGAATGGCCACGTCGCAATCCCTTCTCCTCCTTTCTCCTCTCGGGATCTTGGGCATGCACGCACACGCACCCAGCATGAGTTTAAGCCACCGGGTCCGGGACTTGAACCGCGGTCTACTACATGGGAGCCCAGTGTCATGGCCATTATGCTAACTGCTGGTCCCTAGAAATCATTCTTCATCTCTTTACTCTTACAAGGTCCTTTTTTCAATATCCATATATAAAGGAGACTGTGGTATTTCTTTTTCTGTGCCTGCTTTATTTCACTTGATATAAGGTCCTCCAGCCTTGCCATTTAACCTAAAATTTCGTTTTTTTTTTTTGAGAGATTTTTGCTATAGGGAGTGTGTGCTCTCCAGAGAGATAGAAAGTGAGAAATCACCCCCCGGGGGGGTGGCCATGATGCATTCCCTTCTCCTCTATTCTCCTCTTGGGATTTTGGGCATGCACGCACATGTCCTTGGCATGAATTTGAAGCCACTGGGTCTGAGACGTGAACCACGGTTGACTATGTGGGAGTCCAGTGATGTAACCATTATGCCATCTGCTGGTCCCATCAAATTTTGTTCTATTTAATGGCTGTATAGTATTCCTATAGCTTGTGTCGTGTGTATACACGTCACATCTCCTTTTTTTTTTTAGATTCATTTATTTATTTTCATTTGTTATTATTATTTTTAAAATTTGACCAGAGAGAGACAGAGAGAGAGAAAGGGAAAGTGAGAAAGCAAGCCACCAGGTCCGGGACTCAAACTGCGGTTGGCCACGTGGGAATCTGGCATCCTCGACCACCACGCCACCTGCCGGCTCCACATCACATTTTCTATATCAGCCTGTGGTTGAGTCCATGCCTTGGATATTGGGAAGAGTGTTGTCATAAACACTGAGGTGCAGGTATCTTTATGACATACTGATTTTTTTCCTTTGCCTAGTAGTGGGATTGCTAATTAGTTCTGACAAAATTATTATGTATAATTATTCCCTCCACCCCCCTTTAAAGGCAGGGTCTTGCCACATCGCAATCCTCCTGCCTCAAGCTTCCTAGCTGGCGCTGCAGGCAGATATCACCTTGCCTGGCTCTTTTTCAGAAAGGGTCTTTCTATGTCATCCAGCCAGACGCAAAGCTCATGATCCTCTTGTCTCGGCCTTCCCGAGTCATTGGGATTACACATACATGACACCACCCCAGTCTTTAAGTTGGACCAGAAACTGAACCTAGGTCTTTCATGTCATCCCAGCCTGTAAAGCACAGCATTTGCTTGTTTTAATTCTTGCTATAAGGCACATGCAGTCACTGGAGAACATTCTAGCAGCACACGCCACTATTGCTGAGTTCTTTTCTTAAATTAAAAAAAAAAAAAAATTTAAGGAATTATTTTTTATTTAACTTTGTTATTATTATTTTCCAGTTTGATCAGAGCGAGACAGAGAGAAAGAGAGAGAGAGAGAGAGAGAGAGAGAGAGAGAGAAAGCAAGCCACCAGGTCTGGGACTCCAACCACAGTCAGTCATGTGGGAGTCCACCGTCTTTAACCACCACGCCACCTGCTGGCCCCTATGGCTGAGTTCTTTGTTCCTCATTTAGGGAAAATATTTATATAAAAATTTGTAAAGTCATGTGAAAAAACTTTTAAAACATTCATCTTAAATCCCTAAATTAATAAAATTTAAATGACTTATCTACATTAACAACTATTGTCTTTTTTAATTTGCCAGAGGGTATGTGCACTCACTGGGGAGAGACAAGTGAGATAGAATCTCCCTCCAGGGGAATGGTCACACTGCAATCCTTTCTCCTCTATCTCTCCCTTCTGTCAGGGTTTTGGGCACACTCGTACATGTGCTCAGCACATTTTGCAAGCTGCTGGGTCTGAGACTTGAACCACAGTTAGTCATGTGGGATCCAGCCACTTTCACCACAATGCCACAGGCTGGACCAATGAACTATTTTCTATTTACCAATAATATATTATACTTTATAATGATCTTGACCTATATACATTTAGTTATAAATTTATTCATTTAATCATATATGCAAATAACATCTTGCATGTGTGTGTGTGTATTTTTTTTTAATTTGCCAGAAGGCATGTGTGCTTGCCAGAGAGAAACAGAGAGAAAAGGAGAAAGCATCCCCAATGGGGCATGGTCATGCTGTAATCCCTTCTGGGCACACCTACACATGCATCTGATGTGTTTCTCAAGCGCAGGTCAGTGAAGCAAACCACACAGTCTGCCATGTAGGGGATCCAGCTCTCTTAATCACTAGGCCACAGGGCTAGCCCAATATCTTGTCTGTTTTATCCTTTTAAAATTTTTATTTATTTATTTTTTGCTAGTCAAAAAGAATGAAAAAGACTTGGTAGACTTGGACACCATAAACAGTTTCCACAGATAAAGCAGTGGAGAAAGAAGACACGATACCTTAATCTTTCTCAAGACTGGATATTTCTGTGAAATGAATTTTCAAATCTATCATACCTTCAACCTGGACAGGATGTGAAGTCTCCAAATACCCATCACTTACATTCCTCTTCAGAGAAAAATGGCCTCATGCCCTGCCATGTGATTCTGAGATCTACACAGCTGACAGGACCAACAGTGTGACCGGGGGCTCAGATGGGGACCCATCACATTACTTGGCAAAAAAACCTGCGGGACCAGCAGTTAGCATAATGGCTATGTTGCTGGACTCCCATGTAGTTGACCGCGGTTCGAGTCCCGGACCCGGTGGCTTAAACTCACGCTGGGCGCGTGTGCGTGCGTGCGTGCCCAAGATCCTGAGAGGAGAATGGAGGAGAAGGGATTGCTATGTGGCCATCCCCTCTGGGGGGTGATTTCTCACTTTCTATATCTCTGTCTCTCTGGTGAGCACATGCGCCCTATAGCAAAAACCTCTCCAAAAAAAGAAAAAAAAAAAAAAGCTGAAGAGCTTCAACGTGATCTCTCTCTTTTTTTCAAGTGTATTTATTTCTTCCATGAGAAAAGGAGACAGAAAGAGACACACATGCACAGAGAGAGAGAGAGAGAGAGAGAGAGAGAGAGAGAGGAAGAGAGACAGGTATCCCCAGCAGACTCTTCACAAGGTGATCCAACCCCCAGCTTTGGACAGCCTGGTTCATGGGCACATGCACGCATCCAGCCTGCACAGGGAAACCTTGAGATATGAACCTGGGACCTTCCCATATGGCCTCAGCATTGTGGAATGTTGCATTACTACTGTGCTACTGTGGCTGGCCTAATGTAGTCACTTTTTTTTAAAGAATTATTTAATTTTATTTATTCATTCACTTATTTTCATTTGATCAGAGAGAAACACACACAGAGAAGGAAAGTGAGAAAGCAAGCCACCAGGTCTGGGACTCAAACCTGTGGCCATGTGGGAGTGCCCAGCACCTTAATCACCATGCCACCTGCTGGTCCCAATGTAGTCACTTTTATGGATCCAGGAGAACGAATATTCCAGAGAACTACTGAACTGTTACAACTTCATGCTTCCACCTGTGGGACTTTACTTTCATGAATAAAATATGACTACTTTGAACAGAGGTGCTGTGCATTTAGACCTATCTATTTACCTTTGTTCCACGGCTTGAGAAAGAAAGGTGCAATGGCAGCAATGCCATCAGCTCCTATTTCAGCGGCATGGCGGGCCTTTAAAAGAAGAAGAGCAGACTGGAGTAAAAATGATTTATAGTCACTTGCAGTCCAAACACTAGAGGTCAGTAACAATGTCTTCAAATTTGCCAACTGAGGGGCCAGAGGTGGCGTGATGGTTAAGGTGGTGGACTCCTACACCACCATTTGCAGTATGAGTCCCAGGCCGGTAGCTTGAAAATCACACTAGGCACATGTGTGTATGTGCCCAAAATCTCAGGGGAGAATGGAGAAACAGAGATTGAGGCATGGCCCCCCTGGGGGTGATTTCACTTTCCCCCTTACTATCTCTCTTTGTCTCTCTCCAGCAAGAACATGTGCCCTATGGCAAAAAAACTTAAAAAAAGAAAAATTGCCAATTGATGAACCAGCGGTGAATGGAAAAATAAACCAAAGTTAATGGTAAATGGCCAGGAAAATCCCAGATTGCAAAGTAGAGAGCCCTGGTAGAGGTGAGCTGTGCACTTTATCTTACACTTTTTTGGATTTTGTCAGTACAAGAAAAACCTTACTAAAGAGTCATGCACACTTCATTTTGTAAGTTTTCACTGTTAATAGAGAAACCTGCAGATATTGGGACCAGCAAGTGCCATGGTGGTTAAGGGTGCTGAACTCCCACATGGCTGACTGTGGTTCAAGTCTCAGATTGGCGGCTTGCTTTCCTTCTCTCTCTCTCTCACACTATCACTCTCTGGTCAAATTAAAATAAGTAAATGGATAAATAAAATAAAATAAAATAATTCTTTAAAAAATAGAGAAATCTGCAGATGTAATTTCTCTTCTGATGTTCAGCTCACTGGCTAGCACTTTCTTTTCTGTCCAGTGACATGACAGTCATAGTTTAGAATCTCGAATATATTACAGGGGCTGGTCCCATAGCCTGGTGGTTACAGACACTGGCTCCCACAGGACAGAATGTGGCTTAAATCCCAGCCTTAGAGGCTTGAAAAACATGTCAGGCACGTCTGTGTGTGTGCCCCCAATCCCAACAGGATGGATAAGTGTTGGAGAAGAGATTGCACAATGACCACAGCCCACCGGGGGTACTCTCTCCCTTTCCTTCTCTCTTTCTCTGATAAGCACATTCACCACCTGGCAATTAAAAAAAAAAAAGAATCTATATTATGGATTGGGAATGCAGTTGAGATACGTTGAGAGGTAAAAGAACACATCATATGGGACCAGCAGGTAGTGTAGTGGTTAAGGTGCTGGACACTCCCACATGGCAGACCAGTTTGGGTCCTAGACCTGGTGGCTTGCTTTCTCACTTCCCCTCTCTCTTTCTGTGTCTCTCTCTGTCAAATTAAAAAAAAAAAAAAAAAAAAAAAAAAAAAGAACACATCACAGGAAATACTTTGCTTTTGATGTTTTCTCAAATTCTCCCAGAAAAAATGAACATCTCTTTTAGCTGTGTCCTCATAACTGCTTTTATTTATTATATTTATTTATTTATTTATTTATTTATTTATTTATTTCAAGTAGAGACTATAAACCCACAACCCTGTAAAACAGCTGTGCAGGGGGACCATCCTCTAACCACAGTGCGAGTCCTCAGAGAGCAGGGGTGAGACCATATTCACCTGTGCATTCGGGTCCGTCATGACTCTGTCCACATAGCAGCGACTCAGGAGATGTTTGCTTATGGTTTCAAAACATGCCCCATTCCCTAAAAGGAGAAAGAGTCTTCCCCTTTAAGACTTTGGCTTCTAATCTATATCTAAGAGATGAGATTAACTTTTTGCAGAAGTAAACTAGGGAGGTTAAAAAGAGAAGACTGGGCCCAAAGATCAGTCAAGACATTGGGTATAATTTCACTAACACAGGATCGAAATGGCTCATATTGGAATCATTCGTTTAGTGCTCTGTTTAGAAAAAGTGCAGAAGGGGAACTCTTTTTTTTTTTTTTTTTTTTTGAGAGGTTTTTGCCATAGGGTACGTGCACTTGCCAGACAGAGAGAGAGAGACAGAGAGACAGAAAGCGAGAAATCACCCTCCCAGGGGGGATGGCCATGACACAATCCCTTCTCCTCCATTCTCCTCTCAGGATCTTGGGCACGCACACACACGTGCCCGGAGTGGTTTTTTTTTTTTTTTTTTTTTGAGAGGTTTTTGCTATAGGGTGCGTGCGCTTGCCAAACAGAGAGAGACAGAGAGATAGAAAGCAAGAAATCACCCCCTAGGGGGGATGGCCATGCCGCAATCCCTTCTCCTCCATTCTCCTCCCAGGATCTTGGGCACGCACGCACACGTGCCCGGCGTTTGTTTTTTTTTTTTTTTTTTTTGAGGTTTTTGCTATAGGGCGCGTGCGCTTGCCAGACAAACAGAGAGAAACAGAGAAATAGAAAGCGGGAAATCACCCCCCGGGGGGGATGGCCACATCACAATCCCTTCTTCTCCATTCTCCTCTCAGGATCTTGGGCATGCATGCACACGCGCCCGGCGTGAGTTTTAAGCCACCAGGTCTGGGACGCGAACCGCGGTCGACTACATGGGAGTCCAGCGACATAGCCATTACGCTAACTGCTGGTCCCAGAAGGGGAACATTCTTGAAGGTAAGAGAAAGAACATCTGAGAGAGTTGATGGCAGTGCCTATCAATCGAGAGTTACAGCTAGGCAGATGTCAATGTTCTTGTCTCTTTGGCAAGACTATCACTATACAGAGGATTATCTTTATACCAGGAGATCATCCCCACCCCAGAGGACTATCTCTGTACTGTCCTAGTGCTCAGCTTGATGGGTGACATTGTCTTTCATATCCATATCGTGACATGACAATACTTTAAAATTTAAATTATACTTCAGGAGAGAAAGCAATTGAAAAGAGAAGGAAGAGACAAAAGACTCCCTACGTCATGCACCTTAGTTGAAAGACCTTTCACAGGTGGAGCAAATCAAATCTAAGAAGAATAAGTGAAGTCTCCAAGCTCTAAGTCCAGGCTTATTAAGTCTAAGACTACGTCTTCTCCTTTGAGAAGAGCACTGATGTGCGATTCTGCAAATATATATGACACATCCCATTTCTCAATCTAACTAATAGGAAAAACAACCAAATAAAACCATAAAGACATTAGGCTAGGTCAAGTCATGATAATCTTTGGGATTAATTATTTAAGTTCCAGAAACACGGTTAATTTATAGCAATTCAGGCACTAGGCCTTCTGGTAACAATTTTAAACATCTTTATGCTTTTCCTTTCTTAACTGATTCACCCATGCTCAAAACCACCATCAAAACTGTCATCTACTTTTCTATCAGCAATTTTAGCTCCTTTCTCTCTTGCCTTTTGTTCTACCTGCCTTGCTAATCCCTAAACCTATACCAATATAATTGCCTACATTCTTTTTTTTTTTTTGAGAGGTTTTTGCTATAGAGTGTGTGCGCTCCAGAAAGACAGAGAGAGAGAGACAGAAAGCGAGAAATCACCCCCTCCCCCCCGGGGGGAGGGCCACACTGCGATCCCTTCTCCATTCTCCACTTGGGATCTTGGGCACACACGCACATGTGCCCAGCGTGAATTTAAGCCACTGGGGGTCCTGGACTCGAACCGCGGTTGACTACTTGGGAGTTCAGGGACATAGCCATTACGCCAACTGCTGGTCCCATAATTGCCTACATTCTTGTTCCTATTTCTGGCTGAAATACATGCCTAGAAAAAAAAAATCCCCAATTATGCTTAATGGTAGTATAACCAAAAAAAAAAAAAAAAAAAAAAAAAAAAAAAAAAAAAAGTTTTTTTAATAGGGTGCATGTGCTCACCAGAGATAGAGACAGAGAAAAAGAAAAAAAGAAAGTGAAAGAGCTTCCAGGGAAATGGCCATGCTCTAATACCTTCTCCTCCATTCTTCTCTCGTAATTTTGGGCACACATGCATGTACACATGCCTGGTATGCTTTTCAAGCTGTTGGGTGTGGGACTCAAACCACGTAGTCAGTCATGCGGGATCTAGCTGCCTTAACCTCTACCCCATCTGCTGTATACCAATCTATGACTTACGGCCTTAGCTGGTTTTCAGCACTGCTGGGCAAACCTTTTGTTTTGGCTCTCTCGCTCCCATTCTCCAAGGCAGCAATTCATGTTTGCTACTTCAAGCCTTTCCCCTGCCTTCTCCTTTGTCCAGCAGATGGTCAAAGAAAACGGACGCTGGCATGAGGTCAGCAGCCACTGCCTACAGACTTGGCACAGTCACACCCATTCACGCTTTCTTTGAGGAAGGTGACTGCCTCCTGTCCCACAGTAGTCATCATCCTGGGCTATGGTCCTTTCTTTTTGGCTCAGTGCCTGCTTCTAAACGGGCTTCCTAAGGCCCCACATCTTATCTTCTCCAGCACAGCTTCTGACACATAGCAAATATGGTACGATTTTAACTTTAGCATAAAATTGAAGGCCTTTGTATGGTCTTTCTCAGAGGAATCTAAAAACATACCAGCTCTTGTGACTCCTTCAAACTCAGTGCTCCAACGTGAATCACCACGTGATCCAACCTGCAGAAGAGAAAGCACCGCTGCGTCTCTTAAAGTTTAGTGCTAGAGCACAGAAATGCTGCAACAACCTGGTTTTAGCTAATGTGTTGTTTTTTTTAAAGAACTATTTTATTTAACTTTATTTATTTATTTTAATTTGACCAGAGAGGGAGGGGAGGAGGGAGAGAGAGAGAAAGAGAGAGAGAGAAAGTGAGAAAGCAAGCCGCCAGGTCTGGGACTTGAACAGCAGTCGGCCATGTGGGAGTTCAGCGCCTTTAACCACCATGCCACCTGCCAACCCTGCTAATGTGTTATTTTTATTTTTTATAATTATTTTAATTTAATTTATTTAATTAATTTTGGCCAGAGAGGTACAGAATGAGAGAGAGCGAGAGAGATGGAAAATGAGAAAGCAAGCCACCAGGTTCAGGACTCGAACTGTGGTCGGCCATGTGGGAGTCTAGCACCTCTAGCCACCATGCCACAAGCCAGCCCCACCGCTAATGTGTTATTAATGTTAATCTCAAGATTCCTGAGTTCTATGGATCTATTTAAAATCGACCTAATTAAAAAGGTTTATGGTGGTCTTTTTTTCCTTTTTTTGCGAGTGCACATGACAAAGAAACAAACAGCAACCCCACAGGGTCTTGATGCCTAATCCCTAGTCAGCCCCTGATCAAAGGAGCATGCATGTTTGACGTACTCAAAGAGGTCTCTAGACACCAACCTGGACCCTCACATATTTGGTTCAGTCTCGCAGAGTATCACATTTTACTCCTGTACCACCATCTAGTCCTTACCGTGATCTTTAAGAAACATTTGTTTTAATTGCCAAAGGGAGCATGTGCTTGCCTGAGAGACACACAGAGAGGGAGAGGGAGAACGCACTATCCAAAGGGGAGTGGTCATGATTCAGTTCCTTCTCCATTTCTCTCACTTTTTGGGATTTTGAGCACACACACTCATATGTATGGCATATTTTTTTTTTTTTTTGGAGAGGTTTTTTTGCTATAGGGCGCATGCGCTCGCCGGACAGACAGAGAGAGACAGAGAGACAGAAAGCGAGAAATCACCCCCCAGGGGGGATGGTCACGCCGCAATCCCTTCTCCTCCATTCTCCTCTCGGGATCTTGGGCACGCATGCACACGCGCCCGGCGTGAGTTGTAAGCCACCGGGTCCGGGACACGAACCACGGTCGACTACGTGGGAGTCCAGCGACATAGCCATTACGCTAACTGCTGGTTCCCATGTATGGCATATTTTTTCAAGCCACTGGGTCTGGGATTCAAACTGCAGTTGGCGATGTGGGATCCTGCTCCCTTAACCACCAGGCCATGGGCTGGTCAGGGAACAAAATTTAAGATTCAATCCAACAGCAGAATAGCAATATCTGATTAATCAAACTTGGATAATTATTTTGATTAAGCATGTTTTTTGTTCTTTATTTTTTTTTGGAGAGGTTTTTGCTATAGGGTGTGTGCGCTTGCCAGAGAGACAGAGAGACAGAAAGCAAGAAATCGACCCCCAGGGGGGATGGCCATGACACGATCACTTCTCCTCCATTCTTCTCTCGGAATCTTGGGCATGGATGCACACACACCCCCGTGTGGGTTTACACCACCAGGTCTGGGATTTGAACTGCAGTCGACCATATAGGAATCCAGCGACATGGCCATTATGCCAACTGCTGGTCCCCAGGCTTGCAATTTTAAAAGATAATAGAAGAGCCCTGTATGGAGAAAGGCTGACCAACCTGCTTAACCTTCACCAGCAGCTCTGTGGTAAAACCTCCTTAACTCTCCCACTATCCCTTTCTCCTGGCTTAGGTTAAATCAACATCCATTCACTTCCCTAATCCTTCCTGGGTTGCTGGGCACCAAGAAAAAAACACTGTTACACTTCAGTACAAACTTCCTAGTAATTTCCCAGTTAGGTAGACAGAGGCCCCAAAAAGCACAACTCCCCTTCTCTTTCCTAATCTTTGCAGGGTTCTTGGCTATTCCTGTCACGCTGTAAATGTCAACCAACTCCTAGTTCTGTGCAGATGTCCAAGAAAAAGAAGCTTTCTTTTTTTTCGTTGGAGAGGTTTTTGCTATAGGGTGCGTGTGCTTGCCAGAAAAATGGAGACAGACAGAAAGTGAGAAATCACCCGTCGGGGGGATGGCCACGCCGCAATCCTTTCTCCTCCCTTATCCTCTTGGGATCTTGGACACACATGCACATGTGCCCGGCATGAGTTTAAGCCACCGGGTCTGGGATTCGAACCGCAGTCAACTACATGGGAATCCAGCAACATAGCTGTTATGCCAACTGCTGGTCCCAAGACTTCCCCACTTTAAGAAAAAAAAAAATGGGACCAGCAGTTGGCATGTCACTGAAGGTCAAATCCAGTGGTCCTCTCAGTCTTCCATCCACTGACCTTCACGGGACCCAATGATTACTGTAACACGTGTTGTGATGGACCCAGCATCCACTGCAAATAGTTGCAACAAGTCCTTATATAGGATATACTATAAGGTGTCTTCAAAAAGTTCATGGCGAAGTGACCAGCAGTTAGCGTAATGGCTATGTCACTGGACTCCCATGTAGTCGACTGCGATTCGCATCCCGGACCCAGTAGTTTAAAAATCACGCCGGGTGTGCCCAAGATCCCAAGAGGAGAACGGAGGAGAAGGGATTGTGGCATGACCATTCCCCCTGGGGGATGATTTCTCACTTTCTGTCTCTCTGTCTATGTCTGTCTGGTGAGCACACGCGCCCTATAGCAAAAACCTCTCAAAAAAAAAAAAAAAGTTCATGGCAAAAGTGTACTATGAAAAAAAAAAACTAAGTATGGGTTTTAAATCAGTTTTGGCACCAAATTAACTCCCACTTTAATTCCACTTTCACGGACTTTTTGAAGTCCTTCATATTGTGTGCCAGACACTTCGAATCCTACCACAACCTCATAAATAAGGGTCATTTTTCCAATTTTATGTATAAAGCACAGAGAGGTTAAGTGACCTGCCTGAAATCTCAGAGCTCATAAGAGGCAGAGTCAGGACCCAAACCCAGGCACTTTGAATCTATAGTCTGTGCTACACTGACACGCTCTGAAATTAGTCTCTTCTCTGGTTTCAGTGACAGGATGCATTCCTGCCCACCCTGCCACCCCACTGAGGGCTTTCCGTCTCTGACCACTTTCTTTTCTTTTCTTTCTTTTTTTTTTTTTTTAAGAGAGGTTTTTGCGATAGGGCGCATGTGCTCTCCAGAAAGAGAGAGACAGAGAGACAGAAAGCAAGAAATCGCCCCCCAGGGGGGATGGCCACACCACAATCCCTTCTCCTCCATTCTCTTCTTGGGATCTTGGGCATGCGCGTACACACGCCCAGTGTGAGTTTAAGCCACCGGGTCTGGGACTTGAACTGTGGTCAACTACATGGGAGTCCAGCGACGTAGCCATTAGGCCAACTGCTGGTCCCTCTGACCACTTTCTTATTCTACATTTCTAATGGTTTTCCTAAGGTTTATCCTTGGTCTTCTTTTCTCACCCATGGTTTTTAATCTTTTTGGGTCCTGGATTTGACTGAAAATTAAGTGAAATCTAACAAATTACCGGAAAATGCGTATGTGGACATGTACTTAAATTTGACATAGAATTTCAGAGTACCTGAGGTGCTCCGAGGCCACCCGCAGATCCCCAAGGAGATCATGGGCCTCGCACTTGACTGCTGCAGGCAATCCTGGGACCTACCTCCAATCTCATGCCTCCACCTAAAGCAACGCTAATCTCTACTGTCTCTGCTTATGCAGTTTTTTTTTTGTTTGTTTGTTTTTTTGGAGAGGTGTTTTTGCCATAGGGCACATGCGCTCTCCAGACAGACAGAGAGAGACAGAGAGACAGAAAGCGAGAAATCATCCCCCAGAGGGGATGGCCACACTGCAATCCCTTCTCCTCCATTCCCCTCTCAGGATCTTGGGCACGCACGTACACGCGCCCAGCGTGAGTTTAAGCCACCGGGTCCGAGACACGAACCACGGTCAACTACATGGGAGTCCAGCAACATAGCCATTACGCTAACTGCTGTTCCCTCTGCTTATGCAGTTTTTAAAAAGTTCACTGGCAGAGGGAACCAGCAGTTAGCGTAATGGCTATGTCGCTGGACTCCCACGTAGTCGACCGCGCGTGTCTCGGACCCGGTGGCTTACAACTCACGCCGGGCGCGTGTGCGTGCGTGCCCAAGATCCCGAGAGGAGAATGGAGGAGAAGGGATTGCGGCGTGACCATCCCCCCTGGGGGGTGATTTCTCGCTTTCTGTCTCTATGTCTCTCTCTGTCTCTCTGGCGAGCGCACGTGCCCTATAGCGAAAAACCTCTCCAAAAAAAAAAAAAAAAAGTTCACTGGCAGAAGCCAGCAGGTGGCATGGTGGTTAAGGCACCGGACTCTCATATGGCCGGCTGCAGTTTAAGTCCCGGACCTGGCAGCTTGCTTTCTCACTTTCCTTTTCTCTCTCTCTGGCCAAATTAATGAAATAAATAATTTAAAAAAAAGTTTACTTATTTCTGGGATAGGCAAGAAGAGAGAGAGCTCCCCAACAGGGTCTTCACACTGTAACACACCCTTAGTCTTAGCTGGCTCAGATCATGGGCATACATGTGATTTTTCTGTGTGTTCAGGGAGGTCCCAGGATATGAACCCAGGCTGTGCGGGTCCAGTTGAGTTACTGCTGTGCTGCCACTTGTTCCCTGTTTACGCGTTTATCTTAAAGATCAGGGTGTTAGTCTTCACTATCTGACATCCCCACTGGACAGTAAACAACCCACTGTGCCTAGTACAGTCATGACAGGACAGGACAGACAAGCTAGAGCTTGGTTCACTGGATGTCCTTCTGGAACTGATGCCGTCCTGTTTACCATGGCATGAACTGGGATGTTACAACAGAAAACATATCACTGCGAGAAGTTTAGAGGTCCCCCAGAACCACCCAAAGCACCATGAAGAGCACATTGGGATAAGCATGGCAAAGAGCTGCGAGGTGGGTTGGTGCAGCCTTGAGCACCATCCTGAGAAGGAGCAGTGGGAGGTGCTGCGGAAGAACTGGTATCCAGAAGTCAGTCCCCACCGCCTTCCCCTTTCCTCCTGTCAGCCCCAGGACAGGTGACCCTAAGGGGCGGCCTTTGAGATGGAGGAGAAGCAGTTTCTGCTGGAACCTCTGGAAGTGGAGTGCGCCTTGCAGTCCGGCTGCCCTTCCACACAGAAAGGGAGGATGCTCCTCGTGGAAATGCCAGAGCTGCTGGGCCTTGGCTCATCTTCCTCCCAGTTGACCTCAACTGGAGGCAGGCTGTGTCAGGCCCTTGCCAATGGCTGTTTCAATCCGGTGTAGCCAGTCACTCACTTGTTCCTCCCTCTGGTCACCCACTCCTCGGCAACCTGGCGACGCTCGGAGATGCTCAGTGACAGGCCTTCTCCCGTAGTGCCATTCACTGTTCCAAATAGAGACTCAGTTAGGGGGACCCACAAATACCTTTTACTCCTCCAACCCCCAGTTTGGAAGTACAGAGTCAGAAATCCATGCCTCAGGAAGAGATATGGGGGAATATCCGAGGACAGAATTGGGAGGGGAAAATGCCATGTTTCCACTTCCACTTCAGTCTCAGCTGTTTTTCCACCTTTATCTTGTCAGAAGTGGTAGGAAGGCTAATGATGACTGGTGATAACTAGTCTCTTGAAAATATTTTGAGTGGAGACAAAGGTAACTGCCCACACTTCAGGCCAATCTCCAAACATACCATCCAGTTCTACATGTGGACTTGAATGGCAGGAAAACCGACGCCAACCAGTGCTGGGGTGTCGAGGAGGTCATAAATAGGAGCTACAATACTTATGTGTGTGCTTCGGTATCCTGCAGACCTGAACTACCCCATCTATGGTTTGACTTGGTGGTAGTGCGCTAGGACGACTCAGATTTTAAATGATGTTTCACAAAGAATATTGTTTCTTGTGTCAAGCACTCATTTCACTTACTCTCACAACAATCCCACAAAGTAGAAACTGTTTTCATTTACAGATAAACACAGGAGATCTGGGCTAGCAGGTGGCATGGTGGTTAAGGTACTAGATTCCTATAGAGCTGACCACAGTTCTAGTCCTGAACCTGGCTGGCTGCTTGAAAATCACACTGGGAATATGTGCGTGTGTGCCCGAAATCCTGAGAGGAGAACGAAGGTGAAGGACTGTGGCCTGGCCATCCCCCTGGGGAGTGATTTCTTTTCCCTTTTCTTTTCTTTTTTTGGAGAGGTTTTTGCTATAGGGCATGTGCGCTCGCCAGAAAGTCAGAGAGAGACAGAGAGACAGAAAGTGAGAAATCACCCCCCAGAGGGGATGGCCACAGTGCAATCCCTTCTCCATTCTCCTCTCAGGATCTTGGGCACACATGCCTGGCGTGAGTTTAAGTCACCAGCTCCGGGACTCGAACTGTGGTCAACTACATGGGAGTCCAGCAATGTAGCCATTATGCCATCTGCTGGTCCCAATTTCTTTTTTTTCTTGGAGAGGTTTTTGCTACAGGGTGCATGCACTCTCCAGAAAGGCAGAGAGAGACAGAGAGACAGAAAGCGAGAAATCACCGCCCAGCGGGGATGACTCCGCTGCAGTCCCTTCCCCATTCTCCTCTTGGGATCTTGGGCACTCACACACACGTGCCCAGCATGAGTTTAAGCCACTGGATCCAGGACTCGAACCACAGTTGACTATATGGGAGTCCAGCGACATAGCCATTATGCCAATTGCTGGTCCCAACTAGTCCCAATTTCTTTTCTTTCTTTTTAAAGAATTATTTTATTTAGCTTTATTTATATATGTATTTATGTATATATTTACTTATTTAATTAAATTTGACCAGATAGGGACACAGAGAGAGAGAGAGAGAAAGTGAAAAGCAAGCTGCCAGGCCTGGGACT
Organism: Tupaia tana; assembly: GCA_026018925.1. Taxonomy (NCBI): domain Eukaryota; kingdom Metazoa; phylum Chordata; class Mammalia; order Scandentia; family Tupaiidae; genus Tupaia; species Tupaia tana. The sequence goes on along the minus strand of JAKSZU010000007.1, from coordinate 122,229,720 downwards.
TGATCTGCAGTTGGCCATGTGGGAGTCCAGCACCCTTAACCACCATACCACCTGCTGGCTCCCCCAGGGAGTGATTTCTCACTTTCCCTCTCTGTCTCTCTCTGGTGAGTACATACGCCCTATGACAAAAACAAAGCAAAACAAAACAATTGAAACAAAAAACTTGAGGTCTAAAACACTAAATAGTTTTAAATCCAGAGCTGTGAGATTCCAAAACTCACCTTCCTTCCTCTTTCCCTGGATTATCATCTCTTAAAGGATCATCGGAAGATGCTAAGGGCTGAATGCTACATTACTGAGGGCAGCGCTTTGAATCTCCAAGCATTGGGTTGGAACAGGAAATGCGGGGGCATGTTTTCATCATTCCTTTGAGGTTTGGAGACAGTTCAAGTAAGCTCCAGTAGCAGGGATGTCCCTTCTTCTTCATACCCGGAAGACCTGTGCCCTTTAAGGGGTAAGAAACCGCCATCCCTTCTATGGTGTGGAGCTGTGGGCAGACACTGAGATGCACTATAAACATGTCTCGGTTTCTGACGTGTGGCCTGGGACAGCTTTTCCGAGTTTTAACCTCGTTAAAACTCCTGTTGGTGGAGCAGTGGCCCCGGGCTGGGGTGGTGGGACCTTGGAATGAAAATACATCCAAGGGGCAGAGAGCCTGGAACATCGTATAGGGACAGCTGCTGCCACACAGGATAGTATTTCTCTGGCTTCAGATGACCTTGAACATCCTAAGTTGTTTTACTTTCACTGTCTCTGAAATAAATGGGGATCACTGCTAGTTCTGTGAGTCCTTTGTGTTCTATATTTGGAGTTTTTCTTTCCTTTACAATATGAAGGGTCAGGCAGATAAGCCCACCCTTTTAGTATTTTTGTTACAGGGCGCATGCACATGCCAGAGAGAGACAGAGAGAGACAGGGAAAGTGAGAAATCACCCTCCAGGGGCCTGGCTACATGGCAGTCTCTTCTCTCCCATTCTCCTCTTGGGACTTGAGGACATGTGCTTACATGCTGAGTGTGTGTGTGTGTGTGTTTTTAGAGGTTTTTGCTATAGAGCGTACGCGCTCACCAGAAAGACAGAAAGACGGAAAGCGAGAAATCACCCCCTGTGGGGATGGTCACGCTGCAATCCCTTCTCCTCCATTCTCCTCTTGGGATCTTGGACATGCACGCACACGTGCCTGGCATGAGTTTAAGCCACTGGGTCAGGGACTCAAACCATGGTTGACTACATGGGAGTCCACCAACATAGCCATTACGCCAACTGCTGGTCCCAGTGTGTGTGTGTGTGTGTGTGTGTGTGTGTGTGTGTTTCAGAGAGGTTTTTGCTATAGGGCCTCTGCGCTCGCCAGATAGACAGAGAGAGAGAGAGAGAGAGAGAGACAGAGAGACAGAGAGACAGAAAGTGAGAAATCACCCCCCAGGGGGGATGGCCACACCGCAATCCCTTCTCCTCCATTCTCCTCTCAGGATCTTGGGCATGCACGGAATACGCACCCGGCATGAGTTTTAAGCCACGGGGTCTGGGATGCGAACCGCGGTCAACTACATGGGAGTCCAGTGACATAGCCATTACGCTAACTGCTGGTCCCCCCAGTGTGTTTTTTAAACTGCTGAGTTTGGGACTTGAATCATGCAGTTGGCCACATGGCATCCTTTACCACCACATCACCTGCTGGCCCAAGCCTATTGTTAAGAGGAAGAAAAGAGCTTAGATGTTACTCAAAGGGCTTTGTTATTTTATTTTTTTTCCTGTTTTTTGGCTGAATGGCCTGGGGCAATCTTAAACTATATCAGAGTCACAGATTTTTATCTCTAAAGGAGGATTAAAAATAATTCCTTATCTGTTGACACAGACCAAATGAGATTATCCTTGAGGTGTGGTCTAACAATTGGGAAACTTTAGTCAGGCTCCACCATGGCCTGTGACACAATGACTCGTGACCCCTTGTGATCAGGTGAGGTTTGGGACCTAGACTTGTGAGTTTTCCAAAAATGACTTACCGAAAACGCTCTTCACTCCCTGTTCTTTCACAAGATAATCCACATACTGACCAATGACGGAAAAGTTGATTTCTCTAAAAAGAAATGGGAAAAGTTGGAAAGATTGTGTATTTAATCTTTTTCAAGTTACTATTCAACCAATCCCTAGGTCTATGAGCTGTGCTCTCTCGTTAATAGTTATCACAAACCCATCCAGTCTGCTGGTTCCCTGAGGCATGCTAACTTCCAAGCATCTGATGCTTTAGGTGATAAGGGATCTTGTCCTTAAAATCATATATATATTTTAAAGAATTATTTTATTTAACTTACTTAATTAATTAATTTCAATTTGACCATAGAGGGACAGAGTGGAGAGGGAGAGAGAAGTATAAATGAAGTCACCAGGTCTGGGCCTGGAACCATAGTCGGCCACGTGGGAGTCCATTGCCCTTAACCACCATGCCATACCAGTTGGCCCCCAAGTCATACTGATTTTAAAATCTATGGCAATGCTCTGTGAGGCTGATCCCACATGATAAGGATCCAGATTCATGTCTGGAGACCTTCCTAAACATGCCAGGCATGTGTATGCTCATGATCTGGGGCTGGCTGGGGCCAGGCTGGGGTGGATCACAGCGTGAAAACCCTGCTGGAGGTGCCTGCCTCTCTGCTTATGGAAGAAATAAATAGATACACTTAAAAAAAAAAAAAGCCTAGGGGACCAGCAAGTGGCGTGGTGGTTAAGGTATTGGACACTTCCACATGGCTAAGTATGGTTTGAGTCCTGGACCTGTGGGTTGCTTTCCTTCTCTCTCTCTGTGTGTCTCTCTCTGGTCACATTAAAATAAATGAATAAATAAAATTAAATAATTCTAAAAAAAATCTAGAAATGGACTCACAAATAAATTGCATTAAGTGACCTGTCCTTAATCAAATGCAGCTGGTGAGGGTGGGAGTGAAAACACAAAGGAAAAGCGTGGGGCCCGTCTGGGTTAAATGTCGGAAAACCACGGCCAGGATGCCACAACACAAAGTACTAGAGCGCTGCCGTTCGCACGTTTGGAGGGGGAATTCAGAGAACCCTAACTTAATTTTAGCCTTGTTAATATTTTTTCATCTTTACTTTTTATAGTCCTTAAAGAACAAAAAAGAGTGCCAAAATGACTAATATTTCCAGAAAAAAGGCACTGAAACGTGTTTTTTGTCAAACTGAGTACGAACCAGATGAGCTAGGAAATGGCCGACTCTGAGACGGAAAGAAAGACACTGAAAGCAGAGAAAGCGCAGGCAGACGCGGCTCACAGCTTAGAGCGCCGCCAGCTGCCGAGCCGAGCCGAGCCGCGCCCGCCAGGGGAGAAATGGCGGGCTGCGATGCAGTCACGAGGAAAGGGAACGCCCTTGTTGCGGCTAGAACGCCAGAGTTCAGCCCTGCCCCCTTCCAGCCAAGCCTGTGTCCTGTTGTCGGCGGGTGCTCGGGTGCTCATCGGAGGCTGTCTGGGTAAAGGAGTGGGCGCAGGAACTAACAATGACCGTGAAATCACCGTGAGCGCACCCTTACAAGCAGACTTGCACCACACTTGCATAATATTTTGAAATTTCACTTTTCTGCAAGGAGCAAAGAAGCTAGTGTTTTTTTTTGTTTGTTTGTTTTGTTTTTTGGAGTGGTTTTTGCTATAGGGCGCGTGTGCTCACCAGAAAGACTGAGACAGAGAGGCACAGAGAGACAAAAAATGAGAAATACCCCCCTCCCCCTCAAGGTTAGCCACACTGCAGTCCCTTCTCCTCCATTCTCCTCTTGGGATCTTGGGCACACACGTGGCATGAGTTTAAGCCACCGGGCCGGAACTCTAACCGGGGTACGGCATTCAAGCCGAGGTCCACTACAGGAGAGTCCAGCAACATAGCCATTATGACAACTGCTGGTCCCGAAGCTAGTGTATTTAATAAACAAAAACGGAGAAAAGTATGATGAAGGCTTGACTGAATCAAACTATAAGAGTTTAGGATTTCAGAAGGAGGGCTGATAAGACTTCAACCAGGGAGAGAAGCCATTGAGAAGCAGGGTCTGTAAAAACAGGTAGGATGGATTGTTCCTTCCCTCCAACATTCTTTTAAATTAATTAATTATTATTATTATTATTTTGGAGGGGATTTTGCTATAGGGCACATGTGCTTGCCAGGAAGATAGAGACAGAGAGACAGAAAGTGAGAAATCACCCCCCAAGGGGGATGGCCACACCGCAATCACTTCTCCTCCATTATCCTCTCGGGATCTTGGGATCTTGGGTACGCACGAACACGCGCCCAGCATGAGTTTAAGCCACTGGGTCTGGGACTCAAATGATGGTTGACTACATGGGAGTCCAGCAACATAGCCATTAGCCATCTGCTGGTCCCTACAATTAATTATTTTTTAATTTGCCAGAGAGCACCTGCACTCATGAGACAGACAGATGGAGAGGGAAAGAGCACCCCCCTAAGGAAGTGTGGTCACACTGCAGTTCCTTTTCCTCCAGCCTTTTGGAATTTGGGGCATACATGCACACACTCCTGTTCATTTTTCAAGCTACTGTGTCCGGACCTTGAACTATGCAATTGGCCAAGTGAGATCTAGCTCCCTTAACCATTAGGCCATGAACTGGCCTTAAATATTCTTAATAAACATGTAATGATTGTACATATTTGGGGCAACAGGTGGCATGGTGGTTAAGGTGTTGGGTTCCTACATGGTCACCCATGGTTCAAGTCCCAGACCTAGAGGTTCGCTTTCTCTCTCTCTGGTGAGCAACTAGAGCAAATTAAATAATAACAATAATAATAAATAAAGGGGACGGCAGGTGGCGTGGTGGTTAAAAGTGCTGGACTCCTGCATGGTTCAAGTCCTGGACCTGGTGGCTTCCTTTCTCACCTCCTCCCCCCGCCCCCTTTCTCTGGTCAAATTGGAAAATAATAATAAAGTTAAAATAACATAATTATTTTAAAAATAATAAAATAAAAATAAAATAATTGTACATATTTATGGGGGTGTGATGTGAGATTACAGCACAAGAATAGTGTATAATTGTTCATTCGAAATAACTGGCCTGGCCATCATCTCATCATCTGTCATTACTAGTGTTAGGAACATTCAGGATACTCCCTTTCAGTTACTTTGAGACATGCAGCAAGTTGTTGCCATCTGTATTCTCCCCACTGCATCATTGAAAAAAATTAATTCCATTTGTTGTTGTTGTTATTATTATTTATTTGACCAGAGAGAGACAGAAAGAGAGAGAGAGGGAAAGTGAGAAAGCATGTCATCAGGTCCAGGACTCAAACTGCGATTGGCCATGTGGGAATCCAGCGCCTTTAACCACCACGCCACCTGCCAGGTCCCCCCCACTGTATCTTATGACACTAGACATTGTTCCTCTTGTGTATGTGCAATTTTATTCTGTCAATCACCATCCCTCTATCCCTCCTCTCAGCTTTCACCCTTCCCAGCCTCTAGCAATCATTCTTCATCTCTCCACCTCTGCAAGCCCTCCCCCCCCATTTCTACACGTGAGAGAGAACACGTGGCATTTCTCTTTCTGTGGCTGGCTCAGGACCTCTTAGTGTTCTTGGACCTGCTGTTCTAGGGCTCTTCGTCCTAGGGCTTTGGCTGACTCTCGGGCAGAGCTAGGCCAGTGTATGAAACTCGGTCTTCTTTCCTCAGAGACCTTCACAGCTGGGTGGCCTTGGTGGTGGTGCTTTCCCCCACATTCACCCTGCCATACTCCTCAGACCTTGCTGGGTGACAACTGTATTCATGTGAGAAGTGCTGGGGTGCTAGTGGGTGACACATTAGCTGTCCCTTCAAGAAAGAAGAAAGCACAGTTCGCTTCTCTTAAAAAATGCCCCTCACCTACAGGAATGCAGGTAGAATTTTGAGGGCAGTGGCAGAGTACCTCAGAAAATGCCCTTGGACTTCTACGGCTTTTGGAACTACTGAATCTCCTTAAAGAGATGAGATCAACCTCTGATAAAGGAGCTACCTCTAAATGCTTTGTCTGAATTCCACAACACTAAGATTAATTTTCACATTAACAAGAAAATGACATCTTTGGGACCAACAGATGGCATAATAGTTACGTCACTGGACTCCCATGCAGTTGTCTGCGGTTCGAGTCCTTGACCCAGCAGCTTAAACTCACACTGGGCCATCTGTATTCTTGTGTGTGTGCGTGCCTAAAATCCTGAGAGGAGAATGGAGAACAAGGGACTGTGGCATGGCCATCCCCTGGGGGGGTAATTTTTCACTTTCTGTCTCTCTGGCAAGTGCACATGCCGTATAACAAAAATCTCTCCAAAAAAAAAAAAAGATGTTATTTAAAAAGCTGTTTATTTATTTGCTTGTTTTTTAAGAGAGAGATTTTTGCTTTCTCCCTCTCTCTCTGTCTCTCTGGTGATTTCACAAGCTTAGTCGTCTCTTCCTCCTGGAGCCCAAGTAATGCTTTCCTTTGAGGTAGCCTGGACCCAATTTCCACACCTGCTATAGTCATTCTCATACTTAATCTGTTTAATGTCTTAACTTCAATTCCTATGATCCTATGTGTTTGGTTTTTGCTTTAAAATAAAAATGCTTGGGACCAGCAATTGGTGTAATGGCTACATCGCTGGACTCCCATGTAGTTGACTGTGGTTTGAGTCCCGGACCCGGTGGCTTACCTCACGCTGGGGGCGTGTACATGTGTGCCCAAGATCCCAAGAGGAGAATGGAGAAGGGATTGAGGTGTGGATATCCCCCCTGGGGGGTGATTTCTCGCTTTCTGTCTCTCTGACTTTCTGGCGAGCGCACCTGCCCTGTAGCAAAAACCTCTCCATGTCCCCCCCCAAAAGCTTAACTTTTCCCCCCAAAATTATAGAATCATATAGTTTATTCTAGAAAGTACACACAATAAAAAAGAGGGTAAAACCCACTCAAGAACTCCCTGGAGATGATTCTTTTTATTTTTAAAGAGAAATTTTGCTATAGGGCACATGTGCTTGCCAGGCAAACAGAGAGAGACAGAAAGCGAGAAACTACCCATTAGGGAGGATGGTCAAACCACAATCCCTTCTCTTCCACTCTCTTCTTGGGATTATGGGCACACACGCACATGTGCCCAGTGTGAGTTTCAAGCCACTGGGTCCGGGACTTGAACCACGGTCAACCATGTGGGAGTCCAACAACATAACATTATGCCACCTGCTGGTCCTAGAGATGATTCTTTTTATACTTTAATGTTTTCCTATTCCTATTCATAGAAAAACAAAATGTTATTTTCTAAATTAACCATAACACACATTATTTTCTAGTATTTTTTTTACTTTCTATTATAAAACTTTTCCCCATATTTTCAGACATTCCTTTAACAATGGTTTACACAACATTCTACTTTATGGATGAACATAGTAATTTAGCTAGTCATTGATTCTTAGACATTAAGTCTACTTAAACTATTAGGTTGTTGGGAAAGTCATGGTGTATTTCTCTGTTTTTTTTTTTTTTTAATGCAAAAATGCATCCTGGGGATCAGCAGTTGGCGTAATGGTTATGTTGCTGGACTCCCATGTAGTCGACTGCAGTTCGAATCCCAGACTTGGTGGCTTATTCACGCTGGGCGTGTGTGTGTGCATGCCCAAGATCCTGAGAGGAGAATGGAGGAGAAGGGATTGCGGTGTGGCCATCCCCGTGGGGGGTGATTTCTCGCTGTCTCTCTCTCTCTCTGTCTTTCTGGCGAGCGCACGTGCCCTATAGCAAAAACCTCTCCAAAAGATAAAAAAATGCATCCTGACTTTCCTGACAACCCAGTATGTAAAAGGGGGAAACTATCAAATTACCCTTGCCTAAATTGAGGTCTCGGGTGGATAAACTGTGAAACTGCACGTGAGTCTGAGCTCTTCTCTCAGGGTATAAAGATAATAGAATTGTTCTGAGATGTCCTTTCAGGGGGAGGTCCTTATTGCCATGTGTCCCCTCTCCTGGCACGTGACACATTGTGAAAGGCTTTCACATTACTTGAGCAGAAAGAATCACTAGGATAGGCTTTTATAATCAACATGACATGGCATACATCTCAGAGAATCTCGCTTGTTGGGAACCAGCAGTTAGCGTAATGGCTATGTCGCTGGACTCCCACGTAGTCGACCGCGGTTCGTGTCTCGGACCCGGTGGCTTACAACTCACGCCGGGCGCGTGTGCGTGCGTGCCCAAGATCCCGAGAGGAGAATGGAGGAGAAGGGATTGCGGCGTGACCATCCCCCCTGGGGGGTGATTTCTCACTTTCTGTCTCTCTGTCTCTCTCTGTCTGTCTGGCGAGCGCACGCGCCCTGTAGTGAAAAACCTCTCCAAAAAAAAAAAAAAAAAGAGAATCTCGCTTGCCATTTTCTTTTGCCTAGAGGACATGTGTGGAGGGGAGGAAGTGGGGGAGGGTGGCAGGGAGGGAAGGAGAGAGAGAGAACCCCCAGTGGGGCATGCTCATGCCACAACCCTTCTTCCACTTCTCCATCCCACTAGCATCACCCATGAGTGCTCTGCTTGGTTACCTCAAATTCCTTCAGCAGAGAGGCACACAGGGCCTCACCTGCCCACCTTATCAGAGGTAGAAAATGTTCTGTTCTAGAAGTCTGGGTCACGTTGTCTCCCACACATTGTTAAAAAGGTAACAACCTCTGCAAATCGGGCTCCAGCAGCTCAGCTCTCACTGACTGGAAAACAATTTTATTTTAACATAGGATGTTGTAAAGATTCCCATGGTGAAGCCAAGGGCATGCGAGGGAGAAAATATGACTTTTTTTCCTTAATGTTTTGGCCAACCTGAAATGGACTTTCTGTTCTAATGACTGTGTACTTGCCCAAAAGAAAAAGTGACTTCTAGAGACAATGAGGAAAACAAGGGTCTTTTATTCTAGTGTAGAAAAAGGAGAAGGGTGAAATGGGGAGAGAAAGACCTCCCTTTCTAGCTCGGTGGCTTGGGGTAAGTGTGCCAACCTTCTGGGTCCTTGTGGTTTCTTCAGCTGCAAACAGAGAGAGAGGAGAGAGAGAGGAGAGAGAGAGTAAGAGAGGAGAGGAGAGAGAGAAAAGCAAGTGTGTGTGTGTGTGTGTGTGTAAGAGAGAGAGAGAGGGTACCCCCTGATGAGATCAGATCATGCCACAATCCTTTCCCCTCTAATTCTCTATCCAGTCAGGATCCTGGGCATGCTTACACAACCCTGGAATGTTTTTCAAGCTGATGGGGCCATGACTTGAACCCTGGTTGGCCATATAGAATTCAGCTTTCTCTGCCCAGTGCCTAACTGTTGCATGATGGGGCCAGCCCTAGAGAGCTATTTCTTTTTAATTTTTGCTTTTTAAATGAGAGTGGGAGGGTATTTTTTTTTTTAAGAATTATTTTATTTTAACATTATTTATTTATTTATTTTAATTTGACCACTGAGGGACAGGGCAAAAGAGAGAGAGAGGGATGGGACCAGCAGTTAGCGTAATGGCTATGTCGCTGGACTCCCACGTAGTTGACCGAGGTTCGAGTCCCGGACCTGATGGCTTAAACTCATGCCGGGCGCGTGTTCGTGCGTGCCCAAGATCCCGAGAGGAGAATGGAGGAGAAGGAATTGCAGACGTGGCCATCCCTTCTGGGGGGTGATTTCTTGCTTTCTATTTCTCTGTCTCTCTCTGTCTGTCTGGTGAGCGCACGCGCCCTATAGCAAAAACCTCTCAAAAAAAAAAAAAAAAAAAAAAAAAAAAACAAAGAGAGAGAAGAGGGAAAGTGAGAAAGCAAGCTGCCAGGTCCAGAACTCAAACCATGGTCGGCCATGTGGGTATCCAGTGCCCTTAACCACCATGCCATCTGCTAGCCCCATGGGGGGAGGGTATTTTTAACAGTGTCTCACCAAATCACAATTCTTCGTGCCCCAGCTTTCCTGCTAGCTAGGACTATTAGGTTGATGCAAAAGTAACTGTGGGGAACCAGCAGTTGGCATAATGGCAATGTCACTGGACTCCCATGTAGTCAACCATGGTTTGAGTCATGGACCCAGTGGCTTAAACTCATGCCAGGTGTGTGTGTGTGTGCCCAAGATCCCAAGAGGAGAATGGAGAAGGGATTGCGGCATGGCCATCCCCCCTAGTGGGGTGATTTCTCACTTTCTGTCTGTCTCTGTCTTTCTGGCGAGTGCATGTGCCCTCTAGCAAAAACCTCTCAAAAGAAATAAAAGGGTGACAAAACCTCCCTATGGTCAGACAGCTAGTTGGTTGCAAAGCTGGGGATCAAGGACCCAGACACTTTACTTCAGTAACCATGTAAACCATGCTTTTTCTGCCAACTTCCCAATTCTGAGGCATCACCTCATATTCACAAAGTAACTCATTAGAATTAAGAAGGACAAAGGATGCAGGGAAATAGTCCTTGTTGGGCCACTCAGAATGCTGGAAGCTGTGGTACTGTCTATGAGCTAGGTTAGGAAAATCCCCACAGTGGCAGCTCAATATTTCCAGATATCAGACGCCCCGTGCTCCTTCATTGCGCCTAGTCTCTTTGAAACATGTCAGAATGCAGATTCTCTTGTGGGCAAATAGGGTAATGTCCACCTGTTCTTGGTCAGTGTTCAAATTTGCTTTGTACCTAACAGGTCTGTCTGATAGAGCAGGTGGTGGGAGAAAAGAGAACTCGCACAGCTCACATGCCTGCTGTGTGCTATACATGGACACACGCGAGGTTAGGTTAGTTAAGGATGCAAAGAATGCATCCTGACTTTGACTTCATACCTCAGAAAGTAAGGTTCCTAGAAGAGAAAAGGAGAACTGATGAAAAAAGAAGAAATAGTGAAGTATATGCAGTAGGGCCAGAGATGTTCAGGAAATGGAAAAAGATATGGAAAAACAATCGCTTTGGCTGTCTCTAATAGGTGTGGTATGCCCTTTCAGAAAACAGCAAAACAGGGAGGAAGAACATACCGGCGGTCTCAGTGAGTCCCAGATGAGTAAACAAGACGGTTGTAAGGGTCCACTTCCAGGCTAAGGGGGTCTGACTAAAAGGGTAAAGTAGCACGGACCAGATGTAGTATTTTGAGCTTACAGACAGGATCTCGCTCAGTAACAGGAAGTCAATTCTGCCTGCTCAAGCAATCACATGTTTTCTGTGTTATCTGTCCTACGAGTGGCTGATGTATGGAGAAAGAGCTGACTTCAGTCTTTCTTAGGACTCAAAGAATGGGAGAAGTAACAGAAAAAAAAAAAATTATTAACCAGCTGAGTAATCTAAGTAACAGATCAGCAAAAATTTTATTTAGTTTAAATAAAACTAAATAAAGTTTAAAGCTGCAGGGTTGAGGTTTAACAAATTCAGAGAATGTGTGGGCTTACCACATAGAGTCAGAGAGAGAGAGAGAGAGAGAGAGAGAGAGAAAGCACCCCTACAGGGCATAGTCATTCTGCAATCTTTGGGCATGCACACACATGCACCTGCTGTGTTCAAGTTGCTGGGTCAGGGACTCAAAACCATATGAACGGCCATGGGGGATTCCAGTCACCTCAGCCATCTTACCTTGGGTGGGCCCCAAAAAAAGACCTTGTTAAAAGGTATCTTAGGGCCAGCAGGTGGTGTGAGAGGTTAAGGTGCTGGATCCCACATGGCCAGCTATGTGGTTTGAATGCCAGACTCTGTGGCTTGAAAATCATTCTGGGTACATGTGTGTATATGCGCTCAAAATCCTGAGAGGACAATGGAGGAGAAGGGACTGTGTGTGGTTATTCCCAATTGGGAATGAATTTCCATTATCCTCTCTATTTCTCTGTCTCTCTCTGGCAAGTGCGTGTACATTATAAGAGAGAGAAAAAAAAAACGCCTTAAAAAAAGGGGGGGGGGGGGGCGGCAGATGGGATGGTGATTAAACAGACTGGATTCCCTCATGGCCAACTGCAGTCTGAGTCCTGGACCTGGCAGCTTTCTTGCTTTCCCCTTCTCTCTCTGTCTCTGTCTGGTCAAATTAAAAAACAATAATAGTAATAGCAATTGGATTTAAATAAATAAATTATTTTTAAAAAAAGATATCTTGGGAACCAGCAGTTAGCGCAATGGCTATGTCGCTGGACTCCCACGTAGTCGACCGCAGTTTGCGTCCTGGACCCGGTGGCTTAAAACTCACACAGGGCGCGTGTGCGTGCAGGCCCAAGATCCCGAGAGGAGAATGGAGGAGACGGGATTGCGGCGTGACCATCCCCCCTGGGGGGTGATTTCTCGCTTTCTGTCTCTATGTCTCTCTCTGTCTGGCGAGCGCACATGCCCTATAGCGAAAAAACCTCTCAAAAAAAAAAAAACTCGCGCCGGTGCTTGTGCGTGCGTGCCCAAGATCCCGAGAGGAGAATGAAGGAGAAGGGATTGCGGCGTGACCATCCGCTCTGGGGGGTGATTTCTCACTTTCTGTCTCTATGTCTCTCTCTTTCTGTCTGGCGAGTGCACGCGCCCTATAGTGAAAACCTCTCAAAAAAAAAAAAAAAAGGTATCTTTAACGTCTCATTTGTCTTTTGCCTCTGTCATAGGCCATACCAGCAGTTCAAACCTACTGATACAAGCGCATACTGGCCCTGTGCTAAGCACTGTTGTATACATTATCTCACTTAATGCTCATAATTTCACAGAAAAAGGCGAAGCTTAAAGAAGTCAGCACTCTGGGACCAGCAGTTAGTGTAATGGCTATGTCGCTGGACTCCCATGTAGTCGACCGCAGTTTGCGTCCCGGACTTGGTGGCTTAAAACTCACGCCTGGTGCATGTGCATGCGTGCCCAAGATCCTGAGAGGAGAATGGAGGAGAAGGGATTGCGGTGTGGCCATCCCCCCGGGGGGTGATTTCTAGCTTTCTGTCTCTCTGTCTCTGTCTGTCTGGTGAGCGCACGTGCCCTATAGCTAAAAAAAAAAGAAAAAAAAAAGAAACCAGCACTCCATTCCCACTGTTGTGGAGGTGTGACTCCTCTGACAGTGCTTGCTGTCAAATCTCACTGCAATAGGGTTCTACTTCTCATCCAATTCCATTGGCTCTAATTGGGAAGGCCACGGTTGTGGTGAAATCCAAGTTGAATTTGCTTTGTGGAACTATAGACAGTGAAAGGCAAGCTGCCATTTCTTTTCTTCTTAAAAAAAGTTTATCTAGGGACCAGCAGTTGGTGTAATGGCTTTGTCGCTGGACTCCCATGTAGTTGAGTGTGGTTCACATTCTGGACCCGGTGGCTTAAACTCACGCCGGGCGTGTGTGCGTGCGTGCCTAAGATCCCAAAAGGAGAACAGAGGCGAAGGGATTGCGGTGTAGCCATCCCCCTGGGGGTTGTTTTCTCGCTTTCTGTCTCTCTGTCTGTTTTTCTGGTGAGCGCACACGCCCTACAGCAAAAAAAAAAAAAAAAAAAAAAAAAAAAAAAAAAAAAAAAAACAACAAAACAAAAAAAAAAAAAAACCAAAAACAGTTTATCTCAGGGGATAAGTGGATGGCATAATGGTTATGTTGTGGGACTCTCACGTAGTTGACCATGGTTCGAGTCCTGGACCTGGTGGCTTAAACTCACGCAGGGCACGTGTGCCCCAAATCCCGAGAACAGAATGGAGGAGAAGAGACTGTGGCCTGGCCATCCCCAGGGGGTGATTTCTCACTTTCTGTATCTCTGGTGAATATATACTCTCTATAGCAAAAATATCTCTCTCGAGAAAAAAAGAGGTTTATCTTAGAAAGCGAGAGACAGCGCCCTATCAGGGTCCTGATTCCAGGGCCTACCCCATCCTCCAGCCAGCCCTGGATCACAGGCAAGCATGTGTCCAATGGGAACTGTGACTCTCTCCACATGAGATTGCCTCATAGAGCATGGCGTTTTAATGCTGTGCCACTGTCTGGCTCCTAAACTGCCATTTCTTACCTGCCCCCTTTTCTGCTTTGTGATACAGAGACCCCTTCTCTGCACTGGAGGTCAGAAACAGTGCAGAGGGATGACCTGCAAAAGCTGCCATTGGCAACGGTATCCTGAGGGGCAGATTCTGACTGATGGTTACTAATGAAGATGTTTGCCCTTTTTGGTCGAATAAGAAGTTCTTATAATAGCCCCAAGTGATAGTTACCCGTTCTCAGTCATTGGCGTGATGGTTGCAGCAACAAGACCCTGCAGTTTCTTCTTTGGGCAGGCCATTGAGCTGTTGGAGAGTCTGGAAAACAAAGTAATTTTTTTCTTCAAGAAATGTCAATTAATGATAAAACTCCTGAGCAAAGTCCATTCCTAGTTCAGAACTGTAAAATGTGCTTACAAGTTCACAAACACACAGATCAAGTGAAGACTGTAAAACAGTAGAGCTTGCTTTTTAATTAATTAATTTATTTACATTTTTTATTTTTCAAATTAATTACTTTACATTTATTCACTGAGCATTGTCACAGCATACAAAATGTAATTTCCCATCCAGAAGATGCTGCATAGTAGCTTAATCATACATGTTATCCTCAATAATTTTCCATTTCTAGTTTCATATATATGTGTGTGTATATATGAAATATTACATATATGTATATATATTCCATTTCTAGTTTCATATATATATATATGTATATTTATTAAATATATATACATATATATATAATATATATATATTTTTTTCCCCCTATTTCTCACCCTCTGCCATTTCCCACGCTCCTCCCACACTATCTCAGATGTCCACAGTTGTTTTCCACTCCTTTTTTTCCCCATATTTTATTGATTCACAAAATTTCTTAAATAATCTAACTACTTTCAATAGCAAGCTCTGCTGGTATATACATATCTATGAATACATGTCTGACTTAAGGCATGAAACTCTGAGTAGAATGAATATACTATAAGGTAGCACCCAGCTGATGCTATATAGTTTACTGTGGTCATTAATTATGTATTTTTTACTACATTTTTCAATTTCAAGAAAAGCAGATTTAACTTTAATAAATAAAAAAAATGCTAAGGAAATATACTTAAAACTTAAAGCCAGAGAACAGGTTGGGATGCTGTTCAAATAGTAGGTACATGAACCTATCGGCAGCTCAAGACAAGACAAAAATCCTTAAAATTGGAAAAGAAAGCCTAGGAAAAAACAACAATGTTTTAGTCAAAAGTCATAAAATTCTATTTCACCAGTTCAGTCTCATATACTTTATCTTTTATTGTGATTCAATTTTCCCAATTAAATTCTGGGATATAATATTCAACTCCAGACTTGTTCCCACGATTAAGTTGGCCATTTTCTTAGTTTTTGAAGTCTTATTTCTGTGTGATTGTATTTAATTTTCCTGGTATAGCACTCCCTGCAGAATTTCTTGGATATCTGATCTGGTGTTGGTAAATTCTTTCAGGTTTTGTTTATCTGAGAATGTTCTTGTCTTTTCTTCCCATATGAAGGATAATCTTGCCAGGTATAGTATCTGTGGTTGCAATAACTTTTCCTTTAACACTCTGAATATATTTTCCCATTCTTTCCTCACTCTCATTGTTTCTGATGAGAGATCCGCATCAGCCTGATGGTATATCCTTTGTAGGTAACTTGCCGTTTCTCTCTTGCCAATCTTAGTATCTTGTCTTTGTCTGTGGTTTTGCTCAATCTGGCTATAATGTGTCTTGGAGAAGATCTTGGGTTGATTTTATTTGGGGTCCTTTGTATTTCTTGGGGCTGGATTTTTGAATGCCTCTCTAGGTTTGGAAAGTTTTCTTCCAGGATTTTATGGACTAGATTGTCAATGCCCCTTATGGGCCTCTTCCCCTTCTGGGATACCAGTTATTTGGATGTTTGGACGTTTGATGATATCTAGTATTTCTCGTATAGTATTCTCATGTTTTTGGACAACTTTCTGTCTTTGTGGTGGATTTTTCTAGGCCAGTAATTCTATCTTTTACAACTGAGATTCAATTTTCAGTGTGATCTAGTCTGCTTTGAATACTTTCAAGGGAGGTTTTTACTTCCTGTATTATAGTCTTCATCTCTAACAGGTCCATTTGATTATTTTTTAAAGTGTGTAATTCCTCTATCAGATCTTGCAAGAATTTCCTCACCTCCTAAAGCTTGTCAGTTTCTTTCCCCTGCCTCTTCAGCAGTTCATTGTCTCTCTTCTCTCCAATCTCTGTGAGCTTTGTCACCATGAAAATTCTGAATTCTTTATCAGATTTTTCCATGAATTTCATTATACTGTCTGAGAATGAAGATAACTTATTTTTCCTTGGAGAAGTATTTTCTAGCTTTTCCATATTTCTTGTGACCTTGCAGTGATTTCTAGTCATCAGATGGATGGTGCATTTCTCCTAATTCTTGAAGCTCAGTCTGAGTGTTCAGAGGCGTGCAGGAGGAGGTGATCTGCAATCTCTCTTCCATTGTGTTCTCACTCTTTGTGCACCAGAATCAGTGGGAATAGAGGAATATTCTGACCCTAACTGTATTCAGATGTATAGGTTCTGTTCACTTGGGCCTGTTTAGACACTTAGGGAGCAGAGGCTGAGAAGCAAGTGAGTAAAGATAAAAAAAAAAAAAATAAGAAAAAGAAAAGAACTAAAGAAAGGAAAAAAGAAAACAAAAGAAGAAAAAAAGGATAAAAAAACTATAAATTTTAATATTAAAATGCAAAAATTGAAAACCGCGTGGCCTGGGTTTGTGCCTTTCCTAAACAGAAGGGGAGAGGCACCTATTAACACAATAAAGGGGTTTGAAAGCCTAGAGAATACTTTATCTTAAAAAAAAAAAAAATTAAAAGACTCAGAGAGATAGAGAGAACTGGAGACAAAGAGACAGGTAACACTACCCATTAGAAATAAGTGAGGAAGAAGTCTCAGCAGAAAATCTTCATTTAAGTCTCTGAAAGCACTAGTTCGCAGCTGAAGGTCAGGGTCCGTGTGGACAGAGCTTGCTTTTTTCCCCTTATTTATTTATTTCTTTTGGCCATAGGGTGCATGCGCTCACCAGAGAGAGGGGAAAGTGAGAAATCACTCCTGAGGGGGCTGACCATGCCACAATCCTTTCTCCTCCATTCTCCTCTTAGGGTTTCGGGCAACCCCGCACATGCATACGGTGTGATTTTCAAGTTGTCAGGTCTGGGATTCAAACTATGGTCCTCCATATGGGAACCCAGTGCATTCACCACCATGCCACCTGCTGCCCCTTCTCGCTCCCCCAGAGCTTACTCATAGAAAGCCTACGCTTTTACCTAGGTGAAAGAGGTGATCTGAAACCAGAGAGCAGGGTAATTAACAGCAATCCAGAACTTGAACCTAATCAGGTAAGTCAAATTCATAAAGAATTACTATTACCTAAATTGAAATCTCATCATAAAAAAGGGGTATTCTTTCTCCCCCTATATCTTTTTTTTTTTTTAAATAATTATTTTATTTTATTCATTCATTCATTTATTTTTTAGTTTGACCAGAGAGAGACAGAGGGTGAGAGTGAGAGAGAGAGGAAGTGAGAAAGCAAGCCACCAGATTCAGGACTTGAACCCTGGTCAGCCATGTGGGAGTGTCCAGCGCCTTAACCACCACGCCACCTGCTGGTCCCTCCCCCTATATCTTAATTTTACTAAGATAGTCTCACTGGAAACTAGTACTTAAAGTCAGAAGGTTTCAGCATCATTTACATAATGTCTTCAGATTTGCCAAACTACCCTTTCATATTCTAATTTTGCCAGCTTTCCTAGCTCCAGTAAACCCTGTGAACTGTGTATTCACCTCGCTCTTTCTCATTAAAGCAAGGAGCTTCATCACCCTTCCCCCAACTGAGTACTCTGCTGTTCAATTCAGTGATCTGTGGGTGATAAAATGAGACGTTCAGACTGTAGCTGGATGATGACTTCCACAAACGGGGAGCCCTCATACCACTCTTTTGGGGCCAAAGGACACCGCGCCATCTGGCAGAGTGTGCCTGGCCATAATCAGTATAAAAGACTCAGTGTCCACAGAGAGAGGAGCAACTGCAGTCTGGTGAACAGCCTGGGTTCTGCAGGCAGGCTGTCTGGTTCAGCTCTCAGCTCTGCCAGTCGTTACTTAGAGAAGCTTGCTTGCTTGCTTGCTTGCTTTATTGATTGATTGATTGATTGATTGGAGAGGTTTTTGCTATAGGGCGTGTGCGCTCGCCAGAGAGACAGAAAGCGAGAAATCACCCCTCAGAGGAGATGGCCACACCACAATCCCTTCTCCTCCATTCTCTTTTCAGGATCTTGGGCATGCACGCACATGCGCCTGGCGTGAGTTTAAGCCACTGGGTCCGGGACTCGAACCGTGGTTGACTATGTGGGAGTCCAGCGACATAGCCATTACACTAACTGCTGGTCCCAAGAAGCTTTATTATTTTTTGAGCTGTAAGACATAAATACCCACAAATGCAATTCAAAGCCACAAATCAATGTCCCACAATTGAAGAATAAAATGTAATCAGATAGTAACTGGTCTGATTATACAAAGGATAGTGGGTTTACAGCAAATTCAGTGAAGTCTACAGGTGATCAACAGGGACTACATGGTAATTCTTACATAGCTGGTACATTTAAAAGCTCAAAGCCCAGTACACTTCAATTTGACCCATGGAATATATACTTATTCATGTACTATCTTGTTTTGTTTGCTCTTGTCTTACAGCTGTTCACCTCATCTCCCTAAATAGGACAGACTATATCTTCTATTTTTTTCTGAATTCCCCCAAGAGTCCTGGCTCAGGTGAGCCCTTGAGAAACACTTAAGCTTTTTTTTTTTTTTTTTTTTTTCCTTTTAGAGATACTTGCCTTAGGATGTGTGAACTTGCTGGAGAGAGAGGGAAAATGAGAAATCACTCTTGGTGGGGGTGGGGGGGAGTGGTGACAGCCACGCTGCAATCTCTTCTCCTCCTGGGATCTTGGGCATGCATGCACAAGTACCCAGCATTATTTTCAAGTCACTGGGTCCGGGACTTGAACTGCAGTCAACCATATAGAAGTCCAGCACTGTAACCATCTATGTAACCATCTATGCCATCTGCTGGCCCCTACATGGGTTTTTATAGAGTTTACTAGGGCTAGGAAAACTAGACAAAATTAGAATCTGAAAGCCAACATGATACATCCCCTTGCAAATAGACACATTCTCAGCAAGACTTGCTCCTGAAATCAAGCCCAAACCTGGCATGTAGCTTTGTCCCTTATTGAAGGGCAATAAAGGAGAGCCTTGCCAGATCTGTGAGACTCTAAGATTTTTCTGACTTTTCCTAGTTTGGAGATGAGACCGATTCATGTTGGAAGCTGTGAGAGATAAATGTAATCACCTGGCACAATGGGGAAATCACAAGATAAGAAACCACAAGATGTGCCTCTAGTCTTTGAGCTTCATGTGACCACCTTCATTACAAGAGGCGGGCCACTTAGACTCTGAGCCTTGGAGGCCAATTGCATAGGCCCTGTCTACCCCTGAAACATGTCTAATGACATTGTGCTGAGCCTGTATATCTCCACCTGGCACTGCTACGAGCATCTCAGTTCAACGTACCCCAAGGGGACCTGCCAGCTGTCCTCCGATTTCTTCCTCTGTTCCTTGCAGTAAAGGGGTTAGAAGACCAGCTCTGGAGTTGGGTGTCTTAGATCTGCATCTTACCTTGGGCTTTTACTTTACCTCTCTGTGCTTATTTCCCCTGTAAATGGGGGTAACAGTAATCATATTTCTTAAGGTTGCTGAGAGACTTAAGTAAACTAATTAAATGAGCTAATTCATGTAGAGTGATTAACAATAGTGCCAGGCACATAAGTACATGTTCAGCACCCTCCATTAAGCCTGGTCTGAAGGGCGTAGAATAATAGCAAGTAGTATTATGGCCTTACCAGCACCATCTTCCCTGTTGAGCATCTCCACTCTGTTGGTGCCTCCTCCCCAACACTCACTACTCTTGCCTATTCAGGAACTAAGTCATTTTAATTCCATTATCTTCTTTTCTTGCAATTCTTCCTTCCCTGCTTACAGCCCTTTTCGTAACTCACCCCGTGTCTCCTCTTATCTAGTCCAATGGGCACAACCCTAGGTCCAAGGGGCTCATGGGGGTGCAAGAAGGTTCAAGTGATAATAGTCCTGAGAGCTTGAGTCAGCACTAGAAGTCTCCTAAAGAAACACTACTAGGCTGTTCAGGCTAAACAGGCTTCCACGCTTCGGGTTACATTTATTTCATACTTAGGGGGCAGAAATTGGTAAGGTGATCAGAAGTTCAGAATGAGATTTACAAGTGTCTTTGATGGCCATAATTAATTACCACTTACATGCAGTCTGATTAGTTAAAAGAATTCAAACATGGGGCCTGTGGGAGTATAGGGTGGGGACCGGGCATCATTGTCCCAATCCCTGCTCTGCTCTCCTCCAGTCACACAAGCTGCAGGTTACTCGTCCAGTAACACTGACATTTCTAATCTTTTTTTTTCTTAAGAAAATAATACTAGCTTTATTTAGCATTATTTTCTAGTTTGACCAGAGACAGAAAAAGAAAGTGAGAAAGACACCAGGTCCGAGACTTGAACCACAGTCATGTGCAAGTCTAGCACCTTTAACCACCACGGCACCTGCTGACTCCGACATTTCTAATCTTGATTTTGCTCTAATCCAAAAATGCCAGTAGGACAAATATCCAACACCTGGTCTGGGTCTCTATATAGATAGTAGGTCACTGGGAAAGTCACGACATGTTTTTCTATGCAAAAATGTGTCACGACTTTCCCCAATGACCCACTAGATCTCTCTACACCTGCAGTGTACTAGCCCAGCTGTGCCCTTTCTGTTGCTTCTACCGACCTTTTGCATCTGCCCCTGCTTGCTTTGTTCCTGTGGTTCTCCCACTTCAATCCTCTTGGTCTAGCCAACTTGTAAACTCCTCTTTAAAAGCCAGGTGACTAGTTCTGTAGCAGTTAAAGAAGCCTGATTACACATGGCCAACCATGGTTGGAATTCCAGCAGCTTGAAAAACATGCTGAGTGCATGTGCATGGCATGCTCCAAATCCTTATGGGATGGAGAAATGGAGGAGAAGGGTTTGCGGCGTGACCACGCCCCATTAGGGAAGCTGTCTCTCTTGCTTTGAAAAATAAGAAAAAAAACCAAAACTTTAATTTGCACAATCCCCTGGTGTACTGCTTTCAGACACAGTAGTCCTCCTTTATTCACCATTTCACTTTCTGTAGTTTCAGTTACACACATTCAACCATATTAAATGGAAAATTTCAGAACTAAACATTTATAAGATTAAAATTGTCTGCCACTCTGTTCTAGGTAGCGTGATGCAGTCTCGTGCCATTTCAATCCATACTGCCCTGGACATGAATCATCCCTTTGTCCAGCTTACCCAGGCTGGCCCGTTACCTGTCCATTAGTCACTGTCAGTCATTCTGTAGCTATCTGGGTTATCAGAGCAAAAAACTAAGCATTACATATTGTCTTGCAATTTATTAATTTTTCACTTATTAGTATATTGAGAGGGCCAACAGGTGGCATGGAGGTTAAGGTGCTGAATTCCCACATGACTGACCATGGCTGTAGTCCTGGACTTGGCAGCTTAAAAACCATGCTGAATGTGTGTGTGCCCCAAATCCAAAATACCAGGAGAAACATAGAAGAGAAGGGATTGCAGAGTGGCCATCCACCCCGGGGGAAATTCCTCACTTCCCTTTCTCTCTCTTTCTCCTATGAGCTCATGTACCTATGGCAAAAATGTAAAGATAGATGGATAGATGATAGACAGATAGATAAAACTCAGGGAGTTCTGGAGGTAGCTGATAGCATTGCAGTTAAGGCTGCTAGATCCCACATGGCTGACCAAGCAGTTGGAGTCCTGGATCCAGAGTTTGAAAAACACCATGGGCACACATGCCCAGTCCTGAGAGAATGGAGAAGGGATTGCAGGGTGACCATTCCCCCTGGATGGTGATTTCTCACCTCTCCCCTTGTGCTGTGCCCTTAAAAATCAAACAGGTCATTAGTTTCCTCAACTTGAAAATAATTTAGCTCTCAGAATTCCACCGAACACCTGTATTTCATTACAAATCCTTATACCCCAGTTATAAGCAGGGTAGTTTTGGCTCCTCTCCTGGACTGTAAGAGGAGACATAGCTTCAAAAGCTTACTTTTGAATACAGAAATATATACACTAATAAATGTAAAGTTTGCTGCCTTGGGAACTGTTAAACTCCTGTAAGAAGAGATGGGATAAGTGATTACAGCAACTTTAAGAATGAGCACTATATTTAAAATGTGAGTCTTAGATAAATTGGGAAATATTGAGCTTTGAAATTCTTCATAGCTTGTATTAGAAGCAAATGGTTAAAACATTCTGCCACTGAAGATGTAATGGGAATTTATGCTACTATGAAACACTAGGGAAGAGGTATTACTTTTGAAGTCTACCTATATGTTCACAGGCAAGAACACTTAAGGCAAAGAATTCAAGTTGCTAAAGTTATTTATGATTTTTTTTTTTTTTTTTTTTTTTGGCTATAAAACTAAGACAGAGAGAGGGGGAAATCATTCCTCAGAAAGAATGGCCACAGGCAATCCCTTCTCCATTCTCCTCTCCAGGTTCTGGGCACACACCCAGCGTTTTTCAAGCTACTTGGCTGGGAGGCCAAACATGGTAAGTCATGTGGCAGTCCTTAACCACCATGCCACCTGCTGGCCCCAAGTCATATTCTTTTGAAAAGGCAAAGTTTCAAAAGAAAAAGAAAATAAAGAGGGTGAGGAAGAAGGTAGCTCTGTGCAAGGAGAATGATTTGCAAATAAAAATACCTGGAGATGAAACTGCGTGTGGTTAAGGGCGCTGGACTCCCACATGCCCAACCACCGTTCGAGTCCCACACCCGGCCGCTTGCTTTCCTCTCTCTGTTCCTCTCTCCGGTCAAATTTAAATAAATAAATAAATAAATAAAAAATAAATAAATAAATAAATAAATAAAAATGAAATAATTCTAAAAAAAATTAAAAAACAAAAGTCAGAAATACGACCAATTTCTCGTAAAAGGAAGTGGGTGGGAGTTGTATCAGACTTCATGGCTGAATTCCGTCAGCTGAATACTATTTTGAGTAAATGATCGCTGGAGCCCCGGCTACACAGTCTGAAAAGAATCCGGGGGAAGGGTCCTTCTGCCCGCGTCAGCTCGGACACGGCCCCAAACCGGGAAAACTGTCGCCTTCACACCTCCCCACGCTCCAGCTCCCGGCGTCTCTGCCTTTCCCTCTCCCTCCGAGCCCATGGCCGTCTCCCCTGCCTGGGTCAGGCCGCCCGCGTCCCCTTGGCCCGAATGTCCGGGTCGGTCCGCCAGCGCCACTCGAGCCGCGCTCACCCGGCGCCGTGGGTCCGGCTCCGTGGCCGCGCAGCCGCCGCCGCTCCGCTCCCGCCGGCTCTGCCCCGCGGCCCCGGCGCGCCCTTTATCGCCGGGACCGCCCCGCCCCCGACCACGTGCCGCCGCCCGGGAGCCTGGGGATCGTAGTTCGCGCCGGTGCCCACGGCTCGCGGGGCGCGGGCCGGACGAGGCGGCACGTACACTCGGGGTTTCCTGTCCTCTGCGCGTGACCCCGCGATGAGGGCTGAAGGGACCCGAGGGCGCCGCCTGCAAGTATCCGAAGGTGCATCCGGATGCCCGAGCCCAGGCCGCTCCCTGCCTGGTCTGCACCGTCGGGCCTTCCTGCTGGCGACGCCTCCCGACCCTCTCACCGCGTACCTTCCCTCTCCTGCCCAGGGCCTGACATGGCAACATTTCGTGGTTCCGTGCTGTGAGGTGTGGGTCTCTTTCAGGAGCGTCCTGAGAACACCAGTGCCTGGGGGGGTGTATTGGTTTAAGGAGCTGGACTCATATGGCTGACTGGGGTTCCAGTCCTGGACCTGGAGGTTTGAAAATTATGCTCCTGCATGCCCAAAGTCACAGGAGAGTGGAGGAGAAGGGATTGCTGTGTAGTCATCCTGCCTGGGGAGTGATTTCTCATTTTCCTTCTCATTGTCTCTGTCCAGCGCTCCCACTTTATGACTTAAACCTAAAAAAAAATTAAAACAAAGAAAGAAAAAGAAGAGAGAGAGAGAGCAAGCAATGAGTGAATTAGCATCTATTTCTTACCAAACACTCACATATTAAAGAATTTCTTTGTGCTACTGTATCTGTGCAAATTGAAATTTGTTTAGAATATTGGATTGGTGATTGCATTGTTAGATTTAGTGACCTATATACCTTTTGGGTATTGAAATACTGTATTGAATTTACCATACATTAAAGTGTGACTTTGAAAAAATGATTTACATTGTCCCAATAGGATATATTTTTGTTAACGCTGCCAAAGACTATGGTATATTCTGTCACCGCGACATAAGGGAGATCTGACCCAAGCTTGTCGAGCAAACAGGTTTATTCAAGCTTAAACCTGAGGATGGGGGGACCAGCAGATGGCGTAGTGGTTATGTCACCGGACTCCCACATAGTCCACTGCGTTGGAGTCCTAGACCCAGTGGCTTAAAACTCAGGCTGGGCACATGTACACACATGCCCAAAATACCTAGTGGAAAACAGAGGGGAAGAGATTGTGGCATGGCCATCCTTGTGGGGTGATTTCTCGCCTTCTGTCTCTCTGTCTCTCAAGTCAGTGGATGGTACTCTCTAGCAAAAATCTCTTGGGACCAGCAGGTGGCATGGTGGTTAAGGAGCTGGACACTCCCATATGGCCGACAGCAGTTTGAGCCCTGGACCTGGTGGCTTATTCTCACTTTCCCTCTCTCTCTCCATATGTGTCTCTCTCTGGTCAAATTAAAATAAATGAATGAATAAATAAATAAAATAATTAAAAAAATCTCTCAAAACAAAACAAAATCTGAGACAGGGCCATGAGGAGCAAGACTTCAGAGGACAGTGTACCCTAGCACCAATAGTTGGTGTAATGGCTATGTTGCTGGACTCCTACGTAGTTGACCGTGGTTCGAGTCCTGGACTTGGTGGCTTAAACTCACACCAGGTGTGTGTACTTGCATGCCCAAGATCCTGAGAGGAGAATGGAGGAGAAAGGGATTACAGCATGGCCATCCCCCCGGGGGGTGATTTCTCGCTTTCTGTCTCTCTGACTTTCTGGCTAGTGCATGTACCCTGTAGCAAAAACCTCTCAAAAAAAAAAAAAAAAAAAAAAAAAAAAAAAAAGGACAGTATACTCAGAAATGGCAAGGTCGCAGTTTCTTTAATTGGGAATATTGGCAAGGATGATTTATTACAAAGTGTGTTTTGCTAAGCATTCACAACATTGGTTTGCAAGAACAGCGTTAGTTCCTTATTGGCTTTTAATATATCACGTGTCATCGGGTTTTGCAACATAGCCAGAGGCAGTGGGTGAAGTTACAATGAACAGAGAGACTTGGGGATACTTTTCCTTTGGTGCCAGCAGATCTGTGAATTCTTTGCTAAGAAATGTCTGCCAGGGGCCAGCAGATCGTGTGGTGGTTAAGGCGCTGGACTCTTATGAGGTCCACCATGTTTCGAGACCTGGATCCAGCAGCTTGAAACTCATGCGGGGTGCGTGTGTGTGCCCCAAATCCCTAGAGGAGAATGGAGGAGAAGGGATTGAGGTGTGGCCCTCCCCCCTGAAGGAGGTGATTTCTGGCTTTCTGTCTCTGTCTTTCCGGCAAGTGTACACACCCTATAGCAAAAAACTCAAAAAAAAAAAAAAAGTGTCTGTGAGCAATTTCTTCAGACAGGTGTATGAGAGACAATAACTGAGGCTTCATACATTCACCTCTGAGACCAGTTTTTACCCAAACCTCCTCTTTCCTAGCCGTGGTAATCTTCTCACAGACTTGCATTGGTTAATGTTTCTTTGAGTAAAACTCTAATTAGGTGTCTGTCACTACAATCTTTCAACCCATAGTCCAGAATATGTAAATTAGTTATTAAGGCCAGGATGAGAGCTTCTTTTAACTTCCTCAAAAGTAATAAAATCATGGGACCAGCAGATGGCATAATGGTTATGTCGCTGGACTCCCATGTGGTTGACCGCGGTTCAGGTCCTGGACCTGGTGGCTTAAAACTCACCCTGGGCGCATGTGCATGCATGCCCAAAATCCCAAGAGGAGAATAGAGGAAAAGGAATTATAGTGTGGCTAACTCCCCCCCCCCCCCCCCCCCCGGGAGTGATTTCTCATGTTCTCTGTCTCTGGCGGGAGCACACTCCGTATAGCAAAAATCTCTCTCTAAAGAAAAAAAAAAAAACAGTAATAAAATCATAGTAAGTGTAGTTAATATTTCAGGCCCAGCCCCTCTCAAGGTCCAGTTAATTTAAAATACCTTATCAATCTTATTTCCTTCCTCAGTCTTTAGAAGAACTTGCTCATATGATGAGGCCTTTTTATTTTTCCTTCCTTCCTTCTGCAGGATAGCACAGAGCGGCTAAAACTACAAACTCCCAGACTCCCTGAGATCAAATCACAACTCACTCACTGACTCCAGGGTCTTTGGCAAATTAAGTAAACCCTGGAAACCTGTTTCTGATCTGTAAAATGGAATGATGCTTCCTCATCGGTAAGATATGAATTTAAAAAACAGTATCCAGCACATTGGATTGTTTCAAAATGTTAAATAGCTCTAATAGTTCGGCACAGTAAGCACTGAATACAGGACTTATAATTAATAGCTGTTATTTCTGGTGCTGTGTGCAATCAAAGAACTATAACAATGCATTTTTTATTTTTGGAGAGGTTTTTGCTATAGGGCACATGTGCTCACTTGAAAGACAGATAGAGAAAGAGAGCCAGAAAGCCAGAAATCACTCCCACGAGGGATGGTCACACCCCAATCTTCTTCTCCTCCATTCTCCTCTCGGGATCTTGAGCATACACGCACACTCGCCCGGCGTGAGTTTAAGCCACCAGGTCTGGGACTCAAACCACAGTCAACTACATGGGAGTCCAGCAACATAGCCATTATGCCATTGGTCCCGCAATGCTTTTTTTTTTTTTTTGGAGAGGTTTTTGCTGTAGGGCGCATATGCTCGCCAGAGAGACAGAGACAGAGAGAGATAGAAAGCGAGAAATCACACCCCCCCCCCCAGGGGGATGGCCACGCCGCAATCCCTTCTCCTCCATTCTCCTCTTGGGATCTTGGGTACGCACGCACATGTGCCCGGCATGAGTTTAAGCCACCGGGTCCAGGACTTGAACTGCAGTTGACTACATGGGAGTTCAGCAACATAGCCATTATGGTAACTGCTGGTTCCCCGCAATGCATATTTAAAAGTTTCTTTGTTTGTTCCATGAATGAGAGAAACAGAGCAAGAGAAAGACCACACCCTCAACAGGATTTTAGTGCAACCATACGCTCCTGGTCTTAGGCCCTGGTCATGGGCGTGCCTGTACTCAGGGAGGTTTCTGGGGGCACACACAGAACCTTCCCTGTGGATCAGTCATAGAGAGCATCACATTTTACCCCATGCACTACCACACACCCCTTTTTATAATGCATTTAAAAGCATTTTGCAGTCTGGCTCCATGGTGCTGCCGTAATGGGCTGTCAAAGGAGTCAGATTCCACATGGCAGTTGAAATCCCAGCCAAGCCACTCTGAGACATTCCGGGCAGTGGGCAAGTGCCCAACAACTGAGGGACCAGAGGACTGGAGGAAGGGGACTGTGGCATGACCAGCCCTGAGGAAGGTACTCCTCTCTCTTTCACATGTGCCTGCTCACGTTCTGTTATAAATAAAGAATAAAATAAAACAAAAAACACTTTGCAAACTTGAAGACCCTCTGGAAAATTTATTTTCTTTCTTTTTTAAAGTAACCAAGGTAGCAGCCTCTTAATTAAAACAAACTAAAAACGAATACACTGAAAAATATCTGAAAGGATGCACACCCAAATGTTACTAGTGGCTGGTTATCTTTGAATGGTGGAATAATAGGTGATTTAAATATCATTTTAGCAAATCCGCATTTAAATTTTTTTTTTTTTTTTTGGAGAGGTTTTTTTGCTATAGGGCACGTGCGCTCGCCAGACAGACAGAGACAGACATAGAGACAGAACAGCGAGAAATCACCCCCCAGGGGGGATGGTCACACCACAATCCCTTCTCCTCCATTCTCCTCTCAGGATCTTGGGCATACATGCACATGCGCCCGGTGTGAATTTTAAGTCACCGGGTCTGGGACGTGAACCGCGAACCGCGGTCGACTACGTGGGAGTCCAGCGACATAGCCATTACGCTAACTGCTGGTGCCAAGGAAACACTCTTAAAACAGATTGCAAACAGAAGTTAAATTTTTTAAGCCAGATCACCTGGTTATGGACATAGTTCCCTTTTGTTATTCCTGAGACTTTAGTAAAAAACCTCATTTAAATGTTTCAGACTTGCCTCAGCTGTGCTATGAGAGACCAGAGCGTAGGTTTATGTCATGATTAGTTCAATGTTAAAGGGGAACATCCTCTCTGAGAGCAAAGTGAGAGGACCACGATAAAACTTACACAGTCTCGGGACCAGCAGTTGGTGTAATAGCTATGTCGCTAGACTCCCATGTAGACAACTGCGGTTCGAATCCCGTTCTCTCTCTGTCTTTCTGGCGAGTGCATGTGCCCTATAACAAAAACCTCTCAAAATAACAAACAAACAAAACTTACAAGGTCTCTCAGCGGAGTCTTCCACTGCCCGAGGTAAAGCATGCAGGGTTTATTTTCTCAAGGTAGAAACTTAGTGTAGAATTTCCTGCAAAGCTTCAGTTCCACCACATGCCTTAGAATCTCTGGACAATAAAAGTGCAGAGATCTGCAACTCACCCCAGATACTATGAATCAGAATGTTTGGAGTATGTGGCAGGAATAGACATCCTTAAGAATCACTGCAAAACATTGCCTTATAGGATTGGTTCTCAGGACCAACACTTGGCATAATGGCTACGTCTCTGGACTCCCATGTAGTCGACCGCGGTTCAAGTTTTGAACCCAGTGGCTTAAACTCATGCCGGGCGCATGTGCGTGTGTGCCCAAGATCCTGAGAGGAGAATGGAGGAGAAGGGATTGTGGTGTGGCCATCCCCCCTGAGGGGGTGATTTCTCGCTTTCTGTCTCTTTGTCTTTGTCTTTCTGGTGAGCGCACGCGCCCTATAGCAAAAACCTCTCCAAAAAAAAGTGGGTTGGTTTTCAAAATGTGGTTGAGGGACCCCAGGGTGTGAGAAACTCAGGGCTTGAAGATAGAGTGTCATGAAGGATTGAGAAGAGACGAGGAAAAGGTTAAAACAGAGGACTAAAGCTCTCTTAGAGCAGAAGCAAAACTGTGCCAGAGCAGAGCCCGTTTATTCCAAATTAAATCAGAGAAGCAGTGGGTGAGTTTAGCTATAGAGAACAGCGTACAACATACACGACACTCTTTGGAGGCTGTATTCCTGGTACAGATCGATAACTATCATTAACTTAGTAGTTAGATAATATCTTGGCTTGTGGAATGGCGTCCAACCTCTTGAGACACAGCCCATGCCTGGAGCGCCACCGGTTGACACTGCAGACCCTATAGCTTTTTGTCCAGGAATGGGGTTGCTTTCAACTCCCTCCTGCATTCTTCCCTTCTGGCTTATCTCTCAGGCCTGGGCTGGTTTGTGTTCCCAACATTTTCCCCTTTTTGTTTATGATGAATCTTACGTAGCATTACTATGTAGAAGGGGTCTCATTGGGCTACACGAGCTGAGGCTGGTCATCTGCGTTGCCAGACTATACATAAAAGAACAAAAAAATAAAGTACCAGAATTAACAAAGTTGAAGAAGAAGATCCCAAAATTTTGAACTATTTTAAAGGATTTAACTGACTCAATCCATCAGTAATACTCTCAAAAATTTTTTTGTTTTTAGAATGACTTATTTATTTAATTCCATTTGTTATTTTTTTTTTTTTTTGGAGAGGTTTTTGCTATAGGGTGTGTGGGCTCGCCAGAAAGTCAGAGACAGACATAGAGACAGAAAGCGAGAAATCACTCCCCATGGTGGATGGCCACGCCACAATCCCTTCTCCTCAGTTCTCCTCTTGGGATCTTGGGCACGCACGCACACATGCCTGGTGTAAATTTAAGCCACCAGGTCTGGGACTGGAACTGTGGTCGACTACATGGGAGTCCAGAGACATAACCATTATGCTAACTGCTGATTCCTCCATTTGTTATTATAATGATTGTAATAATAATAATTATTATTATTTTAATCTGACCAGAGAGAGACAGAGAGAGAGAAAGGGCAAAGCGAGAAAGTAAGCTGCCAGGTTCGGGACTTAAATTGCCATCCACCGTGTGGAAATCCAGCGCCCTTAATCACCACACCATCTGCTGGTCCTACTCTTGAGAATTTGAGTGTCAGAAAGTTGTTGTAAATTGTCTTTGAAATATTATAAATTTCATAGTGTAATGCTTGAATATCTAAGGTTAAATTACTCTGGCCTAACACGTGTTGTTGAATATTAGTCTAAGGAAAATGACTATAGTTATAATGCAAAGGGGTTATACAAAGGGAAAAAACACACCAATGACTTTTTTTTTTTTTTTTTTTTTGAGTGGTTTTTGCCTCCAGAAAGACAGAGAGAGACAGAGAGATGGAAAGCGAGAAATCACCCCTCCAGGGCTAATTGTTTTTGTAAGCTAACAAGTTGATCTCCTAACAAAACTGCTGCTTTTTAACGATCTGCAACTTCAGAGGCAAGATAGTTATCAATCAGTTGCTGGGTGGTCCACAGCAGGTTGGAGTCCTCTTGCCGTTTCTGAACAAGTACGGTGGTCTGGCTTGTTTGACGCAGTGTGACGCCAGCTGGAGCGGCTCTAGCAGTAATAGCAATATGTTCCACAGTGGTAGCAATTAAGAGTCCAATAAATTGGCTAGTCCATTCGAGGTATTTGACTTCTTTAGGACGTTCCTCTCAAGGGAATGTTGCCATGGACGGTGTATCTGCACTTCCAGCCAGATTCCCATTCAAGTTTTTCAGACATAAATGATCGATGAAATGAAATCGAAGAATAAGACATGTATAAAGAGTGCAATTAGAACAGGATTCTAGCAATTCAAATTCATCCCAAATAATAGAACTTTTAAAAGAAGGTAAGGCAGTCTGACAAAAGCTTGAACAAAACGAGTATCATTAAGCATAACTTTAAGATCAGAGTGATTACCTGTGGTATTTTTATGGTATGTGACTGTCCAAGCATAAAGAGGGTGGAGGGCAATGACAAGTTTCCAGATTTGTTCCAAAAGGTAAATGAGGGCTTGGGGGAGACCCTTCCTCCACCATGCCGAACAGTAGTGCCATTAGCTGAGGTTCTGAGAGGTTGTGAGTGAGCATTCCATCTCAGATCGTGAAGTTTTGAGACAAGCAGAACCCCTAGGGCTCCAGTCTGTGACACTGCCGAAGGAAGGGCTAGCTGATACTCATCCTGATTCACCTGGTATGTTTCAAAACTGTCACAAACATGTATTTTATAAACAGGCAAAAACAATATAACAGACTGTCCTCATGCAGAACAGAACAATCTTATGAAAAGATTTAACCCCGTATCTTTCCTTTTTGTCAAATTTAAAAGCTAACGGTAGAAATATTTAAACTTCATGTTAATCAAAGCATACTAACTTATTTAAAGATGACTTAGACATTTTATGAACTCTTATGGTTTTAATTAGGGACAACTTAAGATCTCGGATTATCTGAAAACTTTACTTGGAAATACCCCATTTATAATTATTTAAATTTCCTTTAACCATTATGTATTGATTACCTGCAAAAAACAAAAAAGTCTAGTCATTAATTCATTTTTCCTGTTAGTTATATAGCTATCAAATAACATACACCATGTAATGTGTATATAATCAGATGTTCTATTAAACCAGCCCCATTAAGACAAATATGATGTTGCCTGACCAATAGAATCTTGGACAAAATACATGCTGGAAACTGAAGATCTTCACTTATTAAACCTTTTAATTAATTAATTTATTTTAAAGTATTATTTTATTGATATTTATTAATTTTATTTACTTATTTATTTTAATTTGACTGGTGAGGGACAGAATGTATGGGGGAGAGTGAGAAAGCAAGTCACTAGATCTGGGACTCGAACTGCAGTCGGCCATGTGGGAATCCAGAGCCCTTAACCACCACATCACCTGCTAGCCCCTATTTATCTATTATTATTATTTATTTATTTATTTATTTTTTTGAGAGGTTTTCGCTATAGGGCGCGTGCGCTCGCCAGACAGAGACATAGAGACAGAAAGCGAGAAATCACCCCCCAGGGGGGATGGTCACGCCTCAATCCCTTCTCCATTCTCTCAGGATTTTGGGCACGCACGCACACGCGCTCGGCGTGAGTTTTAAGCCACCGGGTCCGAGACGCGAACCGCGGTCGACTACGAACCGCACACGCACTCGGCGTGAGTTTTAAGCCACCGGGTCCGAGACGCGAACCACGGTATTACGAACCAACCGCGGTCGACTACGAACCGAACCGCGGTAACGAACCGAACCGCGGTCGACTACGTGGGAGTCCAGCGACATAGCCATTACGCTAACTGCTGGTTCCCTCTTTCTTTCTTTTTTTAAAGAAGTTTTAGAGCTTAATCCTTAGATGTTTACTTCTGACCTCAGGCTTTGTTAGGAAAAAAGACAGTTTTTAAATGACCTTGAATATTCTTTGCAAGCAGAAAGAATCTGCAGAGCTGAGAACGCCTGACATTTTAACCCCGTAATTGCAGGTCTTGACTTGTTTTGGTTTAGCATCCTCCCCAGAATCCTGAAGGTCGAGTTACCAACTCAGAAATCCTTTCTGTCCCTCGGACACTTGAGAGATTTTCTTTTACTTCTTAAAGTCCATCTACCTTCAAGTTCCTGTTCCGGGGCCAGATGTGAGAAACTCAGAGCTTGAAGATGATAAGGTGTCGTGAAGGATTGGGAAAAGAAACGTGGAAAAGGTTAAAGCAGGGGACTAAAGCTCTCTTGGAGCAGAAGCAAAACTGCGCCAGAGCAGAGTCCGTTTATTCCAAATTGAATCAGAGAAGCAGTGGGTGAGTTTAGCTATAGAGAACAGCATACAACATACAGGACTCTCTTTGGAGGCTGTATTCCTGGTACAAGGTCGCTGGCTATCATTAACTTAATAGTTAGATAATATCTTGGCTTGCAGAATGGCATCCAAAGTCTTGAGACACAGCCCATGCCTGGAGCGCCTTCGGTTGACCTTGCAGACCCTGTGGCTTTCTGTCTGGGATTGGGGTTGCTTTCAACTCCCTCCTGCATTCTTCCCTTCTGGCTTATCTCTCAGGCCTGGGCTGGTTTCTCCAACACCAGGGGATTCCCAAGACCCATTCAAAAGAACTGTAATGTCAAAACTTTTTTCATAATTATATTAAGGCATAATTTGCTTCCTTTTCATTTTCATATGAGTGTACAGTAGTGTTTTCCAGAGGGCATGTTATGTGTAATATTACAACAGATTGAATGCAAGGAGAGATGCCTTCCTTGAGTCAAACAGTAGAGATATCCTGCAAAAAATGGAATGCAATGCCAGTTTTCTCACTAAAACTTTTTGTTTGAAAGGTACCATTTTTTAAAATTTATTTTTTATTTATTAATTCATTTATTTTAATTTGACCAGAAAGAGATACGGGGAGAAAGGGAAAGTGAGAAAGCAAGCCACCAGGTCCAGGACTCAAACTGTGGTTGATTATGTGGGAGTGTCCAGCATCTTAACCACCATGACACCTGCTGGCCCCCCAAAATTATCATTTTTAGATGAGTAACTACTTAAAAACTTTTAGCATTGAATATATTATTCACATAGCCACAATCGACATAAACAAAAGACCTTGAAGCCAAAGAGCTCGAGAACTGGTGTTTTTTTTTGTTGTTTTTGTTTTTGTTTTTTTTTGCTATAAGGGCCCATGCGCTCGCCAGAAAGACAGAGAGAGACAGGGAGATGGAAAGCGAGAAATCACCCCCCCAGGGGTGATGGCCACGCCGCAATCCCTTCTCCTCCATTATCCTCTCGGGATCTTGGGTACACATACACACGCGCCCAGCGTCAGTTTAAGCCACGGGGTCTGGAACTCGAACCGTGGTCAGCTACGTGGGAGTTCAGTGACATAGCCATTACGCCAACTGCTGGTCTCCAAGAATTGGTGTTTTGTAGCGTACATCCAGCAGCCTGTGAACATCATGGCTATTATAGGCCACTTGGTTCTCTGGCACATTCAATTTATACTTCGCTTTAAATCTGATTTCATAAATAAATAAATGAAAGAAAAGAAAAAAAATCTGATTTCATAAATCACTTGCAATTAAACTTTGTAAAACTTAGTTTTAGGCAAGGGAATTTAATCTGACAGTGAAATCTGAAAACTAACTGGGTTTAGTTTAAAGTGTAAGATACAAAGTCTTTTTATCCCGGTGACACCAGAATGTAACAAATAATCATTGAATGTATACTCAAGTTGACTCTGATATATGAAACAGAAAACTCTATGTGATTCCTTTTAAAAATATTCACTAGTTTGTGATGTGACAACATGGGCATTAGATTTTAAGTGGATGGGGACAAATGAATCCCTAATCTCAAATGTTAAATTTTATTCGTAAATATATCTTGGATATTGTTGCTAAAGTAATACATAAATACGTATCTTGTGGTTACAGAATGAAACAGAATACTCTGAGGTTTAGGTTTGATGAAAACAGGTCTTTCCAGTCTTTTTTTTTTTGAGAGGTTTTTGCTATAGAGCGCGTGCGCTCGCCAGCCAGACAGAGAGAGACAGAGAGAGACAGAGAGACAGAAAGCGAGAAATCACCCTCCAGGGGGGATGGCCACACCGCAATCCCTTCTCCTCCATTCTCCTCTCGGGATCTTGGGCACGCACGCACATGTGCCCGGCGTGAGTTTTAAGCCACCGGGTCCGGGATGCAAACTGCTGTCAACTACATGGGAGTCCAGCGACATAGCCATTATGCTAACTGCTGGTCCCAGGTCTTTCCAGTCTTTTGATTGTATCTAAGTTATAATTATTGATGCTTTTAAATTACCACATATGATTTTTTAAAATAATTATTCAATTTAATTTTATTCATTGTCATTATTTTAATTTTTTTTTTTTTGAAGTTCACCAGAGAGAGAAAGAGAGAAGGACATGAGGAAGGAAGCTGTCAGGTCTGGGACTCAAACCGTGGTCAGCTGTGGGAATCTAGCTGCCCTAACCATGACACTACCTGCCGACCCCCTCGATATATAATTTTTTTTTTTTTGGAGAGGTTTTTGCTATAGGGCGCATGTGCTCACCAGAAAGACAGAGAGAGACAGAGACAGAAAGCGAGAAATCACCCCCCCAGGGGGGATGGCCATGCTGCAATCCCTTTTCCTCCATTTTCCTCTTGGGATCTGGGCACACATGCACATGCACCCGGCGTGAGTTTAAGCCACCAGGTCTGGGACTCAGACCTGTGGTTGACTACATGGGAGTCCAGCAACATAGGCATTACGCCAACTGGTGGTCCCAGGTATATTTTGGTGAAGTCTTTGATGTGGCTTACCCTATGAGAAGTGTTAAATTTCTGGACAATCCTTTTCCCATTGGCTATCCAAATCTGTACACTAGTGATGGGTTCCAGGTTATTCAGTGGAATGGCAGACAAATTCCTTTTATTTTCAACTTCAATACTTTTTGCTTTTGAAACCATTTTTGGTGTGGTACTTCCCAGTGTACTACCTTGTCCTGAGAAGGGCTGGAACACAGGCTTTGTAGACATACATACTTCAGTTTTCTTATCTTCAACCTTAACATCCACCTCCCCTTTATCGAAAATTCCCTGTACTTCGGAGGGTAATTCCCCCTTTCTGATAGAGTTCAGAAATTGCTGACTTGCACCCTCAGAGTAACTTCTGAAATCCTCATTGACCGTGAATTCATTTTCCCATGATTTTATACTGTCCACTGTTTTTTTCAGTTTGGTGGGGGACAAGCATTTGGCACCAACCTTCTGTGCTCCCTCAAAAAGGCTATCACCCAGAAGGCCACAGTTCATTTGTCAATTATCACTAAGAGGCTATCAGATCCTGCTTCACAAACTCATTCTTTTTTTTTTTTTTTTTGGAGAGGTTTTTGCTATAGGGTGCGTGCACTCGCCAGAAAGACAGAGAGACAGAGAGACAGAAAGTGAAAAATCAACCCCCAGGGGGGATGGCCATGCCGCAATCCCTTCTCCTCCATTCTCCTCTCGGGATCCTGGGTACGCACGCACATGAGCCCGTCGTGAGTTTAAGCCACCGGGTCCGGGACACAAACTGCGGTTGGCTACATGGGAGTCCAGCGACATAGCCATTACGCCAACTGATGGTCCCTTCTTTCTTTTTTTAAGAGTTTTCTTTTTTTTCTTTTTTGCCTTAGGCCACATGTGCTTGCTGACAAAAAAGAGAGACAGAGAGATACAGAGATACAGAGAGAGAAAGTGAGAAATCAAACCTTGGGGGCATGGCCACACTGCAATCCCTTCTCCTCCATTCTCCTCCCAGGATCTTAGGAATATATGCACATGAACTTGGTGTGATTTCCAAACCCCTGGGTCTGGGACTTGAACTGTGGTCAGTCATGTGGGAGCCCAGCGACGTGACTGCTGTGCCATCTGCTGGCCCCCAAAGGTGAAATTTATTTTCACATCAAAGTCAAGAGATTTCAGAGATTGGAACAGATCATGAGTAGACGATTGTTGGCTCCCAGACCCAAACCCTTGTTGTTTTTTTTAGAAATTTTTGCTATACGGCGTGTGTGTTTGCCAGAGATACAGAAAGAAAGAAACCGAGAAATCACCCTGCAAGGGGGATGGCCATGCCACAATCCCCTCTCCTCCACTCTCCTCTCAGGATTTGAGCACACACGCACATGCATCCAATGTGAGTTTTAAGCTGCTAGGTCCAGGACGCAAACCCTGGTCGACTAGGTGGGAGTCCAGCCATGTAACCATCACGCCGTCTGCTGGTCCCAAACCCTTGTCCTTTAAGGCTTACCTTCTGAAGGTGAGTTCTAGTAACTAGGGGACACCGTTTTGGGGGAGATAGTCCTGGGAGTAAGTGTGGTTGCAGAGAACCCTTTGGGGTCCTGGGAGGAGCAGCACTGGGGTAGAACAGGCAGCTGCACTCCGCTGTCCCCTGGATTAGCCCTTGAGTGAACACACACTGGGTTACTACAACGGAAAAGGGCCAGAGACCAGGCGGGGTGCAGCAGTGAAATGTGACCGCATGGGGAAGTTCCCGATTCATGTCCAGACCTCCCTGATCACCAGGGCACACACTTCCCAGTGAGCCGGGGCTGGCTGAGGCTGGGGTTGGACTGTGACAACAAGGACCTCTTAGGGATGATGCCCAACTCTCCCACCTCCCATTCTCACCTCCCCTGCTTATGGGAGAAATAAATAAACTTTAATGGAAAGTTAAAAAAAAATCCCTCCAAACCTTTTTTTGGTAGAAACAACTTTATAAATAGATTCTTACACAAGAATCTAAACATATTCAAGAAAAACATATGCAGAGCACCAAAATTACCAGAAAGGATAGACCCTAGCCCTTCTTTTTTGCTCTGAGAAAAAAGAACAGGAAAGAGGAAAAGTGATTCCTTCTTATTCTTTTTGTTAGTTTTTTGCCATAGAGCATGTGCACTCACAGGAAAGAGACGGAGAAAGAGAGAGGGAAAGTGAGAAATCACCCCTCGCAGGGGAGATGACCACATCACAATCCCCTCTCCTCTCGGGATTTTGGGTATGCATGCATGCACGCACACATGCACATGCACACGTGCCTGGTGTGATTTTCAAGCCACTGGGTCTGGGACTCGAACCATGGTCAGTCATATGGAAGGCCAGCATCTTAACCACCACACCACCTGCCGGCCCCTCCTTCTTGTTCTTAATTGTGACCACCTATGTGGTCAGTTTTTCAAGCAGAGTTTCTATTCCTTTGTTAGGATTTTTGTTTCTTTCCAATGTGGGAATCAGGCTTTTCAGCCCAGCTTTGACTTTGTTTGCAACTTCCTGGTTAGGACTCTGGAGAAAGCAAAAAAGAATAATGGCACCTCGGTTTATACTAGCCCGGGACTTCAGGTTCTTCATACCCACATGCTCTACAAGTGTTTTTGCAAAACAACCTCCTCTTCCATCTTTTTATCTTGTTCTATTAACCCCTTCAGTACTAGATGTCCTGCAGGACGTTCTGCAACATGAAGCTCTCCGTCCCTGCCTCCGGGGTGCAGTTCTGCTGCTGCCGAGCTGGCCATGACATTCATGGCAGGCTGGCCGTTGCTGCTGGCAGATCCCAGAACGTCAGCTGCCAACACACAGGCAGGCTTACCTAGCACCATGTCTTGGGCACGTCCTTGCACGTAGCTTAGCAAAGCTGGAGAAATGGATTCTAACAACTCGTGTCGGTGGGTGTCTGTGTCTTTCTTACTGTGTGCATTTCCTTCTCCTTTCTGTAGAACTTCAGTGGTTTCTCAGACAGTATGTGCAGGATCTCTGGGGCTTAGTAGATTTAACAGGACCTTCCTTTTGTATTTGTCATTTGCTATGTTAGGTAAAGAACTGATCATTTCTGATATAATTATCTGCTTCACAAGCTTAGTATCATCAATACAGTTGAACGACGCCAGTAAAACCAAATGGGAGTACTGGCCATTAGCCACCGTCTCTACATAAGTCTTCCTTGTTTTCACAATGACTTTCCTGTCCTTGGGCGTACCACGTCTCAGGCAGTGCATGGGCACTCTGGCGCCATCGTGTGTGTGTGCCAGGTATATCACTGCTTCACGGATGGCTTCAGTCAGTTCTGATCTGAGTTTTGGGAGTGCAGAAGTAAAAAAGTCTAAAAATCATTTATGCACCAATGAGTGCTTAATCACAGCTTCCTTCTGGGCCATTGGAGTTAGAACCAGCTTCATTTCATCCATACTGAGCTCTAATTTTTCAGGCTTTGCTTTTAACGCGTTGTCCAGAGTTGGGTGAGCTGCGGACTTGTAAAGCTGAAACGAGTCCTCGCAGAACTCCTCTGTCAGCACGTTCCTCTGTTCCAGGATGGCTTTGTCATTGTAGGCGTACTTCACGATGGCTGATGCTTCTAAGTGTTGCAGCATCTTCCACACGTGGCCTTTAAAACTTCCGATTATCTCTGCAATTGGTGGTTTACTTCCATACGTGAGAAATTTCTTAACAATATTTCTGGAGTATTTGGCTTTACTTAATTCGACCAAATCACTTCATGATTCTTCGGAAGCCTGTTTTCTCTGTTCTTCATTACCATACTGAATGTAACACTGGATTACCCGAGTTGAATCGTGTGCAAATGCAATGGTTTTAATTTTTCCTTGAATCTATTTCTGTAAGTCACCCATCAACTTTACTCTTTTTTTCTTTGTCACAGTCTTTCCTTCTTAAAAATATCCCAGATCTGCTTGACCCGAGCGACAATGTCATAGTTTTTTAAAAAAATTATTTATTTTATTTTATTTATTTATTCATTTATTTTAATTTGACCAGAGAGAGAGAAAGAGTGAGAAAGCAAGCTGCCAGGTCCGGGACTCGAACCGTGGTCAGCCATGTAGGAGTATCCAGCACCTTAGCCACCATGCCATCTGCTGGTCCCAATAGTTGTTTTTTTCATTAAGTTTCCTGCTCTGCTTCAGTTCTTTCTTCTTCTTTTTGAAATCATCTCATTTGAGTTTCTTGGCCACTAAGTTGTCACTTTGACTGGCCTACTGGAATTTTCTCTTCTTGTTGAATTTATTTGCCTGTTGGAATTTGTTCTTAGGTGTTCTGTCCTCTTGCTGCTTATTCTTGAACTGCTTTACACCCTTTTCCCCAGGTTTCCAGGTTTTGTGGCACTTTTCTCAAAGTTCTTTTTTTTTTTTTTTTTTTTTTTTTCAGAGAGGTTTTTATAGAGAGCGTGCACTTGCCAGACAGACAGAGAGAGACAGAGAGACAGAAAGCGAGAAATCACCCCCCCCCCCCCCAGGGGGGATGGCCACACTGCAATCCCTTCTCCTCCATTCTCCTCTTGGGATCTTGGGCACGCATGCACACGCACCTGGTGTGAGTTTAAGCCACCAGGTCGGGGACTCGAACTGCAGTAGGCTACATGGGAGTTCAGCAACATAGCCATTACACTAACTGCTGGTCCCTCTCCAAGTTCTTTGATGTGATTTTAGGTCCACCTTCCCTAACAACTTTTCTTGGGGATGTTTTTGAAGAACCAGAGTCACTGTTTATATGGAATCTCTTTTTTTCTTGTGATGCTTTTGTATTCCTTCCTGTTAATTTTTTTTTTGCTTTG
Organism: Tupaia tana; assembly: GCA_026018925.1. Classification (NCBI taxonomy): domain Eukaryota; kingdom Metazoa; phylum Chordata; class Mammalia; order Scandentia; family Tupaiidae; genus Tupaia; species Tupaia tana. The sequence continues at coordinate 122,189,436 of JAKSZU010000007.1, read as the reverse complement.
ACTTCTGTCGAATCAACTCACACATGTGGGGCTGAAGTCAAAGCTAGAAGCAGATCTCCAATCCCGCTTCTGCCCAAAGTGAGAACTCACTCCCGAGGCAGGATGGCCACACCACAATCCCTTCTCCACCAGTTTCCTCTCGAAATTTTAGGCATGCATGCACACATGCCTGGTGTGAGTTTGAAGTCTCTGGGTCCAGGACTCGAACCATGGTCAACTACATGGGAGTCCAGCGACGTAACCATTACACCATCTGCTGGTCCTCCTCCCAGCTTTTTAAAAAGAAGAAAGGAGGGAACAAAATGGAGGTCAGAGGGAAAAAATGAGGTGAATAGAAGAGATGTTCTTCCTTATTTGACATTCTTACCCGGGATCTGTGATGCCAGATTAAAAAAACAAAAACAAAAACAGCTTTATTGAGATATGATTCAAATGCTATATAATTCATTTCTTTAAAAAAAAGTTTTTTAGGCTTTTGCCATCGGGCCTGTGTACTTTCTAGAGAGAGACAGAGAGAGGGAAAGTGAGAAATCCTCCCCCTCAGGGGGATGGCCATGTCGCAGCTCCTTCTCTAAAGATTTGGAGTATGCATGCATACACACCTGGTGTGATTTTTCAGTCATCTGGGTCTGGGTCTCGAACCTCAGTCAGTCATGTGGAAGTCTAGCACCTTAACCACCATACCACCTGCTGGCCTCACAAATCACCTATTCTAAGTGTGCAGTAGCCCCATAGTCTTTATTATATGCACAGTCATACAACCATTGTTACAATCAATTTGAGAACACCTAGGTCATCCTTTCCACCAAGAAAAATCTATAGCCCTTTTCCATCCCCCCCTCCCCTTCAGTCCTAAGCAACCACTAACCTTCTATTTCAATAGATTTACTTGTTCTAGATGTTTCATACAGACGGAGGCACACTCCATGTGTGGTCTTTTGTGTCTGGCTTCTTTGACTTAGCATACTGTTTTCAAGGCTCATCCATCTTGTAACATGAGTCAGCACTTCATTCCTTTTTAAGGCTGAATATTATTCCATTGACCACATTTTGTTAATTCATTTATCAGTTGATAGACATTTGAGTTGTTTCCACTTTTTGGCTAGTAGGAATAATGCTGCTATCATGACTACTTTTTTTTTAAATGATTTTATTTAACTTTTTAATTTATCATTATTATTTGTTTTAATTGGACCAGAGAAAGACAGACAGAGAGAGAGAAAGTGAGAAAGCAAGCTGCGGGGTCTGGGACTCGAACCTCAGCCAGCCATGTGGGAGTCCAGTGTCTTTAACTACCACATCACCTGCTGGCCCCCACGACTGCAGATTTTAAATAACATGGAGTTTTGTGCTGTCCTTCTTTTGGTGGAGTTAGTTTATGGCATTAACCTCCTACAGTTCCTCAGAAGCCCCACATCCTTGTCAAGGTCAGGACTTTTACTTGTGTTCAAGATGCTTTTCACGCGGCTGACTCTGCTTATCTGCTGGGTCCTGGATCAAACGCTAGTGTCTAAGAGGGATATCCCTCAGCCCCTCCCAGTCTGGGTGACATTTTCCTCCTCACATCAAGGGCAGTCCCTTCTGATCAAACGGCTCATATGTGAGTGGTCCCTCTGTTCCGTCCCGTGTGACACACAGGGCCTGCACTCCGTAATTAGTTGAAATGATTGGGAACGTGAATGGGTGCTGATAACTGGGAGTAGTGTGCTGGCTCTGCACACTGAGGGGAGAAGGCTGCTCCCCATTGACTGGTGTCAATGCCAAGAAGGATGGTGTCATGCAGAGAGTGGGACAATGGGCTCACCTAGGACACAGGACTGGACGAAGAGGACTATCGTGCCTTTTTTTTTTTTTTTTTTTGAGAGAGACCTTTTGCTACAGGGTGCATGTGCTTGCTGGAGAGACAGACAGAGAGAGAGGCAGAAAGCGAGAAATCACTCCCCGAAGGGATGGTCATGCTGCAATTCCTTTTTCTCCATTCTCCTTTTGGGATTTTGGGCATGCATGCACACATGCCTGATGTGAGATTTTTATTTATTTATTTATTTATTTTAATAGCTTTTAGCTATAGAGTGTGTGTGCTCACTGGAAAGACAGAGAGAGACAGAGAGACAGAAAGTGAGAAATCACCCCCCAAGGGGGATGGCCACATGGCAATCTCCTCCATTCTCCTCTCGGGATCTTGGGCATGCTCACACACGCACCTGGAGTGAGTTTAAGCCACTGGGTCCAGGACTTGAACTGCAGTCGACTATGTGGGAGTACTGGGATGTAACCATTATGCCATTCGCTGGTTCCCTATCACGCCTTTTTAAGAACAAGTAGGGAGGGATTCCCCACAGGGACTGAATCTGGGGAGCATTGTTTGCCTTGTCACTGACTTCACAACCCCCCTTTTCCTGACATTATGTCTAGACTGATGTGGCCAATGGGTAATACGCACTGTTTTGTCACCACCTAGTGACGGGGAATCTTTGAAAGGCTAGGCTTAGTTTGACTATCATCAAGGGGAGCTATGAGTGCCATCATGGGCAGAAGAGGTTAGTAACACTCATTGTGCTTGCCAGGGCTTCTTCGACAACATTTAAATAATCACAAAGTCAAACTTCCTTTTTTTAAAAAAGAATTATTTTATTTAACTTTATCTATTTTATTTTGACTAGAGAGGGACAGAGTGAGAGAGAGAGAGAGAGAGAGAGAGAGAGAGAGAGAGAAAGAGAGAGAAAGAGAAAGAGAAAGCAAGACTTGAACCAGGGTCGGCCATGTGGGAGTCCAGCACTCTTTTTTTTTTTTTTTTTTTTTTTTGGGAGAGGTTTTCGCTATAGGGCACGTGCGCTCGCCAGACAGACAGAGAGAGACAGAGAGACAGAAAGCGAGAAATCACCCCCCAGAGGGGATGGTCACGCCGCAATCCCTTCTCCTCCATTCTCCTCTTGGGATCTTGGGCACGCATGCACACGCGCCTGGCGTGCGTTTTAAGCCACCGGGTCCGGGACGCGAACCGCGGTTGACTACGTGGGAGTCCAGCGACATAGCCATTACGCTAACTGCTGGTTTCCCATTATAATCTTCTTTATATTACATTGGGTTACATATAATTTTACAGTGTATTACATTGCTTTTTCAAAAGGGAATGCCATGCATGTCAGTCAATACAGAGACATTAATCTCCCCACTTCATCATTCAATATCTTTTCTATGTTTTTTCCAATCATTATTATTATTATTCTAATTATTTTTTAAAACAGTCAATCACTATTTCTCATTTTGCTTGTAAAAAGACTTTACCCATCATGAAATACTTCTCAGACCAATCCAGTTGAGAATACTATACATGTCATCACCAACAGGTAATAAGCCATATCTGTTTCTCACTAACGTCTTACCTCTCTATTGTTCTCTTGTTATCTTTCTCTATCCTCTTCTCCTCGCCCCCCGCATTCCACACTGTCCTATTCTCGTTAAGTAGCTTCACTGCTTTTATGTCCTCCAATTTTTTGCTCTCTACCATAGAGTGCGGATAGTCGGTATATATTGAGTGGACACATACAATATCTTTCTTTCATAGCCTGACTTATTTCATTCAGCAATAGATCCTCCATATCTGACCACTTTCTATCAAATTCCAGGGTCTTGTTATTTTTTATGGCTGAGTAGTATTCCATAGAGTATATATACCACACTTTTCCAATCCATTCATCAGTTTGTGGACATTTAGATTGATTCCATGTCTTGGCAATTGTGAATAATGCTGCAATAAACATTGACGTGCAAGCACTTTTCTGACTGAGTGTTCTCCTGTCTTTCGGGTAAATACCCAGAAGTGGGATTGCTGGGTCAAATGGTAGTTCTATTTGTAGATCTTTGAGGAACCTCCATATTGTTCTCCACAGTGGTTGAACTAGTTTACATTCCCACCAACAGTGTAGGAGTGTTCCCTTTTCACCACATCCCCGCCAACACTTATCATTTTTTTTTTTTTTTTTGGGGAGAGGTTTTTCGCTATAGGGCGCGTGCGCTCGCCAGACAGACAGAGAGAGACATAGAGACAAAAAGCGAGAAATCACCCCCCAGGGGGGATGGTCACGCCGCAATCCCTTCTCCTCCATTCTCCTCTCGGGATCTTGGGCACGCACGCACACGCGCCCGGCGTGAGTTGTAAGCCACCGGGTCCGAGACGCGAACCGCGGTCGACTACGTGGGAGTCCAGCGACATAGCCATTACGCTAACTGCTGATTCCCTCATTTTTTATATTCTTAATCTTTGCCATTCTGACAGGGATTAGGTGGTAGGGAGTCCAGCACTCTTAACAACCAGGCCACTTGTCAGCCCCAAATAATTATTTCCTTAATTTTATTAATTCATTCATTTATTTTAATTGGACCAGAGAGAGATACAGAGGGAAAGTGAGAAAGCAAGCCACCAGGTCCAAGACTTGAACTGGGGTCAGTCATGTGAGAGTCCAGCACCATAACCATCATGCCACCTGCTGGCCTCCTCTTTTTAAAATTTAAAAAAAAATTTATTTCACAAGAGTGCAAGTGAGAAACAGAGAGACATCATGATCTAACCCTTGGTCTTCAGGCAGCCGTGGGTCATGGACACGCATGTGCCTGGCATAGTCAGGGAGGTCCCCAGAAGCAAACCAGAAACCTTTTCATGTGACTCAGTCTCACAGAGCATCACGTGTTATTGCTGAGCCACAATCTGGCCCCTAAAACTTCCTTTTGAGGGGTGTTCGGCCTGTGTTAGCTATTGCCTGCATTAGCATTAGGCCTTTGGGAATCATACAAATGAGTTATATTCTACATGTGATACCGGGTCGTTAGAAAAATCATGATGCATTTTTTGCATAGAAAACCAGAAAAAATACGTCATGACTTTTCCCATGACCCAATATTATACAAGGTACCCAGGGATTTCAAAGAGTTACAAGCTTGTCTTCTAAAAGCCTCTCAAAGTTCAACAGCACTCATGTTATAAATGAGGTGAAAACCTACCACTAGGTGGTACTCTATCAGCAGAAATTGCTTTCTCTTAGGAATCTTCCAGAACGAAAGTTTATGAGAATATCAGCAATTAATAAAAACATTAGATAATTGTTTCCTGCTCCTGTTCTCTGTTCCCTTCCTCCAAAAATCTATGCAATTTACATCTTCAATTTGTAACATTCTTCAACTACTATCTCTCGTTAATATCAAAATCATGAAAAAAATGATTCGTAGAAACACAGAAATAAAACAGAATTTTTTTTTTCCCTCAAATATTGTTCTCTAGTTTTGAAGTAAAGATGGCTGTAAAAACAACAAACCCAGTGGTCTTGATCTCCTTCAGCATCTGAGGTGAAGAAAGGACAATTATGAAGAATATACTTTAGCTCTTTCATGAAGAACTTCACTTTATGTCCTTACTTTTAAATGAAGAAAAAACTTTCTTGAAAGGATTTGGTGAAGTAAGTCAAATGTGAAATTTAATTTGCTTCCATTCAAGACCAGGTTTTTGTTTTTGTTTTAATTGCCATAGGGCATATGTACTCACCAGAAAGACTGGGGGGGGGGGGGGGAGGGGGGGAGTGAGAAGGCACCCTCTAGGGGAGATGGTCATACCACAATCCCTCTTGGGATTTTGGGCAAGCACATACACATGTCTGGCGTGTTTCTCTCTCTCTCTCTCTCTCTCTCTCTTTTTTTTTTTTTTTTTTTTTTTTTTTTGCCATAGGGCATGCGTGCTTACCAGAGAGAAATAGGAGAGAAAGAGAGAGAGAAAGTGAGAAATAATTCCCTAGGTGGGATGGTCATGCCACAATCCATTCTCCTCTTGGGATTTTGAGGACTCACACACACATGCCTACTGTGGTATTATTTTTTTTCTTTCTCTTTCTTTTTTTTGTAATAGGGTACATGTTCTTACCAGAGAGAGACAGAGAGACAGAAAATGACAAATTACCCCTCATGGGAAATAGCCACGCCATAAGCTCTTCTCCTCCACTCTTCTCTCAAGATTTTGGGCATGCATACACATGTGCCTGGTGTGATTTTGAAAGTGCTGGGTCCAGAACTCGAACCACAATGTCAAACATGTGGGATCCAGCACATTAACCACCACACCATCTGCGGAGCCCATTTGAGACTGGTTTCATTCTGCATAACAGCTGAATTTGGGTGCTAACAGTCTGGGCTCCAGGAGGCTCAGATCTCTCCTGGGTAGTTTTTTTTTTAATTGCCAGAGGGCGCATGTGCTGTCCAGCGAGCACATGTGCTGTCCAGAGAGAGACAGAATGATAGAGAGAGAGGAAGAGAGCGACCCCAATGGGATGTGGTCATGCCACAATCTCTTTTCCCTATTCCTCCACATACTCCATGTGCCCCATTTGGGCACATACTTTCATGTGCCTGTGTTTTTCAAGCTTCTGGGGCTGGAATTTGAGCTGTATTCAGCCATGTGGGATCCAGCTGCCTTAGCCACTAGACTACCAGATGGCTCCTCCTATGCATATTTAGTTGATCTTAAGCCTCAGGGCCCTGTTTGTCTGAACTAGTACAGCAAGTTCCGGCTTTCAGTCATTCACACAGTCATGTCCCAAGTTCATCTGGGTCTAATGGAATGCTCCCAGAGATTATTCTAAATCCTCACTCTTTATTCTTGTGCTCCATGTCTAAGGGGAGGTGTCTTGGCTGTAGTGTAAGTTATGTTATCTCTGAAAAAACAATCACAACAACATACAATCCAGATATGATCCTGCATGTACAGGTGGACTAAGTAGGGGCTGCCAGGTGGCGTGGTAGTTAGCCAGGTGGCGTGGTAGTTAGCCAGGTGGCATGGTAGTTAAGGCACTGGACTCCCACATGGCCGACTGCAGTTCGAGTCCCAGACCTGGAGGCTTGCTTTCTCATTTTTCCTCTCTCTCTCTGTCCCTCTCTGGTCAAATTAAAATACATACATATATACATAAATAAAGTTAAACAAAATAATTTTTTTGAGAGAGAAATTTTTGCTACAGGGCGCATGTGCTTACCAAAGAGACAGAGGGAGAAAGTCAGAAAGTGAGAAAACAGCCCCCAAGGTGGTGATCATGTGTAATCCCTTCTCCTCCATTCTCCCTCTTGGGATTTTGGGTACCTGGCATGAGTTTTAAGTTGCAAGGTCTGAGACTTGGACCAGTTGACCATGTGGGAGTCCAGCAATGTAACCATTCTACCATCTGCTGATCCCAATAAAGTAATTTTTTAAAAAAGAATTATCTTATTTAACTTTTTTATTTATTTTAATTTGACCAGTGAGGGACAAGGAGAGAGAGAAGGAAAGTGAGAAAGGAAGCCGCCAGGTCTGGGACTTGAACCACAGTCGGCCATGTGGGAGCATCCTCAACCACCATGCCACCTGCTGGTCCCCTGATAAAATAATTCTTTTAAAGAAAAGGTGGACCAAGGAGACACGCACACACAATAAAGATGAAAAGCAGTATTCAAATTTTCCATTTGTATTAAAAAGAAAATAAAAAGAGGTATGTGGAGGGATATACCTGTGTATGCATAGGTATTTCTAGAAGGATAACAGTGATGTTAAAACATTTGAGGCTGGGAACCAGCAGTTAGCATAATGGCTATGTTGCTGGACTCCCATGTAGTCGACCGCGGTTCACGTCCCAGGAAAACTCACGCCGGGCGCATGTGCGTGCATGCCCAAGATCCCAAGAGAAGAATGGAGGAGAAGGGATTACGGCGTGACCATCCCCCCTGGGGGGGTGATTTCTCGCTTTCTGTCTCTATGTCTCTGTCTGTCTGTCTGGCGAGCGCGCCCTATAGTGAAAAGCTCTCCAAAAAAACAAAACAGAAAAAACAAAAAAAACATTTGAGGCCCAGCCTGGAGGTGCAGTCAGTTGCACACTGAACTGCAATGCTGGAAGCCATAAGGCCAACAGATTCAGATCCCCAGGTTAACTTGGAAACATGTTGGGCATATGCGTGTGTGTGCTCAAGATCGTGACGAGCCGGGTGACTGGGAGAAAGTGATTGCAGTATGATGAGACCCAGTTGGGGGTGTTCTCTTTCTCTCTCTTGTACCCCAAAATGAAGTCAAAAAAGAAAAAATTCAACACTGGTTCTAATTCTGAAGTAACACTTTTAATCAAGTATTTTAATCACATGTGGAGGCTTATAATGGTGCATTGCCAGCTTTTGTCAACCATGTCTTTGGGCAAGGGAACTGAGGGTGGGAATGACTTATTTTTCAGTAGATAGAATTTCATTTTGTTTAGCTCAGTGGATAAATCTTATATTTTCCCTTTTATTTATTCATTGATATTGCTTGAGGGTGTGTACGTTTGCTGGAAAGAGATACAGAGAGAGAGAAGAGGGAAGGGGAGTAGGCATTTTCCCTCTCCCCTCCACTGAGATGTGGTCATGCTACAATCCCTTTTCCTCTGTTTCTCCAACCTGTTGGGATTTGGGGCTGCCAGGCTGGGACCTGGACCTTGGGAAGACTTGGAATACAGATCTCTTAACCACTATGGGGCTGGCCAAAGTCTTATTTATTTATCTTTACAAATTTAAAAAAATTAAATTTTTAGAATTTTAGAATTTATAATTAAATAAAATATTTTTATTTTTTAATTTTATTATTATTTAACTTGCTTTAGTCATCAGAGAGACACAGAGAGAGAGAGGGAAAGTGAGAAAACAAGTCCGGGACTTGAACCATAATCGACCATGTGGGAGTCCAGCACACCAACCATCACGCCACCTGCTAGCCCCCTAAGCCTTATTTTTAGAATCTGGTTCTGGATATTTCTGTCTAGCTATCTAACTTCGGCCTGTATGTGGAAGCAGAAGCCTGGCTGAAATCCCCTCACCCATGAGCGCCTCCCCTAACCCTCAGCGTTGGTGTCCGAATCTCCTTTTGTTTCTTATCTGGGCCTCTTGTCTCTGTCTACCAGATCTCAGTCCCATTATTAACCAGTACACATCACTTTGCTTAATCTTGTGACCAGAAAACAAGCATGCTTTGTGCGTGTGTGCGTACAGCGTCTGTGTATACAGAAGCTGTTTCCTTAGGTTTCCTCTATGCACCAGAACTCAGGGGAATAGTTACTATCTCAGTGGTACTAACCCACACGTATCGGCTTGCACCCCCACCTGCCTGGTGCACAGACACTCCGTCCAGGTCTCCCCATTATTCTGGAAGTCACTGTGGTCCCTCCAGGATGGTCCATTCTTCCCATTCTTTCCTGTTCTTTCATTCTGAGCTCCTGGGTGACATCCCCAGCCATGGGGCCACTGGGGGGCAGTGTCTCATCTCAGCTAGGGCTGCTTTCTCTTGGTGCTCTCTGGACTGACAACCACACTGTCCTCAAAGTTGTGCACAGAAGCCACTTCCCACTTCTTTTCCAATCTGTTTCCTATTTAAAAACTTTTTTTATTATTATATTTCCTTTTATTTTTAGAGAGTTTTTTTTTTTTTTTTTTTTTTGGCTATAGGGCATGTGCCAGGGAGACAGAGAGAGACAGAGAAATAGAAAGAGATAGAGAGACAGAAAGCAAGAAATCACCCTCTGCGGAGATGGCCATTCTGCAATCCCTTCTTCTCTATTCTCCTCTCAGGATTTTGGGCACGCATGCACACACACCCAGCGTGAGTTTTAAGCCTTTGGGTCCAGGACTCAAACTACACATCGACTACATGGGAGTCCAGTGACATAACTGTTACACCATCTTGCTGCCGCCCCTTACATTTCTTTTTTTTTGGGGGGGTGAAGGAGAGGTTTTTGCTATAGGGCACATGTGCTCACCAGAAAGACAGAGAGACACAGAGAGACAGAAAGTGAGAAATCACCCCCTCCCCAGGGGGGATGGCCACGCTGTAATCCCTTCTCCTCCATTTTCCTCTTGGGATCTTGGGCACTCACACACACGCACCTGGTGGGAGTTTAAGCCACCAGGTCCGGGACTTGAACCATGGTTGACCACATGGGAGTCCAATGACGTAGCCATTACGCCAACTGCTGGTCCCTTTTTAAAAATTTTTTTAAGTTTATTTAAAAAAATTTTTTGGAGAGGATTTTGCTATAGGGCGTGTGCGCTAGCCAGAAAGACAGAGAGAGACAGAGAGACAGAAAGCGAGAAATCACCCCCTCCAGAGGGGATGGCCATACCACAATCCCTTCTCCTCCATTCTCCTCTCGGGATCTTGGGCATGCATGCTCACGTGCCTGGTCTGAGTTTAAGCCACCGGGTCCAGGACTCGAACCACAGTCAACTACATGGGAGTCCAGCAATATAGCCATATAGCCATTATGCCATCTGCTGGTCCCTTTTTTTTTTTTTTTTGGTATATATATATATATATATATATATATATATATATTTATATTTCCTATTTTTTATCTGTGTCCCAGAGCAGTAGGACCTTTGCCCTGAGCCCCTTCCCTTTCTAACTGTTGTCTCTCTGCAGGGCTCAGGTATGAGTCTGTGGGGCTAGGACAGGGAAATAAAGTTGGAGACAAAACGTCTTTTTCAGGTGCAGGATGGTGACATAGTGGGAAGACCTGATGTTCTGCCAGACGGAGCACATGGAAAGGCTGCTCTGCGTGTCCAGAGAGCTCTTTGAGTATGCTGGGCACATATACCAGCATGGTTTCGACTGGCAGGGGCTGGGAGTGGACTGTGGCATCCAGACCCTATTGGGGATGCTGTATTTCTCTTTCTCTCTCTCTCATGGAATAAATAAGTAGACTTAGAACAAACAAAATGTATTTTCCTACTCCTATCCCTAAAGACTGCCCAATATCCTCCTTTCTCCACCCTAAGACAGTCACAAAGCCAGCCTCCAACAGCCCCTGTATGTTATCAGGCAGATCAGTGTCCACTGGCTCAACGGCTCCCTTAGATTTATCAGACCAAGTTGACTCTGGGTGGTGGGCACAGCTGGGCTCATGCCAGTACCCTGGCCACACACGTTCCACTCACACTTACCCCGCCACGTGGTCACTGTCTGCGGGCAGCCTGCTTCCTTGTTAGACTGAGTGGGAGATCATGACCGCGTGGTGCCGTTCTTTGTATCTGCAGCACGCTGTCTCCTGCCTGCTGCACGGCTGACCTTGATAAATACGGTTGAACGAATACACGAGCATGGCCAATTAGTGCGGATACTCAAAGGGACACAGTCAGACCATCTTCACCAAAGGGAAACTCGGGCGGCTCGTGTGGATGGAGAACATGGATTTTTATTTATGTATTTATAGAGAGAGGGAGACAGTGCCCCCAACAGAGTCTTGATGTTGTAATCCACTCTCAGCCTTCAGTTTGCCCTAGATCATGGGCAAGCATGTGTCTGGAGGACTCAGGAAGGGAGGTCTCTGTACTTGAACCTGGAGTCCTCTCGTGTGAGATTGCCTCATAGAGCATCATATTTTACTACTGAACCATCAGAAGGCCAAAAGAGCTCGTTTTTTTTCTTTTAGGTTTTTACTCTAGGACATGACACATGCTCACTGGAGAGAGACAGAGAGAGGAAAAGTGAGGAATCACCCCCGGGGGGGATGGCCACATCTCAGTCCCTTCTCCTCCATTCTCCTCTCAGGATCTTGGGCAAACACGTACATGCACCAGGAGTGATTTTTAAGCTACTGGATCCGGGGCTGGAACATGGGTAGTCAGCCATGTGAGAGTCCACCACCTTAACTGCCATGCAACCTGCGGGCCCCACCAAAGAACTATTCGTTTTTTTTTGTAGAGGTTTTTGCTATAGGGCACATGCACTCGCCAGAAAGGCAGAGACAGAAAGTGAGAAATCACCCCCCAGGGGGGATGGCCACGCTGCAATCCCTTCTCCTCCATTCTCCTCTCAGGATCTTGGGCACGCATGCACACGCACCCGGTGTAAGTTTAAGTCACTGGGTCTGGGACTCGAATTGTAGTCGACTACACGGGAGTTCAGTGACATAGCCATTACGCTAACTGCTGGTCCCAAGAACTATTCTTTTTTAAAAATAAATTTTAATTTTATTTATTATTGTAACTTATTATTATAATTTGTTTTGGGGAACATGTGCTCACCAGAGACAGAGAGAGAGAGAAAGAGAGAGAGAGAGAGAGTAAGTCACCAGGTCCAAAACTTGAACCACACTTGGCTAAGTGGGAGTCCAGCACCTTAACCACCATACCACATGCTGACCCCTAAAGAACTATTATTCTTAAAGGGAAGCTTCTGTCTTACAGAGTCTTTCAAAGCCCTTGGCTCCTTGGGTCCTCATGGATGGAGAAGAGTCATGGTTAGAGCAGTTCTGGGGAAAGCTGAACTGATCTCACAGAATAAAATGTTGAGGGACCAGTAGATGGCATAATGATTATGTCACTGGACTCCCATGTAGTTGACTATAGTTTGAGTCCTGGACCTGACGGCTTAAAACTCACACCAGGCACTTGTGTGAGCATGTCTAAAATCTCGAGAGGAAAACGGAGGAGAAGGTATTGAGGCATGGCCATCCTTCCTGGGGGGTGATTTCTCACTTTCTATCTGTTTCTCTAGCAAGTGCATGTGCCCTATAGCAAAAATATCTCTTTTTTTGGAGAATAAGACAGACAGAGAGAGACAGAGAGATAGAAAGCAGGAAATCACCCCCCAATGGCCACGCCGCAATGGGATCTTGGGCACGCACGCACACGTGCCCGGCGTGAGTTTAAGCTCCGGGCCCGGGACTCGAACACTACGTGGGAGTCCAGCGACATAGCCATTACGCTTGCTTATATCTTAAAAAAAAAGAGTAAAATGTTGAACAAATCTTCCACCATTGCATTTTCATGTACCTGCCAGCTGAAAAACAAGGGCAAAAATACAGAAGGGTACAGACTGGCAAGACATGTTGATCAGAGAGGGAAAAGCAGGTGACACACAGGAATGGGATGATTTATTCAGAGTAATTTGGTTAACTCAGTGCTTGGGTCACCTAAGTGTCAGCAGCAAAGGAAAGAGTGACGGACTGAGTCAAATGTTCATAATGCTGGATATTGGGTGTTTCTTCTTTTATTATTTACTGGAAGCAAATTTGTCAAGTGATAGACTACTAAGTGTAAATGACTTCAACCAGGAAGGATAAACTGTGTAACTCTGACTTTATTCTCTCACATACTGCGAAGCAATCAATCCATGCATCATGGTCTAGGTGGATACTCCAAGCAATGTGTGAGACAAACAGAGGTATTAGTTGTATTTATTGTGTTAATAATAATACCCTAACACATACTTGAGGGCATGGTAGTTGCAGAAACTGGGAAAAATAAGAATACTTCATGGGGCCAGCAAAAGGTGTGATGGTTAAGGTGCTGGACTCCCACACAATTGACTGTGGTTCGAGTCCTGAGCCTGGTGGTTTGGCTTGCTTTCTCACTTTCCCTCTCTCTGTTTCTCTCCGGTGAACACATGTGCCCTAAGGCAAATTAAAATGATAATAATGATACTAAAGAGAATAAATAAAAATTAAATAATTAAGTTTTCAAAAGAATACTCCAGCAAGTACATTTATACTCTGTGGCAATATCACAAATAATCACAGTCATGAGGATCATTTCGGAGATGAGGAATCAGGGTTTAACTTGAGAGAATGGGGTAGGAGGTTGAGAGGTTAAACAATGTGTGAAGATCACTCACAGCTAGTAAGGAGTATCTCTAATTCCAAAGCATGACTTTCTTTTTTCTTTTTTTTAATTTATTTTTTCCCATGATAGAGAGACAGTACCCTCAACAGGGTCTCAATGCTGTGATCCACTCCCAGTTTTCAGTCAGCTCCAGATCATGACCAAATGTTCCCTAGTGTACTCAGGGAGGTCCCTGGACACGAACCAGCAGCCTCCCATGTGAGACGGCCTTGCAGAGAGTTGTGTTTTACCCTGCGGCATCATTTGCATCCCCTGCCAGACATGACTTCTTTCCTCTACCCAGCAGTGCCCCCTAGTTGAAGAATGTTATAATATAAAATCCTCTGATGAAAAATATGTGATTTGGGATTGGCCCCATAGCCTAATGGTTAAAGGAGCCAGGTCCCACATGACCAACTGTGGTTCAAATTCCAGCTCTGGCAACTTGATAAACAGGCCAGGTGCATGTGTATATGTGCCTGAAGTCCTGATGGGATGGAGAAATGGAGGAAAGAGATTGTGGTGTGACCACACTCCCATCAGTAGGTACTTTCTGCCTCTTTCTCTGTCTCTGTTTCTCTCTGGCAGGTGCACACATCATCTGACAATTAAAAAAAGGGGAAAGAAAAATATGTGATTTCATGTAATTTTACAAATGGTATTGTCTGGTCACATGTTTGGTTTCCCTGTTTTATATGTAGAAAAAACTTGGGCAGGGAGAGACTGAATGACTGGGCCACAGAGCAGTTGGGACCGAGGGCAGTGGCTGAGATGCAGATGGTGCCCAATCTTCTATTACCCAGCAACTTATCTGTTTCTTATTCTAGGTTTTAGATAACTGAGCCTACTTAAAGCCCATCGGAAAGTCACCCAGTCTCCCAACCCACCCACCCACCACCAACCTCCAACCAATAAACCTCCCCACATGGGTTGAAGGCCTTCTTGGTTGTGCCTGGCATAGTGTTTAATGCCAGGGGGAATGGCCAAGTAGGGCCAGACAGAGGCCCTGCCACCCTGGTGCTTGTAATCTAGGTGGAGAGAGAAGACAAAAATACATGACACAATTACAGAATCTGACAGAATGTAATAAAGTGCTAAATTGTGTGGTACAGACAATTAGAGAAGAAGACAGTATATAATAAAGTGCTAATTGTGTGGTAGAGACAATAAGTATAATAGGAGTTCAGTGAAGGGATGGATGAGTGTGGGCTGCAGTCTTCAGGGAAGGCTTCTCATCATGTCAGTGCTGCCGTGTTTATCCAGGGCATGATGGGAAACGGAATACGAAATAGAAGACGGATTAAGAGCAGGATAATGGGGCCGAGCCGTGGTATCTCTGTTCAGTCTGCCCGAAGCCTGGAAGAGAAAGAATCCTTTGAAAGGTGGCATTCTCCATTACAAAAATCAAATAAGCAAGTATCTTATTTTCTTTATTAGCTGAGTGACAGAAGATCTCCACAGAAACTTAAAATCATATTTGAAATCGAATGTTTTAAATGTGTTGGGAGTGCTCACCGTTTAAAGGAACCAGGTTCTAAATCCTTCTCATAAATGAAGGGTACTACTTCTGCAGTCTAGTCACTTAGTTTATCTTTATACACGATTCTTCAAAGCAAATAGTAAATAGGTACTCTTTTAAAAAATATTTATTATTATTATTTTTAAGTTTGCTATAGGGCATGTGTGCTCACGAGAGAGAGGAGAGAGAGAGAGAGAGAGAGAGAGAGAGAGAGAGAGAGAGAGAGAGAGAAAGTGAGAAAGCAAGTCACTAGGTCCAGGACTTGAACTGTGGTCGGCCATGTGGGAGTCTAGTGCCTTTAACCACTACACCACCTGCTGGCCCTAATCAGTAGGTACTCTCGTATACTATTAACAGAATTGATAAACCTTTTGCAAGGCAACTGGCAGTGTGCATCTTGAGAATGTGCACATTGTTCCGCACTACCAGTTCCACTTCCGGGCATTTATCCTAAGGATGCTTAATCACACCTGACTGTAGGAATAGCTTCCCTTTCTTTCTTTTTCATTTTCTTTTAATTTGCCAGAAGGTGTGTGCACTCACGAGAGAGAGAGAGAGAGAGAGAGAGAGAGAGAGAGAGAGAGAGAAAGCAACCTTCCAGGGGGCATGGTCATCCTGCAATCTTTCTCTTCCATTTCTCCACTTTGTTGGGACTATGGGCATGTACATACACATACCCAGGGTGTTTCCCAAGCCACCAAAGCTAGGATTCGAGCGTGGGTCTACCATGCAAGATCCAGTTCTCTTAACCACCAGGCTGTGGGCTTGGTGCAAGAATAACTTTTCTACAGCAATGATTGCCGTATATTTAAGAGAAGTGGGACACAATCTAAATATTCTAAATAGAGGACTGATGAAATAAATGTGTATTTGTAAATGGGAAAGTACAGGCCCAGTTATGTAGACACACGCTGATTTTTTTTCTTTTTTAGAGTTTTTCATTATAAGGTACGTCTGCTTGCTGGAGAGACAGAGAGAGACAGAAAGACAGAAAGTGGGAAATTACCCCCCAGGGGGATGGCCACACCACGGTCCCTTCTCCTCTCGGGGCTTTGGGCACTCATGCACACGCACCCAGAGTGAATTTTAAGCTCCCAGAGCCAGGACTTGAACCGTGATCGACCGTGTGGGAGTCTAATGGTATAAACATGCTATCTGCTGGTCCCCATACTGATTGATGCTGTTGCTGGGCAATGGAGGCTACATGGGAGGCTGGGATTCAATTTCTGGTCCAATCTAAAAGCTTGGCATACGAGTGCGCTGCCTATAGTCCCAGTTACTCAGGGAGCTAAGCAGGAGGATGGCAATAAAGTGAAGTTCTGCTAAAATATACATATGTGCACACATGTGAATGCACATGCACATGCATACACGCACCACACACACCACACACACACAAAGGAATTTATAGCTACTCGAATGGTATTATAGAAACATATCTAAAATTGGTGAAAAATGTTTGCAATATATAGATGAGTAAAAAAAGTAAATTCTAAAATCTGTAGAAGTTGATTCAATATTTGTGAAAAATATGTCTTAAGGGCTAGCGGGTGGTGTGGTGGTTGAGGTGCTGGACTCCTACATGGCTGACCTGAGTTCAAGTCCCAGACCTGGCAGCCTCCAAATCACAACAAATAGATAAATAAATAAATGTTTAAAAAATTGTGTCTTATAAGACATGTTTTATTCAGAGAGACATAACTGAGTGGTGAGGTTGTTTCCACTTTTTTATACTTATGTAAATCTTTTAAATGTTTTCAAAGCTACATGGTTTATTTTGTAATAGAACATATTAAAAACCTGTAGTTTTCCTCTTTAATTTGTTTCAAAAGTTTGGATAGTTACAATTTAGAGTGTCATTCATTGAGGTTCTTTAGAGTGGAATAGATCTAGAAAAAAGATTCCAGATACGGGAAGTGGAGATGAGTTATCTTGTGGAAGAGTGAGTTCTGGGCCCAGACGCCAGCGTCAGAAGCAGCATTCCATTCTCTTCTGAACCATAAACAATTCCTCTGAGTAGAATGCATAGCTGCTTTTCTTGAACTTATATCCATGGGGAGCTCTTTAGGAGATATTTACATTCTTCTTTTTAAAAAAATTATTTTATTTATTAATAATAGTTATTACTCAATTTGACCAGAGAGAGGAAAAGTGAGAAAGCAAACAGCCAGGTCCAGGATTCAAACTGTAGTCATCCATGTGGGAAGTGCAGCACCATAAGCACCATGTCATCTGCCAGCCCCGATATTTACATTTTTTAAGGCTCACACAAAGTAAATTTTACAGCAGAGCCTGCCAGAGGAGTCCACAAGTTTAGGATATGGATCAATTTTCAAGACTTCTGGAATACTAAATAAAAGGTAAAAATGCCAAGATGGAGTTTTGAAAATTGTAGTATGTTTTAAATGCTTATCTTGAATACATTGATACCTTTAACACACAGAATATAAGAACAGATAGTAAAACTTCACCGTGAGATGATGATGTTCAAGGTCTGTATTTGAGATCTTTGGTGAATGTGGGGATTAGGCCAAATTAGCCCCTGCCTGGAAACCATGCAGAGGATGTGAAATTATTGAGAACAAGAAAAAAATATGTGGAGAAGATTTGGAATTTTTGGTTTGGGGATTTTCCATGTCTGAAGTGAAAACAAAACTGTCTTCTGTTCTGAGAACTTTATTTAGAACTGTATTGAAAGGGGCCTTTCCCTGAAACCGTTCAATACAAAACCACATTATTTTCCCATCCTATGACGCGGTGTCTTCCATTTCCTAGGTTTTGACTAATTTAGGGTTTTAAAATATACATGCTTCAACCTCATTGAGTTAATAATTTCCCATTTTAATCTTGTCATCTAAGCTTCTCATCTCTCAGTTGGCTCAGTGAAAATAACACATAGCAAGTCAGAATTTTCCTTCCTTTCCTATTCTCAAAGAATATAGAGGAAATCCTTAAATACCCAGGTTTTTGGGAAGTCAGACCATAGCTAAAACTGGGACATATTTGTCCTGCCCCCCACCCCCCCCACAGATAGCTTTCTTTGCTGTGATGGGAGCCTCCCTTAGAGGGCAGGTCATGAGGACTTGCTCCTGGACATTCCCTTGTCTTCCAATGAACTCGTTGAACGACTCTGTGCCCCAGGCGTTTTCACGGGACAGCCTGGTACAATGTTCCCAGTTCTGCTGGAGACCAAGAAACATAATTAAGGTAATTAAAATATTTCTGCAACACGGCAGACTAGCTGGCGTGGAGAAGCCTTTCTCCTATAACTGCTGCATAGAAATCTAGATAAAATGTGATGATAATTAAAAATATCCTGTACTGAGAAGACTAAGAAAAACATTCTTTTTTAAAAAGTGTATTTCGGACCAGTAGATGGTGTAATGATTATGTCACTGGACTCCTATGTAGTCAACCGTGGTTCGAGTTCCAGACCTGGTGGCTTAAAACTCACATCGAGTGCATGTGTGTGCAAGCCCTAAGTCCCAAGAGGAGAATGGAGGAGGAGGGATTGCAGTGTAGCTAACACCCCTGGGAGGTGATTTCTCACTTTCTGTCTCTCTGTCTCTCTCTGTCCTGGTGAGTGCATATGCCCTGTAGCAAAAATCTCTCTCTTAAAAAAAAAAAAGTGTATTTATTGGGCCAGTCCCATAGCCCAGTGGTTAAAGGAACCAGATCCTACATAGTCAACTGTGCTGTTTGAGTCCCAGACTTGGGGGTTTGAAAAGCATGCTTGGTATTTGTGCATGTGTGCTCCACATCCTAACGGGATGGAGAAGTGAAGAGATTACAGTGCCACCACAGCCCACTAGGGGATGCTTTCTCCTCTCTCTATGTCTGTCTCTGGTGAGTGCACGTGTCCTCTGGTAAGTTGAAATAAAAGCATATTTGTTTACTTCTTACATAAGTGAGAGAGAGAGAGAGAGAGAGAGAGAGAGAGAGAGAGAGAGAGAGAGAGGCACCCCCATCAAGGTCCTTGTGCCAGCCTGGATGACAGGCACCCATGTACCCAATGGATATAGGGAGCCCCAGGTTGTGAATTTGGGACCTTCCCATGAGAGTCCAGTGGTGTTAACACTGCACCACCATCATGTCTCAAGAGAAACTTTCTAGTTCTCAATGTGACAAGGGAACGGAGAGTAGAGTGGTAACCGTAGGTGATGTTGCTGGATCCGCATACAACTCCCTGGATCTGGGGGTTGGAGTGTTGAGGCCCATCTGGGTAAGACATGTGGCTTCAGGCCAGGTCTAGGCAGAACACTATGACTAGAATTGTCAAGTACAGTAAATAAAAATGTAGGAGGCCCAGTTAAACTTGGATTTCAGATCAACAACAAATTGTTTTTTAGTGTAAGTATGTCCCGCAAGTGGAATGGCTTATGCTTATACTAATAATGTTTATCTGAAATTCAAACTGAACTGGATTTCCTGTATTCTATTTGGTAACCCTAACTGTAACAAAAGTTCTGTCCATAAACTCTGGAGCCAGGAAGAAGGGTGCTTCCTCTAAGGAGAACGACCAGAGAAAACACTGATAGTTGTTGTGGGGAAGGAAGAAGAAAGCTTGTAGTTGGTCTGGGGGTATGAGTGGGAAAAATGTGAGTGTCCTCTAGGCCTTCCCATGAGTACACATAGAATTTAAATTTAAACTACCTGGGAGATATAGAAATCCCAATCTGAGAAATTATCATAAAAACTGGTCCATGAGACCAGCAGTTAGCGTAATGGCTATGCCGCTGAACTCCCATGTAGCTGACCGCGGTTCGAGTCCTGGATCCAGTGGCTTAAACTCACTCTGGGCGGGTGTGTGTGCGTGCCCAAGATCCTGAGAGGAGAATGGAGGAGAAGGGATTGTGGTGTGGGCATCCCCCCTGGGGAGTGATTTATCACTTTCTATCTCTCTGTCTCTCTCTGTCTTTCGGGCAAGCACACATGCCCTATAGCAAAAACCTCTAAAAAAAAAACAAAACAAAAAACCAAAACTGGTCCAGGACTTTGAACACTTAGAATTTCATCCTAAATAAACAAGCTGCTATACAGAGTAGTCCTACAAATTAAGTACACAGAGCCATTGAGATAACCAGTTTTGCTAAAGACAAACTATTAGAAAAAGGCGACAAGCCAGGGGCCAGAGGTGATGCAACAGGAATGCAACGTGCTGTCATGCAGGATCCACGGGGAAGTGTCTCAGGTTCATGTTGCTGTGCACGCTGGGTACACATGACTGTGCCCATGATCCAGGCTGCATGGGTCATGGCACAGAGACTCGTTGGGGGTACTTGTCCTTCCTCTTTCTGTGTCTCTCATGGAAAAAATAAACAAATTTTTTTAAAAAGGAAATAAATCCCCTAAAGGGAAAACTGAACATAAAATAAAGAGGCCAATTTGCTACCTAAGAGTTGAGTGAGTTTTTAAAAATCTGAAAGCTGATATAAGTATTGTTAGTCTGTTTGGGGCTGCTCTAACAGAATACCTTAGACTGGGTGGCTTAACGACAGAAATCTATTTCACAAAGGTCTGGAGGCTGGGAGTCTCAGGTGTGGTTCAGGTGAGGGCCTTCTTCCTGGTTTGCAGACTGCTGTCTTGGCTGGGCAGCTTCTTGCTGTGCAGTCACTGGGCTGAAAAGGAGAGGGATCCCTACAGAGTTTCTTTTATGTAGCACTAATCCCTAATTACCTCCTAAGGGATTTACCTCCTGATAGCATCACGTTGAGGATTAGAATTTCAACATATGAATTTTAGAGTGACATAAACATTCAGTCTGTGGTAAGTATCTTTTACATGTCAGAGACATAGAAGGAATAGAATGAAGGCCTCATTTATTATAGGGGAAATACAGGTTTATTTGGAAAAGAACCAAACAGAAAGTGTAAAGATTAAAAATATTTTCTTTGGGGCCAGCAGGTGGCGTGGAGGTAAAGGTGCTGGATCCCACGTAGCCTACTGCACAGTTCAAGCCCGGGATCCAGTGGCTTGGGAATAACACCAGGTGTATGTGTGTGCATGCCCAAGATTCCAAGAGGAGAATGGAACAGAAGGGATTGTGGTGTGGCCACTCCCCTGGGGGGTGATTTCTCCCTCTCCCTCTCGCTCTCTCCCTCTGTCTCTCTGGTGAGCGCACACACTCTATAGAAAAAAAAAAAACTGTTGACATTAGAAACTCAAAGAGAGACATTAAATATTAGAGAACGAGTGAACTGGAGGAAAGCACCAAGGCGCCCACCCAGAATGCAGCACAGAGGAGTAAGAGAAATGTACTACACAAGGCCAGACACGATGGTGCAGCAGTACGCAACGCTCTGCAATGCTGAGGCTGCAATGGAAAGTCCTGGGTCCATGTCCTGAGCTCTTTCTATACCCACAGGTGTGTGTGTGCTTGTTACGATCCTCACTGGCTGAGACTGGGATGGATCACAGCATGAAGACTCCCAACAGGAAGTGCCTCTCTGTCTGTCTGTCTCTCATGGAAAACAGAAATAAAAATAAGCTTAAAAAAATGAAGAAAAATATGCCATAAGTAGAAGTGGAGGTTAGAATGAGAAGGTCACACATGTGTTTGCATATACATAAAGAAGGCAAAAGGAAAGGGAGAGTAAAAAGAACAAGGGTATGATTGTTGACATAGAAGTTGCTAAAAAAAAAAGAGAGGGACCAGCAGTTAGCGTAATGGCTATGTCGCTGGACTCCCACGTAGTCGACCGCGGTTCGAGTCCCGGACCCGGCGGCTTAAACTCACGCCGGGCGCGTGTGCGTGCGTGCCCAAGATCCCGAGAGGAGAACGGAGGAGAAGGGATTGCGGCATGGCCATCCCCCCTGGGGGGTGATTTCCTGCTTTCTATCTCTCTGTCTCTCTCTGTCTGTCTGGTGAGCGCACGCGCCCTATAGCAAAAACCTCTCCAAAAAAAAAAAAAAAAGAAAAAAAAAAAAAGAGAGAGAGAGAGAGAGAGACCTCAAAATATAGAGACTTAAATGAGATAGAAAATTTCCCCCCATTTAACAGTCCAAATGTCAAGGGCTGATGGAGTGGCTCTGTCATTCTCAATGTGCAGTTTCTGTGTTCAGATCCCACGTGGCTACTCTAGCTTTGACTCTCCGAGCTCTGCATCCAAAGCTGGTGTTGGGGTATGGGGGGGTTTGCAAAGAAGGTAAAGATGGCATGCATGATCATTTCCTTTTCATTTTTTTTTAAGACTTTGGCCATAGAGTATGTGTAGTGAGGGAGAGAAAGGGAGAAATCACCCCCAAGAGAAGATGGCCAGGCTGCAATCCCTTCTTTATTTTCCACTTGGGATTTTGGGTATGTGTGCACATGCACCTGGTGTGTTTTTCCAACCACTGGGTCCAGGACTCAAGCTGCACAGTTGGCCACGTGGGATCCAGCACTGTAACCATCATGTAGGGATCCCTCTGCTGGATCAGCATAATCTTTTCTTTGAAAGGCGCTATCCAGAAGACACATAATCACTTTTCTTATCATAAAGCTACTAGAGAGAGATGTTCCATCCGCGTCCTTCCCCAAATTTGATTTAATTTTTTTGAGAGTTTTTTTTGCTATAGGGCATGTGTGTTTGCCAGAAAGACAGAGAGAGATAGAAAGTGAGAAATCACCCTCCATGGGGGATGGCCATGCCGCAATTCCTTCTCCTCTGTTCTCCTCTTGGGATCTTGGGCATGCACGTAGACATGCGCACACACCTGGCGTGAGTTTAAGCCACTGGATCCGGGTCTCGAACTGCAGCCGACTACATAGAAATCCAGCGCCATAGCCATTACAACAACTGTTGGTCCTATTTTTTTAGCCTTTTAATTTTATTACTATTTTTTTGCTATAAGGTGCATGCGCTCTCCACAGAGAGAGACACACCAAAAGCAAGAGAGAGAGGGAAAGTGAGAAATCACCTCCTGCAGTCCTTTTTCCTCCATCTACTCTCAGAACTTGGGAGGACATGTAGACATGCCCCGCTGTGTCCGGAACGTGAGCTGTGCAGTCAGCCATGTGGGATCCAGTGCCTTAATCCCCGTGCCACCTGCTGGCCTGATAGTTCTACCTTTTAAGGAACTAGGTAAAAGTGGGTATTGGCAGTTTATTTCACAGAGGTGAGGTAATATTAGAAGAGATCATGACTGAGAGTTTTCCAGAATGATGAGATAAAAGAGACCTAAGAATAAAAATCAGAGCATGTCATGAGCAAGATAAATAAGAAAACAAAACAAAACCCTCACATTGGGCTGATACTGAAAACTATGAAAATAAAATGAAACTACTAAAAATAACTACCAAAGAAACAGATTAACCACAAAAGAAGGGCAGATAAATCCACAGCAAACTTCTTAGCCACAACGAAGACTGGAAAATAATGAAATAATATCTTGAAGGAGATGGCAAAAAATAATTTTCAATCTAGAAACTATTAATATATGTAACTAAACTATCATTTATAAATGAGGGAACAATAAAGGCATTTTCTGATCAATCATTTTGAAAAGATACTTGCTGAGAAAATTATTATTTTTTTTTTGGAGAGGTTTTCACTATAGGACGTGTGTGCTCACCAGACAGACAGACAGAGACATAGAGACAGAAAGCGAGAAATCACCCCCCAGGGGGGATGGTCACCCTGCAATCCCTTCTCCTCCGTTCTCCTCTCGGGATCTTGGGCACGCACGCACACGCGCCTGGCGTAAGTTTTAAGCCACCGGGTCCGGGATGTGAACCGCGGTCGACTACGTGGGAGTCCAGCGACATAGCCATTACGCTAACTGCTGGTTCCCTGAGAAAATTATTAAGGGATATATTTTACTAAGTTTGAATTGAAAGTGAAAAAAAGTGTGGGGTATAAGACATAATGGTGTAATATTATCTGCATAATGTTGAACCCAAATGCTCTTAAAAATTTCTCAAAATACATAAAGTAAAATGTGACAGAATTATGAGGAGGAGAGGTGTCATAGGAAAAATCATAAGATTTGGGTTGTGGCCTCTGCTTTGACATTTTGTTGCTCAGAGACGCTGCTCAGACTAGATGCTTTTATCATTTACTCCAACTTAAAACAACAACAAAAAAATCTCAGCTCCAACATATTAGTTTTGTGATTTGGTGGTATACCCTTCCCAGTTTAGAAGATAGGCTTTGACAGTCCTGGCTTACATCTGTCTTGTCATTGATCAACTTTTTAGATCTTGGGCAATTTAATCTCTTAAAGCATGAGTTTCCACATCTGAAAATAGGACACAACTGTATTAGGCTGATTTCTTGCATCCAAACAACAGAACCTGATTCCTGTTGAATAAATAGAATATGATTTTATTTAAAAAATACTTGATGTGGGGTTTGAAGTGGATTAGTGGTTAAGGTACTGGACTCTCACATGACCGACCATGGTTTGAGTCTTGGACCTGGTAGCTTGGAACTCTTGCTGGTGCTTGTGTGTGTGGTGCCCAAAATCCTGAGAGGAGAATGGAGGAGAAGGGATTATGGTGTGGCCATCATCCCTGGGGGTTGATTTCTCACTTTCTCTTTCTGTCTCTCTGGCGAGTGTGCACGCTCTATAGCAAAAATCTCTCTCTCAAAAAAAAAAAAAATACTGGTGGATCTTAGAACTGTTGAGTAGACAAGAAAAACTGGGCTTGAGGATAAACCTTGAAAACCATACTCCAAAGCAAAGCACAGTCTAATGGAAAACTGCAGCTGTTCCCCAGCTGCTACGTTCCTCCATGCCAGAAATACCCCACTGGAATAGCCATTGCAAAAACCCAGACACCTGTGCCTCCGCTCATCATCAAAGATAAGAAGACGGAAGGTCCATTCAGAGTTTCTTTCCTCCTGTTGTTCCCTTCTGAAGCCAAATCTTATGTGGTATGACAGTGCCTTTGATGGGCAGCAACTAATTCATGTGCTTGAATCCTGGAAATGTGTATGACTCCTGTGTTAGAGGGTCATAACTCATAATTTAGATATGTCTCTACGCGTAATGAAGAGATTCAAAAGATGATAAGCTGTCATGAATAGGATCAACGTCCACATTAAGAATAATAGTATCTACTGTTCAGAATTTAAAGTCTCTCCTTTGTTTGGGCAATTCATCATTTTGTGTCTTGTTAGGTAGAGAATCATCATCTCTCAGCAAAAACAAAAAAAGACTGTACTTGAAATCTTGTCTACTAGTGCATGGGCATGAGGCCTAAACTCAGTTAGCAGATGTTCTTGCCCTGGGTTTTATGATTATAAGCGTGATACAAAGAATCAGCAGCAGGGCCAGTCCTGTAGCACAGTCATTAAGTCCCGTGTATAAGGGGTCAGATCCCATATGGCTGACCATGCTTCAAATCCTGGCAGCTCCAAAAACACTTGTACATGCGTGTGCCCCAAATCCTGACAGGATGGAGGAACGAAGGAGAGAGAATTGTGGTGTGACCACATCCCTTTGGGGGTGGGTTCTCTTTCTCTCTGGCGAGTGTGCATGCCCTCTGGCAATAAACAAAATGAAGCGGAGGTAGTTTGACAGTAACTCTGGTGGGCAGCAGTACTGATGGCTCTGACAGTCAGCCTCCAAGGTCCAGCATCACTAATGACACGGGGATCCGGAGTCCAGCAGCTCTTGTTTTCATGATGATGTCATTTTTGTCATCTGAGAATAGGTACACCTTACTTAAGAGGGTATTTGCAAGGATTAAATGAGAATTGCACATGAGGAAGCCCCTCTGAGAAACATCAAGCACTTACACATGCAAAGTATTACCATCTTTTCCAAAAGCCAGTCTTGGGATCACAGCTTAATATTTGGAGTTCCAGAAGGAAAGGAATAGTCGGATTATACTGAGAACAAATCAAACGTGAAGGAGAAAGCAAAGAGCATTCATTCATTCGACCATCAGGTCTTGAAATGTTACAAATGCAACGCTACATTATCTCACTGGGATAAATGACAGCTAAGAACAAATTTTTATTCCATACCTATCACCTATTTGACAAGTTGGTTGTTCTCTCGTTTTGTTACCCTCAATGAGCAACTGAGATGTTTAAATTTTAGCTGTAATATGACTTTTAAATATATTCATTTGATACTTCAGATAAGATTGATTCAAAATTTGCTGGCGTATTACATTTACGTTCAGTTGGTTAAAAAAAGTAAAAAAACAAAATTTTCATTTCATTGCCAGATCGTCTCACGATAGAAACGTGCAATTGATATATCAGTTTTTCTCCCTTGATCCTCGTAATGTTGTAACTGTACAATGGTCCCCCCCCCTAATATTTATGTGTGTGATCAAAGTTTCCTGTTGGAAGCATTTGGAATCAACAGTGATGACTGGAGGAATCTTGAGTCCTTAGGAGTTCAGTCAGTGGTGTGCTGGTAAGACAGCTCTTGGAGAGAAAAACAAAACAAAAATTTAGCACTTGTCAATTATCATGGTGTAAATACTTCTACCATGGCCTATTTTGAGTTACCAACATGTTGTCACATGGAGCTGGGAAGAGATGTGCACCATCTTGCAGGCTGGAAGCAGCCAGCTCTAATAGCACAGCACTGACAATTTACATCTTAAATGTTTGATCTTTTTTAAAAAGTTTATTTAGGGACCAGCAGTTAGCGTAATGGCTATGTTACTGGACTCCCATGTAGTTGACGGTGGTTCGAGTCCTGGACCCGGTGGCTTAAGCTCACGCCAGGCGTGTGTGCATGTGTGCCCAAGATCCCGAGAGGAGAATGGAGGAGAGGGGATTGCAGCGTGGCTGTCCCCCCTGGGGGATGATTTCTCGCTTTCTGTCTCTCTGTCTCTCTCTGTCTTTCTGGCGAGCACACATGCCCTATAGAAAAAACCTCTAAAAAAAAAGTTTATTGATTTTTTCCATGAATAAGAGAGAGACAAAGAGAGAGAGAGGCAAGAGAGATAGTACCCCCAACAGGATCTTGACACCATGATCATCCATCAGCTTCAGTTAGCCCTGGATCATGGGCACTCCTTTGCCCATGCTCAGAGAGGTCTCCAGATGTGAACTTGGAACCTTGCCATGTGGGTCAACCTTGCAGAGCTTCACATTTGATCTCTGTGCCATTGTCCATTCCCAGATGTTTGACCTCAAGATAGGAAAACTCTGTATGGACCATAATTTACCCTGAGGCTTCTATATGCTTCAAAGCTATAGCCCCCGCATTCAGAATCCTAATAAAAAGTTTTATCTCATGAAAATAGTCAAGCCCGTTGTGCCCTTCAACCTCTTAAGAACTTGCTAATTAAAATGAAAAGGAGGCAGAGGCATTCCTTTCAGCTTCCAGTAAAGATGACAGAGAAGCTTCTCTTCAGGGTGAGTTCATGTGTGAAGTCGCCATTCTCAACTTTCAGGATATTGTCTTTCCTTTTTTTTTTTTTCCCTACTATCTGGCATGTGGACTCACCAGAGACAGAGAGAAAGTGAGAGAGTACCCCTCGGGGGTACAGCCATGCCACAATCTCTTCTCCTCTATGCTCCTCTTATGATTTTGGGTATGCATGCACATGTGCCTGTTGTGTTTTCCAAACCACTGAGTCTGGGACTCGAATCGTGCAGTTGGTTATGTGGGATCCAGCCACCTTAACCTTTGTACCATCTGCTGGCCCAGGATTCTTCCGTGTACTTTATGGCACTGTACAGTTTTCTTCGTTTGAATCTCCATTTTGAAGAGGAAAAAGCAACAGGTTAAATGGAAGAACTGGGATCTGAGTCTTTGGATTCCAGATCTGGCGCTTTCCTTGTGGTTCCATTACTACCTTTCCAAAGTGGCCAGAGCCCTCCTGGGCTCCCCTCTTGCAATCCAACTCAGACGTGATGTTTTCTTTTCACTGCCAGGAAGCTGCTTATTTCATCATCCTTTTCTCACTTTCACAAGGGGAAGTTCCCTTGGCCTTCGATGGACTTTCTATTTTCAGTGTCTCCTCGGAATACTCTCCTGCCAAGGCCCTTCTCTACTTGCAGATTGACTCTGACTCACCATTTGCAGATTTCTTCTGAGAGCTGTGAAATATCCCGTGTCCTGGCAACACGGGAGGGATGCAGTCCTGGAGAACTGCCCAAGGAAACTTTGAGACTCATCTCTACAGATAACATGTGCTGAGCCAAGACACTCCACCATCTCAGCAATAGCATTTATCCACTCTATCAACGATGCTGATAATAAATTCTTATGATACTAGTGATTATCATACAGTCTCTGAGACAGCTCAAAACCTTACCTCATCTGGCTTCAGAAGCAGCCACAGCAGTAGCTATTATTTAATAGTTTCATACAAGGAGGCGAAATACTGACTGCACGGGATGCTTGAAAAACTTAAATAGCATTTAATTAATGCATTCATCCAGTAACCAAATATTTATTGTACATCTGCCATGTTCGTGGCTCTATTGTAAGGCTTGAAGACTCTATGAGTAAAATCATTCTCTGCATTCCTCATGCTTTTGCATGGTGGCCCGGCAAACGTACGCACTGCGGTTGTAATTAAATGTGGGACGTACCAGTAGATACAAGTGTAAGTATGTAGGGGGTGTGTAACTCTGCCCAGGGGAATGAAAGAACCTTCATAAGGTGTCTTAGTTTGTTTTTGCGTTGCCAACAGAAATACCTGTGACTGGGTGATTTGCGAAGAAGATAAAAGTTTATTTGCAAAACTCATGATTCTCATATCTGGAAAGTCCGAAGGTATCGCAAAATGGCAGAAGGCAGAACTTTCAGCAGAACAGACAGTGGTTCTGCATCCATGTTTCTCTCTCTTTTATTCTGATCTCATTTTCTCAGCTTATAAATTCACCAGAACTCAATCTTAGAGACCCTGCCCTAAAGACCTTATCACGTGCAAAGGCCCCACCTTTGACATGATGCAGTGATTTAGTTTTCATTTACATCTACAATACAATCAAGTCCCAACATGTGAATTTTGGAGGGATATCCAAAAGGTAGCCCAAGAATTTAAAGCTGGTGTATGACTTGAAGGACAGTATTAACACCGCATTTAATTACAACCGCGGCGTGTACATTTGCTGGGCCACCATGCAAAAGCATGAGGAATGCAGAGAATGATTTTACCCACAGAGTCTTCAGGCCTTACAACAGAGCCATGAACATGGCAATAAATACTTGGTTACTGGATGAATGCATTAATTAAATGCTATTTAAGCTTTTCAGGCATCCCGTGCAGTCAGTATTTTCCCCTCCTTGTATGAAACTTGTGTTGTTCCTACTGTACGCATTTTTCCACATACCAAACTATTTAATTTTCTAAAACTCCCACATGGTTGGTACAGCTACCATTTCTAAAGGAACTTAAATCACTTAGAAGTTAAATAACTTGCCCAAAGTCACTCAGCCAGCAAACACAGAGCTGGATTTGGATTTGAACCCAACCACTAGCATCTGCACTATACTACAATGACTTGCTGAGATTACGGGATGGGTGGGAGGGGAAGTGTGGAGGACACCCTAGACTGAAGGAACAGTGTGGGCAAAGGCCCAGAGATGTGAGAAAATACAGCATGTTCATGATTTTGTTTTGTATTTCAGGGGCAAGACAACATGGAGGCATGGCTAACACACAAAGCATTTTTCTTTTATCACAGAAATTTTTCTAGAGAATATGTGGAAAGTGACTTATCAAAAGCCTATCTTGAAATTGGAGGGTTTTCAAATGGCTATTGTCCAACTGGCCACCCTACTGAGTTGTTGGCTGAGGCTTGTTTTAAATACTTCTGTGGAAGAATCATTACATATTTGTTGATTTCCCATGATCCGGGAATTGATTTATTCTAATGTTGCTTGAGCCCAGATAGCAAGATTGATTCCCCTGGAAGACAACATTTCCAGCAGAACATTCTTTGGCACAACCACAAAGTGCATTCTTGATGACTGGAATTCTAGCCAGTGTCAACCATCGGTCACTGCATAGTACCTTACCACCGTTTCAGGGTTTGTGACAGCTACTCAGATGTGTGCGCTTGAGTACTGAAAACCAAAGTGTGGCAGAATTTAGCCCAGAACAGAATCTAGATGGAAGAGAGCCTGTCTAACTCCATATTTCTTGCATAATTTTACCTAATAAATGCACCAGAGGGTATGTTATTCATTCATTCATTCATTCATTCATTCATTTGGCATTTTCCAAGTCCCTACTATAATAACACTTCACATTTAATAAACACAATACTCACAATATCCCCATGAAGTAAGAATAACATCATCCACAGATGAGAAAACAGAAGGATTAGGAAATTTGCTCCATATCATATGGCTAGTTGAGTGGCAAAACTTGATTTTTATCCGAGACAGGTTTTTTTTTTTTTTAAAGCTTTTTGCCATAGCATGTGTGCATTTGCTGGAGAAAGAGAGAGAGAGTGAAAGTGAGAAATCAAATCACCCTCTAGGGGATGGCCACACCACAATTCCTTCTCTTCCATTCTGCTCTTGGGATTTTGGGCACAACATGCACTTGTACCTGGTGTGGTTTTTCAAGCCACAAGGCCTGGGACTCAAACTGTGGTCAGCCATGTGGGAGTCCAACACCTTAACAACCATGCCACCTGCTGACCCCTCTAGAAAATCTTAATCCAGAGACTGTGCTCACAACTGCCGTGCCGTGTCATCTCTTTATGTACAAGATTCTGTAGTAGACATGGTTAGAGTGCAACAATGACTAATCAAGTCAGAATCCAGCAGGCACAGGGCACTGCTTCTCTTTTACCCACTGAAATGCCTTCTTCGGGACAACACCAGCATTGTCATTCCACCCTTCTCACTTCAGTCTCTGCCCTGGGAAAGCATATTAGGATGCAAGCAAGAGTGACATTCTTACAGGAATGACATTGAATCAGTACTAATTTATGAAAGTAATAAATCCTTTGCCCATGTTGATACAAGAGGATAGTGGGTGTAAACGCTAGGAACACTGGTGAAGGGATCCAAGAAAGACAACTTTCCCTTTTGTTTCTATAAATGAACTTAATTTTGGCTCTGGACATCTAGCCTTTAGGCTGGCAAGAAATTTAACCTCTGCCATTCTGGGATAATCCCCTTCAAGCCCTGAGAACTGGGGCATGATATGTGGGCTTACACAGGACCGTCAGGGATTGGGCAATTATCTGTACTGGTTCCACTGAGACTGTGTTGTCGTTAGCCTGTAGGCTTCCTGTGGCCCCTGGAGCCTTGAAACCTCTGAAGATCTCAGAACCCAGCTCCTCAGCTCCCCTGAGGCTGCATTAGGCCCTTTTCCTTCTTTCTTTTCTTTTCTTTTCTTTTTTTTTTTTTTTTTTTTTTTTGGAGAGGTTTTAGCTATAGGGCACATGCACTCGCAGAGAGATAGAAAGTGAGAAATCACCCCTCCAGGGGGGATGGCCACACCGCAATCCCTTCTCCTCCATTCTCCTCTAGGAATCTTGGGCACGCACGCACAAGCACCTGGCGTTGAGTTTAAGCTGCCGGGTCCGGGACTCGAACCGCGGTCGACTACATAGCCATTATGCTAACTGCTGGTGCCTGCATTAGGCCTTTTTCCTCCAAGGTTCCTTAGGTCTCCTTTCCCCCTAACCTAGGTCCATTTGTTTTTCTTAGCAGGAAGTCTCCTCCTCATTTTCCCTCTGAGATGCTTTTGTCTCATTAGACTACATTCTTCTTCATGAATTTTGCTCTAGGGGAAAAGAAATAAAGTCCTGATGCAAAGCATCTCTTCTGTTCTTTTTCCTGCTACAAACCCTTTGCAAGGCCAGTCAGTGAGCATCTGCTTGAACTGGGAGAGGAAAAGAGTAACACAAATAGTCATCAATAGTCAATTGTAAAATTTACCTAGAAACAGGCTTCATTTCTTCTTCTGTTTTTTAAAAAGAATATTTATTTATTTTTAAAGATTTATTTGTTTAATTTGTTATTATTATTTATTTTTAAATTTTATCAGAGAGAGAGAGGAAAAAAAGAAAGTCTGAAAGTAATCTCTAGGTCTAGGACTTGAACAAGAATTGGCCATGTGGGAGTCCAGCACCTTAATCACCACATCACATGCCAGCCCCTAAAAATTATTTATTTCTTCCATGAGAAAGAGAGATAGAGAGAGAGACAAAGTGAGAGACAGGCCACCCCCAACAGAATTCTCATCCCACAGTCTACCCCAGCCTCAGCCAGCCCCAATCACAGGTGTGTGCTTGGCATGCACAGGGAGATCCCAGGATGCCAATCTGGGACCTTCCCACACGGGTCCAACATCGCAGTGTTGTGTTGCTGCTGTGTCACCACAGATGGTCCCCTTCATTTCTTATTATTCTCCTCTTCTTCCTCATTATTTTCTGTCAGAGGGCAAGTAGTGTGCTGGCCAAAGAGACATAGAAAAACAGAGAGGAGCAGGGAAAAAGCGCCCCCCTCACTCCCACCCCCCACCCACAGGATACGGCCACACTGCAACCCCTTCTCTTCCATTTCTCCATCCTATCAGGATTGTAGGCGTTCACACACATGTGTCTGGTGTGTTTTTCAAGCTTCCGGAGCTGGAACTCAGACTCCGAGGTTGGCCATGTGGGATCTAGCTCCCTTAACTACTAGGCCACAGGCTGGCCCTCGTTCTCCTTCTTTAGAAAATGTAAATAACTTTTTTTTTTTTGAGAGGTTTTTGTTATAGGGCGCGTGTGCTCGCCAGAAAGAGACAGAGAGACAGAAAGTGAGAAATCACCCCCACCCCCAGGGTGGATGGCCACGCCACAATCCCTTTTCCTCCATTCTCCTCTCGGGATCTTGGGCACGCACGCACACGTGCCCGGTGTGTGTTTAAGCCACTGGGTCCGGGACTCTAACCGCGGTCAACTGCATGGGAGTCCAGTGACATAACCATTACGCAAACAACTGGTCCCAATAACTTTGTTTTTTAATGAAAAAAGATGTCATTGAGCAAGTTAAAAGTAAGGGTAGCTACGGTGTAGTACACATTTTTCCTGACCTTTTCCCGTCCTCTATGCCTACCTATACCTAACAATATTAAAGAATAGCTGTTCCATGCTTCCTGTGCCTTGTAAACTTCAGTGAGGAGGTGAATTTTATTTGAAATATCAACCCATTGGAGAGTTTGCAGGGTGATAACCTGATGTCCTTTAGCATGTTTTAAAGGTCACAATGGCTGTCCCATGAAAAGTGGATGAAGGATAGGAGACTACTATAAAGGTCCAGATAAGAGGATGGCGCTGTGGTGGCGAAGGTAGTGTGGCAGAGAGATGAGGAGAGGAGCAGGGATTCTGGATCTAGTGTGTGCGGGAGCATCATTCCGGACTGGCCAGGAACTGGATTTGGAGGTACTAGGCAGCAAGAAGCAGAAGATGATTTCTAGGTTTGGAGCTTAAGCCACTTTGTGGGTGGTGGTGCCACCTATACAAAGGGAAAGGCAGCCCAGCTTGGTGGCAGTCAGTAATGTACTGTTTTGGGGACCAGGTTAAGGCACTGGATGCCCACATGGCTGACTGTTGTTTAAGTCCTGGACCTGGCGGCTTGCTTTATCACTTTTTCTCTTTTTGTCTGGTGAGTATATGTGTCCTATAGCAAATTAAAAGAAATAAATTAGTAAATTAAATTAAATTAAATTAATAATTTTTTTTTTTGGAGAGGTTTTTGCTATAGGGCGCGTGCGCTCGCCAGACATACAGAGAGAGACAGAGAGATAGAAAGCGAGAAATCACCCCCCAGGGGGGATGGCCACGCCGCAATCCCTTCTCCTCCATTCTCCTCTCAGGATCTTGGGCACGCACGCACACGTGCCCAGCGTGAGTTTAAGCCACCGGGTCCGGGACGCGAACCACGGTCGACTACGTGGGAGTCCAGCGACATAGCCATTACGCTAACTGCTGGTCCCCAAATTAATAATTTTTTTAGAAAAAAATTAAGACGTATGTACTGAACTGTAGTGCTGGAAGCCACATGGCTGACTGCTGGTTCGAATCCCCTGCTGGTGGACCTGAAGCATGCCTGGCTCATACACATGCCCAAGGTCCCGATGAGCCAGAGGGCTAAGGGAAGGGGATCGCAGTGTGACAAGACCCTGTCCAGGGCGCTTCTTGCTCTCATGTGTGCACATGTGCTCTCTATCACAAGTAAAAATAAATAAAGAGTTAAAAAAGAAAAAGAATAGAAAAAGAATAGGAAAATCTAGAGGAAGGCAATGTCTATAATTTCTTAAAACTCTGCTCTAGAAGAACACTTTTGTCTTCCAGGATCTATTGAGCCCTGAGCAGTGAATCTAGGGGAGGGACAGATGGGCTGTCTGTCTGGAAAAGCATTTAAAACTTCTGTTAAACTTGTTTTTTTCTCTTATTCTTTTAAATTTACATTTCTGTATGTGTATTACAACACGTATATTTGTACTTTCTCTTTATATATACACACACACACAAGGGGACTTCAAAAACTTCACAGAAAAATGGAATAAAATACTATCTATTTATTTATATATTTTTAATGTTCTGCATTTTGAAAAACATTTTATTTGTTTATTTTTTTGCCAGAGGACACATGCATTTACCCTAGAGAGACAGAGAGATGGAGAGGGGGAGAAAGCAGTCCTCATGGGGGATGCAATCTCTTCTCCTCCGTTAGTTTCTTCATTTGGGATGCACATGCGCCCGGTGTATTTTTGAAGTCGTTGGGTGCAAGGTTCACACTGCACATAGATGGTCATGTGGGATCTGGTTTCATTAACCACCACCCATTGGCTGGTTCAAGTTTAGTTATCTTCTTCGTGATAGAGATCAGATGTGCACACATGAGAGAGAGACAGAAACAGAGACAGACAGAGAAGCACCCTTGAGAGGGTCTCCTTACTCAGTGATCCCCGTTCCCCAGCTTTTTAGCTCACTAGGACCTCGGGCATGCATGCATCCAACTAGCTTGTATTTTTTTTTTTTTTTTTTTGGAGAGGTTTTTGCTATAGGGTGCGTGCGTTCACCAGACAGATAGAGAGAGACAGAGAGACAGAAAGTGAGAAATCACCCCCCCAGGGGGGATGACCACGACGCAATCCCTTCTCCTCCGTTCTCCTCTTGGGATCTTGGGCACGCACGCACACGCGCCCGGCGTGAGTTTTAAGCCACCGGGTCCGGGACTCAAACCGCGGTCAACTACATGGGAGTCCAGCGACATAGCCATTACACTAACTGCTGGTCCCACTAGCTTGTATTTTTGCCAACCTAGGGATCCGAGATGACAGTCGGCATGTGGCTTTTGGCACTGCAGTTCAGTTTGCTACCAATGGCCGGCACCAGGTTGGGCCAAAGTATGAATTTATTTTCGTGCAAAAAATTTGAAATCCATGCATAGTTTTTCATAATCCACATTTTTCATGAACTTTCTGAAGACCCCTCACATATATGCCACTTATAAATAAATGAGAATGACTAAATATGGAATGAATAAACTGGGAGTTGTGGTAGACATCTGCCTGTCATTCCTGAATATACAGTTTTAGCTGGTAAATTGCTGCCCAGTCAGAGGGAACTTTTCCAAGACCAGTTCTCCCTACCAGAAGTGATATATGCCAGTTCTGGACTATGGCATTTGAGAAGCAGGCATGATTCCTCTGCACCCTTTTCTTCTGCTGGCTTGGACAGAGAAAATGGCCAGGTCTGGAGGTGTCAGAGGCCTGAGATGAGGGGAGGTTTCATCCCTACAACATTGCCGGGAGGGGAGTGTCCGACTTACTAGAAACACCTACCTCATTGCTATTATATGAATAAAAGAGAAACTTATGTGTGTTTCATCCATTATATATCTTTGGGTTTCATTGTTACACAGCCTAGTAAACAGGGAGCAGGCTTAGCATTTTTCTTTTCTTTTTATCAATTTGCCAGAAGGCATATCTGCTCAGCAGAGAAAAGCAGACATACAGAGAGGGAGTGAAAGAAAGCACTCCCCAATGGGGCATGATCATGCTTCAGTCTCCTCTCTCCCCTGAGGCACAGGGGATGGAGAAACCATATGCCTGATGTGGTTTTCAAGCCACCAGGGCTAGAATTTGAACCTTGGTCAGCCAGGTGAGGTTGTGCTCCCAGAACAACCAGACCATGGGGCTGGCCTGTGATTAACAATTTTTTTCATCCTCCTGAGTGCATGTGCAATATATTTGGAGGCCACTGGTTTAAGTACTTGCCAAATGCAAATGAAATTGTCAGAGTTGTCCTGTCTTGTCAGACCCAGGGACGGCAATTCGCTATTTCTAAACCATCCCCTTATGTAATCTGTAATTATCATGGAATGGTGTTTAAGCCAGCTGAATTTTATTTTTGCAGAACTGAAAATAGTGAAAATTTTCAGAAGACTTACATTTAGATTACCATTAATTATGTAAAAAAATTAGCCTTATTGGTAGTCCAACAGTCATCTTAGAAAAATGTGGATATACACAATAAATATTATTGGAAAACATCAGTGAAATTCAGCAAGATGGAACATTTGTTTGGCACACATTTTGCTAACATTTGCAACTACTTTAACATCCTCAGATTTTAGCTCAAATTCTTTTTTTTTGAGGCCCATGGACTTTGAAGATTACAGTATTAAAACAAAACAAAAAAAGCCATAAGGCGCATGTGCTCTCCAGAAATACAGAGAAAATGAGAAAGCACCCTTCATGGGGGACAACCACACTACAATCCCTTCTCCTCCATTCTCCTCTCAGGATTATAGATATGCATGCACATGCACCCACTGTGTTTTATCAAGTATCTGGGTCCAAGGCTTGAACTGCACAGTTTGTCCTGTGGGATCCAGCATCTTAACCACCACATTACTGGCTGACCCTGAAGATCTAAGTCTTTTTCAGTTATATTTGCAAGTGAAATAAAAATTCACTACATTCCTCCTCCCCACTCCCTGGGGCTTAGATGGTGAAACTAAGAAAAACTTCCTTACAGCGCTTGGCTTGGAGAAAGAATAGACGATGCATCAAGGCAATATTTTTGAAAGCTGAGACCAGCAGACCATGATTAAAGTCAGCTTGCAGTTATATTGGCTGTCATGCCAGCTGCGAGCTAACCCCACAAGATGATGGATGCCTCACTGTTATTCCTACTGCTCTCCAGAATTTATCAGCAGAAAAGAAAAATGGGGAAAGGTTATAATGCCAGAGGTTTCCAAATTCTCTTTGCACTAGTGGGTAGTAAAGGCTCGGTTGTCAGTTATGAATGAATCCTGGGGTTCATGTGGTGCTGGTAGGAATGTCAGAACCTCGGCAGTCACTCAGTCAAGGGCAGGACCACCTAGACGGAAGGTCTGGAGAGGTGTTACGAGGGCTCACGTTGCAGATCCATTTGTCATGCTAACTGAGAATTTTAGCTAATCACTGTTGAGGGCAAACTCATTTTTACAATTATGGAAGAAAATTCCATGGCCCTCACCTCACTGTGGAGGTACTAGTGGTTACAGGGAACAGAAGTCCTGCTTGGGTTTAGGGGTGAGGTGCAGGGATTCTGGCACCACGGAACTGGAGAAGGGCTGTGTGGGTGGGGATCCTAGAAAGGCAGAAAGAGGGACAAGATTTGTATCTGTCATATTGGGTCTGGCTGTTCACTGCCCCCTCTTTCCCCTTCCTTCTCCTTTCTCCTAGTAAGTGAGCTAAGAATAAAAATGCTAGAACCTGCTGTTTTATTTTTCACCCAAGAAACTGATTAATGAGGGCCGCTGAGTTTAATCAATGGTTGTCTATTTCAGCTTATAAAACACTATTTTGGGGAGTGGAAAAAAAAATTGGCAATCTTTCACCTTGTGGATAGCTGCATTATTTTGCAAATGGTTGAAGAAACACTTTGACATTAAAAAAGCCTGGGTTAGAATTCAGGATCCTCTACCTGGGGCAGAATATTTAATAGCTGAGGGACCTTAAGTGATTGCTTCACATGAGTCTTGGTCTCCCAATCCAGGAAATGGTGATAATAATAAATACTGGCTTGTCTGGAGAGTCATGACACATTGTTGACTATCCCTTATCTGAAATACTTGGGACCAGACATGTTTTGAATTTGGGTTTTTCTTCCAGATTTTAGAATATTTGCATATGCATAATGAGATACCCTGGGGATGAGACCCAAAATCTAAACACAAGATTTATTTATGTTTCATATACACCTTTTGTGTATAGTCTGAGTGGAATTTTATACTATATTTTTGTGTTGCAGCATTTTATTTATTCATTCTTTTTTTGGGAAAGGTTTTTCGCTATAGGGCGCGTGCGCTCGCCAGACAGACAGAGAGAGACATAGAGACAGAAAGCGAGAAATCACCCCCCAGGGGGGATAGTCACGCCGCAATCCCTTCTCCTCCATTCTCCTCTCGGGATCTTGGGCACGCACACACACGCACCCGGCGTGAGTTTTAAGCCACCGGGTCTGGGACGCGAACTGCGGTCGACTACGTGGGAGTCCAGCGACGTAGCCATTATGCTAACTGCTGGTTCCCTTATTTATTCTTTTAGCTTGCTGGAGACAGAGCAAGAGAGAGGGAAAATGAGAAATCACTCTGTGGGGGAGGCCATGCGACAATCCTTTCTCTTTCATTCTCCTGACTGGATTTTGGACACGCATGTACATGTGTCCAGCATGTTTTTCAAGTTGCCAACTCTGGAACTTGAACCATGCAGCTGGCTGTGTGGGATCCAGCTGCCTTAACCTCTAAGTCACCAGCTGGCCCATGTTGCAACACTTTGACTGCAACTTGTTATACAAGGGCAGGTGTAGAATTTTCCACTGTGGTGTCATGTAGGTGCTCAAAGTTTCTGATTTTGGAGCATTTTTTTTTTTAAAGAGAGATTTTTGGTATAGGGCATGTATACTTGCTGGAGAGACAGAGAGAGATAGAAAGAAAGAAATCATCCCCCAGTGGGGATGGCCACGCTGCAATCCCTTCTCCTCCATTCTCTTCTCAGGATCCTGGGCACACATGCACATGTGCCTGGTGTGAGTTTAAACCCCCAGGTCTGGGACTTGAACTGCGGTCGACTATGTGGGAGTCCAGCAACATAGCAATTATGCCAACTACCAAGTATGAGTTTTAAGTCACCGAGTCCAGGACTCAAACCACAGTGGACTACGTGGGAATCCAGCGACATAACCATAACAGCATCTACTGACCCCCGATTTTTGGATTTGGGATTTTTAGATTAGGAAACTTCAACCTGTACTTGACTTTTTTTTATGTGTGTGAAATTCGAGCAAGAGCCTCTATGTGCTAAATGTGTATTTGCCTTGTCCTTTCATCTTTTCAGAAGCTAGAGAATGTATCTGCTTATGGGGATTTGGGTTTCAAGCCCCTGCTCCTGGTGAAATTTCCTGCTGAGTATTTTCTAACCACCTACTCAGCAGGATGGATCCAGAGAGTTACCATCACCACCCCCAGCCCCCATTCATTTCTGTCTGGAGCACCCCTCCCCTGTTTGCCTAAGAAAGTTAAAAATGAATTGATTATGGGACCAGCAGTTGGCATAATGGCTATGTCGCTGGACTCCCACGTAGTCGACCGCGGTTAGCGTCCCGGACCCGGCGGCTTAAACTCACGCCGGGCGCGTGTGCGTGCGTGCCTAGGATCCCAAGAGGAGAATGAAGGAGAAGGGATTGCGGTGTGGCCATCCCCCCTGGGGGGTGATTTCTCGTTTTCTATCTCTCTGTCTCTCTCTGGCTTTCTGGCGAGCGCATGCGCCCTATAGCAAAAACCTCTCCAAAAAAAAAAAAAAAAAAGAATTGATTATGAAAGGAAATTTACTTCCGTTTCTCAAAGAGAAGTTGTGGAGTTATATACTCTGAATACTTATCTCTGAAGCCCGGTCAGTGTTAGGCACTCCCATGCAGTTTGTGTAGAGGGGTCCTCTCTGTCTCAGGGCTGTGTAATTTAAATAAGCAACATAATTCTAGATGCACAAAGCCAGCCTTCTGTTCATGGCGAGGTGCGAATGTCCCAGCTACCATGTAATTGATTGTATGAGAACTTCATTCAAGCACGGCACCACTTGAACCTCTTGTAGCCTCACTACTCGCTGTATCTGGAAAGCAGGGAAAATCCCGCCAGTGTTCAGTCTAGGAGGCAGAAACTACTCCAAATATCTTAAGTAAAAGTGATGCTAATATCGGGGATTAGGTACTTAGAAAATTGTTGCAAGGGGGGGACCAGCAGTTGGCATAATGGCTATGTCACTGGACTCCCATGTAGTGGACCGCGGTTTGAGTCCTGGACCCGGTGGCTTAAATTCATGCCAGGCGCGTGTGTGTGCATGCCCAAGATCCCAAGAGAATGGAGGAGAAGGGATTGTGATGTGGCCATCTTCCCTGGGGGGCGATTTCGCGCTTTCTAACTCTGTCTCTCTGTCTCTCTGGCAGGCGCAGGCGCACATGCCCTATAGCAAAAGCCCCTCAAAAAAAAAAAAAAAAAAAAAAAAGACAAAAAACAAAAGAAAATTGTTGGAAAGGTTAAGAAGAGAGGGTTCTAGGCTCAGTCCTTAGTAACGGTTCCTGTAATATCACAGAACTGGCCCACAATGGAATGATACTGTGCCCCAATAAGAAAGGGCGGCCAAAGGCTGGAGCCATCCACACAATGGCATCACATCTTTGGGATCTGGAGACCAGAGAGGCAGCGTTAAGAAGCTGCTGCTCTGAGGACTGAGAGGACGGTGGGCCGTGTGTCTGGGGGCCTGCATTGACCACCACTTCTCTCCATGCCCATGAAGATAGAGACAATGCTGGCAGAAGCATCTTCCCAGCCGGCACTGAGGGTAGGGCGGTTGGGGGGCAGGGAAGCAGTAGGTGCGGCAGGGGAGGGGCAGCAACTGCCCCACTCCCACCTTCCAAATCTCTAACTGCGTCTTACTGGTGAGACCTAGCTCCTGTCTCCTACCCAGATTGTGGAAAGTGTAGTATTTTGCTTCTGGCCTCTGAGCATTGGAAGGCAGCCTGGAAACGGGAGAATGCTGCCGAGCCTCCAGCACCCACGTGCTGCCCACGGCCCTACCCAGACTGGTACTGCACATTGAACTGTCTCTAATGCAACTACACATGTGCAGCAACATGGAACCAATGCCCTGAGGAGAAGGGAGAGAGATTTAAATGAGGGGCAATTCTGTTGAACATGCCATCAGGGAGCCAGCATCAGCTGAGGAGTGAATGTGAGATGAGAGACCTGAACTTCTGTCTCCGAGCGGATTGTATCCCTAGGGGCTGCTCACAGCGTGAGAATCCTGCCTTGTTCAGACTGTATACTGGGAATAAGTGAGCAGTGAGATTAAAGAATCACATCATCTTTGTTCCAATTTGGCCCCCAACATAAGGCCAAACCCTTCATGTTTATACAGAGAACACTCTTGGAAAGTAATAATAAAAAAACCCAAAAAACCAAAAAACAAAAAACCTGTGACTTTTTGCTTCCTTTCTAAAATTCTAGACTCTTCCTCCCCACTCCCCATAGTTCTAGCTTTGCTATATTTCACTGAGAATTCAGTGAGAATCAAATAAAACTAGCAGTCATGGGACAGGCTGTTGCAAACTATAAAGTCCTACATAATAGCAGTATTATTATCACACACGGTGCCTCCCTTATATGTACTGGGTATGTTTAACATGTAGCTAAATTTGCTTTTTTATTTCTCTCTCTCTCTCTCTCTCTCTCCACACACACACACACACACACACACACGAGTTTTTATTTTCTGTACTATCTGACAAATTTCAGAAATCATGTCTCTTATGAGG
The DNA here is from genome assembly GCA_026018925.1 of Tupaia tana. Lineage (NCBI taxonomy): Eukaryota > Metazoa > Chordata > Mammalia > Scandentia > Tupaiidae > Tupaia > Tupaia tana. The sequence continues at coordinate 122,147,568 of JAKSZU010000007.1, read as the reverse complement.
CTGGCCCCATGGCCTCGTGGTTCAGGGTGCCAGATCCTGCATGGCCAACCCCGGTTCAAATTCTGACACTGGTGGCTTAATAAACATTCTGGGCACATGTGTGTGTATGCCTAAAAATCCTGAGAGGTTGGAGAAATGGAGGGGAGGGATCACAGAATGACGACACTCCGTTGTGGGGTGCTTTCTTCCTCTCTCTCATTCTGAAGACTGCCCATCCTCTCTGGCAATAAAGAAAAGCAAAACCATGGGGCCAGCAGCTGGCATGGTGGTCAAGGCACTGAAATCCCACGTGGCCGACCATGGTTTGAGTCTAGGACCTGACGGCTTGAAAATCATGCAGGGTACATCTGTGTGCCCCCAAAATCCCAGGAGGAGAATGGAGGAGAAGGGATTGCAGCATGGCCATTCCCCTGGAGGATGATTCTCACTTTCTTTCTCACTGTCTGTCTCTCTCTCTTTGTCATTTTCTTCTCTGGAGCGCACATGTGCCCTCTGGCAAAAAATAACCCTTAAATCAAGGTGCCGGCAAGTGATGTGGTGGTGGTTTAAGCACTGAACTCCCACATGGCCAACTGTAGTTCGAGTTGTGGCCCTAGTTTTTAAATTTCTTTTTAAATTTCTCTCTCTGTCTATTTCTGGTAAAAAAAAAAAAAAAAAGTAATTCTTAAAAAAAAAATTCTTAAAATAAAAACACAAAAACAAACAAAAAAGAAATTATGCTTCTTTGCCCCTAATTACTTCAGTGTGTATTTTCTAAGGAGAATATTCACTCAGGATATTTAACACTGATATACTATAATCTAGAGACCTTACTCACATTTTTCCAGTTGCCCCGTAAGTTTTATTATTATTATTTTTTTTAATAGCAATTCTTTATTTTACCCCACCAAGGATATACTCCAGAATTATAAATCTGTGATGGTGTTCTGGCCTTTCTTTGATTTTTCAGACCTTGACATTTTTGAAGAATTTAGGGCAGTTATTTTTTATAATGTCACTCAAATTGGGTTTTGTCCGATGTTCCCTCATGATTAGAGTCAGATTATGCAATGGTAGGGATATTGAATAAGCAGATAATGTTTCTTGAACTAAATGGAAAACACAACCAAGGAAGATTTGCTAAGAGGTAGTTTGAAGGTCACTTAAGCAGGGAATCAGCCCAGTGTGGAAGCCAAAAGAGTAGGCCAAGTTCTGCCTTTAGCCATGTGATACTGAGATACGATGATAACAATGCTGATTACAATAGCTATAATAATGACTTTATGTAGCAATATGCAAAGTGCTTTAAAAAAAGTTCTATTTATCCTGTGAGTGAGAGAGACAGAAAGGGAGAGAGAAAGAGACAGCTCCCTTGATAGGTTTCCGACTCCGTGATCTTCTCCCTCACCTCAGCCAGCCCCAGGTCATAGGCGCTCCTGTGCCCAGCATACTCAGGGAAGTCTCTGGACTTGAACAGGGAACCTTCCCATGGGAGTCAACCTTGCAAAGTGCTGTGTTTTACTGCTGAACCACCATTCAGTCATTTTATAATCTTTCAAATATCTTTAAGTCAAAAGTGATTCTTACTTCATGGATGAGGAAACAGGCTTGGGGAGATCAAAGGTCTTGTGCAAGGTCACACAAGTGGCAAGTGGCATGCCTAAAAACCCAACGCCAGTGGTCAAACCCAATCTTGACACTAGGCTCTGAAGCTTTGTGCTTCTTTTTTTGTTTCTTTTAGGCTTTTGTTGTAGGGTCCGTGTGCTTGCTGGAGAGAGAGAGACAGAAAGAGGGAAAGAGAGAAATCACACTCCAGGGGGCATGACCACACCACAATCCCTTCTACTTTATTCTCCTCTCAGGATTTTGGGCATGCGTGCACACAGGCCCGGCATGATTTTTAAGCTGTCAGGTCTGAGACTCAAACTGTGGTTGGTCATGTGGGATCCAGCACCTTAATTGCTATGCCACCTAACTGCTGGCCCCTAAAGCTTTGTGCTTCTACACTCACACACTGGAGCAGAAGTCACACTTGTTGGGAATTTATCTCTAAAAAGAGAAGAATGGAGCAAATCCCGTAATATAGTGATTAAGTACTGTGCACAGCACGTGGGACATCGCATGGCTGACCACGGTTCAGATCCTGTCCCAGCAGCTTGAAAAACACACCGGGTACATGTGCTTGTGTGCTCAAAATCCTGATGGGATGGAGAAATGGAGGATAAAAGATTGTGGAGTGACCCTTAGGGAAGTGCCTTTCCTCTCTCCCTTTCTCGCTCACATTCTCTTTCTCTGGCGAGTGCATGCACCCTCAGCAATTGAAAAAAAAAAATGATTTCAATAAAAAGAAAGAAAAGAGTGACTAAAACAAAATGCAGGATATAGTGTTTCCTAGAATTTTGATTTCATAGAAAAATGAAAACAATTTTAAAAACTGGGAAACTAACACAGTACTTTAAATACTTAATACTGGGGCTGGCAGGTGACATGGTGGTTAAGGGCATTGGACTTCCACATGGCTGATCATGATTTGGGTCCCAGACTTGGTGGCTTGCTTTCTCACTTCCTTTCTCTCTCTCTCTCTCACTCTGTCTCTCTCTGGTCAAATTAAAACAAACAAATAAATAAATAAGTAAAGCTAAGTAAAATAATTCTTTATAAAAAATACTTTATAATGCCAAGTAAGGATATTAAAATATGAAATAAAATGTTATTTAACATCAGTACTGTTTCATATAAGAAAGAACATGTTCATACTTTAAAAATGTAGGAAAGTTATAATCTCAGAAAAAACTATTCTTTGAAATTGGATGAATTTCTTTTTTACTTTTTTTTTGGAGAGATTTTTGCTATAGGGTGCATGTGATCGCCAGAAAAGTAGAGAGAGACAGAGAGCTAGAAAGCGAGAAATCACCCCCTGAGGGGATGGCCACGATGCAGTCCCCTCTCCTCCATTCTCCTCTCAGGATCTTGGGCATGCACGCACACGCGCCGGCGTGAGTTTAAGCCACTGGGTCTGGGACTCGAACCACGGTCTATTACATTGGAGTTCAGCGACATAGCCATTATGCCAACTGCTGGTCCCATGAATTATTTTTTGTAACATATTTGGTACTTTGTCATTATTACTTTTTCTTTTCTTTCCTTTTTTTTTTTTTTTTTTAAGAATTATTTATTTATTTAATTCCATTTGTTATTGTTATTTTTAAATTTGACTAGCAAGAGAGAGAAAGGGAAAGTGAGAAAGCAAGCTACCAGGTCCGGGACTCGAACCATGGCTGGCCATGTGGGAACCCAGCGCCCTTATCCACCACACCACCTGCCAGCCCTGTCATTAATTTTCTTAGTTCACTGGAGCCTTGAGAATGATCTGCTCAGAGCAGCCCTGATCTGTGGCCTGGAATTTGGGGAGCACTATACTATGGTGTCTTCTTGCTTTATTCATTTTTGAAGCTTTTATTGTATTTATTTCTTTAATGAGAGAAAGATAGAGAGAGAGAGTAAAAGGAAGTCACCCCCAACAGGGTCTTCACATCACAATTTTCCCTCAGCTTTAACCAGCCAGGATCATGGACATGCATACATGTCCCTGGAGTACTTAGTGAGACCTTGGGATGCAAACCTGGGGCCGTCCCATGTGCCCTTAGCATTTGCATATGATTGAACTTTGCACTCTTGCGGTGCCATCGTGGTTGGATGCAACCTTTCGTAAAATATATTTTACCCTCTTGGCCCAGGGTCATTCTCACCAGTCACCTATGTTCTCCCAGGTCTGAAGGGCCTTTTGTCATCTCTGTGTCCTTTCATTTTTGTGCAGCCTCAGATTTGAAACCATTTTCTCCTTGGAACGTTCTCCTTCCTAGATTCTGTAATATTTGTCTCCATGCCATGACATGGTGGTTCAAAGCCCTCATAATGATGGACTCATGTAGAAAGCTTTTTTTCACATAAGCCTGGTCTCCATTCTCTGGATACTCTGAAGGAGAAAGTTTGGGCTGGGGTCCACGCATCTGTGTAATGGTATACAAGTAATTCTAATTTGTACCAATGGTTGAGAAGCACAGACTTGGTGATTTATGAGTGGTTAATGTGTGTTTTACACCCACGACTATCATCAGCAGCATCAAAGCCATTCAGTTATTGTTGTTTTCTCTCCTACTGAGTTTCAAAGCACAGCTCTCATTTAATCTTTTCTTGGTGCCATTTCCCGCTTTAAAAATAAAAACAAAACAATTATGAAAACTCCATCACCTTCAACAAGATGATGTATACATCAATGAGGAAATGTCTGCAAAATGTTTTCAATATCTGGATTCCACTGTTGTTTGTAAGAATAAAAGCCATAATGTCTTTATTTTGGAAGCTAATAGAGAAGGCAGGGATAGATGACACATTCTAGAGGTGGCTGGTAAATGGCTAATTCATTGGTAAGGATAAGCAATGCTAGTCCATGTATGAGGATGTGGGACAAACAGGAAGTGGGCGTTTGCAGATGTGAGTTTATAGCTAGTGGATCCAGCTAGCAGAGCAGGGTCACAGAAGCTAAAACTGACGGACGGTCAATGGTGGTAGGAACTTAGGCTTTTCCGTCTCCTTGCTTTATTCCACACTTAAATCCCTGTGGTAGCATCCAGTCAAGACTTTCCCTGTAGTGGCATCCAGTCAGGGCTTTCCCTGTGGTAGCACCCAGTCAGGACTTTCCCTGTAGTGGCATCATCCAGTCAGGGCTTTCCCTGTGGTAGCACCCAGTCAGGACTTTCCCTGTGATAGCACCCAGTCAGGACTTTCCCTGTAGTGACATCATCCAGTCAGGACTTTCCCTGTGGTAGCATCCAGTCAGAACTTTCCCTGTAGTGGCATCCAGTCAGGGCTTTCCCTGTGGTGGCACCCAGTAAGGACTTTCCCTGTGGTAGCACCCAGTCAGAACTTTCCCTGTGGTAGCACCCAGTCAGGACTTTGCCTGTAGTGGCATCCAGTCAGGGCTTTCCCTGTGGTAGCACCCAGTCAGGACTTTCCCTGTGGTAGCACGCAGTCAGGACTTTCCCTGTGGTAGCATCCAGTCAGGACTTTGCCTGTAGTGGCATCCAGTCAGGGCTTTCCCTGTGGTAGCACCCAGTCAGGACTTTCCCTGTGGTGGCACCCAGTCAGGACTTTCCCTGTGGTAGCACCCAGTCAGGACTTTCCCTGTGATAGCACCCAGTCAGGACTTTCCCTGTGGTAGCACGCAGTCAGGACTTTCCCTGTGGTAGCACCCAGTCAGGACTTTGCCTGTAGTGGCCTCCAGTCAGGGCTTTCCCTGTGGTAGCACCCAGTCAGGACTTTCCCTGTGGTAGCATGCAGTCAGGACTTTCCCTGTGGTAGCATCCAGTCAGGACTTTGCCTGTAATGGCATCCAGTCAGGGCTTTCCCTGCGGTAGCATCCAGTCAGGACTTTCCCTGTGGTAGCATGCAGTCAGGGCTTTCCCTGTGGTGGCACCCAGTCAGGACTTTCCCTGTGGTAGCACCCAGTCAGGACTTTCCCTGTGATAGCACCCAGTCAGGACTTTGCCTGTAGTGGCCTCCAGTCAGGGCTTTCCCTGTGGTAGCACCCAGTCAGGACTTTCCCTGTGGTAGCACGCAGTCAGGACTTTCCCTGTGGTAGCATCCAGTCAGGACTTTGCCTGTAGTGGCATCCAGTCAGGGCTTTCCCTGCGGTAGCACCTAGTCAGGACTTTCCCTGTGGTAGCATGCAGTCAGGGCTTTCCCTGTGGTGGCACCCAGTCAGGACTTTCCCTGTGGTGGCACCCAGTCAGGACTTTCCCTGTGGTAGCACCCAGTCAGGACTTTGCCTGTAATGGCATCCAGTCAGGGCTTTCCCTGTGGTGGCACCCAGTCAGGACTTTCCCTGTAGTGGCATCCAGTCAGGACTTTCCCTGTAGTGGCATCCAGTCAGGACTTTCCCTGTGGTAGCATCCAGCCCAGGCTTTCCTGGGCCTCCTTTTATAGGCCCTCTGATCCATAGAGATATTTAAAACTATATTTTATGATGGTATTGGTATAAAATCAACTATACACTATTCTCCCCTCCCCCTTACATGCAGAGACAGTCCAAGCTTATCAGTGGTTGCCTGAAACCAAGGTTGGTACCAAACTCTATATTTGGTATATTTTCTCTATCTATGTAGACCTATGGTAAAGTTTCGTTTATGAACTAAGCCTGGTAAGAGATCACCAATGACGAATATTAAAGTGGAACAATGATAACAATACATTGTAATAACAGTGGTGGGAGTGTGGCCTTTCTCTGAAGTCCTTATTTTACTGCGCTCACCTGTGTTCAGATGGCAGTTAACTGAGGGTAACTGAAGTGGTGGTGAGTGAAATCATGGCTAAGAGGGACATCATTCTAACTCTGGCTGAATTTATTCTTTTTTTTTTTTCTTTTTTCTTTTCTTTTTTTTTTTTTTTTTTTGCTAGAGAGCACGTTCACTCGCCAGACAGACAGAGAGAGACAGAGAGACAGAAAGTGAGAAATCACCCCCCGGGGGGATGGCCACACCGCAATCCCTTCTCCTCCATTCTCCTCTCGGGATCTTGGGCACGCACGCACATGCACCTGGTGTGAGTTTAAGCCACCAGGTCTGAGATTCGAACCGCGGTCGACTACGTGGGAGTCCAGCGACATAGCCATTATACTAACTGCTGGTCCCAGCTGAATTTATTCTTATATATCATTATTGTTACATTTATTTCTCCTCTGATTTTAAAAGAATGAAGACCTTTTTGTGGGCCTCTAAGAGAATCGTGGGCCCTGGGCGCTTCTCTCCTGTGCCTAATAGAGAAATCAGCCTTGCTCTCAGACGGGGAGTGCCCTGTCTTATGAGGGAGCCATACATATTTTCATCTAAAGACAATTTTAATTGATAGAAAGTTCCTTTATTTTGAGCTGATTGTCTTTCTTTTTTGCTTAAAAAATTTTTTAAAAGAGTTTCTTTTTGCTATAGGGCATGTGTGCTCACTGGAGAGACAGAGAGACAGAAAGTAAATAATCACTCCCCCACCCCCTCCCAGGGGGGATGGCCACCCTGTAATCCCTTCTCCTCCATTCTCTTCTTGGGATTTTGGGCACACATGCACATGGGCCAGGTGTGAGTTTGTGTGAGTTTTAAGTTGCCAGGTCTGGGACTTGAACTGTAGTCGACTATGTGGCAGTCCAGTGACGTACTCATTATGCCATTTGCTGGTCCCATTTGCTTTACACTTTGATCTGTTTTTTCCTAGTTCTTTTCTCTAGGACAGTCCATTCCCTCTTTCTCATGTCCCGTGTAAGGTCTGGCTATTCAAGGTATGGGCCATGGACCGGAAACACGGGCATCACCTGTAAGTGGCTGGACATGCAGAAACTCATCCTGTACCTCCTATATCAGAATCTGCACTTACACAAGTTTACCCAGTGATTCGTATCCACATAATGGCTGGAGAGGTACCGAGCTAGAGAGATCATAACAGCGAACCTTCATTGAGTGCTACTCTACGCTGGACATCATCTTAGGTGCTTTATGTAACTTGTCTAGTCAGTCTTGTCAACCACCTTATTTTTCCCATCTTACATATGAGTAAATTGAAGCATGGAGAAGCCAAATGACCTGCCCAAGGTTTATCTAGCAAGGAAATGGTGTGCAGGAATTCAGACCACTGGTACGTGTGTTCCTTCTTTCTGAGCTAGCCTGCCCAACCTCCTGTGCCTGTCTCCTTAGAGGGGAAGCTGCTGCTGCTGCCCTTCCCACAACCCAGATTGCCAGAGCGGCAGTAGTTTTTTATACCACTTGACTCCACCCTCTTGCTGTAGCTGACTGGACAATGGGTGGCTCCCTGATCCGTGGTCCGGCAATCCACAGCTATTCTGCAACCCATTACCCAGGTGGTCTGCTAAAAAATAGTCAGCCAAGCCATCTGGAGTCTCACTCAATGATGTTTAAATAAAGCAATGTGAAAAAAATTTTCTAAGAGCAGAAAGAAGTAGACGGTGGCCTGTACATGAGTTATGCTAATACTCCTCTATAAAAAGGCATGAAGCCTTGCTACGTCGTTTTATTTATTTATTTATTTGTAAAGTTTTTATTTATTTATTAATTTTTCTTTTAGATTTTTGCCATAGAGCTTGTGTGCTCACTGGAGAGGAGAGAGAGACAGGGAGGAGGAAAGTGAGAAATCACCCCTAAGGGGGATGGCTACATTGCAATCCCTTCTCCTCCTTTCTCCTCTTGGGATTTTGGGCACACATATACACGTGCTGGGCATGACTTTTAAGCCACTGGGTCTGGGACTCAAACCGTGTTTGGCCATGTGGGAATCCAGTAGCTCTAACCATTATGCCACCTGCTGAACCCTTTATATATTTATTTTTAAAGTTATTTACTTATTTATTTCTTTAATGAGTTAGAGAGACAGAGAGCGAAACAGATAGACATCCCAATAGGATCTTCACTCTGTGATCTACTTCTAACTTCAGCCAGCACTGGATCTTGGGCAAATGCGTGCCCTGTGCTCTCAGGGAGTTCTCTGGATACAAACCTAGAACCTTCCTAAGTGGGCCAGCCTCTCAGAGCATTGTGTTACCCCTGTTACATTAGTATCTAGAGTACTGTCCGTCGAAATCCACTCTCCCACTCATCACTAAAGGATTCCCAAGCCTATTACGGCTCTGTCCTTTCAATTTTCTTGGAAGTCCTTTTATTGTACCTAGCATATAAAAAGCTCTACAACAGTCTCACTCTTGAATGAGCTGAAGCTCGAGTGGGTTTCTGTTTGTTATCACAAAAGCCAAATTACAAGGACGCACATTCACATATTTAAAAGCACCTGTGCATCTCCCCGAGCTTTTCTTTCTTTCTTTTTTAAAAAAATAATTATTTTATTTAACTATATTTATTTATTTTAATTTGACCAGAGAGGGATAGAGTGAGAGAGAGAGAGAGAGAGAGAAAGGTAAGACGCCAGGTCAGGGGGCCACAGGGTAATTTTCCCAAGACTGCCCTTGATTGAAGGCATTTCAAAGGAGAAACCCTGGAGGCAGGCTGCCTACCCCAAACTCCAGGGAAGGGACTGTGTGTAAATTGGCAGGTGACTGGTTTGCAGCAGTGGAGAGGAACTCTGGCCCATTCCCCTTGTGGTTGTTGTGTTCAGGTCAGTGCTAACTTTAGCCTTGCAGTTCTCGAATGGGGACAGTCCACTAGTGGATTAAATCCTCCTTAAATGACTAAGAAGCTTTAAACCAGAGATCAGAAGAAAGGAAAGGAAATTACTTTATCTATTCTGTCTGGAGCATGATGACTTCCGGGGAAGCCGCTCTCTAGTGTTTTGTAGTGTAATGATATTTTCTATTCATATAGCATGGATTCCCAGGGGCTTAAAGATCTTCACAAGCATTTGATCAGCTACTTTCACCTGGGATACCTGGGAAACAGGGGGTGGGGGCAATGATGGCATTTGCTTAATTTTCTTCCTGGCGATCACACTTTCTGTCAAGACCTCTGCCCCTCTCAAGGAGAGAGTATGGGGGAGGTAGTCCCCAAGACTTCCTCCTGCTATAAATAGATTTACACAATTGTCCCTCTCTGGCTCTAGGCTGGGTGACACCACTACTACTCACCACTAGGTAATTATCCACATTCCAACACTTATTTTCCTGTTTTTTTTTTTTTTTTTTTTTTTTTTTAAAGCTTATTTATTTATTTTTCCATGAGTGAGAGGTAAAGAGAGAGCCTTCAATGTGACTCTGATGGCATGATTCACCCCCAGCCTCAGCCAGCCCTGGCCTGAATCATGGGTACGTGTGTGCCTGGCATACAAAGGGAAGTCTCGGGACTTGAACCAGGAGCCCTCTCATGTGGAACTGCCTGCAGAGTGTCATATTTCACCTCTGTGCCACCGTCTGGCTCACATTTGCCTTAATTTGATAGGGGGTAATTGCCCTCATTTTCACCTGGGGAAACTAAGGCACAGAGACACTTTGCAGGATGACCAAGTTACCATGTGAGGCCATTGAAGAGTCTGAAGCAAGCTTTAGCAAATGTTTAGCTAGTGATGTGTCCCTCTACCTTCTCCCTGTTTGCTGTGAGCCAGGGATGGTCCCAGAGTGGAGGTCGGCTGTCACTTTCTTAATCTGAGACACATTTGAGGGCAAATGGAATATATGCTTCAGTTGGAAGGAATGTCCCCCTAAGTTGGTTGGTCCTCGTCTCTCAGACCACATCCTGTGCAGTTCTCGTCAGATCAGGCTGCCTCTCTGGGACTTGATTGTTTCAGAAAGGATCTGAAGGGCCTTTCGACTGGTGCTGGGCCATAAATAGCTTTCACAGAAGAATGTCGCCTCAGTGTTGTGATGACTGAATCAGCACCGCATTGAATTAGCAGCAATCTGGTGCTCAGGGTAAGGGACTGATGGTAAATGAACACTATTACATTTTTACCCTGTGAATGAGTCCCTAGTAAAAAAGACAAATGGCTTCCAGGTGTCTTGCCACAAGATTTCAACAACTGAGTCACTCCAGCTTGGTGGAAGAACAAGAGGCAGCATAGAATCTCACGATTCAGCGGCTGCCAACTTGGATTGTCCCCAGTTCCAACTTGAGCATCTTTCTTTAGTCACTGTGCCGCACACTCAGTTCCTCTTGTGTAGATGCACAATAGGAGGAAATTCTAATGAAGGCACAAGGCTGCCATTGTCCCATCTGACCACATAGCCCCAGAGAAAATAGGCTCTTAATGCCAGGAAAGACAGTTGCTGAGAGGAACCACCTGCAGATAGTCCCAGAGCAGGGCTGATGGCTGTGTGGGCCCTGTGGTTGCCAAGGGTGCTAGGTAACCTCCTAAGAATGTCCGATCAGGTGGCCCAGCTGCCATGGCAGGAAGCGAGATGGAATGGAGGGAGTACTGACTTAGAAGTCTTGTCTGTGTCATTGACTGACTTTGTAAAATCAGGCAGGTTAAGATCTCTCTGGGTCTTCGTTTTTAGCTTTGGGGTTCATGACCAAGAAAGGAACTGGGCAAGAGTCAGGTAATAAACTCCAATGCCTCTGGGGCGAGATAGGTGATGTAAATGAATGGACTGTCCAAATGTAGGACAGTAGAAGTGGTGGGATCTATGGAGAACTGGAGAATAGGGATCTTGCCTAAGATAATCAAATTCAGGGGTTGGCCTTGTAGCCTAGTGGGTAAGGGAGCCAGATCTCATATGGCTGCCTCAATTTGAATCTCAGTGACTTGAGAAACACACAAGGAGTGTATGTGTACACCCCAAATCCCTATAGTATAGAGAAATGGAGGAAGAAGGATTGGGGAGTGATTATACCCCATTGGGGGTTCTTTCTTTTTCTTCTTTCTCTTTCTGGTGAGTGTATCCTGGTAATTAAAAAAAAAAAAAGAGACATTAAAATTCAAATTAAAAGCAAAACAACTCCACAGTATAGGCCAAATACAATGCCAGGGGGGCTGAGTGATCTGATGACTAATTTCCAACCTGTTTTTTTTTTTTTTTTTTTTTTTTTTTTTTTTTTTTTTTTTTTTGCTATAGGGTGTGTGCGCTCACCAGAAAGACAGAGACAGAGAGACAGAAAGTGAGAAATCACCCCCAGGGGGGATGGCCACGCCGCAATCCCTTCTCCTCCATTCTCCTCTTAGGATCTTGGGCACGCATGCACATGTGCCCGGAGTGAGTTTAGGCCACCGGGTCCAGGACTCGAACTGTGGTTGACTACATGGGAGTCCAGCGACATAGCCATTACGCTAACTGCTGGTCCCCCAACCTGTTCTTGAAGGTTGCTCCTAGATTTAATGATCCAGCCTTTATCTGGGAGCATGTGTTTACATATCAGAATTTCTCTCTCTCTTTCTCTCTCTCTCTCTCTCTTTTTTTTTTTTTTTTTGAGAAGTTTTTGCTGTAGGGTGCGTGCGCTTGCCAGAAAGACAGAGAGAGACAGAGAGACAAAAAATGAGAAATCACCCTTTGGGGGGATGGCCATGCCGCAATACCTTCTCCTCCATTCTCCTCTCAGGATCTTGGGCACTCACTCACACATGCCCGGAGTGAGTTTAAGCCAATGGGTCTGGGACTTGAACCGTAGTTGACTACATGGGAGTCCAGCGACATAGCCATTACGCCAACTGCTGGTCCCTACATATCAGGATTTCTGATTCAATTATGTATCTAATATATGTTTTAGAATGTAGAATGTAAAGCTCTTTAATGCTGAAAATGAAATCCAGGGGAAATGCAGACCAATGTGGGATAAACTAGTGAAAACCATTGACTCGAAGGTATTGCTTAGAAAAATGCAGTCTGCGTAGGAGCTCTTGCGGGGTAGCATGTTACTGAGGGCATCTCGGTTCTTCTAGGCTCTGGGAAGACAGGGTGAGTAAATCCCTTTTCTCTACATACTTCCTCTGTTCAGAGTCCAATTATCTTTCAGCCCATTTGTACATAGTTGTACGTGCAGGGACTGTGTCTGTCTTGTTAAACACTACATGTAATGTAGTGGCTGACACTTACTTGGGGTCCAATAAATACATGTTGAATAAATAAATGAATGAATGAAGATAGTAGTAGGTCTTAGGTTTCAGTCCCTGCTCTTTTAAATCATGCAATACACTGCTGACTGTGTAATTTATTTTTGAAAGTATAGATATGATCATTTCAATTTTTTTGGGGGGGAGGAATTGCCCTAGAGGGCACATGTACTTGCCAGAGAGAAACAGAGAGACAGAGAGAGGGAGACGTCAACCCTGAATGGGGCATGGTCATGCCACAATCCCTCTTCCTCCATTCCCCATCTCATTAGGATTTTGGGTATGCACACACCCATGCCTGCATGTTTTCAAGCTGCTGGAGCTGGGATTCGAACCATGGTGGGATCTGATTCCTTTAACCAATAGGCTATGGGGCAGCCCATCAAGCCAGTTCTTTGTTCAAAACTTTCCAAAGACTCCGCATTGCTTACTCAATAAATTTCAAACTTTTAGGCATGGTCATCATTTCTCTCTGTGTCCTGATTCTGTTCTGTTTACTGCTATCTCCAAATGATGTCACTCCCTCACTTCCTCTCTATCCTAGCCCAGTTAAATACTCATTGTTCTCCAAACAAGTTCTAGCATTTCCATGGCATTCTCTCTGTACTCCCCACCCCTCCTTTCTCTGCATCAAAATATCACCCATCTTTCAAGGTGCAAATTTCCCCTCTTCAGGAAACCTTTATTCTGAAGCCCAATCAGAAAGAACTGATTTCTTCTGTGCTCTCTTTCCATGTATTTCTTACAGAGTATAATACTAAGTGTAGTATAATATAACTTATTACAGAATATAATACACTTAGTACTACATTTTGCCTTGAGTTGTAGCTGTTATTTACATAACTTATGTTCTCTGGATAGTAATCTTCTTAAAAACATGGACTAAAAGTGTCACGGGCCTGAGTAAGACTCAGGAGACACTATCTCAAGAAAAAAGGAAAGTTTATTGAGAGAAACAGGATCCCAGGGTCTGAAGCCGGAGGTGCCTCAGCCTGTCTGCCCGGAAGGAGGGGGCACCTTTGAAAGTGTAATCAAACTGTCCGGGAGACTGTATGTGCGACTGATACACGGAGGACTCAGGCATAATGGGATAAGCATACATGAAACATTTGCTGGTTTTTTTTGACCCATGTCTGGGGAGTTAGACCTTCCAGTACTAGCTTTGGGTCTTTATTACTTCCTGGGTCAGAGTGGCCCTGCAGTAGCAGCACCTGGAGTGTGGGCTCTTGCCAAGACCAGTTATGCAGATGTTCCGCCTTGGTTCCTGGTCAGGCCTGAAGTCATACCTCATGGTGCTGAGGAGAGTTTCATTGTAGGAACCTTCCAATTAAGTTGTTCTTCTTTGCCTGTTTCATAAACTTGAAGGTATTCCAAACATTTATGCTGAAAGACAAAACTGGAAAATCTACATTATTTCGTTTTTGTTTTTGTTTTTAACTGGTAGAGGAATTTGGGGAGGGCTCTTGGTCCACAGTTAGAAAAATTCCTAAACAGATGAGTTAAGTGAAAGAACAAGAAGCTCCAAGAAAAAAATGTCACCTTTTGTGAATAATCATGTAAAAATATATAGAAAACCTTTAGAAGCAATTTATGCTAAAATATAGGAAATAGTTTGTCAGTGGGCTTGCCCTCTTACTGATTATAAAAATTGTCTGTAAAGTCAGGAATCTCAACCGGATAAGGATGGGTAATGTCACCATGACAAGTTACATCACCACGGTGCTCATCTCCACAAAGCCTGGAAATGGAAAGTTTGGACATGAAACTACACCACATTTTTATGTTGTGTAGGAAAGAGGGCAGTCATTCTCTCTGACTGGCCCAGTTCTTTAGAGAGTAGGAAGAGACAATTTATTAGGTTTCTGTAACCCACGAGAAAGAACCCCTAACACATTCCATGCTCTGGCCCTAATTCTGTATCCACCGAACCATTTTCTGATCTATAATTTATTAGTTACTATTTTTAAAAAACTTTATTTATTTTAATTTGACCAGAGAGGGACAGAGTGAGTGAGAGAGAGAAAGGGAAAGTGAGAAAGCAAGCCGCCAGGTCTGGGACTCAAACCACAGTTGGCCATGTGGGAGTCCAGTGCCCTTAAACACCATGCCATCTGCCGGTTCCTATTAGTTACTATTACTAAATAGCACTGACTATGTACCTGACCCTGGTTAGTACATTTTATTAATACGTGTAGCATCTTACGTAACTCCTCACAGCAACCTTTTGACTTAAGTATTAAAAGCCCCATTTTCAGATGAAGAAACAGACTCCGAGTGGGTAGGTATTATAATTTCCTCAATTACCCATCAGAAAATGGTAGAGCTGTGATTTAAACACTGTGAGGACTAACTTTCAAAGCTTGCTTTCTTTTCCGAATGCCATTGCTTGTGAGAAGGGAACTGCTTAGTGCTTCTTGCTCTTTCCACTCATGGGCCAGAGATGTTTCTCTGGCTGGAAATTAAGTAGTGACCTCATGTCCCCGAAGGTGGCTCACTTAGCAGTGAAGTGATTATTGTGTTTGAATGTGTAGGATGAAAACAGATCAGATCTTGAGCTGCAAAGTGCTCATTAAGATAGTGCCTCTGGGCCCTGCCTGGTGGTGCAGGTCATAGCAAACTGAACTTCAGTGCTGGAAGCCACATGTCTGACTGTGGTTAGGATCCCCAGGTCAGCCTGAAATCATTCTGGGCACATGCACAAGCCCCAAATCCTGATGAGCCGGAGGGCTGTGGGAAGGGAATTGTGGCTTGATGAGACCCCCATTGAGGGTACTTCTCTTCCTCATGCACGCAAATGCATTGTCATAAATAAAATAAAATTTGAAAACTAAAAAAAAAGAATATTGGCTCTGTGGCTCTGACAAAAATAGACTGTTTATACCCTTAATAAACCACTCGAATGGCTTGAGAAAATGCAAACATTCTCTGCACGGCATCTTGAAATGGGAAGCACACTGAAATTTACTTTTTCTCTTTGGGAAAGCTCCAAATTAAATAGATAAAAGTAGCTTGGTGTCATTGCTTTTGTTTTCACAGCTGCTGAAATAGCTCTGGTTCTCCATCTTCAATTCATGATAATCTCAGTTGAAATCGCTTGTGTCTAAAGATAGGAGTTGCAGGTTGGAGCTCTTGAGCGGATATTGTCCTTTTGTTTGAATAGGATCTGCTCATTTTAGCTCAGAGCAGTCCATGACCACAAATGAATGAGAAGTTCCCAAGTAGGAAAGTTTTCATTTATATGCTCTCAACATCATATACTTTGTGTTTGCACTTTAGAGGCTATTTTAGCAATGAACAGGAGGCACGCATAGCCCCTTTTTCATTTGAAACACATTGGGAGGCCCACAGCTACATGCCTGTATTTTGCGTTCAGGGGTAGGCCTGGGGAGTGTTTAGCCTGGGGAAGAATTCCTAGGCAGGCAAACTGTCTCCAGATATTTGAGACTCCCTTGCACTAACAAGAAGAAATAGGCTTCCTTTCTTCTCCCCTGGAGGGCAGAACTTGGACTAAAAGAAGGTTAATGCATGGAGACAGTTATGCATATGCAGGAAAAATCTTTAGGATACTTGAGTTTACTATAAGGAACAATATTTGTTTGTTTTTAAAGAACTATTTTATTTAACTTTATTTATGTAGTTTAACTTGACCAGAGAGGGACAGAGTGAGAGAGAGAGAAAGAGGGAAAGTGAGGAAGCAAGTCGCCAGATCTGGGACTCGAACTGTGGTCGGCCATGTGGGAGTCCAGCACCCCTAGCCACCACTGGCCCCAAGGAACAGTATTTGAACATTGAAGTTGTTTAGACTTGACTGCCTGAAGTAAGGATGTTCCTTTAATCATTGGGTTGCCTTCAAATCAAGAAAGCTATGAGCAGGGATTCCAGTAGTGGGTGAGAGGTCATACCCTGTGACCTTTCCAGTTCTAAGAACTTAGTACAAGGTTTAACTTAGATGTCAATATCAGCTGCTCTTATGTGAATCAAACAGGGCAGTGTTCAAGAAGGTTTATTGTAGAAAAGCCTGTCTATGCACTAAAATTTCACTAATTTAAAAATAATTGAAGGGGAAAGCCAGTGTGGTTGGTGGAGTCAATTACAAAATGCTTGTAAATGATAAAAAGACTGTTTTATTACTTTCAAGTTCATAAATGCATGGAATTATGTCTACCGAAGTTGTCTGATCAAGGTCCTGCTTTTAATGAATAGGGAATGATTATAATCACACAGAGCACCAGGCCTGCTGGCCTCTGCTTAGATTAGCATGGACTCATTTCTAATTCTGAGTGTTTGAAAACAGTTGGTTCTCTTAAGTAAATAAATAGGCCCTTCAGAATTTCATTTTAAGTAATTATTTGTTCTGTCAGCGCTTCCTTTTTTGTGTTGTGAGGGCAAAGGGAAGCTTCTGTTCAGCTCCTGTCAAAATGTCACAATTAAAAAACGAACAAAAGTGCACCACAAATAGATGAGATTTTTGCAGTATTTCTGCCAGACTGATTCTCTCTCTCCTAGACTGAATGTTAGATTGCTTAAAACTCATGGAAGGAAACTCTGAAGGGCTATTTATATCTAGACGTTGTGGCAAAATATTGGATTTATTATAACAACTTCTTCATTCATCAAAATACAATGTTTAAAAGAACACATATCAGGGGCTAGCAGGTAGCATAGAGGTGGTGGTGTTGTACTCCCACATGGTTGACCACAGTTTCAATCCTGGACCTGGTATCTTGAAACTCATGCCAGGTATGTGTGCCCAAAATCCTGTGTGCACATATGCCCAAGATCCCAGGAGGAGAATGGAGGAGAAAGGAACTGTTGCATGGTCATTCCCCCCTGGGAGTGATTTCTCACTTTTCCTCTCATTGTCTCTGTGTCTCTCTCACTCTCCTGTGAGCACATGAGCCCTAAGGCAAAATCCTCTTTAAAAATAATAATAATCTTGAGAGTAGAATGGAGAAGGCATTGTGGTGTGGCCATCTCCCGGGAGCTGGACTTGCACTTTTTCTCTCTCTGTCTCTCTCTGTGTCTCCACATATTGGGGCCAGCAGGTGGCATGGTGGCTAAGGTGCTAGACTCCCACATAGTTGACCATGGTTTGCATCTTGGACCTGGAGGCTTGCTTTCTCACTTTCCCTCTCTCTCTCTGTGAGCACATGTGCCATATAGCAAATTTTAAAGATGGTAATAATAATAAAATAAATAGTTATTAAAAAATGCATATTATTGAAGAGGCTCTTCAACAAGTTAATGGAAAATGCATATTATGAAAAAATATGCATAGATGTCAAAATTTTTTACCAAACCAAACTTGTACTTTAATTCCATTTTCCTGTGAACTTATTGAAGACCCTTGTACTAAGAGCAGGGTCAGGATTTGAACTGTTTTCAGGATTTGAACTCATGTTCTTAACTACTTCTTTACGTAGTTACAAGGTGTGAGAGATGGTAGGATTTGCTAAGAGGAAGCCTGGATGGTAGGGTAGAGATGAAAATGACCAAACTGTAAGAATCAGAGGACAAAAATTAATTACACTCAAATTACCCAATGAAATAAGCTCATAAAAACTTACTTCTCCGGGCCAGTAGGCAGTGTGGTAGTTAAGGGCACTGGAGTTCCACATGGCCGACCACGATTCAAGTCCTGGACCTGGCGGCTTTCTCTCTCTTATACACACTCTGTCTCTCTCTGGTCAAATTAAAATAAACAAACAAATGAATAAATAAAATTAAGTAAAATAATTCTTTAAAAACAAAACAAAACAGGGACCAGCAGATGGCATAATGGTTACGTTGCTAGACTCCCATGTAGTGGACTGCAGTTCGAGTCCCAGACCTGGTGGCTTAAACTCACGCCAGGTGCGTGTGCGTGCGTGCCCAAGATCCCGAGAGGAGAAAGGAGGAGAAGGGATTGCAGCATGGCCATCCCTGCTGGTGGTTGATTTCTCGCTTTCTCTCTCTCTGTCTTTCTAGTGAGCGCATGCGCCCTATAGCAAGAATCTCTCAAAACAAAACAAAACAAAACAAAACAAAACAAAACAAAACAAAAAACTTACTTCTCATTTACAGTAGAATTGTATAATAACAAGAGAGGATAATCAATCTCTTACAGCAGACTTCTGGAAAACCATGGAGACAGGCCTTAAAGGATACTAGTGTCAACTTACAGGGAGGATGACCCCTGAAGACCCTGTCATCCTCACTTTTCTGTGAGTCAAAGGGAAAAGTAACATGGCCATGTGAGTCAGGGCAAGGGTAAGCGAACTGTAGTGAGACGCCCAGAACTTAAGCTCTGGCTTGACTGTCTATTCACTTTTTGACCTCAAAGAAGTCAATTGAATAAACATTTATGGGGCCCAGGTCAGATACCAATCACTGACTCAGAAGTTGAGGAAATATCACTGGACATAGGTCCTGTGCTGAATAGGTCATGGGTCAGGGAACAGAGAGAATTATGAGCCATTTCCTATGTTTTTCCTTATCTATAAACTGAAAAGGCTAATAGAGTTAGTAAAATATGTCATGCAAAGTCAGTGGAGATTATTAGTGCAAATATTGAACTCCAAAAATAATTCATAGGTATTACCAGATCACTACCTACGTGATATGACCCTTGCCGACCTCTCCAATTTCATTTCCCACAACCTCTTGGTCTCTCTTCTTGGTTGAATAGGCTGAACTATTCCTTTCTCAGAATCTTTGCACTGAAGAAAATGTATTTATTCCAATGATTTGTATAGCTAAATTCTTCATTTCATTCGGATCTTTTCTCAAAAGTTATACACCCCATTTAATAGAGTGCCTCTCTATTCACTATATCCAATGTAGAAACAGATGTATACACACACGTAGACAGTGCACACAAATAGGAAGAGACTTCAAATGGTTGGTGAAAAAATGGAATTCAAGTAAAAGTTTATTTTGATGCCAAAAAAAGGGAAAGTAAAAATAGTTATATATATATATATATATATATAATACACATTTGCCATGAGCTTTTTGAAGACTCATGACAATTAGTCCCCCTGACCCTCTGTTTTTCTCATCTGTAGAATGGAGATAACAATCTGATTGCTCTCACAAGGCTCTTTTGAAAGTCAGCGCTGTCTGCACTGTGCTCGACACAGAGCCTGGAACTAGCTAGTATGCTATGCACCCTCTCTGGGAGCACTTTTTGTAGCATTGTGGCCAGTGAGGTAAGATGTGAGCTAATTGCTTGTCAATGTTTCTCAGTGTGTAGCATTTAGGACTCTAATATATATGACAAGACAGTTGGTCAAAATATATCCTTGTACTGAGACACGACATGTACACAGATGGAAAACAGGGTTGATTAGCTCCTGAGCATTCAACCCTGGGGCTAAAGGAGAGGGTGATTATTGAGTCTCACTGAGCACAGGATCCCATATGACTCTCTGTGGCTGTTATAAGCTCTCCAATAGGAGGCTATTTTTACCAGATTATGATAGAAATTGGGGGTTGGGGGTTGGGGCAGAGAATGTGTGATCAGAGGACAGAATGGGTCAGGATCAAAGGCTATTGGTAAAAGGAACCAGTTGGCCCCCTTCCCTTCCTGCTTAGATTCTGGAAGAGGCTGCTCAGTCTGGTCTCCACGGCTGCATTGCCTGTTAGCACGATTGTCGTTGTTGCCAGGTAACCTGGCGCAAGGGCTTCTGGGTTGGCTGCCCGCTGGCTGGGTGAGTGGGAGGGAGGTTCGAGGAGGCAGGGGTCAAGGCCGAAAGGAATGCAAATAACACACAAATCAGGACACTGAGAGCCCCTCTAGGCTTGGTGAAGAGAGGGAGGTCTAAGAAGGAAATCCTCAAATAAACAGGCAGTAAATATATAATACCTTGGGAAAGAAATCATTTGGTTTGTTTTTCTCTTTCTCCTTTAAAAAGAAACCCAAATGCCTTATAAATTCCAGAAAGTGTGTGCATGCATGTGACCATTGCTTGCTTCTAAAGCACAATCCGAAGGACATTGGTTCATCTCCGCGCTCGAGGTGAGGTGCCCAGTGACACTTACTGTCAGCGTTAGGAGAAAATTAATCGCCTTATCAGATGGTGCAGGGCTCCTTGGAAAGCCATTCTTCAGGTTCTTTTTCCTCTCACACGGTAAGCACTGATTCTCTTCCTAAATGAGGAGTAGCATACTGACACCAAGGGAAAGAGCAGAAGTGAAGCCAAATAACAGCTCCCTGTAGCCAGCATATTTCATTGTACGTCTGGAAGCTAAGTATCTCCCAGCATCCTTGTGGGACAATAACCCATTTTTAAATGGACAGAAGCCACGAATGTCAGCTAGAAGGAACCTAGGAGACAATGTAATAAGCCCTTATTTCAGAGATGAGGAGAAAGCAGAAGTCAAGTGCTTATCAAGTTCAGGTTGGGACTCCAGGTCAAACCTTCCCGGAGAGAGAGAAGGTCCTTTTAGTTGTAGAGCTTCTCTTTCAATGTTCTTACTATGGACCTTTAGCCTCTTACCCCACAAAATGTTTCTGAAAGTGTTTCCCAGCCCTCTGCGTGATTCAGCCTCTTCCCTCTGCCCTTTCCCCTAATGGACTTGTCATCAACCTCTGCACTAGTTCCCAGGCTCGTATTTGGCTTCAAGATCCTTTATTGGTTTACTCTTGTTACATGATTACATCACTCCTCCATCAATCGAAGTTTCACTGACTAGTCAAAACAATTTAACTTTGATTTCTTCATTACTTCATTTTTGGACTCCATACTTTATATTAATTACAGGATTGACTATACAGAGGGCACCCAGAATGCAGCTGGCATGGCCCATAAAGATGAGAGTCCACTGGTGGATTTTTTCTAAATATTTTTTAATGTTTTTTATCTATTTATTTCATGAGCAAGAGAGACAAGGAAGGAAAGAGAAATAGAGATAGCACTCCCAACAGGGTCTTGACATAGTGATCCAGTACTAGCCTTCAGCCAGCTCTGGGTCATAGACACATACATGTCCGGCATACTCAGGGAGGTCTCTGGACTTGAACCAGAAACCTTTCCATGTGGGTCAGCCTTCAAGAGGCTTGTGTTTCACTGCCACACCACTGTCTGGCCTCCTAACACTGACCTTAGAGTATGATAATTTCATAAAAAAAATCTAAAATGATGCTATAGATGAATATGTCCCCTCCAAAGATGCATATTGAACTGTGCTAAGAGTGAAAACTCGATTTAATTATTGCAATGAAGGGTGGGTCCTTTGGGAGGAGATTAGTGATTGAGTGAAGCCCTCATGACTGAATTCTGGTGAGCTTTATAAGGGGAAGGATAAGAGAGAGATCCACATGGAACACAGACAAAACTCTATGTAGGTGCCCATCCTCCTCTGCTTCTGTCCGCTATATTATGACGTGGCTGACCTGAAGCCAGCCTCACACCTTTGGACAGTCTAGCCACTGGAACTGTCAGTCAAATAAATCTCTATTTTTTTTATAATTCACCCAGTCTTAGGTACTTCTGTTAGCAATGCAATAATGTACTAAGACAGATGATAAGCCTAAATATACATTTAATATTATTTAAGATGACATATTTTCTTTTTTTTTTTTTTTTTTTCCTGCCTAAGGCTTATTTGTACACACAGCACCTAAGAATACCAGTCCCATGCAGAGAGAGTCAGGGGTCACCAGTCTTTCTGTCCTTATACTGGTAGAGGCCTCTGCTCCGGAGATTCTGTAGGGCCTGTACATCTTTGGGAGCCTGAGCTGGAGCTTGAACTGAAGCTGCAGCTGCAGATGGGGCCTGGGCCTTGGTTTGAGCTTTGGCCTTGGCCTTTGCCTTGTTGACCTTTGGCCGACAGAACCTGACCCTTGGCCACACGGGCACAAGCACGTTTTCTGAGCTTAGGGAGGGTGTTGTAGGCAAGTCGACTGAGCTTGTGACTGGGATGCCCTTTTGGACCCCCTTGGGCTTTATGAGGGCCTTGATAGCCTCAGCTCACATATTCCTGGCTTTGGCGTTGTTGGCCTGCATCTTCTTCAGATCCTTCCTGTTATGCTTCTTGGCAAAGCACAAGTTCCTCAAGAACTTGGAGTCTACTCTCTTGAGAGAGTCATATCTTTGTGATTGGTGTTTTAGAAGCAATTTCTGTTCCATTTTTGGAGCTCATTGTGTGTGGTGTGGTTCTTGGGCTTGGCCATGTCTGCACCGAAACCTATGGCCTCTAAGGTGCCTGGGGCCAGAAGAGAACAAGATACGTGTTTTCGTACGGGATATGAAAACAATGTAGGCTGCTATTTATGGAGCACATATGTCAGGATGTGATATATGCCACATTATTAAATGTCATCAACAATGATTAGGAGAGTATCATGATCTCCATCTGATGAGAGTGAACGAAAGCTCAGAGAAGTTAAGCAACTTGCTCGAAGTTGACAGTAAGAGAGCTGCTGCTAACTCTGTAGCTTGTACTCTTGTTGTGAGGTCAGGTTGACCCCATCCGTTAGTGAAATCTTTTTTTTTTTTTTTTTTTGACTCAATTGTGTTAGACTTGAATATAGTGTAATGAATTAGCATTTTATGAGCCTTGAGGGAAGCAACTGTTATTTCTTGCTGTGTAAAAAATCTCCCCAACACTTAGCTACTTCAAAAACCACTTATTTTTTTCAGTTTCTGTGGGTCAAAAATTCAGGCTTGGCTTACCTGGGTTCTCTGGCTTAGGTCTTTCACAGGCTATAATCAGGGCTTTACCTGGACTATGGTCAGCTCCAGGCTGACCAGGGAGGGGTCTGCTTCCATGTCCACTCATGTTGTTGGCAGGCCTCAGTGCTTCCTGTGCTGTTGAGTTGAGGGCCTGACATCCTCCCCGGTTATTGGCCAGGAGCTGCCTCAGGTGGGGCTGAATAGTGCCCGAAAGACATGAGGTCGTAATCTCTGGAATCTGTGAATGTTACTTTTTATGGTAAAGTTAAAAAAAATGATAAATTGTGATAAAATATACTTAAACTATATTATGTGCAAGGTTTTTACCTGTGAGGTTAAGACTTCTGAGATTTGGAAGTTAACCTGGGCTCTCTGGGTGGACCACTTCATGCATTAGAAGTGTGTTTATTTGTTTGTTTATTGGTTTAATTAATTAACTAATTAATTGATTAAAAGTCTCCTGGGTGGGGACTGGAACCATGTGGAGTCCAGTTCCAAGTGCATGGCACTTAACTACTTTGCTATGGGCCAGCCCCAGAAGTGTTCTTATGAGACAGGAATATGGAGATTAAACACAGATGAGGAGGAGGCAATGTGAACATGGAGGCAAAGGCTGAAGTGAGGCACAAGTTAAGGGATGCTGGCAGCCACCAGAAGCTGGAAGAGGCAAGAGCAGAGTCTCCTAGAGACACCAAAGGAAGCAAGGCCTTCCCAATACCTTGAGTTTGGGAAGAAATAAGTGAAACTCATTTCTGACCTCTGTCCTCCAAACTGAGAGAATACATTTTTGTTTTTGTTTGTTTTCCAGGTTGTTAGAGGGCACAGGTCAGAGGAGGTATCAAGACTGCACTCCCGGGAACCAGCAGTTAGCGTAATGGCTATGTCGCTGGACTCCCACGTAGTCGACCGCGGTTCGAGTCCCGGACCCGGCGGCTTAAACTCACGCCGGGCGCGTGTGCGTGCGTGCCCAAGATCCCGAGAGGAGAATGGAGGAGAAGGGATTGCGGCGTGGCCATCCCCCCTGGGGGGTGATTTCCTGCTTTCTATCTCTCTGTCTCTCTCTGTCTGTCTGGCGAGCGCACGCGCCCTATAGCAAAAAAACCTCTCCAAAAAAAAAAAAAAAAAGACTGCACTCCCCACTCCCCAAGGGGAATGGTCATGCCTTAATTTTTTCTCCATTTCTCCCTCCTTTTGGGATTTTGGGCATGCATGTATTTGTGCCCAATGTGATTTCTAAGCCACTGGGTCTGTGACTCAGCTGTAGTGTTGGCCATGTAAGAATCCCATTGCCTTAACCACCGTGCCATCAGCTGGCCCATTTCTATTGTTTAAAGCCACCAATTTTGTGGTAATTTGTTACAGCAGCTACAGGAAATAATATACTGCCTTAGCTCCTTGGCACATGGCCACTCTATAGGACACCTGACAACATAGAGGCTGAGTTTTTCAGAGTGAGCAAGTGAAAACAGCCAGAGAGAGTGAGTGCAGTCCTGAAGCCTAACCATGATTATGACTGTTCTGTAGGTTAGGAGCAGGTTACAAGGTTCAGTCTACACAGAGGAGTGGGTTATAAAGGTGTGAATTCTAGGGGATAGGGGTCATGGGAGCTGTCTTAGAAGCTATCAATTCAGCAACCTACATGGTGTGAGATCAGGGAAACCAGAAAGCATCCTAAATGGTAGACAGACTCCTGCTGAACTGTTCCTGACCCTGGGTTGGTCCATTGGCAGTGGCAGTGTTTACCTGGAGGGCTTTTGTTAGCAATGACCTATTTCCTATAGGATCCATTCCCATTCACTCCACTTGCTGGATAGAGTTCAATCCTATAACCTCCCCCACTCTCTTTTACACCAATTTAAAATCTCTCATCTTTCACATACAACACAACAAATGAACATTTCATGATGCTAAGTGGAAGTTTTGTATAGATTTCCAATACTCAACATAGTAAACACATAGCCTTTACCTTCTCTGAAAGAGGAGGAAAACCAAAAAGGTCCCCCACAGAAATATTCCAATCTAGGGTTGACAGATATGTTTTATTTAAAATTATCCCTAGAGGAGTGATTTCATTTCTGGTTTTATTCTGAAGTGAATGAATTGTTGTATTAAGCTTCGTTCATCTTGGAAGGCACAGTCCAATGAACAATGAGTTGATGGAGCTGCATTACAGGTCTCTGCCCTCTTCCCTCCTCTCTCCTCCATGGTGGGACCTTGCTGCTATCCTAGGGTTATAACCTATGACATGGGTTCCCATGTCTCCTCCTGGCTCATGGTTTGGTGTACCAGGTCTCTCTAAGTGTGCTTGGTTGACCCACTAAATCCTAGTTATCTGAGGAGCTTGGTAAAAATGTAAGTATCCAGACCCAATCCAATTCCACTAAGTCTACAAAATTTGGCGTGGGACTCAGAAACCTACATATATATATTTTTTGAGAGATTTTTCCTATAGGGCATGTGTGCTCACCAGAAAGAGAGAGACAGAGAGACAGAAAGCGAGAAATCACCCTCTGGGGGGATGGCCATGCCACAATCCCTTCTCCTCCATTCTCCTCTTGGGATCTTGGGCATGCACGCACATGCGCCCGGCGTGAGTTTAAGCCACTGGGTCTGGGACTTGAACCACGGTTGACTACATGGGAGTCCAGCAATATAGTTATTACGCCAACTGCTGGTCCCTGGAAACCTGTATTTTCAATAAGCTTTCCAGGTGATGCCTATGCACAATAAACATAAGAACTAAATACCATTCCTAGCTCAAGTAAATTTCCTAGCTAACTGCTTATGAGTGCTACATGTCTGCTCTTGGATAGTCGTGCTTTAGCGGTTACTTGTGGGGAGTAGTTCCTTAGTCCAGCATGTCGGAACTGGTGGTGCGATATCAGTTACTACATGTGTGACCATTTAACATTTTAATAGTGGTGTTGTCTTTAGGATAATTTTCTATCTAAGCAACTTACATTAGTTTTATAGTCTAGTGATAGTTTCTCTAATGAGTGCATTTTTGTAAGAAAGAGGTTGACTTGAAAAAGTGTTCAGTAAGCCATAGCATCAGTAGTGTTTGGTTATGGCAAAAACAGGGACGGACATAATCGAATGGTTGATGTTTGGGAAACTCCATTCCATCCCAAAGGAAATTCTTCTTTTTAGACTTTAGGCTTCTCAGTGGAAAGTGGAGGAGGTGTCTGGAGCAGAAAGATCCTGTGTCTTTGTGTGGGGCAGGGTCGGTAACCAGTGTTGATCACCGAGCTGGTTAGATGAGCAGACGAATCACATCTTTGGACATGTCTTCTATGAATATACCAAAGAAAGGGCTGGAGCAGCAGACAATCAAAACCTGGTGTGATCTGGCTGTGTAGAGGGAATTGTTTCCACATCAGGACTGGGTCTTGGAGAAAGTGCAGTGGAGATGCTCTGTCCCCTCTCTCCACCAGGGACCTCTTTTTCTCATTGGAGTATCATCTTGCTCTTTCTGTCTTCTCCCTTCTTTCTCTCCCACTCTGACACATCAAATTTTACTCTAGGATTTTTTTTTAAAGTTTATTAATTTCTTCTGAGAGAGAGAGAGAGAGAGAGAGAGAGACAACTCCACAGTGTCCTCTTGCTGTGACCCACTCCTAGTCTTCACCAGGTTAGTGTACGGCTGTGTGTGTATATATACTCAGTTTGCTCAGCTGGGTACCAGGAAGCAAACTCAGAACCTTTCCTATGTGGGACCAGCCATGTCACCACCTGGTCCCTTTATTCAAACTGGAAGTAACCCATGTTGTCTCAAAGCATTGGTCTTCCCTCTCTGTTGCACTGATGACACATCCTATCTCAAATTTCACTAAAGAGTATCTTTAAGCCTTTCTTCTTTTAGCTTTCAGTTTTCTTACCATTACATTTTCTTTGAAATAAATATAGCAGTGATGGGGCCAGCAGGTGCTGTGGTGGTTAGTGGCTCTGGACTCCCACATGACTGACTGTAGTTCGAGTCCTGGACCTGGTGGCTTGTGTTCTCATTTTCCCTCTCTCTCTCTCTCTCACTCTATCCCTCTCTGGTCAACTTAAAATAAATCAAATAAAATTTAATAAAAAATAATTCTTTAAAAAAGATATAGCAGTGACTCCTTTAGTTATAAATAATTGTAATGCTCTATAAACAACTTAGTAGAATATATTAAAATATTTTGATAGTTTTGAAAAATTGATTCATCACACAAGTCAAAAAGTACTTTTTTCTTTTCTTTTCTTTTTTTATTTGCTACAGGGTGCATGTGCTCGCCCGAAAGACAGAGAGAGACAGAGAGACAGAAAGCGAGAAATCACCCCCCTCAAGGGGGATGGCCACGCCACAATCCCTTCTCCTCCATTCTCCTCAGGATCTTGGGCACGCATGCACACACGCCCCGTGTGAGTTTAAGCCACCAGGTCTGGAACCCGAACCGCGGTCGACTACATGGGAATTCAGCGACATAGCCATTACACTAACTGCTGATCCCCAAAAAGTACTTTTTTCTATTTGAATTTTACCACCCGTTTCAAATCTGAGGACTGTGCGGCGCAGTCTGGTAGCCACAGCCCAGGACTGCTGAGCACTTGAAAGGAGACTAGCTGAGTTAAGTCATGCCAATGTAAAATACACACTGAATTCCAAAAACGTAGTTATGAAAAAGGAGAATGTAAAATATACTACTAATAGTTTTAAATATTGATTAGACACTAAAATAATGTTTTGGTTATGTCATATTAAGATACGCTATAGGGGCTAGCAGGTGGTGTGATGCTTAAGGCACTGGACTCCCACATGACAGTCTGTGGTTCGAGTCCCGAACCTGGGGGCCTCCTTTTCACTTTCTCTCTCTCTGCCTGTATCTCTCTTGTGAGTGTGTGTGTCCTATAGCAAAACAAATGAACAAACAAACAAAAAACCCAAAAAATAATTTAAAAGATATACTATAAACTAACCTCTGAAAAACTCTGTTTTAATGTGGCTACTAGAAAATTTAAATTACAGGTCCAGCTGTGGAGGCACAGTGGTAGCATAACTCTCTACAGTGCTGGAGCCATATGGGAGATCAGGGTTTGGTTGCTGAATCAACTTGTGCTTATACACACCAGGCATATGTGTGTGTGTGTATGTGTGTGTATGTGTGTATCCCTGATCCTGGCTGGCCAGGACAACTGTGGAGAGGATTATGTCATAAGACCCTGTTGAGGGTGCTTGTCTCTCTTTCTCTCAAGAAAATTAATACACTGGGACCAGTTAGTGTAATGGCTATGTCGCTGGACTCCCACATAGTAGACCGCGGTTCGCGTCCCAGACCCGGTGGCTTAAAACTCATGCCGGGCGTGTGTGCATGTGTGCCCAAGATCCCGAGAGGAGAATGGAGGAGAAGGGATTGCGGCGTGGCCATCCCCCCTGGGGGGTGATTTCTCACTTTCTGTCTCTCTGTCTGTCTCTGTCTGTCTGGCGAGTGCACGCGCCCTATAGCAAAAACTTCTACAAAAATAAATAAATAAAAGAGAAATTAATACACTTACACATCTTTTTAAATAACATATATGGCTCATGTTGTATTTCTATGGACAGCATTTCCTTAGAAAATACTAAGTTCAGCTTATGGTAAATGCCAACCTTTTATTGCCTGGACGTGAAGTGAGTGTGGGCTCTGAGCCTCTCAACATCCTCACCGTGCCACCGACAACACAAAACTGTAACTCTTTGGTTCCTAACTTGGGTATTTAGGTCAATTCCCTTACCTCCTTGGTTAATATTAGTAGATTCTATTACAGGATGATTGTCTTGGTCAAGCCTTATCCTTATAAAACCGTTCCTTATAATGAGACAACACTAAAAAGTATTGGGATCAGATACAAAGTCAAAGAAGGACACAGGATCTTGAAAATATGTTTACAACAATTCCAAGGGTCTTTTGATTACTATTTTTCTGTAACACATTGATGACAATCTTCCAATATTTTTCTTTTCTTTTCTTTTTTTATAATGACCAGAGGGCATGTGTGCTCATCAGAGAGAGACAGAGAGATGAGAGAGAGAGAGAGAGAGAGAGAGAGAGAGAGAGAGAGAGAGAGAGGGAGAAGGCACCTTGCAAAAGGGCGTGGTCACACTGTAAATCCTTTTCCTCCATTTTTCCATCCTGTTGGGATTTGCATCTATGCACACACACACACAGTGTGTTTTCAAGCTGCCAAGGTACCGGGATTTGAACTATGAGTGCCAACATGAGGTTCGGCTCCCTTAACTACTAGGCTTGAATATCTTTTTTTTTTTTTTTTTTTTTTTAGGTTTTTGTCATAGTGTGCATGTGTTTGCCAGAGAGACAGAGAGCGATAGACAGAGGTAATGTGAGAAATTACCCCTTTGGGAGGATGGCCATGCCACAGTCTCTTCTCTTCCATTTTCCTCTTGGGATTTTTGGGCACACATTTACACATGTGATTTTCAAGCTACCAGGTTCAGGACTCGAACTGTGGTCGACCATGTGGGACTCTAGCAACTTAACCACAATGGCACATGCTGGCCCTGAATTTCTAATCTTTTTAACTGGCCAGGTATCACCATCTCTTCAGGTTGGATGTTTTCTCATGAAGCTGTTTCTACTGCTGCTTCTGTATACTATGCATTCAGAATTATAACTATCATCCTTTTTGGTTGAGTTCTTTAGTTTCCAGTCAATTAACGCCCGTCTATGAACACAGAGAATCAGATCATATTATGACTGACCCGCTTTACGTTTACTCAAATATGAAGCCAAAATAAATAATTTGATATCTAGGACTGTGTCTTTCCTTCTGGCTATGCCATTAATCAGAAGGCTACTGGCTTCAAGGGTCTTTGTTAACAGTCAGTGTTGTGTCTGCAAATATTGCTAATTTTATTGGACATGTAGTTGAATGCTGATGGTATGGGTGTTTCTGTCTCTCTTCGTTATCTTCCTCTTTCCTTGAACTTTGGCTGGTCTTTGACATCGTCCTTAGTCCGTCTGCTTTGCTTCCTTAATCCTCAGGCTGTCTCCACACTTGAATGTGGTACTAGTGTGGCATCAGATTGGAGAAATGAGTCAGTGTCACTCCAAGGCATTGTTCCAGTTCTGTTCTGGCCTGGGCCCAAAATCCAGTCTTAGCATAGCTCATACCTGCGGGTTGTATTTGTCCTATCCTGTCAAAATTTCTTAGACATTTCCTGGCTGATGCTCCTTGTCAGCTAAGCTCTAGCTGTCAACAAAACCAATGAACACAGAGCAAATGGATATTAAAATGCAGCATCATATTCTTCCAATCCTTCATAAATTCCTGCAGGTAATTAACTTCCTGGAATATTGAGCATGGCATATTCTTTCTTACTAAACACACCTGGGAATATCTGAAACCCACAACAAATAATCTTGCCACAAAATTGTGTTGAGTTTTAATTAACAGGAAAAGCTATGTAACACATGGATCAGACACTATTAGGAGTCACCGCCTATGAACACAGCACTTGGGTATCTGAGCCGCCTCTGCTATGAAGTCCATTCATCTCACTCACAAACTTTGACTTTTAAATCCTTTTTGGAGTAGACTATGGAGCCAAGAGGTGCTTTTGCTTTTGTGTTCAGGTTTCCTGTATGTCCTAAACACTAGATATTTTAAGTTCCCAGAGTGACCATTTGATTTGGTTGCACTAAACTGTGATGGCTTCACTTTGTGATTTTTGGAAAGCCCTAGTAGCTTTTGGCTGTCTGGCCAGGACTCAATCTGGGACACATGCCAGAAGAAATCAACTCTTTGCATTATGGTTGCCATCTTGCCTTTGCCTTCAAAGAGGGATTTCTGCACAATCCACCTTTCTTTATTCTACTGTAGCACATTCTTATATGGTCAGTCATTACTACCATGACATAGAACGTTCAGTTTCTAATAATAAAGTTGTTTGCAACCCAAATACTTCACGAAGACTGTTGCTACTCTTAAGGTCTTTGCCACTCAATGAATCTGACAATCCTCTTGCCGAAGCCATTACTTTCTCCTCACATGTAGTGAAAGGACTTAAATTTTATTGATGAAAGGTCAACATTGGCCAGCAAGAGAAAGAATTTGATGTGAATGATAAGAGTCTTTCCTTGGCTCTTAAAACTCTACCATCCAGTTTTCTAATTTGCTCATTGCTCATTATTTATTCACACATATTTATTTAGTGCTTATTGTTGGACAGGTTTCTTCATGGCACTGGGGATTGGAGGATTACCGGGGACTCAGAGCATTAAGGACAGCCTAAATACTGTTACAATGGTGAGTGGGTTGAGAGAGCTACTGAAACGAACTTGTATTTTTACATCTACTTCCATTGAGATTAGTAGCTGTATCCAGAAAACATTATTCTAGAATACGATTTTTTTCAAGATTGCTCTGCTCATCTTATAGCTAAAATCCCCCAAATTTGAGAGGGAGACAATGATTCATAAGTAAAACATGAAGCTTACTGAAACTGATCCACATGGGAAGGTTCAGGTTCCTGTCCGGAGACCTCCCCGGGTGCACTGGGCATGCATGTGCTCATGATCCAGGGTTGGCTGAGGCTGGAGGTAGATTGTGGCATCAAGACCCCACTGGGAGTGCTTTCTCTCTCTCTTTCTCATGAAATAAATGAATAAACTTGAAAAAAGTTCCCCAAATTTATTTGAAGAGGGAATCATAATTTTTACAAAACACCTGTTAATATCTGGAAAATCATCCAGCCACTCACCAATGTTGGCTGTTTCTAAAGTCTTTTGTATTTATTCCCACTGCCAGTAATCTAGTGTGAATCCTTGTCTTCTCATACCTGGGTGTCTTAGGCTGTTCTCTGTTACTATAGCACAGTGCTACAGACTGGGTAATTATAAAAATTAGAAGTGTATATTTGGCTCATGGTTTTGGAAACTGTTGTCTAAGGGCATAGTGCCAGTACTTGGTGAGGCCATAGGCAGAAGGTGGATGTGAGTACTTGAGACCAAGAGCAAGACAGGACTTTTATAACAACCCACTGTTGCATTAACCCAATAGTCCATTACTCCAAAAATCCATGAATGGATTAACCCTCTCAAAGGCTCTACCTCTCAATAGTATCACACTGAGGACAAAGTTTTCAGCACATGAATTCTGGGAAATGCGTTCAAACCACAGCATTGGGCCATGGCAATAGTTTTCATCTGATCTTCCGGTCTCAGTCTTTTCCAGTGTGATCCATCCTCCATACTGTATTAATATAAGGGGTCTTCAAAAAGTTCATGGGAAATGTGGATTAGGAAAAGATTATGCATGAATTTCAA
The DNA here is from genome assembly GCA_026018925.1 of Tupaia tana. NCBI lineage: Eukaryota > Metazoa > Chordata > Mammalia > Scandentia > Tupaiidae > Tupaia > Tupaia tana. The sequence goes on along the minus strand of JAKSZU010000007.1, from coordinate 122,115,089 downwards.
AATTTTGTGCACCAAAATGAATTTGAATTCGAATTCTATTTTTTCTATGAACTTTTTGGGCTCTCCTGGTACTGGCAGCCCTTTATAGAGCAACCTGCTTTAGTTGGAAGCAAGGCTCAGAGAGAGATTTGCCATGAAGTCATGTAGGTAACAAGCGGCAGTGATGGGAATTCTTTCTATTAAACTGATCATTTCAAACTGTGGTCTGAAGAACCCCAGAGATTTAAGCACATTCTCAAGGACTCTGAGGATTTCTAAATGTTGTGTTTTCATTTAAATCATAATCCATTTTCCATGAGAATATTCTAGACCACCTGAATGACCACTCCCTGCTGGGAATCTCAAGAGTTTCAGCATGTATTTGTGCTCACTGTACCGATGAGATCAATTAGTGTTATATTAATTATATGAAGTTTTTGATGACAAAAAAGCGAATTGATGCATATTTTTTTCAGCGGTGATTTCAAGAATCTTGATCTGGAAGAAGATTTTTCTATCTTTTCTAACTCTAAGGAAATGTCTTTACTATAATTGGTGTGTTAACCCTATTTCCTTGGGATAGGATGGGCACAGATGAAATAGGTAAAGGGGAATTATTTTACAGTATCAGATAAATAAGAAAAATGTTGCAATTCAGCTGTCACTTTCAGCCAACTGACAAAGGGTAAACTTAGAAATGAGAAGTACTCTTGCTGGGCCGGATCACCTCACAGAGCTAAATTGTGAGGGGTAATGCTATAAAATTATTGGGCTAATTTCTATCTGAGTTCTCACAGACTACGAAGTATCTGAGTGAGTGTTGAAAGGAGTTGCTTATTTGGAACAGACTGATTCCTGTGCTTGAGAACCAGGGACAGGACAACAAAAGATCCTTGAGAGTTGTTAGGATCAAATGGTGGGAGAAGATGGGAGGATGGAACACAGGTCAGACAAACTCTTTTCTGCAGAAAACCTCTCTGCGTGGCTTTCCCTGCAGCAGGGGGAAGTGAAGGATTCTCTAACCCTTTAGGCTTTCAGTGCAATGCAGTGATTTTTAAATGTGGGTCAGGGGATGGGCTCCATCAAAACTGCTTACAGTGCTGGTTAAAAAAATACAGCATTACACTGCATGTTTGCATTCTATGGCAGAAACAAAGATCGGGGAAGGTATAAAAACATGGAGAGCAACTGTGGATACTAGAGACAGCATGGGAGGGTGATGGATGGGGGGGAGGAGAGAGGGAATAAAGGGGAAAAACAAAAAGGAATACCATATTTTATGCTGTAAAGAGATGTATCATTATTAAATGTAAATAAGAAATCATAAAATAAAATTTGAAATGCAAAAAACAAACAAAACAAAACAAAAACCCCAAAACCAAACAAAAATACAGCTTTCTGGGGTTGAAACAAAATCTCAGGATTTCAAGGAATGTGATCAGTCAATTGTAGGGTCCAGAAGATTCTTCTCTCCCTCTTTTTAAAATTTTTTTATTAGAAGGTATGTGGATTCATGAGGTGGGAGAGAAAAAGAGAAAGAGAAAGCACCTCTCAGTGGAGCATGGTCACTCCACGATCCCTTCTTCTCCATTTTGTCTGGATTTGGGACATGCATGGACATGTACTTGGCCACAGAATATTCTTAAACATGTTAAAATTTGCGACCTACTGGACTAGTGCTTTTGTCTGCAAGGTACAGGGCAAATTGCTCGAAGCATTCTAAAATAGCCTTTTAAAAAAGCAGCAAAGAGGCTGGCAGGTGGCATGGTGGTTAAAGGCACTGGATTCCCACATGTCTGACTGCAGTTCAAGTCCTGGACCTGGTGGTTTGCTTTCTCCCTCTCTCTCTCTAATCAAACTGGAAAATAATAATAATAATAATAATAATAATAAATGAAATTTAAAAAAAACAGAAAGCAGACAAACCCTTTGCTAGAAAAGGAGATTACCTGTTGGTGTGATAGGGCATTCATATTTTAAATTTGATTGCCACGTTTCATGGGCTAAATGTTGCTTCACTCAAATGAGCCTGTTATAATATAAACTCCCATTGGAGGGATAACTCATAAAGTCCCTAAAAGTGAAAGTGAATGAGTCTTTTTTGGACAGCTCTTTAGTCAGTCAGGACTGAAGATACTGGAAGACAGTTCAAGTTAAAAACAAGATATTAAAAGAAAGGGCAGGGCCCAGTAGGTGGTGTGACGCTGGACCTCTATGTGGCTGACTATAGTTCAATCCCCAGTGGCCTGAAAATCATACCAGGAGTGTGTGTATGCATGCCCAAAATTCTGAGAGGAAGACTAGAGAAGGGATAGCCACTTGGCCCTCACCCCTGTGGGGTGATTTCTCATTTTCCCTCTGTCTTTCTCAGGTGAGTGCTTATACCCTCTGGCAAAAAAGTAAAACAATTAAAAAAAAAAAGGCAGGGACATGAAAATCACAATTCTTGAACTTGCAGGTCTGCTTCTAACTCCAAAGTTCTTTGCCTATCTGCACCATCTCTTCCAAACCTGACCCTTACATAGCGTTGCCTTGGCTTTCAATTTACGGAAACTTCTTTTCTTCATCAGCCATTTTTGGATGTGTTTGGAATTTTGCCTAAACAAGGCCTGCCAAGCCTGGCCTATGGTATTTTTAGTAACTTCTTTGAATATGTGCCCCTAGGAAGTGGGATCCTCCGTGAGTTCTTTCTTCTGATGAATATTTGATTGGCAACTTTAAAATGTTTCTTTGTATTTAAATTATAAACTCACTGCAAGCACAAGGCACCTTTCAGAGTCTTTTAAACTCCATGTCAATATGTGTTCTTGTAGAGCTATAATTACCTATTATTTCATAGCTTTCTGAATTAAATATTCATTAAACAAAAGCTGGAAATGTTAATACCATCTATATAAAAATCTATATAAAATTTTTAATGCACAAAAATGACTAATCAGTACGTTAAGGTACCTCCACCAGGGTTCACTTGGGTGGCAAGGAAGGACATTGCATTTTTAAATAAAGCTTTGTTTTTTAAAGCCATTCACATTTCTAGAATAACCATATTCTCAAAGAATAATGACTTATGTGACTAAGAGAGTCACTAAATGTAAATGAGAAACAATTTCACTGTACTGTCTTTGGAGAAAGGATGTGATTTTAAATAAAAATGGAAGTTTCCCACATTAAAAATTTTTTTTGTTAATTTAAAATCTTTAGAGAGATTTTTGCTGTAGGGTGCATACACTTGACAGAGTGACACCCCAGGGGGGATGGTCACACCACTATCCATTTTTCTCCACTCTCCTCTCAGGATTTTGGGTACACATGCACATGTGCCCAGTGGGAGTTTCAAGCCACCAGGTCTGGGACTCTAACCGTGGTTGGCCATGTGGGAGTCCAGCAACATAACCACTACCCTATCTGCTGGTCCCAGGAAGTTTCCCACTTTTGCCAGAATGCAGAGTTAACATGGCTAGAAGGGAGCATGTTGGAAGGATATGGGCAGAAGGACTGCCCTTTCTGTCAGGAACATGGATGGCCAGGACTCATCAGCCCAGACTATTCTTGTTCATTGCAAGGTATTCTGAGGTGAAGAGAGGTGAAGTTACACACAAGCCAGGATTGTAGAGGAGGGGTGTAGCACACTTACTCTTACTTCTTCTTTTTTTCCCCTAGAGAATTACTTTATTTAACTTTATTTATTTATTTTAATTTGACCAGAAAGGGACAGAGCAAGAAAAAGAAAGAGGAAAAGCAAGAAAGCAAGCTGCCAGGTTCGGGACTCAAACCGTGGTCAGCCATGTGGGAGTCCAGTACCCTTAACCACCTGCCACCTGTCAGCCTTACTCCTTCTTTCTCCTTTCTTATCTCCATTAAGGTTCTGCTCTTGGATCACATTGATATTATCTGTATTGCTCAGTTTATTCTTATGCTAACTTTTACCTGTACTAGCTAGAGTGACTCTCTATTCTTTAGAATTAGAAGCACGTGTATGGAAATGATTCGGATGATATTACTGACATAATTAAATATCTTGCTTTCTCAAGGCCTGCAGGTGATGTGGTAGTTAAGAGCACTGGAATCCCACATGGCCAACCATTGTTTGAGTCCTGGACCTGGCAGCTTGCTTTCTCACTTTCCCTCTCTCTCTCTCACTCTGTCCCTCTCTGGTCAAATTAAAAAAAAAAAAGTTAAATAAAAGAATTCTTTAAAAAAATCCTGCTTTCTCAGGTATTTTGATGCTATCATGACCATTTCCCCATATCTTTATTTTTTTAGACTATTCTATTGGGTTGTCGGAAAAGTAATGGCATATTATTCTATGCAAAAATATGTAATAACTTTTCTGATGATCCAATATTAGAGATGCACAGAGGTTTCATTTTGGCTTCGGTGTTTAGCCAGAAAATGCTATTCAGCTTTGGTTCAGGCTTGGTCTCCAAAGTAAGAACAGACAAAAGGGATCTTTAAAAAGTTCATGGAAAATGCCTATTGTGAAAAAACTATGCTTGGATTTTGAAATTTCTTTGTACCAATATACCAATATATAGTTAAAGTTTTCCATGAGCTGTTTGAAGTTCCCTCCAGATGTATGCCTACTTTAATATTATTTCTGACAATCCGAACTTGAGTGTGATCAGTGATTATATGATTATTTAGTTTATCATCATACAATGTCAGTGTAACCATAGCTATAAAATAATTACTTCATACTATTTGGAGTTGTTAATAAGGGAGTATCAGAACATCAATATATTCAAATATAGGCAAGTTTTATTCTAGATGTAGCTTAGAGTAAAAAAAAATATCTCTATGTGCTTTATTCAATTAAGTCAGTCAAAAGAAGAGTAAACATGTTTATTATTGCAAGAGTAAAGTTCTGTAATAATTAACATGATTGTGAAACTATTAATTTGTATGTAGAATTACTAAGAACTTTCACATACAGAAAGAATGCAGATAAATATACATAAGAGAAGACATAAGTTAGATTACTTTAGAAAAACAGTACGTTGTAACCCTAAAATATTAGTAACCTTAAATTAATTATAATACAAAGTAGAGAAATCTGGGCTAAATCTATATATTTATGTTAAGAGGTTTTTGCCTTAGGGCATGTGTGCTCACTGGAGAGAGGTAAACACAGTGAGAAGGAAAGTGAGAAATCACCCCCCAGTGGGGAGGGCTACATTGCAATCCTTTCTCCTCCGTTCTCCTCCCAGGATCTTGGGCACACACTCACATGAGTCCAGCATGATTTCCAAGTCACTGGGTCTGGGACTTGAACCGCAGTCAGCCATGTGGGAGTCCAGTGACGTAACCACTATGCCATCTGCTGGTCTTGCTGAATAATATTTTAGTTCTAATCTTTTCTTCTTTTCTTTCTTTCTTTCTTTCTTTCTTTCTTTCTTCTTTCTTTCTTTCTTTCTTTCTTTCTTTCTTAAAGGTTTTTGCCATAGGGTGCATGTACTCACCAGAGAGAGACAGAGTGAAAGTGGGAAATCACCTCCTGGGGAAGTGGCCACTCCTCAATCCTTTCTCCTCCAATCTCCTCCTGGGGTATGCATGCACACGTGCCTGGCGTGAGTTGCAAGCTGCTGGGTCCAGGAATTGAACAGTGTGATCGGCCATGTGGGATCCAGCCCCATTAACACTATGCCATTGGGTGGCCCTTAATTTATTTTTAAATTATTATTTCTGGTTTACATATATTTGAAGTATATTTTTGAGTAGTTTGGCTTTTCTAAAGCAGGCACACAGTGGGGTCATGAATCTTTTAAGAAAAATGTTTCACATTTTATGATGATGAAATAGGAGCAAAATTTCAACTTCACTCCCTTGCAATGTTACAAAGAGAGAATCTCCAAATTATGGAAAACAAAATTCATCATAAACTATCCTCAATCCAGGCATTTTATTAGTTAATGCTTCCATTGTACTTATTACGTGTTAGGCACTATTCTTTGTGTTTCTTCTGTATTAACTCATCTAATTCTCCCAATAGTCCCTTGAGGTAAGGGCTACTGTTGAAGAGCTAAGGGACAGAGAGAGTAGGTTATTTACCTAAGGTCATACTGCTAGGGAGTAGTAGAGAAGGATTTGAACCTAAGATGCCTGATTCCAGTCCATGCTCTTACCCATGATGTGATCTCTTAAATGAGCTATACCTGGAAAATGCTCAGGTGGAGTTCCTGACCTGTGGTAAGCATACATTGAAAGTTAGCTCTTGGGCCAGCAGGTGACATGGTGGTTAGGGCACTGGACTCCCACATAGCTGATTGTGGTTTGAGTCCTGGCCCTTGCAGCTTACTTTCTCACTTTCTCTCTCTCTCTCTCTGTGTCTCTCTAAGGTGAGTATGTGTGCCCTGTAGCAAAGTAAACAAACAAAAAAACTAATGATATATAAAATAAAATAAATACACACACACACACACACACACATAAAGCTAGCTCTTATCAGTTGTTGGCGCAGGATGGGAAATGTGGGAATGAGAGGGAAGAACTGAGCTTTTCATCTCTTACCATCCCAGCCTCTGGATGCTTCACATGGTTGCAAGAGACCAAGAGCCAGAAGGCTCTAGGATAATAAAACTCAAACACAAAAGTGTCATGCCTGTCGTGGCTGTAGGATCAGGGACCTGCTGCAATGCCCATCCTTCTGTGGCTGGGCTCTGTCACAACTCTCCTTGTCACTTGATAAGACAGTGCCTACACCATCCAGCTTCATTAACTTCCGGTGCATTACTTTCTGGCTTTGCTTGGGAGGACAGTGGTAGAATGGAAATTAGAGTGGACTGGCATCTTACCAGAGCAACTGAGATTTGGGGAGCTTTGCAGACCTACCTCTACCACTGGAGGAAGACAGCATGACCTAGGGATACTTAGAGCACTCTGCAGAGAAGCATAGTCAAACCCAACTCAGGGGCCCTAAAGGTGGCACAGCAGTAAAGCATGATATGTGTGGGAAGATTACTGGTTTGTATCCAGAGCCCTTTCTGAGTGCTGTGGGCACACAAGGATTTATGCCCTGGGTTGGCTGAAGCTGGGAGTGGATTGCAGCATCAGGGTCCTGGTGGAGGTGCTGTCTGTCTGTCTCTCTTAGGGAATAAATAAATAAACCTAAAAAAATCCAACTCTGGTTCCTTTAAATAAATGAAGTTTTTGGAAACCTGAAGGTTTTTCTGGGATTAGCATTACATGGGCACAAAGTTCTTTCCCAAGGGCAATCAGTGCCAGCTTACTGCAATTAACTAAGAACAGCGCACTGTGGAGCAGCCACTGGGTAGGAGTACTGGGCCCAGATGCTGGAGGCCCAGAGGCAATTTAAGCAGTGCTAATAGCAGCAGTGGAAGCCGGGACAGCTGTTTTTCTTGTGCCTAAGTGATCATAATTTATTAACTGTCTTCTCTATACTGCGCTTTTTAAGATGTATGCGAAAGTTAGTTACTCATGAATTGTTAACAGTATGTTTTGTAACTTTAATGGGGTGATGCTTTATTTATCTGTGAAGCTCAATTGATGTGTCTTTCTTTTGCCTGTGATGCGGGAAAAGCCTGACTGATTGAGTCACATTACTGTAACCTCGGTATCGTGGCGTGGCTGAGCCCAGCAGACACAGATTCTGGTAGAAATTGCATTACCTCCAGAATCCCAGAAGACCAGCCTTAAAGCTCACATGTATCAACGGTGGTATGTATCACTGAGTTTTGTTTGGAGGGCCTTCTCCCCACTCCCAGGCTCCAAGGGTCTTGCAGCTCACGGAGCACTTTTTACTGCTTCTCCCCACATAAAGTGCCTCCTGGATTGCTGGCCTCACTCACCCTACTTGCTGTCCCTATGTCCCCTTCTTTGTGTTGTTTCCCAGGGCCCTGCTGGATGGCCAGCTGGCTTTGTTAATTTTGTAACCATGGGAGAGGTTCAGCTGATGTTCTTGATCTAAAAATATAGGAAGATATATCATGACACATCCAGGGCCAACCCCATAATGTGATGGTTAAGCCTTGTACCTGGAGAACCAGATCCCACATGGCTGACTGTGGTTTGAATCCTGGGTCCCCACACCTCCAGACAGCTTGAGAAACACACCAGGAATGGGTGGGTGCCCCTAATCCTGATGGGATAAGGAAAAGGAGGAAAAAGGATTACAGCATGACCATGTCTCACTGAGGGGTGCCTTTTCTCTCTCTCTCTCTCTGGTGAGCACATGTTTCCCTGGCAATAAGGAACTAAAAAATAAAGACACATCTGCTCTGGGCATACAGGAAGTTAGCAACAGTCCTGGAGGAAGTATTGTGAGCATCTGCTACACTTGGGGGTCTGTTTTGGTAACTTAGCTTCATGGCACACTTTCATAATACTTTTAAAATTTCGAATTAGCAATGATTCTGAGTAAAACGCAATTTAATTTATAATTAAGGCATACAAAGGAACAATTTAGATACATTTAAAAATTGCTAAAATTGTAAAATGTGCCCCATGGTGTTGAGCTGCGTTATCATTATGGCAGGCAATCTCAGGGTGGCCCTCAGGGCCCAGCTTCCTGGTTTTCACACCCAACTTAGTCTATTCAGATGACTGAAACAAAATCCCAGACTGAGTAATTTATAAAGAACAGAAATTTATTTCTTATAGTTCTGGAGGCTGGCAGTCCAAGATCAAGGCATTGGTTTTGGTGTCTCATAGGAACCTTCTTGCTGCATTTGCATGAGGCAGAAGAGTGGAACAGAGGGAACCCCTTTGAGCCCTTTAATAAGGGCCCTAATGTCATCCACAAGGGCTCCACATCTAAAGGCATCAATCTACTCTGGAGGGCAGAACCCTCATCCTAAGGCTCTCCTCTTACACTATCATACCGGTCTTAAGTTTCAACACAAGAATTTTGGCAAATTGTACCAAGCTTTCAGGGACTGGCAGCACGTGTCACATGTAAGAGGGTGCTGCTTTTGAGATTAGATTGTAAAAGGTAGAAGTTCCTGTCTTGAGCGCTGTCTTACCCCCTTCCTAGTTCATTCTCTCTCAGTCTGTCTCTGTCTCTCTCTCGTGTCACTGCTCTGGGGGAAGCTGGTTTCTCTATCATAAAGAACTTGGGCAGTCTGCGGAGGTGGTGCAGGACTGATGCCTCCCACCAGCCATCAGAAAGGACCTGAGGCTGCTGGCAACTCTGAGTGTAGAAGCGGATTCTCCAGCCCCATGCGAGTCTTGAGAAGACTGCAGCCCTGACTGACAGCTGGACTATACCTTTGTGGGTTCTAGACCTGAGCCATCCAGTTAAATCACTCTTGGATTCCCAATGCTTGGAAACTATAAAGTGAGATAACACATGTTTATTGTTTCATGATGCCAAATCTTGGTGTTTATTATTGGTTGAAAGGTGGGCCCCAAAAAGTCTGTGCACCCACAACGTCAGACTGTGACCTTATTCAGAAATAGGGTCTTTGAAGATATAGTTCAGGTGGAGTCATGCTGGAGTAGAATAGGTCCTTAAATGACTGGTTTCCTTGTAAGAAGAAGAGAAGACTCACAGAGACATGGGCAAGAAGGTCACGTGACTGTGGAGGCAGAGGTTGGACTGATGCAGCTACATGCCAAGGAACACTCAGGATAGTCCGAAGCCACCGCAGCCAGGAAGAGCAGGAAGAATTCTCCCCTAGAGCCCTCAGGAAGGAGCATGGCTCAGTGGACACCTTAGTTCTGGACTTCCAGTCTCCAGAACTCTGAGAAGATACAGTTTTATTGCTCTAACCCATCCTTTTTGTAGTAATTTGCTATGGCAGCTGTAGGAAATTAGTACAGGGTAATTTGCGAGGCACTAATGAATAACAAATATAATTGTGTAACCAAATTACTCTTTTACTATATTGATTATTAAACATGTCAAAAAAAAAGAACACTTGTTTTTTTCATACCATTTAGCAGGGGCAATTTTGAAAAATTTTTGTCTTAAATTCTCATCTTTGTCAGAACAAGAAAGGAGCAGTTGGTGGTGTGGTGGTGAAGGTGGCTGAATCCCACATGGCCAAATGCACAGTTTGAATCCCGGATCCAACACCCTGAAAAACACTCAGGGGAAAAAAAGAAAAGAAAGAAAAACACTCAGAGCACATGTGTGTGCCTGTGTGTCCAAAATTCCAAGAGGAGAATGGAGAAGGGATTGCACATGGTCACCCCCTCGGAGGGTGATGGCTCACTTTCCCTCCCTCTCTGTTGAGTGCACACATCCTATAGCAAACATAAAGAAAAAAAGAGAGAATGAGTGGGATCAGAAACGCTAAGGCATAATATACTGGGGATGCATCAAACTGGCAGCTTCATACACAGGCCCTCAGGTACTGAAGATCTGTGCCCTGAAACACTAGTTCTGCAGCGTTTGGTTTTGCCTGTCCTCATTGAGGAGGGGGATCAAGTGGTGCTTTTGTAATTGCAGGGCCTGCAGGTGGCATGGTGGTTGAGGGCACTGGGCTCCCACATGGCCGACTGCGGTTCAAGTCCCGGCTGTAATTACATGCACTATGTTAGGGAGCTTTCGCTGTTGGAAATTTTACACATATAAGGCATTTTCCATAGAGCTGTTACTGACTCTATAAGCTTGAAACCTCATTTCTCTTCTGCTACCCATGTATTTCAAATGCTACTCATTTTCATGGTGCTAGGTGAACTCTGAACCCACGTCTTTGTGTTGTAAAGCTGAGTGAGTCAGCCCAGTGGGTGATAGGAGGATTCCTGGAAGCCGTACCCTTGCCAGGACAGCTAGAAATGATTTAATACATATGAAAGTGACTGATAGGCATATAGAAAAGCTCTAACTAAATAGCTCTGGCTCAGCTTGCCCTTAGCAGATCCCTAAAATGGCCTTTCCTTGGGAAAAAAGATTTTCATTTCTTTGTTATTATCGGCTCTGGGCTGATTGAAGCATAAAGCTGCCAGTAGCCATTTCTGTCACTCTGAAGAAATCCTGTCAGAAAATAAAGCATGTCCAAGAAAAGCAGAATTAAGATAAATATTTTGGGAGAAAGAGAGAGATACATATTCATTTCTATGGCATCCCTACATCAATTGTGAGTGAAGCCAAATTTAGTTTTCTGGTTACATGAGCCAGTACATTATCTGTTGCCCATTTTCGCTTAACTGAACTTGAATTGCCTATATTTTTTATTTTTTTAAAATTATTTTATTTTTAAAAGAATTATTTATCTAGTTTTATTTATTGTTATTGATTTTTTTCTTGAGAGAGATTTTTGCTACAGGGCATGTGCACTCACCAGAGGGAGATAGAAAGGTAGAAAGCAAGAATCCCCCCTAACTCTTACCTCCTGGGAGAACAGCTATGCTGCAATCCCTTCCCCTCCATTCTCCTCTCATGATTTTGAGCATGCATGCACATGTGCCTGGCATGTTTCAAGCTGCCAAGTCCGAGACTCGAACAGCAGTTGACTACATAAGTGTCCAGTGACATAATCATTACACCATCTGCTGGTTCCAATTATTTTTTTAAATTTGCTATAGGCCATGTATGCTCACGTGAGAGAGAGAGAGAGAGAGAGAGAGAGACAATGAGAAAGACAAAGAGAGAGATAGCACCCCCAATAGATCTTGAAACTATGATCTGCCCCCAAGTTCAGATAAGCTGGGTTGGGTATATGCATGCCTATGTATTCCAGGAGGTCTCTGGATTTGGACCCAGAACTTTCCCATGTGAGCATACCTCAGCCTCCCATTTTATCACTGTGTCACTCTCTGGCCTCCTTTTCTGCCTTTTTCACTGTGGTATTCCACCTCCTAGAACCTGGCACGTGATGGGCATGAAATAAACAATTGTCAAATAAATGAATACATTGGATTCTGTCATGTGACAGTAAAGTCTTGCTTCCTAAATTTTAATCTCCCTTACTAAATCATGGAGATTAAAATTATACACACGCATATATGTATTTTGCAAGTAAGTGAGGTCTGCAAAAAGTTCATGGAACATGCTCATTACAAAAAAGATATGCCTGGATTTCAAAAAGTTTTTCACAGGACCAGCAGTTGGTGTAATGGCTATGTCGCTGGACTCCCATGTAGTCGACCGAGGTTCGAGTCCCAGACCTGGTGGCTTAAACTCACGCTGGGCGCATGTGCATGCGTTCCCAAAATTCCAAGAGGAGAACAGAGGAGAAGGGATTGTGGCATGGCCAGTCCTCCTGGGGCGTGATTTCTCTCCTTCTGTCTCTCTGTCTTTCTGGTGAGTGCACACGCCCTATAGCAAAAACCTCTCAAAAAAATAAAAAAGGAAAATAAAAGTTTTTCCACCATGTACATTAGTTCTATTGTTCCAGACATGTTTTTAAAGACCCTCTTGTGTGTGGTGGATGTGCGTGTATAATTATAGCCAAAGTAGACTAGAAGTGCTGAGGATCCGGTGTTGGAGGCATGCTGCTGATAAACGTGCATGGGCAAATAGGAAAGGAGGATGTTCTGGACCCTTGTCAGCTAAGGCCTAAAGAAAGGAATGCACTGGGCATGCTCAGTGTGGAGGCAGTGGTCTGGCTGAATGGTGGTGTACTAGTGGGTTTCTGAGGGAGGTTAGTAGGGACAGTGCTGAGAGGGCAGTTAGCTCATCTCTGAGAGCTTTAAATGATTAGCCAAAGAACTTGAAATTCATCTGGTAGCCAGTGGGGAACCCGTGGATAATTTTGAGCAGAGAATAGAGATATTATGCTTTCCATGGACAGTTTCATTTTAACGGAAAATCCAAAGCTTCTACCTAAAAGAACATACTCTTTAAATAGAAATTTGAGGTCATAAAGCAAATTTGTAAAGATTTTTGTGAAGTAACTTTTTTTTTTTTTTTGAGAGGTTTTCGCTATAGGGCGCGTGCGTTCGCCAGACAGACAGAGACATAGAAACAGAAAGCGAGAAATCACCCCCCAGGGGGGATGGTCACGCCGCAATCCCTTCTCCTCCATTCTCCTCTTGGGATCTTGGGCACGCACACACACGTGCCAGGCGTGAGTTTTAAGCCACCGGGTCCGGGACGCGAACCGCGGTCGACTATGTGGGAGTCCAGCGACATAGCCATTACGCTAACTGCTGGTTCCCTGAAGTAACTTATAATTCACACAATGAGAGCCATTCTTATTTTATAATGAATCCATTTCTATGATAATCTGGGGTTAAATCCAATCATTTCTCAAAAATATTATTTGTAATGTCAGATGTTCAAAAATAGAAATGTGAAGAAGAGAGATAAAAGAGAAAGAAATAAGAAAAACCAAGAAAATATTTTTGTTTTTAATCTACAGATTCATTTTATGTTTTGGAAAAAAAAATTGATAAACAAAATATTTAAGATAAATTTTAAGCAACAATAAAGTGATCAAATACTTTAAAAAAGAAACATCTAAACATTTCTCTGAAGAAGCAAAAACCCTATGACTTATTTAATAACTAAAGCCAATTATGCTAACTAGTTGGGACATAGGGTAGGTAAAATGGATTAGCTATATATAAAAAAAGAGTGGTCAAATTAGATAGGGAGCTTGAGGAAAAAAGAATAATTTTGTAGGGAATTCAGGTTAAAATATGTAGCATATTTTATACTCTTGGTTAACGAAAGTGGCTGTAAGTGGTCTAAACACATCTCATTTGTTTTGATTTCTCTGCAAAATGTTTTTCTTTTCCTTTCTCCCAATAATATAAATGAAAAAAATAGAGTTTTTCTTTTGATTTAGAAATTTTGTGGAAATCCTATATTTCTAGATTCAAGATATCCTGCTATTTCTCCTGCATTTACACCAATTTTATTCTTTTTGTGATATTTTTCTTTTCCCTTTTAAGGTTTTTGCCATAGGGGGCACGTGTGCTCACCAGAGAGAGACAGAAATGGTAAGAGGGAAAGTGGATAATCAACCCACAGCCCCCACCCCACCCCGCCCAGGTGAGATGGCCATGCCACAGTCCCTTCTCTGTTCACCTTTTGGGATTTTGGGCATGTGCACACACATGCCTGGTGTGATCTTCAAGGTGCTGGGTATGGGACATGAACCGCTGGTCATGTGGGAATCCAGCACCATGCCACGCTAGCCTCGATGGTATCTCTTATTAAAATACATTTATTATTTATAAGTACATTTCTAGAAAGAGTCTAATTTTTTACTCTCTTCTCATCTAAAAATAGTTTTAGCCATAGCACTGTGGCTAAATGCTACTCTGCAGTGGAAGCCAGACCCCACGTTTAACCAGAGTTTGAGACCCAGCTCTGTAGGCTCTAAAATACACCAGGTGTGTGTGTGCCCAGGATCCTGATGGCACGCAGCACTGGAGGAAAAAGGATTGTGGTGCTCTGCGACCACTGCTTCTGGGAGGTGCTTTCTTTCTCTCTTTCTCTGTTGTGTATGTGCACGCATACCCTCTGGCATTAGGGAAAAAAGTTTAAATAAACTGTTTCTCCTGGCTTTGATTTCTGTGATAGGAAAAATGGTCATGTGTGTTGATACCCCCTTCCTAAGAGGGAAGATCCTGTGCTGCTCAGGTCCTGGCTCTGCGGCAGTGATGCAGTGCGGGCTAGGGATGAAGGCAGGGCTTGTTATCATAAAGAGATACCTGGGATGGCGGAGGAATGAGCTATTGAGACAAGAAAGGAACTGGAGGAGCCTGGGGAGCAATCAGTCATTACCAGAAGTAGTTGGGGTGGCTAAGAATGATGATTTTTTTTTAAAAGAGAGATTTTTTGCTATAGGGTCTATGTGCTCACCAGAGAGAGAGAGAAAGCCAGAAATCACCCCCTATGGAAGATGGCACACTGCAATCCTTTCTTCTCCATTCTCCTCGGGATTTTGGGCATGCACACACACACACACACACACACACACACACACACACACAGATGCCTGGTGTGAGTTTTAAGGTACCAGCTCTGGGACTTTAACGGCGGTCAACCATGTGGGAATCCAGCTACGTAACTATTATGCCATTTGCTTGTCCCCAAGAATGATTTTTAAAGGGAACTTTAAGGAAGAACTTATTTGGCATAAAAGGTGTCACATCTACCTCTGAATCTTTTAGACATTCCCATAGAAATGTCCCATTCCCATCTGATGCTCTTAGTCAAATTGGGAACTTGCATTTTTTTTTTTTTGTTAGAACTCAGAAAAATAAAATTCCAGTTTATTGTTGAACATCATTGTTTCACACATACATCAAACAAGCCAAAAATAAATGAAAAAAACCAGCAACTTCACAGACAAAAAAGAAATAAAAGAAACCTCTCTGGCTTTTTAAACCATCTCATACAAACTACCTACTTATAGTACATCTAAGTACATACACAAAAAAAGTTACTGGAATGCTCGGAATAAGATTTTTTGTTGTTGTTTTTGCTTTTTTTTTTTATAAGGTATTTTTTTTTCTCCTGTGACGTTATAGTGAACATGGTCACACCACAAGTAAAGCCAAAGTACGACAGAGGACACTCCAGAGGCTGGTTTGGTCATCGGAGATCACTAAAAAATGACTGACCCCTAACCATATGTACAAAAATATAACATGTAAATACAAAATACCAACAAATTTTCCTTTTTAAAGTACTTTTAAGAAAAAAGCAGGGCCTTGGAAGTTTTGGTTCTTTTTTTCTCCCCTGTTGCCAATCTGCGTTGTGGGTTTGGTTGGGTGGTGGAGAGCACGTGTCATCTGCGGGTGGCACGCCTGAGGGTGACCACGTTTAGATTCTGAGACAGGAGGATGAATAGGGCACGGCGGCTCTGTTTTTTTGTTGTTGTTGTTGTTGTTGTTGTTGTTTTTTTGAGAGGTTTTTGCTATAGGGCGCGTGCGCTTGCCAGACAGACAGAGAGAGACATAGAGACAGAAAGCGAGAAATCACCCCCCAGGGGGGATGGCCACACCACAATCCCTTCTCTTTCATTCTCCTCTCGGGATCTTGGGCACGCACGCACACGCGCCCGGGGTGAGTTTTAAGCCACTGGGTCCGGGACGCGAACCGCGGTCGACTACGTGGGAGTCCAGCGACATAGCCATTACGCTAACTGCTGGTTTCCTGTTTTTGTTTTTAAGGTTAACTTTTTCTTTTTGGACTGTCTAGTCATCCTCGTCGGTCTTCTCTTCTTGGAGTCGACATTGTCGTCCTGGTCCTCAGCTGCCCGTTTGCCCGTGGCTGCCTCGGCCTCCTTCCGCCTCTTCCTCTTCCTGGTTCCCAGCCTCCTGCTCCCCATTTTCCTCATTGGCGTTCCCGTTAGCGGGGCAGCGCTTCCGTCTCCGCCTCCTCCACGACGTCCTTCTCCCTTGAGTCCTTGGTGGTGATCTCGGAGCTAGTGTCCCCGGCCATCTGACACGGTGGGCACATGCCGGTGATCGGATGCAATGGATTAAAAGGAAAGTGGGAGTTGTGGGGGCCCTGGCCATCAAGCTGCCGGAGTAGGAGGCAGAGGAGGAGAGGACTCGGGAACAATGCAAAGATGGCTCTTTGGAGCAGGCAGTTGGCTGTGTTTTTAAAGTTGCCTATGTGTTGAAGTTGGATTCGAAGTGAGAGGAGAGTTCCTTAACATGGCCCAGTTTTATTTGGGTTACTTTTTTTTTTTTTTTTTTTTTTTTGAAGTGCACCATATTATGGCGATTAAAACTATAAAAAGACTGTCTATAAAAGAAGGTCATGGTGGTAGCCAAAAAACAATAGTTTTGTTCCCTGGTCGCTCTCAAATTTCTCTCATATGGTTCTGGGGTCCCAGGTTCTGTGTTGCTGAACACGTGCACGGTGTCTTGTCCTGTCGGGCTGTCCTCTATTTCAGTTGGCTTAGATGGTGCCTCTCAGGTCGCTGTGGTACCACAGCCACCATCACATTGGATATGGCTACTCAAGGCTCTGTTGCTGGTGTCTGTTGAGGTGTGGCTGATGTTAGCCCAAGGCGTTGCCACCACTGCCTATGAAGATGTTTCTCGGGCCTCTGGAAGTCCCTCGCGTTGCCCCTGTTTGATATCATCTTGGCGTTTACCTGCCCTGATGTAGATGTGGGTTGTCACTGGTCCAACGGCTGAGCCCATTCTTTGCCCCCCTACTCTAGGACTCAGATGGAAGTCCACAGGGGTAGTACCTGATGGGAACCGGAACCTACCAGCCTCAGAAGTACTCCTCAGCACTGCTGATCCTGCCTCCTTCCTGTGTGCCTCACTCTCCCTCACCTTAGGACATGTTCTGGCCCAGAAGGAGCTTCGGCCTCTCATGGAGGCTCATGACACCCTTGGACGTGTTTAGACATGTCTAAATCTCAGTGTGGAACTTAGGTCCTCAAAGTGACAGCCCAGCTTCCGGATAGCAGTTCCACAGTCCTTTCATTTGAATCCTCTCCTTTGATGACATGTTAATGAGTATACTAGGATATCTGGGTTACTATCTCATACCCAGTGAACATTCCAGCTTGGTAAGAGGGGTGATCTTGTCTCTGTTCTTTAAATATCCATTCATGTATTTATTTACTCAACACCTATCTAATGAGTAACTGCTATATGTCAGAGACTGCTAGGGATTGAAGACATACTGTAGATCAAGACAGACACAATTTCCTTCCTTTAAAAATTTTTTTTCCTTTTTTTTTATATTCAATTACTGTATATCTTTACCATAGAAAATGAATTTTCCTGAATACACTGTATGTTAGTCTAGTCAGGGATATCCTATACATTGTCATTAATAGACAATTTTCTTTTGTGTGTGTGTTTGCTGAATGTTTTGCTTTCAATCCTTCCCTTCTGGAGCTTACCTTCTCATGACGGAGGCCGTTGGCAGGTAGATGACGTTGTGAATGTAGATGGTGGGAGGTTCTCTGAAGGAAATGCATCATAGAAGGGAATCGAGTGAGATTGGGTAAAGGGTCGGGGGCACTTGTGAGATACAGGGATCACTAAGGCAGGTCTCTTTGTGACTGAAGCACCAGACTATTAATCCTTTCAAAGTCCCTTCTGGGGTGTAGACAATGAAATGAGTTGGAAGGCTGATTCCACCTGTGAACTGAGGCTAATGTGTCATTATATTTCAACAATTTCAGTTCAGAGTCATTGGGACTTTCTTACCCTTCCCATCCTCACTCTGACTTCTTTACCTCTGTTAAGGTTGAAGATGAGATTTTTCAGGGTTGGCAGGCAGTCTGGTGATTAAAATGCTGGACTCCCACATGGCCCACTGTGATTTGAGTTCTGAACCTAGTGATGTTCGCATTTCCCCTCTCTCCTCCTCTCTGGTGAGCACATGTGCCCTATAACAAATTAAAAAAAATAGTTCTTTTAAAAAAAGGAAAAAAAAGATGATAATTTTCACTTTCTTATAACAAGACATGGCGTGGTTCTCATTTAACTGTGAATGGCTGTAACCAGGCATTTTTTCAGAGATTATTTGGTCTTCCTAACTGTTCTTCTTCTTCTTCTTTTTTTTTTTTTTTTTAAGAGAGATTTTTGTTACAGGGCACACGTGCTCACCAGAGAGACAGAGACAGAGATACAGAAAGTGAGAAATCACTCCCCATGGTGGATGGCCATGCCACAGTCCGTTCTCCTCCATTCTCCTCTCGGGATTTTGGGCATGTACACATATGTACCTGGAGTGAGTTTTAAGCTGTTGGGTCTGGGACTGAAACCACAGTCAACTATGTGGGAGTCCAGCATCATAACCATTACATCCGCTGGTTTCGGTCTTCCTAACTATTTCTGAAGGCCTTAGTTTTATAGATGAGTGTAGAACTCTCAGGCAAACTTTTCTACCCATATGGCATTAGCAATTTTTCATCATTCAAAAGAACTGAATATCTACAATATACATGACACTGTGTTATGGGGGTGTAATTAATGGCTTTAAATATACATATGATCTCATAGACTTAAAGACTGGCTTTGTCTTCAGGGCCATACAGTTTAGTGGTGAGCACCTTTATAAAAAAGCAAGTTGACATGGTAGAGATGGTTAGTGGAGGTGTGAAGAAGGTGTTGCTGTTCATTTAGTTACTCAACACATTGTGTTTTTTGGTTGGTTGGTTGTTCTGCTGTGATCCTCCTGCCTCAGCCTCCCAAGTAGCTGGGACCACAGAGACACATCAGTGTTTACAGCTTTTAGGTTGAGCCAGGTATTGGACTTAGGTCTCCCATGTGGTTTCAGCCTGCTGGGTAGAAATGTCAACCATACTACTGAGGCTGTGCCTCATTGTGTGTTTAATGATGCCGGATGCTGTTTTAGGTTTTGGGGCTACAATGATAAGCATGGCCAGTCATAGCCCCTGTGCTCATGGATTTCACAGCCAAATGGGAAAAAAGACATGAATGCATAAACACACAACTAAATATACAACCCATAATGTCATGAAAGAAAAGAACAAGGTGCTATCAAAGAGAGTCACTGGGGTGATGAATTCACTATGGGAGGTCAGGAAAGACTGTCTGAGAATGTAACATTTTTGCCGAAATATGCAGGGTGAGTGGGAGTCGGTGAGATTAAGTTTGGAGGAATGAGGAGAAAGAAAGGTTAGAAAAGTCTTCTTGACTTGATCTCAGAAACCACAACTAGTGTGATAAACAAATGTCTAAGCGTGTGAGATAAAGAAGACCATCAGGACTAGATCAAAATGCTAATAGAATTTTATCTTTGAGTAATGAGATTATGTGTACCTTTAATTTTCCTATTTCTATTTTCTTTATTTACTATATTTTCTTTCTTTTTTTTTTAAAGAGAAATTTTTGCTATAGGGTGCATTTGCTCATCGGAGAGAGGGAGAGAGAGAAAGAGAGAGAGAGAGATATGAAAAATCCTCACCCCTCCACCAGTAGAGATGGCCACACCGCAATCCCTTCTCCTCCATTCTTCTCTTGGGATTTTGGCATGTACACACATGTACCCTGTGTGAGTTTCAAGCCACCAGGTCTGGGACTCGAACAGTGGTCAGCCATGTGGGAGTACAGCAACATCACCATTACGATATCTGCTGGTCCTATATTTTCTTCAAAAAATTTTTTGGGACCAACCTTTGGTGTGGTTAAGGTAGCTGGCTCCCTCAAAGCTAACTGCATGGCTTGAATATTGGCTTTAAAAAACATTCTGGGCACATGTACATGCATGTCTGGAATCCCAAGAGGGGTGAGAGATGGAGAAAGGATTATGGTGTGACCATGCCCCATGGGAGGTACTTTCTTACTTTCCCCTTGTCTCTTTGTCTTTCTCTGGTGAGTGCAAGTGCCCTCTGGCAAACTAAAAAATAAACAAGTATAATAAAATAAAAAAAAAAGAATTAAAAAAATTCATGGTAGAGCATGCGCATGTGATAATAAGAGAGAAATGAACACCCTCTATAGGGTCTGGTCACGCCTGACACCATTCCTCCATCCTTCTAGCCCCGAGTCTTGGGCAATTGAGCATGCACCAGGTGTGTTTCAGGTGTTTGCCACGTGGGATCCAGCTCTCTTGAATAGTGCATTAGTACAAAGCTGGCCCTACTGTTTTTTTTCCATCCTCTTTCTTTGTAATAAAAAAATGTTGCTTAAAAAAGTAGTCATAGGGCTGGCCCTGTAGTATAGTGATTAAGTGCTGTGCATTGAGAGACAGAGCCCACAAGACTATGACCACGGCTTGAATCCTGAACCCGGGGGTTTAAATAACATGCTGGGTTAGTGTGTATGCTTCCCCAAAATCCTGCTGGGAAGGAGACATAAAGGCAAAAGGATCGAGGCGTGGAAC
Source organism: Tupaia tana (assembly GCA_026018925.1). Taxonomy (NCBI): domain Eukaryota; kingdom Metazoa; phylum Chordata; class Mammalia; order Scandentia; family Tupaiidae; genus Tupaia; species Tupaia tana. The sequence goes on along the minus strand of JAKSZU010000007.1, from coordinate 122,094,424 downwards.
ACCCATTGGGGGATACTTTCTTTTTCTCTCTCTGACAAGTGCATATATTCTCTGGTAATAAGAAATAAAAAAAGTAATCATGGCATAAAGGAGAGATAAATAAGTGTTTTTTAAACAGGCAATGACAGGGTCAGGGGTGGGGAATTTGAGGGGGAGGTACAGGTAGTATTTCCAGGCAAAGAAAATGGTTTCGGTAACAGCTTAATCTGCTGATTACTCATAGCTCACTACAGCTACAGCACAGCAGGTGTGTGTGTGTGTGTGTGTGTGTGTGCGCGTGCATGTGTGTGAGATGAGACAGGAAAGTAGGCAGAACACCAGATCAAGGAGGCCTTGGTATCCTCAAGAAGTTCACCCTGCAGTCAGTGGGGAATCAGTGACCAGCTTTGTATCTGAGAGACAATATCCACCGGCAGAGTGGAGACATATGAGATAATGCAGTTATCAAAGTAGGGAGTGTTGGGCAGGGCAGGAAAATTTCTTTCTTTCTTTTTTTTTTTTTTTAAGCAATATGTTTAAAAGAGTGACGTGAGATCTGTTCTTAGCTAATATCCATGACTTTTTGGTCAGAAGTCAAATGTGCTTGTTAGAGAAAGACAGAGAGACAGAGAGAAAAAGCACCCCAATGGGGCATGGTCACACAGCAATTATTTTCCTGCATTTATCCATCTTGTCAGGATTTTGAGCATACACACCCACATGCACCTAGTGTGTTCTTCAAGCTGCTGGGGCTGGGATTAGAACTGTGGTTGACCATTAGGATTAGGCTTTCTGTGCATAGCGCTTAACTGCTATACTACGGGGTTCCCTCTGTGACTTACTTTAAAACAGTAATTTAGAATTATTTTTTTCAGAGGCCATCAGATAGCCTAACAGTTATGTCGTTGGATTCCCATGTAATTGGCCACAGTTCGAGTCCTGTACCTGGCAACTTAAAACTCATGCTGGGTACGTGTGTGTATATGTCCAAGATCCTGAGAGGAGAAGGGATTGTGGCATGGCCAACCCCTGAGGGGTAATTTTTCATTTTCTATCTCTCTGTCTCTCTGTTTCTCCAGCGAGCACATGCTCCTTTTAGCAGAAATCTCTCTTACAAAAAAAAAAAAAAAAAAGAATTCTGTTTTTGAAGCTTATTTTATTTTTTTCATGAGACTGGGAGAGACACCATGATCCGCCCCCAGGCCCAGCGATCCCGGATCACAGTGTGACCAGGAAAACTGGGAAACAGACTCCTGACTTTCCATATGGGTCCAGCATCTACACGTGCTGTTACTGCTGTGGTGCCACTGCCAGCCCGGTAATTTGGCAATTCTTGTCTGTGTAGACTAAGGCAGCTGATTTCCCAGATTAAGATACTATATACAGGGCCAGCAGATGGTGTAGCAGATACATTACTGGATGCCCCCATGGCCAACCAGCGTTCGAGTCCTGGACTGGTGACTTAAAATTCATATTTGGTGGGACCAGCAGTTGACATAATGGCTATGTTGCTGGACTTCTACGTAGTCGACTGTGGTTCGAGTTCCGGACCCGGTGGCTTAAACTCATGCCGGGCATGTGTGCGTGTGTGCCCAAGATCCTGAGAGGAGAATGGAGGAGAAGGGATTGTGATGTGGCCATCCCCCCCGGGGGGGGGGGGGTGATTTCTCGCTTTCTATCTCTCTGTCTCTCTCTGTCTTTCTGGCGAGCACACACACACACCCTGTAGCAAAAACCTCTAAAAAATATTCATATTTGGTGTGTGTGTGTGTGTGTGTGTGTGTGTGTTTGTGTGCGCATGCCCAAAATCTTGGGAGGAGAATGGAGAACAAGGGATTACCGTGTGGCCATCCTCTCTCGGGGGTGATTTCTCACTTTCCCTCTCACTGTCTCTGTCTCTCTCTCTCCAGCGAGTGCACATGCCCTAAGGCAAAAACCTCTTAAAAATAGTAAATGCAAATGATTAATTTGATGAATCTGATGCCAAAAAACTGCATGGGTGAAATTCTTTGTTTCAGTTGTATTTTGCAGTCCTCTACAGCTTCAGACTCCCTATTTCAGTCTAAACCATGAGTCCTGGTGGACCTTTTCTTTAAACAAATTATTTCTTTCATGGGTGAGTGGGCCAGCTGGTAGTGTGGTGATTAAGACACTGGATCCCACATAGTTGACTGAGGTTTGAGTCCCAGACCAAGGGACTTGAGAAACGTGCTGGGTGCATGTGCATGCGTGCCCGAAATCCCGAGAGAAGAATGGAGGAGAAGGGATTGAGGTGTAGTCATTCCCCCGGAGGGTGCTTTCTCACTCCCTCCCCACTCCCCCTGCCCCCAGTCTCTCTCTGACAAGTGCGTATACCCTTTAGCAAAAAATAAAATACTACTAATAAAAATAAAATAAAATAAAATAAAATAAAATAAAATAAAATAAAATAAAGTAAAATAAATATTTCATGAGTGAGAGAGACAGAAAACACTTCCAACAGGGTCCTGATGCCACCATCCACTCCCAGCTCACCAGCACCAGATCGTGTGCACACCACAGTTGGTGTTCTCAGTGAGATCTCCAGACTTGCACTGAGAACCTTCTCGTGTTGCTCAGCCTTGCAGGGCATCGTGTATTACCTCTGTGCCATTGTCCAGCCCTGTCCTGCATGTATCTTAGTGGAAGAGAGCACCTGTCCCTTCCCTACCTCAGTGAGAGCTCACAATGAGGTAACGTCTGTAGAATGACTAATTTCCTCAGACATGAATACTTCTGGAAAATAAACGGCCAGCATGGCTCAGTCTGATACCAACTTTTCATGCAAGTTTTAATTTTATCTGTTTGTTTCTACCAAATCTGAGATCTCCATGACTACAATAGAGGAACAGAAGGAAAGAATGTTTTGTGGTGGAACATCCTAGATGGTATTGTTTATCGTAAAATGTGGATATTTTAAAGGATGCCCACGTTGTGAAAAGGTGTCAATGCTGTTCATATGGTGTTCTAAGTCCCTGGAAACTGCAAGAGACATTTTTCTGTGCTCGCCGTGGGTGATATGTGAGCATATTGAAGAGACGTATCAATAGGACTCTAGTAACAGATGGAAAAGGTAGCTGGATTTTTGGTGGAACTCAGATGGAACAAGATGTGTTTATTTACTTTGCCTCTTGGGAAGGGTCTGAGTCCTGTGACCTGAGGGATCAGGTCGAGAGTGGCCAGGGGTTGATGTCCCTGACGTCCCTGAGTTTACATTCTGACGCCTGATAAAACTGCTGCATGGTCTTTCCTGATTGCATGGCTAACCCCTTCAGCATGATTAAGACATAATGACAACTCCAGCATCCTTTGCCAAGAGGTGATGCCTGCGTTCGAGGCTTTAGTTAGATTTGAATTCCAGCTCTGCCATCTGCTTTCTGTAGGACTTAGATTTCCTCATCTGTCAAATGGGACCAGCAAAGTCCACCTTGTAGGGTTATTGTAGGGGAGTCAGTAAAGCCATGTGTGCTAAATTTCCACCTTTTAATAAAGTCTTAGGCTAGCTCTATATCCTACTGGTTAAGGGAGGCAGATCCCATATGGCCAGTCACGGTTCAAATCCTGGCCCTGGTGGCTTGAAAAACCCACCAGGTGCATATACATGTGTGCTCCAAATCCCAACAAGATGGAGAAATGGAAGAGAAGGGATCGTGGTGTGATCATACTCTGTTGTGGGGGCGGGGGGGGGGGGGGGGGGGGGAGAGGTGCTTTCATTCTCTTTCTTCTTTGGTGAGTACATATGCCCTCTGCAATTAAAGTTATTTAAAAATATTGTTAGCAGAAGTTATGCATATAACTGCTTAAGAATTTCTATTTCTAAACAACACAAAAGAGAAGCTCTGAAGAGGGCAAAGGAGGAAGAGAGGAATGAACATGGTGGAAAGGCCAGGTTAGTGGCTCCTGGTACCTGAGGAGCTGAAATCTCAGGCCCTGTGCAGTGTCTGGAGACTTTTGAAAATTGACCATATCTGGGGCCCACATATTCCTGGCTGTCAGGGTAGATGCCAAGTCCTCGGGCTCCTGGTAGTTGGAGGTTAGGGTGACACCAGGCTGCAGCCACATCCCTTAGCCGGATGGCTCTGCAGCTCACAGGGGGCTAATACCGGCTGACCCTGGTCTCCTGAGTAGCTGTCTCAATATTTGTCCCTTCTCAGTCCTCCTTTCTGCCCTCCTGGGTGTTGTCCTAGTCAGATGCTCTGCTTCTAGTCGGGTACCCCGCCTGTGTTCTATTTTGGTTCTCAGTGTAAGGAGAGCAAACCTCTGCAAAGGTGAAGTACTCACTGACAAGGTGGGGCCTGTGCCACTTAGAAAAGGACTCTCCGAAGTGGGAAGAATGGCATTTTAATGGCAGAATGGTAGGCAACATGTTGGTATTTGGGCCAGGGACAGTTGAGATTGGGGTATATCATGATGCAGTGACTACACTGCTACTCAGAGGGCCAGTCTTTGCCAGAAACTTTTTTTTCTCTTTTGCTAGAGGGTGAGTGTGCTCACCAGACAGAGAAAGAGAGAGGGAAAGTGAGAAATCATCCCCTGGGGGAATGGCTATGCCTCAATCTCTTCTCTCCCAGACTCCTCTTGGGATTTTGGGTGTGTACGCACATGTGTCTGGCATGATTTTCAAGCCTCTGGGTCTGAGATTCAAACCATGCAGTTGGCCATGTGGGATCCAGCACCTTAACCTCCATGCCACCTGCTGGCCCAAGCATAAATAGTGTTTTTAACTAATACCTGGGGGCGGGGTAAGTAATCAGGGGAGTGGTTCTGGCTCTTCACCTTCGCCCTTCCAGTCTGATGCTGATAGTAGCTTCATTTGCAGAGCAAGGTGTTCGTGTGATCCACACCCCAGTCCTCACTCACCTGCCCAACCTTATGCGAAGGGGGTCTGCCAGAGCCTCTGCACTTCTTCATTGAGACCCACACCTGTGGTTGCCCTAAGGTTACCTTACATTTTCTGATGCTTGTTGCTCTGTTGCCATGAAGGTGTGAAGAAAGGCCACAAGGGAAGGGACAAAAACAACCCCATACACAGAAAACATGACCGCAGAGGGTTTTTTTCAGAGATTTTGTGACGACCTGGAAATCACATTACTACTACTACATTTTGTTGGTTACTTTCTGTGCCTCGGGTACTGTGTTAAATACCTGTTATGGTTTCTTCTTGCCTGTATTCCTCTTCATCTTCTGGTACCTTTGACTTTCCTTTCAGGACTCACCCATTCCCCAGTGCGTGGAACCTTTGGGGACCTTTGCTTTATTAGCTTCCTCTTTACCCCGCTGGTGAGGGAGATTCCTGTTCTAGGGTGGCGGGGATGGGATGGCTGCATACCTGACGATGGATAGCTGAGACGGAGAGCTTTGTAAAAAGTTTGCCATAGGGCCTGTGCACTCAAAGAGAGACAGAGAGAGAGAGATTGAGAAAGTGTGTTTTTGAAGTCTCTGGGTCTTAGACTTGAACAGGGAGTTGACCGCGTAGGATCCAGCTGCCTTAACCACTATGCCTTTTTACTAGTCCCATGTACTCACAGCCTGGGGGAAGAGGACACTGTGGGCCATTCAGGGTCATGTGGAGGTTGCACTCAGGGATAGAGCAAAGAAGCGGGGGCTGTGGGAGTCAGACTGCAGGGTTGTGAAGATAAGGTGGTTCCTGCTACCACCTTAGGATATGATTAGAAAACTCAATTCTTTTTTTTTCTGGAGAGGTTTTTCGCTATAGGGCGTGTGCGCTCGCCAGACAGACAGAGAGAGACATAGAGACAGAAAGCGAGAAATCACCCCCCAGGGGGGATGGTCACGCCGCAATCCCTTCTCCTCCATTCTCCTCTCGGGATCTTGGGCACGCACGCACACGCGCCCGGCGTGAGTTGTAAGCCACCGGGTCCGAGACGTGAACCGCGGTCGACTACGTGGGAGTCCAGCAACATAGCCATTACGCTAACTGCTGGTTCCCTAGAAAACTCAGTTCTTAAGATGAGATGTGAGGTTTCACACTGTCATGAAGACCATGATTAGAGAGAAGAAGGTTGTCTTCTACTGGTCTGACGAGCTGGATCCTAAGTGGGAAGGTTGCACATGTGTGTGTGTGAGAGAGAGAATGTGTGTGTGCTTCACAGCTCAAAATTTTAAATTTGCTTTGTTTATTTCTTCCATGAGTGCAAGAGACAGAGAATATGCATATATTCACACACACACACACACACACACACACACACACATATATATATAGAGAGAAGGACAAAACTTCCAATAGGGTTCCATCACCATGACCTATCCCCAGCCTTCAGTCTCCCTGGATCGGGGTGTGCATGTGCCCGGCATAATCAGGAGGTCTCTGACCTTGAACCAGGAGCCTTCCCATGTGGGAATGCCTTCAGAGCATTGCTTACTGCTCAGATTCTTGTCTGTCAATAAGCACTCGTGCCTGGACTTTGGTGAGCCAAGACAGAGGACTGAGAAAAACCAAATTGATTAGAGTGGAACATACGAGACCCTAGGTTTTCCCTCTGTGGAATAAGACCCTTCAAATTTGGAAGGTGAGAGAAAGGTGGACAATTCCCTGAAAGAGATAAGACAAAAACAAAAACCCACACATACATAAAAGCGCATCTACAGAAGCAGGAAGAAAATCAGCAAAAAGAAGAGCCACTAAAGCCGAAGGAAGGCAGGACGAGAAGGTGTTATGTGGAAAATGAGAAAGGACACCTTGGTGAGGTTGCATTTTCTGGGTCAAAGGCTGTCCGCTCTGTCAGCTTCTGCACAGGCCATCCTTTTATGTCCCCTGTCTTCTGCCTGTTAAGAGCTGCTTAGAAAGGGACATGTCAATGAGCAGCTCTTGGGAGCAACACTGATTCCTGGCACGTCCAGAGGTCACTCCTCATGCCTATGTCAAAGAAGAAGCCACTTCCTGGTGATAAAATAGTTCTGGAGCCTGCGGCAAGAGCTAGAGGTAGCTCTGAGCCCTGGTCCCCCAAGGCTCAAACTTGCTCCCCAGACTTTGAATTGTGTGGTTATTGGTAGGATCTGGAGGCCTCTTCTGAGGTGCAGAGGGGCATAACTGGCCTCTGTGTGGGAGCCAGCCTGATGGCAGAGACCGTGGAGTTGTGCTAAAGCACACGGAGTTATAATTATCCTGCCCTTATTTTTGCAGCTGAAAGACACATACTGTGAAAGTCATGGGTATTATGCTGTCAGTCCATTGATGGCTTCAACCCTTTGCCTGAGCCATTATTTCATCTCCGGGGTGGGAGAAGCCAAGGCGTGCCTCCATAGCGAGAGCTGCTTTTCAGGGCAGGAGCTGACAGCGACTGTGAGCCAGGTCTGCCTGTCCTTCACGCACCTCCTTCAAGGATGCCACAGGGCCCAGGTCTGGGTTTGCTCCCTGCTGCTCCCTGGAAGGTAGTAGAGGGGAAGATTCTGTTGTCAGATCAACACTGTGAAGGAATGAGGCCTGGGTGTTAGACGCAGAGAAGGAAGTAGCCCTTTTCTGGTTGATTCCTTGGCTGACTAGTTCTTCCTCTCCAGGGTTGCTACTGCTTATCCTAGTGGGGAAGGGTCTGGAGTCAGAATGCCTTGGGTGAATTCCAGCCGCACTGCTCACAAGCCACAAGACCAGGGCCTATTACTAATCTCTCTAAGCCTTAGTTGTATCAACTGTACAATAACAAATTTACCTCACGGGTTGTGAGGATTGAGAGAAATTATCCACATAAAAAGCTCAGCTCAGCACCAGACTGGCATATAGAAAGTATCTGATACATGTTATTTATTGATCATAAGGGTGATTTAATCATCGTTTTAGGTGTGTCTGCTCTTAGACTTTCCACACCACAGAGATCATGTGACCATAAGTTGGGGGGTTTGGGAATGATTCTCTTAGTGTTGCTGCTGCTGGTGATGGTGGGCAGGAAATGGAATAAGGATGATTGGACAAATATTAGCATAAAATCTGTTGCCTCGAGTATATCTTACTCTGCTTTGCACATGGATCTGGACTTCTAGGTTCAACACCAAGCTCAGATGGCCAGTGTTCTTCGAAAGCTGGCCCTAACCACCATTGGCTTGAGTGTTCTTACGGGCAGGAGGCCATGTTCCTTAGCTGGACCAGCTCTGACCAAAGCAAAGGTTGACTTTGTTTCTCCAGTCTCCTTCCTTGAGGCCCTTTTATAATAGTAATATCCTCTCAGGCACAATCTTTTCTTTTCAAAATTATTATTATTATTTATGATAGTATGTAAATGTGCAGGAGAGAGAGAGAGAGAGAGAAAGAGAGAGAGAAACACTATCCCTCAACAGGATTCCCTTATGCTACAACACTTTTCCCTGACCTGCCCTCTAGCTCCTCAGAATCTTGTGTGCTTGCATGTGCATGTGCATGTGCATTCAGTGTGATTTCAGACCAACTGGAGATCTGGACCCATGGTCCATATGGTTATATGGCTCCCAGCCTTGCAGGGCACTTCCATTACTTCTGCAACACCGTAGCACAATCTGTTCTTGTTGCTGTCAATATCTAATTTTAGGAAAGAACCTGAAATGAATTCATCCTGAGGTGTAAATGACTGATAGCCTTAAGTGTTAGCTCTCCAGGGGAATTTAGATTTTGATCTAAAAAAAAAAATTCCCACACTGGGGCCAGCAGGTGGCACAGTGATTAGGGTGCTGGACTCCCATGTGACCAACTGCAATTTGAGTCCTGGACCTGGTGGCTTGAAACTCATGCTGAGCATGTGTGCATGCCCAAAATCCCAAGAGGAAAATGGAGGAGAAGGGACTGCGGTATAGCCATTCTCCCGGGGGGTGATTTATCACTTTCTGTCTCTCTGGTGAGTGCATGTGTCCTATAGCAAAAATCTCTCTCTCAAAAAACAAACACACAAAACCCCAAAAAATAAAACACAAAAAAACCCCCAAAAAGCCCTTTCCATATTAAGTTTAAGAGTTAGCCAATGGGTGAGTAAGGCATTTTGGGGCATCAAATCTTTCCATTTAAGTGGCGAATTGCCTGCTCTGTCCTGGTCTCCAAGTTTCTTCTCTGTAGAGCAGCCCGAGCAGGTTGCATGATCAGCAGCACCAGTGGAACAGAGGAGCCAGATTATTGTTCTGATTTACAGGAACAATCTCAAAAATGTGTCTCAGGGCGTGCCAGGGACCTTAATCTGGCACTGAATAGAGGGCCCACTCCTCCAGTGTCCTCTGCTCCATCCCCAACTTGCCCCTAAAACTCCTTGTTTATAGGACAAGCTAGTAAAGCAGGCAGCTATTGAGTCCCTTGCTGAGTTGGGGGTTGAGAGGCATTTCTGACCATGTGAAATTCATTACCAGGATTGGAAGCGAGGGACAACTTTCCTATACACAGCCTTGTTTAAAAAGGAATGTCACCCTGCCCATTTCTTGTCTGTGTATTTATGCTGTCATTTACCTGTTCACAGTGCAAATATAAATAACTCTTTACAAACTCTTATCTTGGTATTGACTCGGTGAATTGTGGGGTCATTCCTGAGGCTTTCTGCTTCCTGCTCACCCATATCAGTGCTGTGTACTCCAGATAAGTGGCTATTAAACAACAACAACAACAACAACAACAACTATGATGATTAATTCTATGCATCAACTTGACTAGGTTAAGGAATACCCAGATTTCTGGTAAAACATTATTTCTGGATGTGACTATGAGGGTGTTCTGGATGAGATTAGCATTTGAATCAATAGACTCAGCACAAGAGCTCTCCCTCACCAATGCTGGTGGACATCACCCAGCACAGTGAGGGCCTGAATAGAGCCACGAGGCAGAGGAAGGGCGAATCTGCTCTCTGCCTGAGCTGAGAGCAAAGCCATCATCTCCATTATCCATCATTTCCTGCCCTTGGACATAAGCACTCCTGATTTAAATTTTTTAATTTTTATTTATTTATTTATTTATTTATTTATTTATTTGTTTGTTTTTGCTATAGAGTGTGTGTGCTTGCTAGAGAGAGAGAGAAGATGAGACATCACCTCCTGGGGGAATGGCCACACCACAATCCCTTCTCCACTCTCTTCTTAGGATTTTGGGCGCGCACACACACACACACACACACACACACAGAAGCCCACACACGCATGTGTCCTGAGGTGGTTTTCAAGCCACCAGGTCTGGGACTTAAACTGCGCAGCTGGCCATATGGGGTCCGGAGCCTCAGCCACCATGCCACCTGCTGGCCTCAGCTCCTGGGTCTTGAGCCTTCAGATTGGACCAGGACTTACACCACTGGCCCCTGGCTCTCAAGCCTTCAGATTTGGACTGGAACTGTAAATCAGCTTTGTTGGGCCTCTACCTTCCAGGCAGCATATTGTGAGGCATCTCAACCTCCATAACTGAATGAACCAATCCCTCATAATAAATTTCTGTCTCTATATCTCTCTATCTGTACTCTATTGGCTCCGTTTCTCTGGAGAGCCATAATTCAGTTGTGATAAAGATAAGAATATACATAAAGTGTATGTGGTTTCCCATAGCAATGCTAATCCTTGCAATGTGTCACAAACATTGTTGACCTCTGATGCTGGTTTTATATAGGTCATGACCTGCAGGTAGGAGGCTGGGACTTGTATTCACGTGCACAGATGACATGTAAGGCACTCGGGTGCCTTTCCTGATGGTACTGCTAATGACGATCTTGGCCTTCTGTGAGCCTGACTGGCGGTGTCTTTTGTGACTTCTTCACTCACTTCCGGCTCCAGTCCACCTTCCTAGCAATATGACAAGGGCATCTTAGTTCCCAAGCTTCTCAAAAATGGGAGCTGTCGGGGTAGTTCTGGATCCATACCCAGAAAGTGACATGTTCATAATCCACATCGCCAATCCCTCTCTCCACAGTGGAAATGGCCAAGAGGGAGTGAAAGGGATCAGGACCAGGGGGAAGAATCTGGGTCAAAGGTTGGTACTGTGGGCTACACCTTTGGCCACTCTGCATGTGGTCCAATAGACTCTAACGCCCTTACCTGCTTTTTTTTTTTTTTTTTTTTTTTTTTTTAAGGTGACACATTTATTTTCCCCTGTGGAGGACAGAATTTGGGAAAGCTTTTGTCTTTTTTGTTTTGTTTTGTTTGCTATAGGGCACGTGCACTTGTCAGAAAGACAGAGAGAGACAGAGAGACAGAAAGTGAGAAATCACTCCCCACCACCACCAGGAGGGATGGCCACACCACAATCCCTTCTCCTCCATTCTCCTCTCAGGATCTTAGGCATGCATGCACATGCATTGGCATGAGTTTAAGCCACTGGGTCCGGGAATTGAACTGTGGTCAACTACATGGGAGTCCAGTGACATAGCAATTATGCCAACTGCTGGTCCCAGATTTTGCCTTTTGATGAACGGTTTAACACAGATTCCAAGCATAGAGCTAAACCATAGAGCTTGTGACTGGGCCTGGGAATGGTTTAACTGAGGACACTGAGACAGAGTATTTGCTTCCTCAGAGACTAACTAACTCCTCAATACATTATGACATGCGATCTCAAGGTGAAACCCCTCCAACCCATTATCAGGAACCCTCGTACCCTGGGAAGTACCCAGTATTTTACACAAGCTGGGACACTTGTATTTTATGCGAGCAGAGAAACACAGAAAATTGCAGTTACGGTGATTGGAGGAATCACCATCCCAGTCCCATTAGATCAAAAGCTACCTGGGTCCTTCGGATATTTGGATGAAAAACAATGCTATTTAGGCTTCTAGTTAAAGCGATAGTGAAATCTCAGTTGTATAGATTTAGTCTTGACAGACTCCCTTCCTGAGAAGAAAGCACACTTCCTCAGAGCAGAGACGATCTCCTTCCTACTTATATCTCCTACAAAACCAAGTGCCATGCTGTACCATTTGTTCAATAAATATTTGCTAAATAAATAACACAGTTTGTGTTAACTCCTACAAATTTTTATCTGAAACCAGTTTTGCTCAACACTCAACCCACTCTACATTACTCCTCCCCGACTTTCTCAGTCAATGTGTGCTGAGGGAATGCAAACAAAATGTAATTAGGTAGGGGAATCTACTTTGAAATACACGTGTATAAACAAATGTAGGCCAAAGACAAATTTAAATGATTTTCAGAATTGTCTGTGGTTATTATCCATGACCCCGTGCTGGCCTAATTTTTACAGATAATCAGGTTATAGTTGATATTGGTTTTGTTTAGGGCACAGCAAGGAGGGAGGATGTGGTGAGCATGGATTAGAAGAAAATAAAGTCATTAAAAAACCTTGAAGTTGTGCTGAATTGAAGACACATGATCAAAGGGATAGTATTATGATTTTTTTGGCTGAAGTCTATACAAATTTACCTTTAGGCCACCCATGCACAAGCTCTAATTCCATCTGCTATCCCATCAACTTTGGGGGTAGGGTGTAGATGCTAGGTAGGATTTGTGGGATGGAGCACTGCATTATTCAAATTAGTGTAATCTCCTCCTGACACACAGTGTGAGGTAACTTCTGGACAGAGACTGTTTCCCACCCCCCATATCCGACATCCCTCTCCCCTCTCTTTCGCAGAGTGGCTTCTGGCCAAGGTTGGTCTCTGGCGAATGTATACTTCCCTCGTAATGAGTTACAGAATGCAGGCAGCTGAGCTGAGTGAACATAATGAGCTGAATATAAAATTCTGTAAGAGTCTGGGGAGACGAATGTCTACACGTGCCCAAGCTTATTTTGATCTGAAGGTTATAAAACCGCTTGCTGAACCACATTGAGGTGTGGACTCCTCATTGACTGGCTGCTATTGGTGCCTCTTGTAAGTCAAATAATCCAATGTCTTTGCCTGTTGGACCTCTGGGTGACTTTCTTGGATGAGGCAAACATTCATGGATGCCCTTTTAGATTTAGGGTTAAAGTGTAGCACATTTTTTCCAGCTATGGTTTATGCTACTTCACAAACATCTTTCTCAGAACTTTGGGCTGTAGGAGAAAATGGTTCTTTCCCTTGAGGGCATGTGCAGGGAACTTGTAGAATGTAAGGAATCTTGGCAAAATTTAAGTCAGGGCTCTGACTTGGGATTGCATATTCAGACAGGATTGTTCAGAACTCCATATCTTGTTCAACATTATAGAGTGTGTGGCATGTAACAGGCACTCAAAGAGCATACCTCACTGAAAGAATGAATGAATGCAACAGAAACAATCTGTGTTCCTTCCTTGCTTTTTTGTCACTGTCTATATATTATAGTGATCCATTACACTCCCACTTGGAGGAGGTGACTTACTGGGCCATATACTTGCAGTTAGGTGGATGTGAATGCACGTATGGTAGATGGGCGCCTATCAGAGCAAAACAAGGAGTTAATGTCTCCCTCCACCTCAAAATAATTAGCTCATCTCCCAGTGACCTGTGCCTTTGACCTGGCCTGAGATTCCCATCATTATTATCTCTTAGAGGGTAAATGACAAAGTGGAAGAACTGAACCTCTTCAGCACTCCCCTTAGTGTATTGAGTTACCCGGTTGATCGCTTTGTCAGTAAGTGTATGAGATCTTTCTAAAACAAAGTTTTGAAAGCAGAGAACTCAGCAGTGAGGGAGAGAAGCCTGAAGGTAGATGGTAGCTCAGTGATTTCAGCTCAGAGATTGATTGGACCCTCTGCATCCCAGTTTCACCCAGGCGTGGTCCAGTCCATGCTGGAAGTGGAGATTCTTTGTGATTAGCATTCAGTTCTCCAGGCTGCGGGAGAAGATACGGCATCTGAAGAGGAACCTCAAGGTCAGCCCTATAGTCTTAGCTCCTTCTGTAGCAGCTTCCTCTGATGTAAATGCTGTAGGAACTCCTTTTTTAATATTATGGTTATTATTTTATTTTGCTGCTATAGGGTGAGTGCACTCTCCAAAGAGAGACAGAGGGAGAGAGAGAGAGGGAAGGTGAGAAATCATGCCTCTAGGGCAGATGACCATGCTGTAATGCTTTCTCTGTTCTTCTCTTGGGATTTTGGACATGTACACACACGCCTGACATGTCTTTCAAGCCCCCAGGTCCGGGACTCAAACCACACAGTTGACTATATGGGATCCAGCACTTAAACCACCATGCCATCTGCTGACCCAGGAATCTCTTTTAAGGTATAATTTAAGGCACAAAAAGTTGTATTTGTCTCAGGACCAGCAGTTATCGTAATGGCTATCTCACTGGACTCCCCATGTAGTCGACTGCAGTTTGCGTCCTGGACCTGGTGGCTTAAAAACTCACGCCAGGCGCGTGTGCATGCGTGCCCAAGATCCTGAGAGGAGAATGGAGGAGAAGGGATTGTGGCGTGGTCATCCCCCCTGGGGGGTGATTTCTCGCTTTCTGTCTCTCTGTCTTTCTCTGTCTTCCTGGTGAGCACACCTCCTCCCCCCCCCCCCCAAAAAAAAGGCATTAAAAAAAAAAGTTGTGTTTGTCTCAAAGGAAAATTGGACACCGATTGACCCAAGGGAGTTGATAACTCTGATCTGCCTTTTCCTCTGAGTCTGAAGAAGTTTCCCGATTGTCTCATTTCTGCTCAAAGACATCCAGCTGTTGCCTACTGTCCCTCAACTCTGATCCCCACTATTCCACACTTGTGTCATAAATTTCATGTATTGGCCTCATTTGGGACAGAGGTACAGACCAAGAAGAGGGCCTGCATGTCATGTTTGACACATTGAATGTGTTCACAAGAAAGCATGACACACAAAGGGTAAATTTATGTAATAAACTTGTTTCAATGATTCACAATTCATTCGCTATAATTGGGAAGCTCGGAAAGAATATTGGAGTGGGATTTGGAAAACTTGAACTTAAATCCCCATTCTGCTATGTTACTCACTACAAATCCTTAGATAATTAGTTTTTTTCTGGTGTGTCAATTTCCTTCAAGCTAAATAGTCTACTGGATTATTGTGATGATCAAATTAGGTGGTTGTAAAGAGTCCTCTTGAATACAAAATTTCAAATTCAAAACACTCTCAAGTACAACATTTTATCAGTTACAAAAATTAGAGATTGTATTGACTTTGAAGTAAAGTGCTATTTTACTTTTGCTTACCTAGTAAAATGAGAATGCTAACAAAAAGCATTCTGTCTTCCTGAACACTCATGGCTTTCAGGAACTCTGCGATTTCAGAAAGACTCTGGAGTTAGAAGGTGGAAAATCCATCGTGCATCTTCTGCAGCCAGGGTGAGCCCGAAGCGGAACCTGAACTCTCCTTTGGAATACTCCCAATGACTGGCACTTCTTTTCAGTTGAAGAGAAGCCAAGAGGAGTGATGCTCTTGATGGTATTTTGGCATCAGATATTGTGTACTCATCTAAATATACAAGGGAGTCTTCAAAAAGTCCATGGAGATATGTATCATGGAATCACTATGCTTGGATTTCAAATTTTGTATGTGTTGCATCAAAGTACGTTTGTACTTTAATTCCATTTTCCACGAACTTTTGTAAGTCCTGTCATATTGGGCCAAAGTAACCCACTCAGTTGTATAGCGTGTGGGGTGGGGGCCTGTTTTCAGGGTCAGGGTGGGGTGAATGGTCACACCTGCTTCCTTCCATTTTCCAGGGCAAATGGCTTCCGCTGCTGCCCAGCAACAGCAGTTTCATAAAAGCCTTTGAGAATAGCTTTGAAAATGTGTCAGCCAATAGCCAAGCAGGACTGGGCCTAGCAGCTGAGGGGTCCCCCCACCCCCTCGCTACCACAGAGAATTGGGAAGGAGCAGATGGAGGCCTCTCTGCCTTTGGCCGGCTCTCAGGGCACATTGTTATGCACTCAGGACTCAGAAGTGGGACCAAGGCAGACTCTTCATGGGCTTGCCCTTGGCCCAAAGCTCTGGAAGAGTCTGAGGAGCAGGTGTGCCGCCCTTGGCCCAAAGCTCTGGAAGAGTCTGAGGAGCAGGTGTGCCATCGCCTTCGTGGGTGCGAGCTGCTGCAGCTTATCCAGGGCAGGCACCCTGGAAGGATTCACTCTCTGTTAAATTTGCCTCTGGTCTTCTCATGTGTCATTAATCAAGCAGCTGAACTGAGCTGGCACTGCCGGAGCACGGCATTCATTATAGTCCCTGAGGGATCCCTTTCTTTAGATCCAGAATTTTCGACTCTAGGAATAGAGATATCCGTCCTGCCAGGAAGGCCCCAGGCCTGCAGCACATTGCAGGCCTCTCAGGGGGCTTTCCTGTATTCCTCCCTGGGATTTGCAAACCCATTGCAACCCCCACGACTCTGTGAATCCCCTGATTCCTGAAGTCCCTGTAGTAATGAAGCAGACTTTGGGGAGCTCAGGAAGAAGAATCTCCCGAAGCGATCTGCATGGAAACTTCTGAGGGCCACAGTCACGTGTCTAGCTTGTTTGGCAAAATGCTTCCCACTTTCCCGTGGCACGTGCTAATCCCCAAGAGACCGAGAGTTAGGAAAGTCTTGGGCCTGTTTCCCTTGGCCCTGCCACTGAGGCCTGGATCACAAGCTACTCGTTTCTAGAAGATGGGAGGAGCTGTCTGCAAAGCCCACTTTTCCTCTTTCCACTCCACCCCCTTCCACACACAGTGTGAAAGCTCCTTTCCTGACTTCTATTAATAAATACAGAGCCTTGCCGAGAAACACCATTCAGACATTGCTCTCCTTGCCAGGTCTTTAATCCCAAATGGAATAACTGACATGATCAGAGGCCTGTCTCTAGGTGAGGTGAAAACCTCTCTGGCCCAGGGTGGAGGCACTGGGAGTGATGGAAGGGTTGCAGGAGAGGCGTTTTAGTGTGAAAGGATGGATCGACATGCACAAGTCGTATCTACCTGGGTGTGGTAATCTAGCTTCTGTCTTAACCTTTTTGGAATGATAAAAAGTCCAATTTCTTGCAAATAAATAGTTTTCTGTCTCAGGACTCTTCTTTGTGCAGACATACTGTAAATCCCCAGTGCATACACAGACATCCTGAACAGATGTAACTCTGCATTCACCACAGAGATGTGTGCACGTGGTCACACACACGTTATTCTGATGTGTGCTGTGAATTCTGTGCCTATGCAGGAAGTGTTACTCCAAATTAAACAAATAACAGTAACCACCTGTTTCTAGCTGGGACAACTCTGCCCTTTTCTTACTCAGGTCTAGTGAGATTTTGAACACTGAAAAAGAGGTGTGCTCAGTAGCGAATTCATCCTCCCCTGATTTACAGTGCTGATTATTCTACATCCATGAAAAAGCAAAAGCCAGCCCAGCTGTGTTCTAAGGCATTGTGCTCCACAGGCTGGGACCCTATGGGAGGCCTGGGTTTAATTTTCAGTCAAACCCAAAGGCCGAGCACAGTGGCGCATGCCTGTAATCCCAGCGACTCAGGAGGCTGAGGCAGGAGGATCGTGAGTTCCATGTTGGCTGGGCAACACAGCGAGACTCTGTCTAAAGCTGGTCATGACCAGCCATGGTAGTGCTCACCTGCAGTCCTGGCTGGGAGGCTGAGGCAGGAGGGTCGTGATATAGTGAGAGCTTGTTTTTTATTTTGAACAACAACAACAACAAAAAAGGGTAGAAGTCTTCAGGAAAAGGATACGTGGCTTTAATCTTAGGCAAAAAAAAAATTATTAAGCATAAGGGAGGGCCTTTAGATTACCTCTAGGACTTCATGGAATTATTTTTTGACTTTCCAGAGAAAAGGAATTGTTTTTCCTTTAAGGATATTTCAAGAAAAAAGTAATAATAATAAATTGTTGAATATTTCTATGTGGCAGATATTACAGTAAGTATATATGTATCGACTAATGTATGATCTCTGTTTTATGGATCTGAAAACTGGGGCGCAGAAGAGTTAAGTCACTTGCCTAAAGTCACACTGCTTTTTATTGGGGAAGAAATTTTTGCTATAGGGCATGTGTGCTCACTGGACAGACAGACAGATAGACAGAAAGCGAGAAGTCACCCCCCAGAAGGATGGGCTATGCTGCAATACCCTTTCTTCCATTCTTCTCTTGGGATCTTGGGCATGTACACATGCACGCTTGGTGTGAGTTTTAAGCTGCCAGGTCTGGGACTCAAACCGCGGTCGACTACGTGGGAGTCCAGAGATGTACATATTATGCCATCTGCTAGTCCCAAAGGATAGAGCTAGGATTCAAAACAAGTCAGTCTGGGGGTCAGCAAGTGGCATGGTGTTTAAGGTGCTGGACTCCCAGAGGGCTGACCATGGTTTGAGTTCCAGACTTGGCAGCTTGAAAGCCATGCCTAGCAGGTGTGCGTGCATGCCAAAATCCCAAAAGGAAAATGAAAAAGAAGGGATTGCAGTGGGGCCAGCCCCCCACCAGTAGGGTGATTTCTTACTTTCCCTCTCTCTGTCTTCCTCTGTCTCTCTCCAGTAAGCAAACATGCTCTATGACCAACAAAACAAAATAAAAACTCTAAAACCAAAGCAAAACAAGGTAGCCTGACTTCAGAGCCTGCCCTCTTAACTGCTGTGATGGGCACAATAAAACAAACCAGTCACACAAAGGAACAAATCAATGATCAGATGATGCAGGTTCCTCAGGCTATTGACTAGTTTGCAAATTTCACATGGCCTTCACTTCTCCCTTCTCTCTGATTTTGTCCCCCCACCCCTTTTATTTCATTTTACTGACTGGCAGTCCCTGTGCCAGAGCGTAGGTAGAAAGGAAAGCGAATGACAGGGGAATTCAAATCCATTCGGGTCCAGCGGTCATTAGCTGCTCTGATTCAGATAATGGTTTGTTCCCCAACGTTTCATGTTTTGAATTTGGTCTGGCTGGGTGGTGATGGATGTCCCTTAGCAATTCATATGTTGGGACTTAGTATCGTAAATGTGTTACGTGAAAACTTAATCCCTTCATAGTGTCTCAGGGTGGGGCCTTTGGGTGTGATGAGATCATTAGGGCGGTTGCTCCATGATTGGGTTCTGGTGGGTGTATGAGCAGCAGTGAGATCAGAATGGCAGAGAAATTACATGGATACAGACCCAGCTCTGATCTGCTGGTAGTTCTGTCTTCTGTCATTTTGTAGGGCCTTTGGATTTCCCAGCCACCAGAACTATGAGTTGAAGTAAACTATTATTTTCTTAAATGCACCCAGTATCAGATATTTCTGTTAGCAATACAAAACCAGACTAAGACGGAGGCCAACCTAGTGTCAAGTGAGGAAGACTACCAGTTACTGTGTCGTCCTTCCCAATATCACCGTAGAAGCATTATCACACTGGCACTTTTAGAAACCCTACCAGTTCTCATGGCCTCACTTTTCTCCTATTTTAGCTTGAATCATTCTAATAAGCACTCAACTGGCATTTGGCCATGAAGAGCCCTGGCCCACTAGTTATAAGATCTTATCATTTCAAAGATGAATTATGTTTTCAAGATAGATTTTATTTATTTATTTATTTATTTATTTATTTATTTATTTATTTATTTATTTGGAGAGGTTTTTGCTATAGGGCGCATGCGCTCGCCAGACAGACAGAGAGAGACAGAGAGATAGAAAGCGAGAAATCACCCCCCAGGGGGGATGGCCACGCCGCAATCCCTTCTCCTCCATTCTCCTCTTGGGATCTTGGGCATGCACGCACACGTGCCCAGCGTGAGTTTAAGCCACCGGGTCTGAGACTCGAACCGCGGTCGACTACGTGGGAGTCCAGCGACATAGCCATTACGCTAACTGCTGGTCCCAAGATAGATTTAGTTTTTCAGGAGGATTGACTGACGTAAAGGGTGGTCACTCATACCACATTACAGGGATGCATTGATTTTAAGATGTCTTGGCTATATAAACACTAAAATATGTTAAAAAAGCATATTGGAGTTGATAAAATACATTACTTCATTTTTGTCTTTCAAAAAGGATTGAGACTTGCTATAGTAGCATTTTGTAAGGGTTCTTCTTATGTGGTCTTCCCTCTCTGGGTATCAGAATTTTGATTACAGCTGTCAGCTGGAGTTCAGCCTGGTTCAGATATCTATTTTTAACAATAGCTGAAGGGATTCTTTTTTCTTTCTCCTTTTTTTTTTTTTTTTTTTTTTTTGAGACAAGAGAAAGATTACTTAAGAATAAGGGAACTGACGCATGAAAGGGGTCTAAGTTTTCTTCTTCCTAGGAAGAGACTGACTTTAGAGGTTGCCCCCAATGGTTTTCTTCTTCCTAGGAAGAGACTGACTTTAGAGGTTGCCCCCAATGACTGGGAATTGGGTGGAGATTCTTAGCTGAGACAGCAGGGTTGAAAAAGTTAGAAAGATGAGCCACGTTTGACATCACCAGGGAAAGCAAAGAGATTCAAACTCTAGAAAGTAATTTAAGTACCAAGCTTGTGGTAGATTTATCATAAAAAATGGCCCAAAGTCTTTACCTCTTTCTGTGTCCATGCCTTTATAATGTGACTTTACAGCTTTCTCCATCAAAGTGTGGAATATATCTCCTTGCCTTTTGTATCTTGGCTGGCTTATGGTGTGGTTTTGCCAGTAAAATGTGGCAGAGTGAGATTTTACTAGTTCCAAACCTGGGCTTCAAGAGGCCTTTGCAGTTCTGTTGTTTTTCTTGGGACCTCTACATCTGCTGTAAGAAAGAAAGAAAGAAAAGCAAGTAAACTTGGCTAGCCATATGGATGATGAGAAATGTGTGGCCATCCACCTTTATCACCCTAGCCGAGAGACAGTCAAATGTCACACATATGAGCAAGACCATTCTAGATCAGCCAGCCCTAACTGATCCATCAATTGACTTCAGCTTCATGAGCCAACCTGGCCACTCTTAGCCAAACCTCATCTAGGTCAGCAGAATCAGCCAAAGTGATCCGAAATACATGATCAATAACAAATGGTAATTATTTTAAGATTTTCATTTTTTTTTTAATTACTAGAGAGTGCATGTACTTTCTAGAGAAAGAGAGAGGGAGGGAAAAAGCAATAGGGTACGATGATGGTGCAATCCCTTTTCCTCCATTTCTACATCCCATCAGGATTTTGGGCACACATGTACATGTACCTAGTGTGTTTTTGGAGCTACTGGGCTAGGATTCAAACCATGATTGGCCATGCGGGATCCTGCTCCCCTAACCACTAGGCTACAGCATTAGCCCAAGTCCTCTGTTTTTGAGGGTTTTGTTATACAGCAGTAGCTAACTGGTACCAAGGTAGAATTGAAATTAGGCATCAGAACTAAGAATTTAGAACAAGATGGCTATTAGGTTTGAAGCAACAGCAGTTCAAAAACAAAGGAGGGGCTAAGAGGGCCATTGTTAAGACTGGCCTTGGGATGTCGATGATTTGAGTAGCTGGTGGATTCGTAAGTTGGATAGATTCTGACATAGAGGCAGAGGCAGGGAAGGGGATGTTAGAACCAGAGAAAAAAACCAAGATTGTTTTGTTCACGGGAAAGTGGACTTAGCAATGATATTATTATCATGGTGCTTGGCACAGTGGAGGTGCTAAAGAAGTATGAGTTGATCAACTTAATAAATAAATCTTCTTTCTGGCAAAAAGATTTATTCATTCATTCACCCTTTTAGTTTACTTCATATTGAGTACTATATATGAGTGCAAATGCTTGTAAATGAACACATGTAAGCTCAAGATTCTACGGAGGGGCCAACAGATAGCATGGTGGTTAAGGTGCTGGACTCCCAGATGGCCAGCCATGGTTTGAGCTATGGACCTGGTTTTCTTTCTCACTTCCCCCACACCCACCCATGTTTCTCTGATGAGTGCACGTGCCCTGTAGCAAACTAAATAATAATACTAGATAAAATTAAGTATTTTATTTAGGAAAAAAAGATTCCATGAAAGTTTGAAA
Organism: Tupaia tana; assembly: GCA_026018925.1. NCBI lineage: Eukaryota > Metazoa > Chordata > Mammalia > Scandentia > Tupaiidae > Tupaia > Tupaia tana. Next base: position 122,072,677 of record JAKSZU010000007.1, on the reverse strand, counting down.
TTTACCAGACATAGAAGGTATTGGGTTGTCAGGAAAGTCATAATGCGTTAAAAAATGTTTATTTAATTTTATTTCTTCTTCTTCTTCTTCTTCTTCTTCTTCTTCTTCTTCTTCTTCATTTACTATAGGGCATGTGCACTCATGAGAGAGAGAGAGAGAGAGAGAGAGAGAGAGAGAGAGAGAAAGTGAACCACCAGGTCCAGGACTCAAACAATGGTTGGCCATGTGAGAGTCCAGTGCCACAACCACCATACCATCTGCTGGCCCCCATGAGGCATTTTTGCATAGAAAAACAGAAAACTATGTCATGACTTCCCTGACAACCTAATATATAATCATTTGCCTTAAGTGTATGCATGTGCATATCGTCAAACTGTAATGTCTGAAACTTTTCTCCAATCTCATGGTTAGAACTAGATGAATGACCCAACTAGTACTGACTGGGACATGGCTCTTCTGTTCTGGTAGGAAATTTCTTATTCTTTTACTTGTTTCTACATTGTCTGTGGATCAATTCTGTATTCCAGGCTATTCATGTCAGAAATGATTCTGGGTAACAAAGAATACTTGCTTAAATAGCTGTTGTAGGTAGCTTTGCAGCTGCTTGAAATGTTGTCTTGCAAAGTCCCTCTCAGAAGGGTCCCATGCTCCAGTGACTGTGTAGTTTGGAGTATGCTGAAGGGGGGAGGTTTGTTGTTTTTCAGAGTGCTCTGCAAAATGTGCCTTGTGGTTACTTATTATAGCAGGCCCATGTTTGTGGTGTTGAAAATTTGACTCACTTGGATCAACAATCATGGTGAGAGAGGTCAAAGCCTGCTTCAGAGTAGGTTTCCAGAGTCAATATGAAAAAAGATTAACTCCTTTAGCCGAAGTTACAGATGCTAAGATATTCCTTAGAATGCTTATCCAACACCTTTTCTGACTGTGGTCCTTTGGTATTCCTGGTAGTTGTTCCATGTGTGCAATGATGTAGACCAGAGGTTCCCAAATATAGTCCATCAACAGGTGCCAAAGATAAGTTATCACTGACCACAGAAAAATGAGAGAAAAAAAACAATGCAATGCACTGTGTGTATGCTCATGTAAGCACACACAGGAATAGGCATGTTATGTATGTATATGTTTCTCCATCTCAATTTCTATGTACCTGTGTGTGGGTTCAAGATGGCTAACTGTGTAATTGTAGAAAGAATTATCCTTTGTTTTGAGATTATGTTCTTCATACTTTTTTTTGGCACTAAAATGATGGTATTAGTAGACAGCCATTTTTTTAAAGAGAGATTTTTTTATATAGGGCATGTGTGCTCACCAGAGAGATAGAGAGAGACAGAAAGTGAGAAATTATTCCCTGGGGGGATGGTCACGCCACTATTCCTTCTCCTTCATTCTCCTCTTGGGAGTTTGGGCATGCATGCACATGTGCTCAGTGTGAGTTTTAAGCCACAGGGTCTGGGACTTGAACAGTGATTGACTACGTGGGGGTCCAGCGATGTAACTGTTACACCATCTACTGGTCCTGATAGCCATTTTTAAAAAGTTCTTATTTGGAAAAATGAAAGATTGCTAATCCTGTAGTTGCCGTAGGAGAATTAAAATAAAAATTCAAATTCCAAGTCTGTAAATCACTGAAAGGCTACAGTGGGCACCGTGAAGGACAAAGGACAACGCCTCTCTAAAAGTAAATATACTCTTTGAGAAAAGTAGACAGTTGGGCACAAGAGCTGACTTGACGTTAGCTCCCTAAGCGCTATTTGATAATTGGCTTGTGTAATGATAGGTGAATAAATTGATATATTAAAAAAATTAACCATCCTGAGGAAAAGAAAGGCTGACCAAGGTTTCCGAAGAAACAAAAACAAATAAACGTTCTAATAGAGTCCAGATTTCATTTAGTTGCTAATGTCATTTTTACTCTTAAATACTAGAAATGAAGTTGGGATGGATAAATTAAACATGGCTGTTGTACAGGAAACAGAGCTGAAATTTGGGCAACTTTATCATGTATCATTAAGCTTTTGCTGTGTAACAAAACATCCTACATGGCTTAGGGCAGTAATCATTCATTAGGGCATAATTATGTGAGTCTGGGCAATCCCAGTTTAGGCCACTTAGCTCATCCTTACTGGGCTCATGTGTCAACAGTTAGCTAGTGGATTGTCAGCTAGTGTCTGGTGGCTTAATTATCTAGCATGATTTCACTTATAAGTTCAGCAGTTGGCCAGCTGGTTGGCTGGTAAGGTAGTGGTGACTGGGTCACACGTTTCCATTCATCCAGTAAGCAAGCTAGCACAGACTTCTTCATGTGGACCCAGCAGGAATCCAAGAGCAGCAAGAGTGAATTAGCCCTTAATTCATAAGTGTTTTTCAAGCCTCTACTTGCATCCCATTGGCTATTCAACCATTGGTCAAAGCAAGTTTCCTGCCTAAACCTAGAGTTGTGGAAGGGAATATTCAAGGGCATGGGTACAGAGAGCTGTGAACAAATGAAGGGCCATCTCTCGATAACCTACCATATGCATTGATAATACCCTAGTAATGGTCTTATCAAATCATGAAGTGTCTTTTGTCCAAACTATTTTAATAATTTATTTTGGATGAGGCTAGCAGAAGAAATGGAGCATAGAATTATACAATATATGGAGTGTAATCAATTTGATAGACAGCCTAATCTAGCTTGGTCATTTAACAGAAGAGGAAATAGAGACCCAAATAAGTTAAATAACTGGCCCAAAGAGAGAGCTAGGCACTGATAAATATTTATATATGTGCCTATACTCAAAGAATTTAGTAATATAGAATGGAAGGTAAAACTCAATCATTGATATTTTGAGTACCTGGGGTACAGTGAGGGAAAGCAGAGTGAAACAAGACAGATTTACTCCCAATCTTCATGGAGCTTATAGTCTAGTGGGAGTGACACAGGTAATTAAAAATAATATACTGGGGCCAGCAGGTGATATAGTGGTTAAAGTGCTGGATTCCCACATGGTTGACCATGGTTCAAGTTCTGGACCTGGCAGTTTAAAATTCATGCTGGGGATGTGTGCGTGTGTGCCCCAAATCCCAAGAGAATGGAGAAGAGATTGCAGCGTGGCCATCCCCCCCGAGGGTGATTTCTCACTTTCTGTCTCTCTGTCTTTCTTTGTCTCTCTGGTGAGCACATGTGCCCTATAGTAAAAATCTCTCTAAATAAATAAATAAATATCGAGTACCATACTGGGACAAATATTGGGTGTTGTGAGATGTCAAGGAGGAATGAATTATGAATGGCAGAGGGCATAGCCATTAGTAGCCTAGGCTCTTAACATAAAAACTCCCTAATTGTCATAATAACCCTACAAGGCAGATCTGATGGATATCCTTATTTTACAGAAAAATGCTCTGTGGCATAGAGGGTTCAAGTGACTTGCTCAAGGTCACAAACAAAACTGGTAAGTGGCAGAACTGGGATTTGTCCTTGGAGTACATTTCTGACTCCAGAGTGCGTGCTCTTCGTTACTCCTGTCTGCTGCCTTTGGAAATGGGACAGGGAAAGTGGATGGAGTTGGAGGGTCATCTGCACCGGATGATTGGTGAGAACAGAATCTCTAGACAGATACTTAAAGTTCTATTTCTGAATGTCAACCTAAATGGCAAACAGAGAGATTCTTCAAAGATAATAAACTTACCCAGGAATGAGAGTTACGAGGTGATTATGCATAGGCATATTCAGGGCATAAAGAAGCAAAGGGTATTTAAGGTAACATGAAGAGGGTCACCTATGTTATTTTTAAACCATTACTCTCGGCTACAGGATCAATAAAAAAGCTGGTGTCAGTATAGGGTTGGACAGGAAGTTGCTGGCCAGATGTCCTTCCAGAGGAACTTTCTTGTGGAAGGTTGTGATGATCTCTGTGATTCTAGCAGAGTCTCTCGTGATAGTTCTTGTTATTAGGCACACATGCAAGAGGTATCCTCCTTTATGTCCCCCCCGCCCAGTTTTATTTACTTATTTTTGCTAGAGTTTGACCCAAGTGATGCCATTTTGATTCTGACAACTTCACACTGTAAATAATCTTGACATACTCACAAGATTTAATCTTCGTAAGTGATATATGTGTATGTGTATGTGTGTGCACATTTGTATGCAGGCCTGTGTCTAAGTATAGATATGATTTACCTCTTATAGATTCTCTATATAAATTGCTCCATGTATAGTTTAGCAGATATCTCTGTTCTTTTGACCATTAACTATATCCTTATCTATTAGCCTGTCTATCCATTCATCCATCCGTCTGCCCACCTACCTATTTTCTTTCTACTAGATTCTTCTTACCACTTTCCTGCCCTAGGATTGGGTTACTTTGATTATGTTTCTGTTGTTCCTTACTTTCCTCTAGTAAGTGTTGCTTTCTTGCTGCCATAAGCTCTCTTTTCCTGCTGAAGAGGTGGCCCTTCTATTTCCTCCTCTTATAGTTTAGGCATTAATTATATTCCCTGTACCAGACAATACTGTTTGGGAGAGCAAAGAGCCTTCAAGTGGCTAATCATTTAGAGCATTAAAATCCTTTTTGCTGGAAGTAAGATGCCTGAGAAGGGAATGGAGCCTAACAACCAATTATGATTATTATATAAAGTCTATTTATTTACTACTCCCATGAGAGAGAGAGCGAGCCATTCCTAAAAGTGCTCTTATTCTGCAATCTACTCCTGGCCTCAGCTGGCCAAGATCATGGGCATGTGTGTGCCTGGTGAGCTCAGGGAGGTCCCAGGACACAAAACAAGGACCTTCCACATGTTTATGTAGTTGTATTACTACTGAGTCATTGCCTGGCCCCCTAACAAATTATTAAGATTGAGCTCAGACATCCACTTATTGGGTGTGTGTGCATGCATGTGAGACATACTTTTAAGGAGATATTTAAACCTCAGATTTCACTGAAAGGCAGAGGCCATCTGATCTCTGATTTTTGGTTTTCTACAGTCTCCTATATTTCTTTACTGTAGTTTGAATATGTCCCCTAGAAATTCATGTGTTGAATCATTGTAAGGAATCAAGAGAGTGAAAACTTGATTCAGTTATGGGATTGAAAGGTGAGGTTTTGGAGATGAAATCATGAGTAGGTGGTTAGAAAGGGGACCCCATGAGACTAGCAGTTAGCATAATGGCTATGTTGCTGAACTCCCATGTAGTCGACCGTGATTCAAGTCCTGGACCTGGTGGCTTAAACTCACCCCGGGCACGTGTGCATGCATGCCCAAGATCCCGAGAGGAGAATGGAGGAGAAGGGATTGCAGTGTGGCCATCACCCAGGGGGGTGATTTCTCGCTTTCTGTCTCTCTGTTTCTCTCTTTCTGGCAAGTGCACGTACCCTGTAAGAAAAACCTCTCCAAAAGAGAAAAAAAAAAAGTGGGGGGACCCCATGATTGAGTTCTGATGGGTCTAAAAGAGAAAGTGAGGCAGATAGAGATCCACATGGACTACAAATCATGTTTTCTCTGCACACACATTCTCTCTGCTTATCAGCCATATTGTGATGCCAACTATGCCTTTGGACTTTCTGGCACCAAAATTGTGAGTCAAATAAACCTCTATTCTTTATAAATCACCCATCTCAGATATTTCTGTTAGCAAAACAATAGCAGATCAAGATACTCTATATTGTTTATTAGCATTCATTATCATTTGCTTTTTGCTCCTGTGTAAATGCAAGAAATATCCTAACTACAACCAAGAATAGCCCTCTATATTATAATAAGTTTTCTATTGCTGCCACAACAAATTTGACAAGCATGCCTTAAATAGCACAGCTCTACCATCTTACAGTTGCATAGGTTGGAAGTGTGATAGGGTCTTACTGATCTAGAACCAAAGTGCCAATTGGGTTGTATTCCTTTCTGGAGGCTGTAGGGAAGGATCTGCTTCCTTACTCATTTGGGTTGTTGGGCTGCATTCAATTCCTTGCAACTATAGGACTGAAATCCTGTGTCTTTGATGGACGTTAAGTAGGTTCCAGTTTTAGTGTTGTCTGCATTCCTGGGCTGCTGGCCTTCTTCCTCCATCTTCAAAGCTAGCAAATATGAGTTGAGTCTCCCTCATGGTTAGACTTTCTCCTTTCATCCTGTCTCTGGCCCTCTCTCTGTCATCTCTTCCACTCTTAAGGTCTCATGTGATTAATTGGACCTGCTTAAAAATCTAGGATTATCTTTTCATCTTAAGGTCTTTAACCTGAATTATATCTGCAGAACCTTTTGCCGTGTAGGGTAACTTATTCACAGCTTTCCAGGATTAGGCTGTCAACAGTCTTGAAAGGTGTTTTTCTCCTCCACACTCTACTTGTGCTAGTTCCTTTTCCTTCCCCAATTCTTCCATGCCTTGTTTCCTTTTCTTCTTTTCCTTATCTTCCTTTCTACCTATTTCTTTTTCCTTTTTCATTCTATCCTTCCCTAAAAATAAAAGTTTTTATTCATATTTTTGTTGGTTTTGCTTTGTCTACTCTGTGACAGGCACTGCAGCAGGCACTGGCATATAGCCTCAGCTATAGCCTCTGTCCTTAGGTAGTTTATGATTTAATGGAAGCACTTACTTCAGTTAAAAGAAAAAAATATCCAATAAGGCAAGGTGTCAGATGGTATAAGTTTTTCATAATACAATTAATTTCTTTAATCTTTCCCTCTCCGTACTCAAGTCTTTTCATCTTAAAAAAAGATTAAACACTCTAACAAAATATTAGCCAGTGAATTAATGAAGAGATTTGCACAACAGATGAAGGTTCCTAGAACCCTACCAGAAAAAGAATAGACACAGCTTAAAAAACATTTTGGCAAGTCCGTGTAAATATACCACAAACTACAGTGTAATCTGATATTTCTTCCAGTCCCTCTTTTTTTTTTTTTTTTTTTTGGAGAGGTTTTCACTATAGGGCACGTGCGCTCGCCAGACAGAGAGAGAGAGACAGAAAGCAAGAAATCACCCCCCAGGGGGAATGGTCACGCCGCAATCCCTTCTCCTCCATTCTCCTCTCGGGATCTTGGGCACGCATGCACACGCGCCCGGTGTGAGTTTTAAGCCACCGGGTCCGGGACGTGAACCGCAGTCGACTACGTGGGAGTCCAGCGACATAGCCATTACGCTAACTGCTGGTTCCCTAGTCCCTCTTCACTAAAGAATTGGTGGAATTCCTTGGCTAAGGATAAGTAAAAAAAAAAATAAATAAAAAAATAAAAGAAAAAGAAAGCCTACTTAAGCCTGGATTTCTTTTTCTTTTTTTTCTGTATTTTCTGTATTGGTTTAGTCAGTTCTGTATTTTCTCCTGGAAACAACTTCTCCACCTCATTCTCTAAAACAACCTCACTTTGATACTGTTTTCCTTCCCAGCCAAACTTCTCAATTCAGTTTATTTTAACAAATAGAGAGTCCCGGCCTTGGTAGCCCTTCCTTGGTGCTGGAGATACAAAGATGAAAGGGAGTCCCTGTTCTTAAAAGCATCCACTCACATTTTGCTATTTGACCTTTTTCCCTTTCATTCCCGTGAGCCAAGCCTTCCCAGTCTGTTTGCTTCGTGCACATTACCGCAAGCTGAGAAATTGCTTTCCTCAGCCTTTGGGCCGCCAGACAGGACCCTGGACTCCATTTACTCCAGTGTTCTCTACAGAAATGAGCTTCTGTGTGTGCCACGGTGTGAAAATGCAGGAGGCAGTACTCTGAACCAGTAGTTGTCAAGTGTAACCCCCAGACCAACCACAGCGACATCTCTGGGAAGATATTAGAAATGCAGATTCTCAGGTCCCATCCTGGATCTACTGAATTAGAAAGTCTAGGGCGTTCTCTGCAGGATCTCACACTTCTCAAAGTTGGAGACCTACTTCTCTAGGCCATGTTGTCCATGGTCACCAGTGGCTTCAATTTAAAATCTGCCGTCTTCATCCTAGTTCTCACCACACTGATTTCTCTATAGTGTTTGACTTTCACTCTTTTTCTCTTCTCTTTTTCTCTTTCTCTCTTTCTCTCTTTCTCTCTTTCTTTCTTTCTTTCTTTCTTTCTTTCTTTCTTTTTCCTTCCTTCCTTTCCTTCTTTCTTTTTCTTTCCTTTCTTTCCTTTCTTTCCTTTCTCTTTCTTCCTCTTTCTCTTTTGCTTCTTTTCTTCTTTTTTCTTTCTTTCTTTTTTGAGAGGTTTTTGTCTTAGAAGAGAGACAGACAGTGAGGGGAAAAAGAAAAATCACCTCTAGGGGATGGCCACGCTACAATCCCTCCTCCTCCATTCTTCTCCTGTGATCTTAAGCACACACACACATGCGTCTGGTGTGATTTTTCAAACCATAAGATCTGGGACTTAAACTTTAGTTGGCCATGTAGGAGTCCAGTGACATAACCGCTGTGCTATCTGCTGGTCTCCTGTGTTGGACTCTTCTTAAAAGCTCATCTTTCCTGGCTTCTGAGATGCTTCATTCCTTTGGTTCTTCTTTCTCTCTCTCTTGCTCTCATAATTTTTTCTCAGTATCTTTGGCTGGCTCTTCTTTTTCAATCCTTCTTTAGATGTAGTCAGTTTTTAAGGTTCTGATCTCAGTCTTTGACTTTTTTTTGCTGTCCTGGAGTGACTTCACCTCCTTCCATCATCTCTTACCTCAGCTAGAGAGATCTAGCTTCCCGCCTTGTTACTGAGACCCTGTGCTATATTTTCATCCATCTTAGTTCATTATAGTGTTGTTTACAGAAATATCTGAGACTGTGTGAACTAGGAAGAGTATATGTTCATTTCACTGGTGATTCTGGAAAGTCCAAAGGCACGAGGCTGGCCTCAGGCCAGCAACTTCACAACATGGCTGACAGCAGCAGAGAGGACAGAAGAGTGTGCAGACAGAGCGATCTGAATTCATGTCTGGGCCTCGCGCTTTTTAAAATAAACCCACCAGAACTCAGTCATGAGGGCCCGCCCTACCCACCCAGCCAGTATTATCTCCTCAAGACCCTACCTCTCAACACCATAATTGGATCCAGTATATATTCTCTTAATGACATTACGATGACTCAGCACATGGGGTGGGGGGTGCACGTTTAAATTAAAGCATCATGTCCTCTCATCTTCTGCCTTGGGAGATCACTAGAGCTCAACTAATCTCAAGCCAAACATGTTACAGGTTTTGTTTTATCAGCCCAAACATACTCTTCCTCCTGCTTCCCTGAGCCTTCAACTTTAGTCCTAAAAGGATAGATCAGAGTCGTTCTCTGCTCCTTCTTACGCTCCCCATTCTGAGCTCACTCCACTCTTAACATCACATCAAATTCTGCTGGTCTAGCCTTCTGTCTGTGCACTTTGTCCTTCACACCCATTGTCCTATCTTGGCCCTTTCCCTCTCTCACCTAAGAAGTTACAATAATCTTTGACTGATTTTACTTTCTTCTAATCTTTCTCCACTTAGTATCTTCTCAAAACACAGATCTAAAGATGAAAATTATTTGATTAACACTTTTGTGTGTGTGTATGAGCTTTTTTGGTATAGGAAGAGAAAGAGAGACAGAAAGTAGAAAATCACCCCCAGGGAGGATGACCATGCTGCAATCCCCTCTCCTTCATTCTTCTCTTGGGATTTCTGGCAAGCAAGCACATGTACCCAGCAGGGGTTTCAAGCTGCTGAGTCTGGGACTCAAACTGTGGTCGATCATGTGGGAGTCCAGTGCCCAAATTGCCATGTCAGCACTGGTCCTGACCAATACTTCCTTATATAGAGTCTTTACTATGTGGTTGTCATGGGCCCTTTCAGTGACATCTTCTACTATGGCCTCCTACCACACTCTTCTTTCTAGTCTCTCTATGAAGAACACTCATAGTTCTCTGAACACCAGGCATCTTTAGACCCTGTGCCTTTGCCAGGGCAGCTCCATAGCCTTGAATTCTCTATCCAAATCAGCTCTGCTTTCAAAATTCATGCCCAACCTTCCGTACGCAGGCCAGATGCCCCCACCAGGTGCCACTGAGAGAACTTCTCTGCCTTCCACATTGGACTGAGTGTCTCCTCCTGTATATCCCCAGCATCTCCATGGGACTCTTTGAGGACTTTGCTCACTTATCTCTGCACTAGAGCTATTTAAACCTCTCCTCTGGATCACTTAAGACATGACAAGGGTGTCTTAGCCATCTCTGCACCCTGCTAGCGTGTAATAGACTCCTGGCAGTGTGGTCTGCTGAATGGGCCTGCTTCTGTTGAGTTGGTGCAGTGTTCTATGCTGCAGCGGAATGGTGACAGGAATGTCCACAGAGGCCCTGTCCTGATATGACAGTTGTCCCCTTCAGGGTCATTTTCTGGGCCAGAATTGTCTGGAACCTTGGGGACAGGTGATGGGGAGGACTGTTCCCTGGAAACCTGTAGTAGTCTTCTCCGCTCTCTTCCTCCTTCCCCTCCCTCTGGAGAAGGCTTTGCGGTCTCTTTTCCTTCCATTAGCTGCGCTTGTTGAGGGTTCCCCAGCTGCAGCTTCCTGTGGTCTCCTCCGGCTTCCACTATTTGTTTATTTCTTGTCAGCCTCTTTCTCTGGCTGTGGCTTTAAATAGAGCCGGTGACTGTCAGCCCGGCTCTGTGCAGTGAACCTGCTGCCTGTGGGTGGCGGGTTGGGTAGACGTTATACTCTATGTAGAGGGTTATCCCTCACACATCAAAGCTGCTCGGCACAGGCCCAAGCTGTCCAGAAGGTTTTACTCCTGACCCTCCGAACAGAACTTTACAGACAGAAGCCTCGTCTGACACTCTCCTCCGAGTCTTGGTCCTCTCTCTCTCGCTCCCATTCTTGCTACCAAGGCTCCCTCCTCACAAGATGGGCGGGTGGCAGAGGGTATCAGGGCTGCTTGTGGCATGGTGTCACCTGCCTGACAAAGGACACCAAGCAGTTCATGCATGTTAGTCTCCCAGGTCCCGTTTCTTTTCTCCTCTTTGAGAAAGTTGGAGCTGTGCTTGATACACATTGCCTAGCCATTCTAAACCCTAAACCACAGTGGCCTTGCTTGTGGGTTATGGAAGGAGAAAGAGACAACCCCAAAGCCAGGCCAGGAAACTGGGGCGTTGTTCGTCCCCCATCGCCACCTCAGAAAGCCACATTTCCACCTTTGCCTGTTTGTAAGAAAAGCAAGTCATCTTTTATCTCCAGGCCAGTGGCCCTGCATCACCTCCCTGCACAGCAGGTGACCTCCTTTCTCCCTCACCTCCACCCTCTGCCACCCCCACCCCCCACACTCTGCCTCTCCCTGAACTCTGGAGAGCCAGGGGCCCCTCGGAGGCAGCTGCCAGTGAGCGAGCTGTCAGCAGGAGAGCCGCACAGGCAGTGCCATCCTGCTCCAGCCTGCGGTCCTCCCCCGGCTCGGCTCTGCGTGGCAGTGCGCATCATCTGTGAGAGTGCCCCTCTCCCCCTCCCGTCCCCACCCCCTCCCCTGCTCGCTGGCTCTTTCCCTTTTCATGAGATGCAAAGCCTGGAGAGGAGCAGAGCCAGCGGCGGCAGCATGTTGCAGCAGCTCTTCTAGGGGCGCCGTGGAGAGGTGGGCTGCCCTCTGCCACTCTCTCCCATGCGTCTGGAGGTGGCTGACTCTGTCGCTCGGGGCCTCGCCAAACCATGCCCAGCTGGGGCCCACGCTTGCCACACCTTCCCAGCTGCACTGCCCATCGCCAGACAGGTAAGAGAGAGCAGCTGATGCCAGCAGGGCCTGAATGGGCCAGAGTCATGCATCTTGCTGGGAGGTGCAGGTAGCTCGGGACAGAAAGGCACTGTCCTGTTGTCGCAACCCCCGTTTCTTCTGCAGCGGAGATGCTCAGTGCGGGTTGAGCCTGCCACCCTCATCAGGGGCATGTCCATCTTCCTAGGGAGTTGGTGCTCAGCCACACATGTCCTTTTTGTTCTTTTGCCTCTTTAACCCCAACTCCTCAGGTCCCCCAAAACCTGCTTTCTGGTTGAAAGGATCCCGTTTCTACCCTCAGATCCCTTAGGGGGCTCTGCAAACAGTGAGGTTGGTATCTGGACTATGACACGGTCTCTATTTTTAGTTTCATTCATGCCTTCTCTGCTGTTGTTTTTCAACGGGTCGCCGGCACGGCAGCTGGCTGCTCACAGCATCTGCTTGTTCCCAGACAGCGTGCAGGTCTCAGTGTTGCTGATGACTAACACGGTGACACATTCCGATGCAGGGGGACTCAGTCACTCACCGTGAATCCAAGATGAAGATGCATCGGAGGTCACCAGTTTCTAAGCAGTGAGTCGAGGGCACAGTTGCCACCTTGAGGAGGTGGTGAGTCCCTGGCACCAGCTGTGTGGGTCCTTCTCAGGGCTGTCTAGTTAGTGGCTCTTTTTGGAGCAAGGAGGAGGAGGCTGACTCTTTTCTTTCGCTGTCAGAGCCACTCAGGATCAATCCGTTGTTTGAGCACATGCAGAAAGCCTGGCTTTAAGGTCTGTGGAGGTCGTGGCCTGGGGGTGCTTACGGTCTAATAAGTCACGGAGATAAGCTTACTTTGTCCTGCAACTTGGGTTAATTTTGGATTGTTTTTTTCTTATATATTTGGAAAACTTTGGGGTTTCTTAGAAGATGGAGGAGGTGCTGGAAAGTGGGAGTGAAATAACCGTGTTCATGAGATTGTATTCATGCTTGGGAGTAGTTCAAAGCTCTAAGTGTGTAATGGGGCATGATGACGATGATGGCTGTTATTATTATTTTGAGAATGACAGCCTCCGGAGCAGTCAAGTCAGTCAGCTTGCTTGTATGAACTGCTTGCTGATGCCCATCCACAGAGCAGGCTTCCTGGAAGAAGCATGTGTTAGGGTTGGAGGGCTGACGGGAGATGGTGGGGAAGAGGGGAGGAGTGTGTAGTGCGGCTCACCTTCCATCATGGCCAGACCAAGGTAAGCCACACCTGGGTAGCAGAGCCTTTTGATCTTTTTCTTTCTTCTTTCTTTCTTTTTCTTTATCTTTTTCTTTCTCTCTTCCTTCCTTCCTTCTTCCTTCCTTCCTTCCTTCCTTCCTTCCTTCCTTCCTTCCTTCCTTCCTTCCTCCTCCTCTCTTTCTCTCTCTCTCTCTCTCTCTCTTTCTTTCTTTCTTTCTTTCTTTCTTTCTTTCTTTCTTTCTTTCTTTCTCTTTCTCTCTTTCTTCTGCTCTTTCTCTTTTTTTCTCTTCTGCTCTTTTTTTCCTGTTTCTTTCTCTCTTCTTTCTCTGTCTCTCTCTTTCTCTGTCTCTCTCTTTTCTTTTTTAATTTCATATGGTGCCCAACACACAAAAGAATCTAAGAACTTGCTCATATCTTTTGCCCAGTGGAATCAAACCTGCTTATGAGGCTGCAGTCTTTTTCACACGGGTCAGTGAGCACCGCCCTGAAGAGTACATTTCCTTAGCCACGAGAGCGGTATCACAAATGCCAGGTACTCCCAGGGGACTGAGCGAGAGTATGCACGGATGGCTGAGCAAACCCATCACACTTGCGTTAAGAAGGCATCCATGGAATACACAGAGATGCAGCACGGGGTGGAAAGAACACTCTAGGTCCTGGGTTCAAGTCTTTCTAGGTCCATTAATTGAAATCCTCTGAGTCCACCCCTTGGGGCTGCTAGGCAGCTTCTATCAGGTGATCTATTAAATGCGAGCAATAAAAAGTGCCCAGTTCACTTTCAAAAGCTTTTGTGAGGGTCAATTAAAAGGTGCGATGGGGCTTCCCAATGGTCAAGCGGTGCTGAGCAACTCTGCTGGGTGCTTTCCCTACGTGAAGCTGTGTAATCGCCTCAACTTGCCGGAACAGAGGCTCGAGGAGGTTAAAACCCTTGGTCAAGTTCAACTGGAGAAGTGAGAGCAATGTGTGACCTGTGACTCGGCTGTACACATGTGAGTCTGCTCTGTACGACGTGAAGGTTCAGAACACACTCCCTGCCACTCCTGTCCCAGGCTCTCTGTCTTGCACTTCCTCATTTTCTCTCTGTATAGACATCTATGTTTCTAGAGATACTGGAATGCTCCTTTGCTTCCCCTTTGTCTTGCGGATTGGGGTATTTTTCACTGTTTTACAAGTATCAGAATTCTCGACAGAACCTTTACATCTGTTCTCTGCATGGAATTTCCCAAAGGCTTTTGAATTCTTCAATAAAAAGCCCTAGAAGGAAACCAGTTTGTGGCCTAGTGGTTAAGACAGCTAGTTCCCACATGGCTGACTACACAGTTCGAGTCCCAGACCCAGCAGCTTGAAAAACATGCCAGACATGTGTGTGTGCCTGAGATCTCGAAAGGAGGGGGGAGCAACGGAGGGGAAGAGATTGCAGAATGAGCATGCCTCATGGGGAATGCAGGTGCTTTCATGCTCTCTCTCACTCCGTCTCTCTCTGGCAAGCTCATGTGCCTCCTGGCAAATTGGGAAAGAAAAAAACGATCCTAGAAGGAAGAGAGTCTCAGAAAAGCTGAGTGGCTTCAGGTTGATTCCTCCTGTCTTTGTCTCTGAAGGCAAAGTGTCAGGGAGAATTTGCTCGGCATCCCTGCCTCGCGGTGCACCCACACAGCCCTGCCCCTCCTCCCGCCCCCAGTGCAGACATTAACGTGCACCCGGCACATGCCCGAAAGCAAGGCATCTCCCTGAGCGCTCTCAGTTCCCAGAGGGCTCTGCAATTTCGGGAGCAGGTTCCAGCGGGAAAACTGTCCCCAGAGTCCCTGGTTGCACTATTTCTTGCTGCCGTGGCTGCAGCTAGACCCTGTCCATGGGCCGGTGGCTGGGGTTTTTTCTTTCTACATGATTCTAGGTGGCAGGCTGGAAGGGCACTGGGAGGGAGGACATGAAAGCCATTGCCTCAAGTCATTAAAAATGGAGGATTAGAAAGAGCTTATTTGATATTCAGAGGAGGGGAGAGGGCTGAAGCTGCTTTCTGCCTGCCGCTGTAGACCCTGATGGAAATGGGAGAGCTTTTGTTACTGTCTAAGAATGGAAGACACTGATGGCAGTGTCTGGGCCCAGAGGTGAGAAGAAGAGCTACATTTCAATTGTTACAGAGTCTCAAGTTTCCCTCTCCGTCTTGGTCTTGACTTTGAGAACTGGATGCCTGGCATCTCTGTCTCTGGCCTTGCCACCCTTTCCCCTTGTAGCTGCCACCTCCACCCCCACTCAGTGTGGGGCCTCTGCCTTCTCTGACTCCAGTGTGACTTCATGTTTTCAGAAGGCTGAATGATTTAAAATCCATGTTTGTCTTTGTAGCTCCTTGAATTCTTAAAGCAACACAGGAAGTTAGCAGTGCCTTAGTAATTCTGATGTCAGCGACGACAAAGCAGTGTCCCGAGCCGAGGAGAGCAGCAGTGAAGAGGCAGAGCTGGAGCCTGCTTCTCTGGCCCTGGAGCCTGTGCCATTTCTGCGACCCCATGGCGCTTCTGTAGGCCAGCATCTTGCTCTGACATGGGCTCCCTCACTGATCTGTTGGTGGCTTGGTTCAGTTCAACCAGTGTTTCCTGAGCATCTTCTTGATGTAGGCACCACGCTTGGTGTTAGAGACGTGGAGATGAGAAGGACATATTTTACCCATGTATTGTGTGTCAGAATGGAAGGGGCATGGCACAGTGCCTGGCATATTGCCTAGCACACAGGAGTGCGTCAATGTTCGTCGGATGAATGAACAACTGCACTTTCTCTGCCCCTGATGGATTTAAGGTCTGGTAAGGGGAAGAGTTGCAGGTACCTACGTGTGTAGGTGCTGAGGCTGAGAAGTACAGAACGCAGAGCGGGGGCAGTCACCCAACCTGGGTGTTTAGGGAAGGCTTCTTGGAAGAAGCCATCCTGACGTAACAGTTTGAAGGATGAGGTGGGACTTAGCTGGGATGAGTTTTCCAGGCAGAGTAAAAGGAGTTAAGGAAGCCCTGAAAGGTGGAGCCCAATGAAATGTGCTCAAGGTAGTGAACAGTGTGGCGTTGTTGGAGCCTGGAACACGAGCAGAGCAATGGTGGGTGACTCTCAAGGACCCCGATTTGTGCCAGAATCTTTACTGAAGCTTGGGCTTTATTCTTAGACTGGAAGGGCTTACCAACTGAGGAGAAGAGAACACGACCATAGTTTTGGTGGAAACAGGTGACTGTGACTACAGAGTGGAGCAGAATGTAAGGAGACAGGCTGGGATGTGAAGACCAGAGACCATGAGGGTGCGGTCAGGATCACAAGGATGTGACTCAGGGCTGTGGCAGCAGGATGGAGGGAAGGACACTGATTTGAACAGCATGGGAGATGTAGTCAGTATGATTGGGTAATTGGTTGATAATCGTAGAGGAGATAAAAGGAGTCGCCTCCAACCGCTTCCCTGTCTCTGGCTTGAGTCACTCAGTAGATGGTGGTGCCAGAACCGACATCAGGAATTCCAGAGGAAGCCAAGGTTTATATGTGTGTGTGAGGGTGAGGAGGGGGTGGGGGTCGAGGATAAAGCAAGGCAGCAGAGGAAGGGGATAGGATATGTTTCATTTTAGATAGCTTTGCATTTACTGTGCTGGAAATTTAAGAGGATCCAGGGGTCTAAGTAGCTGGAAAAAGCTACTTAGAAGTAGTCCATCTACCCAGTGTAGTTAGGACCAGGGGCAAGGATAAAAGTGCCTGAATAGCAAGAAGGATGGAGTGGGAGGTCATGGTTAGAGAGGAGGGTGGGCCTGGAGGAGCAGCCAGGGAAGGAGACCAAGGATAAGGGCAGACGGCCCAATGAAAAGCCAGGGAGGTCAAGGGAATAGAGAGGTGAACAGTGAACGACCACCGTGGCAAATGCAGCCAGGAGTGGCATAGAGACAAGGACTGAAGCATGTCCTTTGGAGCTCACTGTATGGGGGTCGCTATTCTGGGTGCATCGTGGGGCCAGAAGTCAAATGGAAGATTGAGGAGGGAACACAAAAGGAGGAAACTGGGGCAACACTCAAGGTTCCTTTTTTTTTTTTAAGAGGTTTTCGCTATAGGGCACTTGCGCTCGCCAGAAAGACAGAGAGAGAGAGATACAGAAAGCGAGAAATCACTCCCCAGGGGGGATGGTTATGCCGCAATCCCTTCTCCTCCATTCTCCTCTTCTCTTGGGATCTTGGGCATGCAAGCACATGCGCCTGGCGTGAGTTTAAGCCACCAGGTCCAGACTCGAACTGCAGTTGACTACTTGGGAGTCCAGCGGCATAGCCATTACGCCAACTGTTGGTCCCATTTTTTTTTTTTTTTTTAGTGAAAGAGGTCAGAGTATTTTATTGCCAAGTGTAGAATAACATGGGAGAAAGCGAGGGTAAGATAGGAGAATGGATACAGCAGGACACGTGGAAAAGGATGGGCTCAAGGCCATAGGAGAAAAGGTTCACCGTGGACTGTCACATCTGGGAGTTGTGGGCAGGACTCAGGATGCATGTAAATATGGTAGGTTCATGGGGGCCAGAAGGGGAGAGAGGTGCAGGCATCTCCTACCTGAGGCCTCCACCGTCTTGGTGATACAGGAGACCAGGGTGTGGAGGGCTGAGGACTGTGGTGTTGCACTGGCCCTCCCTTGCTCTGCACCCTGTGTTCCTGCTGCTCAGCTGCCTTTGCAGAAACCAGTTGGCCACTGGGAAATGATTTTTTAAAAGTGAATTCAGGGTTCAAAACTGACATCATAATGAGAACAGGAGAGGATTGAGGAGGTGTGTGAACAGGCCATCAAGTTTTTAAAAGAATCACTGGGTTGTTGGGAAAGTTGTGAAGCATTTTTTTCGCATAGAATAACATGGAAAAATTTGTCATGACTTTCCTGATCACCTAATATTTAATTTTGGGGTCAGCAGGTGGCGTAGTGGTTAAGGCACTGGACTCCCACATGGCCCACCGTTGTTTGAGTCCTGGATCTGGAGGCTTGAAACTCATGCCAAGCACATGTGCATGCATGCCCAGGCTCCTGAGAGGAGAATGGACAAGATGGGATTGTGGTAGGGCTGGCCAACCCTGGGGGCGGGGGCTGCTTTCGCACTTTCTCTCTCTCTAACTTTCTCTGTCTCTCTGGTGAACACGTGTGCTCTATAGCAAAACAATTTCTAAAAAAAAAAAAATTTTATTTGGTATTATTATTTTAATTTGTTATGGAGCATGCATGCTCACCAGAGAGAGACAGAGAGAGAGAGAGAGAAGAAAAACGAGAAAGCAAACCACGAGGTCCAGGACTTGAACTGCAGTTGGCCATGTGAGAGTCTAGCACCTTAACCATCACACCACCTGCTAGTCACCACAGGCCATCATTTTTTTCTTTTCCCAGTGTTGACTTATTGTCCTGGATTGTGCATGTGTAGAGGGGAACTTACCAGTGGGAACAAAGGTGCAGTCGAATTCTGCCCAGGCGCTCTGGATGGGAGTGGCTACAGCTCTAAGAAATGTGACTTTAGGCAGTCTCTATTCAGCTTTTGTAGGTAATATCTAAGAATTGTACCCTCTTTAAACCTCAATGAATTTTAGTATCTGTGGCCTAGGTGTCAAATAACAGGGTTTTCTTTTCTTTTCTTTCTTTTTTTTTTTTGAAGAATTATTTATTCAACTCCATTTATTCATTCATTTTATTTTAATTGGACCAGATAGAGAGCAGAAGGAAAGTGGGAAAGCAAGCCACCAGATCCAGGACTTGAACCGTGGTCTGGCATGTGGGAGTGTCTAGCACCTTAACCACCACGCCACCTGCTGGTCCCCATAACAGGGTTTTCTGAAAATAGGTTTATTTATGGGGAAAAAACTTAAAGAAAATAAATTTCCATTAAAATATTCTGTTCCTTATACATTTGTTTCCTTGTACAGATAGTTCACACTTGGAGACTTATTTTATGGAAACCATGCTGTCACTAGTCACACTATTTTCAAAACTTGTGTTACGCTATGATATGTTATTTCAAATGTACTCAAGTCAAAAGAACAGATCCAATGTAAGTGTCGACACTCCCCACTTCCTACCCTGGTTGAGTTTTTCATTGTTGTTAGAGGGTGTGTGGGCTTGCCAGAAAGAGAGAGAGAGAGAGAGAGAAAGTGAGAGAGAGAGAGAGAAGAGAAAGCACCTTCTATGAGAAATGGTCACCCTGCTGTCCCCGCTCCATTGCTTCTTCCTTTTGGGGTTCTGAGCGTGTATACAGACATGTCCCAGCCATTTCTCAAGCTTCCAGGTCTGGGAAGTCTTGAACCATATCGTTTGCCATGTGAGATCCAGCCACCTTAAGCACCAGGCCAGTAACTGGCCTTCCTAAATGACTCTAAAACATTTCCCAGGTAGTGTATCATTTCAACTATAAATATTTCAGAATATATCTATAAAAGAGACTCTTAAGAAAAAAATAACCTCAATATCAACATCACACTAAAAAGTTAACAATATTAGCATCGGATTACTAAATATCTACTCGGGTGCTCAAATTTCCCTGATTGTCTCACAATACTTTTACAGTTTTAAATTTGAGTCAGGGTCTGAAGTCAAGTCTGTATATTGCATTTGGTGGACATGTTTCTTAAAATTTTATTTTATTTGTTTACTTTTTGAGGTTTTTGCCACAGGGTGCATATAATTGCCGGAGGGAAACTGAGAGAGACAGTGAGAAGGAAAGTGAGAAATCACTCCTCAGCGGGGAGGCCACATCATGATTCCTTCTCTTCCATTCTCCTCTCGGGATTTTGGGCATGTATGCATATACGCCTGGCATGATTTTCAAGCTGCTGGATCCAGGACTCAAACTGCAGTCAGCCTTGTAGAAGCCCAGTGTTGTAACCACTATACCACTTCCTGGCCCCCCAATTTTATTTTATTTTTTTAACACAGATACTCACTCTTTGAGAGATAACACTCCTGTAATCCTGGAATGTCTGTTGATCTGGTGTCATTTCTTTAGTGCTGCTGCAGGAAAGACCTAAGGAAGACCTACAGGTTTATATACCAATGCATCTGAGGTTTAGCTTTAAAATTCCTTTCTAGACACATTTGGTGAGGGGGGTGTGGAGGGAAAAGGAAAGAGACCAAGAAGAAAGCCTGCAAAGTGCTAAAGAGGCGGGAAAAAGCTGAAGAGGAAAATGAAAAAGATAACAAAGACTCACGCAACCTCAGCACCAGGAAGCTCGATGATCCTTAACAAATGTGGTACATTTGTTTTCTTCTTTTTTTTTTCTTAAGAGAGATTTTTGCTATAGGGTGTGTGTGCTCATGGAGAGACACAGAGACAGGAAACAAGAAATCACCCGCTCCCCCCAAGGGGGAATGGCCCTGCTGCAATCCCTTGCAATCCCTTCTCCATTCTCCTCTTGGGATCTTAGGCATGCATGCACACATACCCAGTGTGAGTTTTAAGTTGCCCGGTCCAGGACTCGAACCGTGGTCAACTATGTGGGAGTCCAGCGGTGTAACCGTTATGCCATCTGCTGGTCCCACAAATGTTGTACCTTATACATTCTTTTATCACCACAGTGAGCTGTTTGTGTAAAATGAATCTCTCAATAATGACATTCTATTTATGTAGCACCTGTCCCCAAACAGCTTATTAAGTATTAGAATTAAGTAATTCTTGGTGGAAATTAGGGAAGTAGTAGCAATTCTTTTCTTTACACTTATTTTTTATTTATTTCTCCCATGGGAGATAGGAGAGAAAGAGAGAGACAAAGAGATCCTGTTAGGGTCCTCATGCCACAATCCACTCTCGATCTTGGCCAGCTCAGATCACAGGCACTCCTCCCTCCCCCCACGTGCTCAGGGAGGTCCTGGCGTGCAAAATTAAGACCTTCCCAACGTGGAACCAGATGTGCTGCCGCCATGCCACTGCCAGTCCCTGCAGTGGTACCGTTCCTGCAGTCAGTTCGCCGACGATGACAGACTTAGAGAGGGCAAGGCACCTGCTTCTAGTTATAGATTGAAACTCGGGGCTGTTGAATCCACCACTCTTTGTTTTCCAGGTCAGTCTACGCCCCTCCAAATCTGCAATCTGTTTTTGCACATACTTGCTCACTGACAAAATCCCAAGGGAAGCTAAGATCACCTCCAACTGGAATTGACAAAGCATTCTCTTACAGCCTTCCTCATTTTTTCCCCTCATCATCACCCCAAAAATCTACAGGCTAGGGATGTTAATTTGTGTTTTACGGATGAGGACGCTGCAGTTCAAGGTTTTCAGTCACACTAGTTAGTGATCAGGAGCTAGTCAGCGTAGTTAGTGTCATGAGACTGGTTAATGGTAGAGTTAGGACCGAAGACCCTTTCTTCTGTTCTTCTGTTCCAGGTCCTGTGCTTCTCTGGTTTTCTTTGCAGAACTCCTGGGCTCACACCCTGGCTGCAGACTTCTCTCTGTGTCCCCTCTGAGGTTCCCTAGGAGGAGCGGAGCCAGGTTATTACAAATTAAATATCTAGATGCTCAAACTGATGAACAGGAAATGAGGCTGCTAATGCTCAGAGGAACGAAATCGAGATGCATTTTTGTTTAAGTAGAATTTTGGGCCAAGTGGCCTTTTTCTGTCCTGCCCTTCTCTGTGTCCTTCCAGTCTCCATGGAAACCCCAAATCAATGCAGCGTATGTTGATTCATGTTTCTACTGTTACTAGGAAGCTACGAAGTGGAAATTGCTTTGAAAAGATTTGCGGAAGAGCTTTAGCATGATGACCAGAATTCCAATCTAATATCCAAATGACTGTTTCATTAAAAGCTTTTAATGTGGGACTATCCCAGGAGGTATGTTGATGAAATAAACACACAGGGGGCATTTGGTAATAAATCTCCTCCTCCACTCTCATGGCTTTTTAAAATATTATATTGGCGATTTTAATTCCCTTTATCTTCAATTTAATTACATTTTCATGGCCTGTGTGACCATGCCAGGTGCTCCTTTTGCTCTTGATTAATTCCGCTCTGCCCTGACCGGACTGCTGGGACAGTTCGCGGATGCCTGTGTACCTGTGCTGCTGTGCCTCAGTGTCGTTCGTGTTTTGTTGACTTCGGCCTTGACCACGAGACCGCACAAATTGGACACATTTCCATCATTTGCAATCCATGGTGATTTTCCTGATTTAAAAAAATGGAACCTAAAACCGGCCAACCTTTGTGAAACACCTGCTCTGTACAAGGCAATGAGAATTGATAGCAAAGGGAATAAATCCCTTCCCTTCCTCGTATCTGTGGTTTGGGATCAGTTGGAAGGCTCGGAAAACATAAGACGGCGATATGCGCTGTTAAAAGACCGTAGAGTAAGAGAGTGGTAATGGGATGGAGGGGTTCTTTCTGATTAAGGGAATTCTGAAAAGGCTTTAGAAATGAGAAGTTTTCGCTTGGAGGTAGTGGGTTTAAAGGGGGAGCTGGGGGACCAGCAGTTAGCGTAATGGCTATGTCGCTGGACTCCCATGTAGTCGACCGCGGTTCAAGTCCCGGACCCGGTGGCTTAAACTCACGCCAGGCGCATGTGCGTGTGTGCCCAAGATCCCGAGAGGAGACGGAAGAGAAGGGATTACAGCGCGGCCATCACCCCCGGGGGGTGATTTCTTGCTTTCTGTCTCTCTGTCTCTCTCTGTCTGTCTGGTGAGCACACGCGCCCTATAGCAAAAACCTCTCCAAAAAAAAAAAAAAAAAAAAAAAAAAAAACAACAACAAAGAAAAACGGGGAGCTGTGTGTTAACAGGCAGATCCACGGTAGAGACATTCTGTACAGAGGGAACAACAAGGAGTGTGTGTGTGTATGTGTGTGTGTGTGTGAGAGAGAGAGAGAGAGAGAGACAGAGAGAGAGACAGAGAGAGAGACAGAGAGAGGGAACAGACAACCAGGTAGGCAAATGGACGCAACTTACTGTCAGGCAGGACAAGAGGCTATAACGGAACTCTTTGAAGATTATCATAACATAGTCCACTCGTGGGGTCTATCTGTCCGGTGGGTCACTGTGGTGGCAGTGCAGTCTGTGAGGTTTGCAGGGACAGCCCACAGACATCAGTGATTTAAGAGGCAGTGAAATCCATGTGTTGTGCGGGGAACCAGACAGCCTCTGACACAGCACTGTCAAAGCATGGGAAAGACTGAAGTTGAGAATTAGTTCAGAAATAAAATGACAAGGCTGAAAAATCAATTCAAGGGACCAGCATATGGTGTAATGGTCACATGACTGGACTCCCATTTAGTTGACCACGGTTCAAGTCCTGAATCCGGTGACTTCAAACTCACACTGGACGCATGTGTGCACATGCCCAAAATTCTGAGAGGAGAATGGAGGGGAAGGGATTGTGGTGTGGCCATCCTCCTGGGGAGTGATTTTTCGCTTTCTGTCTCTGTGTATCTCCAGGGAGTGCATGTGCCCTATAGCAAAAATCTCCCTTAAAGAAAAATTCAATAAGGGAAATGTAGATAAAGAAGCCAGAAATATCTGTACTTGTTACCGCAAAGGACGAGGACAGTGTGACGGCATGAACAAACCCAGGGAACTCAGAGGACCGGAGCCTCCGGAGGAAAAAGGTGGTTGTTCCCAGCGAGTTGAGTCTGGCACTGAGAGTGGAGCTGTCCAGCAGACGTCTGGAAAAGAAGCTGGGAGCTGGAGAGAGGCAGGGCGGAAGCTCCAGTTCTCAAGAGGGCAAGGTTTCCCGAGAGGAGTGAATGTATTGAGTGATGGGTGCCAGGCAGCCTGAGAAGCAAGAACAGGCTGGTAATCTCTGTTTTCCTTGGAAAAACTCTAAGAGGGCTGGCTGAGATGCACTGTGCCCAGTCTTCAGCCTGGAAAACAGGAGCAGTAGCCTCCCCCCCCCCAAAAAAAAAAAAAAAATCCAGAGCTGTTCCTCCCCAGGCCAGGGCTCTCAGCCTCTGCACTGCCGACCACAAGTAGGCCAGTTCTTGTCTCCCTAGCACTCGAACCTGCTTGACTTTCCCCGTCTCCTTCCTGCAGGAAAGAAGATCATGTCAGAATGCTTTACTTTAGGTTCGGCTTAATTTCCTTCCTTGAATTCTTTATGCACCTGCCTCATTTGGAAGATTAAATTAGCCCTCCTATGAGAATGTGCTGATATTGGTCTGTGCTTCTCAAACAGAAGTGCTTTGTAGCTACTGCTTGGTGATGAGAAGCATTTTGGTAAGAAAGTTTGAATAGCTATGATTTTTCTCTGTTTCCTCATGTTATACATGTCTATACTCTCTGGTCCTCTGATCTTTATATTCCTGTTTTCTCCTTTGGAGCTTTATTAATTACTAAGTCTTTTCTTAAGCAGTGATTTATTGACTTCCTAGGACTAAATTATTTCTCTAAAGGGTCATTGAAGATTCTGATGTCTGGTTCGTATTGATCAGCTTCCCTTGGAGACGTGGGCCCATCTGCAGCCCTGCTTACTCTCCTCAGGGCCTTAATATCCTGGATTTGCAGTTCTTGGCATCAGGATATCTATCCCAGCCTTTTAGCACTGTCAGGGAAGAGTCCTACAATGACCCACCTTTGGGTCAACGCATGGGGGCAGAACAGAAGCAGGAAGCACCACGTTTGGTATTCTTGGGTCATTGGAAAAGGCATGACACATTTTCAAAAAGTCAGACATTTTCTATGCAAAAATGCATCATGACTTTTCTGACGACCCAATAGATACCAGCTGTGCCTCTCATAAATGACTTGTCTCTGTTTTACCATCTGTAGAATGGGGACAACAAAAATGTCAGCCTTGTAAAGACATTGTGAGAATCGAATAAGATACTTCAAATTCAACGTTTGACGCAGTGCCTAGCACACACTAAGTACTCACGAAACATCGATTATGTACCTTCAACCTTAGCTCTGTGGATTCACCTGATGGCATATGCAGATCGTGGATTAGGGCAATGCTGATCAAGGAGTGTGTATTCACTAGCTTATCCATGCACCTGTGCATTGTGACACAGCATAGGGGAATGTCCAGAAGTGAAGGCCTTTCTTTCCACTTATGTTTTCCACCCCAGGAAGCATTGGGGTTCAAAGACAGGGCTTAAAAGGCATGGGAGACTTTTCTTTTGCATCTCATTTTATAATACAAAGTTTCCCTTTTCTAACGGAGGGATGCTGTGGACATTATCAGAAAGAGAAAACGAGCCACTGTGAAGGCTGGATCAGAATCTTGATTCTGTCCTATCATCAGGCAATGAGTAGCTGCCGCAGAATCATCTTACCGCGAGAATACAGGTTGTGCACCAATAGATTTGTCCCGACCGATGGAGTTGCGGCATGACGTAGGAGAAAAAGCTTTGCCGTGAGAGTCAGAAGACACACATTCCTGTCCTTGTTCTGCCTTTTGCACGTGGTGTCACTTTGAAAAGGGCACTTCATTTTTTTCTAGCTTCAATTTTCTGATCTGTAACACGGGAATACAAATACCCTGTCTGATTATGGCCTGGGATCATTGAGTGAAAACCATGAAAATGCTCTGTACGTTTTAAAAGGTTAAACACGTGAAATTCATTACCTTTCTTATAAAGCCATCACTTTTTTGGAGGTTTCTGCTGCGTTCTGGGTTTCAGAAATAACTTGCAGAAAAGGCTAGGTGTTTCCTGAGTGGGAGGAGAGACAGCCTTAGAGACCTGCAGCAGCATGAGGAGGAGGAACACTTCATCCCCAGAGAGTGGTTTGCAAACTTTAGCATGCCTCAGAATCGCCTGGAAGGCTGAGCCCGCCCCAGAGTTTCTGATGGTGCAGGTCTGGGGATGGGGCTTGGGAATTTGCCCTTTGAACTTGCTCCCAGGTGACTGCTGCTGGTTTGTGCACCGCACTTGGAGTCCTGTTCTAGGGCCGGCAGAAAGGGAGTCCTTGTGGGATCCAGGCAGGCAGGGTGAAGATCCATGTGGGTAAGGAGGTTTGGGGAAAAATGGGAAAGACAGAAAATAGGGCTAACCTACGAGAAGAACAAAGGGAAAAGTCTCCCTCCATAACAAACGCGAGTAGGGGGAAGTTGCTAGGTGATGGATGAGGGAGAGAGGTGAGTTTATGCAGTAGGGGAAGCCAGGTGAGAGGCGAGAGCACGACTGGAAATATGCATGGCTGGGGAGGCCGAGGAGGCGGAAATTTCTCATTAGGAAGTGGGAGTGGTGTGGTTGGCACAGTGGGGGGGATGGACGGATGCCTCTGTAGAGTAAGGGGACAGCTGAGATGTGGCGGAGAGGGGTAATTTCAGGGCTGGTGGTTTGGCTCGGTAGTGCAGCACAATAGAAATTGGTGGAAAGGGGGTGGAATTTAGATGTGTGACCTGCCCCGTAGCTCTCTTGCTCTCTGCATTTATCACATCACATCACACCCAGCAAGACAGCCCCCCTCCTCCTGGCTCATTAGGAGATTTGATTCAGCTTGGCTCCCGCTGTCAGCAGCTGTCTGGGGCAAGATCTTTATGCTCCCTGCTCCCCGTGCAGCAACCAGCCTTCAGCCCGCAGCAGAGCTCGTTAGAAGGGGGCCCCCTGGACACTTGGTTTCCAGTTCACCAATGGCTGGAAAGAGTTAATACCTTTTCTTTGCTGCCCCCTGCACAGCCTCTGGGTGCAGAGGGAGGCAGCTCTGGGCTGTGGGGACTTCTCCCTGAGCTACAGCCAAAGGAGCTTCAGGTTAGTGAGGCTGAGGAGGAAGGTGCGGGCGGCGTGCCAGCGAGCTCTGCCCAGGGACACCTCCTGCATCCTGCCAATGAGGATGGGCGTGCAGACTGTGCCCGAAGCAGAGCTGCCGCCCGCTGGGTGTAGGCTGCTTCAGCATTTACTGGATGTGACAAGCAGAAAGAAGAGCTTTCAGCGGGGCCGCTTGCTGCCTGGCTCAAGTGGTGGGAGGTGTGCCTTGCATGCCTGCGTGTGTATGCGTGTATATATGTGTGTGCACTGCCTGCGTGTCCATGCACACGTGCCCGTCACCCGCCAAGGACTTGACTGCTAAAAGAAAAATCTGCTCTCTCTTTAGAGCTCCTTAACTCGCAGCCTCTCTGACCATCCGGTTGGCAAAGACCTGCAGGCCATGAGGACTGGTCAAAGACAGTGAGTATTGCTTTAGTTTTTCTCCTTCCTCTCTGGGGTGTCTGTGCTCACCGATTGCGTTATCCATATTTAATTAACCTGCCTCCTCATGCATATTGATTGCTCTCTCCCCGCAGAGACTCCTCGTTCCTCTCCCCCATGTTACAAACCATTTTTCTTTGCTTTTAACCTTTGTTTTTCCTTGAGCGTCCTCTCTTCCCATACGTCCCAGAGCCACTTGTAACTTGGTGCCAGCGCAGGAGGGCACATGCATTGTGGGTGCAATCACACCTGTGAATTTCCCGGGCTCTGGATAACCACTTACTCTGTCCCCTGTAGGCCTAGTGCCAAGTAGGGTAAGACCCTCCCAAGGTTCTGGGATGGACAAGACAGTGGCCTCAGAGTATCCACCTGCTTCTTAACTTAGTAGGGTCCAAGGCTGAGTAATCAAAGGGTGGTGGGGTATGATGGGCAATTTGGTCAGTATGGGACTTGGCAGAGGGGGAGGGCAGTCATCTAAATTGTACAGACAAGTCATCGTGGGCTGGATAGAAAACTGGGGGATCCCTGGCCCCCAGTACCTTTGCCAGTGTTGCGTGTGGGCCGTCATCTCTGGTTCCTCTCAGGTTCAGGGAATGAAAGTACCTCATTTAGGTGTCCCGCTCCCCTGGGTCACATCCAACAAACAAGAACAAATGAGGTTTAAGGATCCCAGAGGTGATTTCTAGGGACCCTTATGGCTGTAAAGAGCTCTGACTTCCTGATTTCTAGATAAGCAGGTGTAAGCCCAGTTAGGGTGAAAATTAAGCAAACATCCCTGCTATCAGGAAACACAGGGATGAGCCTTTTATACAAAATCTAACTATTTTTTTCTTTCTGGTTTTAACAGAGTAATCCTTTAATTCTATTAATTATAGCATTATTAGAGAAGATATTTTTAAAAGTATTTGTGAAGTGTTCAGAGGAATACCAAAATAATCTAAATGGTGTAGCTCACATAGGAGCCTTATCTATCTAAATTAGGTTTCTTTTAAAATGGATTCTATGTTTGGTGTCAGGGTTCCCCAAGGGAACCCTTTATGGATAGGCTGCTCTCGTCATGGGTTTCTTTCTATCAGTTCTCTTCAGAGGGAACAAAGGGTTTGAAGCACTGAGAATAGGACCCCCAGGAGAGAGGGAGACCAGAAGTCAATCAGCCCTCAGCCTCCATATCCCCTCTCCCCCTCCCTGCTTCGGGTCAAGAACAGGCCAGGAAGGTCATGCAGACTCCACGTGGGCCAGAGAGGGCGACTTGCATATTCATTTCTCCAGCCTGTGTCTGAGATCTTTACAAAAGAGCAAGTCTGTGTGGTGAAGGTGCCTGACCAGCCTCCCCTGGAGCACCCGACCTCCCTCCCACTCCCACCTTCCCGAGTCTGCATGCACTTCCACCTGGGCCAGGTGCCCTTGGAGAGAGCAGGAATCAGAGCAGCAGCTGATCAGGTGACTTCAGAGCGAGTGCTGCCCCTCCCCCACTCGCTGGCTGGTCACTTGGGTATCACTCTAGTAAGGAAAAGGGAGCAGTCCCTTTTACTTTGCCAGGCCTGGGCGTCCCCCGGGGCACATGGCCCACTTTGCTGTTGGGGGAAGTGGGAACTCCTGACCGGCGTCAGCAGCATGAAGCCAATCAACCGTTCGTTCTTGTCCATCCTCCGCGGCCCGACCTTGCTAAGGACCAGCAGATGTCTGTGGGACTCCATGTGTGCGTGGGGAAGGGACTCCATTGGTGGAGAGACACCTGAGAGGATCTGTAGTATAGTCAGAGGAGAGAGGGTGGCCCCTTTTACAGCAGATTCTTTGGTTTTAGGTGAGAGGACGTGAAAGGGTAAATCCCTGTGCCTCGCAGTCTTATTTCCTGCCCTGACGTCCCTGCAAACCAGTCCAAGGGTTAAACGTAAGCGGATGCCTGTATGGCTGCCTTACTGATGCCACGCAGGTAATGATCGATGACCTGTCTTCTTGTCCCTGTCCCTTTCCTCTTTTCTCCACTTCCCACCTCCCCTGCTGTTTGAGCCTGGCCCCAGCCTCCTAAGTCCACAGGGGGTCACTTGCATCTGTCTCCTTAGGCTTCCTGCGGGGACTGTGCTGTTCTTGCCTGCGAGCTTGCAAAGTTGTGGCCTTGCAAGCAGGACCTGCCTTAGCCCCAGCACTCCCTTTGATGGGTGACTCATGGGATGGGGTGGAATGGGCTGTGCATGAGCTTGAACGGAACCATCTAGGGACCTTTATGAGTTGCTGGGACAGGGGCTGCAGAGAGAAGACAGTGGGGGTGAAAGCCTAGCTGCTATGTTTCGTTTTGTTTTTAAAGTAATCTTTTTAAAAACTGAATTATTTTATTTAACTTTATTTATTTATTTAAATTTGACCAGAGAGGGAGGGAGGGAGAGAGAGGGAAAAAAAGACAAAAACAAAAACAAAACAACAACAACAAAAAACAAGCCGCCAGGTCCAGGACTTGAACCATTGTCGGTCATGTGGGAGTCCAGTGATCTTAACCACCATGCCACCTGCTGGCCCCTTAAAGTAATCTTACCCTTTGACTCGTCTGCTCCCATTAGTTTAGATCCAAGATTGTAACTCAGGTCTTAGCTAGAACAATGGAAAATGAAGACCGTTTTATACCGAAGAATATTTTGTTGAAGATTTTTGCAACTCACCTGGGAGAATCGCAGTCGTCTTGGTAACAAGTAGCACCCTTTGCACTGGCCTCTGCTAACCCTTGCTAATGGACTCGTGAGGATTTGCCATGTTTTGAAACTCCTCTTAATTGTTCTTTGGAGCAGGGAGCTGAGGGTTTGAGGATGGATGATCCTGAGGCACTGAGGGGTGTACCCACTCACTGAGAGTCGAGTTCTGGCCTGCAGTGCAGACGGAGCAAGACCTTTACTTGAATTCATGGAATGTGATGACTCAAGAGCCCTCAATCAGTTGCTTGCGTGGCCTTGTGTCAGGCACCCTGTGATTTGTAAAAGCGAGTGCACAGAGAAGATGCTTGCGGTCTCCAGAGAGAGAATAACTGTAGCCAGTGTTTTGAGTGCCATGAAATAGATGGCTCCCACAAGAGTGGAGGAGCCGGGGTTGTGAGGCCCACTCTTCTGCGGATCTTTCTGGGAACTTGGATGTTCCAGTCCGAAAGGCTCTTGGGGGATCATCTGTGGAATACACATGTCCATCCCCGCCAAATATGATACCACCCCACAGACATTTGTTGGGTAAGATTTTTATGAACAAAGACAATTACTAAGGTCAGAGATGAAAATCCAGTCTGAGTGAAAGGAAGCAATTGAGTTGGATGACCTCTGAAGTCTCTGCCCTGCCCCAGAATTTGTGAAAAAGAGGAAGGAACAGCCAGCCAGGACTTTCTTTCAGGGAGAATGGCCTCCTCTAGAACTATTATCAAAGTGCACAGGCCTTTTCAGAAGTCACTCTCAAGTTCTGATCTATGATACCCATTTACCTTTGCCCTCAACCCAAGGACCTGCCATGGTTAAAGGTCAGGGGTCAGCAGACTTATTCTGTCAAAGGCCAGAGAGTAAATATTTTCAGCTCTGTGGGCCAGATGGTCTGTGTTGCAACGACCCAGCTCTGTCCTTGTTGTTGAAAACAGTGTTAGCATGTAAATAAATGATTGTGTTGTGTTCTGATAAAAGTTGATTTACACAAACAAGCACCTCAAAGGGCTGTAGTTTGCCTGTCTGTGTTTAATTCTGGTGCTAAATCTGGGAGTCAGAGACATGAACATAGTTTTTAATCGGATCCTCCATAGCACATGATTGTTTAAGCGCCTGATGTCATTGTATGGGTCCTTGGAAAGTAAAAAGTATAAGAAACTTAACACATGTTAAAAATTTTAATACATTTATTGAGAGATGCCAAAATACAAATAAGGATACAAGAGCTTAAATAAGCAAGTATAAAAAGGGACATAGGGACATGGTTCTTTCTTTTTTTTTAAGGTTTTTGCCTTAGGGTGAGTGCACGTGCCAGAGAGACATAGGGAAAATGAGAGATCACCCCTGAGGGGGGATGGCCATGCTGCAATCCCTTCTCCTCCAGTTTCCTCTTGGGATTTTGGGCATGCATGCACACACGCCTGGAGTAATTTTTCAAGCCATTGGGTCTGGGACTTGAACCGCACAGCCGGCTGTGTGGAATCCAGTGCCTTAACCACTACAACATTTGCTGGCCCTGGGGGACATGGTTCTTATTTGCTGATTTTACTAATTGTCCTTCCACCGTAGTCATCAGTCTTTATTGGCCTGTATCCATTCATGTGCATGGTCCTTCAAAAAATCCACGGAAATGTGTACCAAAAAATTGTGCATGGATTTTAGAATCTTTTTGCACCAAAAATGAATTCATACTTACATTCCATTTTTCCACAAACTTTTTGATGTCCTCTTGTGCATAACCAGATCCGTGGGATAAGAGGAGAGAACCTGTATCAGGATCGACCTGCCTTGAAGCTCCATACTTTGCGCTGAGACTCTGACATGCAGCCCTGCCTTCTGCCTGCCTCCCTTGCTCCCAGTGTGGGGGTGGGCACCACCACTGGGGCTTTGCAGTCAGGAGCTGCTGCTGCTACTGGCGCTACTTTGCCCTCCTAGTGGGAAAGCAGAGTGGTTGGTTATTTTGTCATTACTGTATTTCCTTTCCCTACAGAGAACCCTAATTTAAAAATTCTTCCACACAAATGCCCTTCATTGACTTCCCATCTACGTGCTGTGCCAGCTTTAAAAAGCATTAAGCCTCTGGGGTAGGGTAGGGTACCTATTGCTATTCCTATATCGAGAGCAGGAGTGAGTATATCCCCTGATCCTCTAGGTGTCCTTTTCTTCTTCTTCCTGAAACCTTCAGGGGCCACGTGGAAGGGTGGGGGCAGTGTGGCTCCTGCAGCAGCAGCTCCGGGGGCTCTCGCAGGAGCTGGCTGCTACGATCCCGACAGGTCCCCTCTGTCCTTCTGCCCCCGTGCTCGTTGCAGGAACAAAGGGATGAGGACTCGCCTGGGATGCCTGTCTCACAAGTCAGACTCATGTAGTGATTTCACAGCCATTCTTCCCGACAAGCCCAACCGCGCTCTCAAGTGAGTAGGATGGCCACGAGGCATTCCTGGGGTGCCTGCCGTGGGGTGCCCGCATCGGGCTACAAAGCCTATTATTCTCTACCGAGTTTCTGGCCAGATGAACCACAAGACAATACACTCCTGCTTCTTGCTAGCTCCATTTATATTCCGGGTTGTGAGTGAAACAAATGTGTCTTTTCCTTTTCAAAATGTGTAGTTTAGTGATCTCAGAATGGGGACCCTCCTTTTTCTCTAAGAGAACGTATCAGCCGTCCTGAATATAGCCGTGGGTGGTGAAGGATACTTCTTGGTGCTACTTCGTTGTCAACCTGAGCTGTCGGTTTAGAAATAAATACTCAAATTTACTCTAAAAATATGCCTGGATTCAGATCATCTAGATGCAGCACCTATTCTGGGCAGGTGCCGTGTTAAATGATGTCACGCGTTACCTCATTTAACCCTCGCACAGTACTGCAACAGGCATCGCCGTCCCTACTGCAGAGAGGGAGATCAAGGCAGAGGGAGAGGCGAGTCAGGAGCCGATGCTGCCTTTCCCACCCCAAGACTAGGCTCTGTCCGCTGCCCCCTCGATATCTGTAAATCGGGTCCTGAGCTTTGCTCTTCAGGCTGAAAGCCAGAGGCTAAATTTGCTGAATTCCAACCCTGAGGTCCCCCCCCCCCCCCCCCCCCCCCCCGCCCCAGTTATTAACAAAGGTTCAAATATGCAGTGACAGAATGGCAGGAATCCAGCTGGGGTCTCCGTCTGCCCCCCATGGTTGTAATCTGTTCTCCTGAGCATGTCTCAGTGGTCGTGGAGGCAGAGGCCTTTTCGAAAATATTCAAGAGAGCTGTTTCTTCCTTCGCAGGAGACTCTCCACGGAAGAAGCTACGAGGTGGGCTGATTCCTTTGATGTACTCCTCTCCCATAAGTGTGAGTAGACCTCAGGTCATGTCATGTCGCAGCCTGTCATCCAGTTAATCAGGGTGGTACCAAATGTCTACTGGCTAGTATCTGGGCCCCTGTGAGCCCTGCCCTCACAGGCCTCCTGACTAAGGGGCAGATAGATGCGAAGACATCTAAATGCAGAGGGACGAGGGCTTTCTTTGCTATTTTTCTGGGTTTGAGCCACAAGCCTTCATGTTCTCAGCAATTCTAGCAAGAGAGTTTAGCTTAGGGGTTGGAATTATGGGAATCTATGTTCCAGTCTAGGTTTTGCTTATAAAACTAAATGATCTTCCTTAAAAGTCATAGGAGAGTCTGGGGCTATTTATCAGTAAAATGAATTGTCTGTGCATTGTGTTATTCTCTCGTGTTGATAAGAGTTTTGAGTTTTCTTGTTGCTTTTTATTTTGAGGGTCTGCCTTCCCCACTGCATTGCACCCCTCAACTTCTGACCAGGTCTAAGTTTTTCTAAGACACATCTTCTGCCATTCCTCACTTCCTCCTTCCTCGTGTTTTATGCCTTTCCTCTTGCACAAAGGCAGACGCGGTAGGGCGGGTTGCAGTGTGTGGAAGGCAATTCGTTGTCAGCCAGGCTTTTCGGTTCTTGCTTTGATTCTCGGACTTTGAAATCTTAGTGGCATTAAATACACAGGGGTGGCAAAACGGGTGAGGAAGAGAGAGGCGTGTTCTGGAGGGACAGAAAGTTTTCCCGCAGGCATTCAGTGCTCTCTTAAGTACCTTACCTGGACAGCGGGTGAAGTCCTCACTCCCCTGGGAACAGAGAGCGGCTTGTGGTTGGGAGTGTCGCCTCTACTTCGTTAGGGGACATGGTTTTATACAATTATGTCAAAGGCCTTCAGCGGGCCTCAGACCTGTCTTCTTGACTTGGCTTGTTGGGTGGTCTTGATGAAGGCCTTGGTCTTCAGAAGCTGCCTTTAAACATGGTTTTGCTTTTAACTTGACGAATGGTTCCCTCCAACAGTGCCCCTGAGCCTAGTAAATGAATTAACAAGTGCTTTCAAATAGATTCTAAAATGAAATGTGAAATCTAAGCACAAGCACATATTGTAGAAAGTAATTTTGTGAGAAAAATAGTCACTTTAGTATTCTATTGGTTACACTTGGGAAGGAAAATAAAGCTGCATAGATAGAGCGTGCAGCGTATATGGCGACACCCCAGACAGCAAGCTTCTGCGATGAATTTGCCAAAGTAATGGCATATGTATGATAACATTTAGGATTTGACTATAATGCCTTTTTATTTTTTCAATTTTTTATCAGGTACAAGTGATTACTTAGAGAGAGAGAGGGAGAGAGAGAAAGGATTCAAGGGCGGATGGCCATTCTGCAATTCCTTCTCTACTCCAGATTTTGAGCATGCATGAACATGCATGAACATGTCTAGAGTGTTTTTCTGGCTGCTAGGTCCAGGACTTGAACTGTATAGTTGACCATGTGGGCCCCAGCTGCCTTAACCACCATGCCACCTGGCCCAACAATAATGCTTTCTAAAAATGAGGCTAGAGACTAGCAGGTAGTGCGGTGGATGAAGGCTCTGTACTTCCACATGGCTGACCACGGTTTGAGTCTTGGACCTGGTGGCTTAGGAGCTGCTGGGAGCATGTGTGCATGTGCCCAAAATCCCAGGAAGAGAATGGAGGAGACAGGATTATGTGGCTATTCCCCCTGCAGAGTGATTTCTCACTTTCCCTCTCACTGTCTCTGTCTCTCTCCCTCTCTGGCGAGTGCACGCATCCTATGGCAAAGACCTTAAAATAAAAAATAAGGCTATTCCGATTTTTTCTCCCTGGAGTCACATTAGGCTAAACAAATGTTGTTACCAATTTACACCTTCTTTTCTGGCTGGATTTGATTCAAAGTCAGCCTGAATTTTGGTTTCTATTTCAGCCTCATGACTGACTCATTAGTTCAAGTCCCTGAAGCTGTTCCCTTATCCTAAAATGGGGATAGAAATATCTGCTTGCTGCCTGTCTCTCACCCACATGTAAGAAATTTAATAAAAGGACATCTTTAGATAATCCTAATTCTCTGCTCAAAGGTGCTTTGGAAGAATAGTATTTATTTTTATTTTGTGCTAGAGGGTTTGTGTGCTCTCTAGAGAGAAACAGAGAGAGAGAGAGAGAGAGGAAGAAGAAAGCACTTCCTGTGGGGCATGACCACGTGGGAAACTGCAATCTTTTCTTCTTCATTTCTCTTTCCTTTTGGGATTTTGGGCATGCATATACTTGTGCCCATCATGTTTCTCAAGACACCAGGTCCAGGACTCTAACCATGTGTTGGTGATGTGGGATCTGTCTGTCTTAACTACTAGGGACAAAACTG
This sequence comes from Tupaia tana, assembly GCA_026018925.1. Taxonomy (NCBI): domain Eukaryota; kingdom Metazoa; phylum Chordata; class Mammalia; order Scandentia; family Tupaiidae; genus Tupaia; species Tupaia tana. The sequence continues at coordinate 122,037,421 of JAKSZU010000007.1, read as the reverse complement.
GCTCAATATAGTGGTGTTTTTTTTTTTTTTTTTTCAAATGATGTTTTTATTTATCAAATGCAGAAAGTAAATGTGCCTTGAGGATAAGGTTGCCAATTTTGCTGCCGATTATTAATATTAAGCCGTTGCAGAATTTATGGTGGTAAAATTAGTGGTTAGCAGCCATGGGCACATTTGGATGGCTGCAGAGGAAAGAACTAATGATTTAAGAGGCTTAGTTTTATTTGTTTGAATCGATGACTTTGGGGTCTGAAGGCACTTGGTTCTGCTTCCGCCAAGGATGCTTTCGGCTTCTAGGAATGCAATGACACTTTGCTGAGATGGACATACTGCCACGGGGTTACACACGGACATCAGACCTCTTCTTTGTAAAACTGCTACAGAAATGGACTTTTTCAAGGTTGAAGTTCTATGATCCTTCATGGAGTCTGATGTTCTGTTTTTATTTCTGTTTGGTATGGAAATATAAAGTCAGTGGAGTGAAAAAAAGGGGTCTTTATTCAGGCATTCTGGTAGAATTTCAAGCTTTTTGAACTTGAACATTTGCTTCCCATGAAGGCCTTGAAGAAGTGAGAGCATAGATTACCTTGAAGGGTGTTGACAACTTCTAAAAGTCTAATTAATTTGGGCTGGTATTATGACTCAATTAGGGCTGATTAAGAGTTTTGAAAGGGATTGCCTATGTGCTGGTGAATCCCTGAATGTCTGGGCTCCAGAAAAACGTGGGTAGGTCTAGAACCCAGTCCTTGGAAATTCTCCAGTCTTGGCAGCTGTCCTCCCTGTTTCCTGCTTCAGAAAATCCAGATAATTGTTTTTTTTCCCCATTCTCAACCAATAGAATGTCTTTGCTATCTTCTCCCCTCCTGGATGTTTTGGGCACTTATTTATTTATTTTTTTTATGATAGAGTGTAATTGTGCATGCACGTGTATTTGCACATGAGAGAGCACTCTTGACAGGGCCTTGTCATGCTGTGACCCCCTTTCCCCAACTCTCCAACTCCTCAGAATCTCGGGTGGCTGTACATGCATGCCTGGCATGCTTTCAGGCCAACCTAGAGATCTGAACCCATGGTCAGTCACATAGTTTCCAGCCTCATGGGACACTTGTGTTGACAGTGCCACAATGCAGGACCTCATTTATTTTGCTATAGGGTGAGTACACTCATCAGAAGGAGAGAGCGAAGGAGAGAGAGGGGGCGGTAAGAAAGGACCTCGCAGGGAGGATGACCATGTTAGGATGTTAGGCACGCACGCACATGTGCATTCTGTGCCTTCCAAGCTGCTGGGTCTGGGACTCAACTGCTCAGTCGGTCATGTGGAATCCAGTTACTCCACCACCAAGCCACCAACTGGTCCAGGCCTAATCTATTTTTAAAAAGATGTTCTCAGTGTTCATTGTGTGTAAAATCTGTGCTAAGCACCTGTTGGGGGGAGGAGAGATGAACAGGACGTGGTCCACCTCGGTACAGAACGCAGCCTTCTGAGAAGAGAGGCATGTGCCCACATAATGCAGGTAATGACTACGTTGGCTGCACCCTGGGAGGCCTCAGGACTGCAGACAGAATCCTAACTCCAGCCTTCTTCACGTCCATCTGGCCAATACTAGACGTCCTAACTGACCAGGAGCAGAAGTGCTGCTTTCAGTGCAGGGCAGAGTTTCTGCCTCACATGCCTTTGGAAAAGTAGGTGAAGGACACTGGCTGGTAGTCAGAACCATGTCCTCAGTTTTGACCCAGCTCTGCTTCTAGATAGCTGGGCGGTCTTAATAGGATCCCTCAGTCTCTGGAAAATGTTTCCTCATCTGTACACGGAAGGGTCTGGGATAGGACACCTACGAGGCTCGGTCCAGTTCTACCCCTTGTTGGAGGATGCCGTCTGTGACAGCTCCAAGCTGGGCCATAACTGACCACTGCAGAGGTGGTTTGAGCCAGCGCCGCCTGCGGTCACACAGAACTGCTCCATGCCAGAAGGTGTGGTGAAGCTTCTCCTGTCCTCGCAGACCACCTCATGAGGCAGAAAAACTGTAATTTTTCTGCTTTCAAACCTTTAGAATAATTAAAAAAAAAAGGCAAATATCTGGGTCAGTTTTGCTTTCAATAATATTTGTTTCTAAATGCAATTTAAAGTGGAAGAAGCACCTACAGAGCTCTGAGAAGCCACTATTTGTTAAGTACTCCCCCCCCCCCCCAAACTAACAAATGAACAATGAAATTGAAGTTGGTGATGGCTTTATTAAATAGGAAAGTTTTTCTTTTTTTCTTTTTGGAGAGAGATTTTTGCTATACGGTACATGTGTTTGCTAGAGAGACATAGAGAGGCAGAGAGAGACAGAGAGAGACAGAAAGTTAAAAATCACCCCTAGAAAAGATGACCACACTGTAATCCCTTCTCCTCTATTCTCTGCTCGGGATTTTGGGCAAGCGCTCACATGCGACCCATGTGAGTTTCGAGACTCGAACTGTCGATCGACCATGTGGGAGTCTAGTGCCTCAACTACTATGCCACCTGTTGGCCCCAAATGGGGCCAGTAACAGACGTGGTGTCTGTGAATTGTGCATGCAGTCTGTCCATGGCAGAGTGTGTGTGTGTGTGTGTGTGTGTGTGTGTGTGTGTGTAGGTATGTGCATACAGAAGCCTTTCCTCTCTGTAGCTCTTACCCAGGAGAGTGGAGGTTCCTAGTTTGTGGGAGATCTTTTCTGACAGGTTGCTGGAGAACAGGCCAAAAGCTGCTCATCTGCTGCTTTGGTTTTCCGTGAGACACAGCACATGCTTGTTACTTGTCTAGCTTTTAGCAGTCCTGAACTCTGACCCAGTTCTCCTTTCCTTCCTTTTCCCCTCTTTTTCTTTTGCTTCTACTCCCCCATCCCTCCTTCCTTTTTTTTTTTTCCTTTGGATATACAAGTTGGATTAATTTAGCACCAGCCTCTGCAGTGCAGAAGCCATGTGGCAACTGCAGTTTGAGTTCCCGGCCCAGTCGGCCTAAAATTGTGCTGGGCACCTGTGCCTGTGCATGGGATCCTGACAGGCTGCAGGGCTGGAGGAAGGGGATTATGGTGTGACCAAGCCCTGTGAGGGTGCCTCTTTCTCTCTGTCACTTATGTGTGTATACATGTTCTATCGTGAGTGGGAAAAAAATGTGGTATTAACTCCAGCTTTTTAAAACTTTAAAAAAATTATTGTTATTTAACTTTATTTATTTATTTAAATTTGACCAGAAAAGGACAGAGAGAGAAGGAAAACGAGAAAGCAAGCTGCCAGGTCCAGGACTCAAACCATGGTCAGCCATGTAGGAGTCCAGCATCCTTAACTACTATGCTACCTGCCAGCCTCATTCCAGTTTTATTTATTTATTTTTCATTTCATTTTTTTTTTTTTTTTTTTTGGAGAGGTTTTTGCTATAGGGCATGAGCACAGAAACACAGAGAGAGACAGAGAGACAAAAAGCGAGAAATCACCCCCCGGGGGGATGGCCACGCCGCAATCCCTTCTCCTCCATTCTCCTCTTGGGATCTTGAGCACGCACACACACATGCCTGGTGTGAGTTTAAGCCACTGGGTCCAAGACTTGAACTGTGGTTGATTACATGGGAGTCCAGCGACATAGCCGTTATGCCGACTGCTGGTCCCTCCATTCCAGTTTTAAAGTACAGGTGTCAGCAGAATTTCTTCCCCTTTCCTCTCGTGCTTACACCTGGCTGCACACCTGGATGACAGTCTCTCACCTTGGGCATTTACATTCAGCTCTCTGCATCTGTGGTTTCTGAATTTGGGATCCAATCAACCTGGAGTTGGAAATATGTGAGAAAAAAAATGGTGATAAAAATAATAATACCATGTTAAAGAATAATACAAATACAGAACAGCTATTTACATAGCATCTCTGTACTATTAGCTGTTATAAATAATCAGAGATGGTTTAAAGTATATGCGACATGCACAGATTATATGCAAATGCAGTTGTGCGCTGTATTACGTGGTCATCGATGGACCACATATGCGATGGTGGCCTCCTAAAGAGTGTAGAGACTATTCTAGATAGCTCAGGTGTGTAGAGGACTGTATCATCTAGATGTATGTAAATACACTCTGTGACGTTCACACAATGACAAACTGGCCTAACGATGTGTTTCTCAGAATATCCCCATCCGTAGGGATGTGTGACTGTACCACACCATTTTGTATGAGGGACTTGAGCATCTATGGCTGTTGGTATCTGTAGGGGTCCTGGGACCCAAGCCCTGCGGGAACAGAGAGATGTCTGTATTTGGTACTTAGCTTTGTTTTATTGTTTTTACAGAGCATGGAGGGTCTGCGCTGATCTGTGCCTGCCAGGCCCAGGGCACGCTCGTTAGAATAGTACAATTGAAAGCTCTTTTGCATTTGTAGTTATTATCTCTCTCTGAGAAAAGGAGACAAATAAAGAAGCTTTTGGTCTTTAAAGATTAGCTGCCCCCCTTTCTGATAATGTTTGAAATATTAAAAAATATAACGACTTGAGCCAGTCACAGAGTAACCAAGCTGAAAACCCCAATCAAATAAATAACACTAAGATGATCAGCTCACAGAATTCGTTAAATCATTCACCTAAATGGCCGTTAGCTCTAGGCCGTGCAGCTTAACAGTCAGGATTCCATTTGCTGCACAGCCTTCCTGCCTTCCTCTCTAAACCAGGATGTTCTAGAACAGTATTATGCAAGTGTGATCTGAGTAAGGCAGTCCCAGCATGTGCTGGGATCTCCTGAGAAGCGAAAAATTTGAGATCCTATCTCAGATCTATTTGGATTTGAATCCCTGGGAGTAGGGCCTGGGTGTCCATTTCTCCACAGGCCTCTGGAAATAGCTTACACATACCAAAGAGTAAGAAGCAGTCCCCTCAAATACAATTAATAAGACCATGAATCTGGGGCATCTGGGCAGGGCAGGTGGCCTGTGCGTTCCAAGAAATATGCCAAAGACTATCTTTTTAAAAAGTATTTAAACATTTTCAAAGATATTTATTATCATGTTAGTTAGTTTTTTTTTTTTTTAACAAAGTTTATTTATGTATTTCTTCCCTGAACGAGAGAGACAGAAAGAGAGACAACACCCCCAACAGGATCTGAAGGCTGTGATCCACCCTCAGCCTCCAGGCAGCCTCAGATCATGGCACATGTGTGCCTAGCCTACTCAGGGAGGTCCCTGGACACGAACTCGGAACCTGCCCACGTTGGATTACCTGGCATAATGTCACATTTTACTGCTGCACTGTTATCTAAACTTATTTTTTTTAAGTTTTTTTCTTTTCTTTTTTTTTATGAGTACAAGACAGAGCACGAGAGTGAGCAAGACACACACACAACACACACACACACACACACACACACACACAACTCTAAGAGGGTCTTGTCACGATCCCTTTCCCCAAGTCTTCCAGCCAGTCAGGTTCACCAGCACACATGTACATGCCCAGCGTGTTTCAGGCTGATGAGGGATTTGAACCCCAGTTGGCCACATGGCTCTAGCATCACAGATCTGCACCCTCCTTCCAGGACAGGAGACCTCGTCTTTACTGCACCTTTCTCAGATTCTCAGGCAGCGCATCTCTGTCACGGTGCACCGTGAATCACAGATTGTATTTATCTAGGGTGGAGGGCTCCCAGCAAATAAACAAATCTGGCAGGTGTGCTTTCAGGATGCATTGAGGGTAAGAGTTAGAAATACATATAAATATCCATTTTATAAGACAAATAATAATGTGATTGAATGTATAAAAGAAAATGAAATGATAAAAATAAAGGGAAAAAAAGAAATACATATACGAAGCAGAGATGAATAGAAAAGAAACTTTCTTCCTTGCCATCATCTCCACATTATTGTGATTTTTGCTTGTACCCGGGAATGGGGGTGCATTTAGCTTTTATACGAGTAGTACCTACAATTTAATAGGCAGGTATTAAAAGCTTGTTTTAAAGGTTGGAATGGGGCCAGGAGGAGGCATGGTGATTGAGGCACTAAACCCCACAAAGCCAACAATGGTTCCAGGTTAGGACCCGATGTTGACAAACACGCTGGGCACATGTCTGTGCATGCCCAAAACCCCAAGAGGAAAATGGAGGAGAAGGGATTGTGGTGTGGCTGTCCCCACTCGGGGTGCTTTCTCACTTTTCCTCACTCTCTGTCTCTTTCTGGTGAGCCCATGTGCTTTATAGCAAATAACAAAACAAAACAGAACAAAACAAAAATAACTAAACAAAAGAGGAAAGATTGGAATGAAAGCAGTTGAACAGGGTTACTATTCTGTCCTTGACTAACTATGTGACCTTAGGCAAACTGCTTAACCTCTTCAAACCTCATTTTCCTTGTCTGTAAAAGAGAAATAAGGCCAGCAGGTGGTGCAGAGGTTAGGGTACGGGATACCACATGGCTGACTCTGCGTTTCAAGTCCTAGACCTGGTGACTTGAAAACTACACTGGTCACATGTACATTCATACCCAAAATCCCAAGAGAAGAGTGGAGAAAGGATTGTGATGTGCCATCCCTCCTGGGGGTGATTTCTCACTTTCCCTCTCTCTCTCTATCTCTCTCTCTCTGGCAAGAGCATGCTCCCTATAGAAAACTTAGAGAGAAATAAGACTTAGCTCATGCACTTGTGAGAATTCAATGGGATTATGGTTCTGACGTGCTGAGCACGATGGCTTGAACACAGAGAAACTTAATGACGAATAGCTATTTTTGTTATTTTTTTGCTATAACACAACACAGAATTCACTAGGAAAACTTGCATTTCGTGCCTCGTATATGTCAGAGATAGTGTCACCTCCTCAATCCCACAGACAGCCTGAGGTTACAGACTGGAGGTAGTGTTAGAATTACCACTGGGGCTTATTCAAATTCCATAATATCTCTCTCATCCCCTTTGCCTCATGAGCTCTTGACAACCGTTCTTCATCATGCCTTTCAACTTCCCCTCAATGTATGCGAGAGAAGCCCCCTAGGGATATAGTTTTAAAACTACCTCCTAGTGGATGAACTGGCTATGTCTCCTCTGTGAGTTCCCGCAGTATTCCTGTAATGAACCAACTAGACAAATTGCTTTTGTCTGCTTTTCTGTCTCTAACAACTGAGTACCACACTGAGCGATGTATAAAGAAGGGCGGTTTGTTTAGCTCATGGTTTTGGAGGTCTAAGATCAAGATTCCCCTTGGTGAGGGTTTTCTTGTTGATGGCTCTCAGCAGGGACTGATGGTGGGGCAGGGCCTCATATGGAGAGACAGAGCAAGAGCAGAACTGGGCGTCTGTGTGTCTGCTTGTATGAGACCACCAGGATCGAGCTTGGGGACCTGCCCTGATGCCCACTCCCAGTCCCAATCACTTCCCAAAGGCCTCACCTTTTAACACCATAATTAGATGAAGGCTCCACCCTCTCAACATTGATGCTTTTCTCATCACAAATCGATGACTTGGTTCCGAATCAGAGAGGATTTGACTTCACTATTCATGTATGTAGTCTGGATTTTGTCAATGTATTTTCCTCCCTTCTCATCTGTCTGACCTGGGAACCCATTCACCAGTTTATTTCCTCCAATTGATTGGGGATACAAGAGGACTCTGGTCTTTGGAACAACACGTCGGTAAACAGAGAGCTTAAAAACAATTTTCGTTGTTGTGATCTTGTATTTTTCCAAACCCGGGAACTGAGCTGGGCTCAGTCCCACCCCTGACGCCAGCTGAATCGGGGCTCCTGGACCTTGAATTGTTACCTAAGCCACCCTCCCTGCTGCCGCAGCTGCACTGCTCATTCATAGTGACCCCGTTTCTCCTCTTATGTAAGCGCCCTGCCTCGCAGAGCGAGGGAGAAAGCAGGCAGCAGATGAAATGTGCGGTCCGGGTGTGTTCTTGGAGATTCTGCAGATGCTCAGGAGGGTGCCAGTATTTTGTCTACTGTTCCAGAAATTTAGGATGCAAGCCGTTCCCTGCCTGCTACTAAACAGACACCAACCTCAAAGCATTTGTAACGTTCTTAGAGGGTGAGTCCTTAGAGTGTCATACAAAGAAATCCCAACTACAATGAAATGGTTAAAAGACAGGTTCCCCATTTCTCTCCCATTTTCCAGAACTGTTCACCAGCCACTGCCTTTAAACTACGAGGTGTTTTATTAAATTAAATTTAATTAATTAATTAATTTATTTTTATTTGCTATAGAGCATGTGCACTTGCACAGGAGACACACAGAGAGAGAGAGAGAGAGAGAGAGAGAGAGAGAGAGAGAGAGAGAGAGAGAGACAAAGCATTCTTGGGGGTGGGGGTCTGCACGCTGCCATCTCTTCTCCTCCATTCTCCTCTTGGGATTTTGGGCACACATGCACAAGTGCCTGGAGTGATTTATAAGCCCCCGGGTCCAGATTTGAACTGTGTAGTTGGCCATGTGGGATCCAGCCTCCTTAACTTCCACACCACCTGCTGGTCCTGTTTTTGGTATTAGGTATGTTCAGTCATCGGTCATCCTGGGCTCTTCTAGGAAGGGTCTGGATCTGAAAACAGCACAGAACCGATGTGACCAAGGTGATGACCCCATCAGTTGCTGAAGTAGAGGCATCGTCGTAACTAACACGGACTGAGCACTCACTGTCCTGGGTCAGCCTCCACCTGTGACTCCCATGTATGAACTCACTGGCTCTCCACAACACTGTGCAGTAGGTGCTGATAGTGTCTGCATCGTACAGATGAGAGAACGGAGGCAGAGAGAGGCAAGGTGAGAGACCTCTTGCCCAAGGTCACACTTAGCTGTGTGCATCAGAGCCAGGACACCATCCCACGCAGAATTGCTTGAGGGACCAGGGAGACGTGTCTTTCCTCCAGCTGCCCAAAATCTGTGGGGTAGTGGAGGGATTGTAGTTTCAGAACTAGGGGAGAGAGCAAGGCCTGAGGTGCCTGGGGCTCCGACAGAGGAAGCACAGCAAATACAAAGCACTGGTGCTCGGAGATCCACTAAGTGCTGAAGAGCCTGTCAGATAAACCAGCGTCTTGCACTTTGAACGAAATGCAGTTAGTGGACAAGCGGAAGAGGAGAAGGTCCTAGGGGAAGTTGGAAGAAGGGGGAGAAAAGGGACAGAGGATAGAAGAAAAGGGAGATGGCAGAGAAAGCTGCTGAGGACCCACGGAGAAGAGCAGACGGAAAGCTTTCTGGGAGGAGGTGGGAGGTGGAGGGAAGGGGAGAGGCAGTTGGGATGGGATGAGGAAATCCTGCAGGCTCTGGCCCCATGCAATTTGTTTGCTAGGTCACATTATCAGGAATGGGGGGCCAGGCTCAGCAGAGGTCTGTGACAGAACCCTCCTGCTGCCATCTGCTCTGGTAAGAGGAGGGGCTCTCGCAGCTGCAGGGCGCCTTCCACGCCTTCTCATGTCACTGATGCAGGCTGAAGTTGCTTCTGCACAGTGACCCTCCATGGCCTGCCTTGCTCCGTACTAGTGGTTTGGGAATCTGAAAAAGGTCAAGAGGTTGGGGTTGAGGGGTGGGCTGAGGGCCACATATGCCTTTGTGATCTTAGTCTAAGGGGGCACCTTGGTCACATCTGTTCTGTGCTGTTTTCAGATCTAGACTCTGCAGAAGAGCCCAGGAGAGCAGGCCAGTCTCCTCGCCTTCCCGTCTCGCAGGCGCTTCCCTTGAAATTCCTGGCAACCTTCAGGTGCCAGGTTTCACGTTGGTTCCCTTCCCATTCTTGCTGAGCCTGCCCGGTAATACGGTCCACCACATTCTGGGCTGAGGCTGCCTGAAAAAAAAAAAATGGCATTTTTACAAGGTCACTCAGTTGTGCTTTGTGACAGCATCCCTGGGCCATGATTGGGAGAGATGCCAGTCTGCTCTGAGCCGCCACAGCATCTTGAGAAGGACGCTTCGTGCTTTCTACATGAAAGAGCAGAGATGCAGTGTGGGAGACCAGAGCGAGGCAGATTCCAAGAATGGGGCACCGATGGCCGCAGGTCGCACCATGGAGAAGGCGATAGCAGGTGTCCTCCTGCAGGAGAGTGTCCAGGTCTCTGAGCCAGAAGCTGCACACGCTTAGCGTGTTTGCCTCATTAGAGTTTTGTCCACGCCTCCTGCAGAGGGAGGGATGACTAAGGTCCAGCTACTGTTACCAGAGACAGGCAGAGTGGGATCTGTGGTCACGCAGATGTGTGTGCAAATCCGTGTCCCACCTTCTCCTGTCACGTGACCACAGACCACAAAACTCTACACGGTCACTTTCCTTATTGGTAAAACCAGCTTCTCTAAGAGCTAACATTTATCAACTACTTATAATGAGCTGCTAGGTTGGCCATGGATCAGCTCACTCACTCTTTGTGACAATCCAGTGCAGTAATCTGAGTATTGTTGCCATTTTACAGAAGATCCGGGCTTTGAGAAGTGAAGGCTCTTTTTTGAGGTCATTCAGAATTCAAACTTGGGTTTTCTAACTTGAGAGTCTCTGCCTTCTTCGTAGGGTGGATGTAAAGATTAGGGGGTGCATGTGTGTGAGCAGTAAGGGGGTGAAGCACAGAACTTGGCCTGGAGTCAGTCCTCCATGTGTGACAGGGATGATGTGGACAAGGGGCAGAGTTACGGTCTGTGGGAAACGACTTGCTAGGAGCCATGTCTGACGTGGGCAGGTCCAAGTTGCAATGGAGGCACAGAGCAGAGCACCGACTCTCCCTGGGAATGCTCATCAGAGCAGCTCCCGCCTCCCCGGGCCTTTACAGATGAGGATGCCGGGGCCCAGGGGAGTGAAATGTGTTGTCCAAGGTCATACAGTTAATGGCGAGCCTGATCTGATCAGAATCGGTGCTCCTGCCCCAGGTGGGTGCACAGGCTTCAGCCAGCTGGCTTTCTGAAATTGCCAGGCAGTGATGAGCCCGCTAGGAAGTCATCACACCTTTCACTCCAAGTCCCCACGCCTGCCAAGTCTGTCTCGGTTACCTGTGAAGTAGGTTAGCTAATTCTGCTGCCCATGGCCATTCCGGGTTCTACATTCTGCACACGGATACTCCTCCAGCTTCCTGGGTGATAATATTCTATTTTATTTTTCTCTCCACCCCACTTGTTGCCGTCACTCCTGGAATCACCATCCATGGTGTTACTTGTGACCTCTTGCCTTGCCTATTGGAGGTCACAGGCACCGGCTTCCAGAGCTGGAGTTTTGACACTGACACACATGGAATGCTGGTGCTTGGCGTTTGCATCCCTGCACTTCTGGCCGTGTGACCCGGGGCACGTCATCTAACTTCTCCTCGCTCCGTTTTTCTCTCCTGGAAGGTGGTGAAAATACCAAGACCTATGCTATAGATTTGCTGTGGGGAGCAAGTGCCACGGTTCTTGAAGCACGGTGTGGCTCCTCGTCTGAAGTCAGTGCTCCATAAATGTCTGCTGCGGTTATTTAAAACTTTTTTTCTGGCTTCAACGTTTTTTTTTTTTGTGTGTGTGTGTGTGTGTGCGTGTGTGTGTGTGTGCGTGTGTGTCTTCTGCCGATCTTTCTCCCTTTCTATTACTCAACAGCTGTTTTCTGTTGACAAATCCTTGTTGTTTACCAAGTTCAAGGTTCATTCGCCAGCCTGGAACTGATGATCCTCTCCTTGGCTGATAGATGCACCCCCCCCCCAAATTAAAAATGATCACTCCTGGGACCAGCAGTTGGCGTAATGGCTATATCACTGGGCTCCCATGTAGTTGACTGCGGTTCAAGTCCTGGACCTGGTGGCTTAAACTCATGCCAGATGTGTGTGCGTGCGTGCCCAAGATCCCGAGAGGAGAATGGAGGAGAAGGGATGGCAGTGTGACCATCCCTTCTGGTGGGTGAATTCTCTCTTTCTGTTTCTCTGTCTTTCTCTCTGTCTTTTTGGCGAGTGCGTACACCCTATAGCAAAAACCTCTCAAAAGACAAACAAACAAACAAACAAACAAAAAACAAAACAATTTATCATTTCCTTCACGATGCATTGTAACCCTCTCCAGAAACTGAAGTCTAGGCTCTCACAATTGTTTTTCTGTTTCCTATTGCATTTGTATTTATTTTTCCAGGGTGACTGTTCTGAACCCTCCTGTCCTCTCAGGCATCCCCCTGATAGCTCACACTACATTGAAAATTACACAACTAACTCTTACAATTATTGCTTAATGCCTGTTACACTCACCTAGCCTGGAAGCTCTGGGAGATGCAACTTTATCTGGCTTCTTCGTGCCGTAGCCCCAACAGTTAGCTGGTGGCTGCAGCTCACCCTCACAGAGAACCTGTTCCAAATTTATAAAGAAGATAGAGGCTGTCCAGCTTGATACTCAAATATGTCCCTCCCCTGTATGACTTTATCCACCATTTTTTTTAACTTTTATCCTTAAGATAGACAAATTCATGGACTTTTCCATGGTCCCTCTCCTTCTCTAAAACTTGCCTTCACCAAATACTGTTCTTTTGCCTCTTTAGTCTCATTCTCTTCCCTTACCCTTTCTCTTCTGCCTACAAACACATCTTAGAAGATCTTGCTCTGGAGCCACATGGACCTAGCTGGGAATCTTGGCTCTACCCTGTCAGCTGTGTAATTGGGCAATTTTTTCAACTTCTCTAAACCGTAGTTTCTTCCTATGGAAGAGGAGAGCCATGCTATCTATGAATCTATGTTGTAAAATATGTTGAGCTGGTGTTTTGTAAAATCCTGAGCAAAACTCATAGCATAGCAAAAAAGATGAAATTCCTTGGCCCATGTTCTAAATAAATAAGTAAAAATCAAACCTACTGGGCCAGCAGGTGGCATGGAGGTTAAGGTGCTGGACTCCCACATGGGCAGGTCAAGGTTTTAGCCCTGGATCTGGTGGCTTGAAAATCACATCAGGGGTGTGTGCGTGTGTACCCAAATTCCAGGAGAAAAATGGAAGAAAAGGGATTGTGGTGGTGCGGCCATCACCTGTGGTGGGGTGATCTGTCATTTTCCCTCTCTCTGTTTCTCTCGGGAGAGTGTACACACCTTATGGCCAAAAAAAAAAAAAAAAACAACCTAAAAATAGATAAATAAAAAAGCTCCGCCTACCACACTTTCCAGTTAATATCAGAGAGGAGCTCCTTTGATTTCCTGCCCAAAACCAGAAATTTCCCTGTATTCACACATGGCCATTCTTCTTTCTTGCCATTTTAATTTTGTTATCAGGCTTATTTTCTACCTTCCTAGGGGCAACATTTGTCAATTAGATGCATTCTTTCCTACAACTTCAACTCTTCCTGCTCAGCAAGTCTTTTCTCATCAGATCAACATTTAAACATACCCAAGGCGTTCTTTAAAAACAGAACAAAACAAAACTCTTCCCTGGCCTCATCTTTCCTCCCAGCTATGCTGTCTAACCTCTTCTTTCTCTTCTCTGCCAAATTTCTTGCAAGAGAATGAACTGTGTGCACTTCCTCTCCCTCCCTTACTGCTCCCTGGACCACAACAACACCAGGCCCCACTGCACCGCTACCACAGCCACTGACAATGATTACCAAAGCCAACGGCCCTCTCTCAGACCACACTGAGCGTGACAAGTGTTACGCAGGAAGGCAGAAGAGTAGCTGTGTATGAAAGAACACAGAAACCAGACTGGGCATGGGCAGTAGCATTGGACCCGCAGCCACTTCCACTCCTAGGGATGAGCGCTTCCCTGGCCTTCTGTCCTGCTGCACGGTCCTCCTGTCTCTGCTGTTCTTTCTCGGGTTTCTTGCTGTCTGCCTGTCCTGTACGTGGGCCCAATACTGTTTAGCTATATTCAACACCCGCTTCACTAAACGATTCCTCCTCACTCAAAGACAGTGTCTTAGTTCTAAGCATTTGTGTATGTGGTTGCCCCTTCCCGAATGTCTCATCTACGTTTCCCCTTCCTTCTGTGCAGAGCTTCCTTCTCCTCAACTTCCCATTTCAGCTTAGAAGCCTCTTCCTCCCGAGCTCTTCCCTTTCCTTTCAGAGCTGGTTCAGACACCTGCTGGGGCATTTCACTGCACCCTGCGCTTTCCCTCTCAGATAATGTGTCACGCTGCCCTGTAATTACCATGGTTAGGCCTCCTTGGGAAGAACTGCACTCCAGTGGGAAGTTCGGTGCGACCAGGACTGTGCTTGCATCCCTCACAGGATGCCTGGGGCACATCATGGGTGAGTGAATGAATGGACGAGTGAATGAAGATGGCACTGTTACTGTACTGGATTGGGTGTTATTGTAATATTATATCATATACATATATATATATATATATATATATATATATAGAGAGAGAGAGAGAGAGAGAGAGAGCGCGCGCATGTGCGTGTGTGAGAAAGAGAGGCATCTTCCGCAGGGCGTGGTCACCCCGTGGTCCCCTTTCCCTGGTACTCCAGGCCATCAGCGCACTGGGCATGTGCACAGGTACCTGGTGTGTTTTCAGGCTGTGCTTGAAAATGCAGTCGCCATGCGGTTTCCCGCTCCTTGGCCCACTGGCTGCCAACTGTGCCACCAAGGCTGAACCTAGATAACATTTTTAGTGTGACATATTTAGTTGTGGGAACTCATGAAGTCACTTATTTCAGCATCGGTTTCTTCATCGATGAAATGGGAGGAGAAAAAGCAACACTCCTACGAGCACTTCGCAGGTGCTTGTAAAGGTTCTCTCTCACTCCGCATGGAGACACCACAAAGCTGAGACCTGGACTGAGAGTCTATCATACCTCGGCTAGCACAGGCATGGGGCCAGACACGGGCTTCCTCAGCTGGGTTATCTTCACCAGTCCCACCGAGGAAGGCAGAAAAGTCATTTTCTTATCTCTACCTGTACTCAGCTTGCTCACATCACCTGTTTTTGTTTGGTGAAAAATAAAAACAAAATATGATAAACAACAAATTTCAACTTTCTCATTCAAGAAAGTTAATCTTTTCTTGTTTTTTCAAATTAATTAAAACATTTTTTTAATTCACTAGGGGGCGTGTACATTATCTGGAGGGAGACAGAGAAAGGAGAGGGGGACAAGTGAGAAAGCACAGGTGGCCATCCCCATGAGGGATGGGCACACCACAATTCCCTCTCCTTCATTTCTCCTTCCTTTCAGGATTTCGGGCACACACAATGCACCCAGTGTGTTTTTCAAGCTCCTGGATCCAGACTCGAACCACATGGTCATCCATGTGGGATCCAGCCACGTGGGTTAGATCAGCTACCAGACCATGGGCTGGCCCTCTTCTGATTTCAAAAATGACAGGCTTGGGCCAGCAGGTGGTACGGAGGTTAAGGCAGCTGATCCCACATGGCCAACTGCAGGGTTTGAGTCCTGGGTCTGGCAGCTTGAGAAACACGCTGGGCACATGGGCGCGAGTGCCCAAAATCCAGAGAGGAGAATGGTGGAAAGGAGAATGTAGAGTGGCCATCCCTCTGAGGGAGTGCTTTCTCACTCTCTCTCTTTCTCTGTCTCTTCTTTGCAGGCACTCACTATAGCAAACCAAAATAAGATAAGATAAAGATGCCACATGTTTCATTTTATTAAAAAACAGTGACAGACTCGTCTGAGTTATACTCAAGTCACTTCCCAGTTACTCTTTTAGGCAAATGCAGTCGTTTAGGGTCCTCCTTGCTCTCCTTTCCTTCCCACTCCCTGTGTGTGAAGACGGAGGCAGTGAGAACCCCTGGCCTGTGGTTCTCAGGCCCCCTGTGTCCCTGTGTCAGCATGTGCCCTGGTCACTGCCCAGATTTCACCCTCTGCAGAACATCTTCTTGATTCTCATGGGCAATGAGTCTCCCTAGAGGTGTTTACATCTCCATCTTTTTTTTTTTTTTTAAGTTTTGCTGTAGGGTGCTAGAGAGAGATGGAGAGAGATGGAGAGAGATGGAGAGAGAGAAAGAGAGAGTGAGAACTGATTCCCTAGACGATATGGCCACACTACAGTCCCTTCTCCTCTAGGGATTTTGGGCACATGTACAAATATGTCTGGCATCCTTTTGAAACCACTAGGTAGGTCCAGGACTCGAACTGTGCAGCTGGCCATGTAGGATCTAGCTACCTTAACCTCTTCTTCACCTGCTGACATGCCAGCTGTTTTTCAATCCTCCGCTACAGGGGCCCCTTCTGCAAGCAGTGCTGATCTCCTGGTAGGCATGTTAGCCCTCAACTCTGAGTTCCTTCTGGAGCCTGTGGAATCTTCTTGGTCTCCTCCATGGAGAACTTGGAGGGGACCGAGTGGCAGAGTGTTCAAGAAGGGCTTAAGGGGTAAAGACTTTATGATTTTTTTTTTTCCCTCTGAAGTATCCCAAGACCTTGAACAGCACTTTGTACACGAGTCGTTCTTTCAAGGACACTGTGGAGTCGAAAGCGTAAGTCTCAGGCCATGTCTCCTGTGCATTGCCATGCCACCATCCAATACTCACTTCCATTCCCAATTCATTTCTAGTGTCTACTCCCTTCTTCCTGAGTTCTGAACCCAGTGCAGGAATGAGGGTGGGAGGTACCCTGAGAAGACCTCTCACTTGAGTCCTTCCTTTTCATTCCCCAGCACAGAAACAATTTGATTTTCACCCTGCCTGATGGGAAGTAACTTTACACTATGCTCTGCTTTCTCCATACTCCATGGCCTGGAGTTAAGGTGAACTCTGCTCCTGTTTTGCCTGGGGTGCTCATGGTTTCACCCTAGTCTCCATGTAATTAACATTAATGCCCCCTTGGCTCTCAACTGTGTCCTGGCTTGAATGGTTAATTACATGGCCATCCTACTTTTCTTAAATACTTCAAGCTCCATCTTCTAAATTTAAATCTCTTTGTGATTTAAAGCTTAGCTTTGAGAGTCCCATGAAAGCCCTTTTCTCTCCAAGTTCCTGGTTGTTGCAATTTAAAGTCTTGTTTTTAAAGACTATTGTTCTAGTGTAGAAATTAAAAAGTCTTTAAATAAACAATGCCAAAGGGTGTGTGCACTCACCAGAAAGAGAAAGAGAGAGAGAGAGAGAGAGAGAAACACCTCCCAATGGTCATGATTATGCTGCGATCCTTTTTCCCTCCCTCCATCTTGCCAGGATTTTGGACACACAGGCGCACACTCTGCATGATTTTCAAGGCACTGGGGCTGGGATTTGAACCATGGTTGGCCATGTAGGATCTTGCTCCCAATGCATAGCGCTTAACCACTGCACTATGGACTGGCCCTAAAGATGATACTCAATGTTTTTTTTTTTTTTTTTTTTTTTTGAGAGGTTTTTGCTATAGGGTGCGTGCGCTCGCCAGACAGACAGAGAGAGACAGAGAGACAGAAAGTGAGAAATCACCCCCCAGGGGGGTTGGTCATGCCGCAATCCCTTCTCCTCCATTCTCCTCTCGGGATCTTGGGCACGCACGCACACGCGCCCGGCGTCAGTTTAAGCCACCAGGTCCAGGACTCGAACCGCGGTCGACTAGGTGGGAGTCCAGCGACATAGCCATTACGCTAACTGCTGGTCCCCATACTCAATGATGTTTTTATTAAGAAGAACAAAAATGCTACAAAAAAGTGAAAATAAACATTTAGATGTACTGATAGTGCGGCACAAGTAATCCTTCATGATCCTGGCCATTGCACTGTGCTGTCGCATGTGGGTTGGTACCAGATGCCCAGGCTGCCCATAATCTATTACTGAATTATAAGTTAACATGTGATCCTGTTAGTGGGTTTTAGAACAGAAATAAAACATTACCAGAGTCACTTTTAACCAGCACCTTACTTCTTTGTTGTAGGTTGTATCCACCCTTCCCCTGAAGACAGTTTGTAGAAAGCTACAGCTGTTACTCTAGTAGAGGACAGTGCACTGAGGGTAAAATGCTTTATACAAAACATTGTAGTGCTGGCTCCGTGGTGCAGCAGTACAACACTGCTCAAGAGACACCAGATCCCACGTGGCACCTGTGGTTTGAATCCCCACCCAGTCCTTCTGAAAAAACAGGGCCCAGGATCTGACAGGCTGGAAGCCTGGAGGACCGGAGGAAGGCGATCGGGATGTGACCAGGTCCTGCGGAGGGTGCTGCTCTCTCTCTCTCATATGTGTTCGCAAGTTCTATCATGAATAAAAAAACAAAAACAAAACATCCAAAAAAAAAACTGTCTTAAAAATATTTTAAAATGAAAACATCAACTGGACAGAGAGGCTATCAATAAATGTTGTTTTCCCTTCCAACTTGATGTGGGAATCTGCTCATCCTGTGCTGATTAGAAGCTCTGCTTGGCACTACATAGAACGCTGGTTAATAAAAACGAAGCTGTACACTCATCGTGAAGTTATTTGGTAGAAGGTTATTATCAATCTTAAACATATAATTTGACAAGCAAGATCTTGGCATAAAAATCTCAAAATACAAGGCCCCAAAGGCTTTTTAGAAGAGGCTGGGAACCTGATCCATGTAATAGAATGTCATGACTGACTGAATTTGGGTAGGTTGCTTTCAGCTTATTTTCTGGTAGTAAGTGAAGGATTGGCCTGGAGAGTCACATCCACTCTAGTTTGCAATAGAGTATGTATCTTCTCAGGATCGCTGACTTGGATAGGGTAGGGAATGGATTGCCTCCATTTCCTTGGCATAATTAGCAGCACCCAGGGAACACCAATTCTATCCTAGGGGACAGGCTATGACCACTGAGGGCTGATTAGAAGTGACCAGGCTCACATATATTTTTCATTATGATGGCTTCCTAACTTGCCCCCTGACATCACTATGATCCTTGAGTAAGAAGCCTGGCTTGCCTCTGAAGCTACCTGTGTGTCTAAGAGAATAGAGTCTTCAAGAGGGTGTGGAGGGACAGTGGGCTTAGACAGGAGCACCTCACTGTATTCCTCACTGTATTCTCTCTGTCTGCTGTGGTTCTGGAACTTAAGGACCTTCCCGTCTCTCCTTTTCTTCCTCCCTCCACCTCTGCAGATGGAGTGGCTGCATTCCGCGCCTTCTTGAAGACGGAGTTCAGTGAGGAGAACCTGGAGTTCTGGTTGGCCTGTGAGGAGTTCAAGAAGACCAGGTCAACTGCAAAACTGGTCTCCAAGGCCCATAGGATCTTTGAGGAGTTTGTGGATGTGCAGGCTCCGCGGGAGGTGCGTTGATGTTGGTGACTTCTATCCATGGCTCCTGGCCTACGTTTGTCTCCTGGAAGGAAGTTTGAGCCAGGCTTGAGTAGGACTTTCTTAAACTGAATGGAGCCTCACCATTCTGATGAAAAAGGGATCACTTTTTTTTTTTTTAAAGTTTATTTATTTTATTTCTCCCATGAGTGACAGAGAGTGAGTGCACCCCAACAAGGTCTTGAATTGCAATCCAACCCCAGCCCCAGATCATGGGAACATGAATGCCCAGTGTACTCAGAGACCTCCAAATGGGAGCCTGGAACCTGTTGCTATGGGTCAGCCCCCAACCGGGAACCTTTCATGTGCGTCAGCCTCACAGCGTGTCCTGTGTTACTGCTACACCACTGTCTGGTCCCTAAAAAAGGGGTCTCCTTCAAGGAGCAGAAACCCAGGGCTTCCATAGAAAGAGTTCTGTGAGGACTGTTTTCAGTTGTCAGTTAAACAGGATTGGGCCAGCCAGTGATGTGGTGGTTAAGGCAGCTGGGTCCCAAATGGCCGACTGTGCGGTTCAAGTTCAAGACTCAGAGGCTTGAAAAACACACTATGTGTGTGTGTGTGTGCCCAAAATGTCAAAAGGAAGGAGAAATAGAAAAGGAGGGATTATGGTATGACCTTCCCCTATGGGGGATGCTTTCTCACTTTCCCTCTTTCTCGTTGTCTCTTTCCAATGAGCACATGTGCCTTCTAGAAAATTAAACAAGCAAAAAATAACAGCAACAAAATAAGAGCTAGCAGGAACTGTGATGCTACAGGGGTTTTGCAAGAATAGATGCCACTGAGTCCATGTTCGCTTTCCTGAGGGAAGGCAGCATAGCTTATTGGAATGCAGATCTGCTTCAGGGTCATGTTCCAGTCTCAGCCTCACAACTAACTGGCTACATGGTTTTGGCCCAGTTACTTAACCTCTCTGAGTCTCATTTTCCCCAGTGAAAAGGCATATTGCTCACCAAACCATTCTGAGTATTAGGAATAAAGACAATTCTTATTGGGACCGGCAGTTGGCATAATGTCTACATCGCTGGACTCCCATGTAGTCAACCGTGATTCGAATCCCAGACTCGGTGGCTTAAACACACACTGGGCGCATGTGCATGCATGCCCAAGATCCCGAGAGGAGAATGGAGGAGAAGGGATTGTGGCATAGCCATCCCCCCTGGGGGGTGATTTCTCACTTTCTGTCTCTCTGCCTTTCTGGCAAGCATATGTGCCCTATAGCAAAAACCTCTCCAAAACCAAAACAAAACAAAAAAACAAACAAGAAAAACCACTATTTTTATTAAATCACTGCTCATTAATGAGTAGTGACAGTGAGTTATAGAATTTTATTATAAACATTTATAACAGTAAGATGCATTTCTAAGTATTGCTATTCCGAGTTATACTATAGAATGTCATTTGAGAGGGTTTAGTTGAAGATACACGTTTGCCATCCATGCTTAGATGCCTTGCATCCCTGTCGCGCTTCAATTACGTTACGACCTGGGATGCATGAGGTCTTTAGCAGCTCACTAGGATGCTAAGGCTGTTTGTAATGCTGATCGGAACAGCTATGTGGGTCCAAACCAGGACCTGTCTCCACAGGACATTTGCTTCCTCAGAGTAAGGAAAGCCCAAAAGGGAAAGCTGACTTTAGGGAACTGGCTTCCGTCTACCCTTTGCTTGACATTGCAGAGATTCCAGTATCCGGTTTCAAGTGACTTGGGGGTTTGCTTTGGCTTTACTACTAACTTCCCATACTGCTTTAGACAAGTTCTTAGTCTCTTTTCTTTGTGTCTTTTCCTATACATGGGAACTGAGACTGTCTGGCCCCTGGACTTCATATAGTTCTTGCTGTGATCAAATGGGGTGACCTGCCGGGGAGCAGTTTAAAAGCATACAGCACCTTAAAGATACACGATGCTGTTATTACTAATCACTTAGCTAGCCACTGCTGCAGCTACCGTGGCCCTCAAGGGCCTGTGACTTGCTCTGTTTGTGTGTCCAGGTAAACATTGACTTCCAGACCCGAGAAGCCACGAGGAAGAACATGCAGGAGCCATCCCTGACCTGCTTTGACCAAGCCCAGGGAAAAGTACACAGTCTCATGGAGAAAGACTCTTATCCCAGGTTCCTGCGGTCCAAAATGTACTTAGATTTGCTGTCCCAAAGCCAGAGGAGGCTCAGTTAGACCTCCGAAGAGGACTCTTGGAAATCGCCGGCTTTCCCCTGCCCTTGCTGCCAAGCCCATATTCTAACGTGATATATTGTAGGTGTGCAAAAGCGGTGGCATTTGGAGAGATAGGCTGGGGGTGAGGAGGAATGAAGGGCCATTCCGAAGCGTGGCCCAGCTGCCAGAGCCAGGACTCTATTCCATTTGCTCGTCTTAGTGTCTTGGTTAGTGGTAGTACCTTGCCGCTGTCATCCTCCCTTGGGTCAGCAACTTGCCCTTCGTAATGTCTTGGGCCACCTCTGCTGAGAAGGCAGATTTGCTGTGCTAGGCTAATCTGTAAATAATGCAAATGCAGTTTCCACACCCTCCACACCCTCCTCGTTAGGGTTACTGACTTTCCACTTGTCCTGTTTACCTGGGAAGAATAGCTGGAAGACCCAGGCTCGCCTTTGTGACTTGCGGCCACAATGTCGTGGTTAGCCCTGGGTTCTGGGACCTCACAGCTGAGGAGAGAGGTCTCTGTGGGGCCCCAGTTTCTAGCGCTGTCATGGACAGGTGACCTCTGGAGAGAGGAAACATGGGGTTGGCTGCTCCTTCCATTTCCATTGGACCAGTGTGAAAAGCTGTGATCACTGCCCATCCTAGTCTAGAAATTCACAAGACTCACCTACCCTGGCATTCACAGAAAGGGTCTTGGGAGATGTGCTTCATAATTTCCAAAGTAGAGCTGCCATTAAGAAAGACACAGCTTATAAATCTTTGTCAATTCCATCAAGAACTTTCCCAGATGTGGACTGGCCAGGGAAGGAGACCACAGTAGCTTTTGGGGGGTACCATACAGCCCATCTGTTGTTTGATGTATTCTCTGCCCTCACCTCCCTGAGGCATCACACCTCACTGGTCTCTTAGGCTCACAGAGAGCTTGGCAACGGGAGGTGAATTCCCACCATCTGGACAGCTTCATGGTGCCTAATACTTTCCCCGTCTCTCCACCTCCTCCCTTCCATGCAGGTCATGTAATTGTGATGGGGGAGAATGGGAACTTAGGCTGAACTTCTCTTTCCAGCTTGCTTCCTGAGAGCATGCTTGCTTAGAAAGGCACCTCCCTGGCTCTCAAGAAATAGCATTCTTCTTGATCTCCAACTTTTTGGGACTGAACGTGAACTAGGAAGTGACTAAGAAGTTCACTGTGATCATCGGCTGTGAAGAGCCTTCCTCACTTTCGTGGGCCTCAGGGGCTGACCTTGGAAAGGTATCAGGAACCTCTTCTAGAGGATGTGTGTACAGCCCGGAATCTCTGCTGGCTATCCAGGGACAAGCCAACCTTGGCAGAGAAGCGGTGCCAAGGAAATGAATCCTTAGCAGAGAGACCTGAAAATGGAAGAGGAGCCTGAAAGAGCCCAGTCTCCAGGTAGACTGAGTCACAGAAAATATGGTGGAGATACACTGGAATAATCCATGGCCAGTTGATTTGGATTCATTACAAATCTAAAGAACTTTCAGCTTGACTAAAAGCTCAAGAGTGCAGGTTATTGAGAACTGGGCTGACACACTCTCCTTTTGTGGGGTGATGGGCCCTTTTAGATGATGCTGCTGTTCCAGCATTTGCATTCCTGTCCAGTAACTCCAAGAATCTCTTCCTTCTTGTCTGCAGCTAGACAAGGCTGAGAAGGCCCTTCGGTCCACTGTGTCAGGGCCCGCTGCCCTGCCATTGCACATTGTTATCTGAGGGTGGGTTGGCATGTCAATGTGAACCCCAAGAAGAAAGAAAACACATGCCTCTTAACCCTTGCTCCTAAAACACCTGGAATCTCATGTTCAAGAACTCTGAAGCCTCAAATGGGTGTTCCTAGTAGATCAGGTAGTATTTCCCCTACCCTAGTCAAAAACCATTCTTAGCTAAAGCTGCCATAATTAATTTAACGACTGAATTCGTAACAGGGTATTTTAAACATTGTTTACATATGAAATGTGCATCTGCTGCCAAGTCTGCTGTCGGGCGAGCGCTGCGTAGAAACAGGAACTACACAGAGTTTGGAAATATGAACCCTTCCAAGGGGGGCCTTCTCACCACTTCCACTATGCCAAGGATACACTGGAATCCAAAAAGAGCGTTGCACAGTGGTCTCATCGGGGCCTGGAGTTCTAGCCCAACTATTGGTTGGACAAAGGCTGCAGATGGTGGAGTCATGGCACCCTGAGGCCTTCCTACCATGATGGGGAGGTGTGAAGGACCAAGCTTGGGTCTCCCGCATTTTGCAGCTGAGCAAGGTTCTGTGGGCGTGTGTCCGCGTGTAGCAGAATGTGATAGCTGTATTTATGGTCCTCCTGTGGAGCGTCTTTGTGTGTCTGCGTGTGTGTGTGGCAATTGTGAGTGCTAGAATAGTATACCACAGATATGATCTTCCCATGGGGTGGAGTTTTCCTCACACCCCTGGCTCCCTGCTTCCCACAAAGGGCACAGAGTTCTCCACTCTGATGCCTCCTTTTAGGCACTTTGGTCATACCAACCCAGATTTTGGCCTGTGATGACACCAAGAGAAATGTTTACAACATCTAGAGCAATATCCAAGCATACCTCACCCCTGACTTCCTCATCTCGCTCCTGTTTCCTCTTCCATAAGCCCTCACCTGCCTCACTAGGTGGGCACTCGCGGGTGCCACTTCCATTCACTGTCTTCCTTTGTTCCTCTTGCCAGGCTCATGCTGAGGATTCTGGCCTGGACTTGAAGTGTCTGGTCTCTGGGGCCTGTGCAGGCTCAGGGCAAGCAAGGGCAGCAGGCTGGGCCCAGCAGGACTTGTAGTGCTGCTCTCCATCCCTGAGTGGCCTTTGGCCCTGTTGGAGTGCGAACCTGTACTTGGGCTGGTGTGAGGTTGGCCATTGCCAGGACAGAGCGCGATGGAGCACAGTTGATGGAGACCATTCGCAGCTTCAGGTGCCTCTGGGTGAAGAGGAATCCTTGGGGCAATATTTCTTACTAAACTTGAGTGTGCGCAGGGATCACCCTGAAAGCCCGATACAGATACTCATTTCTGGGTTCCACACTCAGAGATGCTGACCAGATAAACCTGAGGTAGGGTCGGAAATCTGCATTTAATCATCTCCTGGGTGTGTAGTGGCCTGCCGACTTTAAAAAAGATGGTGTATGACAGTGGCCTTCGGCGGCACAGCTTGTTGGAGTCACCTGGGGAGTTTTCAACGCCCAAACGTCCAGGTCCCACCTCAGCACGGCTCCATCAGAGGCGCTTTGGTAGGGCTCCAGGTGTCAGGATGTCTTAAAGCTCTGCAAGTGATTCCCCTGTGCAGGTGAGCACTGGCACAAGGAGCGAGAACGACACGCGGCAGGAGAGAGAGTGCACACCTACATCACAAGCACAACAGCTCAGAAAGCACCAGCCCTAGAGTTCGATGCCCAGAGGGGCGGCCTCTATGCTCTCTTAGTCCGACTTGCTCCTTTGAGCTACAAGTGTCCTGGCTCAAGTTCTGGGCCCTGTTTGACAGCAGGTATGCCAAGGTGGGGAGCTGAGGTATCCAATCTGAAGAGGCTTTGCCATGCTTTCCAAGTCCTGCTCACAGCACTTCCTCCAAGCTGGCCTCATGGCCTGTTCCCTGGTTGTTTCCCATGTGCTCCTATGGTCGGCCACTGTGTTCGTCAGGGCCTCTGTACCCACGGCCATGCAGCGCATACCTGGAACCCGGCTGGAGAGCCCAAGAGTGTCGTGGTAGGAATCATAGTCATAACATACCTTCTGCATTTCTCAATGGAAGGGGTCCCAGCTGGGGGTGTCGTCTGCGAGGTTTTCCCAAGGCCGCGGTTGGGGTTTGGTTTCTGCTCCAAGCTCTTACCACTCCCTCTGCTCCCAGGCTGTTTGGGCAGCTGGGAAGTTGCTGGTTGATTTTACTCTCTGGTGCTCCCCCTAGAACCTGCTGCTCTGACTAAACCAAAGCTGTGATGTGGCGTTGTGCCCAGGCTGCAGGCCCCGCTGTGGGGCACAGGCCCTGGACTGTGGAGCAGCTCGCTCTGCCGGGAGGGAAAGGTAGGGACCTGTTATGTTGAGAGCTGGGGGCAGGTGGGAAGGGGGAAGACTGGAGAGAAGCAGCAGGAAGGAGAGGCAGCTGCCGATGAGGTGTCTGCTTCTCCTTGAACCCGAGGGAAAGGTGGAGAGTGGCACCTTTAGAGGCAGGGTGGTCTCCATCAACGAGAGTGCCTAGCGTGCTCCTGACCTGCCTGCACCCACATCCAAGAAAGGCAGAAGAATTTCAGTTTTCCATCCTAGGGTGCCCAGTGTCAACCTTCTGTCAATCTGCCTCCCTCTGGGTCAGAAGCAAGAAAGGTGGCAGAGTCACCCCTGGCACTGATAGCCCGTGCCACTGTGCTGCTTGGCATGACATCGTGGAAGAAGAAGCAGATAGCAGAGATGTCTTCCTATCCCTGTGGCCTCCTGGGACTCCACAGGAGGCTGTGGACCGAGATGGGCGATTTCAGGGTGGAGCCATTAGCCTCCCCAGGCTGGGGTCCGGGTCCTCGCAATCAACTGTTCCTTTCAGGATTCTTACTCTCTTTTGATCTGTTGGGTGTGTGCTCCTGCCGCGGTAGCACTAGCTGGGTCACGCGGTGGGCACAGCTGACAGTGGCAGCCTGTCTGCCATGAAACCGCTTGGCTGATGGAGTCCTCATTGAGTCGATTCATTACCGTGTAAAGTGGAATAATGTCATTCACCTTCACTATAAACAAGGCTGTGAGAACATAATAAACAGAACGTGAACACGCTGCCCTTCGCTCTCTGCCCACATTTCTGGCCGGCTGACTCTTTATGAGGAAATTCTTCCCATCACACACGCAGCACGCCTGGGGGAGCTCACAGCCTCACCCTGCAGGGGCCAGCACGGGGCTGGCCATCAGGGAAAGCAGGGGCGTGGGTGGGAAGGCGACGGGAAGGGTTTGGGGCTGTGCATCGTAGTGAGAATGACTTTGGATTATGAGAGTGGTTTTGAAACTCTAAAGGGCTGTACAATGCGAAGGGGTATTTTTACCAGGACCGCCTAGGGCTTGGAAATGCAGGGAGAGAAAAGGCTGAGGGTGGTGTGTGTATTTGCTCAGCCAGGGTAGTCTGAAAACACAGTGGATTGGTCTGGCTTATGCCTGTAGCTCACTTTATATAATCAGTGTGTCCCTGAAAAGGATTAGTCACCAAATATCAGTGTCTCTGGTGATGGGGGCTCATGAAGGGGACCCAAGGAGTCACAGTATCTTCTGGAAAAAACTTGTCCTTCGGGTGGGGCAACAAGGTGCAGATGCCCAAGATTCAAGTCATTTGGATTGACCTTGCAGCTTAGAGGTTAAGGGAGCCGGATCCCATGTGGCCAACCTGAGTTTGAGTTCAGGCCTGGAGGCCTGAAAAACACAGTGGGTTAGTGCGTGTGTGTGCCCTAATCCCTGACAGGATGGAGCAATGGAGGAGCAGGAACTATGGTGTGATCGTGTCCCACTGGAAGGTGCTTTTTCCTTTTCTCTCTATCTCTCTGGAGAGTACAAGTACCCTCTGGCAATTAAAAAAGAAAACAAGTTAAATAATCCGAATAATTTAAAGTGCAATAGAAGGGTCTGTCTTTAAAGGAAAACTTATGTTTCCTTGAAGGTGAATCTTTTGGGTTAAACAGACAATTCAGGTTCCAGTTTAGTGAAACGCTCAAGGAGTGGTGGCAGTGTGACCTGCTGCAGATGAAAGCTAACCGCTGGCTCACCACCAGCTCTGTTCTTCTTACTCCTGCTACCTCTGGTGCCACCTGAGGTTTCTGGCTCCTCCAGGAGTGTGGAGGGGAAAGGAGAGAGGTGAGGGGACAGGTATGCCTGATGTTGATGCCACCTGGGATAAACCATGGGCTCTCCGGGCCTAGGAACACGCTGGTGGGTCCTTCCTGGCTGGAGACCCTGTCCCAGGACTCACAGCTATCCCAGTGAGGATGAGTGATTTTCACTTGGGTTCTTCCTGGATGGTGTCCCCGTCTCCCTGTTGCAGTCTCGTGGGCCCTCTGAGCTGCTCTCTCAACTGACCCTAGCAGAAACGCATGCCAGGCTTTCTCTCAAGAGACCCAACTGGCTCATGAAAAACTTGGCCCTCATTTTCCACGAGGTTGACCAGGCAACTGCTGCTCTCCTTTGCTCTGCACCAGTCCCAGCCAGCGCAGGGCTCAGGGTTTGACTTTCCAGGAATCGAACATCAATCTCCTGGGTCCACAAGCAGGAGGGAGCACATGCCTGTCCCTTTGAGGGACTCAGGGGACCTACCCCCGGGAGTGAGGTGAGAGACAGGCACCCTGCCTCCTCCATCAGGGTGGGACTCACAGCACACAAACAGCTCCCCCTCAAAACTCTCACAAATACAAGTGGACTTCAAAAAGTAGAATTAAAGTATGAGTTAATTTTGGTGCAAAATTTTCTTAAAATCTATGCTTTTTTTTCCCCCCCGAAAATATGCTTCTTCCCTGACCTTTTTGAAGACTGTACTTGTCTGCCTGATCTTATTCCCTATGGGACAGGTTTTCAGGTCCTCTGTGTGGTTCTCTACTCCTCCTCTGGACCCTTCATTGGTCTGGAACCTTCTTTGGTATCTGAGATCTCTCTCTGTGGCCTTGACAGAGGCTTTTACATGTATGAGACACATGGCACTATGCCTAGCCTCTCACTAACGTGCAGCACATGTGAGTTTAACCCATCGGGTCTGGGACTCGAACCATGATCTACATCAACTAAGGGGCCATGGCCAGAGGAAGGCAGAAGGTCATTGCGATGACCTCCTCCTGTGGGCACAGTTCCTACTTGGGGGTCTGTCTCAGTGCTTTCAGGGTACTAGAAGAAAATACTATAGGACAGGAGGCTGAAAACAACAGAAATGTGTTTATAACAGCTCTGGAGGCTGGAAATCTGAGGTCAGGATGTCAGCAGAGGGGGGTCATTTTGGGATGGAGATGGTGCTGTTTCATCGTAGTCTCACATGGTTGAAGGACAGCATCCAGCTCTCTGGCTTCTTAGAAAAAACACAAATCCTGGGGCCAGCAGGTGGTATAGTGGTTACGTCGCTGGACTCCCTAATGGCCAACCACAGTTCAAATCTCAGACCCAGCAGCTTGAAAATCATGCTGGGCATGCATGCATGCCTGCCCAAGATCCCGAGAAGAGAATGGAGGAGAAGGGATGGTGGTGTGGCCATCTCCCCTGGGGAGTGATTTCTCGCCTTCTGGCTCACTGTCTATCTCTGCCAAGTGCACATGCCCTATGGCAAAAACCTTTCATAAAACAAAAACAAAACATTAATCCTGTGTATGAACACTCCACTCTCATGACTTAATCACTCCAAGTATGAACTGGGATGTGGGGGCACAAGCATTTAGTCTACGTTAGAGTCTGCCCTGGTTCCCTTATCCAGGAGAGGTGGGACATGCTATGAGTGCCACCTCCCTGACCATGTCTCTTTCCATGGCCCGGAAGGGAGTCCCAGCCCACCCCTCAGGGCCCAGAGGAGGGATCCCCAGCCAAGGAAGCCAAGGCGACTTCCTGGAACCAGGTTTACAGCAGCACACACTTCTTGGTCCTGGGCCCTGACACTCGACTTTTTGGGCATGACTCTTACAAGCTATGTCAGCCTACGGAAGTTACTTTCCTGTGCCTCAGTTTTCTCATCTGTAAAACTAAACTAATAACAGAGCTGATTGCCTCAGGCCACCCTGGACATTAAGTAGGTCAACAGGAGAAAGTCACCGTGCGGCACACGATCGGCTCACAGTGGGTGCTGAGTGGCATCTCTGCTCACACCGGAAGTGTGACTCACTAGAGAATCAAGCCAGCACTTCCATTCACAGGTCCTTTGCTTTTCAGATGGCTACAAAAGAAACCCGTGCAGGGTGTGGCGGCGCCCGCCCTATGACAAAAACAGAGAAACCCGTGCAAAGCATGGCCTTGCTGCGCTAGCACAACTCTGCAGTGCTGGAAGCCATGCCGGAGACTCTCACTCTGTCTCTTTTCCTTTCTAACGTAAATCCAGGAATAAACTTAAAAAGAAAAGAAAAAGGGAAAGGAAAGAAAAACTTCGAGAATCATCAAAGCAATGATATGACAGGGTCAACATCTCATCCTTTCCCTGAGAACTCCAGTTTCTCGAGGGCAGAGACTGGGTGGCCTTGTCCACTCCTCCAGGCCCTAAGTATTTATGCAAAGCATGTTGTACCTACAAACGTTTTTTGAGCACCTCTCCTAGATGAGGCACTTAGATAGGTTGTGGGTGGAGGCAAAAAATGCAAAACCCAGGCCCTCAAAGAGCTTTACAAGGACTCGATGCTTTACGAGCACTGGCACCTACCAAGTGGTGATATAGAATGCAAGGGGCTACATCTTCAGAGCGGAGTGAATAACGGCCACACAGGGAGCCAGGGACACTGCTGAGCCAGTAAATGGCTCCATCTAGTTGGGTCCCTGTGGTGATCCCATGAGGTACGCATTCATTTGTTTGGGCTGTCACATACCACCACAGACAGAGGCCCGAACAGAAATCTGCTGTCTCACACAGTTCTGGACGCTGGCCCAGGTATTGCAGGGTTGGTTTCCTCTGAAACCTCCTCTCCTGGCTCACAGACAGCTGTGTTCCCGCTGTGTCCTCTCATGGTCTTTCCTCTGCATGCCGGAACCCTCGGTGTCTCTTCTCAAGTCACCAGCCATATTGGGTTGAAGTTCTCTCCTAACAGTCTCTCTTGAACTTGATCACCTCTTTAATAACCCAACCCCACGTATAGTCACATTCAACATTAATCAGGGGTGGTGGTGGTGAGGGGGGAGGGCAGGACAGTTCACCTCACAGGTAGATACTGTTATCCCTGCTCACAGATGAGGAAACTGAGGCACAGAGACGTGACATGATTTTCCCAAGGTCATACAACCTGCAGGTGGCAGAACTGGGATTTGAACCTTGATGCTGTAAATCCAGAGAGGGTACGCTTAACCTCCACTGCGCTGAGGATGAGAAGGGAATGAGAGAGAAAGGTGGATGAAGGTAGAGGGGGCGGAGATGCTGGAGCCAGACTGCATAGTCAGCCACGTTGGATCTAGTGGCCTTAACCACCACTCCCCTGGCTGGTCCCCCATGAGTTAAATTGAATGGAAATGGGAAGGATAAGTATATCCCATTGCAGGTCAACTAGGGGTGAGAGTAAGGGTGGACAGGGTCTCGGGTCTCTGTCTTTCTTACTCACATATCTGGCCTCCTGGGGAAGCTGGAGGCTGGTGGAAAGTGATGGTGGCTGAAAGAGGCGGTAAAGTGTGCCGAAAATTGATTAACCAGTCACCACTTCAGCTGTTCCCTGGCAGTGAGTGCAGGTGGAGTTAGGCCTGTTTGCTTTGTTTCTCCCCTGCCCTTTGTCCTCTTTCTCCATTAGGATGATCAGTCTGCTGCTGTCTCCCACAGCACAATGAGACAACAGCCTCAGCCCATCATTCTTGTGGGAAGGCTGAGTCATAGTCCTGCCCACTGTCTCGGCAGGTGTCCTGCTTCTGACACAAGGAGAGCCTATCTGTGGGGTGCAGGCCCCAGGCATGCCCTTCTTGAGGAGGGATAAGTAACCCCATCTCCTCAGGTGCTGATACCAGCCTTGCGGGCACCAAGAAGGGCGGGGGAGTATCCCTAGAGTCATGCAGTAGGAAAGACCATGGGATTTGGAGCAAGCCAGTGCAATCTTAGTTCTGAGACTGAGTCCAACACCTGCTTACTCTGTGCCTGTGACCGTGGGGAAGGCACCTCATCTCTTGTAGCTTCGGTTTTCTTATTAACAAAAGGAGGAAAATAATGTCGCATCTCTAGGGGGGTGGCTGTGAGGATTAGACAGGATATGTGCAAAGGACCTGGGGCAGGACCTGGAATCATGTATAAGGATTGGGAGGCTAGACATTGGTGTGTAGACATCTCAGAACTAGGTCTCTAAGCATTTTCTGTAGGCCAGAACCTGTCAGAGAGCTGCTGGCAGTGGAAAGCCTATGGAGGTGGATGGAATATAAGCTGGGCTTGCAGAAAAAAAGGATTTCTGCCAGAAGTGAAGCAAGGCACCTTTCATTCAGAAGGGAACCCTGCCCTGGCCAGGGTATGGCACCACTCCTTAGGTGCCTATGAGCCAATATTTTTTTTTCTTTTAGTTTGCTATAGGGTGCATACACTTACTGGGGTCAAAGAGGGAGAGAAGAGAGAGAGAGAGAATACCCCACGGAGATGGCCATGCCACAATCCCTTCTTCATTCTTTTTTTGGGATTTTGGGCATGCATGTACACATGCCTGGCGCGTTTTTCAAGCCCCTAGGTACAAGACTGTAATTGCGCAGTCAGACATGTTGGATCCAGCAGCCTTTATCACAGAGACACTGGCCACTGAGCTAAATTTA
Organism: Tupaia tana; assembly: GCA_026018925.1. Taxonomy (NCBI): domain Eukaryota; kingdom Metazoa; phylum Chordata; class Mammalia; order Scandentia; family Tupaiidae; genus Tupaia; species Tupaia tana. The sequence goes on along the minus strand of JAKSZU010000007.1, from coordinate 122,005,783 downwards.
ACAGAGATCTCTCACGTGTCACGTAGGCTTTTCAATGTGGCACCCAAAATGCAAACCAGACATTTGACTTAGCAGAGTGAAAAAAAGTCCTTGTGCCAAGTTAACTGATATCAGGCCCTTTCAGAATGTTCTTATTTAATCTGTCCCGGGATGACCAGAATTATACTTTCAACTCACAGACTCTGCAGAAACACAGGAGATGTAACTGATGTGGATGTTCCCATTCAAGGTGCAGAATACTGTCAAGTCGCTCTGGGGTGGGTTAAAATGGAGCCTCCTTGACAACAGAATGGCTCCGTGTAGGTTTGCTGGGATATTAAGGGAAATGATTTTAATCATATGTTCTATAAATACGACTGTCAGGGTTTTCCAGTATGGGATTTATCAGGTCAATTCTAACCAATTAGGAGGATTTAAACCCACAACTCCTTGGGGCCTAGATTGATAGCATCTCCCAGGAAGTGGCCAGAAAAGGGTGAGGAATTGGGAAGGGGGATTTTCATATGTGGCTTTTGGGACCTTGTGTATCATAACCACATTCCAATCCCATCAGCCCAGGGAACAGTGGCATGTGGGGCCAGGGCCAACGTCCCTTCAACACAGCGACAAGGAGAGCTGACTCCTGGGGAGAGCAGCACTGGGCAGTTACTCACAAGCGATCTTGGCTCTCATTTGGTCATGGACCAGTGGAAGTGGGAGCAGGCCCAGCGAGGACTGAGCCAAAGCTGGAGGGCAAATAAGCTTGCAGTCCTTCCCCAGGGTGCAGGTGCTAAGATAAAGGGACTGAGAAAGAAGAGAAGGAGTGCCTGTGGGCAGCCAGGGGTACTGTGGGACCCTCGTCCCTCACCCCCACTGGCCAATGATGCCTATCAAGAAACACTGCAAGTGACTTGTCTTAGGCCAGGAGGAAACATTCTCACACAGGGTGCAGCATCTGGGTCTGCTTGCAACTGCAGAGACAGGATTACTCTGTCACAGGTGCAGCTGCAGGCCACCTGCTCACCAGCCGGCTAAGCCCTAGTTTGAACAGAAGTGGGGGAGACTGGCCCCTAGAATAAAGGGCTGGAGAGATGGTATGGTGCCTTCTGCACCTACTGAGGGGCCATTAGCTTCTCAAAGGGAGCCCTCACATGCCCTGCCCCACCCATCTAAGGTCCCCAGGCAGGGGCCTCTCAGCTCATGGACAACTGTCCCACCTCAGTAGCACCTGGCCTATTCCCACTTCCCTGCACCAGAGGCAGCACCTGTCCTAGCCATAGACTCAGCAGGAGCAGTGATGCCAGGCCACTGTGGAGGGATTTTGCAGCCCCTCCACTAGGACACCTGCAGCCTGCCCTCAGGCCCCTGAGCAGAGCCAAGCACCTTTGGGGTGTCTGTGCTTGTGCCTGGGTGGGGGTAGAGTGGCAGGGAGAGCCTTTCTCCAGCTGTAGAAGAAAATGTCATTCTGCACACATTTGCCATCAATCCAGAGCAGCAAGCAGGAGACAGAGAAGTGAGGAAGTGGCACCTCCTGTAGCCCCAGAGTTGGAACAGAGAACTCGGTGGGGGGAGGGGGAGACGCATTCAGGTCTGGATGCAGGGGTTGCTGCAAGCAGAGATGCTGGCCCGCGCAGTACCAAAGTGGTCAGTCCTGGAGATGAGAGGGCAGCGGCTCTTCATCCACTTACCATGCACGTTTCACCAACATCGTCTCGTCGCACCTTCCCCGCAGCCTGTGAGGCGGGCGTTACTATTCCCACATTATGGAGCATGCTCTGTAGGGTGGCTCATGTGACTCCCCAGGGCAGTTGTGGCTGGGATCGCAGACTGCTGGGGCTTACTCCTGACTCCTGGCCGTGCCTCCCACCACCTCCAGTGCCTGTGCTTTGCCTTCTGGGAGAAAAGACCTGCAGCCTCTCTAGATGATCTCTTCCAGAGAGAGTGAAGCCATTAATTTACCTGTTCACCTCTTGTTCATTCTCTCTCTCTCTCTTTTTTTTTTTTTTTTTTTTTTTTTGAGAGGGTTTTTGCTATAGGGCGCTTGCGCTTGCCCAAAAGACAGAGAGAGATAGAAAGACAGAAAGCGAGAAATTACCCTCCGGGGGTATGGCCACGCCACAATCCCTTCTCCTCCATTCTCCTCTCAGGATCTTGGGCACGCACGCACACACGCCTGGTGTGAGTTTAAGCCACTGGGTCCGGGACTTGAACTACGGTCGACTACATGAGAGTCCAGCGACATAGCCATTATGTAACTGCTGGTCCCTCTCTCTCCTTTTTCTTAAAAAGATGTTTGCTATAGGGTACGTACTCCATCTGGAGAGTGAGAGAAAGAGAGAGAGAGAGAGAGAGAGAGAGAGAGAGAGAGAGAGAAAAGGGAGAAACTATTCCCCCCCACACCCCGGAGGGGGCGATGGCAATGCTGCAATCCCTTTTCCTCCATTCTCCTCTCAGGACTTTGGGAATGCACACATATATGCCCAGCATGATTTTCAAGCTTTGGGGCCCTGGCCTGAAACTGTAGTAGGCCATGTGAGAATCCAGCACCTTAACCACTATGCCACCTGCTGACCCCTCTCTCTCCTTTTTTTGCACAAAGTTTGGACTCTCAGAGGGTGAGTCAAGACTGATCCTTCTTGGCAGGCAGCCACTGCTGTCCAGGGTGCTTCCAGGCCACAGGATTGACACCCGGATCCAGGGTGACTGGGCTAAGGCACTGTTCTCGTAGGGCTGTGACACTGCTTAGTTCCAGTTGGGACCCCTGCTCTTTTTTCCTCTCCCTTAAAACCTTCAGCAATTTCCATTAGAAGAGAAGGCCTAGGTGGGGACAGGCCTGGGGCCTTGGGGAAGAGTGAAGCTCCTGTCCCTGAGTCTGAGGAGGCCCAGTGGTGACTTATACACAGATCTGTGAATCCCACAGGCCTGAGTGCAGGGAGCAGCTGGTTGCCAAGGGCATATTTGCCTGGTAATTCGAATTTTTATTTGGATGCCCATCTGCCCCTTTGCTGACATCACGGTGCAGCGCGGGCTTGTTTTCCCTTCCAGTTGCATGCACCTGTGGTGTGGCCTTGCGCTCAGGGACGATTAACCGCTCTGTGGGTGGTCTCACTCCTTCCCTGTGTGCATGGGGAGCAGGGAGGGGCTGGGGCCCAGAGGAGGGGGATCCATGTGGCAGAGCAGGAACAGGGCAGCCCTGGCTTTGTGTCCAGTACCCTGGTGGGGGTGGGGAGGGCAGAATCCAGCAGCACCTCATCTGGTGAGAGGGGGTGTCCTGAACCCAGAGAGGCTGGCCATTTCTGTACTGCAGTGATCAGCCCTGGATGTAAGGGACCGTGAGTCAGGGCCAGAGTCAGGGTCAGAGATGGTCCCAACTTCCGGAGCTCCCAGGCCCAGCACAGGCCAAGGCACACTGAGACAGGTGTGTAGGAAGCCCAACACCTTCTGTAAACAGTTTGTACTTCAAGATAAGACCGTGAAGTGTGCAGCATTTCCTTGTTATTCTGATTGCCACTTAGAATTGCTGTTCCCCACTTTCCCCTCCCTTTTTGTTCTTCGTAGCAGTCCAGGATCCAAACCCCAATTCTGGTTACTTACTAGCTGTGTGATCATGAACAATTTCATTACCCTCTCTGAGGCCATTTCTTTGTCTGCAAAATGGATAAATAAATCTCAGAAACATTCCAATACATGAACACCAGTAAACGTGTACAAGAGTGTTCTTGGCAGCACTGCTAGCGCAAGACTGGGCACCACCCAAAGGGCCTTCGTCAGAGGAAGGGATAATGGCGGCACCTCTGCTCAGTGGATGACCATTTGGTGTGGAAAGGAACAGGCTGGAGTGACACTATACTAACCTCATGGGTGAATCCTAGCAAGACAATGTCTGAAAGGAGCAAGTCATTTTATTAAAATTTAAACACATGGGACTAGCAGATGGCATAATGGTTATGTTGCTGGACTCCCATGTAGTTGACAGTGGTTAGAGTCCCAGATCCGGCAGCTTAAAACTCACACCAGATGTGTGCTCATGTGTACCCAAAATCACTGGAGGAGAAGGGATTGTGACATGGCCATCCTCCCTGGAGGGGCTGATTTCTCACTTTCTGTCTCTCTCTGTCTTTCCAGTGAGCATACACTCCCTATAGCAAAAATCTCCCTTTTTTAAAAAAAAAAAAAAAAAAAAGTAAAATTTAAACAAAAGCAAAACAAACATTTGAAAGCTTTCCTATACATGCAATAAAACTAAAAGAGATCAAGGAAATGACAGAGGACAGGGTTGTCTTAGACAGGGGAGACAGGGGAAGGGTACTGAAGAAGCCTGTGAGGTGAGGTAAGCTACTGTAAGTGTTCGGATTCTTGGGTTGGGTGTAGGTTCAAGATGTTCATCTTATCACTGAAATAAGTGGCTGAAAAAAAAATAACAAATAAATTAGACCCAGGCATGGACCAAGGATAGCATGAAATGAATGAAGAGTTCTAAAGATTAATTCGATTTTGTGCACTGGGGTTCATTTAAAAATATGATTGCAGGGATTGTAGGATTGTTTCAAATGAGATCACGAACATCGCAGCGACTAATGCACTAGGTGTTCCAGAAGTGAAGTTAATCCTTCCATCCTCCCCGCCAAGTGGGGGCCTTATCTTGGTTGTGTAATCAGGATTCTTAGTGCTTTGATCCTTTGGAGCTGACTCCTAATCACCCACTAATTTCCTTTCACTTCCTTCCTTTCTCCTTCTACCTTCCTTCCCCTCCCCAGAGCAAATATAGCTAATCTAGCCCATGTCACAGAGCTATGGGATGTTTTATTTGAAAGACTTTGAGACTACCAGGTGCCTCTGTAAGCTGTTATTTTCATATGTGCCCTGAATTACTTAAGTGGATAAAGAGAACAAGACATAATTCCTGAGCCCGGGGAGCTCCCGGCCCTGGGAGGCTGTCCCACAGATAGGCAGTGGAATGTACAAGTTAAATACACACAAGGCCATGCTGCTGGTATTCTAGGACGATGCTGGGGCAGGTGGCGGGTGCTAGCTGGACGGTATCTGCAGTCTCATGTAAAGAACCTTGAACTTGGGCTTAACAGCTGTAAAGACAGAGAGAGACAGAGAGACAGAAAGTGAGAAATCACCCCCCAGGGGGGCTGACCACGCCTCAATCCCTTCTCCTTCATTCTCCTCTCGGGATCTTGGGCACGCATGCACACGTACCTGGAGAGAGTTTAAACCACCGGGTCCAGGACTTGAACCGCTGTCGACTATATGGGAGTCCAGCCACATAGCCATTACGCTAACTGCTAGTCCACCGGTTAGCATCTTGACCACTGGCTGTAGGTGCATAAAGTTACTTACCCCACTGAATCCTGCTTTCTTCACCTGTATAAGGCAACTTGGAGGGGCCGGCAGGTGGCGTGGTGGTTAAGCCACTCCCACATGGCTGACCACGGTTTGAGTCCTGAACCTGATGGCTTGCATTCTCACTTTCCATCTCTCTCTGTCTTGCTCTGGTTACATTAACTAATAATAATAATAAATAAAGTTAAATAAAATAATTCTTAATGAAAAAGGCATCTTGGAAATGCAGACTACACACTACACATGCATACACACACAGGCACACATGCACACACTCACGACCAATGCAATGCTGGAATAGCATACTCTCAAAAACTGTTTCCCTCTCTGGGATTGGTACACTCACGTTAGCTACAATGAACATGGCTTGCTCTGAATTTGGCAAGAAAGCTTCATTTTAAGATTCAACACTGATAAATGAGTGGGGTAATTAGGTGGCATTTACCATGGGATTGAAAGCAGTTCCTGATTCATTTTTTTAAAATAATTATTTTATTTATTTAATTTTATTTGTTGTTATTCTTATTATTATTTAATTAGACCAGAGAGAGACAGAAAGAGAAAAGGAAAGTGAGAAAGCAAGCTGCCAGGTCCAGGACTTGAACTGCAGTTGGCCATGTGGGAGTTCAGTGCTTTAACCACTACACCACCTGCCAGCCCAGTTCCCAATTCTTATCCATGCCTCCATAGCCCTATACCCATTAAGGCAGGATGCCTGGAAGAAATATGACAAAATCTCTCACATATCTGGTAATCTTTTCTCAACCTTTGTGTCAGGTGGGACCAAGGGAGGGGGACACAGAGCTGGCCTGGAACGAAGGCTCTGAAAGCAATTCTGGAGAACCCTAGTGGTGACAGAAGCTGGAGGTTGAGCTTGGCGGTCCTGGTGATTTTACAACCTATGGGCCTTTCACAAATTGTTAGGCTTGGCCTGAGAAAGTTACCTCCTTTTTCCTTAAAAAGTGACTTAGCTTGGTCTAGCAGTCTGATTCAGCTTAGCTCCGTGAGACAAACAAGAAGCCTGGGGTGAGCTCTGATATTTATGTTCGGAGAGAGATATATGGAGCGCCCACTATGGGCTAGGTATGATGCTAAGTTTTTATATACTTAAAGAAAAAAGATCTTCCCAGTACCTAATCATTCAATGTCTCCAAATACTCCTTTTCTAGGTAAGAAACAGACTTGGAACAGTTTCTAAGGTCAGATGGGGTTGCCCAGAAATAAACGATGAACATGTGGGTTCAGACACCAGGGGTGGGGGTGGCGGTGAGTGAACAGGGGGTGTTGTCTGCTGCCGCAGACAGGAAGTGCGGGCATCCTGCGTCTTAGGTCACACCTGCCTGTGCACCTCAGAGGCGGGGGTGGTGTCTGAGGGTTTGGGCCAGAGCACAGTTCCGAGACTTGAGTGGGGGCCCGGGGGCCTCCCAGCTTCCCAGTTGGTAATATCTCCCCACAGCTGACCTTTACGGGCAGCCAATCCCACCGCACTGCGTGCTGAATGGAGGGACCTGATGTTTGTCGTCACTCTGGCCGCACTTGCTTTGAACTGGGTCAAAGGCCTTAGCCTGAAGGGACACAGCTTGGTGAGCTTCTGAGCATTGGTTGGAATTTGAGGGTAGTGGGAGGGTTTATAAAGGGCCCTGGAGAGGGGTCTGTCCCACCACTCCAGCCGAACAGAATTCTGCCCTACTTAAAAATGTGGCCTGCCTCCCCTCCTCCCTACTTTCCCATATATTTGAAACTCTCAGATATTTGCTTGTCTTTGTGAGTAGGAAAAGGTCTTTTTACATTTAGAAACTTTTTTTTTTGAGGTAAGGTATATGAAAGCATCTTATAAATAGTGAGAGGTTACGTAAGTGTAAGGCTATGCTTTTATTACTGCTTCCTATGGAGCCTGTTGCCGGAGGAGGTCTCTGATCTCACTCCCACTGGGAGCCTTTCTCCCTTCGCTGGAGCCTGACCCAGATTGGACACCCAGGAATACATCTTATGTAAGCTTTGGCTCAATCGAATAGAGCTCCTCTTCCCAGTCCAAGTTTGGTTTGAATTAATTCAATGAAAAACCTCCAAATGCTCACGGTGTGCCCAGGCACTGTGAGGAGCTGAGGGTTCAAAGAAAAATACATGCATAATTCCCGACTTTGAAGAGGTTCAGTGAAGTAGGAAAAAAAAAGTGGAAATCTTTTGGTTAAATGAAATTTTACTTAAAATTCCAATACATAAGATGAAGAGGAGGCTGCTTTGATTGGTAGAGGCAAAGGAAGGGAGAGGCAAAAGGGGAGCTGGGGGGAGGTGGTGGAAGGGCCGGGTCTCACTGTTTCTCCTTGAGACCCTTCTAGGGTTTCTCAGAGATCACTTCAAAAAGTAAGTAATTGTCTTTAAACCTTATAAGAAAAAAACAGAATAACTTCATAGCTTGGGGATAGGCAAAGATTTTCTAGGACACAAAAAACTAAGCAGAAAAGGAAAAATTGATAAATTACCAATGTTTAAAACTTCTGGGGCTAGACAGTGGTGCATAACTGGGTCCACGTGGGAGGGTGCCAGGTTCACATCCCGGGGCTCCTTGTACACTCTGTGTGTGTGGCTGCCCGTGATCCAGGCTGGCTAAGGTTGGCGTGGATCATGCTGTGAAGGTGTGAAGATGCTGTTGGGGGTGTCCCTTCTCTCTCTCTGTTTCGAATAAAGCCACAAAAATACTTTCTCTCTCAGAAGATTAAATAAATAAACTTACCTAAAAAATTAAAATTGGGGGCCAGCAGGTGGCAAGATGGTTAAGGCTCTGGACTTCCACATGGCTGACCACACTTCGAGTCTCAGACCTGGCGGCTTGCTTTCTCACTTTCTCTCTCTCTCTCAGATGACTGCCTGTATCAAATTAAAAATAATAATGGTGATAAACAAAATTAAATAAGTAATTCTTGCTTTTTTGGAGAGGTTTTCGCTATAGGGTGCGTGCACTCGCCAGACAGACAGAGACATAGAGATAGAAAGCGAGAAATCACCCCCCAGGGGGGATGGTCACACCGCAATCCTTTCTCCTCCACTCTCCTCTCGGGATCTTGGGCACGCACACACACGCGCCTGGCGTGAGTTTTAAGCCACTGGGTCCGGGACACAAACCGTGTTTGACTACGTGGGAGTCCAGCGACATAGCCATTACGCTAACTGGTGGTTCCCAATAAGTAATTCTTAAAAAAATGAAAACTTCTGCTTATTGAATGACTCTGTTAATAGATAGGGAAGCTAGACTGGGGAAAGATATGTGCAATATATACAAAGTGTTTTCAAAACGCTCATGCAAAATCCTATTATGAAAAAACTATGCATAGATTTCAAATTTTTTTTTGCACCAAAATAAACTCATGCTTTAATTCCATTTTTCCACAAACTTTTTCAAGTCCTATCACACATCTGACAATAGACTTGTTTCCAGGATATGTAAAGAACTTGTATAATTCAATAGAAGATAATCAAAAAGCAATTTAAAAACTGGGTCAAAAGACTTGAACAGACACTTTACAAAATAATCCATATAAATAGCAATAAACCAAATTTAAAAACTTGTCAACACCATCAATCATTAGAGAAATGCAAACCAGTTTGCTTTGCAAATAGTGGTGTCAGAATTTAGTTTCATGGACGCCCAAGTGCATCATCCTACTTTGGTTATGAAATTTTCCTCATATCCCTACTCTGCCTCCCAATTATTTTTATCGCAGTACTAAAGCCATGAGGATACTGCTAGTTTTCCAGAGATGTCAATAGTTATGCAATTCTTCACTTGTGTCGTTGGAAGCCTCTTTTCTAAATTCGCAAATGAGACGTTAATATTTCTCTTTGCCAGGAGGCAATCTCCCAGTGGGCTGCACTTACCACCCTCTGTAGTCAGGCAAACCCACATTGCTATTAGTACAACACCATCATGATTCTCGCCTGCCCAAAATGAGTGTGAAGAGACCCCTGTCTAGAGCTCCAAGAAGTTCTTCCAGGCACTAGGTTAACAACGGAAAAACAATGCCAAAACCCACAATCAGATTCTGCTAACAACGCATCAGAATGTGTAAAATGAAAACTCCGATCACAAAAAGGGTTGGCAAGGATGTGATGTGACTGAAATTCTGACACAGTGCTGGTGTAAATGCCACGTGCTACCAAGCACCTTAGAAAACAGTTTGATGGCTTCACATCAGGCTAACTCTACACCCGTCCTGGGGCCCAGCCACTCCACTTACAAGTCTTAAAACATGCCCACAAAAAGACATTTATACCAAGTGTTTATAGCAGCTTTATCCATGACAGATAAAAACTCAAAATGACCCAAATAACCAACAACGTAAGAGACTGTGGTGTATTCCTACCATGGAATACCACTCAGCAATGAAAAGGAATGCCATCTGATGAATGAACCAATATGGATGGATCTCAAAGACATGCTGAGTGAGAGAGCCAGACACAAAAGGCCATATCCTGTATGATTACTTGTATGTGACATTCTAGGGCATGCAAACTAATCTATGATTAAAAAAAAAAATCAGAAAGGTAGATGCTTGGTTGGAATGGGTGGAGTGGGATGGCAGCCCGAAATTTGCAAGGGGGACCAGGGAACTCTCTGGAATGCTGGGAATGCTCCAGATATTGATAGTCATGAGGGGTACATGACCAAATGCATTTGTCAGACCTCCTTGAACTCGGGGCCAGCAGGTGGCATGATGGTTAAGGCACTGGACACCCCTGCATGGCCGACCATGGTTTGAGTCTTGAATTTGGTAGTTTCCTTTCTCACTTGCCCTCTCTCTCTCTGCATGACTCTCTCTGATCAAATTAAAATAAATGAATGAGGGACCAGCAGTTAGCGTGATGGCTATGTCACTGGACTCCCATGTAGTCGACTGCGGTTCGAGTCCTAGACCCAGTGGCTTAAACTCATACCGGGTGCGTGTGCATGCGTGCCCAAGATCCCAAGAGGAGAATGGTGGAGAAGGGATTGTGGTGTGGCCATCCCCCCTGGGGGGGGCGATTTCTTGCTTTCTGTCTCTCTGTCTCTCTTTCTGGTGAGCGCATATGCCCTATAGCAAAAACCTCTCCAAAAAAAGAAAAAAATGAGTGAATAAATAAAATTAAACAAATAATTTTTAAAAAAGAACTCCTTGAACTAAAACTGTGGACATTTGAGCATTTTGCTATATGTAAATCATATCTCAATACATAAGGTTAGGCGGTGACACTCTGGAAAGATAAAACTGTGGAGACAGCAAAAAGATCCGTGGTTTCCAGGGGTTAAGGGAGAAGAGAACAGAGCACAGAGCTCTTAGGGCAGTGAGCCTACTCTGTACGACAGGACAGCGGTGCATACACGATATGCATTGTCCAAACCCATAGGACAGACAACATTGAGAGAGAGCCCGGATGTAAACCGTGCATCAGGCTGGCTAGGATACAGCAGTGTAGCGTCATTGATCAAATACACATACACCCTGGTGAGCGATGCTGATCATGGGGGAGGCAGAGCATCAGTGGGGCCAGGAGTATATGAGAAGTCTCTGTACCTGCTGCTCAGTTGTAGGAAGTCACATGCACCAAAATGGCTGACATGACCTTCATACAAGGACCTTCAAGTATCCTTGTTCTGGGAGCAGACAATTCACCCTGAGACTTCCTCATTCGGGCAGCTCCTCAGTCAGGTCCGCGACAATTCCCACCCCCTTTTCCTACCCTGTGTATATAAGAATGTTCTCTGGCCCTCAATAAACGAGCGACTACATACCATCTTGAGCTGTGACACTGAGTCGCTCCCGTGCTGTGACGCTGCGCCGGTTCTAGACCTCTGCTCTCTCACTCAGGCACCCTGCTCGATTGTCCCGTGGGCCGGGACACTCAGTATTCTTGTGAACCTAAAACTGCTCTAAGAAAATACTCTAATAAAGAAAATAGTTGGCTGAGAAATCATTGGTTTCCAGTCTTACAAAGGCAGAGTTGAGATATTTCTGTACTCTTCTCTTAAAAACAATCCCCAGGGCCAGCAGGTGGTGTAGTGATTAAAGTCCTGGACTCCCATGTGTTCAACCTTGATTTGAGTCCTGAACCTGGCAGCTTGAAACTCATGCTGGGTGCATGTGCATGCTCAAAATCCTAGGAGGAGAATGAGGAGAAGGGATTACAGTATGGCCATCTTTTTTGCTTTTCTTGCTTTCTGTCTGTCTCTGTCTCTCTGGCAAGCATATGTGCCCTACAGCAAAAATTTCTCTAAAAAAAAAGATAATTCCCAAAGAACTAATTGAATAAGAAACAGCAAAAAAGAAAAACAGAACAAAACAAAACAAAAAAACAACCCTGTAGCTCAATGGAACTAGATAGCATCTGTAACCGGCAGTGATACGAGGAGACGGGAAGCAGATGGAGGACCGACACGTGACTAACTGGGCAGGAAGGAGGCCAGACTTGAGCAGAGGGTGAGAGGTGACAGGAGGGAGCTTGGCTGATTGACAGGAGGCAGGTTCATTTGTCTGGAGAGTCCCAGAAAGGCTCAGGAATGAGGGACCAGCAGGAGGTGGGCGAGGGGACTGCCTAGAGTGTTCATTTCACCCTTTTTTCCACTCTCCTGACACCATCTGTGTGAGCCCACATCCCCCGTCTCTTTTGACCTTTTTCTGTACACTCGAACCCTATAAAGATTCTGGCTCTGGGAAATCCAAAGCCAGGAATATCCTCAGGCTACTTCTATCTTTCCACTCTGTTCAACACTTCCCTGACAAAAGAAGGTATGGAGTCAGCTATTGACTTAAAGGGAGGAAGGGAAAGAGGACATTTTTGGTAAAACAAAACAAAACAAAACAAAACAAAACAGGTTAATATTGCTAAATATCACCTGGCTTTGTACACATGTGTATGCATCTTACTTTTTCTAATATTATGCCGTAGGCAGTATTTCCACCATAAATGAATCAGTATAGATACTAGTATTCCCTCTTACTGATAAGGGAAATGAAGGCACAGAGGTCACATGACCTGTCTGAGGTCACACAGCAAGTTACTGTCTAATCAGGATAAAGGCCCTGATTTTGCTGTAAGATCAGTATTCTCCCACCATTTGGCGAGGACCGCTTGCTGTTCTGTGTGATTCCATTTACAAGGGGACTTCAGAAAATTTGTGGAGAAGTGGAATTAAAGTATGAGATTGTTTTTGGTACAAAACATTTTAAAATCATTTTAAAAGCATTTTGCATGAATTTTTTGAAGACCTCCCCCCCTATATATGGGGTGGATAATGGAGGGTGGGTGGGAGGGGCTCCAGGAAGAAATACTTAACAGACATGAGAATGTCATGTTCTCCGTGGACATGATGTCTATGGTAATAGCCTTGATCTGATTGTCACGTATTCCACGCAGCTTTTGAAAAACCATAGTCTATGTGATAGAGATATGTACAACAATTAAATGTGAATATGAAATCATACAAAAGTAAACTCATCTATTAATATATGGCAGAAAGCAGATCAGTGCTTGTCTGGGAGTGGGAGGGCAGGAAGGTGGGATGCAGGGATTACAAAGAGCCACGAGATTGTCCAGGGGATGGACGAGCTCGCTGTTTTGATTGTGACAATTTTACTAGGATGTCCATATGCCGTCACTTATCACGCTGTCCACTTTAGTCATGTATGGTTTGTTGTAGGTGGATTAACCCTTAATAAAGCTATTTTTAAAACATGAGCAGAAGTGAATCAGCTGCTGGCGGTTCTGACAATAATCATTTCCACGTTTTTAACCTTTACAGAGCATCTAAATACTGTATGTGCTAGACATGTAGGGTAATATAGACCCTGCCTTCATGGGAAGGTGCTTAAGGAAGAGGATTTTGAAAAAAGAGAAATAAAGGAGCTGGACTGTGGCACAGCAGTACAACGCAATGCTCTTTGAGAAAAGGTTCCTGGTTCAAGCCTAGGGACCTTCCTGAGCGTGCTGGGTGTATGTATGCTCATGACCCAGGGCTGGCCCAAGCCGGAGGCAGATTGCTGCATCAGGACTCTGTGGGAGTGCTCTCTCTCTCTGAATTAAATAAACTTTAAGAGAGAAGGAAGACAAACATTTCCTGACTATCTAACATGTCATCTCTTTGATCTTCACTAAAGTCTCTGTGACCAATATTAGTCATATCCATTTTACTGATGAGGAAATTCTCAAGCCAGTAAGAGTTGGGGCTTGAGGAAGCTGATCACTAACACTCCCTTTTTCAACCCACTTCCTGAGTTCTGAACCCTTTGACATAGGAGTCAGACATCTAATGATAAAAATGTGATAAAAGCTGAGTTGGAGGGCTTGGCTAAGAGTCAAGTGGGTCTGCTAATATGTTTTCATAAATCGAACCTCTCTGTTTGCAAGCTTCTTGTCAGGTCCTACAGAACTTACCAAATGTAGGGACTGCAAACTTCCTGGGACTGTCTGTGCCTGAAGAGATGTGAGTGTCTACGCTCACACCAGTGAGCTCCTACCTTCATGGGTAAAGCTAAGTCTGGGGAGAAAGAATGGGGACAGAGGTCACTGGTGCGATGATAAGGCAGTGCCTTCATTGAAAACACAGGAGTCTGAGTGAAGAGCACCCCTGGAAAGCTGAGTGGGATTCAGACTCAGGTTGACGTGCCCAAGTATTTCAATGAGCTTCATTCCAAAACTGTGTGCAAAATGATTTCCGAATTCTATATTAAATAGACTAATGAATATTTGATTGAAAGGAAAGCAATGATGAAATCTTTATAATGGAATAACATTCTAAATTCTTTTATTCACTTAAATACTCTCTGGGAGGGCCAGCCCCATAGCCTAGAGATTAAGGAAGCCAGATCCCACATGGCCCAATGTGGTTAGAATCTTGGCCCTAGTGGCTTGAAAAACATGCTGGACATGTGTGTATGCTTGCCCCAAATCCCGACAGGATGGAAAAATGGGGGAGAAGGGATTGAGGTATGACGCTCCATCGGAGGATGCTGTCACCCTCTTCTTCTCTCTTTCTCTCTGTCTCTCAGTCTCTCAGTCTCTCTCTGGTGAGTGCATATGCTCTCTGACAATTTAAATACATACATAGAGACAGACTTTCTGGGCACCCAGTCTGCAAATGACCCTGAGCCCACCACTAGGTAGGCTGGGGTAAATGTCAGGGTTCCTGTCCTCAGAGAATTCAAGGACTCATCAGACACCCCTAAATTACAGCTCTGGCATCTGCATTCCTTTTCAGCATTTCTTCTGCTGATTTATTCCTTTGGCATCCTATTACCAACAGATAGGATGATGACTTGTGACCCTACACAGACACCTCATACCTTGTCACAGCCCTAGCCTTTACTTACACTCTTCCCTGTACCTAGAATCCAATTTTAAATAAGCAAACGTATTTGAGCATCTGCTGTGTTAAGGCTATGACAGGTAGAGCCACAAAGAGTAGTATCTAACTACTGGATATCGCAAAGTTTGATCATTAAATGTCTAAATCCTATCTGTCCTTCAAGGGCCACTTCCTCCATGAAGCCCTCTCAGGTTTCCCTACCCACTGGGATTATGATCTCCATATTTGACTCTTTGAAGTATTGGAATGAATTGTAGCTCTGAATGGTGCTTTCACCTGCTGACTGGGGGCTCCTCAGCCATGCCTGCCTAAAGGAACACAGTGGAAATGCCCTGTACATAGTCCCTGATTCACCTCTATAGCTGAACCTCTGAGAAATGAGTCTAAAATTTTACCGCCCAGCATGCAATGGGCAGGAAAGAAGACAACTGATGGACGACAAAGGCCACCACTCGCTTGGTTGTTTCTGCACCTTGTTCAGTCCCTCCTCTCCGGTTCACCTTTGCCACAGTGGCAAAGGAAGCCTTTGCTGTTGCCATAGCTACTGGTCCTCTCCACCTGCCCCTCTCAGCCCTCCCTCCCTCTCACTGCAGCCTCTGCACTTCAAGCTTGAACAAGCTCAGCCACAGATGCCTCATCTTCCCCCGAGAGCCCTCTCGGTCTGTCCTCTCATCCCATCCCACAGTCTGAATCCTTCCCCAGGAAGCTGGAGCAGCTCTATCCTGGGCCTAGAGCCAGATTACATTTCGATGCAACCCTAGGGACGCCTTTGGGTTTTTCCAGGCCTAGATTTACCAGATGTCTCACCAGATCAGGGAATATGCAGCTCTTTGCTTCTGTGGCCTGCACAGGGGGAGACCCACTGTATAATTAAAGAAATTTGGGTTTGCAACAGAAATTCAACTCAAATCAGCACTAATAAAAGGGGCTTTGGGTCTGAACACTGGAATAGCCCATGGAATCTGGACAAGGATGCAGCCTAGCTGGGATCAGAAACCGTGCGCAGAACCCTAAGGAACTCGAACGCCCTGTCTCTCCTCCCCTCTCAGCTTCTTTCTGTTTAGCCGCTGCACCCGTTCTCTTCTTGTAGACTGTTTTCTATTTCCCAGTTCACGTGGCAAAAAAAAAAGAAACAAAAAAATGGACAAGAATGCCCATGTTTACCTACCACTCTTTTTTTTAAAAAAGTATTTATTTATTTGTTAATATTATTATTTTAAAATTTGACCAGAGTGAGAGCCTAAGAGAGGGAAAGCGAGAAAGCAAGTCACAAGGTCCAGGACTCAACCTAGTTTGGCCGCGTGGGAGTCCAAGTCCTTAACCACCTCACCACCTGCTGGCCTCTACCTACCAGTCTTAACTCAAAGGCATTGAGAGGAGGGTCATTCTATCTCTGTCTCAGTCCCAAATTCTTAGGTAAGAAACTGGCCCAGCTTAATCTGGATGTGCCCACACTGGACAAGAGATGAGGTCCCATAGTCACACTCAGCAGCTCCATCTGCAACCAGGAGGGGCAGGGGAAAGCCTTAAAGAGAGAGACTCTGGAGCCACAGTCCTGGAGGTGTCTCCCAGACCCTCACTGACACCTATTGACAGCCACTCCCTCTAGGTCACCCCCTAGTCTGCATCCTGGGCACTGCTGCTAGAACCGTGCAATCGATACAATAAAAATGTGCTTCTACCCCGTATCCCCGATGAAGCTCCGCAGGGCAGGGACTGGCTTAGAGTTGTTTGCACCCCCAGTGCTTATCCAGAGCCTTCACCAGCAAGTCCACCTCATGTCTGCTGAGGGCACAATGTTTCCATGTATCAGGAATGGTTCTGGGCCCTTTACACATGAACTCATTTAACTTGAAATAAGTCTATGAGTGGGGAGAAGTGAGAGGATTGAAGTGGGTGTGTAACCTGTCTGAAGTCACACAGCAAGGTGGCAGAGCCAGGATTCAAACCCAGGCCACCTGACGCTCAGGCTCAGGCTCCTGACCAGGATACTAGATGTCCTCTCTGTCAGTGTTTGGTAAGTGTCTGTCTTGCTCTTCAGGTTTTTTCTAGGGGGCCACACCTATGAAATGGGAGTCAGCAAGCACTTGGCCCTTCTTCCTCGGAAAGATGAGCTACTTTGTAAGCCCACACCTTACCTGTGCACAGGGAGCATCTGCAACTCTTTCCACCATTCCTCTCTGTGTGTCTGTTTCACACACATGACTAGTAGGCTTCATTGTTGTATTTATATAATACATATAGAGGAGAGGTTTTATTTTTTGCTATAGGGCGCGTGTGCTTGCCAGGGAGACAGAAAGCGAGAAATCACCACCCGAGGTGGGGGGAGGGGGGATGGCCACACCACAATCCCTTCTCCTCCATTTTCCTCTCGGGATCCTGGGCACACACGCCCAGTGTGAGTTTAAGCCACCAGGTCTGGGACTCGAACCACAATCGACTACATGGGAGTCCAGCGACATAGCCATTACTCCAACTGCTGGTCCCTAAATAATATTTTTTTTTGAATAAAAGTATTAATGGGAAATTAGTTTGAAGTTGTTTATGTAGATAAAAACAAAATAAAAATTAGTTATCTCCTATTCCCTTCTCCTCACCTTCCTTTTCCCAAAGAAAATGACTTTAAACTCAGAGTTATTCATCTGGTATTTCTCTTGTATTTATTTATTTATTTTTAATTTTGCCAGAAGGGGTCCAGCAGGTGGCAATGATGGTTATGGTGCTGGACTACCATGTGGTTCAAATGCTGAACCTGGCAGCTTGAAAAATACAACATGGGGCCAGCAGGTGGAGGGTGCTGAATTCCCACATGGTCAACCAGTTCGAGACCTAGACCTGGCAGCTTCAAACTGTACAGGGAGAGAGCCACTGTGTAATTAGAGAAATTTTGGTTTGCAACAGAAATTCAATTCAATTTCTGCATGTGCACCCAAAATCCCAAGAGGAGAATGGAGGAGAAGGGATTGCAGTATGGCCATCTCCCCTGGGGAAGAGGAGAGGGTGATTTCTCACTTTTTGTCTCTCTGTCTCTCACTGTCTCTCCAGTGAGTGCATGTGCCCTATACCAAAAATCTCAGAGAGAAAAAAAAAAGAAGAAAGAAAGAAAAACACAGCCATCTGGGATCCAGTTGCCTTAACCATCACACCACCAGCTGGCCCACCAGCTAATATATTTTAATTATGTATCTATTCTTGGATAATTTTCTTTTCCTGGAGTTAATACTTACCACTAATTTTCATTTGTTTAGGCCTAAGTCCTCCCAGTTTCCTACAGCTCTATAAAACCTTGCTCAGTAACATTTCCACGTCGTTGAACCTGTTGCATGATTTCTTTTCCCTCTGAAACATCCCTCAGGGAGCCCTCTGACTCTCTCCCTCAGGACTGCTTACTGTCTAGGTCAGTGTGTCCTGCACTGACTTCCTGAGCATTCCTTCCACCTCTCTTGTCTCCTGATTCCTGTCTTTTGCCTCACCCTCTTCTTGTTTTATGGCCTTATTCCAATGAAACATATTTTCCACTGTAGCCTTCTAAGAAAGCCTTCTAATCACCCTTCATGGGTGATTCATTCTTTCCCAAAACTTTTCTTCTTCTTCTTTTTTTTTTTTTGGAGAGGTTTTTGCTATAGGGCATGTGTTCTAGTCAGAAAGCCAGAGAGACAGAGAGGCAGAAAGTGAGAAATCACCCCCTGGGGGATGGCCACTGCAATCCCTCCTCCTCTGTTCTTCTCTTGGGATCTTGGATATGCAAACTCACAAGTGCCTGGTGTGAGTTTAAGCCACCAGGTCCAGGACTCGAACTGCGGTTGACTACATGGGAGACCAAAGACATAACCATTACACCAACTGCTAGTCCCACCCCAAAACTTTTCGAACAGAGTCTTCATTCTTTGCTCACTCTTGATTTAGGTTGTACAGAATTCCAGGCGGAGGTGCCAGGGGCTGTCTTCTGTTTTCATTGTTCCTGCTGAGAAGACTAAGGCCATTCTGATTTCTGTTCACTGTCTGTGGCCTCTTCCCACTCCCGCAGTCTCCAAACATTTAGGATCACTTTTGTATCTTCGGGTATTGAATTGACAATGATGTAGAGCTTTTTGCACTCAGTGGAAGTGCTTGATGGTCCTTGTCAGCTTGGCAATGACACTTTGGAGATGGTCATTATGACATCTCCGTATAATGACATAAATAAACAGCTAGGCCCCAAATGCAGGAGTTCTAGATACAGTTCCATAGGCTCCCTGCTGCTGTCAGCCTCTACAGTCTGGGCCTAGCATGCATGGATCACAGAAGGAGGCTGACGGATGGCTCCACCTCGCATCAAGGCAGTTGTTCATCCTTAGGGAAAGTCCAATAAATGCAGTTATAACTACTCATGTTTCTGGAGATAATTGCAGTCATTTAGTTTAGGAATCACACATGCATGTGCACACATGTACACATGCTTGTGCACTGGTTTGAACTCATGTAATCAGTGGAGAAATAGGGAAAGATTGGGGAAACAGACTCACTTCTAGCCCGATCCCTGTTCAGGGCCCCAGTGCTTCTGGAAATGCAATCACGGTCCTCAACAGCTGTCTGGGGGTAGTTGAGGGCCTGTTCTGCTTCTGATAGACTAGTCAGACAGTTTCAGAAAGGCAGGGTGAAAAGAGAGATGGAATGAGTCAGGGTGGGGAGGTACACAGGAGGACACTGATAGGGACTGGACGTGCTCCCGAGCCCTGGTGAGAAGCAGCCCTCTCTCCCCTCTTCCATCTCCTCAAGAGCCCCAGTGCTGAGGCAATGTGTCACCATGTTTTCGACAATTCTGCTAAGTTGTACCTCAGAGAAGAGAAAGACAAACCTCCAGAGGTTTACATATTTGATTCACACCCAACACAGAGCTGTCTGCTGCCAGGGAAAACACTTCTCAGCAGGTTCCCAGCAGCAGCCAGAGAGAGTCTTCAACCTTACAGCCATTTTGCTTGTCGTGTTGTTTGAACCCTGGGGAGATGTGTTAATGATGCAACGTCAACCCTCCTTGCTAGGAAGGACTCAGGCACTGTCACTTTGGGAAAAGAGATACCTGGCCCAGGCAGGGATACTTGGTGAGCAGTGACAGCAACCTCTCCATCACAGCCAGAGCTGAAACACTGCTCTCTTCATAGATGCATGCAGATTGCATCCTAATAATACTTCATGCTTGTTTAAAAGGGCCTTAAACAGAGCACCTCATTAAAATCTCATGGCAGCCACATGAAATATGTAAGACTCTACACTCTACACTAGAAAGAAACTGAGTCCAGAAAGCTTGGCTGGGTAGCCCATGATTAACCAGTAATAGAAAGAGCCAGAAACCCATATTCATGCTTACTGCCTCTCTCCTTACTCCATCCACTTTTATCCAATCACTATTTTTTAGGTTTTTGTCATAGGGTGTATGCACTCACTGGAAAGTGACAGAGAGAGAGAGAGATAGAAGGATAGTGAAAAATCATCTCCCAGGAGAATGACTACGCTGCAATCCGTTCTCCTCCATTATCCTCTCTGGATGCTGGGCATGCATGCACATGTGCCCAGAGTGATTTTCAGCTGCCAGGACAGTGGGCCATGTGGGAGCCCAGCACCTTAACCACCACACCACTTGCTGGCTCCTCAGATCTCTTTATTTAAAGCACTGATTTATTACTAGACCACTAAGTATAGACATGCAAATTGATGAATAAAAACTAAGAAGAAAAATACAGGTGCTCCTCAGTTAACGACCAAGTTCTGTTCCTACAATCAGGTTGTTAAGAGAACTGGCCAATAAGTGAGGAGCGTTAAGGCAGATGTCGTGCGGTGTGTCGTGGTACCATAAGGTATGTATTAGGTTGTCGGAAAAGTCATGATGCATTTTTTTGCATAGAAAAACAGAAGGAAAAAAGTCATGAGTTTTCTGACAATCCAATATATTCCAACAGATATCACGGGACACTACACCAAAATAATGTAATTCTACCCGTACAAAAAGCATAACTTAGATACTTGCCAGAAAGTGACAAGACACACCACCAGACAATCATATAAGTCCAATGCAATCATGTTTATTTATTCCAAATACTGCTATGGGTGCACAATGAAGCACAAATGTATGAATGATATATGTGGTCTTCTGTGATTGGGAATCCTTTGGGTAGTGAGTACTAACCGCCTGCCGGGACGAGACACAGACTGGGAAAGGGAACTCTCTGCGTTGGGGCACTGGCCATAGTCTGAGCCATCATTAAACAGGTAGGTCGTTGAGTGAGGAGTGGCTGTAATCCAACTCACAATACAGATGTCTTAGGGGATAACCTTTCTTATCAAGCAGCATTCCCCACTCCACCTTATAAATATGGTTCTTCAAGGACATTAATGATGAGCTTCCCTGGTGAATTTAAATCTTGGCTTATAGTACTTTGCATGTAAGAAACGTAGGGAAAGGAGGGGGCGATGAAGCTTTCAACCAAAGTGCTGGCCGTCAGTGAGAGCTGAGGATGATGGAGAGTAGTTGGAGATGAACATGGTTTGTGAACTGATGGTGTATGCCAAGGAGTGGAGAATCAACGCACAAGCATGTAGCTCTTGTGTGGCTTTGGACGTCGTGTGCATTTTCTGTAACGCCCTGCCTGGAGTGATGCAGACCTAGAGGTGTAGCACCCCCAAGGCTGTGAGGGAGACCTCGGGCTAAGGGTCCATAGGGTGGAGGGACTAGATGGAACTGAGTGGCCTCGCAGAGCTTGTCTACCCAGGAGGCTGGGAGAGCCACAGAGGACATGGTGCCAGGAGGGGCCGTAGTGATGGCAGGTAAGGGCTATGGTACCGACGGCCCTAAGTCCAAGTAGAGTGGACTGTCACCCTCCTACATGTCATGGCCTGTATTTGGGAGCAGGGAGCCTTCTGTACTGATAATTTACTTGCCTTTCCTGTCAACCCTCCTGTGAAGAAACATGTGATCCTCAGAGCATAACAGACCTGAGTTCATATTTGGGATCTCCCACTTTTTTTTTTTTTTTTTTTTTTTTTTGCTATAGGACACGTGCACTCACCAGAAAGACAGAGAGAGACAGAGAGATAGAAAGCAAGAAATCACCCCCCAGGGGGGATGACCACACCGCAATCCCTTCTCCTACATTCTCCTCTTGGGATCTTGGGCACGCACGCACACGCGCCTGGAGTGAGTTTAAGCCACTAGGTCTGGGACTCGAACTGCAGTCCACTACATGGGAGTTCAGTGACATGGCCATTATGCTAACTGCTGGTCCCAAATCCTGCGCTTATTGAGAAAGACAGAGAGAGAGAGTGAGATGGACTCATGCGGCAATCCTCCAGCCTCCATAGGTTTTTGCCATAGGGCGGGCGTCACCACGCCCCTCCCACTTCTTAGTTCAGAGAACCTAGACAAGATTCCCAACCTCTCCAAGCCCCCAAGTCTGCGTCTGAAATTGGAGAGGGTAATTAACTACCTTGTGATGAGGTAGTAAGCCTTGTGAAGTCTGTGAGGGATTTGCATATAATAGTCACTCAAAATGAGTAGCTATTTGTATCGGAAGAGAGGCTGAAATCCAATGGGAAAAGAGAAAAAAAAGCTGCCCCGGTCAAATTGGGCTCTGTGGAGGCAGGTTGGGGGAGGGGACACTCCAGGAAAAAGGAGAAAATTGTCAGTCCCCTCCCCCTCATCGCCCACCCCACCTGCCCTGTGTACAGATCTGCAGGCAGCAATGGGAACCAGCCCATCAGACAATACTCCCTCTTTATCCAGCCTGGAACTTTTCTCCATCAGGGTCACAGGATACCTATTGGGCACACCCACCTGGGACTTTGCGTCAGGAGGAAGTGATGCAAAGAAATGGGATGATGGAGAATACATTTTGGGGTCCTCGGTGGCTGTGGCATCCGGTTTCAAGGGGGCGACGAAGCCCGCAGGCGTGTCTGGGGAGTCCCAGCTGCGGTTATAGAGAAGCCTGAGGCATTTAGACAGCAGCCCGAGCACCTGCCGGGGCCTCATCAAAATGGTTTTGTGACGGGATCTTCGGCTGCAGTCTCTCTTTGTTCTTGTCTGAATTCTGAGACTCCCTGAGAATGCTCTGGCCAACTCCAAATTCCTTGCAATATATACATATTTCTAAGTCAGAGAAAGTCTAGGTCTGTCCTTAGTCACGGAACTTGGCTGGTCCCTTTTCTAAGCCAGCTAACTTAAAGTATCTTCCCCCTTCACTCTCTATACCCTTTATGCATTAACCACTGTTGGTAAATTATTTTACTAATTGGGTGCTTGCTCATTATCTGTCTTCCTTTCCAGAATGTAGCTACCTGAGGGACCTTATCTGCTGTCCTCACTATGCCCCTCCACTGGCAGCCTTCTAGAAGTTTCTGTGTAGCGGTTAAGCTGGATTAACTCCTGGCTTTGAATCACGGCTCTGTAATGTGAGTTTGTGGACATCCACACGTGTTGGCCTCCCCATCAGTAAAGTAGGGGTAATAACAGGCCCAGTAGACAGCCATGGTGGGAATTAACCGGGTTAATACAGGCAAAGGGCAGTTGGTTCACAAGCTCCTGGGGGAAGATGGACTTGGGAGTTCTGATGAGAACAGCAATTATTCTCCAGGATTTAAAAATCTTGGTCTCATCACCTCAACCCCTGTACTTTGGGAGTGACCCTTTCCCTAGGTCAACTGGAATTTTGAGGCAGTTGAGCTGCAGAACTCATTCAGGGTCTAGTCTCCCTGGTGCCCCCAACTTCAGCACACTTTACGCCACCCACATTTTGTTATATCAGTTCCCAAACCTGGCTCCAGTAGTCTGGGAAGTTAAGCTTCTCTGCATCCACTGAGTCATGGCGATCCCTTCCAGTGGCCTCTCACCAACTCCCCCAACCTACTAAGGCATTGGGGTGTCTGTATCCTGGCTATATCCAGGAAGAGCTGCCCTTTCTGGGAGCCCCAGGCTCAGAGCAAGCAGGGCCAATGGAGCCCAGCACCTCATCCGGCCCGGGCAGCGACGGGCTGCCGACCTAACACCGCATTCCTGGATGACTGTTTTTCTCTGGAAGGCCTGCGTTACTTTTTCCACGGCCTGGCACTTATGGAGCACAGGGCTCTGGGCCACATGGGCCAAACGGTGTGTGTGTGTGTGTTTTACGCAGGTTGATTAGTGGTGTGGCGAGCCCTGGCTGGGCGCTGCAGAGCTCTGCTGCTCTATTTTAAGATTCCCAGTCCAGTCTGTTTCCCAGCACTTGTCACTTGGTCAGAGGAAAGGAAATGTGTGTGTGTGTGTGTGTGTGTGTGTGTGTGTGTGGTGGGAGACCAGGAGGCCTGAGCCACAGGCACTCATTACTTCCAGCTGGGTGGAAATTCCCATCTTCAGGGAAGCTGACCCGCCTCCTCCAATACTAAGTGACTCAGAATTCCTCACTGGTCAGGGCAAAGTCTTGTTTGTTTTAAAAACAAAAATAAGGACAGTGTGGCGCTATTTATATAACATCGTAAACTTCTCAGAACACTTTCAAACACTTTCTGCCAATTCGTTGGGTCACACAGACATTACTGTCCCCTGTTTGCCAGTGAGACATCCCAGGCAGAGAGAGGTTCGCGACTGCACAAGGTCACACAGCAGCTACTCACAGGGCCAGTCACAGGGGCTAGATCTCCTGAGGCTTAGACTACACTCTGCCATCCACTAAAGTGCTGCTTATTATCTGTCCTCCACGCTGCGGTGTCTTTCCCGTGTCCCTGTGTCGCCGCTTACAGAAAATGAAGCATGGATGATGCTATGTGGTAACCCCTGACTTCTGGCTCCTGTGGTTTATTGCTCCTCAGCACAGCCTCTGGGGAGAGGAGATTCACTCATGCAAACAGCCACCGAGGGCCTACTGTGTGCAGCTTCTGTGTCTTTGTACGGCTTACGGGAGAAAGTGTCTAAGCACATCATCACCACACAATGTGATCAAAACACAATATTAGGGAAACAGAGAAAGAGGTAATTCACATTGGCAGGGGCAATAAGGAAGCCTTCAAAGACTTTCCTCTCAACTTTTTGTTTTGTTTTGTTTTGGAGAGGTTTTTGCTATAGGGCGTGTGCATTCGCCAGAAAGACAGAGAGAGACAGAGAGACAGAAAGCAAGAAATCACTCCCCAGGGGGGATGGCCATGCTGCAATCCCTTCTCCTCCATTCTCCTCTCGGGATCTTGGACACACACACACACACACGCCTGGAGTGAGTTTAAGCCATCGCGTCCAGGACTCGAACCACGATCAACTACATGGGAGTTCAGCGACATAGCCATTACGCCAACTGCTGGTTTCTTTTCTCTCAACTTTTAAAAAAGTTTCTTACATTATCTCCTCGGAGAGAGGGAGAAATAAAGAGTGAGAGTGTGTTTGAGAGCAAGACATCTCCAATGAGGTCCATGCGCTATGATCATATCCCCAGCCTAAGCCAGCTCAGATCACAGGCTGGTGTGCACATGCACCCAGCATACACCCAGCATATACACAGTGTACACCCAGCACGCACCCAGTGTACACCCAGCATGCACCCCCCACACACGCAGTGTGCACACAGTATATACCCAGCCTGCATCCAGTGTACGCCCAGCATGCACCCCACACACATGCAGTGTGCACACAGTATATACCTAGCTTGCACCCAGTGTACGCCCAGCATGCACCCCCCACACACGCAGTGTGCACTCAGTGTATACCTAGCCTGCACCCAGTGTACGCCCAGCATGCACCCAGTGTACAGCCAGCATGCACCCTGCACACAAGCAGTGTGCACACAGTGTATACCTAGCCTGCACCCAATGTACACCCAGCATGCACCCAGTGTATACCCAGCATACACCCTGCACACACGCAGTGTGCACAGTGTATACCTAGCCTGCACCCAGTGTACACCCAGCATGCACCCCACACACACGCAGTGTGCACACAGTGTATACCTAGCCTGCACCCAATGTACACCCAGCATGCGCCCAGTGTATACCCAGCATGCGCCCAGTGTACATCCAGCATGCGCCCAGTGTACACCCAGCATGCATCCAGCACACACCCAATGTACAATCAGCACACACTCACTATACAGTACACACGTGCAGTGTGCACTCAGCATATACCCGGCACACACTCAGTGTATACTCAGCATGCACCTGGCACACACCCACTACACACAGAAAAGCCCTGCAACCTGAAGCCAGAGACTCCCCATGTAGGTCCTGGTGCAACAGTGCTGCACCACTGTCTGGTCCCCAATCTTTCATTATAAAAGAATTCAAAACATACAGAATAGTCGAAAGGTGGTTAGACTAGCTACCACCTAGATGCACCATTATCAGCATTTGCCACATCGGGTTCTCTCTTTTATTTGTCAAATATTATTACAGGGTGCATGCACTCACTGGAGAGAGAAAAGCAGAAAGAAAGGGAGAGAGAGAAAGGGAGAAAGCACCATGGGGGATGGCCGTGCCACAATCCTTTCTCCCTCACTCTTCTCTCAGGTTTTTTGGGCCCACATGCACACTTGCCTGGCATGTTTTTCAAGTCACTGGGTTTGGGATTCAAACTACACAGTAGGCCACATGGGATCCAGGCACTTGAACCATCACGCCACCTGTCTGGCGCTGGCTTCTCTCTCTTACTATATAGGTAAGTAGATACAGACCTACAGCTGTGTGATGGGCATGTAGATAGACAGCTGAAGCGTTTGAAAGGTAGTGAGGGATGCCAGGACACGCGCTCCTAAACAGGTCAGCATTCATTTTCTAAGAATAGGGACATCAAACAGGTGATTTTCGAGTTAGGTCTTATCGGATGAATAGGAGTTTAGTGAACAAAGGAGGGTCATTCCGGTGGTGGCGACAACGTATGCGAGAGCAAACGGGCAAATGGCATGGAGTATTTATGCGTAAGGGATGAGCGTGGCCAGATAAGGGGCTAAGGGCTTTTGGAAGGGCAACCTGTGGAGAAATAAAAGTACCATGACGAGGAGTTTCTTCTCTCTCTTTTTCTTCTTTCTTTTTTGTTGTCTTTCTTTCATTTTCTCACTCACTAGAGGGAGGGGGAGGGAAAGTGAGAAAGCACTTCTATGGGGTACGGTCATACTACAATCTCTTCATTTCTCCCTCCTTTTGGAATTTTGGGCATGCGCGCAAATGTGCCTGAGGTATTTTTCAAGTGTTGGGTCCGGGACTCAAACCATGCAGTCAACCATGTGGAACCCAGCTGCTTTAACCACCATGTCACTGGCTGGCCCAAGAGGAGTTTCAGTGTGCCACTGGGGGATGTGGGAGAGGGAGGCGTTGACAGGCTCCGATTTCTCTCTCTCAGGCACCGGAGTAGGTAGGCTGAGGAGATGGGTTAGGATGTGAGAGGGTGAGAGCAGTTGGTTGTGTGGACAAGGGAGAAGGTTCCAAATATCATGACAGGATCGATAGGACTTAGAGGTGACTAGAACCAGGAGAGAGGGAAGGAAGTGATCATCAATGGTGAGAGGGATTTCTTCCATAAGCGACTCAACAGATGTGTAAATGCTATTAATGAATGCCACGAATCAGGTGTGTATGAGACATGGAGGTGATGTTGGACAAGGTAAGTATGATGTCACTAAAATGGTGGGAATACAGGTCTGGAACTCTGGTAGGGGCCAGAGATAGCCTGCACACAGGCTATGGTTGAAGTAATTGCAACCAACTCTGATGAGGGCTAGTGTGACAGAGAAGGGCATTGGGGCCACCACCCTGGCAACACCGTCATGGAACACACAGATGAGAGCTAAAGAGTGAGTGGCAGCCATGGTGTTGGGTGAAGGGCTGTCATGACTAGTCTCCCAGCAGGTTCACAGGGAGTGTTAGGTGAGCTCACGTGCAGGGACTTCCCGACTTCAGCCGGGGCTCAGTGGGTCTGGGTGAGTGGAGGTACCAGAGAGAAGGATAGTCTAGATGATGCGTCAGACCTGGGGTTTTCAGCTGCCCACAGTGACAGGGCTGGCCCTCTCTGCATTGCACCTGAGAAGCTGAAAGTCCTTTCCTCTGTTTCCTCTGAACCCCTCATGACAAGTGAAGGCCAGTTTGAACTCTAAGCGCCAACAGGTGTTCATCTTGCAAAGCCTCTTGAAGCTGGGGATGTGACGGTTCTGAACTTGGGGCAGGAAAGAACTTTCGGCAGCCCTGGGAGGGAGGTTGGGCCACTTGCAGACTCGTGTACTGCGGGGACTCTGGAGTCCAGTGACCTGTGCTACATTGGCCCTTCCTCAACGAGCTGCTCTGTGCCTCAGTTTCCCCACCCGTGAAGGCAGTCGGAATGCCCCCTTCAGAGGTGAGCCTGATGACTCCGTGAAATGATTCATGGTCATAACCATGAATGTAGAGCACAGAAGACATACTCACTAAACATGAGCGACTGTCGCTGTGACTGCAGCTGGCCAGGCAGGCATTGGATCCAGGAAGTTCCCCCGTGGTCAGCATGCAGCGGTACAGCCAGACTGCTGGTGGAGGAGGAGTGGCTCACCCAGCGGGGCTCAGTCACACAGCAAACCGCGTGTCCCCCCCCCCCCCCACTCAGATGTGGGAGCCCATTAAGGGAACTCATTTCTTTCTCTGCAAAACATCACGCACCCCACGCTGTGCCCTTCCCTCCGTCCACCTGGGCTGTTTCTAGGACAGCTGCTGTGTCAGGGGCTGATGGCCTGGGAGCTGGTGAAAGGACCACCTGTTCCTGTTGCTCCCTCCTGCCCCATCCGCCAGCCCCCACTCTGCCAGCCCCCGCCTCCCAGCTGCTCACACGTCAAACCACGTTTCTGCCTCTGCTCAGGTGTGGGCGCGCTGTAAGAGGCACGTTTTCTTCTGACCTGTCCCCGCACTCACAGCCAGGGCTGGTGCTTTGTTGAGCCTCCTCTGTTTTCCTCTGTGTCCCTGCGCTGGCCTGCCCTGCCCCCACCCTGTGCTCTCTCTGGACAAAGGGAGAAGAAGGGGCTACATGGAGGGCACGTCCTTAATGCCCAGGAGATACAAAGCCCCTCCCACGCCCCTGACCTGACATCTCTGCACGGGCGTGCAACGGTCACGTGTTGGGGCTTGTTGTCCCTGGGGTCCTTGGGATCTGTCTGTGTCCCAGATAAGCTCCTAGAAATCCTCTAGCAGGACAGTGAGAAGACAGGGCCTGAAATGGCAGCTGGGGTCTGGCAGGAGAGCTGCTCAGAGGCCAGGGGATGTGGCACTGAGTAGCCCAGAGTAGGACCTTCCAGGCAGAACTGGGTTCTAATCATGGCACCGGTTTACCAGATGTGGCACTGGGGGTAGATTTCTTCCCCATCTGTAATGGAGGTGTCAGTGCGTCACTGTTCTCAGCATTGATCACAGAAGAGCTTACACGTGGTGGTGTCTAAGGCAGGGCCGAGGGCAGGACCAGGTGTCAGAGGCAGAAGGTGAAACCTTACCATTGAGCACAGGGCTTGGATTCTGTGCATCTCCCCAGGGTGGGTCTCTGAAATATGGAGTGAGGAGGTTGGAGCACGGCAGGCGGGGACTCTGCACATGAAAGGCTTCGGAGGGTGGGGAGAGCTGGTGCAGGTGCCTGTGGGTTTGCTGCCCTGTCCCCAACTCCAGCTGGGCTCTAGAACCATCAGTGTTGGCTTGACCCTGCCTAGACAAGCCACAGGGGATGGTGTGCTTGGGATGCGTGGTTCTACCTTCCACTGTGTGAGCCGGTCCACCTGGGACCCATTTCTAGAAAAGTGTCTGGTGGAAGCTGTGCTGAGCATGTCTGCAGTCGAAGGAGCATGGGGAGGCGGGGTTGATGATGCTTCTCCATGGATAGCCACCGAGTCTGGAGTGGAGTCACCCCTTTATCCAGTCATTCAGTATCTAACAAGGACCAGCTTGTGTCAGACACTGTGCTGGGACCAAGAGTTGGGTTCCAGACCACCGTGAGGTTATTCTAGAGCTGCTCGAGTCAGCTCCCCCACCGTGAAGGTAGCTTTCCAGCTAAGGAACCACGGAGGGTCTGATTTGTTGCTTCCCAGGACATGAAAGTGGGTCTCTTAGAGGTTTTTCTGTGTGAAGGTCTTTCAATTCCCTTCCCATACACACACGTGTGTGCACGTGCAAACACACACACACACACACATAATGTGAGAGTGAAACGATGCTTTCTCTCTACCTATTCTATAACCCTGTCCTCCCTTGCCACCGTAATTAGGCTATTCATGGTCTTTCCAAGGAGCAGTGTGCTTGTCCTTGCTCTGGCTGGAGAACACCACGTTGGGGGGGGGGGGGTGATGGTCAGAATCCCTCCTCTGCTCCCAGCCTGGGGTGGCACCTGTTAGATTTCTCCCAGTGCTTATTTCCTGCCAGGAGGCAGAGCCCCAGTCCAGGGGACAGGACCTGCCTGACTTTCCAGTTCGGAAACCACAAAGGGGGCAGTCTTCCGCGCGCAAACAGATAGGGGAATAGAAGATGGGGGACATAAACCGCATCTTTCCGTCATTTGCAAATCCCGGACCTCACTTTTTACACTTCTGATCTTTCATTCTAAGTGGCTTCACCAGGCCTTGGAAGACAGGTGGGAGAAGTCCAGATTTTGTTCAGGTTTGTTTCTAAACTTCAGTGAATGGAAGTGAGGTGCGCTCAGAAAAATGACACTGATGACAAAAGTGAAGAAGGGGATAGAGATACCGTGAGAAAGAGGAAGACATCTAGAAACCCAGGATTTTCAGGAAATCCTTCTAATTTGGAAATGGCGGTACTGAGAGGAGATGGGGCCGTGGATTCCCATCCATTTAGCTGGTCCTTCAGAGAATGGATCAGCCGGATGGAGGTGGGCAAGAGCATTTGCAGGGAAGGCCTGAGGCATTATGGGGCATCAAGCTCAGGAAGAGGCCGGGGAACCTGGGCACCGGTGTCCAGGGGGGACTCTGGGACCTGCAGGCAGGTGGTCAGTCAACTTACAGTGTGGGGTGGAGCAGCTGTCACAACCAGGCAAGAGAGCCATGTGTGCCAGACCACGAAACACCAAGCTCTGGCCTAGGAAGGGCCAATCAGCAGGGAGAACCGAGAAGGCCTAAGTGCCAGAGGGCCCCTCCATCCCCCAGCAGGCAGAGTCCCAGCAGGGACAGGAACAAAGGTCCACCTGGCCCAACTCATCCCAAAGATGCTGGGAGCTGCGTTTGGCTTCTTTGAAAGCTACCCTGGGCTCCCTTCCAGGTGAGCCCTGGGGTCTTCTATGACCATGGGTGTGAGGGTGGGGATGGGGGTTTCGAGGGGGCTCACAGGCTGGAAAGGGCAGCAGGGGAGTACAGAGCCAAATGCTGCATTTTCCTGCAAAGAGAAATATAATCCCAGTGTGAGGAGCCAGCAGATGGTGTGGTGGTTGGGGGGCTGGATTCTCACATGGCAGACTGCATTTTGAGTCCCAGACCTGGTGGCTTGCTTTCTCATTTTCCCTGTCTCTCTCTCTCTGTTTCTCTATGGTCAAATGAAAAATAATAATAACAAAATTAAATAAATAATTCTTTTAAAAAAATAATCCCGATGTTAGCCGAGGGGAAAGGGGCTGTCTGCAGCCGCATTCGGGAACCGTATACACAAGGGACTGGGAAGTGAAGAAGCAGAAAAATCCCGAGCCAGTGACGACACCATAGCTAAGGGCAAGGAAAGCAAGTGGAAAATATGAATGGGGAGAGAGGCATGGAGTGAGTAAAGAAGGGGGTAGGGAGAGGATACAGGAAGCAATAACAGAAGACACAAGAATGATTTACCATGTCCTGCCACCATTCCCCAGGGATGGGCCCTGCTTCTCACGGGGAGCCAGTTCCGAGTTCTGCAAGACACCACACAGCGAGCCCACACGGTATAGTCCAGCTCCAGGACACAGGCTCTGGAGCTGCCCCGAGACCAACACCCAGCTCAGCCGCTTACCAGCTTTGTGACAGTAGGCAGGTCACCTAACCGATCTCGGTCCAGTTACCTCACGTGGAAAATGAAGAAAATAGATGAACCATCTTATGGGTGTTTTGTGTGGCTTGAATGAGATCATGCAGATCCGAGCACACAGAACAGCTTGGCACATAGTACATGCTCAATAAATGTCCACTGTGATTTTTTGGGTTGCAATGTAAGCCAAGTTTTCTGGAACATGTACCAGGCCCGGCCAACTGCTTAGAGAAGGGGTGGGGTGTGGGAGGATTAGGGAAGATATGAAGGAAGGGAAAGCCCCTGAGCTTGGTCTCAAAAGTAGGTAGAAAGGTCTAGAAGAATTGACACCAGTCTATGATTCTAACACGCAGACTGGCTGGGAAGGGGATGGGGGTGTTTCTGGAGTGGTGGAAGTATTCTGCAGCTTCGTAGGCTATTTCTTACGTGAGTGTACACATTTCTGAAGGCTTAACTGAGCTAGGAGCCAGACAGTGGCACAGCAATGGAACGTGACCTTCTGCAAGGCAGACCCATGTGGAAAGGTAATGGGTTCACATCCAGAGAACTCCCTGAAGACACTGGCTCGTGTGTGTCCATGGTCTGGACTGACTGATTGGACTGGACTGTCACACAGGTACCTCTCTGGGGGTGCTGTATCTCTCTCTCCCTTTCTGTCTTTGTCTCTCTGTCTCTATCCCTGTTCCTTGCTTATGGAATTAAAAATAATTAAAAACCTCATCAAATTGTACACTTAAGATTAGTGCATTTATTTTGTGTAAACTATATATGTATAAAGAAAATGGTATCTGAAAATATTTTTTTTTTTTAAATGAGTAGTGGTGAGAGGAGAGGGGCCTTCAGGCCAAGAGAATCTGATGCTCGAGGGTTGGTAGGTGTGAGGGAGAACATAGAACATGCCTGCTCCTGGTGACCTGCCATGGCTGAGCTTGGCTGGCTTTAGGGTCTGGAGGAGACGAGACCAGGCAAGTAGAGCCATAGCTGCCATAGAGGAGTCTAGACAGCATCCTTTAAGCCAGAGTAGGAGGGAGGGAAGAGGAGAAGAAACCAGAAAAGATGAACATTGTAGCAAAGCGAGCTGCACCCTGTGTCCTACAAGGGAATCAGAGAATAACAGTCCTTCCCTGTACTCAGGCTGAACTCGGTAGCCTTCTCCTGCCTAGGAAGGGAGGGCACCCAACGTTTTCCTCATAACCCAGGAGGGAACTGTCCCAGGGTTCGCTCCTGCTGGAGGTGGTTGCTGCCTTCCCGTCCAGCTGCCTCCTGCAGAATACACGTTGCTTCTGCTGTTTTTATGCTCCTGGCCCTGGAAGTGGCACTCAGTTGTATATTCCACAGGCCTAAGCATCTCTGCCAGTGTTAAAGGAATTCCTCAATCCTTCTCCACCTTTGCTGTGCCCCCAGACTAGAACAGGCTTTTCCCAGCTGTTTCTTCCACTGGAAATACACTCCCTGTCCTGCATGTATACCTCACTGCCCCCCATCATGGCTGTTAAACCCTCCTTACTCTTTTTTCATACCGCCAGCCCTCTCCAATCAACCTCATCCCTGGACATCTGTTCCGGGGACAGACAATGGTTTCCTTGCACCGCCCCCTCCCCACCATGTAGTTGTGTTTGCTCAGCCAGATAATAAGGTCCCTGAAGTCAGGGAAGAGCCTTAAAAGCTGTTGCTTCTCCATCCACTTGGGAACATAGTAAATTCTTAATAAATATTTATTGGCAGGTTGATTGGATTTGGAGCAGTCGGACCGTGGTAGGGATTGAGAAATTGCTTCCATTTCTCCAATCACTTTCAGTAAACAAAGGTTCTGTCTGGACTTCTGCCTCTTTGGAAAGGGTGGTGCTGGGGTCAGAGGGGCTGGATGGAAGGCCATGTGGCTGGGACACCATGGGGCATTTCATCCTGACCCCAGCTTTGTCCAGATTGCCCATCCAGATGACCCAGGCCACTGAGCTGTGTCCCCACACCCTCCATTAAAGACATCACATCTGTGCAGGGCATGCTGGGCAAAAATGAGGTCAGGTTTTGTCATGGCCCGTGCAATTCATGAGTAAGCTCAACTTGCTGAGTGAGAGCAACAGGGAACTCATCCATGTTACCGCAATTGCAGATCTGAGCGAACCTGCTGGGAAGAGAATTTGGGATAAATTGTGAACTTCAAAAACTTTCTGCCTGGAAACGGAAACCATGGCAACTGGGAGGCAGGTTGAACTCACAGAGGGCTCTTCATCCCGAGCAGGGAGCTCTGTGCTCTCGGATTTGCAGGTCTGTGTGCTGTGCATCATCCCTTTGTCTCTGGCTTCCTTTGTCCATTAGGAAAAAGTATTAGCTCAGGAAACTGGAGGCAAGGCTCGGTTTTTAGGCCCATTGCACTTAATGAAGGGTACTTGGGGGACTGCTGTTTTGTTGTCTGCAAAATGGAAATTAAACACCTCCTCCGCTTATTCACAGAGATGCAGGAAGGATAGGAAGGTCTGAGGAGACTCTGCTGAATAGCTCTTCTGTTGTCCTGTGGCCATGACTGGGCTGATTCGAACATGTTACTGCTGAGAGAGACTATGGGTATGATCCATCCATAACGTGTTTTGTCACATGGAGAAGAGCAGTCTCCCAGACACATCCACATGCCCACCTGGCAGCTGCATGGTGAAAGTGCCCTGGGCACAGAGTAAAACAACAGCCCTCTTCACCTCGCTGACCAGTTCCTCGAGCAGAAGGTCCCACTGACGGGCTGCAGGTGGCTTCATCGTGCAGCTAAAGGACTCTGTGGACAAACACGCGTGTTCAGGAGGCATCTTCCAGCCTCGTTGTACACACTGCCCCACTCCCAAACAGGCCCATCTCCCCGATCCACACTGACCTAGCCCTGGGCTTGTGAGAAAGAACAAGAGCTTAGGTTGGCAAAGAGGGGTCGAGGGCAGGATGCTGGCCTCGGAGATGGTTCTGCAGGGTGCAGAGTGGCCAGCCAACCAGCTGAGAGGGCTCGGGAGGGTTACGGGGCTGGCCCTCCGGAGTGCATTATGCTTTGGCTAACTGGGCCATCTTCCACCAGTGTGGGCTTAACACAGGTTCTGCTTAGGCCAATGACCCTGCACAGTGTCCCGACCTTGGCCTCTGTTGTCCCAGGGTGTCTCAACCACTGTCTCACAGGCTCCTTCCTCTGCTTCCCCCGCTGTGGTCCTCCCCTTCCCTTCCTTATCCCTTTTGTCACCCTCCTCACTGACCTCTCTCAGATGGGGGCCTCTTCCCTTCCCTTTATTTCTCTCTTCTGGACTTTTACTTCCAGAAACACAGAGCAGGACTTGTTAAGGAAAAGCAGCTCTTGCACGCTCCTTGTGAAATAAAAATCAATATTCTAAGAGGCACAAAAAGCTCCCTATTTTTCCTTATTGTCTATTACAGCAGTCCCTAATATCTCCTTCAAGTAAACAGGAAGCTACCACAGGTTGCGTGCTGCTCTGTGTTCGGCAGGGTTCTGAGCACCTTGAACGTCGGGTCACCCTGATCCCCTCTTCAGCACCCTAACTGTCACCCATCCTGCCCCTTGCTCCTGCTGCGGGCTCTTCCCAGGGGGTGCTCTGGGCTGAAGGAGTTGCCTTAACTTTAGGCTTCTCAGGGCAGCGCATCCAGTAGTGAATGGTCACTATCGGGGTCCAAGGCTCGCCCCCTTGCTCCTAAGGCTGATAGTTCCAGAGGGCCAGCTGAGCTGCAGGGCATCGCTCGGACCACAGGTGGTCTCTGACGTCCAGCTCCTCCCTGTGCCCAGACCTGCTCTCGCTCCCTCTGGG
Source organism: Tupaia tana (assembly GCA_026018925.1). Taxonomy (NCBI): domain Eukaryota; kingdom Metazoa; phylum Chordata; class Mammalia; order Scandentia; family Tupaiidae; genus Tupaia; species Tupaia tana. The sequence continues at coordinate 121,970,401 of JAKSZU010000007.1, read as the reverse complement.
TTTTCCTCTTCCCCCAAATCGCCTGCCTGCACGTCTCTGCCTAGAAGTCTGTCTCCTGGGAAACTCATACTAAGAGTGAACTTACTTAGTCTCCCGAGAACCTCATGAAATAAGGATAGCATTGTTCTCATCGTACAGACCAGGAGTTCGAGGCATGGGAAGGTTAAGAAGTTTGCCCAAGGTCTCCCACCAGTACATGGCAGAGCCATGATTTGAAATCTAAACATCTATTTCTAGACTTTGTACCTCACATGCAGCCACTGAATAGCACCGGGAAAGAAACTGAGGTGCTATGAGGGAAGGCGGAAGGCCTTCAGGAAGGTGAGGAGTGGGGAATGGCATGTTACCTCTGTCTGGGAGAGGCCAGCGCTGAGCTAGCAAACGCTTAGATTTAGATCCAGGACCGCTCAGCAGTTAGAGGCTGTGCGTTTCTAACCTTCTTTGGGGAAGCAGGGGCTAGGAGCAGGGGCAAAGCAGGGTTAAATACCTGTTTGAGTTCTGGTGTCAAGTTTACCAACTGCATAATGAGGAGCAAATTATTTTAACTTCTCTGAGGCTTAGTAAAAGTGCCTGGCACCAAGTAGGTGCTCAATAAATTCATCCCCCCCTTCCCCATGTTTGCTATTTCCAGCTCTGATCGTGGGTCGTTTTTAATTTTTCTGATCTTCCATTTCTTCATCTATAAAACGGAGATTATGATGAGTTTATGTAGCCGTATAGCCGTCGGGGTACGGGCACAGAAACTGGTACTTATCAGTAAAATCATGACGCCTGTTTGGCCAGGTTGCACCCTCACCCGACGAACTAAGTTTCCTGCTTTAGACATGGTGCGCGCCTCCTCCACCCGGCGCCACTCCCACGCAAACCGCGGGTTACCGCTATGTTGGCTTCCTGCGTTTACTAGAGGTCGGCGGGGACTTTTTCCTGCTACACTGTGTGTGCGCGTCTCGTCTCTGTCATTTCTCGCTGCCTCTCCCTCCCACCCGGGCGTCCTCCGGGAGGAGTGGGCAGCCACGTGCGCGCCACCGCAGGCCCCCTTGTGCTACAGGCTGGTCCTGCCCCGAAGGGCTCCCGACCCCGCCTCCTAGTTCACGGAGCCCAGCCCGGCCTCCCGATTGGTCAGAGCACCGGCCCCGCCCCACCCCCTCCGAGGGGATAAAAGTGGTGGCGGCGCGGGCTCTGGAGTGCAAGCTGAAAACTCGATCCTCGCAGGCCAGTTCCTACTGCGGTCGCTCCTCTGCCTATTGCTCTCACCGAGGCCCCCGAGTCCGCCACCATACTCCCCACTACGTGCTGCCCTGCGCCTGCAGCCATGTGCCGCACGCTGACCGCCTTCCCCACCGCCTGCCTGGAGAGGTAAGAGGAGCCATGTCCAGCCACCCAGAAGTCCAAGTCCCACCAAGTCTTAGGAAGTGGAGCAGTGGGCTCTGGGACCTGGAAGGCCAGCGGGACGGGTGCTCGTGACTTGAGTGGGGAGCCAGAGGCCGGCCTTGTGCCACGCGCTGAGATGCCAGGGAGAAGGAAAGGCGAAGGGAAGCAGAGGGCCCCTGGCAGCTGCCTTCCCCGTCCTCTGTCCCAGCTGCAGGAAGATCACGTGGCCTCTCCAGGCAGAGCTGAATGGAGTTCTGCTTCAGGTTTTGAGGCACTTGGTTCATTCCATAGCCCAGGGGCACAAGCGTGGTCTCTTCTGCTCTAGAGAGGCAGGGAGAGGATTTTGGAGTCCCAAAGATGAGGGATGTACCCACTTCCCAGAGGTACTCAGTAGCTTCCAATCCTTACGGGGGAACAAGTGGTTAGGAAGAAAAGATGCAGGCAGGCTGAGTGTCCTGACCGGCTTCAAGGGTGCCCACAAAGTGAGTAGAGAAAAACCCAGCTATGCAGTGCTGTTAATCCAGAAGGTGTAAGATCTACCAAAGCACAACTCCGAAGGTGCATTCGTTGCTTGGGGGTTGATGATGCTAATGAGAAAAGTACAGTTTGGGCCCTGGGGACACCTAACGGTTCCTAGGAACTCTCAAGGCTTAAATTTGGGTGGCACCAACCGGAGCTCTTCTGGGACCGCATTCACCTCTCCACACTGGCTGAGCAAATGCAGACTCTTTTCATGGTCCTGATTTGTCTTTCAGAGCCAAAGAGTTCAAGACACGGCTGGGAATCTTTCTTCACAAATCAGAACTGGGCTCCGATCCTGCGAGCGTTGGCAAGTTCGAGCGGGGCAGTAAACACAGCAAAGAAGGGTAAGTCTTGCTGACAAGTCCAGGGCGCCTAACAGGAGGGAGCCAGATTTAGGAAGGAAGCCATGAGCGGGAAAAGTCAGGCGAGAAGAGGACATGCAGGGTGGGCCCTGGCAACCCCTGGCTGGAGATTTTAGTGGGACTTCTTGATGGTCTACCATGGCTTCTTGGCTCATGGGTGAGGGGGTGGGGGGCTCAGGGGTTCTAAGTCCGTAACAAGGACCCAGGGCATCGATGTCTAGTTATCAGACTCTCCCATCTGGAGAGGTCATTGCACACCTATGAGGGGTAGGAGAGCCCAAGAGCACCACAAGCTTTTGTCTAGGACTCTACTTCATTAGCATGCACCTCTCCTAGAAGCCCTGTCACACGGCATGTCGGCCGTGCCAGCTGCTGCGCGGGGCTCTGGGGTTACAGATGGACATGACCTCTATTTATGAGCCTTGTAGTTCCTTGCAGAGGCATACAAAACAAAGCTCGGGAAGTCAGAGGGATAAAAGCAGTCTTGGACAGAGCAGAAAGTGACAGCCTTAGAGATACTGACTGTGGATGACAGGGTCTCTGGGTTCTGTTTCTGGTTGCTGAATTGTCCTCTAGAAAACACTAGAAAAATGCTCCTTACCCAATTCCACTCAAGAGTTGAAAGAGTCAACTCTGACCTTCACCAAAAAGCCTTTGTGTGAATTATGCACCAGGGTTCTGGCTAGGATTTGTGCTATGGTTTGGTCTGTTTTTTGTTTGTTTGTTTTTAATTTTAAAAGTTTGGCTTACTTTATTTTTTTCTTTTTAGTAGAAACTTCTCAGAAGATGTGCTCGGGTGGAGAGAATCGTTCGACTCGCTGCTGAGCAGTAAAAGTGAGTAGGACCCTGTTGTGTGTTGTGTCTGAGCATGGCATGTGTGCATGCATGTGCTTTGGAGCTGGTCCAAGGGATGCTGGACACGTGGGCGAAATAATAGGAGTAGTAATAATAATGACCTCCTAGCACGCCAGCTTCTGTTCAAAGTACAAAGGCAGGTCTTGTTCAAGAAAATTACATCCTAAAAATAGAGCCATTAGCTGCAATTGCTGCTGTCTTGTCTTCTTTTATTCCTGGATGTCCCGTGGTCTGACCTGTCTCCTCCTCTCTCCTGTGAATCCCAGATGGAGTGGCTGCCTTCCATGCCTTCCTGAAGACAGAGTTCAGCGAGGAGAACCTGGAGTTCTGGCTAGCTTGCGAGGAGTTCAAGAAGATCCGGTCAGCTGCCAAGCTGGCTTCCAGGGCTCAGCGGATCTTCGAGGAGTTCATTATCAGCGAAGCCCCTAAAGAGGTCAGACTCTCCATATGCTCTGTGAATCCTCCAGACCCCACCTGTTCCTTTCCCACAGAATCAGGGGAGCTTGGGGGTCAGCGGGTGAGGGATTGGGTTTAAAAGTAGAGTGGTCTTGGGGCCAGGGCCAGCACACGGTATGGTGGTTAAGGCACAGGATTCCCACGGTTTGAGTCCCAGACCTGGCAGCTTGAAAATCATGCCGGTCATATGTGCATGCCCAAAATCCAGAGAGGAGAATGGAGAAGGGACTGTGGCATAGCCATATGGCCATCCCCCCGAAAGGTGTTTTCTCATTTTCCCTTTTTCTCTTTCTGGTGAGTACATGCACCCTATGACAAAAACCTAAAATTAAGGAAAAAGAAAAAAAAAGTAGAGTGGCCTTAAGTGTCAGAGGGGTGAGTACGAAGTGGCCTTCTGTGGCAGGAGATGAGGAAGAGCCAGGCTCTGGGCAACTCGTGGGTGCTGTTACCCTCAGACTCACACTGCGGCTGGAGAGGCTTTTGACCTTGGTCCATATCCACCTTTGTAAACCAATCCCTTCTTAGCTCAACACACTTACCCACTAGGGTGACACAGATCACACAGGGACCTGTGTAACCTTGCCTGGTCCCCTGGCTGACCTGCCTCAACTTCCTTTCTGACGGCCTCTGCAGCTGCATTTGATGAAGAAGATGGGGCCACCTGGTGGCAGCTTTGAGTAATGCCTTGCTTTTGTATCTTTTTTTTTTTTAGTTTTATGATTTCTTATTTACATTTAATCATTGTACATATTTATGGGGCACAATATGGTCTTTCACGGCAGGCATACAGTCAGAATGGCTAAAGTAAAAAAAGAATGACAAGTGCTGGTGAGGTTGTGATGAAAAAGAGGACCCTTACTTTTGTTTTTTGATTATTTTTATTCATTTCACATTATTTCTCAAAGACGTACTGAGCACCAGTTACATGCAAGGCAGTGTTACAGCCACTGGGAATAAAACAAAGTCCCTACTGTACTGGCACTTGTATTATTACTATGGGAGGAAATGCTAGTTGCCAGTTAAACCAATATGAGGGGACTTCAAAAAGTTCATGGGAAATAGCATTAAAGTGTGAATTTATTTGAGTATGAAAGAATTTGGAAATTCGTGCATCATTTTTCATGGTTCACATTTTCCATGGACCTTTTGAGGACCCGTTGTATATACGGGTGACGAGATATATACGCTCTGATATGATAAAACAGGAAATGAGAGACAGGGAGTGCGAGAGGGATGGAGGGGGAGGAGGCGAGGTCTTCCCAGTTTGCAAAGGGAAGTCAGGGGTGGGCTAGCTGATAAGGTGACATGAGAGCAGAGACAGGCAAAACTCAGGGGGTAGGACATTCTAACACAGGAAGCAGCAAGTCACAGGCCGGAGAGCCTGCCACAGTCACAGACAATGGGGGGCCCGAGAGGAGTGCGGTCAGGCAGGGGATAGGTGGCCAGATGTGGGCCCCGCAAGTACTTTGGCTTTTTATTTGGGGACATGGGAGACAACAGAGGTGCCACCACACTGACTTGGGGTTTCAAAGACTCATTCCAGCTGCTGGGTGGGGAGCAGACCATGGGAACCAGGGGTAGAGAAGAAGGCCAGGTAGGAGGTCCTGACACTGACCCAGGCAAGAGGTGAGGGTGCCTCAGTCAGGTTTGTGATAGAAGTGGGGTTCAGAACGGGTTGGATTTGTATGTGTTTTTTTTTTTTTTTAAATGCTTGATGGTGTGCACATGTGCATGCACACGAGAGAGGGAGAAAGTACCCTCCTACGGGGCCTGATCATACCACAGTTTTCCTTCCTTTAATTCTTCATCTTGATCCTGGGCACACATATGCCCAGCAAATTTTTCAAGCTGCCAGGACTGGGACTTGAACCCTGGTCCACTATGTGTGATCTGGCTTCCTCTGTGCTTAACTGCTACTGCACTATGGGGTTGGCCCTTGTATACTTTCTTAGTGTACCTCATCCAAATTCTGACAGATTAGAAGAGGGATGTGGGTCAGACACAGGAACAGGTCCAGAGCTGAAAAGCCGGTTAATGATTGACTCAGTAGACCCCAGTTCCTGGTTCAGAAACCAGTGCTTTGTCCACTGCCCCACCCACTGGCCAGCCTCCTCAGCCCCTGGCCCTGGCCCTGCCCACCCTCTTCCCCTCTCATCCCTGTGCCTCCCTGCTTCCCACAGGTGAACATAGACCATGAGACCCGGGAGCTGACCAGGACGAACCTGCAGGCCGCCACGGCTGCGTGCTTCGATGTGGCTCAGGGGAAGACACGCACCCTGATGGAGAAGGACTCCTATCCTCGCTTCCTCAAGTCGCCTGCCTACCAGGACTTGGCCGCCCAAGCTGTGGCTACCTCGGCCTCTCCGTCCAGCTGCAGCGTGGCTGAGCCCTTCCACACCTGAGCCTCTTGGCAGTGAGGAAGCCTGCGGGAAGAGGTCGAGTCCCCCATCCCTGAGGCGGCGCCCCTGCGTGGAGGCAGGTTCTGCAAGGACGTGCAAGAGGACAGTGAAGAGCATGGCATTCCGGTGGCCTTTGGGAAGCAGCCCCTTCTCCAGATGCCGAGGGACTTGATTCCATGCATCAAAGGGTCCTCACTCCGGGCCCTGTGGGTGGACGAGGACTCACGATCAGAGTGTGCAGGGCTCTCTGGGAAAGGGAGGTGGTGCAGGAGTTAGCGTGGGCTCCAGGCCTCCCTGGGGCAGGAACGAGTCCAGGAAGGTCAGGGAAATGGGTGGATAAAGGGCAACCTGAGGATGGGAGGCTCTCTCCACAGCCCACGTTCCCAATTCCCAGAATTCCCAGACAGTGTGAGCACAGAAGGGGGTGCCCACCTCGCCTGCCCCTGGGCTGCCTCAGGTTCCCTTAGCTTGTGCTTTGTAACACTCCCGTGTGTCCAGCCTCGAAGTCTTGTCAGGGCCAGTAAGCCGGCGTGACTTTTGTCCCAAATGAGACAAAAACTGGCCTTGGAGGCCTTTCGGTGCCAGCCGAGAGGCTGAGAGTATCAGCTGGCTCCTGGGAAGTCAGCTTCGGTTCTCTTAGTGACCTGTGTTTGCAGTGCAGTCCACCTGTGAGCAGAGCTCCCCAGAGGCCCTGGCTGGGATGTGTCTTCCCTGCTCCCCGTCGGGGGGGGGGGGGGGACCTCGGGGAGGGGCTGGCTCAGCTCTCATGCCCAGCAGCGGGGGCGGGAGGAAAGGGTATAAGACCTGATGTCTTCACAGTTCCCCAAGGTCCTGAGATCAAGCCAATAATTTTTTGTGCGTCTGAGAACAGGGACAATGAGATGCCTTAGGGTGGACAGGGAGCCTCGTGTTTCTTTCCTGTGAACACGAGATGCACCACGAGGGTGTTGGGAGAAATGGGGCAGGGACGACGATGGCCCTTGGACAGGATGTGGAAACTGGGAGTATAACTGGGAACAGGCCGCTTGGAAGATCAGGATTGGGGGGTCCTCCCCTGCCTGTCACCGCAGGGCCTTACTGAACAAATGTGCCACAGTGGGACTCACTGTGTAGCCCCCAGGGGGTGTGGGAGCCAGCGGCCCCCGGTACCCCCCCAGATGATCACACTATGCTCTGCACCCTGAGCCCCTCCAGGAGAAACTTATTTAAGTGTAACATACTGGTTTGTGCTGATTGTCACAGCATGTTATTTTTGTAATTGTTGTTGGCATTGCTGTTATTTATTATTGTAATTTCACTTTGCCTCTACTGGAGAGCCTCGGCAGGGGTTGCAGCCTGACTGTCTCCCTCTCTCCCCCAGACTCTACCTCTGAATGTGCTGGGAACCTCTTAGAGCCTGTCAGGGACTCCTCACTGTTTTAAATATTTATTTATTGTTGATAAGTGGAGCTGGTTTCCTGGATATGAATGATGTATGCAACTCCTGTTTTTCTGTGAAAGCATGTTATATTCTTGTTAAATAAAAACAAAACCCGAGTATGACATCCTGTCTCCCAAGGGTTCAGCGGTCAGGGGAGAGGGGGAGGGAAGTGTGGCCTGGCCACTCTTCGGAGGAGCTGGGCTCTGGGAATTCCACAGGACGGGCGGGTGAGCTTCCACCGAGAGGCAGAGGAGAGGGTGGAAGGCTGATGCTTGCCTGGCACCCGGCAGGATCAGGGAGGAGGACATAGGGTCTGTCCTCCACATCCGTAGGACGTGGCTGCAATGACTGGTTTAGCTGATGACCACCCAGTGTGTGGGCGGTGTCACGTGGACTGCACAGGGCTCAGTCTGCTGTCACTTCAGAGCCCACACCCACCTGACTGCCACTTGGCGTGAGCCATTCTCTACTCTGCCTGTCATGGTGCAAGGTTCGGTATCCCTGGGTCAGATAACCAGACATGGTTAGGCAGTGACTTTTATAGCATTTTCATTTTTGCCTATTTTTGATCTGTACTAGTATTTGGCAATTTCGTGTTACACCCTTTGGGACTGACTGCCTGGGCCTCTCCTTCACGGTTCGCTGCTGCTGAAGCTTGCCCAAGGAAGAGCACGGAGGCCATTCCCTGCCTCCCTTTGCTGGGATGCACACTCCTGGAGTCAGGCATACCCTCTCCTCCAGTTTTCTACCCCCAGTGTCCAGCAAATACAGTGGCAAATGGTCTTTGTGTTTAGGATTAATTTTACATGCAGCAGGAGAAAAGAGGGGTTACATTTTCCAATCCCCTATCAGATTGCTCTCCCTAGATGTTTGCAGCCTCTGTGTATGGAACACGTCAAGACCAAGGTCATGACTGTGCCCCTCAGATGTCCTCTGCCTTCTGTGTCCCTACCCCTGGTGCTCAGAGGTGCTGGCCACTGCAGCGGGCGTCACCGTCTCTCTTCCCCATCACATCTCACCCTCATCAGATCCGGCTCTCCTCAGCCTCACTGTGGCTTCCTTGGCAGTCTTTCATCCTCCCTGACCTGGCTGCCATAAGTGTTCTGTCTGGCCTCCCCGCCTCCGCCTCTCCCTGTCCAATTCATTGTTCACACTGCACAGGTGTTCCTTCACCAAGCACAGATCCCAGCACTTAGTGACGGCGTTAAAACCCTTCTAATGGGACCAGCAGATGGTGTAAAGGTTACGTCGCCATTAGTTGACTACAGGGAGTCCCTGAGAATGGGGAAGGAATTGTGGTGTGGCCATTCCGGGGTGTGTGTGTGTGTGTGTGTGTGTGTGTGATTTCTCGCTTTCTGTCTCTGTCTCTTTGGTGAGTACATGTGCCCTATAGCAAAAATCTCTCTCAAACAAAACAAACAAACAAACAAACAAACAAAAAGAAAAGTGGTGGAAGTAAGATTCTAACCTAGGCTTCCAAATCATTTTTCTTTCTAGTACACTTGTTTCGATACTGAGTTTTGTGTGATGCTCTAGCATTCCAGAATTTCAGATAAAGAAATGGCAGGGTGAAGGTGTTAAGTCAGCTAGGGTGCTACTGGGAACACTGGAGTCCTACAAACCCAGATCAATTTGTGTTGTCAAGCATCTGCCTGACTTCCCTAGACTGAGGAGGCTGGCTCATCTCTCACCCTCTGCTGCCCCCTTATGGCCATGCCAAGCTTTATTTCTTGCATTGTTTGACATTCATCATTTTTATTATAGTTTGACTTCTAATCCTTTGGAATTATACCCAACAGTTATAGTTTGTTTTACTGTAGTTAAATGCAGCTGCAAAAACGGCCTCGTGAGTAGGGTAAAACCAAGATGTCTTTAGTCCATGGGGATAAAATTACCTTTAATTGAAGCTCTTAGGTAAGGAGGAAAAGGTATCAGGGCCTATTAAGTGCTGATTTCAAGGTCATCAACTGTCTCTGAATTCTTTAAATTGGTCCAGTTATTCAAATTGCTTTAGTAAAGAAAAAAAATATTTGGGTTTTAAGTAACTGAGAGATCATCCTAAGAGTGAGAACTATACGGCAGCTAGAGCTACATAATGGAGTTTGAATCTCCCTCATTTAGAAAAGGATCTCTTGGGGCCAGCAGGCGTCTTGAGGGTTGAGGTGCTGGATCCCGCATGGCTGGCTGTGTGGTCCTAGTCCCAGACCTGGCAGCACACAGGGGGTGCCCAAAATCCAGAGAGAAAACTGGAGGAGAAGGGATTGTGGCATGGCTGTCTCCCCCAGGGAGATTTCTTACTTTCTCTCTCTCTCTGCCCCTCTCTGTCTCTCTTTGGTAAGTGCACACACCCTATACAAAAAAAAAAAAAAAAAAAAAAAAAAACGAAAAAGATATCTCTTGCCTTACAGTGTTGGTGATTTTCAAGTTTTGAGCACTAACCTGGGTAATGATTTAATTTAAACTTTGAGAGAAGTAATCAATGTGGATTTTGTTTTCTTTTTACCATAGGGTGTGTGCATTCACCAAAGAGAGACAGAGAGAGGGGAAATGAGAAATCACCCATGGAAGGGATGGTCACGTCACAATCCCTCCTCCTCCATTTCTTCCGAGGATTTTGGGCAACACACACATGTGCCCAGTGAGACTTTTCAAGCTGCCAGATCTGGGACTTGAACTGCAGTTGGCCATGTGAGAGTCCAGTGCCGTAAACAGCATGCAACCTGTTGGCCCTGGACTTTTATTTGTAATAAGTTTTCATTTAAGGATTGGCTCTGTGCTGGAGAATACAGTTGTCTTTGCTAATTCCATCTCACCAGTCCTAAGGGGCTGTGTCACAGACAGTGCAGTATAGTGATTTAGATAGCAGGCTTGGAAGTTAGGTGACTGAATGCAGTCCCACACCTCATATTTATTAACTGAGTAATCTTTAGCATATTATTCAATTGCTCAGAGCTTCACATTTTCCTGCAAAATGTGAATAGCAATAATAGTATGAACAGTCTTTTGAAAAGTACATGAACAATGCATACTATGAAAAAACTGTGCATGGATTTTAAAACGTTTGTTGCACCAAATGAACTTGTACTTTAATTCCATTTTTCCACGAACTTTTTTGAAGAACCTTTGTTTTCATAGGCTTTTGTGATGAGAACATTCATGAAAAATATTTATCACAGTGCCAGACAGTAAATGTTCAAAAAACATTTAGCTGCTTGTATGTGACGCGTAGTGTTCTAAGTAGCTCACATATATTAATTTCCGTAATCATTGAGACCAGCAGATGGCATAATGGTTACATTGCTGGACTCCTACAGTTTGAGTCCCAGACCCGGTGGCTTGTTAACTCATGCCAGGCACATGTGGTGTGTGCCCAAAATCCCGAGAGGAAAATGGAGAAGTGACTGTGGAATGGCCAGCCCCTGGGAGGCTGTGTATGTGTGTGTGTGTGTGTGTGTATGTGTGCACGATTTCTCACTTTCTGTCTCTCTGGTGAGCACGTGTGCCCTATAGGGAAAAAAAAAAAAAAATATATATATATATATATATATATATGTGTGTGTGTGTGTATGTATGTTTTTATAATCCTTAAAATAGTCTTTTGAAATAGCTACTATTATGATCATCCTCATTTTACAACTATAGATACCAAGCCCCAGGAAGTTTAAGTAAGTTGGTAAAATTCAAAGAGCTAAAAGTAGTTCTATTAGTTAGCTATTGCTGTGTAACAAGTCATTCCAAACGCTTTTTACATTACTGATATAAGAACATCAATATTATATTTGATTAACTCTAACCTCAGTGTCTTGTCACCAAAATCCAAGAAGAAGGCTTTTGGTAAGTAAAATGCAGTTTATTCCCAAGGTTAGAGTCAATTCCTGCAATCTTAGGATTTGTTGTAGTTTGAGTGCTGTGTCTCTATCAAACTCGTGCTATAACTTGACACCCAATGCAGTAGTGTTGGGCGTACCAGGAAGTGTTTGGGACATGGGGACAGTTCCCCAAGAATAGATTAAACCTGTGTCAACTCACAAGTCGACTGACCTTTCTGCTTCTCTAGGCTGTGTTACAACGTCAAGTTGAGAGCTGGTCAGATGTTGGTTCCATGCTCTTGGATTTTCCAGTCATCAGAATTGTGTGCCAAGTTATCCTTTCTTTAATTACAATAAAAAAATAATAAATCACCCCATCTCAGGTATTCTGTTATAGCAACACTAATGGACTAAGCCCAGGGACTTTCTGGTCAAAGGCAGAAAAGGAGGAAGGCAAGCATCTCTCCACACTGGGATGTAGTCACACCCCAATCCTTTCACCATTTCTCCATCCTGTCAGGATTTGGGGCACTCATGTACACACACACAGCCAGCATGTTTTTCAGGCCACCATGTCCAGAATTCAAACTGAGCAATTGGCCATGTGGGATCCTACTCCCTTTACCACCAGGCCATGGGGTGGCCATGGTTTAGGATCATCTAAAACTCCTCCAGGAAGGGCATATCAACATTTAAACATATAAAGCCAATGTCTGCTTTGGAACTGTGCCTCAACTCTAAATGTGCGAGGAAGAGAAAACACATAACAGTTAGGGGAGTGGCTCTGGCAGCTGGCAGTTAGCAGCCAGGCTGCTGAACACGAGCAAGTCTGCAGAATGTCAACAACCATTAGGCAAGGTCATCCCAGGACCATGGCAAGACCAGAGGAAAATACGGCCACTTCTTAATGAGGACCAAACTCGGGATAAAGACAAGACCCTGCAGCCCCACACGATGACGAAAGCCCCTCTCCGGCTAACATGAGCAATGCTGCTTCTTTCTCAGTGACAATGCCAGCTCCACGTTATTCCTTCTGATTCTTAGATTAAATAATAATAATCAAGGCACCAATCACCAAAGTCCTGCTTCCTGACAGCACCCAGTGGGGACTCTTCCTGAACCCTCCCTTAAATCATCTAACACAAAGTCCAGCCCCATAACAAGTCTATAACAAGCCCCCGATTCCCTCCTATTATAACACTCTGCAGTTTTGTTTCACAGGTGTGTCCTTGCTCACTGAGCTGCAACATTTGTCAACACGTAGAAAACTCAGAATTCTCCAGGAGTCTCTGTCAAACATTTTGTTTAGGATAAACTAACATTCAGTGCTACCTCTATGCTACCACCCTGGTCTGGGCCACCATCTGCTCTCAAGTGGATCATTGCAATAGCCCCATAACTGAGTTTCTGACTTCTAACTTTGCTTTTAACCCCCAGATTCTTTTTAACATAGCATCAGAAATAGTCTTCTGAAAATGTAATATTACTTCTCTGCTCCAATTCACCAGTGGCTGCCACCCTCCCCAGTGTGGAAGCCAAAGTCCTTACAATAGGCCCTAAGGCCCTAGACCTGAGCCTCCACTTACCATCCCTCCTCATTCACTCTGCTCCAGCCTCACTAGACTCCTTGTCACTTCTTGATCACACAAGGCATGCCCCTACCTCATGGCCTTTGCACCTGCTGTTCCTTCTGGTCCTGCGCTCCTGCCCACATATTTGAATAGCTTGCCTCTGTATCTTCCTCAAGTCTTTATTTATTTTTTTTTTGGAGAGGTTTTTGCTACAGGGTGCGTGCACTTGCCAAAAAGACAGAGAGAGACAGAAAGACAGAAAGCAAGAAATCACCCCTCAGGGAGGATGGCCACGCCGCAATCCCTTCTTCTCCATTCTCCTCTCAGGATCTTGGGATCACGCACCCTGCGTGAGTTTAAGTCACCGGGTCAGTGATGTAGCCATTACGTCATCTGCTAGTCCCAAGTCTTAATTTAGGATCCTATTCTATTGTATGCATGTGTGTATGTGTATGTATATGTGTATTATATATATATACATACATTTACAAAATATGCTTATTATATAACATAAAATTATATAAATATATATTGTATATAATTGCATAGAATACACATACATGTACTGGATTTTCTCTATTCACTTATCTATTGATGGACACATTGGTCAACTCTATACCTTGGCTATTGTGAATTGTGCTGCAATAAATGTTCGGGTGCAGATATCTTTTGGAGGTATACCTATTAGTGAGATTGCTGATTGCATGGAAGTTCTTATTTTAATTTTTTTGAGGAACCTCTATAATGTTTTCCACGAAGGCTATACGAATCTAAATTTCCACCAACAGTGTAAAAGAGCAGCCTTTCCTCTGCATCCTTGCCAGCATTTGTTAGTTTTTTTCTTTTTGATAATAGTCATTCTAGCTGGGTGAGATGATATCCATTTTGGTCTTGATTAACATTTCCCTAATAATTAGCGATGCTGAGCATTTTTTCATATGTTTATTGGACATTTGTATGTCTTCTTTTGAAAACTGTTTATTCAAGTCCTTTGCCCACTTTAAAATTGGGTTATTTTGGTTTTTGCTGTTGAAGTGTTTGAGTTCCTTGTATATTCTGGTTATTACGCCTTGTCAGATAAATTGTGTGCGAGTATTTTCTTCCAGTTGTGAATTCTCTTCACTTCGTTGATTTTCTTGATTGGGCAGAAGTGAATTTGATGTAATCCTATTTGTCTGTTTTTGTCTCTCTCGTTTGTGCTTTTGAGATTTTATTCGTGAACTCTTTGCCCATGCCAATCTCTTGAAGTGTTTCCTCTGTTTTCTTATAGTATGATAGTTCCATAGTTTCAGGTTTTGTGTTCGAGTCTTCACTACAGTTAGAGGTGATTTTTGCATATGGTGAGAGATACCAGTCTCATTTCATTCTGCATATGCAAGTCCAGTTTTCCCAGGACCATTTACTGAGACACTCCCTTACCCTCAATGGGTGTTTTGGCACCTTTGTTGAAAATCACCTGGATGTATTTGTAATTTATTTCTGTATTCTCTGTTGTGTTTCATTGGTCTATGCGTCTTTTTTCTTTTTCTTTCTTCCTTCCTTCCTTTCTTTCTTTCTTTCTTTCTTTCTTTCTTTCTTTCTTTCTTTCTTTCTTTCTTTCTTTCTTTTTTTTTTGCCACATGTTTTTGTTACTCTCTCCTCACAGTGTATTTTGAAATCTGGTAGTATGATATATCTACTTCTATTCTTTTTCCTCAGAATTGCTTTGACTATTCCGGATCTTCTGCAATTTGATATATATTTTACTATTGCTTCTTTTTGTGTGTGTGAAAAATTTCATTGGGGGGACCAGAAGATGGCATAATGGTTACGTTGCTGGATTCTCATGTAGTTGGCCATGGTTTGAGTCCTGGACCCGGCAGCTTAAAATTCACACTGAGCATGCATGTGTGTGTGCCCAAAATCCCAAGATGAGAATGGAGAAGAAGGGATTGTGGAGTGGCATCCCCCTGGGGTGTGTGTGTGTGTGTGATTTCTCACTTTCTGTCTATCTTTGTCTCTCTAGCAAATGCACATGCCCGATGACAAAAATCTCTCTAAAAAGAAAGAAAAATGGCATTGATATTTTGTTAGGTATTGCACTGAAGCTGTAGATTGCTTTTGGTAGTATAGACATTTTGACAACATTGATTCTTCCAATTCATGAACATAGGATGTCTTTTCAATTTTTTTTGTCTTCAATTTTTTTTCATCAGTGGTTTAAAATTTTGATTATAGAGCTCTTTTACTTTTTGGTTAAATGAATCTCTAGATATTTTCTTTTCTTTGTAGCTATTGTAAATGGGATTACTATTATGATTTATTTTTTAGCTATTTCATTATTGATATATAAAAATACCATTGATCTTGATAGGTTGATTTTGTATCTTGCAACTTTACTTAATTTGCTTATCAGTTGTAAGAGCTTTTTTTATCTTTAGGGTTTTCTATATATAAGATAAATAGAAAATGGGAATAATTTAACTTCCTCCTTATGAATTTGGATGCCCTTTATTTTTTTCTCCTGCCTTCTTGCTCTAGTTAGGATTTTCAGTACTATGTTGAATAAGAGTAATGAAAGTGGACATCCTTGTCTCATTTCAGTTCTTAGTAGTAAGGCTTTCTGGTTTTCTCCATTCAGAGTGATACTAGCTGTGGGTTTGTCATGTATGACCTTTATTGTGTTGAGGTACATTCCTTCTATATCTAATTTGTTGAGTGTTTTTATCATAAAGGGATGTTGGATTTGTCAAATGCTTTTTCCTGCATCTATTAAGATAATCATTTGGTTTTGGTCCTTCATTTAATTTATATAGTGTATCACATTTATGAATTTGCATATATTGAAGCATCTTTATATTCCTTTGATGTACTGTTGGAGTCAATTTGCTAGTATTTTGTAAAAAAAAATTTGCATCTATATTAATTAGGGCTATTGGTATGTAGTATGTGTGTGTGTGTGTGTGTGTGTGTGTGTATGTTTGGTTTTGGTATCAGGGAAATGCTGGCTGCATAGAATAAGTGTAGGGGGAATTCCTTCTACCTCGATATTTTTGGAAATAGTTTGAAGAACATTAGTATTAACTCTTATTTAAGGTTTTGTAGAATTCAGCACTGAAATCACCTAGTCTTCATAGTTTTTGCAGATCCCTTGTAGATGAAAGGCTAAGAATCAAATCCTCAGTGCCTTCCAATAAGCAACAGTAGGGGCTGAGATTAGTCATTCCTTTGTAGCTAAAAGGAAGGGATGTAGTTCTGGGATGAAGATGACGGCGGCCTCCAGATAGCGGCAGCCTTCATAGTGATGGGAAAAGTGGGAGAAGGGACAATATTAGTGAAAGAGGAGGGCTTCTTTTTAGACTATGCTCAAGACTTGTTTCTGAAGCTCGCAGAGAGGCTGGGATTAGAGAAGCTTAAAGGCATTGGTGTATAAGAGTTGGTAGAGGCACACAGTCTGGATGACATGACACTGGTGACCATCATGTGACCACACACTGCGCTCATCACTATCTCAGGGCTCACACTTAGATTTTGCTGAGGTCAGAGCCCAGGCTCTTTCTGCTACTACTCCCCAGCAAGACTGGATATGATATAGGGATGGGGATATTTCCCACTGCAACGTTCAGTGCACAGTATGCAGCTCCATGCTACAAAAATGGCCAGGAATGGAACTTTTGGAGCATAAAGGAAGCTTGAAAGCCGAGTTACATGAGGCTCAACATGGTTAAACCACTTGTCTGAAGTCGTGCCACTGAATAGCCAAGACTGCCAGTCCAGTGCCCTTCTGAGGAAAGCCACGCTGGGTCTGGACAATGAGCTGAGTTGAGTGAGCTCACATGAGCAAGAGAGCTTGGGCTTTGGGCTTATTCAACTTCTGCAAGCCTCCAGTTTCATATTTCACAAGATTGTTAGGGGTTAACTAGAACTGTGCCACAGGTAAGCACAGTGTCTGATACACAGAAGTCATTGACTAAGCGTTGGTTTTCCATTTCTCTTCCCAAGGAAGAGAGGCGATTTATAACATGGGAACGAGAGGGGTGGATGGCGCTGGAAGCTGCAGCCTGGAAGGCTAAGAGGCTGGCAGGTGTGCATCACAAACCTGGCCATCCACCAGTCATCAGCAGGCAGAGAAAAGCCACCACGTTCCACCAGGGGGTGTCCAAGCACTTCTCAAGGTACGCCCGAGCATGGGCGTGTCCTGCGGTTTCCTCCACTTCCTTGCCTTTCTCACTCCTGTCTTTGCTCCGCCCTCCTGGCTCGAAGGCATAGCCGAGATAAAACGTTTTCCTGCTGGAAATGGAGGCTTAGTGGCTGCCAAAGCTGTGAGTAAGGAGCCTGTGTTTAGAAGGTAAGACAGACCAAAGGAGAAGAGCTGGAAAAATTTGAGAAGTGGGTTTTCCAAGAATTGCCGGGCTTTGGGAGCTGGCTGGAGAGGACAGGAACGGGAAACTTGGGGGATGGAGGGAGTGCAAGGAGCCCATGGCCTGCCCTGGGGCCCTTGGGTCTAGAGCCCTTTTCTCTAAGGTCCTGCCACAATCCACATATTATTGATTCGAATCGCCGGCTTCTTAGGCAATCCTGTTCACCTGGAGAAAGTGAAACTGAAAGCAGAACTTCATTGCAGGGCCTGCGCGCGCGGGGGGGGGGGGGGGGGGGGGGGGGGGGGGGGGGTATCTGTTTTACTCAAGGTTTCCTTTGCTTTTCTTTCCGTCTCTGCCCCTTCATTTATCTCAGCTTGCCTCACATCCGGTTGTCACAGGGACTGCTTACACAATTTGGTCAAAAGATTTCATGATCTGGTGATTCCTGCATAACTAACTAATAAGTTCTCTGAGAGTCTAATCAATTAACCTCTGAGGGTTTCAAAATCTCAGGGTGGTGAAATGCTGAAAAAGGGCTGTTCAGCGAGAGCTGTAGCAGAATGAAATGTTCAGGTAACAGTCTGGGCTCTCTTACGACTGGATTGGAGCTATACTTCTCAGATCTGATGGAGGGCAGTTGGATTAAATTGACACCCCCAGGTTCCCTGTTCATGTAGGATCTATTTGAGCATGGGGGAATATAATAAAGGAATATAATTATGTCCATAGAGCCTAATATTTGCCACACATGTGCTTTAATATATTTTACACACGTGACTGTATTAATTATTGAACCCAAATGAGGAAACAGAGCATTGAGATTCAACAATCTAAGATTGTACATCAGTAAGTCATAGCTCACGATTATACAGTGAGGGGTGGGCCAGCAGATAGCATAATGGTTACGTTGCTGGACTCCCATGTAGTCAAATTATGGTTCAAGTCCTGGAACCAGTGGATTATACAGTGAGGGGCGAAATATAGATTTTGCTGAGATCAGAGTCCAAGGTTCTTTCCACTTATAATTTTTTTTTTAATTTTTTGCTGTAGGGCGCATGTGCTCCCTGGAGAGACGGCAGAAAGCAAGAAATCACCGCTCAGGATGGTTGGCCAGGCTGCAATCCCTTCTTCTCTGTTCTCTCGGGATTTTTGGGACACATGCACATGAGCCCAATGTGAGTTTTAAGCTGCTGGGTCTGGGACTTGAACTGCAGTTGACTACGTGGGAGACCAGCGATGTTACCATTATGCCATCTGCTGGTCCCATCCACTTATAATTTTTTTAAGGTTTTGTTTTATTGACAGGTAACAATTGTATGTATCTAAATTGTATTTATGGATAATGTAATATTTCAGGACGTGGATACATGTATTCAAATGATCAAATCAGGCTAATTTGCATACCCATCACTGCAAATATTATTCATTTCTTTGTGGTGAGAGCATTGACAATCCTTCTTTTCTTTTTTTTTTTTTTTTTGGAGAGGTTTTTGCTATAGGGCGTGTGCGCTTGCCAGACAGACAGAGACAGAGTGATAGAAAGCGAGAAATCACCCCCCAGGGGGGATGGTCACGCCGCAATCCCTTCTCCTCCATTCTCTTCTTGGGATCTTGGGCACGCACGCACACGCGCCTGGCGTGAGTTCTAAGCCACCGGGTCCAGGACGCAAACTGCGGTCGACTACGTGGGAGTCCAGCGACATAGCCATTACGCTAACTGCTGGTTCCCGACAATCCTTCTTTATAGCGGTTTTTAAATACCCAATTATTATTAACTGTAGTCCCCTGGCTTTGCAGTAAGACAACAGAATTTGTTATTCCTATCTGATTGAAACCTTTTACCCATTGACCAAATCTCCCCTTCCCCTGTCCACAGCCTCCCCGCCCCCAACAGCCATTCTATGCTCTACCCTCTACTTTTTTGAGTTCAACTTTATATACGTATTTTTTTTTCTGTGTTTGTGATAGAGGAAGCGTAAGCACACATGACAGTGAAAGCATATGTGAGAGAGAAGAGAGAAAGACAGAGATGAGCACCCCTTACAGAGTCTGCTCGTACTGGGCTCCCCTTTCTCCAGTCCTCCTGCCTGACGGATCCCGATCCTGTACCTGGTGCATTTCAGGCTGACTGGGTTGGGGATTTGAACTGCAGTTGCCATGTGAGATCGGGCTTCTCTTGAGTGGCACGTGACCACTGCACCACAGAGCCAGCCAAGTTCAGCATTTTTTTAAAAAGAATTATTAATTTAATTTTATTTGTTGTTATCATTCATTTTAAAATTTGACTAGAGAGAGACAAAGAAAGGGAAAGTGAGAAAGGTGAGTCACCTGGTCCAGGACTTGAACCACTGTGGGCCATGTAGGGGTCCAGCACCGTAATCACCACACCACCTGCCGGCCCCAAGTTCAGCATTTTAAATTCCACATGTAAGTGAGGGCATGCAGTGTGTGTGTCTGTTGTTATATGCAATATTGAATTTGTTAATATTTAGTATTGACTAGTTTATTTCACTTAACATTATGTCCTCAGGCTCATCCCTGTAGTCTTGAGGACAGATATTTTTTAAAGGAAGAACAGTATTTTGATGTGTATATATTACATTTAAAAAATCTATTGTTCTGTTGAGGGACACTTTGGTTGGTTCTATATCTTGGCTCTTGTGAATAGGGACTCAAGGAACGTGGGAAATCATGGCATCTGTCTAAGGACTGATTTCAACTCACTTTGACTGTATACTATGTGGTGTTCACTACTACTTTCGTGTGTGCCCAAAAGAAGCACATGCTTTCTGTCTCTATGTCTCTCTGGAACCAGCAGTTAGCGTAATGGCTATGTCGCTGGACTCCCACGTAGTATATTTATATATTTATAGGACGACTGTGGTTCGCGTCCCGGACCCGGTGGCTTAAAACTCACTCCCACGTAGTCCGGGCGTGTGTGCGTGTGCGTGCCCAAGATCCCGAGAGGAGAATAGAGGAGAAGGGATTGCGGCGTGGCCACCCCCCCGGGGGGTGATTTCTCGCTTTCTGTCTCTATGTCTCTCTCTGTCTGTCTAGCGAGCGCACGCGCCCTATAGCGAAAACCTCTCCAAAAAAAATGTTATTTAAAACATATTTTTTAAACATTCGGTAAGAAAGAAATGAAATAACTGCGTGATGGGATATTATGTAACCATTAAAACTATTTTAAAAGACTTTGTAATAACTTATGAAGTTATTTACAGTGAGACATTAAATAAAAGAAGTCAGGATATAAAGTTACATAGTGAGATCCCAACTATTTAAAAACATCTATAGAAATATATGTCAGGGCCAGCCAGCAGCATGATGGTTAAGGTGGCTGGATCCCACATGGCTAACTGCACAGTTCTGGTCCTGGATCTGGTGGCTTGAAAAACAGCCAGGAGTGGGACCAACAGTTAGTGTAATAGCTATGTTGCTGAACTCCCATGTAGTCAACTGCGGTTCGAGTCTCAGACCCTGTGGCTTAAAACTCATGCCGGGCGCGTGTGCGTGCGTGCCCAAAATCCCGAGAGGAGAACGAAGGAGAAGGGATTGTGGCGTGGCCATCCCCCCTGGGGGGTGATTTCTCGCTTTCTGTCTCTCTGTCTCTCTCTGTCTGTCTGGCGAGCGCACGTGCCCTATGGCAAAAACAAACAAACAAACAAAAAATAACAAAATAAACAACAGCCAGGAGTGTGTGTGCATGCCCTAAACTCTTAGAGGAGAATGAAGGAGAAAGGACTGTGGCATAAACATCCCCCTTGGGAGGTGCTTTTTCACTCTTTCTATTTTTATCTCTCTCTCTCTCTGTCTCTCTCCAGTGAGCACACATACCCTATTGTAAATTTTAAAAAAATACTATAATATTAACAGTAGCTATTTCTAAGTAATAGTTTTTGTTTGTTTGTTTTTTGGAGAAAGATTTTTTTGCTATAGAGCATGTGAGCTTGCCAGAAAGACAGAGAGAGACAGAAAGCAAGAAATCACCTCCCAGGGAGGACAGCTATGCCACAGTCCCTTCTCCTCTGTTCTTCTCTTCAGATTTTAGCATGCATGTACACATGCCCGATGTGAGTCTTAAGCTACTGGATCTGGGACTCAAACTACAGTCAGCTACATGGGAGTCCAGTGAAATAACCATTATGCCATCTGCTGATACCAATAGTTTTATATTATAAAAAATCTGCTTTGGCACATGCGTTCACTGGAGAGAGACAATGAGAAATAGGGAAATTGAGAAAGCACTCCCCTCCATGGGAGTTGGTCATGCCATAATCCCTTCTCCCTCATTTCTTCTTTTCAGTATTTTGAGTATGCATGACATGTGCCTGGCATGTTTTTCAAGTCACCAAGTCTAGGACTCGAACTGCACAATCAGCTGGGTGGGATCCAGCCACCTTAATCACCATGCCACTGATTGGCCTAATTTTTTAATTCTTAATTTGCATATATTCATATTATTTTATAATTCTAAAGTTCTATAATAAGAAATAAGATGCACTGATTGGGACCAGCAGTTAGCATAATGGCTATGTCGCTGGATTCCCATGTAGTTGACTGCAGTTTGCGTCCTGGACCCAGTGGTTTGAAACTCACGCCGGGCATATGTGTGTGTGTGCCCAAGATCCCAAGAGGAGAATGGAGGAGAAGAGACTGTGGCGTGGCCATCCCCCCGGGGGTGATTTCTCGCTTTCTGTCTCTCTGTCTCTCTGTCTGGCAAGCGCACGCACCCTATGGCAAAAACCTCTCCAAAAAAAAAAAAAAAAAAAAGAAGATGCATTTAGAAAAAACTGATTTAAAGTTAAGTTCTCTGGTTCATATGTTTTGTCCCTACTATAAAATTACAGAGTACCTCTCTTTGCCTCTAGGAGTGAAATCAGAAGGCTGAGAACATCATTCCTCCTACTACTGCTGGTTCATAGCCGGATAATTCCAATTTATGCTCCAGTTCTCTTATCTCAAGTGCAAAGGAGATAAGATTTTATTTTCTCAGGAAAAGGCAAAAAAAAAAAAAAAAAAAAAAGTGGTAGGCAGTGGCATTTCCTATCATGGAGCCCAACGGCCTGAGGAACTCTCAGATGGTGCCCACATTGTCCAGCAGTAAGGAGGGTACAGAGAAAGACGAACATTTGTTGATCGAAGCTGTTCAGAGGAAAGATGTTAAGCTGGTCCAGCAATTGCTGGAAAGAGGGACTGATGTCAATTTCCAGGAAGAGGAAGGGGGCTGGACCCCCCTCCACAATGCTGTCCAGCAAAACAGGGAGGACATTGTGGAGCTTCTTCTGGATCACGGTGCTGACCCTCATCTGAGGAAGAAGAATGGGGCCACCCCCTTCATCATTGCGGGGATTGTAGGAAATGTGAAACTGCTCAGACTCTTCCTTTCAAAAGGAGCAGATGTCAACGAGTGTGATTTTAATGGCTTCACAGCTTTCATGGAAGCCGCTGTGTACAATAAGGTTGATGCCTTAAAACTCCTTCATGAGAGAGGAGCAAAGGTGAATTTGGGTCGAAAACCAAAAATGGATCAAGAGAAGGTCGGGAAAGGAGGTGCTACAGCTCTCATGGATGCCGCTGAGAAAGGCCACATAGCTGTCTTAAAGATTCTTCTTGATGAGATGGGGGCAGATGTCAATGTTCGTGACAACAGGGGCCAGAATGCCTTGATCCATGCTCTGCAGAGCTCTAATGACAGGGATGTGGAGAATGTTATTCACCTGCTGCTGGACCACGGGGCTGATGTCAGTGGGAGGGGAGAAAGAGGGAAGACGTCCCTGATCCTAGCAGTGGAAAAGAAGCACTTGGGTTTGGTGCAGATGCTTCTGGAACAAGAGGGCATAGAGATTAATGACAAAGACAGCGAGGGGAAAACTGCTCTGCGGATTGCTGTTGAAAATGAACTGAAGGACATTGTCCAGTTGCTGTGCGAGAGCGGAGCCAGCATGAATTGTGGGGACCTTGTGATGATCGCAAGGCGGAAATACAACAGTTGCCTTGAGGATATTCTTCTTAGGCATGGAGCCGAAGGACATTCTTACCCTATTGCAGAAGACTGGACACCTCAGAGTTCACGTTGGGGGGCAACTCTGAAAAAACTCCATAAAGCACACTGCCCTGTGATTGGCAAACTCAGGATCTTTATTAATGAAGAATATAAAATTGCTGACACTTCTGAAGGCGGCATCTACCTAGGGTTCTATGAGGAGAAAGAGGTGGCTGTGAAGCGATTTCGTGAAAACAGCGTGTGTGCCCAGCAGGAGATCTCCTGCCTGCAAAGCAGCCGAGAGAACAACCACTTGGTGACACTCTATGGGACGGAGAGCTACAAGGGCTGTGTCTATGTGTGCCTCACCCTCTGTGAGCAGACGCTAAGAGAGCATTTGGATATGCACGGAGGGGAAGCTGTGGAATGTGGAGAAGATAAGTTTACCCGAGACATCCTATTATCTATATTTAGGGCTGTTCAAGAACTACACCTGTCATGTGGGTACACTCACCAGGATCTGCAGCCACAGAACATCTTAATATGTGAGTCCGCACTATCCAGTCCTCCCTTAGAAATAGTGGGGTCTTTGTTTACAAAAGAAAAAGGTTTTCATTGCGGAGAGAAAAGGCCTAGAGTAACTGTGGATGATTCAGTTCTAGAATTACTATAACACATTCATAATGACAACGCTACTCATTGTAACTGGGTTTCCTTAGCCCACATGGAAGTTGGTTGATGCCAACAGAATGCCAGGCTCACCTTATATTGCCCTTGGCAAAGTAAAATCAGAAAGGTATGTCTTGGATGGAACAGCTCTAGGAATTTGAATTCCTAGTTTAGTGTGCAAGTCAGTGAATCCTGAAGGTGAGTTCTTTCAGACAACGTAGTAGTTGCTGTGAAACTTCGTGACAAAACCAAGGTCAAAATTGAGGCTGTCAGGACAAGATGTGACACACTGAAGACGCATACTCCAAGGCTTATTAAATCAGCACCCACTGGGGGCTGGCAAGTGGCATGGTGGTTAAAGGCGCTGGACTCCCACATGGCCGACCACGGTTCAAGTCTCGGACCTGGTGGCTTCCTTTCTCACTTCCTCTGTCTCTCTCTGATCAAACTGAAAAATAATAATGATATAATAATAAAGTTAAATAAAATAATTCTTTAAAAAATAATCAGCACCTACTGGCCCAAGGCAAAAACAAGGAAAACATTAAAATTAAATACATAAGTAAGCAGAGCTGGATGTCAAGTCCTGGAGGCAATGTGGTGCAGTAGAAAGAGGCTTCAGCCACATTTAAGGTAGCTTAAAGCCTAGTCCTGCCATTTTGTAGTTTTGTAATTTTTTTTTTTTTTTTTTTTTTTTTTTTGAGAGGTTTTTGCTAGGGCATGTGCACTTGCCAGAAAGACAGAATCACAGAGAAACAGAAAACGAGAAATCACCCCCACCCCAGGGGGGATGGCCACACCACAATCCCGTCTCCTCCATTCTCCTCTCGGGATCTTGGGTACGTACGCACATGAGCCCGGCGTGAGTTTAAGCCACCAGGTCCAGGACTCGAACCGTGGTCAACTACGTGGGAGTCCAGCGACATAGCCATTACGCTAACTACTGGTCCCAGTAGTTTTGTAATTTCAACCAAGTCACTTGATTATGTGAGTCTCGGTTTCCACCTTTGAGTCTGGAATGCTGCCTTCGCTAGTTTGTTGTGAGATGTAAGTGCGATGTAGTAAGTAGACAAGTCACCAGGGACATTGTTGGTGCTCAGAGAAGGGCAGGCACTTGTCTAGAATTCTACGTGGAGGTAACACCTATAGATTAGTAACACCCCAAGCTATAGACAGCGCCGAGATTTAAAGGAACAAGGCAAAAAGAGGGTTCAGGTGTTGAGAGGCAGAGAGCAGTATTTAAGGTCTTGGGAGGGAGAGGTAGCTATACAGAAGGATGCAACTGAGACCTGCCCTTTAGTTTGGGGATTGTACAGGTGACAGTCCTGGTGTCACAGCAGCTTGCTGGGGAGATGGCCAAGGGCCAGCAGTCATGCAGCTCTGTAAGGTGGAACCGAAGTTTCAACCTCACCCAAAGGTGAGACCCTTCCGGGTGTAACAGTTAATTTTGATTTGAAAGGGTCATATAACATGAACTAAAGAAAAATGGCTAGCACGCTGCCTTTTCTTTTTTTCTTTCTTTTTTTTTTTTTTTTTTTTTTTTTACATTTTAGTGTTTTGCCATCCTCTATTTTCCTCCGGGGATTTTGGGCGTATACACACACACACAGGCATGGTTTTCAAGGCATTAGTCTGGGACTCGGACTGTGGTCAGCCATGTGGGAGGGCCATCATCTTAACCACTATGCCACTTCCTGGCCACACGGTGCTGCTTCTTTGGAGTTACTTAGTACCGTAACTTCCATCTCAGAGCTTGAATAGAGAACTCCTTCTACATCTGTCTCAATATGTTGATCCTAACATACACTCTAGTAGACTCTATTATTGACTCTTAATGCAGTGAATAGCAGACTCTATTCATTACATTAAACCCTTAAAATATAGGAAAATAAAGTTTTAAGTAAATTCATACCCAAGATAAAAAGAAAACCAGTTTTATTATTATTTTATTTTCCTATTCTTACACTATTTCCTTGTATATAACTTTTTAAAAAGAATTATTTGCTGTTGTTATTCTTCAATCTGATCAGCGAGAGACACAGAGAGATAGAGGTGGTTTGAGAGCAAGCTGCCAGGTCTGGGACTTGAACTGTGGTCAGCCATGTGAGAGTCCAGTGCTCCAGCTACTATGCCACCTGCCAGCCCCCTTTCATACAACTTTTATGATAAATTTTAAGTTTTACTTTTAATTGCAGTAAAATGCACATAAAATAATTTTTAAGAATTTTAACTTTTTCTTAATCTTTGTTTTTAATTAAAACATAATAATTGTGCATATTTATGGGATACAATGTCACTTTTTTCTTCCTTTGTTTTATTTTCTTATTTTTTTACATTTTATAACTACATCTTTTTTTTTTTTTTTGGAGAGGTTTTTGCTATAGGATGCGTGCGCTCGCCAGAAAGACAGAGAGAGATAGGGAGACAGAAAGTGAGAAATAACCCCCCAGGGGGGTTGGCCATGCCACAATCCCTTCTCCTCTATTCTCCTCTCGGGATCTTGGGTACGCACGCACATGTGCCTGGCGTGAGTTTAAGCCACTGGGTCCGGGACTTGAACTGCGGTCGACTACATGGGAGTCCAGCTACATAGCCATTACACTAACTGCTGGTCCCAATAATTACATCTTTTTTTTTTTTTTTTTTTTTAAATAATTATTTTATTTAACTTTATTTATTATTATTTTTCAGTTTGATCAGAGAGAGACAGAGAGGGAGAGAGAGAGAGGAAGTGAGAAAGCAAGCCACCAGGTCCGAGACTTGAACCATGGTCGGCCATGTGGGAGTCCAGCGCCTTTAACCACCACGCCACTTGCCAGCCCCAATAATTACATCTTTATAGCATGCGAGATAAATTTTCCCAGCATGAATATGCTGTATTTTGGCCCAAAGATATTACCATTGACATCATCGACAGATAATTTTCTATTTTTTGTGTCTGTTAAGGGTTTTGCTTCTTTTTCCCCCCCTTGATTTTCTCCCTCCCACTCTCCATAAAATAACTTTTATAGGACAAGAATCTTGGAAAAATCATAGACTAAACATGAGTAAGATGGGTTTGAAAAAGGATACAGGGGCAACGTAAAAAGTCACAGATGAATACTACTCATAAAAGTGGGATCCGTACAAAGGAGAGCCACTCAAGAGTAATTCAACACTAACCCCAAAATCTCAGAAAATTATTTTTTTGACATTGATAAACTGATTTTAAAGCTTATGCTAAAGGCAAAAGGCCCAGAATAGCCAAGTCAATATTGAAGAAGAACAAAGCTGTAGGACTGACACTATCCAACTTGGACATACTACAAAGCTACAGTAATCAAGACAGTGCAGTGATGGGGAAAAATTAAACAGATCAATGGAATAGAATAGACCTACATAAATTTAGTCAACTGATCTTTGATAAAGTAGCAAAAGCAATACAATACTTTTCAACAAATGTGTTACAACTGTATATCCACGTGCAAAAAAAGAATGGTATCTAGACACAGACCCTTCAGAAAAATTAACTCAATATGGATCACAAATATAAAGTGCAAAACTATATACCTTATAGTAGATAGCATAAGAAAAATCTAGATGATCTTAAGGTTGGTGATGACTTTTTAGATGAAGATCCAATGACATGATCTATGAAAGAAATAGTTGATAAGTTGGACTTCACTGAAATTAAAACTTGTGCTCTGTGAAAGAAACTGTCAAGAGAATAACCAGGCAAGCCACAGACTGGGATAAATATTTGCAAAAGACTGAAAAGGATTATTATCTGAAATATACAAAGAACTTAAAAACTCAACAATAAAGACACAAATAATCTAATTGAAAACATAAGCCAAAGGGCCAGCTATGATGCCATGGTAGGGGCATTCCACTTCATCATGCTGGACCCATATGAAAAATCAGAGTTCACTTCCTAGATCTATGTGCACATGCACATGCCCGTGGTCCTCGCTGTGTGGGAAGGCTGAGAGGAAGATCAAGGTATGAGACTTGTTGAAGGTGCCTTGTCTCTCTCTCCCTCTCCTTCTCTCTAGATAAATAAAATACTTAAAAAAATACAATAGGTCAAAGACCTAAACAGACACCTCACTAAGTAAAATACACAGATGACAAATAAGCATATGAAAATATCCTCCACATCTTTTGTCTTCAGGAAATTGTAAATTAAAGCAACAATGAGATAATACTGTACACTCTGAAATTCAGAATGTTGAAACCACCAAAGGCAGGTGAGGATGTGGAGCAGCAGGTACTCTAATTCACTGCTAGTGGAAATGCACCACTTTGGAAGACAATTTGGCAGCTTTGACAAAACCAAACATCCTATATGATGCAATCCAGCAGTTGCGCTTCTTGGCGTCTACCCAAAGGAGCTGAAAATTTGCGTTCATACAAACACTTGCACATAGATATTTATAGAGACTTTATTTATAATCGCCAAAACCTGAAAGCAACCAAGATATCCGTCAGTTGGTGAAAGCACAAATAAACTGTACATCCAGACAATAGATTCTTTAGTGCTAAAAGAAAATGACATAAGAAGCCTTGAAATTCATCGAGGAATCTTAAAGGCATATTACTAAGTCAAAGAAGCCATCTGAAAAGGCAATCTACTGATTCCAATCTTGTGACTTTATAAAAAAGACCAGACTATGGAGACAGCAAAAATACCAGTGGTTTCTAGTAGTTATGAGAGAGGAGTGATGAACAGGGAGAAGACTGAAGATTTTTTTAAGACAATGTAACTTTTCTGCATGATACCATGATAGTAGGTAGATTTCATTGCTGTATAGGTTTGCTCAGATCCATAGAAGCTGTTCTTCTTTTCTTGAAACACCAAGAGTGAGCCCTCATGTATAGTTCAGACTTTGGGTGAAAGTGATGTATTTGGGTGACAGTGATGTATCAGTGTAGATTCTTCAGTTGAAATAAGTGTTCCACTGTGGTGGGGAATTAATAATGGAGGAAGTTATGTCTGAGAGCGTGGGAGTATATTGGAAGTCTCTGTACCTTCCACCTAATTTTTCTATGAACCCCAAACTGCTTTAGAACATAATGTATATTTAAAAAGAAAACAAAGCAAAAGAATCCAAACCTCAAGAATGGATTGAAGATTAAATCAGTGAACTAGAAAGTTAACCTGCAACAAACAGAAAAACATACGGGGATGAAAAGTGTTTTAAAAAATAATTTAGAGTTGTGAAATCTAGATTCATAGGCATTCAGAAGGAGAGAGAGAATGAGAATGAAGTAATGTGTGAAAAAACTAGCTAAGAATTGCCTAGAACTAAAGGCAATTAGTTAGTTCTTGACAGTTCTCATATTTAAAAGACACAAAAACCTACAAGAATAAATAAGGGGAAACAAAACACTACATCACATCATAAAGAAACGTCAAAACATTAAGGAAAAAGAAAAACTCAAAAGCTACTGAAGGGGAAAGAAATTACCTACATAGGGGCCAGCAGATGGCGTAACGGTTACATTACAGGAGTCCTACGTGGCCAGCCACAGTGCAAGTCCTGGACCCAGTGGCTTGAAAATCACACTGGGAGTGTGTGCGTGCCCAAGATCCCAGGAGGAGTGGAGGAGAAGGGATGTGGTGTGGCCATCCCCCCGGGAGGGGTGATTTCTCACTTTCCCTCTCACTTTCTCTGCCTCTGTTTCTCCTTGGTGAGCACATGTGCCCTATGGCAAAATCTTCCAAAAGAACAAAACAAAACAAAAAAGAAATGACCTACATAGAAACCAGAATGAAATTGGCAAAGACTTCTTTCATCAGCATCCTGGAAGGAAGAAGAAAGAACTGAAGAGAAAGAATTTAGTTAACATCTAAATTATTGTTCACATGTAATTCAAAATTAATACATCTTTTAAGTGTTGAAGGGTTCAGAAAACTTTCCACCTGGTGACATTATATGAAAGAACTGTCAGAGGGCTGGTCCCATGGCTTCGAGTGCCGGGGTCCAGCCTCGGCGGGGGTGGGTTGACTCGCTGGAGGCGGCACAGGTGAACAGAAACAAAAATTAGACTAAGACCTCAATGCCTTTTTGCATGTTCTTAGCCGGCCACAGCCAGAGTTAGCTCCAGGCTGCTGCGCTGGCAGTTTTCAAACACGTATTTATTGAGGGGTGTCTTACAGGAGTAGGAGGGGTGAGGGGGAAATAAAAGATTAACTCTAAGAAACAGGGAATTCAAGGCACAGAAACAATAATCATAAAACATGATGTCTGTCTTACATGATTAGGTATGATCAATTACAGTTCTCAGGATGAAGGCGTCTATTTGGTGCATTTTCTTTTTAAATCTTGATTGCCGGACAGGGCCTTTTCGGGTGAGAGGGTCTTGTAGCTCAGGAGACAACACAGGGTGTTTTATTAGCAGTTTTTCATAGTTAACAGCGCACAGGGGAGAAACTGCTTGTAATTAGGTGCTATCCCTTGCTTGCCTCGGACCAGATAAGAACTTTCAGCTAAGGTAGTTACTCTTCCTCCTGGAGCCTTCAGGTTTGTTTATCCTGTCTCTGTTAGCCAGATCTGTCCTTCCCCCCTCTATTAACCCATGGGCCCCTATATTTATTTGCTGAATTCTTTGTCTGTTAATCAGTGAATTCTTGTGCTAATTTGGCCTAATACAAGTTAACTTTTAACAAGAAGTATTTAGTAAAACTAGCCTTAAACTAACTTAGTCTACATATATTACTAATGCTAATTTGGCTTATACTAACTCAACTTAACATATGTTAATTTTAGTTTAGGATAGGCAGGTGGGGGAGTCTGTCTCAGGTTCCCTGGCCCTTTACTCTTGCAGGGTACCGAATAACAGTAAAGCTCACGGCAGAGAAATTGAGTGCAGGCCAGTACAGTGACACAATGGAGGGCTCGTACCAGCTTGTGTTGTCTGCATGGCCCCGTCATTCGAGGTTAAGAGAGTTGGATCCTGGGGCTGGTAGGTGGCATGGTGGTTGAGATGGCTGGACTCCCACATGGCTGACCATGGTTTGAGTCCCGGACCTGGTGGTTTGCTTTCTCATTTCTCCTTCTCTCTATGGTCAACTTTAAAAAAGTAAAATAAAATAATGACAATGAATAAAATTAAATAAAATAGTAAAAGAAAACAAAAGAGAGAGTTGGATTCTACATGGCCAATTATGCAGTTCAAGTCCTGGACCTGGTAGTTTAAAAAACATGCCAGATGTATGTGTGTGCCCAAAATCTCAATAGGACAGAGAAACAGATAAGGAATTGTGGCATGACCATAGCTCATTGGTGGGAAGTGGGGAGGTGCTTTCTCCCTCTCCTCTCACTGTCTCTCTCTTTGGTGAGTGTACACATGCTGCAGCCAATAACAATAACAACAGGAAGTTGGAAATATGCATAAGAAAAGAAAGAAAGAGAAAGAGTTTGGGAAAAATCAGTGACTTATAAAAAGCAAGGTTGAACAAATAAATTATTATGATTTTTCCCCAAGGCCTATTGCACCCAAAAGAGAGGCCATGTAAGGCCAAACCAAGGTTCTTAGGGAATCTAAGAAATTAATATTTTTTTGGAGTTACCTAAACGTAGGTTGCTTTTTAAAAACAAGAATTAAAAAAAAAATGAATCCTAGATAATATCACTAGTGGGAGTGAGGGATGGGGTGGTATTGAAGAGGAGAATGAAAGAAAGGAAGCCTGAGGTTTCAACTCATTGCTAAGAGGGTGGAGGGCATATTTTATCTTAATTGTAAATCGTGTGTGATTAACAGAAATGAAACCTGTTTAAAAAAAGCTTTTTTTTTTTTTAACCACTTTAACAATGTCTGTTGAATATAATAGAAAAATGTTAGGGTCTATAAAAACATTAAATGTTAGAAGAAAAATGAAGTGTTCCATTTAGGCACTTTCAAATTCAAGTAGCAGAAAACTCAACTCAAAGTGACTTGAACAATTAAGGAATTTATTGGCTCAAATAATGGGAAACAATCTCTGGTTTCTGGTCTGCATCCTACCTGCCTCCTCAGACTCACTGCCACCTGCTTTCTGATGTCATTCCTACTCTCTAGGCACTTGGACCTTCTTCTTCTTTTCTTTTTTTTTGAGAGGTTTTTGCTATAGGGCAGACAGAGAGAGACAGAGAGCCAGAAAGCGAGAAATCACCCCCTCGGGGGGATCGCCACACCGCAATCCCTTCTCCTCCATTCTCCTCTCGGGATCTTGGGCACATATACACACACACACACCCGGCGTGGGTTTAAGCCACCGAGTCGGGGACTCAAACTGTGGTCGACTACATGGGAGTGCAGTGACATAGCCATTACGCCAGCTGCTGGTCCCTTGGACCTTCTTTTTGATACATTGGAGTTTACCAGGTTCTTTTTGACCTCAAGAATTTTTATCTGGAATTCTGTCTTCCCTCTCTTCCATTTGCCTACCCAAATTCTATTTACCTTTTCAATTTAATTGTGTCTTACTTAAGGGAGACTCCCTTACTTACCTGCCTCACACTCATTAGTCATGTAGTTTTCCTGAAATATACTTTCAGAGCATTATTCACCTTTTGATAGCATTTCTAAAATTGCAATTAATTTATAGTTTTGTGTGTGTGTAATTAATCAATTAATTTTACAAATTATCTCCTTGCCCCAAGTCCCTGGTCTAAACTTTGGATTATATTTTCTTTTTCTTATTATTCTTTCCTCCTTCCTTTCTTTCTATTTATTTTTTTTCTCTCTTTCTTCTTTCCTTATTCCTTTCTTTCTCTTTATTCATGATAGAGCTTGTCTATACTCCCATGAGAGTGACAGAGAGAGAGGAGTGACTTCCCCAGGGTTTGGTTATGCTCTGATCCCCTTCCTGCAGTCCTCCAGCCCTTCAGATCCTGGGCACTCATGTGTGTGCCCAGCGTGTTTCATGCTGACTGGGCAGGAGATTTGAACCACTATCATCCAGGGGTATCTGGCATCTCTTAAGCAGTGCATTACCACTGTATCACATAGCTGTTATTTATTTATTTCATGAGAAAGAGAATAGAGAGGGAGACATCTCTAACAGGGTCTTCCTGCTGAAATCCACCCCCTGTCAGTCAGCCAGGATCACAGGTGCACATGTGCCTGGTGGGTCCAGGGAAACCTAGGAATGTGAACCTGGAACCTTCATGTGGCCTCAGCAATGTGAAGCTTTTCTACTGCACCACCATGGCTGGTTTGTGTTCTCCTTTTCCACCCTTGTCTTACTCCTCAGTAAAACATCCTGAATAATTTAAATAATTATGTAGCAAGATATACACTCCATCTTATCTGAAGAAGGTAATAATAAAACAGTATTGCTATTTACTCCTCAGAATGCTCTCATGTGTGCTGTTTGATTGGATCTATTAGGTAACTGCCAGGAGTAGGCCTCACATTTTATATTTTCCAGGCCAGGAGGTAGGAAAGGATGAGGATCCTAACAAAATGCACAAGATTTTGTTAGACTCTGGGTTTTCACACAGCTTTGATTTTTAAGGTCAGAATCAAAGGGGTTCTAGAAGCACACAGTTACACTAGCTGTGCTCTCATATGGGGTTACTCAGGGCAGCCTGCCTTGGACTCCTTCAAGCCTCATCTTGACCTCTTACACCCATCCATCCCTTCTCTGAGGACTCAGGAGCATCCTCCAAGAGAGAAAGAAAAGGAGACAAAGAAGCAGTGACTCGTTACAGACATTGATCTATGACACTAGGATGACAATCATCTATGGATGGTTGGCTTGATTTGGTGGAATACCAAGATGATTTTAGACTAAGAGCTAGTTTTTTGTTTGTTTGTTTGTTTTTTGAGAGGTCATTGCTATAGGACGCGTGCGCTCGCCAGAAAAACAGAGATAGAAAGTGAAAACTCACCCCCCAGGGGGGATGGCCATGCCACAATCCCTTCTCCTCCATTCTCCTCTGGGGATCTTGGGCATGCACACACATGCGCCCAGCATGAGTTTAAGCCACTGGGGCCGGGACTTGAACCGTGGTGGGCTACATGGGAGTTCAGCGACATAGCCATTACGCTAACTGCTGGTCCCGGTTAGTTGTTCTTTAGCCATAGGTTTCAACCTTAACTCCTGCCAGCAACTCCTTTACAAATCTGTGCTGTTTGCCCTAGAAATGGCATGAATGGAGAGCTGGTTAATCATCCTCATCCTTTCCTACCTTCTAGCCTGTAAAATATAAAATGTGGCGGTTATCTAATAGATCCAGTGAAACAGCGCACATGACAGTGTTTTGAGGAGTAAATAAGAATACCGTTATAAGTTGTATTATTATCTTCTTCAGAGAAGATGGATTGTATATCATGCTACATATTTATTTAAATCAATCGATTCTCACATCATAGAGAATGCATATTTTCAGTGCACCTCTGCAATTAATCCCTTAGATTCTAAGAATGCTGTTCGCCTGGCAGACTTCGATAAAAGTATCAAGTGGGCTGGAGATCCACAAGAAATCAGGAAGGATCTAGAGGTAATTTCTACAGTCTGACTTCTTTTTTTTTTTCTGCTTTCTTATTTGTTCATAATCTTACTTCCTATGGCCAATTAGAGTATATTTCTATTTCAACCAGGATGGAAAGAACTTTCCAGGTTTTCCCCCAGTTTTGGTCACTGTAGTCCCTCCCCTGCACACACTTCATTGGGCCTCTCCCATGTCATAGCTTTTAACATAAAGAGAAGATGCAATAGCCTGGGTTGGTGAGGAATTGGCTGCCATTGTGGCCTCTTTCTGCATCTCTTCTTATCTCTCTCTTCCTCCACTAGCTGAATAAATAAATAAATTAAGCATACTGCCTCCTCCTCTTTTAGTATATTTCCAAAATTCCTCCAGAAAGTGTTTTCTGCCCAAGGTCAAAGTTTATTAAATTTTTTACCCACTGTATTGGGATTTGTGTGCCAAGCTCGGAAGAGGGTAGATACTAAGGCTCTCTGAAAACTCTCAGGTGGAATGGGATCAATCCCTAGCTAGAAAGATACTATGGTTGGTTAAAAGTTAAGACCCTGAAATAGCATTTGCTCCTGAGAAGACGTGAAGGCTACCCTCTGTAGACCTAGACTTCCTGGGTTATTTTGACTGTGTCAGGGCATTCTGTCCTGGAGAGTTTTGTCAGGATGTTGAACTTTATACGTATTGCTCAAGAGCTTCCTGTCCGTGTGCTTGGCCTCTTGGTTCAGTGACTCCAGATTTCAGCTCCTTCCCTGACTAACGTCCAGTGCAGAGAATTCCTGTGATGACCTCCTTCTCTGCCTATCTTCTCAGCAATTGTTGCTTGGGAGACTCAACCCATGGGGGTCTCTACCCAGGGTATGAAGGTCCTTGGCTTTGCACAGGAAAGAATTTAAGAGCGAGCCCTTGAGCTATAGTAAAAGTAAGTTCATTAAGGAAAGTACAGAAGACTAGTTCATGGGTAGAGTGACCTCTGAGGGAAGATGGATGAACAGTTTTGTTTCTTCCTCTGAAGGAAAGGGAAAGCCATTACCTGATATGAAAGATAAAAGGGCTGCCCTGTAGGCAGGGCAGCCTGAACTTAGGTGGGTGTCTGGCTTGCATGGTTTGGCTTATGCCATGCTAATTAAGGGGTTGTTTATTCATGACTTTTACCAGAAAGGGGCAGTGGTTTCCCTGGAACTACTGTCCCTCTGACTTTCTAGCTTTATTAGGATAATTCTGGCCATTGTCATGGTTATTCCAAACTGTCAATGGTCCAGGTGGAAGTGTCTTCTAGCCTGCTAATACTGTACAATGAAAGTATAATGAATCTAAAGGTTAGGGAGCAGTTGTTCCAGGTACCATTTTAGTTCCAACTGGTTTAGACTCGTCTCTTGCCACTTCTCGTTTGACAGATTTTAGATGTTTGATATGTCCTTCATCTCAGTTCCTTTTGGTATTACCATGGCATAACTCCTGGGACCTCATTGTGTCCCCTGTTCCTCCATCTGGACTGGCTCCTTTGTCTGCTGCCTAATATATCCCTGGACCCAAAGTTCCAGTTTCCAACAAGAGTCTAGATATTCCTTTTGTTTAAAGAATTCTTTCTTTCTCCAACTTTTTTTTAGAATTTTAAAATTTGTTTATATTATTATTTTTTAATTTATTATAGGGCACATGCACTCACCAGAGAGAGTCAGAGAGAGAGAAAGTGAGAAAGCAAAATGCCAGGCTCAGGATTCAAACTGTGGTCAGCTATGTGGAAGTCCAGTGCCTTAACCACTATGCCACCAGTATTGTTATTGCTGGCCCCAGTATTGTTATTTTTACTTTATAATATTTAAGTTATGAGATTTCAGGAGAAGGCTTAACACCAAAGATCTTATTTCCTCTTTTGAAAGGGAGATTCGTGTGTTTTTGGTTATGTGAAGGATAGTTATAGTATGTTAGATGGAACTAATACCCTGTTATTGTCTTTATTTGGAGATCATGTATAGTTTATGGAAGATGAATATGGGTTCCAAGTTGATAAGGGGTGGACTTGTGACGGTTAATTTTAGGTGTCAACTTGGTTGGATTAAGGAACACCTGGAGAATTGGTAAAGCATTACTTCTGGGTATGGGTGTTTCCAGAGGAGATTGGCATGTGAGTCGATGAACTGAGGGGGAAGATCTGCCCTCGGTGTGGGTGGGCACCCATTCAACTGGAAGTCTGGACAGAACAAAAAAGTCAGAGGGAAGTCAGTTTCCTCTCTGTCCTAGAACTGGACACCCTTCTCTTGCCCTTGGTCATCAGAACTCCAGGCTCATGCTTTTGGACTTAAAGACTTACACCAGTGCCCTGCCCTCCATGTCCTCAGAATTTCAGCCTTGGACTAGTTCTGAAACTTAGGGACTAAGACCAAGCCACACTATCCCAGAGACCCCAGTTTGCAGACAGCCTGTTATAGGACTTCTCAGTTTCCATAATTGCATGAACTAATCCTTGTAATAAATCCCCTCTCATCTACCTTTTTCTATATTTGTTCATCTGTCTTTCTGTCTTCTATTGGTTCTGTCTCCCTGGAGACCCTTTCCTAAGGCACCTACCAAATATACCCAACTAGAGAGATGATTCATAAGCGCCATTGGCTTGTATTGTGGCTTTTATGCAGGCCCTTGGACGGCTAGTCCTGTATGTAGTAAAAAGGGGAAAGATCCCTTTTGAGACGCTGGAGACTCAAGGTGATGAAGAGTTGGTTCGACTTTCTCCAGATGAGGAAAGCAAGGACCTCATCTATCACCTGTTCCACCCTGGGGAGAATGTGAAGGACTATCTGAGTGACCTTCTGGAGCATCCCTTCTTTTGGACTTGGGAGAGGTATGTAGAACTTGAATATACATCATGGCCTCCAGAAAGGAGAGGGTGAGGTGGTGTGGGTGGGAGTTCCGGTTGGGGACCAGCAGACCCAGACTTGAGTCTCATCTTGTCACTTGAAGTCTGTGTGTCCTGGAGAGATGATTTAACCTCTATGAGTTCTGGTTTTCTGTTCTGAAAGATAGGGAACTAGGTAGGAAAAAGAGATGCTTGCCTCTTCCATGAGCAAAACTTTTGGACATTATTAGTTTTATTAAAAGCCAAAATCTAAGTTTTCTCCTTTCAAAGAGTGAGAAGGATGAGATGTTCATGATAATTCTGTCATTTTCAGCCGCTATAGAACCCTCCGGAATGTGGGAAATGAATCTGACATTAAAAAGCTAAAACCTAAAAGCAAGATCCTTGAACTACTAAATCCTGGGCCATCTGATTGTTCCAGAAGTTTTTCCCAGTGGACTAAAGAGGTAAAAACAATTCATGTCTTGGGATTATTCCAGGAATAAGAATCTATGTAAAGTTTTATGTCACTTTTCTAATTTATTGTATACCATTGTTCTTTTCCAACTGAAGGAAGAAGAGGGTAATTTTCCTTTTTGCCTTCTGTCCCAGTTCCACATGGCTCTTTCTGGTCCCTGCATCCCACTTTGGAGGTCAAGTATTCCCTCTTTCTCTCAGACCCAGAACCCTGGGTATACTCTTATTCAGCTCCCCCTTAGCATGGCCTTGTCCTAGCTGAGTCTTTACCACAGCCTGACTTAGAACTCTTTCACCATCATGACAAGAGAAGCTGACTAAATAGAGCTCAACCCAAAGGTGGAGCTCTACCATGGGGTGTTGTGGTCCAGGGAGAGCTTGCTGTCCCTGCTGCCTATGAATGGTCCAGCTCTCAGGATCCGTGTACAGAACTTCATCTGCCTGAGAAAATAGACTTTGAAGAAAAGATGATCTTTCAAATTACTCTTCTTTAAGAAAAGTGCCACCTAAGTTGAAGGTGGCACTTTTCACTATATTTAGTGAAACTATACAAGCTTAATTACATGTCAATCTAATCAATACATCATAAACTTCATTATTATTAATTAACAAACATCTATCAAATATTAATTATGTGCTAGGACCACGTGAGGCCCCAGGCATACAAAGCAGAATGTGGCATGAGCAGTGTGGGGCTGAAAGACTCATAGGAATGAGTCTATATGATGTACATTGGGCACCTTTGAGACCAAAGCAAAGCGCTATGGGAGAATCCATGCTCTTCAGTTCTTTGACTGACATCAGCACCTTCATCCTAGGCCTGACCTAGAACTCTGCTTTTCCCATATGTCTTTGTTTCTGGTTCTCATTTTGCTTTTCTTCCTTGGTTTTATCTATAGATTATACACCATACACATAACTATCGGCCTAATCTCCATATTCCTTGCTAGCCTGTAAATTCCTTGTTTGTTATTGTATCCCTGACATGGAGTGGATGTGTCATTATTCTTTGCTAAAGAATGTCTACGAAACTTCAACTCATAAAAACAAAGAAATTTGAATCTAGTGCAGACAATAGTGATAGCTAACAGGTATGTAGTGCTTGATTATATGCCAGCCATAGTTCTTAGGACTTAAAACATCACCACATTTAATCCTCATGAATAGCTCTGAGATGATTATCTACATGTTGCAGATAGGCAAACTAAAGCATAGACAAAATAATTTTCCCAAATGCACAGAGCTAGTAGAGTTGTAGCAGGGTTTGAAATGGAAAAGAATGGCTGAAGGGGCCATGTGTTTAAACCACTCTACTACATAAGCCAAGATGGCATCAAATCCATCAACTCATTTAATTGCTGAGGAAATTGCAACCGAGAGATAGCACTCGAATTACCTAGAGTTAGAAAGCCAGAGATAGGACTGGGAAGAAATACTTATTCTTTTGTTTCTCAATTTGATGGTTCTTATTTGGTTCTAAATTTCATTGATTTACATAGGATTTTGATTGACTTTCACATCTTATCTTTTTTTTAAAAAAAAAAAATAAGTTCACTCATTTCTTTGTTTTATGAGTAACAGAGACAGAGAGAGGGAGGGATGATGAGGAAAAGACAGACAGACACCACCAACAGGATCCTCATGCTGTGATCCACCCCCAGCTTCAGCCAGCTCTGAATGATGGGCACACACATGCCTGGCATGTTCAGGAAGGCCCCTGGTCAAGAACCTGGAACCTTCCCATGTGGGTTAGCCTCACAGAGACTTATGTGACCATGTGCCACCATCTGGCCCCTATATGTTACTTTTCAATTCCCGTTTTAGACTTTGCTTTTCTGTTGATTTTAGTGACATGCTAATTTTCATGATCATACGATTATTTTGTGGCAGCACAGGTCTGGAACTCCAGTTTCCCAGTGTATATGATGTCTTGTTTCTTGGCTGCCCCAGTCGCCATGTGTACACTGAACAATCCTCCTAAAGCGGAAATGTAATCAAGTCTGAATTTGGAAGGGTGGCCACAGGGATTAAAAACATAATATAGGGACCAGCACATGGGGTAATTGTTAAGTTGCTCCCACATAATTGACTGTGGTTCGATTCCAGGTCTGGTGGCCTAGAACTCATGCCAGGCACGTGTGCGTGTGTGCCCAAAATCTCAAGAGGAGACTATAGAAGGGATTATGATATGGCCATCCCCCCTGGGGGAGGAGCTAATTTCTTACTTTTTGTCTGTTTCTCTTTGTCTCTCTGGTAAAGTGCACGCTCCCTATAACAAAATCTCTCTCTCTCTCTAAAAAAAAAAAAAAAAAGGATCATATAATGAACAAATCTCCTAGTGTAGGAGGAAAAGCTGTTTAAAACCATGTTTTAATATATTCTTATGAAATGATTAACTTGGAAAAAAGACACAAATTTAAAGTTGCTCACAGTCCCATATCCAAACACAACTACAGTTAGCATTTTGATGTACACTATTTACTTCCATTTAAAAGTGTTTATTTATTTCTTCCAGAAGACAGAGACAGAGGAAAAAAAGAGATTCAGGCAGACAGAGAGACAGACACTTCCAATAGGGCCCTCATGCTGCAATCTCCCCCAGCCTCAGCCGGCCTAGATCATGGCCATGTGCATGAAGGACCCAAGCCCAGGCCCTTTCCCATGTGATTTGCACTGCATTGCCACTGTGCCACCACTTGGCCCCATACTTCCGTTTTTTTCCCCCTATTAATTTGCTTTATTGGTTAGTGGCAATTGTAGAATATATTCTAATTCGTATTTTGCTTTAAAAAATTTTGCTAGATGGGACCAACAGTTAGCATAATGGCTATGTAGCTGGACTTCCATGTAGTCAACTATGGTTCAAGTCCCGGACCCGGTGGCTCAAACTCACGCCAAGCACGTGTGCGTGCGTGCCCAAGATCCCGAGAGGAGAATGGAGGAGAAGGGATTGCGGTGTAGCCATCCCCCCTGGGGGGTGATTTCTCGCTTTCTGTCTCTCTGTCTGTCTGGCAAGCGCATGCACCCTATAGCAAAAACCTCTCCAAAAAATTTTGCTAGAGGGCATGTGCATTCACCAGGGAGAGAGAGAGAGAGAGAGAGAGAGAGAGAGAGAGACAAACAGAGAAATATAGAGACAGAGAAAGTATACCCCTCCCAGCCTCATAGGGCATGGCCACTTTGCAATCCCCTCTCCTTCACTTCTCCGTCCTTTTGGGATTTGGGGCACACGTGCACATGCACCTGGCATCTAGGACTTGCGGTCAGCCATGTGGGATTCAGTTGCTTTAACCACCATGCCATGGGCTGGCTTGTATTTTGCGTTTTGGTAATAATATTTTAATAGGATTTATTTTGTGTTACTACCACATTTTTGTACTATGTTTTGTTTTTTAGATTGATGAATATGTTATGAAAAAAATGAATAAATTCTATGAAAAAAATCGTAATTTTTACAAGGACACTGTGGGTGATTTGCTAAAGTTCATTCGTAATATAGGAGAACACATAGATGAAGACAAGAATAAAGAGTAAGTATTTTTTTCATTTTTTTTTGAGAGTTCTTTACTATTGGGCGCTTGCGCTTACCAGAAAGACAGAGAGAGACAAAGAGACAGAAGGCAAGAAATTACCCCTTCTCTTGGGGTCCTGGGCATGCATGCACACGCACCCGGTGTGAGTTTGGGTCTGGAACTTAAAACTGTGGTCGACTACGTGGGAGTCCAGTGATGTAGCCGTTACGCCGACTGCTGGTCCCGGTATTTTTTTCATTTCTATAGTGCACATGTGAAATGAGAATGATTAAAAAATCCAATTCTGGACTGGCTTCATAGCCTAATAGTTAAAGGAGCCTGAATTCCACATGGCTGATCACAGTTTGAATCCCAGCCCTGTTGGCTTGAAAGACATGCAGGTTGTGTGTGTATGCATGCCCACAGTCTTGAAAGAATGGAAAAATGGAAGAGAAAGGATTGCGGCATGACCACATCCCAATAAGGTATGCCTTCTCCCTCTCTCGGGTCTGTATCTCTGTCTCTCTCTGGCAAGTGTATGTACCTTTACACACACACACACACACACACACACACACACAAATCCAATTTGAAATTCATATCTGCTATGGAAGGAAGAAAATTCATCTTTATGAAAGAAATGACACCCACTATTTGGGAAAGAGCTATCACTGGGGCTATACAATGAATGATGCGTGTGTGCAGAAGGCACAAATCTTCCTGTTCAGCATTTGCTGGGTCACATTGAACAGAAGCTAGTGATGACCTTAGGTGAAAATTAAAAATAAACCTGTTACTTAAATTGGTTCTTGTTGCCGCAAATATTAGCTTTAAACTCATGTGAAAACTTGCAGTTCAGGGACCAGCAGTTAGCGTAATGGCATGTTGCTGGACTCCCATGTAGTCGCCAGGGGTTCAAGTCCTGGACACAGTGGCTTAAACTCACGCCAGGTGCATGTGCATGAGTGCCCAAGATCCTGAGAGGAGAATGGAGAAGGGATTGCGGCGTGGCCATCCCCCCTCAGGGGTGATTTCTAGCTTTCTGTCTTTCTGTCTCTGTCTGTCTTTCTGGTGAGTGCATGCACCTATAGCAAAAATCTCTCTGGGAAAAAACAAAACAAAACAAAACAAAACTTGCAGTTCAGGGCTGTTTGAAATTTTGGAGTTGTAGGAAGAAAATTGTGACCTTGTACCTGTCCATTTTTTCAATGAAAAAAAATTAAAAAAGAAGTTCAGAAAGATTATGTGACCAAAATTTGTGCTAGTTAGTT
Organism: Tupaia tana; assembly: GCA_026018925.1. Taxonomy (NCBI): domain Eukaryota; kingdom Metazoa; phylum Chordata; class Mammalia; order Scandentia; family Tupaiidae; genus Tupaia; species Tupaia tana. The sequence goes on along the minus strand of JAKSZU010000007.1, from coordinate 121,928,097 downwards.
GAAGAGTCAGCAGATGGATCTTACTCTGTTGGATTCCTGAATCCTTATCCTTTCTGCCTCAGAAACCAAGGGAGCCAAGAGATCTTGAGATTTTATGTTGTGAAGGGGAAGAAGGATTGGGGCAAACAGGCTAAACTGTGTGTGTTTCATTGCAGCCTAAAGTCAAAAATTGGAGATCCTTCCTGTTATTTTCAGAAGAAATTTCCAGATCTGGTGATCTACGTCTATACGAAATTACAGGACACAGAATATAAAAAGCATTTCCCCAACACCCACCATCCAAAGCAGCCTCAGTGTGACAGAGGAAGCAGGACCAGGGGGCTGTCCAGCCCTGCGTGCTGACCAGCTGAGTCAAGTTCAGGAAATCATTTATTAATTGTTTAGTCCTGGGCAAGTTGCAACTCTCTGGGCCTCTTAACTAACCCAGGTACTTGTGAGGTTGACTTGGATAATGGATGTGTCCATTCCTGGTGCATTGCATTTCGTATCTTTGTAACAAGAGCATTATGTGCCTAAACTACACTAGTCCATTTTTCTGGGTTAAGTTTATCAGCAGCAACTGGGAGGTCAGTCTGCTAAGATGCCTCTTGTGATTTGTACCAAAGGAGTGAGTACCTCGACGCCTGATGCTGTATGTTTTTATAATTTCACTTCATTTTCTGAGTGGCATTACAAAATTGGGTTTATTAGCCCCATTTAAGAACTGAACAACCTAAAAAAAAAATTGAAAGCAGGGACTCAAATAGGTACTTGTATGCCAATATTCAGCAATAGACACAATAAGCCAAAAAGTTGGAACAACTAGAATCTATCAACGAATACATACATGTACACACACACACGCACATAATGAATGAACCTTGAAAACATACTAAGTGAAATAAACTGACTATGAAGGGAAAAATATTGTATGATCTCACTTACAGGAGGCAGCTAAAATAAGCAAATTCATGGAGACAGGGTTACCAGAGGCTAGGAGGAGGAAGAAAATGAAGAGTTATTGTTTAATGAGTATAGAGTTTCTGTTTGGGATTTTTAAAATTCTGGAAATGGATAATGGTGATGGTCACACCACATTGTAAAAGTATTTAATGCCACTAAAATGTACACGTAAAATAGTCAAAATGCTCATTTTTATGTTGTGTGCATTTTACCACCAAAACCAAAACAAAACAAAAATAAAAACGAGCAACCTGAAACTCAATGTTTTGGCTACTTGCCTGACCTCATATACCCTGCTTAGAGCACTGTGTAAATGGATATGGGGCTATTGTGACCTTTCCCTTAGGTACCTTAGAGCTTACCCCAGGGCTCTTCTGGTGAGACCCCAAAGAAATAGGCCAAATGGGCTCCTGGGAGCATTGAATATTTGTTGAGCACCAGTTTAAATCTAGGTAATAGTTGCATAAATGTTACTCCTTCTAGAACCACCTGCACTGGTTTTCATGATCTTAAGGCAATAGTTCTTAACTGGGGACCACTTTGCCCTCAGGGGTCATTTGGTAACATCTGGAGACGTTCTTAGTGTCACAGATGGGGCAACAGTGCTATTGGCATTTAGTGGGTAGAGACTGTGAATGCTGCCAAGTATTCTACAATGCAGGGTACAGCCCCCACAACACAGAATATCCAGATCAAAATACCAGAGGAACTGAGGATAGGAAAACCTGCCTTAAGGGACTAGGACAATTTTGACTTGGCTATGGTGGGTGTAGGCCACTTCACAGAGGAGTGAGCTGAATTTGTTTTCTTGCCGTTGGATCTGCAGCGAGGTAGTCCTGGTGTTAGCCCCTCAGGCAGTCCTTCAGATGCCCTCTCCTCCCACTCCCTATTCTGGGTGGCTTTTTTTGACTCTAGCACCCATAACCTCATCAAGCCACACCTCTTCCCACCTCATAGTTTTGGTTTCCCACCGGAATCTGAACATCTTTGGGCCAGTGACTGTCTTTTATTAGAATTTGTATCTTCACTGTCTAGTGAAGTGTCTGCCATGTGGTAACACTCCATAAATATTCATTGGATAATGAATGAACATCTTCAAATAATAGTACTATCTTACATTTTTATGGTTATCTATAATTTATAGGTGACATATGCATGTTTTATCTCTTTTCAAAACAACCCTGTAAAGTAAGTATTGTTATCCTCATTTTGCTAATGCGGAAACTTAGGCTAGAAACATTTTGACTTACTCTAGAACATATGGGTAGGAAGTATCCCTGTGTTGATTTGAACAGACAGTCTGGCACTAAGTCTATGTCCTTTCTACTTATCATTGTGGTGAAGATGGAATTTTATAATGGGAATAATACAGTATCTTAGATTCTTTCTGAAAAGGGGGTGTCTAGTAATGGATAAATGAATGTCACTGAAGAAAGTGAAAAACAAACTTAGACCTTTAAAATTTTTTAAGTTTATTTTATTTGTGATAGATAGCATGTGTACATGCAAGAGAGAGAGAGAGAGAAAGAAAAAGAGAGAGAAGCATGCTTTTTTCTGCTCAGCCACAATCCCTGTCCCCAAGTCCTCAAGCTTGTTGAAATCTTGGGCACACTTATGTGCCCTGTGTGTTTCAAGTTGCCTGTGATCGGCTATGTGACTTACAGGACTGTGGTTCAGTATGCTACCAGCTGCACCATTTTTATTAAAGAGGTTTTATAATAACATGGTTGCTTTAGCTTTTAAAATTAAGCTTTAGTTGTCTGATTTGAAGCAAATACCTGAAAATGTCAATCAAATTATCTATTTGTGAAATACATTCAATAAATCTTTGAATCATCTTGTTAACCTGCTGCTTTTTCAGTGACATTTGTTTTAGAGATGGTAATGTCTACAACAGAAACAATAAAGTACTCAATAGTTACTTGATAATTCCTGGATAAATTTTAAGAATGGGCATCCCACTCTTTAGAAATGGGAGAAGAAGCCTATTTTCAACCCTCCAGCAATTATGGAACAATGTGGGCTCCGGGTGTCCTTGCAGAGAAGGAAGGAGCTGGTCATTTCACACATTTCACACTTTAGTTCTCTGAGTTTCTGCTGAGACTTTGCAAATGTTTCTTGTTCAGTTGTCATTACTGCAAACCTTTTACAGAGTATGTAGCCCATATTAGCTATTATATTAGGCAAGGTGATTCCGTTCCTGGGCTTGCCATCCCCCCAGTGAGGAATGACTTCTCACTTTCCCTCTTTTTTGGTCTTTGTCAATTTCTTTCTGCTGAGTACATGTGCCCTATGGCAAAAATCTAAAAAAAAAAAAGAGAATTAACACAGAAATCTTAAAGCGATTTGATATCTACATAAGGGGTTAGTCCAAAGCAATGAGAAACAAAAACACAGAGAATTTAATCTTTTTGCTTCCTGAAAATACTCTCTTCTGAAGAGTTGATAGAAGGCTTTTTTTTTTTTTCGTAAATATATATATAGATATATATATATATAGACATATATATGTCTATATATATTTTTTTTTTTTTTTTGAGAGGTTTTCGCTATAGGGCACGTGCGCTCGCCAGGCAGACAGAGACATAGAGACAGAAAGCGAGAAATCAGCCCCCAGGGGGGATGGTCACCCCGCAATCCCTTCTCCTCCATTCTCCTCTTGGGATCTTGGGCACGCATGCACACGCGCCCGGCGTGAGTTTTAAGACACCGGGTCCAGGATGCGAACCGTAGTCGACTACGTGGGAGTCCAGCGACATAGCCATTACGCTAACTGCTGGTTCCCAATATATTTTTGTAAAACTGAAATAATCAGGAAAGTGTTTGTTTAGCTCTTTCAGCAGTTACCAATGACAGGGACTCAAACAAGGTAGATGGTTTAAATGTGTTGTATGTGAAAGCCTTAACTATTCAGCCATCCAGGAGGTGGGAGGTATGGCTCATGAGTTGTCTAGAACATAACGCTTTTATATCAAAGGTGTTTAAAATACTAGAGCTACAGCAGTGAAGAAGTGAGGTAATAATTCCCGTCCTTATATGGCCTGGCCAGGGGCAGGGGTAGAGTGGGGATGGAAATAAACACTAATAAAGATATCGTATACTAGAAGGTAATAATAACCAGGAAGAACGTTAAGCAGAGGTTGATCGTTGGAAAGAGTAGATAAAACTTAAATATGGTGATCAGGTAGACCTCATCAATAGGGAGGTAATTAAGAAAAAACTAGAAGGAAGCAAGAAAGTAAGCTTTGTTGATATTTCAAGGAAAGCAAGCAGAAGGAGGAGCCAGTCCAAAGGCTCTGGGACTATTCATGTCCAATCTGTTTGAGGAATACAAAAGTGTGTGGGAACCAGCAGTTAGCGTAATGGCTATGTCGCTGGACTCCCACGTAGTCAACCGCGGTTCGCGTCTCGGATGCGGTGGCTTATAACTCACGCCGGGCGCATGTGCGTGCGTGCCCAAAATCCCTACAGGAGAACGGAGGAGAAGGGATTGCGGCGTGGCCATCCCCCCTGGGGGGTGATTTCTCGCTTTCTATCTCTCTGTCTCTGTCTGTCTGGCGAGCGCACGCGCCCTATAGCAAAAACCTCTCAAAAAAAAAAAAAAAGTGTGGTATGTCACATGTAGATTGAGCAAGAAGAAGTAGAAGGGAAAAGAGAGGAGACAGGAAATGCGGGAGGGCACAAAGGCAAATGCTTTTGCTAAGTGAGATGGGAAGCCCTCAGTGTGTGCCAAAATGGATGGACTCTGTTTATTTCCAGAAGAGGAATGTTGCTTCTATGCCAACAAATTGGGTGTGGTCTGAGACATGGCTAAATAGCTTAAAGATTTGTTCTCCAGGGACCAGCAGTTAGCGTAATGGCTATGTCGCTCGACTCCCATGTGGTTGACCGCAGTTTGCGTCCCGGACCCGGTGGCTTAGACTCATGCCGAGTGCATGTGCTTGTGTTCCCAAGATCCCCAGAGGAGAATGGAGGAGAAGGGATTGTGGCGTGGCCATCCCCCCGGTGGGGGGGGGGGGGGGTGATTTCTCGCTTTCTATCTCTCTGTCTCTCTCTGTCTTTCTGGCAAGCGCACGCGCCCTATAGTGAAAAACCTCTCCAAAAAAAAACCCGATTTGGTCTCCAAATAGCAACAAGTCACAACTGACTCCTGGGCAGGTTGGGATGGGCTCTGGACATGGACCCCATGGCTACTGCCTCTCTTGGGACCCCTAGCAGTTATTCTTTTAGCACTGGCAATTGGACCTTGTGCCCTTAATCTGATTAAGGGATTCATAACCTCCTGCCTTGAAGCCATCAAGTATCAACTGCTTGACCCGGAAAGCTATGTTTACCACCCTCCTGTTAATTGACTCTCCTTGAGTATAGTTGAGGAGGCTCAAGTGGGGGGAGCGATATGGGAGAGACCCTGAATTCATGAATAACTTAGGGCTGAGGTTTTTGCCCTCTGCCAAACTTACTGCCCCTCCCCGGAGCTACAACCTGAAACCTTGAATAGGTTAGACTTCCTGCTTCACTGTCACCTCCATTTGAGGGCAGGTTTTGAGCCCCTTTCCCATCCCTAATGTCCCAAGACCTCCACTCCCCAATTCCTCCATAAAAGACCATGTTCAATCCCCAGCTGGGGCTGGATTTTCAGAGTGTTAACTCCTCTGTGCCCACTGGCATAATAAAGACTTCTCCTTTCTCTCCTGAGTGCCATCTCCATTCCTTGATTGTTTTTCTGCAACAGATATAGTATACTAAAAGGCAATAATAACCGGAAGAATGTTAAGCAGGGCTGTTAGTCAGAAAGAGTAGATAAAACTTAAATATCAGGTAGATCTCATTGTTAGGGAGCTAATTAAGCAAAAACTAGAAGGAAGCAAGAAAGTAAGCTTTGGTGATATTTCAGTGAAAGCAAGCAGAGGGAGGAGCCAGTCCAAAGGCTCTGGGACTATTCATGTCCAACCCGTTTGAGGAATATAAAAGTGTGGTATGTCACATATAGATAGAGCATAAAGGAGAAGTAGAAGGAAGGAGAGGAGACAGGAAATGTGGGAGGGCACAAAAGCAAATGCTTTTGCTGAGTAAGTTGGGAAGCCCTCAGTGAAATGTGGACAGAGGAGTGGCATGATGTGACTGCACTCACTTCTCTGGATAGACTGGATGGTGAGAGTCAAGGTGAGGAGATTAGGGGCCAGCAGGTAACCTGGTGGTTAAAGGCACTGGACTCACATGGTTGATCATGGTTCAAGCCCTGGACCTTGTGGCTTGCTTTTTCACTTTCCCTATCTCTCACTCACTCTGTCTCTCTGATCAAATTAGAAAATAATAATAACAAATAAAGTTAAAATAAAAATAATTCTTTAAAAAAAAAGATGGGGAGATTAATCAGGAGACTATTAAGTAGTTGCTGAATAAGACTTTGGGAGCCTATGTCAGGTGACAGCTGTGAAGCTGATTTTATGATTAGATTGTGAATGTATTTTGAGGTCAAGCCTACAGGATTTGCCGACAGAGTAAGATATGGTGTGAGAGAAAGAGAGGGGTCTAGGACAGCTGTGAGCATTTTGGCCTGAGTGACCAGAAGAATGAGGTTGCTCTTAATGGCGATGAAAAGGCTCTTGGAGAAGCAGGTTTAGAGGGAAGATCAAACATTTCATTCTGGACATGTTCGATGTGATATTCCTAGTATATATATTTCAATGGTGATGTCATATAGAGGTCAGTGTGACCTTGGGTGTCTGCATTATCTCATTGCAAAGTCTACTTAGTCTCTGGCCTGGCAGATGAATTCTTCTCTGCTCCTGGACTGGAGTCCTCCACCACAAACACACTGGTAGATCTTGAGTCAGACCAGGAAGCATCTAAGTGTGACCCCCTCGTTTGTATTTATTAGAGCTGGGGGTATTGGAGCACCACTGTATCACGTAAGTTGGCAGTGTTCAGTCCAGACATCTGCTGGGACAGAAAGAAGAAATCTGAACCCTGGAGTAAACTGGATCCTGGCAATCAATACTTAGTGAACGTGAATTACAGCAAACTGAAATAAGCACGTCCAGACTTTTGTTTTTTTAAGAGAGATTTTTTCCTAGAGGGTGTGTGCACTTGCCAGAGAGCAGAGAAAGACAGAGAGACAGTGAGAAATCACCCCTTGAAGGGAGATGGCCACATTGTAATCCTTTCTCCACCATTCTCCTCTCGGTGTACGTGCACGGATGCCCAAAATCCCCAAAGGAGGGAGAGATGGAGGAGAAGGGATTGCAGTGTGACCATTCCCCATGGGGGAGAGGGTAGTGTTTTCTCACTTTTTCTCTTTGTTTCTCTCTGATTAGTGCACATGCCCTCTGGGAAAATTTTAGAAAGAAGGTTACCAATTTATTTTCTTGGAGAAAACCCTGGAGTCACTGCAGACAAACTGTCACTATCACTGAGACCACAGAGACGCTGAGTTGCCATCAAGAAGACAATTAAAGCAAAATCTAAAACTGTCTACTCCCCTCATTCCTGGCACAAGCACACAGAGAACGTTGAGGATAGTAGGGCCAGCAGCAAAACAACAAATGTCATGTTGACAACATTTATTTTATTTTATTATTTTGAGAGAGATTTCTGCTATAGGGCATATGTGCTTGCTGGAGAGAGAGAGACAGAGAGACAGAGAGACAGATGCAAGAAATCACCTCCCGGGGGGAGATGGCCATGCCACAATCCCTTCTCCTTCATTCTCCTCTTGGGATTTTGGCCATGCACGCACATGCGCCTGGCGTGAGTTTCAAGCAGCTGGAATGAACTCAAACCATGGTTGGTCACATGGGAATTCAGCACCTTAACCACCATGCGACCTATCGCCCCCAGGCAACGTTTATTTTAATAAGACCTAAAGAACTGGAGCCAGCCCAGAGAAGGCCGACTAGAGTGACCAAAAACCAAAGTCTTCTTTGACCATTGTCATTGCAAATGTTTCTCCTTTCTTAGCCATGAAGTGTATATGATTAGATCTGGACATCGATTGCATGCTAGAATCACATGGGCCTTGCCTCAAACCAAGTAAGTCAGAACTTTGGGTGGGGAGCAGACTCCAGCATTTAAAACAATCTCCCAGGGACTTCTGGTGTCTGATCTGACATGTGAGGAACTTAGAAGTCATTGCTCCATCCTGAGAACAAGTAAATAGCTGAACAAATGGAGCAATCAGCCTTCAGAGAAGTGGGGTCACAGGGCAAACTGCTGCCCTCAAAACCGGAGAGGGGCAGATACAGAGAATCACAACTTACCAGAGCAGAAAGTATTTCAGTGGGAACCAGGACTGGGCGGAAAAACCTGATTGCAACTGACAAATTGCTGGTGGCCCAGTGTGGGCAAATTTGAGAGAGAAAACATCCAGGGAGATGAGGCCAGACGGTAGCAGCAGTGAAAGGCGATGCTCTGTGTTTAGGGTAATGTAACTACCCCATATAATGGAAAATACATTTCATTAGCATTTCTCCCAACCCATAGAATGTATAAACACCAAGAATGACCTGCAAACGGTGGACTTTGGACAGTAATGATATGTCAATGTACATTTATCAGTTGTGACCAATAGTGCCGTTTTGGCTCTGAATAGTTTTGGGCTCTGAACCAAAAACTGCTCTAAAAATAATTAATTGTACATTAAAGGCTCTACAAAAAGTTCACAGAAATGGTGTATTATGAAAAAATAAAACAACTATGCATGGATTTAAAAGATTTTTGCACCAAAATAAACTCATACTTCAATTCCAGATTCTGTGAACTTTTCAAAATCCCCTCATATAAAACAAAACAAAACAAAGTCCCGCCACATGTTCCCAGAGATTCCAGTGTGAATCCAGGCCAATGGACCACAGTTCTATAGTACATAAGAAGCAAAACAGAGTTGTGGTGAAGTGTGAGCTTTGGAGATAGGCTACTAGGATTCCCAGGTCTGCCATGACCACCATGGGGCCTTTCCATGATTACTTAAACTGTCCAAACGTTGATCTTCTCGCCCATAAAGCATAATAGTATTACTTCATAGGATTATGGAGAAGATGAAATAAGATAACAGACGTAAAGTGTTAGGCACTTGTCTTGTATAGTCAGTGCCCAATAAACGTTAGTTATGACTTTCTGTAATGATCATCACTTTCTCCACCACCTTTTCTTCTTGTCTATATAGGGTTTTCTAAACTGCCTGTGGTTCCCAGAGCAGGCTGGGCTCCCCTCCGGTCCAGATGTTGGTGGGCACTGGTCCTCCATCGTGAACCCTCTCCCAGCACATCCCTCCCTCTTCCTGTGTCAGATAGCTGCTCTTACTTTTTGCCTGGCTCAAGCCTGACCCCTGCAGGAAGCGTCCCAGATCGCAGCCTGCTTTGCGTATTTATGCTGCTCACCTTCCATTTGCTGCCCCAGATGCAGTCTGCACCCCTCTCTACCCTGCTGTCTGTCCCCACGGCTGACCTGGACAACCTGCACCCATGAATTTCCTCATTGTCTGGCTGATGAGTGAGTTCAACCGATGGGAAGCCTTGGCAAGAAATCAGAGGGAGGGAGAAGTTTAGAGTGTGGATATTTAGTCCTCTAGTTTCCTCATTCCTGGAGGTAGGGACTGTGACTTGTAGGGACTCTGAAGGTCAAGGCAAAGAGGTCCTATTTTCACAATTCTCTCCTTGGATCCAGCTACCGGGTGTCCTATCCCTAAGGCCTAGGACCCAGAACCTCTTTAACTAGCTCAGAATACTGCTTTCTCTCAGCTTCCCTACACATGCCTTTGCAAATTGTCCCTGTACTAAACCAACCTCAGATTTTCCTAATTTGAGAGTGCTGTTTCCTGCTAGGATCTTTCCTAGTAGGACCTTTACTTTCCTGTGGTCTCTATCCTTCCTCACCTTCTGTGGCACTACACAGGTTGCTAGTTCTCAGCATATGAATGGGTTTAATTTCCAAATTTCTTTGGCAGATTCTGCTGGAAGCAGAATCATCATGTCTCACAGAAGAAATACCACTGGCATCGGATGTGTCAGCTGGGGCCATCATATGCCTGTTTAGACCGACCTTAACGAAGTACAAAATCACCAGGAGGTGTCTTTTCTCATCTTCCTCTCCCCTCCTCAAGATCTCCTGAGAGCCTGTGATTCCCCTCTCCCCCTCCTTCCTGCAGTCCTTCGGGCTTCGTGCTTCCTCTTCCCTTCACCTGCAGGGTGTATCTCCTTCATCCTTAGTAAGTCCAGGATAGGGTCTCTGGGGACAGGGTTGGAAAAGGGCAGTCCTCCCATCAGAGCAGATCTTTCCCTTCCCCCTCCAGGGACCTCTGCCCCAACCCAAGGCCCAGTGCCAGAGCTGGGTATTCAAATTCCCTGGCCCATCCCATTGTGGGCATGGGGATGCTAAATCAAATAGAGGATGCTCAGTCCAATTTGAATTTCAGGTAAGCCACAGAATTTCTTTTGTGTGAGTGTGTCCCATGCAATATTTGGGCATTTTTCTGTTAAAAATTTATTATTTATCTGAAATTCACTTTTAACTAGGTGTCCGGTGTTTTTATTTGCTAGGTCCTACATCTCTGCAACCTCTTTTTTCCTACCTGTTTCCACTTCCAACTACCCAAATGCATTTTGGTGCAAACACAATTTTTGAAGTAAAATGACCTGTACAGACTCCTGAATTCTGTCTGACATTAAGTGAATTGTTGATGAGGGGTGTGTGGGGGGAGGAATTACCCTTTCCAATGATCCCCTGAGGCCCTATCCTGAACTTTCTAAGGATTTTCTGAACAGCATGGCACCAGGGAGCTTCACAGATTTTGAAGTCACTTACTGTGTGTTGTTAAACTAAACTTTATTGGCCTGAGCCGAGTTCTGTACACAGACCTGAGTTCCTGTAAATAAACCAGAACCTCACCTGAAAGTGTGCTTCCTTAGGAAGCTGCTAAGTTACAGCCAGTCTCTGCAGCCACACTTCAGTCAGTCACAGCCCACTCTTTACTGTGTGTTAATGCTGGCAAACATCAAGCTGTAACCAGTACAATTATTTCTCGACCTCATTCCCTCACTTCTATCTTTTGTACATCATTTTCTCTTTCTTGCATATAATGTCCCCCCTCCTATGTGGCATTCTGGAGTAGACATTCTGGGGGTTGCATGACTCAAATCATTTTGCTCAATTAAACTGTACTAAATTAATTTTTTAAGAGAGATTTTTGCTATAGGCGCATGTGCTCACCAGAGAGTCAGAAAGACAGAAAGTGAAAAATCATCCCCTAGGGGTGATGGTTACATCACAGTCTTTTCTACTCTATGCTCCTCTTGGGGTTTGCGGCACGCCCACACATGCACCCAGTGTGAGATTTAAGCTGCTGGGTCTGGGACTCAAACCGTAGTCAACTATGTGGGAGTCCAGCAATGTAACCACTACACCATCTGCTGATCCCCGAAGTTTTTCTTTTAACAATGTGTAGCTGGGACTGCTACCCAAACTCTACCTCCATTACCTTGCCTATAGAATGAACCTTAACAATTCCTATCCTTGCTGTCACATAGTAAGTGTTCAATAAAGTGTCAGTAATATTTTAAAGTATCTGTGGCTCAGGGTATGTGTGTAGAGAACACAGAAGGAAGTCTTTTTATTCTCTACTAATAGTAAACCTATGACATATAGAAATCCTCCAAAGGGCTACATATGCATTAGGTATTGAGTAGATTTAGTGATGTCCTGACTCCTTGACCCCCATGGGTCAAGTAGCTTGTTAGAAAAATGTATTAAGGGGACAAGCAGTTAGCGTAATGGCTATGTCGCTGGACTCCCACGTAGTCGACCGCGGTTCGAGTCCCAGACCCGGCGGCTTGTGCGTGCGTGCCCAAGATCCCAAGAGGAGAATGGAGGAGAAGGGATTGCAGCGTGGCCATCCCCCCTGGGGGGTGATTTCTTGCTTTCTGTCTCTCTGTCTCTCTCTGTCTGTCTGGCGAGCGCATGTGCCCTATAGCAAAAACCTCTCCAAAAAAGGAAAAAAAAAAAAAAGAAAAAAAAATGTATTAGGAATTTCCCTAGGAATGGACTGTTCGCTGTGCCATTCCTGCTCCCTGCTGTACCAATGCCTCCTTCATGTTCTCGGGAAGTAATGTGAAAGGAGAGCAGCCGCCTAGGTCCCTTACTCCCAACTCTGTCTTTGGTCTGCATTATCTCAAGCTAGCCCCCAAATAACCCTATGAAGTCAATATTATCAGCTTCATTGCGCATACAAAGGTGTTGGGACTCAGTGAGGTTCCGTAATTTGCTGACCATCACAGAATTACTAAGGAGCAGGGGCAAGGTTTAAAATCATCTCTCCTCATGAGGAAAACTTGGGCTCTGGTGAGATGGCCCCAGGTCTCCTGGTCTGGACTCTGTTGGTCAGGGAAGACTTGTGTGTAAAAACTACTGAGTGAGACCAGCTGGCTTGTGACCTTGAGCTAGGATGACAGTACTCTGTCTTCGAATCTCCTGAATTGGAAATAACCTTGGGAGCCCTCTGGGGAGCAACATGGTGTTTTCCCCGTGCCCCTTTCCCTAAAAAGAGAACAGCAGACCTGCAGATAGTGCATATGAACATCCTTTATTCCGGCTAATCACCTGCAGCCCTGTTTGAAGTGTAGGGGTGACAACCGGCACCCCGAGTGTTGCACGTATGCGCTGCCCCCTCCTCTGGGGTGACACTCGGATCGATGGAGGCACTCAAAATGAGGGACAGACGTCTTTTCATACTTCTGTAGAAAGAGAGGAGATTTCATGTCACTGTCGTGTACTTGAAGAGGCCCCTCTGCAGGTGGAAGCAGATCTCTTAGCCTCTCTCGTTCTTTCTGCTATTTTCTGTCTCTTACTGTCGCTCTAGTCTAAATGAGCTGTATGGGCTTTCTAAGACATCAAGCCTTAAAGCATCAAGAATTATTAAAGTACAAAAAATTCATAAAGAAAACAGCATTTGATATTTCCTCTTCATTGTGCCAGTCACAATTGTAATTGATTATCAGCTTGGTGCTAGGAGAAACAAAGAAAAATAGGATTGTATGCAAAAGTATAATCTGCTAGGGGACACATAGATCTTTTTTCCAAAGATGGGGAAAAAATGTGTCTCAGAAACACAGAAGGGAGGAGAGAAAACCAGTTGGAATTGCAGTTATGGTGCCTACTTCACTGCAGAAGAGAGGGAAGTACATTTTAGACAATCATCTTGTTGGAGAATGGAATGCATGAGAGAGAGAGACAGAAAAGACACACACTTGGAAACCGAAACTGGGGTCATATTATCAATGGCCTTATACACTCCACTAAGGAGTTGATGCTTTTTCAGTAAGAAAGAGGATGAAGATTTTTTTTAGGTGGAAAAAATGAAATCAGATTGGGTGTTAGCGTGTGGGATGAACTGAGTGTAGAGAGGGGACTAAGGAGACGAGGATGGGAGGTTCTTCATGGTGCTAGTGATGGTGTGCGGGACTGATCCGAGGTATGCCAGAGAGCCTGACTCTTAGAGGGGCATGTCTGGGTAGAAGGGGCAGCACTTTCTGATCTTACAGGTAGAAGGATGGGAGGTGAGGCAGAGGAAGGAGTTGGGGAAGACTAAGTTTTCTAGCTTGGGAGACGGGGTTGATTGGAAATAGGGAATAAAGGAGCTAAAGCTGGTCTGGGGTATGTCACATGTGCAGTGTCCCATTGGAAACAGGAATTCTGTGACAGGGGAAGCAGGGACTAGGGTACACAATTCAGTGGAAGAGTGTGAACATAAGAAGACAAGTTCAATAGTAGAGCCTTGGGGGCTGCTGATACTTAGGGGAAAGGCAGGGGAACAGTTTAAAAGACCAAGGAAAGATAGTCAGAGATATAACAAAAGAATGAAGAAAACACCGTCTCCAAGGCTGCAGCAGGCAGCACTCACATCCAAGGCCCAGACTGTGAGTGTGTACAGTCTTCTCTGGGGAAGTTGGTGTAAGCACTGTGGCAGGGAGGCAGAATAAAGGCACCCCAAAGCTGTCCACGCCCAGAACCTGCAAACATGTTACTTAACATGGCAAAAGGAATTTGGCATATGGAATCAAGATGAAAGACCTTAAAATAAATAAAGAGATTATCTTGGATTATTCTGATGAGTTCTTTTTTTTTTTTTTTTTTTTTTGATAGTCCAGAGTTTATTTAAATATCTATCATGTGTGAATTCATAGGTATCGGTTCCAGAAGCTCAGGATCTTTTCTGTAGGTTCTCACAAAGTGTGCTTCTCGATCTTCTAGACCCCCAAAACACTCAGGCAAGAATTCATTTAAAATCTGAGGTGTGTCCTGCTGTGTTCAGAGAAGCTATGCTCTAAACTCCATTTTCTAGACCCCTGAAACACTAGGTAGGGGGACCTCTGTCCTCTTTCTGTCTCTGTCTGTCTGTCTCTCTCTTTAAATTTTAAATTTATTTATTTTTAAATTTTAAACCGTTTCGTCTCACTTTGGGCCTTTTCTTTCTCTTGCTACTTTTAGAAGCCATTTGAAATCTGAGATGCTTGTTTGCATGACACCCATGCGGTTTTCATTTTTTACCTTTTTTTAAAAAAAAATTTCCCTCTTTTTTGGTTGTTTTTGATGAGTGTTTTTTCTTTTCTTTTCCTTTTGCTTTTATTTTTTCTTTAACCTCACTTTCCCACTCTGCTCTTCAGTCTCACACTGAATGTGTAGACAGGCCTAGGTGCACAGTAGGCAAGCGTCTGAATACTTCTAAGGTCATTGAAACCCTCAATGCTTATTGAACCTCCTGCTTTAAGGAAGAAACTTCTTTTTCTAAATCTGAACTCATAATCTCTTTCTGTGGATACCACATTGGAAAACACAGTAGAGGAGAGATTTTGTCATAGAATGACCAGAAACCATCGCAGAGGCACAAGAAATATCAGAAACCAAGAAAATATTTCTCTCCTAAGTGAAAAGAACAATCCTTCATTATCCACAGACAGTACAGTGGAACTCATGGAAATGTCCGATAGAGAATTTAGAATATTATGATGACAAAACTAAACAAGATGCAAGAGTTGTGAGACAATGAACCCCAGGAGATGCAGGAGAAAAGAGACAATGCGTTCCAGGAGGTGAGGAAGTTCTTGCATGATCTGAAAGAGGAAATACACACCATAAAAAAAAAGAATCAAATGGAGTGGTTAGAGATGAAGCCTGCAATACCAGAAGTCAAAACCTCCCTCAAAAGTATTAAAAGCAGATTAGTCCATGCAGGAGATCGAATTTTGGCTGTTGAAGGGAAAACCTCTGACCTTAAAAAAACAAACAAAAAATCTGAGAAAATAGCCAAAAAACAAAAAGAAAAGAAAAGAAAATACTATACAAGAAACACTAGATACCGTTAAGTGGCCAAACACCCAGATAATCAGTATCCCAGAAGTTGAAGAAACTAAGAGCATTGATAACCTATTCCATGAAATTCTGGAAGAAAACTTTCCAAATCTAAAGAGACATTCAAAGATCCAGACCCAAGAAATACAAAGGACCCCTTATAGAATCAACCCAAGAAGATCTTCTCCAAGGCACATCATAGCCAGATTTGCAAAATCTACAAAGACAAGGTACTAAAATTGGCAAGAGAGAAATGTCAGGTTACTTATAAAAATTACCTCATCAGGCTAACATCAGATCTCTCATTAGAAGCAATGTGAGCAAGGAAAGAATGGGAATATATATTCAAAATGTTAAGTGAAAAACAGTTTTAACAAAGAATATTATACCCAGCAAGATTATACTTCGTATGGGAAGAAAAGATAACATTCTCAGATAAACAAAACCTGAAAGAATTTACCAACACCAGACCAGCTCTTCAAGAAGTTATGAAAGGAGTGTTTTACTGGAAAACTAAAGATACACATACAGAAATAAGAGAACAAAAAGCAACCAATGAAATGACCAACCTTAATGCTGGGGACAAGAAATATCAATAATAACGTTGAATGTTAACTTCCGAGATTTAAATGGAAAGATTGGATCACAGTAACACTGTGAAGAGAGATTAATTATGTAAGACTGAACTGGTGAAATAGAATTTTATGACTTTTGAGTAAAACATTACTGATTTTTTATTTATTATGCTTTGTTTCCCCCAATTTAAGGGTTTTGGTTTCTTTTGAGCTATTGATAAGTTCAGGAATTTGTTAAAATGTTTTTCTTCTTATTTGTTTCTTTAAATGGAAATATAAACCTTTTTCCCTTCCTGACCCCTCTAGAATTGGGAAATATTTGGGAGTATTCTTATTTTGTGGCAGAATGGTTATTTGCACAAGTTCACTCATACCTGTTGCCTTGAATCAGAAATTGGAAATACTCATTATTGGACAGGGCTTTGACTGGAATGTCATATCTGAAGATTAAACCAGAAAACTATGGAACTAAGGTAGATCTCAAGAAAGTCAACAGAAGCTCTTGGAAAGACTGCCTGGCACCATAAACAGTTCTCCCTGGCAGAGAGGATTAGAGAAGCTCTATGAAATAATTTGTACCATAAAATAACTTGGACTTTTCCAGCCAGCATTGTAATCAGTAGAGATTGCAAAAGAGCAGTCACAACCAGAGGACTATTTTGAGAAAAGACTTTGAAGGAAGAAAAGTATTCTGGTATATCACAGAATACTTGGTAGGCAGGGCTGAATTGAGAAGGTTTATGTGTGAATTGTGTGCTAGGTGTTTGCTTTTCAATAGTTTAAGGAGTTGACATGTAAATATTTTCTCAAAATATTTAAAACCATACTGTCTCTGTTGTTATAGAGTCACAAACAAAATTATAACATATATTTTAACATTATCTTTAAAATTCAGTTTTTTGAAATTCTGAAAGCTGCTTATTAACTGTCAAGAACTATGGAGTATGGGAACCAGCAGTTAGCGTAATGGCTATGTCGCTGGATTCCCACGTAGTCGACCGCGGTTCGCGTCCTGGACCCGGTGGCTTAAAACTCACGCCGGACGCGTGTGCGTGCGTGCC
This sequence comes from Tupaia tana, assembly GCA_026018925.1. Taxonomy (NCBI): domain Eukaryota; kingdom Metazoa; phylum Chordata; class Mammalia; order Scandentia; family Tupaiidae; genus Tupaia; species Tupaia tana. The sequence continues at coordinate 121,911,179 of JAKSZU010000007.1, read as the reverse complement.
CAAGATCCTGAGAGGAGAATGGAGGAGAAGGGATTGTGGTGTGACCATCCCCCCTGGGGGGTGATTTCTCGCTTTCTGTCTCTCTGTCTCTCTCTGTCTGTCTGGCGAGTGCACGCGCCCTATAGCAAAAACCTCTCCAAAAAAAAAAAAAAAAAAAAAAAGAGAACTAAAAGAACTATGGGGTATGAGCAAAAATATTTTGATATGTAAAGTGTTTGTGGGAAAATATAAAAATTAAAAAAAACTAAAACAAGCAAACAAAAAACAAAGTACGCTTCTCTGGGTGGGGCAGGCTGGCATTTCAATTGAACCCAGGTACCTTTCTCTTTGTCTTCCTTCTTTTTCTGGCCATTTTCCTTCACACGTTTTAGGAAGCTATCTCTGCTCTTGGAATGCTTAATATGCTCAATATGCACATTAATTCTCTTGGCAAGAATCTTGCCCTTAACTTATTTATTTACAACAATGCCAACAGCATCCTGGGTAACATTGTAGACTCTTCCAGTCTTGCCATAACAACATTCATGGGGCATTCCTTTTCAAACAGTATCCATTCCCTTCATGCCTACAATATCACCTTTCTTGTAGATTTGTACGTATATTGCCAAAGGTACTACTCTATGTTTTCTAAAAGGCCTAGAGAATATATACTGGGTGCCTCTCCTCTTTCCCTTTATGTTCATCACTTTGGTTAATTACTGGAAGATGGTGTTTACATCCAAAAGGAAGGACCCTCATAAGTTCTTAAAAGGAGTGTTGGGAGTCAGATGGGGGTGGGGGAAGCAGAGAAATGGGAAGATAGAAGAAGAGAAAGCAGGAGAAATTCAAAGTACAAGAGAGACCTGACCCATCACTGCTGGCCTCTAAAGATGGAGGAATGAGGCCATGAGCCCAGGAATACAGGTGACCTCTAAGAAGCTGGGAATGGCCCTCAGCTGACAGCCAAGGAACCAAGACCTCAGGTCTACAACTGCAAGGACTGGATTCTGCCAACAACTTGAATGAGCAAGAAGTTAGTCTCCCCTAGAGCCTCGGGAGGGAACACAGCCCTGCTGACACCTGGGTTAGCTGGAGGCCCAGGTCAGATCTCTGACCCATAAGTTGTAAAGCAAAAACATTGTGTTGTGTTAAGCTGCTGAGCTTCTGTGATTTGCTGTGGTGGCAGAAAAGATAAACCAAGGTACTGAAGTAGGCCAGGCTCCTTCCCTGGCTCCTTTTCCTTAGCTGAGATGTCAATGGCCCCAGAGGATCTATTGCTGGTATTTCTCTTCCACCTCTCCCATATTTTCTATCTAAGATAGAGCACCCAAATCTAATTTCAAGGGGGAAAGAAAAACAATCTTAAAGCAAAGATTGCTATTGGTTGGATTGTGGGCCAATCTTGCTCCTATCCAAATTTTGTTTGACTTGCAGTGTTATAAAACTTTTAAATTTCTCTCTTTTTTCTTCCCTCCCTCCTTCCATTCCCTTTCTTTCTTCCTTTCTTTTTTTCTTCAAGTAATAGCTTGAGCCATACTGGGTTCGCTGGCTAGAATTGTTCTTGCTGTCACCTTTTTTATTTTTTATTTTTGGAGAGGTTTTCGCTATAGGGCGCGTGCGCTCGCCAGACAGACAGAGAGAGAAATCACCCCCCGGGGGGATGGCCACGCCACAATCCCTTCTCCTCCATTCTCTTCTCTGGATCTTGGGCATGCACGCACACGCGCGCCCCGTGTGAGTTTAAGCCGCTGGGTCCGGGACATGAACCGCGGTCGACTACATGGGAGTCCAGCGACATAGCCATTACATTAACTGCTGGTCCCTTTGCTGTCACCTTTAAGACATGTTTTCCAGTTCATTAAAGACTCTACCATTCCTTGTTATCACTCATGGGTTGCCTACCTCATTTACATCAACTGCCCACTTTCTATAGGTGACCGACTTTGTGACACTAGCTTAAGGTTGGTATTAGAACATGGTTGATCTGGGGTCTCTGAAGTGATAGCAATCAGGCCACGGAGCCAGCCCAAATATGTACAGTTATTATATGATAAGTAAGTAAATAACTTGTTGGTGGGCAAAGAAATAAAAGAAATCAAGGGAAGCAATCAATAAGACTCAATGAAAGAGCAGGTTTTTTCATGGTCATGGTTGTCCTAGTAAGTGCTGTGAGGCCTTTTCTTTCTTTCTTTTTGTTAATTGCTAGAGGGCACATGCATTCACCAGACAAAGACAGACAGAGAAGAAGAAGAAAGGATACCCCAAGAAGGATGGTCACACTGAAGTCCCTTCTCCTCCATTTCTCTATCTAGTTGAGATTCTAGACACATGGGCATGCAGGTATGCATGAGTACCTGGCATGTTTTTCAAGCTGCCAGAGCTGGGATTCAAATCACAGTCAGTCATGTGGGATTTGGCTCCCTTAACCATTAGGCTATGAGGCTGGCCTGCAGTGAGGCTTTTTAAATAACGTGTTTGTGTGTGCTTGCATTCCTACATATAACTATAGTATACTCAAGGTTGAATACGGAGAGAGAGAGAGAGAGAGAGAGAGAGAGAGAGATGATTAAGAAATTGAGAGATGGGGCAAAGATCTGTTTCATATGTGTAAAATTATCTTTCTTTTCCTTAAGTGGAACTTAACCTACTGACACCATGCAGGCTTAGGGAAGCTCCAGTCGAATGTAAGGGTATTTAAGCATGTGACCTGAGTCAATATTTTAATAGTCTATCAGTCACTTTGTTTCTGGCCCCTCATCCTCACAGGTCCATTTATGGGGTTTCTGACTTGTTCCTTTTTGATCAAAGTTCTTTTCTGGTACCTCTACTCTAGTAACTGGGCTCCTCTTTCCTGAAACCTTGCCTTGGTTTTCTGCCATATTTTTAATCTAGAATTCTGTCAATGTCCCTATTTCCACTATTAATTGAAGTCCTTTTATAATGCCCTAGCCCTGCTAGGGAAGGGAGGCCTCGCTGTCTTTTGGACCTGCTTACACCGCATGCTTGCCTTGTTGGACCTTCTCCCTGGGGGGGAGAGGTTCTCTGCACCTTGCACGTCCTCAGAGCTCCTCTCGAGTAACAGTCTTCCTGGATTTCTCCTCACCACAGACCCAGAAAATGATCTCATGGCCCTAGGTATTCATGAGCCCTGTCCTGACATTGCAACTTTTTATTTTTTATTTATTTATTTTTTAATCCTTGAGAAAAGTCTAGGAAATAAAGGACACCAGCATAGCAGGAAACTTTGGCTAGAAATTATAAAAGATTTTCCAGTAAGCTTTCTAGTCAACCAACAGAGACAATGAGCCAAGCTTTCTCAATCATCTCAAGTAGAGGGCTTATTCAGGAAATTATGCCATTGTGATTTTTTTCAAAGGAAAATGAGTCTAGTCATCCTAAAATAAGGGTAATAGTTTAAGCCTTTTGGTCAAGCACTTGACAAAAAGTGTCTTTTAAAAAAAATGTTGGCGGGAACCAGCAGTTAGCGTAATGGCTATGTCGCTGGACTCCCACGTAGTCGACCACGATTCGCGTCCTGGACCCGGTGGCTTAAAACTCACGCCGGGCACATGTGCGTGCGTGCCCAAGATCCCAAGAGGAGAATGGAGGAGAAGGGATTGCGGCGTGACCATCCCCCCTGGGGGGTGATTTCTCACTTTCTGTCTCTATGTCTCTCTCTGTCTGGCGAGCGCACGCGCCCTATAGTGAAAACCTCTCCAAAAAAAAAAAAAATGTTGGCAAATGAACAGAGCTCTAGGGAAGAACTATTGCTTTTGTGCATGAAAAGTTGTGTAGATGGTCACCTGAGGACAAGAACAGGACAAAGAAACAGAATGGTGTGTTTGCGTCCAGTCATTTACTGTTTAGTAATCTTGGGAAGGTTACTTATCTTCCTCATGTATGTGTCTTCATCTTTTCCGAAACAAATGATTTCTGACACGGTTGCTCACAGGTCATTGGGAAGATTTACTAAGACAACGTGTGTGATTTGTTCGAATGGGAGATCCTAGCATTCAAAGATCATCTGTCACTGCTGATAACAACAGCCCCTTGTCAACTAGAGTGTTGAATGACATCTACATCTATTTGTTATGGGGTTATTTTTTAAATAAAAATTGTCAGAGAGCACATGTGCTTAGGAGAAAGAGAGAGAGTGGAAGACAGAGCACAACCCCCTCTCCCAGCTCCAAGGGACATGGTTATGTCACAATCCTTTTTCCTTCATTTTTCTATTCCATCAAGATTTGGAGCATGCGTGCACACGTGCCTGAGGTGTGTTTCAAGCTGCCAGGGCTAGGATTTGAACAACAGTTGATGATGTGGGATCCAGCTCCGAATGCACAACCCTTAACCACTGTGCCATGGGGTGGGCCCTGTCACGGGTTTCTTTAACAACCCTGAATCAGGATTTGCATGAGGTCATGCAGTTGCAGGGTGAAACCCAGTGTTCAGGCCTCCTGGTCCAGCTGCTATGGAAAGACCATCTCCCCTTAGGCTTAGCTAGGACAGAAGGGCTTCCTTTCATGCTCTCTGACCCATCTTACCCACTGCAGTCTGGTCCAACCATAGCTGGGCTGTCACCTCATTCCCCTTCTTGATCTTTCTAGAGGCAGATGGTGTCAAGGCATGTAATTTCTGTCCAGAAGAGTTTTTGTCAGTGTTAGAAGTCTTCTGAGGGAGGATTTGCTTCTTTTGGGATCCTGACTTGGTTATTTCATCTCCTTTTTGGTGTTGGATATTTTTTTTCTGAAAGAGAGAAGAGTTATCACAATGGCAACGAGGTGACTGGAGATACACTCTTTATTCTTTTACTACTGCCATTTCCTTTAGGAATGGAAATAGCTCAGACTAAGACCCTTTGCCTTCAGGATAGGGCTTCTCACATTCTTATCATCACCTCTTCTCCACATCTTGTTATTACTCTGAAGCCATGCATTGCCTTTCCATGTAAAGAGCTACAAAGTATCTGGCTTGTCCTCTAGACACCATCACCAGTAACTGATACCTGAATAGCTCCAAGGCCTTGTTGGGAGAACAGACCCCGTGAAATGGCTGGTGTAAAAACCAAGCCTCCACTCACAAAGGATGTTTTGTGACATATAACCCTGACCTCCAGGCCCAGCTTTGGCTTTCCTCAGCTGTGGTTACCATGACCCCTGGAGATTCCCCCAGAGCCCTAACTTAACATCTTTGCTTTTATCTTTGTGCATGAAAGACAGACTGAATCAGACTGGGACACACTCATATTCTTTCCATTCTCATTGCTGATATCCTTCCAAACAGAAAAATAGCTCCTTTCCATCCCCACCTCACATACCATATCCTGAAGGGCTAAGGCTTTCTGGAAGCTGGAAATAAGAGAGATGCTTCTTCCTCTAGCAATAGCATTCTACTAGAAAGTGGGTTAGGGACTCCCACTTCCTGAAAGTGCCTATCCTGGTTAGCGGTGACTGAGGACCCTCCAGGAGAAAACCCTCCTGAACTGTCCCAACTACAGGCCCCTCTAGAAGCAGCATACCCAGCCTCTTGGTTCTACATGCCAAGGAGTATAGGAATGTGAGTCTAGGCCTCTGGGAAGTCTTGACCTGTCCTCCATTATACACTAAGACACAGCAGCTCTGGGCTGAAGAAGGAGGGTTCCGGCTCATACCTACCCATGGACAGGATACATCTGCACAGCAGAAGGCTCCAATTTTGGCTGGAGAAGGTTGTCAGATGAGGCTAAAGACAAATACAGAGGAAAATTGCATCAGAACTCAGGATACAGACACAGTCGTTGGGAGGCCTCAGCCTGAGGCGGGCCATCATGGGAGAGGGTCTAGGAAACAGCCCCAGGGGAGGGGCTGGGAAAGGAAGGGTAAGTTGCCAAGCTGCAGGGAGTTCAGGGGACCTGGCTTGTTGCTACAATATCTTTTTTGTCCCAGGAAATATTTCATTTGGATGCAAGGCCCATGACGTTAGCCACATCGACCCAGGGAAGTAAACTAAGGAGATAAAGCCAGAGGAACATCAGAACCACAAGGCTTTAGAGCTTCCTGATCCCTATTGATCATGAATCGTTTCCCACTGAGGCCTTCAAATTAAGCAGCAAGAAACATATACAAATGGGCAGGTCAGTCAAGCTGGCATTTTATGCCTGTGAGAAGCTAAAAAGCAGCATCTCCAACTCCTTCTCCAAGAAGAAGCTAACAGTTGGGATGGAAAAGAAAGGATTGTGGAACAAAGTCAGAGTTAGTGCTTGGGAGTGGGGCTGACTCCTTGAAGTTGAAGATGAAGAGGAAGAGAATAACATACGGCCCCTGTATGGCAGTCTAGGATCACAAGATCAGAAGCAGGAGCCTCCAGGAGGAAGAAGGTATGGATGGAGGTATTGTTCCAGCCAGCAGGTGGCTCTACTGTGGGGAGAAATTAACAACCAGGCTATTATGAAAGTCTCATCACGCCTGGAAATGGCAGAGGAATTACAGAAATAGAATTGTAAGGCACTTGCCTTGAAAGACTATTGAATCAAGAAGATATGGGGATTCAAATGAGAGCCGAGCCTGAGTCCTGGTCAGTGGTCAGGAGACCTACTTTTCATCTCATCTTTGTCACTCACAGATGTGTGACTCCTCTGAGAGTCTCTATCGCTTCACGGTCAGTACGGGAATCGCCAAGCTGGCTTTAGATTTACCCTGTAGCTGAGTCACTAACTTTTGCTGTTAGTGGGTAACTAATTGCCAACTCACAATTTTGGGTTGGACTTGTTATTATTTCCCGCTGTTGGGGCCGCAGCCACTCAATACCTCTGAGCAAGGTGAACCTTAGGACGGCGTGGTCTCCTGGGGAAGGAAGAGGGGAGAGAATTCAAAACCCTCCCAACAATCCTTGGCAAAATAAATCTTAAGTAAATAAGAAAGTTCTTGTTTAACACTCCTTAGATTATCGGATGTTTATTATAGGACATTTTCTAAACCCCCACCTTTGTATCTAAGATCAGGGAGGGGTCTGAGGCTGAGAGAGGAATGCAACACGCTCCAGGTCTCTCAGCTCACACACGATGACTCTCCAGGCTTGGGACCCTGACCCCTAACTCAGGGCATCCTGTTGCCCTCTTCCTCCTTTTGACACCAGAGAAGATATGAGGATTTACTTCCCTAGAGCTCAGCTATAGGAAATAAGTGAAAGGCAGGAGCTCTGAGGTTACTGCTAAGTGCACTTTCTCACTCTTTCTGAATGAGTACTTGAGCCTGGCCTGCCTACATGCCTTCTTCTCCTTTTTCTCTAATGATTTTCCTCCTATTTCTTCTTCCCTGCCCCAATTCCTAAATAAGCTCTCCCATCCATAGGAACAAAGGTTGCCCCACATCCTGGCACTGAAGAGATTGCCAATTTCTGTTGTCTGACCTGGCATTTTGCAAGGCAGAGACAGGAATCAGCGATGTCATGGCTCATGGGGGTGGCTGCCCGAGGGAGACAGGTGATTTGTGTCCTCTGAGGTGAGGACCTTCTCAAAGGGATGGGAGCTGGGTGCTAGAATCACACAGATGGAATTAGGTCTCAAGGGCCCTCGTTTGTACTCCAAGAACAGATGCAAATGGGAGCAAGGGTAGATATTTGGGAAAACAGAGTAGATATTTGGGAAAACAGACATGAGAATTAAGCAGGTTTGAGCTGGATTAAGAGAATGTGTAGTTCCATTAAAGGGTACTTTATTGCTGTTTGTAATACTCCTGTCCTTTCTCCCTATTTTGTTCTGATGCTGGTCCTGTTTCCAGACTTGCAGACATGTTTTTTTGCTTTCTACAATTTTCCACTGAGAGACACCCAGGTGTATTCTTACCAGGTGCTTCTCTGTCTATTCTCTTTCCTGTCGCTAAATTATCCCATTTACTCAAGTACCAATCTCAGTTCTCTCTCACTATTGGGGAAGGGACTGGGTGCAATGGCCTTGTGCTAAAAATAAATAAACACACACATTTATTTATACTATTACATAAATATCTTGGTAGTATAAATTTAAGTCTTATATGTATATATTATATATAATATCATGTGTGTGTGTGTGTATATATATATATATATATATATATATATATATTATATAAAATAAATATATAATTCCCTTATAGTGACACCATCCATTAAAGACAGGGATACATTCTGAAAAACTACATCATTAGGTGATTTTGTCACTATGTTAACATCGTGGAGTATACTTATGCAAACATAGATGGTATAGACATTTAGGCTATAAAGTGTAGTCTATACGTTTCTTAAGGAATCACATACACAACAGTTGTACACATGGTTTATTGTTGACTAAAACATCACATGGTATGCGACTGTGTATATATATTGGGTCACCGGGAAAGTCATGACGCATTTTTGCATAGAAAAGCATAGAAAAGGACATCATGACTTTCCCAACGATCTGCTAATATATATATCACTTTAAAACTACACTGCATGTTCAGTTTTATTATTATTATTTCCTCACTCAACACTATAAATGCTTTTTCAAACAGTAGGGTTTAGTGAAGATTGTTGGAGCAGGGTTCCTTAAACAGCAGTAAAGCAGATCAGCACCACCATGTGGACTGAGATAGGCATGGCCAGGGGCATCCTGAGAGCTACTGCTACAGAGCTGAACATGGGTGAGGTAACCTCTAGTTAGCACTGCTGGCTGCAGATAAAATATCCTTTTCCCTGACTGCTCTGATTCCCAAGGGTCCGCTACTCCAGCCAACACCCTTGGAGAAGGCTCAGTTGGCCTTTTGGGCCCTTGCTTTCTGTCCGCAAGCCTCGGTGGCTGGGAATGGGGCTGTGGGCCACAGTGGGGCTTACCTCCGCTCCAAGGAGGGTACTTGTATGGAATTTTAGGAGGACTTTTTCTTTCCTTGAACTTCCTCCCCCTGTACTGTAAGTAATAGCGGATTGCCTTCCAAGCACAAAACCTGTGAGAAGAATGGCTTTAGGTCACAGGAAGAAAATTCCCAGTTGGGGGTTTTTGGGGACTGGAACAATGAGCACAAGGGAAATGGGGTTGGGACCTATCCTCACAGAGAGCATGAGGTGTCCAACAAAGGAGAAGGAAGTGTTTTGGGCTTCCAGTACTGCTTCTCAGATGCTCTTCCGGGGCCTCCTCTTTGCCCGGACCTGGCTCCAGAGAGGGCCTAGCATTGGCAGTTCACTGAGACTTCTTTCCAGGACCACCAGGAAATGGAGTCTGTAGAAAATCTGCTAAACTCAGGCCTGGGGTGGGATTAATTTCTTGGGTGCTCATTTGAACATCAGCTTAGGAGTTTCCTATTTAACTCTGTGTGATACAGCCAAAGTGTCTGATGGCCTCCTCTCAAGCCCTGATCCCTGGTTTCATCCTGCCCCTAACAAGAACCTTGGCCCTCTCACCTTACTCCCAACAGCCCTTTCCCTAGAATAGACTTAGGTGACTCAGACGTGTGTCCTCACAGTGACCTGAGAACTCTTGCTTCCTAGAAGCCCCTAAACCCTTGTTATCTCTACACCCAGCATGTTCTTGGATTGGTCCCCTTGGAAGTCAGCCTTGGCTAAGCTGAATTTCTTTTCTATGCTACCTTGGCTCTGCTGCCCTCCTCCTGCCTCCCCAAGAAGCAATCTATTCCATCATGGTTGGCTTCTTCTATTCTACTCACTGAATTTGAGCTTCCTCCCTTCATGGACCTCTGAATATACCACAGATGTACTGGGTCATGACTTTTCTGACGACCCAATATTATTCATGGTGGCAAGAGACTAAGACACCTGGTTTCTAATCTTAGTTTTATCTAGTGATCCTAGGCAAGTCCTTAACTACCCTGAACCTCAGTTTCCTCATCTGTAATGTAGGCATCTTAGTACTTTACTCCATCTACCTCACAGGGCTGTTGAGAGATTTATTTGAGATAATATATGAGAACTTAGTGTGCTCAGTATAAAGCTCTTTGTAAATATATAGGAAAGCAGGTAAAAAACCAATTGCATGAAGGCCAGGGACTTTAAAACCTCCTTAAAACACACTCAATCTTCCTAAATACCTATGGGGAGGGCTGAGCACTGACTCAAATCAGGAGAATCATATATTTTTCAGAGGTTCTTGATTTCCCCCAAAGTCTTAAGATGAATTTTTTTTAAGACTGATTAGAAGAACTAGAATTAAGTGCAAGATAGAAATTGGCCTGCAAAAGGCTAAACTGCATATCACAAACTTAGATTTTTATATTTCTTTGAATTTTATATTAAATACTTTATCATCTTAGGGATTTAAAAATAAAAGTTGGTGATTGATAAGCAACCTTTATACTTCTATTTTAATAAAGCAATATTTATGTCTGGGTGAGGGAGAGGTGAGAGAGCTGGAGAGGGATAGAGAGAAAGAAAGTAAGAAATCACCCCCTAAGGGAGATGGTCATACCACAATCCCTTCTCCATCCTCCTCTTGGGATTTTGGGCATGTACGCACATGTATCCAGAGTGATTTTCAAGCTGTTGGGTCCAGGACAAGAACCTCAGTTGGTCATATGAGAATCTAGTACCTTAACCACCACACCACCTGCTGGCCCCAAGAAGGGGTTAAGATTAAATCTCAGGGTCAGCAGGTGGCAGAGTGGTTAAGGCACTGAATTTCCACATAGTTGACCATGGTTTGAGTCCCAGATCTGGTTGCTTAAAACTCACGCCATAACATGTGCATGCATGCCCCAAACCCTAAGAGAATAAAGAGGGGATTGTGGCATGGCCATCTCTCTCAGGGGGTGATTTCTCACTTTCTGTCTCTCTGTATCTCTGGTGAGTGCGCATGCTCTATAGCAAAAATTCTCTTAAAAAAAAAAAAGGAAAAAAAAAAAAAAAGGAAAGAAAGAAAGAGAAAGAGAATCTCATACTAGGCTAAGCATCCCAACCAGCCTTATCTAGGAACATTTTAGCTGGTTGTCCTCTGGTCACCACCACCCAAGGCACCACCATTCACCATGTGGGAAATAAGAACTGGAGTTAGGGTAGACCCCAGGCATAAATAACCAGCTGGGAGAACTCAGGCCAGTCTCTCAGTCCAAACCTTGACAGGATAGATTAGGAGCCAATGGATCAGGGGGTGCATTTGGTTTCAGATACTTCATTAGTTTTCATTTTTGTTGTTTTGCTCTTCACAGGTTCCTAACCACATGCTGATTTTGAGTTTATTGACACATTTGTCACTTTAACCTTAGAAGAAGTGACATAAAAATTCTGAATTTCCAGTTCCTCTTGAAAGTTGGAATATCTGGCAACTATGCCCCTCAGTGGTAATTATGGGGATTTGGGTATAATGGAGCAAAAGTCCTTGAGGTTCCTTACTCTCAGCAGTCATACTGTCCTTGGCAGGATTTTTAGTAGCTTATCTAGGGAAAGAACCTTACAGCCTGGTTCTAGCACAGGAAGAGGGGAGGTGGGAAATCAGGTACTCTTTTTCCCAGTTTTTGACTCAGGGTTCAGTGTGAGATACAGGGTGTGGCGAGGACAAGAAAATGTGGTCTTCGTTCCCTCATGGAACTGGAAACCATGAAACATAGCACTAGAGCAAGGCAGAGGATTCTCCCTAAATGTGCTTCCTGGCCTGGCAGAGGCTTGGTAAGGGGAGATAATTACCTTTTCCAGAAGTACATAATGACAGGGAAGAGAGACATGACAGCCGTGTGGAAGATGCCGCGATCCAGATGGCCTTCAATAATCATAGCAATGATGGCTTCCTTCTGGGACTCAGGGATATTCACCTACCCACAGAGTAGGAGCCTGTCATTGGCGGAAGCTTCAGGGAAGGCAGGAAGCCTCTCTTGGCCCCTAGGACCCTCACCACCACCCTCTTCCCTGGAAGGCAAAAAAAATTTTTTATGGGGTTTCTAGGTAAAGGATATCTAGTTGGCCCAGGCAGCACTTAGGAGGTGCTTGACAATTGGCTTCTAGAGTCCTTGTGGAGGGAGTGTTTCTTGGCAAAAGGCCAGAGTTGAGTGGGAGTCCTCCTTACCCTCAGCTTTGGAGGGATGTCGGAATTCAGGAAGAGCTTTAGGATAACGTTAAGTTTGGCCCTCATTAGGATCACATCATTTTCATTGTATGCCCGATTGGCCTGCAGCATGTGAGCTGAACTCACCAAATCGTTAAATCTAAAAAAGATGTGTCAAGTATGAATTCAGCAAGGAGGAGATCAAAGCAGTAACTAGAGAGGGCACATGGCCCAGATCTGTTTCTGGCCTAAGACAGGAGAATTCTGGACCACATTGTGACTTCATTCATTCAGTCTTCACTCATTCATTGGTAAATATTGAGCACTACTATGTATCAGATAACCATGTTGAGTATCTCTTCAAGTGTATTTCACCAACACAAATGCCCTTACTTATCACACTCTCCTCCTCCTTTACTCATCCTGGTTCTGCAACAGTTTCACCTTTGACTACTTCAAGGGCTAAGGGCTACTCTTCTCTTTCCTCTTTTGTGCTGGTATAAGGTAAACATCTGAGGTCCAGGTAGGTTCCAGTCATGTAGAGCACATTAGGAATGAGAGAAGGCTTGGACTTTATTCCAGTGGAAATGAAAAGCCACTAGAATTTTTTAGGCAGGAGAGTGACCTAATCAGGTTTATGTATGTGTATATATGTGTATATATATATATATGTATATGTATATATGTATACATATATATATATACATATATACATATACACACACACATATATATATACATATATACATATACATATATATATATATATATATAGAGAGAGAGAGAGAGAGAGAGAGAAACAGAAAGAAAAAGGAGAGAGAGATATTTTTGCTATAGGGCATGTGCGCTTGGTGGAATTACAGAGAAAGACAGAAACAAGCAATTACCCACCGGGGGGATGACCATGCTGCAATCCCTTCTCCTTCATTCTCCTCTAGGGATTTTGGGCATGCACGCACTTGAGCCTGGTGTGAGTTTTAAGCCACTGGGTCTGGGACTCAAACCATCATTGACTACGAGGGAATCCAGCAATGTAACTGTTATGCTAACTGCTGGTCACCAAGTTTGTACTTTTTTTTTTCTCTATAGGGCATGTGCACTTGCCAGAAAGAAATTACCCCCCAGAGGGGATGGCCACGGCACAATCCCTTCTCTTCCATTCTCCTCTCAGGATCTTGGGCACACATGCACATGTGCCTGGCACAAGTTTAAGCCACCAGGTCTGGGACTCAAACCACAGTCAACTACACGGGAGTCCAGCAACACAGACGTTACACCAACTGCTGGTTCCCCCAGGTTTGTATTTTTAATAGACTACTGTGGTTGCTGTACAAAGTACAGTTTATAGAAGGCAAATGAACAAGCCGAAACCATGGCAGTGGGAATCAAAGCAGCGGCATGGGAGGTTGTTCACTCTGTTCCTTTTAACCCTTGTCTCCTCCTTACATACCTTATAATCTGACTAATCTCCACACCTCCTTCTATATTCAGCTTAGGTGACCTGTCTTCCAAGAAATCATACTTGAGGACTCATGGTTGTCTAAATGCATGTCCTGTTCCTGACTCTACCATAGCTCCTTTCATCTCAAGACACTTTCTACTTTTTATCTGTATCTTGGCTTCCATTAGTTTGGCAAGTAGAGAACATGCTTTAGTTGTTTTTGTACTTTCAATGCCAAATCTAATAAAGAGTAATAAAGTGTCTAATAAAGAGTAAACAATCAATAAGTATTTGTGGAATAGACTATACCCCTCACTGGGGTGCAGTGGGAGTCTCTAATCAAACCCTCTTAACTGATGTGTGACTTACTGGGTGCTCTGCACTTCTGAAAAACACACTGGCTGATGACTATGGCGAGCTCACTGCACAGACTAGTGGGCCATCTTTAGGGCACTCTTATACTTCTCCAGCTAGTTGAGGTGACTGTTTACCAGTGGTTATTTGTGTTTCTTCCCTAAAATTTTTACCTATTGTACTTGTTACCATAATTCATAAGTTTTGAAAATGGACAAAATATGAACATAAAAAGTATTTGTTGTTTTTATGAAAACAAATGAGAATGCTTTGGAATGTTCCAATAAAGCAAAGAGCTTTTCTTAAAAAGTTGCTCTTGTGTTAAGTATGACATGGCAATTTAAAACATTAAAAAAAAGGTAGGAAAATCCAAGAGGATTAAGTTGCTTTGTGGTAATCTTTCAATTCTTGTTCCACTTTTTAAAAAATCAAAATTAGAATTAATAAACAATAGTTTAGGTACAGCTTATATAGATAGATAGATAGGAACTTCCCATTAGTGAATTGGCTTTGGCTTTACATAAAATGCTTGACAAATGAATGACTACCTTTTGACATTTTTAACTTTAAAAATATCTAATGTTACACACACGATCATTATTATGCTTCCTGGCCTTAACTGAAGAACTATGGGTCCAATGGTGCTACAGAAGAGGACATCTGGGACCAGCAGTTAGCGTAATGGCTATGTCGCTGGACTCCCACGTAGTCGACCGCGGTTCGAGTCCCGGACCCGGCGGCTTAAACTCACGCCGGGCGCGTGTGCGTGCGTGCCCAAGATCCCGAGAGGAGAATGGAGGAGAAGGGATTGCGGCGTGGCCATCCCCCCTGGGGGGTGATTTCCTGCTTTCTATCTCTCTGTCTCTCTCTGTCTGTCTGGCGAGCACACGCGCCCTATAGCAAAAACCTCTCAAAAAAAAAAAAAAAAAAAAAAAAAAAAGAGGACATCTTTCAAATGTATAAATAATGAAGAAAAATTGCTCAATTTCCTAGGAATAAATAAGTGCATTTTAACATTGAAAACTCCAGAACACTGAAAGCCATTAGGGTCCAAAGGGGAAAAAAAAAAAGTGGAAACTGATGGAGTGACAGAAGTCAGTGGGATTTTTAGGAGACTCCTCATTGGCAGGGTTGAAATCACTCTCCTTACAGGTCATGCCAGCCTTGGTTTGGGGGTACTCCTGATGTAAAGACAGGAGAGGAAGGAGTGATGGAAAACTTACTTTTCCATTTCAGAAAAGAAATATAAATCATTGACCACAAAGTTGACGGTAATGATTCTATGGCCAAGTATACGGCGCTTCATAAGGGTTACATCTCCATTTTCTTGTTCGGCACTCCGGATATTTGTGGATGGTAAGGTTGGACGTCCTGATACGTTAGGTGATGAGGAGAAATCTGAGAGAAAGAGAAAGGAATTACAATCAAGTCACTCTTAAGCCTGAAATCTTGAACTTGGACATAACTAAAAGGAAGAAGGGAGACTGTGGACCTAGCTTTGGGGCCTGTTGAAATAAGTCATTCCATAGGCTCAACCTTTTACTTATACTTGAAGAATTGCCAAGAACCATCTGCACAGATAGTATGACAAAACACACATAAAAACAAACAAAAAAGCCCCCTAATCAAATGAGGATGTATTCCTGGTGTTTGTCCAATAGAAATATAATCACATTGTAGTTACACTAATCTCTAAGGTTTCTGGGGCGATGATGAAAACTGAATGTGCAGATGGAAACTTCAAAATAGAGTGTGCAGTTCCGACAATGCTCATTCAAAGGTTTGTCAGAGAAATGACTTAGATGCAAACTGGGAAAGCAGCACAAAAAAAGAGTCAAAATATTGAGATTAAAGAATAAGTTTATTAAAGAAACACAGTAGAAAGCTAGATTAGAAAAAAGGCAAAAAAGAGTAAGGGGAATATAGAATGTTCTAGAAGGTTCAGATTGTATGACAGAAAATTAGACATTTTAGAAAGCTTTTTCAGTAGGATATATCCAAATAAAACCATCCATAGGGATTCAAGTCTAAAAAGAGAACAGTTTGGAGCTGGATCTGACAGAATGACTAATTGCCTGGCTGAATTTTAGACAAATTCTAAACCCAGTTTTAGAATTTACTATGTTTTCCATTACATTGTTCATTCTGGAGTCCTGTTCAGGAATGATTGATGTGGATGTGGTGCTCCTTGAGGTGTAAGTGGGATTCTCTTTGGTGCAGTGTTGTACGGAGAATGGGAGGATAGCAATCCTGTAGGAGGTATAAAGACTGGGGTGCTGGATTTCACATGGTTGGCTGTACGGTTGAACTTTTGGACCTGGTGGCTTGAAAGTCACTCTGGGCATATGTGCATGCATGCCCAAAGTCCTGAGAAGAGACTGAAGAAGAAGGGATTGTGGTGTGGTCATCCGCCTTGGGAGTGATTTCTCACTTTCCCTCTCTTTTTCTCGGTCTCTTTGGTGAGCACATATATCCTATAGTTTTTTAAAAATGGGAGGGTAGCAACAACACTCAACACATACCTAGCCCTACAATATCTCTCTTTCTCAAACTTGAGTTTGGAGGGAAAAATAATTCTGAGCAACAGTGGAAAATAATTAAAGAATAATTCATTGAAGTTGATTTAGAAGTGACACAAATATTAGTTAGACTTTAAGTGCATTAAATGGATATAACTGTATGAAGGTAAGGAATCTGAGGAAAAGAGGATTCTAAATCCATCCAAGAAACAGAAATGATAGCATGCTTGTAAACTGTTTCTGGTGGTAGAGGGGCAGACCTGACTTGTATTATTTGCTGATTTCTAGAATAAATATTCCCACTGTAATCAATTCAAGCTTCTAATTGTTTATCAACTGGCTCACAAAATAGCTGAATATTTAGCAATTGTCTCTCACCAACCAGTGTGAGCAGCTTCTGCTCATTATTTTTGTATCCAATTTGTCACCAAGTCTTGTTGGTTCCATTTAAAAAATATATATTTCAAATGTACTCACTATTTGTCTTTCTTTCCTCTGTATTTGTGCAAAACATCATTACCTTTCATTTAACTTATTGCAAAAATGACTTAACTGTTCTCAGAGTTGGGACTACAGTAAGGTGACTGAGGTGCTTAGAACGCAAAATTTAAGGAATCACTCACTATCAACGTGGTACAAGTGTGGAGCTGGCACATGCATGACACTGAGAGTCAGCACTTCCCAACTTTTGTGCCTATATTCCTCACTTGCTTCACCCCATTTTACCACCTTGCAAGAGGGTTTGTTCCATAGTGCAAGGAAAGGAAACTCAGGCAAAGTCCATTGGACTCTCTGAATTGAGGAACTGAAACTGAGAGTCAGGGAAACTAATGTGATTAGAGTTTCCAGGGAAGAATTCAAAGAGAAGACAGTGAATCCCAAAGATTAGTTCTTCAAGTGTTCAGCAAAGTACTGACCCGCTCAAGCATGTAAAGTCTACCCTAAACTGGGGAAGGGGGCCATCCCAAAGCATCAGAGAACTGTCTTTGGTGCTGATGCAGGGGACAGAAATAGGGCCTATGTCTACCAGCTCAACTAGAAAAACACATACTCCATGAGGAATTTTGTAGAATACTCAAAATGGTTTTCGGTCAGTAGTAAATAACTAGCCATACATGGAACATGACTCTGGATCCACCTAACAAATCATGAACACAACTCCCAAGAGGATCAAACAGTACTCAAGTAATTTAAATGCATCTCAGAACAAATATTTTATAAGAATACAAAAATACCCAACATCTAACAAGATACAATTTACAACGTCTGAGAAGCAAACAAAGATTTACAAGCACATAAAGAGGCAAGGAAACATAACCCATAATGAAAAGAATAATTAATTGAAGTTGATTTAGAAGTGACACGAATATTAGTTAGACTATAAGGGCATTAAAATGGATATTATAATTGTATTCTATAGCTTAAACAAAGTTAGGTAGGAGCAAGTATGGCTGACTAGAGGACTCCACAAAGAAGGAACAAAATGATAAATTAGATTCACTTCAGATCAAGTGCCTGAAGAAAAGCACTAGAATTTAGCACGTGCTTTCTGTCATGATAGAATAAATTAATTAAAAAAATAAAAAGTGTCTCCTCATAAGGAATACAATAATTCTCCAATAAGATTATATAAAAGGAATTTGATAGATGACAGATGTGGAATTCAGAATAATGGACTTTAAAAAAACTTAAAAGAATACAAGAGAATTCAGAGAAAAAATTCAGTAAGATTATAAAAACAGTCCATTGATATGAATGAGAGTTTAACAAACAGATAGACATCTCTAAAAAGAACCACATAGAAATCCTGGAGATGAAGGTGATACATGAAGTAAAAAATACAGTTGAGAGCATTAACAACCAGGCTAGATCAAGCAGAAGAATCTCTGAACTTAAAGGCAAAATTTCTGAAATAACTCAGTGAGCCAAAAAGGAAAAAAAAAATTAATGAAGAAAAATACATGACCTAAGGGACACCATTAGATGATTAAATATTTGTATAATGAGAATTCCAGAAGGAGAAAGGCATATGAAACCTAATTTATGGAATCATAACTGAAAATTTCTTGAGTCTAGGGACGAATACAGATATCTAGATTCAGGAACTTCAAAGGATGCCAACATAAAAAGATTCAACATAAAAAGGTCCTCCCCAGACACATAATAACCAAAGTGTCAAAAGTCAAAATGAAAGAATCCTAAAAATACCAAAGAGTCACAAATAAAGACAATCCCATCAGACATCTCAGCAGAAACCCTAGAGGCCAGAAGAGAATGGGATGATATGTTCAGAATTTTGAATGAAAATATTTTAGGCTGGCTTTGAGGTGCAATAGTACTAATCTGCTCATGAGAAGCTGGATATCATGTTGTACTTCTGGTTCAAATCACCCAGCCTGGTTAGGTGAAGACATGCCAGTCACGCATGTGAGTGCCCCAAGATCAAATGACTGGAGAGATGGAGGGATGGAGGAGGAGGATATAACAGGGGCCTGTTTAGCCAGACTGACTCCATCTTTTTAAAATCAAAAATTGTTTCTCTCTCAGCCTGATACTCTTTGAGGTTTCTCACAGAAACTCCAAGAAAAAAAACAGCCATCCTGGAGCTTGGAACAGTGAGAGACACTCTGCCCTAGCCACAAACTGAAACTCCTGTCTTTGAAGATGGATCATTTGAATGCACCCTTTAGCTAAGACTGAAACTCCAGTCCCAAAGAAAAACTTTTGATTGTGCCTCCAGCTAAAAGTTTAACCTATCTATTCTTTTCTATGCTTTCCTTTAGTGATTGTAAGACACATAGGTCCCGACACGTAGGTTTTTGGTAAAGTCATAATGTATTTTCCATATTTTTCTATGGGAGTATAGAGACCCTTGTCTGACAGCAGGAATAGTGGTGTGACCAGATCTTGTGGAGGGTGCTTCTCTCTTTCTCTCTCTCTCCTTTCTCACACACGCTTTTGTATGAAAATGTTCTATCATGAATAAATAAGAAAACATTTTGGGACCAACAGAGGGGATAGTGGTTACATCACTGGACTCTCACATGTCTGACCGCGGTTGAGTCCTGGACTAGGTGGCTTGAAAATCACGCTGGGCGTGTGTGTGCTCATGGGAGGAGAAAATTCAATAAGAGAAGAAAGAATTGCAGCATGGCTATCCCCTCTGGGGGCGATTTCTCATTTTTCCTCTTCCTGTCTCTTTCTCTCTGGTGAGTGCACATTCCCTAAGGCAAAAATCTCTTAAAAAAGAAAGAAAGAAAGAAAGAAAGAAAGAAAGAAAGAAAGAAAGAAAGAAAGAAAAAGAAAGAAAGAAAGAAGAAAGAAAGAAAGAAAGAAAGAAAGAAAGAAAGAAAGAAAGAAAGAAAGAAAACATTTTAAAAAGAAAAGAAAAAACTCTTGGCTAAAAACATCACACTCAGCAAAGTTCAGATATTCAGAATTAAAGGAGAAATAAAATCTTCCCTAGAGAAACAAAAACTGAGAGAATTCACCAGTACTTTACTTACTCTTCAGTAAATACTTATGGGACTACTACACATGGGAGCAAAAGGAAGACAAGGACATGTGAAGGTATAAAATGTACCATATGAGCAATCATATAAATAAAGAAAGAAAGGAACCAAATTCTACCACTATGGAAAACTGCCAAATCACAAAGATAAACAGAGAAAGAAATAAACAAAGGAAGCACAAAACAACCAGAAAACAATCAACAAAATGAGAAGAGTAAGCCCACATCTGTCTTTCATAACCTTGAATGTAAGTGGATTAAACTCCCCAATCAAAACACACAGACCAGGTGAATGGACAAGAAAACAAGAACCCACTATATGTTATCCAAAAGAAACTTGTCTCATCTGTAAAGTCATTCATAGTTTTCAAAGGAAGGGGTGGAAAAAGACATTCCATGCGTGTGGAAATCAATAGCAAGCAGAAGTAGCTATATTGAGATCAGATAACATAAACTTCAAGCCAAAATTCGTAAAAAGAGGCAAAGAAGGTCGTTCTATAGTAATAAATGGATCAATCGTGCAAGAGGATATAACAATTGTAAGTATTTATGCACCCACTACTATTGCACTCACAAGTTTAAAACAAACACTACTAGATCTAAAAGGAGAGACAGACTCTAGCACAGTAATAGCTGAGAGTTTCAACGCTCGTCTCTTGGCATGAGATGGGTTGTCTAGACAGAAAATCAACAAAGAAATATCACCATTAAACTGCACCATAGACAGAATAGACTGGATAGGCATTTGCAGAACATTTCACCAAACAGCCGCAGAAGTCACATTCTTCTCATCAGTCCATGGAACATCCTCTATACTAGGTCATGAAACAAGCTTCAAGAAATTTAAAACTACAGAAATCTTATCAAGTATCTTTTTCAACCACCATGGCATAAAAATGAAGAACTGTGGGGACCAGCAGTTAGCGTAATGGCTATGTCGCTTGACTGCCATGTAGCCGACTGCGGTTTGAGTCCCGGACCCGGTGGCTTAAAACTCACGCTGGGCACGTGTGTGTGCGTGCCCAAGATCTTGAGAGGAGATCCCCACTTGGGGGTGATTTCTCTCTTTCTATCTCTCTGTTTCTCTCTGTCTCTCTGGTGAGCGCACGCGTCCTGTAGCAAAATCTTCCCCAAAGGAAAACAAAAAAACCAAAAAATCATACACTTGAATGATAATGGAGGGTCATTGAAGAAAGAAATTTAAAAATTTTTGAAACGAATGAATTGGAAATACAACATACCAAAAACCTATGCAAAAGCAGTACTAAAAGGGAAGTTCATAATAAGTGCCCACACACACACACAAAAGAAAGGTAAATAGAAAAATGGCAAACAAACAACCTAATAATGCATCTTAAAAGACTATAAAAGTAAGAACAAACTAAATTCAAAAGTAGTAGAAGGAAAAAAATAACAAAAAACAGAAATAAATGAAATAGCAAAAAATTCACACAAAAGAGCAACAGAACAAAAAGCTAGTTTTTGAAAAAATAAACAAAATGGACAAATCATTAGCTAGATTAAAAGGAGAGAGAGAGAGAGAGAGAGAGAGAGAGAGAGAGAGAGAGAGAGAGAAAGATGCTAACAAAACCAGAAACATTCCAACTGATATCAGAACTACAGAAGATTATTAGAGACTGTCATGAACAACTGCATGCCAATAAACTGGAAAACCTATAGGAGATGAATAAATTCTTGGTCATAGACTCTATCAAGACTGAATCCAGAAGAAATAGAAAGCCTGAACAGATCAATAATGAATAATGAGAATTAATCAGTAATACAGAATATCTTAACAAAGCTGAATTCTACAAAACTTTTTAAAGAACTAACACCAAGTCATCTCAAAATATTCCAAAAGATTTGAGATTAAGGAATCCTCCCAGTCTTATTTACAAGGCCACCATTGCCTTGACACCAAAACCAAGCAAGAACACACAACCACCACTGCCAATAACAAAAAAAAAAAAAAGAAAGAAAGAAAGAAAAAAGAAAACTACAGACCAATATGAGGTGTCTTTAAAAAGAACACAGAAAATGCATATCGTAATAAAAATACAAATATTTCACATTTTTACCGAAATAGTTTTATTTTACATGTAATGCTTTAACTTTTTATTTCCTTATTTTCTAAGATTTATCTATTTAACTTGATTTGTGGTTGCTATTATTATTATTATTAATTTGGCCAGAGAGAGAGAGAGAGAGAGAGAGAGAGAGAAAGAAGGTGAGAAAGCAAGCCACCAGGTCCAGGTCTTGAACCTCAGTTGGCGATGTGCAAGTCCAGTGCCTTAACTACCACACCACTTGCCAGCCCTTTTAATTCCTTTTTTTTTTTTTTTTTTTTGAGAGGTTTTTGCTATAGGGTACGTGTGCTTGCCAGAAAGACAGAGACAGAAAGAGAGACAGAAAGCAAGAAATCACCCCCCGGGGGGACGGGGGGATGGCCACGCTGCAATCCCTTCTTCTCCATTCTCCTCTTGGGATCTTGGGCATGCATGCACATGCACCAGGTGTGAGTTTAAGCCACCGAGTCCAGGACTCAAACTGCAGTCGACTAAATGGGAGTCCAGCGATATAGCTATTATGCCATCTGCTGGTCCCTAATTCCATTTTTTAAAATGGAGAAGAAGAGATTACGGTGTGATCGTTCCTGATTAAAAGTGCTTTCTCACTTCCTCTCTCTCTCTCTCTCTCTCTCATGCCTTTGAACTTTTCAGCCACCAGAACTGTGAGCCAATAAACCTTTATTTCTTTGTAGATCACCCAGTCTCAGGGACTTCTGTTGGGAGTGCAATAGTGAACTAATACACCTGCTCCCAAAAACAGATATAACAAGGATACAGATCAGCAAAGATATAGCAAACTTGAAAAACGTTATCAGTCAACAAATTTAATTTACAGACTACTACATTCAACAAAAACAGAATATATTTTTTTTCCAAGTGCACGTGGAATATTTACCAAGATAGACCATATTTTTGGTCACAAAAATGTGTCAATAAGTTTGAAGAGATTTAGAGTATATAAAGTATGTTTTTTTTTTTTTTTCTGAGAGGTTTTTTCGCTATAGGGCGCGTGCGCTCGCCAGACAGACAGAGAGAGACATAGAGACAGAAAGCGAGAAATCACCCCCCAGGGGGGATGGTCACGCCGCAATCCCTTCTCCTCCATTCTCCTCTCGGGATCTTGGGCACGCACGCACACGCGCCCGGCGTGAGTTGTAAGCCACCGGGTCCGAGACGCGAACCGCCGTCGACTATGTGGGAGTCCAGCGACATAGCCATTACACTAACTGCTGGTTCCCATAAAGTATGTTTTTAACCATGATAGAATTAAATTAGAAATAAATAACAACAGAAAGATAATCTGGTAAATTCCTAAATATTTGAAAATAAAATAACATACTTTTAAATCACCCATGGATGAAAAAAAGATATCAAAAAGACAATTAGAAAATATTTTGAGCTGATGGGGCCAGCAGATGGCATGGTGGTTAATGTGCTGGATCCCACATGGCTGAGTCTGTGGTCTGAGTCCTAAACCTGGTGGCTTGATAAACACACTGGGCTGTGTGAATGCATGACCAAAATCCCAAGAGAAGAATGGAGGAGAAGGAACAGTGGTATGGCTATCCCCCCAGGGGGTGATTTCTTCCTATCCCTCTCTGTCTCTCTGTGGTGAGCACGCAGACCCTATGGCAAAAATCTAAACAACAACAACAAAAAACAGAAAATATTTTGAGTTGGATATAAATGAAAATACAATATATCTGAATTTGTAGAATGTCACTAATTTGAGAAAGAATAAAATTAGAGTACTTATACTATATCTTTCTCTTAGATCGGCCCCTGAATGGTCTTTAGGTAATTTCCCATCAGAAAATAAGGAGATGGTTACAATAACCCTCTGGCCAGAGCCCTCCCTTTCTGGCAGCTGACACCCATAGTTGGGCACACAAGGTCACAAAAGCAAGTAGGCTAATCAAAGTTCCTGCCCTTTTCGTGACCCTATCCCTCCACCCTTCCAAATAAATACAGCACATCTCCTGGGTAGGTAGGATGGAATGAAGCACTTCTGGCATCAGACCCCTGAGAATTCTTTCTCTCAATAAACTTTCCTTTTTCTCTTGAAATGACTGCCTCCTGAATCTTACTCCAAACCATGACACTTTCCAAGGTATTATTTATTATAATTACTACAAAACCACAGCAATCAAGACAGTATTGGTATAAAGACAGACACATACATCAGTGTGCAACCGAATATAAAGCACACAAATAGACTCAATTCACTTTTGACTATAAAACATAAAAATAAATGTTATTATCTGGAGTTAGGCAAAGATTGTTAAACAAATCAGAAGATGCACAGACTAGGGACCAATAGGTGGTATGGTGGTTAAGGTGCTGGACTCCCTCACGGCTGACTGCAGTTCGAGTCCCTGACTTGGCAGCTTGAAAATCACACTGGGTACATGTGTGTGCATGCCTTAGAATTTCAGGAGGGGAATGGAGAAGGAATTGTGGCTTGGTCATTCCCCCCTGGGGAGGAGGGGTGATTTCTCACTTTTATCTCTCGCTGTCTCTGGCAAGTATATGCCTATGGCAAAAACCTTAAAAAAAGATGCACACACTATAGAAAGAAAAATTCATGAAATATAACTTATTCAAATTAAAAACTTCTGCTCTTCCACAGACGCTGTTATAAAAAAGCAGACCACTAACTGAGAGAAAATATTTTCGAAAGGTATCCATCACAGAATGTATGCAGATTACTAAGGAATTCTTATAACTCAAAAATTAGATGACAGCCCACCTTTTAAAATGGGCAGGACATCTGGACAGATACTTTACTAAAAATATATGAGTGGAAAGTGAGCACATAAACAGATGTTCAACATCATTAGTCATGAGAGAAAAATAAAATGCAATTATAATGAGATTATCATTGCAAACCCTTTTGAATGGCTAAAATGAACAAGACTGATAATACCCAAAGTGTTTGAGGATATCGAGCTACTGATAGTTTCTTACATTGGTAGTGGAAATGCAAAAATAGTGCAGCCACTTTGGAAAACAGTCTGGCAGTTACAAAGTTAACATACACTTAAAACATAACCCAGAAATTCTACTCCTAATTATTTACTCAAGAGAATATATTTCCACACAAAAGCTTGTATTTGAATATTCATAACAGATCTATTCACAACAACCCCAAACCGGATGGCGAGAGTTCACTTGTTCATAGAGTCACTATATGCTATACTTCAAAAATCAAAGACTTGTATTCAGTGGCAGACTGGAGGTCTCCAGGCTTTTCCCTGCATCTAAGAGGGTTTCAAAGTTAAGTGGACCTTTGAGTTGGATAAATACTCTTGTTCTTGGGTTTTCTTGTTCTGGGCAAGTAGAAAGTCAAAGAACAATGAAACTGGACTTTACACGTTCTAGAGCACAAAAGCTTGAGTTGCTTTTGTTTAAAAAGGCCAGCTGCTGTGGCACAGTGGTAAGGCAGGTGCCCTGCAAGAATGAAAGCCTTATAGCCGATTGCAGGTTTAGATACTTGGTTTGGCTTGAAAATACCACATTGCCTGAGTGCCCAGAATCCCGAGGAACTGGAGAGCTGAGAAAGGGGATTCTCGAAGGTGCTTCTCTCTGTCAACCTCATAGGCATGCACATGTGCTTTCCATCATTACAAATGAAGAAGGAGGGAGAGAAGGAGGAGATAGAGGAGGAGGAAAAGAAGAAGCAAAAGAGAACTATCCTTGAATCCTAAGTGTCTGGTTGTGAAACAGTTTATAAAAGATTCACACAGGTGACATGGCAGTTAAGGCAGCTTGATTCCACATAGCTGACTGCATGGTTTGAGTCCTGGACCCGGCAGCTTGAAAAATACTGGGGTGCATGCTCATGAGTGCCCAAAATCCCGAGAGGAGAATGGAAAAGGGATTGTGGTGTGGTCATACCCCGGTGGTGATTTCTCATTTCCTCCCTCTCTCTTTCCCTCTGCTTGTCTCTCTCTGTTGAGCACACAAATCCCATTCTTTGCAGATTGAAAATAGTAGGCCCAGTCTTACTGCCTAGTATGTAACACATGGGGCTGTGGTGCTAGAAGCCACATGGTTGACCACAGATTCAGATCCTGGAGTTGGCCTGGAAGTAAGTCAGATATGTATATGTGTTAACCCAGAATACTGAAAAGCTAAAGGGCTGGGGAAGGGATTACAGGATGATGGGACACTGTTGAGGGTGCTTCTCTTTCTCTCTCTCTGCACGCATGCTTGCTATCATGAATGAAATAAATAGACAAATTAAAAAATAGGGTCAACCCTATAATCTACTGGCTAAGAGAGTTAGATCCCCTATGGCCAACCATGTCGGCCTTGGTGGCTTGAGAAACACGCATGTGTGTGCATGACCCAAATCCTAACGTGATGAAGAAACAAATGAAAAGGAGTTGCAGAGTAACCATGCCTTATTAAGGAGTGCTTTCTCCCTTTCCCCCTCTCTGTGTCTTTCTCCCATAAGTGCATGAGACCTCTAGGGAAAAAAAAAAATGTAGTAAAATAATCAGGAAGTAGGTTTACAAAGAATTAATTATCTCCTCAGAGCTTTTCACTTCTATACTATATAATCCTTTAACTTTATTACCTCTTTATTAGTAGCACCTATTACTTTTAAAAGCAGAAAAAAATAGAAAGAAAAGCTTATAAAGACCAAATTAAACAAAATAAGGAAATAGTTTTTTTTAAATATGAGATTTCACAGTGCCTTAGGTTAGTTATTTTCCATCCTTGCCGGCTCCCTGAGCAGACAGCCCGCTGGGCTGGTGTCCTCTTCAGGCAGACCTGGTCTTGGCTTTGCACACGGCACCTGGGCTTCTGCCAGATTCCAGATGGACCCAAGAACAAGACAAAGCAGTGAGCTTTGTAGTTTCTTCTCTAGGCTAACCTGGTGGCTGAAATATCAATAGGGAAAGGGAGTAAATAGAGAACTGACTGACTTTCTTTGTTATTGTGCATTTCCAGCTGAAGATACTCTATAAATTCCTGACGCTTATTAGGATCCGCCATATATCTGCGGTACTTGCAAAAGCTCTTGATAAAATTGATCATTTTCATCCAGCTTCTCTTCTGAGGAGAGAAAGAGGGGTATGTCATATTAGACAACTACTTGCTGAGTGTCTGCTATGTGCTAGAAATTTGGCATTTAATTCTCACAATACATTTATAAACAAACAATTTTTAGCTCTAATTTGAAAGTGAAGAAACTCAGGTCAGAAGAGCTTATATGAGGGGACCTCAAAAAGTTTGTGAAAAAATGGAGTTAAAGTATGAGCTTATTTCAGTGCAATTTTTTTTTTCAGATGCATGCATAGTTTTTTTATAATAGGCATTTTCTGTGAACATTTTCAAAACCTTGCAGACTTGTAAATCCAAATGTAGTGCTTAGTACAAAGTAGGCATTAATACATTTGGTCTTTTATCTTACCTAAGAGCAACTGGAAGATCTGAAATGAAAACAGTGTCCTGGTTCTGGATACAGCATTCATTTAAATATCCTACATGATTTTTTACAACGCCCTAACATGGAATTGATTCATACACGGAGAAAATATAGAAAAGAAGGGAGAGAGAAACACATTTTCATCTCTGGAATATTGGATCAATGGACTTACGCATTATTTTTCAGAGTCATCTTAGCATAGGCTTTGGAGTCAGATGGAGCTGCATGCAAATTTTTCTGATACTAACTCAAAAAACTTTGAATGAGTGATTATTTAAGGGAGCATGTATATTTTCTTTGTCAAACCGTATAGAGAGTTTTCCTGTGTAACATTCCTGTCTCTTCTTTCTTTCCTTTTTTCCTCTCTTCCCATGAGAAAGAATAAGCCGGATAACTAATGAGTTTGGAAGAAGGAAATGAGCATGCTCTTCTCTCATCCTATGGCCTTCTCTCTCTGTGTATTTGCTGGACCCTGGTTTTAGACCTGCCTTTGTCACACAGGTAAGTGGAGGCCTAAGTTGTTCTGTTATACCACTGACTAGATGTCTAAGCCACTCTAACTTGGGTGCAGAGAGGATTAGCAAGACTGCTTGGCTTCACATGCTCTCCAAACAAGCTTTTAGCAGTAAAACAAAACAAAACAACCCTGATGTTTTGTTCTCTCTCTCTCTCCAATCCCTGAACCTATCACTCAGTAGATTTCAATCACAGGTAGAAAAATGAGGAGATTCCTTAAATTCTCAATGTAACAATTTCTCTCAGTCTGTGTAAAATGGGCACTTAAAAACCTACCCCAAAAGAATATTTTGGTGACAAAATAGGCTAACAGTGAAAAATCTTTTGCATGGTCAACAATGACTAGACAGTGGTTTCCTTGTTTTCTTGTGGTTGCTTTTCCCCCAATTACCTGGAACTCAGGTAGGTGAGTTGTTACTGTCTTTGAGGGTTTTCTAGGTGAAATCTGTACGTCAGTTTCTACCTCCTGAGGACGACGAGGGAATAACTCTTGGTAAGCTTTAAACCTGCCAGAAGAGAGATCAAGAATATCAAAGAAGGCATTTAAAAAGAAAGAAAGAAAGAAAGAAAGAAAAAAGAAGAGGCACATAGAAGGTTAACAGCCAAGGCAAACGTAGCTCAGCTTTTGGAGAAAGTTGCAGTGGAATTTGGAGAATGATAAAAAAACGCAAAAATACCTTCTTACCATTTTAATCCTTTGCTAACATCAGCCTATCCTTCCTGATAAACACTGTTACAGCAAAGGAACAGAAATGTGTGTGCACATGCATGCTTGAGTGTGTGTGCTTGTGCAGGTAGGTAGGTAGAAGGATTCTTTTGTAGGGAGGCTCAGGCAATAAACTGAGAATGGATTCAGATATCCTTGATTGGGACCAGAGATGGCATAACGGTTATATCACTGGACTCCCACGTTGTCAACTGCAGTTTGAGTCCTGAATCCAGCGGCTTAAAACTCACACTGGGCATGTGAATGCACATGCCCAAAATCTCGAGAGGAGAATGGAGGAGAAGGAATTGTAGCATGGCCATACCCCCAGGGGGTGATTTCTCACTTTCTGTCTCTCTGTCTTTCTAGCAAGTGCACATGTCCTAGAGCAAAAATCTCCCTCACCAAAAAAAAAAAAAAAAAAAAAAAAAAAAAAAAAAAGATATCCTAATATGGCTTTTAGAAGCCAATGAACAACCCCAGGAAGAATTCTTGCTTTCACTGAAAATACTCACCACTTTTCTTCGAGAGATTTCATAACATGGCTCTGGAGCATTAACAATGAGGTTGTGCTGACTTGATGCATTTGAGTGATTTCACTGATAATAGGAGCATCACATTGCAGTATTTCTTCTAAACAAACAAAAAAACAAAACAAAACAAAAGAGTGAAAAAGCCATCACATTCATCTATTTTGAGGCAGCTAGTATATTTTTTTCATTTTAGAGTCTCACAGCCCCTGTTCTCAATCTAACTAGACTTAGAGCCCTCCACAATTTGTTTGAAAATCTCCAAAGCATATTTGGAATAAGTGCAAATGTATTTGTAGATCAAACACTGTCCTAGTTTAGTGCTATACTCATTTCAAAGATGAGTGCTTAAGGGAAAAGAGATTATTAAAGGACTCATCTCTGCAGCTGGTTTGAAGTTTTTGATTTAGGGAGAAAGCGGATGAGCAAAGGATTAAAGTTAAATTGCCAGAGCAGTTGGGGAATCCAAGATTATAAAAAAGTATCATAAGGGCAATATGGTTCTCCAGATGTTCAGAGAATGTTAACTTCATTAACAAGACCCGAAACTTATCAAGGATAGGATTTGGGTTTCCTCTCTCCTGTCTAGTTCATTCAAAATGAAGTACAGAACTTGATATCCTGAGACTCAAAAAATAAATATTGCTTACAAGTAAAGACATTCTAATTTTACTTCTTTTCCTATTTCAAGGCAATCTGGACCTTTACTTTGGTTTACTGCAAACAAAACACAAACATAAAACGTCCATGTGTTCATTTGTCACAAAACAGGAGGCTCTATCTTCGTTGCTTTGTTGTAGATCTGTTTACCTCCAGGATGAAATCCCTTTTGGTTTCCCCTAGACCCCCTTTGGTTTTCCTCCAGAATAACAGGTCAGTACTTGCATCTTCTGTCTGGCCATGATGAGTTTACATTAGCCAGATTTACCCTCCTGACTTAGGCAAGAAAACAAAGACAAAATTCTAAAACAAAGATTTTTTTCAGGCAGACAGTTTTTCCCAGTACAACCCTCATCACACACATGGGTAGTGTACGCTTCAAATGTGCATATAGTGGGGGCTGGCAAGTGGCGTGGTGGTTAAAGGCGCTGGACTCCCACATGGCCGACCACGGTTCAAGTCTCGGACCTGGTGGCTTGCTTTCTCACTTCCTCTCTCTCTCTCTCTGTCTCTCTCTGATCAAACTGAAAAATAATAATGATGTAATAATAAATAAAAGTTAAATAAAATAATTCTTTAAAAAAAAATGTGCATATAGTGGACTCTTGCTTTTGTATCTAACTTCAGCCTTGTTGATTTTTTAAAATTATCTTGTTTAACTTTATTTATTTATTTTGATTTGACCAGAGAGAGAGAGAGAGAGAGAGAGTGAGAGAGAGAGAAAGTGAGAAAGGAAACTGCCAGGTCTGGGACTAGAACCATGGTTGGCCATGTGGGAGTGCAGCGCCCTTACCCACCATACCACCTACCAGCCTCCAGTCTTGTTGATTTTATAGTCAAAAACTTGAATTTGAATTCAGGTTCCATTGGCTGATGAAACAGTTCATTTTTCTGGGTATGGTTTTCTTCACTAATGAATTGAGCTATTTATCCTTCAGTTAACAGGGATTAAATAAAATTCTATTTTCTGGATTAAATAAAATTAAGAGAGGATATATGTGAAAGTGTCTTACATTTGGCTTCTTTTACTAGTATTATCACTTTGGATTTATTAGTATTGCTCTCTGGTCTCACTGTGTGTGTAGTGTTTTAGACAGGCTCTCACCATGTCACAATCCTCTTGCCTCAGCCTCCTGAATAGCTGAAATTAGTCATGTGCCACTGTGTTTGGGCTTTTAGAGTGTGCTGGGAATCAAAACCAGACCTTCCACATGGCCTCTGCTGTGGAACAGCAGTGTCTCTCTTAATCTCTGTCATAATATTGCCCCGTGTGGCTGCTGTTCTGTTCTCTCCAGGGGCTTCTCCTAAGACACTAAAGTGTGAAGGAAGCAGATCAGAAGAGGTTGCATACCAGGAGGCAGCTTGCCATGGAAGAAAGTCTTAATTACATTTTCTATGAGGGACTTGTAAACATCTTCATTAGTTTCCATAGAAATCTTCTGAATGGCTACCAGGAATTGCAATGGGCTTTCAGACTTCCGTTCTCGGAGGAACTCCCTGAAGAATTCCAAGTGATGTGTATTTAGGAGGACTTCTGTCAAATTTCTGAAAAACAAAAAAGTGTCATTGGTGGAGAGAAAGGAATAATGACCCTAAATTATGTTCCAAATAGAAAATGGGGAAGAATATCTTCCATGCAGTAGGGCCTTTAGCCATGTGTGAAGGGCATGGTGAATGAATTGGTTAAATCCATCTACTTCTGGAGATAAACATTATTTTATGTATCCTTCCTAAGCTTGGTCAAATAATTTGACAATCCCAATGGAAAAGGGAGGCATTTTAAAGGGAATCATTTTTTTCAAGGTAATTCTTTTATGGTAACTCT
Organism: Tupaia tana; assembly: GCA_026018925.1. Lineage (NCBI taxonomy): Eukaryota > Metazoa > Chordata > Mammalia > Scandentia > Tupaiidae > Tupaia > Tupaia tana. Next base: position 121,879,655 of record JAKSZU010000007.1, on the reverse strand, counting down.
TACATTAGAAATTCAAAATAACTCCTAACTGCTCCTAACTGACAGTCATTTGTGAGGCAGAACATACAGATCAGCAGGTATTGATCGATATTTCTAAATATCCTTTGGCAATTTCTTCTTTCACTGTCCCCTCTTGGTACTCCAAATATTTCATCCTCAGATGAAAAGATCTCTATCTTTTCGCCTTCTGGATTTTCTTGGGTAATCTGTACAACTGAGGGGATGATTTCAATTTTCATTGATATGCTGAAATTAGGTCCTCTGAGTTCATCCTCCAAATTTCAACTAGCCATTGAACTTCATCTCTATGACATAGTTATTATTTAAGCCTCTCTACACATACCCTCATGTTAACCAGCTTGTCCTTCCCCTTTTATATACCTGTTTCATTAAGTACGATTTTTTTTTGAGAGAGCTTTGCGTTATAGGGCGTGTGCACTCGCCAGAAAGACAGAGAGAGACAGAAAGACAGAAAGCGAGAAATCACCCCCCGGGAGGATGGCCACACCTCAATCCCTTCTCCTCCATTCTCCTGTTGGGATCTTGGGCATGCACGCACACGTGCCCTGCGTGAGTTTAAGCCGCCGGTCCGGGACTCGAACCGCGGTCGACTACATGAGAGTCCAGCGACATAACCATTATGCTAACTGCTGGTCCCCATTAAGTGCAATGTTAGGTGCAGGCTTTTAACAGATGACCTTTATGAAAATAACATAGTTCTCCCTTCTATTCTAATTTACTAGAGAGTTTTTATATAAATGGGTGCTGGATTTTATAAAATGCTTTTCTGTGTGAATTCAGATAATTGTATGACTTTTCTCCCTTATGTTATTAATATGGTATATTAGATTAATAGATTTTTGAATGTGAAGTCAAACTTGCTTTGCTAGGATAAATCCCACTTGGTCATGCTGTACAACCTATTTTATATATTCCTACATTTTTTTTTTTTGAGAGGTTTTTGCTATAGGGCACATGCGCTCGCCAGAAAGACACAGAGAGAAAGAGAGACAGAAAGCAAGAAATCACCCCCCAGGAGGGATGGCCACGCCGCAATCCCTTTTCCTCCATTCTCCTCTCGGGATCTTGGGCATGCACGCACACGCGCCTAGCGTGAGTTTTAAGCCACCAGGTCCGGGACTTGAACCGCGGTCGACTACGTGGGAGTTCAAAGACATAGCCATTATGCTAACTGCTGGTCCCATATGTTCCTACATTTGATTTGCTAATGTCTTGTTAAAGATGTTTATGTTAGATTCAAGAGAGGGTATTGATTTCCTTTTTTTTTTTTTTAAGGTTTTTACCATAGGGCACATGCAGTTGACAGAAAGAGGAAAAGTGAGAAACCATTTCCTGGGGTGGATGCCCACTCTACAATCCCTTCTCCTCCATTCTCCTCTCAAGATTTTGGGCATGAGATTAGGATCACTGAAGACCTTCTGCCTGGGCTTCACCATCCTGTCCGCAAGATCTAGCCAAGAGCCAGAGATTGCAGGTTATTTCTCATGCATGCCTCTGAATGCTCAGATTTAACTCCAAAAACTAAAGAAAAAATGTGTAACCCATCAGATGACCAGAAACCACCGCAGAGGCACAAGAAATATAAGAAACTAAAAATATATTTCTCCCCTAAGGTAAAAGAATAACTCCTCATTTCCCACAGACAATACAAGGGAACTCATGGAAATGTCAGCTAAATGATTTAAAATATTCATAGTGATAAAGCTAACAGAGATGCAAGAGAAGAGAGACAATGAACTCCAGAAGATGCAGGAAAAAGAGACAATAGTTCCAAAAGGTGAGGAAGTTCTTGCATGATCTGAAAGAAGAAATACACATCATAAAAAGAATCAAATGGAATTGTTAGAGATGAAGGCTGTAATATAGGACATCAACCCCCCCCTCTGAAAGTATTAAAACAGATTAGATCATGCAGAAGATTGAATCTCAGACGTAGAAGATAGAACCTCTGACCTAGAAAAATTCACCAAAAGACTGAGAAAATAACCCCCCAAAAATGAGAATAACATGAGTAATACTAGATATCATTGGACACCCAAACATCTGGATCATTGGTATTCCAGAAGGTGAAGAAACTAATAAGGACATTAATAATCTATTCCATGAAATTCTGGAAAAAAATTTTCCAAACCTAGAGAGGCATTCCAATATCCAGACCCAAGAAATACAAAGGACCTCCACATAGAATCAACCCAAGATCTTCTCTAAGGCACAACATAGCCAGATTGACCAAAACCACAGACAGACAAGATACTAAATTTGGCAAGAGAGAAACACAAAGTTACTTTCAAAGGATATCCCATCAGGTTAACCTCCGACCTCTCATTGGAAACAATGCAAGCAAGGAAAGAATGGGAAAATATATTTTAAGTGTTAAGTGGAAAACAATTCCAACCAAGAATACTATACCCAGCAAGATTATCTTTCATATGGGAAAAAAAAGACAAAAACATTCTCAGTTAAACAGCTCTCCAGGAAGTGCTGAAGGGAGTGCTATACCAGGAAAACTAAAGTTGGACACACAGACGTAAGAATATGAAAAACAACCAAGAAAATGGCCATCCTAATGGTAGGGACAAGTCCAGAGTTGAATGTTAACTTCCAGAGTTTAAATGGAAATATCAGACCACAGTAGCACTGCCAATTCAATAGAATAGAGATTAATTGTGTGAGACTGAACTGGTGAAATAGAATTTTTTGACTTTAAAAGATTACTGATTTTCTGCTATTCTTTGATTTCCAGATTTAAAGATTTTGGTCTTCTTTTGATCTTCTGATAAGTTTATCTACCTTCTATTGAACTGAATCCTAATATTTTTTCTGGCTTTTAAGTCTTAAGCAAATTTCTCTTAACATTTTAAAATGTTGATCTATTAAAACTAAAACTTTCTCTTTCAAATTAAAAAATACCTATTTAATGACTGTAGTAAGCTATATAGCCCCAGCTAGGTGCTATTTTATAGTATGCTCACTTTACTCACTGATGTTTATGCCTAAAGTCAGACATGTGTTCATAGACATGTATATATCAGCTTGCTTGCTTGCTATTGAAAGTTTTTAAATTAATTAAGATCTTTAGTGAATCAATAAAATGTGAAAAAAAAAAGGCATGGAAAACAACTGTAGAAACCAGAGACAGTGTGGGAGGAGGATGGCAAATGGCAGAGGGTGAAAGGTAGTGAATCGGGGCGGGGGGGGGGGGGAGGCAAAATATATAAGAAACAAGAAATGGAAAAATTATTTGATGATGATAACATGTATGGTAATATCCATGACTGAGCCAATATACAGTGTAGTCTGCATGGAAAATCTCATTTTGTATACTGTATTGATGTACAGTGAATGAATGTAAATAAATAAATTTAAATTATTATTAATAATAATAATAATAAAGATTTGGGGTATGCAAGTACATGCATCTGGCATGATTTTCAAGCCACCAAGTCTGGTACTCAAACTGTGGTTGGCCATGTGGGAATCCAGCATTTTAACCATCTTGCCATCTGCTGGCCCCAGAGAATATCAGTTTTATAATGCCTTCATTTAGCTCTGGGATCAGAATAATACTGAACTCAAAGAATAAGTTGGCAAATATTTCTTCTTCCTCTGGTTCCTTAAAGAGTTCATGGAATATTGGTATTATTTCTCCTTTAAATATTTCATACAATTCTGTGTGTCTGAGATTTATTTTTTTTTTGAGAGGTTTTCACTATAGGGCACGTACACTCGCCAGAAAGACAGAGAGAGACAGAGAGACAGAAAAAGAGAAATCACCCCCCGGGGGGATGGCCACGCTGCAATCCCTTCTCCTCCATTCTCTCGAAATCTTGGGCATGCATGCACATGCGCCCAGCATGAGTTTAAGCCACCAGGTCTGGGACTTGAACCGCAGTCGGCTACATGGGAATCCAGCGACATAGCTATTACGTCAACTGCTGGTCCTGTGTCTGAGATTTTTTTAATGTGAGACTTTTTTGTTGTTGTTGTTAATTTGATTTCCTTTTTCTTTGCAATTCTTTATAATCTTTTTCATTTCCACAGAGTCAGTGGTTATGTTTTGTCTCTCAGTCCTGATTTTGGTGATTTGTGTCATCTTACTTTTTTCCCTTAGTTGGTATAGCTGATGGTTTATCAATTTTGTTCATCTTTATTAAAAAAAAAACAATATGTTTGCCTGGATATTCTCTATTGTTTTCTTTTTATTTTATTGATTTATACTCTAATATTTACTTCCTTTGAGTATGGTTTGAATATATCATCCCACACCTTTGGTCTCGATTGTTTCCTGATGTAAACTTTGATTGTGTTGCAGTGTCCTTTTATGTGATGCATCTTGATTCTCTTGTAGCAGTCAAGACTGTTTTTTTTTGTCTCTCAACAGTGATTATGTGTCTAGGTGCGAATCTATTTGAGTTTATCCTACTTAGGGTTCACTAACTTTCTTGTATATCTTTATTAAGGGTTTTAATGAAATTTGAGAGGTATTCGACATTATATATTCAAAACTTTTTCTGCCACATTTATTACTTCCTTTCCTTTTCTTCTGCGACTTCCACTACAATTGGCAAGGTTCTTATTCTACCATTCCAGTAGCTTGAGCCTTCCACGGTGTTTTTGTGTTTGTTTGTTTGTTTACATTTATATCTTTCCTTCCATTTCCACCTCCACTATTTACTAAAGGCCTCTAATAACATTTTCCTGAACGACTGCAACAACCTTCCAACTATTACTCTGCCTTCAATCTCTGGGTCTCTGACCATCTTATATTACCATTCCTATTTCTGCCAGTGTAACGTTTTTAAACTCTCTATCTATAGAAGGTATTTCTGCCACTCCCTGTACCAACAAACCCCAATGAACCCTTGGTGCATTTATTTATTTATTTACTTTTAAAGCATTTTTAAAAGAATTATTTTATTTAACTTTATTTATTTATTTAAAATTTGACCAGAGAGGGACAGAATTGAGGGGTGGTAGTGAGAAAGCAAGCCACCAGGTCTGGGACTCGAACTGCGGTCAGACCTGTGGGGAGTTCAGGTACCTTAACCACCACACCACCTCCCAGCTCCTCCTCGTTGCATTTAATCGATACATTTCTTAATCATTCACCTAGGAATTTTTAGTTATTTGGTCTTAATTCTGGCTTTCTAATTTTATGTTCCTTCAACTTTGTGTTCTAGGTTTCAATGCCATCAGATTATTTTAAAGTTTTTAAATACTACCTTTCTATTTATATGGGTTTATATCTTTGCGCCATTTCTTTAACTTGTGGGTAGAACTTAGCCCACAGCATTCCCATTTCTTTGCAATTGGATGCTTTTATGCTGTATAGGGCCTCTTTTGATACCCGTTTAATCCTCACTAAAGATTTATTTCTTCTTCCACTATACTCCCATAGTAATTAGCTAATATTTTATCATAACATTTAAGGTCAGCTTTGTATTTTATTTAGTTCCATATTGGATTAAAAGCAATGACTGTGTCTTATTTTTATATCATTAGCACTCACGGGATGTCTGGGACATAATATATGATCAATAACTGTTTACTGCATTGAAAAGGCTAACTAAGGTTAAAAGAATTGTAACTATGGTCTCCACAGGTCATTGTATTGTGGTCTGAATTATAATTATGCTGTGTATCTCTCAGCAATGTAATAATCTTATGAATATATCATTTAGAAAAGACTTCTGTGATATTTATGCTCAACTAAATTGAAAAATAGGTCTATCTATGGACATAGTGGAGGACAGTGAGTAGTAAATACTAAAACAACAAGAGGAATAAATGAACTGAACTTCAGGGAATAATTTCAATTACCTGAGGGAGAGGAAGATCTATCTAGGGTGTTCAGAAGAGACAGAAGTCTTATCACCCTTAACGAATGTAATCAGCAACAAAAAACATTCCTGCAGGACCTTATTCTACATAAAATATTCTGCCTAAGACTTTGACTACCTAATTTGTACCATTGCATCCTTATCATCTGAAAGAGGATCTTTCACATAGCTAACCATTCATAGAGAATAACTGAATAAAAATGAATGAATGAGTTAAAATTGGCATGGTCTAAAAGAAAATTACAGTCAAGGTGGAAAGCATACCTAAAATATGAAGAGCAGTGGGGCCAGCAGGTGGCATTGTGGTTGAGGTGATGGACTCCCAAATGGCCAACTGTGGTTTGAGTTCTGGGCCTGGAAGCTTGCTTTCTTTCTCTCTCTCTCTCTCTCTCTCTCTCTCTCTCTTTTTATTATTGAAAAATAATAAAAACAATGAATAAAATTAAATAACATAATCCTTAGAAAAGCACATAAAGAGCAGTAGAAGTCAGTACATTGTAAATGTTTGGTATTGCACTTTTGGGATTTAGAGTTTCAGAGAAGAAAGAAATCATAACATTTGGAGAAATTTTTATGTAGAAATGGCCTTAATGTGGGGCCACCAGGTAGTGTGGTGGTTAAGGGTGCTAGACTCCCACATGGCCAACCACAGTTCGAGTCCCGGACCTGGCAGCTTGCTTTATCACCTTTCTCTCTCTCTCTCTCTCTCTCTCTCTCTCTCTCTCTCTCTCTCTCTCTCTCTCTCCCCTCTCCCTCTCCCTCTCCCTCTTCCTCTCCCTCTCCCTCTCTGGTCAAATAATAAATAATAAATAAATAAATAAAGTTAAATAAAAAATAATTCTTAAGAAAAAAAGAAATGGCTTTCCTGCTGAGGTAAATGGAAAGAAAGGTAAGTGGGCACTCTTGAAAATAAAAGGCTATAGGGTTTTTGCTTAGCAGGGTAACCTTACCAGAGTCTGACTCTCAGATTGATTGTAAGGGAGAGAGACATGAAGTAAAGAACCAGTTAAGAACCAGTTATGACAGTAGTAGATTGTCCAGAAAAACATACTAGGCAAGGATAATGTACAAAGATGAATGGTGTGGTGCTCTTTATAGCAATGAAAAAATAAAAATAATGTGAATGTCTATAAAAATGAATATGATTAAATAAATCATGCCTCTTCCATACTATGAAAGGAGGTAGATGTACACATATTGGCATGAAAAGATGTTCATGGATCATTTAAAAAGTTATTGTGTGATATATATTGAATGACACAATACTTACATTATTAAAAATACACAATACTTTAGAATACAAAGAGTGCCTATGCATACTTTTATGATACATGGAAAAAAATCTAGAAATCTACATACAAGAAGTTGAACATCACTCATGTAGGGATTAAAGAAAGCGTGCGCCTGAAGATGTTGGAACCAGGGTCGATAGCTCACCTGGGTCTCACAGAAGGCTTTCTTGTAACAAATCTTCTGTATAAGGATGCTTTCCTGTATGAAGGTGCCCTTGGTTCCCTGATAATTTCCACTGGAATATCTAAGGAAAATAATGAAGTCGGGGGAGAGCATGTTACAAGAAACACTGCAGAGGGAACAAAGGCAAAGTAGCAAGGGCATTTATCACACTGTCCCTATCACTTCTCTCTTAGGCCATTAGAGTGGAAACAGAAATTTAGGATGATGTACACTTCTTACACTACCTTCAATCAGTCCAGGCAATGTTATGTAAGTACATGGTTACTAGACCAAAAAGCCCACCTTCCTTGGAGAGACTGCTGAGAATAAGTTCATCTTATCTCTCTTGCTTGTTACAATAGTCAACACTAAGAAGGCTCCTTCCTCCTAGTTTTGACTAAAACCATTTTCTTTTCCAAGGACTCTGCTTCCTCTTAAAGCTTCTGAAATAATATATCTAGCACACCATATACAATTTAGAGTAGATAGCTTATTCCCTGTTGCCATTTAGAAACCATTATTCCCCAAATTACTTTAAAACATAATTATTTAAGACTGATAGATTGAATAGGTTTTAGTACTATAAGAGTTCTTTGTGATAATCTTGTAGAAGAAAACATAGACCACAAACTTATAGAATTCAGAAATAGAATATTATGCTATCCGTTGGTCCCAACTGAAGATTAAACAAATGAAAGGCACTTAACATTGTTAGTAAATAAGGAAATGCACAGTAAAATAACAAATAAGACACCACTACACACCCATAAAAACAGCAGAAAATAAAAATCTGGCACATCAAATATTGGCTCAGTTGTTGAGCAGTTAGAATATTCATACACTCTTGATGGTGGTCTAAATTTGTACAAACAGCAAAAGTATTGGGGCTATTTCTTAAAGTTGATATAATGTATATCCTACTACCCACAAATTCTAGATATAAATTCAACAGAAACATGCTAATTCGTGCATCAAATAGTCATACAAACATACTCATAGGAGCATTCTATATAGAATCAGCAAAAACTAGAGAAGACTTAAAGGTCCATCAACTTTGAATGGATTAAAACAATATGGTATGTTCACATATTGAAATACTCTACAGCATGCATTCTCATTGAGGATGATATTGTCCCAACAGATTTAAAATTCATTTTAGAGAATGAGAAAAATCTTACTCTTTTTATATTTTGCAGGTATACATACAGATAATATATTTTTATATTTTCCAGGTATACATACAGATAATATATTTATCATATTAAAATTTAAACTCAAGGGACTCCATAAGGGGGGAAATAAGGAAAAAAATTGTGGTGATGGTTACATAGTAAGTCAATGATTACTGGAAAACAAAGAATATATATTAGATGATTCGATTTATATATATTTCAAAATATATGTAAATTAGGAAAAAAGGACTAAATTACTATATCTTTGAGAAAGAGGAAAGGACTAAAAATTGAGAGACAGAAAAAAAGATAATTGTGACAAGCACTTGGCATAATGACTGTGTCACTGGACTCCCATGTAGTTGACCATGGTTCGAGTCCTGGACCCCGGTGGCTTAAACTCACGCCGGGTGCATGTGCGTGCTTGCCCAAGATCCCGAGAGAAGAATGGAGGAGAAGGGATTGCTGTGTGGCCACCCCTCAGGGGGTTATTTCTCACTTTCTGTCTCTCTGTCTCTGTTGTTCTGGCAAGTATACACGCCTTATAGCAAAACCTTTCATGCTTGTGTGCATGAGTGCCCAAAATCCTGAGAAAAGAATAGAGGAGAAGAGATTGTGGTGTGACCATCCGCCCTGGGGGGGGACTTCTGTCTTTCTGTCTCTCTGGCAAGTGCATGTGCCCTATGGCAAAAATCTCTCTTAAAAAAAAGAAAGAAACATGGAAAAAGAAAAACCTTGAATCAGTGGTACTGGATTCAATGGTATTGGATTGAACTGGAGGTACTGGTGTGTACTCCTGGTTTTCAATATATATAGAGAAAAATAGAAATACATACAGATATAAATACATACAGGTGTCTCTGTGTGTACATACACAAACACATATGTTCTCTAGCTTTGTACACCAAGACCTGATTGCAATGACATCCTGATAACAATAAGTTAAATTTCTTCCTAGAGCTTGGCTTCTAAACACTATTCTCTGAGAAAAGCAACCAAGCTCTTTGGGAGAAGGCTGGTTCTAGAGCTAGATCAGAGAATAACTGCATGAGCCTGAGACAGCCTTCTTCTACCAGAAATAAGAAAGTTAACATGGTAATGGGCACGATAAACCCGTATGCTGTCCATCACGCATAAATGTACATTGTTTCTGGTTCTTAGGATAGGAATGGGGAAAAAATACTTTTTTCTATAGCTTTGTTGGAGGAAAAAAAGACAAAGCCATCACCTCCAACCATATCTTTATTTCAAATAAAGCATAGTTCCTCTTGTGATTTATGCCTCTCGGATTTAGAAATCCTCTCTCAAATTTGAGATAACCTAGTTGCCACAGATCTATCCCGAGTTCAAACACTTGCCTGTGTGAGGGGCTTTCTCACAATATATTTTGTAGTCATCACTGATCTTCTCTATGGCCATCTTTGGATTCTTAGAGCAGAGTTCATCAAAGGTCATTTTGTTTACGTCTGTGAAGTAAGGAAAAACAGAAAGAGAGGAGTTGTTCGTTCTAAGTTCAAAGATTTGTATACATTTGTTGAAGATATTGTCTTAAAATGATATTTAAGTGGGACAATTTGTTATTTAAGTGTTTTAACGAAATGTTTACATAAAGAATTTCAAGTTCCCTAAGAAAAAATAAGAAGCAAAGAAATATAGCTATCCTTTGCTCCAGAATGAGAGAATTCTGCTCTTCTTAGAGAAACCTGACCCATGGATAGTTTCTGCGTGAGTGATGCTATTGGGTCATTGGAAATTCATAATGTATTTTTGCATAGGAAAACAGAGAAACACGTCATGACTTTTCCGATGACCCAATACAATAATAGAGATATGGTATTGAAAGAATCATTAATTCTTAAGGCATATAGGAGTAATTCATCCAAATGAGTGTTGACCCTATTCAAAGAAACCATCTAGTGTGGGGAATAGTTATATATATATATATATATATATATATATATATATATATATGTGTGTGTGTGTGTGTGTGTGTGTGTATAATCTTTTTTTTTTTTAGAGAAATTTTTGCTATAGGGCATGTGCGCTTACTGGAGAGACAGAGAGAGACAGAATAACAGAAAGCTAGAGACAACTCCCCAGGGGGGATGACCACACCACAATAGCTTCTCCATTCTCATCTTGGGCACACATGCACATGTGCCCAGCGTGGATTTCAAGCCAAGGGTCTGGGACTCCAACCGCAGTCATGTGGGAATCCAGTGATGTAACCATTACGCCATCTGCTGGTCCCAGTTGTAAATATACTTTAAACACTTTGATATTGCTAAAAGAATTTCATGTGTTTAAGGATAAAGTATGAACATGACATACTATGCTGTGCTTTCTCTTTTTTTTGCTCTGAATTTGGGAATTACTTCCACAATCAACAGCAAAATATATCAGAATATCAACAGTAGTTACAAATTATTGTCCTTTGGAAGTAGATTATCTTTTTCTAGAAATAGTCATACATCATTGCTAGTTATACATGGAGAATTGAGAGAGAATACTTCATTTGTATCCAAAATGCAATGGAACAATAAGTCTTAGAAGGTACAAGAATTTTTAACGAAGTTCTGCCTATAGAAGCAGAATAGTACCTTGCCTCAACTGTTTCAAGAGTCTTGGGATTTGGAATACAATCAATTGAGCAGTGTTCTGGAACTCTCCAAGTAGTTCAATACTCTCTGAGGCTCTATTGTTGGAGCCTAGAAGACATACTGGAGTATGGACCCATGAACAGCAGTTGTCTTTATGTCAGTATCATCACTGTCTTCACCATCCTCTGTCAACCAGGGGAATCTGGCCACAGTGGTAAGAGCAGTGGATTTTTTTTTTTTTTTTTTCCCCAATGGACTCAAGTTTTTGCTCCTGGATCAATTCGTCCCTTGCTGAGCAATCTTAGGCAAGTCTTTCCACCTTTCTGAGACTTAATTCCTCCATATGAAATATGAGACTACTCTAGCTCTGGTGTCCTGTGACTTTATACAGTCTGAGTGGAAGTGTCAGTTTATCTGGGGAGTCAGGGCCCCAGGTAAGGCAAATGCAAAGGAGGCCCTTTGTGCTAGATTTGTATTCCAAGAAAGCAGTAGCAGAGGAAGTAATGACGCATGTGAGGGGAGCGATGGCCGTCTCCATGGAGGATGACTCACAGTTTCCCTGGCCATCCTTGGCACTCTGGAACCACCAAAGTAATGCCCTCTGCCAGGATGTGTGGCAAAATTTACCAGCCATCCTTTTCTCCACTTTCAACATGATTCCTTGGAGAGATTCTGGAATGATCAGGGTTTAGAGGGAAGGTGGGATCTCTAAGGATAAAAAGAGGTCTGTTCATGCTAGAGTTAAATACTCCTGCTTCAGCATGGCACCAAGGACAAGCATCCCTGGCATCTTGTTTTGTCCATAGAGAACACATACAGTTTGAAAAAGTTGAGTGTTACGTTTTTTGGGTAACAAAGTAAGATTTATTGAACACTTGCTTGTTGTGTAAATACCTCTAGTCCTCTCAACAATCTTGAGAAGGAGTAGTGAGGTTCAGGGAGAAGAAGTAACTTGCTTAAGTTCACAGAACCAGTGAGAAGTGTAATAACTTTTCAAAAGTTTTGCTTACTCCTCCTAGGTGTTTTTCAAAGTGTAGGTCATAATTCACTAGTATGTCAAAAAATAAACGGAGTCATTGCTAGCTTTTCAGCAGGCAGTAGAAGAGCATAGAGAACATTAGAGTACATCATCTTATATACTAAGGGCAAGTATTGCTTTGTGAAATGCTTTCTCAGACAAACAAACATACACACACATATATATACAGGTATATGTTTAAGGATTCAAAAAGTCAAGTGTATTCATTGTGGATGAAAGTTTGAGAAATACCATAGTACTCCAACGGCTTCAAACTAGATCATTAAAGCAATAGACTCAATTTTAATAATCATGGCTAACATTGATTTGGACACTTTCTTTTGCCAACCATCGCGCAAATAGCTTTCATAGGTGATCTTGAGTCACCTTCACAATAAGTTTGGTATTATTCCCATTATACAGATGAAAAACTTTGGGTTTAAAGAGAGCTTGTATACCCAGTCGATAGTAGAGCAAACTATAACCCCAGATTTCTGGGACAGCAGAGCTTTATGCTCCTCACCGCTTCACTCCACTCTCTGAGTGGGCTGGCGAGTTGTATGAGGGCAGGTCACTGTTAAAAGTACATTCTCAGAAATGATCTAGGACCTGATCCCAGGGGAGGTGCAGTGAGGGGAAACATGCTTATCAGGTGCACAAAATGACACACTCGCATTAACCGCAGTTGCTCTTGTGGGCAGGAATTAGACTGGACTTAAGTGCTCTGGCTCCCTCAGCGCCAGCAGGAGTCTCTGTAGCCAATCTGCATTCAAATTCTGACCCTGCCACTTACTGTGTGACCTATGGAAAATCACATTTTCTCTGTGCCTCATTATTTAGTATTTCCGTCCTAGGTTAATCTGAGGATAAAATGAGATTATCTTTGCACTGCACAGTGCTGATGCTTAGTAAATATTAGCTAAATACTATGTATTAATATTTCCAGTTACCTAGAGATAAGCATAAAAAGAAAACTAGCAACTGCTCTTACCTGACAAAAACACTGGAGACTTCAGCTCTATCTGGAGAGACCCACCTTGTCTCAGGTCCTCAGTAGCTATTTTTTGCCATTGCATAGAATCCATTTCTTCCATGTTAGCTAAAGCTTGGCTTAACTTCAGAGATTCCTGAATCCTCTTATAAAGAAGGAAGTTGTCTTCTTTGCTCAGAGTTTCTGTTTTATGCCTCTTGCCACGGATGAATCTGGTCTGAGTCTAGAGGGGGTGGAGGGCAGACAGTATTTGCTATAGGACGCAGACCAGGAGAGAGAGTTTTCTAATAATTCAGTCCTCCATGCTTCCCTATCACAGGGACTTATGCTGATTATTTTAAATTTGTTAAGAACCATTGTTGTTTTACACATCACTCCTCTCCCTCGGCTGATCAAACCCCACATGTTAGGGAGAAATTCTATGTGATGGTGACTTCTTCAAAGTCATCTTACCCCTGGAATCTTTCCTTGAGAGGTTTATCTTTAAAATATCAGGGACTATTTCAATCCCCAGTTGCCTCCAGGAAGCATCAAAATTTGATTTACTGGGACTAGCAGTTAGCGTAATGGCTAAGTCGCTGGACTCCCATGTAGCCGACTGTGGTTCGAGTCCCAGACTCAATGGCTTAAACTCATGCCAGGCATGTGTGCGTGTGTGCCCAAGATCCCGAGAGGAGAATGGAGGAGAAGGGATTGCGGTGTGGCCATCCCCCCTGGGGGGGTGACTTCTCACTTTCTGTCTCTCTGTCTCTCTCTCTTTCTGGCAAGCACATGCACCCTATAGCAAAAAACTCTCCAAAAAAAATTTTTTTTATTTACTGTAACAATTACTCCCCCTTCCCCCTCCCCCTCAATTTCATGATTTCTCCCTAACCCAAAAATTCCTACTGTAAAAACGAGAAACCAGTAGTCCTCTTCATCTAGGAATCCATCATACCAGGGTCTGAGCACCTGAAATCCAAACACAATGTATGAATGGGTGTTCAACTTGCTGCTGCATTTCTACTTGTGCTCACTTGGGAGCAGAGTAAGCTGCAGATTCTGCATTTCCTAATTTGGAGAGGTAATGGAACAATGAACTTAGTTATGACGAAGTAGGAAGCATCCTTTTATCTTTCTAAATATGGCAGCTCACATAGTCTCTAAGTTTCAGAGAATAGTAATAAATACTTATTTAAGAAGATATATAGAGGGGCCAGCAGCTGGCATAGTGGTTACATTGCTTGACTCTTACACGGTTGACCATGGTTCAAGTCCCAGGCCAAATGGCTTGAAACTCATGTGCAGCATGTGTGCATGTGTGCCCAACATCCTGGGAAGATAATTGAGGAGGAGGGATTGGTATGACCATTCTCCCAAGGTCTACGGGGAGAGATTTCTCACTTTCCCTCTCACTGTCTCCATCTCTCTCTCTCCAACAAGCACACATAAAATGTATAGGCCCAGTCTGTTGGTACAGTCAGTAGCAAACTAAATTGTAATGCTGGAGGCCACAGGTTCAGATCCCACAGCTGGCTTGAAAACACACAGGGCCCATAAATGTGTGCCCAAGATCCTAATGAGCTGGAGGGCTAGGAAGGAGGATCATACGATGATGAGACCCTGTTGAGGGTGCTTCTCTCTCTTTCAGTCTCATGTGTGCACATATACTCTCTATCATGAATCCGTTTTTTAAAAAAAGTAAGATATATAAAAACTAACTTACAAGACAATTACTTTACAACTGCATATTAATTAGTTTCTTTCTGAAGTACTAGCTCATTTGATTTTCCAATGGCCCTGAAAATCAAGCATCTACTTTTGGTATACCTCCTCTTCTATCTTCCACTTGAAGACCTTACTCATTTGTGAAAACACTTCATTAAAACAGACTACAAAGCCCGTGAGTTAAGGCTTAGCTCATAGCTTGTTTATCCATGCTCTCACTGTCATTCATTCATTTGACAAATATTTCCTGAGTGTCTGCTATGTGCCAGGCACTGTATAGATTGCTGCAAGTATAAGGATCCGTAGGACACAAGCATTATTCCAAGGAGCTCTCCCTCTAGCACGATGAAGAGCAGAGTGACCCATGCCCTCATAGAGGTATAAAAAGTTCTCAGGGAGCAGTGAGAAGGGAATGATGATCTCTGACTGAGTCAGGGAGATCCAGGAAGAATTTGTGAAAGTGACAAAGAGTTGAACTAGAATTTGTGCTTGCGGGATACCGGAGGGAAGTTGAGTAAAGGTCATTTCAGGCAGCAGGAAGAGCCTAAGCAAAAGCACAGCAATAGGGAAGGCTGTATTTGAGAATGATAAGCACTTCTGTGCAGCTGAAATGCAGCATTCTCATGGAGAGTGCAGTGATGGGGCAGTGGCAAGAAGTGAGGCAGGGGAGCTTGGTTGAGACTGTACCAGAGGGGCTTGAATGCCTTGTTGAAGTAATCTGGGCATTATTGAAAGGCAATGGGGGACCAGCAGGTGGCATGGTGGTTAAGGCGCTGGACACTCCCACATGGCCAACCACGGTTTGAGTCCCAGACCTGGTGGCTTGCTTTCTCACTTTCTCTCTCTCTCGCTTTGTGTCTCTCTCTGGCCAAATTAAAATAAATGAATGAATAAATAAAGTTAAATAATTCTTAAAAAAAAGAAAGGCAATGGTTATCAACAGTGCTTTTTTTTTTTTTTTTTTTTTTGAAGAGGTTTGTGCTCTAGGGCACGTGTTCTTGCCAGAAAGAGAGACAGAGAGACAGAAAGAGAGAAATCATCCCCCATGGGGATGGACATGCCACAATCCCTTCTCCTCCATTCTCCTCTCGGGATCTTGAGCATGCACACACATGCGCCCGGTGTGAGTTTAAGCCACCACCGGGTCCGGGACTCGAACCGTGGTCGACTACACGGGAGTCCAGCGACATGGCCATTACGCTAATTGCTGGTCCCCCAACAGTGATTTTTTTTTTAAAAAAAGAGGTTTTTGCTCTAGGGCATGTGTGCTTACCAAAGAAATTGAGAGACAGAGACAATGAGAAGGAAAGTGAGAAATCCAATCCCATGGGGGAAGGCCACACTGCAATATCTTATCCTTCATTCTCTTCCTGGGATCTTGGGCATATATGCACACACACCTGGTGTGGTTTTTCAAGCTACCAGGTCTAGAACTTGAACTGCAGTCAATCACATTAGAGTCCAGCAACATAACTGCACCACCTGCTGGCCCCTCAATAATAATTTTTGAGGAATATAAAATTATTTCCACAAACTGCTCTAGTCATTCTGCCAAAAGGTCAATTTAAGGGTATGAATTTTAGTAACTTTATCAAATCTCCTGGATTCCTGAAGAACTGCAGTGAAGTTTATCAGTGACCAAATCCTAGCAATATATAAAAAAATTTATGGAACAATGGAATTAATGTGTGAGTTTATTTCGGTGCAGACAAATTTGCAATCCATGTATAGTTTGCTCATAATATGCATTTTCCATGAACATTTTGAAGACCCTTTGCATAATATAGTATGATGCTATTGATTAATGGCTATGCTTCAAACATATATTAAATATGAATAATAAAGAGGCATGTATGAATGAATACACTATTAATATCTCTTTCAGTTTAAAAGATTTGTGAGCCAGGACCAGCATTTGGAGCAGTGGTTAGAGCACTAGACTCCTACATGGCCAACTGTAGTTCATGGCGGCTTGAAAATCACACCAGGTATGTGAGTGTGTGCAAGCCCAAAATCCCAATAGGAGAATGAAGGAGAAGGGATTGTAGCATGGCCATCTCCCCTGGTGAGTGATTTCTCACTTTCCCTCTCTGTCTCTGTCTCTCTCTCTCTCTCTCCAATGTGCTCACATGCCCTTTGGTAAAAAAAGATTTGTGTGGACCAGCAGTTAGCATAATGGCTATGTCGCTGGATTCCCATGTAGTTGACCATGGTTCGAGTTCTGGACCCAGTGGCTTAAACTCACTGGGGGCATGTGCGTGTGTGCCCAAGATCCCAAGAGGAGAATGGAGGAGAAGAGATTGCAGTGTGGCCATCCTCCCTGGGAGGGTGATTTCTCGCTTTCTGTCTCTCTGTCTTTCTGGTGAGCTCATGCGCCCTATAGCAAAAAAAAAAAAAACCTCTCCAAAATAGAAAAAAAAGATTTATGAGTCTACATAATAATTAATAATCAATCAAATTGGTTTCTTTAGAAACAATGATCAATAGAGCATTTTCCATTAAAGTAATAATTTATATATAAAAATAATCACGATAAATAAATATAATAAAATAATACAGAAAAGCCCTTATAATTGCATTCCATTATAATGTATTCAGTTTCCTTCAGAACTGAGCGTGGCCTATAATCAATAAACTCTCCTAGTCCCTCCTCAGAACAGTGTGTGATACACTAGACCAAGGACCAGCAAACTTTTCCCATGAAGGGCCAGATAGTAAATATTGGGTTGTTGGAAAAGGCATGATGCATTTTTGCATAGAGAAACAGAAAAACGTGTCATGACTTTTCCAAAGATCTAGTGTTTTAGGCTATGTGGGCTATGTGGTCTCTGTCACAGTCCTTTAGCTGTGACACAGGATAACACATAAACAAATGGGCATAGCTATGTTGCAATAATACTTTGTTTATGGACACTGGAATTTGAATTTCACATAATATCCATATGTCATGATGTAGTCTTCTTTTGGTATTTTTTCCTACCATTTAAAAAAGCTTATCAATAGAACCATTCTTAGGTTGCTCGGCCATGTAAATACAGGTTCTAAGTCAGAATTGGCTACCAGATTAGTTGCTAACCTTGTAATAAATGGAACAGGATGGACATTGGTTTTCACTTGTCAACAAACAACAGTGAGACCTTAGAGCTTGGCTGGCCATTTGTACAATGAGAGCAGAGGATGAGAGAACCTTCAAGGTACCGTCCTATATGAGGTTCTGTGGGTCTGTTCAAGGGCTGGAAGATGAACATGCTCTTCTCACTAAATCTGTGTCCTTTGTATCTTCAGTCTTAATTTCTTAAAAACAAATTCGTGGATGGGACCAGCAGTTAGCATAATGGCTATGGCGCTGGACTCCCACGTAATTGACTGCAGTTCGCGTTCCAGACCCGGTGGCTTAAAACTCACACCGGGCGCGTGTGCATGCGTGCCCAAGATCCCGAGAGGAGAATGGAGAAGGGATTGTGGCATGGGCCATCCCCCCTGGGGGGTGATTTCTCACTTTCTGTCTCTCTGTCTCTCTCTGTCTGTCTGGCGAGTGCATGCGCCCTATAGCAAAAACCTCTCCAAAAAAAAAAAAAATTCGTGGCAAAATATGTAACACAAAACTTATCATGTTAGCCATTGTAAGTGTACAATTCAATCACATTAAATATATGCATAGGGCCAGCTAGTGGCATGGTGTTTAAGGCAGCTGGCTCTTACATAGCTAATCCCACAATTCAAGTCCTGGGCCCAGAAGCTGGTAAAACATGCTGAAAACGTATGCATGCATGTCCCAAATCCAGGGAGAAATGGAAGAGAAAAGATTGTGGTGTGATGATCTTTCCTAAGAAATATTTTCTCACTTTCTCTCTCTTCCTCTCATTTTTGGCAAGTGCACGTGCCTTCTAATAAGATTAAAAAAACAAAAAATGATAAGCGCTGGCGAGGGTGTGGTGAAAAGGGAACTCTCTTACACTGCTGGCGGGAATGTAAATTGGTCCAACCGCTGTGGAGAACAATTTGGAGATTCCTCAAAAATCTACAAATAGAACTACCATATGATCCAGCAATCCCACTCCTTGGTATCTACCCAAAGGACAGAGGAATACTTTATCGGAAAAGTGCTTGCACATCGATGTTTATTGTGGCACTTTTCACGATTGTTACGTCATGGAAGCAACCCAAATGCCCACGAACTGATGAATGGTTAGAAAAACTGTGGCACATATATTCAATGGAATACTATTCATCCATAAAAAACAACAAAACCCTGGCTTTTGACAGGAAGTGGATGAATATGGAAGATTTACTGCTGAGTGAAGCAAGCCATGCTATGAAGGAGAGGCATTGTATGTCCACACTTAATATATACCGAGTGTCTGCACTCTATGACTGAAACTAATTGTCTAAAGGATATAGAAACGCAGTATATAGATGTAAATACCAGATATAGTGTGTATGAAAGAGGAAGGTCTGAGGAAGGACATTTGGGAGGGACAGGGAGGAAAAGCATTAGTGGCACAAAGAGGTGTGGTATTATCTGTTGAAGATATTTCGTAGTTTTATCAACAGTACTAGGGAGAAATGTTCACCTGTTGAAATATCCATTTTGTAAGACAAATAATAATGACTATGACCTCTATTTTTTTTGGCAAATATTTTTGTCATAGGCTGTGTTCACTCACTAGAGAGACAAAGAAAGACAAAAAGAGAGAAAGTAAGAAATCACGCCCCAGAGGGGATGGCCAGGTCTCAATCTCTTCTCTTTCATTCTCCTCTCAGGATTTTTGGCATGCATGTACACACATCTGGTGTGAGTTTCAAGCTGCTAGATCTAGGACTCAAATCATGGTTGGCCATGTGGGAGTCCAGCACCTTAACCACTACACCACTTGCTGGCCCCAGCTCTATTTCTGTTTTTTTCATCACCTCAAGCAGAAGTTCTGTTACCAGTTAAGCAGTAATTTTCCATTTCCCTCCTCTCAACCTCTGGTAGTCACTAATCTACTTTATGTTAGACTTTCTCTATATAGAATCAAGGAACTTATAATTCTTGTCATCCTAGTTGGCTTCCTTTATGTCTTTACCAGTTTCTGTGGAACTCCTTACTACTGCTGTCTTAAACACCTTCTTCTCAATCCTACCCTCTTTGGTTAGAAAAAAACAGAAGATTTTTCAATTGATCTGTTTTCAAGGCTCATACCTTCTTCTACTTATTGCCTTTTATACCATAGTATACTCAACATATCTACAAATGTGTTAAATCACAATTATAAATGCAAAAATATGATTTCTCCCCAATCCTAAATTTTATATATAAGGAGAGAGGCCCAGTCTAAAAACTTTAGACTTTGAGTTTGTCCAAGCCTAAATGATGATAGACACAGAACTGAAGTCATTAGTTTTTCCTTTGCTCCATGTCAACTCTGTTCCTACACTCTTGAGTCAGATGTCAGGAAATCGATAGATTAGCTGGTATGTTACAGATACTCAACAAAGGATGTTGGATCATTGAAGAATAGTTGGACACAGATGGATGAAAATGTAAATTCTCACAGAATCACTTGCCTTCAACCAAAAGAGACAACACGGGTCAAGGCCCAAAGGGGGTCATTTCTGACTGGGATTGATTGAAACAACTAATGTCTGAATGCTTATCAGCACTACTGAGCACTGAACACTGCACTGCCATGTAGTGTTCTAGATACTTGAGAGACAGTAGTGATGACACTGACAAAAAGCCCTCCCCTACAGGGAGAAAGAAAAGAGGCAGACAAATAATGCTTTATGTATATTTTAAATTATAGTATCGATTGTTGGAAAAGTCATGACATATTTTTTCTATTCCAAAGTGTGTCATGACTTTCCCAAAACACAATGTTATATATTATAATATATTATAAGTGCATATGGTTTCTATTTAAAACATTAAAAAGTATATTATATGTGTATATAATAGATGTATGTATGTACCTATACATATACATACATTATAAGAGTCAGTCATTATATATGCATATCACAGTATATGTATGTGTATATATGTGTGTGTGTGTGTGTGTATACACACACATATATAATTGTTTTAATCTTTTTATTGAGGTATGACTGACGGTAGTTAAACAGATAGGATTTTTGGATTTTTGTCGGTTAACCTAATCTGCCAGATACCAACCCATTTCCATGAGGCAAGGATTACCTTGCAGATATTACCTTGCAGATCTCCTTCTGGGCTTTGGGAATCCAGGGGTTCACATCTCCAGAAGGCAGCTGTTCCTTCAGCCCCTGAATGGTTTGGGATTTGAGTGGCAAGCATGGACCAATCTGCTCATTCAGGTAGAGCTCACAGATTCTGTCACCCAGCATGTGACGAAAGACAGCATTCCCATTCTTACTATTACTCATCAGGACACTGAGGAAATGATTCAGGTCCTGCCAGAGGTCCAAAAGTTGGGTCTCCACTTTCAAATTTAGCTTTTTAAGGTATTTTCGGAAAGGACTTCCAGCACAGGCATCAGCACACAAGGCCCAGTAGGTATACCCCAGGGAGAAACTTTGCTTGATGGCCTTCTTGACTGTTACCTGGGAGGAATAATTGATGATGGGGGTGGTAGCCCTCAGCTGGGAAGAGAAATTTGTCTCGAAGAGGCCCTCCATGTAGAGCTGGCTGTTGACTTTCTCCTTCATGCTGGACTTCCCAGCGCACTGAGTATCCTTTTTAACAGAACTGGTTATCCCCTCCTTTGAAGAATCTGCGTTCAGGGAAGACATTTGGACAACCATATTTTCTGGAGGACACATCTCCTGAGGGGCAACAGTCATGGTATCTGACTTGGAGTCCATTTCCAAGGACCAAAAGCCAAGATCTACCAGTTGCCACATTTTCCTCTTGGCCTTCTTGCTCGAGTACTGCTTCTGGGAATGGCAGCCCTTCTTGATGCTCATGTTTAGAGGGAGTCCTCCCACATGTGTGCAGCAAATACTGTACTGGCGGGTCTCGTATTCCTGCATCAGACCTTGGCATGCTTCCTCTTTGGCCATGGTCACCTTGGCGTGGGTGTAAAAGTTAGGGAGCCAATAGCTCTGGAGTTTAAATAGAGCCACTTTCTGCATGTGGCTCAAGATCTCCCTCCTGGTGGTTGACTGGTTGGGATGCCAGATGGAGAGGTTCAGGAGGG
This sequence comes from Tupaia tana, assembly GCA_026018925.1. Lineage (NCBI taxonomy): Eukaryota > Metazoa > Chordata > Mammalia > Scandentia > Tupaiidae > Tupaia > Tupaia tana. The sequence continues at coordinate 121,857,691 of JAKSZU010000007.1, read as the reverse complement.
ACTCTGGAAAGAATACAGAGAGAGCAAAGGTGAAAATGATGTGATAATGACAATGACAATAATGAACAGGTTTTTAAATTTTTCCAAACGTCTTTTTGTATAGCATTTCATTAGTTCTTCATGCAGTCCTGGGGTGTGGACACATTTTTAGGTTTTAAGTGTATCGTGACCTCTTTCTCTAATTACCTTATTTGATCCCCATAGAAATGAGTCATCTTATGAAATTCCTCAATAAAATGAAAATACTTTTAGACAACTGTTACTGTAAAGAAAAGCAAAAAGTATATATTCATACAAAAATGAATAAGAATAAGAGACATCAGGTTGCCCTATTGCCTAATGGTTAAGGGAGCCAGATCCCATATGGCTGACTATGGTAAAAATCTTGGCCCGAGCATTTTGAATAACACGCCAGGCATGTGTACATGCCTTCCCCAAATCCCAACAGGATAGAGAAATGGAGAACAAGGGATTGTGGTGTGACCACATCCCCCTGGGAGATGCTTTTCCCCTCTTTCTCTCTCTTCGGTGAGTGCACACACCCACTGGCAATTAAAAAAAAAAAAAAAAAAAAAAAAGAACAAGAGGCAAGTACATCAAATTGGGATTCCCCAGAGTCAGCTATGACTAGAGGAAGAAGTTTAGACTGAATAATTTGAAGGAGCCCTTATTAGCCCTGTTTTGTTGTTGTTGTTGTTGTTTGTTTGTTTGTTTGTGATTTTGTTTTTTGGAGAGGTTTTTGCTATAGGGCGCATGCGCTCGCCAGACAGAGAGACAGAAAGTGAGAAATCACCCCCCGGGGGGGTGGCCATGCTGCAATCCCTTCTCCTACGTTCTCCTCTCGGGATCTTGGGCATGCATGCACACATTACCGGTGTGAGTTTTAAGCCACCAGGTCCGGGACGCGAACCATGGTCGACTACATGGGAGTCCAGCGACATAGCCATTACACTAACTGCTGGTCCCAGCCCTGGTTTTAATGTCAATTAAATTCTCAATTATTTGTATTATCATAGAGGAGTGTGACTTAGATCTCCCAGAACACACTTGTGTTTGGATTAGGAATGCCTCTTTATCCAACAAACAAGTATGGGTGAATTCGATGTCTAAAGAAAGATTTGGCAAACTTTGTATGGAAAACCCCAGATAGTAAATATTTCAGGCCTTGTGAACCACATACAATTTCTGATGCACAGTCTTGTTCTTCTTTTCTTTTTTTTTAACCCTTTAAAAATGAAAAAAACATTCTTAGCTCATAGCCACATATACTGCATTTGGCCCATGGGCTATATTTTATTCTAGGGAATCCCAATTAAAGAGAATGAAATGATAGGGCAATGCATGTTCAGAAGATACCGGAGCTTCTCAATTACCCTGTCTCAATTCCTCTTCCTTCCTCCCAGCCAACCTTCACTGGCAGGTAATATCCCAAGAAGAGGCAAGCACCCATCTACGGACGACCAGTCTCTCCGAACCCTTCCCCAGTTGTGGTTCCCACAGGCATCTCTGCTACAGAAGATGGAAAGGGTGGCAGTCTACACAGCAAGATGTTGAGGAATAACAGATGCTGAACTGATATTTTGTTGTCCTTACAGCTCCCAGAGATTTGCCTTCAAACACTCTTCTTATTCTTACTGATGTTCATGTTGCAGAGAGTGACCACCCTGGAGCCCTCCTGTAGGTGGGTGGCCTTCAGCATGAGCAACAGAGACAGGTAGTAGTCTCTCACTTCCAGGTTCATCTCATCTATGCTCAGGATCTTCTCAGTAAGGATCCAGAAATCCAGCAATTCTTCACCTAGGACCAGACAGGGGGGATACAGAGATGCATCTCAATCTTGCCCCTTGGAGAGCTGCATCTGGGTGAAGCCCTGAAATCCCCATGAGGGCCTGCTCTGCGACATCACATCACCCACTGTCTGTCACACCTTTGAGTTAAGGCCTCATCTCCAGAAAAGTTCTAGTGATAATTGGTGGATGATGGGAGGCATGGAGAAAAGAGACTTACTGGATAGGAATCCTTTGTGAATTTTTTTACTTTGTTACTGTTGTTAGGAAAATAGTCACTGGGGGCTGGCAGGTGGCATTATGGTTAAGGTGCTGGACTTCCACATGGCCGACCGTGATCGGAGTCTTGGACCTGGTAACTTGCTTTCTCACTTTCCTTTCTCCAGTCAAATTAAAAACAAACAAACAAATCAAACAATGATAGTAATAAATAAAATGAAATAAATAATTCTTAAAAGAAAAAAAGAGGGACCGGCAGTTAGCGTAATGGCTATGTCGCTGGACTCCCACGTAGTCGACCGGGGTTCGAGTCCCGGACCCGGTGGCTTAAACTCACGCCGGGCGCGTGTGTGTGCGTGCCCAAGATCCCGAGAGGAGAATGGAGGAGAAGGGATTGCGGCGTGGCCATCCCCCCTGGGGGGTGATTTCTCGCTTTCTATCTCTCTGTCTCTCTTTGACTGTCTGGCGAGCGCACGCGCCCTATAGCAAAAACCTCTCCAAAAAAGAAAAAAGAAAAAAACCAGTTTCTTAAGACTGAAAGACTCTAAAGAGGAATCATAAGATGTGAATTTTGTCCCCTCAAAATGCAGATTAAAGAAGAATATTTCCTAGATCATGGACCCAAAGAGCCAGCAGAAGGACAAGAGCCAAAAACTATGTTTCTTCTTTGGAAACTTTGCCAGGGCTGAAGTCTGAGAGACAAAGTAAAAGAAACATTTGGTCCAGTTTTCCCATATGTGCCTCCTGGAGATTCAGGACTTCACCCTTAAAACTAGGACTTGTCCCTGGATGAAACTTAGTATTGCTGAGCTGATGCATCAGCTGTTTCCAGCTGCCAGCCTCCCAGTACTCAGCAACTAGCAGACCAAACAAAATAAGAGTAGTTCCCAGCACTTTTGCTACAGTGATTTATTTACTTGTTCCTTGTCTGCCTCCCTGCGTAGCAGTAGCTTTATGAAGTAGAAACTTACAGATCTTGTTCACCTTTGTATGCCAACCCACCAGCATAGTGGTTGCCTCATAGTGGTACTCAATAAAGATTATTGAATGGGGGCCCAGCAGATGGTGTAATGGTTAAGGTGTTGGACTCTCATATGGCTGATTAAGGTTTTCTGGACCCAACGACTAGAAAATCATGCCAGGAGCATGTGCATGTATGCTCAAAATCCTGAGAGGAGAGTGGAGGAGATGGGATTGTGGTGTGGCCATCCCCCCTGGGGGGTGATTTCTCACTTTCCCTCTCTCTGTCTCTCTCTGGTAGGTACACACATGCTATGGCAAACCTTAAAAAAAAAGATTACTGAATGAATTAATGAATAAATAAATAAGTAAATGAAAGGGACTCTTACTGCTTTTACCCTAACTTTATACTATGGAACCTGCTTTTCAAAGATTTTTATCCAGACTGCATTATATAACTGTCCACTGAGGCTCTGGGGAAACCTGTTCCTATCCAGGAAAACTGTTAAGAACTTTCAAAGGCACTAGGAACAATTTCAAGAACCCACCTGCACTGCTGTGGAGGTAGGAACAGAAGCGCCACATTCCTCTGACCCCACCAATGCATTTCTCGAGTAGCCACTGGTCTGCCTTTTTCCATCTCATCATTTTGGCTGCCAGGAAAAGTTCATGCTAAGAGAGAGAGAGAATAAACCCTTCCCCTGCCCTCTCTCTCAGCCTCGCACACAGCCAGACTTCCATTCGCTCAGTATGAGTGAGGAAACATGGTGGCCAGTTAGATGAGTTGGATGCTTGATTACATGTTTCTTCTGACACTAAGGACCAGATCCTCTGGTGATATACACCCTGTGACATGTAAGGGGCCCACAAGCACACATACAATCCACAGCTGAAAACATCCTCCAACAAAGATTCCTTCCCTTCTACATAATAGTGATTTTAACCCCGTTTTATACACACACACACACACACACACACACACACTTCCTACACAAAGAAATAATTGAGAATAGCAGTTGATTTATTACAGTTGATCTTACTTCATGTATGTGCCTAACCTAACTTTGCCTGAGGTGGAAATTATTTTCACATCTATGTTCATCAGGGATATTGATTTGTAATTTTCTTGTAGTGTCTTTGTCTGGCCTTGGCATCAGGGTAATGCTACTCTCATGGAATGAGTTAGGAGGTTTTCACTTCTCCTTTTTTGGAAAAGTTTGAAAAGGTTTGGAACTAGTTCTTATTTAAATGTTTGGTAAAATTCATCCATGAAACAATCAGGTCTAGGACTTTGGTTTGTTGGGAGATTTTTGATTACTGATTTAATCTCTTTACTAGTTACAGGTCTGTTCAGATTTTCTAGTTTATTCGGTTCACTTTGGTACGTTTTGTGTCTCTAGGAATTGATCTATTCTGTCTAGCTTATCCAGTTTATTGGTGTGCAATCATTCAAAGTACTCTCTCTTTCTTTTAATTGCCAGAGGGCATGTGCACATGCCGGAGAGAGAAAGCACACCATCAAAGGGTCAAGCTGCAATCTTTTTTCTCTCCATACCTTCTTGCTATCAGGGTTTTGGGCATGCATGCACATGTGAGCACATTTTTCAAACCACCACGGCTGGAATGAAAACTGCAGTTGGCCATATGGCATCTGGCTTCCTGATTGCTGAGCTACGGAGCTGGACTCACAGACTTCTCTTAGAATTCTTTATGCTTCTGTAGAATCAGCAGTTAATATTCCCACTTTCATTTTGATTTGAGTAATTTGTTTCTTTTTAGTAATTATTTAGTTTTCTCTCTCCTTTTTTCTTAGTCCACTTAAAGTATTTATCTTATAAAATAATCAATTTTTGATTGAATTGATTTTCTCTATTGTTTGTTCTTTGTTTCACTGATCTGCTTTTTTTTCTTTCTTTTTTTGGAGAGGTTTTTGCTATAGGGCGCATGCGCTCGCCAGAAGCACAGAGAGAAGCAGAGAGACAGAAAGTGAGAAATCAGCCCCCGGGGGGGATGGCCATGCCGCAATCCCTTCTCCTCCATTCTCCTTTCGGGATCTTGGGCACACACACATGCGCCTGGCGTGAGTTAAAGCCACTGGGTCTGGGACTCCAACTGCAATTGACTACATGGGAGTCCAGTGACATAGCCATTATGCTAACTGCAGGTCCCATCACTGATCTGCTTTAATTTCATTATTTCCTTCCTTCTACTGACTTTGGGTTGAGTTTGTTTCTCTTTTTCAAGTTCCCTGGTAAAGTTAGGTTGTTTATTTGATTTTTTTCTTTGTTTAAATGTAAGTATTTATGGCTATAAATTCCTTTCTTTGTATGCTTTTACTGTATCCATAAGTTTTGGCACATTGTGTTCTCATTTTCACTTATCTCTTAACTATTTCTAACTTTCTTTGTAATTTATTTGTCTTTGATCCATTGGGTTTTCTTTTTCTCTCTTCTTCTTCTTCTTTTTTTACTATAGGATGTGTGCACTCGTTGGACAGACAGAGAGAAACAGAGAGACAGAAAGCTAGAAATCATCCTCCTCCCTCCCCCCAGGGGATGGTCATGCCATAATCCCTTCTCCTCCATTCTCCTCTTGGGATTTTGGACAGGCATGCTTTTGCGTCTGGCATGAGTTTTAAGCTGCTGGGTCCAGGACTCAAATTGCAGTGGGCTATGTGGGAGTCCAGCCATGTAACCATTATGCTACTTGATCTACCAGTTTTTAAGACTACGTTGCTTAATTTTCACAAATTTGTGAGTTTTCAAGTTTTATTTCCCTTATTATTTCTAACTTCATTCTGTTGCAGTAAGAGAATATATTTTGCATGATAGTTAAAAAACTCTATTGAGACTTTATTTATGGCCTAACATATCTGATCTATCTTGAAAAATGTCCCATGTGCATAAGAAAACAATGTGTATGCTGTTGTTGGGTAGAATGTTTTGTGTGTGTCTTTTAGATCTAGTTGGTTTATTATGTTTAAATTCTCTAGATCTTTACTTATCTTTTGTCTTATTTTTCTATTCATTATTTAAAGTTGGGTACCGAAGTCCTCAATTTTTATTGCAGAATTGTCTGTTTCTCACTTCAGTCCTGGGAAGTTTTGACTTCCTATATTTTGATGACCTGTTATTAGATGAGTAAACTTTATAACTGTTAAGTCCTTGGCTGTGTCAAATTTTGCATTAATATATAATGTTTTTCTTTGCCTTTTGCAACCTTTTTCTGATTTAAAGTTTATTTCATCTGATATTATTATAGGGTACCACTGCTCTCGTTTGATTATTACTTTCATGGAATATCTTTTTCTAGTCAATCACTTTCAACCTATTTCTTTTTTCTATTTTTATATATATTTTTATTATTATTCATACATTAAATCACTATACATCATTTAGATTGTGAAGAGACTTTACCCAGCATGAGATACACCTCAGTCCAGCCCACTTGAGACCACCACACAACCTTGTCAACAGATAATAAACTTTATCTGTGTCCTACAAGTGTCTTACCTCTTCATTCTCCCTACTCAAATTTCCTATGCTCTTCCCCTCTCAACCTATTTCTATGCATCTAAAATAAATCTCTTGTAGACAATGTATAGATGGATTTTGTTTTTAAACTCATTCTTCTGGAGATGTTATCAAGATGTCTAACTAGAGGTATTGAGGGCTTAGATCCTCTACAAAGAAGGACCAAAACAACAAATAAATTACTCTTTGAGTGTCTATGGAAGAATATTTAAAGTTGCCAAGGAAGTTATGGAAACACTCTGAAACACAGAGATTTGGGATGGCAGCATACAGAGGGAAGCAAAGCATATGTCAGCGTCAGCTAAAAGGGACTCTCCATTGTGGAGAAGAGCTAAGCAGATGATCCATAACAGTTCCCATTACCATGACAGATACTTGCTGCTCTAGCTTCAAAGGAGCCCCACAGTCTTCACAGGCTCTAAGACCAGCATAGGGAATTGTCTAAAGTCCATGTAGCTATATTACTTCAGAGAAGTTCATGTTGAGTATCCTCCATTCAGTGGGATCCAGGTAGCTTTGACACAGTGCCAGAGTCACTGCTAGAGTGCATTTTGCCTAAAGACCAATATCCACCACATCTCCATATCTTTGAGGCCCCACTTTTATCCCACAAAAGTATGAAGTACTATAACCACATTGGACCCAGTGATATACTCATGACCCAAGTAATTGAGTTCATGTAGCACTCTGTACTGCAGCAAACAGGCAGGCCAGCACAATAGGGAAGTCACTCCCAAGACTAGGATGTACATGACACCAGGGGCCCCCTCCAGTGGAGGAAATTCATCACCACTAGACTGGGTTTACAAGAAATGCTTGAGTGGAGGGGGCCCCTGGTGTCATGTACATCCTAGTCTTGGGAGTGACTTCCTACTGCCACTTGTAACTCTGATCCCTCAACTAGTAGAGCTACTGTGATCCCTTCTGCCAGGGCCTACAGACCTCTTGGCAGCTTCCACCCTTGCAAAGCTGTGCCACTGCTTCCATAAACACTAGTAGTTTAGGCTCTCACAGACACTGCTGATGTTGATTATAGCTGAAGATCACATGAACACTACACTACTGCACCCACCCAGAACCAAAACCGAAGCACTCTCCCAACTGACACTATGGGACAGATCTATGAGAAAAACTATTTACCTACAAAAGCTATGCTATAAAATCAGAAAACATGACTGTTCCACCAAATGTGCAGGTATCAATGTAGAAACAAAGAAATGTGGAAAAGGAGGAAACATGACTCTTCCAAAGGAATACAGTAATTCTTAAGTAATAGACTTCAGTGAAAAATAAACCTATGACATTCCTGAAAAGGGATTCAAAATAATGAACTTTAGGAAAGTCAGCAAGATACTAGAGACGACAGATGGAAGATAAAGCAAAATCAGGAAAACGATTCAGAAAATGAATGAAAACTTCAACAAATAGATATCATACAAATGAACCAAACAACAATCTTGGAGCTGAAGAATTCAATGAATGAAATAAAAAATACAATTGAAAGCAAGCAGAAGAAAGAATTTCTGAAATTAAAGACAGCTCTTTTGAAATAACTTGGTCTGAGAACAACAGATAGTGTAGTGGTTAACACACTGGATTCCTACACAGCCAACAATGGTTTGAATGTTGGACCTGGTGGCTTGAAAATCATGCCAGGAACATGTGCATATATGCCCAACATCCCAAGAAGAGAATGGAGGAGAAGGGATTGTGGTGTGGCCATGCCCCTGAAAAGGTGATTTCTCACTTTTCCTCTCCGGTGAGCATGCATGCCCTAGGGCAGAAATCTAAAAGAAAGAAAGAAAGAAAGAAAGAAAGATAGAGAGAGAGAGAGAGAGAGAGAGAATAAACGAACTTAGTAAGGTGAAGAAAAAAATGAAAAGAATAAAGAATACTTGCAGGACTTATAGGACACCATTAAGTGAGTAAATATTTTATTTAAGTTTCAGAAGGAAAATGAGAAAAGACATAGAAAATCTATTTAATAAAACATTAACTGAAAACTTTCTGTCTTGAAAGATGCATGTATACCCAGATTCAGGAAATTAAAAGGTCCCCAATAGATTCACCCTAAAAAGATAATCTCTGAGGCACTTTATAGTCAAACTGTCAAGAGAAAAAGAAAGAGATAATCCTAAAAGTAGTAAGGGAACATATAAGGGAATCTCCCATTAAATTAACATCAGATTTCTTAGCAGAAATCTTATAGACCCATTAGAGAATGAGCTAAGATATTCAAATTGCTGAAAGAAAGAAAAAACTAGTAGTCAAATGTACTATACTCCACAAAACTACCCTTGAGAACTAAAGAGAAAAAGTTTTTCTTAGCAAGTAAAAACAGGAAATTCATCACCACTAGACTGGGTTTACAAGAAATACTTGAGTGAATCCTAGATCTGGAAGCCAAAGGACTAGAAGTGCCATCGGGAAAACATGAAAAGTATTAATTCACTTTGCAGCAAATATACAAATGAGAAAGAAATGAATCAAACATTATTACTAATGAAAATTACCAAACTGCAAAAAAAAAAAAAAAATCATAGGAAGAAAAGGATAAAGGAAATACAAAACAACCAGAAAACAATGAACAATATGATAAGAGTAAGCCCTCCCTTATTAAAAATAACCTTGAATGTAAATGAAAGAAATTCCCCATATAAAAGAGAGAGAATGGCTGAATGAATAATAAAAAAGACCCAACTTACGTTGCTACAAGAAACGAGCTTCAACTGTAAAAACACACATAAATTGAAACCATAAATAAATATACTCCACTCAAACAGAAACCAAACCAAGAAAGAACAGGTATACTTATATTACACAAAATAGACTTTAAGTCAAAAAGGAATCTCCAAAAGGAGACTAAGGAAATCATTATATAACAATAAGAGGGCATATTCAGCAAGAGGATATGAAAATTATAAAAATACAAGCACTCAACATGGAGCATCCAAATGTTTAAAGCAAATATAATTAGCACTAAACGGAGAGAGAAACTTAAATACAATAATAGTTGAGGGGGACCAGCGGGTGGCTTGGTGGTTAAGGCACTGTACACTCCCACATGGCCAACCACGGTTCAAGTCCCAGACCTGGTAGCTTTCTCTCTCTCTCTCTCTTTCTCTCTCTCTCTCTCTCTGTCCCTCTCCGGCCAAATTAAAATAAATAAATGAATAAATAAAATAATTCTTAAAAAAACAAAAACAATAATAGTGAGGACTTCAACACCTGACTCTCAGCATTGGACAGATCATCTAGACAGAAAACCAACAAAGAAACATCAAATTTAAACTGCATTATAAATCAAATATACCTAACCTAAGAAAATATTTCATCCAATATCTGCAGAATACACATTTCTTCTCATCAGCACATGAAACTTTCTCCAGATAGATCATATGTTATGGTAAAATAAGTCTCAACAAATTCGAAAAATCCAAAATCATATCAAGTATCTTTTCTGACCATAATAAATAATAAACAAGACGAGTAAAACTAAAAACAAACAAGAGAAATATTGGAGAATATATGAATACATGGAAATTAACATGTTCCTGAATCAATAAAGAGATTAGGAAAGTTAAAAAAAAATTGAAACATATAAAAAAGAAAACACAAAAACAAAATTTGTAAAATACAGCAAAAGCAGTAAAAAGAGAAAAGTTTATATCAATAAGCACCTATATAAAAAAAGTAAAAAGAGTGCCAGTAGGAAGTTAAAGGATGATCAATACAATATGATACAAGCAACATTAGGAAAAAAACATGTCGGGCCAGTCAGGTGGCATGGTAGTTAACGCTGCTGGATCCCACATGGCTGACAGCAAGGTTTAAGTCCCAAACCTGGTGACTTGAAAAACACATGGGAAGTATGTGCCTGTGAGCCCAAAATCCCAAGAGGAGAATGGGGGAGAAGGGATTGGGTGTGGCCATCCCCCTGAAGGGTGATTTATTTCTCACTTTCTCTCTCTCTTTCTCTTTGTCTCTCTCTAGTAAACTCGCATGCCTTATGGCAAAAACTTAAAAAACAAAACAAATCAAAACAAAAAACACAGGAAAAAGATTCCAAATAAACAACCTGATGTTACACCTCAAAGAACTAACAAGGCATGAACATGACAACCTCCAAATCAGTGGTGGGGAAAAAAAGAATATATAACTTCTGTCTTTTTCTTTGTTTTCTATATGCCCCATAGTATTTTCTCAGTCATTTCCAGCATTGTTGTGGTCTTTTGTGTTTAGTTGATTTTTTAAAATAGTGAAATATTTAAGTTCCTCTCTCATTTCTTTTGTATATCTTCCATAACATTTTCTTTGCAGTTACCATGGTGATTATATTTAACATTTTAAGTTGCTAGAACTCTAATTTTATATCAGTTAAATTTCAATAACATACAAAATCTTTGTTTTTTACAGCTCCACCTCCACTCCTTTTGGCTGTTGATGTAACAAAACTACATTTTTATACATTGTTTGTCCATAAACAAAATGTGTTAACATACATTAGACTCATAAATTATGTAGAACACAAATGTAATGTGGAGTTACAAAAGTACAACAATAATAGCTTTCAGACTAACAGTGGTTCTTTTAAAAAAAATTATTAGTCTTTAAAGCATGTAGAAAATAGAAAGTGCCATTACAAACCGTGGTTACAATAATCCCATACAGTAATTCCAGCCTTTTCAGTTGCCTACTAATTTACCTTTATTGAGGACTTCACTTCTTCATATGTATTCAAGTTACTGTCTAGTATATTTTCAATTGACCCTAAAGGAATTCCTTGAACATTTCTAATAGGGAACTTTTAGTACTTCCCTCAACTTTTGTTTATCTGGGAATGACTTCATTTTACCCTTACCTTTGAAGTACCATTTTGCTGGATATATGATTCTTGGTTAATTATTTTTTTCTTCTGAGACTTTGAGTAAATCAGATTGCTGCCTTCTGCACTCCAAAGTTTCTGATGAGAAATCTCTTATAATTGTATGAGGATCCCGTGTAAGTGATAAGTTGCTTTTCTTTCAGCTTTCAAGATTCTCTGTCTTTGTCTTTCAGGAGTTTGACTACAATGTATTTTAGTGTAGGTCTCTGTGTTCATCTTACTTAGAGTTTATTGAGTTTCTCAGATGTTTATATTTACATTTTTCATCAAATTTGAGGAAATTTCAGCCATTATTTTTTCAAATGTTTTCTCTTTCCATTTCTCTTTCTCCTTTTATTCTGGGATTCTTAATGCTTAGCCACTTGATGGTATCACATAGGTACATTGGGTTCTGCTCACTTTTCTTTCTCTTTCTTCTTCTTTTTAAAATTTTTTTATTTTTATCATAGGGTGTGTGCACTTACTGGGAAGAGAGAAGAGACAGAAAGAGATAAAGAGAGGGAAAATGACAATCACCCCTAAGTGGGATAGCCACAATCCCTTATCCTCCATTCTTCTCTCAGGATTTGGGGCACACATGCATATGCACCCAGTATGATTTTCAAGCCACCAGGTCTAAGATTAAAACTGTAGTTGACCTTGTGGGAATCCAGCGTCTTAACTACCATGACACCTGCTGGTCCCAGGTTCTGCTCACTTTTCTTCATTCTTCTTTTTTTTTTTTTTCCTGTCCTTCAGACTTCATCATTTACACTTTTCTATCTTAAGATCTACTGATTCTTTCTTCTGCCTGCTCTAATCTGCACTTGAATCCCTTTAGTAAGTTTTCACTTCAGTTATTGTACTTTTCAGTTACAGAATTTCTTTTCCTTTTTTTTTAAAGTTTTCTCTTTATTGATATTTCCATTATGCTCATAAATCATTTTTTTTTTACTTTCTTCTCATGTTTGTTTAATTTTCTTAGCTTTAAAGCAGTTTTAAAGGCTTAGTTTAATAGATCTGCCATCAGGTCTTTTTCAGAGACAATTTCATTCTTTTTCTTTCTTCTTTCTTTTTTTTATAATGTTTGCTATAGGATGTGTGTACTCACCAGAAAGCTGTACAGAGGGAGAAAGTGAGAACCTCCTTCCCCCAACAGAGGTAATGGCCATGCTACAATCTCTTCTCCATGCTCCTCTTAGGATTTGGGCAAGCATGCACATGTGTATGGCATGTTTCTCAAGCCACTGGGTCTGGAATTTAATCTGCAGAGTTGGCCATGTGGGATACAGTGCCTTAAACACCATATCACCTGCTGCTTGAGACAGTTTATCTTGATTTATTATTTTTTTCTTTAAATGGGGCTTTCTTGTTTCTTTGTATGTCTTTTTTTTTGGTGAAAACTAGACATTTGAATGTAATAATATGATGACTAGAAATCAGATTTTTGCCTTTTCCCAGAATTTTTTGGGTTTTGATATTATTTTTGTTTAATATTTTTATTTATTTATTTATTTATTTATTTATTTATTGCTATAGGGCATGTGTGCTCACCAGAAAAAGAGACAGACAGAAAGCAAGAAATCACCCCCCAGCGGGGATGGCCATCCCTTCTCCTCCATTCTCCTCTCAGATCTTGGGCATGCATGCACATGGGCCTGGTGTGAGTTTAAGCCACCGGGTTCCGGACTCAAACTGCAGTCAACCAGTCAATGGGAGTCCAGTAACATAGCCATTACGCCAACTGCTGGTCCCAATTTTTAATTTTTTTTTTAAGTTTGTAGTCTGTCTTTGTGACAAGGGTAAGACTAAAGTATAATCTTAAGTCTTCTTAGGTCTTTTCTGAGCCAGTAGCTTTCCCTATGGATACACAGTCACTTTCTAATTTTCCCTATATATACAGTTGCTTTTGAATGTCCTAGTCTTTAATGTTTGCCTCCAAAAAGAAAAAAATAATGAAAGAGGGCAGGAAAAAATGTCAGTCATATTAACCCCTTGGAAATCACTTCAGCAGAAGGGGAGGGACTTACAATGGGTAGGTGCAACAACAGGACTGCCAATCTCTTTGTATCTATGTGACCAGCAGCTGTAAACAGCAATCAGAACACATATCCCCAGTATTTGGAGAACAAGGTTTTTTTGACCACCCTGGCTTTTACAAGCTGTGTGCGAGCTGCTCTAAAAACACGTACACAGCTATGTGCCAGGGGACTAAGGTTGGGGGATAGGTAACTGTCACTGTGTTAAGATCTAAATTTGAATGAAATGAACAATAGTTTACTGTGTAAGCCTTCCTATGGAAGTTGAAAGTCTTCAATAGACTTCAGAGTTCCAAAATAGTTACATCATACAGATTCTACCAGTGTAATTGTTGTCCAGGTGGGGAAAGAGATTCTGGTGGTCCCTCCTCTACCATCTTCCTAGAAGCCCCTCAACCATTCATTACTTTTAAAAAGGCTCACTAGGGTTGCTGTGAGCAGGAAAGCAAGGAGAGAAGAAAGGAGGCTAATTAAGAGATGATTTCAATTCTCAGGAGAGAAATGGTGGTGACTTAGATACCAGGAAGAATTAAGATGGTGAGATTTGCTTGATCTGGGTATACTTTAGGCAATTTTTCATATTCTGTGACCACCATTAACTTTCTCAGTTCTGGCTACAGTGTGATACATATCTCAGCCCATCTGACTTCAGCTTATTGTTCTAGGTACCAATTTTTCAACCTATGATATTCAGTATCTGCACTTCAGTGTAAGAGTCACAAACATACAAGTCATTATCCATGTGGCTTCCCATATTTTTTCATGCACATGCATATTCCTGCTTACCTCCTTCTGGGGACCTAATGAAACTGATGAGCTCCTGACAGAGAATGTAATGGAAACACAAGTTTGTTTTACAAAAAAATGGTAACCGGTATTTTTCCAACCAAGTCAATAATCCTTTATATTTCGAAATCTGCAGTCAAAACAAAATACCAACAGAAAGATCAAACAGAATAGCTAAGAAATGCAGTTTAGCAAAGAGTAATTAATAACTTAACTCTTACAGAATTTAGCTGGAATGTGAGGTATGTTGATTAAAAGTAGTATCTGGGGACCAGCAGGTGGTGTGGAGGTTAAGGCTGCTGGATTCCCATATAGCCAACCATGGTTTGAGTCCTGGACCCAGTGGCTTGAACATCACTCTGGGCATGTATGCATGTGTTCCTAAGATCCAGAAAAGAGAATGGAGTAGAAGGAATTGTGGTATGGTCATCTCCCCTTGGGTGATTTCTCACTTTTCCTTTGTCTGTATCTCTCTGTCTCTCTCCTCTCTAGCGAGCTCATGCACCTTATGACAAAAACCTTAAAAAGAAAAACAGAAGTTGTATCTGGGCTAGCTGGTGGCATGGTGATTAAATGATTATATTTTACATGGCTGACTGGTTTGTCTCAGACCTGGTTGCTTGAGAGACAAGCTGGGTGTCCAAAATCTCAACAGAAGGGAGAAATGGAGAAGGGATTACATTGTGGTCATTCCCTCCTTGGGGGTACTTTTTCACTTTCTCTCTCACGCTCTCTCTCCAGAGGTTGCATGCACCCTCTGGGGGAAAAAAAGGATCCAAGAAAGAAGGTACTCAGGCTGAGGTTCCCAAAGAACTAAATGGATTTACAGGAAATAAAAAGCTTGATCTTTCATCAAAAATTCTTCCTTATTCCTGAGTAAAGTTGTTTAATAAAAGATCTAAATTTTGTTTGACTGAAGAGAAGCAATAAAATAAAGGCAATATACAAGGAGAAGGAAAGAAAGCATAAAGATAAAGTAAGATTGAGAGAAAGATATGCCTTTGTAGTAGTTAGTCATTAGAAATTGCAGAGTAGCATCTTACCTTGACCTGTGTCTGATAATGAATATCTGATAAATATGTGGCCCATGGGCTACCACTTTCTATCTCACATTCCTAGTAGACATTGCCAGTTAATTCTCAGGCTTTTATTTATTTATTTATCTTTGGTATAGGATATGTACACTAGCTAGAGAGAGACATCCCCAGCAGGGATGGTCATACCACAGTCCCTTTTTTCCATTCTCCTCTCAGGGTTTTGGGCACATATGCCCATGTGCCTGGTGTGTTTTTCAGGCCGCTGGACCTGAGATTCCGACTGCTCAGTTACACATGTGGGAGTCCAGTGCCTTCACTACCATGCCACCTGCTGGCCTCTTCCAGACCTGTCTTGCTTAGATGTAGTCTTGAAGTTCTTCTTGGAACAATGCTTGAAGCTACTATTACCCAACAATCATAGTGGACATGAGAGATGAATCTCAGTTGCTAACTATGGATTAGAATACAAAGGAAATAATTCAACAAAATCATTTGCTCAAGAGGTAAAAAATGTAAAAAGGAAAAATGTCTACCTGACTTCATGCTGTTATCCTACTCACTTACTTTACAGTTTCTTCTATAGTCGCCCTCTGGGCCTCTTTTTTCTCCCCTCTCAATTCACACTTCAAATACAGCTCCCTCTTCCTCCACCCACACTTTCTGCCATTTAGGAATCTTACTCACCAAGTTATAAGGTATTTCTGGCCACAAGCTCCATTGTGAATTTTCAACAGTGTAAAATGGTGTCTGACCAAAGACCTGCAAAAGAAAGCTAGGAAACAGCCAAGGAGGTAGAGCTCCTTTGTATGCGTAGGGCACAGTCTACGTCTGGGCTGTAAGTCCATCTTCCCATATCGAGCTGTTTCTAGAAGGGTATTGTGAGCTGCTTAAATTGACTAATTGACTAATTAACACATATAAAGATTACTTCTGAAATCTGTCATTAAGACACTAGTAGGGATGGGAAAAGTATGAATGGGGATCACCCATAAGACCATTCTTTAAGGTTTTTGCCATAGGGCACATGTGCTCATCAGAGAGAGATAGTAAGAGGGAAAATGAGAAATCATCCCTCAGGGGGATGGCCATGTTTCAATCTCTTCTCCTATCAGGATTCTGGGCACACACACACACACACACACACACACACACACATGCGCCCTGATTGATTTTCAAGCCTTAAGGTCCGGGACTCAAACTACAGTCACCCATGTGGGAATCCAGCACCATAACCATTATACCACCTGCTGACCTCAAGACCCATTCAAAGAAAGGCCTCTTCTTCCTTTTTTAAAAAATCATATTGGCTGGCACCACCATCCACCTAAACACCCAAGCCTGTTACCCTTGATTTCTTCCTGTTACCATCTCTTCCTGACATTCAAACAGTCCTATACTGTCCTATATTTCATTTTATTAAAAATCTCTTCTGTTCGTACTACTCTCTTCATTCCTTTCCCTCCAGACCTGCATCACCTTCTTTTTTTTTTTTTTTTTTTTTTTTTGAGAGGTTTTTGCTATAGGGTGCGTGCACTCGCCAGACAGACAGAGAGACAGAAAGCAGGAAATCACTCCCCAGGGGGGATGGCCATGCCGCAATCCCTTCTCCTCCATCCTCCTCTCGGAATCTTGGGCACGCACACACACGCGCCTGGCACGAGTTTAAGCCACTGGGTCCAGGATGCAAATCTGCGGTCGACTACGTGGGAGTCCAGCGACATAGCCACTACGCTAACTGCTGGTCCCCATCACCTTCTATGTAGACTATTGAAATCATTTACTTCCTTTATCATGGGCCCCTGTCACCCAACCCATTGGCCAGACATCTACAGCATGATGTTGTCAAATGAAAGTCTGATCATGTTACTTCTTGACTTAAAAAATCTTCGATGGCTATTGCTTTCATGATAACATCAAACTTCCAAGCATGGCCTGTCTTATCTCACTTGGCTTATCCTGCATGTGCAGCCTTAGTTCATGCTGTGTCTCCCCCTCACAACTTTCCTTCAGCTTAGAGTTGGCACCCCCCAAAGTGCATGGAATTAGATCTCTCGGTGCCTTTACTTTCTCTGTTGTTTGTAAGATCTTTGCTTCTCTTACTATTAAGCCCCCTAATCTTTTCCTCTTACTTCTTATCTAGTTTTTCTTCCTCACCTCTGTCAATTGTCAATGACCTGCCCGGTCAATTTTCAGTGACCTGCTTCTTTTATTTTTTAAGAGATTTTTTGCCTTAGGGTGCATGAGCTTGTGGGGAAGAAGAGATAGAGACAGACGCAGTGAGAGGGAAAGTGAGAAATCACCCCCCAGGGGGGATGGCCATGCAGCAATCCCTTCTCCTCCATTCTCCTCCTGGGATCTTGAGCATGCATGCACATGCACCTGGCATAGTTTTCAAGCCACCAGGTCTGGGACTCAGACTGCAGTTGATCATGTGGGAGTCCAGTGACATAACCACTATGCCATCTACTGGTCCTGACTTGCTCCTTTTTTAAGACTAGGCTTGTGTCAGCCTTTTCTAACTCTTCCAGGTGGGAGTGGCCTCTTGCATAGTACTGTATTCACATTTCATTCTAAAAACATCTATTATGCCATTCGTACCTTAAATACCAGTTTCTCACCTTAGAATTCCTTATGGACAGGGATGGTATCATTACTCTGACCATCTCCATGACTAAACCTTATGACTAGCACAAAATAACCATCTAATAACCATTTTTGAGATAGTAGTTTTTTTTTTTCCTCACTTGACTGAAATTTCACCTTTTAACAGCATTCCATGGGAAAGGATGCACTAAAATTATCCACATTTTGTAATTTTGAAATGAGCGAACGTTAAATTACACCTTCATTAAAATATCACTAAAGAAGTAAAACAAAAAGATGTGGGCTTTATCTAGGTCTGGGTTGAAAACCGTTTTGATGTTTGAGGTTTATTTTAGTTGCATAAACTGAGGAAATATATAGGTTTGATTATAGCCAACAACTTAAAAATTGTTATATGCTAAATATTTGGAAAGGGTAGTAGAGCAACATGAATAATCCTAATTTGTCTTGCAGGAGTTCACAATTCATAATCCAGTGGGATACACACACACACACACACACACACATACACACACTCACACACACACGACAAGAGAATTGCAAAGTGCCAAGGAACACAGGGGCCAACTAAAGTTCTAATCAGGAGGTTCCAGCTGTGAGGATCTAGGAATCCCTTCAGGAGAATAGAATTTAGAGATTTGAAGAGTGATTAAGGCTTTGGTAGGTGGAACTGTGGGTAAGACATCTCAGGCAAAAATAAAACAAAATAATAAAACAGCCCAAGGAGATGTTTAGAGGTGGGAAGTGGCAGGTATACTTACTGGAACAGAGCGATATCCTAGAGCACTGGGTATTAGCACAAAGTGTGTGGGGAAATAACTCAGGACTGCTGAGGGCAGTTAAGGAGGCTGGGAGTCAGGATTTGGTTACATCAACAGTGGGAAGATCCTGGAGATTTAGGGGTGGTTCTAGTTCCTACGTATTGGTTCAAATTGAAAGAGTTTTTGATTTGGTAAGAAATTGGGTTAAAATAACAACAATAACAACAACAACAATTTAGTTGTTAATAAAACATGTGGATTTAGGTCTGAGGATGCTTACCGGGAGTGACAGAAATGTGTTGAAAAAATCAGCGAAGATTTCATCCTCCAGCAGAATGATAAGATTTGTAGAACCGATTATCTCTGTATGGGGAGAAAAACCAACCAACCAACCAAATATAAACCTTTAATGAGGACTGTATCCAGGTTGATCAAACAAAGCAACTGAACAGATCATTTCCCATGGCCAGATTTCAGCATGATGATGGGCTTTAGGGTCATTTAATTCAATTTTTCCCTTTCCCCAGGACTTTTCTTTTCTTTTTCTCTTTTCTTTTCTTTTCTTTTCTTTTCTTTTCTTTTCTTTTCTTTTCTTTTTTTCTTTTCTTTTTTCTTTTCTCTTTTCTTCTTTTCTTTTCTTTTCTTTTCTTTTCTTTTCTTCTCTTTTCTTTTTTGGGTGGTGGTGGTGGTGGTGGTGGTTTGCTGTAGGGCGTGTGCACTCGCCAGAAAGACAGAGAGAGACAGAGAGACAGAGAGAAATCACCCCCCCGGGGGGGGGGGAGGCCACACCACCATCCCTTCTTCTCCATTCTCCTCTTGGGATCTTGGACACGCACGCACATGCACCTGGCGTGAGTTTAAGCCACTAGATCTGGGACTCAAACCATGGTTGACTACATGGGAGTCCAGCAACATAGCCATTATGCCAACTGCTGGTCCCTAGGACCCTTGTTTTCAGTATCACTCTGCTTAAGCTCTCTGCCTAACAAGGCGCTCATTCCGTTTATGAGATAAAATGGTTAGAGAGATTATTTTTTTATGCTGTGCACTGCCTTTCTTCACTTCTGTTTGTAGAAATTCTGCCCTCTGAAGTTTGACAGAATTCATCTAAGCCCTGTTAAATGGGATGATACTTCCAATATCTGTAAAGACACCACAACCTCTGCTTACCTCCAACTCCTCTGGCTGGTTTCCAGAAGAGAGCACATGTGCTTACCAGAGAGGGATAGAGAGAGAAGAAGGAAAAAGTAGCCCACCTTGGGGAATGGTCACACCTCAGTCTGTTCCACCACTCCTCACTTGCCTCTTTTCCACCTGCTTCCTCTCATTGGCTGGAGTGGTGCCTACAACTAAAGCACTCCAGACGCCTCCCAGATCAGAGCATAAGAGAACTATTGCCTGCATTGTATGTTCTGTAAGTGTGGCCCAAAATGAAGTTAGATTTGGGGGTATATATATTTAGAGTTTTTTGCTATAGGGTGCCTGTGCTTGCTGGAGAGATAGACAGAAAGCAAGAAATCACCCCCTGGGGGGATGGCCATGCTGAAATCTCTTCTCCATTCTCCTCTTGGGATTTTGGGCATGCACGCACATATGCCCAGCATGAGTTTTGAGTCTCCAGGTCTGGAATTCGAATTGTGATGGACT
Organism: Tupaia tana; assembly: GCA_026018925.1. Classification (NCBI taxonomy): domain Eukaryota; kingdom Metazoa; phylum Chordata; class Mammalia; order Scandentia; family Tupaiidae; genus Tupaia; species Tupaia tana. The sequence goes on along the minus strand of JAKSZU010000007.1, from coordinate 121,837,454 downwards.
ATGTGGGAGTCCAGCAACATAACCATTATGCCATCTGCTGGTCGCTGGGGGCTCATATATTAAACTAACTCCACCACACTTTATTGATGCAGTCACTTTTTAGAAACCAAAGGTGGGAAATTTACATTTATTCCAGTCAAATTTTAACTTGTATGTTTGGGCCCAACATTACTGCCTGACAAGAGTTTATTAGGATATTGACTTGGTGATGTATCATAGTCATTATTCCTCTCAGTATTGATCATTGTGCTACTCAAGTTAATCCAAGGAGATAAATGTTGAATGTCATAAAGCCAAGTGTAGGGACTATAGATGAACTAGGTGATTTCTCCAAAGTTACTCTAACTCACTGTCTATGCTCTTTAGGGTACAATGTTTACCTGGTGGATAATAAACTAATTTTTGTACCAGTGGCCCAATATTTCTCCATCATACCTAAAGTTTATAATGAAAAACTATAAAATGTGTAACCTAAATATTATGCAGTAGGCTTCTCAGTTCGGCTAAGTGTCTGACAAGATACGAAATGCCACCCACAGTCACCAAAGAGAAATTATTATAACATAAGAAAACAAAACAATCACCTCCGTCCCTTTTTTTGATGACAGCTGGTGGTTATGGTCTTCGTATAATAGAAATAGAACCTCAGACAGTCAAACATGATTTGAAACAATGGCTCTGTTGGTTTTCACTCTCTGTTCCACAGGTATCTCTTTTCTTGCTGTCTAGTGTTAGACATTTTCATGTGCATTTTCCCTGTAACCCTCCCCAGTTCTCTTGTTTTTATAATCATTCTTTGATTTACTTAATCTATTCCAGATGAATGATTCCAAAATTTGTGTTTCAGTTCAGACTTCTCTCCTTGGCTCTAGAGGTTTTTGTTTGTTTGTTTGTTTGTTTGTTTTTTCTACCTAGAAAGCACATGTACTTACCAGAGAGAGAGAGAGAGAGAAGGAGAAAGTAGCCCCACAGGGAATGGTCAAACCTCGATCCCTTCTCCTTTTGGGATTTTTGGGGCACAAATATATGGCGGACATATTTCTCAAGCTGCTAGGTCTAAGACTCGAATTATATGGTCAGTCATGTGGGATTCAGCTGCCATAACCCCAAGGCCACAGGTGGCCCTGCATTAGTTTTAAACATGAGCTAAGGGACAGCTCTGCAGGTATATCCATCGCACGCTTCCATCTCAGCATGTTCAGCAGGTCCAGGCCTCCCAACATGCTCCTTTCTTATTCTCAGTCTCCATCATTGGAACCATTACTCATTCAGTGATCTAAACTAGAAACATGAGACTCATCTTCACTTCTCTCTTGCTGTTTCTCACTCATTCTTGCTCTCATGCTCTGCCCCTCTTTATCCTCCTCACTTTCCACATGCTATGGAGGACCATGCTATATGATTTCTCCTTGTTCATACCTCTGAAATCTGTCCTTTTTTTTCCATCTGTGAAGTCACTCTTATTTCAGATCCTGATCATCTCTCACTTTTGACTATGGCATTTGTTTCTTAAATTGCTCCTTAGCTCCAATCCCTCCTCCTTCCAAGCACCTACCCCACACTGCCAGCATAAACTGTTGATGTTATTATTAACCTTCTTCAGATTCCTCAATGTCTTCCAAGGTAGAGTCCAAACTCCTTAGTATAGTACTTGAGGCTTTACCCAATTTGGTTTTTGGGTTGCATCCCAGCTTTCTCTTCTGCCACTTCACTCCACAATGCCTCCTGTTTACAAGCCAAAACCAAGGCTCTTCAAATTCTTCCCTTCATTTCTGCATTCCTGTTTTTCAGTTTTTATCTTCTCTCCCTTCAAATTTCCAAATAATCTCAGAAGACTTTTCAGCGCTAATTCCATACCCTAATTTTGACTAAGTACAAAAAGAAATAATTGGATAATTCCAAATCTTATGCTAGCCTCCTGGAGGAGTAAGGCACTTGATAACCTGACCTACAGTTTACTTCTTCTCTCTTGACTCAGTTGTCTGAGAACGAGGCCCAGTCCTATCCCTGAAGATCTGGTGTCAGAGGTACGAAGAAGGGGATTAAGGAGAAAGAGAAGGAAAGCAAAAGCTGTAAATAACATAGAAGTCACATGTGCTGCTCCTGAGTCATTTAGGCCTACTAACGATTGGGAAGGTGAGTGGTTTGCCTTATTATTGATAGGATCAAAGGCCCCTCAGAGACTCACCAGCGTTGTTCATGTTGCCATTGCTCTTCATGCTACTGTGATTGGTTAGGAGCAGAATTAGCTCTCAATCAACAGAACACCCTCCTCCTTTGTGAACACATGACATTCTCTAAGGGGTTCCACTCTCTGTCAGGCAAGGACCTATGTCTCTCTGGTGTCAACCTCAGTCTGAAGGTAGGTCATTATCTTACCTGACCTCCTGGATTCCCTGGAGCATACCAGATTCTGCCTGTACTCAGGTCTTTAGTCTATACCATTGGTGTGTATTGGCAGGTTCTTTAGTAATTGTGTCTAAGATCTTTTTATCACTTCACTATGCCTCACCTTAGGTGACATTTTCTTTGCAAAACCCAGGCCCAAGAGTCTTGTAAACTATTATAAGATATAATTAAAAAAAAATATATCTCCTTGGGGGCAACAGGTGCCAGATGGTTAAGGTGCTGGGCTCCCACATAGCTAACTGTGGTTTGAGTCTCAGACCTGGCAGCTTGCTTTCTCACTTCCCTCTTTTTCTCTCTCTGTCTCTCTCTGGTGAGTGCATGTGGTTCTGTAACAAATTTAAAAAAATAATGATGATAAATAAAATTAAATGAATATTCTTTAAAAATATTTAATGAAAAAGAAAAGAAATATTTCACTATTCTGTTCACTTAAAACAGCAGTCTTCAAGAGGCTTGAATTCCCTTGCTCTGAAGGGCTGTCAAGGCACTTGGTTTCTTCATTAAACAATAGTAAATAATTGTAAAACTACTGTATCTTCCTAAAGGACAAAAGACTTTATTTTTATTTGAGAGCTTCTAGTCTGACTCAGGGATGAAAACTGGATGAGAGGCCCAATTCTCCAACATGATGGCTCATTTTAGGGTAATATTTATTTATTCACTCAGTATGTATTTTATTGAGCACTTCCACTTGACAGAAACTATTTAGAATATATCACTGAAAAAAAATTTAAAAAATCCCTGTCATCACAAAATGCATATTATCCAGAAGAATCTTACTTCACTGTCCATTACAGGAGCCCCATGATCAAAACCACCACAAAGAATTGGAGGGCTGACACTCTGATATCCACACTAGCATACTGCTAGTTATGATAACCACTTCCCATAGAAATCAAAGCCAATATTATTTATTTATTCTAGTGCTAGAAAGCATGTGCACTCACCAGAAAGATGAAGACAGGGAGACAGAGAGGAGATGACACCTGCCATGAGGAATGGTCATGCTGTAATCCCTTGTCCGCCATCTTTCATTCCTTCAGGATTTTAAAGCATACACAGATATATGCCTGGCATATTTCTCAAACCACTAGGTCTAGGATTTGACCTGCGTGGTCAGCTACAGGGGATTCAGCCCTTAACCACCAGGCCATGGAGCCAACGTCAAAGCCAATTTCAACTGCAGCATGTTTTCAGCACTTATGGCTATCCCTACTATGCCATGACTGCTAACACCACCACTACTGATATGTGTTGTCATAGGCACCACCATGCATAATCCTGCATTACCTCTGTGCTTTTGAGTTACTCCTTCAAGATGAAAAGTCTTGGATGCAGGATCTGATTGCTGAGTCTAGGACAGTTGCCCACATCCTGCCACCAGGGTCAGGAGAGGAACTTTCTGCCCCTATCTGGCATCTATAATGGGGGACAGTCCCTCCAAAACTCACACAATAAGTTTTCTCCCCAAATAGAAAGGGTGGTCAGGGAACCAGCAGTTAGTGTAATGGCTATGTCGCTGGACTCCCACGTGGTTGACTGCGGTTCGCGTCCCGGACCAGGTGGCTTAAAACTCACGCCGGGTGCGTGTGCATGCGTGCCCAAGATCCCGAGAGGAGAATGGAGGAGAAGGGATTGCGGCGTGACCATCCCCCCTGGGGGGTGATTTCTTGCTTTCTGTCTCTGTGTCTCTCTCTGTCTGTCTGGCGAGTGCACGCACCCTATAGTGAAAACCTCTCAAAAAAAAAAAAAAAAAAAGAAAGGGTGGTCAGAGACCAAAAAGTGTTTGAGACACACACACACACACATATTTTCATCTCTACCTCTTTATCAATGGAATTCTGTACTTACTCATGTCCACCATCTAAGTTTAACAGGAAACAAACAAACCTACATGGTATTTCCTGGAGGTTTGAACCACACTTTTAATGCATTTTCCTGTTGCCCTCTCCATTCCTTCTTCTTTTAAGCTGATAGTTCAATACCTACTGGAGAGCAAGTGCCCTTTCCAGGCTCATGTAAAAATGGTGCCCTCTGGTGAACGATGATGAAGATTACACCCTTCTCCCCAAAACTCTGCAATTTGGGATTTTTGGTTTTGTTTTTCTCCAAGTTTATATTCATTTGTTTTATTTTCCAAAGTCATTAGAATTTTCCGTCAGAGTTTTATATCTTCTGTGTCATAAAAAGTATAGAAAGCTCCTTATTCAACCAGAGGCCTACCTATTTCACCATTATGTCAGGCCTTAGTTGTAATTCCTAAGGCAGTATAGGCTCCTGCTAATATTTATTATTTTGCTGATAAGATACACATTATAAGACATAGTAATTTTTAGAGATATTAATTTACTACAATATATGAATTCATCAATATTTAAAAGAACTTCAGAAATACTAAAAACTCTAAGGGTTGGAAAGTAATTGTGGTATCTTTTTAACTTTCACCTTTGTAGAGGGAAAATACCATATAAGTTTAATATTTGGGACATGGACTTTGACTTCTAAGTCTTTTAAATGACTTTTCTCCTGGGTAGTTAAAGATACTGTCTCAAGATGAAGGGATATATATATATATATGTGTGTGTGTGTGTGTGTGTGTGTGTGTGTGATACACACACACACACACACACATACACATCACACATATATATACACAATTTTAAAATTTTATTTAAAATAACTCAAAATGTGCTTTCAGTATCAGAAAGAGGACATCTTAGTGAAATCGGAAACATAGTTATCCCATATCAATAGGAAAGAGCATAGAGGAAAAGCAGATGCCTTACTACCCAACCTCAAGGACACTAGAGGAGGTTCAACTGAGCTAGAAGGAGCTTCAAGGCTGGACCAAGAAGGCCTGAGAAGATAGTAAAGGTTGCAGAGGGGAAACAAGGTTATGGGGCCCATTGGTGACAACCAGGCAAACGGCAGAACCTACATCGAACACTGCAGAGCTCCATTGGTCTTTAAGACCAAGGAAAGCCATGGAAGCTCAACTATTCCTGAGGAATATTTTATTTCCATATCCTCATATCTTATTAATCTCTGGTGAAGAGTAGCATTAGTACCCAGTCATCTCACTGCTGCGGGGTATAACCCTTCCATGGAAGCTATCCACCAGCCACATTTGGCACATGCATGTCATCCTGCATTCTGAGACTTGGCTAGACCCATCTAAATGACACTGGGAAACACCTCCTTTTTTTATTTTTTAAAATTTTTAAAAAAATTTTTTTTTGGAGAGGTTTTTGCTATAGGGCACGTGCACTCGCCAGACAGACAGAGAGAGACAGAGAGACAGAAAGCGAGAAATCACCCCCCAAAGGGGATGGCCACGCCGCAATCCCTTCTCCTCCATTCTCCTCTCGGGATCTTGGGCACTCGCACACACGCGCCCAGCGTGAGTTTAAGCCACTGGGTCCGGGACTCGAACCGCGGTTGACTACTTGGGAGTCCAGAGACATAGCCATTATGCTAACTGCTGGTCCCAACACCTCCTTTTTTCAGTAACTCAGAACACTCACCAGCCCACAAAACCAGACTAAAATTCACCCCACTACACCTTAACTAAAAACAAACAAACAAACAAACAAAATTAACAAGGGAAAGTAAAGCCAGAATTAAAGGTACATCAATTTCTCGTAGGACCTAGAAGACAAGAGGAAACAAGAAGGGTGCTGGACTCTAGAATCCCTGCCCCAGTCCCATTGTGCCCTAACTAGATGTTTTAGTCTTGATCAGAAGTGAGGGAAGCTGGATAGATTCTTCATATCCTGGGGGACGCAGGGAGAGAAGCAAGATGTTGTTTTATTTAATTTAGCTCTACTCAGAATTCTACCTCTAGACGCTAGCTACAGCATTATGTGACACAGATTAATATCTGGCTACCTCAAGATAGATTACTCACCTATAAGCCTTCCTGATAGGATAGTTGTAAAGATTTTTTTTTAAAAGGCATGCAGAATAAATAAACCATTGGATTTTATTACACATGAAAAGCAGAAAGGAGTGGGTCCTGGTGAGCTTACTACTTGGAAATCAATTCAGATGTGTATAGAGCAATGGACTGAAATGCTCAGAGGTGGAATCTGGCAGACTCTCCACTCAGGGAGACAGGACTAGACAAACTGGAGCCAATGAGCCCTGTGCACCCCACTACATACAGGATGCTGGTTGGATTTGTTGGGCCCTACAGGAGAAGTTGCTTCTAAGGGTCCAGTTTTCCGTTTAATTGCAAAGTAATGAAAAGAAAGAACTAAAGAATAGTTCTATGTGTGCTATAGAGTCAAAATAACAGTCTAGACTTAGCACAAGCATTGAAAACCTCCAGAACAAATAGAATGAGTAAGTGGTTATTATGATGGGTAAATTGTGATGAATTAATAATGTAAATTATTATGATATACTAACTGCGACTCATGGTCTATATTCTACGTGTTGTGGTGAGGAATATTTATGAAATGGCCCCAAGGCAGCATATAGGAAATCTTTTTTAATGCTCTCATGGGTGGAGCCTTAGGAATGCGTAGAGACACAGGACAAGCAGATTACTCTGGCTGAAGAGAGGGAGGAGAGGGGAGGGACGTACTTTGGAAGCTGAGAGTGAAGGTCATGATTGCATCCCATCTTATTCCACTTGCCTTTCCTCTGCACTCTTCTCAGCAAATGAAACCGAGAGAAGCCAGAAGAAGAGAGAGGGTATGCCTGTCCCAGCAGAGTCTGTTGTACTACCGTGGGACACCTCTGAAGGAAGGACGCCTGATTCCTCTCTGACAGCTCAGCCTCCCACACTTTCTCATCTGGATGTCCCCAAGTATGCATGCCATAAAGAATCGTTTGGGCGCTCATCCAGGTTCAGACATTAATAAAAATATAACGATACCACAAAAAAGAGAAACCATAAATCCACAACATCACAATGGCACTGAAGGTCACATGCCAGCAGAAGACCGTGGTGGTAAACACAATGTCATTTTTGTCATCATCCATCCATTTATAGCCAGAGATTGGATTATACAGCATAAAGCCTATCTGTATCAGCCAAGAGCCTGTGATCATGTAAAAAAAGGCCTTCATCATCCAGATCAGCAGCATATTGGGAGCCCAGAGCTCTGCAGTCACCACCAGTGTCAGCAGAAACATGGCCTGGGTGAGCAGCATGTGGGACTGCAGTTCCACTCCTTCTGTGTCCTGCATGTGTGACACCATCAGAGGCAGAAAGATGAACATGCCCAGGGCTTGGGCACTTTGCTCCAGAACAGCGCACCTCTGGGGCAGCAGGTTCTGGCTTACCACGTCTACACACCCGCTCAGGAAGAAGAATGCATAGAGAGTGAGATGCTGCCACTGTTTGCGGTACATAAAATTTCGCTGATGATATATCTTGGTGATAAGTACAAGCTGTCCATGAATACTATGCAACTCTTGGGCTACTAAAATGCAGGCACTCAGTATCTTCAGCAAGCCAACACAGTATATCTGTTGTAGCCTTTTCCATCTTCCTTTGCTCCAAGGACGACGTGGTGGATACTGAACAGGGGAGTTGCATATCAATGCTCTGGAGACAAGTTTTGCATGATAAAGACCATAGAGAAATAAAGATAGCCCAGGGTACAGGTGACCCTCAAAGCCTCCCATGGAGCTAGAAACAGGTCTGATCAAAGGCAAAAGCAATGGTCATTCACTGAGGGCTACCTCAGACTTGAGAGTGGGGAGACAACTTCCTGAAGCCTTCTTATGTCCTCTCCGCAGCCCACTGCATCCACACATGGAAGGGAATGGTTTTGAAGGAAGCCCACACTTATGTTGGGTGGGTGTCATGGTTTCCGTTCTGGTCTTCTGCTATGGATCATTGATAACCACCTAACCGTTGACAATGAAATAAGCATATTCTCCAGTATGATGCCTGAGTGTCTGCTATTCTCAGAGACTATGCTGTAAGGATCTCCCCTTGCCTTTACTCACACTGGTCCTTGACCCCATTGCTATCTTCCTTATTTTTCTCTTGTCCTAGTCTTTTCAGACTGCTGTAACAAAATACGATAAAGTGGGTGGTTTGTAGATAGCAGAGATGTATTTCTTACAGTTCTGGAGACTAGAAGTCCAAGAACAGGGTGCCAGTATATTCAGTCTATTGAGGATCTGCTCACTCACAGATGGTGCCTTCTCACTATGTCCTCACATGGTGGGAAGAGGCAGCAAGGCAGTTCTCTGGGGTCTCTTTTATAAGTACACTAATTGTATTGATGAGGGCTCTACTTTCATGACCCAATCACCTTTCAAAAGATCTCATTGCCTAATATCACTACCCAGAGCATTAGGATGTCAACACATGAATTTTGGGATACCAACATTCTAATCGTAGCACATCCCGATCCTTTCTCCATTTTTCCATTCTGTCAGGACTTGGGGGCATGCACACAACCATTGTGTGTTTTTCAAGCCAAAAGTGCTGGGTTTTGAACAGTGGTTGGCCATGTGGGATTGGGCTCCCTTAACCACTAGGCTATGGGACCAGCCTGACATGAATGCTATTTTGTATCTAATTTGACATTAAAAAAATCTTAAGGAAATAAAGCTAAGTAGAAGTACTGTGCAGGCAAGACTTGATGTCTAACATTTACTTTAGAGTGGAAAGGTAGAAGGACAACTGTTTGCATAGGGGCTCTCCCAAATGACAAAATGAACTTTTCAGTAGTGCATCAACACTTAGTACATAATTTTGCAGGTGCTTTTTTTTTTAAAAAAAAACAAAAAAAAACAAAAACAAAAAAAAACTCAGTTATACAATGTGTTGGGGATAGAACCATTTTGTGCTTCTCATTCTTTTTAATGTTATTTCCTTTAACTAGTTCTTTAGCAATGAACCCATTGGCACAGCTGATTATTTTCTTTTAAGGAACAAAAATATTCTTTATAGTAGCTAGCTACAAATGAGATTTCTGGGTCATAGACTAATACCTTTTTCAGTCTTAATAGATAGTGACAAATCTCCCTTCATAGTGGTGGTACTAATTTTTACTCACCCTCACAGCCTATAAATCAACAAGTCTTTTGGATTTTTCTTTCCAGGTAAACTTTTCAGTCAGCTCCTTCCACTCCATCCCCACCCACTGCCCTTGCTCAGGCATCACTAATGCTGTAATGCTGAAACACATCTTAGCTAAGTTCCAGTCTTCATCTATTCCTATCTGCACTGCAGCCAGGTGGCTTTGGGAATGGAGAGTTAATCTCCAGGCATATCAAAAGCTTCCAGTTCAGCTCAAATGGTCTTCTTGTCCTCCAGTCCCTCTCTATTTGGGAAACTCTTCTTCCCCCATTCTCCTTCAAGGCTCAGCTTAAATATTGTCTTCTCTAGCTTGGAAGAGCACTTCTCTCTACAGTTTACCAATGTTTCTATCATGACATGTGTCACACCATTTCATAACTATTCATTTACTGGTAAATCTTTAATGGCAGACACCATGTTTTATCATCTTTGTGTGTAGAACCTAGTAACATGCCTGGAAGTGATCAGTGATGAATGAGGAAGTGAATTAATGTTCAAGTAAACACATGATCTCTACTATAAAATTCTTAAGATCTAGTCATGAAGACAGAACAGATACATACAAAAGATGCCAGTCACTAATTCTTAGTGCTAAGTGCCAGATGAGTTGGAAAAAATTACTAGAATTATGCAATTCGAAGAGAGATCTTGGGGCCAGCCATGGTGATGCATGCTGCTAAGATACTGTGCTCCATAGGCTGGAACCACATGGCGGACCTGGGTTCAATTCCAGGTCCAACATAAAGGGTGCAGATGGTGAACTGGTATGTGACTGTAATCCCATGGGCTCAGGGAGACTGAGGCAGAAAGATTATGAGCTCAAGGCTGGCCTTGACAACACAGTGAGACTCATTTGTCCTGGGTGCAGAGATGCAGAATGAAAGGGTGTGGATGACTCACCCTAGTTATAACTTTTCAGACACAGACACAGATCTATTTGCATAAACCAGTGTTTCTCGGGACCAGCAGTTAGCGTAATGGCTATGTTGCTGGACTCCCATGTAGTCGACCGCGGTTTGAGTCCCGGACCCAGTGGCTTAAAAACTCATGCCGGGCGCATGTGCGTGCGTGCCCAGGATCCTGAGAGGAGAATGGAGGAGAAGGGATTGAGGAGTGGCCATCCCCCCTGGGGGGTGATTTCTCACTTTCTGTCTCTCTATCTCTCTCTGTCTGGCGAGCACACGCGCCCTATAGCAAAAACCTCTCAAAAAAAAAAAACAAAAAACAAAAAACAAACAGTGTTTCTCAAGGATTTTTCATTTTTTGTCCCTAAGTAACCTTTTAAAATGAGTTTTTTGTTATCAACTTCTCCCTATGAGACTTCATTATTACCTTACTTGCCCAAGTGTAGCAGGAGCAAGGATTTCTTATAGAATATATATATTGCCAGGAACTCTCAGAATGGGGAAGGAACAAATGCCAAACTTACTAGTTGACCTCCTGTGACCTACACACATGGTCTCTCCCAGAGATAACCCTCCTAGGACCCTGAGGGACACTTGACTATTCTGGCTTACCACTCAGGGCTAGGCCCTGGTGGGCGCAGGTCCAACAGTAAGATACGAGTGTTACTACATATCAGGATCATCTTGGGGAAGCTTTATAAAAAAACAGATAACCAAATTTCATCTTGACCCTAGTGCATAGTCTATGGGTTGGACCTGGTAATCTACATTTTGAACCTCACCACTGTGACTCCAACACAGGTTGTCCTTCAGTTGATGCTTGGAAGACACTGCCCAGGCTAGAAACCACCATGCTGCTCATCAAGCCACTCCTGGATACTACTGTCCTGTCCTCACTGATCCACAGATTCACCTAGAGTGAGGGCAACATCTTTATAAAAGCAGAACCCAGTAATGTTTATCAAGAAAGGCCAGCACTCCCGGAAAGGGAGGGAGGGCAGAAAAAGGAGGAGGCTAAGAAAGGAACAGAAAGAGGAAGGACAGAGGAGCCAGCAGTGGCATGGTAATTAAGGCGATGGATTCCCACTTGGCCGAGCCTGGTTCGAGTTCCAGAGCTGGTGGCTTGAAAAATCATGCCATGTATATGCACATGCATGCCCAAAATCCTGAGAGAAGGGTGGAGGACAGGGGATTGTGGAATAGCCATCCCCCTTGAGGGAGATTTCTCACTTTCTCTCTCTGTCTCTCTCTCTCTGCTGAGTGTACGTGCCCTATGGGGGGAAAAACGGGAAAAAAAAAAAAAGAAGAAGAAAAGAAAAAGATGAGATAGAGAAGGCTGAGAAAGAACATGCAGAATTCAGAAAGAACACAACAGAGTGAATAGCTCCAACCCTGAGAAGGGATAAGTGAGCAGGGGAAAGGTGAGGGAGCCAGAAAGCTATACTTGCTCTGGAGTGGGGACTAAATTAAAAAATCCTCCTGGCCTCAGTCCCAGGAGACACTATCAGTTAGTAATTAAGCAAACAAGGAGTCTTATCTATGTTTGAGATCTAGTTTGGTCATTATCTAGGTGGATGTTTTAATATAAATTATTTAACTCCCCTAAGACTCAATCTCCTCAAATATAAATGTGTATTTATGTGAATCTCATGAAATATTGTATTTTAAAGTAGTTTATAAATCTAAACACTCATACTATATGTATATTATTAAATTATATATTAAAGAACTATATTAAATAGATAAGTTGTCCATCTAAGGCTGAATGAGACCAGGGAGCTTATAGCTTCCAAATACCTCTTTCACAGATGAAGGAACTGAAGCCCAGGGGAAAGTGACTCATGGTGTGTCACATGGTTAGTGGCTAGCTGGAACATGCTGAGCTGGTTGGTCACAAGCTGACTGTCAGTAGGAAGTATCACATCCCAGCTCAATAGAGAACAAATGTAAGTGGGTGAAGGTTGTCATTGCAGCCTTGAAGAGCCCTTCTTCTCAGGGAGAACCCACAGTGGGGGAGACAGGAGGGTCAGCATGAAGGAGAGTGATCATCTGCAAGTGTCCCCCACTGAGAGATACTCAACGCCACTTGAGTATATCCTCAAGCCTGTGACACAACTGCAAAAAGCTTTAAGTAAATCTGTTATTTTGAAGACTAAAGGGGGCAGGCTATTCAATATGGAGTTCAAAAACACAGATACCTAAATGCAAGAACTTATCTGACTTTATCCAGGGCTGCCCAAGAAGAAAGACATTATTTGAGAGAAAATCAGTACTCTGATGGTTACAGAAATGAAATCTCTTGGAGAAGGAACAATTTGTTGGCTTTTCCTTTACTTGCTGCATTTTCCCTGTAAGTTCATCTAGTTATTATGTCCTGAGTCAACGATCACCAGGAGATGCTAATTAAGTTATCCCTCCCCACCTTGATCTCAAGGCATGAAGAAGAGGAAAGCATGGATAGGGGTGTGTGTGTGGGGGAGGGGCATCCTCCTAAGCAGATCTAAGTATTTCAGTCACTGGAAAGACATATCCTTTAATGTTAATTAACTGGCCTCTGGTTTCTATATTTGAATCAGTCAATCCTTCAAAACCTAAATAAACTGATACAAACTAAGGTCCCAAATCTGTAAAACTGAGGTGTTGGTCCTGTTCAGGATTTATCCTACCTCCTATGAACCTCACAATTTGCCCATGCCACTTTCTGCCATCTCAACTACGATGATGTTCTAATCCTGCCCAGATCACATATTTGCATTTAAAAGGAACATCCCAGAAACTTTAACCCACTCAACTGCAATTCAGCAATATATATATATATATATATATATATCTACCACCTGCAACAGTCAGACACTGCTGAAAGCTGATATTACAAAGAAAAATGAGGTATGTCATCTCCATCTGCTCTTAAGGAATTCAAAAACAGTATCTTGCCATTCAAATATGGTCCACAGACTACTAGTGTCAGTATCACCTAAGAGTTTGATATAAACAGTCTCAGGCCCCATCCCAGACCTACAGGATCTAGATCTATGTTTCACCCATAGCCCCAGCTGTTTGTATGTATATGATGCTGGAAAAACATTGACCTCATAGAAAAGACTTACCTAAAGCCACTTTGAATTAAATTTTATGATGGTGTTATAAACAGAGTATAATGGGAACATAGAGGAGGGTATGGTTAATTCTAATAGGAGTGGGAGACCAAGGAAATTCTTATAAAGCAGTGGACATTTGCACTGAATTTTAAGTAGACCAGGCTGACTACATGGAAGTGGGGAGCAGGTGAAGGCTTTCTGGTAGAGGTGAGATGTAGGCCTCCTGGAGAGGCGAACAGGAGACGCAAATAGAACTAAGGCCTATCCCTATCCAGTGTTCCCGAATATCACTGTAGGGTAGATGGCACCACCAGGCTCAAACTCCAGTGGAATGATGAATCATCAGACCTTCATGTAAGGAGCTGACTGGTACATGGACAGGGAGAGGCCTTGTCCAGCTCCTCGCCCTTGGTGACCCTCAGGGATGAGGGGCTGATGTTTGTAGTCAGCAAAGGATGCCGAGTCTCAGATCTCGTGCCAGGCCACCTGGTCCCTGGCAGCAACTCTGCAGAGTGACCTTACCAGGAAATGGATACACTGATTCACCTGGGCTCCCGGCAGCTCAAACAGCCTTTGGAATCAGGACTTCCCCCTCATTCAGATTGAAAGGGAACTGACTCTGGAAAAAGTAGAGAAGAGATAAAAAATAATGGAAAGGGATTAGGACAGGAGTCTCATCCTCTAGCTGTGTGACCATAAGGAAATTTCTAGATCTTAATTGTAAAATGAGAGACAACCCAGGTGATTTTTCTAATCCTTTCCAGCTCTAGCTCATGGGACTTCAAAAAGTTCATGGAAAGGTGGAATAAAAGTACAAATTTATTTTGGTGCAAAAATATTTTGAAAGTCAGAATAGTTTTTCATCTTCTTTTTAAAAAAGAATTATTTATTTAATTCCATTTGTTATTATTATCATTAAATTTATTTTATTTTATTGTAATTTCTTTTATACATTCAATCACTATACATCACTTAGTTTGTAAAGTGAATTTTCTAACATGAATACATTTTTCACCAGTCCAGTTGGGGATACTATACACATTATCATCAACAAATAATAATCCATCTCTGTGCCCCATAGATGTCTTGACTCTCTCTTTTTCTCCTTAATGTCTTTAATCAGACCCTCCTCTTCTCATCATCTTCCCACACTGTATCCAGTATCGATAACCAGTTTCCATGTTCCTATAGCCTCTAATCTTTCAGTTTCAGTCATAGAGTGCAGACAGTCAGTATATATGATGATTCCCACATAGCCTATGATTCTGGCATGTTCCAGATAATTTCAGACAGATCTATCATGTTTCCAACTTTTAAACTACTTAGATTTTCTTGGAACTACTTACCAGAGGTAAAAATAAAAAATTTCTTCTTAGTTGTCGTTCACCCTGTGATTGTTTCCTTTGCTATGAAAATTGTATATTTCACAATAGCTGAAAGAGAGGATTTGAGGGCTGTCACCCCAAAGTGATGACAATGTATGAGGCGATGGACATGCTAACCACCCTGATTTCATGCTTATACAATGTATGCATGTATTGAAATATCACACTGTTCCTCATAAATATGTACAATTATTACCTGTCAATGAAAAACAACGATTTTAAAAAGAACAATTAAAAAAATTATTCTTGGGAACATGATCTCAACTAAATCACAAGGGCAGCATCTGGATTGGATTGTCCATCAGGGCTACATGTAGAGAAAAAGTATATATCGATCTATCCATCTCTATATAAATTAATAATGAAGTAGATGTTTAACATTTACTGTGCATTTTGTTCGACAGTTGAGTGGGGCACCAAAGAAGCAGAAGCTTAGGTTCTGGCCAGAAATGTTCTCCTACATATGTGAAGACATATAACACATATTAGCAAAGAAGACAGTATATAATTTCATAATAAATTGTCCTATTAAGGATAATTGTTAGCATTTCCCAGAACTAAATACTTTACAGGAATTACTTCATTTATGCCACATAAATCTATGAGATAGTAAATCGTTTATGATGTTTCTGGCTATAAATAAGAGAAAAACCCTCATTTCACTAGCTTAAGCAGTAAACAATTTCTTCTGTCGCTTTACAAGAACTCTCCTTCTTTTGCCTTTTCCTTGGCCTTGCTGCTGCCCAGATTTAGCCCTAATACCCAGGAAATATTGAGAGAAAGTAAAGGCTCAGACACTGGACCTCCAACAGGCCGAAGTTTCAATCCTAGCTCTGCCACTTAATATCCATATGGCTTCAAGCAAATAACTTATCTCAGCCATAATCTCCTTAGCCACAAAATGAGGATATTTACCACACAAGGTTATAGTAAGAATTGAATAAGATAAATTTAGCATAGCCCTGAATAAATGGAAGTTATTATTCTTAATTAGCTAAAATAATAAAAACAAAAACTAATGTTAGCCTAGCATATCACAGTTTGCAAGTTGTGTACACACACATTGTCTAGTTCGATTCTCACAACAACTGTGCTAGGTAAAGGATATGCCTTCCTAGGAACAGCTGGAAACTGAGTCTGAGAGCATTAAGAGTCTTGGCTCTTTCCGATTGTTCTATTACATTCTTGGGGTGCTACTTACTCCCCACTAGCTGATGTTTCTTGTTATGGATCATCTCTATCATGGGTTTATTTGTGTCCCCTCTAAACATACATACACACACACACACACACATATTTGTGTATATATATATTTTTTGAGAGAGAGAGATTTTTGTTGTAGGGAGCATGCACTCACCAAAGAAAGACAGAGAGACAGAAAGAATGTGAGAAATCACTCCCCCACACATTGCAATCCCTTCTACTCCATTCTCTTCTCAGAATTTTGGACACACATGCACATGTGCCTGGTGTGAGTTTCAAACAACTAGGTCCAGGACTCGAACAGCAGTCAACCACATGGAAGTCCAGCATTATTCTACCTGCTGGCCCCTAAGCACATGTTAAAGCTCCTAGTACCTCAGAGTTCAAGCTTCTTCGAAGAGGCCATTAGAAATAGAATTATCTAAGTTATCCTAGGGGCCAACAGGATGCAAGAGGTTCATTTTCTTTTCTTTTTATTTTTGAGAGGTTTTTGCTACAGGGCGCATGTGCTCGCCAGAAAGACAGAAACAGAGACAGAAAGCAAAAAATCACCACCACCACCCCTGGGGGGGATGGCCATGCCACAATCCCTTCTCCTCCATTTTCCTCTTGGGATCTTGGGCATGCACACACATGCGCCCGGTGTGAGTTTAAGCCATGCGGTCCGGGACTTGAACTGCAGTCGTCTACATGGGAGTCCAGCAACGTAGCCATTACTCCAACTGCTAGTCCCGGTTCATTTTATTTTCTACCCTGAGCGCTGAACAGAAAGTAGCTTTCATGGTCTCTCTTGAGCTGGAGGGAGGAATTTGTATACTCTACCTTACACTGAAGGGAGTTACACTTCTGAACTTCCAAATCTGGCCTCTGTAGCTCTGTTTTCGTTCCCTAAGACCATATCTCCTGGCTCCCTATTGGCACAAAACCCTCAGCTATTAGGAATCTATATTTGGAACCAGTCCCATCTTACCTGCCACAAAATCCACTTGTGAGCTTATCATCTAGCTATGAGTCACATTTTATATTTTATCACCTGTAAGTTTTGATTTTCTTCTTTAGATACTGGTCAAAAACAAACTATTTTTTTAAATTATTGTTTTGCTACATCTTACTTATTTTTCTAGCATATCTTTTCCTGCAAGGGTCGGAGGTGGGGAATTAGATTGGCCTGTCATGCTGCCAAAAATAGAAGTCCTTGCAGTAAGTATTCAAAAGAGAAGCCTGTTTTCTCAAGAGAGTATGGCATTTGAGTTGGAGCTGCTCTTACATCTAGGTGGGTGCTTTGCTTTCTAATCAGGGCATACTCCATCCAAACCACTGTGCATGTGGATGGGGAAGGGATGTTCTGCCGTCTGGAGAAAGCTGCTTCTGGGGGCTCTGGCTTTTTCCAAAGAATAATCCTTCCCTCCTTTGCCCATTCCCATTAGGAAATGTCAATGGAACCATGACTTCTAAGCTTAATAATGACTATGCACACAGCTTGCTTTTTAGTGGCGTGGAAACCTCAGTTCATCTACCATCAAATTATTCAATGACCATTAGGTTAAAGAAAGAACCAAGGACCAGCAGGTGGTTTAGTACTTGAGGTGTTGGACTCCCACATGGCCGACTGTGGTTTAACTTCTGGAACTGGTGACTTGAAACTCACGTCAGGCACATGTGTGTGCATACCCAAAATCCTGGGGGAAGAGTAGAGGAGAGGGGACTGTGGCATGCCCATCCCTCCAGGGGGTGATTTCTCCCTTTCCTCTCTGTGTGTCTCTCTGTCTCTCTCTCTGGTGAGCCCATGTGCCCTGTGACAAAAAATAAATAAAATGAAATAAAATTTATGAACATGAAAGCACAGCATACCCAAACCTATGAGATACAGCAAAAGGAGTATTAAGAGGAAATTTTATAGCAATAAATGCCTTCATTTAAAAAAAAATAGAAAATATTTCAGATTAAAAAAAATAATGGCTTCAAAGAGCTAGAAAAAAACAAAACAAAAACAAAACAAAAACAAAACAAAACAAAACAAAACAAAAACAAGGGAACCAGCAGTTAGTGTAATGGCTATGTCGCTGGACTCTCACGTAGTTGACCGTGGTTCGCGTCCCAGACCCAGTGGCTTAAAACTCACGCAGGTGCGTGTGTGTGCGTGCCCAAGATCCCAAGAGGAGAATGGAGGAGAAGGGATTGCAGCATGACCAACCCTCCTGGGGGGTGATTTCTCGCTTTCTGTCTCTCTGTCTCTCTCTGTCTGTCTAGCGAGTGCATGTGCCCTATAGTGAAAACCTCTCAAAAAAATTTAAAAAAAAAATAAACCAAGAAGAAAATAATTCCCAAAATTGGCAGAAGGAAAGAAAAAATAAAGATCAGAGAAAATATAAACACACTTGAGACATTTTATATTTATACGTAAATGAATACATTATATATATAATGAATACACACACACACACACACACACACACATATATATATATATATATATATATATATATATATATAATAAAATAAAAAATAGGTTTTTGGAAAAGATAAGTCAAAAATCAAATTGACAAGCCATTAGCTAGACTAAATAAGCAAAACAAGAGAAAAGGCCCAAATGATATCAGAAACAAAATAGGAGACATTACAATTCATACCCCAGAAATATACAAGGTAATTAGAAACTGTTATGAACAACTATATAATAATAAACTGAAAATAATCTAGATGAAATGGACAAATTCCTAGACATACACAACCTACTAAGACTGAACCAAAAGAAATAGAAAACTTAAATAGATCAATAAGAACCAATGAGATTGAATCAATAATAAAAAGTCTCCAAACAGGGGCTAGCATGTGGCATGGTAGTTAAGGTGTTGGACTCCCACATGGTTGACTGTGACTTGAGTCCTGGGCTTGGCAGTTTGAGGATCACACTAGGCACATGTGCATGCATGCCCCAAAATCCCAAGAGAATAGCGGAAAAGGGGTTGAGGCATGGCCATCCTCCTTTGGGGTGATTTCTCTCTTTCTTGCTCTCTGTCTCTCTCTGGCAAGCTCACACACCCTATGGCAAAACAAACAAACAACCTAAAAAAAAAAAAAAAGTTTCTGAACAAAGTAAGATCCTGAGACCAGAGAGTTTCACTGTTGAACTTTACAAAACCTTTAAAGCTAACACCAGTTCTCTTCAAGCTATTCTTAAAAAGTTGAAGTGAAAGGAACCTTCCCAAACTCATTCTACAAAGCCAGCAATATCCTCATACCAAAATCAGACAAAGATACAATAGCAAAACACTACAGACCAATAAACTATTGAACATAAATGCAAAAATCCTCAAGAAAACACCAGAAAATTGACTCCAACAGCACACCCCCAAAAAATTATACACCATAACCAAGTGAGTTTTATCCTAGGGATTGAAGGATAGTTCAATATAAGCAAATCCATAATGTGATACATCATATCAACAAAATAAAGACAAAAACCATACGATCATCTAATAGATACAGGAAAAGTATTTGACAAAATTCTTTTATGATAAAAATTATCAAAAAATTAGGCATAGACGACATACCCTAACACAATTAAGGCCATAGGTAAGAAACCCATAGCTAATATCTTACCAAATGAGGAAAGCTTTTTCTCTAAGAACTGGAAAAAGACAAGAATATCCACTTTCATCACTTTTATTCAACATAGCACTAGAAGACCTAGCCAGAGCAATTAGGCAATCAATAAATAGAGGGCATCTAAACTGGAAAAAAGATAGTCAAATTGTCCATTTGTAGGTAATGTAATCTTATACAAAAACTCCACACATGAAAAAAAAAAAAAAAAACTCTTGGAACTCATATACAAATTTAGTAAAGTAACAGGATACAAAACCAACATACAAAAATCATTCATGTTTTATACACCAACAATAAAATATGTGGAAGATAATCTTGTTAATAATAACTACAAAGACAATTAAAATATCTAGGAATAGGTTAGTGTGAAAGGGTTGAAAAAAATCTCTATAATAAAAACTTTAAACCCCTTATGAAAGAAATTATAAAAGAACAAATAAAGGAAAGACATCCCATGTTCATGGATTGAAAGAATCAATATTTTAAAAATGTTTATACTACCAAAAGCAATCTACAAAGTCAATGCAATACCTATCAAAATACAAATGACATTCATCACAGAAATATAAAAAAAAATCATAAAATTTTCAATCGTGAAAGACTCTGAATAACTAAAGCAATCCTCAGGAAAAAATAAATAAATAAAAAGGAGCTAGAGTATCATACTACTGGATTTCAAAATATAATAGAAAGTTATAGTACCAAAACAACCATAAGGGGATAATCATCTCACCCCAGTTAGAATGGTTATTATCAAAAAAGACAGGAAAAAAAGAGGGGTTTGGCAAGAATGGAGAGAAAGGGGCACTCTTTTAAACTGCTGATGCAAATATAAATTTGCATAGCCATTATGGAAAACAGTATAGAGACTCCTCAAAAAACTAAAAGTCAAACTTCCATATGATCCAGCAATCCCTCTATTGGCAAATATCCAAAGGTGTCCTGGCCCGCAGGACAGTCAAACATTCGCCTGGGGGAGGGAGTGAGAGATGGGCCGCACACACAATACAAGGTGCTGATCAAGTCTTCTTCTTCTTCCTCCTCTTCCATTTATTGAGGAAAAATGGCGAGTTATATACAGCTGGTGGGCACCAATTGGTTGTCCGAAATCCAAATGAGATAGAACAGCATGAACCAATCATTGATGTGGGTGGATCTCTCCCATTGCCTAGAAACTCAACCGCCCCTCGGGGAGAACAGTTGGTCACAGGATTTCTGAGAGCCAGTTTGCTCAGTGAGGAAGTGAAGCCTAATGGTTTCCAAGATGGTGGATAGCTCAAGATGGCGGATAGCTCAAGATGGCAGATAGCTCAAGATGGCAGATAGCTCAAGATGGCTTCCGTATGCAGTGCCCTCCACATGTCCCCCTTTTTTATTTTTTCAAAGAGAGGAGAAAAACCTGGGGGAATCGTGCCTGTCTTAGGTTGGAGTCATTTTTTAGAGCCACATGTCCATCCTTACCCGTCATTGGAGAATCTCATTGCGATGATGGGTTTCCTGTCTTAGGTGGGAGGACTGTACAGTTGTTACAGGCTCAGACTCTCTTACCCGTCTTTGGCTAACCGATTCAGCGCCTCAGGCAGGAGCAATGTCTAGGCTCCGCGATACTTCATCTCCAGGTTGTGGTAGTGGACTTGGATAGGCTGCATTTTTATGGAGTCATCAATTTGGCATTTAAGGAAAGCCATGAGCTTATTAAAAAGTACAGGCCCCAAAGAGCAAACAATCAGAAGGCCCAAAAGAGGACCAAGTAAGGGGAGTAAAAATGGGAGAAGTCCATTCCACGTGGTCCATAAGGGGTTGTCGGCAAGCTGTTTTCTACATTGAAGATTTTCTTGTAATTGGTTGAGCTTGTCACGAACTCTGTCGGACTGGTTGGCGTAAAAGCAGCAGCGTTCCCGTAAAGAAAGACAGAGACCCCCCTGTTCTGCCAAGAGGAGGTCTAACCCACATCTATTTTGGAGTACTACTTCTGCAAGGGAGTCTAATTGCTCCTGAACAAAGGTAACAGTGGAAGCCAATTTTCTGCCACTGAGTCAACTATGACTAAAGTATATGGAGCTGTAGCTCCATATTGAGCAAATGCTATTTTAATTTCTTTTATAATGTTAAAATCAAAGCCATGTATGTGGCGCCATGCTTGCCCTTGTTGATCTATGGTTTCCGTAACTGGAAAGGCTTCCTGTTCCTCAAGGTCTATCAGTGGTTGTAGTTTTTGAGATGGCTTAAGTTTTACACCAGAAGTAAGAATGGGCTGACAGTGATTTTACAAAGAAACTGTACCTTTAGATTTACCCACTTTCATTTTTTCTAATCGCGATATCAATTCTTGATGTTCTTCTTCTAACTGAATATGTTCTTTAAGTTGTTCGATCTTAGCCCGAACTTCTGCCCTAGGATCAATAACAGGCATCGCCAAAGATGGCGGGGCAGCCTTTTCATGGCAAGATGGCTTCCGTATGCAGTGCCCTCCACACAAAAGGAAGGAAATCAGTATAGTACACACATATTTGCACCTCTGTATTTATTGCAGCACTATTCACAATAACCAACCAATGCAAACAACCTTAATGTCTATCAGCAGATAATGGATAAAGAAAGTGTGACACACACGTGCACTCACACACACTAGAATACTCTTCAGTCATTAAAAGAGCAAAATCCTCTCATTTGAGGTTAATGAGTGAGCCCGGAGGACATTATGTTAAGCAAAGTAAGCTAGGCACAGAAAGATAAATACCACATGTTCTTCTTCATATGTGAAAATTTTAAAAAATGACCCGGGAGAAGTAGAGATGAAGAATGATTTCTAGAGACTAGAAAGGATGGGGCCAGCAGGTGGCGTGGTGGTTGATGACACTGGACTCCCACATGGCTGACTATAGCTCAAGTCCAAGACGTGGTGGCTTTCTCTCTCTCATCAAATTAAAAAATAAATAAAGTTAAACAGAATAGATAATTCTTAAAAACAAACAAACAAACAAACAGAGGCTGGGAAGGATAGGAGTGGGAGGAATAGAGGATGTTTACTAAGGGAAAACAATGTACAAATAGATAAGAGGAACAATATCTAGTATTATAAAATACAGTAGGGAGAGTGTGGTTAATGACAACTCACTGTGTATTTCAGAATAGCTTAAAAATATTTTGAATGTTCTCAACAGAATTAATGGTAAGTGGTTGAGATGATGAGTATACTAATTACCCTGGTTTGGTCATTACACATTGTATTCATGTACTGAAAAATCACATTTTATTCCCACAAATATGCACAATTATAATAGTTATTTAAATATTAAAAAAATAGTTGAGGAAACTGAAATGACAATTTTTCAGTTTTTAAAAAGGATTCTAGACATGAATATTATTAAATGTGTTGAAACATCTCTGCTACCTTTAATAACATATCTTGAATTTTGTTTAGCTTTTTGTTTTTTACAGCTCACTTACTTGTTCTTTTCTCTTAACATCTAGGAACGCTGTGAATGGTGAGAGTAAGTTGGAGGGTGAGTGCTGTGATTAGCAAGCCTTGGCCCCAAACTGTTAAGATCCTTCAGGGTTCGTTATGCTTGTCAGAGTTTATTGTCTTCTCAGGCTACCTCTAGTTGTTCCTGTGTCAATGTCAATTTTCTTCTTCAATTAGCATGCTTCTTATAACCTAGTATTGTGTAGGAAATAAACCATTAGACAAAATGCTTAACACTATGTCCAAAGGAGTAAAGCGGCTGAGTAAGTTCGCTTTCTACATAATTTTCACTGCTTGAAACTTTACAACATTGATTCTGGCTGAAATTTTATTTTATTTTGTTTTTAAAGAATTATTTAATTTATTTTGGGACCAGCAGTTAGCGTAATGGCTATGTCGCTGGCCTCCCATGTAATCAACCGCGGTTCAAGTCCCGGACCTGGCAGCTTAAACTCACGCCGGGCGTGTGTGCGTGCGTGCCCAAGATCCTGAGAGGAGAATGGAGGAGAAGGGATTGTGGCGTGGCCATCCCCCCTGGGAGGGTGATTTCTCACTTTCTCTCTCTCTGTCTCTCTCTCTGTCTTTCTGGCAAGCACACGTGCCCTATAGCAAAAACCTCTCCAAAAAAAAAAAAAAAAAAAAAAAAGAATTATTTATTTTATTATTATCATGTTTTAATTTGACCAGAGAGAGAAAAAATAAATCACCAGGTCCAGGACACAAACCATGGTTGACCATGTGAGAGTTTAGGTCCTTAACCACCACACCACCTACTGGCCCATTTTGTTTTAAATTAATTTATTTCTTCCATGAAAGGAGACAGAGCTGAAGACAGGCACTCCCAACAGAGTCTTCATGCTGTGGTCCACTCATAGTCTCAGCCAGCTGGGATCATGAGCACATGCTCACATGCCCAGGCCTCAGAATGAGAACTCAGGACCTCTCCACATGGGTCCAGCATCACAGAGATTCGTTTTCCATTGCACCACCATATGGCCCCTCTGGCTGAAATTTTAGTAATTACTGTTTGTTTGTTTGTTTGTTTGTTTGTTTTAATTCATGATAGAGGACATGTGCATGAGAAAGAGAGAGGAGCATGTGCTACAGGGTCTGGCCAAGCCGTGACCCCCTTCCTCAGTCCTCCTGACTATTGGATCTCAGGTACTTACGCACGTGTGAGGTATGTTTCATAATGATCAGCCTGGGGATTTGAACTGTGGTCAGCATGTGGTATTCAGCTTCTCTTAAGCAGCACATTACTGCTAAACCAAGAAGCCAGCCTCAGATGAAGTTTTTAAGAGTGACATTTTAATCTTTCTTGAACATCCTCTATATTCCGGATATTTGGAGTTTCTTTTATATAATCTTTTAAAGAATAGCGAAGTATAGCTGCATATTTATTTTCAAAGCTGACCACTGTATTACATCTAATTCCATGCCTGGGAGTGTGAAGTTAGGGCTAGTCAAGTGGTGTGGTGGTTGGGGTGGCTGGATCCCACATAGCTGACTGTGTCATCAAGTCCCAGACCTGGCAGCTTGAAAAATGCTGGGCACAAGTGTGTGTGTGTGTGTGTGTGTGTGTGTGTGTCCAGAATCCCAAGAGAATAGAGGAGGAGGGATTGCAGTATGGTCATCCAACCCTGGAGGGTGCTTTCTCACTTTCTCTCTTTTTGTCTCTTTCCCTCTCTGTCTCCAGTGAGCACATGCACCTTATTGCAATATTTTTTTGAAGTATGAATTTTGGCACCCTTTGATTTTTCTCTTTCCACATGCCCTCTGTCTCCATCTAATGTACTTTCTCTCTAAGCATTCATACTGGCTGCATAACATAATGAAAGAAAAACTGCATTCAAAGTTGGACCATATAGTTTAATTCCTAATTTTTCTTACTGCATAAATTTGAAAAGTCACATGGCTAACCTCATCTATTTAAAAAGAGTAATAATTCTTATTAGTTTTTAGGTACTATAGCTTGAATATGACTCTCCAAAGCTGACATGTTGAAATTTGGCTATAATGGTATTAAGAGGAAGGAAAATAAATCTGGCTATGGATTTAAGAAGTAGAGCCTCTGGGAGGGACTAGAATTAGACAGTGTCATCAAGGTGAGGCTCCCACGATTTACTCTACTGATGGGTTTATATGGAGAGGGAGTGAGGCTAGAGCAGAC
Source organism: Tupaia tana (assembly GCA_026018925.1). Lineage (NCBI taxonomy): Eukaryota > Metazoa > Chordata > Mammalia > Scandentia > Tupaiidae > Tupaia > Tupaia tana. The sequence goes on along the minus strand of JAKSZU010000007.1, from coordinate 121,812,161 downwards.
ACACAGACACAGACATAAGCTCTCATTCTCACTATGTGATGCCCTGAGCTGCCTCAAGACTCCGCAATGAGTCCTCAACAACAAGACCCTTACTACTGATAGATGAAATCCCTTGACCTCAAATCTCCAAAACCATGAGCTGATTAAACCAACAGGGTATGGACTAAGATACTAGAATGATATAGAAATTAAAAATGATAATACTGGGACCAGCAGATGATGTGATGGTTAAGGTGGCTGGATTCCCACATGGCCAACCACAGTTTGAGTCCCCGGACCCAGTGGCTTAAAAATCATACTGGGGGGAAGCTGCGAGTCCATGGAGCCGGAGGCGGGGCGGGGTTTGGGGATGCGGCGTCGCGTCTCCAGTCCGCTAACCGGCCGGGGCTTTGGGCCGAGGGTTGAGAAGTATGCGTTTTCCTCTCATCTGGGGCCCTAGTGGGTAGCTGAGATTTCTTCCCATAAGTGTAACTCTGTCCTTTGGCATGATGGATTTGCTTTCGGAGATTCAGAGTGAAGCGTTTGTGGAGGAAATGTTTTTAAGGGAAATGAATAGAAATAACTCGTTTTGAAGAAATCATGGCAAAATCAAACACAAAACATAGAATTTGTTCTCGGGAATCTTCAGTATCTTCTCTTCTAGCAAGCTGTAGCCTGAGTGGTAGAGATTCCTCTAACTCTGATGGTTCTTTTCAATATAAAGATAAACTCTATAGTTCTGCTTCACAGCCTCTACAAGCCTATATTGATGATTTTGATCTAAGCCAAATCTATCCTGGTGCAAGCACTGGACAAATTAATATTGACAAGGATTCTACAAATATGCCACAGTTCTCCAACTATATATATAAAGCACACAATGCTTTTGAAAATTCTAATCACAAAAAGCACTCCAACTCCGTATCCTCTAGAAGACAGACTATGAATGATATAGACTCTATTAGCCTAACAACTGGTGATCTGCTAAAACTCCCAGCAGATGGATCATTTTCTTTCACTTATGTTGGACCTGGTCACCGAATGAGCAAAAAAACCAAGAAATGCTTTGAAAGACTGAGTTCATTGAACACAGAAAAGAATCCAAATTTCCAAGAACCCTCCACACACATGGACAAGAATAACTTAGTTACTCCTGTTGTATACACAAGTATAAATGGAAATCAATGTGGTGACAAAATTGAATTGCTTATCCTAAAGGCCAAGAGAAATCTAGAGGAGTGTACTGAAGAATTACCAAACTCTATGAAAAAGGATGATAGTCCCTGCTCATTAGATAAACTGGAAGCAGAAAGATCATGGGAAAATATTCCTGTTACTTTCAAATCCCCTGTTCCTGTCAACTCTGATGGTAGCCCTCAGCAAACTTCAAGGGCCAAGTGCCCTAATGGGGTTCTTGAAGACTTTTTAAATAATGATAATCAGAGTTGTACCGTTTCTGGAGGCAAACATCATGGTCCTGTTGAAGCCCTGAAGCAAATGTTATTTAATCTTCAAGCAGTACAAGAAAGTTTCAGTCAGAATAAAACCACAGGGCCCAAAGAAGAGATTAAGCAAGTTTCAGAAGATGATTTCTCTAAATCACAGTTGGAAGAAAGCATGATTCCTATTACTAGGTCACTTCAAAAGGCTCTGCACCATTTATCTCGTCTGAGAGACCTGGTTGATGATAGCTGTGGGAAACAGTCACCGAAAATGTGAAGAGGAGAATTAAAGTGTCTACACAATAAATAGTCATTACTATGTATTTTTTTCCTTATTTTTTAAACTGACAGAATAATTGTAAGTCATACGTTCTTCTGTGATTGGTCGAAGTATTTCATATTTTTAAACACCAACCCTGAAAATATAAATTTTATGACCCATCTTCATTTTGTGCCAAAATTCTAGAATGTGAAATAGAAGGACCCACAATACATCATAAAGTCTTACTTTAGTCTTCAGGTTAGCAAATATCTACTGTTATCTACTCTTCTGGATGATTTCTATTGTTGAAGCTTACCTGAACTTAACTTTTCTTCAGCATCCTTATTAGTATATCTTATAGTTCTGCTTCATTAAGAAATGGTTGGTATAGTTAGCATCTACTTTTAAGCAACTTAAAGTAATATAAAATATTTACAGTGTATTGTATATGGAAGTCTATTTAAGTTTTTATAAATAAAATATTTAAGACATGTTGTATTTGCAAAAAAAAAAAATCATACTGGGCATGTGTGCATGTGTGCATGCCCAAAATGCCAAGAGGAGAATGGAAGAGAAGAGATTGTGGCATCCCCTCTGGGGATGGTTTTCCACTTTCTTTATCTTTGTTTATCTCCTCTCTCTGGCGAATGCACTCACCTTATGGCAAAAACTTAAAAAGAAGAAAAGAATAATATTTGTAAAAGCATTTTCTGAAAAAATTATCATTACCCAATGAAACGTTTTTACATGTTCTTGTTATATCTCTCTTATTTTTCCTCAAAAAGCTTTTTGCTTTTTCTTGTTTTGTTTTGTTTTAAATTGCCAAAGGGTGCATGTGTTTGCCAGAGAGTCAGAGAGAGAGAGAGAGAGGAGAGAGAGAGAGAGAAAGAGAGAGGTATTATAAAAAGCATCTCCCAATGGGACATGTTCACAATGCCTTCCCCTTTCCTCCATTTCTCCATCCTGTTGGGATTTGGGGCACTCATGCACATATGCCCACTGTGTTTTTCAAACTGCCAAGGCCAGGATTGAATCATAGTCAATTGTGCTATCTGGCTCCCTGTACGACTAGGTTACAGGGTTGGCCCATCAAAGAAGGTTTTGTTTTGTTTTGTTTTGTTTTGTTTTGTTTTTTTGCTATAGGGCACGTGCGCTTGCCAGACAGAGAGAGAGAGAGACAGAGAGACAGAAAGCGAGAAATCACCCCCCAGGGGGGATGGCCACGCCGCAATCCCTTCTCCTCCATTCTCCTCTCGGGATCTTGGGCACGCATGCACACGCGCCTGGCGTGAGTGTAAGCCACCGGGTCCAGGACTCGAACCGCGGTCAACTACATGGGAGTCCAGCGACATAGCCATTATGCTAACTGCTGGTCCCAAAGAAGTTTTTCATAGTATTATTGGGTCGTTGGAAAGGTCATGACACATTTTTGCATAGAAAAGAAAAATAAGTCATGTCTTTTCCAATGTCCCAATACATTGCTAACACTTATTCTTTAAATTTTATTTTTTTTATTTATAATAGAGAGCATGTGTGCATAACCACACACACAGAGAGAGAGAGAGAGAGAGAGAGAGAGACATACCCTCAAAAAGGCCTTGTTACACCATGATCCCCTGTCCCTGTCCCTGTCCCTCCAGCTGTTACACCATGATCCCCTGTCCCTGTCCCTGTCCCTCCAGCTCTTCAGGATCTTGGGCATGCACACACATGCCTGGAATGGTTTCAAGCTGATCCAGGGATCAGGATCCGCAGTCAGCCATGTGGTATCCAGCACTGCAGTTCTGTTTTCTACCAACTGCATCACCAGGTTGGGCCTTGTTAACACTTCCTTAGAGTTACTCTGTGACAGATACTAAGTTAGATTGTATCCTTTTTTTTTTTCATTTATTCCCACAAAAATCCCAATTTATGCTAATAATGATGCTAATTATTATCCTCATTTTGAGAATGAGTAAACTGAAGCTTAAAAAGGCTTAGTAATTAGCTCAAGTTCATGCAGTTAAGAAATGGTCAAGTAATGGTTTAAGCTCAAAGAAACTGATTCCAGATCTGAGTTCTGAATCTCCACATAAAGACAGAATTCCAGTATTTTGGATGATGGTGGCATGAGGATAGTGTTCAGGCAAAGACAAGGGGTAATATACACTCAAACTCCCTTCCAGAGGAGGTATCAGACCCAGCTCCCTCACTGGCCACAGTGGTTCCTACAGCTGCTCACTGGTGGCTGGTACTGCAACTTCTCCATGATGGGAGGACAGGGCAAGGCCATAGCACTCACAGAAACATCTCTTTGTATCGCAGCCCAGAAACTGAAAATTTTTTACATTGTTCACTAACAAGGACAGTCTGGGGCCAACCGGGGTAGTGTGGTGGTTAAGGCACTTGATCACACATGGCCTACTGCACAGTTTGAGTCCTGGACCTGGCAACTTGAAAGACACACCAGGTCCATGTGCATGTGTGCCTAAAATCCTGAGAGGAGAAGGTATTGTGATGTGACCATCCCCCTGAAGGATGGGGAGCAAGTTCTCACTTTCTCTCTCTCTGTGTGACTAGCATAGGTACCCTCTATCCAAAAGAAAAAGAAAGAAAAAACAGAAGAAGAAGAAGAAGAAGGAGAAGGAGAAGGAGAAGGAGAAGGAGAAGGAGAAGGAGAAGGAGAAGGAGAAGGAGAAGAAGAAGAAGAAAGGAAAAACAAAATTTTAAAAAGAACAATTTGTAGCTTTAGATATTTCATTCCAAGTCAATTATTTGAACAGAAAAAAGAGTCAGGTGATAGTCTAATAGAAAAATGCAGCTCTGAGCTGCTAATAAAGCCCAGTGTCACCAGTTTGCAAATATTTACTCTGCCTGCTTGTCCCTTACACTGCATACTTGCCCATCCTCTCTTTATCAAAAGCCCCAAGATCAAAAAGGATGTTGAATCTTAATCTAAAGAATTCATAAATGATGGCAACCTCCTGTTAGAACTTTCCTCATGACCCAGACCATGTGAGGAAAATAGGATCATCAGAGCATGAACTATTACCTGGGTCTAAAGGGGCAGAACCATCAAAGTGGGCCAGAAAGTCACTGCTTCTCCCCACAGTTCTTCCCTTGTTCCTTCATTTACTGACTTCCCAGAACTAGAAGGCATTTAAGAAAATTAACACCAGTAATAAATTCTTATGAGACACACACTGTAGATAGCTAATCCTCACCATGAGCATCATTCCTTTTTGATGGATAAAATAATTGAGATTCAGAGGCTTGTCAAAGGCCACCCAGCCAGGAGATGGAAATAATGATTCACACCCAGGTATAGCTGAGGCAAAGCCTGGGTGCATACCCCTGGGCCGCACTGCCTCCAAGACCCACCCTCACTTAGTCCCCTGGGTAAATGGACCTCCGCAATCATGTCTGGTGCATGGTTTTCAATGTCCCTCCAAAATTCATGTGTTGGTTTGTTTGTGACAGAGATGGTTTGGTTGTGTAAAGAGATGATGATCAATGCTATTAGAGTGGGGCTCCATAATGAAAGAGCCCCACTCTAATAATAGTAATTCTTCTTATAAGAAGAGGAAATGAGACCAGATAGAAAAACTTACGGGCAAAGCCACTTTGCTCTTCTCTCTCTATTCAAGCCTGTGGTTTTCTCCCCAGACTCCCCGGTCTCCCCTCTCCTTCCAAGCAGGCCACCCCTCCCCATCTTTGTGTCTTGGTCCACTTTGAAACACTCTCTCACCTGTGTTCCTCCTCTAACACCATCATTTCTGTTAACACTCAAAAGACTCCTAGAAGGCTTTCCTTTCTAGCCCCATCTCTACAATCCCCCCCCTTTTTTTTTTTGAGAGGTTTTTGCTATAGGGTATGTGTGCTCACCAGAAAGGGAGAGACAGAGACAGAGAAAGTGAAATCACCCCCCAAGGGAGAAGGCCACGCCGCAATCCCATCTCCTCCACTCTCCTCTTGGGATCTTGGGCAAGCACATACAAGTGCCCGTCATGAGTTTAAGCCACTGGGTTCAGGATTTGAACTGTGGTTGACTACACGGGAGTCCAGTGACGTAGCCATTATGCCATCTGGTGATCCCTCTATAGTCCTTTTTTTTTAAGTTTTATTTTTAATTGACAAATAATTATACATATTTATAGAGTACAGTGTGATGTTTTTATATACACACACATTGTGGAATAATGAAAGGCTAACTAGCACATCATACATCACTTCAAATATGTATAATTTCTTATGGTGAGAGCATTTCAAATCCTCCCTTTTAGCTATTTTGAAATCCTTTTTATGAGCATCAGGCCAGCATTTCCCAAGATTCTCCCAGGGGTCACCAAGACCCCTTTGATCAACCTCCATTGAGCCCTTTCATGTGCTAAGCACTAAGTATTTTGCAGACCACCCCATTTCTCTGGTCCCTTTTACAGAAAATCTCCTCAAAGTTGTTTATACTCATGTCTCAATTCCTGTCCTCTCATGCACTTTTTAACCAACTTCAAACAGGCTCTTGACCCCATCTCTCCACTGAAATTATTCAAGGTCAGTAATGATTTCTATGCTGCTAAATCCAATGGTCAACCTCCAATTCTCTTCTTCACGAATCTTTCAACAGTATTTGATACATGTATCTGAGTATATTATATCTTCTTTTAATGAAGAAATTTCATTTAAAAGAATAAAGTAATATTCATAAAATATTTTCTTCATACTTGACCTTATGAAATACAGGCTGAATAAGTATATTTTTATATGTACACAAAGCCACTACAGTCGTGTCAGCTACAAATACAGTCTGAGGCAGTGTGGGGATTCAAACAACTGGTATTGCTGCTAGCAATGTACTTTTTTCTCCCAATGGTGAATAACTTTTGATAAGATTCTAAAGAAAACAAAGTATTCCCTTCCTTTAATTTACACAGTTTAATGACTAGCGTTCGTGAAGATGTACTAAGAATACTTTGTAAAGTAGAGATGGGGTCTAGGCTAAAATCATTAAAAGGTGCTTTCCTCCCCCAACACACACTTACATAAATGCCTGGCTGAACATTCAAAACGTAAGTGGGACATGAGACTATTGGTTTTACTTGATACTGTCCCATATAGTATATTTTAATATCCTTAGTCCCAGTCCATAAAATGACCATAGTGTTCCCAATCAACCTCCATTGAGCCCTTTCATGTGCTAAGCACTAAGTATTTGCAGACCACCCCATTTCTCTGGTCCCTTTTACAGAAAATCTCCTCAAAGTTGTTTATACTCATGTCTCAATTCCTGTCCTCTCATGCACTTTTTAGCCAATTTCAAACAGGCTCTATATAGTGTTCCCAATCATCATGAAAACCAAAAATGTCCCTTAAAATTTCCACCATGGTCCTCGGGAGGATGATATCATGTTGGGCAACAATTCTTCATGGATCTCTCTCATTTCTGCATGCCTTGTGAACAGAGACACCGGCTAGCTTTATCTGAGCTGGCTTTTCAAGGGTATTTGTATAGCAAACAACTTTGGAACATGGAGAGAATACCCCTTGAAGCAAAGAGTAGGCATGCTTTCTGCCCATCAAAAAATACTCAAGCTTCCTTTCTCATAATGCGAATTGTTGCACATGGTGTTACCTTCTGTCTCTTTTCATATTATCTTGAGGAAGTGAGACTTGGAGAACTAAGGCAAGGCAATGCAGATAGTCTGGCTGCTATACACTGTCATTGCTGTAAGAAAGATGTTTGTGAGCTAGGCATCTCATGTCTTCTGCCAGCATCCAAGAAACTGTGACAGGTTAACTTGTCAGCTTGCAAGTAGAATAAAATCTCAGATCCTTCACAGTGCTTGACAACTGCTCCACTGAAAATCACCAGAGCTATATTAGCTAACTCACAAATCTATATTCTCGTCTTGATCTCTACTGAACTCCAGACATTTATAACCAATTGCCACTAACATTTGAACATCAAACAGACAACTCAAACTTAAAATGCCCCCCAATAGGCCCAGTGCTGCTGATGCAATAGTAACGCAAGTGCCCTGCAAGGCTGAAAGCAACATGGCTGCCTGCAGGATGGCTTGAAAACACACAGGACATGATGGTGCCTGCCCAGAGTCCTGGAGGACTGAAAGACTGGAGGAAAGGGATCATCATGTGACCAATCCCTCTGGAGGATGCTTCTTTCTCTCACGTACCACACGTGCTCTACTATGAACTGTAGATAAATAAATAAAACTGTACTCTTGATCTTTTCCCTAAAACATGCTAAGCATGTTCCTACCTCAGGGCCCTTGAGCTTGTTGTTCTTTCTTCCTGGTCAACTCTTCCCAGATACCTGCATAACTCACTAGCTCACCTTTTCCAGGTCTTTGCTGGACAACGTCTTGCTGGACATTGAAGTCTGAAACTTATTTATCCTAAATAACTCAAACTTTATACCTTTTGACCTCCATCTCCCCATTTATCCTGCACCTGATAACCACCTTTCTACTCTCTATGTGTTCAAGTTTGCTTTTTGTTTTTGTTCTCTAAGATTCCACATGTAACTGGGAACGTGCAATGTTTTTCTTTCTGTAATTGGTTTATTTTATTTAGCAAAATGTCCTTCAGTTTCATCTATATGGTTGTAAATGATCGTATCTCCTTTTTTTTTTTTTTCGCTCTAGGGCGCGTGCGCTCGCCAGACAGACAGAGAGAGACATAGAGACAGAAAGCCAGAAATCACCCCCCAGGGGGGATGGTCACGCCGCAATCCCTTCTCCTCCATTCTCCTCTCAGGATCTTGGGCACGCACGCACACGCGCCCGGCGTGAGTTTTAAGCCACTGGGTCCGGGACGCGAACCACGGTTGACTACGTGGCGTATCTCCTTTTTTAAGACTGAATAACAGTCCATTGTATTAAATATTGTATATTTCATATATAATATATACATATACATATGTATGTATGTGTTTGCATATGTATGTGTGTGTGTGTGTGTGTGTGTGTATTCTTTTTAAATTTTGTTAGGAATCTCCATATTGTTTTCCCTAGTGGCTGCTCCAATCTACATTCCCACCAACAGTGGCTAGGATCTCCTTTTCTCCAGAAAGTTGTGACTTTTATTAAAGGCATATATATAAATACATACACACATATATACATATATATATATATATATATATATATATATATATATATATGTTTCTCCTTCATTTATCCATCCACAGATACTTTAATTGCTTCTATATCTTGGCTATTAGCTTATATATTTATTTATTTATTTGCCAGAGGGTGAATACACTGACCAGAGGGAGACAGAGAGTCAGAGGGAAAATGAGAAAACACTCTCCATGAGGGATAGTTACGACACAATCTCTTTCTCTCCACTTCTCCCTCTTGTCAGGATTTTGGGCATGCCTGAACATGCATCCAGCATGTTTCTCAAGCTACCAGGTCCGGGATGCAAACCTCACAGTTGACCATATGTGACTCAGCCACCTTAACCACTGAACCAGGGGCTGATCCCATATCTCAACTATTATGAGTAATACAATGATCATGGGAGTGTAGATATCTCTTCAATACATTGATTCCATTTCCCTTGGACATATATCCAGCAGAGGGATTTCTGGGCTCTATGGTGGTTCTATTTTTAATTTCATTAGGAACCTCCATACTGTTTTCCCTAGCGGCTATGCCAATCTACATTCCGCCAACAATGGCTGGGGTCTCCTTTTCTTCAAAAGGATGTGACTTATTAAAGGTCTTACTGTTTTTTACCAGCCCCCCCCAGCCCCCCCCCCCCCCCCCCCATTGCAGGTTCTGGGTTACTTCACCTTTGTGACTCCCACAGCTCAGAGCACAGTGTGGTAGATAACATAGACTTTGGCCAATGGAATGAGCTCTGCCTATCAGAGTGCAAGCCCGTAGCAATTTCTTTCTCATACCAGTTCCCTGCACACCTGCTTGGTGGTACTGATATTCTTCACTCTTTGACCCAAATCTCAGTCACTCAGATAATGAAGGTCCAGTCAGTATAATCATCAAATAATTTATCCTGATTCAATATAATATCTATACTCTAAACCTCTATCCAATCTAAAAGTCCCCTCCCCTTTGGCCGGAACTGACTTAGGCAGAGAAGTCTACAGAGATGATGGAGGTGGGGTAACAGGACCAGTGTCTCTCTTCCTCCCCTCCACTCTTGCTCTCTCTAGCTGCCTTCTGTGACCCCTCCTTGGGGCCAGGGAGGAGGAGATTAGGGAAAGTAGTGCAGAACTGGTAGGCTGGTGCATCTGGCCAAGTTCTCTGAGGATCTTCTCTCTCCAGAGGCACCTCCACTACTCTCAGAGATGGTGAGAACCTGCATGTGCTGAGGCATCCTAAAGGCTGAAGATGGCCATTACAATGCCTCCTCTCCCTCTGCTACCGAGGCCCTTTTCACTGCTCCAGGAGGTCATCTGGAGGACCCCTTGAAGAACTCCCAAGTCCTGCTGGTTCCCAAGAGGCTCATGTGCAGACCCTGCACACAACTGCCACTGGCCTTCCTCCCCAACTCAATACCTGACCCAGGTGAGAGTTACCCCAGGACAGCCTCTTGCTGTGGAATGTTCAGGTGACAGTCAGACACAGCCGCTGATCCTTTAAACTCCAGAGAACACAGCACCCTGGAAGCCCCCCTCACATGGCTGAATATCAGGGGCAGGGCACCCCTCATTCCTCCTACTCTCCTCAGGGGAATAGGGTGCAGAATACACAAAACACAGACAACTTTCTGCCAGTAAATCCCTACTTCCCAAGCTCTTGTTGACTTCACCTTTCTGTATGGGTTAGAGCTCGCAATGAGCAAACTGGGCTACACTGATCCTAGACCTCCCTTTGAAAGTCCTGCCTGGCTCCAGCCCTGACCCTGGAGAGCATTGGGCCCTCCCCACAACAATCTTACTACTAGCTTTGGAAGTTTCTTCTGAAATCAGAGACAAAAGGATAAGTGAGGATTAGGGTATTATCCTAGTGTTCGCTGAACTCAATACTAAAAATGGAAAGTGACAAGATAAAGCTCTAAGAAAAGTCTACCACTTTATGTCCCAAAGACCAGCTCCTAGCACCAGAGATCTGATGAAAAGTTTTAAGCTGCCTACTCTGGGGACTCTTCAACCAGAAGAATAGGGAAGCAGGGAAGGAAATTCCTTTTAAAAAGAGGGTCTTTAGGGATATGGGTATGGCAGGACACTTAGAAAAGATGACCATGCCACCCAAGAGTTTTCATGTTATGGAAGGAACAAGAACAGGGGAGACGGTTAGCCTGAAGGTTCAGTCCAGAACTCATTCTACACTGGGGTCTGCTTGTGGCAGGTGAGAATTGCTCATAGCAATCTTAAACTTCCTTATCTATATATCTATGTTGATCTTGAGCTACCCTTTTCTGGTCCCCAAACTCCATATTCCAGTAAAAATTTTGTAGGATCTGCTTTGCACCAGCTTAGGGATTAGAGTAAAGGGGAGAAGCAGAAATATGTGTAAGAGATGCTAAGTATCATTACTTGAATGATCTGTACACCTGACTATACAATAAAAATCATTAGATCGTTACAATTCTTCTGAAGAGTAGCTAGAACTAGCCCCATTTTACTTATGGGAAAACTGAAGCTCAGATTAGGAGATTTTCCTATGAAAACACAGATAGAAGAAACAGGATATCTATAACTGGTTGTTCCTAGAAGAGTCTAGAAACTTCCCTATCAGTGCTCACACTGTACACTCCACCTAAAAGACCCCTGCCCGCCTGCTCAGATCCCACTGTTCTTAAAAGGGCAGATCTTATCTAACTTCCTGCATATGGCATTCCCAGTTCTCCAAGGGAAAATATACATCTTCTTCCATCCAATGAAAATTTGTACATTTATGACACGGCATAGCACTTTCCTAAAGTGGACATTTCTATCTGTCTATATAAGATCTACTAGGACATGAAATCCTTGAGACCAATTGACAGTGTCTTTTTTACCTGGGTTTACCCAAAGCAAATAATAAAAGCATTAGGGCAAGTTTCTTGCTCATAGTAGATGTTTGACACATGTTTGTTGAACAAGGAACACAGGGGCATTGCAAAAGATGAAATCTCAGGCATCCTGGTCCCACGGTCCCTTGTTTGCAGCTCAGAAGAACAAGATCTGAAGGTCTGGTGTCATCAAAAGCAAACGCTGGCCAAGAGCCAGAGGGCATCTACCCCATCCTGGCTTCTACTTCAAAGTTTCCCCATTGTCCCCTCTTGATCTTTCCCTGTTTGCTCATTAAAGTTAATTTGGGACATGAAAAGTTTAGAACTGAATATTTCATTAAGGCCAGGTCTTCTCAACACAGCAACTGCAGGTGAAACAGGGCAGAGGTTGCCAGTATGAGGCCAGTGCATGTAGTAGTTGTTTAAACCCCTGGTCCTCAGTTCACGGACTGGTGTCTTTGGGGATGCAGACAATATCACAGAAAGTAGCTCATGTCTTTTTGTAGAGGTATTGTGAGTCTTTGAGGAACTCACCACTTTCCTCAGGGGATTAAGGAAAAAACAATTTCTGTGAAAATAATCTTGCTTAGAGCCCCCAGCACGAGCTTAGATACTTAGTGTTAATAATATCAGAGGGACCGGCAATTAGCATAATAACTATGTCGCTGGACTCCCAGGTAGTCTACCGTGGTTCGAGTCCTGGACCCGGCAGCTTAAACTCATGCTGGGCGTGTATGCGTGCGTGCCCAAGATCCCTAGAGGAGAATGGAGGAGAAAGGACTACGACATGGCCATCCCCCCTCAGGGGTGATTTCTCGCTTTCTGTCTCTCTGTCTCTCTGTGTCTTTCTGGCGAGTGCACACGCCCTATAGCAAAAACCTCTCCAAAAAAAGAAAAACAAAAAAGAAAGAAAGAAAATAATAATAATATCAGATGCCATTTTCTGAGGTCTTACTTATGTGCCAAGGATTATGCTGAGTGTGTTTACCTGGATTATTTCTTCTAATGCTCACAGCAATGCTGTGAGGTCACACGGCTGTCGACCCTATATTATATTTGATGAAAATGGAGTTTAGGGAAGTTAAGATACTGGGCTGAGCTCTTAGAACTCTTGAACGGCAGAAAATGTGACAAAGTTAATTCCAACCACATAGCAGTGCATTCCTAGAGTCTGTACTATAAGCCAACTCACCCCACTTCTTATTTGGAGTGTCTCACCCTACTGTAGTCTCTCTCATCAAACAGCAAAGACACTAATAACTGCTGCATTTGCATGCAATGTGGTGCTGCTCTGAATGAGGTACTCATAAAGTGAGGCCTTAGTTTTTATTAAATCTTATATATACAAGTTTATTTATTTGAAGAACAAAAGAATAGAGGTTGTCTTAGAAATTACCAGAGACTGGCAGTTGGCATAATGGCTATGTTACTGGACTCCCATGTAGTTGACCGGGGTTCGAGTCCTGGACCTGGTGGCTTAAACTCACGTCAGGCGTGTGTGTGTGTGTGTGTGTGTGTGTGCCCAAGATCCCGAGAGGAGAATGGAGGAGAAGGGATTGTGGTGTGGCCATCTCATCTGGGGGATGATTTCGTGCTTTCTGTCTCTCTGTCTCTCTCTGTCTTTCTGGCAAGCACAAGTGACCTATAGCAAAAACCTCTCCAAAAAAGAAAAGGAAAGAAATTACTGGTGATATGAACAATCAAGGACAATTAATTGTCCAAAGACAAAAAAATTTTGTCTAATAGAATGTTAAAGTTCTTGAGATTCAGTGGGATTGTTTGTAAAGTAGGAGAATACAGAAACACAGGAATGTGTCATCAAACTCAAGTTCTAACCTTGAATTCCGACAAACTTATCTCTTTTGAGGGGAATTTTAATTCTAGTAAATGTAACTTCTTATTTTATACTTTTTTTTTTTTTAGGTTTTTGCCATAGAGAGTATGAGCTCGCCCAAGAGAGACAGAGACAGAAAGAGGGAAAGTGAGAAATCACCTCCCCGCCCCAGAAAGGATGGCCATGCCACCATCCTTTCTCTTCCATTCACCTCTTACAATTTTGGGTACACATGCACATGCTCCTGGTGTGATTTTCAAGGTCCAGGGCTCAAACTGTAGTTGGTCATATGGGAATCCATTGCCTTAACCACCATGCCACCTGCTGGCCCCCATTCTATAAAATTTCTCAAAAGAAGAACGGGGGTCCAAAATATATCAGTAAGTTCAAATACATCCATGGTCACAATAAATTTAAGTATCTTAAATTCCCCTGTCAAAACAATGAATTTTTAGAACAGGTTAAAACAAAGTAAAACTACGTAGTAGTTAATACTTAGTACTACATAATACTTAAAACAATGGGGCACAAAATGATTGAAACATAGGCATCAAAGTGATGTAGGAAAATAATAAAATAAAGTAGGTGCTATAATGCTAATACCAGACTAAAGAAAACTAAAGAGGAGAAGCATTAATAATTAAGACTGGCAAAGAAGCCCACCACTGTGGCATAGCAATTATATAGTGCCTTGCAAGGCTGAGAGCCACATGGATGGCCACAGGTTCAGATCCCCAGATTGGCCTGAAAACACACTGGCCATGCCCGTGGGCACCCATGATCCTGAGGAGAAAGAGGGCTGGGGAATGAAGATCATGGTGTATGTGACAAGACCCTGTTCAAAGTGGTGCTTCTCTCACTCTTGTGTGCATACACACATGCTCTCTATAGTTAAAATTTTTTTCTTCTATTAGTGAATACTTAATTCACTAAGAGGATATTAAAAATTATCAAACTTTTTGTTTTTAGATTTTTTTGCCATAGGATGCATACACTCACCAGAGACAGACAAAGACAGAGGCAGAAAGAGGGTCACAATAAATTTAAGTATCTTAAATTCTCCTGTGACCAGGGGAATTTATTGTGACCAGGCATGCGTGTGCATGCACACACACACACACAGCATTTTTTTAAGCCACTATATCCACTATATTTTTTTAGACCTGTGGAGTTGGGCATGTGGGATCCAGCACCTTAACCACTTGCCACCTGCTGGCCCCTAAAAGTTATGAAACTTAATGCACTGGCAATTGTGGCGTTATATTTATGTATATATGGATATATACATAAAAATAAAAACTGATAGAAATAAAAAGAGAACTGAATCATCCAGTTAAAGAACATAACATTCAGCTCAGAAGTAATCATATTACATAAAATTAATAGGATATAAGATATTTGAATAATATTCAGGAACACTTACAGAAACAGACACACACACACATACACACACACACACAGAAAAGCAGAAATAACATCAACATAAAAAGAACAGGGACTGACAGTGACACAGAGCTAAAATGCCAGGCTTTGCATGGCTGAACACATGGTAAGCTTCCAGGTGCAGTCCAGAGACCTCCCTTAGCACACTGGCACATGTGTGTCCATGATCTAGGACTGACAGGCTGGCTTCAAGATCCTGTTGGGGGTGCTATCTCTCTGTCTTTCTCTTTATCTCTGTCTCTCTTATGCATGGAAGAAATACATAAATAAACTTAAGAAAACTTCAAAAATAGTGAAAGAAAAAAACACAATTTATTTGAAAATTAGAAGACATTATTCTAGGGACCATCAGGTGGCATGGTGGTTAAGGTCCTGAACTCCTACATGGCTAACTGTGGTTCGAGTCCAGACTTGGTGGCTTGCTTTCTCACTTTCTCTCTCTCTGTCTGTCTCTCACTGGTGAGTGCATGTGCTCTGACACAAGTTTAAAAATAATAATAATAATAAATAAAATTAAATACATAATTCAAAGTAAAACTACATAGTAGTTAGTACTACATAATACTTAAAACAATGGGGCACAAAAAGGTTGAAACACAGGCATATAACTTTTATATAACTTTTGGGTTAAAGTTAAAGAAAATAAAAATGGAAATGGAAAATCTTTTCAAAAGTGAATGATTATATTTACATATTTCTCGCTGTAGGATGCAGTCGGAGTGAATTTAGATGAAAAAAAAAAAAAAAACCCATAACCCACAAGGTTGCAAGGGATATGATTAAGGAGTGGCTGAGCTGGCTGCCCTTCCCAGGTCCATTTCCACATTGCTACTCTCCTGAGCCTCTGACTCCTTCACGTACAGCTGCACTGTCCAATCAGTAGACCCCAGCCAGGTGTACTACCTTTCAATTAACTTAAATGAAATAAAAATTTTATTCTTCAGTTGTACTGGCAACATTTAAGTCTCAATAACCACAAGTGGCTAGATGCATAAATTATAAAAAAAAGTTCTCATCATTCCAGAAAGTTCTATGTGACAGTGCTTCTCTAGAGTTTGTCAGGGAAATTCCAATATGTCAGTTTCAAGGTGAGAGGCCACCACTGGGTCCAGGTTTCAGTTGTCCAACCTAGCAGACTATACCATCCCTAGATGCTTAAGCCAACATATGATTGGGTCATTAGAAAAGTCATGATGCATGACTTTTAAATGCATCTCCTTAGAAAAACATGTCATGACTTTTCTAATGACCCAATAAACCCAGCATCTCAGGAAAAGTACATTCATATTGATAAGCATAGCCAAATCAGACCTTTAATTTCACTTTATATGGACAATTAGAATTCATTCATATCAATGCTTCCCACACTTTGACCAATATTGATGGGTGAGGTCTTATGATTAGTCTGATATATGGATTTCCTCTCCCAATCTCTGTGTCTCTCACATGAGTGCATACACTGGAAAATTAAAATATATAATAATAATAATTCCTTAATTTATATATAATTATATTTTATGTGTGTATCTTAAACTTTTTGACATATAATTGTACATATTTAAGGGGTAAAGTATGATTTTTTCAGTATAAGAATACATTGTGTAATGATTCAATCAATCTAATTAGCATTTCCATCATCTCAATCATTTGCCATTACTTTGTGTTGGGAATATTCAAAATTCTCTTGTTTTAACTGAGATGCACAGTAAATTAAGTAGCGTTATCCAGCTGTACTTTATAATATTATAATTTGTTTCTCTTATCAATCTGTAATTTTGTTCCCATTGACCAACATCTCTCTATCCCCTGGTCCCCCTCTACCCTTTTCAGACTTCTGATGTTCAATATTTTACTCTACTTTTTATGAGGTCATCCTTTTTTATTGGGTCATTGAAAAGGTCATGATACATTTTTGCATTGAAAAGGGAAAAAAATAGTCATGACTTTCCCAACAACCCAAGTTTCCACATATGAGTGAGAACATGTGGTATTTCTTTTTCAGTACTTGGCTACTTCACTTGATGTCCTCCAGACTCAAATGACTCAAACATGTTACCTCAAATGACAGGATTTCATTCTTTATAATGGTTGAATAGTATTCCATTGTATATCTGTATCTGTACTTTACTTTTATACTATATGGTAAGCTCTGTGAGGACAAGATTATGTTATCACAGCTCATAAACTCATGTTTACTGAATTCCTGAGGTCTTCTCACTGCAGGCAAATGACAGTGGCTGTGCTGGGGACCCTTAGGCATGTCTCAGGAGAGTCTCACCATATAGAAGCCAGGCTTTGAAGAACCTCCAGAGGCTCCCAAGGTCAGGCTGTACTTTCCCATGAAGCAGCTTCACAGGTGCTCTGTGCCCACAGACTCTGGAGCTGTCTGGCAGTTCTGCTAATCATTCACCACCTTTGGCTTCCTTCTCTGCTGCTGGTGGGCAGTCTCTGGCGTGGATGGGTGATTCCTATCTTCAAAGTTCTGGGACCAGGATGCTCATGTTTAATGAACAACGTGTAGCTTTGATGTCTGGCCAAGGAAGGGGCCTGAGCATCCCAGATGGGATGTTAAGTGGGGCTACTTGTCCTGCATTTGTACCACTTCCGACCTTGAACTTCTGATGTTCTAGGATATGCTTTTACTTTCCTCCTCTGCCTGTCAACACCCTTCTTTCAATGTCTAGGAGTGGTCAAGAGGCAAAAATAAACGTGGCGGTCAGGAGACAATTGGTGTCTGCTGTCTCTCCTGTTATCCAATGTGTCTTTTAGCCATCCCATAGCCTAGAGGTTCTAGAAGTAATATTGCTAGTGAATGAATATGGCCTTTTCTTACAACTGCAGTCTATCATAGGGACAAATGGACTATTCAGAAACATGCACTAGTTCCCTGTTGATAAGTACCTAGTGAAGCAATGAATTTTGCTGCACCAGGAGCCAATTTTCCTCAGACGAGCATAAGGATTTTTCAGACCAAAGACAAGAACCAAAGAAGATATCAGAGATTTATTCTCCCTAATCTACTCCATCACAGAGTCATACTCACATCTTACCTTTGTGTTTTCTCTCCATAAATATTTGACTCTTTGAAGTTTTGTGAGTGTTTTCACCACTAGCTTAAAGGGAAAACTTGTAAGTTTTAGGGGTTGCCCTGTAATAGTGGCTAAGGTAGCCAGATCTTGCATGGCCAACTATGGTTTGAATCCTAGCCATAGCAACTTGAAAAATATACTGGGCATAGGTGTGCCCCAAATCCCAATGAGATAGACAAATGGAGGAGAAATGATTGTGGAGTGACTAATTCCCATTGAGGGCTCGCTCTCTCTCTCTCTCTCTCTTTCTCTGGTGAGCATATGCACTCTCTGGCAGTGAAAAATTTTAAAAAAGAAAACTTTTAAGGTAGTAAATATGCTCCATTCTGTACATCGACTCCATGTTTCTGCCCTCCCCAACTAGAGAATGCAGATATCAAATAATTTTCCTTTCTCTAATAAGCCAAGACTCTGCTAATTAAAAGGAAATGGAAATGAACTTCTGATCTTTCAATTTCCAGTCAATTTTTGTTTTATACAACACAACCCTCCATTCTAATGTTTTGTTTCTATAAAAAAAAAAAATGTGAACAGTGATTATTGCCAGAATTAGAGATTTCAAGTGCTTAATTGTCTCTCATTTTTTGTTGTGTATTTTTCCAAATTTTAATATAAAGGTTAAGTATTAGTTTTGTATTAGCTTGAGTAAACTAGCTTCTGTAACAAACACATCTGTTACCAAAAAAAATAAAATAAAATGTTTCTTGCTTATATAGTCCATCATGAGTATTCTTGATAAGTGTATAGGCCTCTTACAAAGAATAATTTTTAAAACTTCTTCTTTATATCTTGGGGCTCCTCTATCCTGATCCATGTATGAATTTAAAGTAAGTTTTGTGCACAAAGCCAGAAGAAGCCTATCCATGGTGGCACAGGCAGTATTGTGGTGCTGTGTGATGCTGAAGCCTTATGGAATGCCTTGGGTTCAGATCATGAGTTGACCTAAACATACCAGGCACACTTGCAGACACACCTGTGATTATGATTGGCTAGAATGTTGGAGAGAGGATTGTGGCATGGTGAGATCTTGTCAAGGGTACTTTCTCCTTCTTTCTCTCAAGAAATTAAAAAAAAAATAGAAGAAAAGTAGTATGAAAGAGTACATGAAGGAGGACTACATGGATGAGTCTAGAAAGTAGTACATATCACTTTCATTCACATTCCATTGGCTACATCTAACTGTAAGATAGGGTAGGAAATGTAATCTATTAGTATACACAAGAAAAAAAAGAGAATTCTGTGAATTGCCCACCAGTATAAGCCACATTGATGTAAAAAGGTTGAAGTTAAATGAAATAAGGAAGGCAGATCTCTCTATAAAGCAATATTAAGCTTACTCTCCTACAGCATTTTCACACTGAAAGCTCCACTCTCTCAATAGCAAAAAAATAAAAATAAATAAAACCAAGCCAACCAAATAAAACAAAAACTCCATTCTCAAAAACATAAAGAAATCAAACTTTTCTGATATTATGTACATGTGGAAAATACTCAAATGGGATTGGATTTAGTAGATGCATAGTTGGGTGGGAGTGAGGCCTTAAAAGCAGTGCTGTGACCTAGGTATAAACTCTCCTTCTCCCTACTGAGAGCATTATCAGCATACAGGTTCTGCCTCTCTCTCCACAGCTTGCTTGTACTGTGAGGACAGATGACTATACAGAGGACTGAAATGAGCCTGGTTTGTGTCCTATGATGAACGTCTCCCCTCAGCATACCTATCACTTTCAGAAAAACTCTCATTTAATGTACCCTTTACAATAAACCTAGGATGATTTGTGTGCCCAGGGATACATCATCTTGTTCTCCATCATATGCTCCAAATGAAGACTCATATATTTTGGATATCAACCCCTTATCAGATACATGGTTTGCAAATATATTCTCCCACTCTATAGGTTGTGTTTTCAGGGAGTTGACTGTTTCCTTTGCTGCACAGAAACTTTATGATTTTTTTTTTTTGGAGAGGTTTTTTCTGTAGGGTACGTGGACTTGCCAGAAAGACAGAGAGAGACAGAGAGACAGAAAGCGAGAAATCACCTACCCCCCCACCCCCCGGGGAAATGGCCATGCCACAATCCCTTCTCCTCCATTCTCCTCTTGGGATCTTTGGCATGCATGCACATGCCCCTGGCGTGAGTTTAAACCACTGAGTCCGGGACTCGAAATGTGACTGACTACATGGGAGTCCAGTGACATAGCCATTATGCTAACTGCTGGTCCCAGAAACTTTATGATTTGATATAGTCCAATTTGCTTATTTTTTGCTTTTGTTTCCTGTGGTTTTGGTACCATATCTTTTATTTTTATTTTTTTTGAGAGGTTTTTGCTATAGGGCGCATGCGCTCGCCAGACAGACAGAGAGAGACAGAGAGACAGAAAGCGAGAAATCACCTCCCAGGGGGGATGGTCACGCCGCAATCCCTTCTCCTCCATTCTCCTCTCGGGATCTTGGGCACGCACGCATACGCGCCCGGCGTGAGTTCTAAGCCACCAGGTCCAGGACGCAAACCGCGGTCGATTACATGGGAGTCCAGAAACATAGCCATTACGCTAACTGCTGGTTCCCGGTACATATCTTTAAAAAAAAAAATTTTGCCAAGATCCATGGTAAGGAACTTTTCTTTTATGCTTTCCTGTAGAAGCTGTATGATTTCAATTCTTACATTTTAGTCTTTAATTTGTTTTGAGTTTATTTTTGTATGTGGTGTAAGATGAGGGTCAAATTTCATTCTTTTGCATGTAGATACTCAGTTTTCCCTACACCATTTACCAAAAAGACTATCTTTTCCCCATTGTGTATTATTGGCTCTCTCATTGAAGATCAGTTGAGTATATATTCATGGGTTTATTTCCTGGCTCTCTTTTCTGCGCCACTGGTGTGTATTTTTGCAAGTACTATACTCTTGATTATTATAGCTTTATAATATAATTTTAAATAAAGTATAAAGCCTCCAACTTTGTACTTCTCAAGATTGCTTTACATATTGGGCATGTGTGTATGCACTCAGGGTTCTGGCTCAAAGACTGGAGGAAGATAATTGAAAAATGACCAAGCCTTGTGGAGGGTGCTCCTTTCTTTTTCTTTCATGCATGTTCTTTATTATGAATATAAAAAAATAGATTGGCTTAGATATTTAGGGTTTTTTGTGGTTCCATTCAAATTTTAGGATTGTTTTATATTTGTGAAAAATGCCATTGGCATTTTGATTATTATATAAAATCTTTAGATCACTTTGGGAAGTAAGGACATATTAATGAATTTAATTCTTACAGTCCATGAACATGGGCTATCATTTCATTTATTTATGTCTTCTCCAATTTCTTTCATAAGTGTTTTATAGTTTTCAGTGTACAGATTTTTTTTTTTTGACAGGTTTTTGCTATAGGGCATGTGCGCTCGCCAGAAAGACAGAGAGAGACAGAGAGACAGAAAGCAGGAAATCACCCCCCCCGGGGGGATGGCCATACTACACTCCCTTCTCCTCCGTTCTCCTCTCAGGATCTTGGGCATGCATGCACACGTGCCTGGTGGGAGTTTAAGCTACCGGGTCCGAGACTCAAACAATGGTCAACTACATGGGAGTCCAATGACATAGCCATTATGTCAACTGCTGGTCCCTCAGTGTACAGATTTTTATCTGTTTGGCTAAATGTATTCCTACATTGATAGGAGAAAAAGAGTAACCTGATTTAAAAATGAGTAAAGAACTTCCATAGACATTCTCCCCCACCCCACCCCCAAAATACAAATGGCCAAGAGGTATATGAAAAAGTGTTCAATATCACCAGTCATCAGGGAAATGCAAATCAAAACCACATCACCTTACACCCATCAGGATGATTATAAAAATGACAAAAGATTATAAGTGTTGGTGAGGATGTGGAGAAAAGGGAACCCTTGTACACTGTTGGTGGGAATATAAATTGGTCCTATCATTATGAAAAATAAAAGTTTATAAAACAAATAGAAAACATAACTAATACATAACCCAGCAAGCCCACTTGCAGGTATATGTCCAAAGAAAATGAAATCAGTATCTCAAAAGCATACTGCATTCCCATGTTCATTGCTGCATTATTCACAATAGCAAAGAAACAGAAACAAGCTGTGTTCATCATAGATGAATGGATTAAAAAATGTAATATATAATGACGTATTTTTTAAGAGGTTTTTGCTATAGGGAACGTGCGCTCGCTGGACAGAGACAGAGAGACAGAAAGTGAGAAATCACCCCCCAAAGGGGATGGCCACGCCTCAATCCCTTCTCCTCCATTCTCCTCTCGGGATCTTGGGCATGCACACACACACGCCCAGCGTGAGTTTTAAGCCACTGGGTCTGGGACGCGAACTGCAGTTGACTACGTGGGAATCCAGCGACATAGCCATTACGCTAACTGCTGGTCTCTATAATGACATATTTTCAGTCTCAAAAATGAAAGAGATCTCAACATTTGCAATGACATAGATAGCATCCGGAATACATTGTGCTGAGTGAACTGAGCCAGATATGGAAAGAAAATACTGCATGATCTCCCTTATATGTGGAATATAAAAATGTTGAACTTGGGAACCAGCAGTTAGCGTAATGGCTATGTCGCTGGACTCCCACATAGTCGACCGCGGTTCGTGTCCCGGATCCGGTGGTTTAAAACTCACGCCGGGCACGTGTGTGTGCATGCCCAAGATCCCCAGAGGAGAATGGAGGAGAAGGGATTGTGGCATGACCATCCCCCCTGGGGGGTGATTTCTCACTTTCTGTCTTTATGTCTCTGTCTGTCTGGTGGGCGCACGCGCCCTATAGCGAAAACCTCTCAAAAAGAAAATGTTGAACTTATACAAAGGGAGAGTAGAAAGAATAGCAATTATTGAAGGGTAGGGCGATAGTGGAGAAATGGGGAGAGAGTCAAAAGATAACCGTTCAAACATGTACAATGAATTAGTGCTAGATATCTAATGTACAGTATGGCATATATAGTTAATATTACTATATTGCATGGCCAGCCCTGTAGCCTAGGGGTTAAGGCAGCAGGATCCCACATGACCAATCATTCAGTTTAAGTCCCAGCTTTGGCAGCTGGAAAAACTTGCCAGGGCACATGTGTATGCATGCCCCAAATCCCAAAAGGATGGAGAAAGGAAGGAAAAGTGATTGTAGTGTGAACACACCCAACTGGGGGCTTCTTCTCTCTCTCCCTCTCCTTCTCCCTCTCTCTCTCTCTCTTTCTCTAAGTGCACATGCCCTCTGGCAATGTTTTAAAAATAACAATGCTGTATTATATACTCGAAATTACTAAGAGTTGATCTCAGGTGTGCTTACCACACACAAAATGCAACTACGTGAGGTGATACATATGTTACTTAGCTTGACGGTAGTAATCACTTCACAATGCACATGTACATCAAAACAATATGCTGTACACTTTAAATCTGTGTAATTTTCATGAAGTGACACTTGCATTGGATCCTTCATATTCAGCTGGCTGCCATCTAGTGCCTAGAACTCTTCCAGTCTATATGTGTTAGAAACAAAGCAAATCACAAAGAATTAAGTTCAGGAGCTAATTCACATGAAATTATAAACAGCTCACTGAATATACTTGTCTTAACATGCCTGCATTTGAAAAAGAAATTACATCCTAACACCAAAATTAATTTCAAGAAGTGGCATTTCAGTTTCATCTACTCTCCAATGGAGAGAGAGTTGGGAGCAGGTGAATAGCTTTCTTGGTAGTTCTTAAAATCTGTTTATAACAGAAGAATAAATATGCCACAAAGGCATTCAAACCTATTGGGTCGTTGGAAGTCATGACTTTTTTTTTTCTATGCAAAAATGTGTCACAACTTTTCCAATATGTGGGAACTTCAAAAAGTTCATGTAAAGATGGCATGAAAGGGGCAGGCTGGTGGCGTGGTGGTTGAGGCAATTAGATCTCACATGGCCAACTGTACTGTTCCAATCCTGAACCCAGTGGCTTGAAAAACATGCTCGAAATGTGTGAGTGCATGCCCAAGATCCTGAGAGAAAATGGAGGAGGAAGGATTTTGATGTGGCCATCCCCAAGGAGGGTGGTTTCTCAGTTTTCTTTTCTCTCTAGTGAGCATATGTGTCCTATAGAAAAATAGATAATAAAAATGAATAAATAAAAAGATAGCATTGAAGTTTAAATATATTTTGGTGCAAAGTGTTGAAATCCATGCAGTTGTTTTTTCATAATACACATTTCTTATGAACTTTTTGAAGACTCCCTATATATGTGAGCATACATTTAAATGTTTACAAACTTTTATGTCCAGGAAGAAAATATGGGATTAGAGATGGTGGCATAGTGGTAAAACACAAAGGTCTGTTTGGATGACCAACATGAGAATAAGTTCTGGATTTATATCTGGAGACCTCAGCACTGGTTAAAGCTTGCAATGGATCATAGCATCAAGATCCTGTTTGGGGATATTATCTCTATGTTATGGAAAAACTAAATGAATTTAATAAAAAGAACATATTTATCTTCAGTATATGACCAAATATATGAGTAATGAATCTTAAAGAATGCACAAAGATTTGTAAGGAAGTCAAGCTTTCTTGGATAAGCTCCATACTCAGGCACCTGACTCTTTCTTCTGAACACTAGGCAGGATGTAAGTCATGGGAGAGAGGGACAAATGTGACCAGAGCTCCACAAAGGTCCAAAAGCAGAATTCCTGAGAATATGCAATTCTATAGGTACATGCTGAGAAATATTCATCTTCCTTCTTAGGCAGAAGTTTGTGAAATTCTAATATATTAGAATGGAATGGAACAATGAGACCTACCTTGCCCAGAGTGTAGGCTCTAGTCCAAAACTTACCATTCAGTGGGAGAGCAGTGGGCAGAAGGAGGTGATAAAAGTAGGTAAAATTTAGTTCTGCATATATAGCCCAAAACTTGAAAGGCCTATGAGGAAAAGAGAGTAGAGAGGTCCTGAGTTGTGTTCTTCACTCCCTGGTCAGATAGACTTATAATTTCATGGGACAGTTCAATGGTCATTTTTACCCAGGGCTGTATCTTTTCTCTTATGGACTGTATCAGGCAATATTGGTCTCCAAGGCCATGATATTCAATGCCTATCTCCTGCATCCTTCACACCCTCCCAGGAATAAGGGAAGATGGGCCATCCTGTGGAAGATATCTTATGGAGGCTTGTTGAAGATAGTGACTGGCTCCATCCTAACAGTTTATGTGATCTTTTGTCATGATGATGGGATGGTGTTTATGAGCAATCAGGTGCCACCAAGATTTATGTACCCCAAAGAGTGGCAGCACCTCACCATGTTCATCCTTCTCACCCTCATTGGCTGTATAGATGTCATGAGCAAGAACATGCTGCCTCAGCGATGCGTCATCCTAGAAAAAGGTACCCTGGTTCTTTCCTTCCACGAGCTCCTGCTGCTGTTTATGTCCCATGTGAAGAACTCAGCAGGGGTGGAGCTGCAAGTTCATGCCCTGCTCATCTTGGTGGTGTTCCTACTGACGCTGGTGCTCACTGCAGAGCTGTGGGCTCTCAACATGTTTCACCTCTGGCTGATCGAGGCCTTTCTGTTTCTGATGATGGGCTCTTGGCTGATGCAGGCAGGCTTCATTCTATACAGACCTGTCACTGGTTACCCATGGCAGGATGATGATGTCAGCGATATCACTTTTGTCACTACTTTCTTCTGCTGGCATGTGATGATCAACGCCTTGTGCATCTTGGGCATCTATGGTGTCTCTTCTTTTTGGCATCGTTGTTACAGTCCCAGCTTGAAATTGAAGGTATCTGAAGATGCTCTCCAGCGCATGAGCCCTCCAGGCCCCTCTACAGAATGCTGCAGAAAGTGAAGCAGTCAGAGGATGATGACCGTGCTCATCTCTTCAAAGAGCTCACCCTGAGACAGGGTCTAGGACACCTGGGACTCATCTTCTTCTGATGGGTTCTCTCAGCCACGTGTATTGCACCCTCTTTGGTCCCCAGTGAAGGTAACGATCCTGAGGGACAGAAGTTTATTCTTAACTGTTGGTACATTTCCTGTCCCTGAGTTTCTAGTTGCTGAAAAGTAAGAGAGAGAGGAACCCCGGAAAGGGACACAGATGATATTATGTGGATGAAGGGAAGTAGGAGAAGACAAAGGAACCCAAGGGAGTAGAAAAGTGTTCCTTTTTCATATTCCTGGTGAAGACAGGACAATAGAAGGGAGGTCTTTGAAAGGGGGAGAGCAGAGTCTACCAGCAATACCATCACCTGCTGCTGCTTCTGGGTTTCTATCTAAAGAATAAAGACTTCTCACCAACCAAAATTGCAATGGTGGGTTTTTCTATTGACTAGCTAGTGACACCACTCTGTGGAAATAGCATAGACAGATGTAGGACAATTCACTTACCATACATTGTTTGAAATTATAAGAATGTCATATAGATGTATTTTTTATTTGGGTCTATCGGATAGTTCCATTTTTCTGTACATAAACCAAGAATTAACATATCACAGCTTTTCAAGTTTCCATGAACCAAAATTTCACTAAATGCCACCATATTTCTTATATCTTACCTCTAATTCAGGTGAAATGAAGTGCCTAGCTATTTGTTTAATTCCTACTAGCCCTAACAGCTATTTGCTAAATTATAATTTACTATATCTTTTGCTTGAGTGTTTTTGCCAAATAACATTCTCTGTAAAACCTACGTTTTCTCTATTATTCTCAACTGCTGATACATTTTCTGTCCCTGAGCTCCTAGTTACTGAAAAGAAAGGAAGAGAAGGATCTGGAAAAGTGACACAAATGAGATTATGTGGACAAAGGGAAAGGGGAGAAGAAAAAAAGGAACCCAAGAGAGTAGGGAAGTGTTCCTTTTTCCATATATTACACCCAACATTAAATCCACTTGCATCACTACCAGCAAGAAGTTCTCCTCCAGAAAACTATCCTATCCTCCTTAGAGCTGGAACTCTTCAGCAACTCATCTAAACCTGCTTTGCTATTTTACTCTTGCTACTGATATAGTCTTCTTTGTTCTGTTCTCATATTGTTTCTCTTGGGGAGTTTTTGCCTTACCAATTAAACGGTAGACTCTCTAAGAACAGAGAACTCATCATATCCTAGTTAAAGTGATCCTTGTAATTTCATGGGAAAGTTCAATGGTCATTTTTACCCAGGGCTGTATTATAGTTAGCTAATTTCCTCTGCCTGTTCCAGAAGAATATAACATTTGTCTTCTCTACAGTTGATGCTTAATAAAGTCATTTGCTTGTAGTCTCTCTTTCTTGTCTCTAAATGTAGTGTCTGACTTCTCTGTGAAACCTTAGGGAAGCACCAACCATCCAAAGCCTGAATCATATAAGGAGCCTACTCTTCCTGGTCTGTATGAAAAATAAAATCTATTGACTTGTTCAGAATTGTTGATTCTATATATCAATGTTTACTGTACCCCTTTAAGATATGCCTCATGGCTTTTCAAAAGTGTCCATTTTACATATGGAAAACCTAAGATTACCCCAGGTGAATTTGCCCAGACTCATGGCTAGTCAGAGACAAGACAGGGAGGTCTGAAAACACTTTGATAGGTCTGAAAGCCTCTATTTCCATTGTCTGTGCTCCCCTGACTTCTTTGCAGAGAGTGGGATGTGACTGACTTACAAATCCAAATAGCTAGGAGCCAGCAGGTGGCATGGTGGTTAAGGGCGCTGGACTTCCACATGGCCAACCATGGTTCGAGTCTTGGACCTGGCGGCTTGCTTTCTCACTTTCTCTCTGTTCCTCTCTGGTCAAATTAAAATAAGTAAATAAAATAATTCTTTAAGAAATAAAAGAATAGACCAACTCTAGTTTTAAAAAACAAAGAAAAGAAAAAGAAATCAAAATATCTAGAAAGCAGGCAGCAAGGAGACCCAGCGTGCATGAGTAGAGCAGTGCAATCACTCCAGGCTTCCTAAGGAGTGTGCCTACCCTATGCCTTCTTTCTCTACCTCCACGACCTTCTGGGTGTAGAAAGGCTGATGGGCTTCACACTCCTGGCTAGAGCTCACGTTTTAAGTACAGGTCAGACAGGAGCCTGGGACAAGATATGTCTAGCCCTTTTTGTTACTCCTGTTGCACCTAATTTCTGGGTTCTTTCCCATTATTTTTCATTTGGGCTTCCATTTTTTTATTGCTGTTCTTGAATGAAGTCCTGGTAAATAGTGAAGAAGTCCAAAAAACACTTATTCATTGCTCTTAACAAGTCATTTGTACCCTAGTTCAAAACTAAGAAATCTCTAATAACTAAGAAATGCTTCCTGACATAATATCTCATACAATACATCTTCCAGGTAATATATATGCATCTACAGAAACATAGGTCTATTTACACAATTGAATACTATTCAGCCATTAATAAGTATAAAATTCTGTCATTTGCAGCAACATGGATGGACCTAGAGATCACTGTGGTCAATGAAAAAAGCCAGGAACAGAAAGGAGGATGTCACCTGATCTCACTCATTTGTGTAATCTAAAAGTCTTGCTCTCATGGATACAGAGAGTGGAATGGCAGTTACTAGAAGCTGGGAAGGGTAGGAGGGAGAAATAGGGAGAGGTTGGTTAATGGGTACAGTCTATACAGGAGGAATGAGGTCTATACAGGAGGAATCCAAGGGAGAAGGAAACCCAAGGAGTAGGGAGGAATGAGTTCTGATGTTCTGTTGCACAGTAGGGAGCTATAGTCAGCACTAATACATTGTATAATTTCTTTTTTGTTGTTGTTTTAGAGAGAGATTTTTGGCTATAAGGTATGTGTGCTTGCCAGAGAGACAGAGAGATAGCAAGACATAAAGTGAGAAATCACCCACCAGGAGGGATGGCCATGCTACAATCCCTTCTCTTCCACTCTTCTCTTGGGATTTTGGACATGCACGCACATGTACCCAGCAAGAGTTTCAAGTCACCAGATCTAGGACTTAAACTGTGGTGGACCACATGGGAGTCCAGCAACATAATCATTATGCCATATGCTGGTCAAAATATTGCATATTTCAAAATAGCTATAAGAAAGATTGTAGGGACCAGCAGTTAGCATAATGGCTATGTCGCTGAACTCCCACGTAGTCGACCGCGGTTCAAGTTCCGGACCCGATGGCTTAAACTCACGTCTAGTGCATGTGCATGCGTGCCCAAGATCCCGAGAGGAGAATGGAGAAGAGATTGCGGCATGGCCATCCCCCTGGGGGTTGATTTCTCGTTTTCTGTCTCTCTGTCTCTCTCTGTCTTTCCAGCGAGCACACGCGCCCTATAGCAAAAAAAAAAAAAAAAAAAAAAAAAAAAACTCCAAAAAAAAAATAAATAAATAAAATGATAGATGTTTGAGGTAATTGGTAGGATAATTGCACTAATTTAATCATTACACATTGTATACATGTATCAAAACATCACACTGTACCCCATAAATATGTATAATTATTGTGACAATTTAAAATAGAAATAAAATAAAATGTTCTAAAAATAAATAAAATGTACTTTTTTTCCCTGTAGGATGTGTGCACTCATTGGAGACAGGGACAGAGAGAGGGAGAAAAAAATGAGAAAGCACCCCCTCACACCAAGAGGATAGTCATGCCACACTCCCTTCTATTCCATTCTCTTCTTGGGATTTTTGGGCACGCATGCACACGAGCCCAGTGTGTTTTTCAAGTCACTGGGTCCGGGACTCAGATTGTGCTGTAGGCCAGGTGGGATCTAGCTGCCTTAACATCCATGCCATCTCAATAAAATGCACTTTCAGTAAAATATTAAAATATAATTCAAACAAAATTCAGCCAATTCTAAAATAGATCTGGGAAAGAAACAGGACTTTTTTTTCCTTAGGAGAAAAAAAATTGAAGGTGAAATTACATTGCCAACTTTCATAATACATTTTCAAATTAATTCAAGAACTAAAACAGTGTGGCATAGAATGAAGCAAGGGCCATAGGCTCCCAAATGGTTTAATGAAATACAGGCTCCAGAAACAGAAATGTGGAATGCAAGAATTAGATACGTATTGAGGGGACAGCCCATGGCATGGTGGTTAGGGTGGCTGGATCCCACATGGGCCACTATGTGGTTCAACTCTCAGGCCCTGCAGCTTGAGGAACATGCTGGGCACATATTCGTACATCTAAAATTATGAAAGGAGGAGAAATGGAGAATGGACTGTGGTGTGATCATGCCCCATAGGAGGTGCTTTCTCACTTCCTCTCTCGTTGCTCTCCAGTGACTACACTCTCCCTCAGGCAAAAAGCAAACAAACAAAAACATACTGAGGATGACTGTTCAATTGAGAAATAACTAACTCACTAAAAAAAAAAAAAAAAAAAAAAAAAAAAAAAAAAAAGTACCTACCTCACATAATGCACAAAAGAATAGATGGACTGAAAAGTTAAACATGAACAAGGTGCTTTGAAGGAAATGAAGAAATATTTTTTAAGCTTCTTAAAAAAAATTTACTATGGAGAGCATGCACTCACCAGAGACAGAGAGACAGAAAGAGAGACAAAGCACCCCATACACACACACCTGCCCAGGGGGAATGGCCATGCCACAATCACTTCTCATCTCAGGACTTGGGGCACAGATGCACATGTGCCCTGTGTGTTTTTCAAGTTGCTAGGTCCAGGCCTCAAACTGCTCAGTTGGCCATGTGGGATCCAACTGCCTTAAAACCACCACACCATCAGGGACCAGCAGTTAACGTAATGGCTACGTCGCTGGACTCCCACGTAGTCGACCACGGTTTGCATCCCAGACCCGGCGGCTTAAACTCACGCCAGGCGCGTGTGCATGCGTGCCTAAGATCCCGAGAGGAGAATGGAGGAGAAGGGATTACAGCGTGGCCATCCCCCCTGGGGGGTGATTTCTCGCTTTCTGTCTCTGTCTCTCTGTCTCTGTCTGGCTGGCGAGTGCACGCGCCCTAGAGCAAAAAGCTTTCAAAAAAAAAAAAAAAAACCAAAAAAAAAAAAAAACACACACACCATCAGCTGGCCCAAAGAAAGTAATTTTATAATAAAAGACATTAAAAATTTTCTTGAGCAATGACTCTGAAAAGATTATACATTTTACTTAATTTCCACAACTAAAAGATACAAGTAAGAAAGATAGAAGACACTGTGAAGAAAAATTTCTAACATTATAGCAGAAAAAAATTTGATATACAGAATACAAGGAGATGTTCAAACATAAACAACAAAAAAGGCAGCCTAATATAAAAAGGGCAAAGGATATACATGAACATGTTTTAGAAGAAGAAAAAGAAATTGCTAGTTAAAATAAAAATAAGCTTAACCTAATCAGCTCTGACAAAATGTAAAAACTTAATGTATTCTTTCCCCATCAGGTTGTTGATAATTATTGAAAGTATTAAATAAATGGTATCTATTGCTGGAGAAGATGTAGAGAAAAGGAAATGATCATATGCTGTAGGCAACAATGTAAGTTGACTCACATTTTGTTGCAATCAGTTTGATGGATTGGGTCAAAATTTAAAATATCTAGGACCAGCAGGTGGCATAGTGGTTCAGGCATTGGACTTCCACCCGGTCAGCCATGGTTCAAGTCCTGGACCTGGCAGCTTGTTTTCTCACTTTCTCATTTCCCCCCTCTGTCTCTCCCTGTCTCTCTCTGGTGAGCACATGTATCCTTATAGCAAAATTTAAAAATAATCATAAATAAAATTAATTCTTTTTTTTTTTTGTAGAGGTTTTTGCTATAGGGTGCATGTGCTCACCAGAAAGACAGTGAAAGACAGAGAGACTGAAAGCGAGAAATCACCCCCCCCAGGGGGGATAGCTACACTGCAATCCCTTCTTCTCCATTATCTTCTCGTGATATTGGGCACTCACGCACACTTGCTCGGTGTGAGTTTAAGTCACTGTGTCTGGGACTCAAACTGCGGTCAACTATATGGGAGTCCAGCGACATAGCCATTAGGCCAACTGCTGGTCAAAATTAACTAATTCTTTCCAAAAAATTTTGTGGAGATATTTTTGCTATAGGGTGTGTTTGCTTGCCAGAGAGGCAAAAAGAGACAGAGAGACAAAAAGAGAGAAATCAGCCCTGCTGGGGGGATGGCCACACCACAGTCCCTTCTCTTCCATTCTCGTCTTGGGATTTTAGACACACACGCACATGTGCCCAGCATGAGTTTTAAGCTGCCAGGTCCAGGACTCGAAACTTGATTGATTACGTGGGAGACCCATTGATGTAATCATTATGCCATCTGCTGCCCCCTACCTCCAATTTTTAAAAAAATATCCTTCAAGCAAGTGATTCTACTTCTTGGGACCTACAGTGAACATGTCATGTAAGCCTAACAACATCTCTGAAAAAAATACCTCAGAATATTTTGATCAGTTTCCACATTGTCAGGCCTGCCTTCCTGGTAGTTTTAAAATATATTTTATGAGCAACAGAGATAGAAAAACAGAGAGCCACCCTTAACAGGGTTTTCATGCTGTGATCCATCCCCCGTTTCAGTCAGCACTGGATAATGGGCTCAGGTGCATCCAGTGTGTTCAGGGAGGTCTCTGGACACAAACCCAGAACCTTCCCATGTGGCTCAGCCTTGCAGTTACTGCTGCACCACTGTCCACCCATACCCACTGGAAGATTTTTACTTTTTATTATTTTAGGTTTTTGCCATAGGGCACATGTGCTTGCTAAAGAGAGACAGAGAAAGTGAGTGCGAGGGAATCACTCCCCAGGAGGATGGCCACGCCAAAATCCCTTCTCCATTCTCCTCCTGGGATTTTGGGCTTAAATGCACATGTGCCCTGTGTGATTTTCAAGCCTCCAGGTTTGGGACTCAAACCATGGTCAGCCATGTGGAAGTCCATCACCTTAACCACCATACCACCTACTGGCCCCAGGAGATTTTAATTTTTATTCCCTGGGTTCCCTTGTAGGTAGAGTACAAACATCTGACCAATTACATGCTCCACTAAGACTTCAACTCAAATGTGAGCAATGTAAGGAAACTGGCTTTACATAGGGTTTTGTTTTGTTTTGTTTTGCTGTAGGGCAATGCACTCGCTGGAGAGAGACAGAGACAGTGAGAAGGAAAGTGAGAAATCACCACCCAGGGGGGATGGCCATATCACAACTCCTTCTCTTCCTTGCTCTTCCTGGGATTTTGTGCATGCATGCACATACACCCAGTATGATTTTCAAGCTGGTTTGTCCAGGACTTGAGCTGTGGTTGGCCATGTGGGAGTCCAGCACCTTAATTAAGACACCACTGGCCCCATAGGGCTTGTATTCTATAGCACATAGAGTGGTAAAAATGGTGACCTCTGTTCTTCATTGTCAAGGTGATTTTCTCCATAGCTCTGGAATCAGTGCCAAAGAAGGCAGCAACCCGAGTTCACCTCCACAATGAGGTTCTGGGCATTGATCCTTCAAACTTAACTTGGAACTTTTTTCTCCAGCCATCCAAATGATTAATGAACTAACTCATCTATTTTAATAAATTCCTTTTCTCTTAAACTAGCCAGAACAGATTCTTATCTGCAGCTAAGAACCCTAACGTAGTATCTACTCTAGAAATACTCAAACATATACACAAAAGGGTTATGTACAAGAATGGTCACTGGAACACTGTTTCCATGGGAAATTTTATTTACTTCAAATTTGCTACAGGGCATGTGCACTTGCTGGAAACAGATAAAGACGGAGAGAAGGAAAAAGAGAAAGCATCTCCCAGGAGGACGGCTATGCCACAATTCCTCTTAGGATTTTGGGTATGCACGTATATGCACCTGAAATGTTTTTCAAACTACCAGGTTCAGACCTTGAACTGCAGTTGGTCATGTGGGATTCAGCTGCCTTAACCACTATATCATTGGCTCACCTTCCATGAGAACTTAAAATAATACTTGTTGTCTTCTCTGCATGTCTTTGTCTTGACATTCCGTCTTTCTTTTATGGACACCTATTATTAGAATGTAGGGTGGGCCCTCAGGATGACCTTATCTTTAGATCTTTAATAAGGGAATGGTTAAATAAAGTATGAAGTATTATGCAGGCATTAAAACAGAGAGAGAGAACCGTGTGTCTTGACATGAAAAGGCTTCCAAGATGAAGTAAAAATAGCTAAGTGCAGAAAATACAGGGCATATGACCTAGGTTTTAGAAGCAAGTATTTTCTTGCTATGTATTTTCAGAAGATCTAAAGTTTTCTTAAACCTGTCAAAAATGATGGTTGGTTGGTGGTGCAGCAGCAGTGAAATACAATACTTCGTAAGGTTGACCCACATAGGAAGTTTCCGTATTTGGATCCAGAGACTTCCTGAGTGTGTGAGGCACACACATATCCATGATCTGCACTGCCTGAGACTGGGAGGAGGATCCTGGCATCAAGACCCTTTTGGGGATGCTGTCTCTGTCTCTTTATTTCTCTGTCTTTTTCATTCATGGAATAAATATGCTTAATTTAAAAAGAATGATTAGAATCATTGGGCAATCATCCCATCTCTGCCTACACCTTCACACAATCTTCTCTGTGTGTCTCTAAATCTTAAATCTACCTCTGCCTTTCTCTTATATGGACACCTTTTATTGGATTTAGGGCTCACCCTAATCTAGAATGATCACTTTTAAATCCTTAATTATGTCAGCAAAGATTCTTTTTCTTTTTTCTTTTTTTTCTTTTTTTGGGAGAGATTTTCGCTATAGGGCGTGTGCGCTCACCAGATAGATAGAGAGACACATCAGAGACAGAAAGCGAGAAATCACCCCCCAGGGGGGATGGTCATGCCGCAATCCCTTCTCCTCCATTCTCCTCTCGGGATCTTGGGCATGCACGCACATGCGCCCCGTGTGAGTTTTAAGCCACCGGGTCCGGGATGCGAACCGCAGTCGACTACGTAGGAGTCCAGCGACATAGCCATTACGCTAACTGCTGGTTCCCAGCAAAGATTCTTTTTCCAAATAAGGTCATATTCTCAGGTTTGGGGAGTTAGGACTTGAACCATTCTCTTTGATGGGCTACTATTCAACCCATTACACTATCGCTGCACATACCAGAAACTTCTCCTATTCCATATCCCATGACCCTTGGAGCCTAAATGCAGTAACTGCTCCAGCTGTGACTTAATTACCCTTTGTGGTCTCCTTATACCCTGTCCACATCTATATAACAGATATCTTTATTAAACCCTCTTTGAATTATCCTAATCGGGGTTTCCATCTACTTCTCATTGGGACCCTACCTAAAACTTCAGGGGAGAAACTGCTGAGTAGGCCAAATGCCTTAAAAGAAATTCACCCCGAGCCTCCAGCCCACAAACTCAAGTGGAGAGGGAAGGGGCAGGCCTTCAGAATAAGACTCCTCTATGGCTCCTGAGAACTAGTGATTTCAGGGAAAAATGAGAAATGAAGATTTTCTACTGATAATTCAGCCTCCAGCCCACAAACTCGAGTGGTAGGGAGCCCCTCTAGCCTTCTCTCTGTCTCTGTCTCTCTCTGCCTCTGTCTTCTCATTTTTTTTGTAATTTTTCCTTTTTACAATTTTTTAAGGTAAAATTTTTTCTTGGCTTTCAGTCTTGCCTTTATCTCACTAATAATTCCCTTTTCTCCTCCCACCCAGGAGAGGTAAGGGGCAGGCCTTCAGAAGAAGGCTTCTCCATGGCTCCTGAGAACTAGTGTGTGACATGCAGTTTTCTATTCTTTGCTTTTAAAAAAAAATAAAATTTTTTTTGGTTGTTTTTTCTAATTTTTTTTCCTTCCTTTTCTGTTTCTTTGGATTTTTGTTTGTTTGTTTTTCTATTTCTCTCTCTCTCTCTCTCTCTGTCTCCTTTTCTTTTTCTTTTATCTCATCACTCTGCTCCTCAATCTCCATTCTCTGTGTTTCTAGATGGATCTAAGGGAACCATAGCCAAACATCCAAATACTATTAGGGTCAACATATTCCTCAATATCCACTGAATCTACTGCACAAAGGGATAAAAACAGAATGGCAAAGAGGTTCCAGATCACCTCCTTCTCTACACTCCTGAACACTCAGATTGAACTTCAAGAATTAGGAAGAAACACACCATCTATCAGATGACTAGAAATCACCACAGCACCACAAGAAATATTGGAAAGCAAGAAAATACCTCTCCTCCAAGTGAAAGAATAACTTCTTTTCATCCACAGATAGTTCAATGGAAATCATGGGAATGTCTGATAAAGAATTTAGAATATTCATAATGACAAAGCTAACAGAGATGGAAGAGAAGAAAGACAATGAACTGAGGAAGAGGTAGAAGAAAGGAGCTGATGAGTTTCAGGAGGTCAGGAAATTCTTGCAAAATCTAAAAGAAGAATTACACACTTTAAAAAAGAATCAAATGGACCTGTTAGAGATGAAGGCTATAAGACAGGAAGTCAAAATCTCCCTTGAAAGTATTAAAAGCAGACTAGATTATACAGAAAATAGAATCTCAGATGTAAAAGAGAAAATTGCCGGCCTAGAAAAATCCACCACAAAGACTGAGAAAATTGCCCCCTAAAATGAAAATAATACACGAGAAATTCTAGATACCATCAAATGTCCAAACATCTGTATAATTGCTATCCCAGAAGGTGAAAGGACTCATAAGGGCATTGATAATCTATTCCATGAAATCCTGCAAGAAAACTTTCCAAACCTAGAGAGACACTCAAAGATCTAGTTCCAAGAAATACAAAGGATCCCAAATAGAATCAACCCAAGATCTTCTCCCATGCTGGGTAAAGTCTCTTTACAATCTAAAGATGTATAGTGATTAAATGTATAAATAATAATCAAAATTAATAAATAAAAATTTATAAAAAAAGAAGATCTTCTCCAAGACACATTATAGCCAGATTGACCAAAACCACAGACAAAGACAAGATACTAAGATTGGCAGGAGAGAAACAGCAAGTTACCTACAAAGGATATCCCATCAGGCTAACAGCAGACTTCTCATTGAAAACAATGTGAGGAAAGAATAGGAAAATATTTTTGAAGTGTTAAGGGAAAAGCAATTTCAACCAAGAATACTGTATCCAGCAAGACTATCCTTTATATAGAAAGAAAAGACAAAAACATTCTCAGATAAACAAAACCTGAAAGAATTTACCAATGCCAGACCAGATCTCCAAGAAGTTCTCAAGGAGTGCTATACCAGGAAAATTAAATACAGACACACAAAAGAGTTCAAAAACTAAGGAAATGGCCAACTTAATTGTAGGGACAAGTCTGGAGTTGAATATTATATCCTAGAATTTAATCGGGATGATCTAACCACAACAGAAGATAGATTAAATACACGAGACTGAACTGGTGAAATAGCATTTTATGACTTTTGACTGAAACATTGCTGATTTCCTTCTAGGCTTTGTTTTCCAGTTTTAAGGATTTTTGTCTTGTCTTGAGCTGTCGATAAGTTCATGTACCTACTAGTCGAACAGAATCCTAACCTGATTCCTGGCTTTAAGTTTTAAGCAAAGTTCCTTAGCATTTCTTTGATTTATTAAAGTTAAAGTTCTTGAAATTACCAGCTGAACTTGCTCTTGAAAGTAGTTAGATTATATAAGAAATTGTGTTATCAATAAAATGTGGGGGGAAAAGAAATGGAAAACAACTGTAGACACCAGAGATAGATAGTGTGAGAGGAGGGTGGGAAAGGGCAGAGGGTCAGAAATAGGGGGAAATCATATATACATATATATATACATACATATATATATATATATATATACACACACATATATATATAATCATATATATATCACATATATACATATATACATATATTTATATATTTACATATATTATATATTATATATGTATATATACATATATTTTTATATATTTACATATATATTATATATGTATATATGTATATTTACATATATATTATATATATACATATATATATAAAACTATAAATGGAAAATTATTGATGATAACATGCATGATTAAGCCACTATGCAGTATATTCTGGATGGAAAATCACATTTTGTGTACTGCGACAATGCTTAGGGAATGAATGTAAATTAATTTAAAAAATCTTTCAGAAAAAAAAAGCTCATGGAAATACGTGTAACGGGAAAACTATGTATGAATTTCAAAAAGTTTTTGTACCAAAATAAATTCATACTTCAATTGTAAAAATAAATAAATGAATAAATAAAAGAAGCTTGATTGAAAAAAAGGAATTTATCCCTAGATATTAGAAATAATGACAAGAAAAAAAAATCCATTTACAACTGAGATTCACAGAAGTGAACATATAGTGAAGGAAACTGATTTATAAACTTGTGGCTAACATCCAGTCAAGATGAGGAAAAAATTAGTAGTTTAAAGAGCTACTGTTTCCTGGTACCACGCAAGGTCTGGCAACACAATAAGAAAGATACCAAAAAAAAATCAATTATATTACAGCTTATGGTAATGAACGAAAGGAGAATTGAGTGGTGAGTGCATGTACCTTCTAGCAAAGATCTCAAGAAAGAAAGAAAGAAAGAAAGAAAGAGAGAGAGAGAGAGAGAGAGAGAGAAAGAAAGAGAAAGAAAGAAAAAGAGAAGATGAAAGTCTAGAACATGAAGAGATGGGCTCTGCCTCTGGCCTTGTGCTAACTTCCCATGCTCTGCTGGACCCTCCCAAGCCTCCAGCCTCTGGTCTTCTCTTGCCCCTGGTGTATTTCTGCACAGATGTGACAATAATTTTTTGATAATCATGTTGCCCTTCCTAAGGAGAAATTAAATAAGCTTTTGGAAAGCACAATACTAAAATTCCACAGCCTTTAAAAAGCTTATAGTGTCGCTCTCTAGATGCCATTTCTTAACCTAACTTTGACCTCTTCAAAGAATCGCTCCTTTCATTAAAACTTTAAAACATACTGGGAACCAGCAGTTAGCGTAATGGCTATGTCGCTGGACTCCCACGTAGTCGACCGCGGTTCGCGTCTCGGACCCGGTGGCTTACAACTCACGCCGGGCGCGTGTGCGTGCGTGCCCAAGATCCCGAGAGGAGAATGGAGGAGAAGGGATTGCGGCGTGACCATCCCCCCTGGGGGGTGATTTCTCGCTTTCTGTCTCTATGTCTCTCTCTGTCTGTCTGGCGAGCGCACGCGCCCTATAGCGAAAAACCTCTCCAAAAAAAAAAAAAAAAAAAAAAAAAAAAAAAACATATTTCACACAACATGTCACTCCATACCACTTAAATCTGCATAATTCAATATGGTAGCTGCTGACCTCATGTGGGTACTGAGCAGTTGTGATATGGCTTCTCAAACGGAGATGTGCTGTAAGTGTAAAGTGTATGTTGGAGTCTGAAGAGTCTATGAAATGAGAAATTTTAAATATTTCATTTAGCATTTTCATATTAGGGTTGAAATAAGATTTTTAATAAATTGGATTAAATACAATATCTCAGTAACACTAATTCATCTTTTTTCACATATTTAAGGTGGCTGTTTGAAATTTAAAATTAGGCCCAGCAACTATGGCACAGTGGTAAAAATCAGTGTCCTGAAAGGCTGGAAGCCACATGTTAACCACAGATTTGGATCCCCAGGTTGGCCTGAAAACATGGAAGTGTGTATGTGGGTGCCCAACATCCTGATGAGATGGAGAGCTGGGGAAAGAGGATTGCAGTGTGATGAGACCATGTCAAGAGAGCTTTATCTCTTTCTGTCTCATGTGTATGCACATGTGCTCCCATCATTAAAAAAGAAGACATGTAAAATTACATGTGGGATACATGATTTCTATGCAACAGAAACATTCTGAATAGTTCTCTAGTGTGTACACATATATATGTACTAATGTGCAGAGGTGTGCCTTTGCTTTATAAGCTGAGGGTTAGAACTCTACCATATGCTCCTCCTGTGGCACTCAGCAGGATCCAAGGAAGTTGGTAAAGTCATGTTTACTGAATTTCTAAGGACCTTCTTGCTACAGGATAAATGACAGTGGCTATGCTTGGGACCTTCAGGAATGTGGGGAAATGGGTGAAGAGGTAGGTCTTCAGAGAGTCTTTCATGGAGCATCCAGGCCCTAAGAGTCCTCCATGGACTCCCAAGTTCAGGCTGTGCTCTCCCATGAAACAGCTTTCCACGTGTTCTGTGCCCACTGACTCTGGAACCACCTGTTAGATCTGCTAATCATTCACCAACTTTGGCTTCCTTCTCCACTGCTGGTGGGCAGTGTCTGCTTGAATGGGCGATTCCTATCTTCAATGTCCTGGGACCAGGATGTTCATATGTTAATGAACAACATGGAGCATTGATGCCTGGCCACGGTGGGAGCCTGAGCACTCCAGATGGGAACTTAAGTGGGACCACTTGTCTTGCATACATGCCACTCTCAACCTCCCATTGCTGTTGGGTCAGTGCATGTTCTCCCTCTTTCTCTGAGCATTGGTGTCCAGCTCATGGCTGCCAGGATCAGCTGAGGAAGTGAGTGTGGCAGCTGTAGTAGGCCCTGCTGCTCCTACTCGCATGAACTATAGTCCTGAAATTCCAGGTGACACACCAGGAGTGACCCATGCAGCTCGCAGCCAGCCAGAATCATGGGCATGTGAATGTAAGCCTGGCATGCACAGGGAGATCTCGGGATGGAAGCCTGGGACCCTCCCATGTGGCTTCACCATCATGGAATGACATGCCACCACATCACTGAAACTGGCCCTAACATTCACTTTTTAAAAACAAGGGTATGATGTTGAGCAAATCAAGAACAAAACTGGAACCAGAATCCAGATTTCTGACTTCTTGTTGAGGCATTTTCCACTTTATGCTGTCTTCTTAAAGCTGTGTCTCCATTCCTCAACAGTGACAATCGTTGCCTTCAGGCTGTGGGATTATGGTTGATTTTTCACTTTCTTCCTTTTGCTTACATAGTT
Organism: Tupaia tana; assembly: GCA_026018925.1. NCBI lineage: Eukaryota > Metazoa > Chordata > Mammalia > Scandentia > Tupaiidae > Tupaia > Tupaia tana. Next base: position 121,771,272 of record JAKSZU010000007.1, on the reverse strand, counting down.
TACATGATTTTTCTACAATGACACACGAATAAAAATGACTAAAATTTATAATTAAATAAGCAAAGTAGAACCCTTCAGAAAGCAGAATTAAGTTGTTTTCTCAATGTGTCTTTATACTCAACTTCCCAGTCCTGCCAAATCTCAATAGCAAGGAGTAATCTGAATTACTGCCATCCTCAAGGACACAGAGAGAGATTTCATTTTTGAGGCATTAAGTAGACTGGAGACAAAGTAGATACTGTACTTGGGAGGACTCAGAGGCAGTACTGTGCCCCAGTTTTTGTAAGCTCTTCTCTCTGGGGTACTATGAGCATAGAGTTGCTGCCTCTGCCCTTGGAGTATGAGGGCAGATGATTATGCAGTAGCCAGAAGTCAGACTGGCTCATGTTCATGTTCTATGATGAATTTCCTTTCTTCAGTACACCTGTGATCCCCAGAGAAACACCCACTTCGTGTATCCTCTGTGGTAATTCCAGAATGTGCGCACTCTAGTATTCCATCAGCCCCTCTACCTTATGCTTGGCGAGGTATTACTGACTACTTAGGACTCTTGTCTTCCTGGGCACATTAGACAGTAGTCAAGTAATAATTGGGAAATGAAGTTGATGGGCTAGTTCACATTAAAATATAAATGGCCAATACCAGCTCAGTAGAGTTATGCTTCTCAATGGCATCTACATTTTATGGACTACTTAATTTCTTATGTCAGAGATGGATCACGGAAGTAGAGTGGTATTAAGCAGGGATAGGGGTATATATTTTGACGTGTATAGTATTATCAACTGGTTTAGCCTGATAACTATTTCATGATGGGTAAAGTCTTTTTACAAGAAAAATGAGAAACAGTGATTGACTGTTTAAAAAAATAATTGGAATAATAATAATAATTGGAAAAAACAATGAAAAGATATTGAATGATGAAGTGGGGAGATTAATGTCTCTGTATTGACTGACATAAATGGCAATCCCTTTTGAAAAAGCAATGTAATACACTGTAAAGTTATATACAATTCAATGTACTATAAACAAGGTTAAGATGATAATAAATAAAAAAATTAAAAAAAGAAACTCAACAATAGCGTACCTAGTCTAATATTTGATATAAGAATGAGTTATCCATCAGCTAGTTCTTAACACAATTGAATTTTGCTACTTTGTCAACAAATATATCTTAAATGCTTGATCCATACACTTAACAAAGGTCTCATATATTTTTTGACCAAAGACTGTCATTTCTAGCCTGATTGAAGTTCTCCATTAAAATATAAGCCCCTGCTATTCCCAAGGGAAAAAAAAAAAAAAAAGAAAGTAGACCTTATATTTGTGAGAGTTGGTGACAAAATCTTTGGAGAGCTGTTGCCTCTCTACTGTTACTTCAGTTCAATGTGGCAGCAATCAGGAAGAAATATATTACACGAAGCAGAGGAGAGCAAGGACAGATAGAAACTACCAGGACAGATGAGCTTACGTCTTGCTCTCACCACATCACACCTCAATGGTGGGCAGCCTGCAGGAAAACCTGGTGCCCTTCATACCAAGAGAAGCCTGGGGAGTTACAGGCCTGTTTGCTCCCACACCCAGGTGAGCCAGCAGGCCAGGGACAAAATGCATGAGGGAGGGTGGTGGCAGACACCTTCCAACTTCAGAGTAGACTTGGGCTGCTGCTTCACCTCTACCTTCTGAGTCTCATCCAACCCTAACTTGGAACCATGCAGAATTCTGAGAAACACAGTTCAAGCTTAATTATGCTGACATACTACAAAACTACTGCAGGACCTACAGGCGGCATAATGGTTACATCTCTGGACTCCCACAGTCGACTGCGGTTCAAGTCCCAGACCCGGTGGCTTAAAACTCATGCCAGGCATACCCAGTGGCTTAAAACTCATGCCAGGCATATGTGGGTGCATGCCCAAAATCCTAAGAGGTGACTGGAGGAAAAGGGATCACAGCATGGCCATCCCCCCTGGGGAGGGGTTTCTCTGTCTCTCTAGTGAGTGCACAAGTCCTATAGCAAAACTCTCTAAAAAGAAAAACAAAAACAAAAAGCCACTGCAGTCTCTAAAATGACTATCACAAGGTCATTTTTCAGATTCATCTACTGACCAGTAGATTTTGAACCAGTGTTGTGGGGGAGAGATGTGAGGGATATGCCTACCTCAGCCTTCTAGCTTATAATAAGAGGAGGTAAGGGAGATGAAGGGAGTCGCCCTGGTGGTCTTCAAGATGTGTCTATCACAGAAGAACAGAAAAGCCAGACAGGTGTTAAGTGTGCATTCTAAGTTTACATATCCAATTGCTGTTAAATAGTGCCCTCTCCCCCCTCAAAATTTTTTGACCTTACAATTGGACCAAAGTTATATCTGAGTAGGGAAGGATATTTGAGAGCTTATGAGTGCTTAAGCTCTCTTTGGACACCATAACAACCTTAACTTCATTCCATTTCCCTCTCCCCTTCTCCTCTGAGCACTAAGCAGGATGAGAGGAAGGGAGCCATAGGAGATAGGGGTAAGGATGACCAGAAACACTTCAAGAGCTGAAAGCCCACTCACCAGCTTCCTTCTTTGGCAGAAGCCAGTTACTCCCCCATATACCAGAATGAAATGGAATAATGAGACCATATTCCACCAAATGTGTAGGCTTGTCTCAAGAAACATTTCCTTTCTGTGGTTGAGAAGTGGGTGGGGAGAGATGATACAAATAGGTGAAAAGCAGCTCTTTCCAGAGCCCAGGCCTTGAAGGAGCCCCAGAAGGTGAGGCTGTGCCTGAGTTTTGGGCCTCTCTCTTTGTCAGACAGATCTGTAGCTCAATGGGAACCTTCATAGGTCATGTGTATCCAGGGCTGTTTTTGGTCTTATATGGACTCTATCAGGCAATAGTGGTCTCCAAAGCTGTGATACTCAATGACTCTCTCCTGTATCCTTCATGTCCTCTCAGGAGTAAGGGAAGATGGGCCAGTCTGTGGAAAATATCCTATGGAGGTTTGTTGAAGATGGTGGCTGGTTCCCTTTTGATAGCTTATGAGGTCAGCTGCATTAAAGGAGGGCTGATACTAATGAACAGAGAGCTGCCACCAAAGTTTATGTACCCCAAAGAGTGGCAGCACATTACCATGTTCACCCTCCTCACTCTCAACGGCTGTATAGACTTCCTGAGCAAGAACATACTACCTCAGAGATGCGTGGCCCTAGAAAAATGTACTCTGGTCCTTTCCTTCTATGAGCTTCTGCTGCTATTGGTGTCCCACGTGAAGGACTCGGCAGGGGTGGAGCTGCAAGTTCATGCCCTGCTCATCTTGGTGGTGTTCCTACTGACGCTGGTGCTCACCGCAGAGCTGTGGGCTCCCAACATGTTTCACCTCTGGCTGATTGAGACCTTTTTGTTTCTGATGATGGGCTCTTGGCTGATGCAGGCAGGCTTCATTCTATACAGACCAATCTCCAGCTATCCATGGCAGGATGATGACGTCAGTGACATCATGTTCGTCACTACTTTCTTCTGTTGGCATTTGATGATCAACGCTTCATGCCTGTTGGGCATCTATGGTGTCTGTTCCTTTTGGCATCGTTATTACAGTCCCAGCTTGAAGCTGAAGGCATCTGAAGAAGCTCCCTATCACGCGAGCCCTCCAGGGCCCCTCTACAAGTTACTGCAAGAAGTGGAACAGTCAGAGAATGATGACCAGGCGCTTCTCCTTTCCAAGAGCTCACCCTGAGATAGGGTCTAGAAAGCCTGGGACATGGTCCACCCCAACCTCCTCCTGTACGTCCTCTCAGCCATGTGTATGTGCCCTCTTTGGTCCCCGGTGAAGGTAATGGCCCTAAAGGACTGTGGGTGTTCCCCATCATTGCTCCTGCCCCTGGGCCTCTAATCCTGGAGGGGATGAAGAGGGGCTTAAGAAAGGGATGCTGATGAGGTTTAGGGGGAAGGGGGTGGGGAAGAGGACCAGGGCAATAAATCAGTGTGCAAAGAAAGGTGTTGGGGTGAGACAGTACAGGAGAAGGGAAGCAGAGTCTCCAGTGATGCTGGCACAGCTGCTTCCCTGCACACAATAAAGTCTCACAGTTCAAAACAACTCATTCAAGTTCCGTCCTGATAAAGTGGGTACTTTCATGTGTGCACTAAAGTGTCACCACCATGCAGAAGTAGTGAAATGGAACTTATAATTTACACAGGTTGAAATTATGCTTGTCTCCTCCACCTCACCTTGACTTTGAAGGTTCAGCTTCATTTCAAATTTTACATATGAAGTGAAACCTTTTAAAACATTTTGGTTAATACTTCAAATTTGCATAAAACCTAAAAAAAAATAAAGAAAAATGTTTATAGAATTCAAGCGCCTGGTACTTTTTCTTTTTTTCAGAGAATTTTGCTATAGGGCGTGTGTGCTCATCAGAGAGACAGAAAGTGAGAAATTACTCCCCAGGGGAGGATGGCCACACCACAGTTACTTCTCTTCTATTCTCCTCTTGGGATTATGGACACACACACACACACACACACACACACACACGAGACCAGTGTGTTTCAAGCTGCCAGGTCCAGGACTGGAACTGCTGTCGGCCACATGGAAGTCCAGTGCCTTAACCACCACGTCACCTGCTGGCCCTGCCTGGTACTTTTCTAACTTCATATTTTATTACTCCTGCTCTAGCCAAAGCATATCTATTTCACCGTTCCTACCCTTGTGCATGTAGCTTACTAGATTCCATCCTCGAGTCTTTAAAAATCTCACCCCCTTGCATCTCACAGACAACCAACTTGCAACAGCATTTTTACCGGGTTACTACATGCCCAAAAGGAAACCCATCTCCATCCACCCCTACCCCACTAAGCATCCCAAAGCCACCTTCTGGAACTCGAATCAATTCCTCTGTTTGGAATTCTTAGGCACTGATACTAAATCAGGCTTGTTATTTTCCCCATACAGCTGATGGACTTTGCTGTTGTTTCTGAAATTGTTTCCCTTGGGCAGGTTTTTCCCCACCAGCTAAAGTGTAGGATTGTAAAGAGTGGAAACTTTGCCTATCCAAGTTACATTATCTCCTATGCATATTCCAACTATGTAACATATTTTATACTTAGTAAAAAACTTATTTGCTGCCAGACTCTCTCCCTACAAAGTGCTCCTTCAAAATGTGATGTCAGGGACCAGCAGTTAGCGTAATGGCTATGTCACTGGACTCCCATGGAGTTGACCGCAGTTCGAGTCCCAGACCTGGTGGCTTAAACTCACGCTGGGTGTGTGTGCATGTGTGCCCAAGATCTCCTAGAGGAGAATGGAGGAGAAGGGTTTGTGGTGTGGCCATCCCCCCTGGGGCATGATTTCTTGCTTTCTATCTCTCTGTCTCTCTCTGTCTTTCTGGCAAGCACACGGGCCCTATAGCAAAAACCTCTCAAAAAAAAAAAAAAAAAAAAAAAAAAAAGGTGATGCCAGACAGGTGAGAGGTTCTGTGAACTTCTGAGTGACGCCAATAGTCCTAAAGCCTGAGTCATCATCTTAATGATGGGACCATTCTCTTCCTCATTCTTGGATATAACAAAAGACAGTAACCTGTTTCCAAATTCTTTATTGTTATTGTTTTTTAAATACTTAAACAGTTCTGTAAGAAACCTCCAGAAAACTAAGACTTTAGAAGGTTGACTTGCCCCAGTCTCAGCTGGTACAAAGCAAGATAGCAATTAAAGTGCAGGCGACTGTCCTGAGCCATAGTAACTTGGTTAGTGGCAATGGAGAAGAAAATGATCCTCAAACTAAAATTGTTAGAAAGAATGAAAAACGGTCAGCGAGAAGGCCCCAGTGGAATAAGCAACACAGTATAAATACCCTAAACTCTCCTCTACACCCCTAAAGGTGTATTTTTTTCATGTTTTCTGTCCATGTCCATCCCTGACCCCTGTCTCCCCTGGGAGAGACAATCTGGCAGACTCTCAACTTCTGGACAGGCCTTAAGTTTCTGGGCTCAGATCCAGGTGAGGGTTGAGGATAAGACCTGCTTGTAAGTGTTCCAATTCTTACCATTTCCCCTTCACTCTTCTCCTAGATTCTTTTGAATTGCCCTTTGTTAGGAGCCTTCCTTTCCTCTTTGCCTCTCCTATACATTGACAGCAGGTGATGAAAAAACACCAGCACTGTTAGGCCTAGAGCTCTAAGGATAAGCCCCGGGAAATCAAGTGATACTCCCAGAATAATCTCTCTCAAATATCCAACGTCGATTAGCTTGCATGTCATTAACTTACTACATTTGAGATGTAACAGAAAGGCCCTTCCGGTGAAGGCCAGTCAAGGAAGAAATCTTTCAGGGGTCAGGACATGGCATAGTGGTAAAGTGTTGGACCCCCCCCATGGCCAAACGCCATTTGAATCCTGGACCCAGTGACCGAAAAAAATCATACCCAGCTCATGTGCACATGTGCCCAAAGCCCAAGAGGAGAATGGAAGAGAAGGGATTACAGTATGGCCATCACCCAGAGGTGGGAGGCGGGGGCAGATTTCTCACTTTCCCTCTCTCTGTGTCTCTCTCCAGTGAGCACACGTGCCCTATGCCAAAACCTCTGAAAAAAAGAAAAAAAGAACAAAAACCTTCCAAACACTCAAGCTTTGGGGGAGAAGTTTGTAATTCTCATAAAATTCCTCCAGAGGGCACTATGTTCACATCACCCTGGCTAAACCTCTCGCTGTCCAAACTCGGTAAACAAGTCTCAGAAGAACCGATTTAAAAGAAGTGGGGGAGGGGAGAGGAGGGCAGGAAAAATACAGAACCAGACTAAGTATTGCCCAAGCATCCAGAAAACATACCCCACGGCTGTTTATTTCCCGTTAAAATTTAGCAACTGAGCATGAAATAAACAGGGATCCAAATCATCTAACCGGGAGGGGAGGGGATGTAAAAAACAAGACTATGGATCAGGTGAAGATTGCTTTGGGAAAAGTACCTACTCAAGGTACACTCTAATCCAAATAACTTTCTGATCAGAATGCTAAATTTCCTAAAGTCTTCAATAAACTTCAATAATGTTCCAATCAACTTAGAGAACAAATAGATCCATATACGCACCGAGAATAAAGAACAAAATGTATCTTAAACAATGCAGATTCACAAAACAATGAATCTAGAGACAGATTATTAGATGTGCAAAACACCCTCCAAAGATTCCTTCAAAGAGAGCCTGCTATACAGTATTTTTCTGAAAATTTTGTCATTCACAAAGAAAACATTACATGTCCCACTTAACAGAAGTCTCTGGGTCAACCACAAGGTTGGATTCAGATAAACTGATGAATCCCTGCATTCTGTACCTTCCTCAGTAGGTAAGGAACAATTTCAGCATTTCATACATGGTGGTCCAGGAACACATAACCCAGACCTAGAAGACCACAGTAAGGGACAGAAAGGGCCCTCAAAGGAACAGCACCCTGGAAGCCAATTAGACTCTGAAATACTGCCCTGATATGACTCCAGCAAGTTACTACAAGTTATCAAGGTCTCTGTTCCTTATATTTAAGGCAGAAGATGTGAAAATCTAATTCCAGAATTACATGTCTCTTTTAAAAAAATGTTTATTTCTTCTATGAATAAGAGAGACACACAGAAAGAGAGAGTAAGATAGACTCACTCCCAGCTGGGTCTTAAAGCCACGATCCACCTCTAGGCTCAGCCAGCCCTGGATCATGGGCACATGTGCACCTGACATCCTTGGGGAGGTCTCCAGACGTGAACCCAGAACCTTCCAGTGTGGGTCAGCCTCACAGAGTATCATGCCTTCCCACCGTGTCACTGTCCAGCCCCTATGTGGCTTTAATTTTCTCAACAAAACTTAAAACGGACTCAGACCTTCATTGATAAGGGGCAATTTGGGAAATGAAGTGTTCCTTACATTTGAATGATTTCACTAGGTGTTCAAGCTAAAATCAAGCTAAAGAGACACAGCTAAGACCTGAACTTTGCATTTTCTCCATGAACTTAAGAGTATCAATCAAGGACCAGCAGATGGAGTAATGGCTACGTCACTGGACTCCCATGTAGTCGACCGGGATTTGAGTCCCGGATCTGGTGGCTTAAACTCACGCTGGGCGTGTGTGTGTGCCCCAGATCCTGAAAAGAGAATGGAGAAGGGATTGTGGCATGGCCATCCCCCTTGGCAGGTGATTTCTCGCTTTCTGTCTCTGTCTTCCTGGCAAGCACAAGCGCCCTATAGCAAAAACCTCTCCAAAGGGGAAAAAAATATATCAATCAAAGAGACCAGAGGACAGTGTAATGGTTACATCACTGGACTTCCACGTAGTCAACCACAGTTGAAGTCCTGGACCCAGCAGCTTAACATTCACGCTGAGCATGTGTGTGTGCATACCCAAAATCCCGAGAGGAGAATGGAGAAGGGATTGTGGTGTGGCCATTCTCCCTGGGGCGTGATTTCTCACTTTCTATCTGTCTCTCTGGAGAGCACATGCACACTATAGCAAAACTCTCTTTAAAAATTTTAAAAAGAATATCAATCAAAGACTATTAAAAAAAAAAAAACCCTCTGGGCCAGCAGGTGGCAAGGTGGTTAAAGGCACTGGATTCCCACATGGCCGACTGCAGTTTGAGTCCTGGACCTGGTGGCTTGCTTTCTCGCTTTTCCTTTCTCTGTCTCTGTCTGGTCAAATAAAAAAAAAAATAAAATAAAATAAAAAGTAACAAATGGAATTAAATAAATAAATAATGCTTTGTTTAAAAAAAATCTGTACTCAATTTTAGTTAGAATTAAAGTATAAACTAATCTTTCCTTCTTTAATTGTGTAAACTGAAATTTGGAAGCTTAGCAAACTGTAGCTTCTCCCCAAAATATGGCTTAAGGGTAATGTCATCACATTCCAGAGCTGCTTCTTTTCTTTCTTTTGTTTTAGTTTAGGATTCTACTATGGTCTTTTTTTTGGAAAGAACACGTTTTGTTAAGAAAAAAATAAAAAGAATAGTTTACAATTCTGGATTTGGTTTCTAGGACACTCCTCAACCTGAATCTCAGCTGTGTCTCTTTTGCATGATTTAAAGTTTTAGTTGGATGCCCACTGAAGTCATTCATGTACGGGGGGAACTCCATTTCCCAAACAGCATTTTATAGTTGAATATTTGGGTCTGTTTGAGCCCTACCCTACTAAGTTTTGTGCCTAATGAATGCAAGGCAAGCATGCAAGCCCTAGGAAGGCTCTCTGATCACAAGGGTAAGGGCTTTAAACCTAAGAGTAAGAATAAAACCTGTAAGGACTGGCCTCATAGCACAGTGATTAAGTGCTGCTTATAGAAAGTGGGACTCCACAAACCAACTGTGGTTCAAATCCTGCCTCTGGTGGCTTGAAAAACACACTGGGCACGTTTGTATGTGTGACTAGAATCCTGAAAGGATGGAGAGGTGGACAAATGGGGATTGCAGCATGATCACAGCCCATTGGGGAGGTTCTTATCCTCTCTCTCGCTCTCTCTCTCTCTGGTGAGTGCACATGCCTCTGGCAAATTAGAAAAAAAAAAAAGGTTGTTTAAAAGAAAAAGGAGAGTTGTGAGAAGAATTCACAAGTAAAGCCCACTCAAGACAGGACCTTTATTTCAGGCAAGAAAATACCATTGAACAAGTGCTTTTAGTCCTGAGCTGTTTCTGCAGACAGGGAACAGTCTTTACCTACAATGGTGCTCTCCCACTCCACCCACCTCTGGGGCACGGCAGCTCTGCTCTGAAAGAGAAAACCTGACTTCAAAGCATATGTGATAGCACCCCTTGTCGGCTTTGATACTGCGTGTACCCAGAGAGAAAAGTTCATGGGTTCAAGCATTCTAATGCTCTTTTTAAGAAGGGGTAGAGAATGGGGGTGGTGATAATTTAGGGAAGAAGGGTCAGGAGAACAAAGGGCAGCAGACACAGCAGAGTCAGCCTGGGTGAAACAGGCCATTCTACTTGCAACTTCTCCAAAAGTACAGCCTGGGTTTCTGGGGGTGAACCAATTAAAGGACTTTCTTCTGCCTTTTCTTCCCGTGGACACTCCGAACCTCCCTGGTTAGTCCCTGGACTCGTCTGGGCCCTCCGTTGGTTGGTTTACTTTAGTGTGGGGCTGACCAAGGAGGACAAGGCCTCTGTTCACTTCTGAAAGAGTCCGTGGTCACGCATTACGTTCCTAACCCTCTCAGAGCATGCCGCTGGTCACATGAGAGGATCAAAGCAAATCCAGTTCCATTCTTGGAAAAGCAGCTCAAAGCACATGTTCTCTTGATGGTGCCGCTGTCACTTCTGTGTGGTCAACAAACATCACTTATTGAACACTCCCCCTGGACACCATTGGGGACATGATGATGAATGTGCTGCTCAAGGAGCTTGTGATGGCTAGCGGGGAAGCACGCATGTACCAGGCAGAAATGCCATAAGTTTAAACACCTGCGTTTGCTCCTCCCTGTTCCATTTTTCTTATGTCTGCTGTTCACCTTAGTGCTGGTGGGGCTTCAGTAGAAGGCTTAATTTATGACTTCATAGTTTGGCAACTGGAACTTAACATCTTTTTGTTTTGTTTTGTTTTGTTTTGTCATATGGCATGTGTGGTCACTGGAAAGAAACAGAGAGACAGAGAGAGGGAAAGAGAGAAATCACCCCCCAGGGAGATGGTCACACAGTAATCTCTTCTCTTCCACTTTCTCCTCTCTGGATTTTGGGCACACACACACACACACACATACACGCACACACACGGACCCAGGGTGATTTTCAAGCCACCAGGTTGGGACTCAAACCATGTTGGCCATGTGGGAATCCAGCATCCTAACCATCATACCGCCTCCTGGCCTAAATTTCACGTCTTTTAAAACAAGAACATCAACCCCCTTTCTCCTCTGCCACAATCACTTAAACTCAAGACTTTAAAGAAAGAAATGGAATGAAGACTTCTCTTTGTTACCAGGTCTAAGCCCTTTCATAAAACTGAACCGTGAGAGTGTTAAACTGAGTCAGAAATTTTTATTTAATGAGCTATTATGGGGAAAAAAAGAATCCAATCTCTTCAGATTATCCTGGTCCAAAATAATTATAATGACTATTTTCTAAACATTCATTATGTTTTAGGTATGACCTTAATCTTTTTTGCATGTGCAGTCACAATGAATTCTTATATAGGGTAGCTATTATTGTATTTTATGGGCAAGGAAACTGAGGCTTCAGTTTCTCAAAGTAAATTGGCCATGAACTGGGTAGCTATTATTGTATTTTATGGGCAAGGAAACTGAGGCTTCAGTTTCTCAAAGTAAATTGGCCAATACAGTTTCTTGAAGTAAATTGGTCAATACAATGGTGGTTAGAGGTCAAGTACAGGGGTTCGAACCTAGCTGTATGATCTGAAGCCCTGGTTGTAGCCACATTATAATGTTTCGACATTGCAAAGAGAAGTTTAACAAAGAATTTGCAAGGTGCCTTACCTAGCCCAAAATGTCACCAGTCTGTAACCACCAAAAGCCTGCTGGAGATGAATGCTACATCTGTCCCTTGAAAGCTCTACAGTGTTAGGCACCTTTAAAGGGAAGGGATGTTGACCAAAGAAACCAAGTTATGTGTGTGTGGTCACAGACAACATTTCTTTGCCATGTTTGTGGTATAAAATACACTCAGAAAAATAAACTTCTCCCTTCCTCTTTCAAAGGCACTGGAAGCATGATTTTTTTTTCTTTTCTTTTTAAAAATTTATTTCTTTCATGAGCAAGAGAGAAAGAGAAAGGCAGTCCAGCGCTCTCACCAGGGTCCCGACACCTGATCTACTTTCAGCCTCAGTCATGGCATCTAGCATTGTGTCTTACCGTGCCACTGTCATGGCCCAGCATGAATTCTTGGTCTTTGAACAGGAAAATTTCTCAGTCTCAAATACTGGGGGTCTGGCCCACAGGTGGCATGGTGGTTAAGGGCTCTGGACTCCCACATGGTCAACTGCAGTACGAATCCTGGACCTAGCGGCTTGCTTTTTCACTTTCCTTTTCTCTCTCTCTCTCGTCAAATTAAAATAAATAAATTTAAATAAAATAATTATTTTTAAAAAATTAAAAAAATTACTGGGGCTCTTGAAAATGCAATAAAGGCTAGACACCATCAGGTAGATTTCAGGCATAAAAACAGGACAATCAAGTAATAGCACCAACAGCAATATATACACATATGTATGTGTATGTCTGTACATACATGTATAATTATTGTGCATCTAATGACAAACATCCATTTCAAGATTGTGTTTACATATACATTTCCTCAAGCATCACAGCAAGGTTGAAAAGAGAAAGAGGTACTTATTCTCATTTTCCAGATTGAAAAGAAGCCACATTAAGTTACTTAAAAAGCTCAACCAGGGAGATTGTGTTTAAAGAATTCTAAATCCAGGGCGAACCTTGGGCTTCGAAAGGAGCCTGTGAAGACCTGGCTTTTCCTTCAGATGCCCTTGGGACACAGTTTGCACACAGAGTTTCAAATCGGGTGGGCAGCTCTAAAGGTCACCCCTCGAACCGCTTATTTTGCAGATGAGGAAACATGGGCCCTGAGAGGCTGAGACTTGCCTAAGATCTTGGCAGAGAGGGTATCGCCCTCTTGTATCCTCTCGGGAAGTATACACACACAGCACTTGACGAAAACTGTGAAACTGCACAATTCTACCCACTTCCCCAAACCCACTAAAAGAGCTGAGCAGGGGGCTTCTCTCCTCGGAAGCGTCCAGGGCTCCCCGGAGCCGGCGTCGCTCTCCACAATCACCCGAATCCGGGAAGGGGCCACGGAGGCTCTCTCACAACAAAAGACAAAATTTGGTTTCCGTAGATCCGGATTTCCACCGGCAGTTCCCCAGCAAAACTACCCACCGTAAAGGCAGCAGGGGCTGAGCCTCGGGCTCGGGGCCGGGGACCGCAGGCCGGCACCAAACGGGCGGGCGGGCTGAGGCATCGGCTGCACCCTCCGGGGCAGGAACGCGCCCCCCTCCCCAATCCTCTCCCCCACCCCCTACCCCGGGCCGGCCGCCCCGGCCCCTCCCCCACGCCCCTTTCTCTTTCTTTCTTCCCGGCCGGCCTGTCCCCAACCGCTGCGCCCGCTCGGTTCCTCGCCCAATGGCCGCGGGGCGCGGGCGCTCATCGGCTGATCCGCCCGGGCTCCCGGCCGCTGGGAGCCAATCAGGGTGCCGGGGGCGGCCCCAGGCGGCCGATAAAGGGTGCTGGGCGGCGAGCAGCCGGGCAGAGCCGAGGATGGGAGTAGAGCAGCGTCCTTGAGTAGCACTGGACTCCTCGCCTCTCATTTCACCTCGCTCTCGCCAACCAGCTCGCCCTCCCACCTGCTTGCCGCCCAGGTAAGCGCCTGGCCCGCCCCGGGGGTCGAGCGCCCCATCTTCCTCCTCCCCAGCTGCGGCGTCCCGGCCTTTGCTTGGTCCCACACCTCCCACCTTGGGCCCCAACTTTGCGCCTCGGCCTCTCGAGCTCCGGGATCCTGCAGGTCCGCGCCGTCCACGTGCTCCCACAGCCGCGGTTCCTCCGCCGTCGGAGCCGGCCAGGCTGGGCGCGCCCTGGCAGGGCCCTGAGCAGGGCGGGGGCAGTTGTTTTGATCGTCTTTAGTTGCCTGCGGCGGGAGGAGGCGCCGCCCCCAGCACTCGGCGGCCTTGTGGACTGAGTGGCCGGGTTGCACCCGCCGGGAGCGCACGCCGGGGCGCCTGGATCGCTGCCTCCGCCGCCGCGCGTTTGGGGAATCGTGGTGGTGGTGATTTTGGAGATGCCTCAGTTGAGGCAAGTCACCGCGAGCGTTAGTGGCGCGGCTGCTCCTGCCTCGAGGTCCCTGGGGCCTTGCAGTGTGACCGAACAATGGAGAGCCCCGGCAGTTGCGAGGCCGGCGGGCGCCGCCAGGGGAGAGGCCGGGCCAGGCGGAGGCGGCTGCGGCGAGCGGCCCTTCCCGCCGACGTCCCCTTCCCCTCCCCCAGCCTCTGCCCCCAGCGGGATATGGCCCCTGAGGCGAGGCCCTGAGATCAGCACCGGGCCCGAGGGGAGGGGCGCTCGCTTTCGGGACATCGCAGTGGGAACCGGCTGCTCTCAAAGTGGATTATCCCAACTCTCCCGGGGGCGGGAAGCGGGGGTCCTCCCCCTGCCGCAAATCCGCGAAGAAACCAACGAACGAAGAAGAAGATGACGCGGAGTCCAGGTCCTCGGAGTCCCCCTCCAACTGCTTCGGCTTCGTGGCCTACTCATTAAACTCGGGGGAGAAATCGCGGGTCAAGATTAAGACCCTGAGCCACCAGCCTGCCTGTTCCAGCACCTCCCGCTCGGAACGCTCTCTGTCTCCACCTTCGTCCTCGCCCAGAAAACTCCGGTGCGTGGACCAGCGAGAGCCCCAGGAGGAGGAGAAGCGCGAGCGCGAACGCGAGCGCAGCCACAAAAAGAGAAGGGCGAGGGAGGGCAACCCCAACGACACTCTTGACCTTCTTTGGCTAGGGTGAGTGGGGGGTGCACGGAGCACACCGATGCCAATGACAGCTGCGGGTTCTGCGGAAAACAGAATCCAAACAATCCATACCCCCCGCGTCTACCTGGCACCTTCTGATAGAGTGCACCGTCTCGGTCTCAGGAACAGAGCAGGAGGCAGGAGGAGAACCATGTCGTGGTGTTGGAGGTGTGGCAGGTTGGAGGGGAAGGCCCAGAGGCCAGCCAGAGCCTTTGGAGGGAGCTGGACAGGTCAGCGGTTGGCGCTCTGACATTTGAAAGCAGGGACCGACCCAGTTTCTAGGCACACTAGGTGGAGATGTTGAGTCCCTAACCGGACTTGACAGATGGTTCTCCTCTTCCCCATGGGGAAGGGTGAGGCTTTGGGAGGGACAAGCAGTTATGTTTTCAGCTGGGCAAACATGGACGGTTGCCTGTAGAAACTTTGCCACTGTACTTCATGGAGTTGCCCAAGCCATTGGAGGAGAACAATGTGTTCCCTTTCCAGACACCCTAGTCCACTAGGGGGTGGGGGATGTGATGTTTTCCTCTTGGGTTGAAACTGGTTTGTGGCTTCAGTTTCTCTAATTTCAGAGGTTTTGTGGTAGTGGTCACTTGCAGTTTTTAGCATGCCTCCAGACCTTTTTGATTTAGAAGTGGGAATTTTCTAGTTACTTAAAATTCTCTAGGGAACTCTCAGAATATTGTCATTCTCACAGTTAAATCTGAACCTCTTTTCTGAAGTGAGAACTTTGCAATAGACCAGTGGTAATTAGTGGCAGCCTGCTCGCTTGAATTCACTAGAAACAACTGTTTATACCATGTCGATGGTAATAATGCAGTTCTTTTTATTTCTTATAGGAAGCTCCCAGCCTTTTAAACCTTCTAGCCAACCCCCACTCTCATCCATAAATCTAAATGTAAGAAGGGTTTTTCTTTTTGGAAAAGTAGAGTCTCCATTAGGACACAGCGAGGTTAAAAGGCAAAAGGAAGTCTCGGACAGAAACCATGGCATGGCAGCCACACCTTTTCTGTGGTGGAGTGTTTCTTGTACTGGAGGAAGACAATGTTTTGTAAACTTTCTGTACGTTTCCCAGGAGTTGCTTAGTATTTAAAACCAATTCTGGGTCAGTTGGTGGTGTGTTGGTTAAGGTGACTGGATCCCACATGGCCAACGCTGCAGTTCAAGTCCTGGACCTGGCATCTTGAACACATGCCACACGTACTCAAAATCCTGAAGGAGAAGGGACTGCAATGTGACCATGACCTCTGTGTGTTGGGGGCATGGTGATTTCTCTTTCTGTCTCTCTGGCAAGCACACACCCTGGGGTGGGGGAGATGTCCCATGTGAGCCACCCTGAGCAATAGAGCTCGTTTCTCAAACAGCTGTCCGTTCTAGCTTATGGGAGCCTTGGCTCTGCAGTGGCTGTACAGCTTCAACCTCAGAGCTTTGGTGTAAAGAGGGGATCAAGATCTGCTACCGAAGGCTTGGTTTTTTCTTTCGCAAATACGTGTTTTATTTAAATCTTGTCCAGAGGTGCTCAGAATATTATAGCCTGCTGCTCTCAGGAGATTTTTGTTTAATAAACGTTCATTCTCTTGAAGCAAAGTGTATATACATACATATGCCTATAGGTGTGTTGGCTTCCAAAGTGAGCCGTTGCCACCCCCCACCCCCACCCCGCTCGGACATCTTCATTTATGTGTTCCACTTGAGCCATTCCTGTAGGGGATGAGTTTGGAGCAGGTGTTAATGGTGTGTTTGTTTCTCTCTAGAACATCTTCCACCATGGCCACCTCAGCGAGTTCCCAGTTGAACAAAGGCATCAAGCAGGTGTACATGTCCCTGCCACAGGGCGAGAAAGTCCAGGCCATGTACATCTGGATCGATGGCACTGGTGAAGGACTGCGCTGTAAGACCCGGACCCTGGACTGTGAGCCCAAGTGTGTGGAAGGTGAGAGGGGCAGGGTGGGTGGAGCCCGTGCTGGGTAAGGGGCAGCAGCCATAGATCAAGCAGCTAGATCTGGCCTCTCACTGTTTGTAAAAAGCTTTCTAAGGCAGGGCTTTTCAGACTGCATGCAGTCAGCCATAAGCTCCTACAATGCCTCAACACGTAGCAACAATGAGACCCTTTATTTAAATGGAATCTTCCATGTGAGCCAGTATTGAAGAAAAAAGACTTAGAGTCTGGTTTATGGAGGGTGAGGGGCTGGAGACTTGCTGACTCTTGTCCCTGCCAAGCTGACCCTAAGGTAACCTCAGGAACCCAGTTTGGAAACCACTGCTCTAACCTGACTACACCATCTACAAGTTCTTGGCATACTTATTTAATGCTCATATCAGTGAGTTTCTAGAGACAGAACAAACTCTCTAAAGTGATTTCTAAATTTGAGACTAGCCATCCATTTGGTTTTAGTTGGTGCCACTTTGAAAAATTCTTAAACATTCTGATCGCTTCCAGGAGTGACTTTTTTAGAGTTGTGACCTTCATTTTTCAGTGTAGAAAAAGTCCTAACCCTCCCCCTTCTGGAACAAGGTCAGAGGGAAAAAAGTCACCTCCTACCTACTTCAGGATAGCTGCTGCTTCTGATAGTGTTTACATTTGAGTGATTGCTATACACATAACTTTCTGCTTTCAGACAGCTCAGTCAACAGGAGAGACGTACTGACCTTTAAGACATAGAGGGTAGGTCAGCTCTATGGCCTGATGGTTAAGGTAGCTAAATCCCACATGACTAACCATGGCGTTTGAGTGCTGGACCTGGTATCTTGAGAAACATGGTATCTTGCCAAGCACATGTATGTATGTTCCCAAAATTCTGAAAGAAGGGAGAGAGGAGGAGAAAGGATTGTAGTGTGACCATTCCCCTTGGGAAGTACTTTCTCTTTCTGTCTCTAAAGAATGCAAAAAAAAAAAAAAAGAAAGAAAGAAAGAAAAAGAAGAATAAAGGGAAATGTGTATACAAGATACAGGGGGCATCTTGCCCCCAACTCTTCAGAGAGATTTTGCCATAAGGCACCTATGCTTGCAAAGAGACAGACAGAGAGTAAGAAATCACTCCCAGGGAGGATGGCCATGCCACAGTCCCTTCTCCATTCTCTTGGGATTTTGGGCATGCACGCATGCACAGACGGTGTGAGTTTCATGCTGCTGGGTAAAGGACTCAAACTGGTTTGCCATGTGGGAATCCAGCACCTTAACCACTATGCCACCTGCTGGCTCCTAAGTAATTTTGCTAGTTGTTTGTTTCCTTATATTAAAATAAGGATACAATTTGAACTAGAGTAGTTTGTAGACACGACAGGAGAATGAGAATGAAACAGCATACGTGGTTTACTGGAAGAATAAGACTCTTCTGTCATCTCAGTATATTTTTTTTAGAGGTTTTTGCTATAGGACGCGTGCGCTCGCTAGACAGACAGAGAGAGAGAGAGAGACAGCGAGAAATCACCCCCCAGGGAAAATGGCCACGTCGCAATCCCTTCTCCATTCTCCTCTTGGGATCTTCGGTACGCACGCACACGCACCCGGCGTGAGTTTAAGCCACTGGGTCTGGGACGCAAACCGTGGTCGACTACATGGGAGTCCAACGACATAGCCATTACGCTAACTGCTGGTCCCTCATCTCAGTATTTTAAATGATTACTCTGGTAGTGATATCAGAATACTTTAGCTTGTCTCCAGCAGACTTCTTTAGAGAAGAAATGGCCTTTACATTGTTTTTGTGACTGTTAAGGAAATGGTACACTGGTCTTACTTGGAACTCGGAAGGACTTCAGGGCTAGGCATAGACATTAGGGCTTACACATTGGTGGACACGTGCATCCTTCACTGTCTTGAAAGAAAGTAAACCTTTAGAGATGGAAAATGTGAATGAGGGGCTGGCTGTATTCTTGTCTAGGAATCTCCTGTACATTATTCAATTAATTTTCTCTTTTTATTCCAGAGTTGCCAGAGTGGAATTTTGATGGTTCTAGTACTTTTCAGTCTGAAGGTTCCAACAGTGACATGTATCTCATCCCTGCTGCCATGTTTCGGGATCCCTTCCGCAAGGACCCCAACAAGCTGGTGTTCTGTGAAGTTATCAAGTACAATCGAAAGCCTGCAGGTGTGTCTGATACTCCCACCCCAGGCAATGAATGCTGTGTGGGTGAGAGAGAAAATACTCTGAAATCAATATTGGGAAGATGAGACCATCAAAGAACTGTTGTTAAGAATATGGAGGATTAGGTGTCCATCTCTCCACCCTGAACTTCCTCTTTGAAAGAGATAATGTGGGTCCATCTTTCCATGGTCTCCTCTGTCCTTTGCATGAATTGGTGTTAGATTCCTTTAAATCTATTGACTGGTGTATGCCCCAGTGAGACAGCCCTCCTGCCTGTCTCAAGATGTTTAAGAATGTGGATTCTAGGGGCTGGCAGATGATGTGGTGGCTAAGTGCGCTGGGCTTCCACATGGCCCACCATGGTTTGAGTCCCAGACCTAGTGGCTTGCTTTCTCACTTTCCCCTCTCTCTTTCTCTCACTCTGTCCCACTCTGGTCATATTTTTTTTCTCTCACTCTGTCCCACTCTAGTCATATTTTTAAAAATAATTAAATAAAATAATTCTTTAAAAAAAAAGAACAAGAAAATGAGGGAAGAATGTGGATTCTGGAGTCAGAAGTGTCACGTTTGACTTGGGATTTGCCATTACTACCAATGAACTTGGACGAGTTATTTATCCCTTGTGCTGCCTCCCTTTCACTGATTTTAAAATGGGGAAAATAATGAAATCTCAAAGTTGTTTAGAAGATAAAATGAAATAATGGGTGAATCATTTGCAACAATTTACATCGAATATTAGTTGCCATTTCTCCCAGTCGCTTCTCTATCTGCTCTGACCAGACTGAGCATCTTGGTTCACTGATAACATATACTTGGCCTGAGCTTTGCTGTAACCACACCTTTGGGCTCCTGTTTGTGCCGTCTGGCCTGTCTGGCACATCTGTGCTCGCTTTTCAGCTAGTCATTTCTTCAAGCCCCGCTGAAGTCTCATTTTTGAGAAGTCTTGTACTCTGTTGCTAATGAGACTTAGTGACTGGACCTTTGTCTGCCGACATGTTGCGAGGCAGTGTCATTGTGGTAAGGGCATAGGCTCTAAAGTCAAGAAGCCCATGGGTTCCTGGCTCTACTGCCTGTCCTATAATTTGGATGTGTTACCTAACATCTGTAAACATGAAGATTTAGAAAATCCAGCTTGGTTGTTATGAAGACTTGGTTGAATGGTTTTAGTTTTTGTTTATATATAAAGGCCTTTGGTTCCTGGAACATATTAATAGTTAAGCAGTCAACATATTAATTTAAAGTTCCTTTCACACATGGAAATTTACAGTTGAGTTTATCTCATTTTTCTTCCTTATTTTTGTTCACCACCTAATACTATATGAGAGGACTTTAAAGTTAATGGAGGGACAATTTATTCTGGTCTAGAAAAGTTTTTGAAATCCATGCATAGTCTCCATAGTAAGTATCCATGAACTTGTTGAAGATCTCTTCTACTTAGCATTTAATCTCACCTAGAATGTCAGTCTCCTAATGGTCAAATGATTCTCAATAAAAATGACATTTGGCTCTAAGTGCCTGAGAGTCAGGATAAGTCTGACACCTAGAAGTAGCTTTCTGGCGTACAGAGGGTTTCCATGCCTGGCATTTGGTACTTGGGAGGTAGCCAGCTTGTGGATAAGGCGAATACTTGCTCTGTTCTAAAACCATGCTCACATGATTTGGTTGTAACTGAATTCAATTATAACTGAGGTCTTTCAGAGTTTCATTACAAATGTATAAGTCACAGCTTCTCCATGGTCCTAACATAGGTGATGAGACACAGAAAGGCTTCACTGACAGGACCATTTCCCATCCGCACCAGGGTTCAGCCTGTGTGTTCCTACATCCCTCATGGTGTCTTAACTCTTACTTTCTAGAGACCAATTTAAGGTATACCTGTAGACGGATAATGGACATGGTGAGCAACCAGCACCCCTGGTTCGGAATGGAGCAGGAATATACTCTGATGGGGACAGATGGACATCCCTTTGGTTGGCCTTCCAATGGCTTCCCTGGGCCCCAAGGTAAGTCCCCTTGGGTAACAGTGAGCCTGTTCCTCCCCAAGTGCTTAATTTAAGACCAGGAAAGCCCCTTTCCCCAGAGATGGTATTGACTATGGAATCAAAGATCTGATATGGCTGAAATAATACAGTAAAGACAATGTAGCCTTTACCTTACCCAAATCCAGAGATGAATGTGAACAAGGTAAGGATTGAGGGGAAACCTTTGGCTCCGCTCAGGCTATGGCAAAAAGGAGGCCCTTGCCTTCTTTCCCACCCACCTGCTGGTGAAGGCAGGGAGTGTTTTATAGGAACACATGTTAAGGGCCTTCTGATTTCTGGCTTTGGGTTTCTCTGGATGTCCAGACTTCTTGAGCCATTTTGTCTTGATGTCCCTGTAGGTCCGTATTACTGTGGAGTGGGGGCAGACAGAGCCTATGGCAGGGATATCGTGGAAGCTCACTACCGGGCCTGCTTGTACGCTGGAATCAAGATTGCAGGGACGAATGCTGAGGTCATGCCTGCCCAGGTGAGTGGCTCTAATCTGTCACGTCCCCGCCTCTGCTGATTGCAGGGTGGGGACAGCAGTGGAACTTTGCTAGCGAGGGCTGCTAATACAGCCTTTGGGTTTCACTAACCGGAAACCCAAGAGTGGGTAGGAGGCACAGTGTGAGAAGAGCAGATTTTAAAAGGCCAGCCTTCTCTTCTTTCTAGTGGGAATTCCAAATAGGGCCTTGCGAAGGAATCAGTATGGGAGATCATCTCTGGGTGGCCCGTTTCATCCTGCATCGTGTATGTGAAGACTTCGGGGTGATAGCAACCTTTGACCCAAAGCCTATTCCTGGGAACTGGAATGGTGCCGGCTGCCATACCAACTTCAGCACCAAGGCCATGCGCGAGGAAAATGGTCTGAAGTGAGTACCTTCTTGGAGCCCTCTTCTGTAGTGGAAAGCTTGGGTAGGGAGGGTCAGTCTCTCACTCAGCAAAGTCTCCTTGGCAAATCTTTGTATCATGGATGAGTAAGTTGGACTAGTCTAGGTACACCTTAGCTCTTGACACTTGGCTTCAAAATTTTTCTCTTTTTAACATTTTATGCCCATTTAGGAGCAAATATATTCTAGGAATATAATTAAAGGTGACAACAGGAAAGAGCTGACAAATAAATTCATGCAGTTGAAAATCTCTTAATGTGTCCTCTGAGCAGAGGTTGGGGAGAGAAAGCACCCCACAGTGGGGCATGGTCTCAGCATAATTCCTCCTTGTCCATTTCTTCATTCTATTGGATTTTGGCAGGCTACAGGGCAAGGATGTAAACTGCATTTGGCCATGAGGGGTCCAGCTCTAACCACTAGACTACGAAGAACTAAATTAGTAACTGTGGACATGTGGTTAATATAATGCTGTGAGTGGAGGAAGCCGTAGTGATTAGGGTCTCCATTCAGCACATACTGATGTCACTGCATGTCAGGCACTTTTCTGAACACTGGGACACACAGGTGACTAGACAGAGTCCATCCCTGCCTTTGTAGAATACTCACTATTTTGCCCTATTTTGGGGCGCTTCCTTCTTAGTTCCATACCTGCCCCTGCCCTTAAAGGGCAGATTTTCTGATGATCATGTCATAACCCCATCTTTTCTGTTCCTTCTAGGTACATCGAAGAAGCCATTGAAAAGCTGAGCAAGAGGCACCAGTATCACATCCGCGCCTATGATCCCAAGGGGGGCCTGGACAACGCCCGTCGCCTAACTGGATTCCACGAAACCTCCAACATCAACGACTTTTCCGCTGGCGTGGCCAACCGTAGCGCCAGCATCCGCATTCCCCGGACTGTTGGCCAGGAGAAGAAGGGCTACTTTGAAGACCGGCGCCCCTCTGCCAACTGCGACCCCTTCTCAGTGACAGAAGCCCTCATCCGCACGTGTCTTCTCAATGAAACCGGCGACGAGCCCTTCCAGTACAAAAACTAAGTGGACTAGCCTTCCAGCCGTCGAAACCTTCCTAGCTCATCCCACTCCAGCTCTGCCCCGTTCCCCGTGGCCCTAATTGTCTCAATTGTAACTCAAAGGGTGGAATATCAACGTCTTTTTCTATTCCTTGTGCCCAGTTAATCTTGCTTTCTTTGGCCAGGATAGAGGGGGTCAATTTCTTAATCTCTTCATAGCTAACCCCTTTTCCCATCACTGAAGCTTCCTAGTATGTTAGTGGGGAGGAGGATGGGTATGCATAACCCTGCTGGCATGTAATCGAGACGCTTGGCCAGCAGGCATGGCTGTCCGTACAGTGCATGCGTGAGAAGGAGGGGGAGGACATTTTCTTCAAGGTAGCTGAGATTGACTGGTTATATTAGGGCTTTCCCTCAGTGGAAAGCTCTGTTCCATCAGAGGTTATATATAACCAACTCTCTCTGAGAAGAGGGAGTTAGAGAAGGAGGGGTTGGGGATAAGGAAGGAAAAGGCCTTTGGTCTCTTGTGCTTCCCTTGCTTGGGGCTACATGCCCTCCCCAGAACATAAAGCTCAGAGTACAAACTGATGAATATCTGACCTTAACCGAAGAAAAAGGTCTTACTGCTTGATCCTCCATTTATAACACAGAGTAGTATTTTTATATTTAAATTTAAAAACAAACAAAAAAATTATATATGGGTGTGTGTGGATAAGTGTTTTTCTAAGGGAGAAAACCATCCTGGTCTCTGGGAGCCAGATTGGAGGAATCCAGTCTGGTTTAGATGTAACCTGGAGGGGCGGTGGTGGGGAAGCAGTTCTTGAGAAGTTGGCTGTTCGAGGCTGTGGTCCCTTGTTAAGTACTTAAAGGTTTCTCTGCCCTGCCCACTCTCCTGGGTGGACAGTCGTTAGTTACCAGGTGAATATTCATTACTAGCAGTTACCTGAGCCTCGTAGCTTTGGTTTAAAAAACACACGTGTGCTTGTCCACACATGGGGTTTAGAAACATGAGTTGGCTGGTCAACTTGAGCATGTTACTGATGGGATATTTGGGTATTTTCTGGTGGAACTAGCATGTCACTAAAGCAGGCCTTTTGATATATTAAAGTTTTTAAAGCAAAACAAGTTTAGATTTTAATCAAATTTGTAGGGTTTCTATTCTAATTTTAACAGAATTGCTTATTGGCTTCAACTGTCTCCTACCTCTGGTCTTGGAGATAGGGATGGGGCTGGAGTCGAAATACATGTGATTTTGTATCCTGTTGTCTTCTCCCGCTGCGGTATCTTCCTTTCTTCTTGTTAAGATTCCTGAGGAGTTGTATTTTTCTTTTACAATAGGAAACAAACCTCACCTATTCTCCAGCTGTTTTCGTGTTGGCTGCAGCAGACTGGCTGTGGTTTCTCTTGCCATGACGACTTCTAATTGCCGTGTACAGTATGTGCAGGGTTAGATAACTCCTCATGTAAACAAACTGTAACTGCCCAGAGCAGCACTTATAAATCAACCTAACATTTATAAGACTTCCTCTGACTTCTTTGTGGTTCTTTTAAAACCCTATGTGCCATTTCATACATTTTCTACCAAGCAAGTAAAGTGCGTTTTTGCAAAAAATGTTTAAAGTTTGCTATAGGGAACAGAAAGAGGGAAAGTGAGAGAACACCTTTCTGAGTGGATGGCCATGTCACAATCCCTTCACCATTCTCTCTGGATTTGGGCCGTGCAAGCAAAGTCAGCCACATGGCATCTACCTGCCTTAGCCTCCACACTATGGGTTGTCCCTAGTGTTTTTTTTTTTTTTTTTAATAGGCAAAGTAAGGGCAGGTTCATCTATTGTTGGGACTTGGAAAATCTGTAGTTGTTGTCGAGGAGTCACTTTGTCCTGTATCTCTATATCTGGGTGTTGGGAACTTTGGGATTAAGTGTTTTGAACGTTTCCAGCTTACTTTTAAAACAGCCTGAAATATTTAACGTGTGGGTAGTTGCTACCTCGCTTTAAGCTTTCCAAGTTTGGCTATGTCCTTGCCTTTCATAAACCATGTGATTCTCCTGAAAGCGCCATACAGAGCTGGGTACCTCTGCTGTTGGTCTCTGCCTGGAGCTCATCTACCTTATTTTGACCTGTTCCTCAGTTCTTTCTCACCAGTCTGGAAGGAGCTTCCTTCTGCCCCTCTGCTACTGGGCGTATACTCTCAAAGCAAAACACAGTTAACTCATCCAACACGTCAATGCACAATTCTGTTGATAGTATTCGTATTACTTAGAATTAAATTGCTGGCAATAACAAGTTGTTCAAAAGAATAATTTCGTTATTTTTCAATTAGATGAGAGAAAGGGAAAGTGAGAAAGCAAGCCACCAGGTGTGGGCTGGAACTTTGATTGGCTATGTGGGAGTCCAATATCTTAACCACTACACTACTTGCTGACCCCAATAGTGATTATTTTATGCCCATCCATCTGTAGATAGCTGGGGCCTTATTCTAGCAATTCTGAAGAGAATGGTTTTCTTTAGGCAGGTGTACTAGAATACTTGTAGTTTTTCCTAAAGAGGTTGATGGCTGACAGTTTTCTAAATTAAGGTGATTTTACCTGTTGGTTTGTAGGATATAGTCCCAGTTTATCCCTGTTCCAACAGAATTTTTTTTTTACAACTTTTTAAAATTATTTACCCTTTTTAATTTGCTATGGGGTACATACACTCTCCAGAGAGAGGCAGAGAGAAGAGAGAGGGAAAACAAGAAATCACTTCCTGAGGGGTATGGCCATACTGCCGTCCCTCCTTTCACATACCGAGATTTGGGACATGCACGCACATGTGCCTGGTGTGTTTCTCAAGCCCGCAGGTCTGGGACTTGAACTGCACAGTCATCCATGTGGGATCTAGCTGCCTTCACCTCTGTACCACCTGCTGGCCCCCAAGAGTACCCTCTTTAATCTTAGCATTTTCCTGGTATTGATATTAAAATGGTTACTCCTACTTCTATTGAATCTCTTTCTGCTTCCATTGGCTGGGTCATGCCTGCAGGCTCTTGGTAGGGTACGAGCACTAAACTGAAGATGGAATGGCCTGAACACCTAGGGGTGGTGGTGGTTGTTGTTATTTATCATAAATAATTGTCTGAGGAAAAGATAACGTGAAAAAGAACATTCTAAATTAATAGGCTCAGAACTTAGTACCAGCACATTTCCTTAGTCACACTCTCACCTAGAATTAGCTTTGACCTGCAAGTCACAGTGCACCCCCTTCTGTCTCTGAAGTGTTTTTTTTATAGCTCATTTAACAGACACTGGGTTATATGATAACTTTATCAGTGATAGATTTAAACAGGAAGAAGGCCAGGCTTTCAGCCTTAAAGAGACGGAGGCCAATATTCAAAAGAGTGCTCCAGGAACTCCTCAGGTATAATTTCCTTTAATATCATCCTGCCAGTTAGTGGTTAAGAGCTAAATGACAGCACATGCCAGGAGAGGATTTTAAGGAGTTCCTTAGGTGCTATTGAGGGCCATTTACAAAGCCGGGTCTGTACTACTAGTAGAATGGTACACTTAGTGGATTAAAGTTTCTAAACAAATGCTTTGTGCCAGGGCTCCCAAGTTGGGATCTGCAAAATATGGAAAAATGCGTAGTATGAAAAACCTATGCATGGATTTCAAATAGTTTTTGCACCATAGTAAGCTCATACTTTTTTTAAAAAAATAATTATTTTAAATTTTATTTATTCATTTATTTTAATTTGACCAGAGAGAGACAGAGAGAGAGAGAGAGAGAAAGTGAGAAAGCAAGCCACCAGGTCCGGGACTCGAACTGTGGTCAGCCATGTGGGAGTGTCCAGCGCCTTAACCACCGTGCCACCTGCTGGTCCCAGTAAGCTCATACTTAAGTTCATCTTTCCACAAACCTGAAGTACCTTCATAGCTCACTAAAGGCCTTGCAAAGATCATTCCAACTATTGCTTGGCCCTTATACCAATAAGGTGCAAAGTCTAGAAAATAATTTGCCCCAAGAAAGCATACGTCCCATCGCTGAAAAGCACAGCATCCCACACTGTCATGGTGCCGGCAGAACTTCTGTATTACGTGGGCTCTTAAGTCTATGCCTTCTAGATGGTGTTAAACCTATGATGTCTTGGTCGTTGGTGTGTTAACTCTGGCCGAACACCAAGGCAAAGTTTAATTGAGCTTAAAGAGAATAGAATATGTTGATTATTTTTCACCACAAACATCATGGCATGACTAAAGCCTTGGAAGGAATGTGATGTGGAAAGCATGATGCTTGGTTAGTTCAGGTTGCAATCGGGTGCTGAGAGCCTCATGTTGCTTTAAGAGTTACAACTAGTATAAAGTAGAAATGCATCATATAACCTCAAAGCCTTCAAATAAATTGCTACTGTAAACAGTGTGAGGTGATCAGAGCCTTGCCATTTTTACAGCCGTTAGTTCAATCTCCAGTCACTCAAAATTTCATACTTGTCTCCACATGATGCATGTATTGAAGCCTTTCCACGGTTGCCTTTCAGGAAAGGGTTAGGATAACTCTTCTTTGTACTAGCTCTTACATTGGAGAGCTATTTGAGATCTCTTCAAAACATGAGTAATCAGATAAAATGGGGGCCAAACGGGCACTATTTTGGTGTTTTGGTGGAAGCATGGGAGGAGGGGGCAAGTGTCTGGAAATTCTCCAGGTTCCTCGTCCTCATTGGCTTTAGCACACAGCATGGGACTCCTGGGCTTGGTGCTGTGTATGCTAGTGTATCCTCAAATGGCTGTGAACTATTTTGGCAACTCAAATAATGCTAATAAAATGAAGTACAGTATCATATCAGGGCAGGGAGGGGGAGGGATTATTTTGGATGAAGTAAACAGCTGTCTGGTCCCTGGGAAGGAACTTGTGATCTAATTAGGAGTTGAATTTAGAGAGACAGTACATTGGGAGAATCTATTAATACTTTCCTGGAACTTCCTTTACAAGAAACAAGCAACCTACCACCAGATTCATTTCTGCCAACCTATTAACATTTTTATATCAATACTTCTATGACCCTAGAGCTTAGCCAAGTAAGACTTCAATACATGTTTGTTGAATTAAATTGTCAGGGAAAGGTCACTTACCAGCATCGCTGGCTTTAAAAAGTGGATAGAGGGACTGGCAGTTAGCGTAATGGCTATGTCGCTGGACTCCCATGTGGTCGACCGCGGTTCGAGTCCCGGACCCAGTGGCTTAAACTCACGCCGGGCACATGTGCGTGCGTGCCCAATATCCCGAAAGGAGAATGGAGGAGAAGGGATTGCGGTGTGGCCATCCCCTCTGGGGGGTGATTTCTCGCTTTCTATCTCTCTGTCTCTCTCTGTCTGTCTGGCGAGCACACGCGCCCTATAGCAATAACCTCTCCAAAAAAAAAAAAAAAAAAAAAAAAGTGGATAGAGGGACTGGCAGGTGGTGTGGTGGTTAAGGAAACTGGACTCCCACATGGCCAGCTGTGGTTTGAGTTTTGGACTTAGCGGCTTACTTTCTCACTTTCTCTCTCTCTCTCTGTCCCTCTCTGTTCAAAATAAAAATAAATAAATAAATAAAGCTAAATAAAATAATTCTTTTAAAAAAAAGTGGAAGGAAAGGAGGGGAGCAGTCACACATAAGCATTAGTTTTAGATGTTAAAGGTTTGTGTCAGCGCTGCCCTGTCACTCTGAGATAATCCCAGATTACTTGGTTCAGAAGCCTCTTCCTGATCCCAATGCAGGGCCTTTGGGGGTAAGCATTTTAATGGCTATTTCTTGGAAGCAGAAACAGCCCCACTGTTTCCTTGGGAGGGGACAGTGGAAACAGACTGTCTGTGACAAAAATGAGTCACTTCTACAGAAATTGTCAGTAACCTTACAGAATCAGCCTGAGATAAGCTATGGGCATCTCCAAACTCCTTCCGCCTTTGGGTATTGTGCTGTCCCTGTCACACCCAACACCAAAATGGGGCAGCTGGGGCTGAATTTGCTACTTTGAAGGGTTAAAAATACTTCCAACTTAGGATCGGAAATTTGTCATCCAAGTCCACAATTCAGTTCAGAAAGACATGAAAAGTCATGACTTAACATGGAATTTCTTTCAGGGAAAAAAAATCAGAAGGCAACATTTTATATTAGTAGAAGTAAGAATATTTAATCTTAAAATGATTTAACCCATTTCTTTCAGGCTCAGAAGAACAATTTGTTTCTGTTTGAGGACTCCAGCTTAGGGGTCCTAAAGCTGCATAGCAACTGTCGGCAGGTATACCGCTCAGCCCGGTCCTCGCCATCCTGAGGGGTATGTGTCTGTTGAAAACTCGCAAGTGTATTCTCTGTCACTGCACAATGAGTCACCCAATACTTCGTGGTTTAAATAGGAAATGTAGGGTGGGCCCCAGAGTTTAATGGTTAGGAAGCTGGATCCCACTGGCTGACCACAGTTCAAATCCTGGCCCTAGCAGCTTGAAAAACATACAGGGCATGTGTGCATGTGTGCTCCAAACCCAGACAGGATGGAGACATGGACAAGAAGGGATTGTGTCATGACCACACCCCATTGGGGGGCACTTTCTCCCTTTCTCTCTTCCTCTGGTGAGTACGTATGCCCTCTAACAATGAAAAGAAAGTTTTAAAAATGCAAAAGAAGAGTCAACAATTGGCATGGAGGTTAAGGTGGCTAGATCCCACACGGCTGACTACGTGGTTTGAGTCCCAAACCTGGCGGTTTCAAAACCATATTGGGAACACACGTATGTGCTCAAAATCCTGAGAGGAGAACAAAGGAGGAAATTGCAGTGTGACTACTCACCTGACCCCCCAGGGATGCTGTCTCACTTTCCCCCTCTTGGTGTCTCTCTGGCAAGGACATGTGCCCTATAGTAATTTTTTTTTAGTGCAAAAATAAAATTAAAATAGTAGATACACATTATCTCATACAGTTTCCTAGGGCCAGGAATACAGGAGTGACTGAACTAAGTGTTTCTGCCTTGGGGTCTCTGGAGGTTGCAGTCCAATTGCGAGGGCTATAGTCTCTGAAGGTTATATTGCCCCCGAGCCATATCTGTCACCAAAGTAAGTGGCTAGAGACATAAAATGAGAGAAGGGGGAGAAAGAGAGACAGACAGTCTTTTCATAACAGCTCTTTCAGAAGGATAGCCCTTCACTTTCACCATCCTGTGTTTCCCAAAAAGTGAGTCACTGATTTCCATTCTCACTTAAGGGGACAAGAAAGCTGCACCTCTGGAAGCATTTGTGGGGCTATCTTTAATTCTACCCCAATGGGTAGGTTGGCTCTGAGCTAATAGCCGAGGAGGAAAACATTTTGTTTTACTATAAAGTAAGGTTTCTAATTTCCTTTGATTCCTTTAAAGTCCATAATTATTTTCATTATGTCCTCTTGCCGTTCTCTGGGGAGTAAGGGGCCATATTGGTTACTTCTTATCTCCACCCCCAACATTAAGAGGGATCTGTAGAAACCACTCAGAGAGCCTGGGGCAGGGAAGACAGAGAGGTGCTGTTTAGTGACCTCCAGTGCTTATGTAGGCATGGAAAGGGAATTCCCAGACTGGATTAGACTGGATTCCTACGGGCCTTCCAGAGCCAGCTGGAGGTCCACATTCCTGCTAGCTTGCTACAAGCCCAAGTCTGCACACTCCCCCTTTGGGATTCAGCTTCTTCCCACCAGACTCCCTCAATACTCCTTGTAACCACATTTCACATGGACTGTAGTGTTTGAAGAAGACATATTTGCATAATGTGATGGAGTCCCTGCTTGCACTAGGCCAAGCTTCCTCCAATTCTAAAATAAGACTGCCTGCATCAGCCCTTCCTTTTAGTGCTTGGGAAAGGAAGACAAATCTTCAGAAAGAATATAAACACAGAAACCCCAAAAGACATCTATTTCCTTGCTGCGGCATTCCCAGGAGGGACGCTATGGGGGTCTTAATATTTCTGTTTGAATAATCAGGATCTGGGAGCCAGGGACATCTGCCAGGATACGAGGTTCCCTGTATTAACTGCTGGGAGCCCTGCTCTCTTGTCTAGACAACTATTGGAAAAACAAGAAACACTTCTAGGAGCCACTAATGTGGAGATTTTGAGACGCTGACTGAGAATTCCAGAACCAGTGACAAATGGAAGATTCTTTTATACTTTTTTGAAAGATTTTTTTGTGATAGGGCATGTGAGATCATTGGAGAAACAGACAGAAAGCTAGAAATCACCCCCTAGGAGGAGATGGCCTTGCCTCAATTCCTTCTCCTTCATTCTCCTCTTGGGATTTTTGGCATACATGCACATATACCTAGCATGAGTTTTAAGCCACCGAATCTGGGAATTGAACTGTGGGCGACCATGTGGGAGTCCAAAGCCTTAACCATTATGCCACCTTGCTGGACTCCCAAAATGGAAGACTCTTGACCTAGTCTACACATTGTTTGATGACTGAGTCTCTGCCACTACCCACCCTCCCACACCTTGTCTTGTCTGTGTCATGCTCATTCTCTGCCTTTAAAGATTGAAAAGTGGGCTACCCCATGGCTTAGTGGTTAAGGCAGCTGGATACCACATGGCCAACCTTGCAGTTCAAGTCTCAGAACTGGCAGCTTGGAAAACATGCTGGGCACATGTGTGTGCATGCCCAAAATCTTGAAAGGAGAAGACTTGAAGTAAAAGGAATTGCATTGTGACCATTCCCCCATGGTAGGTTCATTGTTCCTGTCTCTCTGTCTCTCTCTGGTGAGGGCATGTATTCTCTGACAAAATTAAAAAAAAAAATGATTGGAAAGCTCCAATATTTAACAGAGTTAGTCTCAAAAGAGATTTGGAATCTGGTACATGTTGAACATGGAAGCCGTCTCTGGCCAATCCTCCCTGTAGATAGTCCAGAAAAGCTCAGAAGTGCCATGCACCAGCGTTTTATTTTCACTCTAGGTTTAACCGAGCCTGACATGGCAAGCAGCAGGTTATTTGCTTTCATAAGCCATCTTATGTAACTCACATCTTGAACAGCGATGCTGAGCCAACTTAGAGGTCACGGCAAAAGGAGAGGGAGGGCGAGACGATCTAAGGAATGGAGAGAAAATAAGGAAGGAGAGTAACATGGGAGAGAAAAATGGAGGTGAGAACAGAGACAGAGTGAGGCTATATGATTTCTGCCACCTAGCCGTATGTTCTTCGTCCCTAAGGACAGGCCGTGGACAGCTTTTCTCCCCTCATTGTAGCAGGGCGTTAGGGCTTTTTCAGTTCACACGCTGTGTATGACTGAGTGCCAGCAGCCTTCAGGGATCACCCCAGAGCTGGTCGGTTTTCCTATTGGGGGCAGTTGCCATCTGGCATGGTGCAACACAGACTGCCCTTGGTGAGAAGCAGACAGGTAGGGGTGATGTTGTGTCTCTTTACCCAGACCCATCACAATTCCATGCTGGTTATAGGAGTCTGGGAGCTGGCAACAGAGGAGGCACTAAAGGGCCTGCAGACCTAGGACCTTTCTCCTCTTCTTCTTTTCCCTTTTGGCTCAGCTTTTGTTTTTTAAGAATTATTTTTTTTTAATTTAATTTGATTTATTATTATTTTAATTTGACCAGACACATAGAGAGAAAATGAGAAAATAAGCTGCCAGGTCTGGGCCTTAAACTATGGTCAGACATGTGGGAGTCCAGCGCCCTAGCCACCAAACCGTCTGCTGGCTCCTAGAGCCTTTCTCCTCTTCCATATTTCAGAAGATTATAGCCCACCATGATGTCCCAAGCACTTAAGAAATCTTTTCTCTTCAGTGCATGATCAATGAAATTTCACTGGCCTTTGGTGCTCAAAGAAGTCAATGCCTGTTTTTCTCTACTTCTCATGAAATACATAAGTAAACTTGAGGAGAAAAAAAAAGATGTCGGTGCATGAATTTGTTTCATTTTGTTTTGTTTTTGAGAGAATTTTGCTATAGGATGCATGTGCTCGACAGAGAGACAGAAAGCAAGAAATCACCCCCCAGGAGAGATAGCCACACCACAATCCCTTCTCCTCCATTCTCCTCTTGGGACCTTGGACACACATGCACATGCACCTGGCGTGAGTTTTAAGCTGCTGGTTCTGGGACTCTAACCGAGGACGACTGTGTGGGAGTCCAGTGACATCACACCATCTGCTGGTCCCATGTTGCCTGAATTTGAATCCTAGGATCTCAGAGTGGAAAGTTATCCTAGTGCAGTCACCTAAACCTCGTTTGGGATTATGCCCTCTTTGATACTCTGGTTAAGACATACAAACAAAAATAGTTATAGTCTCTCCCCAAAATACTTTTTAAATGTAATTTTGGTGTGTTCATAGTCTCCCTGAAACTTGACCAGGGATTCAGTTAAGAAGCTCAGGCCTTTTTCCCATCTTCTCGGGTTTTGAATTCTTTCTACAATATCTACTGCAGGAGGTCAATATACGCTCACACTGTCAGCGGAAGGAGTGTCACTATTCACTATGCCGTAGGAAGCCCTTTCCATTATGAATTCCTTTATGCTTTGCTTTGCTTTTTATTTCTTCTTCTTCTTCTTTATTTTTTGCAGAGGGTGTATACACTTCTAAGAGAGAGAAAGGAGAAAGCATCCCCCAGGGTAATAATTACACCAAGATTCCTTCTCCTCCAGCTCTCCTTCCTTCGGGATCTTTGGGCACACATGCATATGTGCCCAGTGTGTTTCTTAAGCTGGTAGGTCCAGGGCTTGCATTGTAGTCAGTCATGTGGGATTCAGCTGCCTTAACCACTAGGCCACAGAGCCAACCCTATGCTTTTCTTTGTAATGAGGTTAAATTTGCCTCAGTGTAGCTTTTTGCCATTATCCTCATCCTGTCCTTTGAAACCATACAGACCAAGAGCGCCTGGCAGGTGGCATGGTGGTTAAAGGCGCTGGACTCCCACATGGCTGACCATAGTTCAAGTCTTGGACCTGGTGGCTTCCTTTCTCACTCACTCACTCTCTCTCTTTCTGTGTCCCTCTCTGGTCAAATTAAAAGAAATAAAAGTTAAATAAAATAATTCTTAAAAATAAAAAAAAAGAAACTATACAGACCAAGGAAGGTCTCCATTTTACATGACAATTCTTGTGAGATTTCAAGTCAGGTTTCACATCTCCATGGAGTCATTTCTTCTGTAGATTAAACATACTCAGTTACTTCTCTTCTATCATGACTTCTAGATAAGGACTAGTCTAAGGGGTGTGATTTCTGGACAGCCATTTCCTTCTTCCTTCTAGACAGCAAATTGCTAATTAAAGTTAAAAATTTTCAGGCTTGAGACCAGCAGTTGGTGTAATGGCTATGTCGCTGGACTCCCATGTAGTCGACCATAGTTCGAGTCTCACACCCGGTGGCTTAAATACACACCGGGCACGTGTGTGTGCATGCCCAGGATCCCGAGAGGAGAATAGAGGAGAAGGGATTGTGGTGTGGCCTCCCCCCAGGGGGTGATTTCTCACTTTCTATCTCTCTGTCTCTCTCTGTCCTTTTGGAGAGCGCATGTGCCCTATAGCAAAAATCTCTCAAAAAAAAAAAAGTTCAGGCTTTTTGACTGTCTTATCACAACTTTGCCTTGCAGTTTATTAAAATCCTGAAGGAGGGATTATTTTTTTCTTAAACCTAACATGCACTCGTGTTCTTGACTTTCAGAACAGCACACGAATCTAGAGCTTATCTTGTTACATTTTATTCCCAACTTTGGTACATCTTTTTCAGGCCATTGTGATTTTTTAGTATTTACTTTGGTTCTCTTTTTTTTACATCACTGATACATTACTATACATTCTTCAATCAAGTAAATGACCAAAAGCTGAATGGGGGCAGAAGTAAATAGAACATTTTGTTGTAAAACTTCAAAAGACTTCCTTTTGGGTCCACCAAGCAATGCTCTAGGAATGTAGTTTGTCCCAGCAATCACCAATTCATCGAACTTTTCTCTATCCAGTTCACATTTTTCAAACTTGTTCAGTTTTCTTATAACAAATTTTTTCAAATGCCTTACTGAAATTAACACCTTATTATTTTTTTAATTGCCATTATCTACTGGTCTAGTGACACTACTGAAAAGAAAAGAGAGGGGCTGGTAGGTGGTGTGGTGGTTAAGGGCGCTGGACTCTCACATGGCCTACCATGTGGTTAGAGTCTCAGACCTTGTGGCTTACTTTCTCACTTTCTCTCTCTCACTCTGTTCCTCTCTGGTCAAATTAAAATAAATTAATAAATAAAGCCAAATAAAGTAATCATAAAAAAAAAAAAGAAAGAAAAGAAAAAGAGAAAAAAAGACACAAAAAAGAGAAAGAAAGGAAACCTGACTAGGTTGTCCTGACTTTCTCTTTCTTTTTTTTTTTTCAGAGGTTTTCGCTATAGGGCACGTGCGCTCGCCAGACAGACAGAGAGAGACATAGAGACAGAAAGCGAGAAATCACCTCCCAGGGGGGATGGTCACGCTGCAATCCCTTCTCCTCCATTCTCCTCTTGGGATCTTGGGCGGGCACGCACGCACACGTGCCCGGCGTGAGTTTTAAGCCACCGGGTCCGGGACGTGAACTGCGGTCGACTACGTGGGAGTCCAGCGACATAGCCATTACGCTAACTGCTGGTTCCCCCTGACTTTCTCTTTCTTCACCTGTTTGCCTTCAGGGAGATCATGAGTTTTATTTCTGATTACCACTTGATACTTTCCTCTAAAACATAATTTTTCTAACTTTTTTTTTCAGTTTAAAAAAATTTACCGGTCTCATTACCAAAGTTTGTATTTTGAGAACTTGAGGGCCAAGCAAAGAGGATACAGTGGTAAGCCACAGGGAAGATCAGGATTCCGTTTCCTGGCCAGCCTGTGCATACCAGGGCACACTTTTGTGCCCATGATCTCTGCTGGCTGGAGAGGGTGACTCTGTTGAGGGTGGCCCCTTCCCCCCAACCCTTGTCTTTCTCTCTCTCTCTCTCTCTCTCTCTCTCTCTCTCTCTCATGACATAATAAATACATAAACTTAAGAAATATAAAGAAATTTACCCAGTGTACCATACCCTGGCTGCAGTTTCATTCTGGATGTTTCTGCAAGTTTGCTGACGGTGGGCCCAGGATCACATTAGTGTGTATTTCTCTCTTCCCCACCCTTCCACTCCGGGTCAGGAGCCAGGGGAATTTGTTTCTTTGCCTCAGGGGAAGGTTATGTTGCTGGTTGGAAATCTGAGGCTGCTACCAGGCTACCCTTCAGAAGTCCTTAGCGAAAGTTCATACACTTTGAGTCTTTTGAGGATGAGGAGAGGGGGGTACCAAGAGCTGAGGCATCTGAGAAGTCCAACAGAATATTCCCCAAGGAAGAAAGGACT
The DNA here is from genome assembly GCA_026018925.1 of Tupaia tana. Lineage (NCBI taxonomy): Eukaryota > Metazoa > Chordata > Mammalia > Scandentia > Tupaiidae > Tupaia > Tupaia tana. Next base: position 121,735,473 of record JAKSZU010000007.1, on the reverse strand, counting down.
CTGACATTGTCCTGAGGGGCCTAGGAAGTGATGATGGCACTTCCTAGGGGAAGGAGTATAAGGTTCACCTGAAGGGTTGGATCGGAGCAGTGAGCAGGCTACCTGCTTTCCTGTTTCCAAGAGATCACAGGACGTAGCCATACCATGGCAGAGTCACCTTTCACTTGTTTCTGGGTACCACATAACTCTTAAAATTTTCGGGAACCAGCAGTTAGCGTAATGGCTATGTCGCTGGACTCCCACGTAGTCGACCGCGGTTCGCGTCTCGGACCCGGTGGCTTACAACTCATGCCGGGCACGTGTGCGTGCGTGCCCAAGATCCCGAGAGGAGAATGGAGGAGAAGGGATTGTGGCGTGACCATCCCCCCTGGGGGGTGATTTCTTGCTTTCTGTCTCTATGTCTCTCTCTGTCTGTCTGGCGAGCGCACGCGCCCTATAGCGGAAAACCTCTCAAAAAAAAAAAAAAATTTCTAGCTCTGGGCAGGGCTAGGGACCCAAGTAACACTGAGGCAGAATTACCTGCCAAGTTGGCAGAATGGGGGCTGAGTCCAGTGAAAGCTCCATTTTCTTTTTCTTTTTTTCCAAAAGAATTATTTTATTTAATTTTATTTCTTCTTCTTCTTCTTCTTCTTCTTCTTCTTCTTCTTCTTCTTCTTCTTCTTCTTCCTCTTCTCCTTCTTCCTCTTCTCCTTCTTCTTCTTCTCCTTCTCCTTCTCCTTCTCCTTCTCCTTCTTCTTCTTCCTCCTCCTCCTCCTCCTTCTTCTTCTTCCCCTTCCCCTCCTTCTCCTTTTCCTTCTCTCCTCCTCCTCCTCCTCCTCCTTCTCCTCCTCCTTCTCCTCCTCCTTCTCCTCCTCCTCCTCCTCCTCCTCCTCCTCCTCCTCCTCCTTCTTCTTCTTCTTCTACCAGAGAGCGACGGAGTGAAAAATGAGAGGGAAAATGAGAAACCAAGCCACCAGGTCTGGGACTCAAATCACGGTTGGCCATGTTGGGCACTGTTTTCATTTAGTTCGTGAATCTGTTTGGATTGGCTGGGTGGGGACTATGATGGAGATGATGGGATTACTACAGCCACCGGGCTATACCCCAGCACCATCATTATTGACTTCAGATTTAATTTGACTAAAGCAAATGAAAATCATGACATTTTATGGGTGTACTATTCAGAACTCTCTGTCCTAACCTTGCTTTCTGGGTTTGGGGTCAACCAAGTTCCTGAAAGATACTCAATAGATATTGAAGAAGTGGATGGATTTTCTGAGTTTGTGTTCCTCTTCTCTCTTGTGAGCATGTGCTTGGAAAAATTATAAACTCTCCAAAATTCTATATAATGAAAGACTTTATCTGCAAAAGTATGTGTCCCTCCCTCTGCATCAGTCATTACTATATACTACGTGCTGCTGACTCACTTAAGTGCACAATGATTTTCACAGTGACACTACTGTTATTACCCCCACTTTACAGATAACGTAATTGAGGGAAATAAAGATTAAGGGATGTTCCAATGGCCACGTACTACTAAGAAGTAGTGCCAGGATCTGATCCCAGATAGTCTTGCCACGAAATTTGCTAGGACTCAGATTCTGCCTCCTTACTGTATTTCAGCCTCACAGATAATTTTTCTCCTTCAACTCTAAGCGCTAATAGTATTTTCCAACAGCAACCAGAGTAATCACTTAAAGTCCCCCTTGTATACACAGCCATATAGAGATGTATAAAAATACACATAACTGTATTCTAGTGATTAAGGGAGCTAGATCCTACATGGCCACCCAGGATTCAAGTTCTGGCTCTGGAACTTGGAAAACATGCTGGGCACATGTATGTACATGCTCCAAAGTCCTGACAGGAGAGAGAAATGGAGGAGAAAGGATGACCACATTTCACTGGGGGGGGGGGGGTGCTTTTCCCCTCCCCTCTCTTTCTCAGTGACTCTCTCTGGCAACCTACATGACCTCTGACAATTAAAAATAAATGTAAAAATAAAAATACAACCTAAATCAGGAGGCCAGTAGGTGGCATGGCGGTTAAAGCACTGGACTCTCACGTGGTTTGAGTCCCGGACCTAGCAGCTTGCTTTCTCACTTTCCCTCTCTCTCTCCTCTCTGTCTCTCTCTGGTGAGCTTACATGCCTGATTGCAAACAAAATAATAATAATAATAAACAAAATTAAATAAGTAATTTTTAAAAGAATTATTTTATTTAACTTTATTTATTGTATTTATTTCAACTTGACCAGAGAGGGACAGAGAGAGAGAAAGTGAGAAAGCAAGCTGCCAGGTCTGGGACTTGAACCGCAGTCAGCCATGTGGGAGTCCAGAGTCCCTAATCACCATGCCACCTGCTGGCCCCAAATGAATAATTCTTAAAAAGACAAACAAACAGCAACAGCAAAAACCCTAAATCAGATTGTGTCCCACTTCCTCTAAAACTGTGTAGTGGCTTCTCATTGTTGTAATGAAATTCGGCTCGGGCCTGCTGTTGCTTAGTCTCTGCATTGATCTGGACTCTTCCTACTTCTCCAGCTCCATCTCAGAACAGAGTGCCTGAGTCCCCTGTGTCCCACTGTCTTGCTTTCAGTTCTGGGATCACACTAAAATAGTCACCTGTGACTCTGCTGTTTCTTCAGGCCAGAGAGGATCTTTGCAGAGTCCCAGGCAGAGCTGTCTGATGCCCGTAGGCCTCAGCACCCTTCCGTAGTCACCCTACCTAAGCCTTCTACTCTGTCCTCTGTTACATTCTATCACATCAACTTTAGGACTTCTTTCATAACAAAGATCATAATTATTGTAATAGTATCATGCTTATGTGTTTGTATATTTATTGCCTGTATTTCTGATGCCAATAATTATTATTTTCAATATGATGTACTATTAACAGAAAGACTTTGTGACTTGGGATCGGATGGAAGGCCTCGGTTAACTTCAGATGTCATTACTTATGGGCTGTGTGATCTTGGCAACTTACTTTCTCTCGGCACCTTGTTTTTTGCATTGGTAAGATTAACAGAGAATTACAGGGTGTTGTGAGTATTAAGGAGATAACATCCATAAAACTCTGCTAAGCTGAGTTTTCCCTGCAACTCTACACTGGACATGGCATTTCTAAAGATGTTCACTTCCATGAGATTATATCCCAAATAAAATCACTTTAAGAATGATTTAAGGGGGCTGCCAGGTGGCGTGGTGGTTAGAGGTGCTGAATTCCCACATGGCTGACCACAGTTTGAGTCCTTGACCTGGTGGCTAGCTCTCTCTCTCCCTTTCTCTCTCTCTCTGTCTCTGTCTGGTCAAATTCTAAAAACAATAATAGCAAATGGAATTAAATAAACAAATAATTCTAAAAAAAAAAAAAAAAAACAAGAAAAAGAGAGAATGATTTAAGAAGTCTTGGGACGAGCAGATGGCATAATGGTTATGTTGCTGGACTCCCACCTAGTTGACAGTGGTTCCAGTCTCACCACTTAAAACTCATGCTGAACGTGTGTGCGTGTGCCCAAAATCCAGAGAGGAGAATGGAGGAGAAGAGACTGACATGACCATCCTCCCTGTGGGGTAATTTCTCACTTTCTATCTCTCTCTGTCTCTCTATCAGGGTGAGTGCACACACCCTGTAGTAAAAATGTCTCTTAAAAAAATGAATTATTTAAAAAGTCTTTAAAAAGTTTTTTTCTATAGTTTCCTTCCCACTTAATAACAAGAGTTAAGGAAAGTTCCTGGCAAGTCTGGAGAATGGGCACAAGGCCCCTGGCTCACAGAGAACAGATACCAGGAAAGGAAGGAAACGCTTCCTTGACCTGAACAGTGAAACGTGGCTGAACAGCCAGACAAGCCAGTGAAGCCCAAGAAAAGCATTAAGGAAATCAGTGGGTCAAGCCAGCATAGGGTTGGATTTGGTTTTATTTTATTTTACCTTTTTTTTTTTTTTTGGAGAGTTTTTTTTCCTATAGAGAGCGTGCACTCGCCAGAAAGACAGAGAGAGAGACAGAAAGTGAGAAATCACCCCCTAGGGGGGATAGCCACGCCGCAATCCCTTCTCCTCGATTCTACTCTCGAGATCTTGGGCACGCACGCACATGTACCCGGCGTGAGTTTAAGCTGCTGGGTCTGGGACTCAAACCACGGTCGACTACATGGGAGTCCAGCAACATAGCCATTACGCTAACTGCTGGTCCCTTATTTTGTCTTTTATATTGTACTGTATTGTATTGTCTGAGGGTGTGTGTGCTCATCACAGAGAGAGAGAGAGAGAGAGAGAGCGAGAGAGAGAAAGCAAAAACACCCCCCCCCCCCAAGGAGATTTGTTACACCACGGTCTCTTTCCTCCATTTCTTTATCTTGTCAGGATTTGGGGCATACACACATGCACACGCACACAAATACACACACACACACACTCACACAAATGCATGTTTACATGGTCTGTTTGGCAAGCCACAGGACTAGGATTTAAACTACAGCTTGCCATGTGGGATTCAGCTCCCAGTGCACTGTGCTTAACTGCTATGCTTCCTCAGTATACTCCAGGGTGGCCCAAATCAAGCCAGCATTTTTAAGTAGCTCCATTTACACTCTGGACTTGGGAAGTTTCAACGTAGGACCGGCCTTTGGAGTTTGGGTTGCTTAGTGATTTTTTTAAATTTTTTTTTAGGAATTTAGACTGCTCTCTTTAGTCCTATAAGCCAAGCTCCAAAAGTAAAGACATTATCTCTTCTATTTTGCTTTAATTCTGATTTTCTCCCACTCCTTAGCCACGTCTATATGGAAAGCAGCTTTTGCATAAAAAAGAAAAACCAAAGAACACTAGATTTAGAAGCAGAAATTGTGGGTCTGGGCACTGGTCCTGTTAGATGCAACTTAAAGAGAAGTTCAGAGCCTTCTAGGCAGATGGAAGTCACCAGCAGTCTCTCATCCTGTTAGTGGAAGTGTAAACTGGGGCATCCTTCAGGGAGGGCAGTTAGGCAAGTTTAACCATTATTTTCAACGCACAAAAAGAGTTCCTGGCAAATCTCCTTTTAGGATTTTATCCCACAGATATATTTGCATATGTAAATAAACACACACATACAGGAAAGTTCATGCCTTGTTGTTTATACCATTAAACCATTGGAAGGAACCGGCTGGTCAGATAAATATCCACACATAAATACCGTGCAGTTGTTAACAACAACAAAGCAGGTCTAAGTGCACAGTAGGGAAATTGAAGCTATATTTTGAAGTGAAAAAGAAATGCCAAAGCATACAGTATCCTACTATTAGTTTGCACGTGTGTATGGATGTGCGTGTATCTACCAGAAGTTCATGGGAAAGTGGAGTTGAAGTATGAATTTATTTTGATGTAAAAGCATTTTGAAATCCACACACAGGTTTTTCATAATATGCATTTTCTATGAACTTTTTAAAGATGTTTTTGCCACAGGGCACATGCACTCTCTGGAGAGAGAGAGATACAGAGACAGAGACAGAGGCAGAGAGAAAGAAAGTGAGAAATCACCCTCCGGGGGATGGCCATGCTGCAATCTCATCTCCTCCAAGATTTTGGGTATGTACGCACATGTGCCCAGTGTGATTTTCAAGCCACAGGGTCCAGGACTCGAATTGGGTTTGACCATGAGGGAGTACAAAGCCTTCACCACCACACCAAATGCTGGGCCCTTTTATGAATTTTCTGAAGCATCCCTCGTATATACAGCTATATATATGCATGTAAACATATACTACACACGTATGTATATAAAAGCACATATATTCACAGATCCACATACGTCTATACTTATATTCATAGAGTATCCCTGAATAGCCCACAATTACTGATGGCAATGAATTATTCTATAAAGGGAACCTGGAGACATGGATAGGATTGAATGGTTTGTTGTTTTCTCTACAGTTTATAAATTTTTTAAAAAAACTCATGTACTTATGATCTTTTCCCAAAAGCCCCTACTGGGTGCATCGCTGAGTCAGTGAAGGACTGGGTCTGATCCTATTACTTTTGGGCAAGACACTTGATCTTGCTGAGATTCAGTTTCATCACCTAAAAATGGTCACAGTGAGGTAGAGCCCTCAAGATTAAGTGAGGCCACTGTGTACACTGCAGGGGACACAGCAGGCATCCACAAAAGGCTCCTTAGTCTCCTCTCTGGCCCTCTCTTAGGTAGAGTCATTGGCAGGTTATCTCTCATGGCTTGGATTTCTTTGCTTAGGCCAGGAAAGTACTGTGGATTCTGCAACTATTTAAATCAAATGACCTTTCCTACTAAGGCTTTTGGACACCTCTATCTAAGGCTGGTGACGATAGAGGTGGCGTGGCGGAGGGTGTGTTGGGAGGTGGGGCAGGGGTGGGGCCCTGCGTCCATCAGACCCATATGACTTGCTGGCTCTCCAGCTCTGCCAATTTCTCTTGATAGAGATGCCTGCCTGCCAGATGGGCAATCTCAGAGCAGATAGCACTAGCAGGGCTCTTGGCTCCAAGCGCTTTCCTCTTCTTGGCCTGAAGTCTTTTTCCAGAGTTGCCAGAGCTTTGGTTTCCTTTGTTACCTTGGTGGCCTCAAGCTATCTATGGGTCTTAGAGTTTCGTCAGAGGAGCAAGCTGGGGCTGGAAGGCCTTTCAGAGAATACCATCTAGAGAAACAAGAACGTTTTGTTATTCCTTTAAGAGGCAGTGTTCAGAGGGGTAACTGTCTTGCCTGGTTTCTTCAGTTGCAGTGACATCACCAAGGGAAGATTTGGAGGGTTTTAACTCTTGCCATAATCTCTTTCAGCTCAGCTCAGCTCATCCACATGATATAATCTAAACAAAAACAGTGTGCTTGTTTACTCTACACATACAACTAAAACCCACCAGAAAAATGCCTCCTAGATTTAAGCTTAACTTGATAAAGGCTGAAGATTTGAAATGGTTTCTATAGAGCTTTATGCAAATATTGTTACAGGTTGAGAAGTAACTTATACAGAGCTCTGTATGATCCTCAAAGCTTTCATTTACAGAAAACTTCCACTAAGTGTGATGAGTCAGCCCCGTAGACTAGTGGTTAAGAGAGCTGGATCCTACATGGCTTACTACAATTTGAAACCCAGCCCCAACGACTTGAAAACAAACTGAGTGCATGTTTACGTGTGCTCAGACTCCTGAAAGGATGGAGAAATGGAGAAAGGATTGGGGCATGACCATGCCCTATTAGGGGGTGCTCTCTCCTTCTTCCTGTCTCTGTCTCTCTGGTGTGTGCATGTGCCCTCTGGTTAAAAAAGAAAAGAAAATGTGATGGGCAATTTTATGTGTGAATTTGGCTGGGCAATGACATGCAACTATTTGCTGAAATATTGTTTTGGATGTTTCTGTGAAAGTGTTTCTGGATTAGTGATTGAATCAGTAGACTTTGAGTAAATCAGATTGTACCTCATGATGTGGGTAGGCCTCATCCAGTCAGTTGAAAGTCTAAAAACAAAAGACTGACCTCCCTTGTGCAAAGGGGCCTTCTGCTAGCAGACAGCCTTTGGACTGAAAGTGCAACTCTCCTGAGTCTGTAGCCTTTTGGCCTAGCCCATCAGATTTTGGATTTGCCAAACCTCCACAATTGTAGGAACCAATACCTCAAAATAAATCATATTTTTCTTTCCTTCACTTGCCTTCCCCTACACACGCATACATCCCATCAGCTCTTTTTTTCTGGAGAACCCTAATAAACAAAGTACTTATAATTTTTTCTTTATTTATGACAGAGTGTATGTGTGTACATGTGAGAATAGAAGAGAAGAGATGAACACTTTCCACAGGGTCTGGTCATGCCTTGATCTCTGTCCTCAAGTCCTCTTGAGACAGGAGGGACTTTCAAAGTGAGGCGACGGGGAGTAGCTAAGGGAACCAGAAATACAGTTAAGGGCACAGAGTCCCTGAATGCAGATCATGTGGGTTCACATCCCAGCTCTGCTTCTTAGTGTCTGGGTGACCCTAGGTAAATTACTTAACATGGCAGAGAATCTACCTCACAGGGTGGTCATAAAAATCAAATAAATTAGTGATGTGAAATATAAAGTTTCTGCACTCTGTTTTTGTAAAGTTTATTATTTATTTATTTATTAACATTAAATTAATTAATTAATTAATTAGTCTGTCTGTTTGTTGTGATTTCCAAGCCGCCCAGCTCAGGATTTGAACCTTGGTTGGCCAAGTGGGATCCAGCACCTTAACCACCATGGCACCTGCTGGCCCCCTTTTAAGCTTATTTCTTTCTTTCACGAGAGAGAGAGAGAGATACCACCCTCAACAGGGCCTCTTTCTTTGCTCCCCACAGCCTTCCCAGCCGGCCATGATCAAGTGTCTATGCCTGGAGTGTTCAGGTCCACTAGGGAGCCCAGCCCGCTGTCCCGCATATGGCTCCAACATCGCTTGAGCAGTGTGTTGCCCCTGTGCCACCGAGCCAGACAGAAGTGCTTGCTGTGTGACTTGGGCAGCTCACTTCCTCTCTTGACCTTTAGTTTTCTCATTTATAAACTAAGGGAGTTGGATTAGGTGACACAAGTTCCTTCTCAACTTTCGAGTTCTAGGCTCCCGTCTTCTTTTTAGCTGTTGGGAAATACTTTCAAGTCTCTGTCAAGGGCTGGCTGTTGTAGCAGGCAGCTGTCTGTGCAGGGTAATAGTATAGCCATAGTACCCTTGCCACACGGCATTTGCTATGTTAAATCTTGCAGTCTTTGTGTTGGTTTGCTTTTTGTTTGCTTGTCTGGGTGCTCTCTTTTTCTCTCTCTCTTGAGAAATCAATCCCGGGTGGGGGGGTGAGGGGAGATGGCCACACTGCAATCCTTTCTCCTCCATTCTCCTCTCAGATTTTAGGAAAGCATGCAAGCCACCAAGTTGAGGCTTTAAACTGCAAAGTTGGCCATTTGGGATCCTGGCATCTTAACCTCCACACCACCTGCTGGCCCAGTGTTGTAGTTTAAGAGTGTTTAGCTGAGGGCCAGCAGGTGGTACAGTGGCTAAGAAGCTGGACTCCCAAATGGCTGACTGCGGTAGAGCCCTGGACCTGGCAGTTTGAAAGTCACACATGCCTGCCCAAAATCTCAAGAGAATAATGGAGAAGGGATTGCAATCTGGTCATCCCTCTGGGAGGTGATTTCTCACTTTACCTCTCACTGTCTCTGTCTCTTTCTGGTGAGTGCACATGCCCTATGACAAACACTTTAAAAAGAAAAGTGTCCAACTGAAGCTCATATTCTCTGGGAGACCTTAAAAACAAAAAAAAAAAAGAGCAAAGGACTCTAGGAGCCAAAGAGAGGCAATGAGCTCCCTGGGAGGTGAGTGGCAGGGGACATGGCCATGTTCTGTCACCATCGAAAATTCAGTTTGCTCCTTCAGTCTTACTGGCTACTTCTTTTGCTTAAACTAGCTTACCCTCCTCCTTTCCTTGATGCCACCATTTGTTAAGTGACTGCATGCTTTTTCCTCTGATCACTGAAGGACTTTTGGAAAAAGTGGTTGCCCCAGTTCTCTCCACGGTCAGGCCTGCTGGTCACATCCCCCTCTTCCCTGCCCTTTCTGAAGGGCCTGGCTGGGTTCTCTCTTTTCTCCATATGCTATTCCCCTTCAATGTCAGTGACCTGGTGCTCTTGCCTCCTGTCTCCTTTTGACTTTCTTTGTTGTATTTTTAAAAGTTTACCTATTTATTATACAAGTAAGAGAGAGAGAAAGAGAGAGAGAGACTCTCAACAGAGACTCAATGCTGTGATCCACCCCTACCCCAGCCAGCCCAGATCATGGGCACTCATGTGTCCAGTGTACAGAGGGAGGTCTCCACACTCAAACTGGCCACCTTCCCACATGGGTCTGCCTCCCGAAGTGCTGCATTTTACCAGCACACCACCTCCTAGCCACTCCTTCTGCCTTTCAAGCGACCTTTGAAGCTACTCTAGCTGACCTCTGCCATGCCCAGGCCTAAGGATGGTCAGACTCGGGGACCACCTCAGGGGAGATCCCACCCACTGAACACACCAAGATTGCCTTGGGGAGTGGTGACCCTGGGAGTGTTCAGACATCACTGTTGCATTTGAAGGGTGCATGTCCTTCTTTCCGTTTCCCCAGGCTCTGTTCCCCCACCCTTGCTTACTTTTTAAACAAATGTTCAGGGAGCCGCCCAGGCAAGTTCAAAACAAACAGCTGCCAAGAGCACGGCCCCTCCCCTCCACACATGCTGCTGCTATAAGTGGAATGGATCTGCAGCCCTAAACACTGGAGTCAAATTGCCCATTCTCTGCCCTCCGGCAGGCTGGCCTTCTGCCCTGTGCTTTTGCTTAGGGGAATCATTTTTTTAAAATAATAATAATTATTTTATTTAGTTTGCTTTATTTATTTATTTATTTATTTATTTACTTATTTATTTATTTACTTAAATTTGACTAGAGAGGGAAAAGTGTGTGTGAGAGAGAGCGAGAAGGAAAGTGAGAAAGGAAGTTGCCAGGTTCAGGACTCAAACTGTGGTTAGCCATGTGGGAGTCCAGCGCCCTTAGCCAACACGCCACCTGCCAGCCCCCTCTTTGTTAAAATAATAATTATTTTATTTAGCTTTCATGTAGGGGAATTTAAGAGGGATCTGAAGCCCCGTGGATAGCTTGGCTCCATTCTTCGTGTCTTTGAGGACTGAGGCTCTATCTGGTGGCTGGCTGTAGCTGGGCCTGGTGATCCTAGTGCACTTAGGGTGGCGCAGAAACCCCTCACCATTTGTTTATTCAATATTTGCTATAGGGTGCATGTGCTTGCTGGAGAGAGTGAGAGTGAGAAAGAGAGAGGGAAAGTGAGAAAACACCCCTCAAGGGGGTGGCTATATCATAATTTCTTCTCCTCTATTCTCTTGAGATTTTGGACATGCATGCATGTGCCTGTGGGATGTTTTTCTTTTTTCTTTCTTTTTTTTAAAAAAAAAAGTTTTATTTAATATTATTATTTTTATTATTTATTACTCTTATTTATTATTATTAGCTTTTAATTTGACCAGAGAGAGGGGGGAGTGAGAAAGCAAGACTCTAGGTCTGGTACTCGAACCGCAGTTGGCATGTGGGAGTCCAGCACCTTAACCACCAGGCCCCCTGCCAGCCCCTATCCCCCTGGGTCCAGAAATCAAACTGCACAGTCAACCATGCAGGATCTAGCTGCCTTAATCACCATGCCACCAGCTGACTCAGCTTCTTACCATTTTCAAAGCCAGGCAGAAAGGCTTAGGTGTTTCAGGCATCTTTACGGGCTTTGCCAAAAACAAGTTTGTTTTTCTATAGCAAGAAGTCAGAGGTGGCTGCCAGGGCAGGGCAGCAATACTTGGGCGTCATTCATGTTCCAAACTCTTACGCGTTTTTGCTCTTCCGTCCTCAGTGGCTCTTGTCCTTCTGGTCTAAAAGTGTTTTTTCCATCTCCTAGTGTCATTTATGTATTCTAGGCTAGAAAAGCAATGAGTGGTGAAGAGCAAAAGGTCAAACTGGCATTTGTTGGCCGAGCTGGCTTCTTTGACAAGCTTTTGTGAAAGCAGCCTCTGCTTGCCTCGTTGTTCAGAACTATGCCACCTGGCTGTCCCTGGCTGCACAAGAGAGGCTGACGTTTTCCTTTGTTTGTTTTGTTTTTGAATGTAAACTACTACTTTTTTTTAGGATTATTTTATTTACCTTTATTTATTTATTTATTTTAGTTTGACCAGGGAGGGACAGAGTGAGGGAGAGAGAGAGAGAGAGATATGAGAAAGCGAGCCACTGGTTCCAGAACTTGAACCACAGTCGGCCATGTGGGAGACCAGCGCCCTTTTACCACTATGCCACCTGTCAATCCCAGCTTAGGGTTTTAACTTAGGGACTTTGCCACTTAGTGACAAGTCAGGACTCTCCTAGTGAAAAGGAACAGGGAAACAGGCATTTTGTAGATAGCCCTGACTATCATTACGGGGACCCTTCCCAAAGCAGCCCCAACCAAGTTAGAAATGTTTCCGATCCTGATGGCCACTGTAGGTCATGGATGCTCTCTTACTACGTGGGCAATGTAGCATAACGGTTAAGAGACAGGCAGCAGCAGTGGCTGAACGGTAATGCAGCACTCTCGGATGCTGAGGGCCTATGGGAGGGACCTGGTTCACATCCCAAGGTCTCTTGGTACCTGCTGGGAGTGCTCAGGTGTGCCCTTAATCCTGGCTGGCTGAGGCTGGGGGTGGATTGCGTCATGAAGCTCCTGTTAGGGATGCTCTCTCTCTGTCTCTGGGATGGAAGAAGTAGATAAATAAACTTAAATTCCAGAGTCAGAAACGCCTGTGTTCAAGTCCCTATTTTATCACCGCTTAGCTTTCTAGGCTTGACCAAGTCACGCAGGGCCTCTAGGCTTCACCCCTGCTGAGTGGGGAGGATAACTATGCCTGCTTCCTAGGACTGTGATCAGCATTATACAACTCTGTAAATATATAGCCCATGCTATATAATAAAAATTCAGCAAAATGGAAGCTAATATTTGGTTGCTGGGCAGATCACACTGAATTCTATTTTTTTTTTTTTTTTTGGAGAGGTTTTTGCTATAGGGCGCGTGCGCTCGCCAGACAGACAGAGAGAGACAGAGAGATAGAAAGCAGGAAATCACCCCCCAGGGGGGATGACCACGCCGCAATCCCTTCTCCTCCATTCTCCTCTCGGGATCTTGGGCACGCACGCACACGCGCCCGGCGTGAGTTTAAGCCGCCGGGTCCGGGACTCGAACCGCGGTCGACTACGTGGGAGTCCAGCGACATAGCCATTACGCTAACTGCTGGTCCCACACTGAATTCTATTTTAACATGTCTCATTTAGAAGATTGTGCACTCTTTAAGCAAGGACACTGCCCCATCCTCTCTGCCTCCTCTGCGTTGAAGTATTGAAAGCAACTATTTTACCTCTATAAGTGACATATAAATGCACTTTCCTTGTAAAAATGTAAAACATTACAGAGAAAGTTCCCTTTGACAGTTGTATTCCTTCACCATTTCTTTTTTCAATCCCTGGGAGTGAAGCTTGCTATTAATTTGTCATTTTTTTCCTTTGCATTTCACATTTGTATATGTACCTATGAAAAATATGACATGTTTTTTCTTTCTTCTTCTTTTTTTTTTTTTAAATTTGCTGGAGGGCATGTGTGCTCACCAGAGAGAAAGAGACAGACAGACAGAGAGGGTGAGAAAGCACCCCCCGAGGGGATGGCCACGCTGTAATCCTATCTCCTCCATTCTCCTCTCAAGATTTTGGGCATGCACACACATGTGCCTGGTGTATCTTTCAAACTGCTGGGTCTGGAACTTGCATCACTCAGTCAGCCATGTAGCAGTCAGCCATCTGACTGGCCTGACATGTTTTTTTTCTAATGTTACTTGTATTATACTGTATGACCCATCTTTTATCTTCCTTTTTATTTATTTATTTTTAAGTTTGTTTATTTCATCTGAAAGAGAGAAAAGTAAAGAGAGACAAAGTTAGAGAGAGAGAGAGAGAGAGAGAGAGAGAGAGAGAGAGAGATAAAAGTACCCCCAGCATGGTCTCAACACTGCAATCTACCCCCAGCTTCCCAGTCCTGGATCATGGGAACAAATGTACCGAGTGCCTTCAGGAAGGTCTCTGGACACCAATCTGGAACTTTCCTGTATAGATCAGCCTTGCAGAGTGTTGTGTTACTTTGGTGCCACCAACTTTTGCCATTCAACTTCCTTTAAAAAAATAGATATTGATGGAGCCAGCATTTGGTGTGGTGGTTAAAGTGCTGGACTCCCATATGACCAACCATGATTTGGGTCCTGGAACCAGTGGTTTGAGAATCACACTGAGTACATGTGTATGTGTACCCAAAATCCCAAGAGGAGACTGGAAGAGAAGGGATTGTAGTGTGGCCATACCTTTCCACACACTCCCACCTGGGGTGGGGGTTTGATTTCTCACTTTTGCTCTCTCTGTCTGCCGATGTCTCTCTCTCTGGTGAGTGCACACGCCCTATGGCAAAAACCTAAAAGAAAAAGGGGGGGAGTCTGACTCTATGGCCTGGTGGCTAGGACATCCAGGTCCTGCCCAGTTTGAGTGCCAACCTGGTGACTTGAGAAATGCCAGGCACATGTGCACATGCCCCAATCCCCCTAAAATAGGGAGAGATGGAAGATGTGGGATTGTGGTATAACTGGGCCCCAAGAGGAGGAGGTGCTTTCTCCTTTCTCTTCTTGGCATCTCTCTGTAACTCTTTGGCATGCATATGTGCCCTCTAGCAACAAAAAGAAAGAAAAGAAAAAGAAAAAGAGAGAGGGAAAGAGAGAGAAAGAAAAAAAAGAAAGAGAGAGAAAGACAGAAAGAGAGAGAGAGAAAGAAAGAAAGAAGAAAGAAAGGAAGAAAGGAAGGATGGAAGGATGGAAGGAAGAAAGAAAGAAGGAAAAAGAGAAGAAAAGAGAGAAAGAAAGGAAGAAGAAAAGAAAGAGAGAAAGAAAGAAAGGGAAGGAAGGAAGAAAGAAGGAAAAATGAAAGGAAAGAAGGAAGAAAGAAAAAGGAAGGAAGGAAGGAAGGAAGGAAGGAAGGAAGGCAGAAAGAAAGAGAGAGAAAAGAAGAAAGAAAGGTAGGCTGGGCTAGGTGGCAGCTCAGCAGTATAATATATGCTCTACAAGGCAATCCCACATGGGAAGGTTTCTAGTTTAAGTACAGAGACCTCCGAGTTTCCCATAATCTGGAACTTGCTGAGGGCTGAGGACTGAGGGTGCATTGCAACACTGGGACCCTATTGGGGTGCTCTCTCTCTCTCTCTCATGGAAGAAATAAATGAATTATCTTTGGGGTGATAAAAAGGTAGACCAGGCTAAGCTAAGTTATGTTAGGTAGGTTAGGTGTATTTATTTTATTTTATTTTTTATTTTTTTGGAGAGGTTTTTGCTACAGGGCACGTGCACTCACCAGACAGACAGAGAGAGACAGATAGACAGAAAGCGAGAAATCACCCCCCAGGGGGGATGGCCACTCCGCAATCCCTTCTCCTCCATTCTCCTCTTGGGATCTTGGGCACACACACACACGCGCCAGGCGTGAGTTTAAGCCACTGGGTCCGGGACTCGAACCGCGGTCGACTATGTGGGAGCCCAGCAACATAGCCATTACGCTAACTGCTGGTCCAGGTTAGGTGTATTTAATACATTTTTGACTTAATATTTCAATTTAACAATGGATTTAAGGAACATAACACCATCGTAAGTCAAGCAACATCTGTATAGTTTATTTAGCCAGTTCCCTATTAATCGACACACAGGTTATTTCCAACTTATACTATTGTAAAATAATGGTACAGGACTATCTGTATACATATGCACATAATTTTAGATACATATATGAAATTTAAAGGTTTTTATTGTCAAGTAATTCTCTCGTCTTCTCCCAGAGATAGCTGTATCTAAAAATGGGGCTTTTTCATCTTTAACTCAAAGCTACCTTTGGGCCCAGCAGAGTTTATGCTCAATAAATCTTTGCTAAATTACATACCCCATTAAGATTTGGTATGAATGACCAGCCTTGTAGTGCAGTGGTTAAGCACAGTGCATTGGGAGCCAGTTGAGTCCAAGCCCTGGTGTCTTGAAAAATATGTCAGCCATGTGTGTGTGCAAAATCATGATGGACTAGAAAAATAGAGGAAAAAGGATTGAGATATGCCCACACCCCATCAAGGGGTACTTTCTCTCTCTCTCTCCCTTGAGCACATGCATCCTCTGGCAATTAAAAAAACAAAAAACAAGAAGAGTTTGTCTGGAGATTACATAGGGAATTTGCTCTATCCTGAGGCCCTGTAGACTAATTTCTCTATTAGAAAACTCTTTCTGTTGAGTCTAATGCTAACTCCCTCTAACATTAGACTTTGGTCCTCTTCTGCACCTCAGAAGCAGGGAGAACAAATCTGCTATCTTCTTCACATGTCGTACCAGCCTGTACCCCACTGAATTCCTGCCTCTTCCCTCCACACCTCCTGTTTTTTTTTTTTTTTTTTTTTTGAGAGGTTTTCGCTATAGGGCGCGTGCGCTCGCCAGACAGACAGAGAGAGACGGAGAGACAGAAAGCAGGAAATCACCCCCCAGGGGGGATGGCCACGCCGCAATCCCTTCTCCTCCATTCTCCTCTCGGGATCCTGGGCACGCACGCACACGCGCCCGGCGTGAGTTTAAGCCACTGGGTCCGGGACGCGAACCGCGGTCGACTACGTGGGAGTCCAGTGACATAGCCATGACGCTAACTGCTGGTCCCACACACCTCCTGTTTTTAAGTTCAGGGTTTTTGTGAAGATAAATGAGATGGTCTTTGTGAAAGCAGTTTGAGTTCTTTTCAAGGCTGGAATGTAAATAGAGCAACAGTACGTCCCAAAGTTTTTAAGAACAGAGTGTTTCTATGCGATGTGCTTTTCTTTCTTTTTATTTAAGGTTTCAGTTCTGTATGTTATATGTTAATATGGTTAAAAAGTTAAAAAAATAAAAAAAAGTATACATTGAAAAGTTTTTGTTATAATTGAAATAATGGTTTGTACCCCAAAAATTCATGTTTTAGAACTGAGCCCACACAGGTGGTAATTGGATCTTGGACCATGGAGGCGCTGATCTCATGAATGGATGAATGCTGAGTTGTGACAGACTGAGTTCTAGCTCTAATGAGAAGAGATTAGTTCTCTAGAGAATGGGTTGCTATGAAAGAGAGAGCCGTCTATAGCTCATGGTCTTATTGTACCTGCTCATCAGTCTCTCTGCTTCTGTCAGCCATGTTGTAGGTAGTTCTAATGCTAGCCCTACACCCTTTCCAGCCACCAGCATTGTGACTCAAATGAACCTTTATTTCCTTATAAATCATGCAGTCTTGGCTATTTCTGTTAGTGATGCATGAACAGGCTGAGTCTAGCTCTGAGGCTTATCCCCCATCCTTTCAGTTCCCAACTCCTCCATCCACGCTCCAGGTAACCACTTTAATTTCTTGAGTGTCATTCTAGAATAATTTTTTAAATTTTTCCATTTTTAGAGATGTTTGCATAGCGAGTGTGCACTCACCAGAGATACAGAGAGAGGGTGACAGAAAGTGAGAAATCATCACCACAGGGGGGATGGCCATGCTGCAATCCCTTTTCTGTTCTCCTTTTGGGATTTTGGGCATGCACACACATGTGCCCAGCATGAGCTTTAGGCCTCCAGGTCCAGGACTAGAACTGCTGTCGACTATGTGGGAGTCCAGTGACATAATCATCACACCATCTGTTGGTCCCCATTCTAGAATATTTTTGTTCATTTGTTTACTATAGAGCAAAGGCACTCTCTAGGGAGGGAAAGAGAGAGAGATAAAGTGAGAAATCATCCCTTAGGGGTATGGTCATGTTGCAGTTTCTTCTCCATTCTTGGGCATGCATGCACCTGTGCCTTGTGTAATTTTCAAGCGCTGGGTCTGGGTCTTGAACCATATAGTCAGTCATGCAGATCCAGCTGCCCTAACCTCCATGCCACCTGCTGGTCCCCAACAGGGTCTTGATGCAGTGTCAACCCCAGCCTTCAGCCAGCTCTGTATTATGGACACACATGTGCCCAGTGTACCTAGGGAGGTCTCCAGATGTGAATCCAGAGCCTTTGTATGTGGGCTCACCCACGGAGTGTTGTGTTTTACTGCTGCCCCATTGTGAGGCTCCCATTCTAGATTTTTTAAAATTCTGGTATGAACATATAAAAAATTACATTTTGATGCTCACTTACTGAGCCCCATTGTTCTTCTAGTCCTCGCTTCTGTTTTTTTTTCTTTTCTTTTTTTTTTTTTTGAGAGGTTTTTGCTATAGGATACTTGGGCTCCCAGAGAGACAGAAAGTGAGAAATCACCCCCCAGGGGGGATGGCCATGCTACAATTCCTTCTCCTCTCGGGATCTTGGGCACGCACGCACGTAAGTGTGCCTGGCGTGAGTTTAAGCCCTGGGTTGGGACTCGAACCATGGTCGACTATGTGGGATTCCAGCAACGTAGTCATTATGCCATCTGCTGATTCTAAGTCTTTGCTTTTTTTTTTTTAATTATAATTTTAAGTTGACACATAGTGATTGTACACATTTAAGGGGTACAACATGATTTTTCGGCACTTGAATACAATGTGTAATAATCAAATCAGTGTTATTAGCATCTTCACCTCCTCCAACATGTCATTGCTCTGTGTTGGGAACATTTAAAATCCTCTCTTAAAAACATCAAGTTACCTACAAAGGACATCCCATCAGGCTAACAGCAGATCTCTCATTGGAAACAATGCGAGCAAGGAAAGAATGGGAAAATATATTCAAAGTGTTAAGAGAGAAGCAATTTCAGCCAAGAATACTGTACCCAGCAAGATTATCTTTCATGTGGGAAGAAAAGACAAGAACATTCTCAGATAAACAAAACCTGAAAGAATTTACCAGCACCAGACCAGATCTCCAAGAAGTTCTCAAGGGTGTGCTATATCAGGAAAATTAAATACAGACACATGGAAATGAGAGTTCGAAAACTAAGAAAGTGGCCAACTTAATCGTAGGGACAATTCTGGAGTTGAATATTATATCCCAGAATTTAATCAGGAAAATTGACCAGAACAGAAGATAAAAGTACATGAGACTGATAGGTTCATGCATCTACCATTTGAACAGAATCCTAACCTGTTTCCTGGCTTTAAGCAAAGTTCCTTGGCATTTCTTTGATTTAAGTTAAAACTGTTTTTTTTTTTTTTTTTTTTTGGAGAGGTTTTCGCTAAAGGGCGCGTGCACTCGCCAGACAGAGAGAGACATAGAGACAGAAAGTGAGAAATCACCCCCCAGGAGTGAAATCACATCCCCAGGGGGATGGCCATGCCGCAATCCCTTCTCCTCTATTCTCCTCTCGGGATCTTGGGCACGCACGCACACGCGCCTGGCATGAGTTTTAAGCCACCGGGTCCGGGACGCGAACCACGGTCGACTATGTGGGAGTCCAGCGACATAGCCATTACGCTAACTGCTGGTTCCCAAAACTGGTTTTCTTAATAGTAACGAGTGAACTCACCATTGATAGTAGTTAGATTAAGTAAGCAATTGTGTGATCAATACAATGTGGGTGGGAAAGCAATGGGAGACAATTGAAGACACCAGAGATAGTGTGAGAAGAGGGTGGGAAAGGACAGAGGGTCAGAAAGAGGGGTAAAAATAATTCTAGGAACTAGAAATGGAAAATTTTTTATAATATGCATGATTAAGTCACTATGCAGTATATTCTGGATGGGAAATCACATTTTGTATGCTGTGATGATGCTTAGGGAAAGAATGTAAATTAAGTTACAAAAAAAATTTCAGGAAAAAAAAAATCTATTCAATGAGTGCATTAAGATATATAGCCCCAGCTAGGTGCTACTTTATAGGATGCGTAAAGTTAGACTTGTGTTCATGGAAATGTATATATCACCTGTGTTTGCTGTGAAAATATTTAGATTAATTAAGGTCTTTAGTAATTCAATAAAATGTGGGGGAAAACAGTATAGAAAGCAAACATAGATACCAGAGACAGTGTGGGAAGAGAGTGGGAGATGGCAGAGGGTAAGAGATAGGGAATCAAGGATGGGGGGAAAAAAGCAAAACATACAGAAAACAAGAAGTAGAAAATTATTTGCTGACAATAACATGTTTGTTGATGTGCTTGATTGAGACAATATACAGTGTACTCTGGATGGAAAAAAAAAATCCTCTCTTCTAGCTATTTAAAAATATACTGTAAATATTTTTTTTTAAAGAATTGTTTCATTTAACTTTATTTATTTTAATTTGACCAGAGAGAGATCTCAGAGTGAGAGAGAGAGAGAGAGAGAGAGAGGGAAAGTGAGAAAGGAAAGCAAGCCACCAGGTCCGGGACTCAAACCGCAGTTGGTCATGTGGGAGTCCAGCGCCCTTAACCACCACGCCACCTGCCGGCCCCTGTAAATATTATTTTTATCTACTGTAGTATAACAATACTAGTAATAGTATGGACACTAAAACTAGACTTTCTGTAGTAGAATTCTTTTTAATAAGTGGGGATTGTTATATGTGTGGATATATAGATGCCAATATACTGATAGATACACACGTACATCAATATATGGCATTTTTTGTATGATTTTAAAATTTCATACAAATAGGAGTCAGCAGATGGCATAGCAGGTGAGATCACTGGACTTGCACATGGCTGACCATGTTCAACTTTCTGGACCTGGTGGCTTGAAAATCACACCAGGTATGTGTGCATGTCCAAAATCCTGGGAGGAGAATGGATGAGAAGGGATTGTGGCGTGGCCATCTCCCCAGGGCGTGATTCCTCATTTTCCCTATCACTGTGTCTGTCTCTCTCTTTTTCTTTCCAGTGAGTACATGCACCGTAAGGTAAAAATCTCTCAAAAAACCAAAAAAGAACCCCCAAAATTCATATAAATACATTCACTAATCAGAAAAGGAAACTATACACAGGTCCTGGGCAGCTCCGCCGATGCTGCGATCTGAGGAGTGAGTGGCAGCCCAGCCCCTCTCTTTCTCGTTTTGTTTGTTTGTTTGTTTTTAATTACATGTCTCTACTTATAAGTTTATAAAGACATAATTCTTTGCTATTATCTTCCAGCATGTATATAATTTAATTTATATGTCATGATTATTAATCCATTTGATATTGATCAGTATATGATGTAAGAATAAAGTTCTAATTTAATTGGCTTGAATTCAGGTTAGTTTTGTCCTTTCTGCTCTTTTTAAATTGCTGTAGGAGTCTCTTTTCTTCTTCTTCTTCTTCTTCTTCTTCTTCTTCTTCTTCTTCTTCTTCTTCTTTTTTATTTTCTTTTAAGATTTTTGTCATGGCTGCATGCAGTCACTAGAGAGAGACAATGAAAAGGAAAATGACAAAACACCTCCCGGGGGGTTGGCCACGCTGCAATCTCTTCTCCTCCATTCCCCTCTTGTATGAATTTTGGGCACTGGTACTCAAACTGGAGTAGGCCATGTGAGAGTCCAACGCCTTAAACACCACACTACCTGCAGGCCCCAGGAGTTTCAGTTTTTCTTTTTTTTTTAGTATATTTTATTTCATTTTAATTTCTTTTATACATTCAAACACTATACAACCTGCCTGTAATAATACTCTCTCCTAACATTTTCATGAGTAAGAAAGCTTTCGAATTTGATTTTCTCGTTTTCCTTTACTAGGCCCTTCTCAACTTAGACTGCACTCCAGGGGTTCTCTTATTAAGATAGAGGGTTTTGGCTCTGGGTGAGGGGCTGTCCTATACATTGTGGGGAGTTTAGCGCACCCCTGGTTTCTACCCACTACAAGCCAGTAGCACTCTCCTCCTTCCGTCACCATGCAACAATCAAAAGTGTCTTCAGATACTGCCAAAGGTCCTCTAGGAAGTACTCTCCTCACTTTGAGAACTACCGAGAACTTCAACAACTTTGTGGAAAATAGAACTAAAGTATGAATTAATTTTGGTGCAAAATTTTTGAAATCCATGCAGTTTCAAATTTTTTTTCTTTTGATTGCTAGAGAGTCGGTGTGCTCACCAGAGAGAGAGAGAGAGAAAACACCTCCTTCTTCCCCAGTGGGGCATGGTCATGTCAGTCTCTCACTGTTTCTCCTCTCCATTAGGATTTGAGTACACACACGCATGTGTAATGTGTCTAGCCAGGGCTGAGGCTAGAACCTTAGGCTGTCCATCTGAGATGAGGTTTCCAAAGCACAGAACTTAGCTACCATGCTATGGGACCAACCCCATGCATGATTTTCCCATACCTATTTTCCATGAACTTTTTGAAGACCCTCTCTCATACAGCTGCAGACTTAGGGCAAAAGAAGGAAGAATAGACACACCTCAAGGCTACCAGCTAACATCCTAGTAGGAAGAAAAAATAGATTGAATTAAGCTTCCATTTTATTTCCTATTCCAGAGTAAATTGCTTATTTATTTAGCCAAGAAGCTCTAATTTACTAATTGAAGCAAGACTTGAGGATTGAGGTGGAAGCAGAATGATAATGAATGCATTTGTTAACTGGTCTTTCTTTTGACTTATCTCAGTGCCTGTGTCTTTTTACCTTTGATAAATCATATCTTGTGATTGTATTCTGTGAGTCAATGCCTTGTTTTCCATTCAGTGTCTCAAAGTTAACTTTATGAAGTTGAAACTTTTCTTACATGTGAAAAATTTGTATCCAAGTCTTGATTACTTTCTGCATGGAAAGTTCTGTTTTTGTCTTAATGGCTTTCAGAATGTGTATTCAATTTTAAACTAGACTACTGCCTTTAAGATGAGATGGTGGAAGAGGAGTATGAAGGAGTCTGTCTCCTCCGTGCTCAGTTTTGAAACAATTTGTACTTTGCAGATGGAAAAGTGGAATAGAATTTTCCCAGCTATAAACATCTTGTCAGATGCCTAGAAACCCAGCCTAGCTGCAAAGAACAGTACTCTCTTCTATGAATTTTCTGAACCTGCTAAGCTAAATTGATTTGTCCCATTCTTCCTGCTCTGATAGTGTTTTAGAACTGCCTGGTGTCATGGTAATTAGGGACATGTGGCCCCTTTAGCCTGGTCCCTCCATGTGGCTGTGATTACCCGATGAATATGAATTCATTTATGCACATCCGTGTAAGCCAAAGTATACCCATGATGGTATTTGGCACATACTAATTGCTAAATAAATGCCAGTTTAGTTTCGATTGGTTAAATAATTAAACCTTTTCCTCTTAAGCCTTATGATTGCTTTTATTGCCTTGGGAATATTCCTACTCTTCACAGAAATCAGCATTGCTGTGTTATGTTTAATGACAGATGAGTTTCATCCTCATCTCCTTCTCCTCATCTCTATTAACAAATGCCTCCTGTGCACCAGACGCATTATCTGATATTTACAATTACATTGCAAAGCAGGTGGTCTCATCCACTTCTCAAATTGGTTGGAGAGTTGAAGCTCAGACCCAGCTGCAGGGGAACGGTACTGCTGTGTGATGCTGGAGCCACACGGAAGACCAACCTGAACATGTAGGACACAGTGGTGTGTGCCTAAAGTCCTGGCCAACAGGAAGGTGTGGACAGGAAGATCACGGCATGGTAGGGCCCTATTGAAAGTATCTATCATTCTCTGACTCATTAAAAAGAAAGAAAAAAATTCTGAAACTCAGGGAGGTTGAGTAACTTGCCCCAAAGCAAGTAAGCTAGAATGCAAACTCAGACCTCTGATTTCTATATATCTGCTTTTCCACTGTGCCATGTAGTGGTGTCTCAGGGGGAGTTCCAACATGGAGTAAAGGCTTCCGCCAGCAGCGTTCTTATTTTCGTTTCTCACAGGACCTTCAAAACCTTGACGGTCTCTAAGCTTCTGCTCTCCAGGAGAGGCAGCTTTAGCTGGAGTTGGAAGGACATACCAGGAGAATGACTTTGTTCTCAGTGATTCAGGGTCCCGCTAGATAGGTCACCTGGGGTCATAAGAACCCTCAGGCACAGTCCAGCTTCATTTCCTCCTGCCCGGAGGCGTAAGCACTTTGGGAGAATGGGAAGCAAAGGTGCAGGGCGAGCCTGGATAACACCAAGCCTTCCCTGTGCTGGCTACTGAGTCATCTCCATCTCGTTTCATTTCTCTACTCATTTGCTCCTGGTCTACATGGGACAGGGTGGTTTATTATTATTATTATTATTATTATTTGTATATACTTTCAATCATATTGTTTGGCTTACAATGAGACCATTTCGATATCGGACAGGGTGGTTTTGTAATTGATTGTTTAAGACAATTGTGAGAAGTGAGCACTATAATAATCACACTGGGATACCTATTAGGTGCCAACCAGGACTCTCCTGGGGAAATCAGGATGCTTGGTCTCCCTCTTTTGGAAGTCCTGTTTCCAGGACATCGCAGATGCCCAGAAGGGAAAAGTTCTGAAAACCCTGAACACAGAGCCCCTGTCCAGACTAGCTGGAAGACCTCACAAGGCAATAAAAATCAATGGGGCCTTTAACAAGCTGAAATCCTTGGATAAGTCACTCGACCTCCCTGAACTGTTTCCTCATCTATAAAATGAATACAAGGATATTTGACTCAGGGGGCTCAAGCGGAGTAAATGAAATACATGTCTAGTACGTAGTAGGACCTTTCTTAGCTGGGCTGGGGGCCCCCGTAGTTGCTGGTGATGCTGGATTTCTGAATATTTAGTCTAGGTTTGGGAAAACTCTAAATCCTGAGAAATAACCTGAGTTTCAGTTTTTTTTTTTTTTTTTTTGAGGGGTTTTTGCTATAGGGTGCGTGTGCTCGTTGGAAAGACAGAGAACAGAGAGAGACAGAGAGACAAAAAGCAAAAAATCACTCCCCCCGGGGGTGGGGGTGAGGATGGCCATGCCGCAATCCCTTCTCCTCCATTCTCCTCTCGGGATCTTGGGCATGCACGCACACATGCCCAGTGTGCGTTGAAGCCATGGGGTTGACTACATGGGAGTCCAGCGACAGCCATTACGCCAACTGCTGATTCCGAGTTTCAGGTTCTTATGATCTGAGAATTTCTGACCTCTCTTCAGTTGATTGGCATGGAACCCTCTCTCTGTGTGTGTCTCTTAGCTCAGAGACAAACCCTGCTCTCTACCTTTGTATAAATATATATATATAATAATAACACACATGTGTAATGCCGAAGTGTGCACGCGTATAAGAGAGAGCAAGCATATCCTCCAACGGGGCCTGGTCATACCACAGTTCCTTTTCCTCCAATTCTCCCTTCAGTCAGGACCTTAAACATCCCCATGCCTCTGCACATGCCCAGCGTGTAAGCCTCCATCCCTCATTGGCCATGTAGAATCTGGCCATTTCTGCGCTACTGTGACAGCTGGAGCCCACTCGTTTTGACTGGCCGAGGAATATCTATGTTTTGGCAGGGAACAAGGGGACAGGGGGAGAGAAAGAACTTCAAAATGTGCTCCTCATGCTGCCCTCGGGGTGGCAGAGGTGAAGAAGGCTGATCTGGTCCCACCGGGACACCCTGGGGAGACTTGGATGCTGCTCCTGATTGCTGTGTTTGCAGTTCCCACCTGAGTAAAAACGAGCTGGAAGAAAGAGCTAACCACAGTAAACTCAGGGCTGGAAAAGCCCATGGCTGGTACCTTTCACCTGGTCTTGGCCCTGGGAATAGGCTCCTTATTGGACAATGATCCCGCAAGCATCTAAGCTTAGGAAGAATGTCTCAAGACAAATTAGAGTTTAGGAGAGAATATTCGGTACAGGGTTTCCTTCTTAAAAGTCTCCACTTTAAGCTTCCTTGTTTCTAGGGAAGGGGAGGAGGGGTTCTGCCTGCCCGAGACTTACCAGGTTTGCTTATAAGGTGAGACTGTTGAGCCTGGTGCTTACTTGGTCAGCTTTGCTGGAACGCTGGAAGATAGGCAATGTGACGTCTGTTCTCTGAGACTAAGCTGGGAATGCTAAGTAAATAGTAGTCTTGAGGGACCAGCAGATGGTGTAATGGTTACATCTCTGGACTACCACGTAGTTAATTGCGGTATGAGTCCCGGACACAGCGGCTTAAACTCACATCGGGTGCATGTGCATACGTGCCCAAGATCCCAAGAGGAGAATGAAGAAGGGATTGAGGCACTGCTATCCCCCTTGGGGGGGGGTTGATTTCTTGCTTTCTGTCTCCCTGTCTGTCTTTCCAGCGAGTGCATGGGCCCTATAGCAAAAACCTCTCCAAAACAAAGTGGTAGTCTTGAATGCCAGCCCTGGGCAAGGATGTGATTGACTCAGGTTACAGGCCTCCCTTGGAGCTCGGCATTCAGCAGGCAAAGGCAGAGAGATGGCCATGCACACAGATGCATTCTTTTCTTTTCCCCTCTTTGAGACCCTTCCCAAGGCCTGGAGTTGCCTCACAGTTCTCAGTTTTCCAGGAACAGATATGCTGTAATGCTAGGGGACATGCGGCTGGGGTGCTATTTCTGGCGTAGGCTGAACTGAGAAGTCCTAGAAAGAATGTTTCTGACACTGCGTGCCTCCTGCGAACACGTGAGGCTCAGGGCCAAACCCTGTCCTGACACGCTCTGGTCTCGGTCAGACAGATAGACTCACTGGCGAAGGCAGAGGGCCCGAGGAGGAGGGTGATGGAGGCAGTGACACAGCACTCCCAGCAGCTGGCTCAGCGCTAACAGCACCCTAACAGCACTGGTGGCTACTTCTTCTGTTCTCTCAGGCCTTTACTAAGCAGCTGTTTTGTCAGATGTTGTTCCAGGTGCTTGATATATACAGGAAAACAAAACAGACTTAACATTCCTGTCTTCAAAGGGTTTGCATTCCAGCAAGGGGAAGGCAGATAATGAAAAGTAAGCCTAAGAAAGAAGAAAAAATGTTTACTATGTCAGGAGGTATTTGATGCTCTGGCAAAAGGGAAAAAGAGAGCAGAGTAAAGGGGAGCCAGAGTGCTGGGTGGGAGGCTGCAGCATCAGGCAGGGTGGTCAGACTAGATGTCACTGGGAAAGAGATCTGTGAAGTCGAGGAGTGGTGGACTTAGCCACACTCATATCTGGGAGATGGTCAAGTGGGGAAACTACTAGAACGAAGGTCCAGAGATAGGAAGAGGTCTAGGGAGTTCCAGCAAGGAAGCCATGCAGCTAGAGCAGAGAGAGCAAGAGGGAGCAGAGGCAAAGGTTTAGAGAAGTGAGAGGTATGGGGGTCTGACGCCTTTAAAGAGGTCATTCTGGAGAGATGGCAGTAAAGACAGCATAGTTTTTGGATATTTCTGAATCTTCCCATAAAAACATTGAGTGGGACCAGTGGATGGCATAATGGTTGACCACAGTTTGAGTCCTGGATCCAGAGGTTTGACACTCATGCGGGGGGCATGTGTGTGCATGCCCAAAATCCCGAGAGGAGATTGGGGGAGAAAGGGATTGTGGCATGGCTTTCTCCTCTGGGGGTGATTTCTCATGTTAGATCTCTCTTACAAGTGCATGCTCTCACTCTCTCTCTCTCTGACAAGCGTCTCTGACAAGTGCATGCTCTCTATGGCAAAAATCTCTGTTGAAAACAAAACAAAACACAGAGAAACTAGAATGAGAACCAAAAAGACTTGAGCAACATTAAACTCAAAGCTAGGTGTTGAGGGATCCCCATAGCACCCAAATAGAAGTGGACAGAAACAAAACCTGAAGCCACAAGATTGGTGTCAGGCCCAACGCAGAGGAAAGGAATAGGGATTTGATGGGCCTGAGAGCAGAACCACAAGACAGCCAACGGCAATCAATGGAGAGTGCAGGGAGCCAGTTCGAAAGGAGTACCCCACTGGTAGATGGTGTGAGGGGCTGCCGTAAGGCTTGCAGGGGCTGGAACACAGCAAGACTCACAAACTTTTTTAAAAAAAGTTTTATTTCTTCCATGAGTGCTAGAGAGACACAAAAAGAGAGAGACAGAGAGACAGCACATCTAACAGGGTCCTGAGGCTGTGATCCACCCTCAACCTCAGCCAGCCCTGGATCATGGGCATGCACATGCCCAGGGTGCTCAGAGAGGATGCAAACCCAGAAGCTTCCCTTGTAGAGTGCTGCATTTTAACCATTACATGACTGTCCTGCTTGTCCTCCCCCCCCCCCACCCCCGCACCCCGAGCTTTTATAGCTGACTGTTGCAGGCCCCTTTCCTGGACTTAGTCCTGTTGGCAGGGAGACTCAACCCATGGGGGTCTCTACCCAGGGTGTGATGGTCTTTGTCTTCATGGAAGAAAGAAGTTAAGAGTGAGCCCTGGAGGGAGAGTGACAGCAAGTTTATTAAGGGAAGTGTACAGAGCCAACTGTGCCAGAGATAGAGCAGCCCTTGAGGAGAGACGGGCGAACAGATTCATTCCTTCCTTTGAGAGGAAGGAGAGAACTGTTACCCAGAGGAAAGATCAAAGCAGGGCATGAGCAGGGCAGCACCAAATTTTGATGACTGTCTAGCTTATATGACTTGGCTTAATGCCAGGCTAAGAAAGGGGTGGTTTATTCTTGACTTTTCTGGGAAAGAGGTAGTGGTTTTCCTGGAACCCACGTCCCTTCCATTTTCTGGTCTTACAAGGGTTGTTCTGGTCAATGTCATGGTTATTCCAAATGGTCATGGGACAGACGGGAGTGTGATCTAGCCTGCTAATACTAATCTAGTGTGCTAATACAGTGGGGCATCGTGAGTCTAATGGTAAGGCCGCAGTCTCCAGGCACCATCTTGGTTTCAACTGGTTTAGACACAGTCTCTCAGCCACATGATTTTTTTAGCGCTTTCAAAACATATGATGTTATTTAAATTTGTATACAGATAAAATTTTTTTAAAGAATTATTTTATGTATTTGTTTATTTATTTATCACAGGAGTTTGGACAGAGAAAGACAGAGAGAGAGGGAGAGTGAAAGCAAGCCACCAGGTCTGGGACTCAAACCATGGTCGGCCCTGTGGGAATGCCAACATCTTAACCACCACTCCACCTTCTGGCCCCAACAAATAAAATATTTACCAAAACTTAAATGAAAACCTAATTCAAATTCTTTCCTACCACAAAAATGGACATTATAGATAAAGTCAACAGTCCCCTCAATTACATTTTTCCATCTTTCTCCCACAAGTTGGTAGATTTAGGTATAGGGCAGATTAGGGAGTGGAGAGAAAATAATGACACTCAACAGGATTTGATCTGATTTGATTTGATCTGCAGTGTTGTCTGGTCATGAAATGACTCACAGAGATTTCCAGAAGAGATCAACATTCTTCAGTTTTGGTATTAAAATAGAACCTTCTTTTCCAAAATCACAAATAAGGCTTCAGGCTTTATTTTTAGTGTGAAGTAAACAGTAGATTCAATGATAAGGCAAATGGTAAAATATATATGTGGTATATTAGTGTGGACCTTACCTTATAAAATATATTTTGGTAAATAGAGGCAGAGGGAGGAGGAGATAGGGCAGGGGAAGGTTTTCTTTTTCTTTTAGTTTTGCTATAGGGCATGTGCGTTTGCCAGAGAGAGAGAGGGGGGGGAAAGTGAAAAATCACCCTCTAGGGGATGATCATGCTGCAAACCATTCTCCTCTTAGATTTTGGGCACACATGAACACTTGCCTGGCATGTTTTTCAAGCTGCTGGGTCTGGGACTCAGGCTACTTAGTTGGCCATGTGGGGACTCAGTCATCTGAACCACCACACTACTGGCTGACCCACTCAGCCACTTCTTGACTGTTATATTTTAAGTGTTTGGAATGTCCCTCACCTCAGTTTCCTTCTGTCTCAACTCTAGATGAGGAGAAACTGCTGGGAGTGAATTCAAAACTGAACAAAATAAGACGAAAAAGATATGGAAAGAGAAAATCCAGAGCAAAGTAGTAGAAGAGAACAGAACAAGAAATCTCAAGAAGTACATACCATGGGCTTTGTTTTTGTGTATGGACATATGTATTTCCTGAGAGAGAGAGATTGAGAGAGGTGGACCCTCCACAAGGCTTTTATGCCACCGTCCTCCTCACCTCCAGCCCTGCAGCCAGCCAGGATTATGGCGTTCAGATAGACTCAGATCTTGAGCCCTTTGTGTTCAGATAGACTCAGATCTTGAGCCCAGAGCCTTCCATATGGTTCCCAGCACCTTTCTGCAGCACGCCTACTGCCTATACCACTGTAATTGAGCCTGGCTTTTGTTTGGTTGTTTTGGGTTTCATTTTAATTTAATTTTATTTCATTTCATTTTATTTCGTATGACTGACACAAAACAATAGAGGTGAAAGTTTTGTAAAATGAGAGCAGCTACCCGAAACAAAGTTTCTTCTAATAATTCTGAAAATTTCATTTCCATAAAAATAAGCAACAGAAAGATATCCAATTAAATATTAAACAAAATTTTTGTAGAAACAGAATAATTATACTCACAGATCATAAAATCATGTCAAGAAGACTTTTTTTTTTCTTTTTTAGAGAGATTTTTGCTATAGGGTGCGTGCATTTGTTGGAGAGACAGAGAGAGAGAGAGAGAGAAAGCGAGAAATCATCCCCCAGGGGGATGGCCGTGTTGCAATCCTTTCCCTTCCATTCTCCAAGAGGAGATTTTGGGCACATGTGCGCATGCACCCAGCCTGGGTTTCAAGCTCTTAGGTCCGGCACTCAAACTGCTGTTGATCATGACCATGTGGGAGTCCAGTGATGTAACCATTGTGCCATCTGCTAGCCCAAAGACAAGCTTTTAAAACCACTCAAAACTGATGTGTTAAAACAAACAAACAAAAACCAGACAATTTAATTTAGTAGAGTTTAATTGAGCAAATCTTAACACTATTCAAATTGGGCAGTTTCCCGACCAACTTATAAGCAATTCTGGGTAGGCTTGTGGTCATGCAGTATTTAAGTTCTGGAAAAGGAAAGTGATGTGTGCAGGAATGGGAAAGTGACATACAAAAACAAAAGTGAAGGAATGAGATAGAAGAACAATTGGATTAGTTACATTCTAAAATTTGTCTGCATTAACACAGTTTAAAAGGCAGTATGCCTGTGATTAACTGAAGCCTAGCTGTGGTTGTCTGTGACCTAGCAACCAACCAGAAAAGTCTTATCTAAATGAGGTCACAGTTTGTTTACAGAAACCAAGCAGGAGTATGGAGGCTTTTTTTTAAAAAAAATTCTTTAACAATGCAATTGTTGTATTTGGACCAATCTTGTGATCTAGTATTTAAGGGACCTAGATTCTACATGACCAATCACAGTTTGAATCCCAGCTGCAGCAGCTCAAAAGTCATGCTGGGTGCATGTATGTGCATGTCCAAGGTCCTAGTGGGATGGAGACATGGAAGAGGAGCAATTATGGTATGGCTGGAGCCCTGTAGGGGACAGCTTTCTGTCTCTCTGTTTCTGTCTCTCTCCGACAAGTGCAGAAGCCCTCTTGGGGGGGGGGGGGGAATTGTAATATCCTTTTTTTTCAAAATGAAATAAAAGGCACTAAGAAAATGTCTTAAATCAGAATTAGATAAGCTTTTACATAAACTCAGAAATTAGGTGATACAACTGAAAAAATAGTTAGAAATAAAAGGGAAAAGTCAAACTAAAGATCAAGTTAGGGTGACTACATATGCAAATAAATGCAACAAATACTAGCTTAGCAGAAACAAAAGGTAAAGAGACAGAACATTTATCAAGCTTAAAAGTTTCTACACAACCAAAGAAACAATAGAGTAAAAAGACTACCCACAGAATGGGAAAAATAATTTGCAAACTATACTTCAGATAAGGGGTTGATAACTAGAATACATAAGGAACTCTAACAGCTTACCCTGAAGAAAACGACTAATCCAATAAAAAATGGGCAATTAATCTAAGTAGGCAACTCACAAAGGAAGACATACACATAGCTAAGAAGCATATGAAACAATGTTCAACATCCTTGTCATAAGGGAAATGCAAATCAAAATCACAATGAGGTATCACTTACCTCCAGTCAGAATGTCTGTAATCAGGAAAACAAAGAAAAGCAAGTGCTAGTGAAGTTACAGAGAAAAGGGAACCTTTGTGAACGACCAGTGGGAATATAAGATAGTATAGCCACTGTGGAAAACAATAAAAAGGATCCTCAAACACTAAAATTAGATCTGGTGTATGACTCAATAATCCCACTCTTGGTTATTTACTCAAAGGACAGGAAATTACTCTGTGGGACAGACATTTTGACATCAATGTTTATTGCAGCATTATTCACAATAGCTAAGACATGGAATCAACCTAAGTGCCCAACAGCCAATGAATAAGTAAAGAAAACATGGCACATATACACAATGGAATACTACTCAGCTATCAAGAACAATGATATCTTGTCATTTGAAAGAATTAGACGAACCTAGAAGACATAACACGAAGTAATGTAAGCCATGAAAGGCTTACATCAGGCTATGAAAGACAAGTACTGTGTCTCAGCTTAACATGTACTGAATATTTGCACTCTATGGCAGAAACTAAAGGACTCCATGATGTAGAAGTAAAAAGACTAACAGTAGATACCAGAAACTGCACAAGGAATGGAGGATTGGGAGAAAATAATGAACAGATACAAGAATGCATATTAACAAGTGAAATAGATTATAGAATAGTGTATCACAACAGAGTAAAAAATGTCATTGACAATTCAATTTATACTACCCCAAAAAAGAAAACTAGAACTATTACCAAATGTAGTCAACATAATGAAATGTTCAGTGTTGAAGATGATGAATATGTCTACATATTATCCAGTGTATATATGCTTTGAAAAGCCATATTTTACTCTAAGATGTATAATATTATACACTAGTAATCATGACAATAAAAAATTCATATGTTGGGGCAGGCCCCAAGGCCTGATGGTTAAGGGGACTGGATCTCACATGGAGGACCATGTGGTTTGAATCCTAGCCCCAGTAACTTGAAAAGCATGCTGTGTGTGTGTGTGTGTGTGTGTGTGTCTGTGTGTATATCCCCAAACTCAACAGATTGGAGAAATAGAGAAGGAATTCTGTGACCACACCCCACTGGGGTGTTTTCTCCCTCTCCTTCTCTCTGTTTCCCTGGTGAGTGTATGTGCCCTGTAGTTAAAATAATAATTCATATGTGAAAAAAAATAATAAAAATGATTTAAAAGTAGAAGTGGTGAACATTTAAGATAGGCAAAACAATGCAATATAAAGATAATGGGAGTCTAGAAGAAGAAAACCAAACAAGAAAACAGAATGAATACTAAACTCTGTAATTAAGACATTGTTCCTGAATTAAAGAAAGAGGGGAACCAGCAGTTAGCGTAATGGCTATGTCGCTGGACTCCCACGTAGTCAACCGCAGTTTGTGTCCTGGACCCGGTGGCTTAAAACCCACGCTGGGTGCGTGTGCGTGCGTGCCCAAGATCCCGAGAGGAGAATGGAGGAGAAGGGATTGCAACATGGCCATCCCCCCTGGGGGGTGATTTCTCGCTTTCTGTCTCTCTGTCTCTCTCTGTCTGTCTGGCGAGCGCACGCGCACTATAGTGAAAAACCTCTAAAAAAAAAAGAAAGGGAAGAAAAAGATTTCAAACTACATATTGCAAGAGTATATAATGTGTCTGAGGATAAATACATATTAACACAATTCCTAGACTTTCTTTTTAGAGAGATTTTTGCTACAGGGCATGTGTGCTGGCTGGAGAGAGAGAGACAGAGAGACAGAAGGAGAGAGATAACCCCTCAGGAGGAATGGTCATGCATGCAACAATCCCTTCTCCTCCAATGTTCTCTTGGGATTTGGGGCACACATGCACATGTGCCTGGTGTGAGTTTAAAGCCTCTGGTTTGGGACTTGAACTGCTGTCAGCCATGTGGGACTCCAGGGCTGTAATTATCACACCATCTACAGATCTCCCTAGACTTTTAAGTAAGTGAAAAAACTTATTGGTCAGTTCTGTAATAAGAGCATGTTACTTAATCATCTGGATTTTCAACAGTAATGCTAAATGAGAAAATTAGGTAACATATTTAAGGTATACAGGAAAAGAAAATGTGAACTAAGGATTTTAAATTAGCAAAATTTACCTTAAAGTAGAAAGGACACTGAAAAGTTTATCAACATGCACGAGCTTAAGGAATATTGCTCTCATAAGCCCTTCTTAAGGAATTTACTTTTTTCTCAGAGGTTTTGCCTCAGGGCACATGCACTTGCTGGAGAGAGACATACGCACAGAGAGAGAAAGACAGTGAGAGGGAAAGTGAGAAATTATCTCCTGGGTGAAGTCCACACTGCAATCCCATCTCTTCCATTCTCCTCCTGGGATCTTGGGAGTGCATGCACATGCCCAGTATGAGTTTTAAGCCACCGGGTGTGGGACTCGAACCACGGTCGGCCATGAGGGAGTCCAGCAACTCTACTGCTATGTCATCTGCTGGCCCTTTACTAACCAATGTGAATCAGATAACCAAAACAACTTGAGAACAATCAGCATATGAAATGATTATTTATGAGTATTAAATAGTCACTTTCAGAATTAGATTAAATGAGAATTCAAACGCAGGAGGTATAATATAGGTAATAGCTACATGCTTTGATGGTGCAAATTTAATTCACTAGATTCCTCTTTTTTTGCAGGGAATATTTTCCAGGATTCCCAGTGAATGCCCAATGCTATGAATAGTATCAAACACCCCTTTTTTTTTTTTTTTTTTTTTTAACTGAAATGGGTGCTAAGTGACCAATGGGCAGGTGGCATATATAGCATGGACACACAGACAACTAGACAGCGGGATGATTCCTGTCCCAGACAAGACAGAGCAGGTTGGTGTGAGATTTCATCATGCTATCAGAGTGGCCCCCAATGTAAAACTTACAAATTGCTTTTTTCTGAAAATTTCCACTCAATATTTTTGAGCCATGATTGACCATTGATAACTGAAACTGCAGGAAGTGAAACTTTGGGTAAGTGGAGATTACTGAATAACCATTAAAAAATAAAGAGGAAGAGGAGAGGGATAGCAAGCAAAAAAATATATAAACTGTTTTTCATAATTATAATTAGTGGTGGTAGTCTTGGCATGTTTTTCTTTGAGATGGTTGTAGTTATTATAATGTAGGATGAAGCAAATGAGTAATTGTAGACTACTCTAAATCTACAATTAGATAAAATAGAATATTTTAATTCCTTAGGTCCTCGGGAAACAGGATTCTCAGAGTTGGTATTGGAAATAGCATCATTAACTCATGAGGTAGTTTATCTTCACATATGTATACTCTCCCCTGAGTTCTGTCTACTAGAATTGGCCAAGAATTACTCTGGGTCTGGGACACAGAATGTCAAGATAAGCTGGAACCCCTTTTCACATCACATAGTTAAAATGTTACCACAATGATATATTTGTTTTCTGGGGCTGCCAGAAGAAAGTCCCACAAACTGGGGTGCTTAAAACAACAGAATTTATTCTGTCACCTCTGGAGACTTAGGAGTCTGAAATGAAGGTGTTGGAGAGAATGGGTCCTTCTTGAAGTTCAAAGAACAATTTGTTCCAGGGACCAGCGGTTAGTGTAATGGCTATGTCACTGGATTCCCATGTAGTTGACCGCGGTTCGAGTCCCGGATCTGGTGGCTTAAACTCACACTGGGTACGTGTGTGTGCGCCCAAGATCCCGAGAGGAGAATGGAGGAGAAGGGATTGTGGCGTGGCCATCCACCCGGGGGGTGATTTCTCACTTTCTATCTCTCTGTCGCTCTCTGTCTTTCTGGTGAGCACACACGCCCTATAGCAAAAACCTCTCAAAAAAAGAAAAAAAAAAAAAAAAGAAAAAAGAACAATTTGTTCCATGCCCTTTTCCTAGCATCTACTGGTGGTTGGCTTATACACACATCACGCCAATCTCTGCTTCCACTGTCACATGACAGTGTCTTTGTGTCCAAATGTCCCTCTTCTTAGAAGGACACAGTCATATTGGATTTAGGGCCCACTCAATTTATTGCATCTGCAAAGATCTTATTTCTAATATGTCACATTCCTGGGCTCCAGGAGGACATGAATCTTGGGGACTCTATTAAACTTAGTACAGATAACTAGGGTTGGGTCAATAGAACTTGAGAACCTCACTAAGATCGTCGTCTCTTTGATGGTTTCTCCTATCCTGAATTACCAAATCTGTGTGCCAATTTTTTTCCTTTTTCTTTTCAGAGAACTTTTTGCTACAGGGCACATGCACTCGCCACAGAGACAGAGAGAGACAGAAATCAATAAATCAGGGGGGTTGGCCACACTGCAATCCCTTCTCTTCCAGTTTCTTCTCAGGATTTTGGACATGCACACACACATGCCTGGCTTGAGTTTCAAACCACTGGGCCTGGGACTCAAATGGCCATATGGGAGTATAGGACATAACCATACACCATCTGCTGGTCCCACTGTGTGCCAATTTTTAAGTCCCTGTTTCCTGCTAGCTTACCTAAGAGAAATCATCAAATCAAGTAGCATTGTAATGGTTTAATAGGAGCTGTTTACACGTGGTCAGCACTTACATTTCCACACATGGTTTATAAGCCATGACTTGGAGAAGCAGAACATGAGGGAAAGATGTGGCTCTCCAAGAAGCAGAAGTACCTCATTGCCAAAGCGGAGTTCAATTCTCTACAGAACTAAAGGCCTCTCTGGGGTCTTGCCCTAAGAATAAGATCATGATGAGCACCATGCTGGCAGCAGAAGTATTTGCTCTAACTGGACCATTTCCTGCATCCTACCCTCAATGTCTCTTAGCCTAAGGAAATTGAACTCAGTTACCTGAGTGCTTACAGGCATACTTGAGTCATTGAAAGAAACAAGCCCAGAATAAAGGAGAAAGTGACAGCGAGTCCAGCTTCTAAAGGACCTTTCAGGACGAGGCTCAGAGTTCTGTGTTTTGGATAATTTATTAACATGGTGGGTCTGATCATTCTCACCTAAGGCCAGTCTGGGCCCAGGGTTCAAAGTTGTGGGTGTGTGAGGAAAATTCACTGCTCTCATCATTTCTACATCATCCCCCAGAGAAGGGAGAGCAGAGGCATTTGGTGGTGAAAATTGCCTGCATTTCCTTTACCCCTTGTGGGCATCCAGCCTCCGTTCTCTCAGCCAGCTGTGCACAGAGCTCAGCTCCCCTGCCCCCCACGAGGGCCTCCAGTCCATGGTAGGACCGTGTGTGCAGTCAGTGAGCCAGAGTCGGGAGCAGTGCACATGCCAGCTCTACAGCTCCAGCCTTATACAAGGTGCACGATCCACAGGCAGTTCCCAAAAGTCATCTTCGGCCCCTGAGCCAAAAAATTACACAGAAGAAAAGGATGTTAGGGTATTTGTCCCCCAGGGGTGCCTGAATTTGTGTCACAAGATTTTCAGTGTTAGTGTTACCTAAATGAAGTAGGTTTGGAATGGGAACAGTTGATTTTCACAGTTTGTCAAAGAAGAAGGCTTTATGGCAAGTGACAAAGTGACATCTTTTGGGAGACAGTTGGGTTCACTCAAGATTATCTCTTCACAGGTGTTTGAGGATGAGTGCTTTTTTTTTTTTGAGAGATTTTTGTTATAGGGTGCATATACTTACTGGAGAGACAGAGAGAGACAGAAAATGAGAAATCACCCTCCAGGGGGATGGCCATGCTGCTATCCCTTGTCCTCCATTCTCTTCTCAGGATTTTGGGCACGCATGCACATGTGCCTGGCATGAATTTTAAACTGCCGGGCCTGGGACTCAAATCACAGTTGACTACATGGGAGTCCAGTGACATAACCATTACACCATCTGCTGGTCCCAAGGGGATGAGCTTTTATAAGGAAATAATTTCTACGCTTGTCTCTCATTAAGTCCATTTATGCACATGGGGGATTGAAATTTGTGTGGCTCTGACTGATGCAGCAGTCTCGTTGGTCCATTACCAAAGCTGGTACTATTCTGATTGGCTGCTCTGTTGCAGCCAGCATCCTTATTCCCTCTCTGCAGTGCGGGTGAACTTCAGTTCACTCAGCCTTCTCAGCACATGTATCTAGTTCTGACAAGTTTTTATAGCTTCTCTTCCTCCTTGCTTCCTGGAGATATGCAAGAGTCAGGCACAGTACTTGTGAGCACTAGTCTTTTTACATTATAGGACTTTAAGATCTCTATGGGTCCCCTCAGAGTATCCATGAACCCTCTGAAATTGTGTGAATATTTGATAAATAAATATTACTTTTATCTTGGAAAGTTTGGCTATAGTTTTATTAGATTCTTTTTTATTTTTTTGGTAGGTGAGACCAAGAAATGTCAGTAAAACAACACTATCCTTTTACCATTCCTTTTATCATAACTAATAGATAAAACTTTCTTTCATTTTCTTTTACTTTTCTCATACATTTAACTTGTTATTCCTAAATAAATGTGTATGTATGTGTGTATATATTTATAATAAAATTACAAATATTTGCCCAGGTCTTTTTGAGTAGCCAAAGCTCTCAATGTATTCTCATGGTACTTCATGAGACTAAGTACCATGTTCACTCGATTTGACAGAGAAGGAAACCGAGGCTCAGAGAGGTAGGTAGATACCCCAGAGTGGGTCTAAGGTTTGGGTTCAGGTTCCTCTCACTCTGAAGGCCATTCTATTCTCACCTTACACAGGATGACACAGGACAGTGCACTGCCATTTCATTTGTACCAAAAGGCAAAGAAATTATGTGCATAGGAAGGTTTTGGTAGGAAAGGAGGGCTCATTTTCTTGGTAGACAGCTTTCCTGTTTTAGTCTGGTCTGTTACTAATTATAGAAAATACCTGAGTCTGGGTAATTTATAAAAATAGAAGTTTATTCAGCTCACAGTTTGGAGGCCCAAGCTCCAAGGGCTGGCTCTGGTGAGGGCCTTCTGGCTGCACCACAACCGGGGGGGGGGGGGGAGAGCAGGGGTGCACACCTCTGTATCCAAGTGTCTCAGTCTCATTCCCTCTCTTTTTGAACCCTCCAAGCTTCAGTCTTGGAGTCCCTGCCCTGATGACCTTAATTTTAATCTCCCAAAGGCTCCATCTTTCAAGACCATAATCACATTGCTTTTTACCTCTTAGTTCTGTCACAA
Source organism: Tupaia tana (assembly GCA_026018925.1). Classification (NCBI taxonomy): domain Eukaryota; kingdom Metazoa; phylum Chordata; class Mammalia; order Scandentia; family Tupaiidae; genus Tupaia; species Tupaia tana. The sequence goes on along the minus strand of JAKSZU010000007.1, from coordinate 121,696,954 downwards.
GGAAATCTCAACACATGAATTTTGGGGAATATTCAAGCCATAGCATTTCCTTTGGACCATCTTACTAGTGTTTGTATGTGGGGAGAGGAATGGGATGTCTTTTCAGAAGTGATTGAAGGGTTAGGGTAGGAAAGATTCTTACAAAGAGGAGTATTCCCTTGCCACCAGATCTCAGGAATGTCTCCTAACATAGACAGGCTCCTTGTTTTCATCTGTCAAAGGTCGGGACTGAAAGGAGCTTTGCAGTGAAGTTCACAGAGCCACTTGCTCACATTTTTCTCACCCACACACTGTCTCTCTACCTGGTGTCATCCACCCTTACTGTGGTGCTATCGCTTGCGGCAGTAACAATACCCTGAAGACATATCTCAGTTCAGAAGGTCACATTTTTAGTAAGCCCTTTACTCATTTGGCACCTGGCTTAACATTTTCAAGCCTTAGAGGACCCGGTGCATGAGCATTGTGCTGTACTGACTTAAAGCCAAAGTTCTATGATGTTGATTTCTTTGTATCTGTCACCTCAGGAGCTCTGCCATGGCATGTGCCCTCTCACAGCCCCCTGGGTGTGCAGTGACTTCCTGGCTTGGACAGATCCTGCCTCAGGATCCCAGGAACCACCACCTCCCATCTCATCCTGCTGCTCCCAGCCTCTCCTCCTTCCTGCCTGCTCCTGTGACCTGAGCACGATGTACAAACACGTGGAATCCATCTCGTTATGTAAGCTTCCTGCTCACTGAGCTGAGTGACTCAGCACTGAGGGGGTGCCACACTCTTTCCCAGCCTCGGGCAGCATGCTAGCCAGTACCAGGTCAGCAGCAAACTGGAATGGAAAACACAGCCTGCTAATAGGGTCCAGCTGACTCCCCTTCGTCTCCCAGTGGTGTCTAGTGAGCTTGAACAGTCCCAGGGCTGTTGCAAACGAATCCACCCGTGGAATTCTCCATCCCTTGTTCATTTTGTTTCTTCCCCTTCTCACCTCTGGCTGAAGATCACAGAACGTTCACAATCAGCTCCCTTTTGCCCTGGGGTTGCCACCTTCTGGGTCCCTGTTATGAATTGAATGTTCATATCTCCTCAAAATTCCTATGTTGAGGCCTTGCTCTCCAACATGATGTTTTTTGGGGGGAGAGGGGCTTTGGGAAGGGACTAGGTTCAGATGAGGTCGTGGGGTGGTGCTCCCCAGTTGGGACTGGTGCCTTTATGAGATGAGGAAGAGATTCAGCAAAGACCTACAGAAAAGCAGCTGTCTGCAACTCAGGAAGAGAGCCCTTACCAGAACCCACTCATGCCAGCACTCTGATCTTAGACCTCTCTAGAACTGGGAGAAGTAAACATCTGTGGTTTTTTTTTTTTTTTCCCCCCGTAGGGCATGTGTGCTCACCAGAGAGAGACAGAGAGAGGGCAAGTGAAAAATCATCCCCAAGAGAGGATGGCCATGCCATAATCCCATCTCCTTCATTCTCTCGGGATTTTGGGCACACATGCACATACATCCGGCCATGTGGCAGTTTGTTGCCTTAATCACCACGCCACCTGCTGGTCCCATAACTATTTGTTTTTCAAGCTACCCAACTATGGTATTTTACTGACTAAGACAGTCTCTCTGACCTGAGCCCTCACCTTAAAGCTCTAGCGAGGCTAAGGCGGGAAGTGGTGCTGGTACACCTGAGATGACGCCCTGAGATGGCTCAATCTGGATCCAGTCTCTCTCTCTCCTAACTCCATGGTGGAGTAGGAAGTCAGTGGGGAGCACCAGATTCAGAGAGAACAGACCTTGACTGATACTGGTCTCCTATCTGTCTCTCCTTCATCTCCTTCCCCTGTGGCGTGTCATTGTGCTTTCTAAAACAGGTACCAGTCCTGGAATCCTGGTGAGTATTGGACTAGGAGCCAGAAGACCGCTCGTTCTAGCACAGGTTCCTCCACTTACCAGGCATCAAGATTAGGCATCAGGCACCTCACTTGCCTTTCCTGTGTTCTGAAACTCATCTGTCTGTCACTGGCCTCAGCATCGTCTGTTACCCGTTCTGTTTATTAATAGTCAGTATACCAAGATTCGCTTCGTGCCAGCTCTTCCCCTGGGTGAGACACAGTGATCCCTGACCTCAGGGAGTCTGCATTCCAGGGGAAGGAGACAATGAACAAGAAACAGGCACATAAGATTAACAACTGATTATGAGAAGTACTCGGAGGAAGATAAACAGAATGATGAAATAAAAGTTCATTCGGAGGGGTGGAGTACAGAGTAACTTGGAAGAGATAAGTATTTGCTTAAAAGCCTCCACCTGCGAGCTGAAGAGACAGCAGTCCTATCCACCAGGGAAGAGCTTTCCAGGCAGTTATGAGCTAACAAAAGTAAACATGCTTTAAAAAGCCTGTGTGCAGTATAACATAGACATCAAATTGGATAGTGTAAATAAAACTGCCTTCACTCTCTGAGGTCTTGTCTCCATTCCTTGGTCAAAGTTGAGGAGAACAGGGTTATGGGCCATTGGCGTCACACAGGAGGCCAGCATTAGGGCTCCTTGTGGGAGGGTGTGGTGCGAAGATGGTGGTCTGAGTTCTCTTCTCTTTGAGGGCACCACGATCCGATCTGTTCAGATACCCCTTTCCTTTCACAGCCCGGTGTCTCCCAGTGCTGCCGTCCTTTACCCTCCTTCTTTTAACACACTTCAGGCATTTATGGAGCTCCTGCTGTCAGATATGGACCTTCGCTCCTGAGCAGGAGCTCAGGCAGTGACACCCCCTCTGCCAGTGTCCTGGGCCCCATCAAAGCTGCTTCCTAACCTGCCCGCGATTGGGCTCATGCTGGCTATAGCCCACATTGCTTGCTACTTTGCTCTCTGGCTAGAAGCCTTTGGGCAGTGTGAGTGGCCATCCAGGGACTGCCATGTTTAGCATGTGTGCTCCCTGGGCAAATGTCTGGAGGTGCATGGAATGGTCGTGCTGCACTTCTCCCAGGAGTGAAGGTCACTGACCAGCTGAGGAGATAGGCAAGGTGGGGCAGAGCAGGGCCACTTCTGCACTCTCTCCGGGCACACTCCTTAGACCAAGAACACGGGACAGAGAGCCGCAATGTCGAGGCTTCCACCTGCTAAGCATGGAGCCTGCTCTATGGTTCTTTGTTTTGTTTAGTTTTTAATCATCAGAGTGTGTGTGTGTGCTCATCAGAGAAAGAGACAAAGAGCACCCTCCAATGGGGTAAAGTCACATCGCAATCCCCTTTCCTCCATTTCTCCATCCTGTGGGATTTGGGCACATTCGCACATGTGCCAGGTGTGTTTTTCAAGCTATTGGGGCTGGATTTGGATCCAGGTGGGATCTGGCTCCCTTGACTACTAGACTATGGGGCCGCCTGATCTGCAGTTTTATGTCTCTTAGTTATGTCCCTTCAGCTCTCACATTCTGTAGCTCTGTGATTTTAGGAGGACAGCAGTTTTCAAACTTCAGCGAGTGTCAAAATTCTCTAAGAGTGCATAAAAAAGCAAATGATTGAAACTGTCGAAACAGCAGCTCATTGGTAGGGTGCAGGAATTTGTACCTCCCTGGCTGTCTGAACTTCTCCTACCTCTCAGTCCTCTCTCTCACCCTCTGATACCCCAGGCTCTGTCTCGCCTTGCAGGCTTTGAAACTAATGTCCCTGTAGCTCTTTCTCTGGCTCTTTAAGAGGATGGCTTGTTCTCCTTCTTCGGGTCTCAGCTCAGATGTCACCTCCTCAGCTAAGTCCTTACTGACTTCTCTGTCGAAATTGTCCTTCATTTATTTTGCCTAATACTCTTTAATTTTATTGTTTATACATGTATTGTCTATTGTAAGTTCCTTCTGGTTAAGGACTTCATCTTAGTTCATCATCGTGTTACTAACAGAAATACCTGAGACTGGGTGATTTATTAGGAAATAGAGGTTTGAGGCCAGTAGGTGGCATGGTGGTTAAAGACATTGGACTCCCACGTGGCCGACTATGGCTCGAGTCCTATGCCTGGCGGCTTTCTTTTACTCTCTTGCACACGTGCCCTATGACAAATTTTAAAATAATAATAATGGAAAAATAAAGTTATATAAATAATTCTTTAAAGAAATAACATAAGAAATGGAGGTTTATTGACCCATAATTCTGGTGTCTGCAAAGTCTAAATATTTGGGGCCTGGCATTACACTGGCCTATGATAATGACTGACAGGAGCAGAGAGAGCGCCATACCCATGGAGAGAGAGAGAGAGAGAGAGAGAGAGAGAGAGAACGACGGGCAGTTCTCTATGTTATAACAACCTACTCTCACAACTACTAACCACTTCTCAAGAGTTAGAACTCACTCAGTCTTTCTCTAAGACAGCATTAATCCAGTTACGAGGCTGGTGTGTTCATGATGCGGTCACCATGATCCAGTCATCACTTACTGGGTCTCCCCTCTTAAACTCCATCACCCCGGGGACTAAATTCAAAACCATGAAGCTTTGGGGGACAAACCATTATTCAAACCATAGCAAGGACCTTGCTTTGAACACTGCTCTAGCATTCAGCACATGCTTCTAGAATGAATGAATGGGAGTCTAAAAGAGGATTCATCAAGACCAGGGCTCTCAAGCTTTAACATGTGACAGTCACCTGTATGGCTTTTAGAAACAAGACTGCTCTATCTTCATTCCCAGAATTTCTGATTCTGATGACCTGGGCATGGGCAGTGCTAACAAGTTCCCAGGTGCTGTTGATGCTGCAGGTCTAGGGCGCACGCTGGAGAGCTGCTGAGCGAGATGAAACCTGTCTATACTCTGTTAAAGTGCATCTCCTGGGGGACCAGCAGTTAGCGTAATGGCTATGTTGCTGGACTCCCACGTAGTCGACCGTGGTTCGCGTCCCAGACCCGGTGGCTTAAAACTCATGCTGGGTGCGTGTGCGTGCATGCCCAAGATCCTGAGAGGAGAATGGAGAAGGGATTATGGCATGGCCATCCCCTCCGATGATTTCTCGCTTTCTGTCTATCTCTCTCTGTCTGGCGAGCGCACGCGCCCTATAGCAAAAACCTCTCCCCCCAACCCCCCCCAAAAAAAGTGCATCTCCTGGTGGTCACTGAGAGGAGCCTCAGGGGAGGGAGTGTAAGTTGAGCAAGAGGAGGACTGACCTCAAGGTATTGTGAAAAAGGTAAGGGGCTCCAGGACAATGCTAAGGCCTCTTTCTTCTCAGAGAACGTGGGCTCCTGAGATAGAAGGCTGCTTTTCCCATGAGGAAGCTGTGGTGGACAAGCAGCTCTTTCCTGCTCTCGCTGCTAAAATAAGTAGAGCTGAGTTCTTGGGCCCAAAATGAACATTCAACAGATTCTTTTTCTTTTCTTTTCTTTTCTTTTCTTTTCTTTTCTTTCCTTTCCTTTCCTTTCCTTTCCTTTCCTTTCCTTTTCTTTCTCTTCTCTTCTCTTCTCTTCTCTTCTCTTCTCTTCCTTTCCTTTCCTTTCCTTTCCTTTCCTTTTCCTTTTCCTTTTCCTTTTCCTTTTCCTTTTCCTTTCCTTTCCTTTCCTTTCCTTTCCTTTCCTTTCCTTTCCTTTTTTCTTCTTTTTTTCTTCTTTCTTTTTTCTCTTTTCCTTTTCTTTTTTTTTTTAATGACTTTTTTTGTGAGAGGGCACATGCCTTTGCTGGAGAGACAGAGAGAAATAGAGAGACAGAAAGTAAGAAATCACCCTTTCCCCAGAGGGATGACCACGTAATCCTTTCTCCTTCATTCTCCTCTCAGGATCTTAGGCATGCATGGACACGTACCCAGCGTGATTTCTAAGCCACTGGGCCTGGGACTCGAACCTCAGTCAACTATGTGGGAGTCTAGTAATGTAATCGTCACACCATCTGCTGGTCTACATTCAACAGATTCTTGTGTTGTGGTGATAACCTTCATTTTTAAATCATTTCTGACTTCAGAAATTCCAGAAGACCTAAATCAGAGGTTAAAAGGCAGAAAAAGGAGAAATTTTTATCTTCATCCAAAGATGAAGAACTTGAGTGCCAGCAGTAACACCCTGATGAAGGAGTTCCGAGGCTGAATGAAGTAGGGGATGCCGAAGCCATGTGTGCACTGGAGAAGTCTTGGAGTGCAGAAACTGGCTTATGGTTCCTAAGCTTCGACCTAGGTGTGGTGGTGAAGGCAGTAGAGAGCCACTGCAGTGCGGGAGCCACATGTAGAACCATGGTTTGGGGGACCAGCAGTTAGTGTAATGGCTATGTTGCTGGACTCCCATGTAGTCGACTGCGGTTCACGTTCCGGACCCGGCGGCTTAAACTCATGCCGGGCACGTGTGCATGCGTGCCCAAGATCCCAAGAGGAGAATGGAGGAGTAGGGATTGCGGCGTGGCCATCCCCCCTGGGGGGTGATTTCTCGCTTTCTGTCTCTCTGTTTCTCTCTGTCTGTCTGGCGAGCGCACGCGCCCTATAGCAAAAACCTCTCCAAAAAAAAAAAAAAAAAAAAAGAACCATGGTTTGGATCCTGGGTCAGCCTAAAGCTGCTGAGTGACACAGGCCAGTAACCCTGGCTGGCTGAAAGGCTGGAACAGAACTGTGTCATGACAAGACCCTCTCAATGGTACCTGTTTCTCTTTCACTCATTTGAAATAAACTTGGAAGATTGTTTTATTTATTTATTTATTTTGGAGAGGTTTTTGCTATAGGGCACGTGTGCTCGCCAGACAGACAGAGAGAGACATAGAGACAGAAAGCGAGAAATCATCTCCCAGGGGGGATGGCCATGCCGCAATCCCTTCTCCTCCATTCTCCTCTCAGGATCTTGGGCACGCACGCACACGCACCTGGCGTGAGTTTAAGCCACCGGGTCCGAGACTCGAACCGTGGTCGACTATGTGGGAGTCCAGCGACATAGCCATTACGCTAACTGCTGGCCCCTAAACTTGGAAGATTGTTAATCTCAGTCTTTGGAAGTGGGGCCACAAGGCATTTTTGCTCCTAACACATATTCTGAGGGCATATTTGGAGAAGCACTGACTTTTGATACCTTCAAAGGGAGGAATTTAGTTTTGTTCTGGATGGAAACTTCATGTAGGAATGTGAGAACACTCTAACACACACACATGCACACACAGCCACCACCAGCCTCAGTCCCCAGATAGGGAGGAAAGGAAGTGTCCGGAATAACTGGTCCAGTTCTCTTCCCTTCCAGATGTGAAGGTGCCCTGAGAGGTGATATCCTTGCTGCCTGGGAGGGGACCCATGGCTGCTCTTTCATGGGGCAGTTTGGGTGGGTGGAGGAGGATGGAGGAAACTCTGGAAGTAAGTGATAGGCAGCCAGGAAAGTGGTGGCCTGGTGAGCACAGAGTGGAATTTTCCTTTGGAAATCCTTTTGAACTGAAGTGGAATTGAATTTTGGATCTGTGGCCCCCTAGATCCTAGGGCTAAGTGGTTTTTGTTTCCATGATCCAGTAATGAGTAGCATCGCTATAGTGACCGCGATTCAGGGACAGTTTGTCTAGTTGTGGTGATGGAAACAAGAAGGAAGCCTCTCCCCAAGTCCCTCAGCAAAGTCTGCTTTCCGCTTCTGGCTGCTGAGGGGAAGAGGAGGGATGCTTAAATATTCCCCTGTTGGGAAGGACTATTCTGCCTTTTGCTAAGTCAAACACTTCTCAGTATCTCACATTCTTTTAACAAATCACTCATTTTGGGTAAATAAATGATTGTTAATATCCTAGAGACATTCCAGAGGTGATATTTTCAGATTAGGAAACAGAGTCTGAGAGGTTAAAAAATCTTTTGGGGGGCAGAAGTAGGGAAGAATGTAATTTCTTGTCTCTTAATCCACTAGAGACCTCTGATACCACCAGGCAAGTGGTTAGTGTCCTATATTCCACATTGGATAAGCAAGTTGGACCTGATAAACAGACGAGGTCAGAGAGTCATGGCCATGGGATGGAATGCCTCTTACACCTTGAATTACAGGGATCTGCTTTAACCTCTACCCTCAGCAAGCAGCCAACTCTAAAAAGATGGTTCTATTTATTATTAATTTAATTTTTTTTAGAGTTTTCTTTCTTTCTTTTTTTTTTTTTTTTTTTTTTTTTTTGCTAAAGGGTGCATGTGTTCACCTGAGAGACAGAGAGACAGAAAGCAAGAAGCAAGAAATCACCCCTGGGAGATGCACGCCACAATCCCTTTCTTCTATTTTCCTCTCAGGATCTTGGGTGCACATGCACATGTTCCCGGCTTGAGTTTTAAGCCTCCAGGTCCAGGACTTGAACTGCATCAACTACATGGAAGTGCAGTGATGTAACCACTAAGCCATCTGCTGGTCCCAGTTGTGTTTTGTTTTAAATTTTGTTTATTTCTAGAGAATTTTTTCCCTCCCTCATTCCCTTCTTTTCTCTCCCTTTCTTCCAAGGAAAAAGGAAAGAGTAATGAAATATTACTCCATATTAAACCACAGAAAGCCATCAAAATCTGCATGTAGGGGCCCATCCTGGTGGTGAATTTGTTAGCATACTGAACTACAGTGCTGGAAACCACAGTTCAGACCCCCTGGTTGACCTGAAACACATTGGTACATACATACCCAAGACCCTGATGGACCAGAGTGCTGATGGAAGGCATCACAGAGTTACTAAACCCTGTTGAGGGTGCTTCTCTCTCTCTCTCTCATGTGCATGCTCTCTCTATCACAAGTAAAATAAATTATGACTAGAAAATGAAATGAAGGGACCAGCAGATGGTGTAGTGGTTATGTCACTGGACTCCCACATGAATGACAATGGTTCAAGTCCTGGACCTGGTGGCTTGAAAATCAAGCCAGGCATGTGTGTGTGTATGCGCAAGATCTTGGGAGGAGAATAGAGGAGAAGGGATCCAGGCGTGGCCATACCCCCTTGGGGGTAATTTCTCACTTTCCCTCTCACTGTGTCTGTCTCTTTCTCTCCCTGGAGAGTGCACATGCTAAGGCAAAACAAAACAAAACAAAACAAAAAACAAACCTCTAATAAATAAATAAATAAATAAATAAATAAAAACTAAAAGAAAAAAAAATCTACATCTAGGGGTAAGAAGAGAGCTTCCTTTTCCATAGCACAGTGCATGCCATAGAATGTCAAAACAAAGAGGAACATCAAGGATTACTCTGGCCCATCCCCCATAAGGAGGTAGAGGCCTGAGGTTAAGCTCTTTAACAAGGCTCTTTACCACAGTTCCACCTCTTTCCTTGCCTCTCTGCCAGAAGGGAGTATTATTTGTTGTGCAATTTATTGAGTTCGGCTGGAATTCCTACATGGGTCTCTCTGTAGTGTGGCTTGACATTGTACTTTTTGGAACCTTTAAACTGAACCTTTCTGTGGATTATGTTGACGATTCAGACAGTGTGGTTATATTTGTGGACTGACTGGATTGAGGTGGGGATGAGATGTCTTCAACCTGCAAAGAAAGGCGACTTATCCTAAAACATGCTTAATGCTTTTGTGATCAATGAAACAAAATTAATTTAGAATATCTGAGACTCTGGGCCAGCCCCATGACCTAAGGGTTAAAGGAACTAGAACCAATATGGCCAACAGTGTAGTTCATGTCCTATACCCAGTAGCTTGAGAAATAAGCCATGTGTGTGTGTGTGTATGTGTGTGTGTGTGTGTGTGTGTATGCATGCGCGCACATGCCCCCAATTCTGACAGGATGGAGAAATGGAGTAGGGATTACAGCATGGCCACACTCATTGGAGGGTACTTTCTCCCTCTCCTTTCTCTGTCTCTCTCAAATTAGTGTATATACCCTCAGGCATATTTTAAAAAGAAGACAATAAGGTGCAGGAAAATATACTTCCTGGAGTAGGGATCTGCTCTGTATATGTGCATGTATTTTATAGTCTCAGAGCAAATCCCCATGACTGAACTTACACTGTATGGAACACAGCTTGGTACCTCCCTGTTACAGCCACAAAGAAGGGTCACCATCAGAAAATTAAGATTACTAAGATAAGAACACTAAACCCTAGGGTTGGAAGAACATTGTAGGTCATCTTGTCCTTTCATGGGCCAATTAGCTCTTGGACAATGAGTGACTCAAATAGGGAGCTTCTGCCTCTGACTTTGTCCCCAATATCTCAGAAATGAAGATGAATTCCTAGTCATCAAGATGCTATCAATCCAGGGACCAGCAGTTAGTGTAATGGCTATGTCGCTGGACTCCCACGTAGTCGACCGCGGTTCGAGTCCCGGACCCGGCGGCTTAAACTCACGCTGGGCGCGTGTGCGTGCGTGCCCAAGATCCCGAGAGGAGAATGGAGGAGAAGGGATTGCGGCGTGGCCATCCCCCCTGGGGGGTGATTTCCTGCTTTCTATCTCTCTGTCTCTCTCTGTCTGTCTGGCGAGCGCATGCGCCCTATAGCAAAAACCTCTCCAAAAAAAAAAAAAAAAAAAAAAAAAAAAAAAGATGCTATCAATCCAGTCCAGTGTTTAGTGCTCAGAGACCCCAGTGTATGTATAAGAGAGATTAATGTTGAAAAGCATACATAATCTTGCATCTGACATTGTGCTGAACACTAGCAACACCTCACATCATTTAATACAATAGCCCCATGAAGTAGACTCTTTATTTTACAGAGGAAGAGACCAACACATAACAAGGGCAAATAACTGTTCTAGACCACAGTTAATAAATAGAAGAGCTTGGGTTTAAAACTATTTGACTGATTTCACACTTCAAATTCTGTTTTTCTTTCTTTATTTTAATTCGTTATAAGGTACATGTGAGTCTCACCAGAGAGAGACAGACAAAGACAAAAAGAGAGAGAATGTGAGAAAGTACTCCCCAGGGAGAATGGCCACACTGCAATTCCTTCTCCTCCATTCTCCTTATAGGATTTTGGGTATGCACACACATATGCCCAGTATGTTTTTCAAGCCCCCAGGTCCAGGACTTAAACTGTGCAGTAGTGGGATCCAGCCACCTGAAATCACCATGCCACCAGCTGGCCCGTGCATCTCAGACTCTTAGCTGATGCTATTTTATTCTCCCACTTATGAAAACGTCTACTGTTATAACATTGTTCTCCTGTGCTGTGTAACTGGTTTTGACTCAAGAGTCAAGAGGCACTTCTCTTTCAAACAATAAGAGGCTCATAAATAGGGTTGCTATATTTAACAAAGGAAAATTCAGGGTACCTACTGTATTAGAATTTTGGACAGATAATGAAAAAAAATTTTTTTTAAGTTTAAGTGTGTGTTTGAAATAATTTTATTTATTTATTTATTTATTTATTTATTTATTTATTTACTGGAAAAGTTTTTGCTACAGAGGGAGTGCGCTTGCCAGAAAGACAGAAAGAGACAGAGAGACCGAAAGCGAGAAATCACCCCCAGGGGGGATGGCTACGCCACAATACCTTCTCCTCCATTCTCCTTTTGGGATCTTAGGCATGCATGCACACGCGCCTGGCGTGAGTTTAAGCTACCGGGTCTTGGACTCGAACCACGGTTGACTACATGGGAGTCCAGTGACACAGTCATTACGCCAACTGCTGGTCCCTGTTTGAAATAATTTTAGTATAGTTATGTCACAACTATCAATTGACGCATACCAAAAACTAAAAAAGTATCCTTTGTCTGAAATTCAAAGGTACTGGGCATCTTGTCTCTTATCTGGTGTCCATTCTCATAGTAAATTGACCACGTTGGTAAGTTGGTCTCTCTGTAGGCCATAGGGTCACTCTGGTTTGTGGCTGACCACTTTCCACTGGAATCTCCTCTTCTAAGGCCTTCTGTAAGGCCTTCAGTCCCTCAGTGTCTGTTTTTTAGTATCGAGAGGTCTTTGCGTATTCTAAACTCTTCTCCTTCATTGGTTATTTGGCAATTATCTTTTCTCAGTTTGTGCCTTGTCTTTTCATTTTTCTTTTTTTTTAGTTGTTTCATTTATTTCCTAAAAGAGAGATACTCCCATCAGGGCCTGCATGCCATGATCCACCCCAGTCTCAGCCAGCCCAGATCATGGGCATGCATGTGTGTACCCAGCATGCTCAGGGAGATCCCAGCCCAGATCAGAGGCATGTGCTTGCATACCTGGCATGTATAGAGCTAGGAGGCCTCAGGACATGAACCCAGGACCTTCTCACATGGGTCCAACACTGCATATCCTTGTATAACTACTGTGCCACTAGCTGGCCCTGTATAAGTATTTTTGTTGTTGTTTTGTTTTTTAGTTTTATTTCTTCTGTAAGTGAGAGAGAGAGAAAGAGATGCTGCTGGCTATGCTCAGGGAGGTCTCTGGCCTTGAACTGGGAACCTTCCCATGTAGGATTGTCTCATAAAGCATCACATTTTGCTGCTGGACCACAGTCTGGCTCCTATGGGATTAAAAAATATATTATTTAGATTTTTGCCATAGGGCACATGTGTTCTCCAGAGAGAGAGAAAGAGAGAGACAGAGAAAATAAGAACTCACTCCCATGTGGGAGTCCAGCACCTTAACCACTACCCCATCTGTTGGCCCTGAGGGAAAAATTTATTAAACAAGTCACAAACAGTACTAAGTATGAAGGACAAGATTGATAAAATTAACGTGCCTAAAATAAAGAAATTTTGTTATAAAAGATCCCATGGGGGGGCTGGCAGGTGGCATGGTGGTTAAGACCCTGGACTCCCACATGGCCAAACACAGTTCAAGTCCCAGACCTGGTGGCTTGCTTTCTCACTTTCCTGCTCTCTCTCTCTCTGATCAAATTAAAAAATAATAATAACAAATAAAATCAAATAAATAATTTTTAAAAAATCTTATAGGAGAGCCAGCAGGTGGTATGGTGGTTAAGGTGCTAGATCCCATATGGCTGACTATGTTTCAAGTCCTGAACCCAGCAGCTTGAAAAACATGCTGGGAATTTGTGCTTGTGTGCCCTAAATGGAGAATGGGGGAGAAGGGACTGAAGTGTAATCATATCCCACGGGGGGTGATTTCTCACTTTCCCTCTTACTGTTTCTCTCTGTCTCTCTACTGTGAGTATACATTTCTTATGGCAAAAACCTTAAAAAAATAAAAAAATTCTTCCCTCCTCTGAGGGCTAAGAGAGGTTCTCTTATAATTTCATTGAAATATTTGTCTTAAATTTTATTTCTAAGTCTTTAGTCTACTCAGAATTTATGTTTGTGTGTGATGTGTTGTAGAGTTTTCCATTTCATGTTTTCCTTTAAGAATGAAATTGGTATGGAAATAGGTGCCCTGCAGGGTCGCTCTAGGATTATACAAGATAACAGGTAGAAAGGACTGCAGGTTGGTGCTCAATGCTGCTTTCTTCTAGGATTCCTTGTAGGAAAGAGTTGACTAGGAGAAAAATACCTCAAAGAAACTGACACTCTTTTCCAAACTTACTGGAATAAATTGGCAGAAATTTTGCACTTATAATCTTACATGTGGCTGTCAACCTAAAAAGGAGGCTGAGGCAAAATAAGTGAGATGAAAATAATTGATTTGAAGCAAAGTTTATAGATTATTGGCCTGCACACAGCATTTGAGTTGCCCTGAATAATGTGTGCCAAAGTTCCAGGGCAATTTGTTGTGTTCATGGTAGAGTACACGTGTTTGAGAAAGAGAGAAGAGAGAAGCACCCTCCACAGGGCCTGTCATGCCGTGGTCACCTTCCTCTAGTCCTCCAACTTGCCAGGATCCTAGGTGTGCACACGCATTCTGGCTGACCAAACTCTGGTCAGCATGTGGCCTCCAGCTCTGCAGTCTGGTATGATACCAACTGTGTCATAGAGGCTGGGCTGATTTCGCAATTATTTTAAAGGCAAAAATTGTGAATGGGGAGGGAGAAAGAGTGGGCCCTGTTCAGACAATGATGGAAAAATAATTCTTTTTGGAAGCTAGATGGGCTTGGGAGATGGATGATAGCTTGTGACAAACGGTCCAGTTGTGTTGCACTTAAAATCTTATCTGTGACAAAGGTAAGCCTAAAGATTTTCCTAGAATCTGAAGAACAGATTTCGAGCCCAGCCAGGTGATGAGATGTTTAAGGTGGATGGAATCCACATGAATGACTAAGTGGTTCCAGTTTTGGATCTGGCTGCTTAAAAAACATGCCAGTCACGTGTGCGTATGTGCCCTGACTCCCCAGAGGGTAATGGAGAAGGGCTTGCTGTGTCACAGGGGAATGCTTGTTTATGTGCCCCTCTTCCCTCTACCCCCTGTCTCTCTCTGGTGAATACATGTGCCCCATAGCAAATTTTAAGAGAAAAAAAAAAAAAGCTTTTGGAGGCAATCTGGCATGAGGATACCTTTCTAGCAAATACTGGAGCAGATCTTCTGAGACATAAGTGTCCATCATCATCCTGACGGTACTTTCAGAGGAAGATTTTGCAACCACCCACATACCTGACTCAGTGTCTCACAGTCTTTTATCATTGAGTTCTTTCTGATGTCTTACTTAAAGTTTCTCTTACTACAGCATAAACTATCCTCTCTTCTCATAGCGAGGAAACACCGCTAGAAAATAGGCATTTAAACTACATAGCAACATTCTGTAGTAGTTGAAGTCCAGCCAGCTGCTTCATTTGCCTATTTTGCAAGTTATTATGGAATGTTGGGTCTAGACCAGATCTCTTAATCTGCATGAAAAAACTGAGAGGTCCAGTACTGACTATGATCCCACCACTAACAAGGAACAGCAGCCAAATTTGAACTCAAGTTTCTGAGTTCCAAATGCAGGTATATATATATATTTTTTTTCTTCCTCTTTCACTGAGGGTCTCCTTTCACTGGTCACATGTCTTAGGTGACCCTGGATCTTTCAGACATCCCCAAGAACCAATTTCAGAAGTCGTAGCCCCAGAGTCAGAAAGCTCCAGGGCCCCGCTCACTCTCTATAGCAAATTACAAAAAAGAGAAAAGGGAAGGGGGGGACCAGCAGTTGGCATAATGGCTATGTCACTGGACTCCCATGTAGTCGACTGTGGTTTGAGTTCCAGATCTGGTGGCTTAAACTCACGCTGGGTGGGTGTACGTGCGTGCCCAAGATCCTGAGAGGAGAATGGAGGAGAAGGAATTGTGGCATGGCCATCCCCCCTGGGGGGGGGTGATTTCTCGCTTTCTGTCTCTGTCTCTCTCTGTCTTTCTGGTGCACGCATGTGCCCTGTAGCAAAAACTTCTCAAAGAAAAAAAAAAGAGAAAAGGGAGTATAGGATCTGGAAAGGTTTAAATCATTCATTTGGGATTCATTTGTTCAACAAATAGTTTTCAAGTGCTTATTGCATGTGTATAATAAAAATGTTGAAATCTGGGTGTGGCATTTTCATATTACACATCTTCCATTAACTTTTCGTTTGCCTTTTTTTTTTGGAGAGGTTTTTGCCTTAGGGTGCATGCACTGGCCAGAGAGAGAAAGAGACAGACAGGGTGAGAGGGAAAGTGAGAAATCACCCCCTCGGGAGGATGGCCATGCTGTAGTCATTTCCCTTGTAGTCTCCTCCCGCGATCTTGGGCATGAACACATACGTGCTGGGCGTGAGTTTCAAGCTGCCAGGTCTGGGACTCAAACAGTGGTTGGCCATATGGTAGTCCGACGATGTAACCGCTATGCCGTCTGCTGGCCCTGCCATGAATTTTTTGAAGACCGTCTTATATTTCAGACTAGGTTCTTCTTTACTGCTAAGTGTATTTTTCATATGTGCATATCTACTGTTTAAAAATGCAAGTGTTTGGGCCAGTGGTGGCCTGGTGGTTTAAGTGCTAAATCTCACAGGGTTAACTGTGTTGTTTGAGTCCCAAACCTGGTGGCTTAAAGAGGGTGTGGATTCATGTGCAAAATCTGGAATGGAAAATGAAGGAAAAGCAGTTGTGACATGGCTATCTCTTTTGAGGTGAGGGTGTTTGCCTCAGTTTCCCTCCCTCTTTTTGGTTCTCTTTGGCGACTACATGTACCTTATAGGAAATTAATAATAATAAAAATAGTTGATTCATAACACCCCGTCTTTAATCCTTAAGAAATAGACACTGGAGCATTGTTCAACTAGCATTCTTATTTTTGAATTGGTGTTATCTGAAATCCACCTATGGGTTGGGCAGTGAAAAGAAAGGTGATCTCTTGAGAGTTTTACAACTCAGTGGCAAGGCTGCAGTTCAATTCTAGGACACCTGATTTCTGGGTCTCTCACTCCAAGCACAAGATTAGATCAAACGACCTCGCTCAGATTACACACGGCATATGCACACAGAATTATCAGAATGTTGTGAGGTTCCAGGCGATTAGAATTTTCTGTCCTTACTAGTTCTAGGGAAAAAGTCAACATTTCTGACTTAGAGAAAAGCAGACTATGCCTATTAAATAGGAGGACGTGCTTATAACACTTCTGAGCAAAACCAAAAATAAGTAAATTTTAAAAAAGATATTACTGAAAGCTGTAGACATTGATCACTTTGAGAGTGAATCACGGAAGGTTATTGACAGGTACAATCAAGATGCCCAGGCCAGAGTCTGAAGTTCTATTGGTTGTCCAGAGGGGGCCAGAATTGGTTTAACTCAGCGGTTGACTTTTTTCCCCCCCCATCACCTTTCTTTCTACCTCCATCCTTCAGTTTCTCCTTCCTATCCACTCACATTCTGGATTTGGTGGAGAGGCTGACAACACCTTCCCCAGAAAATCTCTACAGGGGTGGGTATTCTAGTATCATAAATGAGTTGGCATGTGGTTCTCCTTCAGAGAACTGTCCTTGAAGTATCCCAGCAAAAAGCAGGCAAAGGATTGGAAAAGGAAATGGATCCAACCTGGAGAGAAAGACTTTTCCTTCCCAGAGAACATCAAATATGTATGGAGAGCCATGCCTGGAAGTGGTGCCCATTGCTGAGAAGTTCTCGTGGCCCAGACTGAGATCCACTGTGTTGTGTCCTTCTGTCTTCTAAGTGCATGTAACATTAGCCCTGGGGCTAGGCCTAGGGCAGTCTTGCATTAGGTAACTGGAAGCAGAACCAAACAGGGAACTTCCCTTTCCTCATAGTTACATGGATTCAGCCAATTCCAGGATTTAGGCTGAGGCCTGTTAGGCCCCAGAGTGAGCTTTTCTAGGAAATGCCATCTGTTAGAAGTACTTATTTCTGGGCAGCTAAATTACTATTAGTTCTATTTGTGTCGGTTCTCTGTGGCATAGTTCATCTTACCTCTCACACCAGGTAGCAGGGAAAAAGGGTAGCAATGAGGTATTTTCTTTATTTTAAATTTACTATAGGGCACATCTGCTTGCTGGCTGGAGAGAGAGAGAGAGAGAAAGTGAGAAAGCACTGCCCAGGGGGGATGACCATATTATAATCTCTTTTCCTTCATTCTTCTCTTGGGATTTTGGGCATGCATGTTTATGTTCCCAGTGTGTTTCTCAAGCTACTGGGTGTGAGCCTTGAACTGTATGGTCAGCTTTGTGAGTTCTAGTTGCCTTAACCATCTTGCCACCAGCTGGCCCCAAACGAAGCATTTTCTACCATCAAATTTACCCTCTGTTTTGTATGTTCTGCCTGTTTCCCCAGCTTATTGTCACACTCCTGACCCCGCCCCCCCCCCCCCCCCCCCCCCCCCGCCGCTAGACCCCTCCCTCAGTTATCAAGCCACTACACAATTTAAATGCTTATGTAAATATTCATGTCAGTCTAGTCTCTTCACCAGGAACACCAAGGCTCAGTACTAGTGTAAACAAAGAAATGCTATTAAGAAACTCGTCCCTTAGGTGTCTTCAGCTGGACTGGTAGCTTTTGTGCTACAGTTGTATCTGCAACAACATGCACATAGGCTCGCCTTTCGGATTCCTTATTTTGAATGCATTGTCAGTCCACACTCACCTCCAGAATAAGTTTCTATCCTTTCTCTGATCAGTGGGACAGATCCTGCCAATGGAGGCTGGTGCTTCTGCCTGGTGCTGTGCGTGATTTGAATAGAACCAATTTCTCAGCATTTCTTTGGCCCAAATGCACAGGGACCGTCTTCTTAGGAATTCAGTCCTGGCAAGGGCGTTTGCAAATTCTTTATGGATTTCAGGAATTCACAATTACAGGCATAAAGAGAGGAGAGGTATACCTGCTGACTTGAAATTCAGGAGACAAATTCTTGTTCAATACCCAAGGAAACTAGTTTTCTGGGGACCAGCAGATGAAACAATGTTTACGTTGCTAAACTCTCACATGGCTGACAGCGGTTCAAGTCCCAGACCTAGTGGCTTGAAACTCACGCCGGATGTGTGTGTGTGTGTGTGTTCAAGATCCCGAGAGGAGAATGGAGGAGAAGAGATTGTGGTGTGGCCATCACCCCTTGGGGGTTATTTCTTGCTTTCTGTTTCTGTGTCTCTGGCAAGCACATGTGCTACAGAACAAAAATCTCTCTCTAAAAAAAAAAAAGAAAGAAAAGAAACTAGTTTTCTAAGGAAAAACTCAGGGAGACTAGAAACCCTTGAGATGTAAATTATAGAAGCAGGAACTAGGGATGGAGAGGGGTAGGAATCCATGCATTCAAGCTAAAGTCAAGAGGGACATCCTTGATTTCTTTCTTCTTCTTTCCCCTGTGTCCCATCCATTAGCAGCTCTGGTAGTCTCACCTTTGAGGCATGTCCTGATGTCACTAACATCTATCTCCACAACAGCACTCAGGCCTCTCACCTGGTCAACCAGAAAACCAAGTCGAACTAGATTTTATGTATCTTCTCTTGCTGCTTTCTAACTCATTCTCCCCGTAGAAGACAGAGAAATCTTTCACAGTTTCAAATTAGGTCACACCACTTTACTGCTTCTATTGGCTCCTCCTCGTTCTTGGAATGACACCACACTGTTTGCTCTGGCCCATAAGACCGAGAGTCCTGGTTTCTGCTCCCCTCTTCTCAGTCCACTCTCCCCCAGGTCGCTGCACTCACCACATGGTCTCCACTCCATTGATGGCCAAGTTCTGTGATACCTTTGTTCATCTCTCTCCCTTGACCTGGAATGCCCTTTCTGGCTTCATATGCCTGGTCCATGTTGCAGGTATTTGCTTAAATACCCTCTTCTGAGAGGCCCTAAGTGACTTCCTTTTTATCAAATGTACCAATACCTCTCTTCCTGCCTTCCCAGTTGCCATCTCATCACTTTTGTTCTTTCTAGCACTCCTTGTCATTTAAAATCATCTTGTGCATTGATCTGTTTACTTATTTGTTTTCAACCACTAGTGTGATGGCAGGCAACATTACTCTACAGATCTGCGTGGCCCTGCATGGTGGCCACTAGAACCACATGTGGCTATTGAGAACCTGACATGTGGCTAGTCTGAACTGAGATGTGCTTTAAGAATAAAACACATCCTGGGCTGTCCCTGTAGCACCGTGGTAAACCCTGTGCATAGGGAGCTGGATCCCACGTGGCTGACTGTGGTTTGAGTTGTAGTCCCAGTGGCTTGAAAAACATGCTGGATGTGTGTGCATGCATGCCCCAAACCCTGATGGGAAGGAGAAATGGAGGACAGGGCATTGTGGTGTGACCACGTCCCATTGGGGATACTTTCTCACTCTCTTTCATCCTCTCCCTCTCACATATGTGCACACATGTGTGGACCTGAACACACATACACACCCTCTGGTGATAAAAGAGAATAAAATGCATCCCAACAGAAATCATGATAAAGGGTTGAGATAACGGGTATGCTGATTATCCTGAATAATTATTACATATTGTACTCTTGTTCTTTAAATTCATATTGTACCCCCCAATATATACATTTATCATATATTAATAGAAAATGCTTTTTAAAAAAGAATGAAATATACACCAGACTTTGGAGACTTAGTAGGAAAAAAATTATGAAAATTTATTTCTGTGTTCTTATATGGCCATTTGAAATGTCCTACTTGGGACCAGCAGTTGCCATAATGGTTGTCACTGGACTCCTATGTAGTTGACTGCGGTTTGAGTCCCGGACCTGGTGGCTTAAACTCATGCTGGGCACCTGTGCGTCCGTGCCCAAGATCCTGAGAGGAGAGTGGAGGAGAAGGGATTGTGGTGTGGCCATCCCCCCAGTGGGTGATTTCTCACTTTCTGTCTCTCTGTCTCTCTCTGTCTTTCTGGTAAGCACACACTCCCTATAGCAAAAACAAACAAACAAACAAACACACAAACAAAACCTCTCCAAGAAAAAAAAATAGAAATGTCTGATTGTGTATGGGGCTCACATTTTATTTCTGGGACAGAACTAATCTGAATCATCATTACTCTCCACAGTGTGCATTTGTTTACTGAATAGTGGTTTATTTATCTCCACTTTCCCTTTGAAACTTACCAAAGATAAGTGGCTTCTAGAATTGTCAACTGTTCATTTCCTTGTTCCATCTGTTTTGAATTAGGGGAAAGACAAAGCAAAACTCAATAACAACAACATGAACAAAAAAAAATCCCCCGAGCCATCCAGTCCAGAGAAGCAAGCCAAGAAAGGCATGCTGGGATTTGAGAGCCAGTGGGAAAGCCAGGCAGGGCCAGGAGCTGGCGTGTTGTTGCAGCAGCCAGAGCTCTCTTTCCTTAGTCCTAGGCAGTGATCTAAGCAGCATTCCTAGAACCATGGACACTAACAATAAATTAAGTAAACAGGCAGAAGGTCACCAGAACCCGGTCTCAACCAGCCCGGAGGTTTAGCTCTCTGGTCTTCTGTGAGCCAAGGAACTGGAGGAGACTGGAGGGGAAGTCTCCTCCTCCACCAGAACCATCCGAAAACCTTACCTTTCTGCTTGTGTGGTGGGAGAGATCGCAGAAGTCGGAGAGCCAATGTGTGTGGAAGAAAGGGAAGTAATCACGACGCTACAAAAGCCCTGTTGTTATTTTTCCCTGACTTTCCTTTTAAGGGCTTCTGGAGACAGACCGGGATTAATACTTCAAACTAGGGAGGAGTAAAGTCAGCTAACTCATTAGCTGAAATTATCTAATTAATCTTGGGGCCACAATTGAACCCAACAGAATTTACTAAAGTATAGAGAATTCAGTAAGTTCTGAAGCCAGAGGCCATATCCCCATTCATGGGGTAGGGACGTGGATGGGGAGATGGGGGGGGCTGGGAGACGCCTTGTTCTGGGGGCAAAGGATCCCAGGCCAGGCCAGGGTGGGGTCACCTAAGACTTTTCCGGCTTCACAGATCTGAGCTTTCCATTCTAGCCATAACTTCTTTCACTCTACTTATTCATTCATCCCATAAATATTGAACTCCTACTAGGCCTTTTGCTAGCATTGTAAATTGAATACAATGTTGAAACCTATATTCTATAAACAATTAAAAAGTAAATGAAACAAATGTAAACTGCAAAGTTCTGTGAAACGAAGTGGGTGTCTCTTGAGCACAGGGTGTGGGAAAGGGAGACTTCTCTGTATAAGGGACATTTAATTCAAGATTTGGAGGGAAGAATTCCTTGCTGTCCCTTTAACACTTCAGAGATTTTATGAGGGCGTTTATTCATTCATCAGACATTTAGTGAATAACTCACAAGACTAGATCCTTTGCTGTGCACTGCTAAAGAAAGATGACCAAATCAAGGATCTTGCCCTGGAGAAATTCATAATGGCATAGAGGAGACTGACACCAAGGTCAACAAGAAAGCATTTCGGGAGAACCATGCAGTACAGTTGAGCTAGGTAACCTTTAAGGTCATTCCTGTGTCTAAACATTCTAAACAGTTCCTATTGCATGTCTAGAAGTTTGGGAATGCCCACTCCCTCTAAGGATTTTTATTTTATTATTTTATTGTATTTCTTCCATGAACGAGAAAGAGAGAGAAAAAAGATAGAGAAACAGCACCCCAAACAGGGTCATGATGCAAAGTCCACCCCTAGCTTTCAGCCAACCCTAGACCGTGGTCAGGCATGTGCTGAGTATACTTAAAAAAGTCTCTAGCCTTAGACAGGGAGTCCTGCTAGGTGGGGTTGACTCACAGAGCAGTGCGTTTTACAGCTGCACCACATCTGCTCCCCTCTCCAAAGGTCTTAGAATCCACCAGCAGATGGAAGGCATGCATATGTAAACTATTAAGATTGCAGAATCTTGCACCTACAGTATGTTATTCCTATTTTCTTAGCTCAGCAACCGTCTGTCTATTCAGATCATTAATGCCTTTTAAATCAATGAGTACTAGCATCTCCCCTTTAACCATTTAACCATTTTCAGATCCCTTCATTTTATGAAAAAATATATGCACTTTTTTTTTTCAGAGTCTTGTGAAAGGGGCTGGGATTAAGGTTTAGATACCATCTGTCACTTGCTTTTGATTTATTTATTTATTTTTTGCTATAGGGTGCATGCACTCACCTGATAGAGACAGAGAGATAGGGAAAGTGAGAAATCGCCTCCCAGGGGGGATGGCCACCCCACAATCCCTTCTCTTCCATTCCCCTCTTGGGGTTTGGGGCACACATATACACATGCCCGGTGTGATTTTCAAGCTACTGGGTCTGGGACTCTGACTGCTCAGTGGGCCATATGGGACCCAGCCACCTTAACCTGCATGCCACCTTCTGGCCCCTGTTACTTGCTTTGAGCAAGTCCCCTCCTGAGTCTCATTCTATGTGTGTATTCAATCTGTGTAAAACTGATGACTATTCTGAGTTGCTGGGAAGGAGAAGGGTATTACACTGAGAAATTAACTAGTTTTCTAGAAGCAAAAAAGTGAGGTCACTTTTGCTGTAAACTGCTAGAGGAGCTTACTGAATTGACGAACTGCAAATAGAGCCTCAGTATCTTTAGGCAGGAGAGAGTGATGTATGATCTGAATGGTCAGGTAGGTGAATCCTCCTCTTCCTTCTTTCATCCCTTTTCCATAGTGGTCTACAATCCCTACTACCTCTTTACTGATATTTTACTGAAATCTCTTCTACTAAATTCCTCATTGGCCTCCATATTGCTGAACCCACATCCACACACATCTATAAAATATTAGTATCTCTGAAAATGTCTTCCTTTGGCTTTTTAAGACTTCCCTCTTCCTTGTTTCTCCTGTATTTCTGGCTGCTCATCTTTTAATCTTCTTCACCCTTGTTTGGCTGGCATTTAAAATGGAAAATTCTTCCAGAATCCCTAACTGTTTTATTTTTTATTTTTATTTATTTATTTATTTTTTGGAGAGATTTTTTCACTATAGGGCGCGTACGCTCGCCAGACAGACAGAGAGAGACATAGAGACAGAAAGCGAGAAATCACCCCCTAGGGGGGATGGTCACGCCGCAATCCCTTCTCCGTTCTCCTCTTGGGATCTTGGGCACGCACGCACATGTGCCCAGCGTGAGTTCTAAGTCACCGGGTCCGGGACGCGAACCGCGGTCGACTATGTGGGAATCCAGCGACATAGCCATTACGCTAACTGCTGGTTCCCCCTAACTGTTTTCTTTACTCATCCTACTCCATTTTGGAGCACTGATAACCAAGACCATGTCTTTAGCTATCTCATAGACATTCATCAAGCCCTTGGGACCAGCAGTTTAGCATAATGGCTATGTTGCTGGACTCCCATATAGTTGACCGTGGTTTGCGTCCCAGACCTGGTGGCTTAAAACTCATGCCAGGTGCGTGTGCGTGTGTGCCCAAGATCCTGAGAGGAGAATGGAAAGGGATTGCAGCATGGCCATCCCCCCGGGGGGTGATTTCTCGCTTTCTCTGTCTGTCTGGCGAGCGCACGTGCCCTATAGCAAAAACCTCTCAAATTAAAAAAAAAAAAAAAAAAAAAAAAAAAAAAAAAAGGGACCAGCAGTTAGCGTAATGGCTATGTCACTGGACTCCCACGTAGTCGACCGCAGTTCGTGTCCCCGACCTGGTGGCTTAAACTCACGCCGGGCGCGTGTGTGTGCATGCCCAAGATCCCGAGAGGAGAATGGAGGAGAAGGGATTGCGGTGTGGCCATCCCCCCTGGGGAGTGATTTCTCACTTTCTCTCTCTCTCTCTCTGTCTGGCAAGCGCACGCGCCCTATAGCAAAAACCTCTAAAAAAAAAAAGATATTTATCAAGCTCCCAAATCTGTCTATCAGGCCCTTATCTCTCATGTGACCTTTAGGCACATGTCTTAAATGGCCTGTTAGACTTCCATCAGATAAATTAACTCCGAATCCAGTTCTGTTATTCCTTTATTGGAAACTGGCACTACCGAGAAGTTAAGAGCTATCTAGACTTCTGTTCTCTGTCATAGCATTCGTTTAATAAAGACATATTGGTACTTAACTATGTTTAGGCATTGGGCCTTGTGCTGGGAGGACAGCTCCTGCCCACAAGAAACTCCTACTCTAGGTTAGCAACCAGAGAAATACAGAGTGTGCTGTAATTAGAGGGGTAAATGCAAGAATATAAGCATACTCAAGAGATAGACCTTAAAAAAAAAAAAAAAAAGCATAGCAGAGAGCTAACAGGGAGAGGAAATAGGAGGAAAGTCTTTTTTGAAGAGGTGATCCATGAAATGGATTTTTTTTTTTTTTGGAGAGATTTTCACTGTAGGGCGTGTGCTCGCCAGACAGACAGAGAGAGACATAGAGACAGAAAATGAGAAATCACCCCCCAGGGGGGATGGTCATGCCACAATCCCTTCTCCTCCATTCTCCTCTCGGGATCTTGGGCACGCACGCACGCGCGCCCGGTGTGAGTTTTAAGCCACCGGGTCCGGGACGCGAACTGCGGTCGACTACATGGGAGTCCAGTGACATAGCCATTACGCTAACTGCTGCTTCCCCATGAAATGGATTTTGAAAGAAAAATGGTAATGGAATTCTCTTGATAAATGAGAGAGGTAGGCATCTTGGGCATTGGGAATAACTGTAAAAGGCATGAGTATGTAAAACCATGAGAAAGCTTGAGTAGTTTGATATTGACAGAGTGCCATGTGTAAGGCAAGGTGAGGTTAGGCAGGAGGTGAACCTGGAGTAGCAGGTAGGGGCCAAATCCTAAGGGGTGTATCAAGAAGAGCAGTAATCACTAGAATTTACAAAGTGCACTGTACTTGCAAGATTACTAGAGCTCAATCTACCCTGTGTTATTATTCACACCCTACAGCAAGGAACCCAAGAACCTATGTATCTGATATGGGTTGGCTGAGATCTACCCCCATTCATTTTTGTTTCCAAAGCCTAGACTCTTTACCGTCTACCACGTTGCAAGTGCATGATGCTCCTGTGTTCTTATCTCATGGAGCGTATGCTCTGACACAGGCTACTCAGCTCCCATTACGTTCCATTTGTGTGAGTCAGTTCTGTAGTTAAGGGAATTGGCAAAAGGCTAGAAGAATGGGCCAGGTTCATAACAAGCCAATCACGACTGGTTCATCCCCCTTGACATTGATTTGTTTAAAAACCAAGGCCAGTCCATGCTCTGATGAAAGGATACATTTTTAGAACGTGGTACATCCATACACTGGAATATAATTAGGCAGTAAAAAGAAATGAAACACTGATACATACTGCAATGTGGATGAACCTCGGAAGCAATGTGCTCGGTGGCAGGAGCCGGTCACTGAGGACCAGCTATTGTATGATTCCACTCGTATGGAATGTCCAGAATAGATGCATCTATAGTGACAGAAAGTAGCTGGTGGCTGCCTAGAGCTGACGGGGGTGGGGAAACTGGAGATTGATGGCTAAAGGGTGGCAAATCTCTTTTGGAGGTGATGAAAATATTCTAAAGGTGATTGTCATGATGGACACAGAATTCTGTGAATATACTAAAAGCCATACTTCAAATGGGTGAATTGTATGTTATGTGAATTACATTTCAATAAAGCTGTTCAAAAGAGAAAGGCCAAAGCCAAAAAAAAAAAAAAAAATCTATCACAGGGTAAAGAAGCCTGTATACAGTGGGTTGGGAGGTGACAAGAGATGGCTTCTACTATTATTTTCCAGGGTCAGAAACAAGGGTGAGGCTACCTTCGCCATACTTGGTTGTGGGCACTCTTGCCTCCTTTAAGAGCACTGTGGCCCACTCTGGTTATTGCATGGCTATATGATAAGTCAAAACATGTTTACTTACGCTATGGTTCTTTTCCCCTGCCTTCCTGGGCCTTCTAATTTGCTTTTTTACTATTCTTCCACTTTGTAAATCATCTTCAGCACCATGCAAACCTGAGCTTGTCAGTTCCCTACTTAAAATCCTCCCAAGGACCCTCATAAGCTTCCTGACAAAGCTTAGTTATTCCCCCTTGTTTTGTGGTACACAAAGGACTTTGCAGGGCCACCTCTCTGGCTCTGGCTTTCACATGTAACCACATCCACACAGAGCCATTTGCTGTCCATACTTATTTCTTCTTGAATGCTGAAATCCTTGCCTCAAACAACTTTTCTCTCACCTGCTTTAACTCCACTCCTACCCTTCAGGATGGCTCAACTAGCACCTTTTTCAAGAAGCTTTAGATTTCTCCAGGCTGGATTAAAGACCCCTCTTTTGTGCCCAGAATGCTTTCTATACTGTCTGCTATCTAATCTGTGCACTGGGCATTAGTCCCTTCTAATTAGGTTAGCTTCAGCTCCAATTTAGATTTTACTTCTTGACCTTGGGCCAGTTACTTATCTTTGTCATTCCTCAATTTACTCACCTACAAAATAATATCTTCTTTACAAATGTGCTCTAAAGAGCAAAGATATTAAAGTATATTAAAACACTATTTTATTTATTTTTTAGTTTGCCATAGGGTACATGTATTTGCCAAAGAAAGAAAGAGAAAGAAGGAAAATGAGAAGTCATCTCCCAGGAGGGATGGCCATGCTGTAATTCTGTCTCCTCCATTCTCCTCTCAGGATTTTGGGCACACCTATCAAGCTGCCCAGTTCAGGACTCGACATGCACAGTCAACCATGTGGGATCCAGCCACCTTAACCTCCATGTCACCTACTGGCCCTCAAACATTATTTTATTCAAAGTATATATTAAAAACTTGTATTACAAGTGTATGTTAAATTGCTTTGTACAATACCCCACATAGTGCAAGCACTAAATCAAAGTAACCGTTATTCTTGCTGTTCCTATTACTCATTAATTCTAGACTATAAGGCCCTTGAGGGCAGTGACTTCTTATTCAATAGCTAGTATACTGTCTGGCATCTGGCAGATGTTCAGTAGATATTTGGATCTACGATCTCCATGTTTCTCTTCTTTCTATGTTGGCTTTGTCACCTCAAGTCTTTTGGATTCATAAAGGCTGGGTAAAACTGTAGCTTAATTTATTTTTTTCCTTTTTCTTAATTGAGTAAGATAAGAAGGGGGAAAAAAAAAGGAGAAGAAGAAGTATTCATATCACTTACAGATTTCTCAGTGCTGGACCACAATCCAGCCCCCAAGGGACTGACTGAAAGTTATTTCTGTGATAAGAGCACTTTGGGACCTTCCCTGGTCTTGCTCCCTTGTTCCTGCAAAGATCCCTTCCTGCTTTTATGGCTTCTTCTGTCCATTCTTGGACTCTTTAAAGATTTTCAAAGAATGTGTTTATGGGAGGGGAGAAGAGTTTGTATATATTTTTGGTGAAAAATGCAACTTTCTGAAATTGTCCCAGGAGAAATGAATATAGATGAGGTAGTATGCTTTTCCCAAAGACCTGGAATCTGGAAGTGCTTCATCTGAACAGGAATATCTACCTCACTCAGTAGAGAGAACATTCATTTTTTTCCATGTTTTTGTTAGAGCCCCATCATCAGGTAGTTGTTCTGGTGGGTGAAGAGCTAGACTAGGTGAACTAATTTTTGTGAATGTCTTTTCCATACACGAAATAGAACAAATTGGCTGAAAAAATTGTTTTTATACTGATCTGCCATTTTATTTATGTAAAAAGTCATTTAAAAATATAGGACAATGAAATCGCATTGAATAAACTATCTTAAATAAAAGTTTAGGCAAAAGAAACAAGTATAATCTAAAATATTTTAGTTTTTGTAATGTGTCACAATGAAGATGGTTTAGTCCAAGTCTTTGGTTTACTTTTGCACTGAGTTGTCTACTTTTTTTTTAAATGACTCTCAAGAGTTTTGTAAGAATTCTGGCTATGACTTTAAATATACTTCCTCACTCATGACTTGTTTTTTTAATTTATCTTTTTTTAAACTATTTGCTATAGGTGCATGCACTTCCGGATGTTGGGGAGAAAGCACTCCCCAAGGGGAAGATGGCCACACCACAATCCCTTCTCCTCCATTCTCCCTTTGGGATTTTGGGCACACACACAAGTTCCTGGTATGTTTTTCAAGCCAGTGAGTCTGAGACTCAAATGGCACCATCAGCCATGTAGGATCCAGCCTCTTTAACCTCCATGCCACTAGCCAGTCCTATGGACATCTTTTTGTGTGTGTATGTGTATTTTCCCAAGATGATGATATTTTATGTTTTCTTCTAGAAACTGTATTATAAAACAGAATGTCCAAAGCCAAGTGCATTGTAGTCCCAGCTATACTGGAGACTGAGGCGGGAAGATTGAGACACAGTGAGACCCGTATAAAAAAACACCACACATATACACACACACTCCATCTCCCACACACATACCAAAAGAGAGAGAGAGAGTAAGAGAGAGAGAAAGAGAGAGAGAATATCCAGATGACTAATAATATAGGAAAAGATGGACGATAATATGAAAAGATGCTAGACATCATTATTCATCAGGAACTACAAAGGAAAGCTCTAAGGGGATATCGCTACACTAGAAATAGTTAATACATTAACATAACAAAAACTTAATAGTATCAAGTGTTGGAAAAGATGAAGGCAAGTGGACCTTTCGTATTCTGCTGGCAGATGGGTAAATTTGCATCATAGACTAGTACAATCAAGAACTTTTCAACTATCTACTAAAGTTGAGCATAAGCTTGCCCTATGATGTAGGAGCTTTATTCACAGTAGTTCCGAGTTGGAAATAGCCACATATCCATCAATAGTAAAATGGATAAATATATGTGGCAGATACATTTAATGAAAAACTACAGTAATGAAAACTCTCTCTATATATATATTATTGCAAGCAAAAGCATATATGAATCTCACTCACGTAATGTTGAGCAAACACTGTCAGATACAAAAGAGAATATACTGTATTCTTTCACTTATATAAAGTTCAAGAACAGGAAAAATTGATCAATGGTGAAAGAAGTCAGGATACTGGTTACTCCTGGTGGGGATGAGGATTAGAAAGGAACAGAGGGAGGCTTCTGGGGTATAGACAATGTACATATAGATGTAGGCAGCAGTTTAATGTGTATATATTTGTTAAAATTCATCAACGGTTATCAAAATATTTGAACATCTCAATAACAAAAATTCAAGGGAAATGTTAGTTAATAAAATATTTGAATTGTAATTTTTTTCATCATCATAAAAGTTGACATTGTATTATTTTGCTTATATTTTTATGTTTGAAGAACTCGACTTACTAAGTATAATGATTAATGACTGTCCTGATTCATTCAGATATTATTTTTTAAGAATATTTGAATGCTTGTAAAATGTCAATGATTTATGGGGCCTAAGATAGTCAGATTTCACATACTGGGTCATTGGAAAAGTCATGACTTATTTGTCTATGTTTTTCTATGCAAAAATGTGTCATGACTTTTCCAATGACCCAGTAATTCCAGAAAACACAAGGAGTAAAATTAGAAAATCTCTAAAATCTCTTTTGGTCCTAAAATATGATGACTTAACTGAAATCGTATGTGCATGTATGTATGTATGTACTACCAGAGGGTACATATACTTACCAGAGGGAGAGAACCTCCCAAGAGTTTTGGTCACATTGCAATCCTCTTTCTTCCACTCTTTCTTCCCATCAGGATTTTGGGCATATATGTACGCATACCTGGTATGTTTTTCAAGGATTTGAACTATGGCTGGCCATGTAGGATCTGGCTAACCACTGTGTTACTGTAAACTGGCTCTCTCTCTGTCTCTCTCTCTCTACACACACACACACACACACACACACACACACACACACACACATATATAATTAAATGATTTTATCATAAAAGTGATGAGACATAACAACTTGTTTGAGGTCATGCATAATAGTAGTATTAATAGTATTATCCGGGGCCAGCAGGTGGTGTGGTGATGCATAATAGTAGTATTAATAGTATTATCCGGGGCCAGCAGGTGGTGTGGTGGTTAAGGTGCCGGACTCTCATATGGCAAACTGCTGTCTGAGTCCTGGACCTGGCAGCTTGAAATTCATGCCGGGAGCATGTGAGTGCATACCCAAAATCCTGAGAGGAGAATGGAGAAGAAGGGATTGTGGTGTGACCATCCCTTCCTGAGGGGGGGGGGGGGGTTGATTTCTCATTTTCTCTCTCTCCATCTGTCTCTGTCTCTCCAGTGAGCACATGTGCCCTATAGCAATAAAAACAACAACAACAATTCTCTAAAAATAAAAACCTCAAAACAAAAACAATACAATGTTGTAAAGGGAATATTGGGTAGAATGTTTTGAGTTTCTTTTTCAAGTGTATTGATTAGATTGATACTGACTCCAAATTTCTCTGCAAAAAATATTCCAAATATTTGAATCATATATTTTCTAAAGAACTTTTCCATGTATTACATGATCTACTTATAACATGTTGAATGAATGACTGAATGAAAGAACACTTTTTGAACTCAATGGTAGATTCATAGTAGTGAAAACTCCAACCAGTTTTCCACCCTTAATATTCTAGTAGGAGAAACTGACATTAAACACCTGAGGAAAGGCAGACGCGTTCTAGGAGAGGGACATATAGTCTGATCTAGGGGCCTAACCTTGTCTAAGAGGTTGCAAAGAGTACCCTGAAGAACCTGAAGTTGAAATGGTGATGAGTTCAAGGTTATCATCGATGGTGGGAAAATGAGATAACTTATACAGAGGATTAGCACATTCCACAGCTGCAAGAATTGAGAGCAGCATGCTGCTTTGGAATAAGAAAAAATTTAGTTGTTTGAACAAAAGATTTTGAAGAGAGATTTGGCGCTGTCCCTATGGAGGGCCTTCTACTGAACTTTGTCCCAGGATGAAGTGAAACCACAGGAGTAAATGCATTAATCGCATTTTATTTTAAGAAAAATCAAACTAGAGTGGCACACACTCTCTTTTTGGCAGGACCTTGGAATAAGAAGTAGAACTGGAACTAGAACCCAGCTGTCCTGGGATCTGGGTCCTTATTATCCTAGAATAAGGTATGTTCTTGCTTCCTCAGCACTTTGCTCATTCCTTTATCGCAGCCTGTTACTGTGTTGTTTTGTAACTACCCGCCTTTCTGTCTCTCCTTCTTCAGGGACTGTTCCTTACTTATCATTGTACTCCCTCAGTGCCTGGCACATCATAGGCACTCACTATGTATGTGGTTTAATGTGTCCTCACTCTTCTGACCCCTTTCCGGTCAACAGATTAATGTACAGACAAAGCCCAGCTCATATTTTTCCCAGCTGAGCCAGTTCAAATGGACACAGCAGGCCCTGAGAAGTGGTAATAACAAAAGATCAAGGGCTGAAAGAACAAAGAGCACATTGAGCTTTTTCAGTAGGGGTGACCAGGATTGTACCACCCCCAAGTGCTTGCTCAGAAAATAACAGTAATGCTTTATGGCTTAATCCTGCTTTACGCTTTCCTGAGTGGTGGCCCCTGGTGTTAACAACATCGTGGTGAATGAGCCAAGAGGTGGTGAGTGTCAGTGAGGGTGCTGTCGTCCGAGGGCAAGGGATTCTCTCTATTTGGGTGGTGGAAAGCAGGGTTGGGATTAGATACTGGTCCTCTAACACAGGGCTGGCCAATCTTTCCTGCCAAGAAGATAGAAAGTGTTTTAGGCTGAGTGGCCCATACACCTCTATGGCACCTATTTGATCCTGTCATTCAAGAAAAAAAAATACAGTAGCCATAGAAGATAATAAAACCAGATATATTCTGTTACTACATTCCAGAAAAGCTTTATTTATAGACACTGAAATCTGAATTTTATATATGAAGTATATGTGAAAACATGGTCTGAAAAAGTCTTCATTTTGATTTATTTTTTCCCCCAACCATTTAGGAAATGTAAAATCCACTTTTAGCTCCTGCGGGTATCAGGCTAAATTCAGCCCCTAGGCTGTACTGAGGTTTGCTACCTTGGTTCTCATGCCTGGTTCGTCACTTCACTCATCAGAGTGGCTGTTTGGGGTGAGTTATATGGTGGGAGCTGTCCTGATGATCCATCCGACACCAGCAGCCCTCTTCTGTGAGTGCTGTGGGCTGGGCTCTGTGCTCCAGGGCTGCACACTTGCCCTCTCATTCATTTCTTACCATCGCCATGTAAGGGGGAACTGGCATTAGACCCTCATTACTGGTGACCGAATCAATCATGACTGGTGACTTGTCATTGTCAGAGTCGGGCGTTTGTCCTTGTTCTTATCACCATGTCGTACTGCCTCCTACAGCAGAGCCTTGGCGCCATGGAAGTCAGCGTGTGACGGGCTGAGTTTTACAGAAGCACAGACTTTTTTTTTTTTTTTTTGCAAAAAGAGGTTATTTTTCCATAACAAAAAAATCAGAGATAAGGAGGATCAAAGAACAGAGCTGTCATATCCAACTGTGGGAAGATCGGCTCAAATCTCCCAAGACATAAAAACGTTTCTAAATCTGTTATCTAGTTCTTTTTTTATCTTATTTTTATGATAGTAAATTGTGTGTTCATAAGAAAGAGAGAGAGAAAGAGAGAACGCACTCTAGGCAGAGACTTATCTGGTCACAGTCCCCGCTCTCCCCAGATCTCCAGCTTCTTAGAATCCTAGGTGTCCACACACGTCCCCAGTGTGTTTTCCAAGCAGACCTGGGATTCAAACTGAGGTTGCCATATGGCCTCCAGCACTGCAGGGACTAGCTTTATTGCCAAATGGAAGCTGGGCTTATTATCTAGTTCTCTTGGCCAGGAATTTGAAGAATGCAGATAATCCTCTCACCCTCTAGCCAGACCCTTTCCCCATTTCTTCCATTACCTGTCCTACACACACACAGACACACACGTGCGCGTGTGCTTATTTATTTATTTATTTAGGAGAGGTTTTTTGCTATAGGGCGTGTGTGCTTGCCAGAAAGAGAGAGAGAGACAGAGAGATAGAAAGTGAGAAATCACCCCCGGGGGGATGGCTACACCGCAATCCCTTCTCCTTCATTCTCCTCTCGGGATCTTGGGCACGCACACACATGTGCCTGGTGTGAGTTTAAGCCACCAGGTCTGGGACTTGAACTGTAAGGCCTGGGGGAAGGGAAAAGAAACATGGAGGAAACATTCCTGCTGGTAGGAACTTTCCTGTTTTCCGCATCTGGCCTGCCATCACCAACGGACTTTCCCGCCCTTCAGCATTTGGCCGGTCGGCCAAAGTTGAACAGAAACAGCAAACTTCATTGGCCAGACAAGGACCCATGGTGACCACCTATTGGACAATGATCCTTTAAGAACGAGCAGCACTCACCCTGGGCATGACTCCCTTGGCCTCTGATCAGACCGAGGGACCTCACCCTAGAGCTTCTTCAGAATAAATTATACTGGTTTTATTAAACTCCAAGGCCTAACTGGTATTTTCGCCTTTGCCGCCGCTCCTAAATAAAACCTTACACAAACCGCGGTTGACTACATGAGAGTCCAGCAACATAGCCACTATGCCAACTGCTGGTCCCATATTTATTATTTATTTTTTAAACTAAAAAAAAAAAAAAAAAAAAAAATTACTATAGTACTTGTATGCTTGCCGGGGATAGAGAGGGAGAGAAAGAAAGTGAGAAAGTCCTCCCCAGGGGACATGACCGCGTGGCAATCTCTTCTCCTCTCAGATTTTGGGCACGCATGCACACTTTACTGGCATGGTTTTCAAGCCTTCAGGTCTGGGACTCAAACTGTGGAGTTGGCAAGGTGGAATCCAGTCGCCTTAACCACCATACTATCTGGTCGTCCTCACCTCCACCAACCCCCCCAAACTTCTAAAGTCTTAGGTGTGTGTATTAAACTACTTGAAGTAATTTGTTCAATATTAGTATCCAAAGAACAGATGTCTACCTATTGCCACTTTCAGAGGTTCTGCCACATGAATGCAGATGTAAGCAAGCTCCCTTTTGGAGTCACTACCACCCTCTGGTGCCTGCCTGTTCCTCCCCTCTGCTCCCACATTTTCTCCTCCTAGGGCACTCACCCCCACTGAGCCAACACTAAGGGTAGCACAAGGGTGAACAAATGCTGTGACAATGCAAGACAGTTGGGTTGGTGAGGGGCTGGGTGCTTCCAGCTGCCCTTCCTGCAGTTCTGGGATGTCTGCTCCAAGTTTTGCTTCTCGGCTACAACCTGCCCCCACCCTCTAATTCTTCCTTTACTCCCTAAGCCAAAAACTGGGGTGTGACCATCACTTTAGCTGGGTGAGAGAGATGAGAGAAATGTCAAAGGTAGTTAAGAAGACCTGACAATGGGTAGAAAGTTGAAGCCAAAGGAGGAGGTGGGTGTCCCTGAGCTGACTGGAATTGCTTTCACTCCTAGCTGCCAACTCCTGAGCAGGGCAATTTCAGTTCTTTAATAGAAATCCCCTTCTTGGCTTTTTTGCCTTCTTCTCTGAATCTTTGGAGCAACTTCTGGGGATAGGAGTGAGGGGCTGGGGTGTACTTACAGAGATATCAGTGGTCTCTAGGTCTCTCTCTGAGCTTAGTTCCCAAGCCTACATGCCCAGGGCACCTACCTCTTCCATGTGACTTTCACTTCACTCTCTACCTTCAGATAAGGGTAATGACCTTTGCTGAGCCACTGGGAGGAGAGTCTGTGCCATGGGGTAGGAGGATCTGAAGGTCTTTGTACACAGGACATTCAGCTTTCACTGGACTTCTTGATGAGAATGTGGGTTGGAACAGGGTAATCTACATTTGAAAAACAAGTTTAAAAAATGTATTCTTTCCACCCACCAGTACTAGTAACATTTATTCAGTGAAAAAACTTGGACAGTGAAGAAACATACAGAAAAAAAGAAAGCAAAGGTCCCCATAACTTTACAACCTGGAGAAAACCTCTCCTAGCATTTCGGCGTACTGACTTCTACTCTATCCACTGTCTATCTTGTCACTATCTCTGCCTAGAACACATGGTATCTACCATTTGCTATCTTGCTCTTCTCCCACACCCCTCATTGGCATTCTTCTCTGAGTATTTCCCTTTAAAGATTTTCCCAAAGCAGTGATTAACATTTAATGAATGGATATTTACCTTCTAAGACTCAGACAATTCTTTTTTTTTTTTTTTAGAGGTTTTCGCTATAGGGTGCATGCGCTAGCCACACAGACAGAGAGAGACATAGAGACAGAAAGCGAGAAATCACCCCCCGGGGGGATGGTCACACCGCAATTCCTTCTCCTCCATTCTCTTCTCGGGATCTTGGGCACGCACGCACACGCGCCCGGCGTGAGTTCTAAGCCACCGGGTCCAGGACACGAACCTCGGTCGACTACGTGGGAGTCCAGCTACATAGCCATTACGCTAACTGCTGGTTCCCAAAGACTCAGACAATTCTTAAGGGCATGGTTAAAGAGAATATATCTTGCTATTTCTTTTCCTTAGCACTTTAAACAACAGGAGGACTATATGACCGCCTCTCCCTGAGGTGTTAACTATCTTGGAAATGAGTCTGACCACAGATCACATTAAAAAAGGGAGGCAGAATCATTCTCGAGTTACATAAAACTGGAGACTCTGACCTCAAGGCAAAACCCCAGGGTTGAGTGTTGGGTGCAGATACAGGAAGCCTGCTCCCTTTTCTTGGCTTTGGTTGGCATCCAGTGGCAAATGACCTCGGCAGAGTCACTGAGGTGAGTGAGGTCACTGAGCAATGCTCTGAGCCCACAGCCAGCAGCCATCTTCGGCCCTTGTACCATCAAAGACTCTTGTGACACCTGCATCACACGGATGAAGAAGTGTATTTCCTGTCCGTGGGCAAATCACTGCCAAGTAGAGAAAGCAGAGAAATAAGCAACCAGTTGGAATTTGAAGCAGAACAAAGCAAGTTCTAAACTGTGGAAATAGCAGTGGGTCATGGGACCCCAGAAGTGAGGGCACTGAATTTTATTATAGAGGAATATTGCAGAAAACTCCATGAGGAGAGGTGGGTAATTCATTTCAGCTAAGTTTTCTACGATAAGTAGGATTTCATAGGTAGAAAGATGGACATTTTTCAGGGCAAAGAATTTGTAAGGGAATGGCATTGAAATAGGAAAACATACAATGAGTCCCAGGAAAAGCAGCTCTTTGGAGGTGGCTTACAGAGAAGGAGCGTGCAGAGAGCAAGGTAGGGCATCTGAGAGACCCTCAGAAGCAACCTGTCACCTGTCCACAGACCAACATTCTTGTGGGAGGTTGGGTAGCACAGTCAAAAGAGCACAGAATTCCAAGCCAGGCATAGCAGAATTGCCCTCAAACTCTAGCTCTTTGTTACTGACTGATGTTTTTAACAAGTTGTTCGAGCTCTTTGAACCTCACTTTCACTATATATATAAACTCATGATTACTGGGCCAGTTAGTGACATGGTGGTTTAGATGGCTGAATTCCACATGGCCAACAGTGCAGTTAGAGTTCCAGACCTGGTAGCTTAGAAAACATGCCGGGCACATGTGCACACATGCCCCAAATCCTGGAAGGAGAATGAGGGGTGCTTTTTCACTTTTTCTCTCTTGCTCTGTCTCTGGCAGGCATGTGCACTATATAGCAAAAATTTAAAAAACAAAGATTCAGGATTATGCACCTATCTCTCAAGTGTGGAGTTTAAATATCATGTTCTAAAAGTACCGAACAAGTGCACATGATAGACCTTTAATACATGTAGCCTTTTCTTTTATTCCTTTAGGTGGACTAAATTAGCAAACATAGCTGCGCATCAACAGGTTTTCACAGTCGTTCATTTCATACATACTGTATGACCACCTACTACCCATCAGGCCCTGTGCTAGATGGTCAAAGACACAAGCTCTCAAAGAGAAAGTGATGGTGGGGGGAGGGGAGGTGACATGTGAAGAGATAGACAGCTGAGTAACAGTCCAAGATAACAAGCCATTAGAGCCATCACAAGGCTGCAGACCACAGAACTAATGAGCATCTAGACAATGAGGGCTGCACACGGCACCTGGTGGACAAACAGAACTGGAGTTCAGAGGAGGGTGAGGTCACTGAGGACTGGAGCAGTCTGGAAAGGCTTCAAGGAAGAGGGGAAACATGAGCCAGCCTTGGAACACGTGAGCACGGGGAGAGGCACAAGAAAACGAACTGTTGTTTGAAGTGGCTAAAAACCAGTCAAGGTGAGTTTAGGGGACAGTCTGGTCTGATTGCGGAGGAGGAGTTCTGGGAGATAAGCCTGAGAGGGAGTTTGGGGCCAGGTTTTGGAAAGCATTGGAAGTCAGACTAAAGACTTCAATTTCCATCGTAGGAATGTTTTCTACCATACTATCATGCCTCCCACCCTCACCCTACAGTATTTTAGTGGCACGTGTTCTTTAATACTATGAATTACCAGGTACTATTTTCTTTGTTGGATGTATGTGTCATACAAGATTGTAAATTCCACAGGACAGGTGACATAGAGATTTCCTAAGGAAGGCTTGGGAATGTCCACAAGAAGCTGGGAACACACCGTTCTGACAGCTGCAAGTCCCAGCCCCTGCAAGTGTCACCATATTTGAAACCTCTCCAATGCTGACTTCAATGCTCTTGGGGTTGCCTTAATAGGTTGGGCCTCAAGTCTAAGCAGTATCTTCACATACTATATTCCATGTTATTTTCTATCAACTAGTTCATAGTCATCAAATATAGGGGGAAGAAACACCTTTCTACTGAAGGTCCTACATTATGCAGATTCTTGCTGGTTTTACTTGATCAAGTTCTTTGACTTTTCAAAAACAAACCAACCAAAGTCTCGTCATTTTGCAAGGGAACTGTTGTGTATGCCAGGTCCTCTTATCCTCCAGAGACCCCGTCCTCTGACATTACCCACTGCCTTCTCTCAGCTGAATCCTAAGGAGAAAAATCAACCAGAAACCTCAGGAATTAGGTGACCAAGGGCAGAAAGCAAGAATTGTTCAGAGTAAACATAGCCTGTCTGGGTGTTTACTTTGGTTTAAAGAGTTACTGGGGATAGTGTACCAAATTTTTGTTTTTCAGGGAGCTTACTTTTTTGGTAAATAGCTGTTTTTAGGCAGCAGTTTCCCCATGAGGCCAATCGACAGATCCTTAAAATAGAAATGACTCCCTTTGTGGATCAGCCAGGATGACAGCAGTGACACCTGGGCCATTGATCCCAATTACATACCAGGAAAGTGCCCTCTTAGGAATGTCTACATTCTCCTCAGGGCATAGTTGCTCATATCACTGCCTCTGGAAGTCACTGTCTTTGGTGACCCCAGCAACCACCAAGTGTCTCACCAGAGTGCCTACAGCGCCAGATGGTGCCCGAGACCATCATAATGGGGCATGCGTGTGAATGGTCTCACCAGCAGGGAGTAGGTTCCTTTGGTTTCCATAAAACAAGGGAAGCCAGCTGGGGTGGGATGAAGATGGGGACAAGACAGAGGCCACTCATAGTGGTTCCTAAAGGATCAAGGTCAAGTCTCCTCTTCCTCAGGAGCTTGCTTATACTGCTGGGAGTTCTGTAGCTGGTTGGTTGACTGAGTCATGGTCTAGATTTCAAGACCCTGCTTTTGTTGGCTTATCCCTGGCCTATTTTTTTTTTACTCCTTCTCACCTTTTACCAGGGGTCTTAAAAAAAGTTCATAGAATATTTATATTATGAAAAAAACTATGCATGGCCTCCAGACATCTTTTGTATCAAAATAAAGTCACTTAAATTCCATTTTTCTGTGAACTGTTTGAAGTGCCCTAGTACATATTTTTTTTTTTTTTTTTTTTTTTTTTGCTATGGGGCGTGTGCGCTCACCAGAAAGACAGAGAGAGACAGAGAGCGAGATATCACCCCCCCCCCCAGGGGGGATGGCCACTCCGCAATCCCTTCTCCTCCATTCTCCTCTCGGGATCTTGGGCACGCACGCACACGCGCCCGGCATGAGTTTAAGCCACCGTGTCTGAAACTCGAACTGTGGTCGACTACATGAGAGTCCAGTGACATAGCCTTTATACTAACTGCTGGTCCCCCTAGTACATATTTTTCACTGGGGTAAGGTCAGCTCTATACAAGATAAGACCTTTATAAATGTTTGAATTTGTAGACCTCATGCCAATTCTCTCCTCTGGCCTTTGTTCATGCTGTCCTTTTTTTCTGATAAGTGCTTTTTCTTCCCCTGTATCTATTCACATTCTTCTCATCTTTTAGGGTCCAATGCACATCTACTCCCTCTACTAAACCTACCAGAATGTTTATAAATATTTGGCCCCCACTCTGTCTCCTGGTTTCATGCAGGTCAGCTTTGTTTCCCTATATACTTTTCAAACTTTGGTTTGAAGGAGGAGGGAAGAGACCATGTTGGATCTTTTCCACGAACAACCTGCATTTCCTAAAATATGAAAGGTCTTCAACAAGTACATGAAAAATACATATTATGAAAGAACAATACATGGAT
The DNA here is from genome assembly GCA_026018925.1 of Tupaia tana. Taxonomy (NCBI): domain Eukaryota; kingdom Metazoa; phylum Chordata; class Mammalia; order Scandentia; family Tupaiidae; genus Tupaia; species Tupaia tana. Next base: position 121,657,485 of record JAKSZU010000007.1, on the reverse strand, counting down.
TTCAGATATTTTGGGCACCAAGATAAATTCATACTTTAATCTTACTTTGTCTACAAACTTTTTGAAGTCCCTTTAAGCTCTTGTTCCTTGTATCACTTATCACTCCATCGTCATTCACTTCTGAAATGTCCATAGATAAATTGCTTAAATTCAGTGATCAATAAATGTCTGCTGATTGGATAAGAGAATGAGACATTAAAGAGAAGAAAATGATAACTAAGAAGCTAAAAGGCTGAGTAGGATCCAGAAACTTTATTTTGGATCTCTGAAAATGAGTGTGTCAAACACATAAGGACTTTCACATGCATTTGTGAACAAGGGAGCCAATAATCTCTCTTATATTTAATTAGGATAATTCACATTAGTACACATTAAGTGAATATCTGCTAAGTGCACCTCACTGTGCTGGATCCTGACCATGGGGTCTGAGGTCACTGGTCCTGAAGAAGAGAATGGAAAAGTCTTTATTAGTCACCAGTCACTTATTTCCTTCTCAGAGACGTGGCCATGATAGCATGAGCTCTAGCTACAGACTGTTCAGGGCAAGAGAAAAAATAATAGAGAAGAAGATCTAAGAGGTCAGACATTGGAATGAAGGACTTTGGCTTTGAAGAGCACAAATCAATTGATTCTCAAAGTACATACCCTGGCCTGACATGACTCAAATGACCAATTGTGCAAATGGCATCACAGTCATGAGAGCCAGAGGTGAGAGGAGCCAGCCCACAGCTCTTTCTGGGGAGCAGCCAAATCTTCAACAGTCATAGGACAAAGTCAGGAAAGGTCCCTGAGAAGATTGAAAATCATCCAGGGTGTCTGTGATGCTTGAGGGTATAAACTTCAGGTAGAAAAAAAGGCAAGTGAGGAACCATGCATATTGCCAGGGAAAGAGACTGGAAAACAGAGAACCCATGGTTGGTGATTTGCAACAGCAAAAGAGGCAGTCCTATCCATGCTGATTAGTAGCAGCTGGCTAGCCTTATCACACGGTATGGGTTTGTATGTGTATACAGGGGTATGCATCTTTAAACTGAGGACCTTGAGGAATCCCAGGATATAGAGATGGCAGAAGCCCAGAAAATATTTCAAGTTTCTGTTATCTCTGATGACTCCTAAAAACACAATATTTTCTTAGCCAGGCAGATGGTGTGGTGATTAAAGCACTGGATCCCACATGGTCGACTGTGTGATTCAAGTCCCGGACCAGGCAGCTTGAAAAACATGCTGAGCATGTGTGCTTACATGTCTTAAATCCCAAGAAGAGAATAAAGGATAAGGGATGGTGGTGTGGCCATCCCCCGGGGAAGTGATTTTTCACGTTCTCTCTCTCTCTCTCTGTCTCTCTATCATTAGCACAAGCATCCCATGTCAAAAATCTAAGGAAAAAAATATGATTTCTCAGAAAGCTAAGTAAAGAGCTAAGAGTTTTAAAAGCATGCCAACTTATACCCAGCATTTGCAGCATACAATACCATGCATGCAATAACTTGGTAACACAGTAAGAGAATCCCACTCACTGGCGGATCACAGAGAAAATTCTAAGATCATTGTCAATCTGGACAATGTATATAATTTGCAAGGAGTTGGATGAAGACATGAAGCCACTCAAGGGTGGTTCTTAAGGGGAGATAGGCAGGAAAAAGTGAAAGAGCTCTTGCTGATTAGCTATTGCTACCTTTTTATAAATATTAACTCATATACTCTTTTAAATGAAGTATCATCTCCAATTTATAGATTCGAAGTTAGGCTGTCTAGTGCCAAAGCCTGGGGTCTTTCTATTGCAGTAATTCCCAGTTCTCTCTACTCCCTTTGGGTATGGGTTCTTCCAGCCTGGGAGAATCTCATGTAATCAGGACACGAAGGAGGAGATTGGAAGCTCCTTGCTCATAAAACCACCTGAATCTTGACCCAATCAAAAACTAACAATCCACCAACACCAGCTCACTACTTTTCTACGTGGAATCTCAATGACGTTTCTATGAGAAATACACTTAACGAGGTAAAAGGTAGATGCCATTACCTTTTCCCTCTTTGCTTTCAGTATATGATAACCTTTCTGGTCACATCCCAGTCTCCTTGGTCTTTGCCCTCAGCATCATTGAAGTGTGTATTTGTCCAACCTTTATACCACATGGCTCTGAGCAGCACATGCTCTGATTTGGACTAAGTCCACTTGTCCACTTAGCAGCAAGGTAGGTGGCCTTTTACTGACCCTTCCAGGAAACACCTGTTTTCTGCACTTCTCTTGGGCCTGTGCAGAAATCACAGTGCAAGGTTGGGTGTAGGGTGGACAGAAGTCTACTTCTTCATATAAAACACAGAAACAATCCCACCAACTTCTCCAGAATACCTTCACCCACCTTCAATCCTCCTACTTCTTCATAAAAAACACAGAAACAATCCCACCAACGTCTCCAGAATACCTTCACCCACCTTCAATCCTCCTACTTCCTACCTTTTGCTACTTCAAGCATTAGCCACATATACTGGTAATACATGTTCAACCCTTGAGAAAAAACAAGCAACAAAGGACTCATATCTCCATTCAGGATATATGAGATGATTATTCACAGATAGGTGTAGGTTCCAAGAGTTCCTTGTATTATCCTTTACTCTTCCTGTCCTAAAGCTGATTTTCCTTGAAATTTTGCCTTGGGCATCTTCTCGTCTCAGTGTACTCGTTCTCCCTGGACAACTGCATCCTTGGTATGATGGCAATCACCACCTATAAGTTGATGCCTCTGAGATCTGTCTTCTCAGACCCCAGAACACCCTGTCACTAGATATCCCCATTTGGGAGTCCCTCAGAACACAGTGGACATCCAATAAGTTGTTGCTGAAAGCACACACTGTTTAAGCCCCACAGCTGGCAGAGCAGGCAGAGGTAAGCCTTCAACTTGTTGGATTTTTTTTTTTTTTAGAGGTTTTTGCTATAGGGCACGCGCTCGCAAGAAAAACAGAGACAGACAGACAGAAAGCGAGAAATCACCCCCCAGGGGGGATGGCCATGCCACAATCCCTTCTCCTCCATTCTCCTCTTGGGATCTTAGGCACGCATGCACACGTACCCAGCGTGAGTTTAAGCCACCGTGTCTGGGACTTGAACTGCAGTCGACTATATGCGAGTCCAGCGACATCGCCATTACGCTAACTGCTGGTCCCAACTTGTTGGATTTTATAGTTCTCCTTTTACTACTGTTGCTTTGTGAAGCAGTTTGAAGTGGTGGAAGGATCGCAAGCCTCAGAATTACAACTGTGTTCTGAGCCTGTCCTTGCCAGAATATCTATTTCTGTTTGTTTAATTTGTTTATCTGAGATTACAGGTCAAACTTGAGAGTAGGCGGTATGGAGTCCCATCCAGGATTCTAAAGCTGGTTCTGATATAAATTGTGTGTGTAATTTTGGGCAAGTCCCTTTGTTTATCTGAGTCTCATAATAATTGAATCGGATGATTGATAAGATTCCTAACACTTCTCTTTTAGTATGAAGCATTCTAGCACCTCTGAATAGGGTTTTTTTTTTTTTTTTTTTTTTTAATTTTGAGAAGTTTATGCTATAGGGTGCGTGCGCTCACCAGAAAGACAGAGACAGAGAGACAGAAAGTGAGAAATCACCCCTACAGGGATTGGCCATGCCACAATCTCTTCTCCTCTATTCTCCTCTCGGGATCTTGGGCATGCATGCACACATGCCTGGTGTGAGTTCCTGGTTGGGGACTCGAACCACAGTTGACTACATGGAAGTCCAGCGACATAGCCATTGCGCTAACTGCTGGTCCCGGATTTTTTTTTTTTTTTTTTAGATGACTAACTAATTGTTTTGCTAGGAGGAGATACTATGAATCTTGGCAACTTGGCAAACTTCATTCTGTTTTTCTATTGCTCTGTTCAGACATTCCTGAATGAGGCTGAGAACTAGCTGTTGGTGTCAGCAGTATCTAAAATGCAGACTTCTGTTGTAGTAGAGGTGCACAGGGAGGGCGTGGAAATGAATGTAGACCTATCCTCACCCTACACAGACACCTATGCTGTCTGGCTTCCTCCTGAAGCACAGAGTGGCAGGGGCAGCTGTGGCAGCTGTGACCCAATCATACCAGACCAGACTTTCTCTGCACAGGTGATGGAGCATAAATGGGCTGTAACTGTAGGTTGGTAACTGCGTGATAAACATGCCAGAAGTAAGAACGATGCATCTATGTGAGTTGTTGCCTTTCCAACTGTTTGCCTTAGTTGGTGCACAATTCTAAATATTTTAAAACTATTTTGGAAGATACTATTTGTTTCTGAGAGTAAATTAATTTAATCTGATTCTTAGTGACATAAGTTCTGAGTTTAAACAAGTCAAATGTGCTAAAAACACCCAATGCAGCAGTCCAGGAGCCTCTGGACAATCTCGCCCATCTCCTGCTCTCCAGAGCAATTGCACGAAATCTTTCAGCTCTTTCTCATATGTACTTCAATGTTTAAAAATAATATGCATATACTGCTGCTGCTTGTTTTGACAACTTGGGGTTTTTTGTTTGTTTGTTTTAGTTTTTGCTATAGGGCAAAAACTCTCTCCTTGCTGGAGAGACAGATAGCAGAAGAAAGAGAGGGAGGGAAGGAAAGTGAAAGCACCCCCTTGGGGGATGGTCATGCCACAATCCCATCTCCATTCTCCTCTCGGGATTTTGGGCATGCCCACATGTACACTCACTCGGTGTGTTTTTTGAGCTACTCGATCCAGGACTTGAACTGTTCAGTCAGCCATCTGGGATTCAGTCGCCTTAACCACCACGCCACTCGCTGATCTATTGATCTTATTTTTTACATTACATTTATTGTAGTTGAGGCTCTGGATCTCTAGTAACTCCTTTTCTTCTCACAGGCTCCCAGTGCCTCTAGTAAAGAATGAATATAATATCCAGTGTTTCGATTATTATGATTATTGAAAGATTATTCATGCTAAGGAACGTCGTGGACAATGATTTCAACCTTTTGATACTTTAGGTGGCTCTGTCTATATTTTCTTCTCATTAATTTTCTTTGAATAATGGCTAAATCCCTTTGCCCCATCCAACATACTCTTTTTTTTTTTTTTTTTTTTTTTTTTTTGAGAGGTTTTTGCTATAGGGCGCATGCGCTCACTAGACAGACAGAGAGAGACATGGAGACAGAAAGCGAGAAATCACCCCCCAGGGGGGATGGTCACGCCGCAATCCCTTCTCCTCCGCTCTCCTCTCGGGATCTTGGGCACGCACGCATATGCGCCCGGCATGAGTTTTAAGCCACCGGGTCCGGGATGCGAACCGCGGTCGGCTATGTGGGAGTCCAGCGACATAGCCATTATGCTAACTGCTGGTTCCCAACATACTCTTTTTATGGATTTCCATGTGGTCAAACCAGGAGTCTGTGGGGCATGGAGATATTTCTGCATTCACGTTCAGGTATCCTCTGTGTATGCCTTCGACTTTTTTTTTTTCCTTGTAGACCTCCCTCCAGGAAGGTAGTCTTTACTCCACTTTGGACTGATCTTCCAGGCCTGCTGCAAAGTTGTCCAAATGGGACTTCCCTTCACAATCATTGCAGTAATTTTCTTTATCTTTCTCTTATGTTGCATCTTCTGATTTCTGCATTGATGTTGCCCCCTTTCTTGGTTTATACCCTCATTTCATTGCGGCACATTCTCTAGGCGTCTCTGATAAAGGGAACGTGAAGGTAAAAATGTTCAGGTCTTGCTTATTTGAAAATATCTCTATTCTAGTTCACATTTACTTGGGACTTCTAGTTGGAGATAGCTGGAAATAATTTTTCAAAAGAATATTTTTTTTTGTCTGTTAGCTTTCAGTGCTGATATTAAGATGTCTACTTCAGGTCAGTTCTGTGACCTGGTGGTTAAGGAAGCCAGATCACATATGACCATATGGTTTGAGTCTCAAACCCAGCAGCTTGAGAAACAAGCAGGATACATGACTGTGTGCGCGAAATCCCAGAAGGAGGAAGAAACAGAGCAGAAGGGATTGTGGCATGACCATTCTCCATGGGGGGTACTTTCTTCTCTCTCTCTAGTAAGTGCATGTGTCCTCTAGCCAAAAAAAGAAAAAGAAAGAAAAAGAAAAGAAAGTCTACTAGTTTTATCAACTATGTCTTTGTATGTAATTTATTCTTCTCCTTGGAAGCTTTTCTTTATCCTTAATATGTTAAAATTCCATGACTGTATCAGTCTTTTAATTAATTGTGTTGTGCAGTTCAATGAACCCTTTCAGTCTGGAACTTGTTCTTTAATTTCTTGTATTATTCCTTGATAATTTCTTCTCTATGATTTCTTTCTCCTTCTCTTTAGAGAACTATCACTGGTGAATAAAACAAAACTACCTGGAGTGATAGATTGATATTACTTTAAAAATCTTCTTATCCATTTTTATTTATTTATTTATTTTTTACCTTTTTACAAAAACCTTTTGGAAGGGACCAGCAGATGTCATAATGGTTATGTCACTGGACTCCCATGTAGTCGAGCACAGTTCTAGTCCCAGACCTGGTAGCTTAAAACTCACACTGGGCGCATGTGCGTGCATGCCCAAGATCCCAAGATAAGAATGGAATAGAAGGGATTGCAGTGTGGCCATCCTCCCGACTGGGTGATTTCTCTCCTTCTGTCTCTCTGACCAGTGAGCACCTGTGCTCTCTAGCAATCTCTCTCTCTCTAAAACAAAACAAAACAAAATAAAACAAAACAAAACAAAAACACAACTTTTGGGAGATTTCTTCAACTTTGATTTTACATCTTCCACCGAGTTTATTCTATCTTTAACTTTCTATTATTCTCATTCTTTTTATTGTCATTTTTGCATCTTATTCTCATTTCATGGATATAATATTTCTTCTATTTTTCTGAAGACACTAATAGATACTAATTATACAAAACTACCCAGACTCTCAGTAAGGGTATTTTTCTGCCCTCCATTTGGCCTCTGCTTCCTACAGACTGTTTTGTTACTGTTTTCTATTATCCACATCTTTCATGTAGGAGGGTTTCCTTAAGTATCTGATGTTTTTTGGTTGTCTCTTATTATTTCACAGTTTGGTTTATCAACTTGGGGGTTACATCTTAGGGTTATCAGGTGGCAAGTAGGTTTTTACACACACAGTTGCTCATATCTGGAAGAAATTAAATGCAGCATAAAGGTCAAGCCCTTGGAAAATGGGCCAATAAGTTAGTGTGATAAAAGTGTAACACTTTTCCCTCTTTTATTTAGGTGGCTAACTTTTTTTTTTCATTCTTTCACTTCACAAATCATTGAAAGAAATAAGTGATTCCCAGCTTGAGATCATCTCAGATGTCTGAAGCTTGGACCTTTGGATTGAATGTGAGATTGGAACTTCAACTCACTGAGCCTGAAGACCACCCTTTGGGGATGGGCTTATAGTTACCTGGAAAAGATTGAAAAGAAAGATTATTTGGATATTATGAGTGCCCACAGAACAGAATCAGTGAGATTGTGCCAAGCAAAAGAGTGAAATTATTATATAGATATAAAACCCCAGTGATACATGAGAGCTTCATGTTTGACTTTCAAGGGAGTAGTTTCTTGCAATCTCACCACCTGATTATTGCTGTTGACAAGGAAGCTGTCTACAATAAGATGTTCATGTGGTAACAGAGAAATTGTAACATTGTCTGAAGGTAAATTGAAATGTCTTCTCCCTGCTCTGATAACAAGGAGTTTTCAGATTTTAGATGAAAGGGGCCAAATCTGTGCTTCTGCAAGCCTAGCCAAGGACTGCCGTATAAATGGATTTAGAAATGCTTTTCTCTCTTTCTTTCATCTATTCATCCGTTTACCCATCCAACCACTTATCCTTATCCCACCTACTTGGCCATGCCAAGTGTAAGACGTTTTCCCAAAACTACTTTAGTCAATGATTTCCCTTTCTCTGAACACCTTCAGCACGGATATTGGCATCGTTCATTTTTGCATGTGGCAATTCATGACTTAGATCGTCCTAAGGTGTGATCCCAAACACAAATGCCTGCCAAAGGCCAGGCAGATAATATAAATGGAGTCTGTCCCATGAGTCAGATAATAGAGTGCTGGGGGTTGGATGAACTGGAGAATAGGAGCTCTCAGTAAGGGACAGCTGGCTGCCCTGTGCTCTAGTCAATTGCAGCCTGCCAGGAATGCAGGGCAAGGAGCACAGATCTTCTAGTTTTTCAACAGCAGCTAGATATCCAGATGTCTGTGACTTTTTAAAGTGATGGTTCAATTTTACAAAAATTCCATGCAGGACAAACACAATCGGTGTTTCACACTGTAGGTTTACAGTCTCTCACGTAAGAGAGAGACTCTCCATGAATGATGAGATTCTTGAGCTCATTTTTTTCTGAATTCTACACAGCAGCTTATACAGTAGCCAGTGTATACAATAGGTACCTGATAAATGCTTGCTCAGATTTTCAGAATACCAAATACATATGAACCAAGCAAAATTATTGCCTCAGATGACTCTCTGCCACCCAGATATATTTTAAGGAGGGATCAGCAGTTAGCATAATGGCTATGTAGCTGGACTCCCATGTAGTCGACTGCGGTTCAAGTCCTGGACCCGGTGGCTTAAAACTCACGCCGGACGCGTGTGCGTGCGTGCCCAAGATCCCAAGAGGAGAATGGAGGAGAAGGGATTGCGGCGTGGCTATCTCCCCTGGGGGGATGTTTTCTTATTTTCTCTCTGTCTCTCTGTCTGGCGAGTGCACGCGCCCTATAGAGAAGACCTCGCCAAAAAAAAGAAAAAGAAAAAGAAAAGGAGAAATTGTGCTCTAAAGCTTATTTATGGATCAAAGATTCCTTTGCCCCCAAACCTGAGGCTTGGTGCATTTTGCCTGGCAAGTGTAAATGAGCAATTAATCTGTTCATTACCATCTTTTTTTTTTTTTTTTTTTTTTTTTTTTGAGAGAGGTTTTTGCTATAGGGTGCATGTGCTCACTGGAAAGACAGAGACAGAGAGACAGAAAGTGAGAAATCACCCCCAGGGAGGATGGCCATGCCACAATTCCTTTTCCTCCATTCTCCTCTTAGGATCTTGGGCATGCAGCACCTGCACCTGGTATGAGTTTAAGCTGTGAGATCCAGGACTCGAACCACAGTCGACTAAGTGGGAGTCAAGTGATGTAACCATTATGCCATCTGCTGGTCCCGTGTTCATTACCATCTTTAAATAAAACCTTCTTTGAGCCAATCCATGGTATGGTGATTAAGGCAGCTGGATCCTACACTGGCTGACTGTACAGTTCAAATCCCAGATCCTGTGGCTTGAAAAACTCACGAAAGGCATGTGCGTGCATATCCAAAATCCCAAAAGGAGGGAGAGATAAAGGGGAAGGGGATGCTGTGTGACCATTCCTTGTGGGAGAGAGGGAGTGATTTATCACTCTCCCTTTCTCTCTCTCCCCAGAGAGTGCATGTAATCTCTGGCAAAAAAAAAAAAATTAAGAAAATATAAAAATAATAAACCTCTCATCCAACCCTTAATTCCTCTCTAACTACTACTAATGGTGTGAATTTGCTCTCTCTTTATTGTCATCTCATCTGGGTCCCTTTTTTTTTTTTTTTTTGGAGAGGTTTTTGCTATAGGGTGTGTGCGCTCACCAGAAAGAAAAAGACAGAGAGATAGAAAGCAAGAAATCATCTCCTGGGGGGATGGCCGCACTATAATCCCTTCTCCTCTATTCTCCTCTAGGGATCTTGGGCACGCATGCACAGGCATCCGGCACGGGTTTAAGCCACCGAGTCCGGGACTTGAACTGTGGTCGACTACGTGGGAGTCCAACGACATAGCCATTACGCCAACTGCTGGTCCCCATCTCATCTGGGTCTCTGACATCCTACCATACTTACTACTCCCCAGAAATCACTATCAGCAAGATTCCCTGTGACCCCTTTGGGGTTAAATGCAGTGGTGTTAATCATCCCTGGACATCCTATTCACTGACTTGAGTGAGTCCTTAGTGTTTGATGTTGTGGTCCTTCCCTCCTCTTGGAAACCACCACTTCCCTTGGTCTTCGAAGCTCTGCTCTCTTAGGAATTGTTTCAGTCATTTTGGAGACTTCTTACCAGGCTCCTTTTCTGCCTAGTTCCTGATTGTCTATAGATGTCATTCTAGGCTCTCTCCCTGTCCCTCCACAAGTTCACCCCGGATGACCTTCTCCTCCCATGGCTCTCCCCACCCCACCCCCCACCCATGCGCACTGATAGACCCAGCTCTTCCATCTCCACTCTAGACTCTCATCAGCTGCATTCTGGCAGTGTCTGTCTCCATTGATCCTTCACACTCAACACATCCAAAGCTGAGCTCATCGTTCTCAGTTCACCTCCTGGAGCTCCTCTTCCTGCATTTCTGTTCTTTGTGAGTGGCATAATCATCTCATGTCCGATTACCCAATAAGCATAAAAAACACCAAGAAAACAAAATCAGAGTACCAAAAAGTTATTTGGAAAGAGTGTAGAGCTTAAAAAGAAGTATTAAAGTTTCATTTTAGAAAAATAAGCACGAACACCCCCCCCCCCCCCCGAGACTTGATGCCTTCCTTACATCTATTTGATGTAAGGAAGGTTAGATACTATTTTTATTTGGATGAGGAATATAGGAGCGCAATTGGGCATAACCTTTTCAGAGCTTAGAACCATTGAGGTTCTTACTACAGACCGGTCATCCTCAGTCATCTCTTCTCCCTACCCAATTGGTTCCTAAGCCCTGTTGACTTTGCCTCATTGACAAGCACTGAACCATCTCTAATGCTGTCTTAGGGCCTTTCCTCTCTGTGACCTGGATAGCTACAGTAAATCTCTCTTCCTTTCCATTCATCTATCACAGAGCCATTTTTTGCTTCCTATATGTCACTCTCCTTTCTAAAGTTTTTCCACTACTGCATGCTAGGAAGTGGCGACTACACAGCTTAGCTGACAAAGTCCTGCATGTCCTGCTCATACTAATTCATCCTCCTCATGTCCTGTTTCACAGGCAGCTTTCATTCTATGATTCATACACCTACTCCATACCCTGTGCAACCCTCACCCCCGTCACACCCCAGTTGGAGAGAGAATCTGCATAAGAAATGAAAAATGCCGAGAGGGGCCAGCAGATGACATATTGGTTACATTGCTAGACTCCCACATGGCTAACCATGGTTCGAATCCCAGACCTGGTGGCTTCAAACTCACACCAGGTGCATGTGCATACATGCCCAAGATCCCAGGAGGAGAATGGAGAAGAAGGGATTGTGGCCTGGCCATCCCCCCAAAGGATGACTTCTCACTTTCCCTCTCATTGTCTCTCTCTCTCTCTCTCCAGTGAATTCACGCACCCTAAGGCACCTTTATTTTTTTTAAAGGCAGAGTTGAGAGGCTAAACCTGTCATCTCCAGAAAAAAAGTGGATTTCTCCATCTCTTGAAAGTCTCCAAAGACCAGAAGATAGCATGAAGATTAAGGTGGCTCGATTCCACATGGCTGACTGTGCAGTTAGAGCCATGGACCTGGCTGCTGAGAAAACACCAGCTACCCAAAATCCTGAGAGGAGAATGGGGGAGAAAGGATTGCTGAATGGCCATCCTGCCTGGAGGTTATTTTCTCTCTCTCTCTCTCTCTCTCTTTAAACTATATAGAAAAAAAAATGAAAAAACAGAACAGAAACAAACAACAAACCTCCAAAGGAGAAATAATCAAACCTACAGTGGTAGATTTTAGACAAGAAACTTTTTTCTTTTGCCTCAGAGTTTTCATTTGGTCATAGCTTTTGCCCTTAAAATGCAGGTAGACTGGTTACTGGGACCACATGCAGAAGAGGGCCATTGTCCTCTTTCTCTCAATGCTCTGCTCAGTGAGAGCATCTTCACGTCACCAGACACGAGCGAGCCTGCTCAGCTGACAGAACCCGTGTCCTCTGTAAACAGGGCCTGGAGAACGCTCTGTGCGCCTCCGGTCAGGGGCTTAGCCTTGGCGGGGCAAGTGGCATTACTCACTGGAGCCTCATCCTCTCTCCAACATTGTTTGTCCATCTTCACCAGGGCAAGGGGGGTGGTGGGGGAGGAGGGCAGGACACAGGAGAGTGGAGCTGTTTGTTTTCTCCTTTGTGTTAACAATACAACATCTGTTCCCCAGCCTGGCAGCTGGACCAAAGTGAAATGATAAGAGCATTCATTGCCCTCTGGATCAGGGGGTGGAGAGTGGGAAGGGGAAGGAGGAGGGGCGCGGTGAGGACTGAAGACTCCCTGAACAATAACAGCAACAACAATAATGAGCATATCTTCAATACCATGTGGCAGGCAGTCCCACAAAGCCCACAGAGCTGGGTGACTTGATGTTCCAGCAGACCCACAGATCATAACCAACACACTAAGCAGCACTCTGTATGCCTTTTAGAAAGTCATCCAATTAAAAGGATAGTGTTTACTTAGTAAATATCTATTTTGGCTCATGCACTTTGATTTAAAAAAAAAAAAAAGTGTATATTTGCCTAAGAGTGACACTGAGAGAGATGAAGCTGAGGTAAAAGTTAAAATAAAGCAAGATGGGGAACTAGCAGTTAGCGTAATGGCTATTTCGCTGGACTCCCACATAGTCGACCGCGGTTCGCGTCCCGGACCTGGTGGCTTAAAACTCACGCTGGGCGCGTGTGCGTGCGTGCGTGCCCAAGATCCCGAGAGGAGAATGGAGGAGAAGGGATTGCGGCGTGGCCGTTCCCCCGGGGGGTGATTTCTCACTTTCTGTCTCTCTGTCTCTCTGTCTGTCTGGCGAGCGCACGCGCCCTATAGCAAAAAAACCTCTCCAAAAAAAAAAAAAAAGAAAAAAATAGAAAAAAAAAAGCAATATGCAAGTTAGAGAAAGAGCAATAAAAGGAAAAAGGACCCACACTCTCCTCGTTTCTTCTCTCCGTCTTATTTCTCCTCACCGCTAATGTCTAATGTTGGCCTGCTCCACTCTCTTTTGTCTATACTCACTCTCCATATTTCCATCTAGTCTTATGGCTATGGGTACTATTGAATACTGACCATTTCCAGTGTATATCCTTTGCTTAGATCTAGCTCCAGAAATCTAGCCTCTTATATTATATTATACTTCCTGCTCACCATTTCCAATTGGATTCTTAAAGTATCTCCAAAATGAGCTTCTGATGTCCTCCTTCCTCCAGGCTTGAGCCACAGTCTTCTCCTTGTCATTGCTGTCATTCAGAGACTCTTCAACGCTAACCACACAACTGTCTTAGAAAATCCTATTGGTTGTACCATCAAAATGTTTCCCAGACGTCAGCCAGTGCATGGTGGTTAAGGTAGCTGGATTCCGGGAACCAGCAGCTAGCGTAATGGCTATGTCGCTGGACTCCCATGTAGTCGACTGCGGTTCGCGTCCTGGACCCGGTGGCTTAAAACACACGCCAGGCACGTGTGCGTGCGTGCGTGCCCAAGATCCCGAGAGGAAAATGGAGGAGAAGGGATTGCGGTGTGACCATCCCCCCTGGGGGGTGATTTCTCGCTTTCTGTCTCTATGTCTCTCTCTGTCTGTCTGGTGAGCGCAGGCGCCCTATAGCGAAAAATTCTCAAAAAAAAAAAAAAAAAAAGGTAGCTGGATCCCACATGGTTGGCTGTGTGGTTCAAGTTCCAGGCCAGGCTTGAACGGCATCCCAGGCATGTGTCTGTGTGTGTCCCCAAAATTCCAAGAGGAGAATGGAAGAGAAGGGATTGTGACGTGATCATCCCCCCCTACACACACCCCGGGGGGTGCTTTCTTACTTCCTGTCTCTCTGTGTTTCTGGTGAGCACACATGTCCTCTAACAAGTTACAAAAATCAAAACAAAAAACAAATTTCCCAGAACCCAGTCACTTCTCCCTACCTTGAGTACTTCACTCCCTGTTTAAGCTATAACCAGTTCTTAGCTACTTCAGCAGCCTCCTGACTGGGCTGCTTCCCCTTTAGAGTTCCCCTCTCCCTACTCAGTCCATTTGCAACACAACAGTCAGCAGCATCCTGTAAAACTGTCATTTCAATCAGGTCCCCCTGCTCTAAACACCCAATGAATCCCTTCTACTCAGAGTAGAAGCCAAAGTTCTTATGATGGCCTACCAGGTTCTTTGCAACTTGGACTCCCATTAGCACTCTGATTTCTCTCACTACTGGCTCTGCTACAGCTTTGCTGACTTCTTTCTGTTTCTAGAGCATTCCAAGCACACTCCCAGCTTAGGACTTCTTTCTTCAGATTTTTGCTTATTTTACATTATCACCCTTACATCTTTACTCCAGCATTCCTTATTCTCTTTTCTTAGTTTACTTTCTTCCATAACATTTATCACACATAACAAATTGTATCTTCTACTTTTTTATCTTAGTTATTTTGTCCTCCCAAGGACGAATACTCCCTAGGGACTTTTGTGTGTCTGGGACTCTGCTGTGTCCCAGTGCTTGCAGCAGTGCTGAGCATACAGAAGATACTCAATAAATATTTGATGAGTACATGAATCACTTAATAAACAAATAAATGAATCCATGAATTTTGCTATTGTTTATGACCAAACAGTTAGACTGCTAGAGGCTCATCTTACACCCTCTGAGCCAAGGAAGAAGTGTTTGTTGACTGTTTATTCTGGCTGTCATATTTCTCCTCTCCTGCGAAAAGAGTGGACCACGAAGGCAAGGTAAACTCTTCAGTCCTGGGAAACACTTATGGCTCTTGGGGGAAAGGATTTGGATCTATTCCTAGTAAAAGGCATGAACAAAGCCTTCTGTTCAGTTTACAGAGCTCCCTCCTCTGCGTTTTTACAGACTGGCTTATATTAAGGACCCCTGGGCAAAAGCAGTAGGTGACAGATGAGAGTGACTTGGGGACAACTACCATTCATACCCAAGAAAGGAGAAGGTGAAGGATGGAAACTGCTAGGATAAGGCCTAATCCAGAACCCAGTCATTTCTCCTTACCTTGAGTACTCTGTGGTGGACTACGACTGCTTCAAGAGACCATGACCCTCCTCTGCTCTGTGATCTCCTTGAGGCTACCTGGGTCATTGGAAGGTGATACTCTATTTTATGGCTTTGCCTTTTGACTCATCTGCTTTCTATTTTCTGGCGACCAGGGCTGAAAGAAAGCAAATGAGATGGAGTGGTCTTTCCCTGTGTTAGCCGGAGTGCCTCACATTTGCACAGTTTGTCAAGAACATCTGTGTATATTCCTTGCATAATTTTTGAGGTCCGATGATTTGCAAGGAAACTGTGAAGTATTAGTGAAAATAAGGACAGCTCTATCGTAGCATGATGAATTCGATGACATATTAATGTAATTAAAGCCTCACTAAAAAGTAGTAGGCAGAGTATTCCTTTAGCACAGATTAGAAACCATATTTAGAGATTAAGTTGCTCTAGAATACATGAGGATTAGAAGAACCTGAGGGGCTGGGTTGGACCTCAGGTGTTCTGGTGCCCATTTCAGTGGTCTGCTTTGCAGATTGTAGGCTATCCCAGGACGTGCTGTCAATGATCTCAAACCCACAGACTAGGCTAACTAGCTCGTGGACTCCATCTACCTGGTCCAGAAGCACCAAGCAAAGTGGCATCTGAAATATGTTTGTTGTGAAGTCTCCCCCTAAGGTTGGAAGTAGGACCCAGACTTCTGAAGAATCCACAGGGGTTCTGTCACTCATGATTATCTTGGTTCAACCAGTGGTAAGCAAATGATACTGGTGAAGCTATTTCACTTCTTTAAGCCTTGGCTTCTTCATTTGTAATACAGAGATAACAATAGTTCCTTACAACAAAAGGTTACTGTAAGGACAAATGAATTCTTATTTATAAAGCACTGCCAAAACAAAATAACACAGGTTGGGTGGTTTAAACAACAGAAATTCATTTCTCACAATTGTAGAGGGTAAAGTCCAGGTATCAGCAGACTTGGCCTCTTTGGAGGCATCTCTCCTTGGGCTGTGAATAGTTGCCCTCTTAATACGCCCTCTTCAGTGATCTTTCCACTGTGTGTCCCTGAAATCTCTTGGTGTGTCATTCTCTTAAGGACACCAGTCAGATTAAATTAGACTTCTTCCATTGCCTCATTTTTAACTTAATTATTATTATGATTTTTGAGACAGATTTTTGCTATAGGGTGCGTGCACGCACTGGAGAGACAGAGAGACAGGAGCGAGAAATCACCCCCCAGGGGGGATGGCCGCATGCAATCCCTTCTCTATTCTCGTCTTGGGATCTTGAGCATGCACGCTCATGTGCCCAGAGTGAGTTTTAAGCCACCCAGTCCAGGACTAGAACCGTAGTTGACTACACAGGAGTCCAACGACATAGTCATTATACCATCTGCTGGTCCCTTAACTTAGTTATTATTATCATTTCTTTTTACTTAAAGATTGCATTTCCAAAGACAGTTACATTCACAGGTAACACATATTAAAGTTTCAACATAAAAATTTGGGGGCAAGGAGATACAATTCAGGCCATAACAAACACTTACCATAGTGCTTGGCACATAACTGGTTAAATAAATAAATAAAAATAAAACCTAACTTTGCCTCTACTGTTTCTGAGGGAGAGTTCATTGCCATGTGTGCAACTTATAAATGCGCCTCTATCAAGCTTCCAGATGTTTCCTAGTGTTTTTATGTTATGATGTTTTGGAAGATTCTAAGTTTACTTACAGCATAGCTCCAGAGATTTTTCTAGGGTTTAGTGATATCCTCTCTCAGCATTTAGCTTTTCAGATTAAGTGTATCATGACATGGCAGGAATACCTTGGCCCCAAGTTAGGAGAGTTTGGTTTAAGCGTCAGTTCTTCCATTAGCCAGCTCCCCAAAGTCACCTCCATTCTCTGGACTTCTGATTCTCTTGGTAAGATTGGGGTGAATGGACTAAGTGCTGATGTTGAATGTTCCCTGATCATTACATAGTGTATGGTAGTTAAGAGCATGGGTACCAGCGATGGTGTAGCGTGGTTACATTGCTGGACTCCTACCTGGCTAACTGAGGATCGAGTCCCAGATATTGATGGCTTGAAACTCACTCCAGATGTGTGTGTGTGTGCATGCCCAAAATCCCAACAGGAGAATGGAGGAGAAGGGATTGTGGTGTAGCCATTCCTCTTGGGGGGGGTGTTCTCACTTTTTCTCTTTCTCTCTCTCTGCCAAGCACACACATCCAATAGTGAAAATCTCTCTAAAAACAAACAAACAAACAAAAAACAACAAAAGAGCATGAACTTTGGAATGAAGACAGATCTAGGCTTGTAAACCACCTGTTACTTTCCATTAGGTTGTCAGGAAAGTCATGACGTATTTTTTTGTTTTTCTATGCAAAAATGTGTCATGACTTTCCTGACAACCCAAGTAGTTGGGTGCCCTTGGGCAAGTTACTTAACCTCTCTAAGTCCCAGTTTCCTCATTTGTAAAATGAGAATAATAGTAGTCTTATCTTCCTTTGTAAGGTTGCTGTGAGGCTTATATAAAATAATGCCTGTGAAATTCTCCTAGTACAGGGTCAGCTAGTGGTGTAGCAGCTGAGGAAGCTAGATCCCACATGGCTGACTGCACAGTCTGAGCCCCAGATCTGGCTGCATGAAAAACACACGCATGCAAGTGTGCCCAAATTCCCAAGAGGAGCATGGAGAAAGGATTGTGATGTGGCCATCCCTCCTTTGGGCGTGCTTTTTCACTTTTTCTCTCTGTCTCTCCCTACCAAATGCATGTGCCTTGTAGCAAAGAAAAAAAAGTTCCCTAGTACAGTGCCTGGCATAGTTTACCTGTGCGAACTCTCCCTTCCTAGCTTCATTCTCTTCTTGAGCCATCTTTTCTGTGTATGTCTTTCCGGAGAACCAGCCCCCCAAACCACATGTACTCTTCATCCAAGTATAGCAAGAGCTTGGTTTCATTTGAAGGAAGAACAATGTTCTCTGTTTTGTTTCTGGTTTAAGATGTCAGCATTTTGCTTGACTTTTTTAGGCCAAAGCAGTACATTTGTGTCATGTTCTTCTCTGCTGCATCATAAAATGATAAATTCAGCAGCAGAGTGAATAGGCCCAAAATGTGAGACCACTCAATTAAGGCCTCCATTATAATCAGGATATGGAAATCACCATCTGCAAGATTTTTTCATTAGGTTTTATTATCATACCATTTATAGCTTTTTATTATAGCATAGTGTCAGATCATTTTTCTATTTTTGGAGAGGTTTTTGCTATAGAACGTGTGTGTTCACCAGAAAGACAGAGAGAGACAGAGAGACAGAAAGCAAGAAATCACCCCCCGGGGGGATGGCCACACCACAATCCCTCTTCCTCCATTCTCCTCTCGGGATCTAGGGCACGCATGCACACACGCCTGGCGTGAGTTTAAGTCACCGGATCTGGGACTCGAACCATGGTCAACTATATGGGAGTCCAGTCTCTGTCTCTCTAGTGAGTACACATGCCCTATAGTAAAAAGCTCCCTTAAAAAACAACCCCCCCAAAATAGATTTATTTTTGGTTCTATCTGAAGGTTGGTAGGCACCTGATTCTTAAATTCAAGTAGTAAGTCTAGCCTAACAGCTCTTTCCAGTTCCAGGAAGAGGTGGTTGGAAGTGTGACAATATAGTGGAGCCTTCTTAAAGTTGGTGACTCAATTTTAGGTCAAATTAGTTAAATAGTAGTCTTATCTTCCTTTGTATGGTTGCTGAGAGGCTTGTATAAAATAAAGCTCATAAAGTTCTCTTAGTACGGGGCCAGCTAGTGGTGTAGCAGCTGAGGAAGCTAGATCCCACGTGGCTGACTGCACAGTCTGAGCCCCAGATCTGGCTGCTTGAAAAACAAACACGTGCATATGTGCCCAAATTCCCAAGAGGAGAATGGAGAAAGGATTGTGGTGTGGCCATTCCCCCTTTGGGGGAATCTTAACTACTACTTAGTTAAGATTTAGCTGGGAGACCATTTTGTTGTCCTAAGTTTATTCTCTTCAGTTGTTTTTAAAGTCAGAAGCTTAATTCAGCTAAAATGGTTTCTGTAAGTATTTGTTTGCATTTTGTGAAGTGTGTCAGTTTATTGCAGCTGACGACATGTCAAAGACTCACCCAAATTTGATTTCCAAGTGATAGTTTGTCAAGTGTTGGAAGACAGCTGCTATATTTCTTGGGCATCTATAATTGCCTTGACTAAATATCTTCATCTCCTTTAATGATTTCTTATGTGACAGGGCTGCCCAATTCTACATGTTTTGTCTACATGTCATTTAGTGTGCTTGTCAGTCTGAAGGTGTGGCACTCAGCAGTGAACTTAACCAGTCAGATGTGAATTGATCCATACAATAAAGTGGTTAGTCTCTAATCCTGCCTTGAAATTTTATACTTCCATTAAATTCTAACCACATCAGCATTAGTTTGTCAACCACATTACTGTACTAACACCCACTATGTTGCAGTCAACTAAAACTTTGAAAAAATCTGGTATCTCCTCCTCCTGAACCAGAGTAATTGAAAAGAATTTATTTGGAAATAATGACAGATTACAAGAAAGTGGCAAACATACAAGGGACTGTCAAAAAAAGAAAAAGAAAAAAAAAAGAAAATGAGTATAATGAAAAAGTATGCATGGATTGATTTCAGGTTTTTTTGCACCAAAATGAACTAATACTATAGTTTTATTTTTTTCCGTGGACTCATGGTATAGAAAGATTCCATATACTCTTCCCTCAGTTTCTCCCAATCAGTACGTCTTACTTAACTTTGAAATAATATTCAAACCAGAAAATTGACATTGTACAATGTATGAGTAGAGTTCTAGGCCATTTTGTATGTTTTTAACTTAAATGAGTAAACCTAGGTTTATTAAATAAGCCCCGGGCCAGCTGGGTGGCATGGTGGTCAAGGTCACTGGATCCCACAAAACCAACAGCATAGTTTGAGTTCCAGACCCAGTGGCTTGAAAAACACACTGGGCATGTATGTGTGCATGCCAAAACTCCCGACAGAGGAATGGAAGAGAAGGGATTGAGATATGACCATCCCTCCCAGGGGGTGCTGTCATACTCTTTCTCTCTCTCTCTCTCTCTCTGTCTCTCTCTGTCAAGCACATATACACTTTAGCAACTTAAAAGTAAACAAATGAGAAAAACAAAAAAAAAAAAAAAACAACACAACCTTCTAACTACGTACATTTATTCAGATGCTATTCTCTTTTCTCCCATTTTGGAATCATTTGTAATTTTGTTGTCAGAGTTGAATTTTGGGGAGATTCTTGTTTCACTTGAACTTTCCTCCCTATGTTTCTTCTTCTTTTTTTTAATTGTCAGAGAGTGCATGCACTCACCAGGGACAGAGAGAGGAGGAGAGAAGGGGAAAAAGCAACCCCCTCCCCAAAATGGGGCACGGTCATGTCACAATCTCTCCTTCATGTCTCTATTCCTGTTGGGATTTGGAGCATGCATGCATGCACACTCTCCTGGTATGTTTTTTAATTCACCAGGCCTGGGTCTCTAACCATGGTCAACCATCCATGTGGGAGCTTAACTACTCAGTTACAGGCCAGCCCTCTGCATTTCTTTTTTTTTTCTTTTCTTTTAAATAATGATTTAATTTTATTTATTCATTCATTTATTTTAATTTGACCAAAGAGAGTGAGAGAGAGAAAGTGAGAAAGCAAGCTGCTAGGTCCAGGACTCGAACCGTGGTCGACCATGTGGGAGTGTCCAGTGCCTTAACCACCATGCCACCTGCTGGCCCCTGCATTTCTTAGTACTTCTCAAGGAAAAAAAGAAAAAAGAAAAGAAAAGAAAAGAAAAACCCACCAACCATTCAAACAACCCAAAATTTCTTTTCTGTGTTCCCCAGTTCAGTGAAATGACAACACTGTTCATTCAGCTGTTCAGGCAAAAATCCTGGAAGACAACTCTTCTCCTTTCCTGACTCTCACCTTCTGTTCAACCCATTAGTACATCCTGTCGATGTGACTTTCAAAATTCATCCTGAAGCTGACAGCATCTATTGCTCCCACTTCTACTACTTTTTTTTTTTTTTTTTTTGGAGAGGTTTTTGCTATAGGGTGTGTGTGCTTGCCAGACAGACAGAGAGACAGAGAGATAGAAAGCGAGAAATCACCCCCCAGGGGGGATGGCCACGCCGCAATCCCTTCTCCTCCATTCTCCTCTCGGGATCTTGGGCATGCACACACACACGCCCAGCGTGAGTTTAAGCCACTGGGTCCGGGACTCGAACCGTGGTCGACCACCTCTACTTCTTTAGTCTAAGCCATCATCACTCTGGCCTTGACCACTGGCCTCAAGTGGCATAACTGACCTCTCAGTGCTACTGGTGACACCCCACGGTCTATTCTCCATAAAGAGCACAGAGAGAGAGTTGGAAGGGGCAAATATTCGTACATTATTGCAAAGTAAAGTCCACACTTTATTCATATTTCCTTCATTTTCTGCTCCAAGATTCCATCCAGGGTACCAAATTATGTGTAACTCCAGGTCTCCTTAAACACCTCTTGGCTGTCAGAGTCTCAGACTTTACAGTGTCTCAGATTTCCCTTCTTTTTAATGACCTTGGACTTTTTGAGGATACCTAGTCAGTTTTGTTTCTTCGATTTTTCTTTTTCTTTTTTTTTTTCCTTAGAGAGATTTTTGCAATAGGGCAAGCGTGCTCGCCAGAGAGACAGAAAGTGAGAAATCACCCCCAGGGGTTATGACTACACTACAATCCCTTCTCCTCCATTCTCCTCTCGGGATCTTGAGCACACACACACACACATGTGCCCGGCATGAGTTTTAAGTCACCCCCGCCCAGGACTTGAATCACGTGGACTACGTGGGAGCCCAGTGATGTAACCATCACGCCATCTGCTGGTCCCGCTAGCCGGGTATTTTATAGAAGGTCTCTACACTGGAATTTGTCTTGTATTTTGTTCATGATTTGACTGAAATTCCAGAACATGTTTTAGTTAGAAAGATGACAGAGTGAAGTGCCACTCTCATCACATCATACCAAGGGGACCTTCCATCAACGTGACTTATCACCGTCAATGCAGACCTTAATCTCCTGGCTAAGGTGGTCTTTGTAGGTTTCTCCACTATAAAATCACTCGAGTTATTCATTTACCCCCTTTCCATACTGTAGTTTTGGGAAAAAGTCACTGTGGACAGCCCACACTTAAGGAATGGGGGTTATGTTCCACCTGGAGAGTGGATTGTAAGCTATTGGGAGTTCTTCTTCATGTCTACAGAGGAGATCCCTCCCCCCACCGTTTACTTATTTGTTCATCATTTGTGTATATCAGTATGGACTCATCATTATTTAGTTTATACTTTGGGGTGTAATTCAATACTACTTTATTTTTCTGCTCAAATTGTTTCCAGCTTGGACCATTGGGAGCTCTTTCAGTTTGCTCCTGGGTTCCTTTGATGTATACTCCCTTCAGAGTAGGTGTTTTGTATTTTTGTTTGTTCGTTTTTTTTGAGTACTTCCTTACTATCTGACAGTACAAGTTGTTGTAAGCTTGTTTTATATATTTTCTGCCCTAGTCCTAGAATCAGCCATTTTTCTAAAACCCTTGTTCTATTTTTTTTTCTTTTTTTTTTTTAAAGAATTATTTTATTTAACTTTTATTTATTATTACATCATTATTATTTTTCAGTTTGATCAGAGAGAGACAGAGAGAGAGAGAGAGAGAGAGGAAGTAGAAAGCAAGCCACCAGGTCAGACTTGAACCGTGGTCGGCCATGTTCCAGCGCCTTTAACCACCACGCCACTTGCCAGCCCCAAACCCTTGTTCTATTTTTTAATAACAATTATTACTACCTGACATTATATTATGTATTTCTGTATTAGTTTTTTTATTCCTTTCTCCCCCAAATAATAGCTATATGTTGAGGATAGAGACTTTGGTATGTTCTTAATTAGAGAATAGCACCAGGCACACGGTATGTGCGGTTAGTTTGGTTGAATCTGTCTCTGACCATTAATGGGCTTTTTTCTCTGGGCTTAAGCCTGACTTTCAGAAGTTGGGAATATACAAGTCACCTTTTACTTGTTTGGTCCTTTAGAGTTTAGGCTCACCTTTCATTAGTTTTTCCTAAAGTTTTCCTCATCACTACAATTCTAGTGACATGGTCAAGATTAAGCCCAGAGTAGCAGTTCTTTTATTGCCTTGAAGAATTTAGAGAAGTCCTGTTTTTAGGCAAAAGATGAAACTTGCAACACATTTCCAGATAACTGCAAGCAATTTCTCTTTACATGTATAATTTCTCTGCTGTGTTAAGATAGCATCATTCGGTGGGACCAGCAGTTGGCATAATGGCTATATCGCTGGACTCCCATGTAGTCGACTGTGGTTTGAGTCCCAGACCCAGTGGCTTAAACTCACACCGGGCATGTGTGCATATGTGCTCTAAGATCCCAAGAGGAGAATGGAGGAGAAGAGATTGTGGAGTGGCCATTCCACCTGGGGGGCGGGGTGATTTCTCACTTTCTTTCTATCTCTCTCTGTCTTTCTGGTGAGCGCACATGCCATATAGCAAGAAAGCCTCTCCAAAAAAAAAGATAGCATCATTCAGGCCGGCAGGTGGCATGGTGGTTGAGGGCTCTGGACTCCCACATGGCCAACCAACCATTGTTCAAGTCTCCGATCTGGCAGCTTGCTTTCTCACTTTCCCTCTCGCTTGCTCTCTCTCTCTCTCCCACTCTCCCCCTCTCAAATTAAAATAAAATAAAATAAAATAAAATAAAATAAATAAAGTTAAATACAATAATTTTTTTAAAAAAAAAAGAAAAAGATAGCATCATTCTCAGTCCAGCAATTTTTTCTTGAAGTCTTTAAACTTCCTCCAAATGTTCCCCTTTGGGTTTCCACGCTTCAGTTTATGGTTAGTCGAGATGTGTCATGTTCACCAGGTCCAATAACCCTGCAAAAGCACACCCTTCCATAACCATGTTGCAGTCACCGGGCATTGTCCACCAAATCTCTGGAAAAATCCATAATGTTGTGTTTGTATTCTTCGAGGGAAATTTACAGTTCATTTTATAATTTAAACTCTGGTATCACTGCTGAACTCTATTGCGTCTGCCCCCTTCTCAGCCATTTTCTGTGGCCATCCTTTGCTATGCTAACAGTCTTCACAGAATCCGATGTTGTCCTTTCATCTGTAGATCTCTCCTCACCCTGAAAACACTGTAAGAAAATCCTTTTGTTGGGACCAGCAGTTAGCATAATGGCTATGTTGTTGGATCCCATGTAGTCGACCATGGTTCAAGTCCCGGACCCGGTGGCTTAAACTCACTCCAGGAGCGTGTGTGTGTGTGCCCAAGATCCCGAGAGGAGAATGGAGGAGAAGGGAGTGCGGCGTGGCCATCCCCCCTGGGGGGTGATTTCTCGCTTTCTCTCTCTGTCTTTCTGTCTGGCGAGTGCACACGCCCTATAATGAAAACCTCTCCAAAAAAAAAAAAAAAAAAAAAAAAATCCTCTTATTCATAGCTTTCTGTCTTCTTCATCCTGGTTCTTGCTGGATTTACTCTGCCTTTAGCCAAAATTTCATGTTCTCTGATTGTCAATTATAGGTCATAACTCTAACTCCTGAGGGTTTTAAAATTTTCTTTTGTTTCTGTTTTTAGTATATTTACTTAGGCATCTCTTCTCTTTCTGCATTCTGTGATGGACTTTCAAAGTAGATAATGATAAGGACTAAAGAGAAGATAAAATGAGCAAGAAGTATGTGAAATGCCAGGGTGGAGGTTGATATTTTTAGGTAGTGTGGCCAGAGGAAGCCTCACTGAGAAAGGGGCTTTGAAGAAAATGGTCAAAGGAAGTGAGAGGTGAGCCCTGGGTTTTTAGGGAAAAGCATTTGGACAGAACAGTACATGAAAAAGTCCTGAGGCCCAGTGGCTTGAAAAACATGCCAGGTGTGTGTGTGTATGCCTGAAATCCTGAGAGGAGAATGGAGGAAAAGGAATTGTGGTGTGGCCAAACCCCCAGGAAGGGGGTTTCACTTTCTCTCCCTGTCACTGCCATGAGTGCATGAACCCTATAGCAAAAGTTAAAAATTAAAAAGCCATGTGTTGAAATCTGGTTGTGATAGGATGGAATGGGTGGAGATTTAATCTGACTATGATGTTGAAACGGGCCTTTGGGAGGTGATTGGGATTGACTGAGGTCATCAGGGTGGTTTTATAGAAAAGGGAATGAGACAGACATAGATCTCTCGCCCTGTGCCACCTCAGGACTCTGCAGAGGGGCCCCTCGTCCTTGGACCTCCAAAACCATGAGCTAATTAAATATTTATTCTTTAGGAATCACCCAGACTCAGGGAGTCAGTTATTAAGCAACAGCAAACAGACTGCACAGTTGCCCATCTCCTTATATTGTGTAGAGAATAAAGAGAATATTTATGTAAAATGCTTAGCATGGTGTTTGAATGATAAGAAATCTTTAATAACTGTTGGTGCTTAACCACTGCACCACAGGGCCAGCCTGATACAACATTTTAATATCTCTTTTATTTAAAACTATAGACAGGATTAATGTCATATTTCTTTTTTATTTTTTTTTTCTCCCTCTCTCTCTTTCTTTTCTTTTTCTTTCTTTCTTTTTTTTTTTTTTTTTTTTTGAGAGAGATTGCTATAAGGCAATAGAGACACAGAGATAGAGAGACAGAAAGCAAGAAATCACCACCCGAGGGGGATGGCCACACTGAAGTCTCCTCCTCCATTCTCCCCTTGGAACTTTGGGCACACATGCACACACACCGAGAGTGAGTTTTAAGCTGCCGAGTCCAGAACTGGAACCGCAGTCAACTACGTGAGAGCCCAGCACATAACCATTATACCATCTGCTGGTCCCTTAATGTCATGTTTCTAATTCTCCCAAAATAGATGCAGTTTTTTGTTCCCCATACCTCCAAAGCGCCTTACTTTTGTCTTCACAGCATTTTACCTGTTTTGCTTTAGGATAACATTTTTTTGTTTCTTTGTCTTTTTGTTTTTGTTTTGTTTTAGGTTTTTGCCATATGGCACATGTGCTTGCCAGAGAGAAAGAGACAGAGAAACAGTGAGAAGGAAAGTGAGAAATCACCCTCTAGGGGAGATGGCTATGTTGCAATCCATTCTGCATTCTCCTCTCAGGATTTTGAGCACACATGCCCACACGCCCAGTGTGATTTTTCAAGCCACTGAGTCTCGGACTCAAACTGTGGTCAGCCATGTTGGAGTCCAGTACCTTTACCACCACACCACCTGCTAACTTCTACACTAAGTATTTGAATCTGTATTTTTCTCACCTTTAATCCCCACTGTAAAGGACATAAAGGTTTCCTGTTCTTCATAATTCTTAAAAAGGGCCTTGCATGGAATAGGTGCTTCGTAAATATTTAGGGAGCCTAAAGGGACATTTTTAACTACCCCATGATAATTCATTGACTATCTCTTTGAGAAGGAAAGTAGGCAAAGAGGGATGCCACTGGGATTTTGAACCTGGGGCCACCTCAGCAGGTATAACATGGGCCCAGATAAAGGTGGGAAATGTACTCCAGATCGCAGAAATCTGAGAGGCCACTAACTGGTCATAGAATTCAAGAAAAATATAAGTTAATTCAATGAGCTCTGCAGTGAAATATGAGATTGAACTGGAAATCTCAGGAATTTCCTTCAAAAGTTATCAGAAACTGCTGTGAGCATCTCAGAACCATTGTGGTCTCCATAGGCCTTTGGCTCAGGGGTTATTCCAGATATGGCAAGGCCACCTCAGACTGACCACAACCCCCTGGTTTTCTCTAGCCTTGGGCTGAATCAATATTTGAAACTTTGAGAAGTTACATAGGCCAGGGCACTTGCATGTAGTGGTGACCACCTTGTTTTCTATCCAAACTATCAAGTTAAAAAAAAGAGTAAGTAGTTAGCATAGGTGTATGATTGAGGTTGGGGAAGAGAGATCCATTTATGGGTTTCCTCTAGAATGGTGACCAAATAGAAAGACTAGACATTATTCTGTAGGCACTAAAGTAACTTCTATGTGTTTTTCCTTCAAATAACTTTCTCTTACTCTAATAGTTACCTCAGCCAAAATTACCTTCATTCACTTATTCCATAAATATCTGATGGGTGCCAGTTTGGTGTCATGAATTTTTCTGGGCCTTGGGTTACACTGTTGAACATGACAAGCTTCTCATCCCTTAAGGACAGTCTGGGCCATTGGCCTGTGGTGACCCCCACTTCATCAGTGTTCCCAACTGCCCTGAACTTTGTGATTCTCTCTTGAATATAAGACAATCACACTCAATGAACTGTACAGGGACTTCATGGAGGGGCTGGGTGGATACAGGGGGGAACTCAGATATTAGTCCCTCACTGGTGTAACCTTGCCACTTTGGTGTACACCTGACCAAGCTGCATATCCATGTGGCTAGTTCCACAGGGGCAGAAGCCACTTCCAACCCACTGTGAATCCTCCTTAGAAACCTCACTACGTGTCATTTTTCAAGTCATCCCTCTTTTCCCTACATCCCTTCCTCAAAAAAAAAAACAAAAAACAAAAAACAAAAAAACAAGAATGTCCCAAGAAACAAAACAAAAATTAAAAACAAAAAGCCATGCCAAAACAACAAACCAAAAACAAAAAAGTGGAGGGCGTATTTCTTCTTCATTATTTATATATGCCTGTTCATGCTTCCCACTACAGGCCCTGCCACGTCTGGCACCAGAAGCGCTGACTTAATATGAGAAAGGCTTTCCTGGGGACCTGTGGCTTGGGCAGCAGCAACCGTGGTGGCAGGAAGTACCGGAAATCCCATGAGAGGCGTGTTCCTGAACACGTGCCAGTCGCTTCTGCAGACTCATGAGGTAAGAGAAACATCTGAGGTACGGAGGAGGCTGTTGAAGCAGAGCCCCAGTTCTCAACTGTTTTGAGGTTCACCTGTAGCTGGTGAAGTGACTGCAGGCTGTAACTGTCAGATCTCCAGCCATAGCCTGGGCCATGGGGCTTCTGTGTTGAGATATTTCTGCCTACAACAATTTGAAGCTCCAGGGCACCCAGCAATTAAGATCAGTGATCAGGCAATCAAGCAAGGCTCTCTCAGCTAATGGGATAATTGGCCGATCCAAGAGTAAGAGGCAGCTACTGAGGCCTTCTGAGGGCACATGACAGGGGAGGGATGAGAGTCAAAGAGATAAGTGATTCTGAGGGAAAAGGGGGCAGTCTGAGTCATAACTAATTTTTGTGGAAGTCTCAGAATAGGGCCATGGGACCATTGTGTTGCATTTCTGAACAATTTAGCTAACTAGTCTCACATGAATATAACCTCCAGTGTGAAGACATTGACCCCAAACCACCAGGCTTCTAAGTTTCATCACTTATTTATTTTTTTAGTTTTATTTACTAATTTCTTCCATGAGCATA
The DNA here is from genome assembly GCA_026018925.1 of Tupaia tana. Taxonomy (NCBI): domain Eukaryota; kingdom Metazoa; phylum Chordata; class Mammalia; order Scandentia; family Tupaiidae; genus Tupaia; species Tupaia tana. The sequence goes on along the minus strand of JAKSZU010000007.1, from coordinate 121,629,114 downwards.
TATGCATGAGAGAGAGATAGATCACCCTTAACAGGGCCTTAATGCCATGATCCAGCCCCTTCTCATTCAGTCTTAGGGCATGACCACATGTGTGCCTGCCATGTTCAAGGAGGTCTCTGGACTCAAACCCAGAACCTTCCCATGTGGGTCTGCCTCACAGTGTTGCTACTGCTGAGCCATCCTCCAGTCCCAAATTCCAGCAGTTATTATTAAGAAAAAGAAAGAGAGAAGGAAGGGAAACAAGGAGAGAGAGAGAGAAGGAGGAAAAACAGAGACAGGATGAAGGACTCTTTTGGCCGCTTCTCTGGCAAATGTCGTTTCCGGTTACAGCAAACTCTGTTCTTAGAGGTGATGGGCTTCACTGCCTGTTTTGCTGAAAGCAACATATTAAAGCCAACAGAGTGAAACTGGACCCAGGCCTAACGTGCTGATCTCTGTAAACCAAGCCAGGCACAAGCCCAAGTGCCTCCCCCTTTTGTTTTCTGCCACATCCACTCATCTGGCTGTATATCTTGAAGGCAGGAACCCTAGGGTGGTTTGGCCATCCTACACCAGAAGCACCAGGCCAATCACAGCATCCACTGAGCCCAGCAGACACCTTCTTCAAGCAAAAGCAGCTTAGATTACAGGAAGAGTAAGAGGCGGCTCAGCCAGGACTCGGCTTCGAAAAATTCCTTCTGCCACTTCTGCCTGAAGGAGAACTCCTTCCTAGGCTGAAACTTGAAGGGCAGCACTAAATACCATGAGAGGCTGGGTGGATTTTAGCTCGGGAGCTGGGCCTGTGAATCAGGAGACAGACTGGTTTCCAGCATCGTTGCATTCAGTTGATTATCATCTGCTGATGGGCTCCTGGGTTGCTAGTGAGAGTGATGAGAGGCCTTCTTGACCTCTGATAATCTGGACAGAAGGGATTAAATAACTGAATTAGAAAATGCAGCTGGGACCAGCAGTTAGCATAATGGCTATGTCGCTGGACTCCCACGTGGTCGACCACGGTTCGAGTCCCGGACCTGGTGGCTTAAACTCACGCCGGGCACGTGTGCGTGCGTGCCCAAGATACTGAGAGAATGGAGGAGAAGGGATTGCGGCGTGACCATCCCCCCTGGGGGGTGATTTCTCGCTTTCTATCTCTATGTCTCTCTCTGTCTGGCGAGTGCACGCGCCCTATAGCAAAAACCTCTCCAAAAAAAAAAAAGAAAAGAAAATGCAGCTGATGACAAGAGGGGAATTCAAAAAGACTGTGGAAAAGTGGAATTAAAGTGCAAGTTTATTTTGGTTCAAGAATCATTTTGAGGGACCGGCAGTTGGCGTAATGACTACGTCGCTCGACTCTCATGTAGTCGACCGCAGTTTGAGTCCCAGACCTGGTGGTTTAAACTCACGCAGGGCATGAGTGTGTGCATGCCCAAGATCCCGAGAGGAGAATGGAGGAGAAGGGATTGCAGCATGGCCATCCCCCTTGGGGAGTGATTTCTCGCGTTCTATCTCTCTGTCTCTCTGTCTTTCTGGCTTGCACACGTGCCCTATAGCAAAAAAAAAAAAAAAAAAAAAAAAAAAAAAAAAAAAAAAAAAAAAAAAAAAAAAAAAGAATCAATTTGAAATCCATGCATAGATTTTTCATAATAGGCGATTTCCATGAATTTTTTGAAGTCCCCATATATATGCTCAAAATGCTTTCTTTGTTTAAAGAAAGTAAGCTCGCATATTGTTATTAGTAGAGTCTCCTTTTGGACCAGTTCACAGCTTAGTAGTTAAGGAAGGTGATCCCACATGGCTGACCATGCTGTTTGAATCCCATCCAGGGGTTTGAAACACACACCGTGTGCATATGTGCTCCAAATCTCGACAGGATGAAGACATGGAGGAGAAGAGATTGCAGTGTGACCATGCCCATTATGGGGGAATGCCTCCTCTCTCTCCTCTCTCTCCTCTCTCTGACTTTGTCTCTGACAAGCACACATGTCCTCTGACAAAACCAAAACCAGCCAAACAAAAAAACCACAAGATTCTTGTCACTCTACTCCAAAGTCCACAGAACTGGCTTGGGGAGCTGAACCAACTGTCTTGCACACTCCTTCTCAACCTGCAATTAAGTCATAACGGCGAGATCCTTTGGTAGATGTCAGTGCAGATAATATAATTAAAGGAGCATTTTAAAGACCTTTTTCTAAAGCCTGAATGTGACCTGTTTATTTAATACAAGAGGAGGAGCTCGACTTCCGCTGGGTGGGGTGAGTGATGCTGGGTTTTATCTTTCCATCTCCCTCTTCACGTCACTTGGGAAGTAACAGCTCTCTTCCCTCACCTCCTCGCCCCTGCCCCAAACAAACCACTCAAGAAACCTTGTTACAGATTAATAGATTGCTCCCAGGCTGGCCAAAAAGGTGTATTCTAATCACTGTATGTTAACCAGGGTTGCTGTGATAAGCTGCACTTTTGTTTTATTTAAGGTAAAATCCTCTTATAAGTATTAATAATATAATAATTATAAGAAGGCTAAAATAAAATTTAAAAATGTCAAGTCCATGCCCATGGCCGATCTCTCTTTTTTGAGAGGGATTTTTGCTTTCGGTGCATTTGCTAAAGAGACAGAGAGAGACAGAGAGACAGAAAGTGAGAAATCACTCCCTGGGGGGATGGCCAAGCCACAATCCCTTCTCCTCCATTCTCTTGGGATCTTGGGCATGCTCACACATGCACCTGGTGTGAGTTTGAAGCCACCAAGTCTGGGACTTGAACCACGGTTGACTACATGGGAGTCCAGTGACATAACCATTACACCATCTGCTGGTCCCAAGCTTTTTTGTTTTCTTGGTAAGAACACAGCAGAAGACCTATTCTCTTAACCCATTTCAAAGTACACAATTCCCTATGGTTAACTGTAGGTGTTGAAGTGACCCCCTAGAAAGTTCTCATCTTGCATAACAGAAACTTTAAGTCCATCCAGGTAACCATATTTCCTGCAATAATCTTGTTGGCATAGTTTAATGCCATCTCATTCTTTATTTTTTAGAAGAATTTTTTCTATGAGAGAGACAGAGAGAGGCTTTCCCAGTAGGATCTTCACACCATAATCCACCCCAGCTTCAGCCAGTCCCAAATCGTGGGCACATGTGTGTCCTATGCATTTGGGAAGATCTCTGGACACAAACCCAGAACCTTCCCATGCGGACCAGCCTTGCAAAGTGCTCTGTTACTGCTGTGCCACTGTACAGCTGCCCACCCTTCCCAGTCATACACCATTTGAAAGAACAGCTCCAAGTATGGCACTGGGCTCTGATAGAAACAGAATGCCTGGTCATGGACGCTCCATGATCATGAGAACTGCTCATCTTGAACTGGGTCCTATTACATTCACCAAGGGGGAAAGTTGGTGGGGCAGCAGTAATTCATCATACAACAGAGGTCAGTGGTGCGTCTAGGACTGAGCATAAGCAGAAAGCGAGGGCACAGAAAATACACTGCAGAGAGCCCACACCCCAGGGCCCCCCCCACTGCTGTGCCCTCGGCTTATATTCACGCATATGGGAGAGTCTTCCCAGTCAGCTAAAGGAGGGTCAAAGAGCCCAAGCTGGTTATAAGGGTAGATTGGTTTGGTATCTGTGTGCAGGTTGAATGTCGATGACAGCTGCAGTAGAGTTTCATTCAGGTCTGACCTTGAAAAAGACAGGGGCAAGAGAAAATCATCCCATGTGCAGACCTTTGAGCAGGTCACTGGGTCATCTACTTTGTGTGGAAAGAAAAATGGTCTGAGGTTAGATTAAAGGTGGATTTATCCACTGGAGTTCAATTCTTCTGGTCTGCTTGTTTGAGCCAGAGGGCACTTGTGCTTGCCTGAGAGACAGAGAGGCAGAGAGAGAGGGGGAGGGAAAAAGCACCCATCAAGGGGAATGGTCATGCTACAATCTCTTCTCTTCTATTTCTCAATACTTTTAGAATTTGAAGCATGCATACATACATGCCTGGCATGTTTTTCAAGATGCTGATCCCAGGATTCAAACAGGGAAATCATTCATGTGGGATTTAGCTCCTTTAACCTCTGGGCCATGGGACTGGTCCTCTTCTATTTATTTATTTTTTTTTAACTTATGGTAGATTTATTTTTAAGTTTATTTATTTCTGACATGAGAGTGGAGGTCAGAGAAGGAGAAAGAGAAAGACAAACACCCCCAACAGGGTCGCGTGCTGCAATTCCTCCTGGTCTTTCAGCCGGCCAGGATTATGGTCCCTCATGCCAAGCAGGTATATGCCAACTAGGGGACTTAATCTGGAATCTTCCATATGGATCTAGCACTGCTTGAACAGTGCACTATTACTGTACCACTGGGCCAGCCCTGGAGTGTAATTCTAATAGGAACGATCCCTGATGTCTCACCGACCTTTACAAGTCAGAGGTTTGGGATTTTGTTTTCCAAAGAATAAGCTTTTCCCCTGGAGCAGCTTTTCCTTTTTGCCTCAGAATGGATCTTCTCTGGGGTCCTTGTTATACTCAGAGGGGCCCTCAGATGTTGGGGGTGCCTGTTCTCGCCTTCTAGGGAGCCAATGGTATGAGTGTGGCAGAGTACATAGCTCACATAGGGACATGCCAAACACGTAGCTCCTGAAACTTTATCCCAGCTCTGGGTTAGGTTCCCTCCTGGCAGAGACTTCTGAGAAGCCGGAACAAGACCATGTGATTTTCTGTACCAGGATTAGCTAAGAAAAATACAAATCTAATGTAAACAAACATATCTTGGGACATGTGCAAAGTATGTTTAAGTTTGCATTTACAAAAGTTTGTCAAAGCATTGGAAGGAGAGAGAGAAGGAGGAGATGTCTCAGTCACTTGATTGGTTATAGCACTTAAATATTTTCTTTTTTCCCTCTTCTTAAAGTTTGTTTATTTTATCCATGATAGATAGCACATGTGTGAGAGAGAAAGAGAGAGAGAAAAACACCCTTAATAGTGACTCGTTGCATGGCAGTCCCCTTTCCTTGGCCCTCCGGCTTGTCGGAACCATGCACACTTACATGTTTTCAACCTACGTGGATGGAGGCTCTGAATCCAAGATCTGCCCCGTGGCTTCTAGCACGACAGCACAGTTTGCTACAGAACGTGCCATCAGGCTGGGCCAATTTAAATATTTTAGATTGCGGGGCCAGCAGATGGCATAGTGGTTATGTCACTGGATCCTCACATGTCCAACCGTGGTTCAAGCCCTGGACCCGGTAGCTTGAAACTCACACCAGGCACATGTATGTGCATTCCCAAGATCTCAGGTGAAGAATGGAGGAGAAGGGATTGTGATGTAGCCATCCCCCACTGGGGGGGACGATTTCTCACTTTCCCTTTCACTGTCTCTCTCTCCACCCTGCCCCCCTACCCCCATGAACACATGTGCCATAAGGCAAAAACAAACAAACAAACAAGACAAAAACCTCCTAAAATAAATAAATATTTTAGTTTGCAATTCATCCCACAGTCAGATTAGAGGAGAATAAAAAATTACACTGAGATCTCAGAAGCTTATTTAACAAAGAAGTGCTTTTTTTTCTTTTTAAAAATGATTTTATTTATTTTTATTTATTTATTTTAATTTGACCAGAGAGGAACCGAGTGAGAGAGAGAGAGAAAGTGAGAAAGTGAGCCACCAGGCCCAGGACTCGAACCGAGGTCAGTCATGTGGGAGTCCAGCACCCTTGACCACCACGCTACCTGCCAGTGCCACAGAGAAGTGCCTTTAAATTTTTTTTTTTCTCTTTTTCTTAAATCATAGAAGGACAAGCCTAAAAAAGTTTTGGCCCTTCTTCTCCTTTGGTTCTGTAGCTAACTCAAAATACAAGGACACCAGGAAAATATAATCAAGAAAGGATTGAGGGACTCAGGATAATAATATCCTTTCATTTTTCTCTTGAAATGTTTTATGAAGATATAATTGACAAATATATGTTTCAAATGTACCCAGATTCTTACAATCTTTTTTTTCTTTTTAAGAGATTTTTGCTATAGGGTACATGTGCTAGCTGGAGAAACAGAGAACAGAGAGAGAGAGACAGAAAGCAAGAAATCACCCCCCCAGGGGGGATGGCTACATTGCAATCCCTTCTCCTCCATTTTCCTCTTGGGATTTTGCACATGCATGCACATGTGGCTGGTGTGAGTTTCAAGTCTGTCAGGTCTGTGACTCAAACTACAGCCAGCCACATGGGAGGTCAGCACCTTAACCACAATACCACCTGCTGGCCTCTAACTTCTTCTTTTTTCTTTTTTTAAAGTAATTATTTATTTTTTATTTTTTTATTTATTCATTTGTTGATTTTTTAAATTTGACCAGAGAGAGACAGAGGGTGAGAGTGAGAGAGAGAAAGTGAGAAAGCAAGCCACCAGGTCCAGGACTCGAACCCCAGTCGGCCATGTGGGAGTGTTCAGCGCCTTAACCACCACGCCACCTGCTGGTCCTAATTTCTTACAATCTTAAACTGGCACATAAACATCCAAGAATAATGAAGACAATCATAGAATAATATCAAAAATAATAAAGTAAAACTGTTTTCTGTGGTTTTCAACCTTTATTTTATTTTACTTATTTTTTAATTTACTACAGGGCAGGTGCACTCACTAGATACAGAGAGAGAGAGAGGGAAAGTGAGAAAGCACCCCCGAGGGGAATGGCCATGCTGCAATCCCTTCTCTACCATTCTACTTTCTCAGGATTTGGGGTGTTCATACAAACACATCCCAAGTGTTTTTCAAGCCACGGGGCAAGGCTCAAACCACGTATTTGGCCATGCGGGATCTGGCAGCCTTAACCACCACACTACCTGTTACTTTATTATTATTATTATTATTATTATTATTATTATTAATTTTTTTAGTTTGCTATAGGGTGCATGTACTTGCTGAGAGGGAGAGAGAGAGAGAGAAAGTGACATATCACCACCACCACGCCCAGCCTCAGGGTAGATAGCCACACCACAATCTCTTCTCCATTTCCTTTTGGGATTTTGGCCATGCATACAAACCTGCCCAGCTTGTTTTTCGAGCTGCCAGGTCCAGGATTCAAACTGTGCAATTGACCATGTGGGACCCAGCAGCCTTAACTACCACCATTGGCTGGCCCCAAACTTTACTTTATGTAAACACTTTTTAGAGATTTAAAAGACACAAACACATGGGTGCTATTCCCTGAGATTCAGGTTTAACTTTTCTGGGGAGAAAGGAAAGTTAGCCACCTTTTTAAAAAGCTCCCAGAGCATTTCCTGTGTGGCCTGGATGGGGAACCACTAAGCCAGGCTTGACTTTGTACTAGCTGATTCTTCTCCCCACGGAAGAGCATGGGGTGGGAGGGGCAGTACTAAAAGAACCATCAGAAAGAGTTCTACAGAAACCAGATAAACTAAAGTCTATTTTTTCTCTCTTTCTTTCTTTCTTTCTTTCTTTCTTTGTTTCTTTCTTTTTTTTTTTTTTTTTTTTTTTTTTTTTTTTTTTTTTTGAGTTTCTGCCATAGGGTGCACGTGCTTGCTGGAGAGAGAGGGAAAGTGAGAAATCACCCTCCCAGGGGGGATGACCACACTGCAATCCCTTCTCCTCTTGAGAGTTTGGGCACACGTGGCACACACGCCCAGTGTTAATTTTTGAACCACCAGGTCTGAGACTCAAGCCACAGTTGGCCATATGGGATTGCAGCTCCTTAACCACCATGCCAGTGGCTAGCCCCCTAAAATCTGTTTTAAATGATAACATATGCATAAGTCTCTATATTTGACAAAGATCCTGTGAGTCTTTCAAACTGCATTACTACGTGAAATCTACTTGTCAGGTATTAATAGTTAATTGTTACTAGTTAGACAAAAATTCCTTGCTGGCTGTGCCAACCGGACAAAAGACTGCTGTTCTGTTGACACATTCACAGAGGGCTTTTAGACCCACTAGGCTGTTGATGAGCTGCAACAGTGACAGGTTGGTGTAGACATGAGCATTGATCCAGAAGTAATGCCACTTGGAGCTTGGCTTGGTTCTGTTTCTGACACCAATGAGTTGTTTAACAGAGGTTTGTTTGTTTGCCAGAGGGCATAAGTTCTTGCCAGAGAGAGACAGAGAGACAGAGAGAGAAGAAGAGGAGAAAGCATTCCCTATGTGAACTAGTCAGGATGTAATCTCTTTCTTTTCACTTCTCCCTCTATTCCAGAATTTGGGCACACGTGCACCACACTGGCATGTTTATCAAGTTGTCAGGTCTGGAACTCAAACTGTGTAGTCAGCCTTGTCATACTCAGCTGCCTTAACCACCATGTCACAGAAATTGAGACAATAATTACTATTTTAATAACCTGAAAGGTAATTGAGAAACTAAATTAGGTAAAGAAAAAAAAAAACTTTCTAAGAGCTAAGCATGCATATGTAGTACTATTATTATATCACACTTTCATTCCACATATGACTTGACCAATGACTCTTGTTTTATAAAAGGAGAATTTAGGAAATTACTCTTATTATTGCACCATTCCTTTCCTTTTATTTTTTTTTTTGGAGAGGTTTTCGCTATAGGGCGCGTGCACTCGCCAGACAAGAGAGAGAGACATAGAGACAGAAAGCGAGAAATCACCCCCCAGGGGGGATGGTCACCCCACAATCCCCTCTCCTCCATTCTCCTCTCGGGATCTTGGGCACGCATGCACATGCGCCTGGCATGAGTTTTAAGCCACTGGGTCCAGGATACGAACCGTGGTCGACTACATGGGAGTCCAGTGACATAGCCATTATGCTAACTGCTGGTTCCCCACCATTCCTTTCTAATGCCCTGATTTTTTATTTTGGTTAGCATCATAGTAGCAAAAAAGCTAAAAGAAACATCAAATAGGTGACCCCAGGAAAATGGCCTTCAAAGACAAAGTCTATTTATTTATTTATTTATTTTGCCATAGGGTTCATGCACTCACCAGAAAGAGACAGTGAGAGGGAAAATTAGAAATTACTCCTCAGGGCAGATGGCAACCCCACAATCCATTCTCCTCCTGGGATTTTGGGCACACACACAGAAACTGCTGGGTCTGAGACTTGAACCACGGTTGACCATGTGGGAGACCAGTGCTATAGCCACTATGCCATCTCCTAGGCTCAACAATACTCTAAAACGTCCTTCTCTCCCAGGTTTTCCAGTAGTACTGAGGACCTTCTCCACTGTCATTCTATAAAGAAGATCCACTTGAAGGCCCAAGGGAAAGCCCAGCAACAGAACTATCCTTAAGGGCTGTGAGCATAGAATGAGAAAATGAGTATGTACACACTTTGTAAACTACCAGGTGCTAGACACGTGTGGTTGATGATGGTGATAGTGGTGATGATGGCAATGATGGTGGTAAGGACAGTGGCACAGATTAGTTTGCTAACCCTGAAAAAACAAGTAGAAACATGAACTACTGGTCTCCCCTGGAGTAATAGACGTGCTAAAGGACACAGGGCAGCCTCTGAGAAAAGGATCAGTCCTATAGAGTGAAGTTTAGGATTGAGGGGTTATGATGTTAATTCTGGGCTTCTATGCCATCCTTCTCAAATCTAGAAATGCCAAACAATTTCCACAGTAGCCTCCATTGGGTTATCTTCCCTTGCATGCCTCTTTTAGATAGTCTGCTCAAAGCTTCATTATGCATAGCTCCTGTTTAGCCAAGTCTCTCTTCTCGCATAATCTGGGTGGGCTCCACTGTCTAGACCATAGGCTGGGACATCGGCATTTGTCCAAGGGTGGAGCACAGAAAGGAAGGTACAGCATGGTACTCACAGAAGGCCTGGGTACTCATCCTCAGCAAGTTTCATGGATAATTTGTCCTTAGACCAATGACTGGTCCTTCTTTATTGGCAAAACTCTCTTGAGACAGTCATACCTGAGAGGATATCTGTGGGCTAGACCTAGAAAGCAGGATTCTTGCTCTGAGTCATTAACTGTAAGTTTGACTGCAGGTAGGTCAGCCTCATATGTCTCATTTAGTAAATGGGAATAATGGCATCTACACTACCTTTTAGGTCATATATACTAGAGGTCCAATCTAAAACTTGGCTTACAGTGTATTCTGATTTTTTTTTAACTTTATGTTTTTTTTTTTTCCTCAAACTTTATGTGCTTTAAATGGGGCATGTACTTATACATAGTCCTCACCACTCACTCTCTATTGCTTTCTCAAAGTACTAGTCTAACTCAAAGGTTTACTGAGGGGATGCAATGAGATCAATGGAATGCCTTGGGACCCATTTACTCCTTTAGCAAATACTGCACTACTTACCGAATGCCAGAACTGAGCTAAGGCCTGGAGCCCTGGAGCAGCATAAGATGCCATGGCAGTGCTGGAGGAGATCCCATTCTCATGGGGAAAGCAGATGCAGTAGAGCCTTATGAAAGTCTATGCATGGCCAGCCCCCAGCACTGTGGTTAAAGGAGCTGGGTCCCATTGAGTCCTGGTCCCAGAGACTTGAAAAACATATTGGTGCATGTGCACCCCAAATCTTGATGGGATGGAGAAATGGAAGCAAAAAGATTGCAGTATGATCACACTCCTTTGAAGGGTGGTTTCTCTTTCTCTCTCTGGAGAGTGCACACAGCTTATAAAACAAAACAAAACAAACAAACAAAATACCAAGCAATTAAAACAAAACAAAACCAACAAACAAAATACCAAGAGTAACATAGAGAAGTAAGGGGGGAAAAAAAGTTCTTTCTAGTACATAGTACCCCGGGTGCTCAGAGCAGGCACCTGCAATTCCATTTTACATGGAAAATAAACAAGACTTCATGGGGCAGCAGGAGTGGGAAAAACTGACCAAAAAAAGGGGGGAGAATTGGGTTAAAACTAAACAAACGTAAGAGATTTATTATCTCCTAAAGGTCAAGTCTCACAGCTTTCTTCTTGGAGGCTAAATTGGCTTCTCAAAATGACTGTCTTCTCCCTTATTCCCAGCCTTCACTTTTTCCATGTTGGACCTTTCTACACTACTCAGTGCTTCACTCACATCTTGTAGATCCCTCATTCTGGAAGTCAAAAACATCGTCTAACAGTTGGAGCGGTGTCCTAGCCATGCCACCTGCTTGTTACTGGTTGAGACATCTCTGATCAAATCAACTGAGTATAGGATATAGCTAACAGTTGGGGTTTAGCGGTGTCCTAGCCATGCATTAGCACCTGCTTGTTAGGAGGGTGGGACATGGTTGAGACATCTCTGATCAAAATACAACTGAGTATAGGACAAACCTCACTTCTTTGGCAATCCACAAAATTGTCCTCTCCCAAGCCCAGATTTCATGAAGGAATAGAAAACAAATATAACAGAGCCGGCCTATGGCCTAGTGGTTAAGGGGCCAACCCTGTGGTTTGAGTCCCGGGCCCAGCAGCTTGAAAAACACATCAGGCGCATGTGCAGTGTGCCCCAAATCCCAACAGGATGGAAAAATGGAGAAAGGATTGTGGCATGACCACGCCCCATTTGGCCATGCCCCTTTCTGTCTGATGAGTACACTTGCCCTCTGGCAAAATTGAAAAATAACAATAACTTACTGCTTCAGATTTGCTTAAGCCAAATTGAAAGTGAATGAACTGATTAAAATGAGCCAAATAACAAAAAAACCCCAAACTTCATGAGTGCAAAATTAAAAAAAAAATGTTTCTCTCTTACTGCCCTAGTTTCAGGTAGACTGTGGGTTACCCTGGTGTTGAATGGGGAAGAGCAGCTGTCTGCAAAGCTCAGGGGATAGGTGGACAGATGGAAGGCCCCAGATACAGCCAATTTCTGTTTCTAAGAGGCTACACTTGTTTCTTTCTGCTCTTACCCAGCCATGACTGAAGATGCATCTTCTTGCAGTAAATGCTGGTGGCACTCCTCCTAACAGGGTCTTCCCAGAAGTGTACCCCTAAATTCCTAGACAGAACCCTCCCTTCACAAGTTCCATTTGACTTAGGACACCCTGGGCTCTCCTCAAAGTTACGGCACCAAAAAGACGCTTCTTTACCTGGACAGCAGGAGCCCTTGGTGTCTTGAAAATATATTGAGAATGTCAGAGTCCATGAAGTATCGTGGGTGGGGACTCAGGAACATAAGGTCCTATGCTGACTATGGTGTTAACTGGCCATGAAACAAAGGCGAGCTGCTTAACCAGGTGGGCCACAGTTATCACCACCCGAATCATGAGGGAGCTTGGACTGGGTGAGCTCTAAGATCCTTCTCAGCACTGGTGTTTTGCAATCCTACGGTAACCTGTGCCTTCCCCCTGCTACACTCAGCTGTGGGTCCGATATGGACATATTAGCTGTGGGAATCGCTTTTTCACAGGCTTTTGCATCCTCTACCATCCCTGAGAGATTGCTCCCTCCAGAAGCCCTTGCGTATGATCACGTGGTCTCACCCGGCATCTGTCATGTGCTTCCTTCTGTCTTACCTCCCCCCCCCCATTGATGTTCATTGCCTGAGAACCCCTCAACAGCTCTGAGGCCAGCACCTCCATGACAGTGTTGATGTCTGCCAGTGCTGCTGCCTCCCTGTCCCCACATCTACAGACAGATGAGCTGTTATGGTCTCAGAAAAGCTCAGGACACCTCAAATGCCACAACACTGGCACAGGAGCAGACAGAATATTGTTCCTCTCACTGTCAATCACCCTTTGTCACCCTGGCATCCAATTGTTTGTGTACATCTCGTCCAGCTTCTAGAGACTGGTTGTTGCTGCTTCCGTTTGCAGACTCTACAGCCATGGGGTGTGTCTGCTGATGTCTGAGGTACCCAGCCCCACTCCATGCCGGGGTATATACTCCCACCATCAAAGTCCCCTTCCAGAATGACTCTTGCTCCATCTTTCTGTCACACATGCCCAGGTGGGTCTGAAACCCTGAAATGGTTAATGCACTGGTTAGCCTAAACTAGGGGACCCTGACATGCTCTTTAAAGAAAAACAGAGAGAAATCACAGGCGTCTGGAAGCTATTCATCCTGAAGACTATGCACGGAAGCAGGGAAACTAAACACAGCGCCCTTGAATAAGTGCCCTCCACACATAGGCTTGGGCGATTGTTTCCTTCATAATGACAATTACCGCTGGGAGTTTGAGAGTGGGGTGCTCGTGGCTACTCAGCACAATTGCCACAGCGAGGTATCGGGCATCAGGAGGAAATGAGAACAAAGCTGTATTGTCAGGAAGCCTGAGGGTTGACCCAAACACAGCAGAGCTGCAGAAAATTATTTTGGAAAATATTTCCTGCATGGCTGCCTGCAGTCGTTCAACCTAGTTCTTATTTAGACTGAAGTGGAGGATGCAAACGACAAGTACTTCATCCAGTCAGGAAGCTTTACGTTGCTATTTCGTTAAGGAGAGAAACAAAGAGAAAAATGAGGGTAGTGGTGTGAGCTGCAATTCCACAGAAGCCCACGCTCCTGCTTGCTCTCTCTGTGCCCTTCCTGACGCATCTCCCCAGGGCACAGTGCTCTTCTAGCTCCCTGGTCAGTCATCAGGAGAAAAGATTGATTTGAGTTAAGCACACACTGTCCTTTCAAGGAGCACCTATTTGCTCACCTGCCTATTTGATTAACTGGAGGCCCAAGGAAGAGAGGCAATCTCAGAAGTAAAGAAGGGACCCAAAATAGTGAACCTAGATATTTTTTTAAATTTATTTTTAAAATTTACATTTAATCACTATGTATCTTTACAGTGTACAGCATTGCTTTTTCCAGCGTGAATATCGTGCATATCAGCCAAGACAAAGACATTACCATATGCATTGTCATCAACAAATAACTTAATTTTTGGGTCAATTAAATGCTGCCCCATTCCCCTCCCTTCCGCCCTCTATTACCTACCCCAGATTACCCCCATCCTTGCTATCTTTAGTATCTACAGTTGCCTCCCTACTACTATACCTTCCAAGCTTTCAGCTTCTGCCAGAGAGCACAGATATTTGGCATATACTGAGTGGAGATATACAATGACTGTCTTTCATACTCTGGCTTGCTTTGCTTAGCATTAAATCTCCCATTTTCATCCACGAACCTAGACTCTTTAGTAATGAATTATGCTGGAAAAATTGTTAATGTGGAATTTAAAACAGGTTCTGTCATTAATAAGATCTTTAGCTTTCTACTTCTCTTGGTAATTACATGGAATATCCCAAAGTAGATTTAAATGCTCTTTAGAGGACACGGTGGATACTGCAGATGTGTGTTAAAGCCACAGTTTGAGCAAGATTAAATTTCTGTAAAATCATGATCTGTCAAGACTTCCTGGTTGAATTTTTCATGTCACTAGTAGATCAATTCCTTTTCTTATTTTTATTTTGTGAGATGTAGGAGAGGCAGTGGAGGAGTCCTGCAAAGGGGAAAAGGGAAGAGGAAACTATGAAATGAGGAAGGGAAGGACCTCCTACTTTGAGTTAGTCAGCTCATATGGGCAGCAGTGGCTTCTGGGATTCTGTCGCGTACTCATTTCTCATCCATGGATCTGTCTGTGTAGTCACCACACATTCGCAGAGCCCCTACTACGTGCTAAGCACCATGACTGCTAGGGATGTGGATAGGGGAACAGAATAGATACACTTCCTGCATCCTTGGAGCTGGCAGCCTGGTGAGGGAGACAGACTAATAAATTATGTAATTGTAATAGTGGGAAATGTTAGGAAGGAGAAACACAGGGTGTTTCTGAAAGCAAAGAGCAGGGGAGGTGAAGGGTCAGGGAAGTTTCCATGAGGAAAGCTGATCCCTGAAGGATTAGCCAGATGAAGGGGAGGGGAGCATGGGGAAATGATTTAAGCAGAAAATAATTCTAGGAGTGAAGGGAAAGGCAAATGAAAAAGTGAATCTCCAAGAAATAAAACCATTAGTAAAGAGCACATGAAGAAACCTCAAAGAAGAAAAAGCAAAACAAAATAAAAGCAACTGCAGTGAGGCAAAAATCTGCTCCTGAAAGCTGCTCGCTGTGGCAGGAGCATGGTGCAGGGTCCCCTCCCTCCAGCTGTTTTCCTCTCCCTCACATTGATAGCAAAAGACAATTTGTGGAAGCATGAAGTTGTTCTTCACTACCACATCCCCAAGATGGCACCTTATGTCACACGGATACTGCAAATTCTTTTTTTTTAAAGAGATTTTTGCTATAGTGTGCTTATGCTCATCAGAGAGACAGAGACAGAGAGACAGAAAGCGAGAAGCCACCCCCCAGGGGGATGGCCACCCCATAATCCCTTCTCCTCCATTCTCCTTTCAAGATTTTGGGCATGCACGCACATGCGCCGGGCATGAATTTCAAGCCACTGGGTCCAGGACTCTAACCACAGTCAACTACATGGGAGTCTGGCAACATAGCCATTACACCATCTACTGGTTCCAAATTCTGTATAAAATTAATGATGCTATGAAACTGTAGGTGGCAAAGTTGGAGGGAATAAAACTAAAATTCCTGAGCACCTCTGATAGGGTAGGCAATGTCCAGGCACTTAGTAGGAATTATTTTGTTGGACATTCAAATAACTCTGCATAGTGGATAGTACACATTCTATACTTTAAAAGAGCGACTGCAGTCCTGAGAAGGTGCAGTGGGATGAACCAGCTCTAGTAGGTCGGCCTCTCATGTCATGGAAAGTTGCTTTGCATCCTTTGAAGAACCAGCAGAGCTCATCCGGTCCCACCTGCTAGTTTCTAGAGGAGGGCCTGGAGGCTCACAAAGGTTAAGAGATTCATGCATGGCCTTGGCCTTGGTGGCAAATGCAGGACAGATTTCCCACTGCTAATCCATACATCACCCCTGTCTCTTATGGCTTTAAAAACATTGTATAAAACACACACTTCTTGTAAATTTTCAGAGTGCTAAAAATTCAACATCATCACTTTTCTCAAATTACACCTTTTTTTTCCCTGAAAACTTCAGTGGGAACTTCCTATGGGAAAACAAAAACAACAAAACCCTACTAAATGTTCTATTTTATAATGAAACAATTATGTTTTAACATTTTTTATTTGGGATTTTTGTACTTTGAATTTTCTTAAAGCAGGAGATGCTTAAAGCTGGCAGACAATTCAGTTGTATCATTAACATCATATTCCATATTCAACTAACAAAATGGGAAGTCCTATGTAAAGTATATTTATTGGTTAGCTTCTCTAATAGACTCTCATAAGCAGAATACCATCTTGCTCTATACATTGAATCAGTGAAACAATACTGTGGAATAAGAAGATAGAAAATGGATACCATCAGGATCAACAGATTAATAATGGCTACATCTCTGAACTCCCATGTAGTCAACCACATTTCAAGTCCTGGACCTGTCAGCTTAAAACTCATGCTGGGTGCCTGTGCATGCGTGCCCAAAATCCCGAGAGGAGAATGGAGGAGAACGGATTGCAGTGTGGCCGTACTCCCGGGGAGTGATTTCTCATGTTCTGTCTCTTTGTCTGTCTCTGTCTCTCAGGCGAACGCCTGTGCCCTATAGCAAAAATCTCTCTAAAAACAGAAACAAAAAATAGTAGCCATCACTCTATCAGAGATGAATTCTACAATTGATTCTCATTAGTTTTGAGTTTAAACACACCACTTCACTCTTCTGGTCTCAGGTTCTGCGTCTGGGAATGAAGGAGTTATAGCTGATGGCCTGCATGCTCTTTCTAGCATTAAAGTTCTGTAAGACAATGGATCTTGGAGGTACAGTCACATCTGGCCCACCATTTCCTTCTCAGTAAATAATTTCCAGCTCTTCTTGTCACTTACCAGTCCCTTACTTTGTTTTCCAACCCTTCCCTACTGGATTTTAGGATTACTAAAGGAAACTTCTAACATTTTCAACTCCTGAGCCTGAGCGCCCCCTAGGCACACACAGCTAAACTGTTGTAGCCCTAGAAGAAATCAGGGCTTGGGAAACTAATTTCTAACTAAGGTCAGCACCATGCCCCAAACTTCCCTGTTTGTACTATGAGGCAAGAACAGTGGAGCTTTCCTGGCTTGGCAGAGGGAGCTTGGAAGGACAAGAGAGAGGAGATGACAAGCTCTACTGTCCAGTGGGGACTGAGAGCCTCTGTGGAGGTTTCCCCCACAGGGACAGGTATATTCAGAATGGAAGACAGTGAGCTACAAACTTGGCTGACCTTGCCCCCAGGAATAAGTCAGTGGCCACACGGTGAGTGTGTGGGGCTAAAGGACGGTCAGTTGATAAAATTTACTGTTCAACTAAATGAGTTCACAGAGAACAATTTGACTATTAAATATCAATTATTTGGGTTACCTACTCTTTGCTCTTAGAGAACTTATCTTTATTTGTATATAATATTTTACTTAATATCTTTGAAAAATTTATTTTTATAAAGCAGAAATTGCAGGGGTTTTTCAACAGAGAACTTTTTGTTCTTTTGGTTGTTAAAGGTTTCTTCCCTTTACACCACATACTCACCCTCTACCACCCACTCTCTACCACCTGTCGCTCTCCCTTAAAGTCTCTGCTATCTGTACGTATCCCCTCTACTAGCTTACCTTAGGATATTTCCATTTTTACCATAGAGTACAGACATTTGGTACATATTGAGTAGGGATAGACAGTTGGGTCCCTTTGTTCAATGTTGTCTTCTACATTCATCCACTTTGACTCAAACGATAGGGTCTCATTGTTTCTGGAATAATATTCCATGATATATATGTGCCACGATTTTTTAATAGTCATCAATTTTTGGACACTTAGGTGAATTCCATCATTTTTTTTATCATTTTTTTGGGGGGGGAGAGGTTTTTGCTATAGGGCGCATGCGCTCGCCAGACAGACAGAAACAGAGAGACAGAAAGCGAGAATTCACCCCCCAGGGGGGATGGCCACGCCACAATCCCTTCTCCTCCATTCTCTTCTCGGGATCTTGGGCACGCACGCACACGCGCCCGGCATGAGTTTAAGCCACCGTGTTCGGGACGCGAACCACAGTCGGCTACATGGGAGTCCAGCGACATAGCCATTACGCCAACTGCTGGTCCCCATCATTTTTTTAGAATAGTTTTTTCAGTAACAGCTTTACTGAAATAGAATTAACATGTTATTGCACTTTTTATTTATTTGTTAATTTATTGTTATAGGGCATACATGCTTACAAGAGAGAGAGGGAGAGAGGGAGAAAGAAAGAGAGAAATCATCCCCCAGAGAGGATGGCCATACAATAATCCCATCTCTGTTTTTCTTTCAGGATTTTGAGCATACATTCACATATGCCTGTCATGTTTTTCTTTCTTTCTTTTTTAGGTTTTTGCTGTAGGGTGCATGTGTTCACTGAGAGAGAGAGAGAGAGAGAGAGAGAGAGAGAGAGAGAGAGAGAGAGAAGAAAAGTGAAAAATCACTCACTAGGGCATGACCACACCACAATTCTTTCTGCTTCATTCTTCTTGGATTTTGGGCATGCATACACACACATGTGCCCAGTGTGATTTTCAAGTCGCCAGGTCTGGGATTCAAACAATGGTCAGCTATGTGGGAGTCCAGTGCCTCAACTATACTATACCACCTGCTGGCCCCAGCTGGCATGTTTTTCAAGCCTCCAGGTCCATAACTCAAATCACTCAGTGGGGGAATCAGTCGCCTTAACCTTCACACCACTGGTTGGCCCTGTGTATACCATTTTTAAATGCTTTTTAAAAATACTTTTGCTATTTTGCCTGTAACCCTTTTACTTTATAATCTATGTAACCTTTATTTTAAATTTTTATTATATGTCTACACCACAGCAAGGCACTCTGATAGAGTATATGAGTGTGTCCATATTTTGTGTGCATTGTGTATATCTATGTCTGTGTATATATGTATATGTCATGCATATGAGTATCTGTGTTTTTGTGTGTACAGTGTGGGGTGTCTGTGTGGTGTATGTGTTGCATGAGAAGGGAACATATGGTATGTATGTATGTGTTTCTGTGTATATGGTATACATGTGCAGTGTGTATGTTTGTGTCTCTGTGTGTACATGTGTGGTGTCTATATGTGGTCTGTGTGTTGTGTGTTTACAGTGTGTATATTTGTGTCTCTCTGTGTGAATGGCTTTCTTAGTCTATTTTTGGGCTGTCAGACAGAAATCCCTGAGACTGGGTGATTTATAAGAATAGATGTTTATTTGGCTCATAGTCTGGCGACTGGGAAGTCCAAGAACATAGCCAGCCCCTGGTGTTACATTACAACATGGCGGAGAGAAGCTAAAAGATCAGGGTGCATGGGAAGAGAGAGCAACCTGTGGGCATCTTACTTCCATAACAACCCATTGTGATGGAACTAAACCCTTCTCACAAGACAGCACCAATCCATTCGTGAGTGAAGTGTCTCTGTGATCCAAGCACTGCCCAACATGCCCTTCTCTGAAAGGTCTCGCCACCTCCCAGTGCCATCCCACTGGGGACCAAGCTTCCAGAACATGGACTCTGAGGCACAAGCCATGACCCAGACCCTGGCAGTGCTGTGTGTTGCTGTGTGTGTCTGTGTGTCTGTATGCGTGGTGTGCACATCTGTGTGTATATTTGAGGTCTTGAACAGTAGTGTGCATTTATCTGGTATCTGTAAGTGATATGTATGTGCAATGTGCATGTTTGTGTCTCTGATGTGTACATAGGTGTGTTGTGTGTGTGTTCACCCCGTGTGAATTATATGACTGCAGTCCCTCAGGTCTAGATTCTGGCTCCTCTCTGAGGCCTTAGTATCTATGGTAGAAAACTATGGCTTCCCAGGCACTCCTGGGGTTTGTGCTTAGTGTCGCAGAGAAGCGAGAGAGCCTGTGTCCCTGCCAGCCTGTGGGGACACACCACCACTGTGCAGAGGTCCAGACCTGGATATCAGCAGCATCTGCACATGCAAGAAGCTGTTACTACAGGCACCAGAGTGCATGAATCCATGGGTTATGTAGTTATTTTTCTCCACCTAAAATGATATTTTTGTTCTCTATTTTTAAAGAAAAGGAAAAAGAAAACATTTCATGAGTGAATCAGTCGGTCATCTTCATTAAGCTCATCCACACGCACATTGCCTGGTCCTCTTCCAGAAGCAGGAAGAGGCATCCAAATCTGCAATGTGGCCTGTCCCTGTCTTGGGTTCCAGTCTCCTCTTGATGTGTCACACAGCTCTGCCTCACCCCCTCACGTGAGCAGCTTCCCACTGAGTGCTCCTGCCTCCTGCCTCCTGCCTCGGGCCGTATTAGAAGCTGAAGACACTTTGTTTAGGCCACAGCACTCTGGGTTTAATGCTCTGTTTCAGCTCACGATGAATGAGCTCCTCTCACATGCACTGGTAGGAGCGGCCACACACCGGGTTAGGTATTCCCAATACAGGAAGGAGTGGAAAACATGACACTTAAGAGCCTGGGCTTAGAATGTGACAGAACCCGTTCACATCCCATCTTCACCCCTTCCTCTGTGACCCAGAACAGGCAAGGTAACTTCCTTAAGGCCCTACTTCCTCATTTGTGAAATAAGTACTTAACCTCCCTGGATTGCTGGACAGCTAACATGGCATGAAGTGTCTGGTCCCTGGGACATGATGCTCAGTAAACATTAGCTGTTGTGTGGCTTGGTTCACTCAGACTTCATTCCAGCCTCCTTCTAGGTGGAAAAGTTGGACAAAATGAGCACCTGATGTACTAGACTTCTTTGCAGCTGGGGTTCTAGATGCAAATGGTCTTCCACCCAGTAGATGCACTCGGATAAGGATGTACAAGGGATAAACTGCTCTTTTTTATCCTTTTTTTGTTTTGTTTTTGGAGAGGTTTTTGCTATAGGGCGTGTGTGCTGGCCAGAAAGAGAGAGACAGAGAGAAAGTGAGAAATCACCCCCCAGGGGGGATGGCCATGCTGCAATCCCTTCTCCTCCATTCTCCTCTCAGGATCTTGGGCAAGCATGCACACGCACCTGGTGTGAGTTTAAGTCACCAGGTCCGGGACTTGAACCGCCGTCTACTACATGGAAGTTCAGTGACAAAGCCATTACACTAACTGCTGGTTCCTCCATTTTTTTTTAAGAGAAATTTTTGTTACAGAGTGCATGCGTTCACCAGAGACAGAGAAAGACAGACAAGCCAGAAATCACTCCCACACCACAATCCTTTGTCCTCCATTCTCTTCTCGGGATCTTGGGCATGGACACACACACACACAAACACACACACACAAACACACTAACATGCCCAGCGTGAGTTTCAAGCCTCCAGGTCCAGGAACCGCAGTTGAACATGTGGGTGTCTAGCAACATAACCGTTATGCCTCATCCTTTTACCCATTTTTGCTGGTGAGCAGAGATGCGAAGATGTGAGGTTTTGCTGCAACAGTGCTTTGGAGCTCATTCTTGTTTCTTGGTATCGAGAGCCAGTGCTTACAGCAAAGGCAGCAGTACTTTCTAGATACCCGTACAGCTCCAGAGTTGCCCTAGTGGTGGTAGCTCTCCAGCTCAGTCATTTCTGTGTTCTTTTGGGAGCTCCAGCCTAGCCTGCTCCATTTTGCAAGCACCTTATTCCTTGATTAAATCCCTTGCTGCTTAATGTAAGTAAAGCAAATTCATTCAGTTTCCTGCACTGAATGCTGATGAATGTCATTCTTTTTTATTTTTTTAAGATTTATTTTATTTAACTTTTTTTATTTATATTTATTTTAATTTGGACAGAGAGGGACAGAGTGGGAGAGAGAAAGGAAAAGCAAGAAAGCTAGACTCTGGGACTCAAACCATGGTTGGCCACATGGGAGTCCAGCACCCTTAACTGCCATGCCACCTATTGGCCCTGAATGTCACTCTTACTATAGAAGAACAAATTAAAATAATAGCAACTACCACGCATTGGTTATACCGTGAGCCCAGATTTTTATAGATGTGATCTAATTCCATCCTCCCACTAAAATTACCCAGCTTTTATGGGGCTTAATCAGGGTGTGAACCTAGGCCTTTCTGCAACTAAGGCTAGGCACCTAATTGCTATACTCTATACTCTTCATTCTCTAGAGGAGCTTGCAGTTCAGTGAGGATATATTCAGGTCAATAAATGGCTATAGCATAGTTTAAGAAATACTGAAAAGAACTGTGGATCCAGGGATATGAGAGTCCAGAAAAGAAAATCCCTAAGGGCTTGAGAGTCCAAAATGGAGTCTTACTTCTACCTTGGCAAGAGTCTTGGTGTTTAGGCTCATTGAAGATGTTGACTGGCCCATCACCCAGCGAAAAAACAGAATCCATGTGCATCTGAGGTAGTAAGTAACTTCAGACGACCAGAAACCACCACCACAGAGGCACAAGAAATATGAGAAATCAAGAAAATATTTCTCCCCCAAGGGGAAAGAACAACCCTTCATCATCCACAGACAGTACAACGGAACTCCTGGAAATGTCAGATAAAGATTTTAGGATATTCATAGTAACAAAGCTAACAGAGATGCAAGAGAAGAGCGACAACAAACTTCAGAATATGCAGAAGAAAAGAGACGATAAGTTACAGGAAGTCAGGAAGTTCCTCCACGATCTGAAAGAGAAATACACACCATAAAAAAAATCAAATGGAACTGTTAGAGATGAAAGCTGTAATACAGGAAGTCAAAACCTCCCTTGAAAGTATTAAAAGCAGATTAGCTCATGCAGAAGATCGAATCTCAGGTGTAGAAGATAGAACCTCTGACCTAGAAAAATTCACCAAAAAGACTGAGAAAGTAACCCTCCAAAATTAAAATAATATATGTATAATACTAGATACCATTAGATGCCCAAATATCCAGATAATTGGTATCCCAGAAGGGGAAGAAACTTATCAGGGCATTGATAATCTATTCCATGAAATCCCAGAAGAAAACTTTCCAAGTCTAGAGAGACATTCAAATATCCAGACCCAAGAAATACAAAGGACCCCAAATAGAATCAACCCAGGAAGATCGTCTCCAAGGTATATCAATGCCAGATTGACCAAAACCACAGACAGAGATAAGATACTAAAATTGGCAAGGAAAAAAAAAAATCAAGTTACTTTCAAAGGATATCCCATCTGGCTAACATTGAACCTCTCATGGGAAACAATGCCAGCAAGGAAAGAATGGGAAAATATATTTAAAATGTTCAGTGAAAAACAATTTTAACCAAAAATACTGTATCTGGCAAGATTATTCTTTATGAGGGAAGAAAAGATAAAAACATTCTCAGAAAACCTGAAAGGATTTACCAACACCTGACCAGCTCTTCAAGAAGTTCTGAAGGGAGTGCTATACCAGGAAAACTAAAGACAGACAAATAAGAAAACAAAAAATGACCAAGAGAAAGGCCAATTTAATGGTAGGGACATGTTTTGGCATATCAATAAGAATGTTGAATGTTTATGGAAAGGTTAGACCACAGTAACACCACAAATTCAACAAAAGAGATTCTGTAAGACTGAACTGATGAAATAGAATTCTATGACTTTTTTTCTAAAACATAATTGATTTTCTTCTATGCTTTGTCTTCCAGATTTAAGGATTTTTGTTTTCTTTTGAGTTGCTGGGTTCAGTAATTTGTTAAAGAATTTTTAAAAGTGAAACAAACTTTTCTCCCTTCCTGACCTCTTTAAAATTGGAAAATATTTGTGAGCATTTTTAATTTGTGGCAGAATCATTATTTGCGTAAGTTCAATAATATAATAGCATCTGATGCCTTGCATCGGAAATCGAATTCTCATGGAGCTTTGTGCAAATAACAGATCAAATTGAGATTAATCTTTTTTTTTTCAATTAAGTTAGTTATACCTCTCTTTAGTAAAAGTGAGAATGGAGAGAGAAAAAAATTATTTCAGAAGAAAATTACAGTGCACTTGTCACTAGATTCTAGCTTTGTCCATACTTTAAGATCTTTCAAGAATAAACAAAATATGAAAAAAAGAAGAGTTTAGTATGGAAGGGAGGGGAAAAGGGCAAGGATAAAAATGATAAAAGTGCTTAATTGACAAAAAATGAGAAGCTATTTACTGATGATAATGTATATAGTAATATCTTTGTCTTGGCCGACATGCATGGTTTTTGTGTTGGAAAAAGAAATGTATAATGTAAAGACATGTGATAACATGTAAATTAAAATAAATAAATTAATTAAAAAAAAAGATGTTGAGAGCTTCTGCCTCAAAGCTCCAGTGGTTCATTTCTTAGATATCTTGATTTAGAAATGCCAAATCTGAATGCGTAAATAAAAGACTGAATGAAGCAGCCCAGACTGCAGCTGAGCTTGCGACCTGAAGGGCCAGCTCCTTTGTCTTTTTTGCCCCTGCACAGCCCAGGCTTACTTATGCACCTGGCCTGGTACTGCTCCTCACCCTGTGCAGCTTCTGGAAAACTCGAATTTGCTTGTACCTAGTACTTCCTTTTAATGTCTATGAAATCATCCATCTTTTTAAGAATGGAAATGTTTTTTTCATGCTCTAACTTAAAAGCTTATGTGCAAACACCAAGCTTAGGACTTCATTGGTTTTCTGACAGGTCTTCTGACACTGAAACAAACAAGACCTTCCTTCTCTGGATGAAGGTGCATCTCACAACCAGTGACAGCCAGTCCTCCCTTATGAGGGAACTGGGCACCCTGGGCTATAGGGAATAGATGTCCTTTCATCGTATGCTTCACAACTTTTTGTATTTTTCTTTTGAAAAACAAATCTTTCTGTCTCCAAGATATTTAGGCAGGCAGAAGAGTAGGTTGAAGGCAGAGCCCACAGCTAGTAGCCATCTGAGTCAATCCATGACTCTGAATTGCTGTATTTTCCAACTTCATTTGGAACTAAACATTCCCCTGAGCTGAATGGAGCAAAGGGCATAGATATCTCTTTTTCCTCTTCTGCCTACCTGATGCGTGATTGAAGAGCTGGCCCTGTTCTCCCGGTCACACATAGAGCAAAAAGCACAAGCCAGACCTGCAAGTATTAGCCTTGTAAGGACAGTAGAGGGCAGGCCAGGTGTGAGGACCCTGGGTTTTAGCTCTTGGCTGCCTCATTTCTGGGATTCACTACCACCCCCTAATTTCTGGGTTATCCGTCTTGTAAAAATTTATAAATTGAACTGTTAAGAGCCTTAACCTTGGGACCAGTAGATGGTGTAATGGTAACGTGGCTGGACTCCCACACAGCTGACCACAGTGTGAGTCTTGAACCTGGCAGCTTGAAACTCACACCAGTTGCATGTGCATGAGGAGAATGGAGGAGAAGGGTTTGCAGCCTGGCCATCTCCCCGGGGGTGATTTTTTGCTTGCTTTCTCTCTGTCTCTCTGGCAAATGCATGTACCCTATAGCAAAAAAAAAAAAAAAAAAAAAAAAAAAAAAAAAAAAAAAAAAAAAAAAATCAAAACAAAAAACCAAAAAAAACAAAAAAAACCAAAAAACAAAAAACAACTCTCTTAGGAAAAAAAAGAGACTTGGGACCATTGGGACCAGTAGTTGGCGTAATGACTATGTCACTGGACTCCCATGTAACTGACCATGGTTCAAGTCCTAGACTTGGTGGCTTAAACTCACGCTGGACATGTGCATGTGTGCCCAAGATCCCGGGAGGAGAATAGAGGAGAAGGGATTGTAGTATGGCCATCCCCAGTGGGGGGGCCGGGGGGGGGGTGTGATTTCTTGCTCTCTGTCTCCCTCTGTCTTTCTGGCGAGCACACGTGCCCTACAACAAAAACTTCTCAAAAAAGAGAGAGAGAGAGAGAGAGAGAGAGAGAGAGACTTATCCTTGAGCACTGCTTTATTTATTTTATTACATATAATTTTAGTTTCCTATAAGGTACATATGTTCACCAGAGGAGGGTAGACAGAGAAAGAAAATAAGAAAGCACCTCCCCCCCCCCCCCCCCCCCCCCCCCGAAGGATGAGAATGTTGCATTCTCTTCTCAAGTTTTCTCTTGGGATTTTGGTCATGCAGGCACATATACCCAGTGTGTTTTGCAAGCCATGAGATCCAGGACCTGAAATGAGCAGTCGGCCATGGGGGATCTAGCTATCTTAACCATCATGCCACCAGTTGGCCCAAGCCCATGTTTCAATTCTTAGACCCTGGGTAACTGGCTCTTTTCCCTCCACACTTAGCCCAATGTCTGGTGGCCACACCCCCAGTAGAGTTCTGGGCAAGGGTTCAGAAAATTGCTCTTGGCGATGACAGTCAGCAAGTTGATGTGATGGTACCCGGTTCCTTCTTTATCTGTGATGACTCTTTCCTGGGGGGGCTTATCTGAATTACTCTTCTCTCATTCTCCCACTTGTGTAGCAATTCTTTAATTCAATTTTTTATTTTGAGGTAATGCAGATTCACATGCAATGATGAGAAATAATACAATGAAATTCTTTGTGCCATTTATTCGATTCTCTGGGTGGTAACATCTTACAAAACTAGCACAATGTCACAACCAGAATATTGAGGGAGACACCGTCAAGATACAGAACATTTTAATTGCCACAAGAATCCCTCATGCTGCCCCTTTATACCTCCCCATCACTCTGACTTCTGGCACCCATTACCACTTTTTTTTTTTCATATTTTTTAATCTATAACTCCATCATTTCAAAAATATTCTATCAGTAGAGAGGCCAGATGGTGATGCGGTTAAACAACACTCTGCAAGGCAGACCCACATGGGAAAGTTCCAGACTTACATTCAGAGACTTCCCTGAGTACACCAGGTACCTGTATGTCTGTGATCTGGGGCTGGCTGAGGCTGGGGGTAGATAATGGTGTCAAGACCCTATTGGGGTTCTCTCTCTCTCTCTCTCTCTCTCTTCCTTCTTCACTCATAGAATATATTTTTAAAAAAAGAATATTGTATTGGTACAGTCCAGCAGCATGTGACTTTTTGTAACTGGCTTTTTCTGCTCTGTACAATTTCCTAATTCTCTGGTGATTCGTTGACGTTGTTTTGTTTATTGCTGAGTAGTGTTCCTTGGTATAGATGTACCACGGCTTGTTAACCATTCACTTAGTCAAGGACATCTGGGTGGCTTCCAGGTTTTGACTATTATGAATAACCCATTCTTTGATAGGTTTCTGTGGACAGAAGTCTTCAATTCTCTGCAACTAGTGCTCAGGAGTACAACTGCTGGGTTGAATGATGGTCTCATGTTTAGTTTTATAAAAAAATTTCCAGGTGTTTTCTAGAGTGTTTATACCATCTTGCATTTTCACTGGCAACGTAGGAGTGATTCAGCTGTTCCTCATCTCCACAGAAAGCAAGCTTTTCATTAACACCCTACTTGATCACCAGGGGGGACGCTGGGACATGTGAGAAACAGGAGGAGGCTCAACTTGAGGATCATTTCCTCTAAGAGTCTGTTCAGTTCTGAGAAAATTCGCTTCTCTCCAACTTGTTTCCTGCGTTTCTCTGGACATGCCCAGACACACCTGAAGGAAGCCTCAGCAGTGGTAAGCCGAGCTCCTGGGCTCCATCTACAGTTCTGTCTGCGTTGAGATGTTCAGGGATTTTATTTAGCTCCTCCAAAAGAATTGTCCGTTTTTGTTTTCTGGCTTTTGGTCAGAGGGCATGTGTACTCACCAGAGAGACAGGGAGACAGAGAGAGAGGAAGAGGAGAGGAGAAAGCACCTTTTGTGAGGAAAGGTCACACCACAATCCCTTCTCCTCCATTTCTCTCCTTTTTCGGGATATTGGGCCCACATGCACCTGGCCTATTTTTTAAGCTGCCTGGTTTGGAACTTGAACCTTGTGGTCAGTCATATGAGATCCAGCTTCCTTGGCCACCAAGCCACTGGCTGGCTCAAGAACTATTCCTTTCTGTATCGCCTCCTAAAAGGAGGCTTTAGAGGATATGTGAACCTGCCCCACCCATGCAACACAAAGAAGGCCCTTTATAAAGTATTGAGACGATCCAATCTCCTCTCTTGGTGTCTACTTTTGTTCTGGGTACAGTAGATAAGACAGTGAGCAATCAGGCAAGGCTTCTTCTCTGCTGACTCTTCCGTTACATGAAGGAAAGAAACATAGACCATCAAGAAGCAAAGTGATTTCAGAGGGTGCTAAAGACTACTGAGGTTAAACACAGGGTAACATGATAGAGAATGGGAGAGTGGACAACTCTCTAAGGAGTCGAGCTGTCAGGCATCAGAATTCTGTTCTTCTCAAAGTTCCTTATATCCATTTCTTTTTCTTTTCTTTTCTTTCTTTTCTTTTCTTTTTTTCTTTCTTTCTTTCTTTCTTTCTTTCTTTCTTTCTTTCTTTCTTTCTTTCTTTCTTTCTTTCTTTGGAGATGTTTTTTGCTATAGGGTGCATGTGCTCACCAGAAAGACAGAGAGACAGAAAGCAAGAAATCACCCCCCAGGGGGATGGCCATGTCACAATTCCTCCTCCTCCATTCTCCTCTCAGGATCTTGGGTACGTACGCACACGCACCTGACGTGAGTTTAAGCCACCGGGTCTGGGACTCAGACCACAGTCGATTACATGGAAGTCCAGTGACATAGCCATTACTCCAACTGCTGGTTCCCTTTATGTCCATTTCTTTCACTATTTTTTATATGCTATGTTTTCTGATCCCAAGGTAATGATGGTTGACCTTTGTTATCTACAATTTCTTTTATTTACTAGAGATCCCTTTATAATTTGGTCCTTTGAATTAAAACCATTACTCTGAATATGGAATTTACACAGTAGACACAGTGAAAATACTTTCATTTTTAATTTGGATATCATGTTCCTATGAATGTAACCAAAGACTGCAACAACCCTTTGGCAGTCCCTGGTAAATTCTTCATTTTTCCATGAGTTAATATTTCCAGGTCCTTTTCAAGTGAATACTGAAGTTGAACCTCCCTCATTCTGTACTAGTCCAAATGACTTTTTGTTGTTGTTTGTTTGTTTACTATAAGGTGCATGTGCTAGACAGAGAAGACAGTGAAAGAGAAAGAGAGAGAGAAGGAAAGTTTAAGAAAACACCCCCGTAGGGGATTGTCTATTCTGTAATCCCTTCTCCTCCATTCTCTTCTCAGGATTTTGGGCATGTATACACATGTACTTGTGCACAACATGTTTTTCAAGTTCCCAGGATCGGGACCCAACTGCGCTGTTGGCCATGTGGGATTCAGCCTCCTGCCTTAACCTCCATGTTGCCTGCTGACCCTGGTCCAAATAACTTCTAAAAGTGTGTGGTTTATGGGATACACACCAAACTTTGCTTTGCTAGCTTCAGTCTGCTGAGTGCTTCTGCCACTCAAGTCTATCATATAACACGTTAAGCAGCCTTCCCAGCTTCAGGTCATCTGTGAGTGTGAGAACATGCACTCCCAAGATAAACTTTATATTTGAGTGTTGAAGAAGACAGGGCTGAGCCATGCCTCTCCTTCAGACTCACATAGCCCCCTTCCATCTCTTGGGCATAGTTGCTTAGTGAGTCAGGAAGCTACCTTGTGTTTCTTCATTGTGCACATGAGAGTGTAATGAGAGCTTTGGCAAAGTGTTTTGTTCAGATAGAGCTGCACTATTTTACCAGTGTGGTAAATCCATCCGAAAAGGAAATGAAATTTTGAGGAAGTTCCTTCTTTATTTTTCTTTATCAATGATGTAGTGTATGCACTCTCGTGTGAGAGAAAGTGAAAGAATGAGAGAGAAGAGAGAAATGAGCACCTTCACAGGGTCTGGTCATACCATGACCCCTTTCTCCTGTCCTCCAACCCCTAAGACCTAGGGCACTTTGCATGGTGTGTGCCAGGCTGACTGACCCGGGGATTCCAGCTGCATTCACCATGTGTGATCCAGCTGCTCAGGAGCAGCCCTTTATTGCTGTATCATGAGCTGGTCCTGATGGGACTATTTGCTACAAGGTGTGTGTGCTTGCCAGAGAAAGAGGTTGAGAGAGAGAGAGAGAGAGAGAGAGAAAGAGAGAGAGAAAGAGGAAGTCCCCTCCCCCATGGGAAATGGCTACACTGCAATCCCTTCTCCTCCATTTCTCCCTACTTTTGGGATTTGGGGCTCACATGCACCCAGCGAGTTTTTCAAGCTTCCAGGTCCACAACTCAAACCACACAGTCAGCCACCTGGGATCCAGTCACCCCAACCACCACACCACCAGTTGACCTGCCAATGTTATTTTTATACATGTGTATTAGAGATTTTAAAACTATTCATGGGGGACCAGCAGTAGGCATAATGGCTATGTCGCTGGACTCCCATGTAGTCGATTGCGGTTCTAGTCCCAGACCCGGTGGCTTAAACTCACGCCGAGCATGTGTGCGTGCGTGCCCAAGATCCTGAGAGGAGAATGGAGGAGAAAGGATTGTGGCATGGCCTTCCTTCTGGGGAGTGATTTCTCGCTTTCTGTCTCTCTGTCTCTCTCTCTCTTTCTAGCAAGCGCACGCACCCTATAGCAAAAAAAAAAACTCTTAAAAAAAAACAACAAAAAACTGTTCATGGAAAAATGCGTATTATGAAAAAAAAACTATGCATGGATTTCAAAAATGTGGGGTGCCAAAATAAACTCATACTTTAATTTCATTTTCCCACAAATGTTTCGAAGTCCCCTCACACGTTTGAACTGAGTCATCATTCGGTTTGTTCATTTATTATCATGCCCTGCCTAGTAAGAGCACCGTTTCCTCGTTTTTTTAGGCAGGAGAGAACTTACTTGCTTCTCTGCTTCCAGAACATTAGTCTTCAGCTTGATTTCCTGTTCTATCGCTTGTATGCATCTCATTATGTTGGCTTTCTAGTCTATATTTGCAAAATGTCCTCTAAATCATAAATATTTCCAGAGTTTCATCATCATTTCTCTATTCTTTTTTTTTTTTTTTTTCTTTTTTGAGAGGTTTTTGCTATGGGGTGCATGTGCTCACCAGAAAGACAGAGACAGAGAGGTAGAAAGCGAGAAATCACCCTCCCAGGGGGGATGGCCACACCGCAATCCCTTCTTCTCCATTCTCCTCTCAGGATCTTGGAAACGCATGCACATGCACCCAGCGTGAGTTTAAGCCACTGGTCCCGGACTCGATCCGCAGTCGACTACATGGGAGTCCAGCGACATAGCCATTACGCCAACTGCTGGTCCCCATTTCTCTATTCTTTATCCCTCCAAATGTGTCTAATTTTTGCTTATAGATGTCAGTAGGAAGTAGGTGTTTCTATTATAGATTGTAATTTTTCCACACTTCATTTGATTATGCTTCTCTTGGGCAGCAGAGTCTCTATCACATGATATACACTCTAGCTGGGAGAATATATTCTATCCTCGAGCCACTTCCTAAAAGACAGATTCTTCTTTTTAAAAGTATGCTCTCTTTTAATATGAATGGTAGCATTTATTTTTATTATCTATGCCTAGCCCATATCTGAGATCCTATTTTGTTATCAAAACTTTCTTGTTTTTCCCTGAGTTCAACTGGAGATATTCACTATTATCATTACTTTTTCTTTCTTTCTTCCTTTTTTTTTTTTTTTAATGCAAGAGAGAAACAAAGAGGGGGGCAGGGAGAGAACCTCCACCTCTCAGTGAGGTCTGGTCATGGCACAATCCTTTCTTCTTCAACTCTCCATCCTATCAGGATCCTGGGCACTTGAACATAAATTCAGCAGGCCCAGGACCCAAACCTCGTTGGGCCATGTGGGATCCAGCTTCCTCTGAGTACCAACTAACCCCTGTATGACAGAGCCAGCCTTGTTCTTGGCTTTAAGACCTAAGAATCTTCATCATAACTAGTTTTCAGTTTTATCTGGATCTTTTTTCTCTCTCCTCACCAAATGTTAATAAAAGCCCTCTTGATCAGTTAATGAACCTCCTGCCAAACTCTCTTCCTGTTCTGTCTCCTGCCCAGAGCTCTTTGCTCTGTTATCATAAGCCATGGTTCAAGAAAATCAAACCTGTTTTTCAACTTGCTTGTAAAGCTCACACTTCCCTTCTAAGTATCTCCTTTTCTTTTCCAAGGTCATTACTTTCAACTGGAATAGGATACAAAAATGATTCTAAGTTATTAGATCCTCAGTGGATGGCCATTTGGCATGTGGTTTGTGATTTCACAGCCATCTGAGATGCACCCCCACATTTCTTTGTGTTGTGTGATCCCTCTCCATCATCCTCATCCCTCTCCTCAGGATCAGTGGTGGCAGGGGATGGTCAGTAGGCCTGAGGACTCTGGGCAGGTTCTATTATGATTCAGGCACTAGTGCCAAAAAACCCAACAGACCCAGCCTCAGTGACACAGTTGATAGAATACTCCTCTGTAGTGCTGGAAGCCACATGGTCTACTGCTGATTCAGATCCTAGGGTTGACCTGAAGCAAGTTGGGCATTGTGCCCAAGATCTTGATTAGCTGGAGGGCTGGGGAAGGAAATCACAGCATGATGATAAGACCCTGTTGAGAGTATTTCTTCGTTTCTCACAATAAAATAAAATTTTTAAAAATTAAAAAAAAAAAAAATCCCAACAAACTTTCCTCAGGGTCTTCTTGCAGGTCCTTAAATGTCAGTGTACTTCTGTTTTGGGAATCTTTGCACTAGAAATGCTCCAGAAATCCCCTAGGCTTTATCTATGTATCTATGCCCTATGTTTCCATAAGGTCTCTTTGATCATTTTTCTTTTTAATTTTTATTTTGCTATAAGGTATGTGAACTTGAGAGAGACAGAGAGAGAGAAAAAAAGTGAGAAAGTACCCCCTTCCACCCTCTGCTCAGAAAAGATGGCCACTCTACTATCCCTTCTCCTCCATTTTCTTCATGGGATTTTGGTCACTCATGCACATGCGCTCAATGTCTTTTTCATGCCACCTCGTCGGACACTGGAGCTGCACGGTTGACCATGTGGGATCCAGCCTCCATAACCACCACACTACCAGTTGGCCCACCATCCTATTTAAAATTAGTTACTTTGCTCGGCTCCCACAATATCACACCCCCTATCTTCCTTACCCTGCTCTATCTTTTCTTATTTCTTATGGTTATTATTTATTGTCTGCTACTATCCCCCCCCCACTGGAATGTCAGTTCCATGTGGCAGACCTATATATTCTGAGCCTTAGAACAAGACTTGATACTGATTGATGTTCAGTAAATGTTTGTTGAATGACTCTCAGTTAGGGTCTAATGTAGATTTCAATGAGAACCCATTGCTTATCTTTTCTCCCCCATCTTCATTTTTTTTCTTTTACCTTTTTTCCTCCCTAAAATGAAAAAGAAATTTTTTTCTAAATATAAAAGTAATACTTGTTCAAAGTATTAAAAGTAAAGTTTGGAGAAAAAAAGAAAAGCATAGATATTAAAAAGATGACATAGTGGTGCAGTGGTAAATGGCTCTGCAAGGCAATTTCACATGGCAAGGTTCCCAGTTCAAGTACAGAGATCTCCCTGAGTGTGCTGGGCATGTGCTTGCCTAGCACCTGGGGCTGGCTGAAGGCTGGGGTGGATTGTGGTGCTGGGATCCTTGGGATGCTATCTCTCTTTTTCTCTGTCTCTCAAATTTGTAAAAGAGCTAGTACGAGGTAAAATTAAATGTAATCCTACCACCTAGACGTAACTTGATATATATTGTAAACATAGAACATTTTCTTCCTGGTCTTTACAGCTAGATATATTTGGTGCATGTTTACATATTATTTCAACATATATAGAATTTGGAATCCTGCTTGTGATTATAGGAAAAATCTTTTTTTTTCTCAGTTCCTTGGCATCCTTAATCTTCTCAGAATAAAGTCACCCTGTTAATGGATGGGAAAGTGTCGGGCTGCGTTGTGAAGTCCTCGGTTCTTTGGGTCCAGATCACTAAAATTAGAGATCTGTCCCTAGACACAAAATGAAACTGCAACCATGAATGAAGTAGGTAGAAAAGAAGATTTAATAGGAAAGAAAGGAAAGAAAAGAAAAGAAGTACACCCAAAAGGCTGTTGGGCAGGCAGAATGCCAGGTGGCAACTGCACTTGGTACTAGTTAACTGTTATTTTTACTACTAGAGGTCATGAATATTCATTAGTGGGAGGCCCATTACTCTGTCTATGTTCTTCCTTCAAATTTGAATCCTCAGTTCTTTCCTGCACCTGTGCACCTTCCTCACAGGGAAAGAATGAGGAACTTGATCACCTAATTATGCATGCCCAATGTGAACAAGGTTGCCCCAATTAGAACAAGGTTGCCCCAATTAGACTGCCCAATTAGTCCATTGCCCTAATGGGAATTAGGGCGTTGACCAAAATGCTTACTTGGGGATTTTGGTAAAAGAGAGATCTACAAATCATCCCTGTGTGCTTCCCTCAGGCCCCAAGGAAGGAAGATGGCAAATTGCCTCGCCCTCTTGGTGCCCGGAGCTAAATGAGCCTTTCGCTTTTCTCTTAAGGCTGCCTATTCATGACTAACTGCCTACCACAACCCCATCTTCTGTCTTCGGTAAGAAAGTTACTAACAATCTTATCCTAATCTAACCTTAACCCTAACTCCTCCCCTGGGTCTCAGAAGGATGTGAGATGGTATTAAAGTGAAATGGTATTGAAGTTTAGTAACTGTTTTGTTTTATTTGGTTTCATCCAGTAAGAAATTTCTTCAAGATCTAACTTTTAAATGACTTTATTATATTTCATCATTTAGATGATCATTTTATGCTCTCCCTCATTTTCTCCAGTAATCATATAATTTTATTTGAAGCAGCTAAAGGATTG
The DNA here is from genome assembly GCA_026018925.1 of Tupaia tana. Lineage (NCBI taxonomy): Eukaryota > Metazoa > Chordata > Mammalia > Scandentia > Tupaiidae > Tupaia > Tupaia tana. The sequence goes on along the minus strand of JAKSZU010000007.1, from coordinate 121,594,563 downwards.
TACTGCCACTTCTTCCTTGCAGCTAGATGTTGCCACGTCATCCAGTCCTGGCCAATAACATGAAAGCGGAAGTGTTGTAAGAGTGTTTACCTCATATGCAGAGATTTTACAGATATGGCCTCCAATGTAGAAGGATGAAGAATGACTACAAGAATGAGAAGAATGGAGGTGTAGGATAGCAGGTGTTGATTAACAGAAACAAAATGCAGATAGATAGAAGGAACAACGTCTGGTGTTATAAAGTACAGTGGAGAGAATATAGGTGGCAAAGCATTGCTGTGTGTCTCAAAGTAATTAAAAGGAGGATTCTGAATGTCCCCAGCACAAGTAATGACAAATGATTGAGATGATAGGTATGTTAATTGAATGAATCATTGCACATTGTATTCTTGTGCTGTAAAATCATATTGTACTCTCACAATTATGTGCAGTTATTATATGTTAATAAAATGAATTTTAAAAAAGATAGGGAATGGGCCAACAGATGGCATAGCAGTTATGTTGTTAACTCCCACATGGTAGACTGCAGTTTGAGTCCCAGACCCTGTGGTTTGAAAATCACACTGGGCTTGATTGCATGCTTGTCCAAGATCCCAGGAGAAGGGATTGCCATATGACCATACCCCATGGGTGGTGATTTCTCACTTTCCCTCTCACTGCCTCTGGTGAGTGCACATGGGTAAGACAAAAACCTCAAAAAAAAAAAAAAAAAAAAAAGAGAGAGAGAGAGAATTAAAAAAAAAAAAAAAAAGAATGGGAAGGGAATGTACTTTATTTAAATAAAACTTTATTTGGACCCCACCACACAAAGTGTTTTACAGGGAAGACAGTCATGAATATGATGGTTGGTGCTTCAGTAGCCATCTTAGACTTAATGTTGACCTTGAAGATAGAGGTCACTTTCTTGGATGTTAAAGCAGAGAGTCTGCCCTGGGTTATCTACTGTAGATTGCTTTTATGCTGCCCAAGAAATAACTGACTTGTTTAAGTAACTGTTACTTTATACTTTAGTGAAATCAAATCAAAGTATCAAGAAGATTTATTTATTTGAAAATTGATAGACTGTTTCTAAAATCTTTGGGAAAAATTAAAGATTCAATAATAGACAAGATACTCCTGAAAAGTACTAAAAGATAGATGGACTTGCCCTATGAAATATGAATACATACGATTAATTCAGGTATATAACTTAAACGGTGTGATTTTTATGGGAAATGACAAATTGATCAAAGAAATAAAAGAGAAACCTAAGAAAGAGAAGCACAAACATTTGAAATTCTGACTTATGAGAGATGTTTAAAAAAGCCACAAACCTATGAAATTCTGATTTATTAAAGATGTTCACCACAGTAGTATAATCAGTTATTCAGCAAATGAGTTGGGACAATTGACTATTTATATCAAAAATAATGAAATTGGGGCTCTCTACACATGCAGAAATCATTCATACACAGGACTTATTTGAGTATTCATAAAAATTTAAATGTCAAAGGCAGAATCACAAAGTGTTTAAAGGAAAGAAGAATCTGGAACAGCACATGGTATAATGGTTACATTGCTGGACTCCCATGTAGTCAACCGTGGTTTGAGTCCCAGACCTGGTGGCTTAAAACTCATGCTGGGTGTGTGTGTATGCATGCCCAGGGTCCCAAAAGAAGAATGGAGGAGAAGGGATTATGGCATGGCCATCCTCCCTGGGGGGTGATTTTTCGCTTTCTGCCTCTTGGTCTCTGTCTCTCTGGCAAGTGCACACACCCTATAGCAAAAATCTCTTTAAAAAAAAAAAGAAAGAAACAAGGAAAAAGAAAGAAGAATCATTGTGAACTCAGAAGGAAAGATGTTGTGAAAAAAATACAAAATCTGCTGGCCAGAAAGGAAGAATTTTTAAAATTAATTACCTTAAAATATAAAAACCCTTCATAAAAAAAAAAAGAATAAAGAAAAAGAAAAGACAATCTACAGTCTGGGGGAAGATATTTTCAATGTAACTGACAAAGCATTAGAATCTAGAATGTATAAAAGAAATCAGCATAAAAACATGTAATCCAATAGGAAATGGGCAATAGATATGAATAGGCACTTCCTTAAAAGAAAATGTAGATGTCGAGTAAGCATTTGATGACCTATCATTAGCAAATAAGGGAATGCAAAGTAAGAATACAATGAAATGCCATTGTACATTTACTACGTTGGCGAAAGTTAGATAAGTGTTAATGCCAAGTATTGCCAGGAATGTGGAAGAGTGAAAAAATTTCAACACTGCTGATGGGAGTGAAAAATTGATAAAACTGCTTTGAGAAGTAGTTGTCCATGGTAAGACTCAGAAATTCCACTCCTCAGCATATGTCCTAGAAACACTCACATCCTTAAGCACCAGAGGGCATGTTAGAAGAACATACAAAGCACTGTTATTTGTAACAGCCAAATTGTCTTCTGGCAGCAAAATTAATAAATAAATTTTGGTGTTTTCACACATTGGAATGAGATACAGCATAGAAAACAAGAACTTCAACTTCAAAAAACAATGTGAATTAACTTTAGACACTTGATGTTTAAGAAAAAGCAAATGACAGATGTTGACACATAGTGTTCTCTTTTTATATGGTTAAAACAAGCAAAAATTAAATAATGGGGCATGTGTGTGTGTACATGTGTATAAAGCAGAATAATCAATGTAAAAATCAAGATAGCAGTCATTTTAGAATTAGATAAAAAGCTTAAAAATGTGATAAAAGGGACTAGCAGTTGGCGTAATGGCTATATTGCTGGACTCCCATGTAGTCAACTGTGGTTCGTGTCCCAGACCCGGTGGCTTGAAAACTCACGCCGGGCGCATGTGCGTGCATGCCCAAGATCCCGAGAGGAGAATGGAGGAGAAGTGATTGCAGCGTGGCCATCCCCCCTGGGGGGTGATTTCTCGCTTTCTGTCTCTCTGGCGAGCGCACGCGCCCTATAGCAAAAACCTCTCCCCCCCAAAAAAAGTGATAAAAAGGCCTTATAGTAACAGTGTTATTAATGTTTTTCTAATTTGGAAAGTTCTACCACACACTTAAGAAATAATCATTTCCCATAAATATTTTCAAAAACTCATTTTATTTCTTTTCTTTTTTAATCTGCCAGAGAGTGGTTGTGCTCACTGGAGAGAGATAGAGAGAAAAAGAGAGGGAGAGAGAGAAAAGGAGGAGGAGGAGGAGAAGAAGAAGGAAGAAGAAGAAATAAAATTAAATAAACAAGTTTTTAATAAGAGGAATGAAAGCAAATATCCCCACAAACACTTGCGCTTAAATATTAATAGCAATTTTATTTATAATAGCTTAAAGCATGAAACAACCCAAATTTCTAACTGTGAATGGACAAACCACTTCTTTCTATAGTTCAGATACATGTTTTCCTCCACAATCCATATGCTAGAATTTAACTTCCAAGGGTGGAATTTGAACTGCAGTCAGCCATGTGGGATCTGGCACCCTGAAGTGCTAAGTTATGAAGCTGGCCCTTAAATTTATTTTAAAAGAAAAGTTTATACTACTACCATAAATGGACAACAAATACCTTTTACATTCATGTTAAAACAATTAACTATTAAAAGTTATTCTCTTTACCAGTCTAAAATCATGTGCTCCCTAGCCATGGTCTAATTATCACCCTCTTGGCCACATTGGCCATATAGCCCTGAGAGGCGGTCATCTACATGTGGCTTGACTGACAGAGAGGAGCTCATCGTGACATGTGACCACTCGTTATTGGATGGGGAGCTGGGAGTGTATGATGGGATGTTCAGTTCCTGGGCCTAGATAGCTAAGATTAGAGACCTGTCCTGCAAATAAAGCCACAGCCTGGAGAAAAGTGTGAAAGGGAGAAACTGAATGGTACAGGACACTCTGGAGTGGTCTGGGTGGGCAGCTGCTTGACAACACCTACCCTGGAAATGGGGTTAGGTGTTACTTTTATTGTGGGGTCTTGCCATCTTGCCATGAATATTTAGCAGAGAAGATCTGTCACTGTGGCTGGCTCTATTGTGTTTTCAGGGGCTTTTTTTTGCACTTGTGTACTTCTTGCCTGGTAAGGGGAACTCAAGTATTCCGTAAGGGGAAGTTGTACAAGTTGTACCATGCTCAGCATGGCCTTTGAAGGTGTGAGTATGCGCATATGGACAATTTTGCCCATATCCCTATCTGTCTAGCACCACGAGTGGAAGGTGACATATTGGTCAGGCACCTGGGAGGATACCTGTGTGCATCTGCATTGCTGTGGGAAGGGGAGAAAGCTATGTTCTCCAGGTCTTCTAAATGACAGTTTAGGCAATAAAAGATAGATAAGCTCTCCTCTCTTTGGAATCCAGCCACAATCCCTGACAGCATGAGTGATATGCCAGATGTCTCCTTTCTTAGTTCGTGGGACTCCTTGCTCATATTTCTGACTACCTATAATAAGCTCCTTCCATGGACTGCCAAATATAATGGTCAGAAATAGTCACTAATTATCGGCGGATGATAGGCAAGTAAAGTAAACAAAATTCAACTTGAACCAGGCGCAGGAATGATATGAAGACCACATGGGAGGTTACCAAATCCAAATCTAGAATTTTCTCTGCAGATCTTGAAAAAGTGACTTCCTGTGTATGTTTATTCTGCCTTGTTTTGTAATAATTCTCTTTAATTGGCCATGTGCTCATTTTCAAATGGGTGGAATGACTGGGCCCATATGTAGTCAGCTTACTACACTTGTATTTGCAAATTTCTGTAAACCTGTAATCTTGCTAGAGTATGAAAGCTGGCACTTCATTAATTATTGTTTGATAAGAAAAAACAAATTGATAATGTTATAGTATTTTCATGCATTTTTTTAAATTTTCCATTGCAAAAGCAATGTATGCCCTAATGCAGAAACCTTGAGGGAAAGTTCACCTATAACTATAAAAAGAACATAATTTCTTTTGTTTGAATCTGAAAATAAAAATGCTGAGTATGATTAACTCATAAAACCTTAATTTTATTCTAATCATATTAGAATATGGCAAAGAAAGAAAACAAAAGACAAAATGTTTCTTTCTCAGTTGTCATATAGGTAAACTTTATTTATTTACTTATTTTGAGAGCTTATTGCTATAGGGCATATGTGCTCACCTGAGAGACACAGACAGAACAGAAAGAGAGAAATCACCCCTCCAGGGAGATGGCCATTCTGCAATCCCTTCTCCTTCATTCTTCCTGTTGAGATTTTGGGCGTGCATGCACATACACCCAATGTGTTTCAAGCTGCCAGGGCTGAGACTCAAACCATGGTCTGCCAAGTGGGAGTCCAGTGCCTTAATCACCACACCACCTGCTGGCCCCCATGTAGGTAAACTTTGACTTTCAATGTGCAGATCTACTTGTACACATGTGATTTTTCCCAGGTATATTTTACCTCTTTCAAAGAATCTAAACTTCTTAAGGGCAGGAAACACTCTCCTTTCATTTCATAGAAAAAAACTAGAGGTATTCTGTGATATACCATTTGCTTGTAAAAATCAGTCTCTTTTTATTTCTTCAATGTCTTTCTCAAGATAATCCTCTGGTGTGGTTGCTCTTTTGCAATCTCTGCTGATTACAATGCTGGGCTGGAAAAGTCCAGGTTATTTTATGTTATTAATTCTTCCATATATCTTCTCTAACCCTCTCTGCCAGGCAGAACTATTTATGGTGCCAGGCCATCTTTCTAAGAGCTTCTGTTAGCTTACTTGAGATCCACCTTAGTTCCATAGTTTCCTGATTAATCTTCAGATACGACATTCCAGTCAAAGCCCTGTCCAATAATGAGTATTTCCAATTTCTGATTCAATGCAACAAGCATTATTGAACTTATACAAATAACCCTTCTACCACAAAATAAGAATACTCCCAAATATTTTTTAATTCCAGAGGGGTCAGGAAGGAAGAAAAGTTTATGTTTCCATTTAAAGAAACAAACAAGAAAAATAGTTTAACAAATTACTGAACTTATCAACAACTCAGAAGAAAGTAAAATGCTTAAATTGGGAAAACAAAGCATAGTAAAAAAATCAGTAATGTGTTACTCAAAAGTCATAAAATTCTATTTCACTAGTTCAGTCTTATGTTCAAACTCTCTTCTGTTGAATATGCAGTGTTACTGTGGTCTACTCTTTCAGTTTAAGTCCTGGAAGGTAACATTCAATGTTATTATTGATATTTTTTGTCCCTAGCATTAAATTGGCCATTTTCTTCATTGTCTTTTGTTCTTTCCCCTTAGGGGAGAGATATTTTCTTGGTTTTTCATGTTTCTTGTGCCTATGTGGTGGTTTCTGGTCATTCTGTGACAAAAATCTCTCCTCCACTTGTCTGAATATTTCGAGAGTCTAGAAGATGGAGTTTAGAGCATAGCTTCCCTGAACAGTCCAGGACACACCTCAGCTTTAAAATCTGTATCTTCTCTTTTTAAAAATGACACTTTTCTCAGGAAAGAGAAACATGCAGATTAACAACAACAACAACAAAAAAGCATTTATTTATTTGTTTTTAGAGACAAAATCTTGCTATGTTGCCCAGACTGATCTCAAACTTGCATGACCCTCTTGCCTCAGCCTCCTGAAGGGCTGGGATTTATAGGCCATGTTTTGCCACCACATCTGGCTGACAAAATAAGAATTTTATTTATTTATTTATTCTAAAAATTTTTTAGAGAGATGTTTTGCTATAGGGTGCATGTGCTTGCCAGAGAGACAGAGAAAGATAGAGACAGAAAGTGAGAAACTACCCTCCAGGAGGGATGGCCATACTGCAATCCCTTGTCCTTTATTCTCCTCTCAGGATTTTGGGCACACATGCACATCATGTCTGAAATGAGTTTCCAGTCACCAGGTCCAGGACTTGAACCATGGTCAACTACATGGGAGTCTAGCGAAGTAACCGTTATGTCATCTGCTGCACCCCAAAATAAGAATTTTAAATGGGGATGTAGAATTAAGAAAGAGAAATCTGATTTTCAATCACCACAGCAGTAAGGCCATGACTGGTATTAAATACAAAACATGACCAAGAATTTATGGCAGTCATAAACAAGGGAAAAGTAAGTGAAGAAGAACAAAAGGAAAGAATAAAAACAGAGAGAAAGAAGGGTTGATATGGATCAAGAAGATAGTAAGTAGTACAAGATTCTCATTATCAACTCCACAATGAATAAATTGGAATGTATAAGGCTAGTTCTCATGACAATTTGTGATAAATGAAAAACAAAAAACAAAAAACATGCAGAAGTGTAAATATAGCGAATGCTGTTCTTTGGGATAGTAAAGTAATCAGCTTTAAACTAACAGATTTTTGGCAGTCCAAACCATTCTGATGATAAAAATTAGAATATTTAGGGGCCAGCAGGTGGCATAGTGGTTAAGGTGCTGGAATCCCATATGGCCAACCACAATTTGAGTCTTGGACATGGAGGCTTGCTTTCTCACTTTTCTTTTTTGTCTCTCTCTTTTTGCCTCTCTATGAATGCATGTATCCTATAGAAAATTTAAAACAATAATAATCATGACAGTAAATAAAATTAAATAAATAATGATTAGGAATAAACAAGCAAAAAATTAGAATACTTAGAGATGTGGCTAGATACCATGTCTCTTAAATTCTCTTAACTAAATACTTAATAAAAACAACTCAGTTTTTTTTAAATAGAAGTTGATGGTTGATGTTAGATTTTTCAGGAAGATATTTTATCCTAATTACACACAGATATGCATGCTTTGGAATACCTGAATGAGAGGTAGGTCAATATTTATATAGCAGTTTGGAAGCCTTTTATTATTTCATGCAGAAGGAAGCAATGCCTCTTGCAAATACAGATGACTCACTAGAATTTGTGCCTAATGGGGTCTCTAAAATTTTCAGGGCAAGAATGGAATGACTATTTCGAGTTAGGCCATCATAGCCAGGGCAAAACCTCTGTAAGGCTTGTGCAGGGTGTCTGTTCCAACTTACCTATAGGCCTCTGGAATGAGTTAGCCACAATGCACCCTTAGGAAACTGTATGATTCCCATACCATAAGAAGTTATTGGATATCAACCAATTACATCTTGAGTCATCCAAACACAATTATTTTTGTTTTGCTGTAGTTAGTGTTTCATTCTTTTTCCTGGCTAGTGTAATAAAACAATGCTATCTGCATAAGTACTTGGGCTGTTCACTTAAAACTGTAACCTGATATTTGTAGAAATTGTTCCAGTCTTACTAATTTTGGCAGTGAAGTTAGAATATAGATTTTGCAGTTCTAACCAGGAATCTGCATCAGATTCTACAGATTACTTCTGTCAATGGAAAATAACCAACTCTAAAAAATTAATAGTTAATGCAGTTTTTCTTTCTTTCTTTTTTTTTTTTTTTTTTTTTGAGAGAGAGTTTTTTTTGCTACGGGGTGCGTGTGCTTGCCAGAAAGACAGAGATAGAGAGACAGAAAGTGAGAAATCACCCCCCAGGGGGAATGGTCACACCACAATCCCTTCTCCTCTATTCTCCTTGGGATCTTGGGCATGCATGCACATGAGCCCGGCGTGAGTTTAAGCCACCGGGTCCGGGAGTCGAACTGTGGTCAACTACATGGGAGTTCAGCGACGTAGCCATTATGCTAACTGCTGGTCCCAATGCAGTTTATTTCTAAGCAGAATATGAGTGACCTAGGCCCAGAGAGGAGGTAAAACGTGCCTTTTTCTTGGGGTGATCAGGTACAGGGGTTCCTTTTATTTGATTTTGAGAGCAAGAGACAGAGTTTGGAATTTAGTTAAAACTTTTTCCATTGGTCTGGCTCCAAAAGGCAGGACATGTGGAAGTGGGGGCTTATAAGTTATAGGTGGGTTTATAGTTTTTAGGGTGGTGATTGGAAAAGAAAGGTTGCTGAGGTGAGAAAGGAACGTACTTTAACAGTGATAAGGTGGCTTAACGTACATCACAAAGATACTTCAATACTATGCCAAGGGCAGGATGTTAGGAGAATCCTGTTACTAATGGGCTAAAATGGTCTGTCAACATTTGCAGGCATGACTCCCCCAGAGCCTCTGGAAAGGACTTTAGAAAAATAGGAAAAAGCAGTCAGACTTCTGTCCACACTTCACAATCAGTGAATGGGAGAGATTCACTCATCCTATTATCTAGACCAATAAAATATTTTGAAGGGATTTTTTGATTGCTTAATCTCTTGGTTGTGTTTATTTGGAGGATCCTTTCTAAAAACACCTGGTCTTAGGGGACCTTTTACAATCGAAGTCACATCAGATCAATTTGTAGTTAAAAAAAAAACAGTCTTCCCATCACTCGTGGGTAAAATCTTAAGTCCTCGAAGTGGTCCCTTAGGTCTGTGTGACCTGGCTCTGCCTTTATCTTTAGCCACCCTCTGTGCTCGTTTGTCACCTTTCCCACCTGGGAGTTTTCATGCTTGCTGTTCCTCTTACCTGGAAGCTTGGCATCTGGTTCTTTCTTTCCTGTTCTCTAGGTCTCAAGTTCAATGTCCTTTCCTAACCCCCCTCCCATCTAAATTACTGTAAATTCTCTAGTTACCCTCTGGTGTCCTGCACCTCTCCTTTGTAGCACTTACCACCCTTGCTAACTGTGACGTTTATATGAGTAACTATAGGTTACCAGTGAGGGACAAGTTCCAGGAAGTCAGAGGCTCAGTGCTGACTGCCCAAGTGGCAGGAATGAAGTGAGTGATGGCAGGATGACCAAGGCTTATAGCTCAGGGCGTTAGTTCCCATGACTGTGGTTGCTGCATTCGCTGTTGTGCTTAGAACATTTTCGTTTTTTGTTTTAACAGAAACAAAGAAGATTCTTGGTCATTACTTATAGATGAAAGTTGTAGCAAACACTCTTTCCATTCCAGCACTTCCTCTACCAGGTATGTAGTCTGGTTACAGGGAAGTATCTTCTTCCATGGACAGTGGGAGGAAGGGGTGCTATTCTCTGAGGGGTTGAGCTATCTTGAAAAGTCAGAGAGGGAATCAGTGTCTAACTAGCAGAGACCTTTACCATCCAGGTGTCACTCAAACCTGGAGAAATTAGCAGCAGCCCTATACCCTCTTTCTGTTAGGAAATGCGATAGGTGGGTAACTGAATTCTGCCTAGGGCCTCTAGGCCTGGGGACCATCCTCAGAAGTAGGATCCTCAGGACCAGCAGTTAGTGTAATAGCTAGGTCACTGGATGCCCATGTAGTCGACAGTGGTTCGAGTCCCAGACCTGGTAGCTTAAACTTGCACCAAGCACATGTACGTGCATGCCCAAGGTCCCAAGGGACTGTGGCATGGCCATCCCCCCTGGGGGGGTGATTTCTCACTTTCTGTCTGTCTCTCTCTGTCTTTCTGGTGAGCACACGCGCCCTATGTCAAAAAACTCTCCAAAAAAAAAAAAAAAAAAAAAAAGGGTAGGATCCTTTGAGTGGAAGGAGGAACCAAATGGCATTGATGCCTGATAATGTGGAAAGCAATCAATTTTTATACCAAAGGGGAAAAAGTAACTTTTTAAAGCTAAGGTGTTCTTATTTCTTTGTCTACGAAGACTTAATTATACAAAATGTAAATGCTATTTCATTGCAGGTATAAGTTGGCCTAGAAGAAAGAGAATCAAAAACACTATGTCCTTGTGGGGAGATGTGTGCTATGGAAGAGCTTTCCTGGTCTGGAGTCAGGGTGGGGGTTGTGTTGAAATCATAAGGCTGTAGAGTGGGGAGACTTGGGTTTGAGTTCCTGATTCAGGCCTGCTCAGCTCTGTCACCACTTCTTTCCAGGGTCCTCAATTTTTTCACTGTGGAATGAAGGGTATGTGTGAAATAGCAACAAAGATCTCTGCTATTTTAATGTAATATGATTCTAAAAGAGAAGAGAGAAGGAATGGAGTGAGGGAGACAAAATAGAAAGACAAAAAGATGGAAGAAAGGAAGGCAGAAAGGAAAGAAGAAATGCAGGTTAGCTAACTTTTACTAAAAACCGACTAGAGTAGTTAAATTCTAAGTGACAGGAAAGCTAACTTAGCAATGACTTACACAAGTTTGAGATTTATTTTTATTTCATGCAAAAGTCTTAGAGAATGGTCATCCATGGCTACAGTGGCACATCAGGGACTCAGGTCTTCTCTCTTGTTACTCTGCCCAGCATGACTTCCATCGTCAAGATCCAATCATGATCCAAGATGGGGGTGGCCATCTGGTACACATCACTGGTGAGAGCTTGTTCTTATGACCATACCTACCTACAAGGGGATCTATCATAAATAGCTTTTTATATTAGTTAGTTGTGGGGTTCCTATTGCTGAAAAATTAGAGAAGAGATATTAGGGTATTAACATAACAAGCCCTGCTACAGTGGGCTCCCCAAGGATTAATTAGGAGGTGTTCAAAAATCATAGAGCAGAATTTCAGTACTGAAAATGGAATCAAGATCATTAAGTTTTCAATTATATGGTTTGGCCAAAACACAAGACAAAAAATGAAATCAACTTACCCAATATCTCAAGCAAAGGCAGAGGTTTTGGTCTGGTATAAAAACAAATGGCATGGTAAGAAAGGAAGAGAAAATAGATTCTAGGACCTTCTGTAGACTTGGAAACAAGGTAAAATAGAAGACTGTGCCAGGAAACAAGGAAGTCTGGCCACTCAACAGAGGTTCCAGAATTTAAAAATTTGAAAAGGACTGAGAAAATTGAGGTAGCCAACTAAGCTATATGCCTACAATTTGCTTTCTTGTTTTCAGCTTATCTCTTGAAATGGCTCACTTTTCATTCCTGTGTGTGAGATTGCAGATGATTCACAAAAGAGAGAGATGGAAGAGGTGAGAAAACCAAAACTTTTAGTTTCAAGGTTGTAGCGGAAAGAAGGTGTTCCTCCTTTTCTTCCTCATCTTCCAGAAGCTATGAAAAAACGCAGAGGATCTGGTGCCTAGGGAAAGCCAGGAGATGACAAGTGAGACTTGAAGCAGGGAAGAGAAGGTCTGAGGCTTGCACAGTTGCTTATCTGGTACACACTCTGGACCCTACTCGTACGTCACATTAGGAGTGAGGATACGCAAAGGTCAATGTCTCAGGCAGGAGAGAGAAACTAAAGCCTTTTGAGAGTTCTTTCTTCACCCACTCCACAGTCTCTTCTTGCTTATATTGTCACCCTTCTCTCGGAGTCCTTTATCACTTCATAGAATAAAGAACAGAGAAATTTAAAAAGGAGAGGAGGACAAAAAGAAGGGAAATAAATGAGTTAAGATCATGTGAGCTGTTGTATCAGCTTAACAAAATACAATTTGTTCTTATCTCACCTAACAGGCTAACGAGTGGAGGAAAGGGGAGAGCCAGGGAGCCATAGGCTCTGCCAACATGTGGTGGCCATCAGTGCCCTGAGCATTGATATCCAACAGGCAGATGGAAAAGAGCATAGGGATTGCTACTGGGAAGCTTTTCTCACAAGCCTAGAAGTGACTCTTGTCACTTCTGTTCATATTCATTGGTCAGAACTCAGGCATGTGGCCAAATTTAATAGGAAAAAAAAAAAAAAAACCTTGAAAAAGTGTATTATCTATTTGTTTATGAAGAAGAGGGACTGAGTATTTTACTGGCCCTGGTCTTGGCCATCATGGACCTCTGAGGGCAGACAGACCACTCTGGAGCGGTCTATACCCATGTAGTAGTGAGGATACAAAGTTAATTTTGCCTAAAGAAGGATTTTAGACTATGGACTAGATGAAAAGATGGAAGGTTAGAATAGTTAGTCTTCCTGGGATAATGCTTTGGCTCATTGCATTGTGACCAGCTATCTCAAAGAGTTCATTGCTATGCTCGAGGCCCAGAATCTTAGGGTTGCTAAGAACTATAAGGATGATCAGTTACATTGAAAAGCTTCTTGCAATCTTCTCCTGCTCAGAGACTGCTACCTGAGTAGTTTCTATACTGGGGAGTTTTTTTTTTTTTTTTTTTTTTCCAAAGAATTTTGCCAAGGGCACATGCACTCGCCAAGAGAGAGAGAGAGAGACAGAGACGGTGAGAGGGAGGGTGAGAAATCACCCCGCCCCAGGTGGGGTGGCCACACCATAATCCCTTCTCCTTCATTCTCTTCTTGCGATTTTAGGCATGCACACACATGTACCCAGCATGATTTTCAAGTCACTGTGTCCAGGACTCAAACCATAATCAGCCATGTGGGAGTTAGCAACGTAACTGCTACACCATCTGCTGGCTCCAATATATTGGGGGAACCTCTCAACTTAAAAGGTAGCCTAAGTCATTAATTTATTAATGAAATACTTTCTAATGTATCCCCTCTGCCAGGCACTGGGAATACAAGGTAACAAAAATTTAGCCACAGTCCATAAGAATATCACAGTTTTGAACAATTTCTCTGCCATTTTTGTTAGTTAAATAGAGCCACATACTTGGTTTCTGTGGATGGTGCTTGCCATTACTCTCCGCTCCACATAGCCTAGGCATTTGGTAAATTGCAAGCATAATACCATAGTCCTCTGTCAGATCCAGTCAGCCTGACCCTCATCATCTTAGAAACGTCAATCCTAACACACATGGGGCATTTGGAAACTGCCCACACTGCATTTTCCAAACCCTCTTCTCCCTCAAGGACATTTTGGAGCCAATCATTGGTCTAGTTGCAAAGTTGCTTCTCCTTTGCCACTCCTTTTTAGGTTTCTAAATTTTACCCTTGGGTCCATTTCAAAACCTACAATTGTACCATGCAGGGGCTGAACCCACTAAGAAGTGTCTCAGAGCCCTCGTACCATATTCATCTTTGCTGGAACCCACACCAGAACTCCCTTTTCATTGCACAATTTCCCTATGCTTTTTATTTCAAAACCGCTGCAAGGACTGAATCTGAGAAATGACCACCCATTGCAAAGCCACTTCCCACTTCATGTGGCCAATCAAAATACCATTTGTGCCTAGAAACCAGAGTGCTTTCAAGTTTGTTTTGGAAGATATTCTAGAAGGTCAGTTTAAAGCCCTCAGGATCGTCTTCCTTAGTACCACCCCTGCTTCCTCACCTTAGAATTTTAGGTCAACCTGTAGGTAACCTTCACAGTGTTTGCTTCCAATCGCACTGCTAGAAATTGTTTTCTGAATGATGTATCAAACTGTGCAGAAAAGTTCGCATTTGTGGACTGGCAAGCAAAAGTTATTCTTAAAATGTCGCTATTTCAATGTTTAGGCAAAGCCCCATTTTTTTAAAGTTTATTTATTTTATTTATGATAGTTTGTGTGCATGCATGTCAGAGAGAGAAAGAAGTACCTTCAACAGGACTTGGTCACGTTGTGATTGAGGCTGTAAATTGAGGCCAGAAAGGCCTACAAGGTCTGGGACCTTGTAGAGTGGCTGTGAACACTGGAAAAAAAATACTCATGGCTCTTTAACACAGTGCAGAGACAGAAAGAAGGCAACTACTGTTGTCATTATCATTAAGGAAATTGCTTGAGAACGACTCTGTTCTTGCCATGAGTACTCAAACAAGCATCCCTATTTTTCATGCTGTCTTGTTTGTCCCCAAACTGACCATTTGGTGAGTAAAAAGCTGATAATACTCACTGAGCCCTGATGCTCAGAAAGAAGCAAGTCTCTGGAAGTGAAACCAGCTTCTGGAGTTCACCACTCAGCCGTGAGGAAGGAGTCATCCACTGTTGACGTGGGGGATTTTTTTTTTTTTTTTTTTTTGAGAGGTTTTTGCTATAAGGCACGTGAGCTTGCCAGAAAGACAGAGAGACAGAGACATAAAGCAAGAAGTCACCCCCCAGGGTGGATGGCCATGCTGCAATCCCTTCTCATCCATTCTCTTCTCGGGATCTTGGGCATGCACGCACACACGCCCAGAGTAAGCTTAAGCCATGGGTCCAGGACTCAAACCACAGTCGGCTACGTGGGAGTCCAGTGACATAGCCATTACGCCAACTGCTGGCCCAGACGTGGGGGATTTTCAAAACCTGCCTTTCTCCCACTAAACCATAGAAATGCACTTATTGCCTAACTGTGACTATCAAACAAGAAAACAAAGGAATAATAGAACTCAGCCAGTAAGGGGAAGGGGAAGTCAGGGCCAGCAGTTGGCGTAGCGGTTACGTGGCTGGACTCCCACATAGCCTACTGGAGTTGGAGTCCTAGACCCTGTGACTTGAAACTCACACTGGGCATATGTACGTGAATGCCCGAGATTCTGGGAGGAAAGTGAAGGAGAAGAGGTTGTGGGGTGGCCATCCTCCCTCGGGGGTGATTTCTCACTTTCCCTCTCACTGTCTCTGTCTCTCTCTCTCTTTCTTTCTAGAGAGTACATGTACCCTAAGGCAAAAAACTTCTTTTTTTGGTTTATTTAGAGAGTTTTGCTATAGGGCTTGTGCACTCACCAAAGGGGGAGAGGTTTCAGTGTGGATGATGATAAAGTCTTGAGTTGCCTGGTCTTACAGAATATAGACTACCACTCTATTTGAGCTACAAAGCCAAATTACCCCAGGCAGATGGACTCTCGGGTTGAAAAAACTTCTAGAACTTTGTTCTCAGAGCTGGGGCACTTCCTCATATTTTAACTAAGCCCCTCTGATGAGTCTTTAAGGTTATCTACTGACTGGTGAAACGGAAGTGGGAACAGAAGAGAAAATAGGAGAGAGCGGGGGTGAGTCAGAGAGGGTAGGCCAACTCCAAGGACCCGTGAGGTCATCAGTCAGTTATCTTCTGCTATGAACTTGAATGGGGAAATGGGCTGAGTGACTGTGTTCGTCTGCTGCAGCCCTCGGGGCCCTTCTGAAGGCAGAAGTTTGGTGTAGAGAGCGGACGTCATTAGTCAGCGCCCTGGCCTGGCCTGAGTCAGCGTCTCCTTACTTTGCTCTTAGCACGCCTCATGTTCAGGGTTCCTGGAAGGATTCTAAAGGAGGTCCCCAGTGCCTGACTGTCATGGGGGTGGAACAGCAGAGTGCTCAGTATTTTGTCCAAGCCCCGCTGGACATGAGCATGTGCGTGTGTGTGTCTGGTGGGCGGCGTGGATGTGCCTAGCTGATCCAGGATATGCACAAGGACAGGCCTCCTCCCTGTCCCTCCCCACCAGCCCTCTGTGTTCTATTTTAAAAGCCTCAGGGTAGCCTGATCTGAGGGCTGTCCATCCCGTCCCCTCCTTATTTACTGGAACATTGGGTCACTGCAGTGCAGCTGGAATGCAATCTCTGGCGATTCAGCAAGGCCGAGGCGGGCCCTGCAAGGCATCCTGTCCTTGCACTGTTTTCCCTTCCCTCCCACTGAGTTTTCTTGGAAGTTCTGAGCCAGGCTCAGTGTGTATCTCCAGAGACGCATTCCACATTCCCAGCTGCTTGCAACTCAGCAAGGCTCACTGCCTCCCCTTTTGAAATCCAAGTGCCCTGAAGGTTAGAGACAAAAAGGTGGCACATGGGTAGGGAGGGAGCAAAGCACTACAGGGTGTTGGGAACAGGGTGACCAAGACTCTAATGGCTATGACTACCTGCTGTCACATATAGCTCAAGCACATGAGCCCACCCAGGAACAGAGGCAAATAATCTGTGTGTAGATGCCTTTGTGA
Organism: Tupaia tana; assembly: GCA_026018925.1. Classification (NCBI taxonomy): domain Eukaryota; kingdom Metazoa; phylum Chordata; class Mammalia; order Scandentia; family Tupaiidae; genus Tupaia; species Tupaia tana. Next base: position 121,578,018 of record JAKSZU010000007.1, on the reverse strand, counting down.
AAAGGCTGACGAGCAACTTACCTCTCAGCCAGGAGAGGCTGGCGGTGGCTGTGCCCTCCTCTTCCCCAGCACAGACCTTGTACAATTCTCCACCACCCTGAGTTCTGGTGCTACTCCCAATTTCCCTCCAACCTTCTTGCCCTTTTACCTTTCCCCTTCAGTCTTTTCTCTTTTCATCATGATTATGTCATTCCTTCCTGGACTAGACGAAATAATGGGGCAGGGTGTGTGTGTGTGTCGGGGTGGGGGGAGGGACAGGGAGCAGAGTGAAGTAACCAGAGACATCAATTATTTAGGTGATATTTTTCTCCTTAAGAGAGAATAGAGTGCCTGTGCCTTTTCTTAGATTCGCCCTTGCTGTTGAGTGATATAATGATAATTTAGGGACAAACCTTGGTTCCCAAAGTGTGGTCCTTGGATCTGCAGCATCAATGTCCTTGAATCTATTAGACATGCACATTCTCCGGCCCCACCCCAGACCTACTGAATCAAAAAACTCTGGGGGTAGAGCAGGAGATCTGTGTTTAGTAAGCCCCCCAGGTGATTCTGGTATGGATCAGAGCTTCCAAAGGCCTGGGGTAGAGAAGTCTCTGTGGGGCTGGTGGGGAAGGAAGGTGATGTTTCTTTCTGCCCTCCAGATGTGAGGACAGAATCTGAGCCACACTGGTGAGGTCTGGCTCGCGGCAGTGATTTTCAAGCTGGGGCAAGGGTGAGAGTGAATGTGAGGACTGGAAGGGATGGGTTCTGCTCTGACGTTCGTGGTGAGTTGCCTTCAAGGGCCATGTTCTGGTCAGGGACCTGGAGCTTCCTGGTCTTTGTATTGTTCCCAGCACCCCTAGGAGCTCGAGGACACCTGATACCTGTTATGTAACAGTGTAGATTCTATGTCTCCACTTTCATCTGCTCTTAGGCAACAAATCTGAATACTAGTTTTAGATGGAGGTTGTGAAATCAATTTTTTTCATTTCTTTTTTATTTTTGGACTAACAAGCAAAGAGCTAAAAATACATGTTTTTCACCTTGGTAATTCTTTCCTTTTTATCTTCAGAAAGACTTTACAAAACAACCCCAAAGATTGGGATCTTCAAGTCAAGGCTTGTGATGTTCAGTTCAGTAGCTACTAGCTATGTGCGGTGGCTGAGCAACTGGAAAGCAGGCAGTCAGACTAGCTATGCCGTCAGTGTGACACACACACTAGATTGTAAAGGCCTAGCCTGAAAAAAGGTGTACTTTACTTCATTAATATATTTTTATATTGATTTCATGTTGTTGGTAATAGGTTGAATATGTTAGGTTAAATAAAATTTACTTTTGGCCAGCCAGATAGTGTGGTTGTTAAGGTGGCTGGATCCCATGTGGCCAACTCTACTGTTCAAGTCCCTGACCCAGCAGCTTGAGAAACATGCTGGGTGCATGTGAGTGCATGCCCAAAATCTGATAGGAGAATAGAGGATAAGGGATTGTGGTGTGGTGGTGTGATCATACCCCTGGGAGATGATTTCTCACTTTTTCTCTTTCTTCCTCCAGTGATAGCACATGCCCTATAGCAAACTTATACATATAACAAAAATATACATATATGTATATTAAAAAAATTTCACCCATTTCTTTTTACTTTTAAAAATTTTAAATTACAGGGACCAGTCATTGGCATAATGGCTATGTCGCTGGACTCCCTCCCATGTAGTAAACTACTGTTCGAGTCCCCGACCTGGTGGCTTAAACTCATGCCAGGCATGTGTGAGTGCGTGCCCACGATCCCGAGAGGAGAATGGAGGAGAAGGGATTGCGGCATGGCCATCCCCCCGGGGGGAGATTTCTCACTTTTTGTCTCTCCGTCTTTCTCTGTCTTTCTGGTGAGCACACACGCCCTATAGCAAAAACCTCTCCCCCCAAAAAATTTAATTTACAAATGTGACTTGCATATTTGTACATTTTTCTTTTTTCAGACTAAACCTTTGCAATCTGGTTTGAGCCCTAAGGCATAAACCTCTAAAAGAAAAGAAAAAAAAGTAAAAAACATCATGCCAGGTGCATATGGGTGCATGCCCAAAATCCTAGGAGGAGAATGGAAGAGTGCTGGCTTGATTAATCTAGTATGGTGATCAAACCGAAAGTTTTAGGGGGAACTAGTGGTTATGCTAGAAGCAAATACAGACAAGCAGGTCTAAGTGACGACATTTATGTTCAGGGGAGGCAATGTAGTTTAGAGCGTGCCACTAATCCCCTGGCTTTTGGAATTAGACATAGTAGAGTATGCCACTTACTGGGAAAGTAACTTAACCTCTCTGGACTGCAGTTTTCTCGTCTTTAAAATGATGCTGGGATCAGAACGTGGTGTAGTGGTTACGGGTGCTGGATTCCCATATGGCCGATCGTGGTTCAAGTTACGGACCTGGTAGCTTGTTTTCTTTTAGAGGTTTTGCCTTAGGGCTCACACCAGATTGCAAAGGCTTAGTCTGAAAAAAAAAATGTACGTTATCTCAGAGAAGTCATGCCCCCCAGGGGGATGGCCACACCACAATCCCTTCTCTTCAGTTCTCCTCCTGGGATTTTTGGCATGTAAACACAGGCACCCAGCTTGAGTTGGTTTTTTTTTTTTCTTTTTTTTTTTTTTTTTTTTTTTTTTGAGGAGGTTTTCGCTATAGGGTGCATGCGCTCACCAGACAGACAGAGACATAGAGACAGAAAGCGAGAAATCACCCCCAGAGGGGATGGTCACGCCGCAATCCCTTCTCCTCCATTCTCCTCTTGGGATCTTGGGCCCGCACGCACACGTGCCCAGCGTGAGTTTTAAGCCACCAGGTCCAGGACGCGAACCGCGGTCGACTACGTGGGAGTCCAGCGACATAGCCATTACGCTAACTACTGGTTCCAAAGTTTTTTTTTTTTCTTTCATTTATTTATTTTTACATTTTTTCACAAACATTTACTTTACATAGCAAGAAATTTTAGCTCATACTCCATAATTCTTGACAGTTTACAAACAACTTTCAAAATTTCAAAATACTGAATTTTAAAGATAATGTTCAAAATATGTCTTATAATTTTGTATAATTTTATAACTCTATAACAACAGAAGCAGTATGGTTTCAAATATATATATATATATATATATATATATATACACATATATATATATATATATATATTTAGAGTGCAGACACTCGGTATATATTAAGTGGGGACATACAATGCCTCTCCTTCATAGCATGGCTTGCTTCACTCAGCAGTAAGTCTTCCATATTCATCCACTTCCTTTCAAAAGCCAGGGTTTTGTTGTTTTTTATGGATGAATAGTATTCCATTGAGTATATGTGCCACAGTTTTTCTAACCATTCATCAGTTCGTGGGCATTTAGGTTGTTTCCATGACTTAGCAATCGTGAAAAGTGCCGCAATAAACATCGATGTGCAAGCACTTTTTCGATTAAGTATTCTTCTGTCCTTCGGGTAGATACCAAGGAGTGGGATTGCTGGATCATATGGTAGTTCTGTTTGTAGATTTTGGAGGAATCTCCAAATTGTTCTCCACAGTGGTTGGACCAATTTACAATCCCACCAGCAGTGTAAGAGAGTACCCTTTTCACCACAGCCCCTCCAGCACTTATCATTTTTTGTTTTTTTAATCTTAGACATTCTGACTGGGGTTAGGTGATATCTCATTGTTGTTTTGATCTGCATTTCTCTTACAATGAGGGATGCTGAGCATTTTTTCGTATGCCTTTTAGCTATTCATATGTCATATTTAGAGAGTGGTTTTTTTCAACTCATTCTCCCATCTTTTAATAGGATTGATTGTCTTTTTCCAAAACAGCTGCTTGGGTTCCTTGTGAATTCTGGTTATCAGTCCCTTGTCTGATGCATAGTTTGCAAAAATATTTTCTCATTCTGAGGGCTGTCAGTTCACACTAATCACTGTGTCTTTTGCCATGCAGAAACTTCTTAGTCTGATGTAATCCCACTTGTCTATTTTAGAGATCATAGACTGTGCGTTGGGAGTCTTATTTAAGAAGTTTTTCCCTACCCCAATGTCTCCCAGAGTTTCCCCGGTGTTTTCAAGGAGAAGTTTTATAGTTTGAGGTCTTAGATTTAGATCTTTGATCCACCTTGACTTTGTTTTTGTCAGAGGTGAGAGGTAGGGGTTCAGATTCATCTTTCTGCAAGTGGAGATCCAGTTTTGCCAGCACCATTTGCTGAAGAGGTTTTCCTTTTCCCACAGGATTGACTGGTGCCCCTTGTCAAAAATCAGTTGGCTGTATGTTTGAGCATTCATTTCTGGGGACTCTATTCTGTTCCATTGGTCCACTGTCTGTTCCTGTGCCAGTACCATGCTGTTTTGATTACCACAGCTTTGTAGTATATTTTTGGGTCAGGGAGTGAGAAGCCGCCCACTCCACTCTTCTTGTGCAGAACTGCTTTGGCAATACGGGGTCTTTTATGATTCCAGACAAACTTTATGATTGTCTTTTCTAGATCTGTGAAGAATGTGTCTGGTACTTTAATTAGCATTGCATTAAATAGGTAGATTAATTTGGGTAAAATTGCCATTTTGATTATATTAATTCTTCCAATCCAGGAACAATGGGATGTCCTTCCACTTTTTTGTGTCATTTTCAATTTCTTTTTTTATCTTCTCATAGTTTTCCTTGTGGAGGTCTTTAACTTCTTTAGTTAGATTTATCCCTAAGTACCTTATACTTTTTGTGGCTATGGTAAATGGAACAACTTTTTTCAGTTCCATCTCAGTCTGCCTGTTGTTCGTATACAGAAATGCTATAGATTTCTGGATATTAATTTTGTATCCTGCAACGTTACTGTATTCATGTATTACTTCCAGAAAATTTTTTTATGGAAACCATTGGGTCTTCTATGTATACAATCATGTCATCTGCAAATAGAGAGTTTCACCTCTTCTTTTCCTATTTGAATGCCTTTTATTTTTTCCTCTTTTCTGATTGCAATGGCCAAGACTTCTAGTACTATATTGAAGAGGAGTGGAGAAAGTGGACATCCTTGTCTTGTACCCGTTTTTAGTGGAAAAGCTTTCAGCTTTTCTCCATTGAGGATGATGTTCGCTATGGGTTTTTCATAGATAGCTTTTATTGTGTTGAGAAATGACCCTTCTATGCCGATTTTGCTGAGAGTCTTGATCATGAAGAGATGTATCTTATCAAATGCTTTTTCTGCATCAATTGATATGACCATATGGTTTTTATCTTTCTTCCTATTAATATGGTGTATTACATTTATGGTTTTGCGTATGTTGAACCAACCTTGCATTCCTGGGATAAAGCCTACCTGATCATGATGTATAATCTTTTTTATAAGTTGTTGTATACAATTTGCTAGTACCTTGTTGAGAATCTTCGCGTCTATATTCATCAGGGATATTGGTCTATAGTTTTTCTTCCTTGTCCTGTCCTTATCTGTTTTAAGGATAAGGGTGATAGAGGCTTCATAGAATGAATTAGGGAGAGATTCACCCTTTTGGACATTTAGAAATAACTTGAGCAGAATGGGGGTTAACTCTTCTTTGAAAGTTTTGTAGAATTCAGAGGTGAATCCATCCAGGCCAAGGCTTTTCTTTGTTGGGAGGTTATTTATAACTGATTTGATCTCCTGGCTTGTTATGGACCTATTCAGACTTTCTATATCCTCCTGGCTCAATCTAGGTAGATTATACATGTCCAGGAATTTGTCTATCTCATCCAAATTATCTTGTTTCTTGGCATATAGATGTTCATAGTATCCTCTAATAATGTTTTTATTTCTACTATGTCTATTGTTATTTTGCCTGCTTAATTGCAGACCTGATTCACCTGGTTCTTTTCTCTCTTCTTCTTAATAAGTCTCACTAGTGGTGTATCAATTTTATTTATCTTTTCAAAGAACCAGCTTTTACTTTCATTTATTTTCTGTATAGTTCATTTATTTTCTATTTCATTTATTTCTGCTCGTATCTTTACTATTTCCTTTCTCCTGGAGTTTTTTGGATTTTTTTGCTGTTGCTTTTCCAATTCTGTGAGGCATGATGTTAGGTGATCCATTTGCCTTCTTTCCATGCTCCTCTTATGTGCACTAATTGCTATGAATTTCCCTCTTATGACTGCTTTAGCAGTGTCCCAAAGATTATGGAAACTCGTGTCCTCATTGTCATTGGCTTCCATGAACCTTTTGATTTCAGTCTTTATTTCTTCAGTACTTGTGGAGTCATTCAGGAGTAGGTTATTAAGTTTCCATGTATTTGAGTATTTTTGAGGATTTCTCTTGAAATTAAACTCAAGTTTAATTCCATCATGGTCAGTGAAGATGCTGGGTATAGTTTCTATGCTTTTGAATCTGTAGAGGCTTGCTTTGTGCCCAATAATGTGGTCAATCTTCGAGAACGTTCCATGTGGCAGTGAGAAAAAAGTGTATCTCGAGGTTTTGGGATGGAAAGTTCTATAGATGTCTGTTAAGTCCATTTGGTTTATGATATCATTTAGATCTTTTATCTCTTTACCTATTTTTTGTCTAGATGATCTATCCGGGGGGATAGTGTAGTGTTGAGGTCTCCAACAATTAGTGTGTTGCAGTCTATCTCCTTTTTTAGATCTAGCAGTCTTTCCTTCACATATTTGGGTGCTCCTGTGTTAGGTGCATAGATATTAATAAGCGTTATATCTTCTTGATCGATTGATCCTTTTACTACAATATAGTGCCCTTCTTTGTCTCTTCGAACAGTTTTTGTTTTAAACCCTATTTTGTCAGAATTAGTATTGCGACTCCAGCTCTTTTTTGGTTCCCATTTGCATGGAAAATCTTTTTCCAACCCTTCACTTTCAGTCTATGTATATCTTTATCCATGAAGTGGGTTTCCTGTAGGCAACAGATTTTTGTAGGTTTTTGTTTTTTAACCCATTCAGCCAGTCTGTGTCTCTTGATTGGAGAGTTTAATCCATTAACATTTAATGTTATTATCGATGTTAATGTATCTGTCCCGACGTTTAAGTTGGCCATCGTCTTAGTTGCCTTTTACTCTTTTGTTTCTGGCTGTTACTTCTTTAGTTTTCCTGGAACAGTACTTTCTTCAGGGTTTCATGGAGAGCTGGCCTGGTGCTGGCAAATTCTTTCAGGTTTTGTTTATCTGATAAGATTTTAATCTTTTTTTCCCATATGAAGGATAATCTTGCAGGATACAATAATCTTGGTTGAAATTGTTTCTCTCTTAACATTTTCAATACATCTTCCCATTGTTTCCTTGCTTGCATTGTTTCCGTTGAGAAGTCCGGTGTTAGCCTGATGGGGTGACCTTTGTAAGTCACTTGTCGTTTCTCTCTTGCCAGTTTTAGTATCTTATCTTTATCTGTGGTCTTAGCCAGTCTGGCTGTGATATGCCGTGGGGAAGATCTTCTTGGGTTGATTCTATTTGGTGTCTTTTGTATTTCTTGGGTCTGGATGTTTGAGGGCCTCTCTATACTTGGGAAATTTTCTTCCAAGATTTCATGGAATAGGTTTTCCATGCTCTTATTAGTTTCTTCATCTTCTGGGTTACCAATTATTCAGATGTTAGGACGTCTAATGGAATCTAGTAATTCTCGTATGTTGTCTTCATTTTTTTGTTATTTTCTCTATCTTTTTGGTGCTTTTCTCTAGGTCAGAAGTTTTATCTTCTACATCAGAGATTTGACCTTCAGTATGGTCTAATCGACTTTTAATACTTTCGAGAGAGTTTTTGATTTCCTGTATTACAGACTTCACCTCTAATAGTTCCGTCTTATTCTTCCTCAGCGTTTCTTCCTTCATATCGTTGAAGGACTTTCTCATCTCCTGTAGTTCATTGTCTCTTTTCTGTTCCAGCTCATAGTACTTGTTCAACATGAATGTTCTAAACTCTATCTCAGACATTTTGGTAACATCCTCTATTTTTTCAAGAAAAGGAAGGGAGTTACTGCGTTCCTTTGATGGAGACATATTTCCTGCTTTATTCAGGCCTGAGGTTCTTCTACTTCTAACCATTGGGAGATGTGTTCCCTTTGAAAAACCTTTTATGAGAACGTTTCTTCGAATAGAAGCAAGTGTGTTTCCTTTCTGATGTGGAATGGAGACAGTCAAAGTCTCTCTTCAATTGTGTTTAGTAATGTAATCCAAGAAAAAGTATTCTCTTCAGGTGTGCAAAGAAATGTATCTCCTTCTTCGCAGGTGGTTCAGTGAAATGGAGGATTCTGGCTGAAAGAGGGGTGTCTGGCTTGGGAGTCCTGGGGCTGAAGCTACTGGGGGCAGTCCTCCCTCAAAGATCCTGGCCCAGGGGTCGAAAGATGGGAGTATCTGTTTTGTTTTTAAAATGTACTTTATTTAACTTTATTTATTTATTTTAATTTGACCAGAGAGGAACAGAGTGACAGGGGTGGGGTGGGGGTGTCCCGATCTGTAGTACAGTCGAACAGGTTTCCTGAGGGAAGGAGTGAGAGACAGGACGAATGGCGCAGTGTCACAGCATGGAGACGATGCAGTGTTACAACTCTTCAGGGTCGTCCGTTTATTGTGGGCAGCACGGAGACGACAAAGTGTTACAACTCTTCAGGGTCTTCAGGGTCATCTGGCAATTGTGGGCCAGGGATCGTGGTTATATACATGTTGATGGGCAGTGATTGGTTGAATGAAGGATTGTAAAAGGTGGGTTATGATTGTTTGCTTTGTGGATTAATCATGAGGTGCCGGATATGCAAATTTGAGGGATTCTAAGCTCACCGATTTGCTGTGGGAAGTGGCCAATCAGAGTATGGTTTTGAAGGTGAGGTTTTTGAAGGGAAGCCAATTATGGCCTTTGGCATTGTGTAATTGTTTGGTCGCTGAGAAATCAAAACTTAGAGGTTTCCTTAAAATGGTGATAGTATAAGACTCATAAAATGGCCTTGGCAGACTCGCTGGTGCGCAGCCTCCCACGGGGCTGGGGTGGGGGAGGGAGATGAGAAAGTAAGTCGCTGGGTCCAGGACTCAAACCACAATCAGTCATATGGGAGTCCAATGCCTTTAACCACCATGTCACCTACTGCCCCCCCCCCCCCCCCCCCCCCGCCAGCTTGAGTTTTAAGCTGCTGGGTCTGGAACTGAAACCATGGTCATCCATATGAGAGTCCAGTGTTTTAACCACTTCACAACCTGCTGGCCCCAGATACTTACCTTTTATTTTTTTTGAGAGAGAGAGAGAATTTTGCTATAGGAGGCATACACTCATCAGAGAGACAGAGAGACAGAAAGCAAGAAATCACCACCACCATCACCCCCAGCAGTGATGGCCACACTGCAATCTCTTGTCTTCTATCCTCCTCTTGAGATCTGGGGCATGCTGCACACGTGCCCAGCATGAATTTTAAGCCACCAGGTCCAGGATTTGAACCGTGGTCGGCTACATGGGAGTCCAGTGACGCAATCATTATGCCATCTCCTGATCCTAATACTTACCTTTTTAATGTGTCTTCAGCTGGAAATCTGCAGCTGAATGGGGGGGCCTCCCCATCACTCACTGCCATGGCACTTAAAGTTTTCACATGAAGACCTGGATTCCACAGTGGACTGTTTCTAGACAGACACCTGCTGGCTTTTTTATACTTATAAGATGTGACAGTTTACATGGCTAGACAGTGGCCAAAACCAGTGTACTTTCTGAATGAGGAAACAGGAATTTCTTCATTTACAAATATTCCAGAGGAGCAAAGACAGGGTTGGGTGGGAAGTTGGGAGAAAATGTGAGAATCCTGGCTTTGATCACTAACTACGCCCTAAAAAAGAGCTTAGTCCTTGGGACCAGCAGTTGGCGTAATGGCTATGTCACTGGACTCTCATGTAGTCGACCATGGTTCGAGTCCCAGCATCTTAAACTCATGCTGGGTGTGTGTGTGTGCATGCCCAAGATCCCAAGAGGAGGATGGAGTAGAAGGGATTGCGGCATGGCCATCCCCCCTGTGGGGTGATTTCTTGCTTTCTGTCTCTCTGTCTCTCTCTGCCTTTCTGGTGAGCCCACGTGCCCTATAGCAAAAACAAAAACAAACAAACCAACAAAAAAGGGCTTATTCCTAGTGTCCATAAGATAGCACAGAATGTCTAGCAATTCTTCAAGGGGAAGGCAGTTTTCTCCCTAGGTTTACAAGAGGGTGGGGTGAAAGAAAAGGAGGATAAGGGGTGTGAGGGGTGGGAGGGAAAAAACAAACAGTAAGAAGTGGTGGCTGGCTCTATTTTGAAAGAAGCTGAGTGTCACATCATGGTAGCGGGACTCCAGGTGCAGAGTCTCTGAGCTCCCAGAATGCTGCTCCCATGATAAGGCCTGTGACAGTTTATCACTAATAAGAAAGATCCTGAGTTTTCTTCCAGAACAACCACAGGTATGAAGTAGAGATTTTGCAAGGTGTTTCCATCCAAGGTTGGGTGTCCCAAAGATTTGTTTTGGGCAGGATTCAACCTTAGGAAAGAAGAAGCAAAATGTAGAGCTGATATACCTAGCTGAGGAAGGGATTGAAGAATGTTTGGTCTCTAAATCATACTACTTAATTTATCATGATTGCTGCCATTGTTGTCACTGTCATCGTCATCATCATCAAAACAAGTATCTTTTTTTCAGAGCTTCCTTCATGCCAGAAACTTTGCTAAGTGCATTTCATGTTGATCTCACGTAATTCTCTTGACAGCTTTTATTAGGACATTTTTATACATGAGGAAACCGAAGCATAGAGACATTACGTAACTTGTTCAAAGTTAACGCCCCTGGCACTGGGCTTGCCGGAAATTTTATGCTCAGTAAACAGAGATGCAAATAGAGAGTGCCTTATTACAGATCATGAAGGGAATCCCTATATCAGACAATCTTAACCTTAGATCAACTCTGAGGCCTGTTTTTATAAGAAATATTTTTTAACCGTACATTTATTATTTGGAAATGAAAATTACATATTATATAACCCACCTAAATACACTGTTTGAAATCATTATTTTGTCATAAAGAGACATAAAATGTATATATTTATAATAAAGTAATATATCTGTCAATTAGCACAATGAGATCATCAGATGCTTGCACCTGTGTACAGAATGACTAGGAAAACCTCATCTGCAAGTGCTAATCACTCACATCCCAGAAGTGAAGCTGACTTTAGTGATATGACTGACAAGGCAGACAACTGGTAAAGTCAAGAAAAAAATTTACCATGTAATCAATATGTTGATTACATACTGAGAAAATAAAATATTTGTTTATTTTATGATTTTATTTTTTTTAGAGAGAGATTTTTGCTATAGGATGTGTGTGCTCACTGGAGAGACAGAGATACAGAGAGACATAAAGTGAGAAATCCCCCCACCCCTACCCCAAGGAAGATGACCACATCCAATCCTTCTCCTCTATTCTTTTCTTGTGATTTTGGGTATGCACACACACATGCCTGGTGTGAGTCTCAAGCTGCCAGCTCTGGGACTCAAACTATGGGCAACGATGTGGAAGTCCAGGAACAAAACCATTACACCACCTGTGGTCCCTGAAAACTCAGTATTTAAAATAATTTTTTTTCTTCACTCATGATACAACATGTATATGCACACATGAGAGAGAGAGAAAGCCTAAATAGACCAATAATAAGTGCAGAGATTAAAGCAATGATTTTTTCCCAAGAAAGAAAAAAATCTAGGTCCAAATAGCTTCACTTCTGAATTCTGCTAAACTTACAATGAGGAGCTAACCCCAATTCTTCTCAAACTATTCCTAAAGACTCAAAAGGAAGGAATCCTCCAAAACTCATTTTATGAAGTCTCTGTTACTTTCAAACCAAAACAAGGCAAAGATATGGCAAAAAAAGAAAACTACAGGCCAAAATCTCTGATGAATATTGATACAAAAATTTTCCACCAGATACTAGCAAACCGAACCCAATAACATATATAAGATTATGCACAAGATTATACACAATGACCAGGAAGGCCTTATCCTGAGGATGCAAATATGACTCAACATACATAAAACAATAAATGTAATACACCACATTAACAGAATGAAAGAAAAAATATATATGCTCATATCTATAGATTCAGAAATAAACGTTTGATAAAATATAACATCTCTTCATGATCAAGACTCTCAGCAAAACTGGGGCAGAAGGAACATTCCTTAGCATAAGAAAAGACAAACCTACTGCAAGCATCACACTGAATGGGGAAAAGCTAAAAGCTTCCCCGTTAAAAACTGGAACAAGACAGGGTTGCCCACTTCTTCCACCACTGTTCAACATAGTGCTAGAAGTCCTAGCCAATGCAATCAGACAAGAGAGCAAAATAAAAGGCATTAAGATGGGAAAAGAAGTTAAATTGTCCCTATTTGCAGATGATATGATTGTAGGCCCAGAAAATCCAAAGGAATTCATGAAAAAAACTCCTAGAAGTGATAAATGAATTAAGTAGTTTTAGGATACAAAGTCAATCTACAAATATCTATAGCTTTTTTATATAGCAATACTGAACAGGCTGAAACAGAATTGAAGAAATTAATCCCATTTACAATAGCTACAAAACAGATAAGATACCTAGGAATAAATCTAAGCAAAGAAGTAAAAAACCTTTATAAGAAAAACTATAAAAAATTGAAAAAAGAAATTATTATATAAATAAATGGAAGGACATCCCATACTCTTGGGTCAGAAGAATAAATATAATCAAAATGTCATTCCTACCAAATTAATTTACATATTTAATGCAATTCCGATCCAGTTATCTGAAATATTCTTCACATAATAGAAAAAAATTATAAACTTTGTCTGGAATAAAAAAAAAAGACCTCATATTGCCAAAGCAATACTGAATTGAAATAATAAACTAGAAGAAATCTCACTACCTGATTTTAAAGTATACTACAAAGCAGCAATAATTAAAGCATGGTACAGGCACAAAAATAGGTATATAGACCAATGGAACAGAATAGGAAACCTAGAAATAAACCCTAAGTCATACAGTCAATTGACCTTTGATAAAGGGTATAATACAATGCAGTGGAGAAAAGAAAGTCTCTGACAAATGATGTTGAAAGAATTGGCTATCTATCTGCAGAAAAATGAAACTGCCCCTATCTCTCACCATTAGCTAGAATTAACTCAAAATGGATCAAAGACTTAAATATAGGGGCTGGCAGGTGGCATAGTGGTTAAGGCACTGGACTCCTGAGTGGCTGACCAAGGTTTGAGTCCCTGACCTGACAGCTTGCTTTCTCATTCTCCTTCTCTCTCTCTCTCTCTCTCTCTCTCTCTCTCTCTCTCTCTCTCTCTCTCTGTGTGTGTGTGTGTGTGTGTGTGTGTGTCTGGTCAAATTGAAAAATAATAATAAATAAATTAAAGAAAAGAAAATGGTATCACTGTCTTTGGAAAAAAAAAAAAAAAAGACTTAAATATAAAGCCTCTAACCACAAAACTACTGGTAGAAATCATAAAGGAAACTTTTGAAGTTACTTCTTCACAGAAAAAGAAAATATAATTCAAGTGAAAAGACACCATTTTGAATGGGAGAAAATATTTGCAAATTATTCTTCAGATAAGAGATTGATATCTAGAATATATAGGGATCTCAATTAGCTCACCCATAAAAAGATATAATTTAATTAAAAAATGGGCAAATACATTGAACAGAAAACTCTCCCAGGAAGGCTTACAAATGGCCAAGAACCATATGAAAAAATGTTCAAAGACTCTTGTCATAAGGGAAATCCAAATTAAAACTACAATGAGATATCATTTAACCCCTGTTAGAATGGCTACGGTCTAAAAACTAAAGACAACGTGTGTTGGCAAGGCTTTGCCAACACTCTCTTACACTGTTGGTGGGAATGTAAATTAGTTTAATCTGTGGAAAACAATATGGAGATTTCTCAAAAACCTACAAATACAATTTCTCTATCACCCCAAAATCCCTCTTCTTGGTATCTACCCAAAGGATAAGAAAGCACTGAATTAGAAAAACATCTCCACTTCCATGTTTATTGCAGCATTATTTGTAATTGCAAAAACATGAAACCAACCTAAGTGTTCAAAAGCTGATGACTGAGTTGTAAAACTGTGGCAGTATATATTTATTACGGACTATTGCACAGATATAAGAAAAAATGAGATACTATCATTCAACTCAAAATATAGGTTTAATGTTGAGCTAAGTGAGTCAGACTTTAAAAGATACACATTGTTTATCCCCACTCAGTTTGTACTGAGTGTCTGCACTTTATGGCAGGAGCTGCAAGATCTGAAGATGTGATGTTGGAGAAGACTGGTGTGGATACTAGTGACAGTAAGGGGGAAATTGGTTGCTAGAGAGTGAGTGGTGAGTGCAAAAAAAAAAAAAAAAAGAGAGAGATTATACATGATAAACTTTGTTTACAAGGAGAAAAACAAATGACGGGACCAGCAGTTAGCGTAATGGCTATGTCGCTGGACTCCCATGTAGTCAACTGCAGTTCGAGTCCCGGACCTGGTGGTTTAAACTCACGCTGAGCGTGTGTGCGTGTGTGCCCAAGATCCCAAGAAGAGAATGGAGGAGAAGGGATTGCGGCGTGGCCATTCCCCCTGAGAGGTGATTTCTTGCTTTCTGTCTCTCTGTCTCTCTCTGTCTTTCGGGCAAGCGCACGTGCCCTATAGCAAAAACCTCTCCAAAAACGAAAAAAAAAGAAAAAAAACCAAATGAAACCTTTTTTTTCTTTGTAACATCTAAAATAGTATACAATATTTTGTATTTCTTAACTTATCTGTAATCAAAAGAGCACTTTGTCTAAAAGGACTGATGAGTATGCAATGTTTATAGTCTTTTGTAAAATTGTAGTTTATCATTAATCTGTAAGTTATTGTTATATCACCAGTATTTTTGGTACATGTGAAACTGCAACTGAAATTTATTTTGCCCATGTTTTCTGAATGAACTGAATGAAGTTTTCATTGAAAAAAAAAAAAAAAGGAATATGAAGTTATTGACAGACAAAAAAACTAACCAAACAAACAAACCAGTGAGAGAGAGAGCCAAGCACCCTCCACAGGGTGTGGCCATACTGTGATCCTCTTCCTTATCCCTCCAGCCAGTCAGATCATAGGCACTCCGCCTGAGTCTAGTGTGTTTCTAGCTTACTGGGCTGAGGATTTGAACCACAGTTACCACATAGAATCTGGTTTTCCTTGAAAAGTGCTTTACTTTTGCACCATGGAGCCCAGCCTGAAAGTTTAATGCTTGCTCATTGCAATCATGCAAGAAATATTTACTTTCATATGTTAGGTGGAGTTAAGTTCCAAATCATGTAAAATTTTTTTAAGTATGTCAATATCCACTCAGACATTCAAAAAGCGAGACAATATTTTATTGTATGGACACTGTCTTGGGCATGAGAAAGCAATATGACAATATCTAACCCATATCCCAATCAGGAAGATGCCAATGAGACCTAGCCTCATGATTGGGATATTAGAAATAGGCTGAAAATTTCCAAAACATCTTAGGAGAAAGGTTCTAGGCCTTGGCTGGACATTAAAGTGACCTGGGGGCCAGCAGGTAACATGGTGGTTAAGGCAATGGACTCCCACATGGCCAACTGCAGTTCAAGTCCTGGACCTGGTGGCTTGCTTTCTCACTTCCCCTCTCTCTGGTCACATTAAATAATAATAATAAGTAAGTAAATAAATAAAATTAAATAATTCTTTAAAAAAAAATAAAGTGACCTGAAGAGCTTTAACTCAAATACCAACTGATGTTGGGGCATCATCTACAGAGACTCTGATGTTATTGTCACAGCTGCTGGCTGGTATATAGGATTTTGGATTTGTTTGTTTTTATTTTTTATTTTTATTTTATTTTTATTTTATTTTATTTTTACATAACCTACTTGACTTTTAAAAAATATTTATTTATTTATTTATTTTAGAAACAATGTCTCTGTTCCAAATAAATCATGGTCAAAATAAATGAAGAGCTCAAGATATTATCAGTCCCATCTGTCTTTAATCTTGATGTGTGGGTGACAAGCCACAACCAGTTATGATGGCTGGATAGATATAAAACAAATGGTAAATAAGTTACCATTTTCCATTTCTAACCCATCCTTAAAGAAAGTCATTCGTGGAGTGACACCATTCTCATGGTAGTCCAACAGAATGATTGTGTCATCTGGGTTCATGTTTTCACCAGTGAAGAACTGGTAGGTTTTGAAGTAAACAAGGATGTGCTTGATTTGTTCTGTGGCTCCTTTCATGGAAGGTTTGAGTTTTTCTAGTTTCTGTCTTTCAAGTTTGCCTTTGATTGATTTCATGTAATTTTGGATGGACTTCTTATAGCCTTCTATTGTGAGGCTGGTTTCCTACAAGTAACAGTTTATGATGCTGTCAACAGCAGTGAGTATAAGCTTTCAGTACTTTTGTCCTGGGGGCCTTCAATTAAATTTCCTAGGCTTTGTGTTATTTCTTACTGTATATCTTTCTAAAATGTTCATTTGCTTGCTGCAATCCAGTACAAGAAAGGGAATCCAATTCATTGCCATAATCCAGCATCCAGAAAAGAACTAGCACACACATATTTAGAATTAATTAATTGATGTAACTGACATTTTTAAAAGATCAGTTTTTAATTTTGATGAAATCTAATTGACCTGTGCCTGACCATTTCCTTTTCTGGTCTATCCTTGCTGTGTTGGATCTGAGAAACCTTGACTTAACTTGAGGTCACAAAAATGTTCTTCTACAAGTTTAATAGTATTAGCTCTGCCATTTAGGTCTACAATTAATTTAGTTGACCTTATTTTTTATTATAAAGAGTCTTGTAGACTCTGGGATTGGCTTCTTAAACACATCTCCATTTGCTTTGCAGATACTCATGAAGCTGTTTATGATGTTTCCTATCTTGTGACATGGTCTGCAAGCTGTTTCTCCAGACAAAATCTCTAATGGCTTTGTTATCTTCTTTCTTATAAGAGAAAGCATCTCCCCACTTTTCTTCTCCCAAATCTCTCTCTTCCAAATCTCAAGAAACAGAAGAGTATTCTAGATAACAGTATTACCTGACATTTTTCTGTTTCAGGATAGCCCTATTCAAAAAAGGAGGCATTGCTCAATACTTTCCACTTCCCATCCATTGAATCAGATATCAACCTTAAGCACCACTCTCTAAAGTAATCCCTGAATTACCTGCGAAGTGATCTTCAGCTCAGGGATAAAGGAACACACCAGCCATAAGAGGATGAGGTCTTTGAGTGGGAGGCCATAATTATATAAGTCAAGGGCTCCACCAGTTTTTTGGAGAGGTTTGCGCTCACCAGAAAGACAGAGAGAGACAGAGAGACAGAAGGCGAGAAATCACCCCCCCAGGGGGGATGGCCACGCCACAATCCCTTCTCCTTCATTTTCCTCTCAGGATCTTGGGCACACATGCACACACGCCCAGCTTAAGTTTAAGCCACCAGGTCCAGGATTCGAACCTCGGTTGACTACGTGGGAATCCAGCAATATAGCCATTACACCAACTGCTGGTCCCATAATTTTTGTTAACCTCTAGCTCTCCCAACCTCATGCTGTGAACACTCTCTCAGCAAGATCTTGCTTTTAGGGGTACTTGGGGAAGGACTATATGATGAGAAGGATCTTGTTCTCTGAATTCAGCCTCAGAGAAGACTTGACTTTATAGCAGGAATGGTAACCAAAGTTTCAATCTGTTCACAATTCCATATATAAATATGCAAATTTATAGCATTTTTTTTAAAATCCATCTGACATTCTTGGAAGGATCAAGCAAAATGAAATGGACTTTGAGGGTCAAATGGTGCTACAGTGATAACACAATACCCTCAATGCTGGACTCACATGAGTATGTCCTGGGTTCACATCCCAAGGCCACCTGTGCACATGTGCCCATGATCTGGGCTAGCTGAAGCTGGCGGTAGATTGTAGCATGAAGACCTTGCTGCAGATTCCTGTTTCTGTGTCTATCTCCCTCTCATGGAAAAAAATGAATGGATAAATTTTTAAAGAAGAAAATGGACTTTGTGAGTTTTTCATTAGTGTATGGGAGAATATCTTGCTTCCCACAGCTGTACTTTGTTTTAAAAAAAAAAAAAAAGAAAGATTTTTCCTACAGGACTTATACGCTCATTGGCGAGACAGATACAGAGAGAGAGAGAGTGAGTGAGAAATCACCTCCCGGGGGGATGGCCATGCTGAAATCCCTTTCCCTCCATTCTCCTCTAGGGATTATGGGCATGGACGCACACACATCTGGTATGAATTTCAAGTCTCAAGGTCTGGGACTTGAACTGTGGTCGACCATGTGGAAGTCCAGTGCCGTAGTCACTACACCACTTGCTGGCCTCACAGCTATATCTTTTTTTCTCACATATTCTGGCTTACAATCACTCTTCTCTTACCCCTTCAAATCCTAGCTGTTCTTTGGCCAGCATCCAACCTGGTATTCTATAAATCCAGCTACTCTGGAATTCTCAATTATTTTTTTCTTTGTCTTAAAGTTAGAGTATTAATATACTCGAAGGGCCTGGGGATAGGAGAGAAGCTGGGGTACATAGACGAAGACACAGCCTGTTTCTAGCGTGGCTAAGAGTTCTGACACCAAATAGCTTATTATAATACAGATCTCTGATAGATGAGCATTGGGGCCAGGTGGCTGTGCAGTGGTAATACAACTAGACCCACTGGGAGAAGTCCTGGGTTTGCATCCTGGAACCTCCCTGAGCATGCTGTATGTGCATGTACCCATGTCCATGACCCAGGTCACCTGGTACTAGGGGTAGTTAGCAGAATCGGGACCTTGTTGGAAGTATCTGTCTCTTTCTCTGTATCTCTTATGGAAGAAATAAACTTTTAAAAGAGAGGGATGTGCATCAAGTGCAATGGGAACACAAATGTTGGACACCTAATACAGACAGGGCTAGACCAGAGCATAGTATGGAGCCAGGGAAGATTTTGCTCAGTTTCAAGATTAAGCTGATATAGAATATCTATGAGGTGGCCCCAGGAAAATCTGTCAAAACAGGCATAAGAGAGCATGGGAAATCTTGAGAATTACAGGTGCTTTAAGGGGTCGTGGCCTGTCCACTCTCAGCTGGCTAATAATTAGGGTGCTTCTTTTAACGAACTGTCATTCATCTGTTTAGAGGAGAGGCTGTTGTTACATGGTGAATAAGGAGGGCTCTTCTGATGGCAGCATGCGATTAGTTACTCTTCTCAATCTCCCCAGGCAACTCGACCTCTTGGCCCCTGACACAAACGAAATGCTGCAGTTAGGTGGATCCACTCTTCTTAGAAACTAATATGAATTTTTTTTTTCTATTACTTAGGCATGTCCTGCGGGATATCACTCTCTACCCTCTGCAGTTTAATCACAAGGTCTCCCTGAGGAGTTTTGATAATTCTGTTCTCTGTGCCCTGCTAGATTTCTAGTGATAAGTTAGAAAACTTTAGAGACTAGTTCCATGAGGGGCTCACCCATAAGACAACTCCAAGAATGGTGAGATATGATGTGGTTCCTTGGCCTGGTAGTTAAGTGATGCCAGATCTCATATGGCCAAGAGTATTATTCGATTCCTTACCTCGGCAGTTTGAAAACCAAGCCAGGTGCATGTGCATGCATACCCCAAATCTCAACAGAGTAGAGTAATGGAAGAAAAGGGATTGTGGCATGGCCAGGCCCCATTGGGGGTGTTTTCTCTCTCTCCCTCTCTCTCTTTCTCTGTCTCTATCCCACAAGCACATATGCCCACTGGAAAAAAATAAATTGTGAAATATGAAGGGTAAGAGAGAAGTGGCAAGAAATGAGTAGAGTATGGGTGGGGAACCAGATTGTAAAGATCTTTAAATGCCACATTTGGGGGACCAGTAGATGGTGTAATGGTAATTACTGGACTCCTACATAGGTGAACATGGTTGGAGTCCTGGACCCAGCAGCTTAAAACTCACACCAAGTGCATGTGCGGGCGTGCCCCAAATTCTGAAAGGAGAATGGAGGAGAAGGGATTGCGGCGTGGCCATGTACCCTCGGAGGGTGATTTCTTGCTTTCTGTCTTCCTCTGTCTCTCTGGTGAGTGCACACGGTCTAGCAAAAATTTCTCTAGAAAAGAAAGACAAAGAAATTTGGACTTATTTCATGGACAGGTGAGTCCAAAGGAAGAATAAACTATTGATGCATAAACTGAGCCACACAGATGAAGACTTGCTTATTCCTGATTACTTTAAGTTGTGAACTGGTCTCTCCTACTGAATTACACGTATGCTTTCTGAAGGCAAAACTCTGCCTAATCTTTCCTTGGTGTCCTTTTTAATTCCACTCATATATTTAAACACATGAAAAATCGTCAACAATATGAAATACTATTCAGTCATTAAAAAATGATATCCTGAGACCAGCAGATGGTATAGTGGTTACGTTGCTGAACTCCCATATAGCTGATGGTAGTTCAAGTCCTGGACCCAGTGGCTTAAAAATCATGCTGGGTTCATGTGTGTGTGTGCCCAAGACTCCAGGAGGAGAATGGAAGAGAAGGGATTTGCTACATGGCCATCCTCCTGGGCGGGAGTGGGGGTGGAGGTGTGATTTCTCACTTTCCCTATGACTGTCTCTGTCTCTGTCTCCAGTGAATGCACACACCCTATGGCAAAAATAAAAATAAAAACTCTTTTTTTAATAAAATGATATCCTATCATTTGAAGCAACATGGACAACCTGGAATACATTATGTTAAATGAATTAAACTGAGCACAAAAAGAAAAATCACACTGTCTCATTCATATGTGGAAATTTTAAAAAGTTGACTTCATATAAACAGAGTAAAATAGTGGGCACTAGAGACAGGGAGGGGTAGCGGGTGAGGGAGGAACAAGGAGATGTTGGTTAATGGGTACAAAACTTCAATCAAATAGAAGGAAAAAGTTCTAGTGTCTATAAACAGAAGGGTAACTATGGTTAACAATAATTCATTGTCTATTTCAAAATAGCTAAAAGAAGATTTGGAATGTTCTCAACACAAAGAAATGATAAGTGACTGAGGTTAAGGTAGATTCTAATGGACTACCAAAAGAGGCAGTATAGGCATTTCAAAAGAGATCTTGTACCTTGCATAGGGTCATATCCTTAAAAAGCAGGGAGGAATGGTCTGCATTTTTCTCTAGGGTCCAAGGTACTTCCAGATTCCTACAGCCTGTTGGTCAACGGCTGTTCTCTCAGTTTTCCTTTCTCCCTCACTAGGAGGCAGCATAATTCCCCTTGGCCCTCTAGGACAGAGATCCTTTAAATAAACAAATAGAGAAGACATACATGAATATATACTCCCCCAGTATGAACAAGCACCATAAACTTTGACGTTGACTGACTAGGAAAATGCTGTCTGAAGTCTTGACCAATTAGCCTAATGATCAAGACAGAAGGTTCTGGATCATACAACTCTTTGACCTCCAACTGCCCTGAAGGAGCTTCCCTGTAAAACAATAAAACTACTTTCTTTGAAGCATCTTCGTAGTAGATCGATTCTGAAAGCCACAGTTGGCAAGTTCAGAGTTTGCAAAACCCTTTAGTGGGAAAGAGTGTTTAGACGGTGTCGGGTTGTCTTTTCCCATCCCATTTTATGCAACCTCGGATCCCTAGGGAGTTCCCACAGAAAGTCAGGTCAGGATGTTCTGGCTCTTGTGTTCTTGCTTGCAATACAGTGGCACTTGTGCGTACGCTAGCAGCTTAAAGCCTCTGTGCACACCAGCAATGTGATGTCCCAGCCGGAGTATACCCCAGGCATGTTTGTCTCAAGGTCTGGGTTTTCCGAATTACCTCTGCCAGTTGGTGACAGGAAAACCCAAGGAAAGCTGTCTAATTTGATCGTCAATGTCAATGTTTATTGTACTTGTCCGGGCTTCTCAGGCCATCCTGGGAAAGATTTGTCAATCAGTTCTCAAAGCGCGTTACATCAGAGAACTTGAGGTTATTTCTGAGTCACAAAAGGGGACAGACAAGCCAAGAACATGATTAGGCTCACTCCAAAATACAGCTCCTGTCAAAATAAAGCTGTGTGCTGGCCTCCTGCTTAAGTCTTTATTAAAAAGATTCACTTTGACAGAGACCTGATGCCACATCTGAGGTTAGAAGTGATAGCATGTGGGTAGGGATCAGAGACCACGCATCAGTTTTTCCTCCTGTGAGCTTTCCTGAAATCTCTCCAGGGTTTTTCAAAGAAAAGCTGGCAATGTTCCTTCAACCAACATGTACTAAGCCTGAACTTGGCCAGTATGAGGATATGGGGAGGACTGAAGTGGGGAGGGCAGCGCTGGCCCTCAGGCCTGCAAGGGGGTTTGTACTCCTGCTGAGGAGCACAAACAAAGCCAAGTCCTCTGCCTTCCATGGAATACATTCATGAGAATAAGTTAGGAAAAGAAAGAAATTATTACTTTGAAAAAGAAAATAAGGCCAAGTGGTGTGGTGGTTAAGGTGACTGGATCCCACATGGTTGACTGTGTGGTTCAAGTCCTGAACCTGAAAATTTGAAAAACAAGCCAAGTGTGTGCACTTGTGTACCCCAAAATCCTAAAAGGAAAAATGGAGAAGAGATTGGAGCTTGACCATCCCCCAACGGGAATATTTTTTACATTCCTTCTCTCTTTCCAGAGAGCACACATCCTCTAGCAAATAAAAAAAAAAAAAAAAAAAGAAAGAAACATTAAAATGAAACAAAACCTCCATAAACCCTGATTTATTTATTTATTTATTCCTTCCTTCCTTCCTTCCTTCCTTCCTTCCTTCCTTTCTTTCTTTCTTTCCTTCTTTCTTTCTCTCTCTCTCTCTCTCTCTCCCTTCCTTCCTTCTTTCCTTCCTCCCTCCCTCCCTCCCTTCCTTCCTTCCTTCCTTCCTTTTTAGAGGAAGAGATTTTTGTTATAATATGCATGCACTTGTCAGACAGTCAGAGACAAAGAGATAGAAAGTGAGAAATCACCCTCCAGGGGAGATGGCCACACCGTAACTCCTTTTCCTCCATTCTCCTCTTGGGATCTTGGGCATGAGCACACACACACACACACACACACACGCTTGCCTTGAGTTTTAAGCCACACACATACATACGCACACATGCTCTCGCCTTGAGTTTTAAGCTGCCCAGTCTGGGACTTGAACCACAGTCAACTACATGGAAGTCCAGTGACATAACCATTATGCCATCTGCTGGTCCCAAACGCTGATCTCTAGATGCTTTAATTATAGTGGAGAGCCACACATGTGTGTAATAAAATAGATGATGTAATACAAATAATTTCACCCTTATAGGTATTTTACAAATTACTATGAGGACACAGAAGAAGTTGTAGAGAAGAACTTAGCTCTTTTTTTGCAAAGAATGTGTAATATGAATGACAGAAAGACTAAAGATTACCTGGCCTTCACTTTAGGCAAATCTTGTTCACTTTACTTAACAAATATTTATTGAGCAATGAATAAAAGGGAAGAAGATTCTTCTTCTTAGCAAAAATAGACACAAGCAACTCAACTGCAAATAGAAACTGACCAATGAAAGCATTTCTTTCTAAGTAAAAAGTAGCTTTCTAATTTTTTTTTTTATTGTTGTTAATGGGATTCTAAAAGCCGTAGGACATGATATCTCTTGATCGCTAAGTTCCACTAAATACTATCAAGTGGTATGTCAGAAAAATGACTCCTTCCAGCATATATATTGAAGACTGTTTTAGTCAATATAGGACAGTGATGTGTAGGTACATGCTTAACAACTGCTCTCAATAAAAGTAAAATAAATAATAAGCCTTGATTTGTAACATGTTCCAATTTCTGTGGTGTAAATACTACCACTATGGTTATTTCAGGCTTTTAGTGAGATGTCACTGAACATGGAATTGGGAAGAAATACATACAATGGCTCTGAAGAGCCAGTACCGGACAAACTGGATCTGAATTTGCCAACTCCTGCTTGCAGAATCAACCTACCATGAAGGAATTTTACAGAAAGTAGTTATTTCACAGAAAGCAGTTATATTGGTATGTAGGGCAGCTTCTTCAGGGATAGGTGGAGGTCGGGAGTTGTATGTTCCAGAACCTTCTGTCTTGAGCATTAGACTAATTGGCCGAGACTCCAGACAACATTTCCGTAGTCAGTCAAGGTCAAAGTGGCTTCAGCACACCATGAGCTCATAGAATACTGGAGCTTTAGAAGTGGAGAGACCGTGATAGTCCCATGACAAAAGGTTTCTTTTCTGTGATACATTACAGTCACTTCTGTGAGAGGTATCATAAATAAATTGCTGCAAATGTACTTTCTTAAATCATCACTGATTGATTCAATAAAGCCAACTTTTTTATTAGCATCATAATCTTCTTTATATTACATTGGGTTACATATAATTTTACAGTGTATTACATTGTTTTTTCAAAAGGAAATGCCATGCATGTCAGTCAATACAGAGACATTAATCTCCCCACTTCATCATTCAATATCTTTTCTATGTTTTTTCCAATCATTATTATTCTAATTATTTTTTAAAACAGTCAATCACTATTTCTCATTTTGCTTGTAAAAAGACTTTACCCATCATGAAATACTTCTCAGACCAATCCAGTTGAGAATACTATACATGTCACCACCAACAGGTAATAAGCCATATCTGTTTCTCACTAACGTCTTACCTCTCTATTGTTCTCTTGTTATCTTTCTCTATCCTCTTCTCCTCACCCCCCCCCCCCCCATTCCACACTGTCCTATTCTCGTTAAGTACCTTCACTGCTTTTATGTCCTCCAATTTTTCGCTCTCTACCATAGAGTGCAGATAGTCGGTATATATTGAGTGGATACATACAATATCTTTCTTTCATAGCCTGGCTTACTTCACTCAGCAATAGATCCCACATATCTGACCACTTTCTATCAAATGCCAGGGAATAAAGCCAATTCTTCAGGAGAAGAAGAAACAATGAACATACATAAAAATTATTTTATTGAGTCACCCCATGTCTTGGTAGTTAAGGTAGCTAGACCCCATATGGATGATCCCACAGTTTGAGTCCTGGACCTGGTGGATTACTTCCTCTCTCTCTCTCTCTCTCTCTCTCTCTCTCTCTGTCTCTCTCTGGTTAAATTAAAATAAATGAATGAATAAATAAAAATAAAATAAATTATTCTTTAGGAAAAAGATAAAAGAAGAACACTCCAGGTGCATATGCATGCATGCCCAAAATCTTAGGGGGAAAAAAGGGGACAGAAATAGAGGGGAAGGGATTATGGCATGACCATACTTGCTCACCCTCTCCTGCCATTCTCTGTCACTCTCCGAAGAGCACACTCATTAACTGGCAATTTTTAAAAAAAGAATTTTATTTCCTACAATTAAAAATATATATCTTTTTCAGGGCTGGTTCTATGGCCTAGTGGTTAAGGGAGCCAGATCTCACATGGCTAATCATGCAGTTTGAGTCTTGGCACTGGCAGCTTGAAAAATATGCTGGCAGCATGGATGTGATGCCCAAAATCTTGACAGGACAGAGCAATGGATAAGAGCTGGAGGTGTGACCACACCCTACTGAGAGGTGCTTTCTCTCTCTCCCTCTCCATGTGTCTCTCTTGGTGAGTAATACACCCTCTGATGATATAAATATGCATGTACTTATCTATCTACCTAACTATAAAACTTTCTCTACATTTAATACTTAAAGATTCTTGCTATTTACTTTTGGTCAGAGGTATCTATGCAGAGCTTTGCAATAAGCAGCTGCTATTGTGGGGAACTTTAATACGCGAACTTTGTGTTTCCTGTTTGATTACAAAGATAGTTTTTCTCCTTAATTCAATTATGTGTTGAATATTATTAAACAGTTCCTCTTGAAAATCAGCCAGGAGATTTTGTCAGACTAGCGTTTAGTGTTTAAGACATAGTCCTGCAAGCTGCACGTGTCAGGGCTGGACAGTGGCACAGCAGTAAAACACATCGCCCTGGGAAGGTCTGGAGAGCTCTTTGTGTATTCAAGGCACACTGAGCCCATGATCCAGGCTGGCTGAAGCTGGGGTGGCATCAAGACCCTGCTGGAGTAGTCTCTCTCTCACTTAGAAGAAATAAATAAACTTGGGACCAGCAGTTGGCGTAATGGCTATGTCGCTGGACTTTCATGTAGTTGACCACGGTTCAAGTCCCAAACCAGTGGCTTAAAACTCACGCCGGCGCGTGTGCATACGTGCCCAAGATCCCGAGAGGAGAATGGAGGAGAAGGGAGTGCGGCGAGGCCATCCCCTCTGGGGGGTGATTTCTCACTTTCTGTCTCTATGTCTCTCTCAGTCTGTCTGGCGAGCGCACGCGCCCTATAGCAAAACAAACAAACAAACAAACAAACAAACAAAAAAACCCTCTCCAAAAAAAAAAAAAAAGAAAGAAAGAAGCTTTAAAAATAAATACAAAGAAAAGAAGAAGATGTGTGAGTCTGTTATACTAAATTTTCCCACTTAGATTTTACCTGCTTCTAAATTCATTGTGTATATTTCAATAACAAAATAAAAACCTTCTTAGTTTCTGAAGGACACTTGATTACTTTACTCCAAAAAGGAAAAAAGTGAGAGGTGCTTACTCTTACCACACCTGGTTCCCCTCTCCTCGCTCCATTTGCCTGGTCATTTTGTACAAAAAACTTTCCATTTGAAAGCCGAAATGAAAGGTAAAGTTTTAGTACCATTTACAACAATATTTGGAGAACCACTTTAAGTGAAATTAAGCCATGCTTGGTGCTACCAATGGAAAGGTATCAATAGGTGTCAGAGAAATGACCGGGAGCCTTTTACACTCAGCTAAGCCTGCACATACCTGAGCAGTGAAAACGACCTTTCAGTGTGGTTGGGAGTTGGCAGCATTTTTTCCTCTCTCTCTCTCTTCTTTCTTTCTCCCTTCCTTCCTTCCTTCCTTCCTTCCTTCCTTCCTTCCTTCCTTCCTTCCTTCCTTCCTTTCTCTTCTTTCTTCTTTCTTTCTTTCTTTCTTCTCTTTCTTCTCTTTCTTTCTTTCTTTCTTTCTTTCTTTCTTTCTTTCTTTCTTTCTCTCTCTCTCTCTCTCTCTCTCTCTCTCTCTCTCTCTCTCTTCCTTCCTCCCTCCCTCCCTCCTTCCTTCCTTCCTTCCTTCCTTCCTTCCTTCCTTCTCTCCCTCTTTCTTTCTTTCTTTCTTTCTTTCTTTCTTTCTTTCTTTCTTTCTTCTTTCTTTTCTTTCTTGTCCATTATAGAGAAATAGGCTCATTTTGGAAATGTTTAAAAAAAAAAAAAAGAAAGAGAGAGAAAATATGAAAAGATAATGAGACAACCACAAAATCCTGACTCTTCAAACCAGAGTGACATCCAGTTGTTAAGGTATCAGCATTTATAAGAGAGTAGTATTGCTGGCCTTCAAGACAAAGTGAGGAGCTAGCAGGTGGTGTAGTGGGTAAGTCACTGGACTCTCACATGGCCAGGCAGAAGTCCTGGACCCAGCGGATTGAAACTCATGCTGGGCGTGTGTGTGTGTGCCCAAAATTCCCAGAGGAGAATGAAAGAGAAGAGATTGTGGCATGGCTATTCTCCAGGGAGGCGATTTCTCACTTTCTCTCTCTCTGTCTCTCTGGCAAGTGCACACACCCTATGGGGGGGTAAAAAAAAAAGTCAAGACAGAGTGAAAGGCCTTCAAGCCAAGGACTGTGGGGAATTGCCAAAAGCTAGAAAATACCAAGGCACCAATTGTGACACCTTGACTTGAACCCAGTGACATCTGTGCTGGGCTTCTCACCTATGGTATTATAGAGATTTATAAAACGTTATTATTTATTTATTTAGGTATTTTTTGCCATAGGGTAAGTATACTTGCTGAACAGAAACAGAGAGAGCAGAGAGAGGGAAAGTGAGGAATCACTCCCTAGGGGAATTGTCACACAGCAAATCCCATTCTCCTCTTGGGATTTTGGGCACACATGCACACATACCCGGTGTGTTTTTTGAGCTGTCAAGCCTGAGACTCAAACCAAGGAGTTGGCCATGTGGGATTCAGCTCCTTAACCACCATACTACCTACTGGCCCCTACTTATTACATTTCTGATGGACCTCTCGCCCACCCTCTACCTCTAGTACACATCCATGTGTGCACAATAAATTGTAACTCCTGGGAAACAGGTATGATCCCTTACTAATTGTTGCCCTCACTGTAATGTGTGCTCTAAGTGCAGTGAAAGTTCAATGCATTTGCAAATTTCAGTGAAATCTTTTTTTTAATCAATACATAGTTTTTTTTTTCATACTGTACCTTTTCTATAATCTTTTTTTATTATTTGTTTATTTATTTTTTAAGAGAGATTTTTTATAGGGCAAGTGCACTCGCTGGAGAGACAGACAAAAAAAGACAGAGAGAAAGTGAGAAATCATTCCCCCAGGAGGGACAACTATCCCAGAATCCCTTCTCCTCCATTCTTCTCTTGGGACTTTCTTTTTTTATTATTTGTTTATTTATTTTTTTAGAGAGATTTTTTATAGGGCAAGTGCGCTCGCTGGAGAGACAGACAAAAAAAGACAGAGAGAAAGTGAGAAATCATTCCCTCAGGAGGGACAACTATCCCAGAATCCCTTCTCCTCCATTCTTCTCTTGGGACTTTAGGCATGCATGCACATGTGCCTGGTGTGAATCTAAGCCACCAGGTCTAGG
Source organism: Tupaia tana (assembly GCA_026018925.1). Classification (NCBI taxonomy): domain Eukaryota; kingdom Metazoa; phylum Chordata; class Mammalia; order Scandentia; family Tupaiidae; genus Tupaia; species Tupaia tana. The sequence goes on along the minus strand of JAKSZU010000007.1, from coordinate 121,549,360 downwards.
AGTTGAACCGCGGTTTGACTGCATAGGAGTCCAGTGACCTAATCATTATGCCATCTGTTGGTCCCCAAACTTTTATTTTTTTGAGAGAGATTTTTGCTATAGGGTGCGTGTACTCACCAAAGATAGACACAGAGAAAGAGAGAGAGAGAGAGAGAGAGAGAGAGAGAGAGAGAGAGAGAGAATGAGAAATCACCTCCTCTCCCCCAGAGGGAATGGCTACGCTAAAATCCCTTCTCCTCCATTCTCCTCTTCAGATTTTGGACACACACACACATACACACACACACACACGCACGCGCCTGGCATGAGTTTTAAGGTGCCAGGTCCAGGACTCAAACTGTGGTTGATTACATGGGAGTCTAGCACCTTAACCACTACGTCACCTGCTGTCCCTCCCTTTCTAAGCAGACAGAGCCATGTGATATCTTATTTATTTATTTATTTTTTGTAGAGGTTTTTGCTATAGGGGAGGTGTGCTTGCCAGAAAGACAGAGAGAGACAGAGAGATAGAAAGCAAGAAATCGCCCCCCCAGTGGGGATGGCCACACCATAATCCCTTCCCCTCCATCCTCCTCTTGGGATCCTGGGCATGCACACACACGCACCCAGTGTGAATTTAAGCCACTGAGTCCAGAACTCGAACCGCGGTCAACTACATGGGAGTTCAGTGACATAGCCATTACGCTAACTGCTGGTCCCTGATATCTTAAAGTTTCAAATAGGTTTACTTCGTTTATATGGAGCAAGGGTCTCACAATGGATGTTTGTTTATTCATTCATTAGAAGAAAGTTCTGAGTGCCTCCTCTAAGCCAGGTACCACCCTGAATGCTGGGACACTGGGTATCCTGTGTAACGACTGTGTGTCACTAACTAGGGCAGCTGCAAACCAGGTAGAGCGTGTGCCTACTACATGCCAGACTTGGCACAGACAACCCCCCGCCAGCCTGTGCCTCCAGATGAGCCTCGGTTCTTCAGTACTCTCCTTTTTAGGGAAGCGTAGCCTTCCAAGCATCTGAGGAACCGAGGCGCTCATTCATTCATGTTTGCTCACATACCAGGATATTTTTGCTTTTAGGAACAGGCTGTTCATGTTTCTTTGGCTCAAATCTCTGTGTTCCCATGCCATTATTTATGAGGTAACTTAAAATCTATTTTATAGAATTGAATTCAGCTCAATTTTGAAATTGTGTACAAGATCTACGCCACCCATTTTCTTTCTTTTAAAAAGAAGAGGGGTGTGTAGGAGCAATTTATTAAGGGGCCCTGGGGAGAATCCCAGCCCATTATTTCACCATTTTTTACAGCTCTCTAGGAAGGGTGGTGGGACACAGGAAAGAGGAGACTTTTTCTTTTCTCAAAGGTTGTTTGGCCAATCCACAGGAACCCCCACCTCAGGAGAACCTGTTACTCTCACCAGGAAGCAGCATGCAGAGTTAAGCCAGGGCATGGCTGGCTGTGTCCGGCTATAATGAGTGGTTCAGATTCGGAGGTGGAATTTGGCCAACAGGAAAAGCATGATAGGAGGTGATAATTATGAGCACTTTGGGAATAGGATCCAAGTCTGCTTGCTTTATCCTCAGCACCAGCACAATGACTCAGTTTAGTAACTGCTCTGTAATGTTTAAATGAACGGGAAATGAATAAGTGAATGATCGAGTGAATGAATGTCATATTCCTGATTCTTCCTTCAAGCACTCTTTATAAAAGCATCTCATTCATGTCTCTTCCATGAATCAATAATCAGGAATTTGGCAAAAGATGCATCTCATCACTCTGGTAGCATTCTACTAAGAACAAAAGCCCAGGGTGCTGGAGTGGGAAAAAGAGGTTAGAGAGGAGAAAAAAGACTGGGTCTTTCTAAAGACTTCCCAAATAAGCTAGAGCCCCACTTCCCTGTGTCTTGAGTGTCAGGTTTCCACGTCATTTTCCCAGCATGTTGCAAGCTCTGTGAGAAGAGGGATCAGCAGCATACGACAATGACGGTTTAGTAGGCTCTGCAGTTGTACAACCCTGGGTTCTAGTCCCGGTTCTCACCACCATGAGGAAAGTCACTGAGCACCGTTAACTTCAATTTACTATCCAGAAAGTGGGGCTGGCACTAGCACCCGCTTCATGATGTTGCTAGGAAGACTCGTTATATATAATGTGCAGAAAGCACTTGGCCCTGCCTCTGGCACACAGTGAGCTCTGAGTGAATGAGCACTGCTGTTAGATGAACTGGAGGCAAAGCACATGACACTTCATAGACATGTTTTGATTGTCCAACTGAGATGGGGCCCAGCTCGGAGAGAGCAGAACAAATCAGAATGAGACAGTCCATTAGGAGTCCTTCCAAATCCATAATTATGTTGCAGCTCAACCCCTTGTCTTGGCTCAGTCGTGTCTCCAAATGTGAGCAGTTTAGCACCATTCACAATTAGGAGAAAAGGCAGATTTGCAGAGATGACTTACAGTCTAGGCAAGATCCCTAAGGATGTTTATGTAGGACTTATTCCTGGCTAAGTGCCTTAGAGAACCTCAGGGTTGTTGAAGAGCCATTAGTTTCCCCCATCCCTGCCTCTTTGTTGAGATATAATTGGCAAAAAAAAAAAAAAAAAAAAAAAAAAAAAAAAAAAAAAAAAAAAAAAAAAAAAAGGTATGTATGGGGCTAGCCAGTGGTATAGTGACTTAAACAGCTAAATCCCACATGGCCAACTGTGTGGTTCAAATCCTATACCTGGTGGCTAGAAAAACATGCTGGGCATGTGTGAGTGTATGCTCAAAATCCCCAAAGAAGAGAGAGATGGAGGAGAAGGGATTATGATGTGGCCACCCCACCTGGGGGATGCTTTCTGACTTTCCCTCTCTGTCTCTCTCTCTCTCTGTGGCAAACACACAGGACTAATTAAATGATTACTACTCTACCATTGTTTATTGAACTACATTGAATGCCCTATACCCTATGCCTAGAAAAAGCTCAAGGAACCCAAGTTGGAGGAAAACTCAGAAGTAAATGGAGTCTGAAGCCCAGTCATTGTGGCACAGGAGGTAGTCCACCACTCCACCATGATAGAGCTGCGTGACTGGGGTTGGGATCGTTGGTCACCCTGAAACGTGTCAGCCATGCACATGCACACCTATGATCCTGGCTAGCTAACAGGTGGGGAAAGAGTTCATGGTAGGATGAGGCCCTGTGATGAGTGTGCATCTCTCTCTTGCCCTTTGCCATGTGCTCATTCTCACCCACTCATGAAAGAAATAAAATAAACTTTATGGGACCAGCAGTTAGCGTAATGGCTATGTCGCTGGACTCCCATGTAGTTGACAGTGGTTTGAGTCCCGGACCCAGCAGCTTAAACTCATGCTGGGCGCATGTGTGTGCATGCCCAAGATCCTGAGAGGAGAATGGAGGAGAAGGGATTGCAGCGTGGCCATCCCCCCTGGGGGGTGATTTCTCGGTTTCTGTCTCTCTATCTCTCTCTGTCTTTCTGGCGAGCACACGTGCCCTACAGCAAAAGACTCTCAAAAATTTTTTTAAAAAGAAATAAAATAAACTTTATAAAAAGATAGAGAGGGCCTGCCCCATAGTTCAACAATGAAATCCTGTGCAGAGAAACCTGGATCCCATATGGCTGACCAGTGTTTGAGTTCTGGCCCCCAAATGACTTGAAAAACATATAAGGAGTGCCCAGGATCCCAACAGTATGGAGAACTGGAAAAAGGATTGAGGGGTAACCAGACACTCTTTCTCTCTTGTGTGTGTGCACACGTGCCTTCTGGCATAATGCATGTATTGGAAGATATATGTAATGTATATATTGGAAGATAATGTATATATTCTCTAGAGAAGAAAGAAAGAAAAAAGGAAATAACAGACTGAACTGCTGGATGCAGGAATTCTCTTTTACATAAATCAGAGTACGTTGGTTGGTGCACAGGATCTGGAAACTCCATAAGTTTGAGTCTTAGCTCCACCCTTCCAAATTCTATAAACATGAGCAGTTTACTTAACTTCTCTGTGCCTCAATAACTAGCAAGGCTATTATAAGATTTTAATAAGATAATGTGAGGCATTCTTCAAAAAAGTTATGAAATTGTGCATTATGATAAAAATATGTAGGGATTTAAAACATTTTTTGCACCAAAATAAATCTGTACTTTAATTTTATTTTTTCCACAGGCTTTTAGAAACCTCAGATATGTAGATTGTTTAAAACAATGCCTGATGCATAGAAAATGCTGTTCACTTTTTTCTTCTTCTTCTCCATCATCATCATCATCATCTGGCTTCTGCTTGGATATTCTCAGGGATGGGAATACATTGAGGCAAACATATTTTCTCTTCATTTCCATTTATTTACCTCCAATCATCTTCGCATGAAGGCTTGCCGAGAGCCAAAGACAGCTATTGGCCACTTCCAGAGCCCTCTCTAAATTTACACATCCACATTTCTCTCCAGTCATGTTCCTCATTCCTTGTGGTCTTCAGCTCTTTCTCCACTTGCTCAAAGCTTTCTAGGTAATACCCTGGGGCTGCTGGTCAGTGGGGTCAGCAGCTGGGAAAAGAGCAGAATATGAAGGTGCTGGGAGCAAAGACTAACTGGAACTGACAAGCATCTCTGCATCTGTCTCCATATCTAATCATGATGACCTTCGGAGGTCATCGTGCTAGTTTTCTGTTTTTCTCTTTAGTCTTCTAAATCTGATGGAAATGTCTCTTTTGGACAATTCAAACCTAGAACCATAGAAGAAAGGAGACTCCAGGAAATGTACTTTCCTGTTAACCAAACTGACATTGTAAACCTCCCAGTGTGGCAGACCCCACAAACTCCTTTTGCATATATTATCCCCAGAAGCAGCAGGGTACCCATCCACTGGAGAGCATGGACTTCCCCCATGATTAGGGTGTGGGTAATGTTCATGCAGCCTAGCTTTGCATTGTCTTTAACTGTAATTCAGAAACTAAGTATGTGACTATGGCTCACTTACCTTCTTTTTCCTGTGTCAGAAGATCAGAGGAGCGGGACCAGCAGTTTGTGTAATGGTTTTGTCACTGGACTCCCATGTAGTTGATCATGGTTTGCGTCCCGGACCCAGTGGCTTAAAATTCACGCCGGGCGCGTGTGCGTGCGTGCCCAAGATCCCAAGAGGAGAATGGAGGAGAAGGGATCACGGCATGGCCATCCCCCCTGGGGGGTGATTTCTCGCTTTCTGTCTCTCTGTCTCTCTCTGTCTGTCTGGTGAGCGCACACACCCTATAGCAAAAACCTCTTAAAAAAAAGAAAAAGAAAAAGAAGGTCAGAGGAGGGCTTACCATTTTAACTTTGATTTTTTTATTTGAAATGAACAAACAAAACAAACAAACAAACAAAACAAAACAAAACAAAAAACAGAGACTAGCAGTTGGTATAATAGCTATGTTGCTGGACTCCCATGTAGTTGACCATGGTTCATGTCCCAGACCCGGTGGCTTACACTCACGCCAGGCACGTGTCATGCATGCCCAAAATCCTGAGAGAAGAATGGAGGAGAAGGGATTGCGGCGTGGCCATCCCCCTACGAGGTAATTTCTCGCTTTCCGTCTCTGTCTTTCTGGTGAGCGCACACACCCTATAGCGAAAAGCTCTCCAAAAAGGAAAAAATCCCTGTTACAGATAGGCAAGGTAATGAACTTTTTAAGAACTGAATGGATGACAATGAAAGCTGGATATAGGTTCCATCTGAGGTAAAAGAAAGTAAAGTGTAAAGAAAAACAAAACCTTTCAGTACTTGAATGCCAAGGATTCCAGCAAATTCCAACAACCTTAAGGCACAGGAGGAGGAGTCATCTAATTTGCTTGTGGAGGCTAATCCACCTGGTGAAGGCTGCCGTTCCTGCAGGGAGAACTCTTGATGGCAGCCTACTGGTAAAAGATATCATAGCACGGGACAGTATTAACTGATCGCCGAAAGTCAGCTTGAGCCTGTGAGTGAGCACTGGCCAATTCCTTTTTGGCTGAGGGACAGGTCAGCTCTGGCTGCCATAAGAAAATATTATAGACCAGGTGGCTTAACAGAACTTTATTTTCTCACAGTTCTAGATGCTGAAATCTGATATCCTAGTGGCAGCATGTTTCCCTTTCTGACTTGCAGACAGCTGCCTTCTTGCTGTGCCTTTACACAGTGAAGAGAGAGAGATTTTTTTTTTTTGCTAGCGTGAAGAAAGACAGTTCAAGTATCTTTCCTCTTGTTCTAAAGACGCTAATCCCATCATGAACACCTCACCCTCATGATCTCATTTAATCCTAATTATCACCTTAATTCTTCATCCCCACATACCATTACACCAGGGATTAGGGCCTCAACATATGCATTTTGGAGGGATATAATTTAGTTCACAACAACAAGCGTTTCAGAAAGACCTACAACTTGTTCTTGGATTCCTCCCAGTCTCACACACTTTATTCTGCTTTGCCTTGGCTTAGATTCCATCTCTTACTGGCTTGCATATCATCAGACTAAAACATTCTCTTCCAGCAATAATGCTGATTTTTCTCCAACATGCAAATTCTCAAAGGCATTGAGAGGAGAAAAGCAGCTCTCATCAGTGTGTGTGCACAGAGCAGGAGACGGGTGCTCTCAATAAGCAGCTCGGTATGCCACTGAGGCACACCTCTCAATTACTCAGGATACAATCATTTATCCAGCATCTGCTCTGTATGAGGCACTGAGCTACATGATGTAGATACCATGGAGAATAAGTAGATGGCTCATATCTTTCTTGGATGCAATGGACTGAATGTTTGTATCCCCAAAATTCAGAGTTAGAGATAGTAACCCCCAGTGTGATGATATTAGGAGGTGGAGCTTTGGGGAAGTTAATTAGGTCATGAGAGTAAAGCCCTCATGAATGGGATTAGTGCTGTATAAAAGGGACCCAGAGAACTCTCTTGCTCTCTTTCTGACATGACTAGATACAACGAGAAGTCTGCTATCCACAATTCAGGAGAGAGCCCTTGTCAGAACCCAACCATGCTTGGCACCCTAATCTTGAATAACTAGCCTTCAGAGATGTGACAAATAAATTTCTGTTGTTTATAAATCACCTAGTTGGTAGTATATTTGTTATAGTAGACTAAGATACTGAATAATGCAAAAATTTTTAAAGACTTTTTTCCTTTTATTATTATTTGTGTTTCTTTTCAAATATTTATTGTAATTTATGACTTACATACAATCACTACACCTTTGTGGGGTACTGAATGATCTTTAAAAGCATGTACACAGTGTCTAATAAGCAAATCAAGGATATAAACATATTCACCACCTTCAACATTTAACTTTGTTATGTTGTGAACATCTGAAACCCACTTCACCGAAGTAAGTTCTGAATTGTCTATAATGTTCTTTACTGTGAAATACAGTTCTGAAGAAAAAACAAATTGATTAAAAATCAGAAAACCAAAAGTGTTGTAAATTAACGAGGATGGGTTTTTTTTTTTTTAGAGGTTTTTGCTATAGGGCACGTGCGCTTACCAGAAAGACAGAGAGAGACAGAGATAGAAAACGAGAAATCACCCCCCAGGGGGATGGCCATGCCGCAATCCCTTCTCCTCCATTCTCTTCTTGGGATCTTGGGCATGCACACACATGCACCTGGCATGAGTTTAAGCCACCAGATCCAGGACTCAAACCATGGTCGACTACATGGGAGTTCAGTGACATAGCCATTACGCTAACTGCTGGTCCCAATGAGTATGTATTTTTGTTTAAAACAAAGATAATTTTAACATAGCCCATGAAAGAAGAATTTGTAATTTCCATGTAGAGAACTGTGGGATATAATTGTTTATATTCTGGAAAGATCTGTGGTATCATTGGTCCAGTTACAGACAGGTAAAACTGTACATAACAGCAGTTCATTAGGGAGAGATAGAAGAAGAAAATTTCTACTCACTCACTGTGAGTTCTTGTAAGACCTTAGTACTGTACAATGCATAAAGAAATAAGTCCTCAAAAAAGCAAGAACAGAACAAAATTGGAAAGAGATATTTAAAAGCAAAGACATGACAAAGGTAGTGATTTGGTGATTTACAGGCTTTACAAAGTTCTTGATTTTAGTCCTCTATAAATTTAATCCGAAGAAAGACTCAGCTACTTATAACATTTGGGACTTTTCTTCTGTTATCTAGTTTTATACAATGAATATTGGTTATAATAAATATATAAATTGAAACCTGTATAGACAACTTTTTATCAAATAAGTAGTGAATCTGTACAAAATCTTGTGTGTAAGATAGTTTGAATTTGAATTTTTAGCCCTTTGTTGGGAAATTTAATCTTGACATTCAATGTTATTATCAATGTGTATGAATTTGTACTTTTTTCTAATTTTTTGTGTTCTCTTCTATTTATCTCCCTTTAGTTTTCCTGGTGTCATATTTCCTTAAGTATTTCCTGAAGAGCTGGTTTAGTTTAGTGAATTCTTTCAGCATTTGTTTATCTGGAATTAATTTTATTTCTCTTTCCTATTTGAAGGGTAATCTTGCTGGGTATAGTAGTATCAGCTGAAATAAATTGTTTTTCTTTCAGAGTTTTAAATACGTTTTCCTATTCTTTCCTTGTCTGCATTGTTTCAGTTTAGAGGCCAGATATTAGTCTAATGAGGTAAACTTTGTAAGTAACTGGTGTTTCTCTCTTGCTATTTTTAGACTTTGTCTTTGATTTTTACCAACGTGGCTATGATGTGCCTTGGAAAGGATCTTCTTATATCTATTTGGTGTCCTTTGTCTTTCTTGGATTGGGATGTCCACATGCCCTTCTAAACTTGGAAAGTTTTCAGTTAATATATTAGGAAAGAGATATTCTTTACCTGCCTCTTCACCTTCTGGAATACCTATTATGCAGTTATTCAGCCATTTAATAGTATTTAGGATTTCCCATATGTTGTCCTGATTTTTTTAAAATTTAATTTATCTTTACTATTTTTTTAAAATTTCTTATAGGGCACATATGCTCACCAGAGAGAGACAGAGAGAGAGAAAAAGGGAAAGTGAGAAAGCAAGCCACCAGGTCCAGGACTTGAACTGTAGTTGGCCATGTTTAGTATTCTGTTCTTTTTCATTTCTTGGGCTAAATCAGAGGTTTTATCTTCAGGTCAGAGATTCTTTCTTCTGCATGTTTAATCTGCTTTTGATACTTTTTGTGTTTTTAATTTTTTTAGAGGTTTACGCCTTAGGGCATATGTGCTTATTGGGGAGCAGGGGACGGAAAGAGAGAGAGAGTGAGAGGGGAGTGAGAAATCATCCCCCGGGGTGGCATCGCCATACACACACACACACACACACACACGCACACACACACACATACGCCCAGCATGATTCTGAAGCCACGAGGTCTGGGACTTGAACTGTGTTCAGTCATGTGGGAGTCCAGCTACATAACAGCTATACCATCTGCTGATCCTCTGCTGTTTATACCTTTGAGGAAGGTTTTGATTTCCTGCATTGTATCCTTTATCTCCAGAAATTCTATTTGACTCTTTTTCAGTGTGTCTATCTGTTAATGGAGTTCCTCCTTGAAGTTGTGCAAGAGTTTTCTCATCTCCTGGAAACTGCTGTCTGTCTTCTCTTACATGGTGTTGAGTATTGTTACAACGAATATTCTGTATTCTTTTGTTACAACAGAGTCTGACATTTCTGTAATCTCTTGTGTTTCATCCATTGTTGATGAAGTTATTATGGTCCCTTGAGGTGGAGCTATGTCTTAGTTTTCTTTTATTTCTTGAAGCTCTGCTTTGATTTTTAGTCATCGGATGATATACTCCATGTTTCCTACCTTTATAGAATGTGTTTTTGTGGCTGTGTGTTTGTGTCCTTCCCTGGCTCTTTGCCAGTTTTCCTCCTCTACTGTGAATGGGAGTGTAGAATCCACTGTAGAAGTTTTAGGTTCAGGTTTTTTTTTTTTTTTTTTTTGCTATAGGGCGCGTGCGCTCACCAGACAGACAGAGAGAGACAGGGAGACAGAAAACAGGAAATCACCCCCCAGGGGGGATGGCCACGCCGCAATCCCTTCTCCTCCATTCTCCTCTCGGGATCCTGGGCACGCATGCACACGCGCCCGGCGTGAGTTCAAGCCGCCGGGTCCGGGACTCGAACCGCGGTCGACTACGTGGGAGTCCAGCGACATAGCCATTACGCTAACTGCTGGTCCCTAGGTTCAGGTTTTCACAGGGGAGTTTCTCTCCCTCTACTGCTAGAGGGATTGTGGCAAAAGAATTCCTCTAGAGTCTCTGGTCTTCAGGCTTTTGGTTCCTAGTTACCCAAATCTTTCTGTTTCCAGCATGGCTGGATGTTGAGCTGGATAGATAGTTCACTTAACATGGTGTGCAATATAACCCTTCTTCTCAGATATCAGGCTGAGCGGGGGTCCCTGATGAGCTCAAGCCAAGCAGCTTGGGCCTCTCTGTTGCTCCTGGATAGGCAAATGGCACATGTGGAGGGCTCCTACCTTCTATCTCTTTTATCTCAGGGATAACAGGAATCAGGCGTTGGTTCTTTTCTTTTTCTTTTTTTTTTTTTTTGGAGAGGTTTTCGCTATAGGGCGCGTGCGCTCGCCAGACAGACAGAGAGAGACATAGAGACAGAAAGCGAGAAATCACCCCCCAGGGGGGATGGCCACGCCGCAATCCCTTCTCCTCCATTCTCCTCTCGGGATCTTGGGCACGCACGCACACGCGCCCGGCAAGAGTTTTAAGCCACCGGGTCTGGGACGCGAACCGCGGTCGACTACGAGGGAGTCCAGCGACACAGCCATTACGCTAACTGCTGGTCCCCAGGTGTTTGTTTTTAAAGCCCAGAGCAGCCCCTCCTCCTCCATAGCAGGCTGACTAGAAATCCCTGAACTAATAAAGGCTTTTTATTATATTCATGAGAGAGCACATGTGAGAGAGAAAGAGAGAGATCCTCGATAGGTTCTTGTAATGCTGTGAGCCCCTTTGCCCAGCCCTCCAGCTGGTCAGGATCTTGGGCATGTGTGCACCTGGCATGTTTTCAGCTCAGCTCAGCTCAGCCATGTAGCTTCTAGCACAGCTGTTCCATATGCTACCACCTACCCAGCAAAGGCTGGACAACGCACATTTTAAACACTGCTATATTTTCTGTGCAAATAAGTTTTTGTCTGCTGAACTTTGTCTGCCTTTATCTCCAGAAATTCTATTTGATTCTTTTTCAGTGTGTCTATCTGTTAATGGAGTTTCTCCTTCAAGTTGTGCAAGGGTTTTCTCATCTCCTGGAAACTGCTGTCTGTTTTCTCTTGCATCATTGTATATTCAATATACATTCATTGTATATTGAATATTCATTGTAACAATACTCAACAGCTGTGAGTTCAGAAAATAGAAGGGTGTGTTCATTTCTCTGTATTTTTCTCATCATGTTTCCTCACCTTTACCCTAGTACAGGCCTTATGTGGCTTCATCGTCAACACATTAGAGGAGAGGGGCCTACGCTTCATTATCTATTTCCATGAAATTCTTTCCTTGTTATTTGCTTCTGGAAAGATAAAGCCAAGGGCAGCCATGTCTCCCAGTGGTAAGAACTGCTGTTACAATAGCTTGCTGCCTGTAACCAGATGATCTCTCTCTCAAGTCTTTTTCACAGACTCAGATTTTAAGTCTTGGCAGATGCAATCTCTCACTTAAAGAAACAACAAGAAAACAATAGAGACGGTGATGTGAATTCAGGTGAAGCTCTCCAAATAGTCAGAACCAGAAATTGCTCTGAATCAGAATAATCCCTACATTTTCCTATTTGCACTCAGACATTTTCCAAACTCAGCTTGTCAGTGTCAAGAGTTGGTACATCTGGGTGTTTCCTGAGGTTACAGCAGATGGTCCAGATACATATTTAATTAAATACGCTTTCCAACCTCAGCTGGACCTTCAGTGTAGCCAAGTCTTCTGCCACACTAGGCTCACAAACTATTGGGTTATCAGAAAAGTCATGATGCATTTTTGTATACAAAAATATATCATGACTTCTCCAACGATCCAATAAGTCTTTCTCCTTTTTTGTAAGGTGCCTCTTTCAAAACGTCCTAATTTTTCTCAAAGGGTTGATTCCCTTTTTACAATGCAAAAGTGATTAGGTCATGGGTCACTCTGTCCTTAGAATTCTTCTGCAGCTTCCCATCATCTGGTTCGAAGATTCACCTGGTCTTGAGTGGTCTCTCCTCACCTTTCCAGTGTTGTCTCCTATCATTTCCTAGCGCAGTTCTCTGTGCTCTCAGTCCTAGAAACTCAACAAGCTCTTGCTCTAAGCCTTCCTACCAATGTGCTGTTTCCTCAGTCCATGATGATCCCGTGCATCTTTGTTGGCTTTGAAGTTTTACCTTTGACTTTGTTTCCTCCAAAAAGGCTTCTCCAAATCCTTTTAGCAGGTTAACAATCCCTGGGATGTGCTCCTTTCAACACTGAGCTTCCTCTTAAACGGCACTGGTCTTCAACAAAAAAATGTGAGTTCATATCCCAGCCCCTGAGGCTTAGAAAATATGCCAGGTGTGTGGTGTGCACCTGTAATCCAGTGGAATGACATGGGAGTCGGAAGCAAGAGTATTGAGAGTTAAAGACTGTCCTGGGCAATATAGTGGGACCCTATCTAAAAAAGAGCCAGGTGTGGTCTCAGCTGGGAGCTGGGGCAGGAGGATTGCAACAGCAAGATCCTGCTTAAAAAAGAAAAAATTCGAGGTGGGTCTTCGTATGTTGTTATGGAAAGACAGAAATCCTGTCTTTAAAAAGAAAAGAAAAATGAGGTGGGTCTCTGAATGTTGTTAAAATATGTTTGTTTGTTAAAATAAGGTTGTATTATGCATACATAGTTCAAACTGTCTCTTTGATTAATTTCTGAGAAATGTTCTTTCACGTTCTTGGAAGTTTTTCTGTTACATATACAATTGCTCTCATCTCCATGCTGTGACTATATGGTGGTCTATTTAGTCAATCCTGCTTTTCATCATTTAGGTTGTATCCAGTATTTTCCTTTTATGAAAACTGCTATAACAAAGTTATATACATCAGAGATTATAATGTATATATTTTTGATAGGATGTATTTATGGAGGTAAAATTTCTGGATCAAAGGATGACTTAAAGTTTTTGCCATATCTGGTCAATTGTCCTCAGGAAAATAATAACCAGTTACATTTCACCAGCAATATGTAAGTGCCCTAGTTTCTTCAGTTATCAAATGCTGGCAATGTTTTTTTTTTTAAATGTTTTCTTTATTATTATTATTATTATTATTATTCATACATTCAATTGCTATACATCATTTAGATTTTTTTTTAAAGTTTCTAAACACTTATTCTCAATTTCTGCACTTACATCCTCAGAGATCATTTATAAACACTTCACAGACCAAGCTCTGTCAACAGATGTCACACAGCATGATACACACCTCAGTTCAGCCCAGCTGAGAATACTATACATATCCTCATCAACAGATAATAAACCTTATCTGTGTCCCACAAATGTCTATTTTTTCCCCAAATTTTCTTTCCTATGCTCTTCCCCTCCCACACTTTCCTTCTACTTTGTCTCTAGTGTCCATAACAACTTTTTTTTTTTTTTGGAGAGGTTTTTTTTTTTTTTTTTTTTTTTTGCTATAGGGCGCGTGTGCTCGCCAGACAGACAGAGAGAGACATAGAGATAGAAAGCAAGAAATCACCCCCCAGGGGGGATGGTCACGCCGCAATCCCTTCTCCTCTATTCTCCTCCCGGGATCTTGGGCACGCACGCACACGCGCCCGGCGTGAGTTTTAAGCCACCGGGTTCGGGACGCAAACCGCGGTCGACTACGTGGGAGTCCAGCGACATAGCCATTACGCTAACTGCTGGTTCCCGACAACTTTTAATGCTTTTATGTCCTCCAGACTTTCGGTCTCTACCATAGAGTGTGGACGATCAGTATATGTTAAGTGGAGACAAACAATGTCTCTCTTTCACAGCCTGACTTGCTTCACTCAGCAACAAATCTTCCATATTTGTCCACTTTCTATCAAATTCCAGGGCCTTGTTTTTTATGGATGAATAGTATCCCATGGAGTATATGTGCCACACTTTTTCCATTCATCTATGGACATTTGGGTTGGTTCCATGTCTTAGTAATCATGAATAATGCTGTAATAAATATAGTTGTGCAAGTGCTTTTCTGACTGAGCATTCTCTTGTCCTTTGGGTAGATACCAAAGAGTGGAATTGTTGGATCATATGGTAGTTCTATTTGAAGGTCTTTGAGGAACCTCCATATTGTTCTCCACAGTGGGTGGAACAATTTACATTCCCACCAACAGTATAGGAATGTTCCCATTTCACCACATCCTCTCCAGCACTTGTCAGTTTTTGTTTTTGTTTTTTTAATCTTCACCATTCTGACTGGGGTTAGGTGGTATCTCACTGTGGTTTTAATCTGCATATCCCTTATGATGAGGGATGTTGAGCATTTTTTCATAAGTTTTTGGCTGTTCATATGTCTTCCTTAGAGAGTTGTTTATTCAGCTCACTTTCCCATCTTTTAATTGGGTTAATAATTTTCTTCTGAGTAAGCTGCATGAGTTCCCTGTGTATTCTGCTCATCAGTCCCTTTTCTGAGGCACAGTTAACAAAAATTCTGTCCCATTCTGAGGGTTGTTGATTCACACTAATTATGGTGTCCTTTGTTGTGGAGAAACTTCTTAATATGATGTAATCACCTGTGTATTTGGGGGATTTTTGCCTGTGCTTTGGGCGTCTTTCTTAAAAAGTCTTTGCCTATCCCCATGTCTCCCAGAGTGTCCCCAGTGTTTTCCACCAGTAGTTTTATAGTTTGTGATCTTAGGTTTAGATCTTTGATCCACTTTGACTTGATTTTTGTTAATGGTGACAGATTGGGGTTCACATTCATCTTTGTGCATGTGGACACCCAGTATTTCCAGCACCATTTGCTAAAGAGGTTTTCCTTTTCCCACTCAATTTACTGGTACCCTTCATCAAAGATGAGTTGGCTGTATGTTTTGGCGTTTATTTCTAGGTTCTCTACTCTGTTCCATTGGCCCTTGTGTCTGTTTTTGTGCCAATACCATGCTGTTTTGATTATCATAGCTTTGTAATATATTTTGGGGTCAGGGAGTGAGATGCTTCCCACTCCACTCTTCTTGCACAGGATGGCTTTGGCAATACAGGGTCTTTTATGATTCCAGACAAATTTTATGACTGTCCTTTCTAGATCTGTGAAGAATGTCTCTTGTAATTTTATAGGAATTGCATTAAATATGTAGATTAATTTGGGTAGGATTGCCATTTTGATTATATTCTGCCAATCCAGGAACATGGGATGTCCTTCCATTTTTTTGTGTCCTTTTCTATTTGCTTTTAAAAGTTTTCATAGTTTTCCTTATAGAGATCTTTGACTTCCTTAGTTAGCTTTATTCCTAAGTATCTTATACTTCTTGTGGTTATGGTAAATAGGATTACTTTCTTCAGTTCTGTCTCTGTCTTCTTCTTATTTGTATATAGAAATGCTGTAGATTTTTGTAAGTTAATTTTATATCCTGCCACTGTACTGTATACATTTATTACTTCAAGGAGGTTTTTTTTTGTGGATACTGTTGGGCCTTCTATGTATACAATCATGTTATCTTCATCCAGAGATTATTTTAGCTCTTCTTTCATTATTGGAATCTCTTTTATTTCCTTCTCTTGACTGATTGCATTGGCAAGGACTTCCAGTGCTGTATTGAATAGGAGCAGAGAAAGTGGGCAACCTTATCTTGTACCAGTTTTTAGTGGAAAAGCTTTCAGCTTTTCTCTATTCAGTATAATGTTAGCTATAGGTTTTTCAAGATGGCTTTTATTATGCTGAGAAATGATCCTTCTATACCAATTTTCCTGAGAGTCCTAATCATAAAGGAATGCTGTTATTTTTTCAAATGCTTTTTCTGCATCAATTGAAATGATCATATGGTTTTTATCTTTCTTTCTGCTAATACCACCCTTGCATCCCTGGAATAAAGCCTACCTGGTCATGATGAATAACCTTTTGTATATGCTGTTAAATATGGTTAGCAAGTATCTTGTTGAGAATTTTGCATCTATATTCATCAGAGTTACAGTTTTTCTTTTTTGTCATATCCTTATCCATTTGGGGAATGAGGGTAATGGAGGCTTCATAGAATAAATTTGGAAAGGTTCCTTCCTTTTGGATCTCTAGAAACAATGTGAGTAGAATGGGGGTTACCTCTTCTTTAAAAGTTTTGTAAAATTCATCAGTGAACCCATCGGGGTCCGAACTTTTCTTTGCTGGGAGGTCATTTAATACTGATTCAATCTCATTTCTTGTTATATGTCTATTTAGGCTTTCTATGTCCTCCTGAGTCAATCTTGGTAGATTATATGTATCCAGGAATTTGTCCATCTCAGCCAGGTTTTCTTCTTTGTTGGCATATAGTCATTCATAGTATCCTCTAATGATGTTTTGTATTTCTATTATGTCTGTTGTAGTATTGTCTGATTCATTGTGAATTTGATGTATCTGGTTCCTTTCTCTCTTCTTAGTCTAGCTAATGGTGTGTCAATCTTGTTTATCTTTTCAAAGAACCAACTTTTGCTTTCATTTATTTCTGTATAGTTTGCTTATTTTCTATTTCATTTATTTATGCTCAAATATTTATTATTTCTTTTCTCCTTTTTGTGGATTTTTCTGTTGCTGTTTTTCCAGTTCCTGGAGACATGAGGTTAGGTTGTCTTTTTGCCACCTTTCCTTCTTTTTCTTGTGTGCACTAATTGCTATAAACTTTCCTCTTATGACTACTTTTTCAGTGTTCCATAAATTATTGAAACTTGTGTACTCTTTATCATTTGTTTCCTTGAATCATTTGATTTCAATCTTAATCTTTTCAATCATCATGAAGTCATTCAGAAGTAGTTATTTAGTTTCCATGTATTTGTGTATATTCGAGGGATTTTCCTGAGATTAATATCAAGTTTAATTCCATCATGGTCAGAGAAGATGCTGGATATAGTTTCTATGCCTTTGAATCCATAAAGGCTGGTTTTGTGCCCTACCATGTGGTCAGTCCTCTAGTAAGTACCATGCGGGCTGATAAAAATGTATATTTTGTGTTTTCTCATTGGAAATTTCTATAGATGTCTATCAAGTCCATCTGATTTATGGTATCATTTAGGTCCAGAACCTCTTTGCTTATATTTTGTCTCATTGACCTGTCTAAAGGAAATAATGGGGTGTTGAGATCTCCAACAATTATTGTATTACAGTCTATCTTTCCTATTAGATCTAGCAGTCTTTCCTTTACGTATTTGGGTGCTCCTGAGTTAGGTGCATAGATATTTATAAGTTTTATATCTTCTTAGTGGATTAGCCCTTTTACTATTATATAATGCTCTTCTTCGTCTCTTCTTACAGTTTTTGTTTTAAAGCCTATTTTGCCCTTTTTTGCTCTTTTTTGGTTTCCATTTGCATGGAATGCCTTTTTCCAACCCTTCACTTTTAGTCTATGTATGTCTTTATCCATGAGATGGGTTTCTTGTAGGCAGCAGATGGAGGGTTTCTTATTTTTAATCCATTCTGCCAGTCTGTATCTCTTGATCAGAGAATTTAATCCGTTAACATTCAATGTTATCATTGATATTACCGATATTTCCAGACTTGTCCCTACCATTAAATTGGCCATATACTCTCTTATTGCTGTCTGTCTGTCTTTAGTTTTCTTAGCATAGTATTCCTTTCAGAATTTACTGAAGAGCTGGTTTGGAGTTGGTTAATTCTTTCAGATTTTGTTTATCTGAGATTATTTTTATCTTCTTTTCCCATATAAAGGATAATCTTGCCAAGTATAGTATTTTTGGTTGAAATTGTTTTTCATTTAACACTTTGAATATATTTCCCCATTCTTTCCTTGCTTGCATTATATCCAATGAGAGGTCCGGTGTTTGCCTGATGAGAGAGCCTTTGTAAGTGATTTGACGTTTCTCTCTCACCAGTCTTAGTATCTTGTTATTGTCTGTGGTTTCCGCCAACCTAACTATGATGTGCTGTGGAGAGGATCTGCTTGGATTGATTCTACTTGGAGTTCTTTGTATTTCTTGGGCCTGGATGTTTGAGTGCCTCTTTAGACTTGGAAAGTTTTCTTCCAGAATTTTGTGGAATAGATTATCAATGCCCTTCTTGATTTCTTCACCTTCTTTAATACCAATTATTCGGATGTTTGGGTGTTTCATGGTACCTAGTATTTTTTGTATATTATCCTCAGTTTTCTTGGCTGTTTTCTCAGTATTTTTGATCATTTTTTCTAGGTCAGAGATTTTGTCTTCTACTCTAGAGATTTTATCTTCTGCGTGGTTTAGCCTGCTTTTGATACTTTTGAGGGAGGTGTTGATTACCAGTATTACAGCCTTCATATCTAACAGTTCAGTTTGATTCTTTTTTATGGTGTCCAGTTCTTCTTTCATATCTTTGAAGGACTTCCTCATCTCTTGGAGCTTAATGTCTCTTTTCTCTTTCATCTCATAGAGTTTTGTTAACATAAATACTCTAAATTCTTTTTCTGACATTTAGGTAATATCCTCTACTATTTCCCTACTTGGAGACGAGTTATAGTGTTCCCTTGCTGGAGATGTATTACTTGATTCTCTCATCCTTGAGGCTCTTCTCTAATTTTTAGTCATTTTGGTAAGGTATTCACTTCTGGCTAACTTGTTGAAGAAGAATTCTGTGACTGTGAGCTCATGTGTTTCCCTTACTGTGAAATAATTTGGTGCTATTCTTTCCCTTCTACTGTGTTCTCCAGTGCAGGAGAAACAGTAGGAATTTTGCAATCGGATTTATGAAGGGGAATTTCACTAGTTTTGCGACCACTACAGTGAGGTAGAAAGAATTCTCTAAAACTCACAATGTGCAGATGTTTAGCTACTATGCACTTAGTCATCTCTAGGCACTGGGTAAGGGCTGAGCATTAAAACAGGAAAGTAAGGTAACAGAAAAAGAGTAAGAGATAGAAAGAGGAAGAAAAAACAAAGAAAATAGAAGCAAAGTACTACAAGAAAAAAAGGAAAAAAATTATAAATCATGTCGCAGAAAATGAAATTGGGTTAAAAATGGAAAATGGTGGATTTGCCTGGATGCTTTCTGTCCTGAGGGAAGAGGAGAAAAGTAACAAGAGAAAGGCACAAACAGGGCAGAAAAGATGTTTTCTAAAAAAGAAAAAAGGTTAGAGGGATGGAGAAGAACAAGAGGGATAGTGAAACTTGCCTACCTGGCTAGCACTGGGGTCTGGAAGGGGGACCCTGGCTCGGGGGTGGGGGGGGGGAGGACTCACAGCCTGAAGCTGTACCCAGAGGGCCAACACAGTCAGAGGGGGCGTTGCCTGGATGCTTTCTGTCCTACCTGTCTCTAGCAACATTTTCGAAAAAGGTTATAATTTGACGAGCTACAAATAACCTTTAATTGTTTTAATAAGCATTTCCTTGATTGCTAATGAGGTCAAACAGTGTTAATAAGTTTCTGAACTGTATTTCTTCTTTTGTGAATTGCCCTTTGCCAATTTTTAACTGGAAATTCACCTATTCTTGTTTAATTATAAATTCTGAGGTATGAACATTTGATTAGTCATAACTTGGAAATATTTCCCCTGACTTAGAATTTGTTCTTATTTATTTAAACTTATATCTTCAACAAGAGAGGGAAATATAGAATTACCCCAACAGGGGCTTCATGCTGTGATCCCTCCCCAGCCTCAGCTGGCCTGGATCACTGGTGTGCACCTGTGCACATGGACAGCATGCCTGGGAAGTCCGGGACATGAACCCAGGACCTTTCCCATGTGGGTCTAGTTGTGTTATCATCATGTCACTGCTTGGCTTCTCACATTTGCACTTAAATATAGTTAATGTTTTATTTTTAAATATATACATATTATATCCTTTTTCTTTTATTGCCACAGGTCATGTACATTAGCCAGAGACAGAAAGAGAGAAAATATTTCCCAGTGGGGTGTGGTCACATTGCAATCACCTTCCTTTATTTCTTCATCCCATTATGATTTGGGGCATATACACATACATGCTTGGCATATTTCACAAACCACCAAGGCCAGGATTCAAACCATGTTCAACCTGGGAGATCTAGCTCCTAATGCACAGAGGTTAACCTTTGTGCTGGAGGGCCTGCCCGTGTGATACCTTTCTGAGAAATTGATTCTTAGGTACTTAATATATACTGTATATATTTTTAATTTCTTCTGTAAATGATGTCATTTCCATGATACTTTAACTTTTATTATTGCTAGTGTTTAGAGAAGGTATTATTAAGTGTATGTTTATTTTTCAATTTTTGCTATAGGGCACATGTTTTTGCTGGGGAGAGAAAGAGAGCAAGTACCCCCAGAGGGAATAGCCACACTTCAATCCCTTATATTTCATTCTCTTCTCAGGATTTTGGGTATACACACACATAAACATGATGTGATTTTTCAGGTTACTGGGCCCGGAACTTGAATGTCCAGTTAGTCATGTGCAATCCAGAGCCTTAATCACCACGTTACCTGTTGGTCCTATATGTTTATTTTCAAACTGGCTATGATCTAATATCTTTTCTATATTATTTCCTTCTCAATAGATTCTTTTTGGTTATCAAGGTAGGAAATCATATCATCTGCAAAAAATGTTCATTCTTCTTTCTCCTACCGTTTCTCCCTATTTTGCTTTACCGCCTACAACTTCCACATCATTGTTAAAGTAGCATCAGGATGGCCAGCTCCCTACTTTTTTTTTTTGTCTTCAATATAAATGTCTCCTGAGAGATTAGGAGACACCTTCTGCAGCATGGTGCCCCTCTGCCCAAACAAATGTACACAATATAGAGACTGTGGAATCAATCAATGAGCAGTTAACATACAATACTGGATGCCACAGAAGAAGGAGGGGAAGGCCAGAGAGAAGGTCAATCTACATGGAAACATGGACTATCGTCTGCATGGAAAAACACAGACACATGAGTTTCTGAACTCTGTGCTAAGGACAATTTGTCTCTTGGAATGTAGAAAATAGAAAGTTGGAGATGGAGTTATTGGAGGAGGTGGACCTGAGAATGAAGTCTATTCCCAGATAAATCAGGTGATTTGGGATGATGCGTGGAGAGAATTCAAAACATAATCTTTAAGCATTGTTCCAGCTGAACTCTATCATTTGAAACTAAAGAAGATGACAACCTGAACTGTTTAGCATCTCTATTGCATCTGAAGACTTCAGTGGTGACAATTGCCATGATTTATGCGAAAACCACAATTTTATTAGTGCCTGAGTGCCCGAGTGAGCTAGTGTAGAGCACCTTATCTACTTTGACATCATTAGCACATCTGTGAAGGGTGAGTAGCAAGGGCAGATGGAAGCTTGACTTTGGAACCCTGAGAATACATTATATAAGTGTGGTTTTTTTAAACTCTCCTTATATAAAGTGTGATCAGCAGTTGGTGTAATGGCTATATTGCTGGACTCCCACATAGTTGACTGCGATTCGAGTCCTGGACCTGGTGGCTTAAACTCACACAGGGCACGTGTGCATGCATGCCCAAGATCATGAGAGGAGAATGGAGGAGAAGAGATTGGGGTGTGGCCCAGGGGGTGATTTCTCACTTTCTATCTCTCTGTCTCTTTGTCTTTCTGGCAAGCGCAACATCCTATAGCAAAAACCTCTCCAAAAATAAAAGGGTGACTTTCTCTGTCACATTAGGGAGTTCCTGGCATCTGCATAGATATGCATCATTTTTTTAGGTATATAGTTAGTAGAGAGTACACGTACTTGAAAGAGAGGATGAGAGGGAGAAAGAGAGAGAGAGAGAAATCACCCCCAATGGGCCGTGGCAACACAACGATCCCCTTTCCTCCATTACTCCTTCTGTCATGCTTTCAGAGACACGAACATTTGAATTGGGATTTGAATTGCAGTAGGTCACGTGAGATATAGCTCCCTTAACCACTGTGCTATGAGGGGCAGCCCCATCATTTTGTTTTGAAAATGAATTATTAATTTGGTTTCTGAGCCCTGGAAAATGTAATCATTTCAACATGATCTGCCAAAAATAATAGGTGCTTTTCTGGTGCCTGGTACTTGTTATTAATTTATATGTACTTTCCCACAGGATCTCAATGAATGTTAATTCTTCTTATCCCAGGCTTGACTAAGCAGCCAGTGAGCACACACTCCCCTGCAGGGCCACCTTCCTTCAGACCTCTCTGACATGCACAGAAAAACAACAGAACAATCAGGCAAGAGGTCCCAACATTCCATTTCCAACTGTCTACACAACAAAGCAAGAAATGGGTGCAAGGAGGCTCTTTGTGCACACCTGGTGTGCACTCAGAAATTGCCTGACTTCATTTCCCTCTGAAAAACTGTTATGTAGTTCATGGACTCCTCTCCTTACTCAGATGTCTACCAAGACCCCAGGGTTTCCTGTTTGTGTCTTTCCCCTAATGGGCCCAATTAGACGTTATAATTCTTCGCAGTGGAATCCAAGAAGGCGCACTTTGCTGACGTCTGCGTTCGGCGTTCCTGCTGAGGGCAGACACATGATCCAGCCTCTCCTGCTGAGGCTCGTCTGTGGCCTGTGGCTCAGGCATACTTGTTTTGCAATCACTTCTATGTTACCACATCAGGCCTTTTCCCTCTGAGACCAAAGAGAAATTTGCCTGAAGAGTCTTCTCTCTTGTAGAGAGAGTCTTACCTGGGGTTAGTCTTCTGGGGCAAGCAATTTAGTTTGAACCTGGCGGATGGGGCATCTGACACAGTGCAGTATTTTCAAGCAGCAGGGCAGAAATTAATGGATGGATTACATCCAGCGTTTAAAAAGAGGACTAGAGTATGAGTATGGGCAGAACTGAAGAGAAGGCACAGTATTACAATGGCCCACATTTAATAGGGGCAAGAATTATTGGTGAAACTTCAGTTGTTGCATCAGTTAATATGAACTCACCAGCAGGAATGCGCATTGATATGAATGCCATGATTGAAACCCATTTCTTTCTTTTTAAGGTGGTTTTGTTTGTTCGTGTTTCTAGAGGGTACATGCACCGATTAGAGGGAGACAGAGAGAGAAAGGGAGAGGAGAAAGCACATCCCCATGGGGAATGGTCACGTGGCAATCCCTTCTCCATTTCTCCCTCTTTTCAGGACTTTGGGCACACACACGCATACCTGGCATTTTCTCAAGCTGCCAGATCCAGGATGCAAACCTCCTGGTTGGCCATGTAGGATTCGACTGCTTTAACCACCAAGCCATGGAGTCAGCCTCAAATCCATTTCTTATTGTGAGTTGCAATCAAAATACTTTGAAGGCTACTGAAACCAGAGTTTCACCCTCCAGTCGCACCTGTGGTTTACCCTTGATTAGGCTGGCTGGAAGGCTAGTGGTGGCAGGGGGGACTGTGGCATGACAAGACACTGTGGGTGATCCCTGCCTCTCTGTTTTTCTCTCAATAAATAAATACATGTTTTTTTTAAAAAAAATTGAAGTTTCATTCCATTATTTCCAAAGCACTTACTATTGGGAAGTGACAAGTATGCAGTTTATTTAGGGAACTGGAAAGAAATGCTTTTAGCATCCCACTGAGTGAACTCATTGACTCTGAGAGCTTGTCTTTCTCTGAGGAAGTCTGCTCCATTTGCTACCCAGGAAAATGCTTGGTGGTTCAGACACCTGCCTCTCCTTTGATTCCTTCCACCTCCTTAGTTGAACTTGCAAGAGGAGCAGACACTGAAACTGGTGAGGCAAACTGGAAGATCAGAGCAGACTCCACACCCCTCTGATGAAATCCGCCATGAACATTTACTCTAACATCTGTTCACGAGGTGGGAGAAGGACAGCCGTCCTAAAATAAGGACAGGACAGAACAGCTTGTGTGAAGAAGGAGCAGAAACTTCATCCCCAGTTTGTATATCATTCTCAATGCCTTGTATTTATTTTATTGCAGCAAAACATACATTACACAAAATTTACCATTTTAATAATTTTTAAGCACTTAAAACAATTTTTTCCCAAGAGAAAAGGCATACAAATCCAAGTATATTGTTCATTTCAAACAACTATGAAATTCTGTTCCTTTGTCCCTATAACGGCAGAAAGTGACCCTTCTGGAAAATAGATTACTGTGTGGAGTCAGGAGAGACAGAAAAAAAAAAAAAAAAAAAAAAAAGGGAAAAATTCTATGCATAAACACATGGGCAACTCTGAAGCACTATGTGGTAAAATCCATGTGGAAATGAAGCACCACTGCCGTTTGGATAGTTCATACGTTTGGACAGCTCGGAAGTGTGCAATTCAGAAGCATTAAGTACAATTATAGTTTTGTGGACCTGTCACCACCACCATCCTCCCCAACATAAACTCTGCACTTGTTAAACAATTTCTCATTCTCTTCCTACCATCCCCTGGCACCTACCATTCTACTTTCTGTCTCTATGAATTTGATCCCTCGAAGTACTTCATGTAAGTGGAACCATACAATATCTGTCTCCTGGAGATGGGCTTATGTCACTCGTGTTCTCAGGGTTCAGCCATGTTGTAGAATGTGTCAAAATTTAGAGCTTTTTAAAGCTTATATGTGTGTGTATATATATATATATATATACATATATATATATATATATATATATGTATATATATATATATATGTGTGTGTGTGTGTGTGTGTGTGTGTGTGTGTGTGTGTGGCGTATTTGTTAATGTCATTACTGAATACCCCATGCTTCACTCTAGATACCACTCGCTTCGGACCAGCTGCAGATCTGGAGACAGTGGATCAAAAGTCCCACAGACAAAACACAAGCTGAAGACTGACGTCCCCAGCTCTCTTTCACTGACTCTGGAAGTTTTAAGTTAGTACAATATGCTTTCTTTTTCCTTTGTATGTTTGTTTTTTTGAATGCCGAACTTAAAAACCTGTCAAGATTTTCAGTCCTTGCCCCCAAAAGTGGGATCCAGCATCCCTTGGAAACACTGACTGTGCATTTTAGCATCTACTGGTGGGAAACAGACCCTATTACTTTTCCTGTTTTGGTTTCTTTGTTTCTCTCATTCAATCCCCCACCCCCTTTTTCTTTAACGTGACTTAAATATTAATTCTGGGGCAGACATTTTGCTATGAGCTGTGCCCCTATTTCCTCATTACTGAGGTTGTAGAAGACCTAGATGTTCCGTATGAAAGTAAAGAGGACGTGAAGATCTTTGGTGTGTTACTATTCCAGTCTCATTTCTAACAATCCCACTGAATGAAAGTCCTCTGTGTTATGTTATCATACTCAATGATTCCGTGATGGATTCAGAAGTAGACAGCTGCTGAGTAAGAGACATGGAGACAGTTCATGTTCCCAGGGGTGGAATCCCACCCGAGTGTGTTTACGGCTATGAGCTATTACCTGTAGCCTTTGTTCATGAGCCTGTTCAGTCTGATCACTATTTAATAATGTGATCATACCCACGTGTGTTGGGCTGGGCTGCTTTCTAAATGCTTTCCGTGTGTTTTCTCATTTAATTTTCACAATGACACTACAGCAGGTTCTATTATGCTCCCTGTTGTACGGATGAGGAAGGGTGGAGTAACTCATCTGAAGTTGCACAGCTAAAGATGGTAGACCTGAGACTCCAGCTCAGATGGCTGGGGTTCCAGAGCCTGCACTCTTCAATGCCCATCTGTCCTGCCCTGGTTTAATTCTTCAACTTGGAAGCCTGATCGGTGAGCTAGCTCAGACTTGTAGATGCCTCTGAAAGATCTGATCTGTCCAGTCTCTCTGGAGAATTATTACCAAAATGGCACACACATAAAGATGCTCTAAGAAGCTATTGCAGGTAGTCCCTCTTTGCTGCCTTACATCAAGGGCAATAGCTAGAATGTAGCCAGAAGATTGCTCATTGAGGCTTTAAAACTATCAAAATTACTATCAAATCCATCAACCCATATCGACTTTTTGAATACCTACTAAATGACCAGCATGATGCTGGAAACTATGGTGGATTCAAAGGACAGTGACATGATCCTTACCCTGTACCAAACTATCCCCTGTGAACCTATATAGTTGAGTCCTCAGAAGAGTCATGACATATTTTTTGTATAGAAAAAGAGAAAAAATACCTCATGACTTTTTCGACAATCCAATACAAGAGAATACTTAGTTTGGGGCATACATTAGGCAGTGGGTTGTCCATTTAAGATCTCTGCTAACTTTTAACATGTGATGCCAGAACGAATCTCCAAAGATCATTACCCATCTTTCTCCAGAACAGAGATCCAATCACTTCCCACTTCCTCCTCTTTGTGCTTTCCTGCTCAATCAATTGTTTTAAGGATTAAACTATTCCCTTGCAGATTTCCTCAACTTCTTTGCTTTAACAGGAAAATCCAGGCTAGATGAAGCTCAGAGTGAAAAACAGTCACTGAATACAAACATTAAAATAACCTCTCTTAAAACTAATCAGCACCAAAGAGGAAAGCAAGGTCAACACAAACACTTCCTCCATTTCCAGCACGAGAGAAATTCCTTCTAGTTTTTTGGTCATGCTCACTTCTGTTCATTTTCTGGTTCATCTCGTACGACTGTTATTTTGGTCTTATTTGGGTTGTTAGAATCAGAAATGACAATCAGTGAGTCTACTTTAAGTAAGCACAGCATGAACTCTGTTCTCAGAGATCCTGGAGTCACTCTGGAAGGGGGAATATGGCTCACATTTCTCTAGGGAAAAAAGTAGAACCTCCTTCTTAGGAAAATTTAGGTGTGAGCTAAAAGATGTTGTAGGATGCACATCAGTTGTGTTAAAGGCCTGAGGAGTATACACCCTGGGGTTAGGAAAAACCTCTTCTCTCACAAAGGGGCATTTTTCAACGTGTCTGCCCCCTGGGTCTGAATCCCAGTTATATCCTTGAAAGTCTGTTCATCACGTGGCCATGGGTACATTCCAATCCAGGTGATCCCTGGAAATGATGTTTAACTAGTTATGTTCAGCAATTCTTAAGACCTGTATAACTAGTGTACTGGGTAAAATGCAGATTTTAGAACTTACTCAAGGCTTAAAGACTCCTAATCTTGAAGGTGAAGCACAGGAGTCTGGTTTTTGTTTGTTTTCTTTGATATTCCCAAGGGCACTTTCCTTTCCTTTAACCTGTCAGGCATTGCAAGGACAAAGGGACTTCAGCCAGCTAGGATTGACTTGGAAACACTATCTGGCTACAAAGCATCCCGTCTAGCAGGTGAGGCAAGGGTCAGGAGGAAGTAGCGACCAGTAGCTTCTTAGGCAAAAGCCAGAACTAGAAGGAAAGTTAAGTTCAAAAAATCAAAACAAATGTAAGCCTATTTATATGAGGGCTTTTCAGAAGTTAATGCAAACTGTGTATTATGAAAAAACTATGCATAGATTTCAATATCTTTGTTTGTTTTTTGGTGGATGTGTGTGCCCACTGGAGAAAGATGAAAAAAAGCAGACAGGTAAAGTGATAAACCATCCCCCAGGGGAGATGGCCATATCACAATCCTTTTTCCTTCTTTCTCCTCTTGGAATTTTGGGCACACACGCACATGCACCCATTATGATTTTCAAGCTGCTAGGTCCAGATCTCAAACCATGTTCAGTTATATGGGAACCTAGCACCTTAAGCGTTGTACCACCTGCTGGTCCTTTCATTTTATTTTTTTTTCCCACCAAATAAACTGACAGTTTCATTTATTTTTCCAAGAACATTTTGAAGTCCTTTAGTATATTTGCAGAGGAACGCACTGGCTCTTAATTCTCAGACTTACTGTGCAAATCAGATTTCTTCTTTCTACACCTCAGTGTCCCCTCCTCAGTATTCTTATCCAACTTGCATTTTATCCAAAGTGTAAGTTGGGTCCAAATGGAAAGTTTATTGGAGGAAAAGCAGGGGATGTGGAGCTGCTGGCGTACTGCTGGTTGTCATGGGAACTCTGCCTGCTGCAAAGTCTGAATGGGTTTCTGTTTGCTGACGTCCAGTTCTTTAGGGCAGGTCCTGGCATTGGCAGGGACTGGGCACGGCATCCTCTGTGCCTCCCGTTTCCGGCATCCGGCCCAGTGGCATCCCCCCAGTAGGTCTCCTGGTAGCAGGCAGGGCGTCCAGGCTTAATGCCTCCTGACCGCTGTCCTGTGGCCGCCCTTCCCAGCTGGAGCTGAAGGGAAGCAGAGGGTGTTTCCCAACTCGGTGAAGAGAGAGTCCTTGTTTTCCTCTTGCATTTTGTTCTTTCTTCCCTTGTCAGCCAAACATGACCCACTGGCTATTTGCCTGTCTCCTGCTGGCCAACTGTCCTGGCCATTCTCGAGTCTGAATTTCTATTTATCTTGTAAGAACTGTAGAATGTTTTTACCCGGGTTGGTACACTGGGTGAGCTGCTGTCTTCAGCTTGCCTTCTTGAATTCATCCTTTACCAGATGATTAGAATGGTTGAAATGACCACTACCAAATGATCCAGGGACACATTAGGTAGTTTTAGCCTAATCAAAAGGTTAATTAAACCCGGTTAGGCATGATCGGGCTTCATGCTGTCATGGACTGTACACCACCATGCTGCATTTCACCTTGGCCCGCCAAGCCCTGGGTGCACTGGCTCTTGCTTCCCCCTCCAGCAGTGTACAACCTCCTCTCCACATTTCTTGTTTACCTTGCTCCAAACATGCAGGCCTTTTTGTAGTTCCTGAAACAGAGGTAGCACTTTCCTGCTTCAGGGCCTTTGCACATCCAGGTCCCTCTGTCTGGAATACTTATACCTGGTTTTTCACATGTTTAATTCGTTTTTATCTTTCAGATCCTACTTAATATCAACTAACTCTTCAATTTAGTTTCAGACACTTTTGGGCCTCAGTTTCCTCATCTGTCATGAGACCTTTTTGATCATTCTCCCTCTTTGTTCTCTAGCTCAGCTCCCTTTCCATTTCTTCCCAGCACTTTGTAAACGTGGTTTGCCTGTTTAGTGTCTGACTCTAACTACACTGGAAGGCTCCATGGGTCAGGGACTTTTTCTGGTTTTATCAACTCTGCATAGAATGCCTTATCACAGTACATAGGAGACTCATTAACATTTATTGAATAAATGAAAGAGTGGTTAATTTCTTTCAAGTGCCACCTGTAGTCAGTTGCCTCCTTGTGTAAATCTTTCTTGACACCTACTATACAGAGGTGGGGTGTCAGTTTTGCGTGCTCCCCTACCCTGGGCTTGCCTTGATATGCCTGCTGGTGCACCGCTTTCCTTAAGCAGTTGGTGAGCTATGTAAGAGCAGGACTGTAACTTTTACTTCTATGCCCCAGGATCTAGCAAAATACCTGACACACTGAGATTGCTTGACTTAACCAATGTCAGTAAAAAAGATGTAAATTGACTAAATGTGAATAAATAATAAAAATGAAAAGAGTGAATAAATGAATGAATGAATAAGAACTAGATGACATTTAAGAGAGACAGAAAACTTGGTGTAGAGCTACTACATCATTCAAACAAATACGTTTCAGGCTGTTGTGTTTCCTGGTTCTTCATTTTGTCTAATGATATTGTAGTAATCAAAGCAAACAAAGACCTGGAGTCCCAACTCTCTTACAGCCGAAACGATCTTATTATTATAGGATTTTATGATGCTCAATTCCCAAATCCTGGAACACGTGAAGGGATGTTAAGTTTCAAACACTTCTTTGGGCCTCAGTTTCCTCATCTCTAATGAGAAAAATCAATAAAATCATCTCTAAATTATGTTCTAGCTCAAATATATTGTGAGTTATAAAAATGAAAGGATCAACTCTGTAGTGCTGTAGTAATGCACAGCTCAAGAGAAGCCAGAGAAGACTGGCAGGTGGCATGGTGGTTAAGGGCGCTGGGCTTTTACCTGGTCAAGTATGGTTTGAGAACTGGACCTGGCAGCTTGCTTTCTCACTTTCTCTCTCTCTCAGTCTCTTACTCTCTCACTCTGTCCCTCTCTGGTCAAATTAAAAGATAAATAAATAAATAAAATAAATCTTTAAAAAAAAGAGAGAAGTCAGATCTCACATGGTACAAATCAGATAGTAGATTGGTGGTTACCAAAGGAAGGCGAGAAGGAGGACTGGACAGGTATCATTTAATGGCTAAAAAGTTTTAATTTTACCAGATGAAAGAAGAACTGGTGGTGATGTTTGCGTGACACTATTAATGTAGGTTAACACCGCTGAACTGTACACTTAAAATAGATAATAGATTTCTTGGGGAGTTACTGTTTATTGGGTGCAAAATTTCAGTTTTGCCTGATAAAAAGTGTTATGGAAATAAATAGCGGCGATGACTGTATAACATTATGAATTTATTTAATACCATTGACTGTACACTTAAAAATGGTTATAATGATAGATTTAATGCTATGTGTTTTAGCCACAATGAAAGATAATAAAAAAGGAATTTACTATGCCAATTAGTAGGTCAATAAGTTTGCAAAAATCTACTTAAGAGAATAATTTGAGAAAGATAGATTAGGTTTGACAATGAAGTCAGTAACTGATTGATTAATAATGCTGATTGGGTGCTAATTAAAATACAATGTTCTAAATACACTGTGATATCCTAGATTATATCCCAAAGCAGAAATCTGAAAACAGTGTTAAGTTTAGTTAATAGTAGTATACCAATGTTGGCATCCTAGCTTTGGCAAATGGAAATATAAAATGTTAACATTAAAAAGTTCTGGGCAAACAGTCAAAAAAAGAGTATAAAACTGACATAATTAGGTCAACAGGGTTAAGAACAGAAAGATTTATGGAATAATACAGTAAAGAAATGCTACTACATTAAAGAAATACTACCAGGAATTTATAACTCACAAGGAAATGGGTCAGAAAAGGTTAGGAAAAGTTTTTTTCTCCCCTGGAGGCTTTGTCATATTTTCCCAATTATTTAAAATAGAAAAATTAATAAATGTTATCTTTATTTTGCCCAAAGGTAACTTACAGGAACTGGAAGGGTTGGGCTAGGACAATGGGTTGTTGGGTCAAAACATGCCTTTGATGGAGCTAACTCCCAGGTAATTAAAGGCCTGGAAAGGTCCCTGAACTCAAGGTCCTGGGCTGGGCTGCTCTTCAGTCATCCACATACCCAGCCAGGGCAACAGAAAGCCCAATTGGCCAACAAAGCTCAGAATCCAGTGAGAGGACAGCCAGGAAGGATGTGGCTCAAGGAATGGACTTTGAAAGAGTTTTAAAGCTCATCAGATAAGAACAGAACTTTAAAGACAAAACGGTGACAAATCAGAGTAGGCAGCTGCTGTTATTTATACTCATTTTAGTTAAGGCTCAAATCTGAAATCCTTACAAAGGTAAACAGGTCAGTCTTTTTTTTTTTTAATTTGTCAGAAGGTTTGTGTGCTTGCCAGAGAAAGAGACAGAGAGAAAGCGAGAGAGAGAAAAAAAAAAAAAGAAAGAAAGCAGCCCCCAACCAAGTGTGGTCATGCTACAATTCCTTTTCCTCCAATTCTCCCTCCTGTTGGGATTTTTGGGCGTGCACGCAAATGTGCCCCATGTGTTTTCACACAGCCAGGGCTTGGATTCAAACCATGTGGATCTGGCTGCCTTAGGCACCAGGTCACTGAGCCAGCACAACAAATTAGTGTTTTTAAAGATGGTCAGCCCTTCTTCAGGGCATTTCTATGAGGTGCCACCTTCGGCCTGGGCTTCTCATCTAATGGCCTGCCACCCAGCATGTCCTGCCTTGCCCCAAACATGTGTATTGGGCTTGTCCAACTTTTTTTTTTTTTTTTCCAGGGCACATGTACTCACCAGAAAGAGAGGAGGCGGGGAGAGAGAGAAAGAGAGAAAGCACTCTCAGTGGGTGTGCTCAGGCTGCAATCCTTTCACCTCCGTTTCTCCACCCCATCAGGATTTGGGCATGCACACACACGCAGTCATTATGTTTTTAAAGCTGCTGGGGCTGGGATTTGAACCACAGCTGGCCATGTGGGATCTGGTTTCCTATGCACAGCACTTAACTACTGTGCTATGGGGCCAGTCTAACTTTCGTTTTGTTCTATCAGTATTCCCTGCTGTTGTTCAGGACCCTGATTTCTTCCATCCAACCCGTCATCTCTTTTAATTAAGGGTGGTTATATCATCCAAGTCAAGCATTAGTCAAGCCTTGTTTTTATGCAAGTGGCAGAGAGTGTCAGCCTTTCCGAGTCATCTTTTACATGCCCTCTCTGTGGACCTCTTTCTGTAATGATCTAGACAGTGAATATTACAGGCTTTGTGAGCTGTAAGGTCTGTGTTGCAATGACTCAACTCTGGCATTGTACAAAAATGGTCATAGGTGCTATGTAAATGAAAGGATATAGTTATATTACATCAAATTTTATTTGTAACCCCCAAATCTAAATTTCATGTCATTTTCACACATCATGAAATATTCACTTTTGCTTTTTTTTCAGCATTTAAACATGTAAAAACTATACTTAGTTAGCAGGTCATATAAAAACAGGCACAGACCAGATTTGGCCCATGAGCCAGGGTTTGCAGGTCCCTGCTCTATCACAGCCCTGGCTGCTGCTGTAGCTGCTAGTCACAGGGGACTACTGAGCACCTGAAATGTGACTAGTTGGAACCGAGGGGAGCTGAAAGTATAACTGACTCCAGATTTCTAGGACTTTCTGCAAAAAAGTCCCCACAAACTATCTCAATAATTTGATATAAAATGTTTTCCCTTTATTTAAGATAGAGTGCATGATAGAGTGTGTGTATGTGACAATGAGAAAGAGAGAGAAGTGCCCTCCACCGGCTGGCCACATCAGTCCCCTCCTCCGGTCCTCCAGCCAGTGCGAGGTTAAACACTCACCACAGGCCCTGCGTATTTCAGGATGCCTGGCTCGGGATTCAGAACACAGTAACCAAGTGGAATCCAGTTTTTCCTGAGCAGGGCATTTCCGCTGTGCCACAGAATCAGTCGACCAGTGAATTTTATATTGATTACATGTCAAAATGATACTATTTTAGATAGATTGGGTTAAAATATATTATTAACTTCACTGTTTCTTTTAACTTTCTGAACTGTGGTTATTAGAAAATTTACACTTACATACCAGATCACATTCTGTTTTTATTAGACAGCAATGCTCTAAGACAATGCATCAGTGTTTGCCGAAAAAATTCACAGACAAAAAGAACATCCCTGGAGATCATGAGGCCTGACTCTGAGGGATGAGACACTTCTTCCAAATCTCACCACCGCTTGGATGATGATTTGCTATTCTTGGGCTATCAGCCTGTGACACCTTTTTTTTTTTCAGAGAGGTTTTTGCTATATGGCGCGTGCGCTCACCAGAAAGACAGAGAGAGACAGACACAGAAAGTGAGAAATCACTCCCCAGGCGAAATAGCCATGCTGCAATTCCTTCTCCCCCATTCTCCTCTTAGGATTTTGGGCATGCCCACACACACACCCAGAGTGAGTTTAAGCCACTGGGTCCAGGACCGAACCACTGTCAACTATGTGGGAGTCCAGCGACATACCCATTGTGCCATCTGCTGGTCCCAGCCTGTGGCCTTTCTATGACACCACTTTGATGCAAGTGAGAGTTTCTGATGGTAAGCAAGGGGCAAGTGGGGCCCTGCCTTGACCCTGTGACACCCTGAGAATAAGCACCACACTGTGCACTGTCAGTCCTAGATGCTGACAGTCTTTCTCTACCACTTGCAATTTCTTCGCATAGTCTGGTCCCAAGACCATTGTTCAGAATCCTGGATAGGCTTGTTAAAAAAATACAGATTACCAGCCTCTCCCCAGAGCTACTGAATAGCTACTAAATCAGTGGTCTAGAGTGAGCCCTGTGAGCTTGCATTTGACAAGAAACTGCGTGAGTGATTTTTCATGCACACTGACCTTGAGCTCTACTCTTGCAGAGGGTTTGGGATCTGGACCCATGTGATACAGAGACAATTCTATTAATATGGTGGGAAAATAGACCAAAGATTAAAACGAGTCAAGAGCTCTTATTCTGCAGGCACCATGATCTCCTTGAAAGAAAATAATCACGTAAGTAACATAACATGATTGCAGCAGTAACTACTGGATAATCATGATTTCCTTTTCTTCCTCATATACGGTCAGGTCTTTAGAGAGGCAATTTTTTTTTTTTTTTTTTTTTTTTTTTATCTGAAAGGCAGCACTTAGGCTTTGAATTCCTTGCAGATTGTGCCTTTTAGTATTCTGTAACACCAGCTGTGTGTGGGTGCACAATATAATTTAAATAATGCTAGTCAAAATATTCCTGGTTGTGTGCAGGGAGTGGAGGTTTAGCCTACATGGGCCACAGATGTTGCCATGGCTGACAGTTCTGCATGCCAGCGTGACCGGAAGTCAGGCCAACTCATGGACAGACTTTAAATACAGGGAGATAAATTAGGATGCTCAGCTTCATTCGCCACAAAAGTATCTTTAATTTTGACATTGGTTGGTAGTAAATGACAACATTCTATAAGGTACATAATTCAAAAGAGTGCCTCGTGCAATCTTGGTATTGTACAAGGAGTCTTCAAAAGTTCATGGAAAATGCGCATTACAAAAAACATAGGCAT
The DNA here is from genome assembly GCA_026018925.1 of Tupaia tana. Lineage (NCBI taxonomy): Eukaryota > Metazoa > Chordata > Mammalia > Scandentia > Tupaiidae > Tupaia > Tupaia tana. Next base: position 121,514,778 of record JAKSZU010000007.1, on the reverse strand, counting down.
GGATTTCAAAAGTTTTTGCACCAAAATAAACTTGTATTTTCCTTCCCATTTTCCATGAATCTTTAAAGTTCCCTTGCATGCAGTATATTTTCAGATTAAAGTTTAAAAAGTAATACATTTAGAAAGACGTAGCTACATTCTTGTCAAGATGACAAACACAGAATTCCCAGTTATGATCCAGGAAAGCATTTAGCCTTTCTAAGAAGGCTTCAATGTATTACTGGAATTTTAAATGGCCACTTAAACATTGGAGATTACCAAAACGATAGCCAGATACTATAAAATATTATCTTAGCCTTATATAAACTCATACTGATCTGTCACTTGGAATGCTCCAAGCGATTCAGATTATGTCATTCTGATAAAGAAATGGGAGCATTCCAGGAAACAAGTCAAGCACAATCATGAATTTATGTATTCACTCACGCACTGAACCAATATGTGAGTACCTAATTTAATGCAGGTCACTAGGAAATACAAACAGATCTTGCTTTCAGGCAGCTCTGCTCTAGGAGAAAAACGAAATACTTAGTGTAACTACAATCCAACAGTGATAAACACCGTATGAAGGATACAAGGGTACAAATCCTTATTTGAGGGTACTCTTAAAAGTTTATAGAAAATGGAATGAAGATACATGTTTATTCGGGTGCACATGTTTTTGAAATTCATCTGTAGTTTTTCCTAACACACGCTCACCATGAACTTTTTGAAGACCTTTCTATGCGCTATGATAACACCAGAGTGGGAGATCACTTGATCACTTAGAACTGGAGGTCACCACTAAAATGCTTCTGGTAGGGAGTGAATTTTGTATCAGTTATATACAGTGATTTTGGTTATGAGGATATGAGGAGCAGGTGCAGAAAAGAGTGGTAGGAAGTCAAAGACAAATACAGGGAACAACCTGATGCTGTTTGTCCACCTGGAACCTGGGGTCAGGGAGGAAGGCGGAAGACCACTACTGTAGAAAAAAACACTGCAAACATGACTTTTCGACCTGGACGTATGAGGAAACTAAATCTAAAAACCTTAACCATTTCTATGAGAGGAAATTGGAATTTATAAATCTTCTAGAATCAGCGTGAAGGTCTACAAAGAAGCGCATAGTGCATACTAGTGAAAAACGTTTACTTAAGATAGTGTGTAAGCAGAACATTTAGAATCAAGAGTAGTTAAATTAGCTTATAAATTACATGACTGTCAGGGTGTTAAAAGAAATCAAGGGCACTTTGAGGACCTAAACCCCTATCTTATTCCCTTGCAGGGAATATAATTCTCCCCTAAAATACCTTAGTCTCTGAGTGCAATTTGTTCAAAGTCTGGGTTTGGGCATTAGATCTGGGTTCAAGTCCTGTTCTGTAGCTGCAAAATACATGATCTTGGGACAAATTACTGTATCTCTCTCTCTGTTAACTGATGGTAATAACATCTATCCCACGAAATTGTTGTGAAAACAACCGTAGTCAGTGAGAAAATACTTGAGCAATGCTTAGAATGTCAGCATTGCGTAGACATTGGCTCTCTTCCTTATTGCCTGATGGATGGTCCACAGGCACAATTTGAGGTGACATTCCTAAATGTCTAAATTTAGGGCTTCAATGGGGTAAATAAATACATCAGAGCCTGCCTTATAAGGGGCCTAACAAGTATGTATGTTGTATATAACATTCTTAGTGATATGTTTAAGGGTTGTCATTCTCTGTCCTTGTAGCATTGAGTGGCCTGGGCCACAGTAAATTTGATTTTAGGTGTTCACAGCCTTCAACTGTCAGGTTCAAAAATCCACTAGACTATTCCTGTCTCTTCCCCAAGGCTTCACTGAGACTTGAAGTTTTTTTAAGGGTGAGAATGGAATAAATGAACTATGAGAGTGTCAAGGCTAGGCTACAAACACTTAGCCTAGATGAATATGATATTGAGCCAGGGACAGAGTAACCCCTGTTACTCCATGGCTGGTAGATGGAAAGAGAAAGCTTAAATTACTGATCAGGAGAAAACACCCAAACACAAGTCTTAGGAGTCAAAGAAGACCTGTAAAATGACCGCCCTAACTAGAGGTCACAATAATTTTACCTGGAAAGAAGTTCAAAGCTGGATTCTACAACTAACAATTTACTCAAAGTTGGTTCATGAGTATTGGTCCCAAAAATCTCCTAAGAAGTGCTATGGGCAGAGAAGAGAAGGTTCACCACAGTGACTCAGCAGGGTGGTTCAGCTCTGCCTGCCCCTACTCAGAGCTCTGTTGTCATATATTAGATGACATCTGAGGACATCTGTTGTAACAGAGGAAGAGACTCTCCACGGCAACCTATATTTGGAGATCCTTGGGGTTCTCTCAGGACCTCTGTGAGCTCATTTCTCAGAACTGCATCTGCCTTCCTGGATGAGGTTTCTCAGGAGGCTCCCGGTCACCCTTTCTTGGGGTGCTCCTCCTATACAACCCAACCCCTGGCCCTACTCACAGGCTCCCTCCCGAAGCTGCTTCTGAGTTCACATATCTTCAGTTGTTCTGAAAAGAACATCAGCATTCGAGAACAGTCAAGACTTGAGAGAAATTGGGAGGAGTCGGAAAGAAGTCAGATCTTGGAGAATGACAACAGTAATCATAACCTTCAATTTTCTTTAAGCATTAAAACTCTGGTTTCTGGAGCCCCTCACCAAACCCAAAGAACCAGGGAGTCCAGAAAGGGCAGAGAGGGCTAAAGATTGGCCTTAGTGTCCCTCTAACAAACTGGTAGTGCATGGGAAGAAATGAAAACTTTCTCTTACTCTGGTATTTCTTTGCCACATCCCTTGTTTTTCTTCTACTCTTGCCTTTTGTCCCTGTAATCTCCCTTTGACCAGCCTCTACCTTTAGAGCTTTCCTCAAGGACCAGAGAACTTTCACAATGAAGTAGGGCTAGGAAGACAGTGAGATTTAATAGTGAGATCCTCCCAGAGCTGAGGTGCCCTAGGTGTTCAGTGAAATGCCTTGAATTTGGTAGAACTTTTTTTTTTTTTTTAAAAAAAAAAAAAACAGTTTTGGGAACCAGCAGTTAGCGTAATGGCTATGTCGCTGGACTCCCACGTAGTTGACCGCGGTTCGCGTCCCGGACCCGGTGGCTTAAAACTCACGCAGGGCACGTGTGCGTGCGTGCCCAGGATCCCGAGAGGAGAATGGAGGAGAAGGGATTGCGGCGTGACCATCCCCCCTGGGGGGTGATTTCTCGCTTTCTGTCTCTATGTCTCTCTCTGTCTGGTGAGCGCACGCGCCCTATAGTGAAAACCTCTCAAAAAAAAAAAAAAAACAAAAACAGTTTTAAATATTTACACTAAAGTTCAACCCTAAACTCATCCATTCTTTTTAAATGTTTCTCCTGCTCCTTTGTGCCAAATATTCAATAACTGACATTCCTTGAGCACCTACCATGTGCTGGGCACTATACTACCTTCTTGTGAGACAGATAAAGTTCTTGCCCTTAAAGAACTTAGAGTCAAAGAAACTTCCAATTCTATTTATCATCTATTGATCTGTGTTTTGGATATCTACCCTGTGCTAATTCAGTTTTTCTTAAACGTGGCATATAGGCCTAACAGAGATGATTTGGCTGGTAGATAAAAGGAAGTAGGAAAATTGGTGGCTGCAGCTGAGGGCAGGGGCATGGGAGGAGGGGACAAGAGGAAGGAAGGAAGGGAGTGGGGTAGGAAACCGTTCCAGGCAAGGGGAGGGCACGATGGTTCCCTTTCAGGCTCTGGGGCCCCTGGTTACTTTTGAACATGCCATTACACACACCCATGTCCAAGGCTTCTTTGCTCCTTATCTTGGCTCACAGGTAGGGCTGGGTCAACAGGAATCTATAGGAGGCAGAACATCCCACACTCCATCCTGATGTCCTGCTCTGAGGCCAAGGCTCACAGGAAAGGCTAAGGCACGGCTGTAGCCTCAGATTTTACTGCAGTTCTCACTAAAGCAGAGAGGCTCGAAGAGGGGGCCCAGGTACTGATGAACACAGATGAATTCTAATTTTGAACCCATAATTAGGGATATAATCTCAAGTTATCTGACCTCTCTGAGATTCATATTTTCTCAGCTATAGAAGGACCAGCATAACCATGGTATAATGGTTATGTCGCTGGCTTCCCATGTAGTTGACTGAAGTTCAAGTCCCAGACCCGGTGAGTTGAAACTCATACCAGGAGCATGTGTGTGCATGCCCAAGATCCCAAGAGGAGAATGGAGGAGAAGGGGTTGCAGAGTGGCCATCCCCGTGGGGGAAGGGGGATGATTTCACACTTTTTGTCTCTCTCTGTCTCTCCAGCAAGCACACATGCCCTATAACAAAAATTTCTCACTAAAAGAAATAATAAATAAAATAAAATAAAATAAAATAAAATGGAGACAGAGTACCTAAGTTATTAAAGTTAAATCATTTGGCCCAGACTGGTGGTGTGCCAGTAGCAAACAGAGCTATCATGCTGGAGGCCACATGACCACCCACAGGTTTGAATACCTGGTTCAGCTTGAAATCGTGCTGGGCGCATGCACAGGTACCCCAAATCCCATTGAGCTGGAGGGCCAGGGATTGGGGATCATGGTGAGATAAGACTCTGTCAAGAATGCCTCTCTCTCTCACTTATGTGTGCATACACATCCTCTATCATGAACAAAGTAAATCAACTTCTAAAAAATTAAATAGTCGAATCCTGCATAGCACATAGTTCACGCTCAGTCAGGGAGAGCCGGGATCAGACAGTGCTCCAAGGACCTGGAAATGTGTCTTTTAATCCTCCAAGTACTCAATCAACCTCAGATATTTTAAAAAAAAATTTTTTTTTTCTCTGAAGCACTTGTGAACTCAAGGGAATAACTAGCTCAAAATGAAATAAAAGATCTTTGTAAATATTAAAAAAAAAAAACCAGAAAGCAGTGAGTAGATGATTAAGGCATTTTCAATACTTTCCAAACATTTCCAAGGAACTCAACACATTGTAAACCTAAATTCTGAAGATGTCCTATTCAAAGCCAAGTGCGTCCGGCAAAAGCTACTTCCATTATTTTGGTTAGGTATTAACTTTTAGTAACCAATTTACCAGAGTACCTAGTAATTAATATATATATATATATATTTCTGACTATAGTTCAGTGGGTAGGAATTTTAAACTCATGAATACTACAAATTCTCTGTGACTACTAATGATTTTTCTATTACAGCTAGCATTTATTGAAAGCTTACTAAGTGCTAGACACTGTTGGAAGTGTTGTACACACATTAACTCATTCAGTCGTCAGAAACAAGTCTGAGGTTGGTGCTATTAATAGCCTATTTGACACACAAGGAACTGAGACACACAGATGTCGAGAGACCAGCCCGTGACCATACAGCTACTAAGTGAGAGGCTGGCCACAAATACAGACAGTCTGACTCCTGTGTAACTGCCTTTGAAGATGTATAGCTCCTCATTGTCCTCTTATATATTGCATGTGGAGTCGAGTATCTCTCTTTTTCTTTCTTTTCAAGTTTTTGCTACAGAGTGCATGTGCTCACTGAAGAGAGACAGAGACAGTGAAAAGGAAAGTGAGAAATCACCTCCACCCCCACCCCGCCCCAGGAGGCAATGGCCACACCGTAATTCCCTCTCCTCCATTCTCCTTCTGGTATTTTGGGCATGCACACACACAAGCCCTGTGTGATTTTCAAGCCACCAGGTCCGGGACTCTGGGACTCAACCTGTGGTTAACCATGTGAGAATTTAGCACCTTAAGCACCATGCCACCTGCTGGTGAAGTAGTTGTGTTTTTTTTTGGAAAAGACTATAAGCAGTTTTATTTTTCTCACTGAAGAACTTATTTTAATAAAAGGATGGGGACCAGCAGTTGGCATAATGGCTATGTCACTAGACTCCCATGTAGTTGACCGCAGTTCGAGTCCCAGACCCGGTGGCTTAAACTCATGCCTTGCTCTCTCTCACTTATGTGTGCATACATATCCGCTATCATGAACAAAGTAAATCACCTTCAATTTCACACGCCGGGCACGTGTGTGTGTGCTCAAGATCCCAAGAGGAGAAAGGATTGCAGCGTGGCCATCCCCTCTGGGGGGTGATTTCTCACTTTGTGTCTCTGTCTCTCTGTCTTTCTGGCGAGTGCACATGCCCTATAGCAAAAAACTTCTCCAAAAAAAAGAGAGAAAGAGAGAAAAATAATAAAAGGATGAGACTTATTCTATGTGCAAGATATTAAAATTAATAACATTGCTTTATTTTCATGTTTTTATTTTATTTCTAGTTTTTAATTTTGTTTGTAGAAATGATATTGGCTTTGTACTAAAAGTGAAACTCTAAAGTTTACTTATGAAGCAAACTGATTTAAGTTAACAATCATCTTAAAGGAATTGGTGAAGTATTCAATAGTATGACCAGGTATATGTAGGTGTGGTCAAACAGGGCTGGTGTCTGTGACGTAATGTTTGCTGGGCACCACAGAAGCCATAGAGCTCTCACTGGTCAGTGAGCCAGTATTAGCCTGGAGAAGTTTAAGCAGCAGGTGTCACAGAGTTCACTGGCCAACTGGAAGAAAGTTTAAATGAGAGGAACATGGAAGACCAGAGGGTCAGGAGAGGACCAAGGAGGAGGTATATATAAGAGAAGGTGGGGATGTTGTACCACCTTAAAAGCAGCTATATTTTCACAAACTTCCTTTGCTCTCATCTGAGCCAGTCCTTCAAAATGGCAATAAAATCATGGCATTTAATTCTAAGAAGCTCAGTTTCACACTTGATATCTCAGAAATCCTGTACCTAATTAATGTGTATGTATAGAAGGGTTTCTTCTCCTTTCCCCTTAAAAAGCTGTTCTTAACTCTCTGCTGTGTCACACAGAAGGTGACTGCTTAAAATCTAGATAATATAGAGTTAGATACAAGAGTGGATGTACTAGAATAAATGGTTTTGAATGTGATGCTTAACACATAAACCTTTGGAGCCAGCCCTATGGCCTGTGGTTAAGGGAGCCAGATCCCGCATGGAAAACTACAGGTTGAATCTTGGCTCCAGTGGCTTAAAATACACACCAGGCATATGAACATGCATACCCCAAATCTTGACAGGATGGAGAAATGGAGAAGGAACTGCAATATGACCACATCCCATTGGGGGTGCTTTCTTCTTCTCTCACTCTCTCTCTTGCTATATCTTTCTATACCTCTCTGGTGAGCACACGTCTCTCTGGAAACTACAAAGAAATATAAATTTTTGATTTAACTGTTGCCTTAAAATCCTACAACTACAAAAAGCAAAAAATAAAAATTTACTCTTACTTTCCAACTTGACTTTGATTTGCGTCTGGGTAGACCTAGGAAAGGGTGGAGCAGGACAGCTCTTCTGATTTCAGGTTTAGAATTCATTCTTTTTTCTGAGTTCTGTATTTTCTGCAAACATCTAAGAGAACTATGAGGAATAAAACAATGAATTGCCCTGGGATATCTGGACAAAGAGATCTCCGAGTAAAACTCTAGGCCAAAGGCAAAACAGGGATTAAACCCTGTGGAGTCTCTGTTAGAGGGCAGATGCCCAGGTCTGGTGTCTGGCCAATGTTCTCCAGAGGGGCAACAACCACATTCTCTAACCAGGAGATAGTTTGGCCTGCCCCTGAGAAGTGCAAGCATTCCAGGAATTCAGATAGTTCTGCTGTCCTTCCACTTCCTATCTCTTCACTCCTGAATTCTTGTTTATTTTTTAAAATTATTTTATTTAACTTTATTTATTTATTTTAATTTGCCAAGAAAGAGAGAAAGAGAAAGTAAGAAAGCAAACTGCCAGGTTCAGGACTTGAACCACAGTCGGCCATGTGAGTATCCAGCGCCCTTAACCACCATACCACCTGCTGGCCCTTTGTTTTGTTTTTAAAGACAGTTCGGCTGTGTTGTGATTTTCTGGCCTCAGCCTCCACAGGTCACTGGGATGACACGTGTACACCACCATTAGGCTGAGCCATTAGGTTGGACCAGGAATAGAACCCAGGTCTCCAGTGTGATCCTAGCCCATGGAGCACAGTGTCTTAGCAGCATATGCCACTGTAGCTAGGCCCTCTTAGTGAGCTCTGACCAGATGCAACAACCAAGACGAAAGCTCTACTGCAGGGTCCCACATCCTGCTAAGGGGCCTCTGAGGGTCCTCATAATGATGGCTGATGACATAAAACAAGGCCTTTCTTCATCCATCAGAGTGGGGTAGTGAGCCTCTCTACATGTGCCCAAGGAGCAGGGTCCATTCTTGCTCTGCTATGGATCCTCAGGCAAGGCATGCCACCTCTCAGGGTCTCACTTTCCTCATCTACTAAAGGAAGATGCTAGATTGTTTTAAAGTTTCTCTCATGACAGCCACTATGATTTTCCTTTAACACAGGAGGCAAGTTACTGGCTTTTAGCCCTTTCCCTACAGCAGGTTTTAGCACTGGGGAAGAAGAAAGAAACACGCTGGGCCAGCAGGTGGTGTAATGGTTGAGGTGTTGGACTCCCACATGGCTGACTGTGGTTTGAGTCCCAGATCTGGCAGCTTGCTTTCACTTTCCCTTTCTCTCCCTCTGGTAAAATTTAAAAAATAAAATTAAACAAATTTAAAAAGAGAGAGAGAGAAGAGACACATGCTGGGGATGAGAAGGTTAAGTCACCTTGGAGCGGTGAAGACAGGGCGGACAGGACTGACTGGCAGCCCCTAAGGCAGTCCCCCCAGCTGTCTTCCTGATCTCTTGAGAGAGTCAATGTGAACCGAAAAGACTCTAGACCCTTCCAGGGATAAACATGTTTGCGCTTTAATGATTAACTATTTAATGTTGTTATTGAAAATATTTATTTTAATACTCCTTTAAAAAGGTGAACATTTTTTGTGTATTGTCCCATAGTTGACTTCTTATCTTCTCCTCTCCAAAGAACAAAAGAGGAGAAAATAAAACTGAAGAAGGTACCAGACTCAATAAACATTATATTTAAGCATTTATTTATTTTTTATGTTTTTGCTATAAGGCACATGTACTCACTGGAGAGCAGTGTTAAAAGAAAAATAAACCAGTTGGTTTAATCGAGTAGAGGTTTAACTGAGCAAATCTTAACACAATTTAAATCAGGCAGTTGTCCTCAGACTTCTGGACAACTGCAGCTAGCCTTGTGGTCGACTTAGTATTTAAATTCTGGAGAAGGGAAAATGACGTACAAAAGCAAAAGAGAAGGAATGAAGTAGAGAAACAATTGGATTGGTTATAGGTGGACCGTAGGCTGCACAAACAGCCTAAAAGTTGGGTTTTTTGTGCTTGACTGAAGTGTGGCCAGGGTGATTGGCTATAACATAGCAACAAGCTTCAGGAAAGTAGCCTCACATGTATGATTTTGGCTTATCCATAGGAATCCTAGTGTGGGAGTACAGCAGCCATTTTAGGCCAATATAGTTAAATTTAGCAATTTCCCGCTTTTTGGTCAGCCTCTCAAATGAGAGGCTGTCCAAAACTTAGACCACGCTCTATCACCATCACAAATGAAGTTTTGTTGCTCTCAGTGTAGAAATCACAAGTTTTCTCTGGTCTCTGGCATGGAATTCATAAGTCACAGTATAACCCAAGGCGAACATGATGTCATACAGGTAAACAGGTCTTTGCACTTTTACTGATCTGGCTGAAACAAGACCATTCAGCATTCGATGGATGGCTGCGTACAAAGCATTTAAGACTTGAGAGTACAGAATACAGCAATAGGACTAATGTGATGAGTTAAGTGTACTTCTTAACAAAATCTCTTATGAAACAAACTGAACTGAATTAAACAGGTTAAGGTTCCAGCAACATAGGCAATTCAACAGTATTTGAGTCTAGTTGTTCATTGTCATTGTCTGGAGTATGATGATGATTAAGGACCATAGTTCTCTATAAAATGGACTGACTTAAAGAGGGTTTTACCTTTGTCATAAGTCTAGTAATGCAGATCATAATAGCCTGAAGGCCTACTAGGAGGAAGATAAAGATGAAAAAAATCTTGAAAAACCCAAGCCTGCCATCCACCATTTACCATGCCTGCAAACCAACTATTAGTTGCACCTGTAAACACATCATCTGTTCCTTTCTCTGGAGAGACTTCCCTAGTATAATTTGGTGGCCAAGCCCAAGGCAGAAGTAGTATCAGCCACCTTTATAATTAAACTTCTTTTTTTTTTTTTTTTTTTTTTTTTTTTTTTTTTTTTTTTTTGCTATAGGGCGCGTACGCTCACCAGACAGACAGAGAGAGAGACAGAGAGATAGAAAGCAGGAAATCACCCCCCAGGGGGGATGGCCACGCCGCAATCCCTTCTCCTCCATTCTCCTCTCGGGATCTTGGGCACGCACGCACACGCGCCAGGCGTGAGTTTAAGCCACCGGGTCCGGGACTCGAACCGCGGTTGACTATGCGGGAGTCCAGCGACATAGCCATTACGCTAACTGCTGGTCCCAAAACTTCTTATAATATAAAAGTCAGGTAAGAGGTAGATACAACATTCAGTTTTGTTTAGCACTAGACATAAGCCCCTACCTTGAACAAAAAGGATATCTAAAGCTAGATGATATTTCATTAAGTGTTTTGTTAAACTAGTATGTTAATCATTCATCTTTGGGAGGGTGTTTTTACTCACCTGGAACCCTAGGAGGTCTTATTGGCTGTAAATTTTGAAAATTCTTTTCAGTTTATGAATAAGCTTTAAATATAACCAGTATCCCATTACCACCAAAAGTGAATCTCCAGGAACTTTACTGAATTTTTTTCTGCATTACTCCATAAACCTAACAATTGTTCTGGTTTTGTGCTAGGATGTAAGTACAAGTTAAGGTCAACCATTGATTATGGTCCCATGGATTTTCCTGTTGAGAAGAGTAAAGATTTAAGACAATAGAAGTTGAGATAAAAAGAAAAAGAAAAGAAAGAAAGAGAAAGAAAGAAAGAAAGAAAGAAAGAAAGAAAGAAAGAAAGAAAGAAAGAAAGAAAGAGAGAGAAAGAAAGAACATAAAGTTTTCATGATAGCAAAGAACTCTTGATCTGTGATATTGAGGCATAGCTGTCCAGCTGTCCATGTCCAAGGTGTTTTGAAGAAGAAATTTTCTGGTCTGTTTTACCTTAAAGTTCCCAACAGGCACATGCTTTTAAAAATCTGAAGTAGCCCTATTGAATTGGGAGTCTAGAGTTCAAGTTCTTGAAGATTTACTGCAATATGAGTGGTGAAAAGAATTTGGTATGATGTCTTCCAATAGGGTTTATAGGCAGTCTTTCTCTGGTGTCATTTCCAGAAGACTCCTACTTTGGACCATAAAGGACTTGATTGTCTTCAGTCACTAAAGCACAAACAGCATCCTTTATCTGATGAAGATACATTTTGGCATAATGCTTTAAAGCCTGGTTGAATTTAGTCACCAGATTTCTCCAGAAATGTCTCATGAGAGATAACACATTTTCTAATAACCTTTTGACTACTATTACAGCATTATCTTCCATCATGGAAAAGTTCCTAGACAATTAAAAAATGCATAATAAAAATGGCAATCAGTGAAATTTCTTTATAATATTTAAATGACATATTAGATAGTAGAAATGTACCTGCAGCTTTTACTGTCTTTTCAATATCAAGTTGACAAACTAAACATAGGCTAGAGGACATTTTAACAATATTAGAGCAATTACTATACTAACATTACCGAATAAGTTATCAGTATTTTTAAAATCTGGATCATTTTCTCTATTTTGTGAGTCATGGAGTATAGAGGTTTTAAATAATGAGCTGTATGGAGGACTCAGTAAGAACTAGGTGGCCATTCATAGACTCTACATGAGTCCATGCTTAACATTGGATTTACATTCTTTTGTATCAGTATTACCTCTTTCCATCCTTTTTATGAACTTCCTTAAAGACAGAACACTTTAAATTTCTAGTCATTTGGGGAAAAATTTTTTTTAGAAAGACATCAGACAAAGCAACTAACCATGAACAATAAGGCTTGAACCAACCATAGTTAAATATCTGACAAGGGTTTACAACTGAAAAAAAAAAATTGGCTATACCTGTGACATACACCAACTTAACATAACAACATACAACATGATTGATAAATATCACACTATAGATTTCTGGGAATCTCAATTCATTTTGGAACACAGTGCATGAATAAATACACATATACATAAACACATATACACCTATCTATAAATATAATTTAAATATAATGCAAAGAAAATTAAAATGACTAAGTTTGACAATGTTTCTTATCTCATTTAATATATTAAAATAAATCTGATTGGTTCTAACATTTCTCTTTGGGATGTTTCACGGGCCCTCTATAAACAGCCAAAAGTTATTTTGAGGTAAAATAACTTCATTTAGAATTTGATTTTGGAGAAACTTTGTCAAATATAGCAAAATGCTTAAATACTAAACTGTCAGAAGAAAATGAAAGTTAAATGTTCTCCAAGCACATTAGGGATGAAGTAGGGTTAAGTCACCATTTTTTGACACCAAAACCAAAAACAGAATACATGGCAGACTATAGCAGCCAGAGATAACGACCAAAAAAAAAAAAAAAAAAACACAAACCAACATATACATCACGTATAAAATTTCCTTTATAAGATTTAATTTTTATTACTTTTAGTCATTAGTCCTGTAACTGAATCATAAGAGAAACAAAAATTAAACTTTAGGAAAATTTGTTTTATCTAATAGAACTCAAAACTTTTCTCTAACCATCATGTCCTGATTATTTGTGAGAAACAAAATATCAGAGAAGACTGGTTATTAATTCATTTTTTCTGTTGGTCAGATATCCACCATGTAACATATAACATATGAATACCAGCTGTTTTATCAAACCAACCATGTTAAGACAAATATTGGGACCAGCAGGCGGTGTAGTGGTTAAAGGCACTGAATTCCCACATGCCCGACCATGGTTCAAATCCTGGACCTGATGGCTTGCTCTCTCACTTTCCCTCTCTCTCTCTCTCTCTCTCTCTCTCTCTCTCTCTGTCTGATCAAACTTAAAAATAAAAATAATAATAATAAAAATAAAGTTAAGCAAAATAATTTTAAAAAAAGACAAATATGATGTCCGATCAGTAAATCCCTCGACAAAGTATATGTTGAAAACTGAGAAAATCTTTACTTAAATTCTTTTTTTTTTACCATATTTGAAGCCAGTTTATTTTTCAAAGATTTTAAATCACATGAACTTGAAAAGCATTTAAATTAATTTATATGAGCGCTCTTTTTATAAATTGAATTCCTTAAGGCCTTTTACCACATAGATACACAATATACCACATAACATATACGCTTGCACACACACAAACAAAAGATCTCATAGCCTTCTGAAAAGTTTTTTTTCAGAAGAAAACAAAATGAGAATGCTTCATATTTTAACCCTGTCGAATCCATACAGTCACCTGTATCAAAATAAGGATCTAAGTGTTGTCTTGATCAGCTCCACCATGGTTCTGCAGCCTTGCCAATCATTGCTTATCTTCATGTGCTTTGCAATGAAATGAAGCAGGTCATTCCTTCCACTTGCCCAGAAGAGAAACCCCTTAATGCTGTGACTAAGTCCCTGATATAATCAGATCTCTTCTGAGTCTGTCAAAACATTGAATAACTTGCTTTTACTTCTGTATGTACACTTAATAACAAGTATCTTAGCATTACTTTTTAATGATTAATTTTGCCATTAATTGTTCTAACCTAAATATCTATTCTATAGGTACAATTTGTAGTTTAAACAAGGTAGAAAGTTTATATTTCAAAGGCATATAACAAATACAGGATGATTCAGGATGATCAAAGGTGAGAATTGTTATACAGATTAATAACCAGAGGGCAGATGTCCTTGTTAGACTGAGAAAGGAGGAAAAAGCATTGCCAATAGGGAGTGGTCACACAGCAATCCCCTCTTCTCCATTTTTTATGGCATTAGTGGGAGTTTGGGGGCATATATGCATATATCTTTTTCAAGCAGAGTGCAGGGGCTAGGATTTGAACCATGGTTGGGTTTCTCTAAGCAGGAGCCCTGAACAACTGTATTATTGATGTATGCAATCCGTTCATGCTACACATTCAAACTTGTGCATTGTCCACTGTAAGAAACTTTGGTGACTTAAGGGAGATGTATTTACAAATATGTGGGATCTTTTAGACCATTAAATTGCCAGAAATTTCTGTTTTTGAAGACCAATTTAATTGATATGTGACCTTTTAAACTCAGCATGTTTCTTAATTAATTATTGACTTTAAGGTGGAGCCCTTAAAATGAAGGCAAATAAACCATTTCAATGCTTTTAATTCAGCGTGGATATTGCTGAACAATAAACAACCCAGTTTGACCTGTAGGTGTATTTGAAACCATTTTAGTAAATCTTTTATCTAGCTTTCTTTTTGCTTTAGGCAGGCTGGTAACAAAGCAAAACCTATGGTAATTTGTTTTTTTCACTTAAGTTTCTTAGTTATCTTTTATAGAGTCTTAAAAGAGATAAAATAAAATGAAATCTTTTACAAACTTCTGCATATCAATGGGCATCCCTGGATGGACCTAAATTGGGAGCCCTCAATTTTAATTATGTTTTTTAAAGAGCAGTTTTGTTTATATAGAATGTTCTTCGTAATAGCCATAGTAATTTTAAATCATGTTACTAAGATCTCACCACTTCTGTAAATATTGTAGCTTCCAGGATGTACTTTGATCTTTAGAATTAGAGATTTTATAAATTTTTACATAAATTCTGAGTCTCTTCAAGCCAAGAAAAACCTAAGTGGGAAATAATTTATCCGGGCTTTGGCTTTGAGCTTGCCTTGACCAATTTAGTCAATGATCTTTCTCTAACTAAGCATGCAAATAAAAAAAAAAAAAAAAAAGAAAAAAAGAAAGAAAGAAAGAAAAGAAAAAAAGAAATCAAAATGTTGAATATAAAAATCTCATATAAAAAAATTTAACCTAAAATTTTGTTGCATCTGCCATAGAAATAGCTATTTACCGCTAATTTCTGTCTGATCCAGTCAGACAACTGGATCCAATGCAGTTAATCCAATCCAATCCTGGACCCAGTCTAAGTTTGTTGCAACTTCAAAGCTAGTTTGGACCAAAATTTACTCATATAAAATTCAGAGCGCTCTAAACACAACTTCATGGAGCTCAAATCTGAAAAAGAGCTTACCCATAATCCCAGGTGCTGTGAGAAAATAATGGACAACAAAGGGTCCCATGGATACCTCCCTTGGTCACATGCTGCTCCTGGGGAGTCACTGGAAGCTCTAGTTCAGATCCCACTTCTGACATGAACACTGTTAAAAGAAAAATAAGCCAGTCAATTTTAAAGAGTTTTAATTAAGCAAATGTTAACACACTTTAAATTGGGCAGTTGTCCTCTGACTTCTGAACAACTCTGGCTAGCCTCATGGTTGACTCAGTATTTCAGTTCTGGAAAAGGGAAAATGATGTACAAAATCAAAAGTAAAGGAATAAAGTAGAAAAGCAATTGGATTGGTTACAAGTGGATGGTAAAACAGCAGCCCAAAAGTTGTACTTTCTGTGATTGACTGAAGTATGGTTAGTGTGATTGTCTATAACTTAGCAACCAGCTCAGGAAAATAGCCTAACATGTACGATTTCAGCATATCCATAGGAATTCAAATGTGGGAGTATAGTAATTGTTTTAGGCCAAAATAGTTAAATTTAACAGAAGAGAGGCAGAGAGAGAGGAAAAGTGAGAAATCACTTCCCAGGGAAGATGGCCATGCTGTAATTCCTTCTCTTCCATTCTCCTCTTGGGATTTTGGGCATGCACACACACAACCTGGCATGATTTTCAAGCCACTGGGTCCAGGACTTGACCACGATCGGCCATGTGGGAATCCAGTTACCTTAATCACCATGCCACCTGCTGGACCAATATTTAAACTTTATAAAAAGTTTCTTTCTTTTATGAGCAAAAGAGACAGAGAATAAGAAAGAGAGAAACAGAGAGATACGCCATCCCCAGCAGGTTCTTGGCATTGCAATCTACCCCAGCTTCAGCCAGCCCCAGGTCATGGGCATGTGAATGCCCAGCATACTCAAGTAGGTCTCAGATGTGAACCTGTGAAACCGAGCAGAGACCCCCCACACACACACCCCAAGAGGGATAGGTACTCAATTTCTTCTTCTGTTAAAGAAAAAAATAAGAGTTTCCCAAACTAAAAATAAAGGCATAATGGTACGTCACTGGACTCCCACGTAATCACAGGTGGTTTGAGTCCTAGACCCAGTGGCTTAAAGCTCATGGTGGCATGTGTGTGGGTGTGCCCAAAATCCCAAGAAGAGAATGGAGGAGAAGGGAATGTGGTGTAGCCATTCCCCCCGGGGGTGATTTCTCACTTTCTGTCTCTCTGTATAGCAAAAAAACAGAAACAAAAACAAAACAACTCTTAAAAAATAAAAATGTAAAGTATTTTCTAAGGTGCTTGGAATACAAGGTTCATTTACATTGCAATGGTCCAGAGTAAGGGGTAGGACTTCAGATTTGGGTTATGATCATAAAACAACAGTGGCCATAAATGAAGACTATTAGGCCTCAAGAATTGTAAAAGAAAGATAAGGTTTTAATTTCAATATGTAGATGTTTTGTAGGATGGAAACTGCTAAGAGTGAGCTCAAAGATCTCAGGCTAAATAGCCCCAGAGACCTGAACAGATATTTGATTATTTAAGGTCTGGACACTCAAGAATGCCCATGAGATGATTATGCCCTTTTAAGCCAACACTGAACTGATCATGTGCCTGGGACCTCTGCCCCTAATTTTGCCCTTAAAAATGCATGTGGGGAACACGTTGTGGAGACCAGGTCTTTTCAGCATGAGCTGCACACTCTCCTTGCTTTGTGCATTGCAATAAAGCTGTGCTTTCCTTCATCACACCATCTGCCTACAGTTCAGTTTGAAGTGCTTGAGCAAGCAACCCCGATTTGAGTTCAGTAACACCTGGAACCTTACTACATGGATCAGCCCCGCAGATCTCTATTTAATTTTTTTAAAATGCATACCCTGCTCTTATCACTGATAATGCCACATTTATATTTTTTAATTGCATTTTGAAAGCAATGAGGAAAGTAAGCAGTAGTGTGGCCTGGGTGTTTATTACTTAGCGGAACTAGAAGTTCAAACAGGCGTGGCTGGACTGAGAAATGACAGCTCAGCACAGGGAAGCAGGGGGGTGGGAGGAAGCCCGACAGCAGCAAAGCAGGAACAAAACTCGTTAAGATGTCTGGTCTGGACAAATTCCCCACTGGTCCAGCCTTCCTCCTCCACTCTCTCTGGCTCCCAGGCCTAGTCTCCAAAGCAGGAGCAGCCCTGCTCCCTGTAGCAAGCCTACCTGCAGCTCTCACTCCCTGCAATAAGCACAGTGCCAGCTCTGCTCCTCTCCTGCACCCGCTGAAGTCAGACCGCGCATGTGAGGGACGGCTAGGAGGAGGGCAAGAGGAAGACAGCTCAGCTGGCCGGCCCTGTCTCTGAAGAAAACATGCAGAGGCAGGGAGGAAAACATACTGTTCCCTGCAATCCGATCACCTCCGTGCAAGCCTCCGGGTTACACACCCAGGACGCCGAGGCCCAGAGGCGAAGCTGATTAGACCAGGCAGGAAAACTGAACTGGTGACTGTTCCTGGGCAGATTAGAAACATATTGTGGAGAAGGGGGGCTGGGCCAGGGTGTGTGAGGCAGCGTGGGGCCAGAGGCTGGGTGTGGGGCTTCTGGGGCAAGTGGGCCGGGCAGGGCAGAAGAAGAAGTGCGCATAATGCTCTGTTTGTGAGCTGAGATTCCAGCCCCTGGGGTGGCCCCTGGCAGCTGCTGAGGCCTCACAGTGAGAATCTGGAACAACAAAGGTGCAGGACAAAAGGGTCTGTGGCTGAGGAGCCCAAAGCTTCACTCCTAAGGAGATTAGTCTGAGTGGAGGCTGGAGGCCAGAGGCACTCTTGGGCATCTTGAAGAAGGGGACTCATGGTGACTGGGCATTTGCTGGGCACTGCACTCTGCAAGGCTCTCATGACATATATCCTGAGTTTGGGATCACAGTGTGAAATTCTCGCCAAACTGGAAAACAGGGAGCAAATGGCTTTTCCATTTCCCAGGTCTGGGACACAGAGAATTGCCCAGTTTCACAGCGCTGCCATTTGTTTGAAATGTTAACCTGAGGCCAGCTGGGAATTTTGTCACCAGGAAACCAGTGTAGTACGCACTTCTTTAGCTTACAGTCCCAGCCATTCAGGGGTATGTCCTCAGGCCTTGACCTCTGAGCCATTATCTCTGGAACTGCAGTACCCTCTACCCTGGCTGGCTCTCAAATTCCCCCTTCCAGCAGGCTCCTCCTCTACCTGCTGAGCCAGCACTGAAGTTCTCTCACTGCCTCTACTCCAGTGCCCCCTGGTGGCCGTGACTGCTAACCCACGGCTGACAGGCTTTCTGAATTAATGTATCTTCCAGCTGGGCTTTGCAAGGGCCCACAGGTGTTTTTGATCTCCACTTTATTATCATTATTTCCATATTTCCATGTTTCTATAGTGCTTGTCACTACGTCACTTCCAGTGTTATTTCCAATCCCCAAACCAGGGAGATCCTGCTACCTTTGTTTCTTACAATGTTGACCATGGACCAACTTTCTCATCTGAAACGGTTTTTGTTTGTTTGTTTTCAGTTTTCTAGAGGGAGATGGACTTAAGAAATGTTTCTGAGAGCTTGGTTTCAACTCGACCTGAGAGGCACAAGGTTGCATCTCATCCAAATTTGAGCCTTCCATCAGTATTCCATCAGTGTTGTGCCCAGGGACTAAGTCTGGGCACCCAACTGTGACCAGTTATAGGGTATGTTCCGTGTATACCTGGAGCCCACACTGAGTCTGATTACCATGTATGGAGCCCAACAGAGCACAGTAAGAAAAGGGCCTTATGGATGACGATGCCCAACTTGGGTGAGGAGGGAATTTGCTCAGAATGCAGCTGCCGATGCTCATTTTAAAGTGAGAGAGGAGCAGGAACCAGCAGTTAGCGTAATGGCTATGTCGCTGGGCTCCCACGTAGTCGACTGTGGTTCACGTTCCGGACCCGGTGGCTTAAAACTCACGCCGGGCGCGTGTGCGTGCGTGCCCAAGATCCCGAGAGGAGAATGGAGGAGAAGGGATTGCGGTGTGACCATCCTCCCTGGGGGGTGATTTCTCGCTTTCTGTCTCTAATGTCTTTCTCTGTCTATCTGGCGAGCGCACGTGCCCTATAGCGAAAATCTCTGCAAAAAAAAAAAAAAAGTGAGAGAGGAGCCAAGGTCAGAACCTGAGAGGCTGGACCAGTCAAGGACACAGAGGAGAGGGTGAGGCCAGAGAGACATGAGGAAGCCATCAGGCTGCGGCTGAAGGAGCCAGGGGAGATCTGGGAGGGGATGGTGAAGAAGTGTAAGGCAAGGATGTTAGGGCTCTTATTAGGGACCTGTTGCATGGCATGGGTCTAGGTGGGCAAGTTAAAGGTCTGCAGAGCTGGGAGCCAGGTGGTGGCACAACAGTAAAGCATGATGTTCTGCAAGGCAGACCATGGGAAGGTTGCCAGTTCAAGTCTGGAGACCCCCTAAGTATGCTGGGCACTCGAGTGCTCATTTCATGACCCAGAGCTGGGTACAGCTGGAGGTGGATTGTGGCATCAGATTCACACAGGGAGTGCTGCACCACTGTCTCTTTTTATCTGTCTCTCTCATTTATGGAATAATAAATGAACTGGAAAATGATTTAAAAAGATCTGCAGAGCTGGCTCAGATTCATAGGGCCATGTACACTCCCCAGATGTTGGTTACTGTTCCTAAGGCAACCCATCAAGACCACAGTGTAATAGAAGCCCCAATAACCTACTCCCATGACATAAAGCCCATGGTGGACATGGAGCCCAGGTGTCTCTGGGGCCTCGGCTACACTGGTGCAGCAGATTGATCAGTGGGGCCTTTAATTATTAGGGCTTCATTCATTTATACATTCATTTGTTCATTTATTCACTTTCATTTTCCGGCATGTTTGAATGTCTATTAATGCACTAGGTGCAATGCTAGGTAATGGGGCAGCAAGACAAATAAAATGTGGTCTTGATTTCAGTAACTTACAGTATTTTTTTTTAAAGAGGTTTTTGACTTAGTGTATGTGTACTTGCCAGAGAAAGAGAGAAACAGAAACAAAAAGTGAGAAGAAAAGTGAGGAATCATACCTCAGGGGAGATGGCCACATTACAGTCCCTTCTTTATTCTCCTGGGATCTTGAGCGCACACTCACACTGCCCGGCGTGAGGCCACTGAGCTTGAGACTCGAACCACAGTCAGCCACGTGGGAGTCCAGCAACATAACTACTACACCACCTGCTGGGTCCCCCAGTAACTTACAGTTTTGCAGAGAGAAACATATCTGTAGTGCAGTTTTTACATCATATCTCCTGATAGCCTCACAGTAACCTTGCAGAGTACAAGGAGTAGGCATTGCTATAATCACCTACCCAAAGTGGCTAACTTTGGAGATTCAGTGTTCTCCTCTGCGGAATAGACAGGTAATACCTACCTGATAGAGTTTTAGGAACATTGAACCCAGTAATGTCAATAAAGTGCTTCATGCGGTTCTTAGCATATAGAAATTGTCTTAAAAATGTTAGCTCTAGGGACCAGTAGTTAGCATAATGGCTATGTCGCTGTACTCCCATGTAGTCATCTGTGGTTCGAGTCCCAGACCCGTTGGCTTAAACTCACACTGGGCGCGTGTGCGTGCATGCCCAGGATCCCGAGAGGAGAAAGGAGGAAAAAGGATTGCGGCATGGCCACCCCGGAGTTGATTTCTCACTTTCTGTCTCTCTGTCTCTCTCTGTCTTTCTGGTGAGCACACACACCCCACAGCAAAAACCTCTCAAAAAAAAAAAAAAAATGTTAGCTCTATGATGATCATAGTCCATTTAAAGATCAGAAGGGTAATACTATCAGAAGGGTCCAGGAGAAGGTTTGGACTCTAAATTTGGATTTTCTGATACAAAATTTAATATCCTTTCCTTTACTCTTTACTGCCTTGTAAGTTCCTATTTTAGAGATAGACACAAAGATAGCTGGTTAGTTATTGATTTTTCATTATAGAATTGATGGCAAAAACTAAGTATTGAAGGGTCAGATGGTGGCATAGTGGTGAAATACCATTCTCTGCAGGGCTGACTCACATGGGAAGGTTCTGGGTTTGCATCTAGAGACCTCCCTGAGAACACTGGACATGCACATGGCCATGACCTAGTCAGCTGGGGCTGAGGTGGACTGTGGTGTTAAGACCCTTTTGGAAGTGCTGTATCTTTGGCACTCTCTCTTTTTCTCTGTTTCTCACTTATAGAAGAAACAAATAAACTTAAAAATGAATAAACAAACAGAAAAGCATGGCTCAGGAGATGGGGAGGCAAACAGCAACAGTGTCAACAAATACTAGACATGGCTATAATTATTTCTATGTACCAAAATTGCACCTCAGTTGGAGATCACATAAAATGTTTGTTAGCATGAAAGGTAACTGTGAGCTCAATATATAGAAGGTGGATTCCTCTCTGTACAGGCTAATTAAGGAAGATGTCAGTTTGGATGAGAAATACACCAGATCAGTAGGAGCACAACCCCTGAAAATTCTTACTCAGGAAGTCCACCTTGACTCCAGGAATCTGTTTTGTAGATGGGGCCTCTGGTGATAAGCAGATTTGGGAAGAACTGTACTAGATTCCTCTAAAGGGCCTCTCTAGTTCTGTGACTTGTCTTCTATAAGGAGGAAGGGCCAGGTTAACTCAAAACATGGTTATGAGTAAAAAGCAACCAAATTCGAGGACAATAGTCAGTAAGACCTCATGAAATCAGAGAAGGGACTTGAATTCTGGCTACCTCATGAAATCAGAGAAGGGACTTGAATTCTGGCTCCAGGGAAGGAGGATATTTCCCATCTAATCATCCTAGTGACAAAACCCTTCTCAGGCAGCTCCCAGCTGCTTGCAAAAGGCCAGTTTTCATGAGAAAACAAAGAAAATATGTCTCTTGTCTTCTAAGTCCTCAGTCTGGTATGGATGAAACCAAACTAGGTAAGTCTCATTAGCAATTCAACAAGATCAACCATCCTGGGAAACATGGAGCAACCTATGGAGCAACTGTTGGGCTGTCGGAAAAGTCCTGACATGTTTTTCTATGCAAAAATGAGTCATGACTTTTCCAATGACCCAATAGAAGTTTCCAGTTTCATTGGCTAATTTTCAAAATTCTGCTCCAGGCTCCTCAAATCCAGACCTTTTGTTTGAAGTTAAAGCAGCACAAATTTCTTAAGCTCAGCAGGTACACAGCTGGGTCCAGGCCAGGCCACATGGTGACCTCACCCAGCCCCAGGTCACAAGCTCCAGGTAAACAGCAGCTGCAGGTTATATATCCTCCAGGTTGTGTCTTTCTTCAGGCTCCACTACCTGATCTCTGCTACCAAGCCTTGTCTCTGTACAGTTTTTCCCAGATCTCATTTCTGGAATCTCCTTGCTTTGACGATAGCCCTCTGGAAGGTTCTCCTGGATTTAGCTTTTGTTTTCCCCATGAACTCCTCCATTATCTTCATGCAGTGCACCCCTCAGAGAGTCTTGCAGCCCAGTACCACTGGTTTCTAGGACATAGCACTCCAGCCTGTGTCCAGCTCCTATGAGTCCTGGTTGTGCAGAGAGAGGAGACCAAGGGTTGAGTTTCACAGCCTGAGTAGGATCGTGGGTGTTTTACCCAAGTCAACAAGACCTCCTGAACTTGAAGAAGGGACTTGAATTCTGGCCCCAGGAAAGGGGTATAGGACCTGAGAGCCCAGAAGGATACAAACAAATTAAAAGCTAACCTAAATAGGCAAGGAAGAAACTAGATCTTTGATGATGGTCTTCTACTCTGGGGTTTTCAGCTTCTCTTCATAGACCAACAGGTCTGAGGGCAGCCAAGTGGATTAAAAAGCTAGAAATAAGGAAGATTAATGGTTCCAGCTCAGCCTTGTTTTTACCTTAGAACCACCAGGAGAATTTAAAGAAAAACACCAATGCCCAGACCCCAACACAGAGCAATTAAATCAGAATCTATGGTGGTGGTTCGAACATTGTTGAAAACCTTCTCAGGAGATTCTAATGCTTATGCAGAGTTGACACTACTGTGATGAGGATAGACTCATATCTTTTGTCTGGTCCTCATTTCTCTCACCTCTCTCTTTCTCAATTGCACCTGGCCAGACCCTCTTAGGAGCAGCTTGATGGTGCAGAGAGTCGAGGCACATGTGAGTTGGGATCTTGGCCATCTCACTTACGAGTTGTGATCTTGGGCAGGCTTTAATGCTTCTGAAGGTATCTGGAGAGTTACATGAGATGGGATATTTACGTGCCCATTGTCATGCGGGTTCGGGATGTGTATTGGTTCCCTTTTCTGTTACCACCCAAAGAGCTGTCCCTATGGGCCTCCCTCAGGTGTTGAGATAGTCCTAGAAGAGAAGGGACATGACTCAGAGCCATCGCCCACACTTTGTGGGAGATGGGCATGATGTCCAGATGTGGAAGTAAGAGCCAACCATGGCTATTGAGTGCCCATGGTGTCTAGGAGTCTGACTTACTGCCAGTGTGTACCAAGATCCAGTGTCCTGGGATCTGGATGCCTGGGTTACCCCTACTTTCCTGAGATTTCTCCTGGTCTCCTTCTACTCCCACATGCTGTCCTTATCTACTCATTTGGGCTTTGACCTGAGCTAATGGTTGTTGGGTTCTTTCTGATTATCTCTCTCTTTAGGGAGGCCTATTTCTGTGTGTGTGTGTGTGTGTGTGTGTGTGTGTGTGTGTGTAGGTTTTTGCCCTAAGGTACATGTGCTGTGGAGAAAGAGAGAGACAGACACTGTGAGAAGGAAAGTGAGAAATCACTCCCCATGGGGGGGGTGTCACATCACAATCCCTTCTCCTCCATTCTCTCTTGGGCACACATGCACACACTCCCAGCACGAATTTCAAAGCACCAGGTCCAAGACTCGAACTGCAGTCAGCTATGTGGGAGTCCAGCAGCATAACCACTTTGCCATCCGTTTGTCCCCAGGGAGGCCTATTCTTGAACATCTGGCCTGGTGCCTTACTAAGCTCCTGTCATCATCCTCCCTAGGACCAGTGCCTACCTGGTTTGGTTTCTAGCCTATGTTTGCACATCTCCAAGCATGAACTTCTGCCTACTTGGTACACACTGGCTCCTGGACTGCAGTTTGCTCTTCCACCTTCCCTCCTGCTCCATCTGTGTTGCCCTCACCATGGCTCCTGGATCACCTGGTTGCCCTTTCTAGAACTGGCCTTGAATCTAGGTGGGTCATTCCTATTTCTTTCTCTCTTTACGAGGAACAGGTCCCTGCTTGATCCAGTCAGATCTCTCTCTTCCTCCCAACCCCAAACTCTCCATTCTTCATTCCTGAACCTCTCAAGTCATCACATCATTCATACATTGTAAATACCTGTGACAAAGTGTGATTGTTGTGCATTTTGGAGATAAGAGAGACAGCAGGTCCAAGATTCTGCCTGGAAGGTCTGTATAAAACTGATGCAGATACTTGACTTCTCACTACTTAGCATGAAATAGTAAGGTGCCTTCAATGTTATAAGAAATACTTTGGAATACAGTGATCTTTTCCAAATCAGCTCTGAGTTTTCTAACTTCTAGTGACTACATTAATCCAAATAATCCAAAAGCGTGTAGCATGGGTCATACCTTTTTTTCTAGAATCCATTCTGCAATTTTATCCTCAAAGGCATTTTTTATAGGTGCCAAATTTATATCTGCAGGTTGTGAATGGTTTGAATTCTTTCTGTGTTTATTGTGATTCTAGGGGGACAAAATGACAATATGGGTCAGCTGGAGAAAGCAGTCACGACGTCTTCTAATATAAAAATTCCAAGACAGGTGCTAGAAAGCAATGTGTGGTGGTAGGCCAGCATTTAATGTCACTTATTCAGGCTCACAATGCTTAGTCACAATCTGAGGATGCATTGACATGACGTCAATAGGGTGTAGGCCAGGCTGTCGAAGATCCTATTTTCCCATTTCCTAGGCCAACTTGGACCAAGCTTACCACATACACACACACACACACACACACACATATATGGGGGCTGGTAGCTGGCATGGTGGTTGAGGTCTCTGGACTCCCACACAACCTACTATGGCTCAAGTCCTGGACCTGGTGGCTTGCTTTCTCACTTTTCTTCTCTCTTTCTCTGTCCCTGTCTGATCAAATTAAAAATAAATAAATAAATAAATAATGTTAAATAAAATAATTATTTAAAAAATATATATATGGGGACCAGCAGTTAGCATAATGGCTGTGTCGCTGGACTCCCATGTAGTCAACCGCGGTTCCAGTCCCGGACCCAGTGGCTTAAAAAAACTCACGCCGGACACATGTGCGTGCGTGCCCAAGATCCCGAGAGGAGAATGGAGGAGAAGGGATTGCGGCGTGGCCATCCCCCCTGGGGGGTGATTTCTTGCTTTCTACCTATCTGTCTCTCTCTGTCCATCTGGTGAGCGCATGCACCCTATAGCAAAAATTTCTCCAAAAAAAAAAAATATATATATATATATATGTATTTATATGTGACTGTGTGTGTATATATAATACATATATGTATATATATATATATATATATATATATATATATATATATACAGTGCACTAGGAAGCTTACGTATATGTATCTATATCTATATCTATCTATATATTTATATTTATATATATTTATATATATTTACATGTGGAGATTGGAAGATCCAGTCTGGCCTGAGTGAAAAATAATGCAATGATCCCCCTTGCTCCACCTGTGTTGCCCTCACCACACCTCCTGGAGCAGTTGGTTGCCCTCTCTAGAATTGGCCTTATTTCTGGGTGGGTCATTCCTGTTTCTTCCTGTGATGCCTGCCACAGGCAAGACAGCAGAGTAGTCATGGGATAGTGTTGTAGTCAGAGATATAGAAGTTCAGGTACTACTTCTTTTTATTTTTTTAAGTTAATCAATTTTTCTCCACAAGTAAGAGAGACAAGAGAAGGACCAGCAGATGGCATAATGGTTATGTCACTGGACTCTCACATAGCTGACTGTGGTTCAAGTCCCAGACCTTGTAACTTGAAACTCATGCTGGGCACCTGTAGGTGCATGCCCAAAATCCTGAGAAGAAAGAAAAAGAGAAGGCATTGTGGTATGGCCATCCCCCTTGGGGGGTGATTTCTCACTTTTTTTCTCTCTGTCTCTCTCTGTCCCTCCGGTGAGCTCACATACCCTATAGCAAAATTCTCTCTTAAAATAGAGAGAGAGAGAGAGAGAGGGAGAGAGAAAGAGAGAGAGAGAGACAACAGCTTTTATCTTGACACTGTAATCTACCCCCAGCCCCAGCAGTCATGAATCAAGGACACACGTTTGCCAAGCATACCCAGGGAGGTCTCTGGACACAAACCTGGAACCTCACAAAATGTGGTCCAGCCTTGCAGACATCACAGTTACTGCTGCACTGTTGTCCCATCCACAGAAGTCTTAAATCTTTTAGGATTTAGTCCTAACCCAACCGAAATAGGTCAATGGACAATTACATCCTATCAAGCATATGCAGCTTATTTTTTTCTCTTTTTCCTAAATAGAATGGAAGAAACATTTTTATTTTTCAAGAGAATTAATGACAGCATAATGAAGACCAATTTTTGAGATAGTAAGCAAATGTATTTTTGTTCTAGAAAATACTTAGTTCCTTGTTTTCCTATGCTTCTCCATCCATTGAGACACTGGCATGCCTTCCTTAAGGAGGACACTCAGATACAGCCTAGCACTGTGCTTCTCAAACCATTTGTGGTAAAGAGACATTTAAGGAAAATGAATACATCATTTTATAAAACACAAAGTGTGAGTTGCTAGAAAAATGAAGAACAGACATAACCATAGGAGGTAGAAAATTTTAATTAAATTCAACAGGCAAAAATTACTCTGTTAAATTTACGTAAAAGTTTTAAACACTTAATTCCATTAGTTAATTGTTGTAGACACTAACAAGTAGTTCAAGGCTTGGAAGCAGAGTCTGAGCCAGGCTGGCTCAGAACAAGAAATATTTGACTTGTTGGGTCCATGAGGAGGAATTAACCTTGAAAGCCAGGATTTACTGAGAGAGAAAGGGTTTTCTTTTTCTTTTTGTTCTGTTGTGCATGCACTCACTGGAAAGAAACAGAGAGAAGAGAGAGAGAGGGAAAGTGAGAAAGAACCCCCTAGAGGGAATGGCCATGCCACAATCCCTTCTCCTCCTCACTCTCTTCAGGATCCTAGTCCCACATGCATGCACACCTGTCGTGTTCTTTCAAGCCACTGAGTCCAGAATCTAAACCACACGATCAGTCATGTGGGATCCATTTGCCTTAACCACACCACCACTTGCTGGCCCCATAGAGATAATAGGGTTTTTTAAACTTTCCCAAAGTTTCCCTCCAATATCTGGAACACAGTTTAAAGGTCTGAACTTAAGGATTTACTCCAAAGTATGGCATGACTGGGCATTTCCATCACAAAGAAGGAGAAACCCTCCTCCAGTCACTAGAGAGTAGAGCACAGAAAGGGCAGAGGGCTTCTGATCTGAGAATCCTTGGTCCGTTCATAAGGATGAATCCCTCAGATCCATGGAGACAGACAAGCATATTTAGGGGAGCCAAACAATACTTCCTTTTGTGTAGCTTGGGGAGACTCTTGGTCTCTTAGAGATACCCTTATTTAGCACAGCCTCATGTCAATCATGGCCTAGAAACAGAGCCTCTGGTTGGAGAAGTGTTGAGAGAGAGGGTCTCAATAGAGAAGTCCCATGTTCTACACCTGTGTGTGGTGTCAGCAGATCCAGGAGTTCTGGCTGTTCCAGTGGGGGGATGTGGATGTGCAGAGAGGTGGTTGGATGGGAAGGGGCCTGGGGTCAGAGGGAGCAGAGGATCCTTGTGGTTCCAGGCAATGGGGTCCTTGGTGGCAAGAGCCCCTGGAATCCTTTAAAAGATCACCACAAATGTAAGAATCCTCAGAACTAAGTACTAAGACAAGCAGCATTTCCTTGTTGACTTTAATTCTTGGGACGTAAATTACTGAATAGTGAGTGGAGTGGCTTCAAAATTCTGATACTTTGGCAAATATCCTAGACAGTTTCAACCAGGGAAGTGAGAACTTTTCTATTGAGTGTTGAGAGGTATTGAGGAGAAGGGCTTTGGATTTGAACTTACCTAAATCTAATCCTGGTTCTGGCATTTACTTACTCTGCAACCTTGGGGACATAATTTATCTCATGAATAAAGCAGATAGGAATGCCTACCTTGCAGCTTTGTTGTGAGGTTTAGCAAGCATGCATGTAAATGATCTTCACCCTCTGTCCATACTCAGCACGTAGAAGATATTTGAGAAATGAAAGTTATTTTTATTTTGATCTGAGCTTTATAAGCTGCTAAGAGACTGACATCCTTCTCTTTCAGTTTTTCTCTTTTCTTGTTTTTGGAGAGGTTTTTGCTATAGGGTGTGTGCACTGGCCAGAAAGACAGAAAGAGACAGAGAGACAGAAAGCGAGAAATCACCTCCCCAGGAGGATTCCCACGCCACAATCCCTTCTCCTCCACTTTCCTCTCGGGATCTTAGGCATGCACGCACATGCTCCTGGTGTGAGTTTAAGCCACCAGATCCAGGACTAGAACCACGGTCAACCACATGTAAGTCCAGTGACATAACCATTAAGCCAACTGCTGGTCCCAGTTCTACTTTCTTTTAAGAAAGGAGCAAAAGATTCACATTATATGTATATCAGGAAGACGAAAGACTGACACGAAACCCTTCATATGCCTGAGGCTTTGGTTATTAGTAGAGTCTATTCCAACTTCAGAGGGAGACTGAATTTAGTTTTATTATTAATCAACCTATAGTTTTACTATTATCTGACAACAGAATCTTGCCTATAAAAGCCTAGTTTCAGTTTTTGTAATCTGTCTAATTTTTAATAAGAATCTCTTATTTAATAAAGAAGAAGTCTCATTGTCACAGGAATCAAGCAAGATCCATTTATTCATTGATTGTGCCTTCACTGAAGCCCAAACACATTTAGCCTTTCCAAGACTATGTTTACTGTCCCAAATTTACTATCACAGGGACCCTGGGCCCACAGTGGCATTCTCAAGAGCATCTCATATCCAGACTTTTACATATAATAATCACACATCTTTGTACGGTAGAGAATAGTTTTAAAAGCATTTGTATAGGGGCCAACAGGCAGTGAGGTGATTAAGGCACTGGACACTCCCACATGGCCAACCATGGTTTGAGTCCTAGACCTGGTGGCTTGTTTCCTCACTTTCCCTTTTTCCTCTTCACTTCCCCTCTCTCTCTCTCTCGTCAAATTACAATAAATTAATGAATAAATAAAAATTAAATAATTATTTTTAAAAAGCATGGATATGGTGTGTAATAAACAAATTAAGGATATAAACATATTCACCACCTTCAACATTTAACATTATATTATTATGTTGTGAACATTCAAAACCCACTCCAATGATTATTATTGCAAGTATGTACTGAATTGTCTGTGATATACTTTACTGTGAGATACAATTCTAAAGAAAAACATCTAGATTAAATCAGGCAACAAACAATCTTATAAATTAACAAAGATAATCAACATAGCCAATGAAAGAAGAATTTGTAATTTCCACATAGAAGACTATAGGAGATAAGAGTTTATAATAAAAAAAAATCTGTGGGTAGCAATCATTTGTCCAGTCAGAGACATGTAGAATTTTACATAACAATGGCTCATTAGGAAGAGATAGAAAAATAACACTTTTACACATTGTGAGTTCTTGTAAGGCCATAATACTAAAGTGTGCATAAAGAAATGAGTCTTCATAAAAGAGATGTTTAAAAGTGAAGACAAAGTAAAACCAGTGATTTGATGATTTATAGGCTTTACAAAGTTCTTAATTTTAGCATTTAAAAAAAATAAATTCCAAAGAAAGACTGAGATGTAACATTTTGGACTTTCCCTCTATTATCTATTATAGTATTATACGAGTAATTTATAATAAATATATAAACTGAAATCCGTGGAGGCAACTGTGTATCAAATAATTTGGGATTTCTATTTACACCTGCTTGTGTGTAAAATATTGGGTTGTTAGAAAAGTCATGACTTATTTTTCTATGCAAAAAATGCATCATGATTTTTCTAAAACCCAATACTTGAATCTGCATTTAGTCCCAACATTTAATGCTATTATCGGTATGTGTGGACTTAACCTTTTTCTCTAGTTGTTTTGTGTTCTCTTTCTTCTATTTGTCTCCCTTTAGGTTCCCTGGTATAGTAGTCCCTTAAGTATTTCCTAAAAAGCCAGTTTCATTTTTTTTTTGGGGGGGGAGAGTTTTTTTTTTTTTTCGCTATAGGGCACGTGTGCTTGCCAGACAGACAGAGAGATACAGAGAGACAGAAAGCGAGAAATCACCCCCCAGGAGGGATGGCCACGCCGCAATCCCTTCTCCGCCATTCTCCTCTCGGGATCTTGGGCACGCACGCACATGCGCCCAGCGTGAGTTTTAAGCCACCGGGTCCGGGATGCGAACCGCGGTTGACTACGTGGGAGTCCAGTGACATAGCCATTACGCTAACTGCTGGTTCCCAGAAGCCAGTTTCATTTTGATGAACTCTTTTTTTATTTTTTTATTATTATTCATACATGAAATCGCTATACATCATTTAGATTGTGAAGAGATTTTTACCCAGCATAATATACACCTCAGTCCAACCTAGTTGAGACTATTATACACATCCTTGCCAACAGATAATAAATCCTGTGTCCCACAAATGTCTTACCTCTCGGTCCCCCCCCCAAATTTCCTTTCCTACACTTTTCCCCTCTCATACTCTTTCTACTTTGTCTCTAGTGTCCATTACAATTTTTAATACTTTTATGTCCTCCAATCTTTCAGTCTCTACCATAGAGTGCTGACAGTTGGTATATGTTAAGCGGAGACATACAATGTCTCTCTTTCATAGCCTGACTTGCTTCATTCAGCAATAGATCTTCCATATTTGTTCACTTTCTATCAAATTCCAGGGATTTTTTTTTTATGGCTGAATAGTATTCCATGGAGTATATGTACTGAAATTTTTCAATCCATTCATCTGTTTGTGGACATTTGGGTTGGTTCCATGTCTTAGCAATCATGAATAACGCTGCAATGAAAATAGTTGTGCAAGTGCTTTTCCAACTGAGTGCTCTCCTGTCTTTTGGGTAGATACCCAGGAGTGGAATTACTGGATCATATGATAGTTCTATTTGAAGGTCTTTGAGGAACCTCCATATCGTTCTCCACAGTGGACGGACCAATTTACATTCTCACCAACAGTGTAGGAGTGTTCCCCTTTCACCATATCCCCATCCAGCACTTATCATTATTTGTTTTTTAATCTTTGCCATTCAGACTGGCGTTAGGTGGTATCTCATTGTGGTTTTGATCTGCATCTCCCTTACAATGAGGGATGCTGAGCATTTTTTCATATGCTTTTTGGCTGTTTGTATGTTTCAGTATGTGTTTATCTATGAATGGTTTTATTTCTTTTTCCCACTTGAAGGATAATCTTGCTGGTTATACTCTGACTGAAATTGCTTTTCTTTCAGAGTTTTAAATATGTCTTCTCATTTATTGTATTGTTCTAGTTGAGAGACCCAATGTTAGTCTAATGGGGTATCCTTTGTAAGTAACTTGGTATTTTTCTCTTGCTATTTGATGTCCTTTGTATTCCCTGGATTTGTATGTCTGCATGCCTCTCTAAATTTGGAAAGTTTTTATATAATACATTATGAAATATGTTCCTATGCCTTTACCTGTCTCTTCGCCTTCTGGAATACCTATTACGCAGATATATGACTATTTAATGGTGTCTAGGATTTCCTGTGTGTTGTCCTCATTTTTAATGGCTATCCTTTTGTTCTTTTTGATTGCTTGGACTATATCAGAGGTTTGGTCTTTAAGGTCAAAGATTATTTCTTCTGTGTAGCTTTTGCTGTTAATACTTTTGATTAAGGTTTTGATTTCTGGCATTGTATTCTATATCTTCAGACATTCTGTTTGATTCTTTTTCAGCATGTCTATCTCTTTATGAAGTTCCTCCTTCAAGTCATGAAAGGATTTTCTCATCTCCTAGAATTGGTTATCTGTTTTCTCTTGCATATCATTGAGTATTGTTACAATGAATATTTTAAATTATTTTTCTGACATTTCTGAAATCTCTTGTGTTTTATCCACTGTTAATGAGGAGCTATGATTCTTTGAGTCAATTGTATTTTCTATCATTCTCCTATTTCTTAGAGCTCTGCTTTGAGTTTTAGTCAACTAGTAGTATACTTATTTCTTCCTACTTTTTTTTGAGTATGTTTCTATAGCTGTGTGCTCCTGTATTTCTTTATGTGTAAGCTCTGTGGCAACTTCCCTCCTCTGCTTCTATTTTTGGAATTGCAGTGTCTTCCTCTTGCTCCTTCTTTCTCTTCGTCTCTGGGACTGTAAGACCTCCTTGTTGCTCCTTCTTTCTCTGGGATTACAGGAACCAGATATTGGTTCTGGAAGGCCAGAGAGCCCCTCCTCCTCCACAGCATGCTGGATGGAAGTCTCTGCTGATGAGCTCAAGCCAAGCAGCTTCACTTGGGCCAGTCTGTTGATCCTGGATGGCTGAGGGGCAGAATGGTGTCAGCATACACGAGGTGGCACCTCCTATCTTCTATCTCTCACTAAGGTATGTTCTAATGCTCAGTCCTCATTCAAGCATTATCATTGGTGTCTCCCTCCCCCCACAAGTGTTCTAGAGGCTACACTGTGGTGGCCTGATGGTGGCTTCTGAGGCAGACTTCGTAAGCTTGAGGGGTAAGCATGTCATTCAAGTTACTTTGGTTAAAATGACTTTGGGAGCTGCTAAACCAAAAAAAGAAAGAAAAAAAATGAAAGAAAAAAAGAAAAAGGAAGGAAGAAGAAAGGAAGGGAAGAAGAAAGAAATAAAGAAAGAAAGAAGAAGAAAGAAAAAAGAAAGAGAGAAAGAAGAATGGAAGGAAGAAAGAAAGAAAGAAAAAGAAAAAAAAAAGAGAGGAAGAAAGGCCTAAATTTTACAAACTTGCCATTGAGTTAGAGTTCAGCCATTTAGCCACTCCATTCTCCAATATTCTTTTTGGGGAATTTAAATTCCATAAGGTGAGAAATACACATCACAGTTCACATGGGGTGGTCTGCAATTCTCCAGAAGAAGGAAGGGGGTTGCAGCCCAGGATAGTTAAAGCACCACAGGAGGTAGGAGCAAGGGGATTGTGGAAGAGTGGGGAAGACACAGTTCCAGAAAAGAACAATCCAGGTTTATCTAAAGAAAAGACTCCAAGAGTTCATCTCTTCAGGGTCAACTAATGAAAGTAGTAAAACAAAATTGGATTTCTCTGCAAGATTAATTAATGGAAAAGAAATGATCATAAGACAATCTTATAAACCAACTGGCAAGTTGTAGTAGATATTAGTAGCATTTTGGAAAGGCCTAAGGTGTAGCTAAAGACAGTCTCCTCCCTGAGTTACTAGGCCAGATAGGAGACAACTAGCTGAGGAAAGCAGACCAGCCAGCACCATTCTGAAATCGATTGAATAGGCCAAGGTACTTTCTAAGATATCCCTACATTTTCTTCTTTTTTTTTTCTAAATTATTTACTTTCTTTTCTCCGTGACTGAGAGTAATAGAGAGACAGAAAGATAGATACCCAAATAGGGTACTCATGCCATGATTCACCCCCAGCCTCAGCCAGCTCCCAATCATGGGCACACATATTCCTGGCAGGTTCAGAAAGTCTCAGAATGCAAACCTGGAAACATCCCATATGGATCTTACTCACAGAGCATTCTTACTGCTGTGACACTCAACCTACTCTAGCTCTCAACCCCCATGTTTTCTTCTAAGTTAGTGAGAAATTACCCTAGACCTACCTAGCAAGAAACACCAGCAGTTTTGTGCTAGAACTAATCTCAGAGGTCCCTAGTCTTATGTGCTCTGTTTCTAAATGGGGTAAATGAGGCATGAAGAAGTTAAAGTACTTAATCAAAGCTATAGCTACTGAGTGGCAGGTCCAGGGGAGCCCAGATCACCCGAGTCCAATTCAGTGTCTTTACTAATAAGTGATCTGACTCCTAGTGACTGGCTTCTGGGAATTCTTATTTTCTGATGACATCATGTCTCATGTGTGTTGTTGTTACAGATCTTCTATGGTTAATGGCAGCAGTATTAGTGCCCCATCTGGTGGCAAGAACTGTCTCATTAGTTTTTATTTTCCAGGCCATACACTGATGATAAGAGATTAAAATAGCCATCTTTTCCATTTTCCTTTTGTTAAAATGAGAATGCTAATGCAATCTTGCTTTCTGAAGTTGCCTCTGGCAGGAGTGGATAACATTTGTGATATTCAAAGTTGACAAGGAAATATTTGTCATATTCAAAATCAAGGAGTTTGTTATCTAGCCCAAGAGCTGAAACTGGCCCCCTAGATAGAAGCAGAGACTTTATCAGGCAAAAGTGATCTGTGAGCTAGATTATAAACTCCATGAAGTTCCTGAAGGGAGAATTAGTTCCTGGTTGGGGGTGATCATAGAGGGCTCCATGTGGTAGATGGGACATATTGTACATTAGCCTTTCAATGTCCAAAGATAAATCTGATAGATGGGGACTCTATGCCAAGAGAAGGGGACAGAATGAGGGCAGAGATGTGGGAATGAGCAGAGCAATTCCATAAGGAAATGGCTAGACTGGAATGCTCAGGAATGAGGAATGGCAGGGAATAAGGCTGGGGAATTTAGCTCCTGGTGGCCCAGAAAGAGGATTAAAAGAAGCAACTATAGGACATGGGAAGCCATGGAGAGATTTTTTTTTAAGTTGATTTATTTCATGAGTGAGAGGGAGAGAGAGAGATACAACATGCCCACTGGTCTTGATATTAGAATCCATCCCCAGCTTTGCCTACCTAGATCACATGTACATGCATGTCCAGTGTACACATGCCCAGCATATTTTGGGAGGTCTTTGGACTTGAAACCAGCAACTTTCTTATATGGTTTTGCCTCACAGAAATCGTATTTTACCACTACATTTCTATCTCACCCCAGCTTCAGAGAGATTTTAAGAAAGTGATAGGATGTGGTTATAAATGATGATTGATTTGTCCTTGCATGCAGGAAAAACTAGAATCATGAAAATGAGCCATTTTCTCTGTATCATAATATATAGGTTTAAAACATTACAGATCTGAATCAGATGTCCCAGTACAAAAAGAAAGGCAGTTACAGGCAAAGGAGAGATTTCAGAAGAAATATTAAACACGTGTTACCTGCTCATGTTGCCCCAACACAACCTTCTTCCTTCTTCCAAATGATGAAATACCAAATACTTTTATTTATGAAATATTGTGTTTTACAAATATCTATATATCAATATAAGTAACTCATGATTTCCTGTGTTTTCCTTTCATTTCTTTGGATGATATCTAAAATTTTGGAGGCATGTTATAGGGTGGATTATCATCATAGTTTATAGCTTTCAAGTAATACTCAAATCTTTTGAAATGTTCAATGCTCTGAGTTTCTCAACAGATGGTATGTTAGTTAAGCTCTTTCAGCCTATAAGAAAGAGACACACCCATATTATGTTATGTTTTGGAGGTTCATTGTTGGAATTTATAGGGATGTCAGGAGACAGGCCAAATGCTCAGCAGTGTTGGAGTCATTCCAAGTATCATGCTGATCCAGGACTTTCAGAGTGGAATGCATAGTAGGTCTAGATCAAACCTGGGGAACAATGAGATAGTTTGGCAGGTGACTGCTGAGGTAACTGACCCTTCTCTATGGGCCTCCTTCATGTTCTCTAAGAGCAAGAAGATGATTGAATTGTCACTCCCCAATATGAGACCACCACTGGGTAGTTTCTCCCCAGAATGTTACAGAGCATTGCCTTTGACTGGAGCCTAATTCCTGTTGTAATTAGCGGTGGCAGGTTGATATCTCTCATCACAGATGTTATTGGGTTGTTGGAAAAGTCATGATGCATTTTTGCATAGAAAAACAGAAAAATACATCATGATTTTCTTGATGACCTCATATAAACCATAGTAACTCAGGCAGAACAAAAAGAGTGGGATCATTTTCCTCAGCACGGGTAGACTCAGACTCGACATTCAGAGTTTCCTGTCTACTTTAGCTGGGATGGACCATGGTGGAGATGTGTAGATGAAGGCAATGGAGGAATTATCATCATCAAACAGAGACATAGAATAACTTCCTATGTTTTAAACTTAGGAAGACAAGTAGGTTTCAAATGGGTAAGGATTTCTATATATTTTAAGCTTATCACTAGCTCCTATTTATAAAAACATTACATTTTTCTCTCTCTTCCACTGATGAGAGAGGAAATATGGCCACAGAGCACACCTGGAGAATGTCATAACTTTCCTCACTTTATTGTGGTTGTTAATCAGAGATTCCAGAGAGGAAGGCCAACTGCTCTTTTATTATTTCTTTTATTTATTTCTCTCTTTCTTTATCTTCTTCTTCTTTTTTTTTTCTTCAATAGTCAAGTAGTCATCTAAACCAGCTTGCTTGAGGTTATCTTTTACTTATCATCTCCAAGATGATATCTCATGATTTCTTTCTTTTGTTTATTTAAAGAATTATTTTATTTAACTTTATTTAGTTATTTGCTTTCATTTGACCAGAGAGGGACAGAGTGAGAAAGAGAGAGAGAGAAAGTGAGAAAGCAAGCCGCCCAGGTCCGGGACTCAAACTGCAGTCAGCCATGTGGGAGTCTAGTGCCCTTCACCATCACACCACCTGCTGGTCCCATGATTTTATTTCATATATTAATTCTGGCTTACAAAGTGGTGTTCAGAATGTCTGGGGTTGAGAGGATTCTGAGGTTTTGACCCTTCTCTGCAGAATACAATGCCAACGTTGACTAGTGACAACTCCTTGAGTATAGGAGGGAGGGAATATCACATGCATGTGCTACTTGTCACCCTATGCCAACTTTATTGCTTTTTTGCCTCCACTCAAATCTGTGTCATTGACAAGGTCTTTTTGAAACTTCTCTCCCTCTTTTCATTCCTCCAGTACCACCCTGACTTTTTAGACTATCAAAGCTGTTTTTATTTAGAGGGGAATAGTATAGTCCAAGGATGCCAACTGGATGCCCAGAAAGTTTCATGAGTTAGCAGATCCTTGGAAATCTTATCACCTTCCAGGCATAAAAAATTCAAATATTCATACCAGTGCCCCAAACTAAATTTGGAGAGAAATGTCTTACATGAATCAAAGTCATAGAAGACTGAAATATAAAACATCATAGTTTTATTATTATTATTTATTTTGTTTTATTCATTACTATTATTTTTAATTTGATCAGAGAGAGACACACACACAGAGAAGGAGAGAGAGAGGGAAAGTGAGAAAGCAAGCCACCAGGTCCAGGACTCAAACTGCAGTCAGCCATGTGGGAGTCCACTGCCTTAACTACCATGCCACCTGTCAGCTCCTAAAGCATCATAGGTTTTAAAAAGGCACCAGCCTTACAGAAACCTGTAAAATCCTCTGCAATACTCATTTGTCCCTGGTAAGCAATCTATATGTCAGCAAATTATCAGATGAGGATTTGGTAAGCATAAAATCCGTCAGGAGATAGCTGCATGGTCTGAAGGGAATCCAGCCATGATGGCCAATCCCCACAATTTATCCACATGCCCTTTACAGTGTTGATGTCACTTTGGCTACTGTGGAATTCTTTTCATTTGTTTGAAACAAATGTGTATAGTGCTGAGTGTTAATTTTATTAGGTATCCTCATGGGCTAGGGGATCCGCCTTTCATGCCTACTTGGCCCATTTACTAGCAGTTTAGTTAGCAGCCTCCCCCACCTTCAGATTTCACTAATTCATTTGCTTTAAAAGACCTTCAGGGATCTAAACAATATTCCACTTTTGGTGGGCCTACAGTTGATAAAATCCTTCCACACTGCTTCCCAGAGACCTCACAACTATCTTGGGAAGGAGATAGAGCATGTATCACCCCCCTCCTCTTACGTACTGGTACCAGGGTCCAGAGAAACTTACCCAAGTGCCTGCAGTTCACCTGCCCCAACACCAGGCCTAGAGCAGCATCCCCTGACTTGAGGGCCCATGTTTTCTCTGCTACTGGCTCCCCTGTTCTTTATCCATTAAAGATGAAGATAGAAATTCCTCATCCCTGCTCAGCCTCTAATGAACCTCCTAATGATGGGTTTTCAGGCCACCACCAGAGTCTGACTTCCTGCTCCCTGACCCCAGATTTTTCATCTTACTCAGTCAGGCAAACCCTGTTTCCAGTCCCATTTGCTTCCATGCTTCAGCCCCTGCCTTGGCAGCTGCTGAGTAGACAGAAATGAGTTCAGAGTGTGCCTCTGGGTCCCATTTGAGCACCCGTCCCCAAGCTACATGGGGTATCAGTTGGCAGGTCACCTTCTCCTGGCACTGGACTCAGGGACCTGGAGATGGTACAGGGCAGGAGAGGGACAACCGACTGAGAACTGGGTATTTTCAATGCATATTTGATTCTCATTTCCATTCAGGCTCCTCATTAGGCCGCAGATACACCATGGACCTGTTCTTGTCTGTGACTTGGCAGGACCCAGAGCCCCATTAGCAGCACTGTGCACCAGCAGGACTCCAGGGAGGAAGAAAGCTGAAAGGACTGGAGTTTCTGGTCCAATTTCCAAAGAAAAGGAGAGAATAAAAGGCCCATAAAATTCAGAAAACACTCTTCCCTTGGCTCATTCACATGGAAATGCAAGTCTGAGGATAGTGGACAAGGAGGTGATGGTCCAGGAGCAGGGGTCAGGGTGACCTACAGCTCCTCAGCTTCAGTCTCTCCTCACCCCCCGCCCCAGCCCCTGAACCACCAGCACCAAATGGGAAGACTTTAATGTCATGTCTTTGGACACTTGGCAGGAAGAACCACGAGTGTCCTAATTACTGAACTAAGAGTGTACAAGACCCTGAAAAACCCTTCCTGGAGCACGTACTCCCCAGTGCTGGGTGCTGGGAAAATTCCCCATTGAGTATGAGAAGCCCCTTTGATGTACTCATGATAAGCAGAACAAGGGCAACAGTGATGACATTGGCAGGAGCTGTCAAAGATTCTTCCAAGGGGCTCGCATACTGGGTAGGGTGAGTTCAGACCTGGTAGGTGCTGTGGATCCTGTTTCTTTAAACTTAAAGAAACAGGTATTGAAACGAGATCCATGTTTCACAACCTGATCTCTTGATGACAGAGTGGCTGGAGCAGCACCTCCTTTGTTATAATCACGCTGCTCATTGCACAACCTGTGAGTGCACCTGCCCTGAGCACAGCATCACAGGTGACACAGTGGGAAATGCCAACCCTGGCTCCAGTGGGACAACCCTCGCTTTCATTCAAATGAGGAACTTGAGTCTCAGCCTGTAAATGATTAATTAGCCTGTGGTTAAGCAGAGCAAAGACTTGAAATGCAAGACTCTCACCAACTTGAGTACTTTGCCCCAAGAATTTACCTTCTAGTAAGAACTGAAGTCAACCAACATGGCTAGGATTGGGAAGGAACAGATTCTGTAATCTGAATTGCTCTCTGAAGACACATTCATTTCTGGGATCCCTGAAGAACCACCAATTACCAAGCTTTCCTAAAGAGACCTAAGCTGAGGCTCTTATGTCAAGGGATAAGCCTAACGTTAACATCTTCAAAACAGCTATGCGGCATCCTTCAGTTTACGAAATCAACCTCCCCTACATGGTTTTGATGCAGAAAAACAGGGGTGCAGGGGTGATTGGGACCAGCATTCACAGTGAGACACGGGTTCTTGTCCCCTGCTCAGGAAGAATTAGAGTCACGGACACAGAGAGTAGGTAAAGCAGAGAGTTTATTGAAAGAGAGGGCAGGAAGAACAGAGCTCTCAAAAAGGGAGGAGATCCCAGAAAATAGGTTGCCAAGGAAAAACTGTGGTAAGGGTTTTTTATTTGGGACAGGAAGGGCTTTGTCCACTTGTTCTAGATGGGCCTTGTGTATGCATTCCCCTCTTTGGTGGGGAGGGGCACACATTGGATGGGTCCAGTAATTCCCTTAATTTTGGAGTGAGTTCAAAGGTCAGGAAATTCTTTGTTTAGAAGCTTTGGGCCATGAATTATTCAAGAACAAGATTTACATGTCTAAGGTCAAAGGAATATGATGACTAGGAGAAGAGGAATTGTCAGGAGCCACACAGCAATGGTTCTCTTCTAGGGGGTTGGGAGCTGCTCTATCTACCTGTAAATGGGGCCCAACTCCTGTCTCAGTTTCATGTTCTGTTTTCCAGCTGGCATCCAGGTTTCACCTCACCCCCTGCCACTTGCTTGCTCTGCCTTTCATGGCTGCTCGTCCTTTTTCCTCCTTTCCCTGAGTTTGCTGGCAGCTCTTCTTGCTGTCTTGTTCACCATGCTGTTTGAGGTTGTTGTTGGTAGGGTCAGGAAATGTTACATCCACACCTTATGCCTATTGAAGGAGAACAGAAAATAGAAAAAGGGAGATGCAGCTGTGGACAGAAGTCTGACTACTTTTCCTATTTTTCCAAAATCTTTTCAAAAGGGGACTGGGGAAGTCATGCCCACAAACATTAACAGACCATTTATTTTCTATTAACAGGATTCTTCCTACCTCCTGTCCCTGGCATAGTATCTTCGAGATGTATATTTCAACCGATTACAGTGTATTCTTTTGCTTAGCTCTTCCCAAGACACAGAACTTCTCTTTTCCTTGAGATGTAGATTAAGCCTCTCTTTAATCTCTTCCCAAGACACAGATCTTCCCTTCCAATCACCACCTAAGATTGGTGGAATCCACCTATAACCTTCAAGCCCCCCCCTTCTACATGTCCCGCCTTTTTGGGCCAGACCATTAGAAAATCTCTTCACTACATGTTGTCTGTCAATCTCAAAAATAAATAAAAAGAACCCCTGTACATGATCACCCCGAGAAAAGGCATATATGCCTCTTCTCCGGGCCTAGGTCACTCACATTTGGCTTGGAAATAAATCGCATTAATTATTAATTATTAATTATTAATTTTACAGTTGGTTATTTTTTTCACCGACACAGCCAACCTTCCTCCATTCTACCTGCAGGCCTGACAGCAGCCTTCTCCACGTGCCACCTCTGGCCTGGAGTCTGCATTCTATTCCTAGCACAGGGCCTGCTTCAGGGAGGGGACCTCCTTCTAGAGCATTCAAAGAAGCTGTAAATATGTTGGGTTTTGACCAGCAGCAAAAATCTCTCATAACCATTGATTGGCAATCTAGGGTGATTTTAGCCATCCAGTCAGAACAGCTGGAGGTATGTGATCACCCAGAGATCTGCTTAGGGAAAAGACTGGTCTGGAAGGCAGATTTCCTTGTTGGACACATGAGAGGTTATTGCCCTATAGTT
Organism: Tupaia tana; assembly: GCA_026018925.1. Lineage (NCBI taxonomy): Eukaryota > Metazoa > Chordata > Mammalia > Scandentia > Tupaiidae > Tupaia > Tupaia tana. The sequence goes on along the minus strand of JAKSZU010000007.1, from coordinate 121,473,207 downwards.
ACACATCTGGTCAGTGGCAAAACAAAGGCTCATTTCTATTTGTGTTAGTCTTTTTCTTCCTGCAATTTTTATGATCAAAATGAAGCAAGCGAGACTCGATCTTGGAGGAGCTCCTCCATTAGAAATTGTTAAATTCCTAGGACTGAAAACTTGCCTTCTCCTCCTTTGTCGAAGAGTAAACAGAGTGATTAATACTCCTATTGTCTTTAAACCCCACTCCTGATATGGAGAGGCCCAGAATTCATGAATAACTCAGGGCTGATAGCTGTCTAAGGTTTCTGCCCTCCGTGGAGCTACAGGGTAACCTGAAAACCTTGGATGGATTAGTACTTTGAATAGATTAGTACCCTGAATAGATTAGTCTTCCTGCTTCTCTACCCCCTCCCTGGACACTGCATAGGGTGAGTTCTGAGCCCATTCCCCACCCCAGACCTCCCCTTCCCCAATTCCCCCATAAAAGACCATGTCCAACCCTCAGTCGGTGCTGGAGATTTAGAGTGTTAACTCCTCTGTGCCCGCCGGCATAATAAACAGTTCTCCTAATCTCTCGGAGTGCTGCTTTCCATTCCTCAGCATCTGGTTTTCTGCAACAAAAAGACTGCAAGAAATATCCAGCTTTTTTTCAGATGGCAAAATAAGTCATTCAGCTCTTTATTACTAAGGGAGTAGGGGATTCAGTATGACATTGCAAGAAGGAAATTGCCCTGCTAGGCCTGGGGTGAGGAGACAACACAATAACCTTCCCTCCCCAAGGTTCCCCTCTTGCCTACATTTTTCCCTTCTATGTTGACCTTCACTAAGAAATAAAAGAGATAAGAAATGTGATTTGTCCTCAGCTCCTTGCCCCCATTCGTGGAGCTGACTCCAATGTGGCATTAATAAGTAGAAGCAGGGAGGGCTGGTGAAGACACGGTACAGAAGATTTAAGCACAGTCTCTAGAACTGGTGTGGGCTGGCCTTGGTGCATGTCAGTAGAGCACAGTCTCCTTGTTATTTAAGATTCCATCAACACTGTCGGTTTCTCTCTATCTCTGATGAGCACACATGCCCTATAGCACACAAAAAAAGTTCTGAGCACAATAATTTCCTTAAATAACATAGGTAGCAGCCTGAATTCCACAACACATTATTTTTTATTTGCTATAAGAAACATATGCTCACCAGAGAAGGACAGAGAGAGTTCAAGTAAGAAAGCACTCCCGGGGGATGGCTACACTGCAGTCCCTTCTCTATTCTCCTCTGGGGATTTTGGACACACACACACACACACACACACACACGTACCTGGGGTGATTTTCAAGCTGACAAGGCATGCTTTTCAAGCTTCTGGGACCAGGACTCTTAACAGGGAAGTTGGCCATGTGGGATCCAGTTGAATTAGAGACAGAAAGGCACTTATCACCAACAGGGTCTTTACATCACAATTCATCCTCAATCTCAGCAAGCCCAGATCACAAGCATACGTTGTTTTCTCTGCACAGGAAGTCCCAGCACACAAATCCAGGACCTTACTACTGGGTCTAGCCAAGTAACTGCTGCATCATCACCTGGCTCTTCCCAAATTTTTAAAAAACATTTATTTATTTATTTATTTATTTATTTATTTATTTATATTGTATGATAATTTTAAATTTGTATATGTAAACATATACATAATGAAATGGTCATTATAGTCAATAAAATGAATAGGGCACATGCGCTCACCAGAGAGAGAGAGAAAGTGAGAAAGCAAACTGCCAGATACGGGACTCGAACCACAGTCTGAAATGTAAGCATCCAGTGCCTTAATCACCATATCACCCGCTGTTCCCCTACCCAAATTTCTTAATCTTTCTAGATTTATTAAGCATCTGACCAATATACAAGCAAAGCAAAACAAAAGATTTAAACCATTGATTTTATCATTTTAATCTATGTGACTTAGTCTATGAAAAATGGTCATTGGGTTAGTTCTCTTTCCCACTATACAAGATGGCAGGTGAAAAACCTGCAAAGCAGGATGCTAAAGAGAAGAAACCTGAAGCCTAGAGGGCTGATGCCAGTGGCAATGTTAAAAAGGGTGACCCCCAAGGCTAAAAAGTCCAAGAAGGCGAAGCCCCGTTGCAGCCGAAACCCCGTCCTAGTCCGGGGCATCGGCAGATACTCCCGGTCTGCCATGTATTCCAGGAAGACCATGTACAAGAGGAAATACTTGGCCACTAAATCCAGGATCGAAAAGAAAAAGAAGAAGGTTCTTGTGACTGTCAAAAAACCAGTTGGTGCAGACAAGAATGGTGGTACCTGGGTGGTTAAACTGCACAAAATGCCTAGGTATTATTCCACTGAAGATGTGCCTCGAAAGCTGTTGAGCCACGGCAAAACCCCTTCAGTCAGCATGTGAGAAAGCTGTGAGCTAGCATCACTCCTGGGACCATTCTGATCATCCTCACTGGACGCCACAGGGGCAAGTGAGTGGTTTTCCTGAAGCAGCTGAGTAGTAGCTTGCTACTTGTAACTGGACCGCTGGTTCTCAATCGAGTTCCACTGCGTAGAACACACCAGAAATTTATCATTGCCACCTCCATGAAAATTGGCAAAGTAAAAATCCAAAAGCACCTTACCGATGGTTACTTTAAAAAAAAATAAACTGTGGAAGCCCAGGCACCAGGAAGGTGAGATCTCTGACACAGAGAAGGAGAAATACAAGATTTTGGAGCAGCACAAGATTGATCAGAAAGCTGTGGACTTGCAAATTTTATCAAAAACCAAAGCTGTTCCTCAGCTCCAGGGCTACCTGGGATCCATGTTTGCCTTTACAAATGGAGTTTATCCTCACAAATTGGTGTTCTAAATTTTTCCCAAGAACCTAATTAAATAACTGATCATATATTAGAAAAAAAAAAGAAGAAAAATGGTCATTGGATTTTGACCACCAAAGACCCTCTGTCCAGAATTTGCCCTCCTGTACCCCAGATCTAGCCAGGAGCCAGGATAAAGCACCTGACTTATTCTCTCTGTTTCTCTCCATCTCTCTCTATTTTTAATTTTTTTTTTAAATTTTAAACTCCTTAGCTCTTTGCTGCTCTTTGTCTTGCTAATTCTTACCTTTCTCTCTTCCATCATAAGATAAGCCCATCAGCAGCCATCTATATTTGAGTTCTGAGTGGCCCCATGCCACATGGTTTTCAGTTTTTGACCAACACCTTTTTTCTTTCTTTTTTATTGTTTTTGTCTTATTTTTTTCTCTTCTTCTTCTCCTTCTTCTTCTTCTTCTTCTTCTTCTTCTTCTTCTTCTTCTTCTTCTTCTTCTTCTTCTTTTTTTGTTTTCTGTTTCTTTTCTTTTTCTTTTTACCTTTCTCACTTTTCTACTTAGCCTCTACACACTGATTTTCTAGATAGGTCTAGGTGTTCAGTAGCCAAATATCTAAATACTTTAGGGTAAGATTAATCCTCAATTTTCATTAAATCAGCTGTGCAAAGGGAGAAAAATGGTACTGTTTAGAGACTGCAGGTCACCTCCCCCTACATTTTTTCTCAATGCTCAGATTTAACTCCAAAAAATAGAAAAAACATATCATCCATAAGATGACCAGAAATCACCACAGAGGCACAAGAAATAAGAGAAACCGAGAAAGTATCCCTCTAAGGGAAAAGAATAATTCCTGTTCCTCCATAGAGAATACAAGAGAACTCATGGAAATGTCAGATAAAGAATTTAAAATATTCATAGTGACAAAGCTAACAGAGATGCAAGAGAAGAGAAACAATTAACTCTAGAAGATGCAGGAAAGAAGAGACACTGAATTCCAGGAGGCAAGGAAGTTCTTGAACTATCTGAAAGAGGAGAAACACATCATAAAAAAGAATCAAATGGAATTGTTAGAGATGAAGGTTGTAATACAAGAAATCAAAACTTCCATTGAAAATATCAAAAGCAGATTAGATCATGCTGATGATCGAATCTCAGATGTAGAATAACATACAAGTAATACTAGATACCATTAGACACCCAAACATCCTAATCATCCGTATCCCAGAAGGTGAAGAGACTAATAAGGGCACTGATAATCTATTTCATGAAATCCTGGAAGAAAACTTTCCAAACCTAGAAAGGCACTCAAATATCTAGACCCAAGAAATACAAAGGATTCCACATTGAATCAAGATCTTCTCCAAGGCACATCATAGCCAAATTGACCAAAACCAGACAGAGACAAGATACTAAAACTGGCAAGAGAGAAATGTCAAGTTACTTTCAAAGAATATCCCATAAGGCTAATGTTGGGCCTCTCATTGGAAACAATGCAGGCAAGGAAAGAATGGGAAAATATATCAAAGTGTTACGTGGAAAACAATTTCAACCAAGGATACTATACCCAGCAACATTATTTTTCATATGCAAAAAAAAAAAAAAAAAAAAAAAGACAAAATCATCCTCAGATAAACAAAACCTGAAAGAATTTACCAACTCCAGATCAGCTCTCCAAGAAGTACTGAAAGGAGTGCTATACCAGGAGAATTAAAGTCAGACACACAGAAATAAGAGTATTTGAAACAACCAAGAGAATGGCCAACCTAATGGTAGGGACAAGTACAGAGTTGAATGTTAACTTCCAGAGTTTAAATGGAAAAATCAGACCACAGTAACACTGCAAATTCAATAGAAGAGAGATTAAGTACATGAGTCTGAACTAGTGAAATAGAATTTTTTTACTTTGGACTAAAACGTTACTGATTTTCTTCAATGCTTTAATTTCTATATTTAAGGATTTTTGTCTTTTCTTGAATTGTTGATAGGTTCATCTACCTACTATTTGAACTAAATCCTAAGCTTTTCCCTGGCTTTAAGTTTTAAGCAAATTCCTCTTAACATTTTTTGATTTTGATCTATAAAACCTAAAACTGTTTTCCTTGAAATTAAAAAAATGCATTGATACTTATATTTAATGACTGCGGGAAGTTATATAGCCCCAGTGAGGTGCTACTTTATAGTATGTTCACTTTACTCACTGAGGTTTACACTTAAAGTCAGACATGCATTCTTAGATATGTATATATCAGCTGTATTTGCTATAGAAAATTTTTTAGATTAATTAAGATCTTTAGTTAACCAATAAAATGTGGGCAAAAAGGCATGGAAAACAACTGTACATATCAGAGACAGTGTGTATGAATTGATAGAGAGTGAAAGGTAGGGAATCAAGGGGGGAGGGAAAAAGCAAAATATATAAGAAACAAGAAATAGAAAATTATTTGTTGATAATAACATGTATGATAATACCCTTGACTGAGCTAATGTATAATGTATTCTGGATGGAAAAATCTTTTTGTATACTGTATTGACATACAGTGAATGTCTGTAAATATACTAATTAATTAATTATTTTTTAAAAATGATCATTTGCATATTAGCTTTTTTAGGTTACTTTGGAGCAATTTTGATTTTCTACAACTCCTCTCTTTCAAAACGCAGCCTTGCTAAAGGCTCTATTTAGATCACTTTGGCCACTAGTGAGAACTGCACAGGTACAGCCAGCCCTCTCTCTGTTCTACCTGCAGGCCTGACAGCAACTTCCTTCTTTGCTGCTTCCAGCCTGGGTATGCATTCCATTCCCAGCACAGAAAGGGTACCCATTCCAGAGCAATTTTTCCTACAGTCCCTGATGTCTGTGTTCTAAGATAAAGCAAGCCTCGTGGTCTGTCCTCTTTGCCAAGCATTTTCTTATCACTAAGCCTGGCAAATGTCACTGGATTGTTTCAGATACCACTAACCAGTTCCAATGTCATCCAAATCACCTGGTTAAATGTTTTAGCATTAACCCAGTCCTAGCATCGACAAGCTCTTGAATATGATCAGCAATGTCAATGAGGAAAAATATCAGTATGCCATTTTGTATCTATCATGTGAAATTGACCTACAAGAACATAACCCTTACCAGGGTAAGAATTTTCATCCACTTTCTCATGTATCTCCTAATGCTAACAGAGCAGTACCCAAATGAGTATCAGGCACATAGTAGATTAAAAAAAAAAAAATCTAAATATAGTTTTAAATTTTTTTAAAAATCTAGGGACCAGCAGTTAGCATAATGGCTATGTCGCTGGACTCCCATGTAGTCGACTGTGGTTCAAGTCCCGGACCTGGTGGCTTAAACTCACACAGGGCACGTGGGCATGCATGCCCAAGATCCCGAGTGGAGAATGGAGGAGAAGGAATTGCAGCGTGGCCATCCCCCCTGGGAGGTGATTTCTCGCTTTCTGTCTCTCTGTCTCTCTCTGACTTTCTGGCAAGCACATGCGCCCTATAGCAAAAAACCTCTCCAAAAAAAAAAAAAATTAAAAAAATTTTTAAAAATCTAAATATTTTTTATTAAATATATTTAAGGTGTACAAGATGATGATGTTGTTTGCTTATTTATGATTTATCACAGGACATGTGTGTTTGCCAGAGACAGACAGAAAGAAGGAAAGTGAGAAAGCACCCCCTCCCCAATGAGGCACAGTCACATGCAATCCCTTTTCATCCACCTCTCCCCCCTGTTTGGGATTTTAGGCACGTGCATACACATACCTGGCATTTTTTTTCAAGCTGTTGGGTCCAAGACTTGGACCACATGGTCAACCATGTGAAATCTAGCCGCCATAGCCATTTGGCCATGGGCTACCCCAGTAAGAATTTTGTTTTATTTTCATTTGTTTCTTCCAAAAGTGAGAGAAACAGGCACCTTCAACAGTGTCTCCACACTGTGATCTACTCCCAGTATCAGCTAGTAGGGATTGTGGGCAATATATGCATTCAGGCTGTGCTGAGGAAGATCCTGGGATATAAACCCAGGACCTTTCCCATGTGGATCTGGTTGCGTTAACACTGTTCTACAGCCTGATTCCTATAGCATGATGTTTTGATAAACATATACACAATGAAATGGCCATTATAGTCAATGAAATGATCATATCCATTGTCTTACATACACCTATTTTTGTGTGTGTGTGAAGTAAAAATACCTAGAATCTACTCTTTAGAAAAAATACTGAATACAATAAATATTATTAAGTATAGTCCTCATGTGGTACGTTGTATCTCTAGACTTGTTCACTCTCTTCTTTTTTCCTTTGACCTATATCTCCTCATTTCTGCCACCGTCACCCCATTCCATTGGTGGTAATCACTGTTTTATTTTCTATTTCTGCATGTTTGACTTTATTTTAATATTTTATATATAAGTGAGATCATGCAGTATTTTTCTTTCTAGGTCAGGCATATTTCACTGAACAGAATGTCCTCCATGTTGCCAACAAATGGCAATTATCTCCTTCAGTTTTAATGTTGAATAATATTCTAGTGTGTGTGTGTGTGTGTGTGTGTGTGTGTGTGTGTGATTTTTCTTTATCCATTTATTTGTCAAAGGTCATTTCTGTTTCTTTCATGTCTTTCATTTTGCATATAAAAATTTAGTATTCCTAGCATGATTTATTGAAAAGACAATCCTTTCCCCATTTTGTCTTCATGGTGCCTTGATCAAAAATTTATGAGCCACATATGCTTCAGTTTATTTCTGAAATCTCTATTCTATTCTATTCCGTTGATCTGTGTACCTGTTTTTATGCCAGTACTGTTTTGATTACTATAGCTTTATAATATAACTTTAAATCAGATAGTATGATGCCTCCAACTTTTTTGTTTGTTTGTTTGTTCTTCCTACAATTGCTTTGGCTATATGGATCTTTTGTGGTACCATACAAATTGTAGAATTGTTTGTTTTATTTCTGTGAAAAATGCCATTGGAATTTTGGTAGACATTGTGTTGAGTTTGTATATTGCTTTGGGATATAGGAATAGTTGAATAATATTATTCTTACTAATTCTTCCAGTCAATGAACATGCGGTGTCTTTCCATTTATTTATCCTTTTTAGTTTCTGTTATCAATATTTTGTAGATATCTGTGTACAGATCTTTCACCTCTTTGGTTAAATTTATTCCTAAGTATTTCATTTTACTTATTTTACTGGTATTATATTGATTTCTTTTTTTGGATAGCTCATTATTTATGTATAAAAATGCAATGAATTTTTAAATACAGATTTTGAATCCTTAAGATTTACTAGTTCTAACAGTTTTTTTTTTTTTTAATCTTTGGAGTTTTCCATATACAAGATTGATACTCTGCCAAGGAAGACAATTTAATTAATTCTTTTCTGATTTATATGTCTTTTATTTCTCTTTCTTTCTGATTGCTTTGGTTAGTACTGCCGGTACTATGTTAGATAGAAGTGGTGAGAGTGGGAATCCTTGCCTTGAACTGGATTTTAGAGAAAAAGATTTCAGTTTTGCCTCATTGATTATGATGTTAACTGTAGGTTCCTTGTAAATGGTCTGTACCAGAAGAGTATCCAAATGGTTGTCAGGAACATAGTACACTGTCAAGAAATAATTAGGTAAAATTTCTCATCCAATGAAATGCACAGCATGTAAATGTACTATTAAAATTTTTTTGGAGGGGACCAGCAGTTGGCATAATGGCTATGTCACTGGATTCCCATGTAGTCAACCGCAGTTCAAGTCCTGGACCTGGTGGCTTAAACTCATGCTGGGCACGTGTGCGTGCATGCCCAAGATCCCGAGAAGAGAATGGAGGAGAAGGGATTGTGGTGTGGCCATCCCCATGGGGGGTGATTTCTCACTTTCTGTCTCTCTGTCTCTGTCTTTCTGGGAGTGCATGCACCCTATAGCAAAAACCTCTCCAAAAAAAAATTTTTTTTAAGTTTTACTTTTTTTAATATGTTCAAACACTGCCTATCATTACAGTATGCAGGATGAATTTTGCCAGTATGACTAAACTGTATATTAGTCTACTCAAAGATATTATCATACACACTATTATCAACAGATAATTTTCCATTTTATGTCCCTTAAATGTTTTCTTAAAACAATTATTTAATTTAATTTTATGCATTGCCATTATTTTATTTCATATTTTTGAAGTTGACCAAAGAGAGACAGAGAGAGAAGGAAAGTGAGAAAGTAGGCTGCCAGGTCCGGTACTCAAACTTTGGTCATCCATGTGGGAGTCCAGCTGCCTTAACCACCATGCCACCTGCTGGCCCCTGTTTCTTACATGTTTTGCTTCTTTTTTTCCCCCCTTGATTCCCTTCCTCTCACTCTCACCCATTTCTCAACCTCCTCTCACACTGTCTCGAGTATCTACAATTGTTCTTCATACTTTTATATTTTCCAATCTTTCAATCTCTGTCATAAAGTGCAGACATTTGGTATATATTGAGTGGAGACATACAATAACTCTCTTTCATAGTCTGGGTTGCTTTGGTTAGCAGGAAATTTTGCATATTTATCCCTTTTGCATCAAATGCCAGGGTCTCATTGTTTCTTATAGCTGAGTAGTATTCCATAATATATATGTGGTATACCTTTTCAATTCATTCATCTGTTCATGAACATTTGAGTTGGTTCTATTGTCTTAGCAATTGTGGGTGGTGCCACAATAAACATGGATGTGCAAGTGTTTTTCCAACTGAATGTATTCCTGTCCTTTGGGTAGATACCCAGAAGTGGAATTGCTGGATCATATGTTAGTTCTATTTGTAGGTCTTTGAGGAATCTCCATATTGTTCTCCACAGTGACTGTATTAATTTACATTTCCACCAACAGTATAGGGGAGTTCCCTTTTCACCACAGCCTCACCAGCACTTATCATTTTTTTAAAAATCTTAGCTATTCTGACTGTGGTTAGGTGGTATTTCATTGTGGTTTTGGGTTGCATCTACCATTTCTGTATGATAAGGGAGGTTGAGCATTTTTTCATGTGTTTTGGCTGTTCACGTCTTCATAGGACTTGTCTGTTTGAGCTCATTTGCCTATCTTTTAGGTTTTGTTTTGTTTTGTTTTGTTTTCCAGTTAAGCTGCCTGAGTTCCCTGTATGTTTTGGTTATCAGTTCCTTCTCTGAGGCATAGTTTGCAGATGTATTCTCCCATTCCAAGTGTTGCTGATTCACTCTAATTATTTCTTGTGCTGTACAGAAGATTTTTTTTTATCCTAATGTAACCCCACTTATCTGTTTTTGTGATTATTGCCTGTGTTTTGGTGGTTTGATTTAAGATGTCTCTGAGAGTTTTCCCTGTATTTTCTAAAAGTAATTTCATAGTTTGAGGCTTTATGTTTAGATCTTTAGATCCATTTTGAATTGGTTTTTGTTAACGGTGAGTGACGAGGTCCAGTTTCATCTTTCTGCAGATGGATACCCAGTTTTTCCAGCACCATTTGCTATAGAGGTTTTCATTCCCCACTGGATTGACTGGTGTCCTTTGTCAAAAATCAGTTGACTGTATGTTTTGGGGTTTCTATTCTGTTCCATTAGTCCACCCACCTGTTTTTGTGCCAATATCATGCTGTTTGATTATCACAGCTTTGTAACATATTTTGGAGTCAAGGAGTGAGATGCCTCCTACTCTACTCTTTTTGCGCAGTATTGCTTTGGCAGTACAGAGTCTTTTATGATTCCAGACAAATTCTATGATTGTTTTTTCTAAATCCGTGCAGAATATCTCTAGTAATTTGATTGGGATTGCATTAAATTTGTAGATAAATTTGGATAACATTAACATTTTTATGTATTAATTATTTTTTGTTTGTTTGTTTATAACTATTTATGCTTAAGTGCCAAAACCTGAAAGCAAACAAGATATCCTTCAGTAGCTGGCTGAACTAAATAAACAAACTGTGATACAACCAGACAATGGAATATATTTACCACTTAAAAGAAATGAGTTCTGAAATAATGAAAATACACTAAATAACCTTAGATACATGTCACTAAATGAAAGATAAGCTGAAAAGGCTACATGTGGTATGATTTCAGGTATGAAACAACCTGCAAAAGGAAAAGACTATGGAAACAGTAAAAAGATCTATGGCCAGAGCTACCTTCCACAGTGTAGTGGTTAAGCACTATGCATAGAAAGCCAGGTTCCACATGACCACGGTTTGAATCCCAGCCTTGGTGGCTTGAAAATCACACTGTACGTGTGTGTGTGTGTGTGTGTGTGTGTGTGTGTATGTGTGCAGTCCAAATCCTGATGGGATGAAGAAATGGAGAAAAAAAGAATTGTGGTATGACCACACCCCATCAGGAGTGGGAAGAGTGGTGGGAGAGCAATGAATAGGTGGTAGTACATAAGGATTTCAAGGCAGTAAAACTATTCTGTTTGATACTTTGTTGGACACATGTCATTATATATTTGTCAAAAGTCATAGAATGTACAACACAGAGAATGAATGTAATTCATGGGCTTTAGTTATGGGCTTTACTTAACAATGTGTCACTATTGACTCATCAACTATAATAAATATACCACGCTAAAGAAACATGCCAGGCACTTGTAAGTACATGCCTAAAAATCCTGTTGTTAACAGTAGGGAAAATGGAGTGGGGTTGGGAAGGGCATGATGAGGAAGTATGTGGGAACTGTACTTTTTCTCAATTTTTCTGTAAACCTAAAACTGCTAAAAAAAAAAAAAAAAAAGAAGAAGGAAGAAAGAAAGGAAGGAAGGAAGGAAGAAAGGAAGTGAAGGAAGGAAGAAAGGAAGGAAGGAAGGAAGAAAGAAGGAAAAGAAGAAGAGAAAGAAAGAAAGAAAGAAAGAAAGAAAGAAAGAAAGAAAGAAAGAAAGAAAGGAAGGAAGGAAGGAAGGAAGGAAGGAAGGAAGGAAGGAAGGAAGGAAGGAAGGAAGGAAGAAAGAAAGAAAGAAAGAAAGAAAGAAAGAAAGAAAGAAAGAAAGAAAGAAAGAAAGAAGAAAGAAGGAAGGAAGGAAGGAAGGAAGGAAGGAAGGAAGGAAGGAAGGAAAGAAAGAAAGAAAGAAAGAAAGAAAGAAAGAAAGAAAGAAAGAAAGAAAGAGGAAGGGAAGGGAAGGGAAGGGAAGGGAAGGGAAGGGAAGGGAAGGGAAGAGAAGAGAAGAAAAGAGAAAAGAAAAGAAGAGTGTATTGGATCAGCAGGTAGCTGGTGGTTAATGTGCTGTATCCCATAAGGCCAACTCTGTGGTTCAAGTCCCAGACCCAGCAGCCTGAAAAACACACTGGGCACATACACATGCATGACCAAATCCTGAAAGTACAATGGAGGAAAAGGGAATGCAGCATGGCCATCTCCACTGAGGGGTGATTTCTTACTCTCTTCCCAGCAAACACACACAGTCTATGGTGAGAAATATGAAAAAAAAAAAGTGTATTAATTGAAACTCAGCAAATTATATTTATGTTGCTAAATACAAGTATGCACTCGAGTATCAGAGGACATTAGGAATGCTTGGGACCCAATGCAGCAAATATTGGGATGTAAGTCCACGTAACTATGGACTCTCCATCATTCATCCTTTCTGGTGGAGACATTTTTATAAATTTATGCCCTGTTTTTGGCAAATAGTGGGAAGGCAGAAAGTTATTTCTTGAATCTGCTTCTTCTCAATTGCCTTCAGCTCAAAATACTTACACTGGCATATTTGGGATGACATATTGTGGTCTCCTGCAGTGTTCAAAGCACATTGCTTCATCTTCTTCATTGTGATTAATTTTTTCATCATCTTCATATTCCTCTCAGCACATTCAGGGCATAACATATTATCTTCTAGGCTTGGGGATGGGAAAGTGCAGGCTGGTAACAAGAAGAGATAAATCATCCTTCTAAGGGTAGTTAGAAGGCCTGACCTGCATGGAACTACAGGTGAACTCAGCTCTTTGTGTCTGCAGGGAGAAGTCTGCCATGGGGCACACAATTCCTCACACCAGAGACTGGTGGCAAAAAATCCACAACAAAAGGAGAATAGCACACAAATTTACAGCTTTTGGCTGAACTGCTCTTGCTGCAATTCTTGCTCATGATGCCATCATGGCTTCCTGAGCTGAAGTTATCATTTCAACGACATTAGTCTCTTCCTCTCCCTCGCTCATTTTGTAACTTTTCTCAAACATCTCTTTTTTTGGTCACTGCCTTGTATTTCCTTGAATGCAATCTGGCCTCCTGTAGTGTTCCAGGAATATCATGTTTTTGCTCTGAGTAAACATGTTTCTGAATCCTCAAATAAACAGCTATCTTCTGGCCATTAGTACTTGAATTACATTGTTGGCACCAGTTCCTCAAAATATCTCAATATACATCATTAATTGAAGGCAAAATTGTTGGCAAGGAAAGCACTGTTATTTTATGTCTAGGTTTTGGGCAAGCTTTGAGTTGTTTGAGGAAGATGAGTTTTGTCTTTCCTAGGCTTCTTCAGTTTGACATCAGAAGTTGAAGAAACATTTGGTTCTGTTGTTCTCTCTTATGTGTTCCTCTTTAATAGGAACCAATGTTAGAATCACACTTTCCTCATCTAATTCTTTCTCAAAGAAATTCCTCTCACAGCTGGTAGAGTCTGACATTTTCAGTAACATCCACAACGAGAAGGCAACAATAGTGACATTGAAGATATGTGCAGCTTTACTCCTCTTAACCCAAGGGTTTCTAGTCTGATTTTTCCTTTTTTAAAAAAACATCTCCTCCCACTTCCTGCCACCTAGATGAGCTCTTTTCCTCTCCTTTATTATTGGGCCAGTCAGTAGAATGGTGAGTAAGGTGACTGGATCCTACATGTCTGACTGCACAGTGTGAATAAATACATTAATTTTTCCAATTCAGGAACATGGGATGTCTTTCCACTTTTTTTGTGTCAGTTTCAATTTCTTTTTTTTTAGTTTTCCTTGTAGAGGTCTTAGACTTCTTTGGTTAGGTTTATTCCTAGGTATCTTACATATTTTTTGTGGCTATTGTAAATGGGATTGCTTTATTCAATTCTACCTCAGTCTGCTCCTTGCTTATATATAGAAAAGCTGTATATTTTTGTATGTTGATTTTGTACCTTATCACTTCAGTGTGTTCATTTATCACTACCAGGAGTTTTGTGTGGATTCTTTTGGGTTTTCTATGTATATTATTATGTCATATGCAAATAGAGATATGAATAATTTCATTTCTTTTCCTATTTGAATGTCTTTATTTTATTCTCTTGTCTTATTGCATTGGCTAGGATGTCCAGTACTATGTTAAAAAGGAGTGGAGAAAATGAACAGCTTTGTCTTATTTCAGTTTTTAGTAGAAAAGCTATCCTTTTCTCTATTTAGTAGTATGATGTTAGCTATGGGTTTTTCATATATGCTTTTATTCTGTTGAGAAATGTCCCTTCTATGCCAATTTTGCTGAGTGTCTTAATCATGATGGAATGTTATATTTTATCAAATACTTTTTTCTTCATTGATTGATGTAATCATATGGTTTTTATCTTTCTGTTACATGGTATATTATATTTATGGTTTTGCATATGTTGAAACATCCTTGCATCCCTGGAATGAAGCCTACCTGGTCATGATATATAATATTTTTTATGTATTGTTGGATAAGATTTGCTAGTATCTTGTTGAGAATTTTTGCATCTACATTCATCAGAGATATTGGTCTGCAGTTTCCTTTTTTTATGCTAGGTCCTTGTCTGTTTCAGGGATGACAGTGATGGAGGCTTCATAAAATAAATTTGGGAGGGTTCTTTCCTTCTGTGTCTTTAGAAATAGTTTGAATAGAATGGGATTTAATTCCTCTTTAAAAGTTTTGTAGAAGTGAAGTCACTGGGACAGGGACATGGGCTTTTCTTTGTTGGGAGGTTATTTATCACTGATTCAATTTCACTGGCTGTTATTGGTCTATTCAGGTTTTCTATGTTTTCTTGATTCAGTCTCAGGAGATTATATGTGTCTAAGAATTTGTCCATCTCATACAGGTTTTCTTGTTTGTTGGCATGTAGTCAATCAGTATTCTCTAATGAACTTTTCTATTTCTGTTATATCTGTTGTAATATCGCCTGTTTTACTACACATTTGATAATAGCTGGTTCCTTTTTATCTTCTTCTTAGTCTAGTTAATGGTCTGTCAATTTTGTTTATCTTCTCAAAGACTCAGCTTTTAGCTTTATTTATTTTCTGTATAGTTTGCTTATTCTCTATTTCATTTATTCTTCTTCAAAATTTTAGTATTTCTTTTCCCCTGTTTTTCTTTTTTTTTAATAATTGTTATTTTTCTAGTTCCCTGATGTGTGTTGTTAGGTTGTCTATTTGCCACCTTTCCATCTGTTTCTTATTTGCACTAATTGCTATGAATTTCACTTATGATTGCTTTCACTGTGTTTCATAGGTTATGAAATCTTGTGTACTCATTATCATTTGTTTTGATGAATCTTTTGATTTCAGTCTTAATTTCTACAGTGGTTGTAAAATAATTCAGGAGTAGGTTGCTTAGTTTCCACATGTTTGTGTATTTTTTAGGGTTTTTTTTCTGAAATTATTTTCAAGTTTAACTCCATTATTGTTGAAGAAGAAGCTGGATATAGTCTCTTTAACTTTGACTTTGTAAAGGCTTGTCTTGTGCCCTATCATGTGGTCAAACTTTGAAAGGCTCCATGTGGGAATGAGAAAAAAAATGTATGTTTTGTGGTTGTTTGAGTGAAAACTTGTATAGATGTCTGTCAAGTCCATTTCATTTATAGTGTTGTTTAGATTGTGAATCCGTTTGCTTAATTTTGGTCTAGATGATCTATCCAAAGGACAGATGGGGTATTGAGATCCCCAACAATTAGTGTGTTGCAGTCTAATTCTTCCTTTAGATCTAGCAGTCTTTCTTTCACATATTTGTGTGTCCCCAAGTTGGGTGCATAGATATTTATAGGTATTATATCTTCTTGGTGAGTTAGTACTTTTAAAACTATATAACGTCCTTCTTTGTCTCGGCTTACAGTTTTTGTCTTAAAGCCTACTTTGTCTGAAATCAGTATCTTGACTCCAGCCCATTTTGATTTCTACCTATATGGAATATCTTTTTTCCAGCCCTTCACTTTTATTCTATGTATGTCTTTACCCATGAGATTGTTTGTTTTTCCCATTCAGCCAGTCTGTCTTTTGATTAGAGAATTTAATCCATTAACATTCAACATTATTATCAATATTTGCAGACTTGTCCCTATCATTTTGTTAGCCATTTGTTATTGTTGGCTTTTGTTCTCTTGTTTCTGTTTGTCTCTCTTTAGTTTTCCTGATATAGTACTGTTTTCAGTACTTCTTGAAGAACTGGTCTAGTATTGGTGAATTCTTTCAGCTTTTGTTTATCTGAGAATGATTTTATTTGTTCTTCCCATATGAAGTATAATCTTGCCAAGTATAGTATTCTTGGTGGAAATTGTTTTTATTTCAATATTTTGAATATGTCTTATTCTTTTCTTGCCTGTGATGTTTCATTTCAGAGGCCTGATGTTAGCATAGTAAGATTACTTTTGTGACTGACTTTATGTTTCTCTCTTGCCATTTTTAGAATCTTGTCTTTGAGATTTTTACCAATCTGGCTATGATGTGCTATGGAGAAGATCCTTTTACATTGATTCTGTTTGGGGTCCTTTGTATTTCTTGGGCCTGGATGTCTGAATGTTTCCCTAGATTTGGAAAGTTTTCTGCAAGTATTTAATGGAATATGTTTTCTATGCCCTTGTCTGATTCTTCACCTTCTGGACTACCTATTATTCAAATATGTGGGCCTTTCATAGTGTCTAGTATTTCTGTATGTTGTCCTCACTTTTAAAAATTATTTTTTCATTATTTTTGGTGATTTTATCTAAGTCAGATGTTTTGTCTTTCAGATCAGACATTCGCTGTCTTCTGCATGATCCAATTTGCTATTAATACTTTCAAGGGAGGTTTTGATTTCCTGGATTACAGTCTTTATGACTAAAAGTTATGATTGGTTCTTTCTTATGTGTCTATTCCTTCCTTTAAATCCTGGAAAGACTTCCATATCCCATGAATATTCTGAATTCCTTTTCTAATATTTCTGTGAGTTCTTTTGCATTGTTTATGGTTGGAGAAGAGTTGTTATATTCCTTTGAGGGAGAGATGTTTCCTTGTTTTTCCATATTTCTTGTACCTCTGTGCTGGTTTCTAGTCATCTGATGAATTATACATTTCCTACTTTTTTGGTGTTGATTCTGTAGTGTTGGGGGATGGGGAATAAGAATGTCCCTACTTCTCAGACATGTTCTTGGTAGAGGACCTTGTTAATCACTTGGAAGGTAGAGGGTCTTCCAATCAGAGAAGGGTGTATATAGCCAGCTTTAGGTGTTGGTTTCATTCCTAGTCCCTTAGAACCAGGGAGCTGGGGCTGAGCTGGAGCAATTCCACTGGAAGAGGGAGCAGGATCAGTAAGCTGTGAAATCTCAAAATACTCGTAGGTGGACAGAAGGCTGTGAGAGGTCTGAGGTGGTCTTCCTGCCTCAGTTCATCTCCCACACTGCTACTGCTCCCTGCTCCATGGTGCAGGCTCAAGGGATTAATCTTAAAAATTTTTTGAACAAGTGAATAAATCTGTCTTATTAACATCCTTGGCATAATATAGAACATTTCCATTATCCCAGTAAGTTTCCTCATGCCTCTTTCCAGGAGGCAAATGCTGTTATTATTGCTATCATCATATATTAATTTGATCTGCTCTTGAATGTCAATCAAAATAAAATAATTTAGTATGTACTCTTTTCTTAATTTATGCCAAAGGGCATGTGTGCATACATGAGACAGAGAGAGAAAGAAGGAACTTCCCTCCCCACTCCCTTGTCAGTAGGGTCTCGTCATACTACAATCCTTTTTCTTCCAATTCTCTATTCCATCTGGATTCTGGGCATGCATACACACCACCCAGCATATTTTTGTAGCCAACAGGAAAGGAACTCAAACCCCGATTGGCCACGAGGATCTGACTTCCTCTGCATAACACTTAACTGCTGCACTATAGCACTGGCCCAAAAGAGTATGTTTTCTTTTGCATCTGGCATTTTTAAACTCAACATGTTTTGGAGATTTATCCGTATCATTGTATGTATTAGAAGTTTTTTTCCTTTTTGTTGTTGAGTAGTACTACTTGTATAAATATTTTACAATTTTTTTTGTCCATTGTTGGTTGACATTTAGTTATTTTTAGTTTTGGATTTTTATGAATAAAGCTGCCAAGAACATTCTTGAACAATTATTTTTGAGAGCATATGTTTTTATTTCTCTTGGGTAAATACTTAGGGGTAAAATTGTTGGATCACAGGATAGGGGTAACTTTATAAGAATCTACTGAGCTAGCAGTAAATATCTATTGAACCCTTTGAAATGTGTCCAGGTAAGTAATTTTTTCAATTTGAAGTGTCCTTTGCTTTTCTCCATCTATTATTGTAAAATTAATTTTTTGGGATTTTGCTATATCTAAACCAATATTTCTCCAGTTACCACAATATTTATTCAATAATTTTGTTGCTTAACAGTAGTTATTGAGTATTCCAATTCAGGACAAGGGGTATCTTTCCATTTTGGTATCTTTCCTGATTTCTTTCTTTAGTTTTTAAATAATTTTCATTGTAGAGATCTTCACCTTCTTGGTTAGATTTATTCCTAGGTATTTTATTTATTTGTTTTTTTTTTTTAGATGGCACAAAAGTAGAGAGTGATAGATACCAGGAACTAGTAGGTGTGTTTGGGGAAGAAGCAGAAGAAAATGATTAACAGACACAAGAATGCATGTAAACAAGTGACATAGGTTGTGGAACAGGATACCACAATAGAGTAAAAAAGTGTCATTGACAATATGTACTTTCAAAAATGCAGGTTCTCACTATGTTGCCAACTAGTAAAACTATTACCAAATGTTCAATGTACAGGAAGATGAATATGTTTATATATTATGACTGTAAACACACTTTGAATACCATACTGTACTACACTAAGACATACAACTGTTATAAGTAAACCAGAAATCACAATTAAAAAATTTAAAAAAAAATTTAATTTTGATTTACACACACATGAAAAATAACCCAAAATATTATTTATTCCCTATGTCTTTTTTTGCCATAAGGTACATGCACTCGCCGAAGAGACAAAGAGAGACAGACAGAGAGGAATGCAAGAAATCACATTCTAGGGGGTATAGCCATACCACAATCCCTTCTCCACTCTCTTCTCAGGATTTTGGGCTTCCATGCACACACACTCAGTGTGAGTTTTAAGTCTCAGGTCCAGGATTTGAACCCCTGTCGACTATGTGGGAGTCCAGTGATATAACCATTAGACCATCTGCTGGTCCCTATCATGCATGTCTTAAGTCTCTTGCATTTTATTGTTTTCTGAAGGGAAGAGAGAAAAATGAGTCCTCTCATACCGAGAAGCTCACAGAGTAGTGGAGAACACAGACTGTTAATAATGGAGAATAACAGGCTGTGCACAGGAATTCCAAAGAGGAAGTACCCACCTCTGTACGAGAGATATTCCTAGGACTGGATATCTTAGTTGAATCTAATTGTTGGAGGGAAAATAAGAGGACACTCTAGGCAAAGAAAACCGAAAGAAAGGTGAAAGAAAGTACGATTCATCTGGGAATAAGCATGTGTGTGGTTTAGGGAAGGCAGCAAAGAGACAAAGGGAGCTGGGCACTAACCAAGATCACAGAAGGGCTTGAATGCCATATTAGGACATCTTCATTTTACTTTGAAAGCAATGGAGAATCATTAAATGGTCTTACATAGGGAAATAACATTGGCCGAATTAATTGTCCCTCCTTTCTGTTCCATTCCTTTTCTTTCTTTTTCCTCTTCCTTTCTTTTCTTTTTCTTTCTTTTTTTTTTTTTTACTTTTTTGAGACAGATTCTCAGCATCTCACAATCCTCCAATTTTAGGCTCCCTGGTAGCTGGGTTTACAGTATGTGTCAGTGCACCCATTTCTCTTCCTGCTTTTCCATAATGATTTACTTGACCTTTACTATAGCACTTGTCTCAATTTGCTGCTTGTTGCTGTGGTTTGCAAGTGTGGCTTCTCTCTATACCGCCTAAAGCTAAGCTTTTTCAGGTCCCACTGAGCTCCATGACGCCAGGGCGCCTGTAAGCAGGTGTGTACACCATAGGCACAAGTGTTTTGTGGTGCTTGATCATAAGACTGAACCACAGGTTCCTAGAGACTGTCATCATCCTTGGGGCTGCTAGACTGAGATTTAAGAAGGATGCTAGTTTTCACTGGAGCATGAATTGAAATGAATCTAAGAACAGTTCTGAGATCTGAAATCAAAGAAAGGATCTCTCAGGTCCTTGCTTTCAAATGACAAAGAAAAGAAGGAACAATTGTCATGCCAAAAAGGTCTGTGGCTGTATGCGATCTATTTGCTGCATGAACTGTGTCTGATGCATGCTCAAGGATAGGGCTATTAAGAAGTTCATCATTAGGGGACCAGCAGTTAGCGTAATGGCTATGTCGCTGGATTCCCACGTAGTCGACCGCTGTTTGCGTCCCAGACCCGGGGCTTAAAACTCACGCCTGGCGCGTGTGTGTGCGTGCCCAAGATCCTGAGAGGAGAATGTAGGAGAAGGGATTGCGGCGTGACCATCACCCTCAGGAGGGGTGATTTCTCACTTTCTGTCTCTATGTCTGTCTGTCTGGCGAGCGCACACGCCCTATAGCGAAAACCTCTCCAAAAAAAAAAAAAGAAGTTCATCATTTGAGGGGCCAGCAGGTGGCATAGTGATTAAGGTGGTGGATTCCCACATGGCTGACTATGATTTCAGTTCCAGAGTTTGTGGCTTAAAAATCATGCCAGGCACTGGGATCAGCAGGTGACATGGTGGTTAAGATGCTGAACTCCTGCATGGCCAACCATGATTCGAGTCCCAGATCTGGCAACTTGAAACTCACGCTGGGCATGTGTGTCTGCATGGCCAAAATCCCAGGAAGGAGGAGAATGGAGGAGAAGGGATTGCAGTGTGGTCATGCCCCTTGGGGGCTGATTGTTACCTTCTCTTTCTCTGTCTCTCTCTGGCGAGTGTATGCAACCTATGGCAAAAACCTAAAAATGGGGGGAGGGGGAAAGTTCACCATCTGAAGCATAGTAGAGGCCACAGCTGTCAGAGCCATCTCTAAAGCAAGTGCCTTTGATGCCTATGCGCTTCCCAAGCTGTCCATGAAGCTGCATTATTGTGCGAGTTGTGCCATTCACAGCAAGGTAGTCAGGAACAAATCCCATGAAGCTTGGAAAGAACGAACAGCCCCACCTCAAACACCAGCACCTGTGGGTGCTGCCCTAGGCCCTCCACCAAAGCCTATGTAAGGAGCTGAGTCTTTAAGAAATGAAGAACTGTCTTCTGGGAAAAAATAAAATTCAATTATACTTTAAAAAAAATAAAATCAAAGAAAGGGTGGAAAATCACACAAAACTAGGATTCCTAAATTGTTCTTATCCTAATCTTATCTGCCTTTCAGCCAGAATCCCAGCAAAGTATATCTTGAGCTGTTCTACAGCGAACCATGGTTGTTCTTCTGAAGCTTTCTGGAAGTTCCATTTAGTGAACAGATGGTATTGTTTTCAGATGAAGAGCAAAAGAATTTCATGTATTCAAACACTGAAAGCTTGAGAAAACACACAGAGCATGGGTAGTAATTACAATGGAGGAAAGAACATGATATGTCAACAGAGAGCTAGACTCTGTGTAAGGTAAGAATCTAATTGGATCCTTGGCCAGTAATCTGGCTCTGCAGGGCAGTGTCGAAGTTGAGGGTGTGTGCAGTGACCTGGTGCAACAACAGGTGCCAGACCAGCTAGGGTTTCATTTACAAGTACAACTGAATTGCTCATTCTCTCTATGCTCTCACTCTCTTTATATATTATATTATATATATTGTATATATTACAATATACAATACACATACACATACATATATATATACATGCAAACATATATACATATAAGGGACTTAAAAATTCAGGTGTATTATGCAAAAATGCATGGATTTTTAACTTTTTCTTTCATTTCAAAATACTTTATACTTTAATTGCATCTTGCCATAAATGAGGTGTCTATTATGTATGTAGGCCTGAAAATATAGATATGAAAAGCCCAGTCTGTGTCTTCAGGGCCCTTATAGAATGGTGGTGGAGACAGACTTGTAAAAAGCAATATAGAAAATGAGAACAGAGAGTTGGGGCCTCAAACACAGACTGGGAGAATCAGTGTTCCGAGCTATCTGGGAGTTGGCTAGGAAAGGTGTGGTAATGAGGAAAAGTCATGGGCGAGATTAAGGGTATCCCAGACTGAGAGGACAGCTGAGCAAGAGATAGAGGTTTGTCTGAGAAATACAGGGAGTGCAGAGATGTCAGTTAAGTAATTTGGTGTGGTTAGATAGGGTAGAGAACAACAGGGGGGGGAAAAATGAGGCTAGAGGTGCAAGCTAGGATTTAGAAAATACCCAAATGGAGAGAGATGTCTGAACACAACATTACACAAGCTTATGTAAATCATTTGCAAAACAATGTGTATCCTATCAGAAAACCTATTTATAAGGTTGAAAACATGGGTATATTTGGTAGGAGAACCACCCTGCCAAGATCAACAGTTTATATTCAGGAAGAATTATCAATTTATTAATGTAACCTAAACACATACGTAGAGCATGTGATAAGTGGCATCTACTGGAAGACCCTTCGTGAGTACTATATTCCAAACAAAATGACTAGCACATGCTTAACATTCTGTCCAAGGTGAGCACTCCATAGATAATTGTTGAATAAATAAATGAATGATCAATTTGGGTCCCTGTCCAAGGAGCTTATAGTCTAGTGTGAGAATGAGAGAGGCAAGCAGATTATTAGAACATCAAATGATCACAGTGTAGAGCAGGGAATTCATCCTAAAGAATGTTTGCAAGAGCCAGACATATAGAATAAGTAAATGCAGAGATCTCCAGCTGTAAGACAATAAGGAACAGTGAGGGCTACAGCAAATGGCTAGTACAAGGGGACTTTGAAGAGTTTGCAGAAAATGGGATTAAAATGTGGGTTTATTAATTAAAGTAAATAAAATAAAAATAAATAAATTTCTTTAAAAAAAAGGGGGGGGCAGGCAGGTGGCGTGGTGGTTAAGGGCGCTGGACTCCCATATGACCAACCGTGGTTCAAGTCTTAGACCAGGAGGCTTTCTTTCTCTCTCCCTCTCATTCTCACTCTTACTCTGTCCCTTTCTGGTCAAATTAAAATAAATAAAATAAAAGTAAATAAATAAATTTCTTTAAAAAAAAAATGTGGGTTTATTTTGGTGCCAAAAAATGGAAGTCCATGGGTAGATTTTTCACGATAGGTATTTTTCATAAGCTTTTTGAAGACCCACATATGTAATCCATTCTAAAGGAAAGTTCCTACTTAACCCCAGATGAGTTAGCATCAAAAAGAACCTAGACATTGTATTTTTGATCAAGCGCAATGTCACTGTCTAACTGGTTGTTCTCACATGCCAGATTCCATTGTGGTCAGTGTGGTGACCACAAGGGGGTGGTGGAGTAGAGAAGGCCATGGTTAATAAGCTCCATCACCTGAGCAGCTGCCTTTCTGGACAGACATGGCATGGGCCTTGGTGACCTCTGTCATCGGGAAGCCACCACAGCCCTCACAGCCATGAAGGCAAACTGTGTCGGGTGCTGGCAGCAATCAGAACCCCCACCTCCCAGTCCCCTAGTGGGCTCCTGTGCAACTGGCAAGGCCCTGACTTCAGGTCAATCGCTGGTCTTCTTAGAGGACAGTATGCCCCCAGAGTACTGCCTTGGGACCTGTGTGGCAACTGCTAATTCCCTGCCCATGGAGATCTGTTTGGGGCTGTTTGTTCTGCAGAAGGAAACAGAAGACTGCAGTGTGCAGGAATCCTGCCCCTCCTCCTGCACCGCTGCCTCCCTCGCCACATGAAAGCTGCTGAGCAAACAGAGAAATCAAAGATGATTATACGCTGCTGGAAAACCCACGTGCTTCCGCCGGGCTGCGTCTCCCTGCCAAACTGTTATGTAAGCCACAGCCCCACTCAGGCCCGCACCAAACAGAGATGCCATTGAAAGCACTTCCGAGACCCGCTCATGACCCACCATCCTGTACTCTACCTGAAGTGGACCTGCCGCCGCGAGGCCGTGGATGCTCTCTGTGGCTGACAAGGAGCTTTCATATTCGTTTGGGGTTTCCCTCTCTCCATTCCCATCCACCACAGAGGTTGGGTGGGTCAGGACCAGGAGTTTACTTTGGTTGAATTCCAAGTGACTAAGACATTTTATGCTGAAAAACTCCATTTGGCAATCTGGTGCTTTTCACCCTTTTAAGTGAATAATTCACTTTGGCTATTTAGATACCGGAGCTGAACAAGTAGCTCCTGGAGCCCGAGATGACCTGTTGGCCAGAAGGTGCCTGCCCACACTGCTCTGGTGACCAGTACCTATCTAGAGGGACTCTAGGCATGTCCCTCGCCTTAAACTACCTAAATGGATTGATAAGAGCTTTCCTTCATGCGACAGTAAATTGGGTAATAGGGTTAAATTCTCAGGACTTTATTATTTCCTATATCACAGAGCTAGGGGTATTTAATGACTCTTACAATAATTGTACTACATATTTACATATTTTCAATGTTGATATTGGCTTTTTGGCATGGTTGTAATTCCACCTTAAAGTGGGTGCCAGGCTATTTAGCATTGCCTATGTGCAGGAGTTTGTGCACCATTTTCACATTTTTTCAACACTGGGCTTCCACTACTCTCACCTCTGTAGACCTAACTGGCCATACCCCAGTGTGAGGGGCTCAGATCTTAAGTAGAAAGGCCTGAGCTTAAGCATCAGATAAAGGCAATGTTGGAGCTATGGCTTGACAGCCAGAGGCTATGTGACCTGGTGCTGTAGCCTAAACCAAGCTAAGTCCCTAGAACTTCCTGATTTCCCTACATTACTTTGGAAATGCACAAGGCTCCCAAGGAGGCTAGTTTGGGTTTGGGGAAATGGCTGACCAGCTCCATACCTTCCTTGTTTTATTGCTGAAGGTTGAGTAGGAAACCCTTGTCTGTTTGTTAGGGTTACCCTGGGAGTGAGAAGTTTAATTGAATTTTGAGACAATGTCCTCTTTCCCCCTTAATGATGAAGAGGTCCCTGAGAAACCCAGATGCCAGGTGGTTATTCAACTCTTTCCATTTTTTTTTTTTTTTTAAGAGAGAGATTTGTTTGCTGTAGAGTATGTGTGCTCATCGGAGAGACAGAGAGAGAGAGAGAAAAAAATGAGAAAACACCCCCCCCCCCATACCACAATCCCTTCTCCTCCATTTCCATCTTGGTGTCTTGGGTGCACACACACCCAGAACTGGCAGGAATTTTAAGCCACCAGAACCAGGACTCAAACTTCGGTCGACTACATGAGAGTTCAGCAATGTATCCATTACGCCATCTGCTGGACCCAACTCTTTCCACTCTTGATGAGCAAAGAACCAGGCCTAGTTACTGAAGCAGATGTCCCTTCCTGGAAGGTGGCTAGCAAGTTCATAGTCCTTTCACAGACATTTTCAAGAAGCTCAAATTAAAGAAGGGAAGGCCTTCTCTAATCTATAACAGGATGTATTACTAGGTCTCTGAATCCAGAGAAGAAAATGGATTTATGGGCTTACCTTATAAGGACCATGGCAGGCAAAGAGAACACACAGAATATCCTGAGAACTGCTTTGGTCAGGTGCTGCATTGTGAACAATCATGACAGTCATAAACTCCCCTCCTACGATCAGAATCTGATCCTAACCTCCTTCGTCAAGGAGGCACTACTTTCCACTGTGTTTCAAGATGTCCTTAGGCTGGGAAAGGAAATGTGGGTGGAAGCTTGATAAACCCTGGTTCTTTTCTTCTGCTCAACTCTCCTGGTCCAGAGGGCTAAAAAAATCCCACCTCCTGAAATGCAATGGTCTCTGTGCCTGAACTCACCCAGAACCTGTTGATTTTTTAGGTAATAATTAAAGTCATGTTGACAAGTCTTTCTTCATTGTTATCTTAAAAAAGAGGGGACTGGTGTGGTTGGGACTGGGCCCTGGGACCCAGCCTTGGGGCATTTTCTCTGGCTGCTGAGTGCTGTTGGCTTCCTGCTACGTTGCACGACTTCAGGGAAGGAACCTCTCTCTTTGGACCCTCAGATCTTCACTTGGGGAGAGGGGATGCGTATAAAATGGGGTTGAATAACCTTGATTCGAGGAAGTGTTTTTTTTTTTTTTTCATAAAATAGGCTCCCCTTAATCTGAGCAATGAGAAGCTGGGGCAGGCAGAGACATGCCTAGCTAAAACACAGTAAAGTGTAGAGGTTGTATCACCATGTCTCCTTCTCAGTTGGGGAATGATAGAATGGGATGGTTAGCACCGGGGGTCACTTACACATGCCTGAGGACAAATGGAGTAAAAACACTGGCCAGCCTGAATTCAGGAGACCAGCCTTTGAAAGCCTCTTCTTCAACTCCATGCAGCAGCATGACTGCACTGAGATGACTCAGAGATGGAATGGGTCACCCTGTAGCACAGTGGTTAATCGCTCTGCATTGGGAGCCAGAGTTCACGTGGACAACTGCAGTTACAGTCTGACCTAGAAACACTCCAGGCATGTGTGTACATTCTCATGATCCTGGGAAGATGGAGAAGTAGAAGAAAACAGAGTTGTGGCGTGACCACGCCCTACTGAGGAACATTCTTTTGCTCTCTGGTGTATGCCCTCTGGCAACTGAATTAAAAAGGAAAAGAAGATGGATTGGGGAACCTGAATTAAAAACTTATAGTTCAAATGACAACAATTCCCAAAGATACAGTTAACAAAGTTAAAAAGTACACAGAATTTTTAGCAATCATACTTTGTCTATAAAATAAAAAAAATAGGGGCCAGCAGGTGGTGTGGTGGTTAAAGGCGCTGGACTCCCACATGGCCTACTGCAGTTTGAGTCCCGGACCTAGAGGCTTGCTTTCTCGCTTTCCCTCTTTCTCTCTCTCTCTCACTCTATGCCTCTCTGTCAAAATTAAAATACATAAATAAATAAAGTTAACTAAAAATATTCTTTAAAAATCAAAAATTAAATAAATAAACACCAAGAATCACTGACATACATGTCCCAAGATTTCGAGATAAAAAACACTCTAGTACACAGTTTTGGAACTTCTACACTTAATTTTAATAATTAATAATTACTGCTCAGCTTAATCTTGGCTATGATCTTTTGTATAGCAAATCAATTGTTTCCTGGAAGTTTCTTGAATAATTTCTGCAGTGTGTCAGAATCCTGCCCCTCTTCCTCTGTGACTTTGAAAAACCCTTTTTTTATTATAGAAAGCAAACTTAATTTTTTTTTACAAAGCTTAGATTTTCAGGAAAATTGAAAAGATAGTATAGAGTTCCCATGTACCTCTCTCTAGGTTTTCTTTATTGATAACATCATATATGAGTGTGGTATGTTTGTTACAATGAACATATAAATATTGATACATAATTATTAGTGAAAGTCTATATCTTAGAGAATGGGGATTTTACAGAAAATTGGCATTTAACTTCCATGGAGGTGTCTTAATTCAGGCTTTCACGTGGAAAAGATCAGGCCTTTGCTGACTTGGGGTTTCTCTAATAATCCTTTGGGATATTTTCTAGCTGTTCATTGTTTCCTGGGTTCTTTCCACAAGCAGAAAATGTCTTCTGTCCTAAAAACTTGGCTGTTCATCATGAAGCAATGTCCATATATCTTTGTTTTAAGTTATTTTCAAGAGCATTTTATAATACCAGTGGAATTAATTGGCTGAGAAATTTTAGAACTAAATAAAAAGAATCTCAGTTGTGCCATTTAAGCTTTTACTTTATCAAGTCTCAGGGTTTTTTATATGTAAAATGGAAATAGCAATAATACCTTCCTCATTGATTTTCTGGGAAGCTTAACTGAAATGTTTTAGAAGCACTTAGCATCGTGCCAGACGTATAACCACAGTCCAATAATGACAACTGTTATTAAGCTTAAAAGGTGAGCACCCCCCCTTTTTAATTTGTTAAAGTGCACGTGTACTCACTGGAGAAAAACAGAGAGAGACAGAGACAGAGAGGGAAAGTGAGAAAGCACTGCCAAATGGGGATGGCCATGCCACGGGACTTCCTCTTCCATTCTCAACTCTTGGGATTTGGGGCAGGCAAACAGACATGCCTAGCACATTTTCCAATTCACCAGGTTTGGAAGTTGAACCATGCAGGTAGCAATGTGGGATCCAGACATCTTAACCTCTGTGCCACCAGCTGGTCCCAGCTGAGGCCCTTTTGGGAAGCACCTATGGTCAACCAGCTAGTAAAGGGGTAATCTAGATCAATTTGATGAAAATAGCTTTTTCAATAAAAATCCATTTCAAAAGTTATTAGGAAGAAGAGAAATAGTTATAGAAACATAAACTTAACTGCCTTAAGAATTTTCTTCACATTGGAAAGGATAAAGCAATTACAGGGACTACTGATATGAAAATAAGTGAGGCATTACCCATGGGCTCTTTGTATTTTACCCTTCTGCTTGAAGCAGTAAAACATCAGCAAATGGTTAGAGTGGCAGATATCTCTATTGAAGGCAATGCTGCGGGAGAAATGATATCTTAGGGCTCATTAGGGATAGTAGGGAACCCAGACTTTTCCTCCCTATTCATCTCCTCCTGTCTTACCACAACTATACATCATCTATACCTCAAGCATAAAGGAGAAAACTGTAAAGGATTCACCTTAAAGAATATAAGTAAAGGCGGTGTAGGATTAAACAGTATCAGATACAGTATTGTAGACAGTGCTTTTCAGGCTGCAGTGCATAAAACAATGTTGGCCTATTGTGAAGTTTTCCCAGGTAAATCAGGATTCTTCTAAGACAAAACAAAACAAAACATAATCCCTGCCACCTATCTGTGGCAGCATCCTTGGGCTGAGAATGGTCTCAAAGGTGAAGGTGCATTGCAGCCCACTTCCTTGAGTCCTCCCAGGACAGACCTTTAGTCTGCCCTGCTCACCTTCCTAAGAAAACATGACCATTATCATTAGTGTCATTGAGCAAACAAAAGTCAGGCAACTTCTTTGAAGTTACACAGCTACTAAGTTTTGAAATTAGGATACAGGCCCACCCTGTCTGATTCCAGAGCATTTAAACGCTGTATTCTTCAGCAACTGGCACCTTTTCATTTTGTAGGCTTCGTGCCCGGAAAGATAAGCATCTTCTTGCATGAACCTAGGCTGGTGAACCCAGGTCTATTTTTATGTACATGTATTCCCAGACTGGGTCTGATTCATCAATGTTCTTATATCAATCAAGAGCTGTTTTATACACCTGGTTCTCTTCCCACTTTATCCTGAGAATCACTTGGTAGTGGGTAGAAATATGGGAATCTAGGGTGGACAAAGAAGGACCTTTATACTTTATAACATTCTAATTTACTTCACAGCAGGATTCATTCTTCACCTGAGGATTAAATAGACTTATCAGTGGTCAGCATAGTGCAGTGGGTCAAATAGCCTTACAATGGGCTTCAAAAGTCTCTCTGTTTATTTTTTGTATATAATTTAATTGAGAAAAAGATCCATTTAGCATTCATGTCATAATTTTAACCATTATAAATTGTGCAGTAAACTTGCTTTTACATTCAATATTTTTTACAACCATTACTGCCATGAAATTCCAAAACATTTCATCAGCCCCAAAAGAAATCCTGTAATCTGTTAACTAACATCTCACAATCCCCATATCCTTTAGCCTTCCCTGCCTCTCATAACCACTGTATTGCTCTCTCCTTCTATGAGGTCAATTTTTTAAAAAGTTGAAAGTTGACACATGTGAGTGACTATATATTGATATTTCACTTTCTGTGTCTGTCCTATTTTATTTAACAAAATGTCCTCCAGACTCATTCATTGTATCTTGAATGACAGGATTTCTCATGCTTTTTAATGGATACATAGCATTTCATTCTGTATACATACAACATTTCCATTATCCACCATCTGATGATGGATACTTATGTTACATCTATATTCTGTCCATTGTGAACCAGGCTACAATAAAGATGGGAGTGGGAGTGCTCATACCTCAAACTGATTTCCTTTCCATATGAGAATATGTATATATATATATATATATATATATATATATATAGTTATAGTTATAGTTATAGTTATAGTTATAGTTTTATAGTTATAGTTATGGTATTACTGGATCAGATGGTAGTTCTCCTTTTAGTTTTGTGAGGAACCTCCACATTGGGTATATTACTTTATATTTCCACCAATGGTGCCTAAGAGTTGCCTTTTCTTTGCATTTATTTATTTATTTATTTATTTATTTTACAATAGCTAGTCTAACTGGGTTCAGATGATACCTCATTGATTTGCATTTTTCTGATGATTAGTGATGTTGAGCATTTTTTCATATAATATTTGGCCATTTGTATGTCTTCTTTTGAGAACTAATTAGGTCATTTGCCCAGTTTTTAACCTGATTTTTATTTAGTTTGTTTTGTTTAGGCTGATGAGTTGTTTGTGTTCCTTGTATATTCTGGATATTAATCAGATTAATAATTTACAGATATTTTCTACCATTCTTAGGTTGTCTCTGTACTTCTCTTTAGATAGATACATTGGACAGAGCTTTGTATCTCTTTCTCTTTTTAAAGTTCATTTACTTATTTACGCTGAGGGAGAAAAGGAGAAACAGGGAGAGATAGGTATCCCCAACAGGGTGTTTATGCTTTAATTCACCTTTATCCTCAGCCAGCCTGGATCTCAAGGTATATGGGGAGATCTCAGGCAGTGAACCCAGAACCTTTCCATGTGGCTTCAGCATCACATAGCATTTTGTTAATACTGTACCACTGCAGCTGGCCTGTGTCTCTAAAGACAAGATAAGTAGGTTATTGTTGGGGTTTGAGAACTATTTTTAACTATAAGATTATTTGTTATAATTTTGATATTTTCTTGGCATAAAATTTAATCTTATGTAAAACACTCACTATAGGACACTAATAACTTTTTGGTTAAATTTTTAGCACGTGGGACCAGTAGGTGGAGTAATTGTTATGTTGCTGGACTCTCACATGTCCAACTGTGGTTTGAGGTCCCAGACCTTGAGGCTTGAAACTCACACCAGGTGTATGTATATACATGCCCAAAATCCCAAGAGGAGAATGTAGAAGGGATTGTGGCATAGCCATCCCCCTGGGGGGTGATGTATTGTTTTCTGTCTCTCTCTGTCTCTCTGGCAAGTGCACACACCCTATTGCAAAAACTCTGTCACAGAAAAATGTTTAGTACTTTGTGGTTGATAGGTCAAGGCAGGGCTATGCCTACAGCTATGTGCAGATTCCCAAACAAAAAGCCCCTGACTGCAGCAGCTAAGAGTTCTCTGGGTACAACTCTGCATAGCACCTGGGCAGTGCCATCCTTCAGAGGCTGGCTGTGTCCAGGAAAATGCTCTCCAGTTCTGCTGAGCATTTGCACTTGCAGAAGACATTTATCCCAGAGGCATCATCTTGATTGACAGCATTCCTCCCCTCCAAAGTGATAAAGCTAGCTCAGAGATCAAATATGAGCTGATTCAGAGATGTAATTCCATCGAATGGGGAGGAAAACAGATGGAAGCAGAATATATACCCACACATATTCTCTGCTCTGGCTCCTGCAGTGAATGTAGCCTTTCCATTCCCTTTCTGGGAGAGTATTCTGTGGTTTTGGCACAAGACAGCGATCTGGGAGGGAAAGCGAAGTCTATGGATATGGTTGCCTTTTCTCCTCTAAGCCAACTAGTGCCTTGTTTTTCTGTGAGCCTGCCACTGTGGGAAAATTGCTAGAGTGTAAAGTTTCCCTCTTTGTCTGCAGCGCACTTCATTTACCAGGGAGCCAAGTTGGGAACAGAGCCGCCTCTCACACAGCTCATGAAGGACTCCGTTTTCTCAGGGCAGCCTCTGCCTGCCCATTGTCTAACTGTCATGGTCTCTTGTCTAGGTGTTCCCTGCAGTCCGGGCTGTTATGTAATGCCTGGGCAGGGAACATTGCGTGAGAGCAAAAGAGATCAGAGAGAGGAAAAACCCAGAGGGTAACCAAGATCGAAATGTCTTCCTGGAGTAGGGGAAAAAATGTTAGCCATTTGTCAGCTCTTTTCCTCTGGCTTGTTTGCCTGAGTGATAAACTTTGATTGCTGGCATACAAAGCCCCATGGCTGGCTCAGGCTGGCGCTTCTGTTTATATGCATAAGACAGGACATGCTGTACCCACACGCCAGTGCAGCTGTGATCTAAGTCCTTCCACAAGACTGACAAGAAGCCATCCCCTTCTCTTATGGCAGAGGAGGAAAGGACTTTCCCCCTCCTCAGGCTTCTTTTTCTATCCCTCCCTCTCCTGCCACATCATTGGCACAGCGAACCTCCCAGTCTTGCTAAGAGAAGCATGCACCTCTCCTAGGCTTGCCTGTGGCAGTTTCCAGGGTGCCTTGACCCTCCATCAGGTTAGTGGCAGCAGACAACTGTCACTGGAATAATAGCCAACCCTCCCATCTCCCACTTCCACATTGCACCACCTGAAAACATGTTCTGAGCTTATGTGGTATCCATTATCCCTTTGGTCACATTACAAAATTGTGGAGACCTGAAGACAGATGAAGTGGTACCTGTCCTTTCTCTGTCTGCCCCAGGATTTGCTCCAAGCCTGTTCTGCAGACTACTAGTCCTGGTGCCACAAGAAAATATGTTAGGACAAGTAACACAAGATTTCATTGCCAAATATTGTGGGAGAATGGGGAGAACACTGTACACTCTACCTTATTCTTGAGAAGTCCCAGTACATGTAAGCACAGTGAAACACTAAAATGTTTGCAGCACGGAAGTCTGTGTCACTTTGGTGTAACATTCCCCAAACTCACGTAACCAGTTAGTCTGCAAGCTCCATGAACACAGAGATTTTATTTACATTGTTCCTGGCTGAATTTATAGATTGCAGCTCTGTTGTGGGTGTTCAATAAATGTGCTAGGTTAAATTGAAGTGAATGGAATTCATTCTTTTCTCAAGTCATCTGTATTAACTCAACAAAAGTAATGGCCCTTAGAGTATACTTTGGCGAATGCCTGCCTACACCATTCACTAACCCTATTGGTTACAATGACAGAGGAAGGCAAGAGTACAGGAAGACTCACAGTAGAAATGTTTTGGTCCTTATGCAAGGACAGCTGCAAGAGGCTGCTCTATCCGGGCTCGTGTGTAGACCAGCCCTGCACCATTCCACAGGGATGGCTCTGTCTGTCTCAGAGTCCCCACAGGCTGCCTCTGACTCATCCCCTTGCCCACTCTGTTTCTCTCTCCCTATTCTTTGATCCCTTGGCCTTGGGATCTGCCTCACAGTAGGTTAGCCTGACACCCCCCTCCCCACTTCTTATTATGGAAAATCCATGAAAAACTAAACAAAACAAAAAAATTCATCTCTAGCTTATTGACTGGGTTCTAGAAGTCTGAATCCAGATCCTGCCATTTTCTGAACATGAAAGTTTTAGAAATGTCTTCCCTCTGTTGGAACCACATTCTCCACTCTGTTAACTCAAGGTACTAACACTTACCTTGGAGAGTTGTGGAAGAAGTAAGTGTGCCAGTGAGCAGTGTCCCTCATTGCTGCAGCCTGCAATAGCCTCTTAGGGTCATTCCTTTCATGATTTCTTGGGACCCTCACAGGAGTAAACCTTCATTAGTAGAACGACTTGTAGTTTGCAAGATTCTGTCTCATACATTACCTCACTTGCTCATAAAAACACTCTGCAGGCTAAGTTATCTTTCAACAGAGGAGGAAGAGAAAAAGAGAATCAGGCCCACCGTGATAGTGCAGGGGGGAGATACTGTGGGTCATCGGGAAAGTCATGAAGCATTTTTGCATAGGAAAACATAGAAAAATATGTCATGACTTTCCCAAGGACCTAATATAATAATCTGTAGTGCTGGAAGCCACAGAGGCATAGGTTTGGATTCTGAGTCAACTCAAAGCACAGCAGACGTGTACACCTAACCTCCTGACTACTGGAGGGCAGTGGAAGCAGGTCGTGGGGTAAGACCTGCTGTCAAGGGTGCCTACCCCTCCCCTATTCTTCCTCTCTTGCTCTTTCTCTAACTCTTGACTCTTGCTTTCATGAAAGCAATAAGATAAATAAACTTAGAAAAAAAAGTGACCTGGCTAGCCAGTGGGGTGGTGGTTAAGATGCCTGGATCCCACATGACTGATTGCATGGTTCCAGTGCCAGACCTGGTGGCTTTGAAAACTCACTGGGTGTGTGTGTGTATGTGTGTGCATCCAAAATGCTGAGAGGAGAATGGAGGAGAAGGGACTACAGTGCGGTCATGCCCAGAGGGGGATGCTTTGTTACTTTCTCTTTCTAGTTCTTTCTCTGTCTCTCTCCACTGAGTACACTCACCTTATAGCAAATTATTTTCTTTTTTTTAGAAAGTGACTCAGTGACTGGTTTGAGGTTACACAGCAGTCAAGTGCCAGAGGCTAATGTCTTTATTAATATTTTTAAAGTTTGTTTATTTATTTTTTATATGTGCAAGAGAGAGAGAGAGAGAGAGAGAGAGAGAGAATGCTCTAACAGAGTCCAATGCCACAATTCAGCCCCAGCCCCAGGCAGCCCTGGATCATGGGCACACATGTGCCCAGCATACTCAAGGAGGTCTCTACTCAAGAAGTGGGAGCCCTCTGTGTAAGTCTGCCTCACCAGCATCACCCTTTACCACTGCACCTCTGCACAGGCCCCAGAAGCTGGGTTTGAACAGAGGTCTGACTTCAGATGCAGTGTCTCCTCACCACCTCAACACAGCTGCCACCTGGTGATAGGGGGAAGGCCCTGTCCTCAGTCCCCTGAGGGTCTGTCATCAAACACTCCCTCTCCACGTTATTTATGATCTTGCACAGCAATAAAGAGTGCTAGAGAGAGAGAGAATAGAGGTGGAGTGAGGTGGGAGGAAAGGCAGACCAGCTGACCCACCAACAGCATGCTCTAGATGCTGGTCCTGCTCTTTGACCCAGGGATTCCAGACTCAACTTTTTTTTTTTTTTTTTTTTTTTGGAGAGGTTTTTGCTATAGGGCTCGTGCGCTCGCCAGACAGACAGAGACAGAGAGACAGAAAGCAGGAAATCACCCCCCAGGGGGGATGGCCACGCCGCAATCCCTTCTCCTCCATTCTCCTCTCGGGATCTTGGGCACGCACGCACACGCGCCCGGCGTGAGTTTAAGCCACCAGGTCCGGGACTCGAACCGCGGTCGACTACGTGGGAATCCAGCAACATAGCCATTACGCTAACTGCTGGTCCCCAGACTCACCTTTTTAGGGCAATGTCACGTAGAATGCCGACACTCTAACCCAGTAATAGCAAACAAAGATATTCAATGGAGCATGTGGAAGGAGATTCCGATTAGCATGCTTGTGAGTCCAGTCCAAGTAAACTACTATATTGTCATTGAGTAAAATACCTCAAAACTCTCTGAGAGGGCTTGTTTAGTCCTTGCTCTGTTAAGAAGAATAAACACACGTGGACACACACATAAAACAGAGATCACACACACACACGCATCTCTATGGTGCTCAAGTACAGAAGTGAACCAATGGCGGTCTTCTTTTTTATACTGTCCTTTACGTTACATCCTGCAACAACGCATACCACTTAGTGACAAGCTCTAGATTGTCTAAAGATCTAGGAGGCCTTTGTCGTCGTAAGTCACTGAGTTCCTCCGAGGGATCAGAGTAGGGTCTGAGTAAGAGGTGTCCACAGGCACAGCAATCCCAGGCAGCACCAGGGACAGGCACCCACCTGGCTCCTGATCCCTGAGGCCTGACAGGCACCCTGGAAACATAGGGCACCACAGAGGCGAGGAGAGATGGACCTTCTCTCTGTGAGAAGAATCACACACTGTGAAAAGTGAGCTTTCACATTCTCCTGCGGGTGAGTGAATGCTTTGGGGAAGGGAGGAATCAGCGTGGTACTTATGTACAGGAAAAGAATGGTCATCCCTTGCCCTCTGGTGTGGAGATACCAGATACAGCCTGTCACATGGTGCCTTCCTTCTAGACCACTTTAATTATTCTCTATTCAAGGTCTCTATATAGATATAATTATATAATTTAATTTCCTGTTTTATTTATTTATTTCTTTAATTAAAAAAAAATTACCAGAGAGCACATGTGCTTGCTGGAGATATATTCAGAAAGAGAGAGAGAGGAGAAAAGTGAGAAAGCCTCTTCCCCATGGGGGATGTGACACAGCAACCTCGTCTACTTCTCACACCAGGTGTGTTTGATAAAGCCATCAGGTCTGGGTCTCGAGCTGTGCAGTCAGTCATGTGGAATACGGCCGCCTTAACCACCACACTACATGCTGAGTCCAAATTTTCAGTATTTAATAGATAAAATATTAAATAATAGGTCCAACCTGAACTCTGGTAATGAGAGTTGTTTTTTTTTAAAGAATTATTTATTTATTCCATTTATTATTATTATTATTTAAAATTTGACCAGAGAGAGAGAGAGAGAGAGAGAGAGAGAGAGAGAGAGAGAGAGAAAGCAAGAAAGCAATCTGCCAGGTTCAGGACTCAAACTCTGGTTGACCATGTGGGAAGCCAGTGCCTTTAACCACCATGCCACCTGCCACAAGAGCTGTTTTACTATATATACCCGTGTGACAAAACCCTCCAAACATGTAATGACTTAAAACAACATCTATTTTACTTGTAAATTTGCAATTTGGGCTGAGTGCAGAGGGAAGCTCCTCTTTGTTCCCTTGGCATCACCTGGGGCTGCTCTGATGCTACGTGACAGACCTGTAGTGAATGAGCCTTCAGATAAATCCAGTTCCCAGCCTTTGTCTGTCAGCTGGGTGGAAGCTACAGAGCTGAAAACTGAAATAAATGGGGTTCACTAGCTCGCTCTCTCCTTCTCCGTGTGATACCTCCACACCCTTTCCAGCATGCAGCTTCAGGGTACCTGTTATTACAGAATGGCTCAGAGTTCCCAAGCTGTGTGTTACCTTTTATCGCCTAACTTCAGATGTCAGCGTCACTTCCAACACATAACACCCACTGAGGCAGTCACAAGCCCCCACCCCTTCCCCTGGTTTGAGGAGGGGGAGAAGGACTTCATTTCTTGTTAAGTGGATAACCATATTCCAAAACAATATGTGAGATAAAAATGGTAGCTGTAAACATTTTTTGACAATTCAATCTGCCATAAAGGGTAAATGAATGGAGGAGACAACAGTGTCTCAGGTGACCAGTTGGAGAATGGCCAGACACTGGGCTAATGAGTCATAAGAGAAGAAGGCAATCAAACAAACAGAGGCCACATCAGCTGTAAAGAACATCCACTCCCTTCTCACCTATGTTGCTTCTTCAAACCACCGGTGATGGGCACTGAAGCAAGAACCACCATTGTTGTCAGACAGCCAAGGGAAGTTGGACTTTTAGACCAAGGCAAGAAAGTTGACAATGGACCTCAGGATTGATAGCAGGGTAAAGAGATTCCAACGACTGATTGCTCCAGAAATAGGGAATTTGTTATTTCTCCTGAGGGAAGAGTTTAGTCTGAGGGACATGGGCATGGTTCTATGACAAAAGTCAAATAAATGAAGGCATAAAACAATGTAGGTTCCAATCCAACTAGTAAAGAAGGTAATATGTTAATAGATGGGGCACCATGCTTTGGGAAGCAGAAAGAAAACTCTCGATAAAGTGAGAAGATTAAAAAAAGAAAAGTCAAAATATGTGAGGGCCCTAAAAAGAGAAAATGAGAGCTCAATACCAATATGCCCATTTGACTGTGTAAAACCTAAATGAATAAGCTTTCTTTTTAATTGTTAGAGGGCACATGTACTTACCAGAGAGAGAGAGAAAGGGAGAAAGCACTTTCTGATGGAGTATGGTCATGCTACATTCTCCTTCTTTTCTTTATCCTGTTGGGATATGGGGCACATACATACATGCATCTGGCATGTTTTTCAAGTTGTTGAGGTCTGGATTTGAACCATGGTCAGCCATGTGGGATCTGGCTCCCTTAACCAGGCTACAGGGCTTCTCTCTCCCCCAAATAAACTTTTAAGTAACATAATAAAAATTTATAAACTGGAACATATAATAGATATTTAAAATACAATCATCACAGTTATAGGTATTATTTAAAAGTAAGAGACAAAAATAAAACTCAGGTAACAATAGAACAAACCAACTATTGACCTAATGACCAAGACATCTGAACAGTATATATTTTAGTTTTGATTAATTTTTTAAAGAATTATTTATTCATTTATTTATTTTAATTTGATCAGAGAGCAACAGAGAGAGAGAGAGAGAAAGTGAGAAAGCAAGCCACCAGGTCCAGGACTTGAACCACAGTTGGCCATGTGGGGGTGTCCAGTGCCTTAACCACCATGCCACCTGCTGGTCCCAGTTTTGATTAATTTTAAGTATTGATTTTAGTTTTCCAAACTGTTGCTAAAGACCTATATATGTCATCACAAAGCTGGAGCACCTTCAAGTTTCTTTTTTTTTTTTTTTGGAGAGGTTTTTGCTATAGGATGTGTGCACTCACAGAAAGACAGAGAGAGACAGAGAGACAGAAAGCGAGAAATCACCTCCCGGGGGGATGGCCACACAGCAATCCTTTCTCCTCCATTTTCCTCTTGGGATCTTGGGCATGCATGCACATGCGCCTAGCGTGAGTTTAAGCACTGGGTCCGGGACTCAAACCATGGTTGACTACATGGGAGTCCAGTGATGTAGCCATTATGCCATCTGCTGGTTCCAAGTTTCTTATAGATAAGTGAAGGTGACAGTGCTCAAAGCTTCATTTTTTAGTGTGATGGGCTATGCCTTTTGATTGAATGTGGTCATGGGAGCACATTAAAGGATCACTTGGACTAGATGAGAGGCTAGGAAAGATGAATCTTGAAGAATAAGTACAAGTTAATCAGATGAAGTGAAGAAAGAGAAATTCATGCTCAAGAAACAGCAGGGATACTTAGCGGTATTATATGTTTAGTAATTTTAGAACATGAGCCTCACAAAGGAAAACAGAGGGAACTAGAATTGAGAAGTCAGCAAGGGCCAAATTATGAGGAGAATTCCAAACTGGCAAATTTCCTGTGGATGATAGAAAAGCACCAAACGAACCTGAACAAGGCTGTGCTAGTGTTTGATCACTTTACGTAACAGTCTAGGGAGAATGATCCGGGCACAGTTAACAGGCCATTGCTGAACTCAGTGAGTAGTGATGAAAGCCCGTGTTGGAGCAGTCAGAGGAGAGGTGTCCAGGGTGGGAACAAATCTGAGAATGATCTAGGACACAGACTCATCAAACATGGTGACTTGGAGGAGGATGCAATGAGGCCCTGGGATTCTGGCAAAGGCAACTGGAAGGATGTGGTGGCACTAAACGAGGCAGTAAATGCAGAGAAAGAGAAGCCAGTGGGTAGGAAGGGGGAGATTCTGAGCTCCATGTGAGGTGTGACCCAGAGCAGACCCACCTAGCATTTCGTCCTACACCATCATCTGGGATGGAGACCTCCGAAAAGAAATTGAACCAGTCTTGAACTTGGGAATCTCTTGTAAGACATAGGAGGAGGGAGCTGAGAATGGAGGCCCTGATTTTATAAATGTGTTCCATTTATATCATTTAAAAATTTTATTGTAAAAAAGAAAATAGGGGTTGGCTTGTGGATTAGTGGTTGAGAGAAAGCCACAAAAATTAATCATATACCAAGTTAAAGGTAAATCTCAATATATTAAAAATTTTGACTTAATTCAACACTTTCTTTCTAGAAAAAAATGACAAAAACAATTAACGAGACAATCTTTAAATGCTTGAAACTTTAAGAAGAAATCATGATGGAAATTTTTTTTATTTTTTTGGAGAGGTTTTTGCTATAGGGTGCATGTGCTCGCCAGACAGACAGAGAGAAACAGAGAGACAGAAAGTGAGAAATCACCCCCCAGGGGGAATGGCCACGCTGCAATCCCTTCTCGTCCATTCTCCTCCAGGGATCTTGGGCACACACGCACACGTGCCCGGTGTGTTTTAAGCCACCAGGTCCGGGACGCGAACCGCAGTCGACTACATGGGAGTCCAGCGACATAGCCATTACGCTAACTGCTGGTCCCCATGATGGAAATTTTAATCAAAGGTGTAAAGATATCATTTTCCTCCAAATTGATATACAGATTCAATGTAATCTCTCTCACTCTCAAAATGGAAAAAAAAAAAAAAAAGAAAAAAGAAACGGTGTTCTTGGCAAAAATTTATAAGTTATTTTTAAAATTTTTGTGGAAACGCAAAGGGCTAAGCACAACCAAGACACTCTTAAGAAGAAGAATAAAGTGGGAAGTCTTGCTCTACAGGATATTAAGACTAATTAAGACAAAGCTACAGTAATTAACTTTGTGGAATTGGAGCAAGGACAGATAAACCAATGAAACAGAAGAGAAGGCCCATGTATGTATAGTCCTTTTGTATGAAGATGACGCTGCAGAATTGTGGGAAAGGATATCAGAAGTCACATAGGGTGTGAGAGGGGAGTAGGGAGAAAATGCTGAACAGATAAGAGAATACATGTAAACAAGTGGGATATGTTATAGAGTAAAACATACCATCGTTGGGTTAGCTGGTGGCATAGTGATTAAGGCAGCTGGATTCCACAGGGACAAATGGTTCGAGTTCTAGACTCTGAGTTGAAAAAATATGCTGGGATGCTGGGCATGTGTCTAAAATCTCGAGAAAAGAATGGAGAAGGGATTGAGGCATGGCCATCCCGCCTG
Source organism: Tupaia tana (assembly GCA_026018925.1). Lineage (NCBI taxonomy): Eukaryota > Metazoa > Chordata > Mammalia > Scandentia > Tupaiidae > Tupaia > Tupaia tana. Next base: position 121,432,493 of record JAKSZU010000007.1, on the reverse strand, counting down.
AGGGGTGCTTTTTCACTTTCTCTCTCCCTCTCTCTATCTACTTCTCTTTAATTAGCACATGAACCCTATAGCAAGTTAAAAATAAATAGATAGGGGCCAGCAGTTATGTTACTGGATTCCCATGTATGCGACCAGTTTGAGTCCTGGACCCAGCAGTTTAAAACTCAAACCAGGTGCATGTGCATGTGTATCCAAAATCCCAAGAGGAGAATGGAGGAGAAGGGATTGTGTAGTGGCCATGCACCATGGGGAGTGATTTCTTGCTTTCTGTCCCTCTGTCTTTCTCTGTCTCTCCAGTGAGTGCACACATCCTATAGTAAAAAACTTTCTAAAGATAAATAAATATCATTGCCAATCTAGTATCTACACCTCCCACCAAAAAACACAAAAACTGAACACCAACTACTAAAACAATATGTGCACAACATAATGTTAATATTAAATGTTGAAGATGATGAATATGTTCATATTATTGATTTGATTGTTACACACTATATGCATGCTTTTTTTTTAAGAGAGAGATTTTTGCTATAGAGTGTGTGTGCTTGCCATAGAGACAGAGAGACACAGAGAGACAGAAAGGGGGAAATCACCCCCTAGGGCGATGACCATGCTACAATCCCTTCTCCTCCATTCTCCTCTCAGAATCTCAGGCATGTATGCACATGTGCCCACCATGAGTTTTAAATCATTGGGTCCAGAACTCGAGCCGTGGTCGACTACATGGGAGTCCAGTGATGTAACCATTATGCCATCTGCTGTCTCACATGCTTTTAAAAACCATACTGTGTGGGGACTAGCAGCTGGCGTAATGGCTATGTCGCTTGGATTCCCACGTAGTCGACTGTGGTTCAAGTCCTGGACCTGGTGGCTTAAACTCACGCCAGGTGCGTGTGCGTGTGTGCCCAAGATCCCGAGAGGAGAATGGAGGAGAAGGGATTGCGGCGTGGCCATCCCCTCTTGGGGGGTGATTTCTCGCTTTCTGTCTCTCTGTCTGTCCCTGTCTGTCTGGTGAGTGCATGCGCCCTACAGCAAAAACCTCTCTAAAACAAACAAACAAACAAAAAACCATACTGTACCTCACAAATATGTGCAATGATTATATGTAAATTATAAACTACAATTAAAAAAAAAGGAAATGATAGGGCCAGTCCCATAGTCTAATGATAAAGGGAACTGGACACCACAAGGCTGACTGCATCTTGATTCCTGGTCTTGGTGGCTTGAAAACATGATGGCCCATGTGCATGCACGCCCCAAATGTGGACAGGATGGAGGAATGGAAGACAAGGAATTGTGATGTGACTATTTACCATTTGGGGGGGGTGCTTTCTCCCCCTATCCTCCGACAAGCACAAGCACCCTCTGACAATTAGAAAAACAGATTGTCTTTGCACCAAATGTACTGATATTTATAATGAGCAACAACAAAAAAGAAATTTAACCCCCACCTCACACCATCATAAAACTCATGATGTAAAAGACCTGGAAGACAATTGTGGAAAAACACCATTATCATCTTGGGATAAAGAAAAGACTTCTTAAGCAGTAATAAGACTTCTTAAGCCCCCATCCTCTGCTCCCTCCATTAAGTCTAAGCAGTAATAACACTAATCACAAAGATAAAATTGATATTAGACCACATTAAAATTAATAACTTCTGTTCACCAAAAGTCACCATTAAGAAGGTGAAAAAAATAAGCCATAGAGTCTAAGATATATGCAGTACATTTAATATGCCATTTGTTTGTGTCCAAATCACATACAAACTCATATGAAACAAATAAGTATGCAACAAACTACAAGAAAAAAACCAACCCAGTAGAAAAGTGAAACAGTTGTATCATAGAATATTCAAATAAAAACATCGAGATACCACTACATACCCACCAGAAGGGCTAAAATTAAGAAGACTGAGAGAGACCAACAGTTGGAGTAATGGCTATGTTGCTGGACTCCGTGTAGTCAACTTCGGTTCGAGTCTTGGACCCGGTGGCTTAAATTCACGCCAGGCATGTGTGCATGCATACCCAAGATCCCAAGAGGAGAATGGAGAACGGATTGTGGCATGGCCATCCCCCCTGGGAGGTGATTTCTCACTTCTTTGTCTCTCTGTCTCTTTCTGTCTTTCTGGAGAGCACACATGCCCTAAAGCAAAAACCTCTCCAAAAATAAATATATAAATAAAAAGAAGGCTGAGAATACTAAATATTGATGAGAGTGTAGAGAAACAGAAATCCTACATTGCTGACAGAACTACTTAGGAGCATTGTTTGGCATTATCTGCTCCAGTTCTCATGACCTAGGAATTCCATTTCTAGGCATAAAACCCACAGAAATGAGAGCATATGGGCACAAAAACACATGTACAAAAACATTCATTGTAATATTACTTGTAAAAATTTCAAAGGGGATACAACTTAAAAATGCATCAACAATTGAATGGATAAATAAGTTGGGTGCTATTTATACAATGAAGTACAATAAAGAAATGACCATGAAAATGACAGCCACAAATAAGCATCAATAAAGTTGTGCACATAACATTGAGCAAAAAGAAGTCAGATACAACAAGAACATACGTTGTATGATCTATCTGCATAGCGTTATTATTTTTTTTAAAGTTAAACTATAGTGTAATGTACAGGTGGCAAAACTCAAAAAAACAAAACAAAAAGCAAGCAAATGATTTCTGTAAAAGTCAGGATACTTTTTTCTTTGAAGGGGAAGGGAGAGGTAATCCTTGGCAGTGATCACAAGGCCCACTGCTGGGATTCTGATGTCTGTTTCTTGATTTTACACATGTTTGCTTTGTGATAAATCACTGAGTTGAACATTCCTGTTTTGTGCACTCTTTGGTAAGTAAGTTAGAGATCACAATAACAAAGGTGTGGGACAAACAATTAGTGTAATGGCTATGTTGCTGGACTCCCAGGTAGTCGATTGTAGTTTAAGTCCCAGACACGGTAGCTTAAACTTACACCAGGTACGTGTGCATGCATGCCCAAGATCCTGAGAGGAGAATGGAGGAGAAGGAAGGAGTTGCGGCATGGCCAACCCCCCTTGGAGGGGGGGTGATTTCTTGCTTTCTGCCTCTCTGTCTCTCTCTGTCTTTCTGGCGAGCACAAGCGCCCTATAGCAAAAACCTCTCAAAAATAAATAAATAAATAAATAAATAAATAAATAAATAAATAAATAAATAAGGTGTAACACATACTTAATAAAATACATATGTTAAGCACCTAGCCTCATTTCTACCATGTAATAGATACTCAAGGGACACGAGGACACTTCTCTCCCTCATTCTTTCTTTTTTTCCTACTGGAGAGAACAGAAAAAAATGTAAATTTTGATAAACATCTCACTTTCCAGGTACAGGTGTAATCTACCTCACTTTCTTACAACAATCTCATTGCCATGGCAACTGTAATCAAAGGGCAAGCCTTGTAGAGAAGAAGGGATGTGGACATGACAGCTTGCATTTGATGACTTCCTCACATGAGAAAATCCCCACTAAGAACTGAATAGCTAAAGCCCTAAGCTTACAGTACCCATTAAAGGATAATATGCTTGTTTGTTTTATATTTTATTTTCCTTTCCGAAGAAAATAAAGCAAAACCTTTATTTAAAGGCTTACCTTTGCTGCAGGTTGCAGTTAATCCTATAATCACTGGCGAATGTTTATCGAGCCAGACATTCTTTGTGCGTCAGAGAAGTGAGAAGTGGCAGTGAAGGCATTGTGGTGCCTGTGAGGAGAACGGGTTTGGACAGGGTTGAGTGAGAACACAGAGGGTTGTGGGCTGCTCTGGCAGGCGTGCTCTGGCCTGCACCCACTGGGTTGGGTGTCTGCGTTTGTTTTCTGATCTCGACCCCTTACTCAGAGCTACTTGACATGTTTGGAGAGAGGTAAGGCTAATGATATTTGGAGAAACAATTTCAGCTCTATCAGATGAGAAGTTAAAGTCATCTGAAAATCAAGAAAATGCCACTTTAAAATGATCTCTCCCCAGGCTCCCTGTTCCTATATACAATTTTCCTGAAAAAATTACCAATCTTGGGAAGAGATAAAAGAATGAGATTTCTGGACCTGCAAATGAGCAGCAAGACCAAAGGGCCAAAAACTGAAATCACAAAGGACCGCTGGGGCTTAACTTTCAGCCGATGTTGAAACTCATTCTTGTGACCTCAAAGGAAATTAGATCTTTAGCAGAGATTTTGTTCTGCAAGGAAGATTAGGCTGGCATTCCTATAAACTAGGAAAGAGGTGGGGACAGGGATAGGGAGCCAGGAGAGGACGCCTGGCCATGTTCTTGGACCTGTGGAATTACACAAGAGGCATTCTGTTGGTTTGGCGGAGGTGGGAATCTCTAAAGACTAGGTTATTTACTAATTGATTCAGTGTATAGTTATTGAGAACCTATAGGATACCTGTCATGTGCTAAGTGCTGGAGTTAGATGGGAAAACCAGAGAGACTGTGTACCTCATTCCACAAAGCCCATGGAAAGGAGGATGATGGGACATAGAAGCAGGCTCCAATTGGGCTGAAGAATATGCAGATCAGGAATTTCCAACTCCTCCATTTTGCTTCAGGAAGGACAAAATGTGGGAACCAAAGAGGAGGAGGCTGTTATGGGCAGCCCGTTCCACAAGGACCACCTTGTATATAGTCTAGATGAGCAAGGGAAAAGGGAGCCCGGGAGTATGGCTGGGATATTGATCATCTAAATAAGTATCGGAAATGTCTCAAGAACATGGGAGATTAGCCGAAGGCCAGAACAGAACCACCTTGCGTAACAGTGAAAACAATCAGGACAGCACCACAGATTCTTGTCTGATGCTCTTCTCTCAAGCAGTCCAGAACTAGAAGGAAGAGAGGATAAAGCACTGCAGACAGATGCCAAGCTGCACACCAGACGACAGGCAGGAAAGACACACGCTGCCCGCCTGATGGTGGGAAGAGAGCTGAAGAGATGGTGTCCCCATCCATTTGGGGTGGGAAAGAGACCCACTCAGGGACGAGGTTTACCTGCTGGTCTGGTCACAATGTGATTCTAGAATGCACTGCTAGAGGAGAGCACTTTCTAATCTTGACCCTGCTGTGGACCCCTCCGCTTGACCTTTGGCAAACTTCTTCCTCAAGAATTTCATCACTTGCAAAGCAGCCAAACCATGCATGATAGTGATTCCAATTGCATTACCGTCCTCATGCTCATCGCCAAAATTAAACAGTGTAACACTAGCATGTCCTTCATAATCCTCCCCTCGACGCCATATTCAATACTTAGAGTGCTTTCCAGACAAATCAGAGCAGGGAAAATTGGACTTGAACATGTAACAGGAGGGAGATGAAGTCATCTCCTTTCATAGGGCTAAGTCCTGGCTCTTGCACAGACGGCCCAGGGATCCCAGTCAGTGGAGAGCTGAACAAAGCAGAGCTTTCTAAGCCTCACACCTGGCAGGGCTGCAACACACACATGTAACCTGGTCAGAGATTGCCACATGGAGAGATTTTACTCTTCACAAGTCTTTTCTCCACTACTAGATTGCAGGATCATTAAGGACAGGGACTGCCCATCATTCCTCTTTATTTCTCCTGGTTATTTAGAACTGATGCTGGGTGTTCATTAAATTCTTGTTCATACAAGAATTGTTCATTCAAATTCAACAGACATCCACCCTATAGGATGGTTCTGGCAGGACTATACTAAAATAAACACATGCTGTTGTTTAAGTTTTTATTTTTATTTTATTTCAAGACACAGAGAGAGGCATGCATGTGCATGCTTGGCATGTTTTGGGTCTACTAAGATCTAGACTTCCTGTTTTCCAAGCAGCTCCAACACTGCAGAGTAGTGACCTACTTCCTGACCCACCACAGCTGGGTGGTCCCTAAAACTCTCCAGGCAAAGGTTTATTGTTACAACATTGCTGTCAACTCCTTTTCAAAAACAGCCCATCAGGCCCATATTGTCTCTAGAACAATTGCACCCCTCAAGTGCACCCAGCTAAAGTCTAATGTCCATGTGAGTTGGGCCAGTTCTTGCATACGTGACCCGCGACCTGCCACTGAGCTAGAGCTTGATGGGCCATAGCAAGCTACTGCAATAATTGGTATTGGCTGACTGGTAGTATGCTGGTTAAGGGGGCTGGACCCCACATGGTTTTCTGCACAGTTCGAGTTCTGGACCTGATGGCTTAAAAAACATACTAGGTGCATATGTGTGCATGACCAAAATCCGAAGGGGAGAATGGAGGAGAGAGGATTGCTGAATGGTCAACCCCTGGGAGTGCTTTTTCACGCTTCATATCTCTCTCTCTCTCTCTCTCTCTTTCTCTCTCTCTGACTGTCTCTGGAGAGTGTATATGATTTGTGACAATTTTTTTTTAAATGCAAGGGATATGGAATAGTAGGACCCCAAAGTCACTCAAAAGGCTAAGTTTAAGAGTTTCACTAGTTTTATTGTGAGCCGAATTGCTCTTAGGGATTCTGCTAGTGGGACGTTGCAACAAAACTACAGTGGGAGGAACAGGGTGTTAGGAAAATGGGCAAACAGAGTCAAGGAATGAAAGCATTTTAGAGTCACAACAGAACACATGCCAGTGTCTTCTTGGATAGCTGTAAAGGTGAGGGCAGCACTTACAGGCTTTGTCCTTTTGATGAGGTGAATGGACTACAAAGCCTAGGCACTGTTACAATATCCAGTCTGTTCTCAGGAAACAAACCTAGAAACAGTCCCAGGTGGCCAGCCTTGTTCTTGCCCGATGCTCTGAGTCCAGACCTGCAGATACCTGAGAAGACCAAGCAGGGTCAGTACAGGTGGAACTGTCTTTGACACATACTTTCCAGGAAACCACAGTAGCAGGAATAAGATATGGTGTCATCTGAATCTTCGTCAACATGCTGAAAGCTGAGGATAGGCGAGGATCTCGTGTCACTGACCCACAGTTAAGATCCACAGATTTCCTACCTGTGGGTCAGTGGCCCATCTGCAGGATGCCAGCAGAGCCATTCTGTGGACAACTCCCCTATAGCCTCCTACTCCTACCTTCATCCATATCCCAGGGCCAGGCAGCACGTGGCTGAGGCTGCAGGAACGTTCAGCCTTTGCTCTGACTCTCTGCCTACACTGATGATCTTCTGCCAGATCTTCCCTGAGCCAGAATGAATTGTGTGAGGCGCTGGCCCAAAGTTCAATCTCTAGACTCCAAATTCAAAGACACAAAGGTCTTGGGGCACAGTGGCCACAGTTTCCAAAAGCTGCACAGAGAGCCAGGGCCAAGAGTCCCCCAGGGCAGGCTGTGATGAGTAGCTCCCTCAACCTCAACCTTTATAGAGGTCATGACCAGGGATGCCTTCTTCACACAAGGCATCGAGAGAAATCACAACATCCTCCCTTGACCTTTCTGCAGCATCAGTGGGTGACTTTCTTCTTATTTTCAGTCACAATCCAGCTGCAGTAAAGAGTCCACACATCTTCCCAATCTTTCTCTGGAACTACTCAGGTTGGAAACAAGACTAATAATTAAGTCATACAGCAACTCTTGTAGTCCAGAGCTTAGGACAACAACATCTTAGAGCCGGAAGGGGCTGTGGTCATCTGTATCTTTCATATGTTTGACTGAGCACTGCAATACCAAGGCTGAAAGGCCATTGAGTTTTGTGGGGGCTTTTTTGTATTTTTTTTTTAATTCCCGATACAAGAATTATGTTTCCCTTTCTCAAAGCTACCGTTTTAATTTTTTTTTTAATTTCCTAAAGGGTACATATACTCACTAGAAAGAAAGAGAGAGCGAGGGAATAAGAAAGCACCCTTCAGGGAGGATGGTCATGCAATCCCTTCTCCATTTCTTGTTTCAATATTTAGGGCATGCACCTATACATACCTGGCATGTTTTTCAAGCCACTGGGTCCTGGACTTGAACTGTGCATTTAGGCAAGTGGAATCCAACTGCCTTAACCACCACACACTGGCTAGCCTCAAGGGCAATGCATTCTTAGCTGTTCTAGTCACTTCTTATTAGCTATGACAGCAGACACAGGTATGTTACCAGCCAAGGTCCTGAGCATGCCAAGATGAATAATACCATACAACCAGATAGGCAATAAGCACAATGTCCTGAGAGCTCTATGAAGCTACACACCAAGTACTGTGGGAAGTGCAGGGAAAGAACCAGCGTGTAGCAGCAGGAAGGATTTCTAGAGAGCCTGGTGCCTGACTGGTTGCTCAGAAGGATAAATGAGAATTATAGGTGGATGAGCAGGAAGGAAAGACATCCTTCTAGGCCGAGTCACTAGCACTAATTCCTCCCTCCCTTCCTTCCACCAAGGTGCTGAGTACCTGTTTTGTGGCAAGATCTGTCTTAACTAGGAAAAGAAGAGTGAAAGAGAAATAGTATCCCTGCCCTCAGATAGTTTACGGTCTAGTGTGGGACATCAAAAATGACAATGATGACATAACGAGATGACACAGTGAGATAAGGCAAGAACAGCACAGGAAAAATAATGGGTATTTGTGAGCCCCAAGGAGGGCGTCAAGTCTACGAGTGAAAACACAGAGCGAGAGCCAGTGTGATAAGCTGATAAGCTCAAGGATCAGGGTGGCCAGATCAGAAAGTCCACTGGGAGAGCTGAGGGAAATAAAGCTGGAGAAGACAAGTCTAGAACGTGTAGAATCTTGGGTTTCATTTCTAAGGCAACAGACAGAGAGCACTGAAGACTCATCAAGAGAGTAATGTGACCCTAACTATGTCCAGTGAAAACCACTCTGGGAACAGCATGGAGAGCTAGCAGGAAAGGCAAGAGATGAAGGCATGAAGACCATCAGGTTGTAGTGGTTCTCACAGGTTTGAATTTTTCTCCTCTGCACATATCCTCAATATGTCAACTTCCCTCTTTAATCACGAGGCCAGAATGAAATAAAATAGGTGTGGATTGTCCTGCACAGAGTGCCATGAGATGATTAACTATCGTGGGTGCCTCTCTTCTGCTCTTGCTGCCTGGGGTGATGATAGCTTTTGGTAACATCACTCTGCTGCTTCTTAGAGAGGTTGTTATAAACATAAATTCCTATGTCATGCTCTGGTTTACTGTGACCAAACAGTGTTCTCTCATCTGACATTTAGATAACCAGTTCTTGGTACCAAAATGCAGGAATTCCTACTCGTTCTTCCTAAATACCAGTTTGTTCATCCAGGCTTCTAACCTACCAGAATGATTTGGGATTCTGTGTGTTCGGTCAATGTACTGCTACCTTAACTAGCTTTGCAACATCTGCAAACTGGAGTATCATTCTACTGATGTTCTTAATGGAGTCCTTGATAGCTTGTTGAAATAGGTCAATGGATGAGACGGTGGAATATTTGCTAACCAGCTACCTGCTTTCACCATAGCCACCTTCTCTAGGTTCATTTTCATAGAGGAAACCTCTTAAATACAAATCAGAGCATATTAATCCTCTGATCAATGGTTGTCATCTCTAGGTAACATTCCTGGTCCTTACAAGTCTGGCCTTGTGCTTTCCCTCTGACCCCATCTCCCACCATTCTTTCCCCCAGTATCTACGCCAGACCCATTAGCCTCCTTGCTGGGCCAGGAATACACTAGGCACCCTTCCTTCTTGGGCTCTTTGCCCTTGCAATGAGAGCCACATGTCTTTGGGTTTTTCTGAAAGATCTTCTTGTCACAAAGGCCTTACCTGACTCTCCTCTTTAAAGTTGAAACCTACTCTCTCTAGCATTTGGCATTCTTCTTCCCTGAAAGTTTTTTATTTCCCCCAGCCACTAACATAACATATGGTTACTTATTTCTCTATTTATTAATTTTTTAGAGAGATTTCTGTTATAAGGTGCGTGCACTCACCAGAGAGACAGAGAGACAGAAAGTCAAAAATCATCCCCAATGGAGGATGGCCACACAGCAACCCCTTCTCCTGTATTCTCCTCGCAGGATTGTGGGCATGCAAGCACATGTGCTCAGTGTGAGTTTCAAGCTGCTGAGTCTGGGATGTGAACTACGGCTGGTCATGTGGGAATCCAATGACATAACCATTACACCATCTGCTGGTACCTGGTTACTTATTTTTCAAGTCTACACATCTTTCACTTGGCCTTCATATGTGTAAAAGCACAGATCTTATGAAAGCACAGATCTCTGTTTATTTTGTTCAGTGCTTTATTCTAAGGGCCAGCAAAGAGTCTGACACACAGTAACTTTAATATAAACTGAATAATCATAGAATCAGGAAGTTTTCCTGGCACTGAAAACATTGAGAAAATCCACTTTTTTAAAAAAAAATTTAAAATGGGAATGTACTTGTTCATTTCTGTTATGTGATTGCCATGTTTCATTGACTATTCACAAATGATTAGCTGTATAGCCGTAGGAGCAGCTAATATTTATTGATCACTTAATAGGTGTCAGGCCTAGTGCTAAAAATTGACAGAGTCTTATTTAAACCCTTATACAATACCATGAGTTAGGTATTCTCATTTCATCCACTATACGGGTGGAAAAACTAAGGCCAGATTGATCGGATAATTTCCCTAAGGTCACAGTTTGCATAAGCAAATGGCGGAGCCAAGCTTCAAACTCAGGTATTTTCAGTTCCCAGGCCTGTATTTTTAATCATTCCTGCATCTACACTAATTCTCCTGCTTTCTTGTTCTCATTCTCTCTTTCTCCCCTTTCTTCCTTAAAAAAAAAAAATCACCAGAGGGTGCATCTGCTCACCAGAGAGAGAGGAAAAAGCACCCCACAATGGGCATGATGCTGCAACCCTCTTTCTTCTTTTTCTCCTTCCCTTCAGGATTCTGGATTTGCACACACGTGCCCAGTGCACTTTTCAAGCCACCAGGGCCAAGATTTGAACCATGGTCAGCCATGTGGGTTCTGAATACCCATATGCAGTGCTTACCTGCTGTGCTACAGGGCTGGCCCTCCACTAAGTTATTTTTTAACATCTCTTAAAATTCTAGAATGTAATTCATTTGGGCTAGGATATTTCAGTTAGTGTGAGGAGTAAGTTTCACTCTCGGACACTCCTCTTTCTTTGTGAATTTCAGTATCTACTATGTAATGTTCCTGTTCTTTTTGGTATTAGAATCGTTAACTTTGACAAAGAATTTGGATGCAAAATAGAAAAGGGTAGGACTTTTTTTCTCACCACTTAGTAACATCTCACCATCTATCCCTAAGGACAAACCTAAGCCTCTCTAGTTCTTTTGTTCAAAGAAAACTTTATAAAGGCTCCCATGTTAACATTTTTCAGATATCTTGGCTCAACGTTCTTGACATTCATCTTACAGCTCCATGTCAATCTTTTATATTCTTACATTATTTTTGGTTTATAGCCAGTCTTCTACACATTTTTTTTTTTTTTTTTTTGTCTTTTTAAGACTGAACTCATATGAGAGCTTTCTAGGTAGCCACATTTTTTTCTGTTTATTTATTTACCTTAGGTTGTTAAGACTTTTTTAGATTGCCCCCATTTTTTTAATGTCAGGATCACATTAATGAAGCCTTATTCTAGAATGCCCTTCAGTTGGCATTCCCATTTAATTGGTTCCTCCATAACCATGTTCCCTGTCCACAGCATGGACTACAATAACCAACTTCATTTAGGATTGGGGAAATAGTGGTTGAGTTTTGGCCCATGGAATGTGAGCTGAAGTGATACATACCAGTTCCAGGACTAGCCCAACAAGTCTTCCTGACTCTCCACACCCTCCCTGCTCAGACTGCTGGTTGGCTGTCTTCCCTCCAGCTGATTTTGGAATCTAGATGTTGAATATGGCAGGATCTTTGTCAGTCTGGGTGCCTGAATGACCCCTTTTCCAGGTCACAATTTGCAGGAGTAAGAAATAAATTTCTATTGCATGAAACCACTGAGATTTGAAAAGTTTTATATTATAATAGCTGAGATACTTTAATATAAATCCTGTGTAGACTTTCCATGTACCTATTGAAATCTTCTCTCTAGAGAAATGCACTGAGCACATGTTTCTCTTCTTCATCATCACAGGGGAAGTGGACCACTTCTCTCAGAATCCCCAGGCCTCCTCTTCACAAGAAATTCATCTCTCTCACAACAGGGTCTACCTTGCGTTTCTTTGCATCATACTTCTACCTTCTGAGATAACAAATTATCAATCAAAAATATGAAAGGTAGACCTAACACTGATGTGCAGCAGTAGTGCAACCCTCTGCAAAGCTGGAAGCCATAGGGAGACTGGGGCTCAGTTCCCAGTAGATCTGTACACACCAGGAAAACATGCATGTGCCCGTGATCTTGGCTGGGTCTAAAGGTTGGTGGGGGACTGCTGTATGAGATCCCATGAAAGGTACTTACCTTTCCCTCTCTCTCTCTTTCTCATTCATTAGAAGTAAATAAATAAGCTTATAAAATGGAGATAGAGGCAGCTTTTTTAAAGAGATTTTTTGCTGTAGGGCACATGCACTCGCTGGAGACAGAGAGATACAGAGACAGAAAGCGAGAATTCACACCCCCCCACCCCAAGGGGAATGGCCCTGCTGCAACCTCTTCTCCATTCTCCTCTCAGGGTTCTGGGCACGCATGCACACATGCCTGGTGTGAGTTCCAAGCTACTAAATCCAGCACTTGAACTAGGGTCAGCCACATGGGAGTCCAGTGTCTTAAGTACTACACCACCTGCTGGTCTAAAGGTAGCTCTATAAGCAACTGGGTCAGGTTTGGGCCAACTGGATCTTATTAACAGGAAGAGGAGAAGGGCCAGATGGTGGCATAGCAATTAAACACAACAGTTTTATGGACCAAGTGCGGGGGCCTCCCTGAGTGCTCTGGGTACACACTTGTCTCCTCTCTGGGGCTGTTGAAGGCTGGGGGTGGACTCTATCATCAAGTCCTGTTGAGGGTAGTGTCTCTTCTTCTTCCTCTCTACTTCTATCTTTCTCTCTTGCTCATGAAAGAAGAAAAGAACTTTAAAAAACAAAAAAGAAGAAGAGGAGAAGAAGGAAAACTAGGATTGAGGGACAGGTCAGAGTTTGGTTTTTCTTGTTAGGAAGCCTGGAACAAGCTCCGGGCCGCATGAGAAGCTCTTCATTTGGCCTCGAGGCCAGGCCAGGAAGCAGGCATTTGTCCATCTTGCTCGGAGGCCACAAGGAGTTGCTGGTGGCCCGACCTCCTCATAGCTCGCTCTGCACCCTGTGCTGCCTTTGTGCCACAGTGACAGCCCAAGCACTCCCAGGACAAATGGGTGAATCAGAGCAGGGCCTGGCAGGAGGGAGAAAGCAGAGCCTGCTGGCTGGACTCCTCAGCCCTAGAAACTGCTTCCTAGAAGTCCCAGGTCAGGTGCTCCGGCACCTTCTCAGCACAGAAGAACTCACAGAAGGAAGCAACACAGAGCAGGCAGTGTAGCCAGGGCTATTTTTTATGTGTCAAAATTTCCAGTGTCTGCATGCAATTCCCACTTTATAGCAACTTGTGTGCCCCATTTAGAACTAACATTAAATATAAAAAATAACTGGTGGTAAGAACAATGATAAGCACTTATGGCTCATTTATAAAGTGCCGATCACCAATCTAGAGTGTTACACAATTAGCTCTAATCCCTGAGCAAACTCTGTGTGGTGGATTCCATTCTAACCCCATTTTACAGATGGGGAACTGAGGCCTGTGGAGGTGAGGTATCTTGTCTGAGATCACACAGGCAGCCTGTGCATGGCATTTGAACCCAGGTAGTCTGGTTCTGGGTTCACATTCTTACCACCATGTCAGGCCTCCAGAGAATAATCAGGCTGTATGACTGCCGCCAAAGAAGGGCACCTGTGGAAAGACCCTCTCCAAGCCTGACCACAGTGGGCACTGGTGGTACTTGCCTTCCTGCCCACCTCAGGGAGGGCATATGGCCCCATTCCAGGTTTTCAGGAAGAGAGCAGCTTTTGGGAGGCAGAACGCTGGCTTAAGAGGCAAGGACCCATGGCACTGTCAGTTACCTTTGTGAGCTTGGACAAGTTACTTAAATAGCTTGAGTTATCATTTCTGCATTTATAAAAGGAAAATATGCTGTCTTGGGGCTGTCCTGAGGCCCAATCAAGGCCCATGCCCACTCCTAGTATTGTTGGCACTAAAATGAGTGAGTTGCATGTGATTCTGATCAGGATTTGACTCCAGGTGGATGAGCCCATGGGACAGGCTTTGGCTTCACTCAGGCTCTGGGGCAGATGTTGGGAGGGGTGAGGAGGAGGATCCATCCCAGGGCTCCCATCCCAGGGGTGTACAGGGCAGGGACTGATCAACATAATACCCACATTGCTGACTGGCAGCAAATGACAGACAGCAATGGCACACAGGTCTAGACAGGGAGAAGGCACACTTGCTCCCGCTAATGGGCATTTGTGGGCACCTGGGATGGAGCAGGCTCTGCTAGGATGTCTAAATTCTAAAGCTGAATAAAACCAAGACTGTGCCTAGAGGCACAAGCGAAGGGCAGGAAGCAGGTACCAAGTAGATGTGCAGGTGTAAACGGATGGGTTCATCCCACCCAGCAGGCAACAATACACGGAGGAAGAGCCTATTCTCTTCCAGGGCAGCACCTCAGAGGATGCAGCCTCCTGCCACAGTTCCACGGCGCTTCTTCCCTCCCTTTCAGAGGAGCCAGGCTGCCCTGTGCTCCCAGCACCACCGAGTGCTGTGCAGCTAAGCGTTCATTCTTGCAGTCACGAGGTGCTCACTGAGGCCCCCGCTGAGGCACCGCACCGTGTGTCAGAGATGCATGACCTGGGCCTCCAGGTGAGGAGGAGGCCACGAGCCACCACAGGCTTCGAAGAGAACCAACCGCCTCCTGGATGTGGAGGTGGGAGTGGAACCCCACTGGGCAGGGTGTGGTGAGACTGAGCCAGGAGGGAAGAGCTGCGACTTGTTTACCAGACTGCATTGGCGGGCGCAATCTTCCCTCTTCCGTGGGAATTCACCGGCACTGATCTCATTATCCCTGGCCTTCCTGGTTCTGACCCTAGAAAAGGGCGTACAAAAAGGGTGACTTCGGGACACACGCCTGGGGCCAGGGTGCTCCCTGCTGCCCTGCCCTGCCCAGCATTGCGGCTGCAGCCTTCTGCTGCTGCCCCAGGGACAGGCCTGATTTGGGTGGACTTGAGGTAATGCCCTAACTTTGCCTTGGAATGGGGCAACTGCCTGGGGCAACAAGATGTTTTTCTCATGTGGCTGCCCTCCTCATCACCTGCATGACTCAGGGTAGTAGGTGGGCCTGGGGCAGAGGAGGTGTTGGCTCAGGGTCAGCCTGGGGCTGGGAGTCAGGGCTGCCTCTGATGCCCAGATCTCACTGGGTGCCCCGAGGTAGAAGCCTGCTCCCACACGGTCATAACTTCTCTGTTTTTCTGAGCTCAGCAGTGTGGCCTGATCAAGGCTACAGAGAGGTACGCAAGGAAGAAGAAAGGAAGGGCAGAGCATATGCATTTTTGGCTAGAGTGCCATCAGATAGCAGAGAAAGGGCGCATTCTCTTAGAAGGAAGCAAGGCACACTCTGTCCTTGAGATGCCATTCTCCCAGGCAGCAGAGGCGAGGCCAGGCCAGTATGCAGGGCTGGGGGTGGGCTATGTCATAAGCTCATAGCTCCCTACCCTGCACATGTGCCCACGCCACTCCCAGGGGCTGTACTGGGGTGACTGAGAGGGGAATCCCTGGCTGGACCTTTCCTTGTCTCAGGCAGACTCAGAAGGAAGTAACGTAAGTCAGTGGGTAATGCACTACGCAGGGCAGAGCTGAGAGGGCCAAGAACAAGGTTACACCTCCCTGGGGACCTCCCTCTTTCTCCATCCTACCTGTTATCTCTTCCAAACCCCACGAGCCGCACTGAGCAAAGGCCCCCAACTTTTCACTGAAGAGAAGAGGCTTGTTACAGCCCCAGAACCTGATTGCAACCATGATCTTGGGGCAGGAAGAAGGCAGGGAAGCTCCCAGTGTGCAAAAGGCTTAGACTGCAACCCATGGATCCTCAGACATGGATTCCATCTCCACACTGTTCCCTCTTTGCTTTCAGGGTGTCATTTTGCTGCACTGGTGTTGGGCACCTTGTGCACTCTGCTTCAGGCACAAGGACTGGCTTGGGGTCCTGTGTCTGCTCAGAGAGCTCTTCTACCTCCAGGCCTCTCTCTGGCTTCATGCTTTGTGTCTTTTGTTGGTGTGACCTGGGCCCAGGAGAGACCTCAGGCCCTGTAACTCATGGTTGCCCACCCTCTGGGGACTTGTCTTGGGGACAGACTGGGGCTTCAACTATAAAGACTATGGATGATAACCTGGTCTGTCCTACCATGGGCCAGTTATTCTCCTCAGACACCTAGTACTGACTTTACTTAAGAAGAAAGCTCTGGGGGCCGGCAGGTGGTGTGGTGGTTAAAGGCACTGGATTCCCACATGGCTGATTGCAGTTTGAATCCTGGACCTGACAGCTTGCTTTCTCCCTTTCCATTTCTTTCCCTCTCTTTGTCTCGCTCTGGTCAAATTAAAAAATAATAGCAAATGAAATTAAATAAATAATTCTTTTTAAAAATAAAAATTAAACATGTCTTTAAAAAAAAAAAAGAAAAAGAAAAAGAAGAAGAAAACTCTGCTAGCATGCTGGTACCTTTCACTCCATCTTGTAACCCATCCTTTGGGTCCAGATCAGTTCCAACCTCCATGGTGATGTCAGCCCGTCCACTTCAACTGGCCACCATCTTCTCCTTTCCTTCTTGCATTTTTAGTAGTTGAAACCCATGGTAAGTGATGGCTCTGCCCCTTACTTACCTCGGCCACCTAGTTGTAAGGAATGAACTGACCATATGAGAAAATAGAAATGTAGAGCCTTTATTGGGAGTGTTCCCAGGCGAGGTTCACTGGTCCGACAGAAGGGGAGAGATATGGAGGGAGACAGGTCAGAGAAGTTGCACGTTGGGGTGGAGTTTAGTGATTTTTATAAGGGTATATGGAGGGGGAGTGTCTTAGAGGTAGAAACAGTCCATGCATGATAAAGGTTTAAGGGGAGAGCAGATTAGTGTGCCACATCACGTTTGGTGACGTGTGAAGAGTTAGAGCGCCGTGTGCAGAGTAGAGCACATGTGCAGAGTAGAGTGCACGTACTACATCCGGGTTAGATCCAAGAGCAGTGCAGGTCTGATGACAGGCTAGTTCCAGGTTGTATCAGCCAACTGTGGCGTGGCGTCCAACCCCCACATCCAAGCTGCCCAAGCCTCTGGCCCAATACTAGTCAGGCTCTCCTAAGATCCTGCACCAGGGGCTTGGAGGCAGACGTATGACGTGCTGCTTCCAACGCAGTCTTGAAGCTGTGCATACTTGAAAAACAGTCTCCCCACGCATCCAGGAGAGGCGTCCTGAGAAAATGTCCAGGGGCTGGAGGAGAAAGCATGTGCTGATCTGCAGGGGCAATGGAGAACCCCAGGTGGCAGCTGAAAAATGACTTCTGGGAATGCACAGGATTTGGATGCAGGGATCAGTATTGGAAAGGCTTTCTGGCAGACTAGACAGAGAGATGGTAGATGGACATGCAGGGAGTCGTCAAGAGCTGGCCTGGCACAGCAGGTCTCAACCTGGCCAACTCCTTCAAGTTGGTGCCTATGGCTATGTGGGTTTCCCTGCTCCAGGCTTCATTCATGTCGTCGGCTTCTGCCCAGGGCCACCTGTGGGCAGTGACTTGGGGAGGCTGCAAGGAGAAGGAATAACGTAGTCACCTGGTGTGAAAGCCAAAGCCAGCCACCCCTGCCCAGATCTCATGCAGAGCTCTGCCAGCACACTCCCCAGTCAACACCAAGCTTCCATGGGCCTTGATTGAATGAGACTTCTAGAAATGCTGCCTGCCTGAGAGGTGACAGACTGGTCACAGAATGCCACAGCTACCCTGTTTGCTTCTGCATATTTATCACAGAGGTGGGCTAGAGCCCAGCCTGAAGAAGCACAGCTGGCAGTGGGAGTGGGCTGTGTTAGGGCTACCAACCATGCCAAAGGTGAGGAGCAATGAGTAGAGAGGCGGGGGACTGTTGTAGGCCGGAGTATAGGGCCTGCGCACAGGAACCCAGCAGCCTTTTCCTGCTGGGCTCCTACGAGACCTCACCCAGCCTTTCCAGGGGAGTACCCCAGAGGGCAGAGGGGTGGGCTGTGCCTGGTTTCCCTAGTGGATAAACTCAATATTGCGAATGGAAGGCAGGTCCTTTGGAGGCTAGTCACATGTCAGTCTCCTGGGGATTTCCGGTACCATCCACAAGATCCTGCTTCAGAGATTCTCAGTAGAGGCTTTTGAATCCCTCCACCCCTCCTTTCTTTCTGCAAACATGCCAGAACTCCAGAAGACACAGAATAATAAAAGTAATTGAATCTGCAAATGGTTATAGGTCCCAACTGTGTGCTGGGCAGCTGGCATCCTGGCCTGTCTGCCTGGAATCTGAGGCAGCCTGAGGAAGACTTCTTAGAGCGAAGAAGCCATCCTTTGCTTCACAAAAGAATCCCTCATTAGAGAGACAATGCCACCACCTGCTGGCCAGACCTAGGAACATCACCCCATCCGTGGAGAGCTGACAGGCCTCTGGCGCTGCTTCTGAATGTCCTGCGTAGGAACCACAGTGTCCTAGTCATGTGACCCTTTAGTGGAATTTACTCTTGCCAAAGGGTAGGAGAAGAGGGAGTGATTGGGACCAGCAGTTAGCTTAATGGCTATATCGCTGAATTCCCATGTAGCTGACTGCGGTTCAAGTCCCAGAACTGGTGACTTAAACTCACACCGGGCATGCGTGCGTACCCAAGATCCCAAGAGGAGAATGGAGGAGAAGGGATTGCTGTATGATCATCCCCCTTTGGGGGTGATTTCTCTATTTCTCTGTCTGTCTCTCTCTGTGTTCCTGGAGAGTGCACGTGCCCTATAGCCAAAGGGGGGGGGGGGGGGGGGGGAAAGCCTCTCTGGAGAAAAAAAAAAAAAAAAAAAAAAAAGAAGAGGGAGTGATTTATAAATGTCTAGCCAAGGTGGGATCTGAGCTGAGTCCTACAGGATAAGCCAGAGTCAGCAGGTGAAACATGGAGAGAGAAGATTCCAGAGAAAGGACAAGCCAGATAGGATACTGTGGCTGTTTCACCATAGGAACTTAATTGTGTCGTTTTTAATTCATTTTTTTTGCTGACCCCAATGAATGGAATATAAACATTTCTCCTCAATTTCTGGACAGGCTTAAAGATTAAGAGGAAGGCTGGGACCAGTGGATGGCATAGTGGTTATGTCGCTGGACTCCCATGTAGTCTACTGCAGTTCAAGTCTCGGACCTGGCAGCTTACAAAAACTCACACTGGGCGTGTGTGTGCATGCCCAAGATCCCAAGAGGAAAATGGAGGAGAAGGGATTGCTGCGTGGTCATCCTCCCGGGGGGTGATTTCTTACTTTCTGTCTCTCTCTTTTTCTCTGTCTCATCTCTCCAGCCAGCACACATGTCCTACAGCAAAAATATCTCTTAAAAAAATAGATTAAGAGGAAGGCAAACAGGATTTTCACTTGCTAGTTAGTAGGTTCTGGGTCTGAGGGGCCTTTCAAATCTACTGTGAAAGGACAAGAGGGAGGTTCAGGTTTGAGGGAAGAAGCAACGTGTCAGAGACATCTTCTCCCCTTGCAGACCTCTCTCTACACCAGTGTGGGGAAGGACTCTAGGTCAGCATCTACACTCTGATTTTTGCAGTGCCCCAGAGAAGCCCAAGGCCCCAGAGGGCAGTGGCCCTGGAGGGAGAGCACATATCCCAGGATGCACTGGCATATGGACTTTCAGAGACTAAGAGTGGCAGAGGCATGGGAGCCAGCAGACCTGAGAGCCACAGGCTGAGAGACCCTCGGACACCACTGCGGAAACCCATGGGAAGAGATGCGGGAGGCTCAGGCCCCTTGGCTCTGTGAAGGAGTCATGAACCTTGACATAGTTCGGAAGTAAAGCAACACAAATTCAAATCCCAATGAGAAATTAAAGGAAGTTGATATTGTAGCAGGTCATGGGCACAAAGAAGAACAAGACAGGTCCCTGTTCTTGGCACAATCACAGCGAGAACAATTCATTTCTGGTGGCTTTGGGATAAATGTCCTACCCTCCTCTGGTCCTCACTGGTAGGATGAGGAGGGGGAGCTATATGATTGCTAAGCCCCTTCCCACCGTGAGAGTCTATGGCAAGCAGAGATGGGGGCGGTGGTGCTGAGGCTCCCAGGATGACCAGAAAAGCCTTTATGACTGTGAATCTGAAAGGAAGGAGAAAGAGAAGGGAGGGTGCAGGCAGAGGATGTTTGGTGGTGGGAACTGGCATGGTTGTGTGCAAGTGCACCCAGACACAGAGCATCCTGACTGGCTGGGGTAGAGGGGCTTGGTGGAGGAACAGCAGAGGCACAGAAGAGGACAGGGTGTCAGCGTTCCACCTTCCTTTAGAAGAAAAGGGAAAGGCAGAGTGCCTGGTGAAGGAATAGGAGGGATTGGCCCTGAGAATCACACAGTATTCCTAGAGAATCTCACACTGATCCAGGTACACTCAAAGACCTTCCTGAACAGCTCTGCAGACACTAGTGTTTCTGTCATCAAATGGTAGAGGCATGCAATAGACAACAAGTGTATGTCCATTGACAGTATGTGTTTGTACAAGGGGAAGCCTAGAAAGGGACCCGTAGGTACAAGGTACCACAGGTTGTGAAGACTTCACTGCTGAACTCGTCAATTGCACTCTCAGCTGAGCTGGCCAATGGGAGCTAAAGGTAGGTAGCCTGGCTCCTGCAGCCTACCACCCGCAGGGTTTTCTTCAGAGGCCTAAGCCAGTGGTCATCCCACATGATTGAAACTCAATTTAATCTTACCCTGACATCTCAGAAGGCACCAGATTTAGAGGTTTTATATGTGTTGGCTTAGACCGTGGGCTCTGGAGTCAAACCGCTCTGTCATTTATTACCTTGGATGGGGGAGTTTATTTAACCTCCTGAGACTCAGTTTCCTCTTGTATATAATAGAAAGTAAAGCACTTCTCTCTCTGTGTCATTGCCATATAGGCTTTATACCTGGCAGGCACCAATAAATTTAAGTTACAGTCACTTTGCAAGGCTTTAGAATATTATTTTATGGTGTAAAGTCAGAGAGAGGAAGTATGGGAGCTTATTGTTGGGCAGAAGATTGAGACAAATTTGTAATTATTCCAGTTCATTGTTTTGTTATTTGACTCCTTGGCATTAGAATAAAATGAAGAAGGTGTACCAATTGCAAAACTGCTTAATGAAACTGTCTGGGTGGTGGGTTGGAGGCCAGCAGTCCAGGACATTCTGTAGCTCTGGTGGTTCTGGGATCCTGGCCAGAAGTTTCCCCCCAGACAGCATGAGGCCCTATTTTGTGCCCACAGAAGGTTTAGGTCATCAGGCTCCCAAGTGCCTTGTGCAAACACAAAGAAGCCAACATGACATTGTTCTGCTTCTACTTATAATTCTTCAACCAAAGAGTTACATATCTTAAAAAAAATTAAAAAGCATCTTCAGCAGTCTCCCACAGTCTCCAGGAAAGAACCAAAACTTTTTAACATGTCATACAGGTCCTGCCTCAGCACCCCATCTCCACAGCATCATCTCCAGAACCCCAACCAGCCTGAAGGGCACACAGCTCCCAGAAGCCCCTGCCTTCTCCTTACTAGCTCTTGCTCACCCTCCAGTCTCTGTGTAGACAGTCTCTGAATCCCCCACCTCCACCTCCACCTCCACCTCCACTGTGGCTCAGTTGGGAGTTTCTGCCTGCCCACCTGCCGTAGCACTCTCAAACAACTAGACTGTGGTGAACTCCTTGAGGGAAGAAATTACTGCTTCTATGGCACCAAGCACAGCACCCTGATCTTTTTCCAGTTTATTTATTTCTCCCTTGAGAGATACAAGCAGCCTAAACAGGGTCTTCACGCTGCCATCCATCCCTAGCCTCAGCCATCTGGGATCACGGGCATGAATGCACATACCCAGCCTATAGAGAGAAGCCCTGGATTGTGGGCTGGGACCATCCCATGTGGGTCTAGTTGTGTTAGCATCGTACCACTGCCTTGCTAGAGCAGTGTTTAATAAGATTTCCTAAAGGAAATGACACTCAACTTGAAGCCTAAAGGCTTGAGGTGAGGGCAGGGGTGCAATTTCAAGAAATTTCACATATCAGCAAGTGAAAGGTCCTGGGATTGTAAGAACTTGATGTTATCAAGGAACATGCCGAAGACAGTGTGGCCAGAATGTAGAGAGGGGTAATGAACAAGTGGCGTAGGATTTGGTGTGAGAGGTTCAAAGCATGGTGGGAAGTAACTGAAACATGTAGATAATGACCTCCTCTATCCTCAATGTCTTCTCGTTCTCTTCTTGCTCTCATTGAACACAGCTTTCTTCTGAGAACAGAGCTTCCACATCCCTCCTACCACAGAGTCAGGTATATGTCTTCCTCATTCTTCATACTGTTACAGACCATTCTGGTTCTTCCTTAAAACTGCCCAGGCTTGGGGTAAGCAGGTGGCATGGTGATTGAGGCGTTGGACTTCCATATGGCTAACCATGGTTCAAGTCCTGGACCTGGAGGCTTGCTTTCTTACTTTCCCTCTCCCTCTTTCTCTATCTCTAGTAAAATTAAATAATAATAATAAAATTAAATAAATAATTCTTTTAAAAAATCTGCCCAGGCTTGAATATCAAGTAAGAGCCTGCAGCATCCACCACCCCTCCGCACAGCCTTTTGCACATCCCAGATCACCTCCCCTCATTTCTAACATGAATCTCAGTACCTGGTTTGTCATCGCTCACCCTAACTTCTCCTTGTCATCATGTTGGGACTGCACCCCTGTGTAGCTGGCTTCTCAGTTTCCTGAGTCCATGAACTCCTCTTCTCCAATGATCTTGTACCCGACTCTGTCCCATACTCAAATGTTGCCATCAGAAACCACTGCACCCCCTCTCTAATCTCTTCTGGTGTATCCTCTCCTGACCAGCACCTCCCGACTTCCCTGCTCGCTACCACTGGCATCCCATCACAGCCAACCCTCCAACCCAGTAGGCTCCCTGATCCTTCCACTTGTCAACTTAGTCTACCCCCCTCAGGTTCTTTCTTCCCAACTTTTTTAGCTTAAATTCCATGGTTTAGCACTATAATGACTTCTTTTTTCATACATGCTCATCTTCATGATTTTTTTTAGCTTCATTGTATTTGTTTGATAAAACTCTAACCCTAGTTAAGTCCAGTTTTACGCCTACTTCATTCTTGTGCCCACACAACTGACTATAGGTGGAAAAAAAGCACATGGCCTTCCTGGCTGGTCTGACCTAATTCATGACCATGAATTTCAAGTGGGTCTTTAATGCTACCTAGCAATTATAAAACTATTTATTCTCCAAGATGACTATTTCATCTCTTTTTGCTTTTCAGGCTTCCCACCCTCCTCCTCCATCTCAACTCATGACCTTGTTTCCCAATTTCACTGAGAAAAAGGAACCTAAGAAGAGAAAATCAAGTTCCCTCTGCATCACCCACACACCTGCACCTGTGTCCTGGACTATCACTTTCCCCTTGTAGCTGTAGGCAAGCTACCTGTGCAGAGGCTGTCCACTTGCTCTGGCCCTGGATACCATCCTCTCTCATTTTCTCACCATCCATTTCTCTGTCATCGTTACAGTAAAACGCCTTAAATGATCTGTTTACGCTCATTGACTATGACTCTTCTCCTCCCCTAAATCTGCTCTAATAAGGACTTGATCTCCATGCAGCTAAATATAATGGTCAATTTCTAGTCTTTAATAACAAACACCAGGGACATTTAACTAAACGGACCAAACTTCCTTCTCCTTGAACCATTTTCTTCCCTTAATCTTCAGAATATCACACCCTCAGGTATCCTTCTAAACCCCTTTGTTCACCTTCTTAAATCTCTTTTGCTTGGCTTTCTTGTCTTCCCCACTTATTAACATTGACTTGGCCCAAAACCTAGTCCTTGAATCTCTTCTTGATATTATTCTATATGTTCTTGTTTGTTGAGTCATATAATATCATGGCTTTGAATGCAACCTATATATTGATAACTCAAAATAACTTTATATTTTCTATAAAGACCTCCATCTTGAAATAAAGATGTTTGACTAGTGCTTTCAGGGAATAAGAGAAATGAAGATTATCTACTGATAATTCAGCCTCCAGTCCCCAGTCTGGGGAGTGGTTGGGAGTGGTTGGGAGCCCCCTGTATCCTTCTTCCTGCCTTTCTCTGCCTCTCTCTGTCTTCTCATTTTTTGGTAATTTTTCTTTTTTAAAAAAAAATTTTAAGGTAAAGTATTCTCTTGGCTTTCAGATCCTCTTTTATCTTGCTAATAATCTCCTTTCCCCCTCCCATCTAGGAGAGGCAAGGGGCAGGCCTTCTGAAGAAGACTCTTCCATTACAGCTGAGAACCAGTGCTTTTATGTGGCATGCTTATGCAATGCATGGTTTTCATTTTTTGCTTTTTAAGGAAAAAATTTTTTAATTTTTTGGTTGTTTTTTTTCTTTTTTTACTCTTCTTTTTCTCTCTTTTTCTCTTTTTTTCCTCTTTCTCTGATTTCTTATCCTTTTTCTTTTACCTTGTCACTTTGCTGCTCAGTCTCCATGTACTGAGTGTCTAAACAGATCTAAGGGAACCATAGCCAAGCATCCAAATACTATTAGGATCAGCATGTTCCTCAATACCCATTGAATCTACTGCACAAAGGGATAAAAACAGAACAGCAAAGAGACTGGAGATCACCTCTTCCTACACACCATTGAATGCTCAGACTGAACTTCTAGAAATTAGGAAGAATCTTTTAATCCATCAGATGACTAGAAATCACTGCAAAGGCACAATAAATATGAGAAACCAAGATAATACCTCCCCCCCACCAAGGGAAAAGAATAATTCCTCTTCATCCACAGACAGTACAATGGAACTCATGGAAATGTATGATAAAAAATTTAGAATATCCATAGTGACCAAAGTTAACAGAGATGCAAGAGAAGAGAGACAATGAAGTCCAGAAGAGGCAGGAGGATAGAACCAAGGAGCTCTAAGAGATGAGGAAGTTCTTGCATGATCTGAAATAGGAAATAACACACTATGAAAAAGAATCAAATGGAATTGTTAGAGATGAAGGCTGTAATACAGGAAATGAAAACCTCCCTTGAAAGTATTAAAAGCAGACTAGATGACACAGAAGGTTGAATCTTAGACGTAGAAGACAGAATTGCTGGCTTAGAAAAATCCACCAAAAAGACTGAGCAAATAGTCCAAAAATGAGAATAATATATGAAAAATACTTGATACCATTAAATATCCAAACATCTGGATAATCAGTATCCCAAAAGGTGAAGAGATTAATAAGAGCATTGATAATCTATTCCATGAAATCCTGCAAGAAAACTTTCCAAACCTGGAGAGGCATTCAAAGATCCAGACCCAAGACATACATAAGACTTCAAATAGAATCAACCCAAGAAGTCTTCTCCAAGACACATAACCAGATTGACCAAAACCACAGACAAAGACAAGATACTTAGACTGGGAAGAGAGAAACATCAAGTTACCTACAAAGGATATCCCATCAGGCTAACAACAGACCTCTCACTGGAAACAATGCAAGCAAGGAGAGAATAGGAAAATATATTCAAAGTATTGAGTTAAAAACAATTTCAACCAAGAATACTATACCCGGCAAGATTGTCCTTCATATGGGAAGAGAAGACAAGAACATTCTCAGATAAACAAAAATTGAAAGAATTTACCAACACCAGATCATTTCCCCAAAAAGTTCTGAAGGGAGTATTATATCAGGAAAACTAAAGTCAGACACACAGAAATAAGAGTGAAAAACATCTAAGAAAATGGCCAGCTTAATGGTAGGGATGTGTCCAGCATTGAATATAATCTTCCAGAATTTAAACAGAAACTTGGACCACAACAGAAGTTAGATTAAGTACATGAGATTGAGCTGATGAAATAGAATTTAATGACTTTTGATTAAAACAATACTGATATTTTTCTATGCTTTGTAGTCAGAGATAAAGATTTTTTTTCTTCTCTTGAATTGTCAACAGATCCAGGTAACTACTATTTGAACAGAATCCTAACCTGCTTTCTGGCTTTAAGTCTTAAGCAAAGTTCTCTTAACATTTTTTAATTTTGATTTATTAAAGCTAAAACTTCCTTTCTTGAAGTTAAAATATATATATTAAAAAAAAACCTACTCAATGACCACAGTAAACCATATAGCCTCAGCTGGGTGCTGTTTTATAGTATATTCATTCT
This sequence comes from Tupaia tana, assembly GCA_026018925.1. Taxonomy (NCBI): domain Eukaryota; kingdom Metazoa; phylum Chordata; class Mammalia; order Scandentia; family Tupaiidae; genus Tupaia; species Tupaia tana. The sequence continues at coordinate 121,406,191 of JAKSZU010000007.1, read as the reverse complement.
ACTCACAGTTTCATGCCTAAAGTCAAACATTTATTCTCAGATATGTATATATCAGCAGAACTTGCTACTGAAAGTAGTTAGATCAATTAAGATATTTTGTTAACCAATAAAATGTGGGAGTGAAAAAAAGGAATGGAAATCAAGTACAGATACCATAGTGTGGGAGGAGGGTGGAAAATGGCAGAGAGTGAGAAATGGGGGTGGGGACAAGAAACAAGGAATGGAAAATTATTTGTTGATAAAATGTATGACTAAGCTACTATACAGTGTATTCTGTATGGGAAACTGCATTTTGCATGCTGTGATGATGTTCAGTGAATGAATGTAAAATAAATTAATTTTTAAACAAAGAAAAAGAGTTCACGTACATCTCTGTTTATAAACAATTAGTCCCAGTTGTACAATAAATGCTATTTGATCATCTTCCCTAAAATATTTTTTTTCTATAGGCTTCCCTATCTCAGTGAATGGCAACTCTATCCTTCTAGTTGCTCAAGTCAAAATCTTAGAGTCACCCTTAACTCTTTTCTTTCTCTCTCACCCCACATCCAATAATAATATAAAAAAATCATCTTAGCTTTAACTTCAAAATATTCCAGAAATAAATTATTTCTTGTTATTTGTGACCACTGTAGTCCAAACCACCCTCATCTCTCCCCCAATTTCCTGCACAGCTGATATTACTGAGTCTGCCATTGTGCATCCTGCCCATCAATTTTCTTAAAACAACAGCCAGAGGGATCTGGTTAAAATATTACTCACAGGAGAAGTTAAACTCCTTTCAATGGTCTGCAAGACCCTACATATCTTTCTCTCCCCTGGGCTTACTCTATGCACCCACACAGGCCTTTTTGACACTCCACTACCACCAGCACCACTCTTTAGGCATGCTCCCACTTCAAAGTCTTTGCACCAGGTCTTCCCTCTTTGGCTCCTCCCAGATATCTGCACATCATGCTCTCTTATCTACTTTAAGATTTTGAACAAAGGTCATCTCCTTAATGAGACCTACTTCACCTATTGAATTTAAATTGCAAACCTCATCCCCGCAATCCAATTCCCTTAACATTGCCCTGTTTTTTCATAACATTTATCAACATCTAACAAATACTGTAATTTACTTAAATATTTTTAATATTTGCTCTTCTTAGTTATAAAAATATTCATTCATCTCCCATGCTCTATGTTTACTATGGGCAGCACAGATGTTTAGCTCATCATAGCTGTTCCGACACCCTGGCTGATGGAGCCACCACCATCTCAAATGTTATGAGGTGCTGTGAGAGGAAGAGGGAGCTCAGAATCTCAGAGAAGCAATTACATGCTTTGTCTGAAAGATATATGCTAAGGAAGAAAAATTCTGGAACTAGTCTATTGTCAACATCAAATAATTACTAAACAGTTAATAAACATTGATTAATGGGCAAAGGAATCAATTTGAAAGAGTGGCTTAGTGGTACCTGTTACATGAAAACTTACCTACTGAAATTAAGAAAGGGAAAAATACCTTCCCTCCCTATGTGTGTGAGTGTCTCTTTCTGGTCAAATTTTTAAGGAATGAGTAAGTAAGTAAATTAAATTAAATAATTGTTTTTAAAAACAGAATTATTTTTACAAAAGGAGGGGGAACCAGCAGGTGATAAATGTGAGGGGCTCTTTATTTTATTTCACTGGTCTATATGTCTTTCCTTTTGCCCATACTACTCTGTTTTGATTACTGTAGCTTTGTCATAAGCTTTAAAATTAGAAAAAGTTGGTCCACCATTTTTCTGCTTCTTTCTTTCTTGTTTCTTTTTCTCTTTTTTCCCAAGGTTATTCTAATTGTTTGAGTTCCTTTGAGATTCCATATGAACTTCTGGGTCAGATTTTCCTATTTCTGAAATACATGTTTCAGGGATTTTAATAGGAATTACATTGAATTGTAGATTGCTTTGGTAGTATTGACATCTTAATATCAAGTCTTCTAATCCATGAACATGGGATGCAGTTCCATTTAGTTATGTCTTCGATTTCTTTAAGAAATGTTTTATAGTTTTAATCGAATAGATCCTCTATCTCCTTGGATAAGTTAATTCTAAAATATTATATTCTTTTTTTTTATATACATTTTTTTTTTTTTTTGTAGAGGTTTTCACTATAGGGCACGTGCACTTGCCAGACAGACAGAGAGACTTAGAGACAGAAAGTGAGAAATCACCCCCCAGGGGGGATGGTCACGCCGCAATCCCTTCTCCTCCATTCTCCTCTCGGGATCTTGGGCACGCACGCACACGCGCCCGGCGTGAGTTTTAAGCCACCGGGTCCGGGATGTGAACCACGGTTGACTACGTGAGAGTCCAGCGATGTAGCCATTACGCTAACTGCTGGTTCCCAATATTACATTCTTTTTAATGTTATCATAAATGAAATTATTTTTTAAATTTACTTTTCAAATTGTTTATTGTTAGTGTATAGAAAAGAAACTGATTTTTGTGTGCTGACTTTGTTCTCTGCTCCATAGCTGAATTTGTTTGTTAGTCTTAACAACATTGTGAGGGACAACTGCATTTTCACCTTACATTTTGCTGAATAAGATCTGTAATTTTGGCACTAGGCCCTTTATTCAATATCCTGTTTCTCTGGCCAAACACCAGACACAGCTAAGAAACAGATCTGGTCCTTGCTATGAAGAAACTTCCAGACCGTAATGTGAACACAGACCTTTGTATAGACCTTCAACAAATCTGGAGAATAAAGAGGAATTTCAGGGAAATGCAACCCACTTTACATGCATCACCTCACAAAATTCTATTAGTAAAATCTTCTTATAGAACTTACCATTGAAGATACTGGGCCTAGTATTTTCTGTGTGTACAAATTTTTAAACTATAAATTCAGTATCTTTCATAGTTATAGGGATCTTAAAATTACCTTTTTCTTCATAAGTAAGATTGGTAACTTGTTTCTTTCAGTGACAATTTTTCTATTCTTAGAACACTTTTTTCTATTCTAAGTTGTTAAATTTATTATAATAAAGTTGTTTGTAATATTCCCTTATTATCAAAACAGCATGATATTGGCATAAAAGCAGACATGTGAACCAATGGAACAGAATAGAGACACCAGAAATAAACCTCCAAACATACAGTCAACTGATTTTTGACAAAAAGTACCAGTTAATCCAGTGGGAAAAGGGATACCTCTTTAGCAAAGAGTTCTGGAAAAACTGGGTATCCACCTGCAACAAGATGAATCTGGTCCCCTATCTCTCACCACTGAGAAAAATCAGCTCAAAGTGGATCAAAGATCTAAACCTAAGACCTCAAACTATAAAACTACTCCTGGAGAAAACTGGGGAAATTCTGGGAGACATTGGACTAGGCAAAGACTTCTTAAATAACACCCCCAAAGCATAGGCAATAATAATCCCCAAAATAGACAAGTGGGATTACACCAGATTAAGAAGTTTCTGCACAGCAGAAGACACAGTAACTAGTGTGAATCAACAACCCTTTGCATGGGAGATTTTTGTAAGCTATGCCTTAGATAAGGGACTGATAGCCAGGATACACAGGGAATTCAAGCAGCTTATCTGAAAAAAGAAATGGCCAATCCAATGAAAAGATGGGAAAATGAGCTGAACAAACAACTCTTTAAGGAAGACATAAGAACAGTCAAGAAGCATATGAAAAAATGCTCAGCATTCTTCTCACAAGGGAGATGAAGATCAAAACCACAATGAGATACCACCTAACCCCAGTCAGCATGGTGCAGATTTAAAAAAAAAAAAAAGAAAGGAAAAGAAAAAAGAAAAGAAAAGAAAAGAAGAGAAGAGAAGAGAAGAGAAGAGAAGAGAAGAGAAGAGAAGAGAAGAGAAAAAAGAAAAGAAGTGCTGACTGGGCTGTGGTAAAAAGGGAACTCATCTATACTGCCGGTAGGAATGTAAATTAATCCAGCCACTATGGAGAACAATATGGAAGTTCCTCAAAGATCTATAAATAGAACTACTATATAATCCAGAAATTCCACTCCTGGGTATCTACCTGAAGGACAGGAGAATTCTCAGTTGGGAAAGTGCTTGCACATCTATGTTTGCTGCAGCATTATTCACAATTACTAAGACATGGAAACAAACAAAATGTCCACAAACATGAATGGATTGAAAAATTGTGGCACATATTCTCTATGAAATACTCTCAGCCAGAAAAGAAACAAACAAAAACAATAAAACAAGACCCTGGATTTTGATAGAAAGTGGATGAATATTGGAGATTTACTGCTGAAGAAAGCCAGGCTATACAAGAGAGACAGTGTATGTCTTCACTTAATATATACCGACTTCCCACACTTTTCTTCTGGTGGAAGCTAAAGATTAGATCATATAGAAGCATGGAAAATGGTACAGATACTGGATACAATGTGGAAAGAGTGTGGGAGAAGGAGGAGAGTGTGAGGAAAAATATTAAGGAGAAAAATAGAGCCAAGACATTTATGAGACACAGAAATGGATTATTATCTATTGATGATAATGTGTATAGTATCCTCAACTGGACTGGTGTGAAGTGTATTCATGTTGGGAGAATGCACTTTACAAGCTAAGTGATGTATGGAGATTGAATGTATAAAAGCAATTAATATAAAGTAAAATATTTTAAAAAATAATATTCCCTTTTTTTAAAGTTTTTGTCATAGGGCACAGTGCTTGCTGGAGAGAGACAGAGAGAGAGAGACAGAGACAGTGAGAAGGAAAGTGAGAAATCACCCCCTGGGGGGGATGGCCACATCACAATCCCTTCTCCTCCATTCTCCTTTTGGGATTTTGGGCATGCACGCACATAGGGCCGGCATGATTTTTAAGCCACTGAGTATGGGACTCAAACTGCAGTCAGCCATGTGGGAATCTGGTGCAACTACCATGTCATCTGCTGATCCTTCCCTTACTGTTTTTTAATATCTACAGAATCTGTACAGATGTCACCTCTGTTCTCAATAAAATACACGTTTTTCTCACTTTTCTATCTTATCTGTCTGACCGGAGGTTTATTGATGTAATGGCATTTTCAAAGAACAAACTTTTGGTTTCATTTTTTGTCATTTTCTATTGTACTTGATTTCTGTTTTATTGATTTCCACTGTGATCTTTATAATTTTCTTTATCCTGTTTACTTTGGGTTTAATTTTATCTTGTTTTTCTAATTTCTTATAATATAAAGTGAGGTAATTATTAGAGATCTTTCTTTCTCTTTCTTCTCTCTGTCTCTTTGTTTGTAGCATAAACTTTTAATTCTGTAATTTCCCAATGACTATAATTTATGTCTGTTTTGTTCACTAACAAAACCTAATCTTGGGACCAGCAGATATCATAATGGTTATGTCGCTTAAATCTTATGTAGTTGACTGTGGTTTGAGTCCTGGACCCAGAGGCTTGAAACCCATGCCAGGCACATGTGTGTACATGTCCAAAATCCTGAGAAGAGAATGAAGGAGAAGGGATTGCAGCATGGCTATCCCCCCATGAGGGAATTTCTCACTTTCGGTCTCTCTGGCAAGTGCATGCACCCTATAGCAAAAATCTCTCTTTAAAATAAATAAATAAACAAAGGCAACCTCAGTAGTCCAGGAAGGAGTTGATGATGGCATGCACTAGAGAAGGGCAATGGTAATGAAAAGAAATAGATTATTTCCATATATAGTCTAAAGATTAAATTGATAGATTATGCTGATCAATGAGACAGGGTGGTGAGAAAAATCAGAGTTAAAAAGATAGTTCTGGATTTTGACTTAACGAACTTGAGTGTTGGTGGTGCCATTTATTGAGATGGTGACATGTGGAAGAGAACTAGGATGAATAGATTTAGAAAATTTGTATTGATTTGGTTGTTTTTATACAGGGTCTTGCTATGTTGCTATCCCCCTGCCTCAACCTCCTGAGTAGCTGGGACTACAGGCATATGCCACCGTGCCTGGCTTTTTAGGTTGAGCCAAGAATTTAATCCAGTTCTCCCATACAGTCTCAGCCTGCTGAGTGGTAGCATCTACCAGCGTTCACTACAGGGGCTGGGCCAAGAATTCAGTTTTCAATGATTAAATTTAGCGTGTTGATGCATAAAAGCAAGAAGTTGAATATAAAAATCTAGAATTCAGAGGGAAGGTATGCTGGGTACTTTTTAGGATGTAGATGGAATTTAAGGCTATGAGAATGGATGAAATCTAGCACTAGTACAAAGAGAAAAGAGGTAGGAAGAAGAAAGGAAAGAATAAAAGGAGAGGACAGAAATGGAAATTTCAGGACCACATTCTGAGAAATGCTAACATGTAGAGACACGAAAAAGTGAAAGAGAGAAATGAAGAGGGTAGTGTCATAAAAAAGAAGCCAAGGAAGAGAAGTGTCTCAAAAAAGAGAGGTCAACCATAGTGAAAGAGGCTGAGAGTTTGAGGGAGGGACAAAAAAGTGTCTTCTGTGTTTTTCCACATGGAGATCACTGTCCTTGAGTAGACAAAAGTAGGGGGTTTGAAGAGTAAATGGGAAAAGAGAATGCAGAGATAGTATACATACATAAGAGTTTCTAGAGGTTGACTTGTGAGGAAAGGAAGCAGTAAGAAAGGAAAGGCTCTCTTACATATTATAACATGTCCCACCTCTGGCCTCTCCAAATGGCTGAAATGGAAGATGGGAGTTGAAAGTGCTGCTTGTGGTACAGAGATCCTGGTACAGAAGAGATCCTGGTACAGAAGAGATCCTGGTGTGCATGGAGATGTACTGCCCCATTCCTCCTCCCAGGAGCTGCATAGCTTCAGGAAATGGGGTCAATGGACACCTCTAGCTATTGGCTCTTCAAGGGTTTGCCTCAGCTGCTGAGAGCCACCTTATTCACAGTCACACCCTTCTCAGGGCATCCCGTTTCTGGAGTCTGGGGAGATAGAGAGACCTGGCCTCTTCAGTCCGATATTGGACACTTTGACCAGGAAAATTTGCTCCAAAGGTTCCTGCCAGGATGGCTAAACTTTGTTGGACCTCGTCTTCCTTTGCCTAATCTTGGTTACCCTGCTTCGATTCAGTGTATAGGTCCCTAAGAGATGTATTGTTTCAGTGGCTGCTTCCTGAGTTCAACCAATGAGAGAAGCCCACCTATGCCCAAACATAGCATGGAAGAGATGTGATACCACTGTTGCTTGTGTAAAAACTTGAGGTGTAACACTGAGAGGACCAAGCTGTCATGACCACCAGCAAGGCCAAAGCTGTTGGACTACCCAAGGAGAGAAAATGAAATAAGGGACCAATTCTTCTCCACTTCACAGTGGTAAGGTTAGCTATACCCAAAAGAGACCCACAACTCATCAAACAAAATGCTAAGTCAAGATGCTCAGACTGCAAAGAGACTCCAGATATTTTCTCTGTTTTTCTCAGTTACTGGGTTCTCCATGTTTCCTCTGGTTCAAAAATCAACACAGACATTTCACACTGAGCTCCCGCATTCTGCCTGTGATGGCCGATGTGTGTCTCTGGAAGAGAGGAACCATCACACCCATGCACAGATAAGGCTGAGAGAAGAAAGGAACTTCCTCACAGTCACACAACAAACAATTAGCACAGCAGGGATTTGAACTGAAGCCTTTCTGACTCCAAAGCTGTGTTCCTGACCCTACCTTCTCTCATTATGCTAAGTAGACAGATGGTTGGCTATCTTAAAGCCATTGTAATACTTGGCAATGCTTCCATCTTTTAAGAGGAAGTATCAACACCTAGTGGGTGAGGGTGACTCACTCAGAGAGCAGTGCATGGCCTGGACATGTGTAGCTGAAGGAACTTGGGACACTGCCACACCCACCGAAGGTGCCAAGATGAAGCCTTTGAGCTGGAACGAAACTAGAGCTAGGTCCTAACTAGGGAGCAAACTTTAGAGTGGAAGATGTGTTAACAGGAAATGGGGTCCATGAAAAGCACCTCCCCAGACCAATACGTTGGGTCTGTCCCCAGCACCCATTTGTGTGTATATATGAGTGCAAGCTCACACACGGTGGGCCCCTGTGCAACTGTGCCCTTGGGGTGGAGACAGCTCTATGAAAGCAACCTCCTACTAGCATCCTAGCTCATCCCTTTCTCTGATTCTGTGCTCTTGGGGCCCTGATTCAGCTTTTCCTCTACACTGTTCTGCTCACAGAGACAGGCTGGGTAAAGGACTGTGGTCCCCATGGAAAGGGCCTTTGTCATCTCTCATCTTCCCACCTCTCCTGAATGAAGACACCTGGAAGGAGAGCCTGGCTTCCCCAGAGCAGCCCTGCCTGGAGCTGCAGTGTCTCTGCCACTTCCCCACAAGCCCAAGCACCTTGGGGTGCACCATAAAAATCGAGGTTCTGTCTTTACAAGACCAAGGACTGGAGTTGGCTGGGGCACTTTAACCTAATGAGTTCTAGCTATTTGTAGATTGTTGATCATTTTTATTCTGACGAATAAAAATCTTTTAATTTATATATACACACGCACACAAAGAATGTAAGTGGTCTCGTTTTCAAATGTGTTGACACAAAACTGCACAAAGTATGCCTTTACATTTACACTTTACTTATAATCTTGTTTGTCCATGTTTTTACCCTCCTGGCCAGCACCACCACCTAACTCTCCATTAGCTTCTCCAGAGGTTTCTGTGGTCTTTCCAAAAACTAGACATGCTCACTGGGGCAGTACCAGACCAGGGGAATCCACAAGCGTAGAGGAACAGAATCCATAGGCATAGAGGAACACAGCACTCCAGCAGCTCTGAAGGGCATTTCTTCCAGGAAACTTGCCTTCGCATCCACAGCAAAAGCTCTATGAGGAGAGGTCCTCTGCAGTTCTGTTCAGTGCAGAAGTTGAGAAAGGAAAGGGAGGTGCATTTTTATGGAAACCTCAATTGCCTCTCCTCCTCTCCTGTGAATTACCGCTGTGTTCAGGCAGCTGAGCTAGACAGCTGCTAGCAAAGCCGTGTGTGTTTCACCGGGTCCTTGGAAAGAAAAGGCCCCTTGTACCCTGGCTAGCGTCTGTAGGTGATGTGACCTGGGGGACCAGGAGCCAAGAACTCTAAAGCATCGGAAGCGAAGGCCAGAATCCACGGCAATGTCCAAGTGAGCCAGAGGGGGAGCCAGAGAGCTGCGAGGCCTTGGCCAGTCCAGAGAGAGGCAGAGATAGGCCACACTTCCAGAAAGAGGTGAGCAAGGCGGAAGAACACCATATGGCTGGGCCCTGACCCTCTTCTTTGCTAGCAAACTCATACTTATGTTCCAAGGCCAACTCCAAAGCCAAAGCTAATTTCTCTCTCTCCTTGCTACCCACAGCACTGCTGGCAGCCCATGGTGCGATTATCTGCAGAGACCTGAATTCTCCAGCACCTTGAGAACCCTGCCAAGCAACACACTCTCAGTTCCTCTGAGTGCAACAACTCGGTGCCTGGTTTGGAGCCGTGCTGCTCCATAGAATCATGCAGGGACTTCTAAAAATGCAGATTCCAGGACCAGGCTGGACTTTAAGCTCTCTGGGACTATGGCCCAGTAATCATGTTTTACCATGTTCCCAGGTTCTTATGCTCAGCAGGATTATACAAAGTACCGTGTTTTTCAAATGGTTTTGACCAATTAAAGCAAATCAGAGTACCGAATACAGCATTCATTGTAACACCTACACAGATATACATATAAAACTGAAATATTATGAAACTATTCTTTTGCATGCCATGCCTGAGACACTTTTAATATATTCTACTCTATTATGCTCTAATCTATTCTTTAAAAGGAATGTTGATGTGGTTTATTTAAAAAAAACTCCCTGCTGGGGCTGGTGAGTAGTGTGGTGATTGAGGGTGCTGGATTCCCACATGGCCAACTGGGGTTCGAATCTTGGACCTGGTGGCTTTCTTACTCCCCTCCCCTTCCCTCACTCTCTCTCTCTCTCTCTTACTCTGGTCAAACTTAAATAAATAAATTAAGTTGAATAAAATAATATATTTTTTTAAAGATCCCTTTCTGCCACCAGCAGATGATGTAATGGTTAACTTCCTGGACTCCCATGTAGGCAGCTGCGATTCGAGTCCCAGACCTGGCAGCTTGAAACTCGTGCCAGGTGCATGTGTGTGTGTGCCCAAGATCCTGAGAGGAAAAGGGACTGTGGCAGGGCCATTCCCCCCACCTCGGGGGTGGGGTCCTTGCTTTCTGTCTCTCTGGTGAGCACATGCTCCCTATAACAAAAATCTCTAAAAGGAAAAAAAAAAAAGAAAGACTCCATGTCCTATTCACATGCTGCATTCTGCCCTTTGAAAACCACAGAAATAGACCAGTCCATGGCATGATGGTTAAGGTGATTAGATCCCACATGGCTGACTCGTGTTCAAATCCCAGACTTGGCAGCTTCTGGGTATGTGTGTGTGCATGCCAAAATCCCAAAAGATGGGAGATGGAAGGGAAGATATTGTGGCATGACCAGCCCCCCATGGGAGAGGGGGTGCTTTCTCTCTTTCCTCTCTGGCTCTCACTGGTGAGTGTACATGCCCTATGGAAAAATTAAGAACAAAAAACATTAACACAGTGAAGCACAACAAATGTTTGATGAATGAATAAAGGAACGATGTAACAAATATATGCTCGTATTTCAACATCAATAAAACACAAAGGTTGCATGAGATAATTTCTAAGATCTCTTCATTTAAAATTCTGAGCTCTGATGCCTTCCTCTTCTCCCCCAATTTCCAAGTTTCACCATGCCCCAGGACTCTGGCAATCTTTAGTTAAAAGGATATCCACTGGGACCAGCAGATGGTGTGATGGCTATGTCACTGGACTCCCACGTACTTGACCAAGATTAGAGTCTTGGACCCAGTGACTTAAAACTCACACCAGGTGTGCATGCATGCTTGCCCAAAATCACAAGAGGATAATGGAGCAGAAAGCATGGCCATCTCCCCTGGGGAGTGATTTCTTGCTTTCTCTCTCTCTGTCTCTGTCTTTCTGGTGAGCGCACATGCCTATAGCAAAAAGCTCTCAAAAACAAAACAAAACACTAGGCACTTTGACCAAAAGTGTCTGATGCCCAAAGCACATATAATATGTCCACTTGGGGCATTTTGAAGAACAGTGTTAGGGTGTGGGTTGGTGGTAATGCCATCTGATACTTTGCTTTGGGAAATATTTTAAATATTTACCTGCTCTTCCTATTTCACACACTTTCCCAATGCCAATGGTGCTTTTTTTGGATCATGGTCCCTTCAAGAAATGGATGACTGAGGTTAGCAGATAGTGTGACCTCAGTTAAGGTGCTGGAATCCCACAGGGTTGACTGTGGTTCAAGTCCTAGACCCAACAGCTTGAAAAATTACACTGGTGCATATGTGTGTGTCCCCAAAATCCCAAGAGGAAAACAGAAGAGAAGGAATTGCAGTGTGGCCAGACTCCAGTTAGGTGATTTCTCACTTTCCCTATCACTTTCTCTCTGTTCCTCTCCAACAAGTGCATATGTACTATGGTAAAGCCCTTAAAAAAAAAAAAAAAAGAAAAAGAAAGAGAGAGACATAATTGCTGGGGACCCTCTGGCCCTAACAGTGTAGATCCAAATATCTCTAGCTTTCTATGCTTTATTTCAGAGTCTCTGTGGACATCAGGATTTGAACTCTGTTAGAAACTTCGAAACTCAAAGACCTTGAGGCATGTTTCTGCTGCTGACTCCTCTCTCTGAAGCTGTGCCTACAAAATGCCAAGTGGCAGAGGAACCTACTTCTCAGCATCACAGCCTGAAAACTGCTATTCAGAAAAGGTATAGGGTGGGACCAGGAGTTAGCATAATGGCTATGTTGCTGGTCTCCCATGTAATCGATCTTGGTTCGAGTCCTGGACCCGGTGGCTTAAACTCATGCCAGGCGCGTGTGCGTGCATGCCCAGGATCCCGAGAGGAGAATGGAGAAGGGGTTGTGGTGTGGGCATCCCTCCTGGGGGATGATTTCTAGCTTTCTATCTCTCTGTCTCTCTCTGTCTTTCTGGCGAGTACACGTGCCCTATAGCAAAAACCTCTAAAAAAAAAAAAAAAAAAAAAAAAAGAAAGAAAAAAGAAAAAGTGTGGGGTGCCAGTATCCTAGAGTGCCAACCCTTCCAGGGCTACAGTGACATACAGGGGCTCCAGGAGCCATACCTTCCCCAGAAACAACAATAATAGCAATGGAGGCGCTGAGTTTTCTGGGCACTTACTGTATTCCAGGCACTGTAATAAGCCCTTTATTTGTGTTATCTAATTTAATCCTCTCAGGACCAACATGACAGTGACCTATCCTGATCCCCATTTGATAAACAAGACACTAATGCACATGGGTTGAATAATCTGCCCAAGGTCAGTTGGTGAATAGTGAAAGTCATACCCAGCCCCAGAACCTGCTGTCAGCCAGTGTACTTTTTGGCTCTCTAAAGACATCACAGGAGCCATACTCCTATTTTGTTTTTGTTTTTTTAGAGAGAGATTTTTGCTATAGGGCACATGTGCTTGCCAGAGAGACAGAGAGTGCCAGGGTCCAGTCTCAGCAGGGGGTGGGTTGACTCATTGGAGGTGGCGCAGGAAAGGGAGACTAAGGTCTCGGTGCCTTTTTCATGCACGTCCTCAGCCAGACACCCCCAGAGATTGCTCTCTGAGGAGTGACAACTGCTAGGAGTCATCGTGCCTTTTTATTGAAAATATGATACATGCAAGTAAATGGGTGAGGGGCTATGTGTTCTGATTATCAGCTCATAAAGTTTTAACAATAGGGAGCATAGGTTTCATTTAGGGTTGGATTAAGGGTGGGTCTAGTGCAGTTCCACAATTGTTCATTTGATGTAGGCGTCTTCATGGAATGCAGTTTCGGGAAAGCAGCTCCAGCAAACAGAGATAGTTATCAGCTGATGCGGCGTGGCAGCCATCTTGTGATTACCGAGAATGATGCTGAGAAAAGAAAATCTCAAGTATAGATATTAGTTCTTATGGATCTCAATAAAGAATGGAACTTATATAACTTTATAGGGATCTAAAACTTAATTCAAGGAATCCTAATATATCTTAAAGGGGTAAAACTACTGTTCACTAAGTAAGGGTGGGGACAGCTTTTTCAACTGGCAGTAAAGTGACTAACAAGTTAATGAAGAACTTTAAGGTGAGTTTGTGGCATACTTAAAACGTTCTGTTGTGCCTGTGGCACCACTGTTATGTATTTTGTTAGAACATTAGCCATAGTGGGGCGGGAGTGCCCTGGGCCTGTTTCGGCCTAAAAGATTTTTCTTAAGCTTATGTTAAATGTATCTTGAAGGGCCTCCCAAAGGTCAAGGAGATTTCTGCATAGATGTGACTTCAGCACACCCTCTATTGTGAACCACCGGAGTGAAGCATTGTAATTAACAGTAGGTGGTCAGAGCAAAGGGGAGTGGTCAGGGGACTTCCTGGAAAATCTTATCATATACTCAGGATGTATAAGAGAGCTATGTAATTCTTTTATAGTAGTATATTAGGGAGTCAGAGGGGGATCACTTCCCAGCAAGGCTACCACAGTTTCCGGAGCAAATAGCAAGTGGCCTTGCCGACATGCTAATTCGACCTAAGTTTTATTCCTAGGTCGGGGGGGGGGGGGGGGGGGGGGGGGAGGGCACACAGCGACAGCCTGCCAACGTGCTGACCCGACCTAAGTGGTACTTAAAGGTCAAAAGCTCAAAACAGATCCTGGGGCCCTACCGGGTTGGACTCCTCCAAGAGAGACAGAAAGTGAGAAATCACTCCCCCCCCCCCGGGGGGGATGGCCATGCTGCAATCCCTTCTCCTTTATTCTCCTCTCGGTATCTTGGGCATGCACACACATGTGCCTGGCATGAGCTTCAAGCTGCTGGGTCCGGGACTCAAACCGTGGTTGACTATGTGGGAGTCCAGCAATGTAACCATTATGCCATCTGCTGGTCCCACCATGCTCCTGTTTTATTTTTTTCTTTATTCATAACAGAGCATGCGCATGCACATGTGAGAGAGACAGAGAGAAGACCCTTCACAGGGTCTGGTCATGCCACAATCCTTTCCCTCCAAATCCTCCAATTTGTCAGATCTTGGCAAGTACATATGTGCTTGGTGTGTTTCAGGCTGATCAGGCCAAGAATTCTAACATAGAGAAAATGTGGGATCTTACTTCTCTTAAGCAGCACATTATCATTGCCCCACAGAGCTGGTCCCCCACACTCCTATTTTTATTGTCCTGTACATTTACTAAAATAAAGGCACCTTAGCTTTGAGTGGGTATAAATTCTCAACACCAAGTCCTCTAACCTGGGTCAACATCCTCTTCAAAATGAACCTGTATGGAAACCAATGCTGAAAGATGGACAGAGGTCCCAGCCAGGCCTGGCGTCTGTGTGAGTAAGGACAGGATACTGTCTTCCTGTGGCCGCCCCCCCACCCCCTGCCCTCCTCTGTCAAGTGTCTGTGGACATCTTTGAACCAATGACTGAACTACTGCAAAGATTCTGGAATCCCCGTCCTTGCTCAAGTCACAGCTATGCAAAAGGTGGGTACTAGAGTAGGGGAGGTGAGAGTACAGGACAGAAAACCTGTTCTGCCTCTCAGGGAGAGGAAAAGCATGCTCCCTAGGAAGTTCAGAGGTGACAGGCAGCCCAGGGTCACACCACAGCAGGAATGAAAGATGGGCTGCTTGCTCTGTAAGAGGAAGCAGTGAGAGTCAGCAAGAGGCATAGGGCCACCTGCAGGAGGACTGAGAAACCTTCCTGAGAAAGGAGGGAGGGAGGGAGAGAGGCTGGCTCTGGTAAGGAGGGAAGGCGGGAGCAAAGGGAGTCAGAGGATCAGTTCAGGCAGTGAGAGGGCAGCCCCACTGTATTTCCCAGGCTGCTCTCTGGATGCACGCAGGAAGGCTGGGTGTGCTTCACTGGCCCCACCTCCAGAGGCTTTCTGCAGCTGCTGGACTGGACACAAAAGTATGAGAGACAGAGACACCATCTCTGCGGATTTGTACCAAACTCTTGTTCCTGTTGTTGAGTGGCTTCATGTGGCAGGAGTTAGGGCAGGAATCCCACACTGCGGTCTGCATTTCTCAGGTAAGCAACTGTCTGTGTCTGAGCCAGAGGTAGAGACCAAGACCGAGAGGCTGGGGGAGAGGAGAAAGCGGGAGGTGGCTGTCCTGGGGTGGACTCAGCACAAGTGGAAGGGGACAAAGGAAGAGGGACCACTGCTGGGAACCGGAATGAGCCCTTGGGCCGGGCTTTGCAAAGTGGCCATGTGCGAGGTAGGGGAGCTGCGGGTTGCACTTGGTCCACTGCTGTCTGCAGTGTGGATGAAGTTCCAGGAAAACAGCTGTGCTCTGACAGCCTTGGGGCAGCCACCCCATGCACCAGTGTTCTCTTCCAGACCAAGTCAATTTGTGCAGACTTTCAGAAAATCCCTCCCTCCGCCCTGGCCTTCCTCCTGGTCTTCATGGTGGTTGAGAGAGAGCCTTTGGCAGAAGGAAGAAAGCAGGCCGTATTCGCAGACCACGGAGGGGTTTCCCTGTCAGGCTCCAGAGAAGGGGTTAGCTAGCAAGAGATGTGGGCTGCCCTAAGAAGGCTCACCTGTGGCCCAGAGGAAGGGCAGGAAACCTAGCTGTGTAGAAAGGGGCCTGTGTGCTGGAAGTGGGTAGAAAGTGAGTGAAGTGAGTGTTGTGAATGCCACGGGCACATGCACAGTGTCGTTGCAGAGATCTGGTTCCTAGAAATCCAGTGTCCCTTCACTGTCACTGCTGGTGGATCACAGCCCCTGACCAAGCCTGCTGGCCTAAGTCCTATGAGGTTGGCCAGCACTGTGTCTCTTCTATTAACTACACACGCGTGTGCACCCACCCACACTCTCTAAGATCCACTCTGCTGAAAATGCGTCAAACCTGGGCTCCTGTCCAAAGACTGGCCAGCCACAGTCTGACAAGTTACAGCAACGAGGGACTTCAGGGCACAAAGGGACATAGGACTCTGAGCCCCAGTCAATGTGTCTTCCCTCCTTTTCTGGTGTCTGTATTCAGCGTAGAAGGTGAGGATTCCTCCCCGCTGTTCCACCCCCCCCCCCCCCCCCCCACACACAGTAACTGGTTTCATGACCCAGCAGGAGCAGAAAGGGCAGCTTGATGAGATGGGGCTGGGGCGACAGGACGCACCAAATGCAAAGGTCACTCACTTATCCCTCCTGAGACTGTGGTGGAAGGCGGGAGGGAAGTGAAAACTTAGTGACTAATACTCCCGACCACCCCCCTGCCGCATGTGTCCTGGCTCTGACAGTCGCCGCTGGCCCCCTCCTCTGCAGAGGGCAATCTGGGTCAATGAGGGTAGGGAGGAGCCCAGCAGTGAGGCCCCAAAGCCAGCGTTCCTTGGCCCAGAAAACACAAGGGGCTTTGATGGCTGCAGAGAGCAGCAGCTCTTCCCCCCAGGATGCTGTGGCTGCTCTTGGGCAGGGCCCAGGCCCAGGGCAGGCCTCAGTCTGGAGGCCACAGCTGGGAGGTAGGAGGGCTCGTGGCTTCACATGCTGACCTGGAAATCACAGAGAAAGCCCAGGTTGCTGTCTTGGACTTGGGCAGAGAACTTAACCTTGTTAAGCCTCAGTTTCCTGGCCTAGAAGATGGAGGAATAATCTATTAATGATATGTAGCATCTGTCTTAAAGGTTGCTGGGGGAGTGAATGAAATCATGTGGAGTGCTCAGGAACAGTGCCTGGCTCATGCTGGGTGCCCAGAAAATGGGAACTACTCTTACTACCCCTAGGATTTGCAGGTTTTCTCCAGACCAGCACACTCTGGTCAGCAGCTGTCCCCGCCTCCACTCCAAGAAGCCCAGTGGCATGACTCTCAACACAGTAACACCTGTAAAATGTGTCACACAAACAGGCCTGCTGACCAGCCCTCGGCAGATTTTTCTCCGTGTCTTCATGCTAAGAAAAAAATCAGATTGAAATGAAAGCCAAGATGACTCCTGTAGCTCATGCCTTACTGTCAAACCCAAGTCTTTGCCTCTCGAGTTGGGGAGGGGGCATGCAGCCCTGAAGGCCTGTCTGCCTGGAAGTACATAATGCCATGGGTTAAATATGGCACCCTTGGGGAAAGGTTAACATTTAAACCAAAGGTAACTTGAACACTGTTTTTCAATTAAAACAAGCATGGCATAGAATGTAAATTCTCATGATGACTAAGATGCAGCAATATTTCAGACAGTTTGAACTCTCAGGGGGCATCCTTGTCCCCAGGTGCCTCTGTTTACCCTCCCTTCACTGCAAAGGCCTGGGAAGCTGTTCTTTTTTTTTTTTTTTTTTTTTTTTTTTTGAGAGGTTTTTGCTATAGGGTGCGTGCAGACAGACAGAGAGAGACATAGAGACAGAAAGCGAGAAATCACCCCCCAGGGGGGATGGTCACGCCGCAATCCCTTCTCCTCCATTCTCCTCTCGGCGGGATCTTGGGCACGCACGCACACGCACCCGGCGTGAGTTTTAAGCCACCGGGTCCGGGACGCAAACCGCGGTCGACTACGTGGGAGTCCAGCGACATAGCCATTACGCTAACTGCTGGTTCCGGGAAGTTGTTCTTAAGAAGCAAGAGGTGGCTGGAATCTTAGAGCGTCCCTGGTGTCTCCCTGCCTCAGCCCCATTCTCCTGGGAGCTACTCCTTGTCTTTGGAGAAAGTGGCCTACCCTTCTCAGTGCTGGGCCACTGTTAAGGGTGGTAGACTTGCACCTGGCAAGGCCAGCAAGAGCCGGACTGGTTTTCAGTTTCCCATCTGGGGCCCCCTGTCAGGATGAGTGAGGAGGACCAGAACTTGCTTCCTGCCATCTCACTGAGCCTTCACCTTTCCTCACGGAGGACCCATTTGGCTAATAGTTGGAGTCTGAGCACTCTGGACAGGACAGGGCACAGCCAGCACCCAGCAGATGTCCCACCCTGGCTGGCCTTGACGGCCTGGCTTCCTAGGGCTTCTAGCAGGTGGGATCTCCACAAGGGTCACTGGGATTTTCAGTAGGGCCCGCTCCCCCTGTCCGCTTGTGGTATGGATACAAATTGAAACCAGCCATAGTGATCATCTCAGCCTCTCTGGTCATGAGAGTGGCTAAGCATATTCCTTGTGATTTCCTCTTCCCTCTTGCAGGTGCCTTGAGCCAAGCTAAGTTTCTTCCTAGAAGGAGCAGGTGACAAAAGTACCTGACCATTATGGCACAAGTGGACTTCCAGGACAGGTGGGATAAGGTGTCTCCTCCCTGCAGCTTGACTGAGGAGTCTCCCAGCACCCAGATGTTGAACATGAACTTTGAAAGTGAGGATGACGACGGCGGGGAGGCAGGAGATAAAAGGGGCAGCTCACCAGTACCTGTCGACAGTCCTGACTTGCCATGGCCACAGCACCCCAACAAGGAGGAAGAACGGTCCTCTGGCTCCTTCAGTGCTGGGAACGTGGGGCTGAAACCCATGGAGAAGCCTGGGAAGAAGGCCAGCTGGGGAAAAGATGAGTCAACAGCGGCCACCCTGACCCAAGACTCCACCAGAGAAAGTGCGTCTCTGGGCCTTCCCAGGGGCCTTGTGCGTAAGTTGCCAGGTTGGACGCAACCTCCTGGGGACTCACTACCTGCAGGTGGTGCTAGAAACTCCGAGGCAAACCAGGTGGTAGCCTTGGATGTCCCGTCCAGCTTCCTTGGCCCTGGGAAGTATATCCGTGTGCAGAAAGGTGTAGACTCGTCCCCAGACAACTCCCACTCCTCTCGGGCCTGTTTCTCCAGGCCAGGGAGCAGCTGGGACCTCTCACCGCGGGAGATAGGCACACCGGCCCAGGGGTCTGCCTCTGAGGCCTGCCTGACTCCTGCTGTGCTGGAGGAGGCGTGGACCAGCAGGAAAGGCCAGAGGCTGGCAGGCTCGCGGGAGGACCAGCAGGCCGAGGCACGTTCCTACAGGTCCCTGCGGGGTGGGCCGTCTGGCCAGAAGCCCCGCAAGCTTCAGAGCCCCGCGGCGCCGCTTCCTGGAGGCTCCAAGCCTCACAGGTGCGAGCTGTGCGGGAAGGCCTACTCCCACCGGGGCACGCTCCAGCAGCACAGGCGCCTGCACACGGGCGAGCGACCCTACCGGTGTCCCTTCTGCGACAAGGCCTACACCTGGTCCTCCGACCACCGCAAGCACATCCGTACCCACACTGGGGAGAAGCCCTACCCGTGTCCAGACTGCGGGAAGGCCTTCGTGCGCTCCTCCGACCTGCGCAAACACCAGCGCAACATGCATAACAACGACAAGCCGTTCCCGTGTGCTGAGTGCGGCCTGACCTTCAACAAGCCACTGTCGCTGCTGCGCCACCAGCGCACGCATCTGGGCGCCAGGCCGTTCCGCTGCCCGGCCTGCGACCGCGAGTTCGCCGTGGCCAGCCGCATGGTGGAGCACCAGCGCGTGCACTCGGGCGAGCGGCCCTACCCCTGCCCCACCTGCGGCAAGCGCTTCAGCAAGTCCTCCAACCTGTCCGAGCACCAGACGCTGCACACAGGCCAGAGGCCCTTCAAATGTGCCGACTGCGGCGTGGCCTTCGCGCAGCCCTCGCGCCTGGTGCGCCACCAGCGCATCCACACCGGTGAGAGGCCCTTTGTGTGCGCGCAGTGTGGCCAAGCCTTTGCCCGCTCCTCCACTCTCAAGAGGCACCTACAGATCCACTCCGGGGAAAAGGGCTTCCTCTGCGCGGAGTGCGGCAGGGCCTTCCGCATCCCATCGGAGCTGGCGCAGCACATCCGAACGCACAACGGGGAAAGGCCCTACCAGTGCGAGGACTGCGGCCAGGCCTTCACCCGGTCCAATCACCTCCAACGACACCGAGCCAAGCATGGCACCTGCAAGAAGGAGCCCACGCCTTCCTCCTCTGACGAATGAGGGCTGCACTGGCTGGCTCTCAGGGGAGGCCAAGACACCAAGGACCTCACTGCTTGAAACCCTCTGCCTGCATTCACGCGGTGTTGCCAGCGAGGCCTCCTTGGCAGCCTCCTCCCAGCGGGTCACCGGCTGTGGAGTGATGCATTTAATGTATGTATTTGATCTCTTGTATAGAAAGTAATCCCAAGATTAGCACCCAGGGGTGTGGTTTCACACCATCTTTCTTCTGGTCTCAGAAGCTGTATACAATTGGAAAAGGGTAGGGCAGAAAAAAAAAAATGGGAGCTGGGCAACAGTTGATTCCCTTGGGTTAGAGGATCTCAATGGATAGGAAATTATTCACAGTTACTGTATGGGGATCACTGTGCAGGGCTCCAGAGATACAGTGAGGAGAAAGATCGGCTTGTCCTGCTCTCCAAGCCATATGCAGAGACTACGAAGACAATTATCAGGGGCTGGTCCTCTTCAGAGAAAGGTACTTTTTGTGTTCTATATAAGTAAAGAAGTGATCTCTGTGATGAAACAAAAGCAACAAGGCTTCCTGGGGATAATTCAAATCTAGCCAGAGTTCCTTGTTTTATTTGCCTGCTTAAATAACTTCTCCTTTGAGGAATATCATTATGAGTCCTGGCTTTGGAGTAGAGTAAGCCTTCATCTTAAAAGGTGATGGGATGTTATGTCCATTTATTCTGAAAGTTAAGAACAGCCTTAGCACCTGAAAAAAGGAGCCTATTACGCTATACAGTGACACTTAGTAACTGGCTCTAACCTGAGTCTTACCCATGAAATTCATGCCTCCTCTCTGGCCACCCCTTTTCTGTTCACATCCAGGAATTTAAGGCAGTGTAACCTTTACCAAGGACTTGACCTATTTCCAGAGAGACATGTGGCATATCTCCAGACAGGCCTAGCCATGGTTTATGAAACTCTCTGAGTTCATGTAAATTTGCCTGGATCATTAGCACCTATTCGAAGTAAATAAAGCATCATTCGGCCAAGTGCAGATAGGCTTGTCTACGTTTCAAAGTCATTAAAACCAGGTGTGAAAGCCTACCTGACACAGCTATTCACTAATGAGGTTATTCACATTTTAATTACTGATAGTCATTCTTCAAAGTATAATGATACATATATTAATTTTCACAAACTCAGTAGTTTTTAGCTCTGGACCTCAATCATGAGGAATCTATGACTTCAAAAGTACATGGGAAAGTGGCACTCTTAAATGAAGTTAAGATATTCTGCAAGAAGAGATGGTGCTGTCCTTTGTGGAAGTAGCTTTTGTATATTCCATAAATTGCCACCAAAGCGTGCCAAATCTGAATTTCTCTTAGATTCCACCTGATTTGGACCCACAGTGTGACTGCCAAGCAGCATTCTTGTGACACTTGGGGAGCCAAAGAGAAGCTAAATGTTAACAGAGAGAGAGAAAAAGAGGGAGAGAGAGTAGTGCCTTGTTTGACAAAGGTAACCTTAGCAAAAGAGCTTTGGCTACATGCTTTGTGGGTTAACTCCCTTAGATAACTCTGCATGTCCAAATGATAATCTTAGGCTGTTGCCATCATTTACCAATGATGTGGCCTTGGGTTTCAGCTTCTGCAACTACATTGGCAAGGCAGAAATGATTACAGGCCATGAGGTCATAATTGCAGTCATCCTATGAGATGCCAAGAACCTTGGCTGAATGCAAGAGCATTAAATTGGTTGAGAAGTCTGTAAGAATTAACTTGTGACTATGAACAAAGCAAAGGCTTTTATCATTGTTTCCTGGGTTATCAATGAAATATTTGAAGACTGAAGGATTACTCCTCTTTTTTTAATATATTCTCTTTGGGAAACAATTGTTTGTATAGTTTTTACTAACTTAAAATTTTAGTTTGGTTCTATATATAGTATATATATATAATATATATATTTATAATAATATAATATATAATATATAATAATATATTCTATATATAGAATATATATTATATATAGAATATTTTATATAGAATATTTTATATAATGTTTTATATATTATATATTTTTATATATAATATTTATATATATTATATGTATATAATATTTTATATATGTATATATATATATATATATAAATAAATAAAATGAGTCCTTTTTAAAGGAGTTGTTTCCCAAAGCCAAGTCATAGAATGGCTGCCTAGGAATCACCTGGCCGTTTGTCAGACAACTTGCTAAATGCAAACCTTCAATATGGATACGGGCCTGCAGTATCTAGGTGTGGCCTCCACATGGGGGGAGAAAGGGCCCTTTGGAGAAAGGGCCACTGCACTTCCTATTAATCAGCAGTAAAACTGATTCGTTGTGTATGGTATCTTTGGCACTATACGCTATTAATATGTTTCTGGAATATGAAGGATAGAAGGTACTTGACTAGGCTGAAGGTAAGTTCATTAATCCTCCAGGCCTATCTCATAACCAAGTCACATTTTAAGGAAAATTGGGCAGGAAATTTTCTCACATTAGCTGCAAGGGTCATGCTGAGTAGAGGTGTGGCAGGGGAGGAGAGGCAATTCCATGTCTATAGTCACAGATGACTGGACCAGACAATGGTGCACAAGAGTAAGGTCACAATGCATGGAGCAGACAAAGGAGGAGTCAGCCAGCTGTGAGGTGGCTTGGCACAAATTCTGCCCAATACAGACTTTCCATCCAGAGTGGGGGCATTTCAATCATTGCTTTGGAGAAGAATCGGTTCTTGAAGACAATTTATTTTGGTTCAGATTGTTACCCCAAGTTACGGTGAGCTACTTTTCTGCTTTTCTATAAACACTCTGCACATCCCAACAAGCATCCTTATTTCCCTATTAGGTGATTAAAAATCAGAGCAGGGCCTTCTCTGTGACAGAGGAATTTAAAGCTTGTCTCTGAACTGATGCTGCTTTCACAGTTTAGTTTGCCAAAATTAATGGAGACATATCCAGAAAATGTCTTTTTAAAACTTTCCACTCAATAAAAGTGCTTCTAATGTACTCACCAGGGTCTACAGTGATCATGATCCAAAAATCTTTTATAATAATAATAACAGCCAACCTTTACACAGTGTCAGTATCTTCCAGGAACACTTCAAAGTGTTTTACACATAATAACTAATTTTTTTTTAACTTATGATATTTATTATCTCCATCCTTTGGGATGAGAAAAATCAAGGGACAAAGAAGTTAAATTGCTCAAGGTATCATAGCTAGAAAGTGGCTGGCATAGTAATGATTTGACACATATACTTGCTTACTCCAGAACTCTGTTCATAACTGCAGGATTACCTGCTCTGTTTGGCATGGAAAAGTATCTTGCAATTTTAGTAATACCTTTTTTTAGAGGTTTTTTCCTTAGGGCTAGTGTGCTTGGGGGTGGGGGAAAAACAGAAACACTGAGAGGGAAAGTAAGGAATCACCCCCCCCCCCCATAAGGGATGGCCATGCCACAAGCATTTTTCCTCTATTCTCCTCCTGGGATCTTGGGCACACACATACACGTGCCCAGCATGGTTTTCAGGCTGCTGGGTCCAGGACTTGAACCGTAGTTGGCCATGTGGACATCTAGCAAAGTAACTGCTACGCTACCTGCTGGCCCAGGTAACACACATTTTAAAAGTGGATGACTCTAAGTTAAAAAAGAGTTAAAAATGTTGAAACACAGCACAGCAGAAACGCTGGCATGACTAAGGGAAGAAGACTGGTGAATTGCTTAATGAGTCTGGAATGTTCTGGATTGGTTGCTATTAAGCATTAATTCCTTAGAAAAACTATCAATAGCCAGGAGGAAGAAATTGGAGCTGATGGTTTTTTGAAGGCCTACCATTGTTTTACCTCACTAAAGAAACAGTCTGTGTCTGTGTAGTACACAGGAAAATATACCGGCAATGAATCTTGGCACTCAACATTTTTACAGCACTGTATATATAAATACATGCGTATTGGAAAGCTATATTACCCAATATGAACATAATAGATCACCAAGGAGGTCAAACTAGATCTTTAAAAATCTTGCTTGGAAGGAAATTCTGTGTAAAGCATCAGTTTAATTGCCAGAATACTCAAGCAGATGTCATTGCTAAAGTCAGAACTGGAATATGAACGACAAACTCAATGACCCGTGAAAATATTGCCAAAGATGAGATGACTCAATGTTTCATCAAACCAGGAAAGAGTCTCTGTTAGTTGACAGAGAGGCTCATTTTTAACATCAACTGCCCTTTCCCCATTCTGCGTGAAACCATGCCAGGAAAATTTCTCTCCAGTGCTGGATAATATATATTGATTTATGTCCTCCTTGTTTTCTCCTAACCACACCCACTTACCCTCAATCAAATTGGTTCAGAGTCTCTTAGAGTGTCAGTCACTCAGTCCTGGCTCAGTGAATAAATAGAACTTATGTAAAACTAAGTTTTAACTAAGATTTCAAGAAAACCAGACTTCTTGCATAAACAAAGATGTGGAAGAGGCCAAGAACCAGGAAGAACAAAGATGCTATTGTTGTATTTCAGATGAAGTCAAAGCCGAGAGGGGATGGAGAGCAGATGAGGAGGTGCTGAGAATTTCAGAGGTGGAAGAATAGTAATAACTGCCATTCAGTAAATGCTTTTAGGGGTCAGGCACTATATTTTACTATCGCCGTTCATTCTCACAACATGTCATGGAAAACTCTTGAAAAATATTCCCACTTGGGATCTGAATTAATTTTCCTTTCCAACAAAGCAGACAAGATTAATAGACCATGGCTATTGTCTGTTATTGTTAAGCAAGAATCACTAAATCTGTTTCCCTCCTGAGAAATAGACTGCCTGTCTGCAACAAGGAGAACATACAGCGAATCCAAGGTCTTTCACTTTAGAAGTCATGCTTGCAGGGCAGGCAGGTGGCATGGTAACTAAAGGTGCTGGACTTCACCATGTCTGATCACGGTTCAAGTCCTGGACCTGGCAGCTTGCTTTTTCACTTTCTTTCTCTCTCTCTTGCTCTGTCCCTCTCTGGTCAAATTAAAATAAATAAGTAAATAAATAAATAAGGTTAAATAAAATCATTCTTAAAAAATCAAAAGAAGTCATGCTTGCTTATATTTTTATTTTTCATGATCGTTGAGGCCCATGGAGATTAAAAACAATTTGTCCATGAATTATTTGACAGTCCTCCCTTCAAAAAGGGGAGACGATTTCTTTCCCTTTATGTTAACTGAACTTAGTGACTCAGATCTACTGAAGGGAATAAAGTAGAAAAGTGGGTTTAAGGCTTCTGAGGCTAGGTCGTAAAAGGTACTGTGGCTTTTGTAGAGCAATCGTTTGCTCCCTCTCCCTTTCCTCCATCCCCTCCTCCTCCTCCTCTCTCTTGGATCTCTTGCTCTGGGAGAAGCCAGCTACAGTCTCCTGAGCAGCCTCACAGAGATGCTCTGTGTTAAGGAGCTGAGGTCCCCTGCCAACAGCCACATCAGTGAGCTTACATGAGGTCCTCTAGTCATTTCAAGAGCTCTCATGAGACACAAAGTCAGAACTATCCAGGTAAGTGGCTCCAAAATTCCTGACCTTTAGAATCAGTATGAAGTAATAAGTATTCATTGTTTTAAGCTGTTAAGTTTGGTTGGCAATTTGTGGTGCAGTAATAGATAACAAACATTAATATATACAGATAACAACTCGTTCCTAACGAGTAAGAGAGTAAACACTAAATGTCATTGGGCTCCCCAATTTCTGCCCTAAGGAAAGGACTGAGCAGAAGGGCTAGAACATATCTCCAATTCCCACCACCGTGTTCTCCTCCGATGGCTCCCTGTCAAGGCTGGCAGAGCCTCAATTGTTGTATAGGTATTCCTCTGTCATCTGTCCCATCACCAAATGAGCCATGCCAACCCAGAGCTCAAGAAGAGAGGACATTTGAGGAGGGGGCAGAAACACCGAGTAATATCTGGACATTAGCACCATATTCAATATGAAATGATAAGAAAAGTCTTTTGATCACTCTCTTTCTTGGTGTACTGCAATTTCTAATTCACAACAGTAAATTAATCATCCCTCTTAAAAAGGAGAAATCCCCAATTCTTCAGAAACTAGAACACAACCCTGTGGGGAAAGTATTATTATTATTAATATTTCTATTTTGCAGATAAAGAAACAAAGAAGTAGAAATATTAAGTAACATACCTAAGGTCACGGAGATAGGAAGCATGGAACCAGAACACCAACTCAGATCCACCTCCACCTTGAAGTGACAGAGGGACAATGTGGAGACCAAGGCTAAGCCAGGCCTCTCTGTGGGCTCCTTGAGCTGAGAGTTAGGTTCCTTCCTTCCTTCTTTCTCTCTTTCTTTCTTTCTTTTTTTCTTTTTTTTGGAGAGATTTTTGCTATAGGGTACGTGTGCTCACCAGGAAGACAGAGAGAGACAGAAAACGAGAAATCAGCCCCCAGGGGGGATGGCCTTGCCACAATCCCTTCTCCTCCATTCTCCTCTTGGGATCTTGGGCACGCATGCACACGCACCCGGTGTGAGTTTAAGCCACTGGATCCGGGACTCAAACTGCAGTTGACTACATCAGAATCCAGCGACATAGCCATTACACCAACTGCTGGTCCCCCGGTTTCCTTCTACTATGACCACTTTCTCTTTTCCTACTCTCTTTTGGCTCCCTCTTCCCTCCCTTGCCTTCTGTAAATTCAGAAACTAGCTTTTCTCTTTTTTTTCTTCTCACTATCACTTTTACTCCATCTTCAAGAAATAGAGGATTAATGAGAGAAGGGTGTGTGTGTGTGTGTGTGTGTGTGTGTGTGTGTTTGTGTTTATTGCCACAGGGCGCATGTGCTCACCAGAAAGATACACAGAAACAGAGGAAGAAAGCATTCCCCCCCCCATGGGGTGTGGCCACATTGCAATCCCTTCTCCTCCATTTCTTCATTCCCTTAGGATTTTGAACACACATGCACATGTGCTTTCATTTTTTCAAACCACCAGGGCCAGGATTGCAACTGTGGTCAGTCATTTGGGATACGGCTCCCTTAACCACTGCACTATGAGGCCAGACCAGGAAAGGGACTTAATAAAATAGAAATATGAGGTAAATTTCTGAGATAACTGAAGCTATTTGGTCCTTCTTGATTCATTTTTCTGTGAGAAAAGTGATCTGAGTGTAGATGCAGATGCCTAAAACTTTTCCATTTTGAGACTGCAGAAGGTACAAATGTTTTTGTTGTTTTTCTTTTTTTTTTTTTTTTTTAATTGAGAGAGAGATTTTTGCTATAGGGTGCATGTGCTCACTGGAGAGACAGAGAGAAAGTAAGAAATCACTCTCCCTCAGTGGGAAATGGCACGCCACAATCCCTTCTCCTTTACTCTTCTTTCCAGATTTTGGGCACACACGTACACATGCCCAGCATGAGTTTCAAGCCTCTGGGTCCAGGACTCAAACTGTGGTTGACCATGTCAGAGTCCAGCACCATAACCACTATACTACCTGCTGGACTCAAGGTGCTAGTTTTTAATTTATTTATATTTTTGGAGAGATTTTTTGCTATAGGGTGTGTGCACTCACCAGAGAGATAGAGAGAGACAGAGAAACAGAAAGTGAGAAATCACCCCCTGGGGGGATGGCCACACCACAATCCCTTCTCCTCCATTCTTCCCCCTCCAGGAACTTGGGCGTGCACATATACACGCCCGGTGTGAGTTTGAAGCTACTGAGTCTGGGACTCAAACTGCAGTGGACCATGAGAGAGTCCAGCGATATAACTGCTATGCCATCTGCTGGCCCCAAGGTGCAAGTTTTAAGAAAGGGATTTTAGGCATCTGTGGAAGGAAACATTTAGAAGAGGCACCTTCCTGAAACTTCTCAAATCACAAGACATACATCCGGAACTTGACATTTAATGGTGCTATTAAGCATGGCAATTAGAGCCTGCCCAGATAACTTCCCCATCTCAAAATCCTTAACTGAATCACATTTGCAAAGATGATTTTTTCCTACGAAGGTAGCAGTGACAGGTTCTAGGGATTAAGACCTACTATCTTTGTATGGCTGTTATCTAGCTTACTATCTCACTGCACAACAAAGTATCAGTACTCTTCTCACATCTAAGACTATTAAATAATGACCATTTATTTCACTTCAGGTACCTGAAAGGTCAAGAGAAATATAATGTGTCCTGTCACTTAAACAAAGACACTTTAGTGCTGCAGTAGACTTGAGTGCTCACTCATTTTACAAGTCAGAAACTGCAAATCACACAACTTTTAGTGACAGTCTAGGGCTCTTTCTACTCTCCAAGTCCACTTATTTTTATGTGAAATCTGATTTTTAGTCTTTAAATTCACTAGAGCGATCATAACATTAACTTTAATTTCAGAATTTATAATAGATTTAAATAATGTTTAGAATAGATATCAGAAATTGAAGTGTTGACATTTGCTTTTTATACTTGTAAAAAATCGCTTTAAGTTTACATTTTCGGGACCAGCAGGTGGTATAGAGGTTATATTGCTGGACTGCCACATGGCTGACCACAGTTTGAGGCCTGGATCTGGTGGCTTGAGAGTTATGCTGTGTGTACATGTGTGTGCAAGATTCTGGGAGGAGAATGGAGGAGAAGGGCCATCCCCGCCTTGGGGTGATTTCTCACTTTCCCTCTTTGTCTCTCTATGGTGAATGTACACATCCTATGGCAAAAACCTCTTAAGAAAAAGTTTTTTAAAAAAGATTACATTTTCAATTCTGAAGCTACTACTGTTTCTAACTTCCTTGTTATTTTTTGGTGGGGGGGATTTTTGCTATAGGGTATGTGTGTGCTCACTGAAGAGAGACAGAAAGTGAAAAATCACCCCCCAAGAGGGATGGCCATACCCCATCCTTCTCCAGTCTCCTCTCAGTATCTTGGACACGTGTGCACGCGTGCCTGGCGTGAGTTTTAAGTCACCAGATATGGGACTCGAACTGTGGTTGACTACGTGTGTCTAGAGACGTAACCATTACACCATCTGCTGATCCCAAACTATTTCTAAGAGCCATTCTTCCCACTTCCATTTCAACGAAACTAGCTAGCTACCTGAACTTTCAAGTTGTTCCATCGTCATGTCACTTATTTTAACCTGTCTTTTACCATCCTATTTTTTTTTTTTTTTTGGAGAGGTTTTTGTTATAGGGCGCGTGCGCTCGCCAGACAGACAGAGACATAGAGACAGAAAGCGAGAAATCACCCCCCAGAGGGGATGGTCACGCCGCAATCCCTTCTCCTCCATTCTTCTCTTGGGATCTTGGGCACGCACGCACACGCGCCTGGCGTGAGTTTTAAGCCACCGGGTCCGGGACGCGAACCGCGGTCGACTACGTGGGAGTCCAGCGACATAGCCATTACGCTAACTGCTGGATCTCATACCATCCTATTTATTAACTGGAGGAACTTATAAAGCAAAAACAGTTTTTGACTTTAGCATTCAATTTTTCAAATTCACTTTCCAACAAAAAGATATTTATATGGTTTAATGTTTTCCCCCAAACTTCAGAATTTCCAAAATTTTATGACCAAGTAGATTAGCGATGTTCCCTAAGTCTTCATGTATGAAAGTAGTTCTTAAATCACAGGCTTCTTGAGAATCCAGTGAAAGCTATGGATCCTATGAAAAAAACTATATTACTAAAGTTTTATGTTACAATTTTAGGAAGGTCACAGACTTCTTAAATCCTGTTGATTTGATTGAAATTAAGATTTTGTTAATTATCACTGCCAAATATGTGTCCAGCACCAAACCCCAGGAATGTAAGCCAGTTCCAATAGGAAAAGGGCTACAAAAGACTTTCGAAATAAGTCTCACCAGAGACTATCATTTGAATGATTTGGTTTTGTTTCATTTTGTTTTTCTTCTTTTTTATTTTATTATTTACATTTTTTTTTACATTTCCATTTAATCACTATACATATTTACAGTGTACAAATTGGTCTTTCCCAGCATGAATGCAATGAACATTAGTCAAGTCAAAGATACTATAAAAGAAGCAAAACAGAAGATGACTATGACAGTTTATACTCCCAAGGGGTAAACAGATTGCTTCAAATACTGCAATAAGCTTATTACTGACATAAGATGTTAACCACATTCTCTGGATAGGTAACATTTACTCTTGGAATATATTAAACAGTATATGTAGTTTGAAAAATCTTCCAAATAAGTATTGTCACAGCTTTAAAGAAAAATACTGAATTTTGTAAAGTACCACAATTATGACAAAGATAAGTCAAATTACAAATGCACTTTGGAAAAGAGCCTATATTTATGCCCAGAATTGTGTGCAGATTATGCAGGGATTGTAATTGTGGAAAAACTCCAGGAAAGACTTTAAAGAACCAAACACAGCACCAAATTATGAAAATATTTAAGCTTCGTTGTAAGGAGTCTGTCAACTACAAAATATGATTTAGTCTTAGTCATTAATCACACTGCTGTCTGCACCTTAAGTACCTGTTTTATTCCTGCTAAATACAACCACAGCATTTCTGAGAGAAGGGAAAAACCTGCATTCTTAGATTTAGTTCAAACCATTCATGAGGGGACAGGATCTGGGGAAAAAGCCAGGACCAAGCAAATTTGTGACTACCTTAGACACTTGTTTTATTGACTAGCTTTAATAGAGATAAAAAACAAAAGGTGAAGATGAACTTGACAGCCACAAGCACTAGGATTCTTGCGTTTTGTGGGTCTATTCAGGCCTCTGGGTTCTAACTCCAAAAGAATGATTACTGTAAGCACAGGAATATGGCATGTCTCTAGAAAAACTGCTAATGCCACTGCAGGGACACCAAACTGGGCGAAGGTCCCACCATACTCATCACAGGAGAAAGGCCACTCTCCAGAGTGTGTTTGTTGCTGTCTTTTAAACTGACCAGCCAGACAAATATCATTTGGGACTTGTATGGCTTACCTCCCAATGGATCACCTCATGTTTTGATAGCAGGTTTGGCTTGTGAAACTCCTTACCACAAATAGGACAGATGCGTGGTTTGAAGTCTTTTCTGTGTTTCATTCTTCTGCACTCTGGTGGTTCTAGGGTGCCATGGACCAGGGCTTTCTCATGGCACTATTTCCGACCAACACCTTGAAGTTCTCCATCTTGTATGCCTCCACACATCTACTGTGAGGATGAAACCGTATCTCACTCAAGACACCACATGGTTGGTTCCTAGAGTGACTTGGTTAGGGCATGCGTAGTTTGGCAGCTTGCCAGAATTCCTTGCTACAGATGGGGCAGGAATAGGAATGTGCTCCTGCATGGTTCCGTGCATGCTGTGGCAGTCCTGGAAGGCCCTGAAAAGATGTCCCACAGTTTTTATGTTGATAAGAGCAAGCTTCTCCAGAAACTCTATGTTCTCCTCATCAAATGTGTTGATGAGGACAATATTTTTATTATCCTCAATAGGCTCTCCCTGAAGCTATGTTGAGTGCTCAGAAGAACATGGTTCTATGTCTCATCCTCATACTGTAAGTCAGAATTGGTTCTAAAAGTGACAGAGACCTCTGCAAGATGAAGGAACTTACATAAACTATGGTAATTACATCTTCACCTAGAGCTCTCTCCTACCCGGGACACCTGCTAAGATGCATCCATCCATAGAAGATGAATACATTTCCTTAGGCTCGGGCTGAGTTCATATGAAGATGTCTTCTTTGTCCTGTCCTGGGCATCAGATGACAGCAATGCTACCTCTACACTCATCCCAGACCACCGGGACCAGCATTTTGGGAGGCTTTTTTTTTTTTTTTTTTTTTTTTTTTTTGCTATAGGATATATGCCCTTGCCAGAGAGAGAAAGAGAAAGACAGGAGGAGAGAGAGAGAGAGTAAAAAAAAATCACCACCACCCCGGGGAGATAGCCACACCTCAGTTCCTTCACATTCTCCTCTCAGGGTTTGGACACATACACGCATGTGCCCATTGTGTTTTTTAATCTACCAGGTCCAGGATTGTCGTAATTACCACACCACTTGGCTAGCCTGGAAATGTAATTCTTAAATAACAAGTGAAATAAAAATAAAGTTGTGATAGAAAAATATATGCTAACAGCCTGTGAGGTATGTAAAGCTACATACCTGGAATGGCAGGTAGAAGCAGATGTAGCCACTCAACCAGGATGTGGTTGGGAAGGGGAAATTGGTGATCTTGGAGACAAACCAAGAACTGGAGATCACAATGAAAAGTTGATTCTTTGAAGACACTAATCAAGAAGAGAGCTCACCAGTGAGACTGATAAAAGAAAAAGGGAGAGAGCACAAAGTACTGAAATGAAAAATAAGGCAAAATTACATTTCTGGTAGAAAGTTTAAAAACTAGAATAGAATAAATTATATTTTAACAAACTAAACCATTTGATGCTCTTGAATTTAAAAAGCTTCAACAAAATTAATTTTTTTCCAGAAAAATATAAATAATGAAAGTAGCCTCAAGAAGACAAAGATTCAAATCAATGACCACTTTAAAAAATCTATTATTTAAAATCTTACTCTCTTATTGTCAACCTAAAGAAAAAATCTTGGGCTTATGCAGTTCTTTTTTTTTCTGTCTTATGTATGTATGTATGTATGTATGTATGTATTTACAGTCATTTACTGTACACCAATACAGTATACAAGATGAGAGTTCCCATCCAGTTTACATTATATATTGGCTCAATCAATATTACCATACATGTTACCATCAACAAATAATTTTCTATTTCTTGTTTCTTATATATTTTGCTTTATTCCCCCCCCCAATTCCCTACATCTTACCTACCCTCTGCCAACTCCAATTCTCCCACACTGTCTCTAGTATATACAATTGTTTTCCATACCGATTTTTCACATTTTATTGACTCACTAAAGATATTAATTAAAGACTTTCAATAGCAAGCACAGCTCGTATATATATTTATGAATGCATGTCTGACTTTAGGCGTAAACCTCAGTGAGTAAAGTGAACATACTATAAAGTAGCACCTCGCTGGGGCTATATAGCTTACTGCAGTCATTAAATAGGTATTAATAGGCATTTTTAATGCATTTTTTTTATTTCAAAGCAAAGTTTTAGGTTTTTTTTTTTTTTTTTTTTTTTTTTTTTTTGAGACGTTTTTGCTACAGGGCACGTGCACTCACCAGAAAGACAGAGAGAGACGGAGAGATAGAAAGTGAGAAATCACCCCCCAGGGGGATGGCCACACCGCAATCCCTTCTCCTCCATTTTTCTCTCAGGATCTTGGGCACGCATGCACAAGTGCCCGATGTGAGTTTTAAGCCACCAGGTCTAGGACTCAAACCACGGTTGACTACATTGGAATCCAGCAACGTAGCCGTTATGCCAACTGCTGCCTCCCCCCAAAGTTTTAGTTTTAATAGATCAAAATTTAAAAAAATGTTAAGAGAAATTTGCTTAAAACTTAAAGCCAGAAAAAAGGTTAGGATTCAGTTGAAATAGTAGGTAGATGAACCTATCAACAAGTCAAGAAAAGACAAAAATCCTTAAATATGGAAATCAAAGAAAATTAATGTTTAAGTCTAAAGCCAAAAAACTCTATTTCACTATTTCAGACTCACGTAATCTCTCTTCTATTGAATTTGCGATGTTACTGTGGTCTGATCTTTCAATTTAAACTCTGGAAGTTAACATTCAACTCCGGACTTGTTCCTACCATTAGGCTGGGCATCCTCTTGGTTGTTTCAAGTACTCTTATCTCTGTGTGTCCGACTTCAGTTTTCCTAGCATAGCTCCTTCAGCACTTCTTGGAGAGCTGGTCTGGTGTTGGTAAATTCTTTCAGGTTTTGTTTATCTGAGAATGTTTTTGTCCTCTTTTTCCATATGAAAGATAATCTTGCTGGGTATTGTATCCTTGGCTGAAATTGTTTTCCACTTAACCCTTTGAATATATTTTCCAATTCTTTCCTTGCTTGCATTGCTTCCAATGAGAGGTCCAATGTTAGCCTTATGGAATATCCTTTGAAAGTAACTTGACATTTCTCTCTTGCCAATTTTAGTATCTTGTCTCTGTCTGTGGTTTTGGTCAATCTGGCTATGATGTGTCTTGGGAAAAATCTTCTTGGGTCGATTCTATGTTGGGTCCTTTGTATTTCTTGGGTCTGGATATTTGATTGCCTCTCTAATTTTGGAAAGTTTTCTTCCAGGATTTCATGGACTAGATTATCAATACTCTTATTAGTTTCTTCACCTTCTGGGATACTGATGATCAGGATGTTTGGGTGTTTAATGGTATCTAGTATTACTTGTATGTTGTTCTAAATATTGGGGGTTATTTTCTCAGTCTTTTTGGTGAATTTTTCTAGGTCAGAGGTTTTATCTTCTACATCTGAGATTCAATGTTCTGCATAATCTAGTCTGCTTTTGATATTTTCAAGGGAGGTTTTGATTTTCCTGTATTTCAACCTTCATCTCTAACTATTCCGTTTGATTCTTTTTTGTGATGTGTAACTCCTCTTTCAGATTGTGCAAAAACTTTCTCACCTCCTAGAACTCAGTGTCTCTTTTCTCCTGCATTTTCTGGAGTTCATTGTCTCTATTCTCTTGTATCTCTGTTAGCGTTGTCACTGTGAATATTTTAAATTATTCATCTGACATTTCCATGAGTTACCTTGCATTCTTTGTGGAGGAAGAGGAGTTATTCTTTTCCATTAGTGGAGAGATATTTTCTTGGTTTCTCATATTTCTTGTGCTTCTACAGTGGTTTCTGGTCATCTGATGGATTATACATTTATTCCTGACTCCTGGCTAGACTGGAGAACAGAAGGGTGAAGTCTGGAGAGAGGGTCTTTGGTGGTCAAAATTCCTGAATGGAGCTGCTTGGAACTCAAATACAGATGGCCGCTGATTGGTTTATCCTGACTCCTGGCTAGACTGGGGAGCAGGAGGGTAGAGGGTCTTTGGTGGTCAAAATCCAGGCTTGTGCAGTTCTACAACTAAATTTATCAGATCTTCAAAGACTAGATCATATTTTTAAAAATACAAGCCATCCTGGAAAAAAAGAAAGAGAGATGACTACATTTATATAAAACTAGATTAACGTAGTGTAAGAAAAGAAAAAAGTATGCCCAAATCTCTCTTATAAATACAAATACCGGGACCAGCAGTTAGCGTAATGACTATGTCACTGGACTCCCACGTAGTCGACCATGATTCGAGTCCCGGACCTGGTGGCTTAAACTCACGCCGGGCACGTGTGCGTGCGTGCCCAAGATCCCAAGAGGAGAATGGAGGAGAAGGGATTGCGGCGTGGCCATTCCCCCGGGGGGTGATTTCTTGCTTTCTGTCTCTCTGTCTCTCTCTGTCTGGTAAGTGCACGCGCCCTATAGCAAAAACCTCTCCAAAAAGAAAAAAATAAATAAATAAAATAAATAAATACAAATATCAAATTTTTTTTTTTTTTTGGCTAAATAAATATTAGCAAATCAAATCCAGCAGGGGGAAAAAAAGAAAAAAAAAAAAAACAAAAACAAAAACAAAGCATCCAAACCAAATAACAAGCAATGAAACAAAACAAAACCATTATGACTAGGAAAGGTTACCCCAGGGACACAAAGGTGTTTCCACATGAAGAAATTCTATTGAAGTAACTAACCACATTAAGTAATTAAAACAAAAGAAGCAGAATCATCTCAACAGATATGTCAAAAGATTATTTAATAACATTCACTAGAAATTCAGGATAAAAATTCATGGAAGCAGTGAAATGAAAAGATTCCTCTTAGGGCCAGCAAATGGGTGGCAGTTAAGGCAGCTGGTCCCACATGGCCAAATGAGCAGTTCAAGTCTCTGACCATGTGGCTTGAAAAACGCTCCAGGTATACATGCACACTGTGCCCAAAATCCTGAAAGAATGCGGGGGCTGGATTGTGGTATGGCCGTCTTCTCTGGGAGATGATTTCTCATTTTTTCTCTCTCTTTCTCTCTCTCTCTGTCTCTCTCTAGTGAGCACACAGGCCCTATAAACAACAAAAGACTCCTCTTAGAATTTTCTTAAAAACAGACCTTCAGGGGTTGGCAGGTGGTATAGTGATTAAAGGTGCTGGATGCCCACCTACTGATGGTGGTTCCAGTCCTGGACCTGGCAGCTTGCTTTCTCACTTTCCCTTTCTCTTTCTCTCTGTATCTATCTGGTCAAATTAAAAAATAATAATAACAAATGGAATTAAATAAAGAAAGAAAAGAAAACAGCCTTTCAGACAAGGACAAAAGTACTGAGTACTTTATTTGGGAGGTGATCCCGGTAAACAGGAGTCAGGTAATACGGAGACTGAGACAAACAGGGAAGATAAGCTAACATAAGTGTGTGTTCCCAGAATTGCTTCTATATGCTACATGGTCTTGAAACTGAAGTGCCCAGAGACATACAAAAAAATCTTCCATCAGAAGAAAACAAGACTAGAAGGTAGAACATCTATCATTAGCTCCTGGTGGCCATTGATTGAAGAATGACTAAAGAGGGTGTTAACAGCCTCAACACAGAACTTCCAAGCTGTACTCACACTAGGACTGAGGGGGCTTCTGTGTATTCTGAGAAGGCTTGCTATTGCAGAGAAAGTCATTGGGCAAAAAAAGAGCTACCAGGTATATGCTTGAGGTAAAATGCTATTAGCATGGTCAGCAATGTCCACTGCAGCTGCAGCTGAAACTGGAGATGGACAGAGAAGATGTAATGCTGGGTACCAAAAAGGTCTGTGACAAGTGCCAAAAAACACTTGTAGCCAACATTATAAAGGTGACATTCTTTAAAGTCAGGATCAAGATATGGATACCTTCCATTATGACTGTTTCCATTCAATACTATGTTTGAAGATCTGTCTGATTCTACAAGAAGAAAAGGAGAAAAAGAAGTATAAAAATTTAAAAACGGGGCCAGCAGGTGGTGTAGTGGTTAAAGGCACTAGACTCCCACATGCTCAACTGCAGTTCGAGTCCCAGACCTGGCGGCTTTCTCTCTCTCTCTCTCACGCACACTCTGTTTCTCTTTGGTTAAAATAAAATAAAACAAAAAATAAATAAAGTTAGATAAAATAATTCTTAAAAAAATAAAAACTTACAAACAAGGGGCACTTTTAATGCTTTCCTTGGAGAGCCCAACAAGGAGCTGAATCCTAAGAAGAAGATTTGGGAGCAGATCCAGCCCAGTCTTCACACTAACGAGGCCTGCATGGCCACCTACAAAGGTGTGCCCTTCCAGGTGAAAAGGTAGGACATTTGTAGGGCTCAGACCATGGCCAACAGTGGGATCAAATAGAATAAAGTGCTTTCATTACTGAAATATATTGGAGAAAGCAATAATAATAAAAAGGAATGTATTTGTCACTTAAAAAAAAAAGAAATTCAGATATGTATATGTAGACCTGTAAGTGTCTACATGGATAGATTTAGAAAATATTGGATGAAAAAGCCAGTCACAGGGAACCAGATGGTGTTGTGATGGCAAAACACAATGTTCTGTGAGGCAGTCCCACAGGGGAAGGTTCCCAGTTCAAGTTCAGAGACCTCCCTGAGCATTCTGGGCATGCACTTGTGTATAATCCAGGGCTGGCTGAAGGCTGGGAGTGAATCTCAGTATTAAGACCCTGAGTGGACGCTGACCCTCTCTGTTGCTCTGTCTTTGTCTTTCTATTTCGCTCACAGAGGAAATAAATTAATAAACTTACAGAAAATGATGCTTAAAAAGCAAATCAAAGAACAGTGAAGTTTATTCAAGTACATTATCTTACGCAGTTTAAGCTGCTATAGAAAAATTACCATAAACTGGGGGGCTTATAACCAACAGGAATGTATTTCTCACAGGTCTGAAGGCTGGAAGTCTGCACTCAGGGGACCAGCCTGGTCAGACTAGTGAGGACCTGCTTGTAGGTTCCACACTGCTGCTTTCTTGTTGTACCCTTACATTGTAGAAAGAGAGGTAGCTGCTCTCTAGCCTCTTCTTATAAAAGGAAATAATCCCATTGTCGGAGGAGGGGGGCTCCACCTTCATGATCTAATCACCTCTCACCTCCAAATATCATCACTTCGGGGCTGGGATGTCAACATACACATTTTAAGCTGGACAGAAGCACTCAGTCCTTTGTATCAATTTGGACACAAGGACCAGTATGCTTGGAGGCCAGATGCTTGATGCAGCATTAAAATGTGACCTCTTCAAGGCAATCCCACATGAGAAGGTTCCTGGTTCAAGTCCAGAGACCTGTCTGAGTATGCCAGATACATACTTGCTTATGATCTAGAACTGGCTGAAGGCTGGGGGCTGGATTGCAATATTGATATCCTGTTTGGGTTGTTTCTCTCTTTCTCTCTCAGTGTTTCTCTTGCCCATGGAAAAAATAAACTTAAAAAAAAATAAAGACAGGTGTGCATAGAGGAAATACGATGTGAAGGGACCCAGGGAGAAGATGGGCATTTACAAGCCAACAACAGAGGCCTGGGACAGGTTCTCCCCCACTTTCCTCAGAAGGAACCAAACCTGCAGACACCTTGATCACAGACTTCCAGCCTTCAGAACTGTGAGACAATAAATGTATGTGTGTTTTTTTTTAAATTTACATTTAATCACTGTACATTTTTATAATGTCTGTTGTTGAAGTCACCTAGTTTGTGCTTTCTCATGGCAACCCTGACAAACAAATATAACATTTATAACTTACAAGGCAATTTTGTTATTGGGGAGAAAATAAGATGTGTTTTCAACAGAGGAGAAAAAACCCTTCTGCCATCAAAAATTAGGAGCTAGAAATTAAGAAGAGAAGCTGATTTGCATTTACTAGAGTCTTTTTATATTTTAACAGTAAAGTTAAAATTTTTATCTGATATCAAGAGAGATTTTTGTTTAATGAACCTAGTGGGTCAGTCTTATTGAGCAAGGGAAAACAATTCCCATGTCCTTAGAATTGCATTTTATAATTTCTAATTAAGGATGAGAAAGACAATTCCCAAATTTCCTTCAGAGATTGATGCAATAAACATAATTAACTCTAAGAGATTCAATAATAAATCATCAAATCTCATGGGCATAATGAAAACACGAGGGAATTGCTTCATTGTAGACTCAGTGGAATAATCATAAATTCAACTTCAAAGCAGCATAAATCACAAAGATAATGCACATATATTAAAATCTGGGGGAAGTCAAATTTTAAAGAAGTTCAATTTTCTCAGCACAGATCTTGAGCCATGTGATTTCTTTAAGGTCATTTGTTATTGGAAAGAGAGCTGCATAATGACATATAACCTTAGCTATCTAAAGATAATGTCAGCAAAGATACAAGGCCCTCCCATAAATTGTCCATGCTATCTTGCTAGAGAAAAATATGAAGCTGAATAAAATCCAGAATATGAATATAGCCCAAGAGAAGACTTCTTTAAGACAACCTGTAGAACTCCATAATCACATACATGGATTTTTCTGTTCATGATATGCTGGTCTTTCTCATTCCCCAAAATACCCTGCTCTGATATCATGAGCATTTTGAGACTCTTGTTGCACATATTGAGGACAGTGCCTGGGATATGCATTTGATAAGTGGCCAAATGATGAATAAGATGACATAATGTCCCATGCCTAGTGGTTAAGGGAGCCAGATCTTACATGGGCAACTATATGGCTCAAATCTCAGACCCATCATGAAACACACGGCAAGTACATATGCTTGTATACCCCCAATCCAGATAGAATGGACAGATGGAGGACAAGGGATTGTGACCTGACTATGCCCCTCTGAGAGGTGTTTCTCCCTCTTTCTCTCTCTCTCTCTGTCTCTCTGGTGAACCCGTGCAGCCTCTGACTGAAAAAAAAAAAAAAAAAAAAGGACAGTTTGATGTGACTTCATCGTCATTAGATTTCATAAAACCAGAGCAAGCCTATACCTATCGATGACAAACTCTTGACTCTGACACCCTGTCTCCTATAATAGACATGCAGATGATTTGGCTGAATCAATGAAAATCTGATTTTCCAAGTCAAAATTTTAACAAAGGACCACTTAACTCTCCTTTAGTTCATAGATTCTTAAATAAAAGAAGAAAATAATCTTGAAAGTCATCTTTTTCAAAAATCAACTTAGTACAGGAAACTCATATAGAGGGTTCTACCCTCTTCCTAGATATGTGAAGTGATATGAGTGATAGAAATCTCACATACTCATTAGGTATTCCTTTCTACCATGAAACTGTTGTAGTTATTACAAATACTTTCCCTAGAGTACGTGTCAGACTGTCCTACAGTTAAATCTACTTGTAAGTCTCCATTTTGCCTTTGGGAGATATAAGAAATAAGTCCATCTTAAACATGACAGTTCTTCAATACCTGAAGAGAGCAATTGTGTCTCCATTAAGTCTGTTTCTAGTTATAAAATAAACATATTTTTATATTTCAAAAATGCTGGGGATGCAGTTACTTTATAAGGATGAAGATGAAGATAAGCAGGGCTGGGGAGAATGATTTAATTATAGAGCAACTTCTATGAAAGGATTTTTGGTCCCTGGCTTCAAGCTTTAATTGTGTGTCTACTAACTACAAATTCGTGTCTGAGCTAAGTTTCACAAAGAGGCAGTAGAAGGAATAATCCCACAGTAAGCCAGAAAACTACCTAGAGAGGAGGAGAAAACAGTCAACTGTGGTGAAAGAAGCTTTCAAAGGACATAGAGAAATGAAGATCCTAGATGATATATAGATTGTTCATGACATCTGTAATCTCTTTCCTAATTCTTCTGTTTCTCACTTTAATCATGAGCAAGAGAGATCATTTTTAAAATGTTAAGACTGAATGTAATGGGTTATTTCAATTTAGTCATGAAAATGGCTTCATTCTGTAGTAAACAGGATTTATAAATTGTCCAGCAATTCTATACTCCCTGAACTTGGTTCCATTGATGCTTCCCTGGAAGAAACTTATGCATATCAGTTTCCATTGAGTTGCCATTTATGTAAAATATGATCTCAGGCTTTAAAATATTTTTTTGCCAAAATCCTGGAAGACAAGTGTCTTAAGAAACATAGCAGGGCTTTGATGGGAACCAGCAGTTAGCGTAATGGCTATGCCGCTGGACTCCCACGTAGTCGACCACGATTCGAGTCCCGGACCTGGTGGCTTAAACTCACGCCGGGCGCATGTGCGTGCGTGCCCAAGATCCCGAGAGGAGAATGAGGAGAAGGGATTGTGGCGTGACCATCCCCCCGGGGGGTGATTTCTCGCTTTCTGTCTCTCTGTCTCTCTCTGTCTGGCGAGCACACGTGCCCTATAGCGAAAACCTCTCCAAAAAAAAAAAAAAAAAAAAAGAAAGAAAGAAAGAAAGAAAGAAAAGAAACATAGCAGGGCTTTGAGGGTAAATCTAATAAATAGAAGCCATCTTTTGCTGTTGTAATTTCCAGTAATAGCAATTTCTCCCCATATGTACACAATATTAATCACTCCCAAGTCTCCAGCTTTCAAGTATAAACATTTTTCATTCATAGCGTGTGACAAATATGTATAAAGGCCACTATTCTATGATATTTTTTCCCTTATGAGAGACATAAAGAGAGTGAATGAGTGGACACAGGAGAAAGAAGGAAAGAAAGAGAGAGGATTTTTTTTTTAAGATAGATTTTTGCTATAGGGTACATGCACTTGCCAGAGAGACAGAGAGAACAGAGAGACAGAAAGCTAGAAATCACTGGCCCAGGGGAGATTGTCACACAGCAATCCCTTCTCCTCCATTCTTCCCTTGGGGTTTGGGGCACACACTCACGCATACACGCCAGGCATGAGTTTTAAGCCACCTGGTCTGGGAATTCGAATCACAGTCGACTATGTGGGAGTCCAGAAAACATTATACTATCTGCTGGTCCCGTGAGAGAGGTATTTTTGACAGGCTCTTGACATTACAATCCTTTGCCCCAGCCTCCCAGTTAGGTAGGATTATAGAATGTGCCACCCTACCTGATGGGTTTTTAGGTTGGTCTGGGATTCAAACCTGGGCCTCCCATATGGCCCCAGCCTTGTGCAGCAGAGTCCTACCACTTGCACTGCTGTGGCTCAGCCAACAGTTTTTTTGTTTTTGTTTTTTTTTTTTTTTTTATGGCATGGGCACATGTTATCTTCAGTTGCTAGAGGTAACATTTCAGGTGCCATAAAAATAAACCCATATATATATTTTCAATGCCGAAGTTTGCATGAGTACACACAAGTGAGAGATAAAGAACCCCCCAACAGGGCATGAGCATGCCACAGTCCTTTTTCTTTCAGTTCCCCAGCCCATCAGGATCCTGGGAGCATGCATATACCCAGCATGTTTTACAAGCCATCGGCCTGGAGCTCAAAATCTGGTCAGCCATATAGGATCTGACTTCCTCCCCATAGCACCTAACTTCTGCATTATAGGCCCAATCTCCATACCTACTCTTCCCATTCCTCCAGTTGTCACATGTGCACAGCCAGAAAACATATATTACAAAGCTTTTCTTCTCTATTTGTAAATATCCTTTTACTTTCCAGCCCCAGCCAGTCTAAGTCAACATAATTGTTGCATTGAGCATCATAAAAATACATTCCAATCCCACCAATGTCTTTAGCAGAACACAAGATGGCCAAAGTTTCTATTATGTGGAAGCAACGATAATATTGCATGAGATGGGGTATCAGCAGGTAGCATAGTGGTTAAGGCACTGAACTTTCATATGGTTGACTGCAGTTTGAGTACCAGACCAGGAGGCTTGAAACTCATGCTAGGCGCATGTGCATGCACACCCAAAGTCCCAAGTGGAGAATGGAGGAGAAGGGATTGCATTGTGGCTGTCCCCCCAGGGGAGTGATTTCTCACTTTCTGTCTCTGTCTCTCCAGAGAGTATATACGCCCTATAGCAAAACTCTCTCTCCCCTTCTCCCCAAAAAAGTATATATTGCATGATGTGATAGGGCTGTTCCTTCTGATAGATGATTACTTCAAAATTATTACTCCAAAGGTAGAGGTAGAGAAAGAAAAAAAACCAAAACAAAGCAAAACAAATAACTTAAATTTATCAGATGCTAAAAAGATTTAATTTTGAAAACCAATTCCTGTTAAATTATATCATTTCTAAAGGCTAGAAAGCTCTACACATGGCATATCAATGTGAGTTCGAGGAATGTTCTTAAATCTTTCTTATATATGCA
Source organism: Tupaia tana (assembly GCA_026018925.1). Taxonomy (NCBI): domain Eukaryota; kingdom Metazoa; phylum Chordata; class Mammalia; order Scandentia; family Tupaiidae; genus Tupaia; species Tupaia tana. Next base: position 121,363,202 of record JAKSZU010000007.1, on the reverse strand, counting down.
AAGCTCATATACTTCAGAGTAAACACATATGCAACAGCCAGAAACACATACCCACACCAAATCTATGGGTTGAAAGAGTGAAATCTTTGTGAGTGACAATCACGTTCTGTATCTTCACAGAGATTTGGGTTATAGAAGAGTAGGTGTTAGCACAACATTGGATGGTACACTTCAGATTTATGCATGATATATAAATTTTACCTCAAGAGAAAAATCCATACACAAATATTGAACTCTGGTTAATGATGCACATGCTGAAGCATTTAGGTTAATGATGTGTGGTAGCATGCTGATGTTGACAATTTATTTTAAAGTATTTTTAAAAATAAGATGTATGGGTGGATGGACAGATGGTTAGATGTATGATAAAGTGATTGTAGTAAAATGTTAAAACATGTAGCACCTGTAGGGACATGTTTGGAGAGAGGCCCTGAGTGAGGTGTGGGGACGTGCTCTGAGCAAACACCACCTGTCCCTTTGGGCTTTGGCAGAACCTTGCAACTTGTCCTTTCCTTGACCCTCACTGCAGGCAGAGCAAAGGTTGGAAATTGCTAGGGGCGTTCCAACAGACACATCTGACAGAATTCAGGAAACATCTTGAACCCCTATTAGCAAAGTCCAATCTCTGCTCTGCCTCTGTGAGATATTTTTTTATTTAAATTTATTTATTTGCATTCATTCACTGAACATCATTACAGCATACAAAATGAGATTTTCCATCCAGGGTACACTGTATATTATCTCAATCAAGCACATCAACAAACATGTTATTGCCAGCAAATAATTTTCCATTTCTTGTTTTCTGTATGTTTTACTTTTTTCCCCCCATCCTTGATTCCCTGTCTCTTACCCTCTGCCATCTCCCACTCTCCTCCCACACTGTCTCTGGTATCTATGTTTGCTTTCTATACTGTTTTTCCCCCCACAGTTTATTGAATTACTAAAGACCTTAATTAATCTAAATATTTTCATAGCAAACACAGCTGATATATACATTTCCATCCTATAAAGTAGCACCTGGCTGGGGCTATATATCTTACGGCAGTCATTGAATAGATATTTTTTTTCTGAAACTTTCTTTTTTTTTTTGTAACTTAATTTACATTCTTTCCCTAAGCATCATCACAGCAGACAAAATGTGATTTCCCAGCCAGAATATACTGCATAGTGACTTAATCATGCATACTATTATCAAAAATTTTCCATTTCTAGTTCCTAGAAATTTTTTTACCCCTCTTTCTGACCCTCTGTCCTTTCCCACCCTCTTCTCACACTATCTCTGGTGTCTTCAATTGTCTTCCATTCCTTTCCCACCCACATTCTATTGATCACACAGTTTCTTACATAATCTAACTACTTTCAATGGTGAGTTCACTCGTTACTATTAAGAAAATCATAATTTAAATCAAGGAAATACCGGGACCAGCAGTTGGCGTAATGGTGATGTCGCTGGACTCCCACGTAGTCGACCGCGGTTTGCGTCCTGGATCCGGTGGCTTAAAACTCATGCTGGGCGCGTGTGCGTGCGTGCCCAAGATCCTGAGAGGAGAATGGAGGAGAAGGGATTGTGGCGTGACCATCCCCCCGGGGGGTGATTTCCTGCTTTCTGTCTCTCTGTTTCTCTCTGTCTGTCTGGCGAGCTCACGCGCCCCATAGCGAAAACCTCTCAAAGAACAAAAAAAGAAATACCAAGGAACTTTGCTTAAAGCCAGGAAACAGGTTAGGATTCTGTTCAAATGGTAGGTGCATGAACCTATCAGTCTCATGTACTTTTATTTTCTGTTCTGGTTCAATTTTCCTGATTAAATTCTGGGATATAGTATTCAACTCCAGACTTGTCCCTACGATTAAGTTGACCATTTTCTTAGTTTTTGAACTCTTCTTTCCATGTGTCTGTATTTAATTTTCCTGATATAGCACACCCTTGAGAACTTCTTGGAGATCTGGTCTGGTGCTGGTAAATTCTTTCAGGTTTTGTTTATCTGAGAATGTTCTTGTCTTTTCTTCCCACATGAAAGATAATCTTGCCGGGTACAGTATTCTCGGTTGAAATTGCTTTTCCCTTAACACTTCGAATATATTTTTCCATTCTTTCCTCGCTCGCATTGTTTCCGATGAGAGATCTGCTGCTAGCCTGATGGGATGTCCTTTGTAGGTAACTTGATGTTTTTCTCTTGTCAATCTTAGTATCTTGTCTTTGTCTGTGGTTTTGGTCAACCTGGCTATAATGTGTCTTGAAGAAGATGTTCTTGGGTTGATTCTATTTGAGGTCCTTTGTATTTCTTAGGACTGAATCTTTGAATCCCTCTCTAGGTTTGGAAAGTTTTCTTGCAGGATTTCATGGAATAGATTATCAATGCCCTTATGGGTCTCTTCACCTTCTGGAATGCCAATTATTTGGATGTTTGGATGTTTGATGGTATCTAGTACTTCTCGTATATTATTCTCAAGTTTTTGAGCCATTTTCTCAGTCTTCGTAGTGGATTTTTCTAGGCCAGCAATTTTCTCTTCTACGTCTGAGATTCTATTTTCTGTATGATCTAGTCTGCTTTTAATACTTTCAAGGGAGATTTTGACTTTCTGTATTATAGACTTCATTTCTAACAGTTCCGTTTGATTCTTTTGTAAAGTGTGTAATTCCTCTTTTAGATCTTGTAAGAACTTCCTCATCTCCTGGAACTCATCAACTTCTTTCTCCTTTCTCTTTAGCAGTTCATTGTCTCTCTTCTCTTCCATCTCTGTTAGCTTTGGCATTATGAGTGCTCTAAATTCCTTATCAGACATTTCCATGATTTTCACCAAACTGCTTGTGGATAAAGAAGAGTTACTCTTTTCCCTTGGAGGAGAGGTATTTTCTTGCTTTCCCATATTTCTTGTGATCCAGTGGTGATTTCTTGTCATCTGATGGATGATGTGTTTCTTTCAAATTCTTGAAGTCCAGTCTAGTTTGCAGGAGCCATGAGGAATCTTCTTCTGAAGGCCTGGCCTCTCCGGCCACGCTAGCTTGTTTGCTGGAGGCTGAATTATCAGTAGAAAATCTTCATTTCTCGTGTGCCCTGAAATATCTAATTCACAGGAGCTATGAGGAATCTCCCTCTGTGAGATTCTTTAGCCTTCTCTGGACATGGTGGTGCCCGCCTTATGGAGAGATTCTTTAGCCTTATGTTTCTTCCCCACACCTGCAGCTAGGCTTCTCTCCATTAGAAAAGAAGATAATGGGATTTCCTCTTGATGGGATTATCACAAAGGGATATACCTGGCCCAGTATGTCTAAGTCCTTATAAATTTGTTACCTGCTTCTTATTGTCTGTAACACATCAACATATCTATGGAATGTCACGAAATACACGTATGTAATATCGCTTTGCCCTGTAAATAAAGGCGCCCAGTTTGTCTGGGTGGCACAGGTTGCTTGGGCTACCTAGGCTCAGGCTGCCTGTGTCCACTGTTACTCTGTCTCTTTGTCTCATCCTTTCTGCTTCCTCTTTAGATAGAGCCAAGCCTGGGGGCAGACACCAACAAGCACCTATCAGTTTATGTCAAATATTGATAGTATTTGTTACTTTAAGCACCACGTGCATAATACTCTAAGTTGCCAATTAGAAATTTAGATGCTTCACTATTTAATGCACAAGTGACATTTTTAGATCTTATTTCAATGATTTCTAAGTTGCCAACTGTCATCCATAATAGTAAAGTTAGAAGAATAGCTTTTTAAATGTTATTTGATCTAAGAAATGCAAAGAAAATTAGTGGTTTTTAAGTCTGGCTGGACTAAGGAGTGAGGTAATAATGACCTCAAACCCTTGGAGCCTCACACCAACAAAGGCTTATTTCTCACATGAGAAATAATGAGATCAAGATTGAGTCAGCTCCAGGTTTCCTTCATTCTGAGGCCCAGGCTGAAAGAGCAGCCTAAGTCTAAAACAGAATATGTCATGTCGGAAGGAAAAAGAGCTGGTGCGAGTGATCAGAAATGGCTCTTAAAGCTTTTGTCCAGAAGTAGGACTGCCATTTCCAGTCACATTTCAATAACCAAAGACAGTCATGTGACCATGCCTGGTACCAATAAGCAGAGATCTATCACCCTCCCATAGGCAGGGGCCCAATGGAAGGAGTAATGACTATTTTGAACAAAAATGTAATTGGGGACAGCAAGTGGTATAGTGGTTAAGGCTCTGGACTATCATATGGCAGACCATAGTTTGAGTTCTGGATCCAGTGGCTTGAAACTCACACCAGATGTGTATGTGTGCCCAAAATCCCAAGAGAAGAATGGAGGAGAAGGGATTGCAGCATGGCCCTCTCCCCAGGGGCTGATTTCTTACTTTTCCACTCACTGTCTCTCCAGTGAGTGCACATGCCCTATGGCAAAACCTTTAAAATATGTAACTGATATAAAGTAATATGGCTTTCAAATGTAATCAGAAATTATTTGAACTACTATGTACCCATACTTCCATTGATATAATTAACATAGGTATTTCACGAATGTTTGTAGAGGAATGAGTTTTTACATATTGTGTCTTTCTGAATTTGTAAGAGAATTACAGATTAATTGATAGGATCTAGGAACTTAATATAAATAAGTGAAGCAACAAGTTTATGACAGGCGGGCCTGGAGAGGACTATGGAGGGTAGGTATATGGCCAATTATCATCTTGCACTAGTATGATGCATTTGATGCAAGTATTGGAAAACCAATATGGATATATTATAACCAAAATCCATAGTTTACATTAGGGTTCATTTTTGATGTTACACAGTTCTATGGGTTTTGACAGATCCATAATGTTATGTATTTATCACTACAATATTTCACAGAATAGTTTCACTGCTCTAAAACTCCCCTTTGCTCCATATGTTCATCTCTCACCTTCTTCACTGAATTCCTTGTAACCACTGATCTGATAACTTTTGTGGAATGTTGTCATTAGAATCATACAGTACAGCCTTTCAGACTTGCTTCTTTTACTTAGCAGAATGCATTAAAGCTTCCTCCATGTCTTTTTATGATTTGATATAGCTCATTTATTTTTATTGCTGGATAATACTCCATTGCATGGATGTGTCGTTGATTTGTTGATCCACTTACCTTTTGAAGGACATCTTGTTTGCTTCTAGTTTTTCATAATTATGAATAAAACTGCTATAAAAATTTATGGGGGCATAAATTTTCAACTCATGGGGCGATACATAGATGCATGATTGTTCGATCACATGGTAAGTCTATGTTTAGATTTCAGTATAGTCATTGTCATGTAATGACACTTTGTCAGTGATGGACCATGTATATTAAAGTGAGTGGTCCCATAAGAACATAATGGAGCTGAAAAATTCCCATTGCCTAGTGATGTCACCACTGATGTAACTTGGTAGTGCAAGGCATTGGTCACATCTTTGTAGTAATGCTGACATATGCAAACTGTGCTGCCAGTCACATAAAACAATTTACATATATGATTATGTACAGTACATAATTCTTCATAATATTAAGTGATAGGTTACTGGTTTGTGTGTTTATGATACAATGCTTTTGTTATTATTTTAAAACGTACTCCTACTTATTAAAACACTGTAAAATAATATGCCATGTTATGCTGGCAGAAGCCTCATACATCTCTCATTTACTGTTTCTCTTGATTAAATCATTTCCCCTTGTGTATAATTTAGACCCTGAGTGGTCTCCTGGGGTGGGTCCTCTAGCAGGTGTGTGAGTCCCATTTTGCCCCTAGGCGTGGTGACAAATCCAGCCAGCAGAGGGCACCACCTTCTCTGAGTGGCAGGTGCTGCCTGTTCTGCCTCCTTTGCGCATGGACCACCAGGATTCCCACACCTTCTTTAGATTTCCTTTTGCTTAGATGTAGCAAAGGACTCATTTGATCATGATCAAATAAATAGATGACTCCAAAGTTTTAAGTCTCAAAACTAGATAATTCATAGCTATTAGAGAGGCCAGGCCCAAGTTGGTGATATACTTGAAGCCCTGACAATCAATGGGTTTGTAGACTAAGAAGAACATAAATGGAGGCCTGGAATTTGAGAGAGGTCTCACTGGGTTTGTTCAGGTCCATTGAAATCTTTTCTAAGCCAGGTCACTGTGGACTTTGGAGATGTGGACTGGAAAAGAGTATGTGGAAGAGGTAGCAAATGACAAATTTAAGAGGTTGGGACAGATTAGAAAGAGTGTGGTGTTATTTCTGATCACAGACAAGGGTTTAGAAAGAAGCTGATATGTTCTAAACCAATGTTCAGTGAGCTTTTTCTGAAAAGAACTAGATAGTAAATATATTGGGCTTGATGGGCCTTATATTCTCTGTCACATTTACTCACCTCTCCATGGTGAGTACGCAGACAATACATGAACAAATGGGCATGACTGTCTTTCACTAAGACGTTATTCATAAGCTTAGAAAGGGGTCCATATTTGGCTCATGGGTCATAATAGTTTGCTGACCCCTTTACTAGACCACGATTTCTAGAAGTAAGTGCTAGAAATTAGGATTGGTTTTGAGTATAAACTACCTCAGAAAACCTGAGGCCCCCTTCCCATCAAGACCGCTGTGTCTCTATAATACCAGTCTATAGGGAAGCGCTAAGTAAGAGTTGAAGCAAGGTTCTCTGTGAGTGAAGCATTAGAAGCATTACACAGTGAAGAGCCTGCTAAGTCTTCTCCACCAGGAGATCCCGTCAAACAGCCCACAGGGAATCAGAGAGTCACAACCAAAGTGTCATTTTGATGGACTGGCTTTTATTCTACCTCATTTTTTCTCATCTAGTAGGTGTCACATATTGCACTAGGAATTTTTTTTTTTTTTACAACTTCACACAGGGCTCTCATAACAGATCTACAAGTTGCTTTTATTATCCCTTGAGTCATGAAGATACAGAGTTATGGGTTAAACTGTGACCCCACAAGATGCTATGTTGAAATCCTAAGCCTCAGTACTTTAGAAGGTGACCTTTTTTGGATATAGGGTCATTGCAGATGTGATTGTTTACACTTATAGGAGGTCATACTGGAGTAGGATGGGCTCCTGATGTAATATCATTGGTCTCCTCAAAAGACAGCCACATAAAGACACAGAGACACAGGGAGAACACTGGGTGAAGAGTGGGCATTGGTGTGATGTTTCTACAGTCAAAAACAACCTGGAGCCATGAGAAGTTAGGAGAAAGTCATGGAACAGATCCTCCTCTAGAGCCTTTGAGAGAGCATGTCCCTGACAACACCTTCATTTTGGATTTTTGGCTTCCAGAACTGTGAGACAATATGTTTCTGGTGTTTTTAAACCACTACTTTTTGGTACTTTGTTACACCAGCCTTAGAAAACCTGTACAAATGAGATTCAAGGAATTTCCCAGTTGTCCAAGATCACCCAGTAGCTTGCAGACAGAGCCAATATTTATATCCAGGGCTGCTTGAGCCCCACATCTATGCTTTTTTGAGGAGGGAGCCAATCTTTGATTCACTATTACTGTGATGAAATGATATAAATCAAATACTAACTTACATCAGAGAGGTGATTCTCTTCTATGCTTAGTTGACAATATTTTCTGTGAACAATATTTCTTTTTTGAGAAGACTATATATATACATATATATATATACACGTATATATATATTACCAACATTATTGTTTTGTTTGTTTGTTTTACCGTAGGATGTGTGCACTCACCAAAGAGAGATAGACAGAGAGAGGTAAAATGATAAATCATCCCTGGGGGGATGGCCATGCACAATCTCTTCTCCTCCATTCTCCCTTTGAGATTTTGGACATGCATACACACATGCCCAACATGATTTTAAAGCCACTAGGTCCAGGACTCAAACCCTGGTTGGTCAAGTGGGAGTTCAATACTTTAACCACCATGCCGCCTGCTGGCCCAATTAACCCTATTGTTAAAGATAATGTTTCTGGGCTAGACAGTGGCATAATAGTAATGTAACTGGATCCACATGGGAAAGCTCCTGGGTTTGTGTCCCCACACCTTCCTGAGACACTGGGTATGTGTATACACCAGCTGAGAGACTAGGGGTTGATTGAAGTGTTAAAACTCTATTGAGGATATTTTCTCTTTCCTTCTCAGAAATAAATAGTAAACTTAAAAAAAAAAAACAAAACTACATGTTCCTCATGGTTTTTAACATTATCTTTTATAGACGAAAGCATAAGTTCTGCTTTTTACCTGCTTCTTGCCTCATCCCATACATTTTAATTATTTTTTTAAAGAATACAATTTCAACTCATCTATACATACAATATTCCTTTTAAGAACTTCTTCAGCACGCACCTTAACAAAAATCTCTTAAATGTAACCAATTAATATCTTCAGGTGATATTTCTTGGAAGTAAAGGAAGAAAATTTGAGGAAAAAAAAATAGTGTTTTCACCTTTAAAAATATATTACCTCTAATTCTCTTTTCAATCCCTTGAGCCAAACACTATTAACCCTACTTTTGGAAAAAGAAACCCGGGTTCAGAGAAAGTTAAATAAATTGCTTAAAGTCAAACCTATGATGTGGTAAGCCTAATATCCTTCCCAGATTAGTCTGGCTCCAAAAATTATGGTTTCCTCAGTTTACCTTAGTCATATTATTTTCTCCTCTCTTCCATCACTAACTACCTTTTCCTATTTCCTTCCCGAGTAGTCATTGAATTGTCCTTTTCCATATTTACGTATGTCAATAAATTCTTGACTTCCCCCAAAAAACTTGCCAGAAATAGATCTATTAAGTATGTAAAAATCTTCTCAGACATCATTTTATCTTTTGATCATTTGGCAAACTTTTTTTTTAAGAGAGATTTTTGCTATAGTGTGTGGGTGCACACCAGAGAGACAAAAAGTCAGAAATAACCCCCCATGGGGGGATGGCCATGCTGCAATCCCTTCACCTCCATTCTTCTCTTGGGATTTTGGACACTTATGTACACATGACTGGTATGAGTTTTAAGCTGCCAGGTCTGAGACTCGAACCATAGTCAACTACATGGGAGTCCAGTGATGTAACTATTACGCCATCTCCTGGTCCCTTATTTGGCAAACTTTTAACAAGGCCTTGTGTGATGCCTTGGAGACTGGCAATCATAACCAGCCTTTCCTCTTTTCTGACAGTCTAGAGGCTGAGATGTCCTTTCTTCTACCTGGGATCTGCTCCTCCATCCGGGTCCTTAATCCTATCCCTTTCTGTCTCTGCATCTTTCTCCATCTCTGATCAGAATCTTTCATCATTCCCACCTGCCCTGCTGCTTCTTGGTCACTAGTATCTCTCCTAAAAAACAAATCTTGTCTTCATTTCATCTACCTCTTAAGTCATCTCTCAATGGCCCTCTTCCATCTTTTGTTCCCCTAGCCTTTAGAGGAAACTGTAGTCCATAGTTGTCAGCTGCATTTCTTCAACAAATTCACTGCAGTCATATTTTGCCTCCACTTTCCTTTGAAACTGCTCTAAGATTACATAAAAAGCCCCTTAAATACCGAAGCCAGTGCAGGCTTTGAAGGTGACATCCTCCTCCATTCTCTGCTACATTTGACAGTTTTCATCATCCCATCTGTTTAAAACTCTTCTCTCCCTTGGCTTCTGGAAGACTGCAAGCATCTATGTTCCTCATAGTTTCCTTGTATTTTTCTTTCTCTGCATTTTAATATGGCCCACTGCTTGTTTCTCATTTTATACTGTCAGGAGAGTTCTTCCACTCTGATACCTTGAACCAATACCTTTATGCATAGCTATGCACCAGAGCTATAGAATGGATTCTGTCCTCACTTGACTGTCTTTGATATATTCAAAGGACATACTTTTCTCTTAAGAGAGAATATTGAAAAAAAGTGGAAATTTGCTGTCAGACTCAAAAAATAGAGAAAGGATATTCCAACTGTGACCAGGCAGTAATAATATCATGTATAGAGATGCAGACGTGAGGTAGGCCAGCAGACATAGAAAGGTCTGTAACAAGTTCTTTACTGCTGCAGGGGTAGAGCAGAAATGTGAGATGAGAGGAGTGATGAAGGGTGAGGCTAGGTATATAGGTAGCGGCCAAGTGATATGAAAGGTCTTCTATGCCATGCAAATGGTTCAGATTTTGCCCTGTGTATGGTGAGTCACTGTGTGATTCTGAGCAGAAGAGTACTGCAATTACCTCTGAATTCTAGAAAGCTCATTATATTAGGAGGGTCAAGGAAGAATGAGACCAGAGGCAAGAGACCTGTGAAAAAGCTGTGGGAATAATCCAGGTAAGAGGTGATGACGGAATGAACATGGGCAATAGAAATGCTGTGGAGTGTGGGGAGAGTCACAAATGAGCCTTTCTCAATGGAACCAAGAGAATCTGGTGACTAATTATAAACTGGATACAAGGTGAGAAGAGGATGGAAGAGGGAGAAGAGTGTGAGGAAAGACATTAAGGAGAAAAATGGAGAGGCAAGACATTCATGGAACGCAGAAATAGATTATTTTCAGTTGATGATAACATGTATAGTATCCCCAACTGGACTGGTGTGAAATGTGTTCATGTTGGAAAATTCACTTTACAAGTTAAGTATAGTGACTGAAGGTTAAAATAAAATAAAATAAAATATATATTTTTAAAAAGTGAACTATAGGGTGATAAGATTTCCAGTGTGTGTAATTGTACAGATGGAAAACTATTTACCTAAATAAATTATAGAAGTAAAGTGAATTTGCTTTAAAATATTCATTTATTCACTTCATTCATTCATAAATGAGTATTTACTGAGTATTTTCTACAGCTGAAGTACTGTGCCAAACCCTGTTTTCTTTTCCAGTTAGACAAAGCTTGAGATGCCTTGAAACATCCAGTTGGTGGGACCACCAGTTAGCATAATGGCTATGTTGCTGAACTTCCATGTAGTTGACGGCGGTTTGAGTCCCGGACCTGTTGACTTAAACATGCTGGGCATGTGTGCGTGCGTGCCCAAGATCCCTAGGAGAGAATGGAGGAGAAGAGATTGCGTCATAGCCATCCGGGGGGGGGGGGGGATTTCTCTCTTTCTGTCTCTATCTCTCTCTGTCTTTCTGGCAAGCTCATGGGCCCTATAGCAAAAACCTCTCCAAAAGAAAAGAAAAGAAAAAAGAGAAGAGAAGAGGAGGAGAGGAGGAGAGGAGGAGAGGAGGAGAGGAGAGGAGAGGAGAGGAGAGGAGAGGAGAGGAGAGGAGAGGAGAGAAGAGAAGAGAAGAGAAGAGAAGAGAAGAGAAGAGAAGAGAAGAGAAGAGAGAGAAGAAAAGAAACATCCAGTTGGAAATAATCTAGCAAAGAGGTAGAGACAGGATCTAAATCATAGGAGATATATCTCTGTTATTTTGAGTAACACTGAGACATGTGTTATTGGGGGTAAATTTTTGTCCAGCTGTTTAAGAGCTGTACTGTGCAGAGAATATTAATGAAATAAGAATTGGCTGAAATGTATAATAATCCTTGCTATTTCACTGATGCTACTTTCTTTAGCAATGTTCTACCAATTTTTATTCTTATATGATTGACATAATGTTCCACAAAAGAATAAATATGCAACTGCATGAGTGAGCAGTACGAAATTACTGATTTCTGCAAAAATTGATGTAGAATAAAAGGTTTTTAAAAATCATCAGGAGCATTTTTGGGGAACCAGCAGTTAGCGTAATGGCTATGTCGCTGGACTCCCACGTAGTCGACCGCGGTTCGCGTCTCGGACCCGGTGGCTTACAACTCACGCCGGGCGCGTGTGCATGCGTGCCCAAGATCCCGAGAGGAGAATGGAGGAGAATGGATTGCGGCGTGACCATCCCCCCTGGGGGGTGATTTCTCGCTTTCTGTCTCTATGTCTCTCTCTGTCTGTCTGGCGAGCGCACGCGCCCTATAGCGAAAAAAACCTCTCCAAAAAAAAAAAAAAAAAATCATCAGGAGCATTTTTTAAGAGAGTTTAGCTATAGGGCACATGTGCTCACTGGATAGACAGAGACACAGAAAGTGAGAAATCACCCACCGGGAAGGAGGGCCATGCTGCAATGCCTTCTCCATTCTCCTCTCCAGATTCTGGGCATGCTCGTACATGTGTCCAGGTATGCACAAGCCTCTGTGGTTGACCGTGTGGGAGTCCAGCACCTTAACCACCTGCTGGACCCTTCATAAGCATTTTTTACCACCCTGAAATGGTAAAACATTCAGAGAAATTGTTACCATCACCTGTACTGTTGTTCTTTGACTTAACATTTTTAGATGTTCTTTCTACTTGAGAATTGTGATAGCTTTCATGAATAAGTGTAATCCTTTTTGGAAAATGGGCAAAATTTAGAAAGAATCATAAATGTGTGTATCTTTTGACCCAGTAACCCAACTTTTAAAAAACTTCAACTGTTCTGCTTCTCGGCCTTTTGGCTAAGATCAAGTGTAAAAAACTTCAACTATTCTAAAGAAATAATCTAAGCAATGGAAAAAGCTGCATGTGTGATGATGTTTATAACAGCTTTTTTTTTTGTGGGATGGGTTTGCCATAGGGCATATATACTCACCAAGGAGAGACAGAGTCAGGGGAAGTGAGAAATCAACACCCTCCCCCCCCCCCCCCCCCCCCCCCGCCAGGGAGGATAGATACACTGCAGTCCTTTCTCTTCCAGTCTCCTCTTGGGATTCTGGGCATGCGCTCACACATGGCCAGTGTATATTTGAAGCCGCCATGTCCAGGACTTGAATTATGGTCAGCCATGTGGGAGTCCAGCTACCTTAACCACTATGCCATCTGCTGCCCACCATCCCCAGCTTTTATTTGTATTTTCATTTTTTTTATTTATTTACTTATTTATTTTAATTTGACCAGAGAGAGAGAGATACAGAGAGAGAGAGAGAGAGAGAGAGCAAGCCACCAGGTCCAGGACTCAAACCACGGTCAACCACGTGGGAGTGTCCAGCGCTTTAACCACCATGATACCTGCTGATCTCCCCAGCTTTTATTTTTAAAGACAGAAAACAATCTTAGTGCTCAGAGGAGTAAACTATAGCTCAATTATATATGGCCATTCAAATTGTGGCTAAGAAAACTAGAGACACATGGGAAGTGCTTATGGTACAATATCAAAAGAGACAATATAGAGAAAGTTTGTAGTCTGTGATTATAACTATGCCAAAAAAAATACATAGGAAAAATAATGCAAAGCAAATTTGCCAACATGCTAGTAGAAGTTGTATTTGGATGGGAAAATTATGGATTATTATTTTTCTTTCTTTTCCAAAGTATCTGTGTATCAGAGGTTCTCTATTTTTACATTCCCAGTGACTTCTTGCTCTTTCCCTGGTAAAAGCTCCTTGACTCTCCAGAAGGAGTTGCCAGCTCTTTCTCTGACTGAGTTCATGTGGTTTTGGTGAAGTTAGCTCCACCCTTGGCAGGCATGTAACTCAAGGCAAGATCATCCAAAGCAATTAGGTCCTATTCTAGGACCCTTATTGAACTTTTGGCAAAGATGTAAGTTCTTTTCATTGTAGGTTGGTAAGAGGATAGTGTGTAAGTTTGGAGCTGCAGGGAGCTATATTGTCACTGTAAAGTAGAATCTGTCCATGAAAAAAGCCAAGACAGAAGAAACAAGACATGGAGTCCAGGAGCCTACAGCCTGGAACATTATTTGAGCCCCTGGACTTAGCCATGTCTGATGCCAGATTACTGCTGGAATTTTCACTTACGTGAATCCATTGCTTTGTTTTGGCTTAAGTCAATCAAATTTCTTTCTCTTTTAGTTTATCACATAAATATGCCTGATTAATTGAGTAATCAGATTATATCAATTTAATATTGTTTTTTAAAGTACATGCATCAATAATCATTCTAAAGCATTCTAAAGTTTGCGCTATTTTTTTTTTTTAAGAGAAGTTCTTACTGCATCACAACCCTCCTACCAATAGCCTCCTGGGTAGCTGAGACCACAGGAGTGCACGACCAAGCCTGAATCTGTCACATAGGGTCTTGGTGTGTTGCTCATGACTGTGAAACAATTCCATGTGGAGGGTTCTTAGTTCAAGTCCTGAGTCCTCCCTGAGTATGTAGGGCACGTGCTTCTCCATGATCTGGAGATGGCTGAAGACTTTATAGGGGTTCTCTCTCTCTCTCTCTCTCTCTCTCTCTCTCTCTCTCTCTCTCATGGAAGAAAGAAACTTATTTAACAGACAAAAGAATGTAAAGTTCTCTGTTGGGAAAAAGAAACACAGTCTATAATTTTTGATTTATAAAAACATAAATTTAATAAAGAAGAATAGAAAAAAGAAAGATGCTCGCAAAAAAGGTCAACTATTATATTAGGTAATTCTTCAGATAAAAATACAGTAGAAGAAAAAAAAGAAATAGACTTTTTAAAAGAAAAACTTATGAGGAAATGCCTAAAATATGTTTTTTTCAAAAAGTAGAATATTTTCTGTGAAACCACCAAACATTTTTCTGTAAAATATAAGACCTTTCTAACAATATCAAAACTTATTTGAAATTTGAAAAATTGCTAAAGTAAAACAAGTAATGGTTTTGTTCCTATGTATGATGTATATTATTTGAAAATATCTGTGCTCAGTTTTCAGAAGCAGACAGAAGTGTCATGGATATATAGTTCATTGTTTTTCAATATATATGTGCAAAATGCTCTTGATTCATTGCTATTTTATGGAACTGTTGGGAGAGACAGGAGAAAATGAATTTAATGATCCTGTGTTCCTTGCCAATGCATGTTGATTAAGTAATAAAAGAGGGTTTTTTTTTTAAAGATTTACTATAATATTAATTCTGATTTTTTCAATGAAAGGAATTCTTGCCAAACATTTAATCATCAAAGATGATTTGGCAATGTGTTCATTTCTCACTGCTACATATAAATTCTCATCCAAACAACTAAATTTGAAGTTCTAAAGAAAGGGAAAGCCTATATAATATATAAGACCTAGCTAGGCAAGTATTTCTGTTGAAACTGAACCTTTTTAGGGGCTGGAAGGCGGCATAGTGGTTAAAGGCTCTGGACTCCCACATGGCCGACCACAGTCCTAGACCTGGTGGCTTACTTTCTCACTCTTTGTCTCTCTCTCTGTCTGATCAAACTGGGAGATAAATAATAATAAAATTAAATAAAGCAATTCTTTAAAAAAATTTTAATCTTTTCATCATACGAATTAATAGTAGTGATTCCTATACTCTGTAATGTGAATCAAAAGGCATAAGATTTTAATAGTAATTTGCAGTATTATATAAATTAGCTGCAAGTGCTATAAGAAAATTTAAAGAACAGTATGTTAATATTTATAAATTCAGACTTGCTGTGTATGTACTATCTCTTTGAAGTTGATACTTGTATGCAAAAGTTAGTGAGTTTACTTAACGCGTGCAGGCATCATTTTGAACATAAAATGCATTTAGTTCAAAGTAAACACAATTCTTCTGAAAGAATAAACCAGTAAGTGTGCATATAAATATTAAAGAGATATGATGTCTTGTACCTGATTCAGTTATTGGAAACTTTTAGGTATGTTTGGAACAACTGGGGTATATAAATATGTTTTTTTTTTAAACTGTTCATTTTATGAAATACAAACCAAGTATTTCAGATGGTAATTTAGCATCTGCATTGAGATGTGCTGTGAGTGTAAAATACATTCTAAGTTTCAAAGACTTACTATAACAAAAGGAATGACAGCTATTGCGATATTTTTATATTGATTACATGACAATATTTGGGATACACTGGCTAAATAAGATGTTCTTCAAATTAATTTGCACCACTTTCTTTTTACCTTTTAAAATGTGACTACTAGAAAATGTTAAACTCCATATGCAGTTTGCATTACATTTCAGCCAGACAGCACTAATCTAGAGTATAAAGCAGGTGACTCTTTCATAGAATGCCAGCTCTTTGAGGATGGAGGCCATGTCTTGTTCATCTGTGGTTTCCTCTCAGTGCTTAGCATAATACTTTTCATCCAGTAAAATCAATCAATAAATAAAAAATCAATAAATTTTTGCCAAATTTTATTTTTTGTAATGAGAAATTACACTCATGTTGCGGGTTTTAGAATAATATCACCAAAGATTACTAATTATAGATTTAAAATAATATATGTATCTTCCTTATTCATGATAGAATGTGTTTGTGTTCACGTGGAAGCGAGATAGGCAGAGTTGAGCATCCTCCCCAGAGTCTGATCAAGCCATAATTCCCTTCCTCAAGTCCTCCAATACGTCAGATCCCAGGCACTCTTTCACATACATGGAGTATCTTAGGCTGAGCAGGCCAAAGACTCAAACTATGGTCACTGTGTGCGATCCACAGAGCATATTACTGCTGCACCACAGATCTGGCTCAGGCTTTATTTTTTCAGATACAGAGATATAACATTCTTCATGTTTCTCTGTCATCTTTAAGGTGGCAGGTTTTGAGCAGGTTTTTTTTGTTTCTGAGTTCACTACAGTGCCAAATTCTTGACAATACTAAATAAATGAACTCTGTCTATACCAATTGCTTTTGCCAGCACCAAGATAGAGTTACAAAGCTAAAATGAATCCTGAGGGGGAAAGAGAGGAGGGATGTTAGGAAGAGAAGAGTTCTTAAAAACAAAAGTGGATGAAAATCTAGTTCACAAAGCAAGAAATAGAACTGAGAGTCTAGTCATTAATACCAAATACCATAAGGAGAGAGACCCCCATGAAAGCAAGGCAAATACAAAGATCCAAAGGTCAGTCACTGTTCAAATCAAGGAACAAATAGCCAGGGTTTGGAAGCTAAGATGTAGAATGATTAATGCAAATCAATGCTCAAGAGCAGCAGGTTATATACATTTTTGTAGATCTGGGTCTGAAGCTCTCTAAGAAGATGTTTTTGTTCATCTTGAATGAGTCTACGATATGACCATATTCCTACTCTGTTCAAGTTCTTTTGATTTTACTTGATGGAAGGGGCTATACCAGAGCTGTAACATTTCTTATGTGATCTCTCATCATATTACTCAAGAAAGGACAGGGGTCACAAAAAGAGTTCCCAGTAATAAATTCTTTCCCATCATCAATGATTCTGCTCCACTGAAAGAAAGTAAAGAATTAGGTTAGCTCTCATGGGTATTTCAAAATTCGAGGAATATGTGAAACACATTCAGCTGCAACATGGGGCAGTGAAGCCCAACTTTGAAAGAGATAACATTCAGAATGAAGACCTGTTGCCAATATGTATGCACAACAGAAAACACAATCACCTAGTAAAGCTTCTCTCAGTTGGGTGACATACTACACTAAATTAATAGCCTTATACTATTAAGCTACTCCATGGTTTATTTAATGTTCTGAGGAATTCTGGTGCCAATGGTGTTAGATCAGAGAAAGGGACTGTATCAAATCAATGCAGAGGATCCTGAAAGCCTATAGATTATCCGTGTTTGGATAAAACCTTGTCAAATCACCACTTCCTAACCACTGTTCTCTCTTGGCATGATGTCAGCTTTCCGTCAGAAGGCTAAAGGAATGGCAGGGAGAAATGCATGTGTCAGGTGATTTATGAGAACTTTGTGGATGCTATCTTATTGGATCCTCAAAACTTATAAGGTAGGCGTTGACATCCTCATTTTACAGATGAGGAAGCTGAGGATGAGAATGTAAGAGTTATAACTAATAAGCTGCCGTCTTGGGAATTTAATCCAGTGTCTTTCTCCAGAGTGAAGCTCTTCCATTAAAAACTGGAACAAGACAAGGCTGCCCACTTTTTTCACTCCTTTTCAATATAGTACTGGAAGTATTTTTTTTTTTTTTTTGGAGAGGTTTTCGCTATAGGGCGCATGCGCTCGCCAGACAGACAGAGAGAGACATAGAGACAGAAAGCAAGAAGTCAGGGGGGATGGTCACACCACAATCCCTTCTCCTCCATTCTCCTCTCGGTATCTCGGGCATGCATGCACACGCACCCGGCGTGAGTTTTAAGCCACCGGGTCCGGGACGCGAACCGCGGTCAACTACGTGGGAGTCCAGTGACATAGCCATTACGCTAACTGCTGGTTCCCAGTACTGGAAGTCTTAGCCAATGCAAATAGAGAAGGCATTCAAATAGGGAAAGAAGAAGTGAAAATATCTTTATTTGCAGAGAATTCACCAAAAAAACTTCTAGAAATGATTAATTAATTTAATAAAGTGGCAGAATACAAAAATCAGTATACAAAAACCTACAATGTTTTCATGCACCAACAATCAACAGACTGGGGTAAAACTGAAGAAAGCAATCCAATTTACAATAGCTACACACACAAAAGCTAGGGTTTTGTTGTTTTTTATGGCTGAATAGTATTTCATTGAGTATATGTGCCACAGTTTTTTTATCCATTCATCTGTTCGTGGGCATTTGGGTTGTTTCCATGACTTAGCAATTGTGAATAGTGCTGCAATAAACATCGATGTGCAAGCTTTTTTCCAATTAAGTATTCTTCTGTCCTTTGGGTAGATACCAAAGAGTAGGATTCCTGGATCATATGGTAGTTCTATTTGTAGATTTTTGAAGAATCTCCAAATTGTTCTTCACAGTGGCTAGACCAATTTACCTTCCCACCAGCAGTGTAAGAGAGTTACCCTTTCATCACACCTCCTCCAGCTCTTACAGTTTTTTTTTTTTTTTTTGTTTGTTTGTTTGTTTTTAATCTTAGTCATTCTGACTGGGGGTAGGTGGTATCTCATTGTTGTTTTGATCTGCATTTCCCTTACAATGAGGGGTGTGGAGCATATTTTCATATGCCTTTTAGCTATAGGGTTGATCGTCTTTTTTCGGAACAGCTGCTTGAATTCCTTGTGAATTCTGGTTATCAGTCCCTTACATGGTGCATAGTTTACAAAAATATTTTCCCATTCTGAGGGCTGTCTATTCACACTAACTACTGTGTCTTTTGTCATGCAGAAACTTCTTAATCTGTTGTAATCCCACTTGTCTATTTTGGGGATTATCAACTGTGCTTTGGGGATCTTATTTAAGAAGTCTTTCACTACCCCAATGTTTCCCAATACTTAGGGATAAATCTAGCTAAAGAAGTTAAAGACCTCAACAAGGAAAACTATGAGAAGATAAAAAAAGAAATTGAAAATGACACAAAAAAGTGGAAGGAATCTCATGTTCCTGGATTGGAAGAATTAATATAATCAAAATGGCAATTCTACCCAAATTAATCTAAATATTTAATGCAATGCCAATCTAAGTACCAGACACATTCTTCATAGATCTAGGAAAGACAATCATAAAGTTTGTCTGGAATCATAAAAGGCCCCATATTGCCAAATACTCTATAACTACTTTCAATAGCAAGTTCAGCTGGTAAATTCAAGAAAAGAGGTTTGAATTGGAAATTTGAATAAGGAAATTTGCTTAAAACTTAAAGCCTGGAAACAGGTTAGCATTCTGTTCAAATAGTAGGTACATGAACCTACTGACAGCTCAACAGGACAAAAACTCTTAAAACCAGCCAACAAAGCCTAGAAGAAAACAGCTATATTTTGGTCAAAAGTCACAGAAAGTTATTTCACCAGTTTCTGTTGTGGTTCAATCTTCCTGATTGAATTCTGGGATATAATATTTCAACTCCAAACTTGTCCCTATGATTAAATTGGCCATTTTCTTAGCTTTTGAACTCTTATTTCCATGTGAGTACATTTAATTTTCCTGACATAGCACTCCCTTGAGAACTTCTTGGAGATCTGGTCTGGTGCTGGTAAATTCTTTCAAGTTTTGTTTATCTGAGAATGTTCTTGTCTTTTCTTTCCATATGAAGAATAATCTTGCTGGGTACAGTATTCTCGGTTGAAATTGCTTTTCCCTTAACACTTTGAATATATTTTTCCATTCTTTCCTTGCTCGCATTGTTTCCTATGAGAGGTCTGCTGTTAGTCTGATGGGATATCCTTTGTAGGTAACTTGCTGTTTCTCTTGTGCCAATCTTAGTATCTTGTCTTTGTCTGTGGTTGTGGTCAGTCTGGCTATAATGTGTCTTGAAGAAGTTCTTCTTGGGTTGATTCTATTTGGGGTCCTTTGTATTTCTTGGGACTGGATCTTTGAGTGCCTCTCTAGATTAGGAAAATTTTACTGCAGGATTTGATGGAATAGATTATCAATGCCCTTACGAGTCTCTTCACCTTCTGGGATGCCAATTATCTGGATGATTGGATTTTTTTAATGTTAATCTTATTCAGAAACACACTCACAGACACATCTGGAATAATGTTCGACTAAATGTCTAGGCACCTCATGGTTAAGGCAAGTGGACACATAAAATTAACCATCAGAATGTGGAAAGGGAGAGCTCAGGCAGCAACTGCCCTTGCCAGTGACTCAATTACCAGAAGTGTTGAAGGAGTGTTAAGTTTATAAAGCTTTATAAACTTCTGTGTAACCTGTTACTTTGTCTGAATCTACTAAATACATATACAACTTCTCAGGAAGCGTTTTTGAATTGGGCAGTGAAAGACTTGGCTCACAGACCAACAATATAACAGTAGACTTGAAACTAAGAGTCTTTGTCCCCACCAGAGTATACATTTACTCTCTGAAGCCATGGCTCTTGCCTTTCTCAATGATACTACATGAACTTCCAGAAGGTTAGATGGGAATTCTACTTCTCCCTAGTGAATAAAAAGTTGGTGTGTTCATAGATAAGTGATTTAACCTCTCTATATCAGTTTCTTCATGGAGATAATAGCACTTACTTAATAGGGTTCTGAGAATTTGTACAGAACTTAGAACGCATCTGGCACACACTAGGCACTCTGTTAATGTCAGCTGTTATAGCTGTTCTACTTCTTCAGGAATAAACAGTAAAGGCCCTTTGTCTGTTAATATATCTCAAGGTGATGATGATGGGCCATCATTTTCTGCTCCTGCATCCCCAGGTAGTAATCAGTTCCTGAGTACATTCATATTTTCTATTGCTGATTTTTCTAGCACCAGAGGTCTTCAAAAAGTTTATTAAAAGAAAAAAATGGGACCAGCAGTTAGAGTAATGGCTGCGTCACTGAATTCCCATGCAGTTGACTGTTCTTTGAGTCCCAGACCTGGTGGCTTAAACTCATGCCGGGCATGTGTGCATGCATGCCCATGATCCCAAGAGGAGAAAGGAGGAGAAGGGATTGTGGCATGGCTATCTCCCCTCAGCGGGGGGTGGGGGTGTGGGGGTATTTTCTTGCTTTCTGTCTTTTTGTCTCTGTCTTTCTGGCAAGCACATGTGCCCTATAGCAAAAACCTCTCCAAAAGAAAAAAGTTTATTTAAAAATGCATATTATAAAAATTTTGCATGGATTGTAAAATCTTTTTATACCAAAATAAACTCATATTTTAATTTCATTTTTTCCCCGAACAGTTTGAGATCTCCTCACTGTCTTCCTAAAGAAAGGTATTGATAGTTGATGAGGTCATGTGTGAGGTGAATCTAAAGTGGATTATCTCCACAGAAGAAAACTAGATGTTGGTTGCTGATCAGTGGGGAAAACTGCATTTTTAGGGAGGTGAGATTGGCTGGGTGGCTTGAGACAACAACCTGTTGGGGAAAGGGCCCTCCTAGTCAGACTTTACACATAATTCAGCTCCTAAGATACTTTGCCTTGGAAAATCACTAATGTTTCTAGTGATTACCATTAAAAAATTGAGAAGTAAAATAACTGAACCCCAAAGTTAGTTTCAGTTCTAGCAACCTAGAATTATATAATTTTGAATCATGATGATTTAGAAAAACATAGGGAAAAAAGTTCCTCCTTTATGATAGGTTCACACTCACAATTTCTATACAATATTATTAAAGATTAAATAGAAAAAAATAGTAACAGATGGGCCCTATGGCTATTTTAGGTGTGCGCAAGCATAACTTCATCAGACATTTTGCTAAGTGTCTCTGTTGTAGTTCAACAGCTTAAGTTCAAGAATGTTCTGAGACTAAGCTATGTTAGACTTGCAGAGAGGGATGGCTGAAGGAGAAAAATGAGTGCTATATCCAGGCCTTAATACACCGTGCTGAACTCAAAGTCATATCATACATTGTCTGGACCAGAGATTGATGAGAGCCACCTGACTCAGATGAGGATGTTCCCGGCACAAATCCTAATTAGCTCATGGGCAGAACTGCTGGAGAGAGTTAAGCTTCTCATGTGACCTCCACTCACTCAAACTTAGCAGCATCTCTGCTTCCCCCGGGTAAGACTGGAGGAGAGGGCAGTTCTATAAGCTTTGCCCTTGCATGCTTTAAGGGGATAATAGTACTTGATAGAGTTCTGATATATCTTCCTTTTATACTATTTAGATAACTAAACCTTTTTGAAAACACCAATAAGGTCTGCATGAGACCTTATTGGAGGTCTCAATTACCCAAAACTGTAATTGAAATTGACAGGACAGTAGTTGTTCACACAATAGTGAAAGGACCCAATAATCTATTCTGGGGCTTGTATAAAAACAATGCCATGCTGGCACTGTAACACAGTGGTTAAAGGCTGTGTGGAAAGAATTGGATCCCACATGACTGACTGTAGTTGGGATCCTAGCCTTGGCAGCTTGAAAAACATGTTGGGTGCACATGTGTGTGTACTCAAAATCCCAAAAGGATGGAGAAATGGAGGATAATGAATTTTTATGTGACCACACTCCATTGAGGGTTTCTCTCTCACTCTGGTGAGTGCACATGCCCTAAGACAATTTTTTTAGAAATGCAAATGTAGAGAGAACCAAGAATTGAGCAGCTAACAAAACTTCCTGAGAAAATCAATTCCAAATGGAATAAAACTAAGTCTCCATAGCTTTACCTTAAGTACAGCAAGAAATAACCAACAGTAGATCCCACACACACAGAAGAGCCCACAGAAGACAGCAAATTTCATTGACTAGGGAAGCTCTTATCCTATACTAATCCGACGTCATATTTCTTTGGTAAATTGATCTACTTTTTGGATGTCTCTACTTGATATTTTATTTTTTAAGGATATTGTCACTGTATATAAAGCTTTAGGGAGAAAATTTTGTGGGGGTTTTTTCCCCAGCACTTTATACATGTTGTTCCTTTGTCTTCTGTTCTCCATTGTTTCTGATGAGAAATCAACTGCTATCTTCTCATTGTTTTATGTATTGTAATTATATTTTTCTTCATGCTTTTAAGATTTTTGTTGTTTAATAAAAGCTTTGGTCTTTAATATAATAGTTTGATGATAATGTATGTATGTATTTTTTTATGCTTATCTTGGGGTTGAGATTCTTTGATCTTCAGTTTTGTTTTTAATTATTTTAAAAAAATTACTATCATTTTTTCAAGTATGTTTTCTTGCTCCAATCTATCTATCTTTTTTCTCTTTCTCCTCCTCCTCAATTATATGTACATATTGCTTTATGTTTTCCATGTATCTTTGAAGTTTCATTTTTTTCTCTCTGGAATTCAGTTTGACTAGTTTTATTTTTATCTGTATCAATAATGAATCCTTTCATTTACAGTGTTCAATTTGTTATTAAGCCCTTCAAGAACATGTTTTCTTTCAGATGTCATACTTTGAACTTTATCATTTCTGATTTTTTTTTCAAGCTTATTTTATTTTATTCATGATAGAGAGCACATGCATAGTCATGAAAGACAGGAGGGCGGGGAGGGAGAGAGGGAAAGACAGAAAGAAAGAGAAGTATCCTAGACAGGGTCTCATCATGCCTGATCCTTTCTCAATCCCTCCAGCTTGTCATGGTCTGGAGCACGAATGCATGCACCTGATAATTTCTCAGGCGGGCCTGGGCATCTAAACCCACAGTCAATCCTGTGGCTTCCAGAGCTGCAGTTCAGTTTGCTACCAACTGCACCACCAATCTGAGCCTCTACTTAATTCTTTTTTTAAAAAAAGAATTGTTGGGACCAGCAGTTGGCGTAATGGCTGTGTTGCTGAACTCCCATGTAGTCAACTGCGGTTCAAGTCTTGGACCCGGCAGCTTAAACTCACGCCAGGCTCGTGTGCGTGCGTGCCCAAGATCCCCAGAGGAGAGTAAAAGAGAAGGGATTGCGGCATGGCCATACTCCTGGGGGAGTGATTTCTCTCTTTCTGTCGAGCACATGCGCCCTATAGCAAAAACCTCTCAAAAAATTATTTATTTATTTAATTCCATTTGTTATTATTATTTTTTACCTTGACCAGAGAGAGACAGAGTGAAAGGGAAAGTGAGAAAACAAGCCTCCAGGTTCTGGACTTGAACTGCAGTCAGCAATGGGGGAATCCAGTGCCGTTAACCACCACTCTACGTGCCAGCCCCTCGATTTGATTTTTTTAATAGTTTCTAGTTCTTTGATGAGATTTTTCCCATCTGTATGTTCATTCTGGCTATAAATTTTTTTAAATTCTAGAATGTAGTTATAATAGTATAAGGATTTTAAAGAAATCCTTTCCTGCTAACTTTAGCACCTGCAGCATCTTTGGGTCTATTTTCTTCTTCTTCTTTTTTTTTTTTTTTTTTTTTTTTTGCATGTATTGCATGTGTAAGTAACACACTTCCTTACTCTTCACATAATGATGTTTTAAAAACTGTACATTAGATGTAGCAAATGCTATGCTGAAGAAAGTCTGAATTATACGCTTTGCTTTAAAAAGTACTGAATTTTATTCTAACACACAGTCACACAGTTGATTTACGGGTGATTCACCTTGATCCTGTGGAGACTTGGTTTTAGGCTTTGGGAGAGCAGGTCTAGAGTAGTCTTCACTCTGTGCTGTTGTCCTTACTGTTCAAGTGTGGGCATTCTGGTGTTTAATTGACACCTTGGATATTCAGGGAGGTCTTTTCACTTCTGCTGGTAGGAATTCCAACACTTCCCAGTATCATGCAAACTCTTGCATTTACATTTAGCTTGCAGCTCCTCAGCAGCCTTTCTGTGTTATGTCCTTGTGAAATCCTGCCCCATATGTGTGCATCTTAGTTTCATCCCCAAAGAAGGTCTCCTTACATATTTATACATACCTCTGGGGATCCTTGTCTGTATAGCTCTGGTCTCATGGCTACCACAATTCCAGCCACCCACCATTCACCACTTTGAATCTTTATTTTCTCCATTCAACCTGACCTGTGTGTATGCTCCCTGCTCTGTGTTGGCCCCAGACAGAATTTTGGATGAATAGTGTGAGCTCACCTAATATGTTTTGCCTTTCTCTACGGTCACTGTTCTATGCTACCAATAAGTCAATGTCTAAAAATTGTTGGTTTATATATTTATACATTTTTAGAGTTATTTATAGTAGATAGGTGAGCCCAAATCTCATTATCCATCATGGCCAGGACCATAATGTTATGAGTCTCTCTAGATCTATCTTACTTATGCTTTGTGCCCTCTATAAAAAGTATTTGTCTTCTTTTATATAGAACTTGTCCTTATACCAGTTTGTACCCACCAGATAGAATCCTAGAGAAAGATCACCCTTTCACCTTTCAGTTCAGTTTTCCTTCTAATTTTTATTTACATATAGATATCCAAAATGTTCACTTTTTTTTTTTACCATTATGTATTTGTGGCTTGATATTTCATTGTGAAGTTTATTATGATGATTGGCTTCACCAAAGGTTGTTTTGTTTTATTTTATTTTGTTTTTGTCCTGGAATTTTATGTGGACTGTTACTTGAAATAAGTGAGCCATGGCTCGGGGCATGGACAACTTTTTGCCAGTATTTAATAATATGAAAATTAAAGTACATTTTTAAAACTTTTAATCTATGAAATAAACCTTTCACCTACTGGCATCTGGATTCATTTATTTTCTATTTCCAATACTCACTATATGTAATTCCTAGTATAAAAGGATCTTCAAGAAAGGTAAGTGTTTAATCACTGAGAAACAATACAAGAGTAATGTGTTGAAATCATAAAAATGGTATCATTTTAGCCCAATAGCAAAATGGGCAATAAATTTAAATAGGAACCCCCAGAAGAGAATATTGAATACCAGTAAACATATGAAAAGGAGGTCAAAATCATTAGTCACTTGGAAAATGAGAATTAAAACCATAATGAGATACCACCACGCATTTACCAAAATGACTACAATAAAACAGACATACAATAGTGAGTGAGCATTAGTGAACTGTATGCAACACTTGAAATTCTCACACTCCGCTTGTGGGAGTGTCAACAGGTATAACCATTCTGGAAAATCAGCATTATTCACTAACACTGAACCAAGTATACCCTGTGCCTGGTAGTTCTACTTCTGCATATAGCCAACAGAAATGTGTGCGTATGTAGATAAAAAATGTTAGTGCAAAAATGTTCATAAAACATTGTTCATCATAGCCACAGATGGAAACAACCTGGATGTCCATTGATAAAAGGATAAACAAATAGTAGTATATTTATATGACTTAGTGCTATCAATTAATGACAGAGACAAAATACTGCTACATGCAACAATATGAGTCAATATCACAAAAATATACTGATGAAAATAAGCCATACACAAAAGAATACATATTGTACAATTCTATATACATAAAGTTTCTTTAAAATGCAGAAGCTAATCTATGCTATGTGTGTGTGTGTGTGTGTGTGTGTGTGTGAAATCAGTACAATAGTAACATTTGGAGAAAGAGGTAGAGATCAGGATGGGGTATGAGGTAGGCTTCTTGGGTCTTTAGAATGCTCTATCTTTTTTTGTCACAAATAGGACTTTTTTATTTGTTACTATTAAAAGTCTGAACTATAGAAGGGACCAGCAGTTAGCATAATGGCTATGTCACTGGACTCTCACGTAGTCGACCTCAGTTCGAGTCTCGGACCCGGTGGCTTAAACTCACGCAGGGCATGTGTGCGTGCGTGCCCAAGATCCTGAGAGGAGAATGTAGGAGAAGGGATTGTGGCGTGGCCATCCCTCCTGGGGAGTGATTTCTCGCTTTCTGTCTCTCTGTCTCTCTCTTTCTGTCTGGTGAGCACACGCGCCCTATAGCAAAAACCTCTCCAAAAATAAAGTCTGAACTATAAACAGACTCTTGGACTGGTGGTTCATATCCATCAGCTCGTTCAATTTTGGCACTCATCTCATCCCCAGTAGCTTTTCCAGAATTACTATATTCACCATGAAGCTCCATGAGTTTTCCCAATTCAAAATTGGGCTTCTTCAGCATTTTTACTTGTCTGATGAAGACATCATGGAGAGGGTAGATGAACTGGCAAGCTTTTTCTATGTCTTTTCCAGTGCTGTCTGGAATCAGTTTTTGACCACTTCTTTCGAGTTATTTGTCTGCACCTCCTGGGTCATGATTCCATCATCTTCTTCCGAATTTGGCAGACGTGCTGATGCTGGGCGTAAGAGATCTTCCATATCTAATTGTTACATTTTTAGTAAACCCAACACAGAAAAGACGAAGCAAATAGCCATAATAAGTAGTCTTGACATCGACATGAGCTTCAGTCATGGTCTGCCATTTTTTGACCATGGAACACATTGTGTCATGGGTGAGATCCATGCCATGGAAATTAATCAGGCAGTTTTTGCCCTGAACATCCTCAAGGCAAAAATGAATTGAATTTTCTAAATGCGACTTTGTCATTCTCCAGATCTGCAAGGCTCACTTCAAACACACGGTCCTTATGGCCATCAGATGCGATTTTGGTTTTTGAGTCCTGGTAAATAGTGTTTTCCCAATATTTTTTACATTGAACATAGCAGCTTTCACATCATACTAATCTTTTTTATAAAATGGATCAACCACTTTCTTCTTGGCTCCCTTTTTACCCTCTATTGTAAGGCGCTTATTCTTGCCAACTGCCATGGCGCTACTCAGAGAGCCAAAAGGCTAGAGTGCTTTATTTCTCGACCTGGGTTGTAGTTACATGGGAGTGTGTATTTAGTGGAAACCATCAATTTACACATAGATGGTCTGATACCATTAAAGAATCTTAAGTTGGAATTTCATTTACAGCAAATGATAAAATACATTAAAGGAATGAAATATTTACAAATGCCTATAACTCTTCCTGAAATTATAATTGTGTAGGATTTCCACCCTGAGACTAAGAAGTGGGCTTTTGCCCTCAGTGGAACAGTTTTGTTTTCTTTCTTAAGAGTAACCCCAGGAAATAGGGCATAGAAGGATTCAGTAAGTGACTTATTGATTGGGAACGGGAGGCAGTAGGGAGAGAGAGAAAGAAAAGAAAGCCTTGGTAGCATGCCCGGGGAGGTGCCATCTGGAACCAGTGGTCAGCATGGTTTCCATGGTAGTAGATGTCCACACCTGCCACAAAGCCTCATCCTTCTTGAGGCCAGAGAACCTAATGTGATAATCTTGCCCAATCCGTGGAGTCAGAGCCCCTGAATCCCGTGTCGGCTCAGAGCACTGCCTCTAGAAAAATACTTTTATTTTAGCAAGTCATTATTAATGATTCTTCCCTTTGGTCTCAGAAATGTTCTTCTGTTCAGTAACAGGCTGGGTGAATGAGTGTTTTCTGAAATTTTCCATCCCTTCATAGCCTTCAGATTTGGCTCATGTAAGAGACTTGAGAAAGTAGAAAATTTCCTTTATACACACTGAGATCTGTATCATCTATTGTCTCATATGTGTAAATCTATGATGTACCATTTTCTAATTAATACACAAGAGTAACTGACATCCAATGATGGTTTTGATCCAGTTCTCAGGCCCATTGCTTCCTAGTTCTGTGATTTGGAGCAAGTTAATAAGCCTCATAGAGTCTTGTTTTTTTTTTTTTTATTGGCATTATGGGATAAGATGCTAGTACTTGCTTTATAATGAGAAAATGGATATAAAAGGCTTATCATACAGACAAAGCTAAACAAATTATTATTAATTCCATATAGAGACTGGCTTTCTGGTCATTTCTCTACTTAATGAAAAATGTCTTAGTGATTTTTAACACTGATTATCCAGAGGAATTGGTATCTGTAGTGTTTTACTTAATGAAACATTACTGGAACTCATTTGATACGTACACACACACAACTTATGAGATAATGCTATTTAGAGAATAAAATTTATGATTATATTTGACAGGCAGTATTATTGTAAAGCATTTCAAATCATAGTTTGAATTTAGTTGACTAACTCCAGAATTCCTATTTTAAACCTCCAGAGCTATGAATAGAAATCAGCTGGATGTACCCATTTCACAGATGCATAAGGTATTTTATCTATTAGGTTATTCCACCTGAACACATGGGCCCTTGTGCAACCAGGAAAAAGTCACTTAAACTCTCAAAGTTAATTTCCCTTGTCTGTAAAATGGACATAATCAAAATACCTCTTTTATGGAATTGTGAAGTCTAAATAGGACAATTTTTCAAAGCTTAGCATATAGTATGCCCTTACTAAATGTTAGTGTAATTGATTTTTCCCTGTGCCCCACCTACAGGCTGGTCGCAATTCAAGGTTGCCCCTCCACCTGAAACTAACCTCAGCCAAACAGAAGTATCCTTGCTAGGAAGGAAACACCCCTTATATTCTAAGGCAAACGTCACCCAATAGCAACAGACTTAATCATATAAAAGGAGGCCCCTTGCCTCAAGGTGGGATTAATTTGTGATACGACTCCAGCGTATTGTAGAGTTGAATTAAAACTAACTTTAGCAGTGACCATGCTCTTGTTTAAGCTTTCTGTTCTACTTCTATCCTGCTTCCTTCCCTCCACTTATCTTGGGAGCGTGTTGCCAAGTCCTTACAAGAATCTTCATCTCAGTTTTGGCTGCTCGGGAACACAATTTCAGACAACGGGCATCAGAAATGGTCTATGGCGGCCTTAGGAAGCTTACCCTAAGGATGGAATATTCTCGACTTGGTTCACTTGCTGGTCGGATGGCAATGAGGACCCCACCTGTAGAGGTAGGTAAAGAATTGATCATCCCTGGTATGCTACACAGTGTGATGCTACAAGTTTTGTCTGTAATGAGCTGCAGTGGGATTCAAGCGGAAGGGGATTCACTAACAGGTACTCTGCTTCAGACATTTGAGAGATGGGGTAAAATGGTCATTGTAAATTTTCTGGAATGTATGAAAAGTTGAAGGGGGAAAGTTACAGGCTTGAATTAGTTAAAAATATAAAGCAAAGCATGAGTCAGAAGACTTCAATTCCTGCAGCTAGAACAGGGGCAGAAACAGCTGAAGGTAGGGTACAGGACTTACTTGTATTAGTCCAAAACTCTGAGGAGGTTGAGTTCTCAGCCTAGGGAAGCCTCTTAAGCCAAAGTCAGAGCCTTAAGGGGGAGGAAGGACTGTGACTCTGAGACTTGGGATAGACTATCTCTGCACAGACGTACTTTGAACATTGGTTCCCCTGAACTCTATCATCCTGAAGAGGTGTCCTGTTCCCACTGTTTAAGGTAAAGTCTGTCACTCCACCTGCTTGAAGACTATAAAGAGACACCAAATATGGCCTTACAAGACAAGGAAATAGTATATCCCCCCACCTTCCCTCCTGGTCACCTGCCTCATTACTAGCATCAAATCTCAGCAAAGCTCAATCAGACAGTCCTGGTCCTGCCAAGTGGAAATGGTATTAATGTTGAAGGAGCCTTAGGACCTGAAAAACATTTACTATAGAAGCTGGGAGAGAGTGTCTAAGTGAGGACCCTGTGAAAGCTTGACTAAGGGGAACACTTGTGGATCCAAACAGTCCCTGACTTAGCAATGGTTCTACTTATGATTTTTTTTCATGATAATGTAAAAGTGGTATGCATTTAGTAGAAACTATACTTCGAATTTTGAATTTTGATCTTTCCCTGGGCTAGCAATATGCAATAGGATATGTCCTCTTGAGATTCTAGGCAGTGACAGTGAGCTGTTTTGTTTTTCACTTTCAATATTCATTCAGAAAGTATTGAATACATGAGTACCTAATAAATTGTATGAGCTATTTAACATTTTGCTATAAAATATGCTTTGTGTGAGATGATTTAGTCCAACTATAGGCTAACATAACTATAGTAAGCAAGTTTAAGGTAGTAAATTCTTATGTTTGATAGTATTAAAAAAAATTCAAACAATTTAATTTAGAGGGATTTAATTAAGCAAAAATGATTCAAATCAGGCAACCTCTAGAATGGCTTTCATGGAACTCCAGATAACCACGTGGTGGTAGTGTGACATTTATGCACAAGAAAGGGAAAGTGACATACAAAAATGGAAGTGAAGAGAGGAGACAGAGAAATGATGGAATTGGTCACATCTTGATTTTTTGTCTGGATAGCATGGTTTCTGTGATTAAGTGAAGTGTGGCTGCGGTGATTGGCTATAACTTAGTAACTTACTAAGGAAGCAGACTTGCAAGTATTTGCTTATCGCACCCAAGCAGGAATAAGGAGACTTTTTTAAACCAATAGGGTTTAGCAGTAGAATAGTTGTGTTAAATGCATTTTTAAAAATTAATTCATTAGTTGGGACCAGCAGTTGGCGTAATGGCTATGTCACTGAACTCCCATGTAGTCGACCGTGGTTCAGATCCTGGAACCAATGGCTTAAACTCATGCCGGGCACATGTGCATGCATCCCAAGATCCTGAGAGGAGAATGGAGGAGAAGGGATTGCGTCATGGTCATCTCCCCAGGAGGTGATTTCTCACTTTTTGTCTCTGTCTTTCTGGCAAGCGCAAGCACCCTATAGCAAAAAAACTCTCAGGGACCAGCAGTTAGCGTAATGGCTATGTCGCTGGACTCCCACGTAGTCGACCGCGGTTCGCGTCCTGGACCCGGTGGCTTAAAACTCACGCCTAGCGCGTGTGCATGCGTGCCCAAGATCCCAGGAAGACAATGGAGGAGAAGGGATTGCGGCGTGACCATCCCCCCTGGGGGGTGATTTCTCGCTTTCTGTCTCTATGTCTCTCTCTGTCTGTCTGGCAAGCGCATGCGCCCTATAGCGAAAACTTCTCCAAAAAAAAAGAAAAAACTCTCCAAGATTAATTAATTAATTAATTAATTTTTAAAGAGAGTTTTTTGCTTTTAAAGAGAGTTTTTAAACCTCAATTAATTAATTTTTAAAGAGAGTTTTTTGCTATAAAGTGCATGCACTCACTGGAAGCAGAGAGATACAGAGAGAGAGAAAGTGAGAAATCATTCCCCATGGAGAATGGCCATGCTGCATCCCTTCTCCTCCATTTTCCTTTCAGAATTTTGGGCATGTGCACACATGTGCCATGAATTTCAAGCCTCTGGGTCTGGAAATAGAACTACAGTCAGTCATATGAAAGTCCAGCACCTTAACCACTACACCACCTGTTGGTCCCTTAAGTGCATTTGTGACTTATGATATTGTCCACTTTAGATGGGTCTTCTGGGACACAACCCCATCGTATATCAAGGATCATTGGTATAGGAGCACTCTACCACTCTGTAAGTCAATACTCTAGCAAGAGACTAGGAAAAGATTGAAATTGTCGTTCAGAAATCTTTCAGAAGACTGAAAAAAGCAATGACTCAGTTAAGTGAAAATGCAAGATAATAGAGGAAGATAATCAGAATGCTTAGAGAAGTGAGTATACTGGATTGGAGCTACTGTACAAGACAAGAAAACCACTACCTGACTAAATTTTTCAGAGAGTTCAGAGGTCAGTTTATTTAACACTGGTAAGTGGGGGGATCGTCACTGAGAATCTTAGCAGTAGCTGTCTTTTGTAAGCTGTCTTTTGTTCCCTAATAGCAATGAGAATGATAGGATTCTGGAAAGGATATAGATTAGGACCTAGCACTTAACCATCAAAAGCAAGATGAGTGCAATTACTATAGCGGGTAGTAAGGTCGGAATGGAAGCTAAAGAGGCCTAACCTGTAGATACTAAAGAGAGATGTCTAGAACGTGGTATTCCTGGTGACAAGACAGATGGACAGCCAACAAGAACAGTGCTTATTTTACAAGGGGACTTCAAAAAGTTTATGGAAAAAAGAAATTAAACTACAAGTTTATTTTGGTGCAAAAAAGTTTTAAAACCCGTAATACACAATTTTTTTTAATATATTTGTTAAGTTTTTCCCATAGAGAGCGTGCACTTGTCTGAGAGAGACGGAAAAAGAAAGAGAGAAGGAAAGTGAGAAATCATGACCCCATACCACAATCCTTTCTCCATTCTCCGCTCGGGATTTGGGGCACACACATACACACCCAGCATGATTTTCAAGCTGGTTGGTGGAACTGCCATCGGCCATGTGGGAGTCCAGCACCTTAACTACCATGCTACCTGCTGGCCCCATTCTCTGTAAACTTTTGAAGACCCTGTGTATAACAAGCACCATATATGCTGGGATAGTAAATATAATCAAAAGAGATCAAAGATGGTTGGGTAGAGGGCTGAAGTCAGCCGCCTCTATACAACACCATTATCTCAAGCTCAATGTTTGGCTTTCTGGTCTAGAACTGAAGGACAGGCCAGGTCCCCATAAGGGAGGACTGAACCATGAAGATTAGTTATATAGCAGCTGTTTCCCTAACCCTCCCCCAAGAGATACATGATCTGAGTTGATGCTGATATCGAGGGGCTTAAGAATCAATGTGACACCCCTGTTAGGGGCACATGGGGTTTAGGCAACAAATGGGATTTGAGCCAGATCCATTTCACAGTGAATCCAAAGAGCCCTCCTGGGAAATACGGTCATCTTCCTCCTTTCCCAGTTTGTAATTGAAAGAGACATATTGAGTAAGACACGCTGAGCGTTTAGAAGAACCCTGACATTCATTCCTTGGCATACACAGTAAAAAGTCCTACAGTTGGAAGAACTGAGTGGAATCCCTGAAACTTCACATTCCACTTTCTGTCCACACTGAGATTTAAAAAACAAAACAAAACAATTTTCTCCCAAGGGGAGTGACAGAGCCTTATACCACCCTAAGAGTTAAAGGACATAGGTTTGGTGATACCAATTACATTCTCATTTAATTCACATCAGATCCCTGCAAATTGGATGGATTATGGCCAATTATACTGGATTATTAGATATAAAACCAACAGTGGTTCTAATTGCAACTGTTGTACTGGATGTGGTACCATTTTTTACGATAAACTTGTGACAAGTCTCTCTTTCTAGTAAGACATACATCTTTCATGAATTTATGAACTCAGGGTTTTTTGAATAGATGAATTAGATATAGTCAATTCCTTAAGATGGGTTTGATGTTTGAATTGCAGTCGTGACTGTGAAATAGAGAATATAAATAGCAAGTAAATTACTTCAAATTTCTATTAAGCGGGGCTTTCAAATAATTATGACAATTAACAAATTTAAGCATTTTGAAAAGTACTTGCAATGTAGGGAACCAGCAGTTAGCGTAATGGCTATGTCGCTGGACTCCCACGTAGTCGACCGCGGTTCGCGTCTCGGACCCGGTGGCTTACAACTCACGCCGGGCGCGTGTGCGTGCGTGCCCAAGATCCCGAGAGGAGAATGGAGGAGAAGGGATTGCGGCGTGACCATCCCCCCTGGGGGGTGATTTCTCGCTTTCTGTCTCTACGTCTCTCTCTGTCTGGCGAGCGCACGCGCCCTATAGCGAAAAACCTCTCCACAAAAAAAAAAAAAAAAAAAAAAAAAAAAAAAAAGAAAAGTACTTGCAATGTATGAAATCTTTTTAAATGGTTTGAAATAGATATCTGACATACAAAATATATAACTCACAGTTGGGGATGAAATAGTTATTTATTATTTTTTTAATTTAATATATTTTATTTTAATTTCCTTTATACATTCAATCACTTTACATCACTTAGCTTGTAAAGTGAATTTTCCAACAGATTTCAATGTCATGGAGGGATGTGGGGCACTCAGAAACTTGCCCATCCTGATTGAAGCTGCGACCTCTCTTCCCAAGTGGTTCCTTGAACCGCTCCTCCTGTGTCCAGCTTTAGGAGAATAATGAGGGAAGGAAATCTAATCTGAACTACACTCAGTTTCTGAGAATCTATTTCCTCCCCCACCCCCAACACACACCCTCACACATATCCTTAAATTCCCCTCTTCCTCCAAACTTTTCCAGGGATATATATCCAGAAGAAAAAAGAAAAAAAATGGAGTGGAGTGATAGTTCCACTGCTACATTGCTACATAGTGTTTCCTCCTTGCCCAAAATAGCCACTCTAGTCCAGCAGCCTCAGAATACAAAATCCTTCTTCCCTAAAACTGAATGCAGCGAGAATCTGATCACCCCAGCTACCCAACTCCTTGCAGTCCTGGAAGACAACTGTATCTCTTTGTTTAAAAGGTTATAGTGCTCTTCCCTGCAGGGTCACAGACTTGGAAGAAGCCAGAAACTGTCTGATGTTCTTAGCGTTACTCCTTTTCGGTGGTTCCTGATGTCCTTCCTTAAATGATAACAGAAACCCCAACTGACCACCTGTAGACCTCACTTTTTTCAGAGGTCCTGTCTAAAGCTTCCCTACTTCTCATATCTCATCTTCCCTAGGTCTTGTGGGTCTCTCCTCACCAGCTACTGCCTCTTTCCTGAATGAGCATCTATGTTGTCACGTCCCAGATTCTTTGCTGTTCTCTGCCTTTGGATCTTCAACACATGGCCTCTATGAGAATGAGGCTTGATTTGGGGTTAGTCTTGTCACTTTCTTTGCATTTCCACTTGCTCTCTTGCACCTCTGTCATTCACCATGAGAAAGACGTGCTCAGGGTACAGAGGATGAAGCTCATTTGGTACAAAGCTGCCCCCACTGTGTGCAGCCTGAAGTACAGCCTCCCAGGGGCTACAGACCAGCCGTGGGAAGCAGAGACCAGCCTCAATCTCTGGGTTCCAACTGGCTCAGACTGCTGTGAGCACCGAATGATTGCTGTCTTTAACCTCTGTTTAGGAGTGCTTTATTACAACAACAGGTGGACAGGCCTTGGCGTTCCACCTATGCTGACAACAAGTGTAAACTATGGCCTTCTCCAATGACTTTTTTTTTTTTTTAGTTTTTTTTTTTTTTTTTTTTGCCATAAAGTGTGTGTGTTTTCCAGAGAGATTGTGAAAAGGAAAATGAAAAATCACCCCCCCAGGGGGGATGGCCACACCATAATCCCTTCTCCTCCATTCTCCTTTCAGGATTTTGGGCACACACATACACATACCAATTGTGATTTTCAAGATGCCAGGTCCGGAATTCAAACTGCAGCCAGCCATATGGGAATCCAGTGCCTTAGCCACCATGCCACCTGCTGGCTCCCTCCAATGACAAATTTTATCTCTGAATCTCACGATATCAGTGGCAACATTGCTGCCCCCACATCCTATAAAACATACACACACTGGATGAATACTGAATAGATAGAAACCAACAACAAAAACAAAACCAAGGGCCAGCACTGTGGCCCAGTGGTCAAGGAAACCAGATCCCATATAGCTGACTGTGGTTCAAATCCTGGTGCCAGCAACTTGAAAAGGCGTATCTCGTACATGTGAGTGCATGCCCCAAATCCCAGTGAAATGCAGAGATGGAGGAGAGGGGATTGCAGTATAACTGTGCCCACTGGGACATGCTTTCTGTTCCATCTCTCCCCCTCCAGTCTCTCTCTGGTGACTGCATGTTCCCTCTGGCAATTAAAACAAACAAACAAACAAACTTGAATTCATAGATATCAAAACATAGGCTACACTAATTAAAACAGCATAGTTCTTATACAAGAGCAAATTGTGAAAACAGCTCAAAAACTAGAACACGTTTACTATAAGATTTTGTGAAAAATGAGACATTAATGGGAAAAGAGAGCATTCTGCTCAGTGATGGGGCTGATATGGACTAATAATTTGTAGGAAACTACTGTGACAAAACATTCTGTAAGCAACAGGAGGGCAGGACTTCTATTCATTTGGTACCTCCAGCACTTCAAACTTAGGAAGCACTCATTAAATAAATATTGGACTTACTTTACCAAGGACTTATATAATATAAAAAATGTAATCATAGTAAAACAGTAAGAAACTAAGTAGTTACCAATTTTCTGATAAAATATATGCTTAAAAAGTAACAAATCATTAAAGAAAAGATTAACAGATTTGATTACATAATGATTTCAAAACTTTAGATGGTTTTCAAAAAGACTAAAAGGCAGGACCAGCAGATGACATGGTGGTTACATTGCTGGACTCCTGCATTGTTGACCATGATTCCAGTCTTGGGCCCAGTGGCTTAAAACTTATGTATGTGTCCGTGCCCAAAATCCTAAGAGGAGAATAGAGGAGAAGGGATTACAGCATGGCCATTCTGCCTGAGGGGTGATTTCTCACTTTCTGTCTCTCTGTCTGTCGATAAGCACAAGCACCCTATAGCAAAAATACCACTTAAATAAAAAAAAAAAAAAGGCTAAAAGGCAAATAAATTTTTTTCAAAGAATTATTTTATTTAACTTTATTTATTTATTTAAGTTTGACTGGAGAGGTACAGAGTGGGAGAGAGAGAGAGAGAAAGTGAGAAAGCAAGCCACCAGGTCCAGGATTCAAACAGTGGTCATCTATGTGGGAGTCCAGCATCCTTAACCACCACGCCACCTGCTGGCCCTGCAAATAAGTTATTGACAAAGGATTAATATAGGGAGATCCTACAAAACAATTGAAAAAAAACACTAAGCATTTAATGGATAGATAAATAAGCAAAATTGACAGATACATCATTTATTAAATGAAATTATTATAAATAAACAAAAAAATACATACAAAACCATTTTCTCATCCTAAGGTAGCAAGCAAATTCTCAATTAAAATATACGATTCTGGTGAATATGTGACTAACCAAGTACATGCATGTATGCTTGGCTACATCAGAAATTGGTGTAATAATTGTGGAAGTCAATTTTTGTAAAACCTAAGAATCATGGAAATGTAAATAAGGTTTGCTCCTGTCTCTACAGTCTGTGGTTATCCTAAAGAAATAATCCAATATATAAAATTAAATTTTAGGCATATGACATTCACAGCAACCTTGTTTAGAAAAACCAATATTAAAAACAACAATAAGGTCTAATATGTGGAAGGGTTAAGAAAAATATAGTCAGTCTATCTGCTTTATAGAATATTTATAACCATTAAGTGTAAGAGCTATGAAGATATGCAAGTACCATGGAAACATAATTATTACATAATGTGAAATGATAAACAAAAGACCCAGTACTATGCATTAAACTGAACAGGCCCTGCAGCAACATGCTTGTCAATCATTCTCCTTCCTTTAAACTGAGGGTGGGCCATACCCCTGAGGGTTTTGTTTCCTTTTTATTTTTTTAAGAATTATTTAATTTTATTATTATTATTTTTTAATTTGCTATAGGGCACATGTGCTCACCAGAGAGAAAGAGTAAGCCACCAGGTCCAGGACTCAAACTGTGGTCAATCATGTGGGAGTCCAGCATGCTAACCACTACACCACCTGTTGGACCCTTGTTTTGTTTTTCTTAAACACAGTTTATTAAACATGTGTCACATGGCTCATGGTCATTGCTCTTTCTTAGGTTTTAATTATAATTTTAATAGACCTATAATAGTTATACATATTTATGTGGTACAGTGTGGTTTTTCCAATACATGCATACAATGTCTACTGACCGAATTA
Organism: Tupaia tana; assembly: GCA_026018925.1. Classification (NCBI taxonomy): domain Eukaryota; kingdom Metazoa; phylum Chordata; class Mammalia; order Scandentia; family Tupaiidae; genus Tupaia; species Tupaia tana. The sequence continues at coordinate 121,324,714 of JAKSZU010000007.1, read as the reverse complement.
GAATAAAACATAGCCCTCATCTCAATAATTTATCGTTACTTTGTGTTGTGAACATTTAAAATTCTCTTTTCTAGCTATTTTTAAGTATACATTGAATTATCACCAATTATAGTCACTCTACTATGCTAAAGTACTCTAGAACTCGTTCTGCTTACCTATTTGACTCTTTTGTCCATTAACCATGTACCTCCTAGTACACCTAACCCCATTCACTCCTACTCAAGCTCCTTCTCAGCTTCTGGTAGCTCCTATTTCACAATGTGTTTCTGCACAATCAAATATTTCAGCTTCCACTAATGAATGAGAACATACGGTATTTGTCTTCCAGTCCCTGGTTTATTTCAATTATCATTATTCCTTCCAGATTGGTCTATGATGCTTCAAATGACAGATTTTATCTCTTTTTGTAGTTGAATAATATTCCATTCTTGTTTTCTTTATCTTTGCAGCAGTTGTTAGGCACTTAGGTTGATTCCACATCTTAGCTGTTATGACTAGTGCTGCTATAAACATGGGGGTGCAGATATCCCTTCAACATACTGATTTCCTTTCCTTTGGTTATATACTCAGTAGTAGGATTACTGGATCAATCATAAGATAGTTCTATCTTTAGTTTTTTAAGGACTCTCTATGCCATGTTCCATAATGGCTGTATTAATTTACATTTCCCACTAGCAGTGCACAACAGTCCCCCATTCTGCACAAACCTCATCATGCCTCACTCTGGCTTTGATTTGTATATCCCTGACGATAAGCGATGTTGAACATTTTGTTTTATATACTTGTTTATCATTTATATGTCTTTTGAGAATCATTTAGATCAATTGCCCATTTTTAAATTGAGTTACTTGGCATATTTTGTTTGTCTTTTTATTATTTTTGCTGGTGAGCTGTTTGAGTTCTCTCTATATTCTGGTTATTATATTAATCTCTTGCTGCATGTGTAACTTGCAAATCTTTTCTCTTATTCTGTAGGTTGTCTCTTTACTCTGGTTTTCTTTTTTTTTGGTTTGCTTGTTTTTTTGTTTTGTTTTTACTGTGCAGAAGCTTTTTAGTTTAATGTAATACCATTTGCCTATTTTTATACTGTTTCCTATACTTTTGAAATCTTATTTTTAAAATATTTGTCCATATCAATGTCTTTAAGTGTTACTCCTATGTTTTCTTCTAGTAATTTCATGGTTTTCAGTCTTTCTTTTAAGTCTTCAATCCATTTTCAGTTGACGTTTAGATACAGTGAGAGATAAGAGTCTAGTTTCTTTCTTCAGCATATGGATAATCAATTTTCCCAGTGCCATTTATTAAAGATATTATGTTCCCCAATGATTGTTCTTGGGACCTTTGTCAAAAATCAGTTGATTGTATGTTTGTGGATTTATTTCCACATTTTAAAATTTTGTTCCATAGGGCTCTGTGACCAGTTTTGTTTCTGGTCATTGCTTTTTGTACAATGGGTGAATGTAGACATATGCTTATGTCAGTGGCCCTTTTAATCTGAAGACTTATGTTTTTGAGTTTTTAGATGATTTCTGACATTTCTTCATAGAAAAGGCCCTTTCATCTTCTTTTCTGTTCCTAATAATTGAATGGATTATGAATGTTTCTTAATTTGTTTCTCTGCCTTTTAAAATGTTTTTTTCTAATAGATTTTCTCAACTTCATTCCCAAATTTTCTATAGAATCTTTAATTTCATCTGTCATTAATAATTTTCAAGAACTCTGATGGTTCCTGTTGCAGGGATGTGAGGCTCAGCAAATATTTCGTGTGCTTTTCTACATTTCCAGGTCACAGTTAGATTGGGAAAAATGTGTCCTGTGAGCAGAATATGTCACTCCCAGACTGAGGCAGTTAAATCCTACTGTGCCCTTTCATCCCCTGCTGTATTGTCCTTGTAAATCACATGTAAAAGTGGTAACATCACAAAATAAATGGAGACTGCATCTCTGAGTTCCAGATAAAGAAAAGCAACTTTTTATTGCTTTGGACTTAGCACAAATGAAAAAGAAACTTTACTTATCCTAAGTCATTGAAAACTAAGTGTGTGTTGCTACAACGTATCCTACTTTATTTTAACTAATGTGGTCCTTTTTTTCATAATATTCCATCTTGTTTCATGAAAGTAAATTTCTCCTCTCTTGCAGTATTATACTATTTTTTTCTTTGTACAGTCTTTATTTTTCTCCTGATTTATTTTCTCATTTGCTCTTTTTCATATTAGAGGCTCTCTCTAAATGTCCTATGAGTTTTTTTACCCTTCAGTTATACAAAACAGCATTAAAATTTTTACATTAAATTTTGCAAATATGAATGAGTCTTACAGACTGTTGGGTTTCACTATAGTATAAGCAGAGACTAACTCTTCTCCCTAACATATGTAGGTTATGAAAACCCTTTTTTTGAGGTTATTCAATATACAAATATAATAATACTCCAATATTTTATCTGGGAGGTGGGATGGCACAGATATGTCTAACTGTCTGTTTCCTGGGAACAGACATGGAAAAGGTTTCATTGTTTACAGTACAGTCTTTCACAATCTTCTGTTTCCAGTGCATGGTGTCTGTGCATCTGGAATTCTTACTCAATTTCCTTGGAGAATAAACTTCTGCTCTTATGCAGGGGTCAGTCATCGAGCTGTGTAGTTATGGGAAGGGTTTCTGAGAGGACCCAACTTCTTGTACAGATGTCAGCCAGGCCCCCGTTTTCAGTTCTATGCTGCTGCCTCCTCTTTGGCCGTTCCTGGGTTTCTGAATGCTGAGCCTCTCTAAGAACTTCTTAGGCAAGTTCCCTTCTCTCCAGGCAAATGGGCTGGCACTTACTCCACTCTACATCAGTCCCTGCTCCTCCATATGGCATTTGGACTTGGTATACATTAGATCCTCCAGAACTTACCAAATTTTCTTCTTATCTGTGGTTTCTTTCTGTAATCTCTTGTTCCTTGTAGATTTATGTGTTTTTATTCCTTCACTGGGACTTTATTCTGTTTAGAGATGGAGAAGAGATTTCTTTTAAAAAGGAAGTGGCTAGCTAGCTGGTGGTGTGGTGGGGAGTGCAGTTGGACCCCACACGGCCTACTGCGTGGCTCAAGTCCCAGATCTGGCAGCTTCAAAAATATGCCAGGTACATGTTTGTGCATGCCCAAAATCCTGAGGGAGAATGCACTGTGGTGTGGCCATTCCCCCTCAGGGGTTCTTCCTCACTTTTCCTCTCTCTTTCTCCCTCTCTATCTGTCCCCAGTGAGCACACATGTCCTACAGTAAATTAAACAAAAAGTACGTGATAAGTCATTTCATTTCATGGAAACATGTTGCTTTATAATGGAAAAATGTGAACAAAATAATCACAGGGAAAAGCTAGCACTGCTCACTATGAGCAATAGGGACCCAGACAAGTGCTGCAAGAAGGTGGCCAACATCCACAATTTATCGGATCTAGTCACTGTCCTCCCTCTCATATCAGCACAGTGCCACAGAGTTCTGCAGGTGCAGCTCTTAGAATACTAAAAGGTTTAGTAATTCAATTTAAAAAATGTGTATTGATGAGAAAAATCCCATAATCGAAGCTCTTTTCCAAAATTATTTTCTGTGACTTTGTACAAAAAGTATAAGCAAAAATTAATACTTGAGTTTTTCATTGCTTTGTTTTTTGGTAATTTTTCTGAACAGAACCATAAACATGGAAAATAAACTTTCTTGAGAAAATAATAGATTTACAAGTTATCATTTGTATCTATAAACCCAGACATATTTCCTGAGTGTTATTTATATTTTTGATTGTAACCTAGTTCTATTAAAGTTCAGAAGCTGCTTGTTCCTATTTCTTCCCTCCCTCTTTTCAACTGTATCACCATGAAAGTATAAAGAAAGCTTGCCCTCATCATTTTCCTTTTTTTGGAGAATCTCTTCTAAGTAAATAATACAAAATTCAAAATATTTAGACATAGAGATATTTATGAAAGTCTTATTTTTTAATAGGAAGAAACTGAAATCTCTTTTCCTGTCACCCCCAATTTACCCTAGTCAGGTACTTTTACATGGGGAAGACTGGCTTCAGTAAGGAGCACAGGGTTCATCTTTAGTAACAGGAGGAAGGCAGAGTATATAGGTGCAGATGGTTGGAGGTGGGTAGATGAGGTAGTAGGAGTTTGTGGAAGTTCTCTTCTGATTGCTCCAGTTTTGCCAGGAAAGCAAGAAGCAGGGTCGTCTGCTGAGAGTGAGAATGGGGGCAGAGGTGTTGGATGTGTGAGGAGAAAGAGGAAAGTGTGAAATGATCTTCTAGTGGAGTGGGAGGGTGAAGGTACTGGGAAAATGCAGTATGTTTCCTGGACAGTTGTGGGCCTTTTGGGGTTAGGGGTGCGAATTTAAAGGGAGACATGTCAGCATGGTTTTGTGTGTGTGTTTCCAGCCGCTTCTAGCATACTACATTCATAGACCAGAGCAGCAAAGAGTTAGAAATAATTAATTTTGGAGTAAATTTATCCAAGTAAATTTAATAATGATGGATTGTGGAACTGAGCTGTCTCTGACAGAGAGAAGAGATGGCATGAAGTGAGTGGGTATGTGAAAAAGATCATGGATTATAGGTCCTAGTGGTGGTCAGGGGAATTTGTGCATCTGGGGCTCTAGAAATAATAAGCTAAAAATGTAAAAGATAGAAATCAGGGAACTATCATGGAATATTGGGTTATTGGAAAAGTCATGACGTGTTTTTCTGTTCCTGTGCAAAAATGTGTTACGACTTTCCTGATGACTCAGTAGTTAAGGTGATTTCTTTATGACAAGGTTTAAGGTGTTGCCATGGAAGTGAGAGAGAACCTGAGGGAAGGCAGAGGACTAGGTCATCGATGTTGGAGCGTTTACTGACATGAGGGAGTAGCCATGATGCACGATGCTTCATCTTGTACGTTGAAAGTATCAAAAGTAAGACAGAAGTAATGTTGGAGAACGAGTCAGTGAGCCAAATGTCAGTGAGTTATAGCTATGATGAGGGGTAGTGGGTGAGATGGTCTGATGCTATATGATTCAAAGCTGGGTATTTTGGAAGAAGAGAAGGAGGACGATCTGAACATAGTAATGAGCAAGGAGGACCCCATCTACCACAAGTCAAGAAGTCAGAGAGTCATGGAGGAAAAGCAACCCCTACTCTCCCTGTAGCAGCTTCCTTGGGGCAGAGCCAAGTTTTCATTAAAGCAAGAACGCGAAAGGACTGTTCAGAGGAGAGGTTGCAGATATGGGGGATTTTGCTAATGAAGGGCTATGAAGTCAAGAGGGTACAGTAGAAGCCTCTGGAAGCTTGGGAGGGGTGGGAGTTGAGGATAGAACTGGGGTCCTGCATAGCCATGTAGGGATGAGAAGATGGGAAATGGAGGGTGGCTGGGAGGGAGCCGAGGCTCCTTGTAGTGGTCAACACAAACAGGTCATAGTAAGATTGGTTCAGGAAACTCACAGAAAATGTGGATAACAGGGTTTGAGTGTCAGGCTATGATCATCTAAGGGTATGGAGGTGTGGGTTTCTGGAGTTTTCTCTTGATTCCTGTCCTTGACAGGTAGAAGACTTGCTATCCCATCTTAGTGGTGGGGTGGAGTTCATGCTTGACCTCTCTTAGAGAAAGACTATGGATATATGTCTTATACATATTACTTTCATATATGTGATGTAATTTAAAACTAACACCTCTACAAGAATTTCATTTACTCCTCATTTTACAGATGAGAAAATTGGCCTTGGCTCAGAGAGCTTAAGTAACTTGTTTAAACCACACAGCTATCTGGTCACTGGAAAACCCATGATATATTTTCGTTCTTTTATTTATTTTTTCTCTTTAGAATTATCTTGTTATAGGGCACATGAGCTTGCTGGAGAGACAGAGAGACAGAAAGCAAGAAATAACCCCCCGAGGGAGGATGGCCATGCCACAATCTCTTCTTTTTTTTTTTTTTTTTTTTTTTTTTTTTTTGGAGAGGTTTTTGCTATAGGGCGCGTGCGCTCGCCAGACAGACAGAGAGAGACAGAGAGATAGAAAGCAGGAAATCACCCCCCAGGGGGGATGGCCACGCCGCAATCCCTTCTCCTCCATTCTCCTCTCGGGATCTTGGGCACGCACGCACACGCGCCCGGCGTGAGTTTAAGCCGCCGGGTCCGGGACTCGAACCGCGGTCGACTACGTGGGAGTCCAGCGACATAGCCATTACGCTAACTGCTGGTCCCCACAATCTCTTCTTCATTCTCCTCTTGGGATCTTGGGCATGCATACACATGTGCATGGTGTGAGTTTTAAGCTGCTGGGTCCAGAATTCAAACTATGGTTGACTATGTGGGAGTCCAGCGACATAATCATTACACCATCTGCTGGTCCCATTTTTTTCTTTTTTTTAGTTTAAAAGGATACATTTTTAAAAGATTTATTTATTAATATTTGTTATTTTTTTATTTTTAATTTGACCAGAGAGAGGCAGAGAAAAGAAAAGAAAGTGAGAAAACAGGCTACCAGATCTGGGACCTGAACTATGGTCGGCCATGTGGGAGTGCAGCACTCTAACCACTATGCAGCCTGCCAGCTGCTAAAAGGATAAATTTTATGATACATCAATTTGATCTCAATAAAGCAATTATTAAATGGCTATAACTGATTAATATAGATTTTTTTAGTATAAGAACATTTTTTAAAATAAATTTTCAAAAAGGAAAAGAAAGCCTAAATAACCTTATAGTGATCTTCAGGATTCCTGAAAAAAAATTTTTCCGTAAGAGGCCGAGATGGTTAGTATATAACAATAAAGAGGTCAATTCATCAAGAGGCCATAACATTTTTTTTAATGGCCATGGTTTGAGATCTGATTTTACCATAACCCCAAACTGACAAATTTGATCATTTCTGTGACAAACTACATTAAAACTATTTAGTGGGATATGGAGACAGAGCATTGACAAGATGGGGAGGTAGTAGTGTTCTCTGTTGAATGAAGATATTTTGATCAACTGGACTGGGGAGAAATGTTCACATATTGAAATGTTCACGTTGTAAGCTAAATAATGTGGTTGAATATATTAAAAAATATTTTAAAAATCAATTATATTTAACAGAAAAAAACTATTTAGCATTTCAAGTATGACTAATAACATACTAATCCATAACAGATATTTAAGCATCTCATATAATTTTGGAGCACCCATTGACACCAGTTTCTATACACAGAGAACTTTTTCTGTTTGGATATGCAAAATTGTGTCATGACTTTTCTGATGACCCAGTAGTTAGTTTAAAGGCAATATTCAAAAACTAAGTTCATTTGACATCAGATTTGTTCTTTTTTACCAAACTGTTATACTTCTTCTTTAAGATAAATGAAGCTTAGGTAGAATAGGTATCATTAGAGATACATTTGTAGAACAGAAGCAAAGTTGAAGAAATTTATACTTGAAAACCCATTTTATTTTTTTTCTCTGTTTAATCCATATATCCATTTGCTGGGGTCCTCTTTTCCCCAAATTAAGATAAGATTGCCTCAATATCATTGCAGATAGTGAAATTCATAAGGACTTTCCCGGATTTCTACAGATTCCTAGGGCTCAACAGTTTTGTGAACTCCTATGGATCTCAATGTGAATTGGTTCAGTTGAGAAATCTTGCATGGTACATGCATTCTTTTTTTTTTTTTTTTTTTTTTTTTTTTGAGAGGTTTTTTTGCTACAGGGCGCATGCACTCACCAGAAAGACAGAGAGAGACAGAGAGACAGAAAGTGAGAAATCACTCCCCGGGGGGAATGACCATGCCACGATCCCTTCTCCTCCATTCTCCTTGGGATCCTGGACATGCACGCACACGCACCTGGCTTGAGTTTAAGCCACCAGGTCCAGGACTTGAACTGCAGTCAACTACATGGGAGTTCAGCTACATAGCCATTACGCTAACTGCTGGTCCCCATTGCACATGCATTCTGATGTCTATGCCTCATTGCTCCAGATTGAATCTTGCTCCTTTCTCCGACTCTACAAAACAGCCTATTCACAAAGCACTTGTATTTGAGGGTAGACTTTATAGAAGGTTTTGGTCCAGCATCAAGGGGAGAGAGTTATCCCAGCAACACAAATGATTTCCAGTTGAACATAACTCATTCCTGTTCTTAAAAGCCTTTTAGTTTCCCTGTCCACATCTGCCCCCCCTCCCAAGATTTTTCACTGGCTTCTTCACCCAAGAGCATCAACCTACTTTGGGACCAACTTACTAATTTCTTCCCTTTTCTCCCCTTTTATCTCTTTTTTCTTGTTAGCTTCTGGAATACTAATTATTTTATGTATTTATTCATTTATTTATTTATGTCTTCCATGAGAGTGAGGAAGACAGAGATAGATACCCTCGACAGTGTCCTCACATCATGATTCACCCTCAACCTAAGCATGTCCTGCATCAGAGGCATTGTCTATGTCTGGAGTTTTCAAGGAGGTCTCTGAGTATAAACCTGAAACCTTCCTATGTAGGTCAGTGTCACAGAGCATTGAATTACTGCTGTACCACCATCTGACCCCCGGGAAATGCTAAAATGTTTTGTCAATTGTGTCAAGTAACTTGTCTTCAACCCCTACTCTCCTATGATGGGTCAAGCTTTCGTTTGCAAATCCAAGTTGACTATGGCTCTTCAGTGATTAAAAGGATCTTTCATGTAACAAAACCTAGCTGCATACTCCCAATTTTATTAATGTCCCGTATGTAAATAAAAGCAAGGCCATTGCTGAGATGGGGAGTTAGGAGGGAGAGGGTAGGAGTAAGAAAGAGCCTAGAGAATGGGAGAAAATTCCAGGTAGCGTCTGCAGGGAGAAAGAGACAGCAGCATCAGGGGACGTCAGAGGACTCAGCTGGGGAAGAAATAGTTATGTATTTCTCTAGTAGTCAGCTATGCAATATAGAAAGAAGTGGAAAAAAGATGGCTGGTGTTTCTTGGGATTAGAAGTCTGCAGAGTGAACAAAGCATGAAGACAAAACACAAGTTGTGTAACATGCTGACAAGATAGGCCCTGATGAGGGACCAGCAGTTAGCGTAATGGCTGTTGCTGGACTCCCACGTAGTCGACCGCAGTTCAAGTCCCGGACCTGGTGGCTTAAACTCACGCTGGGCGCCTGTGCGTGCGTGCCTAAGATCCCAAGAGAATGGAAGAGAAGGGATTGTGGCGTGGCCATCCCCTCTGGGGGGGGGGGGGTGATTTCTCACTTTCTATCTCTCTGTCTCTCTCTGTCTGTCTGGCAAGTGCATGCGCCCTATAGCAATAACCTCTCCAAAAAAAAAAAGATAGGCCCTGATGAGACGGGTTGTGGGTCACAGTGGGGCGGGGGAAAGTGGGTCAAAAGGAGAAGGAGAGGAAAGAGGGTGAAAACCCAACATCTCGACAGAACTGGAAAACAGGGATTGTGAGAGAGGGGAGGAGGTGGTATCAGAAGGGAGTTCCGGAAGGAAGGAAGATTCAGCTGGAGGTGGGGCCAGATGGTGGTGCAGTGATAAAACACAATGCTTTGCAAGGCTGACCCACATGAGGAGGCTCCATGTTTTTGTCTGGAGACCTCCCTGAGTATGCTGGGAACACATGATCTGGGCTGACTAGCACTGGGATGAATCATAGCATCAAGACCCTGTTGGGGGTGCTGCCTCTCTTCTCTGTTTTTCTCTTGCTCACTCATGAAAATAAACTTCAAGAAAAAAATAAAAAGAATTTAGCTGGTGGCTTTCCTAGCACTCTGGAGCGTGATGCTGGCTCTGCCCCCAAGCAGCAGAGTGCCACCTCCTGGCTCTCCTCCCATTTCTTCCCTGAAAAACATCAAGCTGCCAAAGCTGCAGTGGCTAAAGTAGCCCACCCCACCAGCTTCTAGAAAGTCTGAGATGAAAAGGGTTAATTAGGAAATATAATGCCCTCCTCAGGCAGGCTTAGCAGGGCTCTGCAGCACATTTTTAAAGCAGTTGTCCAGCTTATAAAATGCACAGACACATAATAGCTGCTATTTCTCTCTCTCCCACTTTTCTCCCTAACATCCCACTCTCTTTTTAGGGAACAATGTTCTCTCTTGCCTGCTGCTATGCATATGGGTGGTGGGGGGGGGCATTTGATTCTCTAGCCTTGAAATGAAATCCATCTCTACTCCTGAAACACTCTAATTTACATTTGTTCCATTTTATCATCATGGGGTCCTATCGCTCATCAGTGCCTTCCTCACCTCCCTCTCTCCCAGTCTCCCTACACCTTTGTTTCTTTTCTTTTTTTGCATTTTCACTTATTGCTCATCCAATCAGCCATCATCTCTGTTAACGCTCTATTGGAAGAGCAGAGAAGGCTTGCCTTTCTGAGCTCTCGTTAAAGGTGAGCTGTTGTTTAGGAGATATTCCATGTGCCATAGGTGATCCATCTGTCTTCAGTCCACCCACAAGCAGCATCTTTTGTGCCAACTTTTTCTCTCTGTAACTTCTGCACTAAGACGTATCTCTAGTAGCTTGATATCATGCACTATTGTGCTTGTGGCTCAGTGAGGGGCCACTTTAAAGTTATAATGAATGTCCTTAGTCAGGGGGACATATGGAGACTCAGTGGGTGGTACCATTAGCTATAAAGCTTGAGACAGATTTGCATTGCTTTGCCCAGAAGAGAAACTCCCAAATGAGAGAAATGTTTTGAGAAAATATCCCAGAACGAATTTTAAGATACTCTACCACCAAACAAGAGTCTTCCTGTTCTTGATGCATTTTTTCCCCCCAAGTATTTTCAGACATGGCTGCCATGGGCAGGAGTTCCTGACATGTGTCTGCATGACCATCTCCATCTGTCACATTATCCTGTGATGGCCATCCTTGACCAGGATTCCTCCCAGAACCAGGGTGGAACTCTCTCGGCCCTGTATTTAGGAAATTTGTTGGGAAAACAATGACAATTTCCCTTCAATGTTTCATTATGAGTTCACATATTTCTGATGAACTCATAAACAAACAACTCAGTACACAGGGCAAGCTCTTTATCAGCCAGTGAACTATAAGCCACCCTCAACTTTCACAGCATCCTGCTCACCCTTCAGAGAAATGTCACCAGCTAATTAGACAACCTGCTTTCCTACCACAGGGACCAGAATAGATCGTGATCATTAGCAACTTGGAGGCAGGAACCACGTTCTTTCTCATTGCACCACCACATGTTTGGCAAGATGTAGGCCCTCATGGCAGAACTGAGCTGTATCCACAGCTCGAAGGAGCCCAGAAGGTCACTCAAAAGATCATTTAGATTAGCATTTCCAAAAATGGGTTCCTTATACATTATTGCCCAATGAGAGGTTAAAAGGTGGTCTGGGGAAGAGAAGGGTGCAGGAACTGCTAAATAAATTTGGAAACTAAGGTGATCAATGAAGTTCATTTTGTTATTACTGCAGTGTGTCCTGAGTCTTCAGAGTTCTACTCAGCCCTGTGAATGACCAAAAGAAGGGCTAAAAGTGTGCATTGGATATGTGCATTGAACTCTTCACTAAGGCTCTGTCGATCAGTTTGGGAAGGGCTGATCCAGGCCAACCCTCTCATTTTCTAGATGAGGAAAAAGAAGCCAAAAGAGGAAATGATGTGCTCAGAGATCTTTGACTGAGTTGCTCACGTGTAGTTAGAACCTGGACCTCTGCTCGTAATGCTTTGTCCACAGAGAAGTCCCACATAGTCTGCTCCATCGCAAGGCAATAGGGAAAGAACCACATAAGTGAACCAACTGTGTGGAACTGATGTCCAGTGCATGTTTACAGCTTGACATTTCCAAGATTTCTGTCTTGTGACTGTCAAGATTACTCTAGCCTTCCCCTAGCCCTTAGAGAACACACTTTCCCCCATGAACCATGCAGTTCCCAAATGCCTGATCTGTGTGAGAGGTCTTAACTGCCTTACATCTTACTCGTGTTGGTCCGAGTCACCTCAAAAAAGGGCAAAAGTGATTCTTACAGAAAGAACCTTTATGGGCAGATGCAAAACCCTGTTCTGAAACTGGGAAAAAAATTAAATGCCAAGAAAAACAGTTAAACGTGCGTGGAACACTAGACAGAGAGGTGTGCATGTGATGGAGTGGGGGTGTCTTCTGAATCATTTCCCTAAATTTAGCAATGCAGCTTTTAAAAGAAAAATAAGACTTTAAGAACTGCTTCCCAGAAATCCTGTTATTTCTCTGCATATGTCTTACATAAGTCTATGCCACAGGCCTGCAGAACAGTCAAATGGGAAGGGACCGTCCTATCCTGAAAGAACTGTCAAGAGGAATTTTGAGTAGACAAGAAACTCGAGAAAACTCAACTTTTGACTTTTCTATCCATGCATCTGTGAGTTATGCTGTCTTTAAGCGATTCCCTCCTAGAATGTGTGTGAGGGGCAGGAAGTGGGGAGGTAATGTTTATTCATTTCTTCTTCCTGAATAGAGCTAACCCTGTTGTTAATCACTTCCAAAAGCCTTATCATCTTTCTTGTTGAACTCACAAAGTAGAGTCTCTTTCTGCTATCTGCCCTCATTCCTTCTGCATCTCTCTCCATTCTCATTTTCCTCTCTCTAGCTTTACCCCATGGATGGTTCCAGAAAGAGTTAAGCCTCCAGAGTTTTTAGATATAATTTCTTGGGCCAGGCGGTAACATGGTGGTTGAGACAGCTGGATCCCAGATGTCTAAGTTTACAGTTTGAGTCCTAGACCTGGCAGCTTGAAAAACACACCAGGTACATGTGCCTCAAATCCTGAGAGGAGAATGGAGGGGAGGGACTGTGGCGTGGTCATCCCTGCAGGGGGTGAGTTCTTACTTTTCTCTCTTTCTCTCTTTAGGAAGTGCACACATCCTATAGCAAATTTAAAAAGAAAAGAAAAATAAATTATTTCTTTATATTTCTCTTCTAGCTTATATCTGGTCATTGCTTATATTATTTCTCTAAACTTCCTCTTAGCAAGTGATAGAGGGTGGCAGGAATCCTGATCATCCGTGCTAGGTGTTTGAACACTACATAGGTGATGTTATTGAAAGAGGGTCACATTTAAATTGGAATGAATATCCTAATGCTTCCAGCTCTATTCTGCTACCTCCACAAATGCCTGTGTTTGGGGTCAGCTTTGAGCACACAAGTGGAGAGAGTAAAAGTTGACATGGGGGAATGTTTTTCTAGAATTCTCTTTTGATGTCTTCTACCTGCCTGTACCCTCATTGCAGTAGTTTCTCTCATCCAAGTCACCATTTTCCCTAACTACCCATAACAAAACCTCTCCACCAATCTACAATCCTACTTAATCTTCTTTTTGTTTCCCCCACTGAGCTTCTTTTTTTTTTTTTTTTTTTTTTTTTTGTATAAAACTGCATCATCTTTATTTTGCATACTTTAGTTTCAAAACAAAATATTTCAAAACAAAATAAACAAAAAACCCACAATACACAACATTCAACCCCGTTGTCAAGTTAGGAAGGGGGATGGCACTTGAGGCCTTTATTTCCTGTCTTAGATAAGGACAGGAAAAAACAAACACTATAGACATAGCAGAGGGAGCCAAGTGGGACAGGGCCACTCAGGGCTGCTGTGGGAGCCACGGGGGCACTATACAGAGGATATGAGGTTTCCCGGTAACTCCTAATCTACTTCCTCCATGCGCGATGCGTCCTCGTCACCCTCGAGCGGGGGGATCTCATCAGGAACAGCAGCACTGGGCTCCTCTGCTGTCACTTCATCTTCATCGATGCCCAGGCCAAGCTTGATCATGCGGTAGATGCGATTGGAGTGGGTCTGGGGATCCTCAAGGGAGAAGCCGGAAGAGAGCAGGGCAGTTTCAAACAGTAGCACCACCAGGTCCTTGACAGCTTTGTCGTTCTTGTCTGCCTCAGCCTTCTGCCGCAGCGTCTCCACAATGGGGTGGTCGGGGTTGATCTCCAGGTGCTTTTTGGCCATCATGTAGCCCATTGTAGAGTTGTCCCGAAGTGCCTGGGCTTTCATGATCCGCTCCATGTTGGCTGTCCAGCCATAGGTGCTGGTCACAATGCAGCAGGGTGAAGACACAAGCCTGTTTGAGATTGTCACCTTCTCAACCTTCTTATCCAAGATTTCTTTCATCAGTTTGCATAGGTTCTCAAACTTGGCCTTGCTCTCCTCCATCTTCTTCTTCTCTTCTTCATCCTCTGGTAACTCCAGGCCCTCCTTGGTAACCGAGACCAGGCTTTTCCCATCAAACTCCTTGAGCTGCTGCACGCAGTACTCGTCAATAGGCTCAGTCATGTACACCACCTCAAAGCCCCGCTTCCGCACCCGCTCCACAAAAGCGGAGTTGGCCACCTGCTCTTTGCTCTCACCAGTGATGTAATAGATGGACTTCTGAGTCTCCTTCATGCGAGAGACGTATTCGGACAGGGAAGTCATCTCATCTCCAGACTGGGAAGTGTGATAGCGTAGCAGCTCAGAGAGGCGTCGCCGGTTAGTGGAGTCCTCGTGGATCCCAAGCTTTAGATTTTTAGAGAATGCCTCATAGAATTTCTTGTAGTTCTCTTTGTCTTCTGCCAACTCAGAGAAGAGCTCAAGGCACTTCTTAACAATGTTCTTACGAATGACTTTCAGGATTTTGCTCTGCTGGAGCATTTCTCGAGAGATGTTCAGGGGCAGGTCCTCAGAGTCAACCACACCCCGGATAAAGTTAAGATACTCTGGTATCAGCTCGTCACAGCTATCCATGATGAACACACGGCGAACGTAGAGTTTGATGTTGTTCTTTTTCTTTTTGTTCTCAAAGAGGTCAAAGGGAGCCCGGCGAGGGATAAATAGCAACGCCCTGAATTCCAATTGGCCTTCCACAGAGAAGTGCTTGACAGCCAAATGGTCTTCCCAGTCATTGGTGAGGCTCTTGTAGAACTCTCCATATTCCTCCTGGGTGATATCATCAGGGTTTCTGGTCCAAATGGGCTTGGTCTTGTTCAGTTCTTCCTGATCAATGTACTTCTCCTTAATCTTCTTGGTCTTCTTTTTCTTGTCCTTACCACTGTCATCTTCCTCATCTGAACCCACATCTTCAATCTTGGGCTTCTCTTCATCATCCTTATCTTCCTCCTCTTTCTCACCTTTCTCTTCCTCTGCCTCATCATCACTGATTTCCTTCTCTCGTTCCTTCTCCAGATAAAGGGTGATCGGATAGCCTATGAACTGCGAGTGCTTCTTCACCACTTCTTTTACCCGCCTCTCCTCTAAATATTCTGTCTGATCTTCTTTAAGGTGAAGGATCACTTTAGTACCCCGACCAATAGGTTCACCATGATCAGCACGGACGGTGAAGGAACCCCCAGCAGAAGATTCCCAGGCATACTGCTCATCATCGTTGTGCTTTGTGATCACAACTACTTTCTCTGCCACCAGATAGGCAGAATAAAAGCCAACACCAAACTGCCCGATCATGGAGATGTCTGCACCAGCCTGAAGAGCCTCCATGAAAGCTTTAGTACCAGACTTTGCAATGGTTCCCAAATTATTTATGAGGTCGGCCTTGGTCATGCCGATGCCTGTGTCCACCAAAGTCAAGGTACGTTCCTGGGGGTTGGGGATGATGTCAATTTTCAGCTCTTTACCACTGTCCAACTTGGAAGGGTCTGTCAAGCTCTCATAGCGAATCTTGTCCAGGGCATCAGAAGCATTAGAGATCAACTCCCGGAGGAAAATTTCCTTGTTGGAATAGAAGGTATTGATGATCAGGGACATGAGTTGGGCAATTTCTGCCTGAAAGGCAAAAGTCTCCACCTCCTCCTCGCCATGGTGTACTTCCTCAGGCATCTTGAAAGAAAGAAAGGCGAATAACCGGGAGCAGAGTGGGCCGGGACCGAGTCCGACTCGCACGCGGAGCCTTCGCTGTGCGGGGGTGACTCAAGAGCCCCACTGAGCTTCTAAGACAGTCATAAGTCCTTGCTATCTGGAGGCCTAGAAAGAAGCTGATAAATAATTTCACAACAATTTATTAATAACTGATAATGACTTCCCCTATGACTCACCTAGGATACTTCAGATTTTAATATGAGTGAGCTCATTAATTTACAAAATTACTAAAATGCCTTCTGTGTGTCAGGTCTTGTTCTGAGGATCAATTCAGATCAGGTCTTACTCATATTCTGGTGGGAAGGACAGACAACAAGTAAACAAACAAGACCATTTGTGATGGTAGTAAGTTCCATGAAGAGAAAAAAAAAAAAACAGCAAGGAATTATGATGGAGAAATTTGGTGAGCTTTGGTGAATAAGAAAAGCTTCACTGAGGAGGTGACTTTTGAGTTGTCAACCGAATGAAGAAACAAGATCTAGGGGAAGTGTGTTCCAGGCAAAGGAAAGAGCAAGTTCAGAGTTCCCCAGTTGGGAACAACTTGGATAAGAACAGCAGGGAGGTATGGAGACTGTAGTGAGAGGAATAAGTAGGAGAGTGGAAGAGAGGAGTCTGGAGAGGTGGGCTATGGTCACGTCATGTAGAGCTTTGTAACCTGTGATGGAAAGTTTGGATTTTACGTAAGTGCAGTGGGAAGCCTTTGCAGAGATATACAAGGGTAGGTCTCTGACACCTAATGTAAGTGTTAAAAGACCAGACCCTCAATAGAATGGCTCTCCAAGCTCTCTCTTGGCTCTATAACTTTAAGATTTCATGATATTTCTTCATGATGCCACTAATCTGTACCACATAAGCAATTGTCTGTTCTAATTGAAGTAAGAACAATGTCGACCTAGTTGATAATGATAAGTGTGGCCTATTATTTTACATTTCGGAGTATTAGACCTCGCCTTGAATAATCAAGCACTGTCATCCTGTGCTTTCTGTTGCGGACCATGCAAATTTCCCTGACACACTGGGTCTCAGGTCCTCTTCCTTTGCCACTTGAGTGGGTGAGTTCCTTCCTGGAATGACCTGCCTAGTTCAGAACCGGTAGTGCTTCAGAATCTTGTGCCTTTCTGATTTTCTAATTTATATTTCAAATCAAGTAACATAATGATCCACCACAATGACTTACTGAGATGGAGATATTTGTCATCTTCTTTCCCCCTTTCTAAAACAATAAATTTCTTATAGGCTAAAGAGCCAGAGCCATAGTATGATGTAATGGGTGAAACATGGAGACAGGAGGTCCCTGCATCAGAGGAACATAAATCACTCTATCACAAATATGTACAGATAGCTCTGCCATCCAGTGGCTGAGGTGCCCATCCTGACCTGGACCCTCACAAGACTCCACGTGAGGTGTAGCCCCCCCACCCCAGACTCATGCTGGGGTTGGATGCTACAGCTTGTGCTTAAGTAAGAAAACACCTCACCAGAGGCATTCAAGCAAAGGTTGGACAACTACTTTCCCAGATCAAAAAGAAAACTCATGTATCAGAAAAGGTGCATACCTCAAGAATATGGCTGCACAGATACCAGAATTGATCAGATGAAACAGTTGAAGGAATGTCTTAGAGCCTTCAGTAAACTTAAGAAACATGCTTTTTGGGCTGCTTTAAGGACTTTACAACAACAGAAGTAAAACACAAAGAGATCACCTGTTTAGAACATTGCTTACACAAGTATCTAAAAATGATACAAAGAACATCCAGGAGATTTCAGGAATATCATATTTAGTAGAATGAAGCCCTGGCAGCCAAAGCAGGACTCCTTGACCAACCACGATGGAGGGGTCCAGATGGATGGACTATCAGTGAAAGTATGCCAACAGCTATTGCACTGCAAGTGAGATTCATCTGATAGAATTCCCTGAAAGCAGTAGTCACCATGTTAAACTGTTGGTCACAACTGTCAGACAAATGGAAACGCTGGAGAAACAAAATCACTATATACTTTCTAATCAAATTAGAAGGTCTTACTGTTAAATGAAAATAATACATGTAGGTTTTATTGAGGCCTTAAGATTCAGTAGCTTGGTCACTTGATTAGAAAAATAAACCATTGTTTCTTCAATCGTGACTGTTAATTTTTAAGCAAAATATGTGTTCAATCATGTATGAGATAGAAAACATTTTTATTACTGAAAGTGAAACAAATGGAAATATCACTAAAGAATTGTTTATCCTATATGGCACCATAATATTTTGACTGGACTGTGAATACGTTGAAATGTTTTCAGTCAGCATCATCCTCCAAGTATTCCTGTTCATTCATGTCTGCCTCAAATTGCTGGTAAATACATAAAATAGTTACTTGCTAAAAAAACAAACAAAACAAAACACAACACAAATGTGTAAAGATAGAGGGGGCATAGTGGCTAAGGTGCTGGACTCCCACATGACCAACCATGGTTTGAGTCCTGGACCCAACAGCTTAAAACTCAAGCCAGGAACATGTGCATACGTGCCCAAAATCCTGAGAGTGGAATGGAGGAGAAGGGATTGTGGCATGGCCACTCCCCCTGTGGGGTGATTTTTCACTCTCTCTCTGGCAAACACATACAGCAAAAAATCTTTCTCTCTCAAAAAAAAAAAAAAAAAAAAAAAAAAATTAAAAAACAAACAACAACAAAAACCAAGCCAAAACAAAACAAAAACCAAAAGTATAAAGATAGCAAGACTTGCCCTCTACCTACAGAGCATTTTCTTTGACTTATGCATTCAACAGTAGAGATGCATTTGAATATATCCATCTCCAATATTTTGTACTGAGACCTGGCCCAGTATGCACTTGGCTATGTATGCACTCTACATCACTCATATTTATACTACCTCCAGTCTTTTTTCAAGCGTAGGGAAAGGTTTGCCAAAGGACATGTGCACTTGCCAGAGAGAGAGCTAAAGTGAGAAATAACCCCCCTGAGGATGTGGCCACAACACAATCCCTTCTCCTCCATGCTCCTCTCCAGATTTTGAGCATGTGTGGGTCCAGTATTTCAAACATGGGAGTCCAGCACCATAACCACCACACATCTTGCTGGCCCCTCTACCTCCAGTCTTAAAACACCCATCTCGGCCTTCTTACAATTTACCTCACCCATGCTTACCTTCAATCTGTGTCCATCTTGAACTTAGTCCTTTGATCACCACTTCAACTCTTTCATCCTACCCCCCTTACTCCCAATGTCACTTATTTCTCTTATCTAGGTGATGTGTTCATCAGGATCCCTTGTGACCTTGACCTCCTATTTACCACCTTCTTTCTCTACTATACTGCTCTCTAGCATTACCAGAGTTACATAATCCAAACAACTGCAACTTGATTGTGAAAGACTCAATCTTGTGGCCTTTTGTGGTTAACACAACTGGTCTCAGGCTCCTCCATAAGTATCATGCTTTCATTTATGTTTAGGTGAGGGCAAAGAATAATTTTATTTTTCTTTTTATATTGGGAAGGGGAGTAACTTTTCTTTAATCTTTACCTCAAGAATCTAGTGGGACTTTTACTTTGGGGGAAGTGTGTTCCAGGCAGAGGAAAGAATAAGTTTAGAGTTCTCAAGTTGGATAAGAGCAGAAGGAGGTGCAGTGGATACAGTGACCTCCTCCAAAGTAAAACTCATGAAAGTGTGGGGACCCACCCTGAAGTGAGTCCCTAGGTTTTATCTCAAGCTAGTCCACACAGGTTTCAGCAACAAGTCACTTGTCCTTAAATGTTTCCCCGTGACTCTAGCAGCAGCCTCTGCTGCAATTCTCTGTACTCACCTGTCTTTCTTATTTCTGAGATAACAGTTTGTTCTGTGACCTCGGTTTTCTGGTGGATGTTGGCTTTTTTTTTTTTTTTTCTTTTTTTTTTTTAGAGGTTTTTGCTACAGGGTGTGTGTGCTTGCTAGAAAGACAGAGAGAGACAGAGAGACAGAAAGCGAGAAATCACCCCCCCGCAGGGGGCATGACCACACTGCAATCCCTTCTCCTCCATTCTCCTCTCAGGATCTTGGGCACACATGCACACGCGCCTGGCATGAGTTTAAGCCACTGGGTCCAGGACACGAACCATGGTCGACTACATGGGAGTCTAGCGACATAGCCATTACGCCAACTGCTGGTCCCAGGCTTTCATTTTTCTTTTTTTTTTTTCAGTTTATTTCTTGTTGCAGAAACAGGAATTACAACTTCCAAGCTCCTTACATGTTAGTGCCCTTACATGGTGGACTGGCAACTGTGTGCTTCTTATTCATTTTCAAAGAGCCTTATAACATACATAGTACCTAGAAGAAACTAACTGATCAATAAATATTTTCTGGGCTAAAGCCTGAAAGAAAAAAAGGAAATACTAAATTAGGGTCCATTTCTCTAAAGACATAGGGCTTACTTCCAGCTCTCATGTAAGAAAAAGGCATGACTCTTTGGTCTTAAGCTGCAATGGTGGCCTGATTGCTTGATTGGAAGAACTAAGTCCTTGTCCAGAATTTTTGATCCAGAATCTAAACCTAACTTCCCAGTTTTCTCATCCTATCTCAACTAGGTACCAGATGATGTATTCTTAGTGACATCCCTACCTTAAAGCATTCCAAGAGAGATTTTTATAAGCCCCCACTTGAATAAAATACCTTGTTTCCTACATTTTAATCCATCATGAATTCTCTTCATTTTCTTTTTCTTATTTTTAGCATGTATCTCTATCTTCTTTGAAGTAGAAAACATTAATGAAGCAAGTTTAAAACACTGGGCGTTGTGCTGTGTTTTATGCAAATTGTTTCACTAGCTCCTTAAAACAAATTATGAGGTGTGCGTGACTTCTGTATTTGGAATGAATGGAATTATGACAGGAAGAGGCTAAGAAAATGCCTAATTTGAGAACAGCAGTTTGCATAATAGCTATTTTGCTAGACTTCCACGTAGTTGACCACAGTTTGAGTCCCAGACCTGGTGGCTTAAAACTCACGCCGGGCACATGTGCGTGCATGCCCAAGATCCCAAAACAAGAATGGAGGAGAAGGGATTGCAGCATGGCCATCCCCCCTGGGGGATGATTTCTCACTTTCTGTCTGTCTCTCTCTCTTTCTGGAGAGCGCACACACTCTATAGAAAAAAATCTCTAAAAAAAAAAAAAAAAAATAGAAAGAAAGAAAGAAAAATGAAATTGCCTAATTCACGGAGCTAGCAGGTGGTAGAGCCAGAAATGGTCAGTCTCCTCACTTCTTTGCCTCATCTCAGTGCGTCTATCCATTCTAAAAGCCAACCACCTACATGCGAAGGCCCAGAACAAGCCAGTGCCAACCATAATCTTGAAAAATACAATCCTGATTACTATAATCCCAAATGTTGAAATCCCGGGACCAGCACATGGAATAATGGTTATGTCCCTAGACTCCCACGTAGTCAATCGTAGTTCAAGTCCTAGACCCAGTGGCTTGAACCTCATCCTGGGTGCATGTGCATGCATGCCCAAGATGCCTAGAGTAGAATGGAGGAGAAGGGATTGAAGCATGGCCAACACCTCCGGGTGCAGTGATGTCTTGCTTTCTGTCTATCTGGCAAGAGCACACATCCTATAGCAAAAATCTCTCTTAATAAAAATAAAAGAAAGAAAAAAGAAATCCCAAAAGATCAAAATCCTGTAATTCTAAAACTGCAAAAGATAAGAATCCTGAAAATGTAATCCTGCAAAATGCAATTTAAAAAATTCTCTAAAAGACATTTTTAAAAATTATTTTTAAGAGGATACTTACATGAGAAACAGAAACCATAGCAGAAAATATCATAGGCCACTCAATGCAATAAAACAGACAATAACAGCATATTTTTATAAGCATAAATGCTTAAGTATACTAACAATAGTGTAGCACAACTATAACAGAGCAGACAAACCATATTCAGAAAGAAATAGGTCAAAAGGTGAAATGTATGAACACATACCAGCATCATTGCTAAGTATTTGCACACAGCTTTGAAACTGCAATCATCCGAAATGATGCACATGAGGGACCACCTCAGTCTTTTGATGAGATTGATAAAAAAATCACAATGCCGGGACCAGCAGTTAGCGTAATGGCTGTGTCACTGGACTCCCACGTAGTCGACCGCGGTTCGCGTCCCGCACCCAGTGGCTTAAACTCACGCCGGGCGCATGTGCGTGCGTGCCCAAGATCCCGAGAGGAGAATGGAGGAGAAGGGATTGCGGCATGGCCATCCCCCCTGGGGGGTGATTTCTCGCTTTCTGTCTCTCTGTCTCTGTCTGTCTGGCGAGTGCTCGCGCCATATAGTAAAAAACCTCCCCCCCCCCCAAAAAAAAAAATCACGATGCCTTCCTTGCCCATACTCAAATGCCCTCCCCAACATTCTAATTATAGGTTATAGCCAGGCAGGGATATCTTAGAGATACAAATGCCATCTCCATCTTCCAGCCCCATCACCAGGAAGAGTCACCCGTCAGTGACTAACTCTGAAATGTGCCCCTGAAGCTGCCATTTTTGCTTCCTGCCTGTACCTCGTATATATTTGGGATGTGTCTGACCAAGTAAAAAGCCTGCATGTGGTGCTTAATCTAGGAATTACTACTATATATGCTATTAATATTATATACAACAGTGTTATACACCCTACTTTTTTGTTATTTGTTTTCAGTCTGATTTTTAGCTAGCAAAGCTGCATAAATGTCTACTTCTAAGTTGTAGTGGCTTAGGTTTGGGAAACATTTACAGAGATGAAGATGATGACAGAAGAGGTAGATGGATGAGAGTAAGTGAAAGGTAAGTGAAGTAAAGGACTCATGACAGGATAGTGAAGGAGCCTTAGAGATCATTTAGAACCACCCTCCTTTCCCATGCGGGGTCACCTCACAGAACATCACAATTTACTTTGGTGCCACCTCTCTCACGTCAAGAGTTGAGTGAGTCTAGCTAGCTCTTGTGAACTGTCAGTGTGCTAGAAACTTGCTCTATTATGAAATTGTGATAACAAGTAACAAGGATTTCAGAGCAATGAATCCCTCCCATGGACAAGTGGCCAGTACCCCAGTCATTATCTTAACTCATCTTGCTATTGTTTCAAAAACTGGACAAATGTAACACCTCTCAACTAGCTAAAAAAGAACATTTCTATATGAAAACACACCTCAAGGAGACTCCCAACAGTACATTCAGTATGTAAGTCTAAATACTTTCCTTTTTTTCCTTCTCCAATTCAAACAGAACTTAGGTTATGTAGTCCAACCTGGAGAATTCTCTGTTTCTCCCAAGATCTTTCCCATTTCTTTACTCTCTAGTTCTCTTTATTTCTGAAGAATTAAAACAGATAGATCTTGGATGTAACCAAAAGTTTTGGAATTGGATTTGTTACTTAACTTTTCTAAAATGTTATTTTTTGGGGACCACTAGATGGCATAATGGTTATTTTGCTGGATCTCCCACCCAATCAAAAGTGGTTCAAGTCCTGGACATGGTAGCTTAAAACTCACACTGGGTGCGTGTATGTGTCTGCCCAAAATCCCAAGAGGAGAATGGAGGAGAAAGGAGGAGAAGGGATTGTGGCATGGCCATCTACCCTGGGGAGGGGGGTGATTTCTCATTTTTTGTCCCTGTCTCTCTCTCTCTCTCTTTCTCTGGTGAGCACACATGCCCTATAGCAAAAATCTCTTTTAAAAATTATTTTTTTCTTCTGAAAAATTAGAATAGAATTTTTTCAAGGTTTAGAGATAAAGGTAAGGCTTGTAGCTCTGCATCCAGCATGTAATAAGAGCATCACAATTGTTCATTGTTGTAATTTGCTATTGCTGTCATTGTTTTTATTATTTTCTATATTCCTTCTCTGCTCCATTTCCTTTCTCTTTCCCTTTATCAGAAAGTCATTTCTAGATTTTCCTGGATTTTCTATTAATTTAATGCACCCCTTATACAAAGTTCAGAGGTTTGCTCATGTGGCACCATGTTGCTGATCCATAATCTGGGGATTTCATAATATTTACTCCGGCTGGGAAGACCTGGGGGTTCCATGTCAAGTTCTAGTACAAGATGGACACACAGCAGCTTCTAGTAGAAATTGTTACCTGAGGACTGATTACAGAGGCAGCTATTGTCCTTCTGTCCTAGTCTTCCTGAGATTTGACCCCAGCTATGAGGAAGTTATTACTTGACAAAAGCAACCTAAAACAGGGCTGGGAGGGCAGAATCCACTCCTCCCACTCCCTTATGTTTGTATCTTCCATCCTCACAGTCTCTTGGGGCCCAGTTATCACCTGATTCCTGAGGCTGCAGCCAGAACAGGAGCCAAAGGGCTTGGAAACAGTCTGGCAGGCGAGGTTCTCCAATGGCCCCGAGGGTGCCTCTTGAAATATGTATAACCCCAGTCACTTAGAAATACATCTCATTAAATGGGAGCTTTTTTTTTTTTTTTTTTTAAAGAATGGGAAATAATTTATAAAGATAAAAATAACCCAGCCTTGCCAAAAAGTGCAAAAATAAATTCTGTACCTTCTCTGTCTGATTCAGGGAGGGAAAGAAGGAACAGAATATGAGACACAGAATACATTCTGGCTGACGCGAACAAAGAACAGAAACTTGACCAACTAGCAGCTTTGCCCTGAGACTCAGGGATCTTGGATAAGACAGTAGAGGAGAGTTGGATTTTTTAAAAAATCTATTTCTAAGTTTTGAGCTCAAGTCATTCCCAGCATGCAGCTTAGTTCCTAGACAATGGTACCCCATGGGGGTTCACAATTCACCCAGCCCTAGTTCCTCTCTCTCCCAACACCTTTTTTTTTTTTTTTTTTTTTTGAGAGGTTTTTGCTATAGGGCGCGTGCACTCGCCAGACAGACAGAGAGAGACATAGAGACAGAAAGCGAGAAATCACCCCCCAGAGGGGATGGTCACGCCACATTCCCTTCTCCTCCATTCTCCTCTCGGGATCTTGGGCACACACGCACATGCGCCCGGCGTGAGTTTTAAGCCACCAGGTCTGGGACGTGAACCGGGGTCAACTACGTGGGAGTCCAGCGACATAGCCATTACACTAACTGCTGGTTCCCTCCCAACACCTTTTAATCATAGAGCTCTGCAAGTAGAAAGTAATACAGCACTCTCAGAAGGCCCTTTCTTTCAGTGTCTTATTTATTTATTTTTCTCTTATATGTTACATTCAATTACTGCATATCTTCACAACACTGAAAATGAATTTGCCAAGCATGAATACACTGTAAGTTAGTCCAGTCAAACAAATTACCATACACAATGTCATCAACAGATGCTTTTCCATTATTTTTTGTCTGTTGAATGTTTTTTCTCCCTTGATTACCTCCCCCCGACTCCACCACCATTTCCCACCCTCCTCTCATACTGCCTCTGGTATCCATAGTTGCTTTTCCATGCTCTTATATCTTCTAGTCTTTCAATTTCTGCCATAGAGTGCAGACATTCCATATATTGAAAAAGTGTGGCACACGTACACTATGGAATACTAGTCTGCCATAAAAAACAGTTGAGATCCTGGCATTTAATAGAAAAAGGATAAATATGGAAGATTTAATGCTAAGCAAAGCAAGCCACACTATGAAAGAGAAGCATTGTATGTCCCTTCGTTCAGTGTTTTAAATATACTCTACTCTCACATAGAATGTCTTAACTACTACTTCTTTCCTTGCTCATCTGCCCCAGACTTGCTACTCCTTAAAGACAGTGGCTGCTGTGGGCCAAGATGGTGGTGCAGCAGTAAATGATGCCCTGCAAGGCAGTCCACATGGGCCAATCCACATGGGAAGGTTCCCAGTTCAAGTCTGGAGGACTCCCTGAGAAAATGCTCAGTAGCTCTAATCATCAGAGAAATGCAAATTAAAATCACAAGGAGATATTACCTCACACTCATTAGATTGACCATTATCAAAAAGATAAAGGATAACCAGTGTTGGCAAAGATGTAGGGAAAAGGGAACACTTACAAACTATTGGTAACATTGTAAATTACTACAGCCACTATCGAAAACAATATGAAGGGTCTTCAAAAAACTTAAAAGAGAATTACCATATAATCCAACAATCCCACTACTTTGTATGTATCCAATAGAGCTGAAATCAGTATGTTGAAGGGATATTTACATATTTACTGTATCATTAGGCATAGTAACCGAGGTATGAGAACACCTAAGTGTCCATCAACAGATGAATGGATTGTTTTAAAATGCAGTAAACATCCAATGAAATACTACTCAGCTTTACAAAACTGGAAATTTTGTTATTTGTGATAACATGAATGGATTTATGTAAAGTGAGGTAAAACAGGCACAAAGAGACAAAGACCATATGTTCTCACTTATATGAAGAATCTAAAGTGTCAGACTTGGAAGTGAAGGGTAGAATGATGATTACCAAAATTTGGGAGTGGGGTGTGAAAGAAAAAGGGCAAGCTGCTGGTCAACAGGTGCATAGTTTCAGATAGAGAGGAGAGATACATTTTGGGGTTCTACTGCACAGCACAGTACCTATAATTAGTAGTGATGCACTGTATATTCTGAATTAGCTAAAGGAGAATTTTAAATATTCTCACCACAATGAAAGGATAAATAAGGCCAGTTGGTGGTATAGTGATTAAGGTGACTAGATCCCACATTGCAGAGTGAGCAGTTTGAATCTCAGACCTGGTAGTTTGAAAAACACAGTGGGAATGTGTACATGTGAGACCAAAAATCCCCAAAAAAGGAAACAAATGGAGGAGAAATAGTTGCAATGTGACCATCCCCCATGGGAGTACATTCTCACTTTCCCTCTCCCACTCTCTCTTTGTCTCTCTGATGAGTGTACACGCACCCTTATAAATTAAAAAGAAAAAAAAGATAAGTATTTGAGGTGATGTATACGCTAGTAAATGTGATTTAATCATTTCACAATGTACACATGGATCAAAACATCACATTGTATCTTTTTTTTTTTTTTTCTTTTTTTGGAGAGGTTTTTGCTATAGGGCGCGTGCGCTCACCAGACAGACAGAGAGAGACATAGAGACAGAAAGCAGGAAATCACCCCCCAGGGGGGATGGCCACGCCGCAATCCCTTCTCCTCCATTCTCCTCTCGGGATCTTGGGCACGCACGCACACGCGCCCGGCGTGAGTTTAAGCCGCCGGGTCCGGGACTCGAACCGCGGTCGACTACGTGGGAGTCCAGTGACATAGCCATTACGCTAACTGCTGGTCCCGATCACATTGTATCTTATAAATATATAAACAATTATTATTTTTTAAAGTATCTACACATAGATTTTGGCCTTCATCCTTTTGGGTTTTTTTTATTTAACATTATTTATTTATTCATTTATTTTTGTATTTGACCAGAGTAAGAGCGAGAGAGAGAGAGGAAAAGTGAGAAAGCAAACCACCAGGTCCGGGACTCAAATCGTGGTCGACCATGTGGGAGTCCAGCACCCTTATCCACCACGTCACCTGCCAGCCTCAATATATAAACAATTATTATTAGTCAATTACAACTAAAATAAAACTTAAAGAGCACTGACTTGCCCTAGATCCAATTTCAGAAGATATGGTTCAAACTCTAGCTCCTCCTCGTCAATACAGTCTAAGGAACTTACAAAAGTATAATATACTAAACAAATAACCCAGTAACATATGCATTTATTATAATTATCAACTGTTATGTGCTCCACATAATTGTATATGCTATACTTCTGTAAGACCAGCAGCACAATAGGTCTGTTTACATCTGCATCAGCACAAACATGACTAGCGCACTGTGCTGTGTAAGACGTTCCGACAGATACATTGACAGGACTTTTCCAGCTCCATTATAACCTTGTGGGACTTCCTTCATATATGCAGTCTGTCGTTGACCAAAAATCATTATAGGGTGCATGACTTGAGAGGCGTCTTCAAAACACTCATAGAAACTGCATTTTATAAAGAAACTATGCATGTTTGCGAAATATTTTTATACCAAGATAAATTTGTACTTTAATTCCATTTTCCATGAACTTTCAAAGTACCCTCATAAATACAAATATACTTATATATACAGAGAAGAAAGTACATAGCTCTTACATGAAGAGCTCAGTGAGACCACTCCCCAGTAAAAATATAGAAAATTATTAGCACTCCCTAGGAGACCCTCATGCCTTTCCCAGTCAGTGACCCACAAAGGTAGCTGCCACTTGACAATACAACAGAGTTGTATATCTCTTTTTGAGGTTCATGTAAAGGTAATCAAACAAGATACAGTCATTTTTTTTCCTGATTCTTTTCATGAAACATATTTGTGAGATACATCTATGTTGCGTGTAGCAGTAATTTGTCCTTTTATTCTTGTTTATTATTTCATTATATAAATATACTTTACTAAATCTGTTATTGATGGACATTTGAATTGCTTCCAGATTTTGCTATTCGTAAAGCTACTATAATCATTTTTGTCCAAGTCTTTGGGTGGACATGTTTTCATTTCCTTGGGGGTACGTAGTCAGAACGAATCAAAGGTGCTAGATGTAGGATTCATGTATGTTTACATTTAGCATCAACTGCCAAGTGATTTTCCAACATAGCTGTACCACTTTGCAATACTATGAGAGAGTTCTAGTCATGTTGTACTCTCACTGACACTTGGCAATGCCTGTTTTTCATTTTAGTCTTTTTAGTAAGGGTGTTTTGTGGCTGTGATACACATTTCTCTGATGACTTGTATTGCTGAACAGCATTTATGTTTATTGGCCAGTTAGATCACTTCTTTTTTTTTTTTAAATTATTTTTATTTAACTTTATTTTTATTATTATTATTACTTTTCAGTTTAATCAGACAGAGAGAGAGAGAGAAAGTGAGAGAGCAAGCCGCCAGGTCCAGGACTTGAACCACGGTCAGCTATGTGGGAATCCAGTGCCTTTAACCATCACGCCACCTACTGGTCCCAAGATCACTTCTTTTTGAAGTTTGGGTTTTTGCCTTTTAATTTTTATTGCTGGGACCAGCAGATGGTTTAATGGTTACATCTCTGGACTCCCATGTAGTGGACTGTGGTTCAAGTCCCGGACTTGGCAGTTTAAAAGATCACACCAGGTGCATGAGTATGTGAGCCCAAAATCAAGAGAGGAGAATGGAGGAGAAGGGATGGAGGCAATGCCATCCTCACTTGGTGATTTCTTGCTTTCTGTCTCTCTGTCTCTCTCTGGCTAGCGCATACACCCTTTAGCAAAAATCTTTCTAAAAAAATTTACTGCTTGCATTTTTTATTGATTTAAAAGAGTTCTTTCTATTAGGTTATAAGGAAAGTCATGAGTATGTTTTTGTGTTTTTCTATGCAAAAATGTGTCATGGTTTTCCTGATGACCCAAGCTATTCTAGACATGAGTCTATTGTCAGGTATATATTTTGCAAATATTTTTTCCCTGTGTCTTAACTTTTCTCTGTTAATAATTCCTAATTTTAGGGGCCAGCAGGTGGCATAGTGGTTAAGGTTCTAGACTCCCACATGACCAACCGCAATGCAAGTCCTAGACCTGTTAGCTTGCTTTCTCACTTTTCCCTTCTTTCCATCTCTCCCCGGTGAATATACATGCCATATAGCAAACTTCAATAAATAAATATCCTCTCCCTTATCTATCCACTTTCTACAACTTTCCTGTTTCTGAGCCATTAAAAAAAAGGTTCTTAACTTTAAAAACTTTAATTAATATATCCTTTTTTTATGGTTATTAATTTTTATGTCCTGTCTAAAAATATTTGCTAAGCTTAAGTCCTCCAAAGATGTTCTCTTATGCTTCCTTCTGGAAATTTTATTTTATATTTTATATTTAGATCTATGATATACTTTAGATTAATTTTTATATATGATGACACATGATGGGTATTGGTTTTATTTTTTTTACGTATCAGCATCACTTGATCCAGTTATTGCTCCAATTATTAAAAAGTCTGCCCTTACCCCACTGACTCATAATGACATCTTTGTCATAAATTATGTGATGGTATTTGCACTAGTCTATTCCTTTAATATTCCATTATTTTATTTAACTATTCTTTCACCAATACCATAGAGTACTTAGAGTGTAATATAGCTTTAAACTAAGTTCCTGAACTTCACTTTTCTTCAAGATATTCTTCACTATTCTAGGTCTTTTGTATTAAAAAAAATTAACTTGCCAATTTCTAACAAAAAAAAATACCTGCTAATAATTTGATTGGAAAGGTCACCTGGAGGGCAAATTTAACCTCTTAACAATTTTGACTATTCTAATTCATGAATAGAGTATATCCCTCTATTTATTTGGTATTCTTTAATTTCTCTCAGCACTGTCATATAGTTTTTAGTGACCGTATTTTAAGTACTATAGTCATTTAACCTCTTGAACAACCCTAAGAGATAGGCATTCATATCACCCCATTCTCACCAGAAACTAAAGCTCATCGAAGGTAAATGACTTGCTGAGGGTCATGTAACCAAAAAAAAAAAAAAAAAAAAAAAAAAAAAAAAAAAAAAAAAAAAAAAACCCAAGAAAGCCACTGTACAAATAAAGTATATTATGTAAAAGCATGAGTTTTATAGATTTTAAAGTGCTGTCCAAATGCCATCTATGATTATGGCTACATTTTTCTGAGCAAACAGGCACAGTGCTGCCTTGTAAATATTCTGAGCCCCAAATAGGCTGTGAATTTTAGCTTAACGTTATTGACTTGGGTTGATTGTCTTCTAGCATTTACTTAGAATTTCTCCTTCTGAATAAAACTAGGTACCCAGAGAACAATCTTTTCGATGCAAGGATCATCATGTTTTTATCATTTCTTAAGTCCCACACTATCTGGCCTAATGTCTTATATATAGTATGTACGTAAGTGCTTGCAAAATGATGGTCCTATGATGACAGTGAATTTTGTTAGTGCGCACCATGCCTTCTCAAAATAATTTTTTTGTGAGCATGGCATACAAGAAATTTAGGAACCAGTAGTATAAATATAAATGATAAAGATGATAAAGTATTGGATCATAGGAAAAGTCATGATGTATTTTTCTATGTTTTTCTATGCAAAAATGTATCGTGACTTTTTTGATCACCCAATAAATTGCCTGTGTCAAATTTTAAGAGTAGAGGATGAAGTCAAATGAGTAGTAAACCTCTTATCATGGAAGATTTCTCTTCTCGGACATATTTTTGAGTTATTACAATAACCTGTTTCTGTTTCGTTAGTACTATTTCACCAGTAGATTTGCAATTTAGTGAATGCTAGGTCATAGATCAGTTGGGAAATTATTTCAAATCTTTGAACTAGAGACTGTTTTCTACAATAAAATGTCCAAAACGTGCAATTAAAGGAGACCATTTGCTTTTAGAAAATGAGCCATTAAAGTCAGTGCTAGTGTCTCATGGGAAGTGAATTTTTGTGTATCTTTTCAAGAGGGTAGAGAGGTCAGGGTTTGAAATGAAAAAGAAAAGAATTCCACCTAATCTCTGTACTATAAAACTGAAAGTACAAAGTGCAAAATATAAAATCTTTTACTCTCCCATCAAACCCATGTCTTCCAACAGTGGTCACAGTGATTTTCATCGCTGCTTGACTATGGTTTGACACTGTTTCCATATTTCCTAAATATGGAAACTTCTGACATTGTAAGGGACCAAGTCATCTCTACAATGCTTGTGTGTGTGTGTGTGTGTGAGTGTTTCTGACCCTGCGTGTCAGTAGATATCCTCAACAATAAGAGCTATAATTACCTCATACATTTTCACTGACAACCTTGGGCAGCGATGTTTGCTAACATAATTACAAAATAATATAAAATGATGGAGATAGCAGAGAAGCAAAGGAAGGTAGGAACAATTCGGTATAATTAAAAAGACATCAAGGCAGAATGTGTAAACATAAGGTCTCTTTAATTTAATAGCTTAGTTTATGAAAAAATTCTGTTTTAGGTTTTAAATATCAGTCATTAATGTATCTGTTTAGATATAAGCTATGTTCTGAAGATGCATTGATCCTAATAGATTCTGCTCTGTGGATTTTTTGCAACAGCTCTCTAAAGTTAATAGACTATTGACCTAGAGAAACAGAAGAGAATAATAATTACAGTAGTAATAATAGCATTGATAATTCACCTTGAATTTATAAAGACTTTCTCATATCAAATGCAGAGCATTCCTCCTGTATTTTCACATTAATGTTCACATAAATTTAGGTAATTTAGGAGCTGAAACAATTAGTGGTTTTACAGATGGGATTAAGTTCAAATAAATCAACTGACAATTTGTATATTGTGTCTCCAGATGGAATAGGGCAGTTAATTTTCCATTTCTTCTTCAAGGTTTTGTAAAATAGGCTATACTTTTCTCTACTAACATGATTTTCTTCTTTAATCCTCCTAATATGAATAAGATATTAGGCATATGTCCTTTCATTATGTCTGTTTGGTGAACAAGTAATGGAAACTAAAATATGTTGGTGGCATTTGGCATTAGTATTGCATATATTTAAACAGATAAAAATGTGATCTGAGGATTATTGAATTATCAGAATTTCAAGAATATAATATAATCACTCAATTTTACTCTTGGTGTGTTAGCTCCAAATTTTCTGATGGTATCTCTGAATTACTTACAAATTTCGGGACTAAACATAGTCACCCCCTGTATACAGACATTTAGAAATGGTTATCCTAAGTAAAACTTACCAGCAGACAGATTGTGAGTCAATTTAAAAAAAAAAATGTCTAACAACATGTGAAAGATTCAAAGGATAAGCGTGTATCAGAGAATGATCTGTTGAAGAATTTAGAAGATTTCAAGAAGTCCTTCAACCACCTTAAAAACACTGAAAGGCATGAAGTCTAAACATTAAGAGCAAAAGTCAAAGGGGAATATGAGGTAAATCATAAAGAGAGAGAGTAGCCACGGTGGCTTGGGACAGTGGGATGTCGCTCCACGGTGCTGGAGTCTCATGGGAAACTCCGATTTGGATCCTCGGTTGATCTGACATACCACTTGTGACGATGATTCTGGCTAACTGGGAGGCTGGAGGAGGAATGCAGCATGTCGAGAGCCTCCTGAGGGTACCGTTCTGTCTTCCCCCATTCTCTTGCTGTCTAAATAAAAATCAACTAAAAAAAAATAGTAAGAAAGGTTTCTAAGTAAATTGCAATACAAATTTTACAAGTGAAAATGTACCTTACAATAGAAAGAACAGAATCGACATGGTAGAGGTTTCAGTTAGCAGACAAAACTGGGACAATTTTCAGAATTCAAATAAAACAAGACTAAGAGAAAAATACTGACTGAGATTTCGATTATACAGATGGTGAAAAGTAGAGAGGTTGGTGTAGTATAATAGGCATTTTTGGGTGGAAGACCAAAGTAGATGAGACCAATGCAAGTATTTCTGAAACTAGAGAAAAGCATTTCTACTACCTGAGTGGAGAGTGAAGGGGACACCTGTGTTCGCATGTAAGCTTTAGGCAAAATCACTAACTTTAAGAGGGAATCCATATCTAGATATAGCCTGATAGGATCTTTGTAAATAAACAAACAAAAAACTACATGCATCAAAAGACAAACTAAGAGCAAAGAAAAAAAAAATCAGGCTAAGATTCTGTTTTCAGCAATGGTGGACTAAGCTATTTTCTCTCTCGATGAGAATAAGGAGTCATAGAAAACTATTTGAAGACATTATAGAGCTTTCAAGTCAGACTTGGGGCAGAGGAGATTCTGGGAGGAAAGCTAATGGTGAGGAGCCCAGCTCTTCATGAAGTTTTACCTCTTAGGACAACTATCAGTTTCAAAGGCAGTTGCCAAGAAAATAAAAGTCTGAACTGAGGGACCAGGCAGGGATAACGTCCTGGACTCACATGGAAGTGGTCCTGGCTTCACTGGGACCCCTTGAGTGTGCAAGTACATGTGTGTGTGCCTGTGATCCAGGCAAGATGAAGCTATGGGGGCTCGTGGTGTAAGGACCCTGTGGGGGTAACTGTCTCTCTGTTCTCTCTGTCTCTCTCTTTCAAGGAGGAAATAAATAAACTCAAAAACAAACAGAAAAACCAGCTGAGCTTTAGACTCGTAGGGCTAGGGGGACAAACCACAGAGTTAGAGCTCAGCCAGGAGGAAGGGTCCTGGCTTTCAGTTGGGGCTCTGAAGGGTTATACTCTAGCGAGTAAGCAGGACTTGGACATAGCTCCCACAGGAACAGAAAGCTAATTTTGAGTCATCTAACTATGAAAGAAAACAGTAAGGAATCTTGGATAGCTAGTGCTCCTAGCCCAGGGGCCCATGGGAAGCAAACTTACATTGTTTCTGATGGAATATCATCCAGGGCCTCAACTATCTCCGTAATTTTTCATTAACAATGTCCAGCACTTGGTCAAATAACCAGAAAGACGTAACTGAAAACAAAAGACAACTGAAAACCAAGAGAAAGCAAAAGCAGACAATAGAAACAGATCCATGAGAAATTTAGATAAGAGAGTTACAAAGGAAGTTATAATGGACCTTAAAATAACTATGACTGCTGTGTCAGAGGAATTTTAAAAATGGAGAATGTTGATAGTGAACTAAAGACAATTATAAAAATTCTAGAATTGAAATACACACCTAAACTAAAAGCCTGAATGGGTTTAGATACAGCTGAAGAAAGAGATAGATACAAAGAGCCAGGCTCTGTGGCATACCGTAGCAGTAATGCATTGCTGCAAAGAAGCTGGATCCCACATGGCAACTGTGATTCAAACCCCAGCCCATTCAGCCTGAAACACGGTGAGCATGTACACTGTAGGACTGGGGGGAGGAGGGGAGGAGATCCCGGTGTGACCAGAGCCTGTGGAGGGTACCCATCTCCCTCTCTTCCACCCCACTTTTGTGCACATACACCGGCTCGATCATGAATAAAGAAAAGTAATAGATAAGAAGACAGGTAAGAAGAAAACAAGCTAAAAAAGGGAAAAGTACAAAATCACAGAAAAATGGAGTCACAAAGGTTACAATGAAAAGGTCTAATATACATGTAATTTTAATCCCAAGGAGAGAATAAGAATGGAGATAGAAGTGACATTTGAAGAGACCATGACTGATAATTTTTCACAAATAAAAAAAAGACTTTGAGGGGCCAGTAGGTAGTACTAGACTCCTACATGGCTGACAGGGTTTGAATCTTGGACCTGGAGGCTTGAAAATCACACTGTGCCTGATGCATGTGTGCCCAAAATCCCAGGAGGAGTGTGGAGGAGAAGGGATTGTACCATGGTCATCCCCCTGTGGGTAATTTCTCACTTTCCTTCTTACTGTCTCTCTCTGGAGAGCACATGCATCCTATTGGGGGGAAAAAAAAGGAAAAAGAAAGGCAGGGAACTTACAAAAAATGTTTAAACTTAATAGACATCAAAAAATGCAAATAGAAACAATCTTATTTCATTTTCACCTATCAGATTCACAATATAAACATGATAAAACAAATTTTGGCAAAGATGTAGGGGACTATGAATTTTCAGTTCTGGTCAAACTGTAAATTCAGACAAATTTTCTAGATGGCAATTAGGCAACATGTATCAAAATCTTTAAATATTCCTTTAACTCTTTTTTTTTCTGTTAGTGTTTTTGCCACAGGGTACTTACACTCACCAACGAGAGACAGAGAAAGGAAAGTGAGAAATCACCACCACCACCACCACCACCCCGCCCCGCCCCCCCCCCCCCCCCCCAGGGAAGATGGTCCCACCACAATCCCTTCTCCTCCAGTATCCTCTTGGGATTTGGGCCATGCACACACATGTGCCCAGTGTGATTTTCAAGCCATGAGTGATATCTGAGATTTGAACTGCAGTCAGCCATGTGGGAGTTCAGTGTCTAAAGCACTAAGTCATCTGCTGGTCCCTCTTTTAACTCTTTGCTCAGCATTTTTTTTTTATTTTTATTTTTATCTGAGAGAAACATTCAGACAACTTTAAGAAGGCATATACAAGATCCTAACTATAATATTAAAGATATAATAGTCAAATTATAAGCAACATTCATATCTAACTTGGATTATTTATAAAGTATTTCCTAAATTTTTAAGATACTCTTATATTTCCAAATTAAGTGCATGGTGCATGGTACAATTGCTTTTTTTAAAGAGAGATTTTTGCTATAGGCCATATGTGCTCACCAGAGACAAAGAGACAGAGAGAGAGAAAGTGAGACATCAAAACCATGCCCGCAGGGGGCGGGGTGTGACCACACCTCTATCTTTTCTATTCCATTCTTCTCTCGGGATTTTGGGCTTACAAGCACACAAACCCAGTGTGATTTTCAAACCACTGGGTATGAGACTCAAACCACAGTTGACCATGTGGAAGTTCAGCACCTTAACCACTATGTCCCCACAATTGATATTAAATACCACCTACAGTGGTCAGACAAAATAGGAAGTCATGATGTGATTGTCATTACTTTTGTATGTTTGAACTTATATAGACCACAATTTTATATCAAATTGTCATTTTTGTTGAGTTATTTGCTTTGGCTTAACACTAACCATAGAATTTTAACTTATTTTGGCATGCTTCTTGTTGCACAAAATATCCCCAAAATATGTCTAATAATTATAGCATTAAAATTAAAAAGTTTTTTTAAATAGAAAATTACATATCATGTGGTAGGCAATACAATAAAAGATAATAGGAACTACCAAATCTCTTGTACTAAGTAACAATTTCGAACTAGAAAAATTAGATATGTCCAATTCACATGCCTTGAAGAACTGCTATCCCTCAGATCCTGCCAAGTAATATGATTAAGAAAACAATAAAAAATCTCCAAGTGGAAAATGCAGACAAAACCCTGACATTCTACAATGTACTTTGAAATTATATTATTAATCCTGAAAATGCCAAAAAGATCAATGTTATAAACATAGATTATAAAAATGTAAAATTACTATAATTTTATATTTGATTGCTAATGGCCAAAATGTCTCAGAATAATTTAAAAACTTTTAGGGAAAATATGGCTTAGATTAAAGCTTTCATTCTAATGTTAAAATATAATTAAACAGACAAATGTGGTTTATTGTCATCTATAAAGAAAATTTTTAGGTCTTGTATGATTTGTTTTTGTTTTTGAGAAAAATTTTTTCTATAGGGTGTGTATGTCGCCAAAGAAAAAGAACTTTATTTTATTATTATTATTTTTTAGAGGTTTTTGCTATAGAGCACGTGTGCTTACCGGACAGACAGAGAGAGACAGAGAGATAGAAAGCGAGAAATCACCCCCCGGGGGGATGGCCATGCCACAATCCCTTCTCCTCCATTCTCCTCTCGAGATCTTGGGCACGCACGCACATGCGCCCGGCGTGAGTTTCAAGCCACCGGGTCCGGGACGCGAACCACAGTTGACTACGTGGGAGTCCAGCGACATAGCCATTACGCTAACTGCTGGTCCCAAGAGAAAGAACTTTAACCACTATGGCGCTATGGCACTTTAACCATTATTGCACATGATTTTTTTTTTAATCACCAAAAACTATTATTAAGTTAGTGATATACAGTTAATATTATCTTGCAAATGGAAAACAGTATCACAGGAGTAAAAATATCTGAAATTACTAATGTCAAAGTATTTTGTTTACTACTGGGTAATATTTATATATTATTTTACTTTGCCTTATAAAAGAGTAAATTTTGTAACCTAAGAATTTTTTTTTATTAGCATAGTTTAATCATTGTGTGTGTACGTATATCATAGCATCACATTGTACCCCATAAATATATAAAGTAATTATTCACCTTTTGAAATGGAATTCAAAAATTAAAAAAGAATTAATGATAATAGGCAGAAGATAACAATAAGTAAACATAAATGTGAAATAAGATGGAAATATGTATAAAAGGTGATTTGTTTCTACTGCTGATGCAGAGGAATTATTCTAAGTTAATAAAGATTTGGGAGGGGTGGGTATGTACACAACAGGATTGACTATTAGATTAGATAACATAGTCTATTAACTTTTCACATTCAACCAATATATACCTATATGTAAAATAATTGAATGACATTCTGAAAATTTTATATACAAACATCAATATATTATTTAAGAGAAAAAAGTATCAAAAGAATCAAAAACATTCAGACACTAGAACATAAAAACCTACATTATTGGCAATCTAGTAAAAAGAAATTAGATCCATAAACATAGTCAACCTCACCAGCAAGAAAATACTTGTAAGCAAAAGCTCTTTAATAGTCCCATCTTGATCTTTGAGTAAATCTCTTATGTGAATGCCCCATATGAAAGGAGAAATTGTGGAATGTAAGTCTCATGGAATACTGTTGCAACGTATAAATTACAACCAATCCATTCATCTGGATCCCTCAATAAATACAGAAATATGCACAAATACACTCATTTCAAAAATTCCTTAAGAAACCTGAGAGTCATTACACATCTCATCACAACTCTGATTCTCCTTTTCCTATTTCTTTTTTTTTTTTATTAATTACTTTATTTATTTTTGTATATACTTTCAATCATATTGTTTGGCTTGCAATGAGACCATTTCGATATGTGAACATTTCTCCCCAGACCCGTTGATCGAAATATCTTCAACAGATAACACCACACCTCCCCATCCCGTCAATGCTCTACCTCTGTATCCCTTCTCTAAATGTCTTTCGTTGGGCCCCACTCCTCCACATACACCTCATCTGACATTCACACCCATCTCTTGTGTTTGTTCAACTGTTAGTCAATCAGCTTCCGACATAGAATGCAGACAAACGGTATATGTTAAGTGGGGACATACAATGTCTCTCCTTCATAGCCTGGCTTGCCTCACTCAGCAGTACATCTTCCATATTCTTCCACTTTCTGTCAAAAGCCAGGGCTCTGTTGGTTTTTATGGCTGAGTAGTATTCCATAGAGTATATGTGCCACAGTTTTTCAATCCATTCCTCTATACGGGGGCATCTGGGTTGGTTCCATGACTTAGCAATTGTGAATAGTGCCGCAATAAACATCGATGTGCAAGCACTTTTCCAATGAAGGATTCTTCTGTCCTTTGGGTAGATACCAAGGAGTGGGATCTCTGGATCATATGGCAGATCTATCTGTAGATTTTTGAGGAATCTCCAAATTATTCTCCACAGTGGTTGGACCAATCTACATTCCCACCAGCAGTGTAAAAGAGTTCCCCTTTCACCACACCCCCGCCAACACTTATCATTTTTTGTTTTTTTAATATTAGACAATCTGACTGGGGTTAGGTGGTACCTCATTGTTGTTTTTATCTGCATTTCCCTTACGATGAGGGAGGTTGAACATTTTTTTCATATGCCTTTTGGCCATTCGTATGTCATCTTTAGAGAGTGTTTTCTTCATCTCCTCCTCCCATCTTTTAATAGGGCTGCTCATCTTTTTTCCAAACACCTTTTTTAGTTCCTTGTGTATTCTGGTTATCAGTCCCTTATCTGATGCACCATTTACAAAAATATTTTCCCATTCTGAGGGCTGTCGATTCACACTAACTACCGTGTCTTTGGCCATGCAGAAACTTCTAAGA
Source organism: Tupaia tana (assembly GCA_026018925.1). Taxonomy (NCBI): domain Eukaryota; kingdom Metazoa; phylum Chordata; class Mammalia; order Scandentia; family Tupaiidae; genus Tupaia; species Tupaia tana. Next base: position 121,285,361 of record JAKSZU010000007.1, on the reverse strand, counting down.
ATTTTGTAAAAAGCTAAGCTTTCTTACCTTTCTTTCTTTTAATCAGCTACAAAGATATTCTCAGAGATTTAGGGACTTAGGAAATGTTCTACTAGCATGTGAGGGGACTTCAAAAAGATAATGGGAAAATGAAACTAAGGAATGAGTTTAGGGGCAGCCAATGATATGGTGGTTAAAGCAGCTGGATCCCACATGGCTTATTGCATGGTTTGAGTCCTGGATCCGATAGCTTGAAAAACACACTAAGCACATGTGTGTGTGCCCAAAATCCTGAAAGGAGAGGAAATGGAGAAGAATGGGTGGTGGCATGACCGTCTTCCATTGGGGTGCTACCTAAAGATTTATTCCAAGTGAATAATGAGCAAAATTAAAAGCTCAAAGTTTGGGAAATCAGAATATAAAGAGAGCAGCAATGACTACGCACCCAGTTAAAATATAGGTATCTCCATTTGAACATAAAATGAGAAAAATTTTGATAATAACTACCAAAAGACAATATTATGAATATAAGGTAATATAGGCCAGCAGTTGGCATTGAGGTTAAGGCAGTGGACCCCCACTTGGCTGACCAGACCTGGAGACTTGCTTTCTTTCCCTTCCTCTCTCTCTCTCTCTCTCTCTCTCTCTCTCTCTCTCTCGGCTACATGTACCCTACAGTAAATTAAATTAATAATAATAACAATAAATAAAATTAAATAGCTCTTTAAAAAATAAATACAATAATCTGTTCTTCGAAAGATCAATAAAATAGGCAAACATTTGAAAAAGCAGTGACTTTTTATTTCAGGCTAGCCTTCTTTGGTTAGCCCAGGATGTAGATCACTTTGTTCATGTGAGCTGGTGAGAAATTAAACTACCTTAAGTCTTTTATAGATAAGGCATGGCATAAATCACACTTAACTAGACAGTAATGAACTTGGAGATTTCTCTATAGTTCTGACAGAAGAGAAATACTAGAAAGACCTTTGATTCCGCCTCTTCCTTCTCTTCTCACAGATCTGTTAGGTAACTTGTATCAGCATGAGGTAGGTAGTGCCAGAGGGGGATGAGATTTCTAGCTTGTAGGCAGTCATGTCCACTTTTTTCTTTTAGAATTATTTATTTAATTTAATTTAATTTATTATTATTATTCAATTTGATCAGAGAGAGAGAGAAAAAGATTCAGAAAGCAAGCATCTAGGTCCAGGACTTGAACCGTGGTCAGCCATGTAGGAGTCCAGCACCTTAACCACCACGCCTCCTGCCCAGCCCCATCAGTCATGTCCACTTTTTAAGTTTGTTTATTTTTTCTATGACTAAGAGAGACAAAGACAGAGACAGAGAGAGGCAGACTGATGGAGACAACAACCTCCAATGTGGTCTTGATGCCACAATCCACTCCTCGTCTTCAGAAACCCCAGATCAGGGGCAAGCACATACCACTATACTCGGGAGCTTGGGACTTGACCCAGGAATGCTCCTGAGTGGGACTGCCTTGCAGAGTGTAGAGTTTTACTGCTGCACCACCTTTTAGGCCCTCATGTCCAAGTTTAAGCGGTTCCTAACCTTTCTGGGGATAGACAATGGAGCAGATGTCTTTGAAAACTTGAAGCAAAAGTGCCTTCTCCCACTAAAACAAAACAAAACAAAAACCTGCACTACTGCCCTTCGTGTGCTACCTCAGAGCAGTGACGGGCCATCACTGTGTACCATTCACTACTGACAGTTTGACATTTTAACTATTTTTAAAAGAATTATTCATTTAATTTTATTTATTAATTCATTTATTTTCATTTGACCAGAGAGCGAGAAAGTGAGAGTGAGAAAGCAAGCCACCAGGTCTGGGACTCAAACTGTGGTCAGCCACATGGGAGTGTCCAATGCCTTAACCACCACACCACTCACTGGTTCCCTTCAACTAAGACTCTTAAGCAGGGGTTTTAAAATTTTTTCCTCTCAGTACACTTTGACATTCTTAAAATGTCTAGAGAGCCCCAAAGAGCTTTTGTTTATGTGAGTGGGTAATATTTCTCAACATATAGGTTAAAAATTAAATTATAAATTTATAAATTTAAAATTTACTGAAAAGAATAAGTCTGTCACATGTTAAACAGAAATAACATGCCATTAAGAAAAAAACAAAACAAAACAAAAACCCTATATTTTCTAAAACAGAAGAGTGACTTTCAAAATTATTTTTCAAAAAATCTCTTGTAACTGGCTTAATAGGATCTCAATTCTCCTACTCACCTCTGCTTCTTAATCACGTGTCATGAAGCCCTGGAAAACTCCAGTATACGTTCATAAGGAAATTAAGACAAAAAGGCAAATAATGTCTTGGTAATACTGTAAACGTAATTCTGACCTTGCAGAACCCCTAAAACGGTCTTAGGAAGCCCCCACAGGGGGTTTCTGGGCCAGCATAACCAGACAACTTCAGGAAAAACAGATTACTTCAAGATGCTGAGAGGGTGTTCAGACTTCTCGCCCAGGAATAGCAGGAAAAATCCAAGTGCGGTGGTGGGGGTAGCGGGGGGGGGGACGACACTGCTGCATTACCCAAGACGGCCACTGGGTGGCACTGCTGTTTCACTGACAGGCAACCTGCGCAGCCGTCAGGAATTGGCTCCGAGGTTGTGGAAGCCCACATTCCTCAGAACGTCAGAGGATTTGCAGGAGACTTTCTCTTTGTTTTAGTTTTAATTAAAAAATAATAATAATAGGGACCAGCAGGTGGCCTGGTGGTTAAGGCGCTGGACACTCCCACATGACTGACCACGGTTTGAGACCCGGACCTGGTGCTTGCTTTCTCACTCTTTCTCTCTGGTCAAATTAAAATAAAATGAATAAATAAAATTAAATGAAATAATTATTTAAAATAATAATAACAATAAAGTAGTGATTAGAGGGCAATAAAAACTCATTTTTCCCTCAGTCCAGTGGGCATTATCAACTTCATCATTAATTGTTTTTCTGGGGGGGGGGGGGGTGTGGGGAGAGTGTGAGGGTTACCAAAATCAAAATCAGCAGTGAGCATCTTCCAAGTCCCCGACTCTGGCCTGGAATCTGAGGACGTCAGAATGTGGAGATGACAGAGTGCTAACTTCAAAGAGCTTACTTAGGATATAAGTAAGGGTGACAGAGAGATCCAGCTGTTCACAGCCGACGTCCCCAGGTCTGACTAAAGCTAAAGCTGCTTGAGTTTGTACGAAGATAACTGGACTGGCTGGGTACATCTGCACCGTGGAGGAATGGGGATGTTGCCCCAGCTGTCCTGGGAGACCAGCAGCTCTGAGCGGTGAGGGGGTCTTTGACCTGCCAACAGACTCTACCAGAAGACAATCAAATGAAGGGAGAACCTGATGGCAGCTGTAGAAGGAACACTCACCCTGACCACAGTGAGGCGCCCACAGTGTGAGCCAGACTCTGCCCCATCCTCCAAGCTGTGTCACCATGAAAGGGGCTCGGGGCTTCTGCATATCTCGGCTGTCAGAGGAAACAGGATGTCCCAGTGCAAATGTCTGGGAAAGACCAGCAGCTGAGAGACTTTGGCACCCACAAGTTCATTTTGCAAAGCTAGAATGTAGCAGTATTGAGAGAAGAGTAGTGGGTCTGGTCACAAGGAGGTCCTCGCAGATGGAAAAATGACTTTTTTCTGGGGGCAGTAGAGAGCCATCGAAGGGGTTTGAAGCAGACGCTCTTTCATTTGGTATATACTAAAAACATTAAGTACTGTGATGCAGAGATGCAAATGACAAAGTGGTCAATGACTGTTTTTTAAAATTATCTCTTTAGGGACCAGCAGTTAGCGTAATGGCTATGTCACTGGACTCCCACGTAGTCAACCGCGGTTCGTGTCCCAGACCCGGTGGCTTAAACTCATGCCGGGCGCGTGTGCGTGCGTGCCCAAGATCCCGAGAGGAGAATGGAGGAGAGGGGATTGCGGCGTGGCCATCCCCCCCCGAGGGATGATTTTTCGCTTTCTATCTCTCTGTCTCTCTCTGTCTGGCTGGCAAGCGCACGCGCCCTATAGCAAAAACCTCTCAAAAAAATTATCTCTTTAATTTTTATTTATTCATTCATTTATTTTAATTGACCAGAGAGAAACACACACAGAGAAAGAGAGAAGGAAAATGAGAAAGCAAGCCACAAGGTCTGGGACTTGAACTGTGGTCAGCCATGTGGGAGTGTCCAGTGCCTTAACCACCATACCACCTGCTGGTCCAGGTCAAAGACTATTAAAAGAGACAGGCAGATAAAAATAACAATGGCAGGACCAGCAGATAGTGTAATGGTTACATTGCTGGACTCCTATGTAGTCGATCATGGTTCGAGTCCCGGACTCAATGGTTTAAAACTCACACCAGGTTAATGTGTATGCACGCCTAAAATCCTGAGAGGAGAATGGAGAAAGGCTTTCTGTCTCTCTAGCGAGCATAAATGCCCTATAACAAGAATCTCTCTCGCTCTAAAACAAAAACAAACAAACAAACAAACAAAAAAAACCCCAAAACAACAGTGGATCCAGCAGGTGGCATGGTGGTTAAGGCACTGGACTCCCACATGGTCAACCAGTCTGAGTCCCAGACCTGGTGGCCTGATTTCTCACTCTCCACGCTCCACCGCTCTCTCTCTGGTGAGCACATATGCCCTATTGCAAATTAAAAGTGAAAATGATAATAATAAAATAAGTAAAATTAAATAATTCTTTAAAAAATAGCTCACACTTATTATCTGCTAATTATTAATATTTACTCATTAAATCCTCTTATCTACCATACTACGGTTTGAATGCACCCCCAAAAGTTTGTGTTGCAATATATGAAAGCATTAAGAGGAAATAAGAGGAAACTTAATCTGGTTATGAGGGTGGGATCCCTCACCTAAATTCTAGTAAGTTTATTGGAGAGAGAATGAGACAGACATACCTTATGACACCTTACAGCACCCAGGGGTCTGCTAACAGGAAGGTCTTCACCAGCCGTGGTCCCTGGACCTTGGGCCTCTAAAGTGAGGGCTAAATAAAGCTGTATTCTAATAAATTATGCAGAGTCAGGTCATTTTGTTCTTAGTAACAGAATGGACTAGAACACCCCCTATGCAGGAGGAAATAGTACTATCCCTTCTCTGTTGGTGAGGAGGCTGGGCACACAGTAGTTAAGGGACTTACCCATATCACACAGCCGATCGGTGGTAGAGTCAGAATTTGAAGGCAGTTAGACTGGTTCCAGCAGCTATTTAAATATCTCATTAGACTTTCTTACTAGTAAAAGGGGGGAAATGGCCCTAAAGTGTTATAGGTGCTCTGACAGATATCAAATGGGAACCCAAAGGAGAGAGTGCTACGTTCTAACACTACCGTAGAATGAGAAAAAGGTCAGTGAGAGAAAATTATGGACCGCTTAGGTGACTCTGACAGTGAGTTCATGTTAAATAATATTGGGGGGTAAGGGACTTTTCAAACAGAAGAAGCAAGCCCAGACCTCAAAGGTACAGAGGAAACTGGTGTCCGTTGCAACGTTGCCTTTGCTCAGAGACTAAGAAACTTAGCTAGGTTAACTTAGGTGGTCAGATGATGACAGGGACATATACTCCATGCCGAGGGATTTACACTTTTTCCTATCAGGGTTAGACTGTTAAATTCAACCCATTGCTTCATCCATGCCAAGGTCAGTTAGGAGGCTACTCTTTCTACACCAGAAAATTACTCAACCTTCTCAGGTTATAGCATGGGGGAACGTGATTCAAACGTCACCATTCAATTCATGGTTTAAAAAACAGACTTGAGACAGAAATCATTAGAACTGAACCCCTGAGCAAATGATGCACACTGCTTGTGATCAGTCAGTTTTCTCTGCCATCCCACTATTCTGTCCCTAGCTCACGTGTTTTTATCTTATTCATAGGGGCAGAAGGAAGATAAATATTTAACTGAAATTAAGAGACCCTGTGGGCACAGCTTTCTCTCTATCTTATAACTCTACTGGATAAGGAAGAAGGATGATTTTGCTGTGAATTCTTCATGAATCATGAGCCCATGTTGATTTCTTGTGATTTTCCTTTTCTTTACTACCATCACTCACTTTAAAGTCCATCCAGAATTTTACCTGATGAATGAGCTTTTATTCTGTGGCACCAAAGTCCTTTCTCTCTCTGGAAAGCAGACCAATACTGTCCATTCTAAGGGCCCCTGCTGATCTTTGATTATCCATGGTTCGGTCTGAGATTTCCCACCTGAGATGTGATTCATCTGGGCTTGTGACTGTAAAGTCCTTCATGGTCTGTATTCAACTGACCTCTACCGTGTCTCCTAACTCTTCCACACCCTAACACTTCAGGGGAAACCTCAGTGCACACCACAGTGTGTCACACGTCACCTCTTCACACACATCCTGTCTTCTCTGCCTTGAAGATGATGTCTTCCTAGTTTTTTCTAACTGAGAAAAGCTTATTTATACTTTTTTTTTTTTTTTAATCTTTTGTGGCCAGCAGGTTGCATGGTGGTTAGGATCTGAATCCCATATGGCCAACTCCACTGTTCAAGTCCCAGACCTGGCAGCCTAAAAAACACACTGGGCGCATGAGCATGCATGGCCAAAATCCTGAGAGAAGAATGGAATAGAAGGGATTGTGGTATGGCCAGTTCCCCCAGAGGGTGATTTCTCATGTTCTCTCTCTCTTTCTCTGAATCTCTCCAGTGAGTGCAAATGTCCTATGGGGAGGGGGGGGGGGAGAAAGAAAAATTCTAAAAATAAATAAATAATCTGTTATATATTCTAAAAAGTCAAACAGGTATAAACCTTATTATGAAAAATAGCAAATCCTTGATCTTCCCTTCCTCCCTTCTTCACTCACACTCCCAAGGGGCAACAATATTCAGGTGCTTATTGGGTACTTAACCATATGGCTAAATAACATACTTCTACTGCCGACCTCTTGATTTCCCAGTTCTAGGAATATGTATTGAATTCCTTCATTCTTTAAAATGAGGATTTATCTCTCTTTAGTACCTCCCTTACCCACCCCCACAATCTTCTCTCCAAACTCCCAATAGACTCATCTCATCATTTTCACTTAGAGCTGTGCTCATGTTTATGTAATTATGACTGTACTCACAGCATGCCCATGTAGTAAAGAATGATTATATTTCCTTTCTTGGACCACTTTTAATTTTCCCTGGAGTTAATAATTGTCTAGTTTGTACCTCTATGTAGTTTTCTGTTCACCTACCACTAATGCTCAACTAGACTTTCTTTCTTCTGTGTCAATTTCCTTTCCAAGTACTTAGGCACTCTACTATTCAATCAGTTTCATGCTCCTGGAAAGTTTCTAGACATGCTCTGTCCTTCCTCTCCAATCTGGGCTACCTGAGCTGTCAGCGTGCTGAGCTTGTCTTTCCGAGTTTTCCTCCTCATTATCCTAGAATTCTCTTTACTCCCTCTTGGGCTGGATCTTTGTTTCCTGGGTCCTGTGTCTTCTTGTCTTTAATTACCCACTCTTTGCCAGACCACATCCTATAGCAGTGTCCTAAGAGAGTGCATATTGGAGGTAAGTTTTATGGTTTTGAACAATTCAAAGCCTGAAAATGTATTTATTCTACTCTGACATTTGATTGGCAGTTTGGCCATGCCTAGAATCCATGCTTAGACTGGAAATTATTTTCTCTCTAACTCTTGAAGGCATGGCCCCATGTCTTCAAACTCCTTGTGCTACTGCCAGGAGATTTGTGGGAAGTGAAGGAAAGAAAACAGCAAGCCCGATGTCATTTGGATTCTTCATCCTTTGCGTGTGATCTTTCTGGAAACACTTAGAGACTGTGCTCTGTCCCTGATGTTACAACAATTTTACAGGGATGTGCATCATTGTAAGCCCCTTCATTCATTGTGCTTGCTACCTGGTGCACCCTTATAATTTAGACATTAACGTTCTTCAGTTTTGGGGAATTTTCTTCCATTATTTAATAACTTCTGTTCTTACCATTCTCCATTTTGGGGATTCTTCAGTATTTCTGGACTATTTCTCTAATTTCATACTTTTTTCCTCTTATTTTTCTATTTTTTGTAATTTTTTGTTCTAAGATATTTCTTCAAGTTATCCTCTGAATATTTATTGAGCTTTTTGTTTCTAAGAAATGCTTCGGCTTTGGCCCTTTGAATGCCATCTCTTACTTGTAGAGTCTCCTGCTTTTGTTTCACCAATGAAATTCTTTCTCTTCTCTTTGAAGGTAATGAGAGAGAAAGAGATTTTATAGATTTATTTCTCCTAAATTGCCTTTGTTTTCTTCTAAATTTCTTTTTTCCTGTTTTTTAAGATTATGGGGGGATTTAATAAGAGAGGATCTTCTCAAACATTTGGAAATTCTGGGTCTTCTCTGGTGTAAGAGTACAGTGCTAGAAAGCTCCATGCTTGTGAATTGGGTCTGTTGACTAGAAACAACTTCAATGTTATGTGACCTGGGAGGCTGTTTCACTGTAGAACCTTTTAAGTCTTCTCTCTTAAATTAGACAGCTTTCTCAGGGGAAGCAAAAAATAAAAAAATAATAATTTTAAATCAAAAAACAAACAAAAAAACACGTCTACTTTTTTTTCCCTAGGAGGAACAAACCTGGTACTAAGGTTTTGGTGGCAGCAAGTAAAAGGCTCTCGGTGTTCTGTGTAAGACTTTCACTGAATCCCCACAGTCTGAATGGCACGTCCACCCTCACTGCAGCTGGCCCACGATCCAGCGTCCCTCTGGACCACCCGCTCTAGTATCCTGACATGGGGAGGAAGGGGAGCCATTTGCACACATAGGGAGAGGGCGATGGTAGGACGAAGGCATGTAGGGACCTTGCTTCTTAAACCAACTTCCAGCCATTCCTTCTGCTTTGAGTTTCATCGTCCCCTCATTATTAGGGTCATCTCCTGGGGTTCTGCAATACAGTTCCTCAGACTACCAGCTGAGAGTTCAGCCTTCTAGCTCCATGGCATCTGTTATCAAATGCCCATCTGCTTTGCTACTTCAAAATAAGGTGTTTGCTATTGTTTCCTCTCTTGTTCTCTTTGTCCTTAAAGATTTATTCCTTTAAAAATAATCCCTGTGGTGGTGTTCCTGGTAGAGTTTCAGGTGATAGTGAAGAGAATGTGTGTTCAGTCCACTGGTTTTAACAAGAAGCACAAAACCAACATTTACATCCTAATGTGGAGTGGTCTCCTGTTGGGCCCTTCCCTGACTGCCCCAACACCTACAGGATCAATGCATCCTTCTTTATAGCCTGTTTGAATATGAATCTTGTATAGCCTGGTTTTTCTGGCATAAGGAACATGATTACATAAGAAGTTTGGATCTCCTTACTGGATTATAAACTGCCTGAGTGAAGGAGTCCGTTATCTGGTTTTACATCCTTAAAACCTAATGCAGAAGCAGCTTCTCAAATGCTCAGTGAATGCATGTTGAATTGAGCAGAAATCCCCTGGTGTTTTCTACAAGTAAAGGCAACTGTGGAGAGATGAATGGCCCAGTTGTCTTGCCAGCAGGAAGCCCTAAATGAGAGTATTTTGTAGATCCTGTCTCATCATTTCTGGGAATGATAAGTGGCTAAATTGTAGACCTAACCTTTCCTAAGATATGTCCTTCAAACCTGGGGCATGCTTTGGTCACTTCTTTCAAAGACAGGCCAGCAGATCCAGAACTAAGGGTGTCCTGGGAACAGAGGGATAAATAAAGTTGTTTTTTTCAGTCAAGATCAGTGTGGTGCTATGGCTCTGGAAAGAGGTATGTTTGGGTCACCATCTCTCATGTATGGGGCATGGGTGTGATGTAGAGTGAGTGTCCCATTCTCTCAAGCCTTGAATGTTCCTTGGAGATTCCTTGGCCCCAGAACTGACTTACCTAGCTCATTTTAAATGAAGACCATATTTCTATAGGCAAAGCCATCCAAATGCTCCAGCAGCATCTAGGGCCTGTAGTGACTATTATCACAGAGATAACTGAGTCTGAGGAATTTAATAAAATAGAGGTTTATTTAGCTTACTTTGCAAGTTGAGAAGTCTAAGAGCATGATGCAGAAATCTGGTGAGGGCCTTCCTGATGTGTCATAATGTGGTAGAGTCAGAAGCACATGTGTAGTTGTCCATGTGTCTGTATATCTCATTTCCTTTCCTTATAAACCCACCAGAACTCAATTCTTGGGGCTCTACTCTGATGCCTGATAGCTTTCTAAAGGCCTCACCTTTCAACACCATAATCAGATCAAGTCTTCTCTTAATACCTTCACAGTACATCCAAATTCTATCACACCAATTTTGGAGGGATACATTCAAATGATGACAGTGACATAAACAGGGCCTCAGTCCTGGGCTTCCTACTGGGAATCCAGCTAGGATATTGTGGGACACCCTCCCTGTTCTGAGTTGGCCAGTAACTCTGTCCTTCCCCCAGTAAGCAAGAAATCAATAAATACAAAATGCATACTGGGGACTGAGAAGCCATCTGACAATTGCACTGATAAATTGGACCTGGCTCTTTCAGTTGAAGAATCTAGATTGTGGAAATAAGTCTGAGGGATAACAGCCTGAACCTCTGGAAAGTCTACTCAGTAAGAAAGGTCTTTGGAAGCAGGTGAAGCTGAGAGGGATACCCCTCCTAGGCAGCATGAGCAGGCTGTGGCAGGCTCTGAGGCAGAGGCACAAACAAGGGTTACAAAGATAACACCTGGGGACCATTATGTGCATCTAATGTGATGGGCGAGATGAAGATGAAATGACATGGAACTTAAAGAAGTGGCCGTGGACCAAACACCTAAGTCTTAGTATTAGTTCTCTGCTTTGCTCTCCTGGCTGCAGAAGTTTCTTAAGATCTCAGGCTTTCTTCCATTTGCAGCAAATGCCCCTGCAGTATGACACTTCACTTCTCGTGACAGCTCACCGCTCACTGTGGTGACAATGTTTAGTCAGGATCTGTCCAGGTCCTGAAGAAAGAATCTAAGTGAGAACAAGTGAAGAAAAAAAAGATACCATTTTCTTAGGAGTGGGTGGGATTATACATCTGTCTGGGGAAATAAGCCTGTCAGGGATCTGTTGGCCTATTTGGGTCATTGACATGATGTTGAATACTGAAATGGAATCCAGGCAGCCTGTAAGCCTGGATGATTGACCGTTTTGACATCATCAGATACACACCTGCTGGAAGGAACAAGGCTCTCACAGCTAGAAGAGCAATATCGGAGGAAAAATGTGCAGTTCTGGAATGAACAGGCATGAACTGTCCTTCCTTTTCTCCTCTTTAATTACTTCCTTTCTTATACTAGATTTAAAGGATAAAGGAAATTTAGACATGGATCTGTAAATTACTGAATTGCAAATATCGTACTATGAGTTGCTCTTAAAAAGCCCCAGAGAACTTGGGAGAAAGGTCAGGAATTACTTCTTCAGATGATTCTTCACCTTTGAAGATCATGAATGAGAATAGGAACTCAAAAGTCAATAAGGCTTAGCTCTACCTTCTTTTAAAAATACATTTATTCATTTATCTCTTCCAAGAGTGAGAGAGACAGAGATATGCGCTTCTAACAGGGTCTTGATGCCACAATCTCGGTTTCAGTTGTCCCAGACGGTGAGCATGTGTGTGCCTGAGGACCTTTCTCATGTGAATCCAGGCATGTCTCTGCTATGCCAGCACCTGGCCCTACCTGCCTCTTATTGTGACTTTTCTACCGTCATCCTGGGGAGATAAATTAACATCTCATGGCTTAGTTTCCATACTTAGAAAATAGGAAAAGTAGTAATACCTACCTCATAGGTTAGTTACAAACATTATCAAGAACATAGCAAGCTTCACTCAGAACTTGGCATCTAAGTGTCCAACCTACACTAAGAAGAGGAGGTCAATTTGACCTCATGGCTGGAAGGCAGCAGTGGTTCACCTGGGAGACATTCCAGCCTGTGGTCTGGCAGGATGAGCAATCCCTTGGCCACTCTGAGGAGACTATCTGAACTTGGCCAAAAGAACCTCTAAGTCTCCCAAGGAGAATGAGGGAGTAGAAATACTCTCATAACATCATAAGCATCCTAAGAAGAAATAGCTATGAAAGCATTTCATGAATGCTAACATTAGTTCATAACAATATATTCTGGGAAGCAATGTAATGGCATACACATAGCATAGACTCAGGCAAACATGGGATCTGGTCCTATCTCTAGGACAAATCACTTCAGTTTGGACAAGTTCTTTAACTCCTTAAGAGTTAAAATGGTACCATCAGTGCTTTCCTTGCAGGTTACTACTAGGATTAAAGGAAGCAAAATATATGAAATATCTTCCCTAGTACCTTGTGTGTGGAAGGCATTCCTTAATGAATGTAAGCTTCTTTCTCACCCTTAGTTTTTCTTCTATTGCTTACTAAAAAATCTCTGATGCATGTTCAGAATCTGGATGTCAAGACAAAAACCACTGAAAAAGATAACAAAGATTAAATAACATTTAATAGAATGAAGCACTGAGGCTGAAAAAAGGATAGAATTTAATAAGGCCATATGTGAAAACTGACATTTTTGTTTCAGTATTCCTTAGTGCGCAAGTGTATAAAGGATTTGTATGAGTGGGGTGTGGACACAGCTCATGCCTCAAGGTTTAGCAACAAAAGCAAAAAAAAACAAAAAAAAAAAAAAAAAAAACAAAAAACAAAAAAAAAACCACCAGTTACTGGACTTCATGGGTCCATTGTTGTTAGTCTATCCCTAGAGCATTGTGTCATTTCTGGTAGTCACATTTTAAAAAGAAGAACCCTGGCCCAGCCTGATGGCACAGTCTTTGGCATGCTGGACTTCAACACTGAAGGCCATATGCCAACCACAGTTTCAGATCTCCATGTTGTCTTGAAAACATGCTAGGCATACATGGGTGCCTAAGATCCTGAGGAACTAGAGGACTGGGGAAGGAGGGTCATCCATGTGGCCCTGTCTTGGTCTCTCTCTCTCTCTCTCTCTCTCTCTCTCTCAGGGATACATACTATCCATCATAAACAAAAACAAAAACACAAACAAAAAATCCTACTGCACTAGAGCCTCTCTGGGGCCATGGTCATCATGGTGAGTGTCCCAAGAAATGGCTGAAGGAATTGAAGGATCATAGTATGAGAAATAGAAAACTAAGAAAAAAACATGACAGCTATTTCTTTATGTAGTTTAAGAATTTTTTAAAATTTAATTTTATAATTTCCTATTGACATTTAATTGTTGTAGGAGGTATAATATGAATTTTCAAAGCACTCCTACAGTGTGCAATAATCAAATCAACAATAATACTATATTCATCATTTTCAACAAAGAACACCATGTTATGATGTGTATCATTAATTTTTGCTCTACTAGCTTTTCTTTCTTCTTTACTTCCATATATATATAAGTTTATATAATTGGCAGGGTTTTTTTGTTGTTTTGTTTTTACTCTGTTGTGGTGTGCTGTTCCAGAACCCATTGACCCTGTCACCTGCATTCCTGTGTCTGTTAAACACTTTTTTCCTGAGCCCCTTGCCACCATCCCTCAGCCCCCATTCAAGTCTCTGGTATGTACAGTTGTCCTCTATACTTCTATGTCTCCAAATCTCTCAATTCCTGTCACAGGGTACAGACGTTTCGTATATATTGAGGGAGGACATGCAGTGTTGTGTTTTGTAACCTGGATTATGTCACTTAGGATTAAATCGTCTAGATTTGTCCAGTTTGCATTGAATGACAGGATCTTATTTTTCCTTATGGTTGAGTAGTATTCTATAATGTATATATGCTACATTTTTTTAAATACAATCATCAGTTTTGGGTCACTTAGGTTGATTCTATAGTGTCTTAACTATTGTGAAAAAGCTACGGTAAACACAGATGTGCAAGTGTCTTCCTGTCTGAGTGATTTTCTGTGGTACACACCCAGGAGTGAGATTACTGGGTAATGTTAGTTCTATTTGTAATTTTTTGAGGAACCTCTGTATTGTTTTCCACAATGGCTATACTAATTTATATTCCCACCAACAGTGCAGGAGGGTTCGCTTTTTACCACAGCCTCACCAATGTTGTTCTGTTTTTGTTGTCATTGCTTTGTATCATAGCCATTATAACTGGGGCTAGGGAATACCTCATTGTGGTTTTGACTGACATTTCTTTTATGATAAGAGATGGTGAATATTTTTTCATATGCTTCTTGGTCATTGATATATCTTTTTTTAGAGTTGTCTGTTCAGATCAATACCCTACTTTCTAATTGGGTTATTGGTTTTTCTGCAGTAAACTGCTTGAGTTCTCTATATATCTGGTTATTACCATCTTCGCTTAAGTATAGTTTGCAAATATTTTCTCCCATTCTGTGGGTTGTCTCTTTACTCTGTTTATTATTTCCTTTGCAGTGAGAAGCATTTCAGTTTGATATAATCCTTCTTGTCTATTTTTAGAGTTGTTGCCCATGCTCAGGAGTCTTATTTAGGAAATCTTTGCCTACTCCGATATCTTCAAGTGTCTCCTCCTTATTATCTATAAGTAGTTACATAGTTTAAGGCTTTACTTTTAAATCTTTGATCCATTTCAAGCTGACTTTTGTTAAAGGATTATTTTATGAAATGAGTAATAGATGGGCAATGTGTCACACAAGGAAATTACATAAAGTTGGAAATTTCAAGAGGACAATTCTGTATTCTCAAAGCTTTTATTCACTCGTGAATTCACTCAGCACCTAACATTGATTTGAGTGTGTACTTGGCATTAGACATGGTGCTTGGTCAGCAATGATATGCCGATAAATGTTTATCAACCAGTCACCAAGAGAAAACAGAACTCCTGATTTATAGCATCTGCTAAGCTCTGTGGTGTAAATATTCTCACCATAGCTTATCACAAACAACCAATACAAATGTAGACTTGGGCAGAGATGTACCAATTGGCTCCTCTAGGCTGGAGCAAGCTGATTTCAGCACACCTCTGCCTGTAGGCACTGGGGATGCCCAGCCCTTGCATTTCAGAGACCCAAATTTAGTGGAAAAGAGTATTCTAATCCAGCTGTGACCTAAGAGTGCATATGGTTCTGAGAGAAGATCCAAACCTGATGTAACTAATTGGGACTGGCTACAGGAAAAAAGATAAAGGAAACACAGTGGAAGGTCATTCCAGACTAAAGGAACAGCAGCTCCAAACATGTGGAACCACGAGGAGAGATGATAAACATGGGATTCTGCAAGTTGTCTGGTCCAACTGGAACAGAGAGGATAAAGCTTGTTACTATGCTTAGTGAGAAAACAATAACAAACTTGAGCCTCGTTTTGAAGGAAACAGGAAATGGTTGAAAGGCTTTTAACCAGTAGAGTGATATAATAATGTTTACATTTTAGTAAATACTATCTGAGGGAAGGAAAGAAAAATGGATTGCATTAGGTTAAGGCTGGAGGTAGAGATATCAGTTAGTAAAATATTTAGGTAACTGACAAAAAAAATATAATTGTGTGAAGGTAGTGACACTGGAAAATAAAAAGGAGAGTGCACATCTAAGTGATGTCAGAAACATTAGACTAATTGGGCATGATGACAAGGAGACAGAACAGAAGGCATAGTGAATTAAATCTGCAAAGTAAGGAGGAATGATGAGTTAGGGAGGATGTGTAGTTGGCAGCAGTGATGTTCATCTTGCTAGAAAATGGTTCTTTTTTGGGGGGGCGGGGCTATAGGGTGTGTGTGCTTGCCAGAAAGACAGAGACAGAGAGACAGAAAGCAAGAAATCACCCCCAGGGGGGATGGCCACGCTGCGATCCTTTCTCCTCCATTCTCCTCTCTGGATCTTGGACACGCACGCACATGTGCCTGGCAAGAGTTTAAGCCACCGAGTCCCGGACTTGAACCACAGTTGACTACATGGGAGTTCAGTGACATAGCCATTACATTAACTGCTGGTCCTGAAAATGGTTCTTATAAGAACTTTCTTGGAGAAATTTTTAAAATGTTAATTCCTGGGCTCTACCCCTAAAGACTTATTTTAGTGTGTTGAGCTGGGCTTCTGAATCCACACTGAAAGTTCTTCAGTGGAGTCTATGAAAGAGTTCTGAGACTATGCTTCCATTAATTCCCTCAAAATGTATTTATTATGTTCCAGGCATCGTTCTGGGTGCTAGAGATGCTGTGATAAATGAGACAATTAACCCACCATTATGGCCTTTAATTGGGAGAGACAGCAAACAGTCAACACATATATACAATAGCATTTGGGTTGCAATGTTTTCTATGAAGAAAAGACAGAATAAGTCGATGTTGACTGATGGAAGATCGAGCTAGGGTTGCTATTTTAGATATGGTGGTTGGAGAATTTCTCTGAAAAGATGGTAATTATGCTGGGACATAAAAATAAGTGAAAAATTTTGAGATATAAAGTTACAATATATAGAAAAGCTACAGAATGTAATTTTAAAATGGCAGAAATGAAAGGGTATTAAGTTCTGATTTTGACGCCAGTTGAAGCTTGCTATTACATGGACACTTGGGTATAAATAGCCCATAAGTACCAGTTCAGAGCTTATGGGTCAGTTTAGAATCAGGATACAGATCAGAAGATATCAGGACCAGCAGATGGCACAATAATGACATTGCTAGACTCCCATGTAGTGGACCGCAGTTCAAGTCCTGAACCCAGTGACTTAAACCTCACACTGGGTGCATGTGCATGTGTGCCCAAAATCCTGAGAGGAGAATGGGGGAGAAGAGATTTTAGGGGGCCATCCCCTCCTTGGGAAGTGATTTCTCACTTTCTGTCTCTCTATCTTTCCAGTGAGCACACAAGCCCTATAGCAAAAATCTCTCAAAAAAAAAACCAAGATGGAACCAGCAGTTAGCGTAATGGTTTTGTCGCTGGACTCCCACGTAGTCGACCGCGGTTCGCATCCCAGACCCGGTGGCTTAGAACTCACGCCGGGCGCGTGTGCATGCGTGCCCAAGATCCCGAGAGGAGAATGGAGGAGAAGAGATTGCGGCGTGACCATCCCCCCTGGGGGGTGATTTCTCGCTTTCTGTCTCTCTATGTCTCTCTCTCTCTGTCTGGCGAGCGCACACGCCCTATAGTGGAAAAAAAAAAAAAAAAAAAAAAAAGCCTCTCCCCCCCCAAAAAAAAAACCAAAAAAAAAAGAAAAAAAAAAAAAAAAGAAATATATAAGGATATGGAAAGCCATCAAAGCCAGAGAAGTGCATGGAATGAAAATAAGAACTGAGAAAGGAACTTAAGGAAAGAACAGTCTTTAGAGTAAGGTAAAGAAATAGAGTCTGGGAAAGAAAATGAGAGGCAGCAATTGGAGAAGTAGGGAGGAAACCAGGAGGTAGTGCTGCCTACAAAGAAGACAGTTTTGAAGAGGAAAATACAAAGAGGTTTGAGATCTGCCTAAGTGAAATAGGAAGAGGAAGGTGTCAATTGTATCCTGTAATGAAAAATAGTTTCTATTCTTATGAGAACAGTTCCAGAAGAGGGACCAGCAGTTGGTATAATGGCTATGTCGCTGGACTCCCATGTAGTTGACCGCGGTTCGAGTCTGGATCTGGTGGCTTAAACTCATGCCAGGCGTGTGTGCGTGCCCAAGATCCCGAGAGGAGAATGGAGGAGAAGGGATTATGGCATGGCCGTCCCCTCTGGGGGGTGAGTTCTCACTTTCTGTCTCTCTCTGTCTTTCTGGCACGTGCATGCACCCTGTAGCAAAACCTCTCAAAAAAAAAAAAAAAAAAAAAAAAAAAAAAAAGAATAGTTCCAGAAGAGTTGGGGGGCATAGGCAGGTTGGACTATAAAAAATAGAGGGGAAGTGAAAAATATAAATAGTTGTAAAATGTTCATTCAATAAGTTAGTGAAGAAAAGAAAAGTTAGTGAAGAAAGAAAATTTCTAGAATAGTGAAAGAAAGTTCAAGGATAGAAGAAAAAAGTTTTAAATGAGACACTTGGACGTGTATATGTGTTAAGGGAAAAGAGCCAATAAAGAAAAAATGATGGAGAGAAAGCAGATATTTAATACACTGGCAAAGGAGAGGGCCTGAGATTTCTCTTAAAACTAGAAGAAAGGATGAGTGCTCATGCAGACAAGGTTCTCGATAACTCTAAGAGATTATAGATTTCCAGACTAAGATCTTTATTGCACCGTGAAGTGAAAGTTAAGGTACTTACACAAAGTAGGGCGGGCAGATCTAGATGGTGCTGGGGAAAGTGACGAAAGTATGAAGACCCTGGAGAGGCTCTGTCTTTGAGGGGCTCTGTCTGTGCGAGTGCATATGCTTGTCTCCCAGTATTCAATGTCCCAATCCCAATGTCTCAAGAAGGTGAGGAATTGGATAGATCTAGTGTTGGGGCGTTGTCCAATGAGTTAAGTTCGAAGGCAGCAATAATTAGCACTATTAAAGGAGGTTACTAGTCCTTCTGGGAGGGAAGCCTCTCATCACCGGATGACCATTTGGTCCAGATGTCCCTCTTAGAGTGTCTGAGCTGGTTTGAGGACTATTTGCATCATGGTCACCCCAAGATTATCACACTAGAAGTGAATCTCTGGAGGATAGAACTTCACAGTATCCATTTTCACCAGCTTCTCAGACAATTATAATTTTTACAGTTTAAAAACAGGTACTTCCTGGGAACAGTGGATGGTGTAATAGTTATGTCACTGGACTCCCATGTGGTCAACCATGGTTCCAGTCCTGGACCAAGCAACTTAATACTCATGCTGGGTGCTTGTGCATGTGTGCCCAAAATTCTGAGAGGAGAATGGAGGAGAAGGGATTGAAGCGTGGTCATCCACCCTGGGGAGTGATTTCTCACTTTCTGTCTCTCTGTCTCTCTCTGTCTCTCTGGTGAGTGCATGTGCCCTATAGCAAAAAAAAAAAAAAAAAAAAAAAAAAAAAAAAAACTCTCTTAAAAAATAAAATACTGCCACTTCCTAAGGACTGAAATCCCTCCGCAGCATCCTGATATATCTCTAACTCTTCCTGGATGGACAACACATGACCATAGATGATAGTGCAGTCTGAAGCTCTAGAGAAAGACATCCTGGCATCTTTCTAACCTACAATATAAGCCCAGTCCCTCAGTTTGACCCTCTGCCCAGGCAGTGTCTCACTCGCTGCCAGGAGCATGTACCATCAATGTCTCACTCACATGCCAGGGTCCATATCCTATCGATCTTGAGAGAGCAACCCCCTTCCCTAGCATCCTCCCACAGGCTCTCCTGGTCCTCTGACCCAGTAGGCTCTCTGGAGAGCCTGAGGTCAAGCTGTACTCTTTTCTTTTTGTTTTTTTTCTTCTTTTTTCTTGAGTTTTTTGCTATAGGGTGCATGCGCTCACCAGAAAGACAGAGAGACACAGAGAGATAGAAAGCGAGAAATCACCCCCAGGAGGGTTGGCCATGCTACAATCCCTTCTCCTCCATTCTCCTCTTGGGATCTTGGGCACACATGCACATGCGCCCGGAGTGAGTTTAGGCCACTGGGTCCAGTACTTGAACCGCGGTCGACTACATGGGAGTCCAGCGACATAGCCATTATGCTAACTGCTGGTCCCAAGCTGTACTCTTTTCTATGGTCCCCTGCCTCTGCTACTTCTCCCTGGAACTCGTATTACCCCTCTCCAACAAAAGAATAAGAATTTAAGATCAAGAATTAATGAGGCAAATATCAGGCATGCCTGAGTCATCATAGCCCTGAGTATTTTAGTCGATTATAAATGGGACTCTCCCCCAGCCCAGCAAGAAGGAGCCTGTGCCCCTGTGCTATACTGTGGGCATCTTTCCTTTCACCCAGCAGTTCCAGCTGGGGTTCTATGTGGGTGTGGGGAGGGGGTGTGATCCAGCCCTCTGAGAAATCCTTGTCCGAGTCTTTCAGATAATTGGCAATGAAATAAGCAACCATGCATAACTGGGAGCTGTGTAGGCTATAAAATTGGAAGCATTCTCACTGACTAGAAGGGACAGCGCTGAAGAGAAACTATTTTCCCATTTTCTGATGGGACGCCCTGGCTTATAAGAAGAGCTGAATCCTTTTTCCTCAAAAATCTTCCTTCCTCCCTCCCTCATCCATCCCTCTTCCCAAACTTACCCCACAACCTAGGTAATGCTTGTCGAAAAAAACATAAATACTGGAAGGAATCTTCCAGATCCATCCTCCCACTTTTCCAGTTTCATTTACTTATTTATTCAGCACAATTATTGAATGTGTAGTGTTGTGCTCTGTAGTGTTGGTAACTGAACCAGCCTGAGCCCTCATCTCAGCAGTTTTACTCTTCAAACATGCTCGTCCTGATCCATAACACAAGGTGAGTGGTGAACACGTTATGAGTGGTACGGGGGGAAATGGGATACTGATTAAATGAATGGTCAGAAGGAGAGATTGTATCAAATTGATCAACCCGAAGGATATAAGCCTTCAGTTACAGGATGAATGAGGACTGGAGACCTAACCTAACCAGCACGATGACTACATATTATGGGCCCAGGCTCTGCAATACCATCATCACGTGGTTAACTGGGACTCAGATCCCAGGTCACCCTAAAACATACTGGACATGCATGTGTGTGCCTATGATCCTTGCTGGCTCAGAGACTTGGATTATGGCATGAAATCCTGTTGGAATGCTCATTTGTCTGTCTGTCTATCTTTCTCTACTAAAGGAAATAAATAATTTATCAAAGCAAAAGGTGTATTATGTACCTGAAATTTGCTAAGAGAGTAGATCTCAAATACCTTTACCACACACACAAAAATAATAACAATAATAATGACAATGTGAAATGATGATTTTGTTTTGAGAGGTTTTTGCTATAGGGCGCATGTGCTCACCAGACAGAGAGACAGAGAGATAGAAAGCAAAAAATCACCCCCCCGGGAGGATGGCCACGCCTCAATCCCTTCTCCTCCATTCTCCTCTCGGGATCTTGGGCACGCATGCACACACGCCCGGTGTGAGTTTTAAGTCACTGGGTCCAGTACTCGAACTGCGGTCGACTACATGGGAGTCCAGCGACATAGCCATTACGCTAACTGCTGGTCCCAAATGGTGATGTTAATAAACTCGATTGTGAACATTATTTGACAGTGTATGCACATACCAAAACATATTGTATACCCAAATTATGTCCAATTTTTATTTGTCAATCATATTTCAATTAAGCTGGGAAAAAAATATTGGGCAGTAAGGGAAGGCTTCTAAAAGGAGGTGTCATCTGAAACATTTGGGTTTGTAAGCATGGCTATCCAGTCAGAGAGGCTGGACCTCTTCGCCAGGCTCAGAGATAGTGATGACAGAGTAAAACCAGCGGTGGAGCTCGAGCCTTTCTAAACCCCTCTGGTGATGTCCAGCCATTAGATGATGGGTTTCCTCCATCAGACAATTTCACCTAACACAATTGATGAAGTATTTATGACACTCTTTTTTTTTTTTGGAGAGGTTTTTCGCTATAGGGCGCGTGCGCTCGCCAGACAGACAGAGAGAGACATAGAGACGGAAAGCGAGAAATCACCCCCCAGGGGAGATGGTCACGCCGCAATCCCTTCTCCTCCATTCTCCTCTCGGGATCTTGGGCACGCACGCACACGCGCCTGGCGTGAGTTGTAAGCCACCGGGTCCGAGACGCGAACCGCGGTCGACTACGTGGGAGTCCAGCGACATAGCCATTACGCTAACTGCTGGTTCCCAAGTATTTATGACACTCTTTACAGGCTGTGAATGATGTGGTATCTTTCCTCACAGAGCTGGCAGAAACAACAGTAAGCCCAGAACTGGTATTTTCTACACTATTAATGACATCACCTTCTCCCCAGTGACAAGCAAGACTCCACCTTCTCTGTCTAATTGATCACCAATTCTCGTTGGTTCTGTGTCATTAAAAATTCAGTCACTATGTATTTATTGAACATCTCTATTAGGTTCTGAGGAACAAAGATGAATAAGGCACATTCTCAAGAAGCCCATGATTTATGATGGAAGCTGACTATACACCAACTAGATGGTGTAACGTGGTATGTGGACAATGTGTTAGGGCAGGAGTGCAGAGGGAGGAGGGCACGGCCTCAGTCTGGTGGGAAATGGGGCTCGAGTCAATGATGCCTTCACTCCATCCCTAGTACCATAGACCCCTCAGACTCTAAGTGTTTGTCAAGGGGACTACTGCAAAACCTCTTAGTGGTCTCCTTGTCTTCAAACTAGCCCTTTGCCTATAGATTTCTCCAAACTGCTGCTGGATCTTTTTAAAATGTAAACCAATCTATATACACACTTCCCACTTCTCCATGGTTTAGAATGCAATCCGAACACCAAGTCTTGTACACAAGGCTAGTAACAATATGACCCCATAGTTATCTTTTCAACCTTTCAATAGATACTAACCTTTTTCCCAACATGCTCACACACACAGTCCCCATATATTTATTTGTAAATGCCTTTTTACATGTTATCCTCTTGATCTATAACTTTCTTCCTACTTATCTTTTTTTTTTTATTTTTTTTTATTATTTTTTTTTCTTCCTACTTATCTTTTAAGAAATAATTACTTTTCTTTTAAGATTGTAATACACCTTTCATCCTGGCTGCTGACCCGTGATCCTCAGGCATAATGACCGGCTCCATCCTTTGTCTTCCCTTGGTACTTCAAGCATCCTCTATTACTCTCGTCTGTGATTTGGACAGCAGTGGTATGTTAGACACATGCCCATCACCAGAGAGCATCCTGAAGATAGTGGTTGCGTTTCACACCTTCTTTTTTTAAGATTTTTGCCATAGAGCACACACACTTGCCGGAGAGATACAGAGAAAGACAGTGAGAGGAAAAGTGAGAAATCAAATCCCTTACCCTCCATTCTCCTCCTGGGATTTTGGGCACGCACACACATGCTCCTGGCATGATTTTCAAGTTGCCAGGCCCAAGACTTGAACTGCAGTGGGCCATGTGGGAGTCTAGCACCTTAACCACCATGCCATCTGACTGGTCCCCTCACACATTTTTATATTTATGCTGCCCAGAAGAGTGTCTGACATATAATAAGTACTTGGTAAATATTTGTTACAGAAATATAAGTAGATAATGAAAAAAGAAATGTGTTTTCAGAGGCTGAAACTTTAAAAACAATCTACAAACAGGAAAGGAAATTCTGTTGAAAGTGAATGAACAGCTAAAAGTATATTAAAATGATTTGGGAGCCCCTGACCACACCGTCTACCTGGATGCTTGCTGGTCCCTGGCATACTCCCATGCACAGACCCACTGCCAGTGCTGTACCTACTGCCTCATGCTCCATTTCCCCAGCTCAGCACCCACAGCTCGGCCCCTAGCTACATTGAGACCAGAGAAATTGAGGTAAGCCTGGGAGACATGGCTGCTCACTGAGAGGGCTGACTACCGCTATCTCTGCAGCCCACAGGAACCTGAACAGTGGCCATGGCCTAAGGCAGCCACAGTAGAGGAATGAGGTGGGACAATTGGAGGCGCAGGAGGGAGTTAGCAAGGACTTCTCCGGAAGACCTTCCCTGCCCAATCTCCTCTCCAGAGAGCAAAAATGAGAGAAACTCTTCTCTGAAATTCCAAACCCCAGACTCCCACCATGAACTCCAACACTCCCACCCACAAAAAAAAAAAAAAAAAAAAAAAAAAAAAAAAAAAAAAAAAAAAAGAAAAGGAAAGGAAAGGAAAGGAAAGGAAAGGAAAGGAAAGGAAAGGAAAGAAAAGAAAAGAAAAAAAGAAACTGCAGGAGCTAATGCACAATGTAGAGAAGCACAAAAGCAAACAGCTTTAGGGAATAGGAAAACAAAACATTGGACCTCCCACCCAAAGCAGGCAAGAGAGCTACACAGTCCTCCAAACCGACCAGCAGGGGGAGCTCCTTTTACAATCAAGACTCCACAGACCAGAGGGAGCAGAGGATGCAAAAGAGAGCACCCCCACCCAAAATGAGACTGAAGAATTTGGACATTACTCTCTGTCTGTCAGGCAGGGTAGACCTGCATCCTCTTCTCTGTTAGACCGAAGTCCAGGAAAATGGTTACCTGCTCCAACTGATGCCTCCCCAAGCACAGCTCTTCTGGACCTCCCTGAAGTGCCTGACATCCAAGCTCTGCAATCTCTGCTGTGATCAGGAAGATGTGGCTGGTCCCTGGCCCCTCCTGGATCACCTTGCCAGGGACACATTTGGAACGTAGGGCTTTTCTTCCCCTTCTGGCACTAGAGAACCTACACCGAAAATTAGGAAGAAGTGAGTACTTCACCAGATGCCTAAAAATCAATGCAGAGACACAAGAAATATAAGAAAACAAGCAAGTATCTCTCCCCAAAGGAACACAATACCTCCTCACCAACAATAAATAAAATGCACATCACAGAAATGTCAGAAAAAATAATTCACAATATTCATCATAACAACACTCAATGAGATGCAAGAGAAACAGACGATCCATTCCAGATGAGAAAATCATTCCACAGCATGAAGGAGAAATTCCATAAATAAATACCCTTTTAAAAAAAAGACTCAAACAAAATTTCTGGAGATGAAAAATACAATACAGAAAATCAAAATCTCCCTCAAAAGTATTAACTGCAGATTAAACCAAACAGAAGAAAGACTCTCTAACCTTGAAAATGAAACCTCTAATTTAGTCCAAGCCACCAAAAACAATGGGGAAAAAAATAGTCAAAAAAAAAAAAAAAATGAAGACAACACATGGGAAATTCTAGACACCATTAATTCAAAAAATACATAATGAAGATTACAGCAGAAATAAATATAGAACAAAGAAACCCAACAAAACAAAATATCGGTTTTCAGAGAGGATAAACAAAATTGACAAACCATTAGCCAGACTAATCAAGAAAAACAAAGGAAGGAACCACCTAAATAAAATCAGTATGAAGGCCAACCAGTGGTATGATGGTTAAGGCACTGAGACTCACATGCCCAAGTCTGTGGTTCAAATCCCAGACCCAGTGGCTTAAATAATACACTGGGGTGGGGGGGAGGGTCAGCAGATTTTTGAGTGATTTTGTTGCTTAACTCCCACCAGGTCAGTCCCAGACGCTGTGGCTTGAAACTCATGCTGGGTGCACGTGTATGCATGCCCAAGATCTTAGGAGGAGAACAGAGGAAAAGGGATTGTGGCATGGCCATCCCCCTGGGGGAAATGATTTCTCACTTGCCCGTTGATTGTGTCTGTCTCTCTCTCTCTCCAGCAAGCACACATGCACTAAGGCAAAAACCCCTACACACACACACACACTGGACACATGCATGCATGCCCAAAATCCTGATGGGAGAATGAAGGAGAAGGGATTGCAGTTTAGCCATATTCCTCCTGGGGACTGATTTCTCACTTTTGCTATTACTCCAGTGAGTATACACACCCAATGGCAGATATCTGGGGGGGGGGGGGGGGAGGAATTAGTAATGAAATAGGCAATATTACAAAAAATTTAACAGAAGATCATTAGAGAATTCTATGACTGACTATATACTAACAAGCAAAAAGACCTAGATGAGATAGACAAATTTCTGGACACATATAATTGGCCTAAATTAAACCAGGAAGAAAAGAAAACCTAAATAGACCAATAACAAGCAATGAGATTTGGGAACCAGCAGTTAGCGTAATGGCTATGTCGCTGGACTCCCATGTAGTCAACCACGGTTTGCGTCCCGGACCCGGTGGCTTAAAACTCACGCCGGGCGCATGTGCGTGTGTGCCCAAGATCCCGAGAGGAGAATGGAGGAGAAGGGATTGGGGCATGACCATCCCCCCTGGGGTGTGATTTCTCGCTTTCTGTCTCTATGTCTCTCTCTGTCTGTCTGGCAAGTGCACGTGCCCTATAGTGAAAACCTCTCCAAAAAAACCCCAAAAAACAAAAAACAAGCAATGAGATTTAATCAATAAGTCTTCCAACAAGACAAAGCCTGAGTCTTCATAGCTTCTCTTCTGAATTCTACAAAACTTTTAAGGAAAAGTTAAACCCAATACTTCCAAACTACTTCTAAAGATCCAAGAGAAGGGAACTTTTCCAAATTTGTTCTATGCGGCTTCCATCATCTTGATACCAAAAACAGACAAAGATATAATAACAAAAGAAAACTATAGGCCAATATGCCTGATGGATATAGATGCCAAAATCCTCAACAAGATAATAGCAAATCAAATTCAACAGCACATTAAAAAAAATACACACTATGGGACCAGCAGTTAGCGTAATGGGTATGTCGCTGAACTCCCATGTAGCTGATCGTGGTTTGAGTCCGGACCTGGTGAATTAAATTCACACTGGGTACATGTGCGTGCATGCCCAAAATCCCGGCGAGGAGAATGGAGGAGAAGGGATTGCAGCGTTGCCATCCCCCTTGGGGGTGATTTCTCACTTTCTATCTCTCTTTGTCTTTCTGGCAAGCACATGCGCCCCATAGCAGAAACCTCTCCAAAAATAAATAAATAAATAAATACACACTATAACCATTTAAGCTTTATCTCAGGGATACAAGGATGATTCAACATATAGAAAATAATTAGTGTAATACATCACATTAACAGAAGGAAAGATTAAAAAAAACCACATGAGCATATCAATTGATGCAAAATATGGATAAAATATAATACTTTTCATGATTAAGACTCAGTAAATTCAGTGTAGAAGAGACATTTCTCGACACAATAAAATACATAGATGACAAACCCACAGTAAACATCATACTGAATGGGGAAAAACTGAAAACTCCCACTTAAAACTGAGCAAGATAAGACTATCCACTTTTTCCACTTCTTTTCAACATGCCATTGGAAGTTCTGTCCAATGCAATAAGACAAGAGAGTAAAAAATGGCATTCAAATAGAAAAAGAAGTGAAACTGTCTACATATGCAGGTAACATGATTACATACATAGAAAATCCAAAAGAATCATGAAAAAATTCCTAGAAGTGATAAATGAATTTAGTAAAATGGCAAGATACCAATCAGTATACAAAAATCTATAGTGTTTTTTTATAGAACAATAATGAGAATACTGAGGCAGAATTGAAGAAAGCAATGCTGTTTACAATAGCTATCAAAAACTTAAATATCTAGAAATAAACCTAACCAAAGAGATGAAAAAACTCTAAAAGGAAAACTATGAAAAATTGGAAAAACAAAATTGAATATGATATAAAATATGGAAAACCCTTATTCTGGGATTGGAAGAATCAATATAATCAGAATGGTAATCCTACCCTACAAAGTCAATACAATTTCCATCAAATTATCAATGATATTCTTCACAGAAATAAAAAAAATTATCTGAATCTGTAAAAGGCTCTATATTGCCAAGGCAATACTATGCAAAAAGATTAAAGTAGGAAGCATCTCACTATCTGAACTCAAATATACTACAAAGCTGTGATAATCAAAACAACATGGTACTGGCATAAAAATAGACTCATCCAAGAGGAGAATGTAGAAGGACTGTGGCATGGCCATGCCCCCTGGGGGGTATTTTTTGCTTTTATTTATTTATTTGATAGAGATATTTCTGCTATAGGGTATGTGCGTTCGCTGGAGAGGCAGAGAGACAAAAAGTGAGAAATAACCCCCCAGGGGCGAAGGCCACATCACAATCCCTTCTCCTCCATTCACCTTTCAATGTTTGTGCATTGCACACACATGCACCTGGCTTGAGTTTTACGCTGCTGATCCAGAACTCGAACCATGGTTGACTACATGGGAGTCCAGTGACATAACCACTACACCATCTGCTGGTCCTTTATTTATTACTTTCTGTCTTTCTGTCTCTCCAGCAAATGTATGTATCCTATATCAAAAATCTTTCTTAAAGAGAGAGAGAGAGAGAGAGAGAGAGAGAGAGAGAGAGAGAGAGAGAGAGAGAGAGGCGGTCATTTTATACAAAGCAAATGAATAAAGAAGATTTACGCTAAGTGAAACAACTCCTACAATGAAAGACAAGCATTGTGTATCCCTGCTCAATATATACCAAATGTTTGCACTCTATGGCAGAAATGGAAAGATTTGGAGATATAACAGTAGGGAGGGCATCATTAGATACCAGGGACTGTATAGAAGAGGGGTGGATAGTAGGAGGTGGGAGGAGGGGCTTAGGGGAAAAAAAACATTTAACAGACCCAAGAATATAAAGTTCTCTGTTGAAAATGCTATGTGTGGTAATATCTTTTATTTGATTGTCACACACTGCATGCATGCTTTGAAAAATCATACTGTATGCTGTGAAGATGAATGACAACTAAATATTCAATTAAATACAATTAAAAAATCACTTTAAAAATTATTTAGTCTTGACACTATCCCTCAATTTTTAGCTGCTGATTAGCTGCTCATAACTTGGGATTGCCATTTACTAATAAAACACAGCATTGGGCAGGGTCAGCAGGTAGGCTGGTGGTTAAGATCCTTGTCTCCCATATGACTGACTGCAATTTGAGTCCCAGACCTGGCGATTTGAAAACCACACCAGGAACATGTGTATGTATGCTCAGAATTTCAGGAGAAGAATGGAAGAGAAGGGATTGAGGTATAGCCGTCCCCCCACAGGGGGTGATTTCTCACTTTCCCTTTCACTATCTCTGTCTCTCTAGCAACACATGTGCCCTATGGAAAAAACTTTTAAAAACAAAAACAAAAATAAAAAATAAGCCATTGGGAACCCTAATGACACAGAGGAGAAACAGAAAAGTCATGTGAAGGTACAGGCAGAGACTGAGTGCTACACGTATCGGCCAAGAAACACCAGGGGTTGCTGGGATTCAAAGATAGGAGAGAGACTTGGAACAGATTCTCTCTGAGTTTCCAGAATGAACTAACCCTGCTAATACCTGGTTTCAAATTTCTGGATTCCAGATTATGAGAGAATAAATTTCCGTTTTAAACCATCCAGCATCAGTTAATGTGTTATATTCCCAGTCTCACCTGGTTCACCAAAATCTTTGGAAGGTCAAGCAAGATAGTGTTGATGGAGCTGCCAAGCTCTCGGCTTGCCAGACCGTCTTCTTCCTCCCTAAGATCTGAAGGGAGCTTATCTCTAGTGCTAGGTGACCTTTCCCCTGCATCCTCCACTAGGCTCACAGGACA
Organism: Tupaia tana; assembly: GCA_026018925.1. Classification (NCBI taxonomy): domain Eukaryota; kingdom Metazoa; phylum Chordata; class Mammalia; order Scandentia; family Tupaiidae; genus Tupaia; species Tupaia tana. The sequence continues at coordinate 121,256,315 of JAKSZU010000007.1, read as the reverse complement.
AGCTTGCTCAGTTCAGTGTCCCTGGTGCTGCCTTGAGAAATCACTCTCCGTCTTCAAGGTGCCTACAAGCCTTGGGCCAGGGGTACTGTAAGGACAGGTCTGTGAGCTCTACTCCATCTGGTTACCTCTTGAAGATATTTCTTACAAAATAATTTCCTGGCTCTTGGGCCAAGGTTAAATTTATTGAGCCTATAACATTTTTTTCCTAGCTTCTCAACAGTGCCCTCGGAGTGCTTTGGCCTGAGCTGGTGAGGGGCATGGCTGCCTCCTTCCCCCAGGCTGATTGAGTTTTCATTATTATATATAGCTTCCCAGCTTCAGGGAGCAGACAGGGCCATCTATAAATCAGCATGGTTATTATGTGCCTCCCAGAGCCAGTCTGGCCTGGCCTCAAGGGTCAGACTGGGGAGAACCATTGGCAAAGCAACTACTCCCAGTATAGTGCTGTCAATATGATGTCCCCTCACAGAACTGGGAGAGCCTCCCAGACATGCATCCTCTGAAGGGGAAAAGGGTGTATATCTTGAACAAACCTAGGATCCCCAATCTGGTAAGCAGGAAAACACAATCCATTGCAAAGATTTCCCAGAATCCTATGTTTACCAGGGAGTGCCTCAGTTTGGTCTCAGCAGGCTACACAATAGAGCTCAGAACAGGGTTCTCAAACTTCGGTGTGTGGAAGAAAGTGCATAATTGATACTGGTACCAAGTGTCAGATTTTGATACTCTGTTTTTTTCCAAGAAAATTATTTTGTAATAAATGTACGTAAGTATCTGCACTACATAATATGTTTTAGAAAGACTTTAAATTTTAATTAACTTAAAACATGCAGAAAACTTGCAAGAACAACATGAAGAATCCTTGTATATCCTTCACCCACCCATGTTTTATCAGTTTATTTTTCTTCCTTTCTCTCTTTGGGCTTTTGTTGAATTATGCAGATTTTTGGACCCTGCCCACCCCTACTTTGATTCCCACACCTTGGGGCATCTGCATATTTGACACATCCCTGGTGATTACGGGACTCTGCACTTACAGAGGTAGAGGTTTGAATGACAATCAGGCATATGTATTTGAGGAGTTTGGGCAACTGTTGTAATTCCCATAAGCCTCTTTTTCCTTATCTTTAACATGGACATAATAATAGAGCCCAATTTATGTAATTAGTTACACTAATTATGTAATTAGTTGTGGGCTCATAGCCTAGTGGTTAAGGGAGCCCACATAGTCGGCCACAATTTAATCCCAGTCCTGGTCCCAGTAGCTTGAAACACACTGGGCATGTGTATGTGCCTGCCTGAAATCCAACAAAATAAGGAATGGAAGTGAAGAAATTGCAGCATGACCATGCCCCTTTGGGGATGCTTTATCTCTCCTTCTCTCTGTCTCTCTATCTCTCTTTGATGAGCACTTCTACCCTCTGGCAATTGATTATATATATGTATATATAATCAGTCTCAACTAGCTGGTAGCTTAGTGTACATGTTCTGAGATCTTCAGTGCCCGTGGCCACCATCAACACTGCTTGAGTTCCTCAAGGCTCATCTGCACCACCCACTCACCACACACTCTGCCATCATAAGCTGCCATCATGGTGAAGCTTACTAAGGCTACTATAAATCGGGAACCAGCAGTTAGCGTAATGGCTATGTCGCTGGACTCCCACGTACTTGACCGCGGTTCGCGTCCCGGACCCGGTGGCTTAAAACTCACGCCGGGCGCGTGTGCGTGTGTGCCCAAGATCATGAGAGGAGAATGGAGGAGAAGGGATTGCGGCATGACCATCCCCCCAGGGTGGTGATTTCTCACTTTCTGTCTCTATGTCTCTCTCTCTGTCTGTCTGGCGAGCGCACGCGCCCTATAGCGAAAACCTCTCTCAAAAAAAAAAAAAAAAAAAAATGGCTACTATAAATCAAGATGACCCCCCAATGGCTTCTCCTCCAAAGGAGATAGGAGACAATTGATAATGAGGAACTGTCAGACGACGATAGCAATGGAGAAGAGGTTATCATCCTGCAGAAAAAAAAGGCAATAAGGCTGCCACAGCTCCTGCAAGGAAGGTGGAGGTATTCCTAACAAAAAAGGCTGCAGTTGCCACACTTGCCAAGAAAGCAGCTGTTACCCCAGGCAAAAAGGCAGTTGCCATACTGTCCAAGAAGACAGTTACACCAGCCAGAACAGTCACGACACCTGACAAGAAGGGAGCCATAGCAGGCAAAGCATGGGTGCAAACCCTGGTGAAAAGGAAGATGCCACTCCAGCCAAGGGGACAGAGAATGGCAAGAAGGAAGACAGTGATGAGGAGGAAGAGGATAATAGTGAGGAGGATGAAGATTAAGATGAGGGTAAACTTAAGCCAGCAGTGGTGAAAGCAGAAGTTGCTGCATGCCTCAGAAGATAAAGATGATGAGGAGGAAGATGAGTCTGAAGAAGAAGTTATGGAGACCACATCAGCCAAAAGGAAGAAATTCGAGAGGATGGATAAAGATGTAGAGGCTGATGAAGATGAGAATGATGAGAATGAAGATGAAGAGGAAGAAAATGAGGACAAGGAAGATGAGGAAGAAGAAAAACCTGTCAAAGAAGCATCTGGAAAATGAGAGAATGAGATGACCAAACAGAAAGCAGTTCTTGGAGCCAAGAAACAGGAAGTGGGAGCACAGAACCAACTACTTCTTTCCATCTCTTTGTTGGAAACCTGAACAATTTCAAATCTCTTCCTGAATTAAAAACTGGTATTAGTGACATTTTTGCTAAAAATGATCTTGCTGTTGTGGATGTCAGAATTGGTACATCTAGAAAGTTTGGCTATGTCAACTTTGTATCTGCTGAAGATCTAGAAAAATCTTTGGAACTCACTTGTTTAAGTCTTTGGCAATGAAATTAAACTAGAGAAATCAAAAGGAAAAGACAATAAGAAAGATAGAGATGAAAGAATGCTTTTGGCCAAAATTC